>HG992201.1:4655000-7637500 GCA_905220545.2 Melitaea athalia | reverse complement strand
TATAGACACTTGCAAAACCAGAATAATCACAAGCTCATTGCCGATCCTATCCCCTATAATCCCACACTATCCACCCCCAGGAGCTCTCATCACCTTACCACAGGAACACAATACTGCTTGAAAGCAGTGTTATTTAGCTGTGGTCTTCGGTATGATCGAGCTAGGTACTTTCCTAGTCGGGCGGCTCCAGATTTGAGCAGGATATTTCCTGCTTGCCCTACCTCAGTTAATAAGTTCACAATGGTGCATGGTGTATGATAACTATGTATATATCTTTTTAGGACAGCTTGGTATACACAAACTTACTTTTAAAAAAAAGGTTTTGTAATTAGAAAGCTATTTAGGTTTATACTATTTTAATTATTATAAATTCAAATTATCAAGACTGATCACTTGATGCGATCAATACCACGTCACATTACTCACTTCCTCAAAATTGTAAGACCATTTAGTACTATCCGAGTTAAGCCGTACCTAAATAGTATTTCATTATAAATAACATTATTGTCAGAATTATTAAATTATTTTTACGCTTCAGCCTGTAATATCCCACTGTTGGGCATAGGCCTCTTTCCCCATGTAGAAGGATCAGAGCTTAATCCACCACACTGCTCCAATGCGCGTTGGCGGATATATTCCCTACTATGAGTAGGTACCTAACGATCGTTATCAGGTGTTAATGATAACAACCAGGACCGACGGCTTAACGTGCTCTCCGAGGCACGGTGGGGAGACCCACACGGACACGACATTTGTATGGCCAATACAAATGTCTCGTGAACGGGGATCGAACCCGCGACCGCCAGCGCAACAGCTAGTATTGTAACCGCTGCGTCAACGCGTCGTCAATATATATTTTATGTAAATGTATTTGTTGTTAACTATACCGTTGACTTGAAGTAAATCACCTTCGTTTCAGCCTTTAGAAGTGATTGAGTGTCATAAAATGGATTTAAATGTAACAAAGGATCCGCTGCAGACAGAGAACATTACATTTACAGAATCAAACAGTCATCCAAATTAAAAAGAGAAACAAAGGAGTTCAAGTAAATATAAAAACTTTAGAGAAAAATCAAGCAGTGCAAACAATCATAAGAAGGTGTGAAAGATACAGGAAATTACTAAGTGCTTTTTGGGAGCTATAGTTTATGAATGTCTTCAGCACACCCCATTGAGAATATCCTATATCTTCTCTAAGCAGTTCTCCTACCCATACTTACGTAAAAAGTTTAACTCCTTTTGTTTCAGCATTAACAAAAGACGGATTTGAAGAAACAAAGTCCATCACTGTGTATATATCAATATTAGGCAAATTATCATTTTGTCCTTTGACAGCCTTCTTTCATTATAGTGAAATAAAAACTACACTCATAAATAAACAAGTAATATAATTAAAAGAAAACAAAAAACCCGCCTGCGTAAAAAACGGAAAGAGCAAAGTCAACATTTTTTAAACTTTCTTATTGTATTTCTTTATTATTATTACGGTAATAATAATCATAATATACATTTTTGAAATCCTTGTATTGAGCCCTTTAATTTGATACCCATATTATAGTATTCTAAAAAAAAAATTATTTCTTCATTAACTACAATGGCTTCGCACAGCCACCATGTTTGTTTTTTTTTAATGTCACCTATCTAAGAACACTTGGGCTGCTAAGACAAATCTAACGATATCTCAATTATGCAAATCCGTTCAGCGGTTCTAGAGAAATGAGGTACTTAAGAATATTACATACATACATACAAGATACGCGCGAAAAACATAACCCTTCCTTGGCAGTCGGGTAAAAAGAAACAAGCAACTGTACATAAATAAACACGAATGAAGCATGAGCCCTAACGACTTGAATGATTCGTAGTGCGGTGATATCAAATAGGTCAAAAGACCTTACAGGTGAATCAGAAACCACAGACGTTCCATACTAAAATACGTAAACTTCAATCATCTATTTTTAAGCCATTTAGTGATGGATTTCAAAAATTCTTTTAGTCATTGTTTAGTTTTTATCTATATTTTAATACCATTACGTTGAATATAATATTTACATCATGAAACTTCTCCATTACTAGAATTATCTCTAACCGAGTCTAACCTAAACATAATAAAATACTAAAGAATGAAATAAAAAACATGAGTATATTTCATCCAGCGTTTAATAATACTTTCCACTCCTCCATCTTGGCATTTAAAGCAGCCTCCCTCTCTTTTGCCTCTTTTTCTAATTGCTTTTGTTGTTCAAAACTATTTACAACATTTAAAACTAAAATTTGTTGAATGTTTGGAAGAATTTTCTCACATTCTTTCTGTAGTACTTCCGTTGCTTTCATAATACAATTGACATCCAGTGAACCAATTTGTCTAAAATCAGAAATTTGCCTTAACTCTGGCATAACTGCCATTGTAATAAGACCGTTATTTATTCCATATTTGTCTGGATTCATTAATGCCAGGTTCTCTTCAGCTTCTGACGGGTCAACGAACATTTGATCACCGATAACAGCAACAGAACAGGCAGTGATTATGTCGTACATTGGTACAGCGGCATCAGCAAGAGCTAATCCAGCAGCGTTTATTGCAGCAGCTAAACATGCTCCATCATGTTCTAGAATATACACATATATGTCCAACTGAAAAAAAAAATATATATAGAAATGATTATGAAAGTAATTATATAGCATAGACATACGAATCATGCTAAGACCAAGTCTTTTTTTAATGAAGTAATCACAAAATAATAAGAACTTTAATAAAGTACGTACATTGTACATTGATATTCACACAAGACAAAATTAAATTCATATAAAGTTCTGTTACATTAGTATGTGCACTTTTTAAACTTTAAAATAAACTGTTAATACCTGATAATTAGGAAATAAATGTCGGCATACTGTTGGTTCAAGAGCCTTTCTTAGAGCTACTGATAATGCTTTTTCTTCTGCATCAGGGGCGTGAGGACGCCTTTCTCTCGGACAAGAAAAAGGCGCGAATTTAACTTCGCAAAACAATTGGCCAAGTGCACTAAAAATGACAAAAAGATTATTTAATGTAATTATTAGAATATTTTATTTACTAATTAATAAAAGATAATTCTATAATTACCTATACTCATTTTGGTGCATAATTTCTCTGGGATCGAAAACTGAGCACACAACTTTAGTTTTCTTTAATTCAATATACGCCGATCCTTTCGCTTGAGATATCATATTAGTGCGGGCAACTAAAACCAAAGAAAATATATTTTTATATCTAACCGGGTTTTCTTCTATATCGAATAGTAAATATAAAATAACCACAAACACATACAAAACCTACACAAGCTTCGCGCCTCATCTAAACAGCGCCCATCCTTTCGGACTCCGTTTTCATCAATTAATTCACTATGTAATTCATTATAACTCTTCAAATATTCGTTTGTGAAACGCTTATATGGAATACTATCGTCCGGTCCATTAAATCTTCGATAATCTAGGGGCATGTTGGCTTTTTAGGTTGGAGTTGGTCACAGACTACTAAGAGAACAAGTTCAGACGGTCATGTTTCATACATTGACATTAGACCGTTGCAAACTTAGAAAATGACAAGTATAACCAGTGTGACCAGACCACGTGGACCATATCAAAATGTTTTTTTTTAATACAGGCAACATTCTTTTTAATATTATTTTTCTTACATAGGTAATAATATTTTATTTATTCATGTTCTCAGGAATTCAGGATAAGAAATATACACAAAAGTTTATTTGTTAAGTTTTTTATTTTTTAATTTCTTTTTATATTTGCATAATGCCTTATTTTGCATTGATGGCAAAGGTTCAAGCCTTTGAAGGCGAATTATGTCCACTCCTTTTAAAATTTTATTTATGATGTTGCACCAATTGAAAATAAAAAGCCTTATTGAAATATTAAGAAACTGTTCTAGCACAATGTCCCTATGAGAGTCACAAGTGAGAAAGCTAAATGAATATTCGGACATTATTTGGCTCTTAATTTTTATGCTAATATTATCAATATGAGCGTTTTCTTCCAAATATTCATTTGTTACTTTTGCCACAAAACCAAAGCTCCTCACGGCATTCTCGGTTGGATAGGCTAATTTTCTTTTGTTTAAATTTATGTATTCACGTGCTTTTATCCAATCATGCACATTGGTTTCTTCACTAGAAGTGACCAAATTTTCTGTGCAAGTCTCACAATTAATTTTACATAAAATTTTTCTTGTCACCCATCCAACCGTATATGCTCTAGAATGTACATTTAACCTCTCACGGCGTGCCTGAACATGAACAGTTTCCAAATTGCTTAATTGGCTTGGTGCAAGCATGCTATTGCCTTGACTATTATCAGGCAAAGTACTATTATTTATTTTGTTAAACATACTTTGAATGGACAACAATTCTTGACCTATGTCATCTTCGCAGTTACAGCTCTCCGAGTGAAAATTAATAAATCTAGTTATTAACAAGGATTTGAACGTGTTTTTAAATGCATAAACACTTGGGTCATTATTTCTGTAGTTATATGCCCTAACTTGACCAAAAAAGTTTTCTATAGGGTCGGAATTAAAGTATCGTGGTCTCATTATTTTAATGTTTTTTTCTTGACTTAGTAATTTCCAGACCCTTTGGAAACTTTTCAGGCTAACAACCCAATTTTTTAATGTTGGTACAATTTTTTCTTTTTTATCATGAGTGACAAATTTTATTTTTTGTAATTTAGTTATGGCATCCTTCCAGAAACAATGATGTTTTGACTTTATAGTCACTACCTGACGGAGAGGCTTTTGTACATTTTTTTTATTAAAACTTCCAGCTCCATTGACACTGTCAAATAAATCGTCCATAAATGATATAAATTTTGACGTGTCTTTCATTGTCTTACTTATTGGCTTCCCATCAGGATATAAAGCTGTAAGTAAATAAAGGATAGTGTTAGAACATTCATAGTAGTTTACACTTATTTTAGTATTATTGATAATTTACAGACAATGTTTTACAAAATTCAGACTGCTTTTCGATATAGGTATGTACTTTTGAAAGTTGGATCTTGATGACAAATAAACATTTTTGAACAAAATCATCATTATCAGCCCTTTAAAAAAAGCACTAGACACTTTATTTATTTATTGTCTTTGACTGTGTATGATAATTGCCATGTAGACAGAGTCCATACCATAATTGGACAGGTTATGGTAGCCATACAGATAATTTACTTATGTTTCGTAAGTAAAAAGACTGAGCTAAGAACAAAATATTATGGCATATTGTTTCCTAACTTAATGTAATGGTATTATGAAATGGTTATGAGAATATGCAGACAGAGGTATATTAGTAGAAAAGAGACTGAGAAATTATAATGCTTGGCGGCATCAGCTTACTAGCTTTTCACTAGATATATAATCATATAAAATTTATGATAATAATATCAGCTTACATAAAATTATCCATATACAAAATTTATAAATTTACACTTACGAAACTGAGAAGTGTATGACATGGCAGCTGCAACTGTTTTACTGAAGACACGGACACAGTTCTTGACCTGAAAATTACCAAAGGGATTAAATGTAATGCATTTTTTATAAAAGAAAAAATATTCCAGCATTATACAGGCTGGGGATTATACTTAATACAATGATAATCTCTCTGTATAAAATAACACAATGATATAATAAAAAATACCTTCATTTTCTTTATTTTGCTAGGGATTACATGCTCATCTGTCAGTTTATGCATGAGTCGCGATTCCCCATGTCTGCAATCCGTGTTATAAACATCTACGATGTCCTGCCACTTTGCAATTTTCCCTTCAAATATAACGTTTTTAGACAAAAAGTTGTTTCGCATCCCTTTAATCAAATGAGGTGGATCATAAAAGACGCTAAGAACATTTCCACTAAGATGAATTGTACCATCTGAAAGAAGAAAAATATAATATAAATAATAGTAAAAGAATGCAACCTTTGATTGGATACTTATTATTAGTAAACTTTTATAATATGTAAAACATAAAAAAAAGGTTATTACCAACATTCACTCCAGCACGCAATTGACTCCCCTTTGTTTCTTCAATAAGGTCATTTAATGCACTTTGAAAACTAGATCCTTGATCTGATACAAGTGCAATGGGCCGAAGTCCTGTTTCAGTGACAGCAGTAGTTATTGATTTAATTATAGCTTTTAAATCAAACATTTTTGTCTGCCCCTCACAGAAATAAAATGCTATTGGTTGCTGCCACTTATACACGGCTCCACGCAACATAAATACCAGGGCATGGTCTGCAAACTGGCTTGTTTTCTCATTTAAATGTACAAAACCATCAATTTTGTCCTGCTTTGAGTCATATGTTACTGCAGCCTCCAAAGCCATTTCATCAAACATTATTGTACATATTTTTTTTTGTTCATTCCAATGTCTGACCTAAGCAAAAGAAAAAAATAAATAAATTGAAGCAATATTAATAATTATGGGATATAATGACAATAGACTATGAAATTCGAGACAATGTAAGACAATGTCACTACATAAGCAAAAATTAAAAAAAGGATTATTTAAGTAAAATTATACAGTGGACCCCCGGTAATCCGACAAACGTTTTGCAGGGCAGTGTCGGATTACCGAATTTGTCGGATTATAGAGTACTGCCTAAGACCCCCTACAGTCCGGAATTTTATCAAAAGAGTACCTTGTAGTCCGACAAATTACAGGTTCAATGATAGGATTATATATTATGTTATATGTACTCAGAAGTATAAATCATACTTCATTATGTATGTCCAATTTAGTAAATTAAACAACTCGATAGAGAGCTTACGTTTTATTATAAAATTAATGTCATTAATGCTATAGAACTTACAAAAAATATGCAATAACTTTACATTAGGAAATAATTGTGTACAAGTAAACGAATACCCTACGCGTCGAGCGCAATGTGTAGTACTAGTGCGTACAAGTTATAACTCGTTCAATCATGCATTAGCAAAATATTCAAACAGACCATGTCGGATTACGGATTAGCCGGGGGCCGGATTACCGGGGATCCACTGTAATTAGGCATACCTATTTGATGAACACAAGAGTGATGAACTTAAATTGAGGTAAATAGAAATATACAACTATTGATAAATTTATAATATGAGTAGTAACTATACCTGTTCTTTTATCAGTTCAAAAATTTGTGAATTTATACCAGCACCTATATTTAAATGACTAATCATAGCCTTCAATGTGGTCTTTGATGGTAAAATGAACATTTTCTGTAAAAATTTGTATGATTTTGGAGATTGTTTGTATATTGCTAGTCCAATAAACTTCTCATTCATTGTGAATCGTCTTCCTTTTTTTGGTTTCATGCACAGTTTGACTTGCATCCAAAGAAATTTTTGTGCCAAAGGGTTCATATTCTTTGTAAGTTTCTCAAAATTTACCTCTTTATTAAACGAAATGGCTTTTTTGGCTCTGCTCAGAAAATTATTTTCACGTCTAGTCTTTTTGTAGGCCAAGTAAAGAAGCTTGCATTTAGGAGACAATGATTTCACATCTCTCACTAATCTTTTTTTGCCATATCTTTGAGGTGTACATTCTGAAAATAAACAAATATAAATTAATACTTTAAAGGTTCCTAGATTCTAAGTTATTTACAATCATCACAAAATTCAAATATTAATTCAATAAATCTCTATATATATAAAAATGAATAGCTGAATATGTTGCTAAGCGCAAACCTCGAGATCAGTTGAACCGGTTTCTCTAATTCTTTTTTAGGGTTCCGTACCCAAAGGGTAAAAACGGGACCCTATTACTAAGACTTCGCTGTCCGTCCGTCCGTCTGTCCGTCCGTCTGTCCGTCCGTCCGTCCGTCCGTCCGTGTGTCTGTCACCAGGCTGTATCTCAAGAACGGCTATAGCTAGAGAGTTGAAATTTTCACAAATTATGTATTTCTGTTGCCGCTATAACAACAAATACTAAAAACAAAATAACCTACCTTTACCTAGGACATTTGGGCTCGAAGTTCTAGGATTCTCAGTGGTCATTATGGTGGCTCTCTCAGCGGCAACTGGCGTGGCAATGTCCGAAGTCACTGTAGTGGTACTCTCCACGTCAACTGTCATGGCAGTCTCAGTAGATTCTATGTTATCCATGCCTGTAAATTTAATATATTATTAAGATAAAAACAGTTTGCTTGAAGATTAAAAATATATGGAAATATGTAATACAAATATACTTATACAGAAATAAGTTGAGAATAAGTAGTAATTAATTTGACAAGTTTAAATCTGATGAAAATGTAATCAACAAAATTAATATACATACCTAAAATTACTTTTGTAACATCCTCCAAACGTGCGCAGTATGTATGATCATGCTGATGCTGGTTCAGGCAGTATGTATGATCACTTAATGTTGGGATTTTATTTTCTAGGCTGCTAAAAGTTGCCGGGTTACCGGATATAATTTCAAACTCCGTGAATAAAGTTGGAACAGCACCAATTTTTAAACGATCGCTGGATGAAACAAACCGTTTTTCAAAATGTTTATGACAAACAAATGCTTTATTAACTAAGTTGTCCATTCTTAAAAGCTCTTCAGAATTGATATTCCGTAACCACTTAACACAATTTTCCTTATTTACAGGAAATCGATGAAATTTAGCGTCCTGTCGCTGGGTTTCACAATTGGGAACACAACAATGGCGAAACATATTGTTTCAAGTTGTTTGATAACGATATTATTGAATGGGTGGATTAGAATGTGCGGAAATTAATCAACGCAAACACTTCGATAACACAACACAAACAATAATGGCCGCCCGGGGGCCGGGCGGCGGGCGCCCGGCTTTCCAGCGGGGGTGAAGGATGGAGTTGGGGGGGGCGTTACTGTCATTTTCTAAACTTGCACTGTCAAATCTTACGGTTAATATTTTTCTATGAACATTACCAGGCGTGGAGTTGGTTGGTTTTTTCAAAGGGTTTTAAAAAAAAAACCAATTTAACCAATAATGACATAAATAAGAAACCATAGAGTATAAAAACTTAAGAAAATGATAAAGATATAAGTGTATAACTATAATATAAAACATTCACCATTAAGAAAAATAATGATATATTTATTCACAAAAAGAAAAAATTCAAACATAATGAATAAGATTAACGGCTACTACGTATTATTATTTATTTATATTTTTGTAGGTATTTGTAAAAATTTTTCTGCTTGTGCTTGTTTTATTTAAACTTTTCGTTCAGGATTTTTGACTAAAGAATGTAGCTCTAAAGCTATATCAATACAAATTACAAACATTTCTGAATTTAAGTTTTAACGTCAACTTTTGACAAGCGGCTGTCGACAGTTTTAACTCGATGTGAATTCCAATTTTTTTTTCATAAAAATGTGATTAAACATACAAAAGATAAATTATTATTCTGTCCTTTTAATAACGAAATGAGCGTAAATTGACTATTGAACAATACAACTATAACTCAACATTTTATTAAAAGTGTAAGTTACTTTTGGCCTTCGATGGGTTGGCTAATAAACCATTCACTTAACCGGTGACGTTTCAAAGAATAATATAAATTATTAGACGAAAAATTCTCTTAGCGTCAAATTCTAATAAGCATGCAGCGAATATAATTAGTGATAAATATGCTTTCACGCCAATAAAGTTGATTACTTCAGACCAAAGTAACGAAAGAATGAAAGTAAAGAAATAGATATGTTTTATTCATAATAGCTGTATTGTATTTCAGGACTAAAATGCTGCGTTTAAGAAGTATTTTATTAGCTGTGCTAGTGTTTGGAGCATCATGGACTCTATCAGGATCTCAAGTCCACCCCCCCTCATCATCATCATCATCACCAACTACAGAGGTAAGTACATAATTTCAAACTTATACCCTCGAAAGATTAGCCATTTGACCTTGTTAAAATTATAAGTTACGTTGTTAAACTGTAACTATTTTTTATATAGAATTAATGAATTAGTACCTGGGTGACCGAGCCTAGCTCGGTAGTCGGTATTTTTAGTATTTTTTTTGTTTTGTTTTTTTCTCGGTATTTTTATATTTTATTTTTATTTAAACAAAAAATAACGAGTGCAATTAGAAAAAAAAAGGAAAAAAAATTATGGCTTGCAGACGTGGATTTGAACCTTGGTCTTCTCGGTTGAACCCGTCCGATTTCTCACCTGAGCTATTATAACATTAGTGACAATTGTGAAAATTACCTTCCTATTCTAGCGATATTTTAGCCATTTTTTCATTGCCTAAAAACAGGGATAAAACTAAGTTTTCTAAAAATGAATCCTAGCTAGATCAATTTTTCGCCCCCGAAATCCTCTGTATACTGAATTTCACGAACATCGTTGGAGCCGATTCCGAGATTCAGATTCTATATATATACAAGAATTGCTCGTCTAATAGTATAAGATATGTTTTTGTCATAATAAAAAAAAAATATTTTCAATTTCATAATTTATTTTTAGGGAGTAACATTTTAAGAAATCATTTAGAAAAATTTTTGCATAAAAATAAACAAGATGAATATGATATAATATAACCAAGTTAAATATATCATAAGATAAAAAGTGATTCATCTTGTTGATACTATTACAGAGATAGAAAAAAATAATACATAAAATTTTATCTGAAATAAACTACTGTAATACTACAATCAAGATCTTCCACTCAAGAAAATTGCTTTATATTTTTGTATTATCTGACCTTTTTAAGGTTAGGGTACAAATCATGATTTCTTATGGTTTCTTAGGGTAAATAGAAGCTGTAATGTATATTGTATAATATATCTATACAACCACCACCTGCCTTCCTGAAGTAGAGAAGCGTGGTGGATTAAGCTCCAATCCTTCTCCTACATGCAGTAAGAGGCCTATGCCCACAGTGGGATGTTACAGTTTAAGGGAGACTTACGATATTTTAAACGCGTTTGAAGTTACGAAATACGTCACTTACGTCGGGGATGGTGATAGTAAAACGTTTAAAGAATTACTTGAAGCCGATCCCTATGATGACGTTACTGTACAAAAAAAAGATTGTGTTGGTCACGTCGAAAAAAGAATGGGAATGAGATTGAGAAGTTTGAAAAAAAGGAACCAAGGGACTCGGAGGAAAAGGTTCAGGCAAACTCACAGATAAAGTGATCGAAGAACTCACTAAATACTATGGCCGTGCTATCCGCCGAAATTCACAATCTGTGCAAGCCATGAACGACGCGATATGGGCCACGTATTAGAGAGCGCCAAGAGCTCCACGGATAAAAAACCCCAGCATGAGAAGTGTCCACCAGGAAAAACAGCTGGTGTACGTGGCGTAAAGCTCAAGCATCGTATACTTTGTCTTCATATAAGCACAAAGCTCCTCTTAGTGACACTGTTCTGAAAGCCAATCGAGCCAATTTACAAAGACTTGTCGTCGGACAATTTGCTCGAAAGATGTTTGGGTCATCATCATCATCATCATCATCATTTCAGCCTATCGCAGTCCACTGCTGGACATAGGCCTCCACAAGTTCGCGCCAATAATGGCGTGAACTCATGTGTTTTACCCATAGTCACCACGCTGGGCAGGCGGGTTGGTGACCGCAGGGCTGGCTTTGTCGCACCGAAGACGCTGCTGCCCGTCTTCGGTCTGTGTACTTCAAAGCCAGCAGTTGGATGGTTATCCCGCCATCGGTCGGCTTTTTAAGTTCCAAGGTGGTAGTGAAACTATGTTATCCCTTAGTCGCCTCTTACGACACCCACGGGAAGAGAGGGGGAGGCTAAATTCTTTGCCGTAGCCACACAGCATGCAGATGTTTGGGTGCTCATACTCAAAGCAGCAATGAGTCACTCAATAAAATGATTTGGATGCGTGCCCCCAAAGAAAGTCATTACGGCGCAGATGTGGTCAATATTGCCACGGAATTAGCAGTGATTATCTTCAACGAAGGTGAGGAATCATTGTTGATTGCCATGGATCTCATGGGTGTCCGGATTGCCATATTTGCCGAAAGCTGGATCCATTCACGGGACAAAGCAAGGATCGAGCGCGCGGAGAAGCAGGTGACCGACGCAGCGAAAAAGGCCCGGATTGAGTAGCGGGAGATGTTAGCGGCTCAACATGAGAGGCTAGAAGAAAAGGAGGGATGCATCTATGGACCAGGCATTGCCGATTAGCGGTAATTATAAACACATTTGTGTAAACACATAACAAAACTTTAAACGCGTTTTTCTCGAAAACACGTTTTTAAAAATGGCTGCCATTCTCCTGACCGCTTTAATTAACATATCGACCTGAAATTTGGAGAGCATACTCAGAAAATATGTCTTCACGGTATGACGGATCGTTTTTTCGATAGATACATTTTTGCATTTATTATTTATCTTTTAATGCGAAAAAAAACGCGAAAATTCGATTTTTTTTTTAATTGCCGCCATTTTTCGAAATTTGTACTAAACGAAAAACGCATCCGTCATTCCATGGCCAAAGGGTCACACATTGATAATATGCTTTGAATTTGTGTTTCGGATCAACAAAGAAGGGGCCAGTGATGGCAGCCGTTTACCTCCCGCGATTTGAAGACTTGTTTTCGCGGAGCTGCAACGGCCGCCATTTTGGATTTTTTTTTTTCAAAAAATTTTTTTTAACATTCTGTATATCATGAATAAAAGCAAGAAAAAACCGCCCTCAAAAAGCTTTACGCGTTTCCTTTAAAAAAAATAAAACGTAAACACCTGAAATATGGCACTCCAAGGACAAAGTCTCCCTTAAATCTATACCTATACAATGTTTCGATAGCTCATGCAATTTTCCACAGTTATGATAACATTTAAATTAATTACAGCAGTTTATAGAATTTAACTTTATTTACTTCAATTTAGTGTGCCAATGTAGCTTTAAATAAATTCTATATTTTTTTTTGTATGCTTGCATGTCAAGCATGAAGTCTCAAGGCAATATATTAAAGAACATATTAAATTAATCATAAATCTGACTCATTAGAAATTTCAATTATGCATTTTAAGAAAAATAATTGTTTAATTTTATCTATTTACTTAATTACTATATATTATATAATGATATAAGTACATAGTTTTATAAAATTCATCAACACTTTTAAAATATATTTTAGTTGCTGTTATAAAAATTCTTACAGCATTTTTTAAATACAGATTCTTTTATTTAGTGAAGGTTAACTTATTATTTGAAAGGTATGAAAAAACTATTCAATTTTAGTTTATATTTGAACTCACCACGAACAATTCAATATTAACCTTATTTTAACCCTTTACGGCGCAAGATAATTAATTTCGTTATTTTCACTGATACTTGATGGCTAATGGGGTATTATAAACGGGAAAAATAATAAAAAAAAAAAAAATTATAATTATAAGGATTTATTATTTAAAAAAAAACTATATGTTGCAGAAATGCAACATTGCATCAATAATGCCGAAAAATACCAGAGAAAGTTAAGAAATATAAAAAAAAATTTAAACAGTTATTTTGCTTATTGTGACACAAACTAACCCTATTTGTTCGCAAAATGTTTGAGTATACCCTTTGCAGCCTGGAAATTTGCACCTCATTCGTGTATCCACCCAAGCAGGCCAGTGACCGTATTGGTCTAACCTCACATCCTTTGGAGGAACATGTTGAGCTGGGCCTTTCTTCTTTTTCTCTTGTATGAGACCTTCAACATCACTCCTGCACTTTGTACGGTTGATTATTTTATATTTGCGTAACGTCTCTGCTACAGCTACTCTAAAATTAGCAGAGTTAAGGGTTTTGCTGGTACTACCCTTTTCAGCCATTATTCTACGGTACAGAAACCATACGTTACACATAACCATATCTAATAAATGATAAAAAATTCGTAGATACCAACCTTTACTACTTAGTTTGATTTTGTAGTGGCCCACACATTCTAATAACTCGTCACCACCCATATGCCGATTATATTTCGCCACAACAAAAGGGCGATCAACAGAAATGTATTGTTTTCTAGATCTATCCCACCTTCTTACTACGAGTGTTAGGTTTTTTTCCTGCAAAATTGGATGCTAGATTTACAATATTGTTGTCTCTCCAAGTGACTTCAGTCCCGTAATGTAGCTGTATTCACTTGGAGAGACAACAAGATTCAAACAATACATTACTGTTGATCGCCCTTCTGTTGTGGCGGAATATATTCGACATATGGGTGGTGTCGACCTATATTAGATTGTGTTATGGGCCACTACAAAATCAAACTCCGTAGTAAACTTTGGTAGCTACGAATTTTTTATCATTTCTTAGATATGGCTGTGTTCACGGCCTCAGTACCGCAGAATAATGGCTGAAAAGGGTAGTACAGGCAAAACCCTTAACTCTGCTGATTTCTACTCAGCTCAGTATTTATGGATGTAGTTGCTATGCTGCTGACAGCCTGAACTTCACTTTCTAAGTCAGGTGGTTCCTCTGGGTCCTCATTAGAACTTTCAACTTCATTCGTCTCGAAGGTGAACGTTGGATCGGCAACATCATCGTCGTCGGAAAAATCCAGGCCGTCTTCACTGTCTTCCCATTCTCCTAATGTATTTTGCAGGTCCTCAATAGTCAAGTTTTGCAAGTAACGTCTCATCTTGATACTTAAAAACAAATATTCAAATTGAAATAAACGGTAAAGAAAACTATCACTAACGCGCAATGTTGCAGTCATGCAACAAAACAAAATCGGACCAAAAATAACATAAATTCTTGATTTTACAAAATAAAATAAAATTTATTATCAAAATTCACCCACTTACCTTTTACGGAGATCAATTCCAATAGCTAAATATCAATATTTCACCATAAAATAAATTTTCGTAAACGAACTCAAAGACAGAGAAACCGGTTTGTGAACATTCATCACTTCAATCAAAAATAAATACAAATATCGCCATCTAGTTTGCGAAATTTGTTACTAAATCGTTAGAATGCTTTGTTGCCAATGTACAACACGAAGTATCACAACACGTTATATCGGGCTTCCCTATATTTTTAAGTATTTTAGAATGGTGTGTTGCAGAACTGCAACCAGGCGCCGTAAAGGGTTAATAAATGAATAGTGCTATATACAAAATTATAATAATTATTATTCTACATTACAAAAAAAGAAAATAAAGGGGCAGGGTGTAGTCAGTTATGAGTAAGGTGATAATTTTCATAAGGCAGTCTACCTCAAAATTGAATTTTTTCAAATAAAAATATTCAGATAATTCTACTGAGTATTAAAACAAATTTAATTCCTTTCAAATAAAATCTAATATGTAATCTATACTAATATAATAAAGCTGAAGAGTTTGTTTGATTGTTTGTTTGTTTGTTTGTTTGTTTGTTTGAACGCGCTAATCTCAGAATCTACTGGTCCGATTTGAAAAATTCTTTCACTGTTAGATAGCCCATTTATCGAGGAAGGCTATAGGCTATATTTCATCACGCTAAGTCCAATAGGAGCGGAGTCCACGCCGACGAAGTCGCGCGCAAAAGCTAGTTGTAAAATATATTGCTAAAAACAATTTTAAGTTTGTATCTATTTTAAAGAATAGTCTATTAAAAACAATCTTACTTACAAATGTTTATCATAAGCGGAATGGATTGTTCCAAGATTTTGCAAGATTTGAAAATTATCTCCTGCCTGAGTTTGTGTTAAGTTCAGATATTTTGAATATAGATTAAAAGAAAAACTGATATCTGAAATGGACACTAACTCTTATCTGATAATAATAATTCTGTAATAATGCTAAATAATCATTAAAATTTATAAAACTATAAGACAATCTGTTTGATAGCTGTAACAAGTTAACGACATAATACTCAGATTAGAGCCACTTAAAATGTTTATTTTACGATTTGAAAATTGAAATTATATAGATAATTTATAGTTTTCAATGTTAATATAAGAAATAAAACGTAGTAAAATTTAACGATTCGAAATATATCCGAAAATATCGCCAACGAAATATATCCGCCAACCTGCATTGGAGCAGCGTGGTGGATTAAGCTCCGATCCTTCTCCTACATGGGGAAGAGGCCTATGCCCAACAGTGGGATATTACAGGCTGAATCGTGATCGTGATGAGTAACGATCGCGATAAGGTGTAAATGATAACAACCGGGACCAACGGCTTAACGTGCTCTCCGAGGCACGGTGGGGAGACCCACAAGGACTACACAAACACCCAGACCACGGCAAACATCTGTATGGCCAATACAAATGTTGTCGTGTGCGGGGATCGAACCCGCAACCGCCCGCGCAACAGCCAATCGCAATCCATTGCTGTGACCGCTGCGCCAACGCAGCGTCTAATAAGTAAAATTTAAACTACATATTTTGTAATTGTACTTTGAACATAAAGTAACCTGCCAAAAAAAGTTTAAATTTTTTAAAGTACATTTGAACATAGAGATTACCTATAAAATGCCTATTTTATGATTTTATCTGATAGGGGATACGAATTCAAAGTACTTATATAGTTCTTCTAATTTGTATCTGTATCTATGATACAGTTCTTATTATAGTGATAAAATTATTTTACAAATTAATTTTTTAACACAAAAAAAAAAAAAATATGAAAACTACACACAACAAAACTTTAAAGTACTAAGAAAAACCTTTATAGCTAACTTATTATTTTATTAATTCTTACTGTAAACAATAATACAATATATTTAGTTATTTGTTTAAAAATTAAATATAATTATTGGATTGCTAACAGAGCATACAATAAAACTAATTAACCACTAATATAGTTTTATGTTGATCTATTACAGCAACACTGCATTCATGGACTATTAGAACTCAAAAAAAATATCTGAAAAAATGTAAAGAACTAAAAGTGAATTAAAATAAGTTATAAATGATTAAAGAGAACGAAAATAATGTTATCTATACTAATATAATAAAGCTGAAGAGTTTGTTTGTTTGATTGTTTGTTTGAATGCGCTAATCTCAGGATCTACTGGTCCGAATTGAAAAATTCTTTCAGTGTTAGATAGCCCATTTATCGAGGAAGGCTATAGACTATATTATATCATCACGCTAAGACCAATAGGAGCGTGGCACCAATGAAGAATGTTTCAAAATTGGGGTTTTTTTCCTTTTGAGAGCTTCCGCTGCGTAAACGGTTAAAGTTTCGCACAAATCATGTATGACAGAATTGGTCCTATTCAACGGGGACGAAGTCGCGCGTAGAAGCTAGTATATTATATAGTTACATGTTAATTTAAAGGGAAATCTATTTATTTATACAGACTATTAACATCACACTTTAGACATACTTACAACTGTCTTTTTAGTTAGCAGTTGTTAATTCTTTCTCATTCATGTTACATTTTTATATTATAATATAGATAAACCATGCAAATGTTTGTCATCGTCTGAGCGTTTGTTTGTGTTGTGTTTCCCGATTTAGATTTTCATTCTGCTTGAGTGTATGACGCACTTATTTATTTATGTTTAGTGCTTACATACTAAGTGGTATAGCAATCTTTAATAATATATTTTTTTTATAAACAAGGCCGGCAAACAGTACGGTTCACCTGATGGTAAGCGATTATCGGAGCTTATAGACACTTGCAACACCAGTCCGCATGCGCGCTGACGACCCTAACCCCAATCCCCGCCAGGAGCTCTGGTCACCGTACTCACCACAGGAACAAGACACTGTTGTTTCAATCAGTATTATTTAGTTGTGATCTTCTTTAAGGTCGAGGTACTTCCCCAGTCGCAGATTTTGAGTTGGATATTTACTGCTCTACGTCAGTTATAATAATTTTTTATTTATTTATTTATATATTTTAAAAATAAGTATAATCACAATAAAAGTTTGTAAAAGAAACGAGGTGTGAACAATTATAGACGTTTTTTTTTTTTTTTTTTTTTATGTAACTAGGTCGGCAAACAAGCGTACGGCTCACCTGATGGTAAGACCGTAGCCTATAGACGCTTGCAACACCAGAAGCATCGCAAGCGCGTTGCCGACCCTATCCCCTATCCCCCCCAGGAGCTCTGGTCACCTTACTCACCAACAGGAACACAATACTGATTGAAAACAGTATTATTTAGCTGTGGTCTTCTGTAAGGTCGAGGTACTACCCCAGTCGGGCTGCTCCATATTTTGAGCAGGAAATTTCCTGCTGTGCCCTACCTCAGTTACAGAATTAGAATGTTTTATCTTATCACTTTATTACATACTTGTACTACTATATTGGACATAGTTATCTTTTATTTTATTGTGGAATGGTATGGTTGACTAATTTTATACTTATTTTTGAATGTAATGTTCAGCAATAATCCACATCTGAATATTTTGCAGTCCTATGTCAAATAAAACATTATTTATGTAGAATGAAAATAGTTCATCTTATACTATTAAACGAGCAATTCTTGTATATATATATATATATATATATATATATATATATATATATATATATATATATATATATATATATATTTTTAGGCAATGAAAAAATATCATTAGAATACGAAGCTTAATTTTACCAATGTCAATATAGCTGTAACAGCGTAATGAGGAAATCGGCGGGTGTCACATCGTGTTGACCCGGGTTCGAATCTCAGGCTCCAGATTAATTTTTTTTCTTTTTTTTTTAATTTCACTCGTGATTTATTATTTAAATAAAATTAAAATATAAAAATACCGAGAAAAAAAAAACAAAAAATAAAATGAAAATACCGAGCTAGGCTCGGTCACCCAGGTAACTACTAACATTTAATCAGAGACCGAAGATAAAAATTAATAACTAAAATGCAGAGTTATTTCTTATACTATTAAACGAGCAATTCTTGTATAGGTATATAATTATATATTTTCTGAATCTTGGAATCGGCTACAACGATTTTCGTGAAATTTAGTATGCAGGGGATTTCGGGGGCGAAAAATTGATCTAGCTAGAAGAGAAAAAAACAAAATAAAAAAATAAATAAAATAAAAATACCGAGCTAGGCTCGGTCACCCAGGTACTGAGATTTTTATTTAGGAAACACAACATTCAAAAATTTTTGGTGAAAGCCGATTTCGTAAGTCTGTTTGGGCGAGACCTGCTGTTAATAGTCTTTCAGATGCGATAGAACTCATTTGGAAACTTAAATATTTTTGTGCAATTAAGCGCGGCGATGGTGCGTTCTGATAGGATATCGGAAGCTTACATATTTAGCGCGAAGTAAGAAATAATAATAATAATTATAATACACTTTATTGTACACCAAAAAGAGAAATATTACATAGAAAATAAAGAAAAATTTTATCGAAGTATCATTAGATACAAATGCGTTCTTATCGCTGAAAAGCGATCTCTTCCAGGCAGCCTTAGGGCAGAAAAAATGGTCTAGTGTCGGCATAGGTGTACAACTGTACAAGTTACAATAATTTTATGATAAATATTCATATAATTAAACATATATAACTACATACATAGTACATACATAATTATATAAACTTAAAAATTATTTGTTTATTGTTGAATTTTAAGAAAATGCTTCCTAATAGTCTGTTAAAAGTTCCAAGTATTTGTTCACGTCTAATATTCAAGGGCAAGGTATTTCAAAGATGAGAGACTTGGATTGTAAAAGATTTACCTATCATAAAAGGAAGAGGAGCGAGAAGGAATTTCAAGAAGTAATTTATTGTTAGAACCAGGACAGCGTTCATGTGACTCATCAAAATTTATCGGTGTATTGGCAAAATTAGTATCGCATATTAAATTAGGTCTCAGTTACGAAAATTATTCGAAAACGGGATATTTACCATGTTTATTATTTTCGCTTTGCGGAGCTCGATATTTCGACATTGACTGCGAATGTCTTGATCACGAGTCTCGTGAGAGTAATCGAGAAAATAATAAACATGGTAAATATCGTTTTCGAATAATTTTCGTAATAGAAGTAATCATGTTAATCTAAAATCTTTGTTTAATGAAAATCCTTCGAATTAGATTTGTGCCCATTGTAAAATTTAGTTTACAATTAACTTTTTTACAAACAGTATGTGATCTAAAGATGTGTGATCTAAAGAATAAAAATACTTATTAATAAAGATGAACAAATAAAAAATATGTATTATATTTCCAGTGATGAAGTCATGCCATTGTGCAGCCCAACGACTGTTTAAGGGCTGTCAAAATTAAAATAAATAATATAAATATAAATAATATAAATATAAAACGTTTATAAAAAATCAGGCATGATCAAGACTAACGGTACGGCCAGTCGGATATGTTAAAAATTAATATTTGTAAGCTATTACAATATAATTTAATAAATAATTTTTCCCAATTTAAATGTTCATATTAACAATTAAGAACAAGAAAATTAAATAAAGTAACGAAAAGCGAACTGATTTTTTTTTATTATTTGTTTCGTATGTATTGTAAATGTAAACTTCATTTAAACAATAAAGTTTTATATATAAGTAAAGCCACTCTATAGATTTGAAAGAAAAAGGTTTTTTCGAATTCGAATTTTCACTATTTAAAAAGAAATCACAAGTTGACATCTAGTCACACAATATAACGACACCTTATAAATATATAAATAAAAAATGTACATTTTAAATTTCTTAATAATACAAAAATAATTAAAATGACAATCCTGTACAGTACCTATTGTAAAACAAAAAGTGATTCCCCGATATCAAAACCACAAGCTATTTAGATGACATTTATTTTTATTTCAACACTAAGTTTAGGTACATAATTATGTGAAATAAATTATTGTATGTATTAATTAGCGTTAGCAAAAACGACTTACGACTAAATAAAAATGTCATTAGTGTTAAATAGTAGCAAGTCGACCAAATTGCTATTTTATAGGAGTAGGTACATCCTGAGAGTTTCCTAATTTTTTAAATTTATTTTTACCAGCTGTCTAGGGTTGTTAAATTGAAGTTAAAATACTTAGGGGATGGCTTTTAGTAAATACAATTGGAATAAGGCTAAAAATGTCTATTTTGTATTTTTGGCAATTGGCAGATTTTTGACCCCCGTACAATCGTTATTACAACATTCATTCTGACACCAAAAATTAGTGGGTTACTAAATAGGGTTTCAAACGTTTTTCCAATTGTAGACTTGACCATTTGATGTAGCAAAAGTCGCGTTACCAAGATTGTTTGCGCCTCTTAAAAACTGAAATTTGTATAGAAAAATAAAATAAATATCCACAGACAGAAATCGCATGTAGCCAAAAAGTTTTTGATCCAAGTTAGCTGTATCTTGACGAGTTTAGGGTTACGAAGGTCATAGAAAACCAGAGCTGGCAAGTGGCAAGGCAGCGAAATTAGTACTCGGGTGGAGAACTAGACACAAGTGGATGCTAAATGGTGAATAGACAATTGCACGGATAGTAAATATTTTTAGGAAAACTATTAAAAGTTATTAACTCCAAAAGTTATTAACACAAACAAAACAAGGAAGCAGGAAAAAGATGCATCAAGATTTATTTCAATTAACCAAAAAGGTTTGTTTGTTGTAAGGAAGATTAATATTTATCTTTTTTTTTAAAGCGAGCATTATACCTACTCAGAGGCGGCCTTACCCATTGCGAGGCCCCGGGCGGCAAGTCTTTGCGAGGCCCTTTGTCTTTCTAGTCTAGTCAACAAGTTGAAAAGGTTGAAAATAGAGATACTGCTCTAAAAATTATGATACTCTTTTCCTAAGACTAAAATCTTTAATTGAAGCACAATAATCTAACGAATGAGCTACGTCATTTTCGATTGAAAGAATAGCAAGGACTGAAATCCGATCTTCTGTCATCGAATTTCTCAAATACTCGTATGTCTTAATAATTTTGATAAAAGATACAGTTAAAATGTATATTATTTTAAATTTGCTGGGTTGTCGCGCGAGGCCCCTGCAAGCGCGAGGCCCCGGGCGATTTCCCCATTCGCCACCCCCTAAGGCCGCCACTGTACCTACTAACTTTTTTTCTTAATGTGATTATATTTGCGTTCATGGAATGAGAGGTATGTAACAGTATTTTGCTTCTATGTCATAGTACTATTTTGTCTTACATAATTTATTAACTTTATAAATATTGGAAAAAAAATATCACGATTTTGAGAAACAAAAGGGTATTTAATGGATTATAACGGTACAGAAATGGCATGTTGTAATTGTGTCGTTGGTTAATTAGTCGTGATACTCGTGATAGAAACTCACAATTTTTGTTTTCTTCGTAGTTTGTATACGTTTACAAGTAAATTACCGGCGACGTATGTGGATTAAATAAAAGGTATGCTTGACGGTCATGAACAGACTAGGAGAACATGTACACCTACATTACGGCCGTGACTATAAATATGTTATAGGTATGTTGATATGTAACCAAATGATCGATGTAGATACGCTTTAAATTTTTTTTCTTAATATTCAGCATTATCATAAATAAATTGAAAGTAAAAAACCTTTTTAAAAACAAGCTTTTATTTGAATGCGCTAAAACGAAAAAAAAATTTTTACTTTAAAACTTTTACTATTTACTTATAAAGTCATTGTCGCGAGATATGAGTATCTACTCGTATTTCCTTAGTTTGAAAATTTTAATAGTTAAAATCAATCACATCAATTTATTTAATTTACTTGTTTACAAGCAAATCTTGTTAAAAAGTTTAAATTGGGAAAAGATCACTTTTAAAAACTGTCTCCTGAATTGTGGTATAAGTAACTTACGCATGGGGTGGTGCTAAGAATGCTGGCAACATTTCTCTAGGCAAAAAGTGAACTATTCTTACATTACTCATTCTTGGTAGTGTTTTGTATTGGACTTCCAATATGGAAAGTAAATTAAATTATGTTTATTTTCGAGCAATATAATACACATGATAGAACTATGATTACACGCTAATAAGAGTGCCAATCCCATTACAGGGTGGGACAAGATATTACTTGTAAATATTATAGTATTGTTATTACTAGGTACATTGGTTATACTTGAGTTTATTAATAGTTTTGTGGATAAGTGTATCGTCGTATTAAAGCCGAAGTTGGATTCAGTGCCGGATTAAGGTAATTTGATACCCTAAGTAATCTTCCCCTGTGGCGCCTCCCTATCCTTAAGTAAACTACAACGAAAAAAATATATGTGAATACGTATCGTAGGTAGAATATGTATGTGTTGTTCCTTTTGCCCTTGCTTTAACTTTCGTGTGCTCGTTTTCTTTTCTCGGTCGTCTCTGGTGCCCCCCTCAGACTGGATGCCCTAAGCAATTGCTTAAATAGCTTATAGGCTAATCCAGGACTGGTTGGATTGGGGCGAGATGGCGATTGCTAGCGCGACCCCATCTCGCCCTACCTAGGCTGACGACAGCTCACACGTGGTGGTTTTTAGTTAGTAGGAGTCTGACATAACCCGCTGGCGCCCCCGCGCCGGAGGATATCCATAATGAATTTTCCCCAAGTGAAGAAAAAAAAATTAAGGACTGGTTGGATTGACACTTGGGGTCTGTTTCGTTAGTTGATAATGTTTGTCTTTTACATGTTAGTGATAGTTTTATCAGTAGGAGTTAAAGCTTAGGTTCTTAACTTCAATTAATATAAACTACAATCTTTAAATGGTAAAAGGTTCTGAATAGAAATATCTGACAAATAAAGTGGGGTTTGATAGTCAAAAACAAAATCGTAACAAAAACTTTTTACCTGTTGGATACAATCTTGCGAACTGTCAAACACGTGAAGTTAAATAATTTTCACATTTGCGGAAATTTTCTATTTTTCTTTGCATTTCTTAGTTGTACGTCTTACCGGATTCGTCAAGCCCTCACCCTCACGAGTTTTGAGATTAGCAACACATCTAGCGATTCATTTTTAGTTGTATAGATTAAGTTAAAACCATATTCTGATTTAAAAATGTGACGTCTCGTACCAGATTAAATAATTAAAAGTAAACATAAATAGGAAACCCGACTGGAGAAGTACCTCAACCTTACAGAAGATCATCCTGTGTAAGTAAGATGAACAGAGCTTCTTGGGAGGGTCAGACCCTGTAGACAAGTGGCATAAAAGCTAAACGAATAGAATAGAATATAATTCTCGCGGTTACAGCACTGGATTGCGATTGACTGTTGCGCGGGCGGTTGCGGGTTCGATCCCCGCACACGACAACATTTGTATTGGCCATACAGATGTTTGCCGTGGTCTGGGTGTGTGTGCAGACCTTGTAGGTCTCCCCACCGTGCATCGGAGAGCACGTTAAGCCGTCGGTCCCGGTTGTTATCATGTAAGTACATCTGATAGCGATCGTTATTCATAGCAGGCAATATCCGCCAACCCGCATTGGAGCAGCGTGGTGGATTAAGCTCCGATCCTTCTCCTACATAGGGAAGAGGCCTATGCCCAACAGTGGGATATTACAGGCTGAATCGTGATAATTCTCAATGTACGAGAATGACACTAGCTTATTCGATGTATGTCGAAAGCTAGTGTCACTCCCATACATTGAGAATTCTATTCTATTCGTTTACCTTTTATGCTACTTGTGTATAGGGGCAGGGCTGGGATCGACAATGTGTTTACGATGCTCCGAGTGTTGCAACTTGCAGGCATCTAAAGGCTACGGTAATCGCTTACACCAGGCCGTACGCTACGTAAATTGTCACTGATGATAATTTCTGATACATTCTCAACGGAAAAACAATATACAAAATAAGTAATCAGTACGAAATAAAATGATAATTAAAGTTATTTGGTCTAAATCGTAACGCCAGGCGCCATGAGCATGACGATCCAAGGCTTCTATCACTCATCTCGTTACAATAGTGTCACCTTGTCATCATTACATTGCTAATTCAAACAGACATTATACGTAATTATGTTCAGTGATTATAATTGATAAATCAATTATAAGTAATTTTTGGAAAATATGAGTACCTCAATAATTATAATTTTGATTTATAACTAAACTAGCGACCCGCCCCGGCTTCGCACGGTTGCAAAAACTATCAGTGTTACTTCCTCTACTATATTATGCATGTTTTATACATATAAACCTTCCTCTGGAATCACTCTATTTACTAAAGAAAACCGCATCGAAATCCGTTGCGTAGTTTTAAAGACCTAAGCATACAGAAAGCGTGAAGCGACTTTGTTTTATACTTAAGCTATGTATCCACTAGGCACTAGGGGACAAATGAGGAACATTTGTCCCTCAACAATGTTGCGGGACAGATGTTGCGAACATTGTGTAGGCCACACTAGGGGACAAATGCAGCAACATGTTCCTCATAGAGAAAAAGAAACACCTGCATCATTTGTGAAGTTATTTTTATTTATTTATTTAATTAAATTAATAATATGCTCATGAAAAATACGTCAAATGCCAATGAACTTGTTGGCACAATTTTTGTTACAATACCTGCTGAATTAAAACAGTATTTAGATCAACCAAATATTTCAAGGTCATTAGACGCAATAAAATTTTGGATTGATAGTAAATATTGAAATATTATCACTCAGGTGCTCTCAGAAATAGCTGTTAAATATTTGATTTCTTCTGTAGCATCTTAACGAATTTCTTCTATAATCAATCTTTTAGTGCCTAATAATCGTAATAGTTGTTTGACAACTGAACATATAAAACAACGAATATTTTTAAAATCTTACTGAATATTGGTACGCATTATTGTTTTATTAAAATTGAACAATAATTACTGAGAACCTTACATTTTAATAAATCACTGATAATTTAATTTGTTTAACAAATATTATACTGAATTATAAACTGTGTAAATTATTTTTTAAATCGACTTACGATTGTTTTTTTAATTATCAAAATCGGACAACTCTGTAAAAAGTTATGCGTGGTCATACATAAAAAATATACGCGTCGAATACGTATCCTCCTCCGTTTTGTACATCGGTTGAAAAAAAGGCGATGAAATAAAATTGAATAATTAATTGTGTTTGCTAGCAAACGAAAAAAACCGACTTCAATTACATCGATAAATAATACAACGTCAGTAGACGAAAAAAATTTAGTAACGCACTACGGCACTAGTCGTCACTACGACTTTCGAAGGTTCCCTTCGATTTTTCTGGGATTCCATCATCAGATCCTGGTTTCCTTATCATGGTACCACCCTTGGGATATCTCCTTTTCAACAAAAAAAAGAATGATCAAAATCGGTTCGTAAACGACGAAGTTATCCCCGAATATACATTAAAATCGAATTGAGTAATCTCCTCCTTTTTTGAAGTCGGTTAAAAATATCGATATATACAATTTTTTTTTCGATATCTCAAACTCCGAAATTGATTATGTATTTAAAAATATCGGTATATCGAGAATCCGATATTTTAAAAAATATCAACAGCCCTACCATGCAACATTGACGCGGAACAAAATATGTTTTCGATCTCGAAGCGGGAACAAGCAACATGTCCCTCAACACGTACATACTGCGGGACATGTTGCGGGACATGTTGCGGGACACTGTGCAACATGTGTGTGTACGTGTCCCCCAACATGTCGCGGGACAAAATGTTCCCTAGTGTAGCTGGGGCTGACGCGGAACAATTGTCCCATGTTGCGGTAATGCCTCGTCTTCACGGACAAAATGTCCCCTAGTGGAAACGAGGCATTACTATGTGAGTCATTCCATGTCAAACCAACAAGGCACTCAACCTGACCCATTCAGTTTTGGCTGAAACTTTGTCTATTTATACTTTCTGACATCCTGAACTCAAATATAGTTTTCAAAAAATTTAATCACTGATAGTTTTAAAATAAAATTAATATAGCCATTATTAAATAGGTGTCAGCAGAACACGTCAATCTATACTAATATATAAAGCTGAAGAGTTTGTTTGATTGTTTGTTTGTTTGTTTGAACGCGGTAATCTCTGGTTCTACTGGGCCGATTTGAAAAATTCTTTCAGTGTTAGATAGCCCATTTATCGAGGAAGGCTATAAGGCTATGTATCATCACGCTAAGACCAATAGAAGCGGAGTCCACGCCGACGAAGTCGCGCGCAGAAGCTAGTATAATATAATTGTTTATTAATGAATTACACGAAATCGGTATTTTCACTAGCAATGGTTTACGGTTATGTTTCACTCATATGAGACATACAATTGTTTTATGACATAATTATAACCTTTCAAGTTAACAGACTTTTTAGGATCGTAGGTTTATGTCTTTGAGAAGAAAAACGTATTCCTTTAGATTATGATATTAGTATCGATTTTTGTTTTTCATTATGAACTTATTTTTTTTTTAATTTGCTACTTTTCACTTTTGCTGATGCAGTTTCACTAATAGAAAGATCTGAATATGGAATTGGAACTCTTCTCGTTACTCAAATTTATTACAGAAAGTGTAAGTGTGTGCAGGTGTGGATCTGAATATAATTGAAATTGGAGCTCTTCTCGTTAGTCAAATCTCTATATATATAAAAATGAATCGCTGAATGTGTTGCTAAGCGCAAATCTCGAGAGCAGCTGAACCGATTTCGCTAATTCTTTTTTTACAATATTCCTTGAAGTACGAGGATAGTTTTACGGAGAGAAAATTTTTAAAAATTGCCTAAAAATGTCTAAAAACAACACTTTTCTATATTCCCATACAAAAGATTCGTAATAATACTTAAGAGCCATTTCACAATTTTTGGCTCTGCAAGTTTAGGTAAATATGGTCGAGGCGTACGAGCCGCGCGGTCTAGTGCTATTGTTTGTCGCACTATACAACCAAAAAAAATCTTGATCTTTTTTTAATGTATATTAAAAATTAATAACTATGTTGTAAAATTTTTTTTACATAATTAATTTGTTAAAAATGTCATGTATGTTATATAACAACAAACAATACATTGAAAATAAAAATCAATTTTATGAAACATTTTTTTTTAAAATTGATTTAGTGTTTTGAGTTTACTAATGAGTCGAATATTTACGATATAAATAAAATAGCCTTTTAGTATGCTCAATAAAAACTTTGGATGCAAGTAGACCATCAAATTTTGCCGGCTTTAATTCTTTTATAAACTCAATGACACCGACAAACAGATTTATTAACTAATAACAAAACAAACAGATTTAAATGCCTATTTGTATTGATAATGTGACAAAAAAGATTTTAAATAATAATATTTGCATATTTTTTATTTTTATGAAAGTATCAAATGCGGTGTATCCATTATAACAACAGTCGCTTTGCGCGTGTAAGCGAAGCAGACAGTTGGGCAAAATTTGGCGTGGACCTTACCTCTAAGAGCGCTGGCGCTCGACTGATTTACCGGGTTTGATGCGTAGTATTTTATACTATCTTTTGATTTTTAATACAAAAGGTATTAAAAATAATTGAATATTTTAATTATTTTTTTTATGTTCCTAAATGATGTAAGTTTACTTTGGTATAGATAGTTCGTTAAAATTTCTTAGTTTTCTAAGAAAAATATCGCATTTAAAATTGTACTTATTTGTAAAAATTGTCCTTAGACTTTATTTTTTTACTAACTAACATTATTAATAATCGATATTCTAGTAAGAAACGTATTAACGACATTATATGTCCGATCCTTTAGGTATTTTTTTCAGTCAAATTTATTAATATTAATGATAGATATAGGAGTCTGAAATTTACTCTGCGATGATTTTTCAGTAAACTAATTGTGGGAGATTAATCACCATAAAGTAAATAAATAATATTTTGTAAATGTGTTAAGAAAAGTATCAAAACGAAAGATTGGTCTATTTTTTACATGTATTCAACAATATCAGAATATTACCTAGGATGGTAAATTAGGCGACTAAAATCTTAGATATTCGCGCGAAAACGTGAAATGGCTCTTAAAAGTCAATTTAGGAAGGATTATTTTAATGATAATTTTTTTTTAAGAATCGACTGTTAGGCGGTACGAAGTTCGCCGGGTCAGCTAGTTTATTATAAAAATTGTAAGTGTGTGCAGGTTTAGATCTGAATATAATTGAAATTGAAACTATTTTTTTTTTTTTTTTTTTTTTATGTTACTAAGTCGACAAACAAGCGTACGGCTCACCTGATGGTAAGTGACTACCGTAGCCTATAGACGCCTGCAACACCAGAAGCGTCGCAAGCGCGTTGCCGACCCTATCCCCAATCCCCCCAGGAGCTCTGGTCACCTTACTCACCAACAGGAACACAATACTGCTTGAAAACAGTATTATTTAGCTGTGGTCTTCTGTAAGGTCGAGGTACTACCCCAGTCGGGCTGCTCCATATTTTGAGCAGGAAATTTCCTGCTGTGCCCCACCTCAGTTATAAACTCTTCTCGTTAGTCAAATTTATTACAGAATTTACAGAAAGTGTGTGTGCAGGTGTGGATCTGAATATAATTGAAATTGGAACTCTTCTCGTTAGTCAATTGATTGCAGGAAGCGTGTGCAAGTGTGTTTGTAATATATATTAACAATTTATGTATGTGTTTGTATATATTGTAATTTATCTTTGATTTAATTTTTTCATTTTTCATTTCATTAATTTTTTCTTAAAGTAGAATTTGTTCCACTACTTAAACTTAAAATTATATTTTTTAAGACCAATCTGTCTTGAAATATTATGACGTTAAAATAATTTAAACAAAATGTTTTTATTTTTGTCGGTTTAAATGACAATCCATTACCAACTATGTAATTTCATATTATCGATAGGTACATCTATACAAATAAATAAAATTGGAGTGTCTGTTTCTAATTTTAAAATAACCGCTTTTTACTAAATGCATATGGATGGTACATATACACGGTACATATACTAAAATAACATTTCCACAATTTTTGTCTGTTTATCTGTTTGTTCCGGCTAATCTCTGAAACGGCTGAACCGATTTTGACGGAACTTTCACTGGCAGATAGCTGATGTAATAAGGAGTAACTTAGGCTACTTTTATTTTACAAATTTATTTATTTTGTAACTCTGCAAAATTTATGTATTTTTAAATAACACTAATAATCCACGTAGACGAAGTCGGCACAGCTAGTATTTAATATTTTGAGTATGACGTTTAGAAAAATACGATTGCAAAGTTGCATGACATTGTTGAGATCAACATAAATAAAAGTTGTCTGACTTTGCGATCATTTTTACGGTTTACGTAACTATTATCTATTAATAGCTAACACCAACCTAGGTAAAAGTATACTAGGTTCAAATCACTAGTTTGAATTCAACGTATAATCGACCTAGTGTTTCGAAATGGTCTAGCCCTGTTTAAATTCCTAGCAGCCTCCAAGCGAACTTGTTGACTTAAAATTATTCTTTTAGTTTTCCTTTACAACTGCGCGTTTTGCAGTGTAGTGCGGCCGTGTATCTTCAAGTGACTGGTCGCGTGCAAACATCACTGTAACGTCTCAACAAATACAGTAAAATCTCATTATCACATGTTCTCAAGATATCCTTTATCTATTTCAAGTTGCAATGGCAACGATTCGAACGCCTGTCAGTGTTGCTTTTTGCGCGAATGGAAGTGACGTTTCGATTTTTTAATTATTTTTTTTTTGTATAAACTTATAGCAGCCAGTGCTTTTGAAAAATGAATTATACAGATTTTACAACGGATTTCACGACGGATTTTCCGTTTACTTCAACCGTTGCGCCCGTAACAGAATCCACGGATATACGATCATGGCTGACGAATTTAATTCTCCAGGTTCGTCATTTATTTATTTACTTATGAAAACTTTATTGCACACAAACAAAGAATACGAAGAAGATTCAATTTAGAACCATTAGATACAGAAACAAATAAGTATGCAAAGGCGGCCTTATCGCTTAAAGCGATCTCTCCCAGGCAACCTTAAAGTTAGTCCTTTTTGTAAATATTTATTTTTTTAATTTATTCAACCGACGCACTGTAATGGTTGTTTAAAATAATGTAAACAAGAATATCGTGCATATTTATTTAATAAACTAGTTTGTGATCTTGTTATGTGTGTCGTTGTGATAATAATTCGTTCTACATTTAGCACTTAGTACAAGGTGTTAAAAAGCAATTTAGTACGAGGTGTTATAATAAAGCAATTTAGATCTCTTTTCTTAAAAAAAATTATTATATTTAAACAAGCAATTTCGAATAAGATACCACAAAAACACTTCAGTGTTTATTTATCTAAATTATTATTATTCATACTTTTTATTAGGAATACCTTTATACAATTTTTGTACATTTAACGTTCATCCTAGAGTTTATTGGCCGTTTCAATTATCTAGCAATACTCAATAACGCATGTTCTCCTGTTTTAACTGATTTCCAAAAAAGGAGGAGGTTCTCAATTCGGATAGCCTATAGGACATGGGTCATCGATTTATGGGGTTTAAAGGGGAGAGGGGAGGAGGGGGGTGGGTGGGTTACGTTCTGGTACGACTCCCAACCCTAGAACTGGGCATAGATTTTTGGGGTTTTGGGGAAGGGGGGGGGGTTACCCTCTGGTACCACTCCCACCCTCAGCACTGCACTATATAGATATAGAAATCCGAAAAATACCCAAACCCGAATCGGAGCACCCCACTATCCACGTGGTCTAGGTCTGTCCTGCCCCTAGAGTGTTCTGTTGAGAGCCCGGAGCGGACGAGGCGACCAGCCTCAGCCGCTCCCTACGCACGCACCTACCTCTTCATGCACTTTCACACGGAGGACAAGGGCTGACCTCCCTCCGCGCCATGTCGATTAACGGTCTAATTTTGAAGTTAGATAGGTTAGGGTTATTTTTTTATTTATTTTTTGTAACGAACTTATGCCGATAAGCTAAAACCTATCTAAGCTCAAAATTGAAAAGATTTACGACTGAATAGGTTTTGCCTTCATATAACCCCACCCTCCCCCCAAAACCTCATAAATCGATGCCCAGTGCTGGGGGTGGGAGTGGTACCAGAGGGTAATCCCCCCCCCAAACTTCAAAAATCTATGCCCAGTTCTAGGGTTGGGAGTGATACCAGAACGTAACCCACCCACCCCCTCTTACCCTCTCCCCTAAAAACCCCTTAAATCGATGCCCCATGTCCTATAGGCTTACCCTCAATTCGATTGTATTTTTTTGGATGTTACATCAGAACTTTTGACTGGGTGGACCGATTTTGATGATTTTTTTAATCGAAAAGTGGTGCGGGTCATGTGGTGTCATTTAAATTTAATTGCGATCTAATAAGTACTTTTCGAGTTATATCTAATATTTATTATTTACTTGATTATTTTCTCGTCGACCTACATTGTATTATAACCGCGTAACTTTTCACTGGGTATATCGATTTTGATACCGATTCTTGTTTTAATCGAAAGCTGATGTTTATCTTGTAGTCCCATTAAAATTTGATAGAGATCTGATGACTGCTCCTACTTGAATATTTTTTCGTCTTCTTACGTTGTATTACCTGCCGACGTTATTAAAGTCGATTTTTTTTTCGTTTGCAAGTAAACACAATTATGTAAACAAAAGTAAATTTTAAATTTTGCCGCGTATAAACGATGAATGTACTTCATAATTATACGTACACAACCACTAAATAAATGGAGATTCTTAAAATAAACAGTCACTAATTACTGTATTTTATTTAAGGTTTGCCAGCAGTTTTACAATTACGATATTAATTATATTACTTGGTAAATTCTAAATCTATAATAATACTAGCTGACCTGGCGAACTTCGTACCGCCTTTTTTTTTCTTAAATATAATAATTACATATACTTACCAAAATAAAATATAGCCTATCTTTCAAGTTGGATCAAACTGCACACGGTGTGCAAATTTGTTTAAAATCGGTTAAGTGGTTTAGGAGTCCATTGAGGACAAACATTGTGACACGAGATTTATATATATTAGATTATGCTGAACTTATTTGCTTTTTTGTAAAGCAAAGATTTATTTTTGTAAGTATAATCTTTTGCTACTAGACTACGTTTATTATACTAAAATAGAAGATCGGAAAAATTCAACTGATCCAGAAGTAAAAAAAAATAAATAAAAAAATTAAGTATTTTTCTTGCTACTATAAATGCAAAAGTTCGGATGGATATTTGCTATACTATTACGCTAGAACAGCTAAACAGATTTTATTTTAGTCTGGAATGGCACAAGGCTAATACGTAGCTGTAGTCTTAAAAAAAAAAGTAAGGTTGTTGTGGGGTAGATTTGTATTTTAAAGAGAAAATGATGTGGTATGCTTTCTTGCATAGTGGTAGGTTTGAGGGTAGAGAAACAAATAGGCACTATCCCGAGAGATTTACGGTATGGGATAGCATGCGGGTTAACATCAAAATTGCCACGATATCGTCACAAAGTTACGGACAAACAGGTGGCAAATAATTTTTTTTAATTTTTTTTTAATTTGGTGTTTTACAGAATCTTAATCTTATTTAAAAAGAGGACAGTTACAAATGTACGTCTAATATTAGGTCTGCCCATAGTTAAATGGTATAGATTATAATAATATTTTAAATATTAATCTATACTAATATTATAAAGCTGAAGAGTCTGTTTGTTTGTTTGAACGCGCCAATCTCAGAAACTGCTGGTCCGATTTGAAAAATTCTTTCAGTGTTACATAGCCCATTTATCCAGGAAGGCAATTGGCTATTTTTTTCAAATTAACGCGGGTGAAACCGCGAGACACAGCTAGTGTACTTATAATTGTAAAATGAAGATACAAAAGCTATTCTAAAGGCTTCAAGTCTTTTTTTAATTAAGAGTTTCTAGATTTTTTAATGAAAACTGCACTTAAATGTAACTTTTGAATATTAGTATTGAAAAATTTTAGCGCAGTTATTTTATTGTTAGTGTAGTAAGTGATAGTAACTCTTCAAGGTCAAATCGTCTTACTGAAGCAATCGGACTAGCTACGACGACGTAAACGCAGGGAAAGTCTTGGGAAAGTCCGGTTTTTACGAGAAAGGATGATTTTGTCATTTCCAATACCAGACCATTATTAAGGATAACTGAATATAAAGTACCTACTCGTCAGATTTCGATAAAATTGAAATGAGATCATATGACTAGCACTAGCTTTCGATTAAAAAAAGAATCATCAAAATCGGTTGAACCAGTTATTCTCCTACATGGGGAAAAGGCCTATGCCCAGCAGTGGGACATTACAGGCTGAAGCTAATATCAAAACAATATTTATTGATGATAATGCCTGCGCGATTTATATTAAATATATATGAAATTACGTAAATACTGAACCGATTTCGAATACCTATCTATCCGACAAGTAAAAAATTCTGTTTTTGTTTTTTCTTAGACAAGTTAGATTAAAAGGATATTCAACTCTTTACGGCATTAGTAACGGTCTTATAGTATTTACAAAACATTTTTGAAGTAAACACACTTTACGCACGCTGGATTTGGGGACTAAGCTGGTAAATGCGTGATGAGAGCGTTACAAAAATTCTGATCAGGCGAGGTGAACGAAAGTTGAGATTGAGATATAAGTTAGTGAAGATAGAAAGAGAGAGTTACGTTTCGTAAGTTTTACTTCAGTCGTGTGGTCTAAGTTTTTTTTTTCTTAACACTTCGATTCAGCCTGTAATATCCCACTGTTGGGCATAGGCCTCTTGTCCATGTAGGAGAAGGATCGGAGCTTAATCCACCACGCTGCTAAAAATACTAAATGTATTAAAGTACTCAAATCGATTCTAATAATTCTTTTACATTTAGAAATTCACGAGATTCGTTTTCCTCAAGTTAAGTTACTATCCGATTTAAAAAATATATTATTTTTATATTTTTGCCCAAGAACATTTGTTTATCTAAAACGGTATAGGCTATTAAATTTTACATTATGACTGGTGATGTAAGCTAAAATGTACCTAACAGTTAAAACTAAATACAAGAGAAACCATAGATAGATACATGTATATATGTTTCGAAACTTTATAAAAAAGTAACACTATAAAAGTCTGCTGAAAACAGTTCTTTTTAATTTTGTAAAAAACAGGTAATAAAACTCCGAAAATGGGGGTAACAAATTTAAACTTTCAACTTCGATCTTTGTAGTGCGATAAAGATGTTCAAATGCTTTTAAAAAGCTACTTTAGTACGTTTGATTTTTTATTTTTGTGTTACCCACACATTAAATTATAAACATTTTTAAAATCATATCAAAATTTCCATCCCGCTACTTTAGTAGCCGTTCATTTTGTTATTGTTTTAAAAAAACGAGTGTGCTTAAAGAGTACACGACTGAGTTAAAACTTCTTTGGCTCCTACAGCAATATACGAAACGTAACTCTCTCTCTATCTTCACTAACTTATATCTCCTTCTCAACTTCCGTTCACCTCGCCCGACCACACTTTTCGTAACGCTCTCGTCACGCATTCACCAGCTTACTCTCCAAGTCAAGCGTGCGTAAAGAAGTTTTATTTCAATAAATTAAGTAATAGACATGCGCAAAACAGTGCACTGAAATGTAATGTAATATTACATTACATTTCGTACTGAGTAATATGGCATCACACCATCACACCGAACATTACCCGAAATGTGTACTGCTCGGAGTGAGTTATTTCTTATGACATTTCCTATATCACGTAATTTTCATCACACCAAACATTTCATGAGATTTTGTACTTAGTATGTTTAAATGTACTGTTCGGTGTACTACGTAGAAGACGAAACATCCAGTCACTTTAGCATAAAAAAAAATTGTAAATGAGTTGGAAACTAGCTGAAAATTTATAATTTTTTTTTGCTTTGATTTTCTAGTTTGTTTTAAAATTAGCTTTGATTTGTAAAAAAAGTTGATTTCCTTGCATACTTAAGTAACCCCAAGGAAAATTGGGATTTTTTATTCCAGGCTTGGAACAGGCAATACACATGGACAAGTTAATTAATACTACCTGTGATCCGCGATTTTACCCGTTAGTTTCATTTCCCGTGTGATGAAAATAATTTGTGTCGCGCATCGCCGTGAGACGCCGTGTCTCATTCAGTAAAGTGAAGTTAGACAGAGCTGGATATAGCAAACAGATAAGAAATCCGACATTCCGACCGAACAGATCGCGTAATGTCAAGTGTGATGTGTAATGCTTCATTTCGTCGAGTAATGTGTGATGCCATATTTCATGTTCGGGTAATATCACGCGTAATGTATCAATTGCATTACTTACACATGTCTATTAAGTAACTAATTTTAAGAGTCGGGTTATATGATAGAAAGATCGACTTGACAAAACTAAACTAATTGAATTAATCCTGCTTTATTTAGCAATTTTCGTCTGATTACCTTTTTAATACATAAATAACCACTTCAAAACTCAAAGGTAGGCAGGCCTAGTAGTTTAACTTTTGTATTAATGGTCTTGAAACTTAACACGAATTTAAAAGCCCAGACAGTGACAAAAATCTGAGTGACATTCTGACCATTAAAAACCAAGTTGCTATTACCACTGTGCCATACCGACTCTTCTAATAGGGTATGATAAATAGAAATTTCGTCGAAGTTTCAAATTAAGGTTGACATTATTTTAAATTATACTTAATTTATTGTTTGAAAATGACTAAAGTTACAGAAAAAAATCACATGTTTCGTTTTACTATCATTGAGTTCCAAATAATGCGTAGTAAAATAATTTTGTATAATTTTATTGTAAAAAAACCTTGTATTTGTTATTAGACATTGCTTACATTATCATAATTATATTTTTCCTGTCAGCTTTGAATGTAAGTAAGAGATTATCAAACATTATTACTTTTAACGCATCAAAATATATCGTTAGTGTAAATTAAAAAGAATGAAGGAACTAATATCGATCCCTGTGCAATATGTATGTCAAGAGCAACACACCTAAATGGGAATTTCTAAGTTATGTAATAAGTGTGTATAACCACGAGAGTCATCTAGTCGTTTATAAGATAACTAGCTGACCCCGCAAACGTTGTTTTGCCATTTATGTTATTAAACCCCGCAACCCTCTCTTGTGGGTGGAATTTTGTAAAATCCGTTCTTAGCTGACCTCTACTATACTTGGCAAAAGGAATATTTCTACCAAATTTCAAGTCTCTAGGCCTTATGGTTCCAGAGATATCGTGATGAGTCAATGGGTGGAAATCTATTTTATATATATAGAAGATTGATGGTCATTAAGGTATCACCCTCGTTTTTTTAAATAGCTTTGCCCCTTAGCGTACGTTGTGATTACATTTTATACTTAATCCTATAGTTTAGACTAGTTTAGAGCTTGGAACGAAATATCTTGCTTTCAGATCATCCCGACCTCGGAAGTGGTTCAACCTTAGAAAAGATTATAAAGCCAAATGGTAAGCCTGGGGTAACCAGAGCTTCTCTAGATGCGCTGTTTTGAAAGCGTACATGGGGTCTTGCATCCTTAAACTGTGGTAACCGCTAAATTAGGCATACTCTGTGCTTCTTAACCACCATAGTTGTTCAAAAAATAATTCGTAATTACCTGGTTTTCTAATGTTGCTAATGGATAACACATTTTCAACGATTTTAGAAAATGATTTTTCATAATTTCAACAGTCCTTATCGTAGAAAGTAAAATAACAATTATTCACGCATTTTTTTTTGTTTTTATCAATTAAATATTCCATTGAAGTGAATTATATTATGTTTTTATGGTTCACCTTATTTTAATTACGCATGTGACCTTCAGTTTCAGTAAGTTTGACTAATTAAATATACGATATGCAGATGTCTTGAATAATCTGAATTTGTATTATTGTGAAGGTTGTTGTGTTTTTCTACAATTATATTCACAGATATTTTGGTATTGTATTAATATACTTTTTACATATTATTGTTTGTTTGAATACAAAAAGTTTACGAAAAAACAGTTTCCGGTGATCAATATTACGTTCGTGTAGTCAGGGTCATTTACCTACCGTTCACAGCATTGTCTTAAAAAAAAAAACAACATTACCTACTATTTTCTTAGAAAGAAGTAATAATTTGTTTATTTTCATAAGGTCAATGTATCGTGCAAAATTTTGATTATGTACCAACTGGTCACATAAATAAACGGCTCTAAAAGCTACATTTAGGCTAAGAACTCACGGAGCGATTTTCGCCCGCGTCCGCTGCGGTTGCGGGCCCGCAGATTCTGTAGAATGCAAATATTTATATAAAAAATTAAAGCACATTTCACGACGCGTTTTACGCCCGCGGTGTACGCGGTTGTATGCGGCTCCCGCTGTACCGGCGGGCAACTAGTAGAATCGCGCGGGCCGCGGTTACCCGCAGCCTCGGCGGGTGGCGCCCGCGCGCTTTGCGATCGGTTGGCGGGCGACCGCGGGGGCCGGCGGGCGGCGCGGCCGGAGGTACAGAGATCCGGCCATTTTGCATCAGTGACTTGTTATTACACGTGGCATCGTGACGTTGTCAACAAACAATAAGTATAATATTCTAATAAAATGGATATTGAAATAGACCTCTTAATTACCTTAGTACAAGAAAGGCCAGTTCTATCATCGATCATCGCCCGCCACGTTTGCGGGCGATGATCGCAACCGCGGCGGCCGCGTAACCGCGCGAATAACCGGTCTCGTGAGTTTTGAAATAAAACCGCAGATCCACGACCGCGGCGGTTGCGGGCGAAAATCGCTCCGTGAGTTCTTAGCCTTAAGCAGATCTATCGCCATATAGACAATTGTGACGTATTTTGTTATTTTTTGTTGTATTCGTGATGATAATGTTTTTTTTTAGAAAATCTTAAAGAAACGGTTCAGTTTTAAAGTTCTGCTGTCATATGTTTTCTTCTTCTATAAGATTAATCGCTTCATCATATTTTTTTTTTAATAATAACAAATTCTAAATGACTGATGGATTTAAAAACAGACATACATGTAAAGAGTATTTAATAGATTAGCGTAGATGCCACTTTCATTTGTAAAATACATATCTGCAATAGTGAGTAGTTAGTATTAAAAAAAATATTACTCTTCGGATTTAAATGATGTCAATGATAGACAGGTCGCTGATTTTTGATATCTATATCTATACTAATATTATAAAGAGGTAAAGTTTATTACTTTGTTTGTATATACGGGGTAATCTTCGCAAATACTGATCCGATCATGAAAATTCTTTAGCTAACAGAAAGCTACACTATTCAGGAGTGACAAGATAAAAGGAAAAAGATAAAAATTATCAAAATTTTCGACCCAGCAGGATTTGAACCTGCGCCCTCTGACGTGCCGTGTCAACAATTTAATCTAATCAAGCATTATTATTTGCCTTAGAAATTAATTGGTGATTTTAAAACATTTATATTTATCTGATTTGCTGAAAATAGTGAGAGTGTATTGGAACATATCAAATTTCACCGTACCCTTCTTATGTGAAATGGATTATAACGCCCAACGAAGTGGGCACGGGTCGGCTAGTATATAATATATTGGAGGTATATAATAGTAAAATATTTATATTCAATAAATACTCCGTCATTTTTAGGGTTCCGTACCCAAAGGGTAAAAACCCTATCACCACGGACCATCGGGACCCTATTACTAAGACTTCACTGTCCGTCCGTCCGTCCGTCCGTCCGTCTGTTACCAGGCTGTATCTCAAGAACGGCTATAGCTAGAGAGTTGAAATTTTCACAAATTATGTATTTGTGTTGCCGCTATAACAACAAATACTAAAAATAAAATAAATATTTAAGGGGGGCTCCCATACAACAAACGCGATTTTCTTGCCCTTTTTTGCTCGATATTAATAATGGCAACAGGTATGCACTTGAAATATTCACAAAATACTCAGTTGTATTTTTACTTGAATAATAAATAATAAAATTAAAATAAAATTAATATTTAAGGGGGGCTCCCATACAAAAAACGTCATTTTTGCCTATTTTTGCTCTCATGAATAAAAGTGATTTTTAGCCGCTTTTTGCCCGTTATTACAATCAATGTACCTAGTCAATGGTATGGAACCCTTCGTGCGCGAGTCCGACTCGCACTTGGCCGATTTTTTTTATACAACTAGGTTGGCAAACAAGCGTACGGCTCACCTGATGGTAAGCGATTACCGTAGATTATAGACGTCTGCAACACCAGAAGTATCGCAAGCGCGTTGACGACTCACCCCAAACGCTCCCGGGAGCTCTGGTCACCTCACTCACCACAGGAAAACAACAATGCTTGAAAGCAGTATTATTTAACTGTGATCTTCTGTAAAGTATAGCGGGCAGGATATTCCTTGCTGTGCCCTACCTCAGTTATATCTATGTTATATTAAGCGTGGAAATTATATTTGATTCCTTATTTCATTGCGGCTGAAAAACCAACCTCGTAATATTCGCAAATATCATTTGCCAAAATATATAGACACATCTTAAGCTTCAGCGTTACGGAAATAGCCATGACATTCTCAACGTCATATTCCCATGGTCATATTATTATTTCTTATTAATTACTTTTTTTAATTTTTAGCTCATGTGACCATTTTGTATGGTTAGCAGGATATCTTTTGGAAGTTACAAATTCGTTAAAAGTGTAGGTATAGATTAATGCCTTTTTGAGTTTGTATTTACACAATGGGACATTGAAAATGTAGCATGTTAATTAATACTCATAAATTACCGCTTAATTATTTCACTGATATAATTTTCAAGGTTAGGATGATAAAACGAACTTTACTTGTACAAAGTAGAGTCTTCGTTACTACAAGTATACGTAATATTGGGAAATAAATAAATATTACTTTAAACTTTTTTTACTGTTTCGATGATTAAGATTCTTATTATTTGTTAAGTCCTATTGTTATCATTAATGCGAAAATTTGTGAGGATGAGTTAATATACCTATGTTTATTACTTTTTCAAGCAAAAAAAATATTGAACTGATTGTAATAAAATTGGTCCAGAATAACAAGTAGGCTCAGTTTGATCCCGATATTTCCAAGGGATCGGAAATTGCGTCGGTTAAACCGCGAAATATGAATTAAAAAATTGGATAAGGATTGATTGTTTTGAATAAAGAATACAATTAAATTGTGTCGCATTAAAATGCACAGTCGGATTCAATGGGGGATTCCTTGGCGAATAATAAGTCGAAGGCTGCTCGGCTAGACGCGGTACTTTCCTCGTTATTTCATTAGAAGTTGTTATTATGTACATATATGTACAAGGATTGCTCGTTTATAGGTATCAGATTCTGACAGTGTTCTAATTTTCCTCTGATTGTGTTCCTATTCATCAATTTTATGCAAGCTTCAATGCGATTTTAAATCAACTTCAAAAAAGGAGGTTTCTCAATTCGAGCGTATATATTTTTTTATGTGTGTTCGCGGATAATTTCGTTGTTTTTGAACCGATTTTGATGATTCCACAGACCACAGAAGTGGATGATTCTTTTTTTGTTGGAAAGGAGATATCCCATGGGTGGTACCTTGATAAGGAGACCAGAATCTGATGATGGCATATCAGAGAAATTGAGGTTAACCTTCGTAAATGGAAGTGGTAACTAGTGCGTTTGTTAATCTTGTTCGTCTACTTACGTTGTATGTTGTATACTTGTCGATGTAATGAAGTCGGTTTTCAACGTTTCCATGCAAAATTATGTTATGGTTAAGTACGAGCGTATGGTACTTACTTTCTGAAGGCTTTCAACATTTCAATTTGTAAATTAATTGATATCGTGTTATCACTTATATTGAAGGCTGCAGCTAATTCAGACTTGAATTAGCATGAACATGTTTCCAATTAGTCTTAGGCAATAAAGCTCTTAGTGTCCGGTCCCGTCTATGCTTACTATGACCATATTTTATGAAAAATTGAATGGTGAAAAAATTATCTAAATTTAGAATCCAAACTACGTTATTGATTTTAATACCAGTCAATTTTATTACTAATCGTCAATATCACACCTAACTGAACTGTAACAAGTTAAATTCCACTATCCCCACTACAGCCTATCACAGTCCACTGTTGGACATAGGCCTCCACAAGTTCGCGCCCGACACTATGACGCGAACTCATGTGTTTTGCCCATAGTCACCACGCTGGGCAGGCGGGTTGGTGACCGCAGGGCTGGCTTTGTCGCACCGATGACGCTGCTGCCCGTCTTTGGCCTGTGTATTTCAAAGCCAGCATGGATGGTTATCCCGCCATCCGTCGGCTTTTTAAGTTCCAAGGTGGTAGTGGAACTGTGTTATCCCTTAGTCGCCTCTTACGACACCCACGGGAAGAGAGGGGGTGGCTACATTCTTTAGTGCCGTAGCCACACAGCACAACAAGTTAAATTAGGCAGTGATATTCCTACTGATGTTTTCGTACAAAAGTAGGACTATCCCTCCTTTTCATCATAGAAGGGTTGAAGCTTTACACGCCACTACACTAAAATATTTGCAATATTTTCTATAAGAAGTATGGTATGTGAGAGGAGGTTATTATAAGTAAGTATATCTGATTCTCGTGGTGAAGAAATGTTTCGAATAGAAAATATTTGCAATGTTTTCTATTAGAAATATGGTATGTGAGGAGAGGATAGGGCTATGCTTTGTACAGTCATTTTGTGTCTCTACGCATTTGCGGATGATGATACCGAAATTTGCATGTTATCGTTGTTTCCGGTTCTGCTAATGTTTATCATCAGAGATGGAAATCGAATGCAGTTTTATTATTTTCTGCTTTTACCACCAATAACCATATTTGTACCGTCTTGATATACCTATTGGATATACGGAAGATTTTATACTATTACCACAGCGTAAGTAACATTTTCTAGCTATTAAATTTTAGGCTAAATGGAGAATGTTATTTCTTTGCTTTTTTATGCTTTCAAATATTTTATTATGTTTTATTCTACCTGTATAATATACATTATCCAAATACTAAGCCTATAAAGGCAAGTGTAAACCTTAAACATCCGATTGTGTCCATATGTGTTTACCTAGGTATATATGAAGAAATGTTAAAAAGAATGGTATAATATGTGAAGAAAAATCTTGAATATTTTTATTAAGTGTGTTATTTAAATGTGCACTAACTAGAAGAGATTATATACAGCAAGGTCGTTCGGATGTGTTGTGCTCATTTCTACTCGTACATGCAGAACGAGTAATACATACTGACATATATTATATTATTAAAAGTTCAACGACTTAACATTAACATAAAAGAATAAGTTTGCGTAAGAAAAATATAACCGATTGGCTAAGGGGGCGTTCAAGTATTACGTAACGCAAATTTTGAAGATTTTTGACCCCCCCCCCCCCATGTGACGCGCCGTAACGTTTTCCTGTACCCCCGCCCCCCTACCCCATAAACGTTACGTAACACCCAAGTCCCAACTGACCATTTTTACCATATTTTTACCCAAATGTCACAACTATGTTGTGCAAACTAACCGGAAAGTCGCTTAATTACTTTTGTTATTGTTTTAATCGCGTTTGTCTTAGTAATAAATAAATAAAACAATAGATTTTAATACCCTATTTTTTTTTAATTAAACAAAAAACAATGTTACGTAACGGGTTGCATGAACCCCCCCCCTTACTCCCCTGTAACGCATCGTAACGTTTAACAATACTCTCCTCCCCCCAAATTAGCGTTACGTTATACTTGAACGCCCCCAAATCGTAGCTATTTCGATTAGTAAAAGCTTCTACAGCTGTTTCATATTTCACACGCATGGTTACCAATTGCCTATTTGAGTAGATAAATGATCGTTGTTTCTTTTTCGTTATAAATTTATAAAATAAATTGTCTATTTTCCGGGACTTTCCCGTCGGGACAAAGGTACCGATGCTCTTTATGGAGCCACCTAAACCTACCTACGCAAAATTACAGATTCACAGACATTTAACTTCACAATAGTTTATTATATTATGTGCTATTATAAAATTATATATAACCAATAAACAACCTATTTAAATAAAATAAATTTCAAGTTTACGTAAAAGGTGCGTGTACTCGTAAATAGACAAAGAGAAAATTCTCCCTACAGATACTTGAAACTTTACCTCGTACCTGTACACTGTCATTAATATGCTCAGGTAACTCTTTCATTTCCCTGAACAAAAAGAGTAGACGTTATATTAAATTTCAAACTAAAAATTATCTAATAATTTCCCTGTATTTACATATATGTACTTACAAAGCAATGAAACCTTATTACTAAAAACTTATTCTATCCGGCATACCGTAAAAAAACTATCTTTATATCCAGAAGTTCAAATTTTTGAAGTGAATCTTCTTAAGGCGCATGAAGGGTAAAATTTGAGCGACCGCTAACGCGGCATCGCGTCATACGGTCAGTACTTGGATGGGTGACCGCCTGGGAACACCGCGTGTCGTTGGCTTTTTTGTTTTTTTTTTTTAATTAGTTTTTTTATTTTATTTTAAATTAGTTATTTTTAATTACTTTGCCAAAGAAGTTTCACTTCTGATATGTGTACTTTTTACGCACGCAATTTTTTAATATTTTATCTATTACTTATATTATTATTATTATTAAATAATACTGTTTTAAAGCAGGATTGTGTTCCTGTTGGTGAGTAAAGTGACCAGAGCTCCTGGGGATTGGGGATAGGGTCGGCAACGCGCTTGTGATGCTTCAGGTGTTGCAGGCGTCTATAAGCTATGGTAGTCACTTACCATCAGGTGAGCCGTACGCTTGTTTGTCGACTTAGTAACATAAAAAAAAAATATTTAGCTGTGATCTTCTGTAAGGTCGAAGTACTACCCCAGTCGGGCTGCTCCATATTTTGAGCAGGTAATTTTTTTCTATTCGTTCTTATCGGTCACTACAACATTATTTAGGCACTAACCTTTCCAGATAAGTAAACTATAAAAATACGTTTTACAATCAGACTGGTAGATATAGAGATAATAAGCATTAATTTACCAAAACAAAACAAAGGTAATGAACTCCAACTAACTTGTATATATGGTGATGGTGTTTTATTTTTGTAATGAAGACTTATATGTACCTTTCAAGTCTTTTTGACACTACTACTTTTTGGCAGCAAAGTTTTGATATATTTAAGATTAGCACACCATCGGTTAACCACAAATTAAACCGACGCATCTACAAATGGATTTTCACGATTCTCGCAAAATATGTATAGGTTAATAGGTATGTCTAAGAAAAATAAATGAAAATCTTTGTCAATAGTATAGTGTAGACCAGTGGTCGGCAACGCGCGGCCCGCGGAGGTCTTACTTGCGGCCCGCGAATGTTTTGTAAATAAGTTATAAATATCAACATAAATGCATGAACGAACCGCGATCGCGTAACACGTAGAATTAAAATTTAAAACGAAACTGGCAGATATATGATATGACATTTTTCATTCAGCGACAGATTTGATGAGTTTGAAAAGTTTCAAGCAAAGAAGATTTTTGCAAACCCTTTTTCTTGTGATATTCAGGAAGTACCGAGTCATTCACAAATGAACGTGATTGATCTGCAATGTCTTTACATTGCAGATCAATCACAACATGCGTCTAGAAAGACCTGTGTAAACAATCCAAATAGATTTTGTTACATTTGTGGCAAATATACATTCAAAAAATTCTGTTTAAATGTGTCAGACTTCGTTAAAAATGTTTACATGGAGTACTATCAAGGGCCATTGGAAACAAACAACAAGCACTGGATACCCAATATAGTGTGTAAAACGTGTGAAATTTTTTTCTGAATAAAGTTTGAACGTGGTTTGAACAAAATTTCACAGAGCTTAATGTTTTCATATTTCAAGTTTTATTGTTAAAAATTTTCGGCACTGAGGCAGAAATAATAGTAATTATTAACATATTCCTTGTGCATATCGTTTATAGAATCCAATGAGAAAAAAATATCAAAAAATCTTGTGTAGTAAGGTCCGGCAAATTCGTGAATTGCGGTGGCCCAATACTTTTGCACACTGTTGAAAGTCATTTACCGTTGTACAATATCCTCTCAAACAACTCGAACAAAGAACAAGTGAAAGAAAAAAATATTTTGTCAGTTATATGGAAAAAACAGGATGGCCCAAAACTTTTACACGCCACTGTAGATCGTTTCCAAAATTGAGTGCTGAGAATTTAAAAGCTGGAATTTTCGAAGAACCACAAATTAGAAAATTAATAAACGATGTAAATTTTACTGAAAGTATGACAACTGCTGAAAAAATACCTGGAATTAGTTTTTTTGGCTTGTAAAAAACTTTTCGGGAATTATGAAGTCCGTCGACTTTCCTGACCACGTTAAGCAGTTACCATTGTACGTTCAGCACCTTGGATACAACATGACCAGTAAGATTCATTTTATTTATAGCCACCTTGATCGATTTTCTGTAAATCTTGGACATTTAAGCGAGAAGCAGGGAGAACGCTTTCATCAGGACATTCGCTTCATGGAGGAGCGCTACCAGGGCTATTGGAGTGAAAGTATGATGGCTGACTACTGTTGGATTATCCAGAATAGTTGTAAAACTCCAACTTATTCAAGAAAGTTACATAAAAGAAAATGTTGTTTAAATAAATTGTTATATGATGGGAAACCATGTTTTTTTGACAAAAATAGCTACCCTTTATATCTCAAAATGTAGAGCTGCTAGCAAAAATCTGAGTACAAATTTAGAATGAGGGTAGAAAATGCATCTAGATCCATAAAAAAATTCCATACAACAAAAATGCTGTTGTGCTGTATAATGTAAGTATTACGTGTACGTATTAAATTCCATATGTTTTAAAAATTTTAATAGCATTTTCATTTTTTCTATGGGATATGACCAATTATATTGTAGGTATCAGGTAGAGTCTAGGGTTTAAATCATAAGTGCGGCCCGCCTTTAGTTTATTTGGCCACCTCGTGGCCCTTGCCTACCAAAAGGTTGCCGACCACTGGTGTAGACTGTAGATCAAACGTTTTATTATGCAGCTATGAACATACTACTTAGGGGCTGTTTCCACGAGCGAGCGTATCGCCGGCGACAGTATCGTCGTGCCACCTATTTCTATACACTATCTATGGAGCTGTCTTCACGAGCGAGTGTATCGCCGGCGATAGTATCGTCGTGCCACCTATTTCTATACACTCTCTATGGAGCTGTCTCCACGAGCGAGTGTATCGCCGGCGATAGTATCGTCGTGCCACCTATTTCTATACACTCTCTATGGAGCTGTCTTCACGAGCGAGTGTATCGCCGGCGATAGTATCGTCGTGCCACCTATTTCTATACACTCTCTATGGAGCTGTCTCCACGAGCGAGTGTATCGCCGGCGATAGTATCGTCGTGCCACCTATTTCTATACACTCTCTATGGAGCTGTCTCCACGAGCGAGTGTATCGCCGGCGATAGTATCGTCGTGCCACCTATTTCTATACACTCTCTATGGAGCTGTCTTCACGAGCGAGTGTATCGCCGGCGATAGTATCGTCGTGCCACCTATTTCTATACACTCTCTATGGAGCTGTCTTCACGAGCGAGTGTATCGCCGGCGATAGTATCGTCGTGCCACCTATTTCTATACACTCTCTATGGAGCTGTCTCCACGAGCGAGTGTATCGCCGGCGATAGTATCGTCGTGCCACCTATTTCTATACACTCTCTATGGAGCTGTCTCCACGAGCGAGCGTATCGCCGGCGATACGCTCGCTCGTGGAGACAGCCCCTTACCACTAGCTTTTAGCTTATTGCAGTCCACTGCTGGACATAGGCCTCCCCAAGTTCGCGCCAGACGTTCCGTTGTTCCGCAAGCCTCATCCAGACATAGCTGGAAATAGTGGGGTTGCCGGGGACCGAGTGACAAAATTTCTGTCACGCAGAGCCGGGTTTGTGATCACAGGGCTGGCTTTGTCCCACCTGAGACGCTGCTACCTGTCTTCGTTCTGTATATTTTAAAGTCACCTGATGGATGGTTACCCCGCCATCGGTCAGCTTCTTTAGGCCCAGGCTGATATAAGAACTTTCTTATCCATTAGTCGCCTCTTACGGCACACACGGGAAGAGAGGGGGTGGTTATATTCTTTACTGCCGTAGTCACACAGCATAGCTATGAACTTAGCGTAAAATTAATTAAGATTTGTTGAAATACCATTCATGTAAAAATATGTATTCTTAGAAATGTCATGTGTCTTAGTAACTTCTTAAACGTAATAATAAAATACACAAGTAAGAACGGTGATTCAGCTGATAAATTAGTATATGAATATGTGAATCAACGTATGTCTAATGTGCCCCAAATGCTTTTTTAAGTAGGAATGTTTCGTTTCAGAATTTAATTTCTTTCCTAAAAATTCTGTTTTTGCAAATAGTACAATCGATAACTTAAATTGAAACTTATTCTGTTGTACTCTGAATGAATTCACAAGGGCTGCTTTGTTTATTATATGATATTGGTTAAAATATTTTAGTTTGTAGGTACTATCGCATTAGGTATTAAACCTGTAATGGTAGTATATTTATGGCAATAAATAAATAAATAAATTTCAGTAAATTAATGTCTTTGCACACGAAATGTGTGACTCTTTTTATTGCTTCATGTCTGATAAAGAAATAATGTTCTTCGGAATTTAATTATCCACTTCATATAATATAGTTAGAGTACTAGGTGTATTAAAAAGTATCTTTTCGTGTTCGTTATTGTCAGGAAAGATTTTCTATAATTTTTTTTTAAAAAGATTAATCGATATATTTAAGAAAAAAAAAAAAAATTTCGCATTAGGAAATTTGCCGGGTCAGCTAGTAACAGATACCTTTTATCTTTTCTTTATTTAAATAACCTTTATCAATTTTAGTAGCACAGCAGTTTTATTGTAAGGTCTTGAATGACAGAATGAGCGTGTAATCTCTAACTTGTTGCATACCTCCATAACGTCTCAAAAATGGAGATAATTGTAATTTGGTACGATTATGTCTTAATACGTGCAGCGATACAGCTCTGCGATCGGAAACTTTACACCTTATCTTTATGTCTATCTTTATCCATAATACGTGAATATTCCAAACCATCGACTATGTAATACACAATGTCATGTTGATATTGTCGTGTATCTATTTGAGATGTATGAACCACTTGTGCTCTAAGATACGAAACTAAATCGATCTTCACCGAGCTGATAATAGAATGAAACATACTTTATAATAAATTTAGTATATTAGATAATATATTAAAAACGGGTTGCCCAAAAAAATTCTGGGCCGACTATTTTGAATTATTTAAAAAAAAATAATTGAAAATTGCAACATCAAGATAATAAAAAAAGTGTATGCAACGTACTCGTATATAACCTAGAAGATAACTGGCATCGACATACCCGTTTATACCTGGCAACCCAGTATTATAGGCAGATCCATTAATTATCGACGAAAGTGTGTGCACTAGGGTCGGCGATTTTGATGCTGATTTTTTTCTCGAAAGTACACATAAGAAGGAGACTATCCTAAACATTTGAGCCCGATATGTGCAAATCTGGCCGCTGGAGAATTTTTGAATTTTTAAAAAAGTCGATTTATCACTTATTTTCAAATATTCGTATCTCAGCTTTTATATTACTTAAAGACCTGCCTAGCCGCATTCTTCTCAGTAAGACTTCTACTTTTATGAAACTAAGATATCAGCTCTAAACTTATATCGGGCTTAGCTAATAGCTTCCAACTAAACCACTGATTTGGTTAAATTTTACCTATTTATAAAACACTTATGTACCTTATTTGAAGTTAAGACCAGCAGCCAATATCTTTTGTTGAGGTATACTTTAATTGAATCTACCCAGCTTTTGCTTAATTGCTCCGATTTTGTAAAGTTATAGCTATTTAAAACCAATCAAATTTTAGAACATCGCTGTTGTTACGTTGTAACAAGTATAATACTTATTAAATTATAATTATATTTTTATTAGAACCGAAAATATCTTAAAATTTAATTAAAACCATTTTTCTTAATTAAAACATCACTTTTACATACGGACAAATCGCATAATTAGTTGTTATTATCAAACGGAGTCCGCGCGCGTTAACTAGTGTCAGCACTGAGTCCAATTTCATTACCATTTATGGTAATGGTTGCACGGCAGAAGCGATATTCTTTCGAGAACATTGTACATCGTCCTTCCCCCCCCCCCCCCGCGGCTAGTAGCTACTACGTCGTTTTGGCCCTGTGGTCCAGGGATAGTCAAATGATGGGTCGTGTTACGATTTCGTTTCATCGTCATATTCTTGCAGACCACTAGTTCACTAATACTGTTAATACCATGCTATTTCAACCTTTAGGCCGATGGTCCGTATAATCACTTATAAAATGTAATTTTCTCCTTTTGGTGTGTATTAGTTAAAGATAAAAATACAATCGCTTAGTAGATTCATTCCGGTTAGTTTAGCCTTACGATTGTTGCAATATATTTACAATAGAATGATGAGTGGACAGGGAATTTCATTTCTCCACGCGACCGTACACTTAGTTGTCCCTGGAGTTGAGTAGCAATGCTTTGTTAGAACTCTCCTGATTGGTCAATACGAAAGATCTAGAAATTCGGAGGACAAGCTCCCCTGTCCCCGCGTCGAATAGCAAACTCATAACGAGTATATATAAAGCATTTCTGCCGTACGAAATTATTTTCTGTCGACGCCGCAGTTAATAACTAGTTAAAGTATTTAAGAAAAGTTTGTGTTTATTTTCTGTGAAGTGAAGTTTACGTGTCTCATCTCTAAACCCCCTTGGTAAGTTTAATATAATAAATTTCGATAGATTCACGTAGTTGCTCTTAATTAATTTTTGTGTCTGGCTTATTTCGTTATTATACTAAAAGTGATTCTTTGCCTTGTTTTGCTTTGATCTGCTATAGCTATATATATTTCTTAATAGTGATTTATCGATGTACGAAAGTCGAAATGTGACAATGAATATCTTGTAATTGGTAAATAATTTAATCTTTTTCTATTTAGTCAATGCAGTGAGTATTAAATATGTTTTACCGCGATAATTAATTACATTTGGTATTCCACGCGTGTGTTTTTAATATCGGTGGCTTGTTTGTATATTAATAAGAACTAATTATTCTAAATTATTTACTTTGTTAAAATTCCCTCTAATATACTTTCTGTCTTTCTTGTTGATAAAAATTGCCACCGTGAATTTTTATACTAGGCAGTACAAGGTTATGATATTAAATAACTTTGATAAATAATATCTTATTAATGTAATTAAAACGCTTGCATTACCATATAACTTTAATTAGTTAGTTTTCGAAGCAAATTGCATATTTAATTTAACGTACAACAATTAGCTTGTTTTTTCTTAAAATTCTTTTATCGAGAATTTTCGATGTACCTGCAATTTAAAATTATAAAAATTATTTCTTCATTTGCTTTTGTTAATTTAATTTTTTTTATTTTGTGTAATGGAATGGTGAACGTCCACGCATCAATAGTTGGGGTTCGATTCTGGGTTGGGTAATTTTATTTAAATAATTAATTTATTTATTTTTTTATTTTTAACGGTTATCGTTCACCACTCCATTGTTGTATTTTTTTAATTGCTTCGCGAAAGATGCCGACGCCCACTCCTAGTTTCACCTAGTGCCTGGGGATCGGATCTTTCGCGCTTCAAGTGTTCACTCGACGCGTTCCAGGAAACTGGGGGTTCACCCTGCGGGTTGGCTTCATTATTTCACCCTGCGGGTTGGCTTCATCATTTCACCCTGCGGGTTGGCTTCATCAGTTCACCCTGCGGGTTGTCGACATCTCCGGTTCACCCTACGGGTTGATTACAACACTTCACCTGCGGGTTCACTACCGACGCCTGCACGTCATCCAACGGGACGAAGTCCGACCTTGCGCTCCACCGTAAGGCGGCGTCAGCGGCCACTGTCTACAGCTGAGGGTCCTTCTACAAGGTCACCGGGACCCGCTACACATTCCGAGTTTCCGACGGCATCGGACAGCCGTAACCGTGCCACGCGTCACCGGATCGGACCGTAATAAGATAAGTCCCCAGTGCACGTCGGTTTATTGTACAAAGTGCCAAAAGAAAATTTCCTGTTGCTTAGGACCTACTCCCTGAGTTTAAATTATTAAAGACTTTAAGTATAGTTCCGTTGTTATTACTATTATTAATTATTTATTCTGGTGAATTGTAATTTTTTAATTAATTTTTTTTTTGTTTTACAATATACATTGTAATTTTTATTTGTTGTTTTTTATTGTTACCCCGCCGTCAGGCGGACGTAACACTGTTTTTAAATAGTTAGAACTTTTTTCTCCAAACTTTGATTTATTTCAAACTTTCAGGAAAGTTGCTTTATTCTATCCCCAAAAAGCCCCGAAAATGTGAACTAGGGAATCGAGCTTATATTTGAGTTATACATTTTTTTATATTGTCAAAATTGTATTGAACCTAATAAGAAATTCCTTAATAATAACCACTCTAGCACATAAAATAATGATTATTGAATTAAATGCTTATATTCAAAAACATAAAAAATAATAATAAACGATTTGAATATGTGAAAACCATCAAGGATTAACCATTCTTTTACACGACGCGTTCACGCAACGAACGGTCACAGCACTGGTTTGTGGCTGTTGCGCTGGCGGTTGGCGGAAAGTGGTTACTATTAAGGAATTCCTTATCAGGTCAATCTTATTAAAACTGTTCAACTAGATTTATACATGGATTTCGTTGAAGATACCGTAGAAATATCAAAGAAAGAAGATCTGCAAATATATCTCAATTTACGTTGATACGTTTCATGAGTCCCGTACCATTCATTATATTGTCTTCTGACATTCTGCTCGTTGTCATCTTAATTAATTTTGAGATTTTCATTATGGTCTAAGATCCGGGATTAGACAAAATATTCCCTCATCTGTTAATTAGATGAAACAATTTTTTATAGGCTGATTTCAATATTGTCAGCAGGCTTATGGTGGCAGAGGTTGTTTTTATAAATTCACAATATTGAAATCAGCCTATAAAAAATTGTTTCATCTAATTAACAGATGAGGGAATATTTTGTCTAATCCCGGATCTTAGACCATAATGAAAATCTCAAAATTAATTAAGATGACAACGAGCAGAATGTCAGAAGACAATATAATGAATGGTACGGGACTCATGAAACGTATCAACGTAAATTGAGATATATTTGCAGATCTTCTTTCTTTGATATTTCTACGGTATCTTCAACGAAATCCATGTATAAATCTAGTTGAACAGTTTTAATAAGATTGACCTGATAAGGAATTCCTTAATAGTAACCACTTTCCGCCAACCGCCAGCGCAACAGCCACAAACCAGTGCTGTGACCGTTCGTTGCGTGAACGCGTCGTGTAAAAGAATGGTTAATCCTTGATGGTTTTCACATATTCAAATCGTTTATTATTATTTTTTATGTTTTTGAATATAAGCATTTAATTCAATAATCATTATTTTATGTGCTAGAGTGGTTATTATTAAGGAATTTCTTATTAGGTTCAATACAATTTTGACAATATAAAAAAATGTATAACTCAAATATAAGCTCGATTCCCTAGTTCACATTTTCGGGGCTTTTTGGGGATAGAATAAAGCAACTTTCCTGAAAGTTTGAAATAAATCAAAGTTTGGAGAAAAAAGTTCTAACTATTTAAAAACAGTGTTACGTCCGCCTGACGGCGGGGTAACAATAAAAAACAACAAATAAAAATTACAATGTATATTGTAAAACAAAAAAAAAAATTAATTAAAAAATTACAATTCACCAGAATAAATAATTAATAATAGTAATAACAACGGAACTATACTTAAAGTCTTTAATAATTTAAACTCAGGGAGTAGGTCCTAAGCAACAGGAAATTTTCTTTTGGCACTTTGTACAATAAACCGACGTGCACTGGGGACTTATCTTATTACGGTCCGATCCGGTGACGCGTGGCACGGTTACGGCTGTCCGATGCCGTCGGAAACTCGGAATGTGTAGCGGGTCCCGGTGACCTTGTAGAAGGACCCTCAGCTGTAGACAGTGGCCGCTGACGCCGCCTTACGGTGGAGCGCAAGGTCGGACTTCGTCCCGTTGGATGACGTGCAGGCGTCGGTAGTGAACCCGCAGGTGAAGTGTTGTAATCAACCCGTAGGGTGAACCGGAGATGTCGACAACCCGCAGGGTGAACTGATGAAGCCAACCCGCAGGGTGAAATGATGAAGCCAACCCGCAGGGTGAAATAATGAAGCCAACCCGCAGGGTGAACCCCCAGTTTCCTGGAACGCGTCGAGTGAACACTTGAAGCGCGAAAGATCCGATCCCCAGGCACTAGGTGAAACTAGGAGTGGGCGTCGGCATCTTTCGCGAAGCAATTAAAAAAATACAACAATGGAGTGGTGAACGATAACCGTTAAAAATAAAAAAATAAATAAATAAATTATTTAAATAAAATTACCCAACCCAGAATCGAACCCCAACTATTGATGCGTGGACGTTCACCATTCCATTACACAAAATAAAAAAAAATTAAATTAACAAAAGCAAATGAAGAAATAATTTTTATAATTTTAAATTGCAGGTACATCGAAAATTCTCGATAAAAGAATTTTAAGAAAAAACAAGCTAATTGTTGTACGTTAAATTAAATATGCAATTTGCTTCGAAAACTAACTAATTAAAGTTATATGGTAATGCAAGCGTTTTAATTACATTAATAAGATATTATTTATCAAAGTTATTTAATATCATAACCTTGTACTGCCTAGTATAAAAATTCACGGTGGCAATTTTTATCAACAAGAAAGACAGAAAGTATATTAGAGGGAATTTTAACAAAGTAAATAATTTAGAATAATTAGTTCTTATTAATATACAAACAAGCCACCGATATTAAAAACACACGCGTGGAATACCAAATGTAATTAATTATCGCGGTAAAACATATTTAATACTCACTGCATTGACTAAATAGAAAAAGATTAAATTATTTACCAATTACAAGATATTCATTGTCACATTTCGTACATCGATAAATCACTATTAAGAAATATATATAGCTATAGCAGATCAAAGCAAAACAAGGCAAAGAATCACTTTTAGTATAATAACGAAATAAGCCAGACACAAAAATTAATTAAGAGCAACTACGTGAATCTATCGAAATTTATTATATTAAACTTACCAAGGGGGTTTAGAGATGAGACACGTAAACTTCACTTCACAGAAAATAAACACAAACTTTTCTTAAATACTTTAACTAGTTATTAACTGCGGCGTCGACAGAAAATAATTTCGTACGGCAGAAATGCTTTATATATACTCGTTATGAGTTTGCTATTCGACGCGGGGACAGGGGAGCTTGTCCTCCGAATTTCTAGATCTTTCGTATTGACCAATCAGGAGAGTTCTAACAAAGCATTGCTACTCAACTCCAGGGACAACTAAGTGTACGGTCGCGTGGAGAAATGAAATTCCCTGTCCACTCATCATTCTATTGTAAATATATTGCAACAATCGTAAGGCTAAACTAACCTATTGTCAGCAGGCTTATGGTGGCAGAGGTTGTTTTTATAAATTCACAATATTGAAATCAGCCTATAAAAAATTGTTTCATCTAATTAACAGATGAGGGAATATTTTGTCTAATCCCGGATCTTAGACCATTAGGTTATTAAATCTATATATAAAAAAAACTATTGTTTAGTACTAGTTTCAAGATTAAAAAAAATTGTTGCCACTACCTATTTAGTTTTCGTAGTAGATATCACAAGTACTCAAGTAAATAGTAAAATTTCATTATCTAATATAAAAGACCAAAATAACTATATTCTATCGGTCATTCATATACTTTAAATATATTTTGGTATTCAAACATCACCTACACCTAATCTGTTGTTTGAGGATGATTCATTACAAGCTATTGACCGTGCCTCCAAATGGAGCGCTGTCAATCATATGTAGTAGTTTAGCTCTTTAGAGATAAGATCTTTTTTTCATGTATTTTTGTGCTCTTGTGTACAATAAAGAATATTATTATATACTATTACACTTTTAACTTGTCCTTGTTCATATTAAATCTATCAACGGACGCCATGTCCGTGCCGTGCAGTGGTTGAAATGTCACTCACTGTGCATGCTTTCTCGGCCACGATTCGGCACGGCTCGGCTGCGACTCAGTGTCATATGTTTATCTTTAGGAAAACCACTATCACGTAAATTGAGGAACTTGAAAGTAAAAATCACGTTATTTTCTCTTTCCAGAGAGCCGCAATCCAGGGCAGCTTCTTGCAGGGCTTCGTGGCGTCTATATCGGTGGTCATAGTGTCGGAATTAGGTGATAAAACATTCTTCATCGCCGCTATAATGGCGATGAAGCACCCCAGGGTTATAGTCTTCGCTGGAGCGATATCTGCGTTAGTTTTCATGACAGTACTATCAGCTGCCTTCGGGTGGGTTGCTACAGTTATACCGAGGGTATACACACATTATATAAGTGCAGCCTTGTTCGCGATATTTGGGTTAAAAATGCTCAGAGACGGTTGGAAGATGGACCCGAATGAAGGACAAGAGGAACTGGAAGAGGTCCAGAGTGAACTGAAGAGGAGAGAGGATCAGGTATGTTCACATACAAAATCTTAATAAATAGAAAATAATATGATGCCTATTGGCTACGCTTTCACTTCTGTACAAACAGTATTAAAAATTTAATAGACAGATACATGATAGCGTTATGTTCATCCAACTGAAATCGTCAAAAAGTTTTGTAGAAACAACGCGGATATTTAACATTGAATAAATTTGTTATTATTTCTCAATAATAATCATATTTGACATGGCATTAAACTGATAGCTATCACAAAGACAAAGAGATAGAAACGTTTATCTTTTATTTAATCAAAAACTCTTTTCTGTCTTTACAAGGACTTTATTGCAAAATATGTCACGCAGACTCTTGAAATTAATCTTACTTGATAACGTTTCGAGAATTTTTTTTATTTTTTAGAAAACGAGTTAACAAAGAAATAGAATAGTATTAATTAAATCGTAAATGCAAATGTTGAATTCCTTTATTTGACAAATATTATCTAAAGACTTACCTTAACTGAAGTTACTATGTATTATTTTATTTTTATAAAGAATCATACTTTGGTAATAAAAATGGTAATTCGATTTAAAATTGGTATGCAATTGTCAACATCAAACAGGGCTCTCCCAAAGAGGGATCAAGATCGCCCGAAGACGGCCCATCGTCAGAACGTTCCCAAAGTCCGGGTACTTCTCGTACCCCAGAAGTCACTACTTCCCCTGCCCCAAGGACGCCCGAGGAGCCCCAAGCGGGCCCCTCGAGCCAACCCGAAACGTTGAGGGTGATCTTACGTCATTATGCCTGGCCGTACGAATGACACATTAGTTTTTTTTCTTTTAGCTTAGCTTTTTAGGTTGTGTTACAGCACATACCACACTATTCGCCTATAATAAATAGCTTATGTAATATATTAACTATTCGCAAAGGAATTCAGCATTTGATATCATGTTTATGATTATTCCTCATACGCATAATTTGACCAAAAATGTATTTAAAGCATAGTTTATATTACGAGTCGATCTTTTACGGAAATCTTCAAAAATAGCAACAGCGTTTTTGGTCGAATTTAGTTTTTGCTTTAAATATATTGTAAACAATTTTTTTTCAATTTTAGTTTTGGTTTTTTCATTTATGAGTGACTGGTTCACGCAATGAAAAACAAATATATGTAAAATATATTATTCACTCATCTTAGATCATTTTCGGATTTAAAAGTTTCAAGATTAATTTAGATAAATAGAATTATGTACGAATAGATGTTATCATTAATCATTATCGATAGGTACATATTTTATTTTAATTAATAAGTGTATAGATTAAATGTAATCATTATGCTTTATCTGTACTGTCAGTATAGCATGAATGTATATCACATAGAAATACATGGTCACCCCTTCCATGCAATAATTTTTTTTTAAAGCGTCCTTTTACCATTTAACTAGAATTGTTCATAACACGTCAATTTCGCAAGGCTCCTTTGATGTAATTATCCAATTTTTTCTGATTATGAGATCAAATTGTTGCTGTTTCATCTTATAATTGGTTTACTAATAAGTTTTATTTACAAGTATTATTTATTACCTGACTACCACTTGGCTTAGCAAGACGATACCTGCTAAAAACACTAGATATCCGAAGTATTATCTGACAATGACGACAGTTGACAATTACGAGTTTTTTAGTACATCACTTGTGACATTCGCGATATTGTCTATGCTGTTATTACACTATTTAAAACCTAATAATAATTGTGTTTGCTCGCAAACGAAAAAAAACCGACTTCAATTACATCGACAAGTAATAAGACGAAAAAATAGTCAAGTAGGTAAATACGCGCTATTAAATATTACTCAAAAAGTTGTAATCAGATCTCGATCTAATTTAAAAGAGACTACATGACAAGTATTAGCTTTCAATTAAAGTAAGAATCATCAAAATCGGTAAACTGAGTAAAAAGTTATGCGGTATAATACAACGTAGGTCGACGAAAAATTAGTTAAGTAAATACGCATAATAGATACTAGCCGACCCGTGCCCACTTCGTTGGGCGTTATAATCCATTTCACATAAGAAGGGTACAGTGAAATTTGATATGTTCCACTACACTCTCACTATTTTCAGCAAATCAGATAAATATAAATGTTTTAAAATCACCAATTAATTTCTAAGGCAAATAATAATGCTTGATTAGATTGAATTGTTGACACGGCACGTCAGAGGGCGCAGGTTCAAATCCTGCTGATTTAAAATCTTTATATATTTTTATCTTTTTCCTTTTATCTTGTCACTCCTGAACAGTGTAGCTTTCTGTTAGCGAAAGAATTTTCATGATCGGATCAGTATTTGCGAAGATTACCCCGTATATACAAACAAAGTTATAAACTTTACCTCTTTATAATATTAGTATAGATAACCCTAAAAGTACTTGTCAGATCTCAATTAAATTAAAAAGGACCACATGACACGCAACACCTTTCAATTAAAACATAATTGATCGAAATTGGTCAACCCAGTCAAAAGTTCTAGCTAACATACATAAAAAAAATACATTCGAATTGAGAACCTCATCCTTTTTTGGAAGTCGGTTAAAAATGAATGAATGTGTATATTAATCTAATAAATCTTGTCATTAGTGACTTATATATCCTTATCCTATATTAGCTGTAATGTAATATAGATATGTATAGTCACCTCTCTTCCCGTGGGTGTCGTAAGAGGCGACTAACGGATAACACAGTTCGACTACCACCTTGGAACTTAAAAAGCCGATCGGTGGCGGGATAACCATCCAATGCTGGCTTTGAAATACACAGGCCGAAGACGGGCAGCAGCATCTTCGGTGCGACAAAGCTAGCCCTGCGGTCACCAACCCGCCTGCCCAGCGTGGTGCCTATGGGGGCACAACACATGAGTTCACGCCATTTTTGGTGCGAACTTGTGGAGGCCTGTGTCCAGCAATGGACTTCGATAGGTTAAAGTGATATCCCTATGGTTGTTTGAAAGAGATTCATAGAAAACAACAAAATGACAAGTTGTTTAGTAAAGGTTGAACTTTTTTCAGTGTCAAATAAAGTATTTAAGAAAATAATTGTTGTAAGATGAAAATGAGCGTTGTTAAGTTGACGTGTCGTTTTTTCGTTAGCATCTCATACTACAGGTTTCAAAAATGTGTCTATCTCCTAGTACTAGTTTACTAAATATATGATTCTGATATAAATTTCATATGAATTGTAAAATACATTTATCGCTGCTAAGAAAAGCCAAGGATAGATTGTTATTGAAACCGGTCGATAGTTTACGGCTTTAGATGTTAAATTGAGTTTAGTACGTGTTTTTTTTTATGTACCCATCTCTGTAAATAGATTTTTTACGACGACACTTTAGAGCGTCTGGTTTTTTTTTTTTAATTTGTTATATTTCTGTTCTTTACGTCAGAGACGATCTCATGACGTCCATTACTCATTTTTTCCACTGATGAAGTATATTTTACGCATGTTATAATAATAGTGCAAATCCAAGGAAAAAGTTGCGAAGGCGAAATTTATTTTAATATTGCAAAATTAGGTATCTGAAGTAATCGTACGAGTTTAGTTCTTCATAAATTTGTATTTCCAATGCCATAACGTCGTTACGGATTGGACTTAAATGAATTTTTAAACGTATTTGCTTGTGATCACGACTAAAAAATATTATAATAGTTAAAACAACGAATCAGCTGTGTTTTATTGCAGTGTTATAAAAATATATTTTTAATTTTTAATATACATTTAAACGCTAAATATAAATTTAAATGTTTTCTCTGTTTCAATACAAATAATGTGTAACTAGTATTTTCTTAAATTTATTACGAGTAGTTCACATGAGAAGAAAAACAACTTTTCCCTTGGAAAGCTGCATAGCAGCATAGTCTACCCTACTACCCATATCAATAGCGTCTACTCTGAAAATTCTCATTTCACCAGTAGTATACGTATACCTTACAATATACAAAATACCACATATCCCCAATACATTCACCAATAATAAAAACTATTTTCCACGTTTTCCAGGAAGAGAAAGAAGAAACCCTAGACATGTTAGAACAGGGTCAAGCAGATAACCGCCGGAGAAAACGTAACGCAATAATCAAAGTATTGCTCCAAGCTGCATCGCTAACGTTCCTAGCGGAATGGGGCGATAGGTCTCAATTAGCGACAGTCGTGCTGGCGACGAGAGAAAACGCCTTCGGTGTGGTAGTGGGAGGGTCGCTGGGACACGCCCTCTGTACAGGGCTGGCTGTGATCGGTGGGAGAATGGTTGCGCAGAAGATATCTGTTAGGACTGGTGAGTTCAGCTCCATATATTAAAGACTAATATATATCGCAAAAGACAAAAAGTAACACACCCTTATCTGAAATATCGATTTAGATGACAATTTGTTTTAGTTAACCTAAACATTATAACACACTATTTATATATTATTTACTAGCTGTGGTCGCGACTTCGGCCGCGTGGAACAGTGACTTCACATGTACAACGTGATTCTTTAAATTGGCATAATATTCTCATTTATGAACCGATTGACGTTAAACAAACACTAATACGTAAAGCTAAGCTTGCCACAATATATTAGTAAAAACTGCACATAAATGGGATAAGCCGTTTTTGAGATTAGCGTGCAAAAACGCACAGACAAACAGACTAAAATTCTGACAATTATTGTTTTGGGTGCTGTTTGCGTTGATAAAGGTCCCGATAATATTTTTTCTCATATATCTTGAATGTACAGACAGCGATCCGTTACATTTTTATTATATGTATTGATTACACATAATTATCTACTTTTAATACTGTTGAATTTTTTTATTGTAGTTTTATAATGGTTACTACTCCCTTTTGTCAATAAAATTTAAGTTCATTTGTAAACCAATTTTTTCATCGAGTACAGCTTCTAATCTCTATATAATATATAAAAATGAATCGCTGAATTTGTTGCTAAGCGCAAATCTCGAGAGCAGCTGAACCGATTTCACTAATGCCAGCTAGCTACAGCCTTGGTACGAAGTATTTTGGAATACTGAAGCGTTGTTTGGAATCCTCACTTTAACGTTTATTCCCAGAGAATAGAAAGAATTCAAAAGAGATTTATTTGGCACCTCTCATATGAAAATAGGGTAGTTAGAAATCTTAGACATTATGAAGATAAGCTTGAGTACTTTAAACTCCAGTCACTTTCGGGTAGGAGACGGCTTCTTGATCTTACATTCTTGCACAAATTAGTGAATGGCGCCATTGACTGTCCCAACTTACTGGCTCAATTAAATATTCGCGCCCAAACGAGGACTGTAAGACCGTCAGCTTTTATACCTTTCGTGGAAAAACCTACACGCTCACGTCAGGCCCGCTATTCTCCGATTAACAGGTTAATGTTGAGTTACAACGCCGTGTATAAATCAATTCAGAAAAATTGTTTTTGTGCATCATCTCCTAATGATCAACAAAAAAACATAAAAATGGATATCGATATTTTTTCAGACAATCTTTTTAAATTTAAGTACAATTTGTTAAATTTTTATAAATCAAATATTTCTTGATTATGATGCTTGTATTGTGGTTCATTTATGCTACACGATTAAACATAATTATAAATTGTTCGATTAAAACATAATTAACATAATTAACAGATTAAACATATCTAATTATAATATAATTGTTTATTATAGTCTTTTTAAATTTAAGTACAATTTGTTAAAATTTTTATAAATCAAATGTTTCTTGATTATGATGCTTGTATTGTGGTTCATTTATGCTACACGATTAAACATAATTATAAATTGTTCGATTAAAACATAATTAACATAATTAACAGATTAAACATATCTAATTATAATATAATTGTTTATTATAGTCTTTTTAAATTTAAGTACAATTTGTTAAAATTTTTATAAATCAAATGTTTCTTGATTATGATGCTTGTATTGTGGTTCATTTATGCTACATGATTAAACATAATTATAAATTGTTCGCTCAAGTGCATGCAGTTTGCGCCTGTAATTGAGGATACACTTTGCCGAATAACTGTGCTTGCCTCTTAACATCTGTATTAGTGTATTTCTTGTTGGCGTAACAAATAAATAAATAAATAAAAAAAAATAAATAAATAAAAAAAAAATTCTTTTTTTATAATATTCCTTGAAGTACAAGGATGTTTGTTACGGAGAGAAAAATAATAAAAAATTGCCTGAAAAGTCTAAAAACAACACTTTTTTATATTCTCATACAAAATATTCGTAATAATACTTAAAAGTCAATTTGAACTTTAATACCAATCGACTGTTAGGCGGCACGAAGTTCGCCGGGTCAGCTAGTTGCTTAATATTTTTGGATATAACTTAGAAATTGTATGTAAGTAATATAATATGTCGGTTTAATTTAATGCCTATCGCTTGCATCTGGTATCTTTCTATCTATTATATTATTGTACGGAAATCTATTTATGTTATTATTTGTTATGAAAAGGACTATAGATTACAAATCAGCCGTAGCTTCTCTTATATTGCGTTCCAAATATAAAATTACAAATAACTAAAGAATGATAATGAACATCTTTATCATTCGCGCTCTTAAATTTAACTAACTTATGACGAGCCATTGTTTCATTGTGAATTGAAATTACTTGCGCAAATATTATTTCAAACATTGAATGTAATAAACCTTGAGTGAAATTATTAAACAAAGATTTAATTTTGGATGTACCTAAAAAGTTGAGTGCATTTCTGTGTCAAATGTTTTGTGCTTTACTAAACTATTGCTTGCGATTTTTTTCTTGTCTATCTATAAATATTTATGCCCCATTTCTTCATTCATCTTAGAGTAAGTTTCCAGAAATCTAGAATGTATCTTTTGTATATATGTAGGTACATATATTTTTATATACTTACCTAATCAAAAGCTATATACTATAGTATAATTATACATTTATGATAGTGTAATTTTTGAATCTTAATTAAAAAAACCTATACCCCGTCCGGCCACTTAATATCTTTTTGACAGCTCACGCCTATAAATTACAGTTATTTTTTTTTCGGAATAACGTACTAAAATTTCTTCTGTAATGTCATATTTTATTGACGATTTGATTAATTGAGTGAAGTACCCTGTGCATTACAAACAACCACATATTATGAAACAGTTTTTGAAATAATAAATCGATAATAAATCGATCATAATTATAATAAAAATAATTTTACGTCATGTGATTATTGTTTCTATAAATTTAATAACAAAAAGGAAATAAAAATAGTATCTATGACCCCAAGATTGATTTCTTGCAAGGAATTAAGTCGAAATCTTGAAATTTTATTGCAAACCAAGATTAAAGAGCAATAACTCTGTTAATTCATTTATTTATTATTTATATATTTCATATATAATTAAAAAAAACTAATAAACGCCTAAATAAATAATATTTTTAAACTAAATGTATTTAATTAAATCGATTGAAAGTTCTTCTTAAATAAAATCGATTATTATTTCGAATCGAATAAATAACGTGTGAGACAGTCACTAATGTCAAAATTTCTTGAAGTGTCAAAAAGATCATTAGTCGCCGGACGGGGTATAGTGAATTTAGTTATATAGGTCCAGTGTGGGTACAAGCAAGATGCGTTAAATTATAACACTATGCTACCATACCATTCTACTTTTAGACAGTTTAATTTGTCTGACATGTGTTTTATTTACTCAAAATGTATAAAATTAACTTATGTCTTAACTACTGTAACTAATTGAGTAATTTTTAAAACGAAAACTTCTTTAGCGGCGTAGTGCACTTTTATAAAATTATTTGTAACGGGTAAAAAATGTTAAACTTGCGTCAGGCGGCGTGGCCTGATCTACGCGTCAGGGGGCGTGGTCTGTACGAAAACCACCACTAAAAGGCCCACAACCAATATACATGTATATTGCTTACCAACGACATTGTTAACGTCAATATATAAAAATTATTAGAAAATCTAAATAATTTTTATTAAATAATTACCTACAATGGTATTAAAAAGTGTGAAAAATGCAAGAAGAATACTACTAAAAAAATCCTGCATTGGATTGTAGTCAAATTGACTTTCACTGACAGTAACTATTCAAGTATTTCTTCAGCACTCCCGGAGTGCAAACCGTTTTTTTTTTCTATAAACCTTAAGTGGTATGTACAAATATAGTATTTGTATACGTGGTTTAATTTAACGACCCTTTCTTGTCCATCCATTCTGTATGTTATATTTGCATATACTTTTTTTGACTTTAATTATATATATTTTTGTTACAGTTACCATAATCGGTGGTGTTGTGTTCCTATTCTTCGCGGTGAGTGCGCTAGTGATCGGTCCCGGCGAATGAACTTAGTTAAATGTTTAGACAATTTTAGTTGTAAGTGTTTAATTGTAAAAAGTTTTAAGTTAATATTATTAAATGGTAATATTAAATCGATGTTTTGTTAACGTTTTATCCATTTGCATTTAACAAAATCATAGATAATAAATTGGAGGTAATTTTTAAAAGTGGTCAATATAGTATGTACTTATTTAATTATTTTTTTTAAATAAACGATTTTTCTAGAAAATTCTACTGAGGGATAAAATAAATTTATTATTGAATTCATTTTATAATTCTAATATAGTTTAAATTTGGCTTGTACAATAAAATGTTAATAAATACATTTCTAAAAATAATATTACATTCATACTTATTTTAAAAAATAACTTATTTTATTAAGCTATTTGTTATTTAGGTACTTGTTAAATATCTTAGGTGAAATTGTAGTAAAGTGAACTTGACTTGTTTTGAAAATTACCTCCTGAATGTTTTCTTTCTCAAAAACGACAATAGGGGATCGGACAAATTTTCAAAATGTGTTTTTAATTAATCTTTATGGATACTTATACCCATAAAAAATAAACTTTTATTAATTTACAGCCTTTTAGGTACTCAAAATCATGTTTTAATATTGTTTGTTCAAAAATCCCGCCAAAACGCCACGTTATGACATCTGACAGCGCGTGACGTCAATTGCAGGTCATAAACATAGAGTATATAAAGCACAGAGTACGTTGAACATACGGATAGAATAACCCGTGCAGTCAATGCTTGCTCTTTTCTAAAGTACTCTGTGGCTTGTAACCCACAAATGACGTCACGCACTCTGGTTGGTGTTTTAGTACAGATTAATAATATTGTAAAAAACAACATTTTATTTCTTCATTTATATACTGTACTACGATTATTTATTCGATAAATAATCGTAAAACAGTATATAAATTATAATATCTAAGTACATTATAGATTTTAATCTGATTACTGTCCGATCCCCTATTATGAATGCTTTTGATATCGTGTTCATGTCTTCATGAGCTGTTCTGATTGCAACTGATGCATGAACGCTTTTACATATTAAAAAAAAAAAAAAACAGACATCAAGAAATGTACAGAGTTACAAATATCTTTCATTAAATGTAGATAGTTTTATAGTTGTATACATTTTTCTAATACGAAATGACGGTAGAGTTAAATTGCAAAATTAGTTTGTTAAACATGTATTCTTTATTACATAATACGCTAACAATGTCAAAGTGATATAAATAAAAACCAAGTTTTTAGAAATGTTTGTGTTAAATACTGAATCAATATTATTTTGTAAATCTACAGTCATACATCTATACTAATATAATAAAGCTGAAGAGTTTGTTTGTTTGATTGTTTGTTTGTTTGTTTGTTTGAACGCGCTAATCTCAACTGGACCGATTTGAAAAATTCTTTCAGTGTTAGATAGCCCATTTATCGAGGAAGGCTATAGGCTATATATCATCCATAGAGGTATTATAGATAGAGTAGGGAAGACATACGGCTGCCTGTAAGCGGAAACGTCCGACGATTAGAAAGAGAGAGAAGATCGCGGTACCCTATCTGTCTCTCTCTACTGACGCATGCGCAGTAAAGGAGAGCTTGTTATTATGATAACCTCGAATAATAAAATCAAATCAACTTAAATACCTTATAAAGTTGTTTGAAGTAATGAAATATATATAACAAAATATAGCACAATGTTGAAATAACCAAAGCTTAAACCTTAAATCGTAAGCCCGTAGGGTTAAAGAAGATCATAAATGATCTAATATCCGTACGTACTCGTAGCACCGGTAGGTGTGAGGACTAAGGCGCGTCTTTTGGCATTGCGGTCTCAAGTTCAAATCTCGTTAAAATTTTTTTTTTGTACATCAATTATTTACTTCTATTTTAATTTTTTGACTACAAACAAATCATAGAAACAACTCTAATATGTACACTAAATTTATATTGGTATGTAATTCAAATTTACTACAACTTTATAGTTAAGAATACAGGAATTTTTATAAGAGGATTTATAATATAAAAAACACTGTAATCGAACAAAAATAGCTAGAATATTCATAAAAACTCTTTATTGTACAAACATTTGAGTCATTAAACGTATAATTTATAAAATAACATTGTCATAACATTATTGACCACTAAAAATAACCAACTTGTTATATTTTATCCTTATCCAATATTTTAAGTCGCCTAATTTCTCACTTTCATGTTTCTCCAAAATGATCACTGCAAACAGTTGATACTTTCTTAATCTCTTGTATTCCGATAACTTCCATCCATTTCTCCTTCAGCTCATTATTTGTAGGAAATCTGCAATATAATTAAAATTATAAGTTCAAAACATTGACTGCCTATATAAACATAACAAAACATAACCAAACATTACTATATACTCGGTAGAATACGTATATTGTATATACTTTTTCAAATAACAAAATACACTATATAAATAATTCTTACTTGTGAAAACTGCGAGTGTTATCGCCAGGAATAGGCTGCTTTTTACAAATTACACACGTTTTTGTCATTTTGTAAACGCATCATCAACCGCAGAAATCCAATCACAACCATCACAACACAATTTATAACCGTCGAATCGTTCTGCTATGCTGATTTTCCGCGCTAACTGCGCATGCGTGAATAGAGAGAGACAGATAGGGTACCGCGATCGTCTCTCTCTTTCTAACCGAGGGACGGCTGCAGGCCTGGCTCCCCTGCTCTATCTATAATACCTCTATGATATCATCACGCTAAGACCAATAGGAGCGGAGTCCACGCCGACGAAGTCGCGCGCAGAAGCTAGTGTGTAAATAAAAAGATATGAGAAAGAAATTGCTAAACGCTTATCTCAAGTGTTACCTCAGCTTAACAAAGAAATATCGCGTCATTTGTTTTCCTTTTCTCTCTGATTGTTTTTAATTTATTATTTACAGAAGAGATGTGTTTAAACTTTTGAAAAGTATGAGTTTCGATTGAAATATAACGGAAAAAAAATTATAATTACATTTGAAATCGACGCCATATTCTCCATTAAAAAAAAACAATTTAATTTAACTTAACGTATCGTACTGGTATTTCTGCGATCTATTGTTAAAATTTCTAGTGACAGTAAAAAAGCAGCGAAAAAGGCATCTTTAACTGACAAAAATTAATAATAAATTAAAATGTACGTTTTTGATTTCACAGACACCAATTTTATTGCTTTAAGTTTTTAAAGAATACATAGTTTTATTTAACTTTACAGAATACTGAACTGAATAAAAGTTTCTGTGAAAAAAATATATACATATATATAATAAAGTAATGTGCGTTGTGATAAATACTAGTTTTTTTTTTAAATAACTTGAATACAAAGTTTGTTTAAAAACATTTTTAATTAAAATGTAATTTAATTTTCATAACTATGAAATAACTTCCTGCATCCATATCCCTCAACTCTTTATTTCAAAAATAATTTGATTTTTGTTTATTCTTGAAATGAATTTAAAAACAAACGACGCGCGAATGAATTGAATCCATTGCATTACAAGTAATGTGCTTTTTAATTTATTTACGAAACACGAAAATTTATTTGTAAAAGTTTCATGTACACACATGACCTCATATTATTAATAATATAAAATAAGTAGAAAATATAACTTTAGTTTTGTAGTTAGTTTACACACACGCACAGACATATACATATATAATATGTAGGTGTGTGTGAATACATAGAAAATAATTTTTATGACGTGCATTGATTATTATCGAATACACATTTAGATGTAGTTGATCATTCTCAATTTTTGTATTTTTTTAGACCGATTATGCAAGATTGATAGCTACATAATTGTGTATATTCATACAGAAATTGTGATATAATATAAAATGTATATAATGTGATATGATAATTTAATATAGTTATATATAAAAAATATTTGCGTTTTTCTATATGTAAATTACTTAATAATGAAATTATTATTTATTTTTTCTTTTATATTTTTGGTGCTTAATAAAATTGATTTTAACGTACAGACAGACTGAGGTCACAATATTTTAATGGGTTGTTTATTAAATAATGTTTACAAATTATTTGTTCTGATCAAATCCGTCTTTATGACTCTATAAATTGTCATTATTAATATATATTGTTTAATATATTATTATTTAGTTTACAAATAGTATATTATTATTATTTTGTTTACAAATAGTTCCAAAGACGGGCAGCAGCGTCTTCGGTGCGACGGCGCCAGCCCTGCGGTCACCAACCCGCCTGCCCAGCGTGGTGACTGTGGGCAAAACACATGAGTTCGCGTCATAATGTCGGGCGCGAACTTGTGGAGGCCTATGTCCAACAGTGGACTGTGATAGGCTGTAGTGTGTTACAAATAGTTATGGAATTTATTAATGTTATTGGGACTGGAAATAAAAATATTTGAGTCAAGAATACTGGATATTTCAAGGGTTTTATGTGTAAAATAAATCCGGTCTACGTTTTTAGCCTTTTGGAGATCCTTACGACGCACAGTTATCATAATATAAGATTGTTACACTTGGGTCCTATCCGGGGAAATACTCCACCAATACACATCGGCGTAGTTGCCTGGTGGATTAAACACAAAGTCTCTTGTATAATCGTACAAGAGGTAGAGGCCTTCTCTTGACCTGCTGGTCATCATTATGTAATTATTATTTTTTTACCCATGAATGATGAAGTAATAACAGTTAAAATAAGCGGTTTTTTATTCAATATGATTTACGATCCAGTAGTGATTGCTTATCTGTCTAGCCGCATTATAGCGTGGCGGCTTAACCTCTGATCTTATTATATACATACGAACTTAAAAAAAAAATATATAATGTTAAACAAAAAACTTTCAATAACTATATTAAATTATCATAGTAATTGTTGTCAGTAATCATTTTATAATTTAATGTCTGCGAGCCTAGACAATATTATGTAGTGAATTAAGATTGATGCCTTCATACGAATGAAGGTATCAATCTTAATTACGAAATTAGCTACATAATTTTATTTAGAACTAAATTAATTTAAGTACAAAATGTGGACACTGAATTCACATTAAGTAATGCTTAACGCTACATGTTGAAATGTAAAAAGTATTATTTTTTATGTAAAGAAAATTAATAAAAATATGTCGGAAATACTTTTGTGTTTTCTTAAAGGGGAGTCTCTTGTGGGTAGATTTGAGAGTTAGGCGCAAAATCTCAAAATTTTATTGTGGACGCTGATATACATTACAGGTAGGGATCCCTAGTACATATTTTTCACCTGATTAGTATCAAGCTAATTTTCCGTGAGTAGCTTCATTTTGATGAGACGAACAAAAAGTTCCTCTTCGAAAACTCTCGATTGTGGTAAATAATAGTTAGCAGGAGATAGAGCAGCAGTTAGCGTAGGACCGGGATAACGTACCACGCAATTTGGAGGACAATAGTACCATCAAATTATATAAATATTAATTAACTAAAAGAAAAAAAATCAGCTGGTTAGTAATAATTTTTGATGACCTTACGAGGTCATCAACTTGGTGACCTCGTAAGGTCATCAAAAATTGATTTTTTTCTGATTTTGTTAGTTAATATTTATATAATTTGATGGTAATATTGTCCTACAAATTGCGTGGTACGTTATCCCGGTCCTACGCTCACTACTGCTCTATCTCCTGCTAACTCTATTATCTACCACAATCGAGAGTTTTCGAAGAGGAACTTTTTGTTCGTCTCATCAAAATGAAGCTACTCCCAGAAAATTAGCTTGATACTAATCAGGTGAAAAATATGTACTAGGGATCCCTACCTATTAGAGCTTTCTTTTATATAATTTTGCAGTTTTCTATGACAAATTTTACTTTTTGTCTTATATAATTTAAATACGTTACGTATGATTGAAATGAAGTAATATTTTAATTTAAAATACACAATGTTTCATAATGAATACTAAGTAATAATCGCGTATTTTTTTTATGTAACTAGATTGGCAAACAAGCGTACGGCTCACCTGATGGTAAGACCGTAGCCTATAGACGCCTGCAAACACCAGATGCGTCGCAAGCGCGTTGCCGACCCAGGAGCTACATTTACATTTTTTACTTAATTATCTTCTAATATTGAATATAGGTTTTGCTAAATACCATCAAAAGTTCTGCATACCTACATAGAATACCTATGTAAATATCAATGGTATAATATAATAAATGGTATACTATGTTATGATTTTAAAGTTTCTAATAATAAATATAGCTCAAACAAATATACCAAGTTTAGAAGTTCAATAATACTACTTAGAGTAATGATAGTTTAGCAGATTTAATGTTACTTGTGGTATGAAATTTTCTTCGTATAATAAAATAGTATTCATTATTCGTTGAGAAAATAGTGACTCATTGTTGTCAACTTGTCACTCAATTCAGTAACGCCCCTTGACCAATCAGATAAAAGGAAATTAAAACACCCTATTCACTGACTAGTTGATGTAAGCCTCTTGCCAATGTGAGCAATGAATACTTTAGCTAATAGTTGGATTAGTAATACATAACTTCATATGATCATATCTGACCTACAAATCTTAGATTAAGAACGTTGTGACCACGTGGAGGCGTAGGAATTAGGAAGCAACGCCAAAGGAGACTAGTTTCTTTTAAACTATAAAGGGCCCCCGTAGACGATCAAAATATATTTGATCAAACTTCACATTAAATTTCTGTTTGACAAACGTGTTTATCAAATTATTTGATCGTGACATCGTGTGCGGGGCTGCGGACTTTTTTGATTTGTTTGTTATATGAAAACATGAAGTTTGATAGTTTAACTAATAACTATTAACTACTTTTCCTTAACGGAAAAGAATATCCAAGGTTCATGTGGGCCAATCCCGGCGGCACTGCAATGCCGGGCCGACCCGTGACGGGAGTGGAGCGAGCCCCTAACTTCCCATCGTTTTCCAAAAATCAGTTTAATATACTGGTCCCGCAGTGCGGGAACTTTCAGATATTAAGCTGAAAAGAACAGATACTACACTTTGATCTTAGCCAAAAGGCCGAGAAGCGATGCCGAACTGAGCCGCGCCCGCGGAGGTCATTCGACGAAGAAAAATCTAGCCAGCGCGATGTAGAATTTATGACCAAACGAACAGCGACATCTATTGGCAGATTTATTTATATTCATTTTCAATGTCGCAATTTCATAAAATGAAAGAGATTGTCTATGGTCGTTCTACTAAACTTCTACGTGACTTTTAGGCGAAAAAATCTTTGCTCGTTCGGCACTATTGAAAGTAGTTCTAACCAGTTCTAACGAAGAATAATGTAATTTGATATTATCAACTTCTATTAAATGAAAAAAAAGAAGAAAATATTTTATGTAAACATTTTTATTAATATAATGTTATAAAATATTATTAACATAGTAACAAAACTGCTTTATTGCTAATTTTATCGAGTTTTGATTATAAAAAATTATCTTTATTACTTTATCTAACCGCACAATATAAAGACTAGAATAGTGTTTTTTTTATTAAATGCTAAAAATTATAACAATTTTTTTTTATTTGAAAACAAATAATTAAAAAAAGCAATGCACAATACGACCTCGTATTGATCTAACGAACATAATTATAAAATAAAAAAGTAAAGATATTGCCAGTTAAAAGGTTTTATGCTGTGTATCAGTACTTTTTTCTTCTAATTATGTCAAATAAACAGCAATGTAGTCGTCACAGGCGTCTAGCATAGCTTGTCGAAGAGTTTCATCTCTCACTTGCAAAGCTGTCGTGTGCTTTGGCAGGAACAAGCACATCCTGTTCGAGTCGCCCCACGAATAGTTTAATGTACCTAAAAATTAGTTTTATTACGGTAAAAATAAAATCATAATTGAGTTAATTTATGATAAATTATACGCAAAAACTTACTCCAGCACCCAGCACAAATCTACTCATAATCAAATAAGAAAATAGTAAATTTAACCTTCGATTTAAACACTTTCGATTACAATAATAATTATAGTAAGTGTTCAATGCAAACAAATCATAAAAAATTAACAAGAAATATTAAAAATACTATAACCGTTAGCAGAGTACCAGTCTTGAGTGGCCAATATACATTAAAAAGATTATTTTCCCGTAGTAAAAACATTATCTTCGCACTTTTTCCTATCAATGAAGGTTGCCTGGAAGAGATCGCCTTTACATACTTATTTATTTGTAATCATTCTAAATTGTATATTTTTGCGTGTAATAAAGTTTTAATAACTAATAAAAAATATACATGTATCATAATTGATACGTTAGACTATGAAAAATTATTAATAAATAGTAAGTATTATAACCATTAGCAAAGCAGAAAGTACCATGGTATCCGACTGGCCAATAAAAGCCAATAGGGGGAGATCGCAGCACGGTTTTGGGACTGTCACGCTGGCGGTCGCGGATTCGATCCCACCCACATATTGGATACAAGTGTATTGACCATACAGATGTTTACCGTGGTCTGGGCATTTATAATTAGACCAGCAATTACTCATGAAAGAAATGATAGTATATTGGATATATTTTTTATTGTATGCTCTGTTAGCAACCATTATTTAAATAAATGTTGTAACTCGCATTAGAATAAAACCATAATACGCCATATACAATTATTATAAGTCAGTAAAGTGTAATAAAGTAAGTAGAGTAGTGAAAGCTACCGTAATATTGCAGCGGCCACTGGTGGGGGGAGTGCGCGCGGGTGAGCAGACAGGACGGCGTGTGGCCCGGGGGGAGCACGCGCGCCGGCCACCACGGGCAGCTGCCCAGCTTGTGCCAGACCACGTCGTCGTAGCTGCTCACACACACAGGTTCTAACTAACAAAACTTATGTACGTGTACGCGTGTCTGTAAGTGTGTGTGTGTGTGTGTGTGTGTGTGTGTGTGTGTGTGTGTGTGTGTGCGCGCGTATGTGTGTGTGTGTGCGTATGTGTGTGTGCGCGTGCGTGTTCTGTGTAATTTATTAGAAGGCATAAAAATTTGAGGATGAATGGGAATTTAAACTTTATTTATTATAAAATCTGAGTATATAAACCGGGCTTAATGCTTTGTTCATAGGATTAGATGCAATGGATAGGATTATTCTTTTTTCACAATTTGATATGTACATGTGTGTCATCAGTTACCATTGTTAAAATATCGGAGAAAGAATCTCACTTATTAACGTATGTTAAAAATACTTTATACTCAATTTTTTTTAATAAATTGTGTACCTATTCATATTTTATACAGCTCTTACTTATTTCAATGCTGTTTTTACAAAAATGTTCTGTGTGTAGAACAAGAAATAAGTGTTACATACCCAACTCGGGGACCCCACATGCAACTAGGGCACAGGTTAACGTTTTCTTTATCTTTGTGTACCTTGCAAATTGTTCGAGTGCTTGATAAGATCTTCTCTACCAATGTTACTTTCTGAGCTTTTTTTGGAGGATTTTTACGATCTGCAAATAAATAAATAATTTAAGAGCTACAGTGCTACTTAAATACTAAGTAATTTGTAGTTACGAAATTATGTTAATCATCGTTTTATATTTTGAATACCTTGATAAAAGTTTACTTCACCTTTAATCTAAACGCTTGTTATTAGAAAATCTGACGCCGCGTTGGCGCAGCGGTTACAGCACTGGATTGCGATTGACTGTTGCGCGGGCGGTTGCGGGTTCGATCCCCGCACACGACAACATTTGTATTGGCCATACAGATGTTTGCCGTGGTCTGGGTGTTTGTGCAGTCCTTGTGGGTCTCCCCACCGTGCCTCGGAGAGCACGTTAAGCCGTCGGTCCCGGTTGTTATCATGTACATCTGATAGCGATCGTTACTCATAGTAGGGAATATCCGCCAACCCGCATTGGAGCAGCGTGGTGGATTAAGCTCCGATCCTTCTCCTACATAGGGAAGAGGCCTATGCCCAACAGTGGGATATTACGGGCTGAATCGTGATCGTCACCTTTAATAGGATAATTGTGTTGGCTCGCAAAAAAAACAGACTTCAATTACATCAACAAGTAATAATTATGATGTAGGCAGTTGGTAAAATTGACAATTAAGTAAATACGCATTATTATGGATAACTCAAAATGTACTATGAAGATCTCGATCAAATTAAAGTAAGCGTCTATCGTCAATATGAACGATGGATACGTAGTTAATAATTAGTTAATTGGATATTTGGATTAGTAATTCATATCTGACCTACAAATCGAAGAAACATTGTGACCACGTGATGGTATAGAAAATAATGCCAGAGGAAAGATGATTTTTTTTTAAAACAATTAACGTTATTAGATTAAAAGAACTAAAAATGTATTAAGTATTTTCATATTTAGCAATTTTATTTTATACTAGCCGACCCGTGCCCACTTCGTTGGGCGTTATAATCCATTTCACATAAGAAGGGTACGGTGAAATTTGATATGTTCCAATACACTCTCACTATTTTCAGCAAATCAGATAAATATAAATGTTTTAAAATCACCAATTAATTTCTAAGGCAAATAATAATGCTTGATTAGATTGAATTGTTGACACGGCACGTCAGAGGGCGCAGGTTCAAATCCTGCTGGGTCGAAAATTTTGATAATTTTTATCTTTTTCCTTTTATCTTGTCACTCCTGAATAGTGTAACTTTCTGTTAGCGAAAGAATTTTCATGATCGGATCAGTATTTGCGAAGATTACCCCGTATATACAAACAAAGTTATAAACTTTACCTCTTTATAATATTAGTATAGATTTACTAAATTACTAGTGACTACTAGTCTCCGACAAGGAAAGTAATTAACTAGTCAGACTAGTTAATTACTTTCCTTGTCGGAGAAGAAATAAGAATATCCAGGGTTTATGTGGGCCAATCCCGGCGGCACTGCAATGCCGGGCCGACCCGTGACGGGAGTGGAGCGAGCCCCTAACTTCCCATCGTTTTCCAAAAATCAGTTTAATATACTGGTCCCGCAGTGCGGGAACTTTCAGATATTAAGCTGAAAAGAACAGATACTACACTTTGATCTTAGCCAAAAGGCCGAGAAGCGATGCCGAACTGAGCCGCGCCCGCGGAGGTCATTCGACGAAGAAAAATCTAGCCAGCGCGATGTAGAATTTATGACCAAACGAACAGCGACATCTGTTATGTATAAAGAGAACTATAATGCGATGGCCCGATGGCCGTGAGAGCGACGAGGTTACGAAACTAGAGATAACAATTTAGAAAAAAGTTAGTTAATATCTATAAAATTTAATAGTAATATTGTCCTACAAATTGCGTGGTACGTTATCCCGGTCCTACGCTCACTGCTGCCCTATCCCCTGCTATCTCTGTTAGCTACCACAATCGAGAGTTTTCGTAGAGGAATTTTTTTGTTCGTCTCGTCAAAATGAAGCTACTCCCAGAAAATTAGCTTGATAGTAATCAGGTGAAAAAATGTACTAGGGATCCCTACCTAATAGTCATTGCTTACTTGCAAAATGAGTTATAATGATATTGTTATTATTAGGACTCATTAATTAAAGGAACGAGAATTTAGATATTCTTAAGTTAAAATAAAATAAACTTAAAAAATGTTTTATGTTTAATGGTTTTATTGCAATAAAAATGATGTAGTTAGGTTATGGACTAAAAGCTAAAAAATAATTCATTACATTAGTAAGTAGTAAGTTTATAAAATTTTAGGACATTTTGTTCTTTAAAGATATTTATTGCATAAATAACGGGGCCGATCGGTAAAAATCTGGCTAACGCGATGTAGGATTTGCTATCAGATAAAAAGCGACATCTATTAGACGTGATGAAAACTAAGAAGCGACTATCAAAACGAAGTAGGTAGGTACACAAAAGATCCGTAGCAGCACTAGTTGTACAAAATAAACACCGTTAATTATAGGTCTTGCAATAATTAAAGTAGGTAGTTAAAATAAAATTTGTATTTAGTTTGTCTTCATAGTAAGACCATCTATCGCGATGTCGCCGCTTGGAGCTGTGTGTTCGTATTTTGTTAATCCTTGAACAAATCAAATTTTTCCAGGTGAAAGTCTAAAAACTAGAACATTTTCAGACTGTTCTACTTCAGGATGCTGTTTAGTACGGTTTAGTTATAAAAACTCTCGTTGTATCGCAGCCCCCCTTAAATATTTATTTTATTTTGTTTTTAGTATTTGTTGTTATAGCGGCAACAGAAATACATAATTTGTGAAAATTTCAACTGTCTAGCTATCGCCGTTTTTGAGATACAGCCCGGTGACGGACGGACAGACGACGAAGTCTTAGTAATAGGGTCCCGTTTTTACCCTTTGGGTACAGAACCCTAAAAATACTGTGGGTTCTCTGTAATGTTACATATAAGTTTTAAACATTAAATAAATAAATATTAAGTCAGATATCGACGCCGCGTTGGCGCAGCGGTCACAGCACTGGATTGCGATTGGCTGTTGTGCGGGCGGTTGCGGGTTCGATCACCGCACACGACAAAATTTGTATTGGCCATACAGATGTTTGCCGTGGTTTGGGTGTTTGTGCAGTCCTTGTGGGTCTCCCCACCGTGCCTCGGAGAGCACGTTAAGCCGTCGGTTGTTATCATGTACACCTGATAGCGATCAATACTCATAGTAGGGAATATATCCGCCAACCCGCATTGGAGCAGCGTGGTGGATTAAGGGACCATCCATTAATCACGTCACACGAATTTCTAGATTTTTCGACCCCTCCCCCGACATTTATGAGACCCCCCCCCTACCTAGTGTGACGTCACATATTTTGCAATTTTGCATGAGCAAACTGATGACAGTTTCGACATTACTTTTATTTTCATTTTAATAAAAGTCAATTCGCCTATAAAACAAATAAAACTTTAATTTTTGAAGTTAGTTATTGATAGGTAGTTGAAATATTGTGTTTTTGTACTTACGTTTTGATATTATTATATTTGGAAATGTGACATCACAAAATGTTGACCCCTCCCCCTTGTCACACATTGTCACACTTCGTCGACCCCCTACCCCCCTCTTAACGTGTGACGTAATTTATGGATGGCCCCTAATCTCCGATCCTTCTCCTACATGGGGAAGAGGCCTATGCCCATTAGTGGGATATTACAGGCTGAATCGTGATCGTGAAGTCAGATATTTCTATTAAACACGTATTTGGATTCACAAATCCAATTGTTGTAGTTTACTTGACGCAAAACAACCCTAAGCAACAGCAAAATCAAACGATTTGGTAAGAGCTACAGTGCACAAGCATGAGCCATAGGACAATCTGAATATAAAATTGATCGCGTTGACCATGTAATAATGTCTAATAACTGTGTACCAAAGCCTAAAACCTAGGTTTTCATAGTACTCTCCTAAGAAAAAAAAACTTTCACCTCAAAAATAAAGCTCAATTGAGAATCTTCTCCTGATTTTGAAGTCGTTAATTAGTATAGATTAAGAAATAAGTTATACATACGTATTATAGTTGTCAGCCATTCTCGTCTACATACTAGGTGGAAAGATGAGGGACAGTTGGTACATTCTCTCAGTTTTTCACCGACACCACAAACCAAACACCACGATGTATGAATGGTGATGGGGAGTTTAGCTGAAGAGTATTTCTGAAATTCATATAATTTTATTGTAAAATATTGCTTTTTTGTGAGTGTAGTGTATTCCAATTAGGGAATGCAATCTCGTTCTCGCGAGATCTCGTTTTTGCGAGATCTCGGCCTTTTTTAGCGAGATTGAATCTCGGACGAAAAAAAGGACGAGATCTCGCAAAAACGAGATCTCGCGAATAATTCGTAATAATGCCTTGTGCCGCGTTGGCGCAGCGGTCACAGCACTGGTTTGTGTACTTTTGACTTCTCATTCTTTTGTTAGTTATAAAAGAGTTGTTTTATTACTAAAAGATTTTTGTTTGATATTAGAAAAGACGACTGGTTGTTACTTTCATTTTTAAATAGATATATAGATATTTTGATAGATACGTAGGTACGTCAGACACGTTAAAAAATGTTTGATGAATAAGTCTATTGAAAAAATTCTTGAAAATATTTTTTTATCTCATAATACTTACCTATAATTTTTATTATTTTTAACCGACTTCCAAAAAAGAGGGGGTTCTCAATTCGATTGTATTTTTTAATGTAGGTATGTTAGCTCAAAACTTTTGACTGGGTGGACCGATTTCGATTAATTTTGTTTTACGTGAAAGGTGTTGCGTATGCGTGTCATGTGGTCCCATTTAAATTCATACTTTTAAAGTTATATATTATAATAATAAATCCTTCTCCTACATAGGGATGAGGCCTATGCCCAACAGTGGGATATTACAGGCTGAATCGATCGATCGATATAATAATACGTATTTTTACTTGACTACTTTTTCGTCGACCTACGTTGTATTAAACTGCATAACTTTTCACTGGGTTTATCGATTTTGATGAATTTTACTTTAATCGAAAGCTAATAGTTTACTTGACAATTTTTTTTTGTCTTATTAGGTTGTATTACTTGTCGATGTAATTAAAGTCGTTTTTTTTTCGTTTGCGAGCAGACAATTATTTCCTAAGGTATTTAAATATTGTGATTATTTGCAAAAAAAAAAACGGCCTAGTGCGTCGGACTCGCGCACCGAGGCTTTCGTACGAACAAAATTATTTCCGTACCAACAAATTTATTAAAAAAATTTTTTACATGATGTTACTAAAAATTTATGCTTTTCGCAATTTTTCCTTTATTTGTGCTAAAGACATTGCTTCGTACCAAATTTCAAGATTTTGAGTTCACGGTAAGTACTCTGTAGGTTTTAATTCCCTTGTGAGTGTCGAAAATTTGCAACATAAACGGCTGTATCTTTTGATTGCGTTGGCTTAGAAGTTTAATTTTTTCACAGTTCCAAGGAACAGGTCTTGACAGACAGACCGACAACAAAGTGATCCTATGAGGGTTCTGTTTTTTCCTTGTGAAGTACGGAACCCTAAAAAACACATAAAACTGCCAATCTCGCGAGATCTCGAAATTGGCGAGATCTCGCAGTATTGTTATTCATAAACTCGCGAGATCTCGCTTGAGCCCCAATCTCGCGAGATTTGCATTCCCTAATTCCAATGTAAAAGATTTTTTTGTTGCAATCTTTGCTATATTTGTTTTTAAGCATCAAGCATTCACATCTTTTTCAATAAAAATATCAATGCACCCATCATTCTTCTATAGTTACACCTGTCTGTAGTCATCAGTAGCCATTTAATATCAGTGGGTTGGCTGTATGCCCAATTGTTTATATATTGATACATATAATTAGCATATTGGTCTCTCAAAGTTCAGTATAATAAACTTCATAACTATTATTAATTACAAATTTATAATAACACAAGCTACCAAATTTGATTGCTTACATACCGATAGCAGCACGACCTACTGGGTCCAATTGAGATAATAACTACCCTATCTCCCAAGTTGGACCAAATTACAGATGCTTACAAAATTTGATAAAAATTATTTCATTAGTTTCAGAGTTTATCGCGAACATACATAGTGACACAAAATTTTATATATATAAGATACACAAATGTTTTTTGTTACATATTGTATACACCTCTTTAGAGCTCTTTTCAGAAGATTTAGAAGTAGTAGCTTAATTTTATAGGTACTAATGGCTATTGTTGTGCTAGTTTAATATTTTATTACAAAATATGCAGATTTGTCAAAACATGGTTTTCCATCACTGCGGGTTCACCCACAAGAGTGTTTACTCTTTTGAAACTGAATGTTAAGCAAATTTTGTAATTTAGTTAAGAATTTAGAAATTAGTCGAATATAAAGGTTTTAGAGAAACCCTCTAATAAAGTATGTGAGTAATAAGGTAAACTAAAAAAAAAAAACAATTTTTTTTCGACCATTAAATTAAATGTGTGATCTACGTGACATTGGTGAAATCATCTGTGCTCATTTGGCACTATTGAAAGGCCTAACCTGAAGAAGAAGTTCTACTTACAGAATTCTCAGATATATCCTTACTGTCCAATTGTTTGTACACAAAGTTGTACCTCCAACATTGATGTAAATAATTCTCAATTTCTTTCTCAGTAACACTATTTCTTATAACCATTTCAAATTTATCCTCTGTACTTGCATCAACATTTTGTAAATAGTCTAGAATATCATCATTATAATCTTTATTGAGGCATAGACATTCATAAAAATAGTCAAAAATCTCCTCTTTACCGAGTCTCACAAATTCTTTAAATGCATTATCATATTTTCCCTGCTTAAGGGGTTTGTGTCTTAGCTCAAATGATACATTCAGGTCTGGTTCCTTGCATTTTGATGGTTTTACATTTAATGGCAAAATATAGTCTTCAACTATTTTTCTCTGTAAATAAAAACTTAAACGTAATTTTAAGTAAAAGCTATATTATGTATAATATAAAAAATAATTTCTCAATGCAGTGATATATATCAGTTATATTCTATATCGATCACAATCACGATTCAGCCTGTAATATCCCACTGTTGGGCATAGGCCTCTTCCCCATGTAGGAGAAGGAATAATAATATGAGGAATAAAATAAAAATGAATGTTGCTAAGCGCATAACTGGAGAACGGCTCGACCGATTCGGCTATTTTTTTTGTATGTTCCTTAAAAAGCCCACGGAAGGTTTTTATAATAAAAAAAAAAAACATAACAGACAGAGCGAAGTCTGTCCGGGCAGCTTGTTAATTAATAATAAAAAAAGAAAATTGCATAATTCATAATTATTGTAAGCAAAGTGTTTAGCATGTACTTATAAAATATAATGCCATTCTTATTGCTATGAAGAAATTTAAGTTCAATTGTAACAGTTTAAGTGAATAAAAATATTTATTGTTGCATAATAACTTAATAACAATGGCTCCAATTTAATTAAGTATATAGATATATAAAAAAAAATAATAAATAAAAAAAATATATTATTACATTTTATACACTCCACGTAAATAATTTAACATGTGTAGGTACATAAGTAAATAATTAACTATATTTTAAAATCTTTACCTTTTTGGGTGTTGTTTTGACAGCAATTTTGGGATTAGGTTTAGGTTTGGTAGGAGGTCCATAGAAGGGTCTAGAACGTTCAGCTAAGTACATGCAGGTGTATGGAAGCCACAATCGCTGTTTATTTCTCATGATCTCTACATAATAACATAATTGTTTTGTAATTATCAAGCCTTTGTCATCTGCTGATATACCTAATACTAAAAATAAAATAAAATTAAAATGCTGAAAATAGATTAAATATTTAACATGTCAATTAAGGTCAAAATACCCATTGAAAATGTTTAACGGCTTTTTTTGGGTACCGAAGGGCCATTTTCAACTTAGAGGAAACAATAAATATTCAAGAGCTATTAAAGTATATACAGACAGGTCGGCAAACACGCGTACGGCTCACCTGATGGTAAGTGATTACCTTAGCTTAAAGACGTCTGCAAGATCAGAAGCATCGCAAGCACGTCGCCGACCCTATCCTGATTCCCCCAGGAGCTCTGGTCACCTTACTCACCAGCAGGAACACAACACTGCTTAAAAGCAGTATTATTTAGCTGTGATCTTCTGTAAGGTCACACACAACAGGAATCTTCCAGCTGTGCCCCACAGAGCACAATACTGCCCTACATCAGTTGAACTCTTTTCTTTAATCTAGACTTCTAGAGTATAAATTACAAAGTTATTATAATTTGTATAAGTACCTACTTGTTGTTTCACTTTGAAATTCTTATGATGCATCATCCAAACCAACGCAAGTAGGTACGTTTTAGGATTTTGAAAAAAAAAAATGTTTACGCTTAACCAAAGCAAATGAATAATGAACTAAGATCAATATGATTAATTTCCATGATCCAGTATTGTAAATTGTACGAAAACTAAGTTTCTAAAAAACGAAATCAAAAATTACAATACCTTTATCATCGTGAAATATACCATCTTCATTTTTCACTACTTGTACTTTTGCATAGACTTTCTTACAAATTCTAGCGAGAGCGACGTCTCCAAGTTTCCAATGATAAATTCCAGTTTTAGTACTCATTTTGTAAAAGAACAATTTGTATAAAAGTGTGTAGTCTAAAAATAAAAATAAACAAACATGGTTTCTTTCGCAAAAAATTACTGCGGGGGAGTACCGAGCACGAGCTACCGAAGGGTCGAGTCATTAAGAGTCAATTTAAGTACCTTCTTTATTTAATATACTAGTTTTAAATTATATTTAGACATTAAAAAATATTGTGCTAGGAAACAATCACAATCTACACACACAACATTAAATACTCTTAGTATTTAATTTATTTGTATAAAATGAATCATTTTAAATTTATCATTTTTTAGTGTTAAAGCCGGAAGTTTTACTATGATGTGTTGAATAACTTAATAACTTTAATATAAATATACATAGCAATTATGACGACGATTGTAATAAATATAAAAAGATAAAGATAAAATATTTAATTCTTAATTTTTTTATCTAAATAATTAAAATATTAATTAAACACTTGTATTTATATTCAAGCTTCTGCTACTCGACACTAGATGTCTTTTGGTGCATTTTTACAGCACTATCGAAAGAGGAATATACCAAAAACTTTACTATCTACAAAATGGTTACGTTAACAATAAGTAACTTTTCGATATCTAAATATTTTTATTTTGATTATCTATTACATATTTTGAATACTAAGAGAAATTCACACCAGTATTTTGTCTAGTCTTGAGCAGAGATGGCGCTGCTAGAGTGATTTCAACATTATCAAATATAGGTACCGTCTACATACGCAACAAAAGAAGAGAACTATTTTCTGTTTGGTGTTAAACTAATATAATAAAGCTGAAGAGTTTGTTTGTTTGATTGTTTGTTTGTTTGTTTGAACGCGCTAATCTCAGGATCTACCTACTGGTCCGATTTGAAAAATTCTTTCAGTGTTAGATAGCCCATTTATCGAGGAAGGCTATAGGCTATATATCATCACGCTAAGATCAATAGGAGCGGAGTCCACGCCGACGAAGTCGCGCGCAGAAGCTAGTTGGATGTATACAGAGTGTCCCGTAAGTCGACGCCAAGCCGCCAGCCGGAACCGGGTGATAGGTCTAGTCATAGTACTTAGTTAACAGAAAAATATAAAAAAATCTTTGCTATGTATTTTAAAAATTACAGGCATTTATAAAAAATCGAGAAAAACTTACACCCTGTAACGGTCTTTTAACTCCTGTTTCTACAAATTTTAACTTTTTTTTAATTTTCTTTTTATTATGTAATCCTGAATAATGCTTCTGAAAATCGTTGCTTAAAATTTAATATTTATAACTATAATATGAAACTAGAAAAATATTCCTTAAAGAACAACAAACAGGTTGTTTAAAATGTATAGGTTCCTACCTAAATAAACTTTGATGACAAAATTCACTAACGACATCATACATAATCACTTTAGCCTATCGCAGTCCACAGCTGGACATAGGCTTCTACAAGTTCGCGCCAAAAATGGCGTGACCTCATGTGTAGGTATTGCCCGTAGTCACCACGCTGGGCAGGCGAGCTAGTGACCGCAGGGCTGGCTTTGTCGCACCAAAGACGCTGCTGCCCGTCTTCGGTCTATGTATTTCAAAGCCAGCAGTTGGATGGCTATCCCGCCATCGGTCGGCTTTTTAAATTCCAAGGTGGTTGTGAAACTGTGTTATCCCTTAGTCGCCTAGTCACGGAAAGGGAGGGGGTGGCTATATTCTTTACTGCCGTATTTTAACCACAGCAGCACATAAATCGATGTATTATTTACAAGTCAATCAGATGAACTTAGTGTAACCTACATCAGTAACAGTTTTTTTTTGGGTTTTTCCCTATTGTTCCCTAACCGCGACTAGTCATCTTTTACTTACCTATTGTAATAAGTAGGTAGGTACCTACTTACTAGTGCACTTCAATCGATTTAAATTTTGACGGGAAACCGAGAACAGAAATAAGTATATCTCATGGGAATCAAAATCGAAAACCTATTTTATTCAAATGGTATCTATATATTTTTTATACATAGGTAGGTACATATAATTAACCTTGATTAATAAGTAATTTACTTTTTATAACTTTTATATTATAAGTAAAATTATTAATTATAATATTGATATATGCGTATGTGCGCATACAGATACAACATGTTTTTTATTATATCTATAGATACCTAATTATTTAAAAACGTAGATGGAGTGAAAAATAAAAGAAATTATTATAAAAAAACCAAGACCATATATACCATAGATAATCTTGTCATCACTATCAAGGTTTAATCAATTTAATAATCATATTTCTGACATAATACCTACACGTTTCCCAAATAAATCTCTCCCCTATCTTAAACGAGACACGAGATGTAACGCCATCATTGGATGCTGCGGCCACGCCTTTCCAGAGATCGACCAATCAGATTGTACCATCTTAAGCTTACGTATATATAGGTATATAGCTTGCTTTTGTTATATAAATAACGAAAATGATGTAATGATTGTTTTCCGAGTTGTTTTATAAAGTATAATTTATAAGGTTTTCAATTTGCTTGCAACTCTATTTACTAATATTGTAGAGCAATAATTTTTTTTTGTTTCATCATTCTTGTAATGATTGAACTGTGAAATTATCTATTCTTTCGATTTCAATAAATCTTGTGTATAGAATATAGATAGATGTCTTTGATATACAAGTACAGTACCTATATCTATAGTAGGCTGTAAAAAGTCTCGCTATGACTTATTTACATGTTAACAGTAATCTTTAATAGATATTAAAGCTGTTAAAAAGTTTATCTTGTAAGGGATATAAAAACTTTTTTTTAACATATTCTATAAAATATTACAAAATCATATTATATTAGGTGTTGTTATTTTTAAGCGGTTGCTTTTATGAAGAAATAAAAAGAAAATTATCATTAGAAGTTGAGATTAAATAAACGATACCTAAGTCTAAATAAAATCTTATACTATTAAACGAGCAATTCTTGTATATATATATATAGAATTTGAATCTCGGAATCGGCTCCAACGATTTTCGTGAAATTCAGTATACAGGGGATTTCGGGGGCAAAAAATTGATCTAGCTAGGATTCATTTAAAAAAAATGTCGTTTTATCCCTGTTTTTAGGCAATGAAAAAATATCATTAGAATACGAAGCTTAATTTCACTACTGTGAACATAGCATTGATAGTGTAATTAGGAAATCGGCGAGTATCAAATCGTGTTGACCCGAGTTCGAATTTCAGTCTCCAGGTTAATTTTTTTTCTTTTTTTATTTTATTTCACTCGTGATTTATTATTTAAATAAAATTAAAATATAAAAATACCGAGAAAAAAAAAGAAAAAGAAAAAATAAAATGAAAATACCGAGCTAGGCTCGGTCACCCAGGTACTCTATAGTAAAATAGCAAAGTGAAATGTTTTTTTTTCTTATTTTTTTGCGTAGTTGCACAAAATAGCCAGTTAGTCTTGATGCAGCAAATAAGAGACGCAACACAAGTACCTATATAAGTACCTACCTATTGGGGTATTGGGCTATTGCTAGGTATATTGGAGCTAAGAATGGGATAGTAGTTTTTTTATATATAACCAGGTCGGCAAACAAACGTATCTACGGCTCACCTGATGATAAGCGATTACCGTATAGCTTATAAACATCTGCAACACCCCCGATTCCACCCAGGCCAGGAGCTCTGGTGGTCACCTTACTTACCAAGATTAACACAACATTGCTTGAAAGCAGTATATTTACCTAGCTGTGATCTTCTGTAAGTGTAAGGTCGAGGTACTTCCCCAGACGGGCCTCTCCATATTTGAGCAGGCCTGCTGTGCCATACCTCAGCTAGTTACGATCTGCTTATAATTCTTTATCAAAATTTATGGTTGTTACTTTACACTAATATTCTACCAAAGTGTGGTAACTACAACCCAATTTAGATATTAGTTGTTGATTGGTAAACCATAATTCTAAATTTATACTAATTTAAAAATTTTGCAAATAACCTTTATTATTTGCTTCAGCCTGTAATATCCCACTGCTGGGCAAAGGCCTCTTTTCCCATTTGGAGAAGGAAGAGAGCTCAATCCACCACTCTGCTCCATTGCGTGTTGGCGGATAATTCTTTATTAAGTATTATTAAGACATAGGTAAGCCCTAATTTATACCTATCAGAATATGGTAGGTACATTAGGTACCTGATTAAGCAATACCTACCTACCAAGTCAATTACCAAATTAACTAAACCCTTTGTTACATAATAAATACGACAATTTATATGAATAATTAAATAAAATTAGGTAGGTACCTACAACTTAAAAGAAATATTACAATTATCTTTATTTTTATTACCTAGGTATAGGTAGCCTTTTAACAATAACTCGTAACTCACGCCACTAAAAAAAAAGACCATGACATAAGTAAAAATGCTACCATAAAAATAAGTAATGTTAAAATGAATTGCCAATATATATTATGTGACAACGTAAGCGTAATGTTAGCGTATAATTTTGTGAAAGTATTAAATAGCCTAGCATCTGCCGTCGACTTTCACTGAATTAAGGGCACACCTTAGCGTGTTCTTAGCTTACTATTTAGTACCTACCTATTTATTGATTATTATCATTAAATGTTTAAATTGACTGTTTTTGTAACGTTAAAAGTGTCTCTTTAATCATTGATGTCATTGTTTAATGAATATTGTATCTATTTAAGTGTATTTTATTATTTTTAATTATAAATAAATTTTAGACTTACCGAATACCTACTAACGAACTTTTTTATAATACTTTTTTATATATAGTCTCCTTAATCGTTATTGTTTAAGAAAAATTATCGGGGCATTTATTTTTAATTATAATAATAAGTGCATGTTTTAAACTTTGGATTCTACGGATGCCTGCAACGACATCGTTCACAGTGACCGTGAAAGTTTAAAGTAAAAAAGTTAATTGATTGATTGGTTTAAAGCAGCGTTTCTTAACCTGTGGTCCATGGACCCCTAAGGAGTCCGTGTTATGAAAGCTGGGGGTCCATGGCAAGCCTACTTATGTTGTGAGTAAATATTTTCACTTTGCGCGTAATCAAAAACAATTCTTCAACTTGATAGGTATTCTAATCCAGCATAAGCAGCAGCAACCGTCACACTAGTTATTTACATGTAAAGTTTGATCGCAAACAATAAAAGGTGGTTGAAGTAAAGCACCGTTGTGTTTTTTTTCTTTTTTTTTTTTTGGAAAGGGTCCGTGGACTCTCTGAAATTTTTAAAGGGGTCCATTACTAGAAAAAGGTTAAGAAACCCTGGTTTAAAGGCTTTCAGTAAAAAATGTTTTAGATATAATTATAGGTAGCTACTATACAGGTTGCGGAACCCAAAAAAAAGAACAGTAATTTTCAGCGTCATTGTTCAGATTAGATAAATGGGAGACAGGCAACGGTTTTTAGGATAGCTCGTGCCGGTGCCTTCCTGTACACGCGACGATAGAAGTCTTTCCAAAATATTAGTAGGTACCGCTACCTGAGCAGTTCTTTGTACACTTCGTACTACATGTTGGTGCTGAATCAAGAGTGATAGGTAGTATAACTAGTATTAATTTATTTATTTTTTATTATATTAGTCCAGTCGACAAGTTCAAAATGGTCGAAAATAGAGATACTGCTCTTAAAACTATGTGTGTATCCAATGAGCTATCACACAAAATTTTAAGAGCAGTATCTCTAATTTCGACCATTTTGAACTTGTCGACTGGACTACCTATATGTAGGTATCCATTACAGCCGGCTGTTACCTATAGCCTGATAAAGTTGCCTTAGGAACAGGCGACCGAGTGTCTATTTTAAACACATATATGTATTTAATTTTTAAGAATCAATTACTTTAATGACTGTACATCTATTGCATCTGTTGGTGTCGTTTTGTTTCGTCGATTTTCTATTTTTTGTCGTACTTGAACAGGTTACGCCAGAACTCGCCGGGCGCTTGAAACAATGGTCAATTGGAGTTCAATTAATCTTTAACGGATTTTTGTATCAATAGAAAAACTTTTAATGAACGTTTTCGAATCATTTTACTAAGGGTTCAGTTTACATTTTATTTACTAGTTGCATTAGCAATAAATAAAATATAAACTAAGCTTTTTTTATACATCTAGGGCGGCTAACAACCGCGCGGTTTACCTGTGTATAAGCGATTACCGTAGCATATAGACGCCTGCGACGCCAGAAGCATCGCAAGCGCGTAGTTGACACTACCCCTAATCCCCCTCAGGAGCTCTGTTCACCTTACTCACCACAGGAACAAAACATATTATTTAGCTATGATCTTGTGTGAGGTCGAGGTACTTTCCCAGTTGGGCTGCTCCAGATATTGAGCAGGATATTTCCTGCTGTGCCCTACGCCTACCTCAGTTAAGGTCAAAGTCAGCAGTTACTGCTCTACCTCAGTGACTAGCTTATTAAAGCTTTATTTAAAATTTACTGATCTACAATACCTATATTTTTCAAGATAAAATAACTACTAATGTTTAATCTTATGGAATCTGCATAAGGTTGAGCATAAAATTTAATGTAAATAAAAGAGAATGTCTTGACCAAAATTTGGAGAAGTCTAACTGGGAAAGTAACTGAACCCTTGAGAAGATCACACCCAAACATGTATACCTAATACTAGTCAAGTAGTATTGTGTTCCTATAATGAGTAAGCTAATCAGAGCTTCTGGGGATGTGCGGAGATAGTGCACTGATAAACTGTCACGCAGTTTGGCGTATTAAAAAATTGTATAAGTACCTACCTACCTACTTGGTCCAAATAAATAATTTGTTATTATAAATTTTATTCGAATATAAATCTTATTTTTATTTTTATTATTGGGGGGATCATAAACTGATTTACCACTACACATACACCTACACCTATTTCTTTGCAGTAGACTAAGAGGATTTTTTAAAATATGAAATACTAGCTGTGCCTGCGACTTCGTCTGCGCCGAATTTAAAAATAATATTTCGCTATTACATTACTCAACTATATCTTTGCTAGTTTACGCGGCGTTCGCGTGGAAAGCTCCCAGTTGGCGAGATTTTTTGCGACCTCTTCAACATTTATCTTCGTATTTCTGCTAATTTATATAAAAGCATAATAAATTATACACCTAAACCTTCCTCACAAAATCATTCTTTCTATTGTTGAAAACCATGTAAAAATCTGTTTAGTATTTTTCGAGTTTATCGCGTTCAGACAGACAGACAGGAGGACAGAAAGACGCGGCCGGGGGACTTCTTTTTATAAAGAAGAATTTCAAGAATTGAAAGAAGAAATTCAGTAATTATGTAATTAAAAGTATTTTTTTAAATCAAGCTTTTATTTAAGTGCGTTAAAAAGAATTAAATCAAATTATCCTTGAAACCTTTTACAATCAACATACATAAACACACATAAACGACATTACACAATTTACATGATATAAAAGCTTCCAAGCAAAGCAAAAATATTAAGTCGCAAGATTCCAACCGAACAAACATAGTTAGGTATATTGCATGTTAAAAATAAAAGCTTGTAAAAAAAAAAACTGTACTCATACGAGGTGATGCAATGAATTGTTACAATATGATAATTAAGTATATACTAATGAGAATAATAAGCTATACGACGCGTAGTTAAGAACTCGAAGAAAGTATAAGAAGAGTATAGAAATTTGAAGTTCATTATTACGAGTAGCATTTTCAAAATAAGAAATAAAAATTTGTGAATACCTATTAATCGCTTGCTGTGTGGTTACGGCACTAAAGAATGTAGCCACCCCCTCTCTTCCCGTGGGTGTCGTAAGAGGCGACTAAGGGATAACACAGTTCCACTACCACCTTGGAACTTAAAAAGCCGACGGATGGCGGGATAACCATCCATGCTGGCTTTGAAATACACAGGCCAAAGACGGGCAGCAGCGTCTTCGGTGCGACAAAGCCAGCCCTGCGGTCACCAACCCGCCTGCCCAGCGTGGTGACTATGGGCAAAACACATGAGTACGCGTCGTAATGTCGGGCGCGAACTTGTGGAGGCCTATGTCCAACAGTGGACTGTGATAGGCTGTAGTGGATATATAGTGGATATTAATCGCAGGAAATATGATTTGTCTACCTACTAGCTATACCCGTGCGAATAATTCGCACTAAATAAGTATAACCGTCAATCATGTTGAAGTTGTTTCAAAATTAAAGCCGTCATATATATAATTTTAATAACTAATTAATTAACAAAAACAATATAATTTTTTTAGTTGTTGATGCCGGTAGAGCAAGCAATTATCTATAAAATGATATATAATTTATGTGGAGTAACTGTGAGGTTTTTTCTAAAAACGGAGGCAAACATCTTAAACCTTAGCGTATTAATAGGTATATAGGGTAGGGTCACCTAAGATTGCGCACTTAACATTTGACTTGCTGTAAGTCAAAAATAAAATGAGTTAGCATAATCATCTTTATTTATTTTCAAACATACATTAATATACTTTGTTAACAAACAACTTAATCAAATATTTGGTAAAAAATTTTGGAATAATTGAGCAATATATGAAAAATGGTAAATGCGCAGTCTTAGGACTCTGGGTGGGTAAGATTGCGCAATAGGATCGCTAAGACTGCGCATGGAGAACAGAAGCTTTTAAGGTAATACTAAATTAACTTAAGCCCTATTAATACTAAATTAACCCATTTTAGGTACAAAAGTCAAACTTGAAGTGTCCAATAACAATGTCCGCTGTGCATTTTTCATGCTTACTGATGCCACCATTCAGAACATACAGAACAACCAATCCAATCTTCTGTAATCGATATACCTATTTTTTTGATTAGGCATCCTGTAATTAAATAAATTTCATTGTGATAATCAATAAAAACAAAGAAAAACAAATAAATAAACAAATAAATATCTTATAACATACACACACGGTCGTCTGTTCCTAACGGTAGGGGAACACCGGGCAAGACGGGGTGGTGGGCAAGATGGGGCATCAGGCTTTTCAGGTAATTTAAATTGATCAATCACGTCGACTCTGCCATCTCGCTACTAGCTGCCATGACAGCTCTTAGTCACACGAGTACTAACACGGTGGCTAGTCATTTGTTTTAGTTATCGTCGAAAAGTAGATTTGGTTTGTTGGTATAAAAAATTCTTATATATACGTTTGGTAGTGCATGAAATTTGTATTTGGTGATTTTCAAGCGGCATCTTGGTAAATCTTATTTACAATAAAGTGCAATAATAGGTAATAACTTGTTTTGTTATGAAACATTATTAATTTTTTTTTTGTTTGATTATTAATTTTAAAACGGATGAACGGGCAAGACGGGGTATCAGGTAACCCCGTCTTGCCAAACACGATTTTGATTATTTATATTTTATTATATATTGTTTTAGGGTGGTTTATATTAGAAGTTGTTTTGAAGCAACAAATGGGATATATGTCGGCTGCAAAATCCTTCTCAGTTCCACTAACCACATTGAAACGAAAAGTAAAAAAGGCTCGTGAAAACAAGAGTACCATGGAGAATATAAAGATACCTTTGAGTACCATTATTCTCGCAAAAGGAACATGATGAGCTGGTGGATTATTGATTAGATATAGAAAGTAGATTTTTTAACTGTAGATACTGTCGCAGCGCCTCTTACAACAACAGCAATGAGCACTGCAGTTGTTCCTTACACCTCCTGCTACTTCAACAGTTATGACAACTAGTACAACTGAAGTTAACACAGATTTAAATTTGGGTCATTCCCCTAGATGTTCTTACTGGCTTAATACAGTGTGAGATAAAAGTAACTTCACATTGGTCAGCCCAAAGCAACTAATGCCTCTTCCAGTGACCAAGAAGACATTAAAAGTTACCATTCCCAAATTGTACAGGGCTATATTTTGACTTCAAGGAAGGCTGGATTGCTTGTTCTTCTTGTAGTTAATGGTCACATTGTGGCTGCGCAGGGGTGGACGATGATGATGCCGAAGCAACATTAATTTGCGAGTTCTGTACTCCTGAGTAGTCAAGAGAATGGCTATACCCCATCTTGCCCATTAGGCCCACCCCATCTTACCCGACCTATCGGGCATGATGGGGTGATACGTCATATTCTACATTTTGTTATTTTATTAATAATTCTATGGTTCTGTGATCCTGATTTAAATTTAATATGTAAGATCGATAACTACAAGACTGATTAAGAATAAAAATGATTATGAAACCATGAACCCCTATGATTTCTGGAGCTTTAAACCTTAACTACCCCGTCTTGCCCGGTGTTCCCCTAATTATTGAGGTATTATTGAGGGTAGAAATAAATATTGTTTTTAATAAAATAACTTCTGGTGTTATTTCCAACAATATATATACTAGAAGGCAGGGCTACTACAAACTGCGTCAAAGAGCTAGTCATCAAAAATGAAGTTTAAATTAGGGGGAGGTAAGTCTGCGCGCGCAGTTTTAAGGACCCTGGCTCTGCGCAGTCTTAGGGAATCGTTTAATATGCAAATACATGACTATCCATGCCATCTCTTGAGTAGATGCGTAAAATATGCAACCGGGCAGCGTTGTAGGTGGAATTCGTGTTTGAAAACGATAACTAGATTTATTGGGATATAGCTTAATCAGACATGACCACAGTTTCAAAATGACTAAAATTAACATCAGTTACAAGAATTATCTTCAAACTTACCTAGCAGATCCGATATCCCACTGATTTCAATTTTTTTGTCGCAGCAAAACCACTCATATGTACGCATCAAAATACGACTGAAGTTAGGCACAGATGTCGTTTATGTTTTGAAATATTAGCATTGCGCAGTCTTACCTCCCGCGCAATCTTAGGTGACCCTACCCTACCTATGATACGTTTAATAGGTAGATATATATAAGAGTAATTGTTTGTCATTAAAAACCTGCAAATTATTGACTATCAAGTCATAAACATCTCTCTCTCTCTCTCTCTCTCTCTCTCTCTCTCTCTCTCTCTCTCTCTTCTGCCTATCGCAGTCCATTGCTGGACATCCCCAAGTTTGGGCCAAACGTCCCGCTTTTCCGCAATCCTCATCCATCCTCCACCGGCAACCTTACGTAGAACGTTACTCCAGCAGGTTGGAGGACGACCCACACTGCGTTTGCTAACACGCGGTCTCCAGGACACGCCTGAACCAGCGGCCATCGGCCCTGCGACACAGGTGACCAGCCCACTGCCACTTCAACTTGCTAAGTCTCTGGGCTATGTCGGTTACGGTCGGTGGGTTAAGAGAGAACCCAAGCATTGCCCCTTTCATAGCATGTTGAGTGACTTAATATTTGTGGACTTGTATATTATATTCGTAAGTATCCACGGTGGCACTGTTTGTCAAAATAGGCAAGACGCATTTCTCGGATACTTTTGTCTTCAAGCTTTGCGGAATCTTTGAAGTGAAGACTCGACGAAGCCTGCCAAAACACCGCCCAGCCCAACCGAATCCTCCTATCGGCTTCCTTCTTGAAGTTGTTTCGGCCTAGTTGGGTAGTATGGCCTAGACAGACATAATCCTGAACTACTTGTAGAAGAGTACCATCGATATACAGGATGTCCCGTAATGAATGGATAATCCGAAACGTGCGTGTGCGGAGGGGGAGGTAGGTTACAAAACCAAAAAATTTTTTTTATCTCAAACAGTTCGCGGTCGGTTCGGTGCCATTTTTTGTAAAATTTAGAAAAATCCCAGTTTTTCTCAAATTTGTGGGCACCACGTTCGCTATTTGAGGCCTAGATAGGATTTTTTTTCTTTGAAGTGTTCCCTAATAATGTTGTTCCTTAATTATGTTTCAAAAACTCAACAAATATGAATAGTAGTTTACAAGAAGTTGCTAAACTTAAATTTTAATTTTGAAATTTACTTAACTGCTAAGTTTGAGCACCTGTGGTGTAAAAAAAATGTATCAGAATTGTGGCGGCCAACTGCTTAAAAAAATAGCCTACTTTATAAGGATTCTAAAACAGTACCACACTATCTACTTTATATCGTAAAATTATTGAGCTATAGCCATTAATATGTAAAAATAGGTATTTCATTACAAAATTGCAAAATTATTTGCAGATATTTTTTTTTTGAGTTTTTATTAAGTAAGTAGAGATGTTGACCCTAAAAATTACATTTTACTACCTGTTCGGCTTATTCAGATGAATTCTAAACTATGTGAGGGAGGCAAACAGTGCTTGGGAAATTTTTCTGAAAAAATTTTGATCTTCGATTCTTCTTAACATTTCTCTACGGAAAACCATTCGTGCTCGGCAGTTGCGTTGTTGCATCGTTTGTACACGTGTAACTTGATACGGATGAAGTCCAAATTTTTTGACAATGATTACGATTACGATTCAGCCTGTAATATCCCACTGTTGGGCATAGGCCTCTTGTCCATGTAGGAGAAGGACAATGACAATGATGATGATGATGAATGACAATGATTATAATTTTGATTTATTATGAGATTATGTCAATGATTATGATTTATTATGAGATTATGTCGTGTATGTCGTCGCCCTGCATTTGGCCTATCTCCTCCAATAGCCTAAACATACTATAATTACACATAATAGATTACATAAATTGTATATGAAAGATTATATAGCATCACAGCTCAAAAATGTAGCTCGCAAAGTTAAAAATGTATGGGTGGAAGCGAAAGGAATGACTTATTATCCTTAGGTCAAAGTCGAGAGCATAGACCGCTAGTTACCTGTGTAACAAGGAAAAAAGGTGTATATTTTTCACAATAAGCATAAATAATGAAATAATAATAATAAGATCAGTATCTCATGACGTAAGTCATTACACAATGATAAATGTATTTGATACTCTCGTGTTGTGTTCGCATGTTATAATTACGGCTCAAGATTGCTCGGTCAATGTCGGTGTGAGTCACTTAAGTTTTCGGTGCGAGTATCAGGATTTAGCGGTTCCAGTGTAATGTAGATTTTATTTATTTTGAAAATATTTTTAGAATAAATTGACGATGTTGGATACAGTTAGATAATTTATTAAAAAAAAAAATGTAAAATAAGGAACGAAATAAAAAAGAATAATGATTTGTTCAGGGTGATATTGGATAGATATATAAAAATATTAGTAAAATATTTTTTTTATTGATAGATTAAAGAGAAGTTCTTATACTTATATACTGAATTATATATAGGTACATAAACTTAAGATATGATGACTTAGGATTTCATTAATTATCGTAGATACATGGCAAAAAGTCACAAAACTTGTGTTGTCGCTAGCGGTTCAAATCTGAGCTCATGGAAAAAATTTGTATAGGCCGATGTCAATCGGTATCTGTACGTTTATTTATTTATTTACTCTTAATGTAGGTACACCGAAATACAGACACATATAAAGAAAGATACAATAAAAGATGTACAAAGGCGATCTTATCGCTATAAAGATTTCTTCCAGATAACCTTTGGGCACAGGACACGATACAGTAGCAGCGGTACGTTTGTATATTGTACAGAAAAGAAAATCCTTCTGGAGGCCGTTTCGTGCGAGACGTTTATTTATTTATTTAAATTATCTAAAAATATCAATAAAATAAATAATAATTTTTAAGAATGTCGCTAGTAACTTGCACCACAGAGACTCCCACATTGAGACAGGCAGACGAGATGTTCGCGCCAAACAGCTGACCGTTCATGTATCACGGAGGTTGCGTCTTGATACTTTGTAATTTTATTTAAGAATCTGAATCTCTATATCGATATAGCTATATATGTTTTTGTTATATGTATGAGACTACTTACTTAATTATTATGTGTAGGTAATTTATCACCGTAGTTTTTTTGAGTAATGTAGGTTTTTAATTATTATATTATTATCAATATAAGTTATGTAGTTAAAAAGTTTACAAACAATTCCATTTTATATTTTAATTCAATTACTAAAATATAAGATATTCCTATTTTAAGTTCTATTATATTCAACATCACTTCATTATAAAATAAACTGGCGAGTAAAACATGTAGGCTATTTCAATAGACTCCAATGATATATTATCTCAGGTTTAATATCAAAAACTTTTGGCAATCATGATATTTTTAGAAAAATATTTTCATTTGTAAATAAAAATATTTAAGATTTTAGATTAACATGGTTACTTCTATTATTAAAACTATTCGAAAACGGGATATTTGCCATGTCTCGTGAACAAGACATTCGCAGTTAATGTCGAAATATCGAGCTCCGCAAAATGAAAATAAAAAACATGGCAAATATTCCGCTTTCGAATAGTTTTCGTAATGAATATATTTAAAACTCATCAAATGATAGAAGTGTATACGCTGTGATTACAAAGCTTTGAGTGAGGTTCGAATACTTCCTCGGACTGACATTACAAAGCTTAAAGTTAACCTTTACTATTTCCTTACAATATTTTGTCTTTTATTATGCAGACTGTAAGGTTCCATGCTGCGCATAGGCCTCTTTCTTGGGGAAAGGGCTAGAGCTTAATCCACCACGCTGGTCCACTGCAAATCGAAAAATAAAATACCTTTAAGAATTTTTTAAAACAGAAATGATTCAAGTATCAAGTGTATTTGGTCGTCGTAGGCGCACGCGCCACGGCAGATGTACACAGCATCTGTCGCTCGCACACAGACGTAGCTAACCTGCTACCTGTGCTCTGTAGCTTTCTTTTTAGCATATTTCATTAATTAATTCATTAAAAAACTATTCTATTTTAGCGTTCCTAAACGTTCGATAGGTATTTCTTTGATACGATTATATTTATATTTTCAATTAAAATGAGAAATATGAAGTGAGTATCTACTTCTTTGTTAATAAATAGGTTTGTAGGATTTTTTTTCTGCCAGCCTTATAAATACTTTTAAGAATATGAATATTGTTTTCTAATGATTTCACTCATTATAATGAAACAACTTTTTCGGATTTTATCGCGGTTTATTGTTTTTTAGATTCCCGAAGTTTCGGATACTTTACAGCAACCATGTTAACGAGAGGACATAATAAACCGTGATAAAATCCGAAAAAGTTGTTTCCTTAATATAAATATTATCATGAAAACTATGAATAAACAGTTATACTGTTGATAAATGAATAAGAGATGTACCTATTAGTAACCTAATTTAAGCTTCCTTTTTGACGAAGAAGTAGAGCTGTAACTTAATCCCTAATGTACACAATAGATATAATATATATATATATATATATATATATATTATAGGTACATGACACAGTAGAGAAGCTATTGTGATTTGTCAAATTAACACACATGTCTCAGAATTTCCCTTGAAACAGATTTCCAAGCGATGTTATCCCCCCCGCAAGATTAATTTCAAAATCGATTTTAGCACATGAAAACTCAGTTCACACTAGTTTTTTACCTTATCTATCTTTTTATGTATCTACTTATTAATCAACAAATTGAGTAAAAACCATTTGAAACTAGGTAAGGGCAGCCTAGAATTTTCTAGTAGGTAGGTACTACTATGATTAATCCTAAATATTTCTAAGTCATTTCATTAAGCTCTCAGCAGAAGATATTCTAGTTGTGAAACATTAAGAGTTGTTATAACATTGTAAGTTTTATAGTTTTCTAAAGAATCATTACAACTAAAATTAATTTTATAATTTTTATCCCATTCATTTGCATCGTTCACTTTCGATCTTAATAAAATTTCGATCATTCAAGGTTCACTTATGCAGGTCTATAGGTCAGATTACGGTACAAGAGCGGCAGCTGGGAGCCAGCTGCTAAATTTTTATGATTATTTTAATAAGAATCACTGCTAATGAGTGAATGAATGATGTTAAAGATTTATTCGTGATCGAATTATCGCGCGTGTTAACATTCGTACGACGATGGCGCGTGCGTTTAATTATGTATATTTTATAATAATTAATGTATTTCGTATGTTAGTTTTTTAATTAGTGTTAAAACTTGATATTTAGTGAGTTTCTTTTTAATATTGATGGGTTTTGGTTCATTTTTAAATTTAAAAGTAATAACTAATAAGGAACGTTTAAAGAAATGTAATTTAAAATAAATTATTTCCTATAATTGGCACATATTTATTGTTTATAAATAAATAAATTCAATTACACACATTTACATTTACATTCAAATATATTTTTTTGTACATGAACAGATCACAAATAACACATTTAAACTGACCACAAAATAGCAAAGTGAGAAAAAAAGCTATAAACTACAAAATAATTATTAGGACCCCGTTTTTTTTCGATTCGTTGTTTCTAGTTTTCTCTACATATTTTTCGATTTTTCTTCAGAATATAATTTGCTAATTTACTTAGGATCAAGGAACTAGAATACCTACGCGAAATCTGATAAGAAAAAATATTCATAAACTCAGTCACTGCTTACAATGATATCGGCATTTAGGTACAAATGTATACAGACAGACAAATTCTGACCACGTTTTACAGAAAAATGTGTTCAAAAATTAATAAACCTTTTTTTCATACATAGAACCTGTAAAGTTGACTCTAATTCAATTAAGATCGCATTCTTATAAGAAATAATTATGTAATTTTAATTGTGCTATATACATTGCTACTGATTGCTACTAAAAAAAAAGAATATATAGAAAATTGATTGTATGGTTAATGGTAATGGTGGACTATCCCTAGCAGAGATTTCTTCCAGTCAACCAATGGTCATGAGAGAGAGTGTCATATAGTGGGGTAGACAGTTCAAGAAATAATAAAAAGTTTATTTATTTATTTATTTATTTATTTTATACTTTATTGCACAATACATTACATAATTATATAGACCGCATATTAGACCGCCTTTGTACATCTTTCTTTGTATTTATCACTTTTTGTAATGTTTCTTTATGGTGTACAATAAAGAGTATTTATTATTATTATTATAATTGTACAAAAGGCGGGCTTAATGCTAAAAGCATTCTCTACCAGCCAACGTTATAAGTATTCAATATAAAAACAGTTAAAATTGCGCAGTTTCGCCGTTATTTTTATATTTATCGTAATATATATCAAAAATTACATTGAGGTCATCGTTCGGGAAATCCGATGGGCAGGTGCCGGGCAGCTGACGTACGTTACGCTACAAGATAAAACTCATCCTATAAACAACATCAATTAATCGCCAATTTCACATGTTTTATTGTCTTAACTATGACAATTTTTATAGATACAATATTCCGTATTCGAAATATAAAAGCATGAAAACGGATGACATGTGGAATTGACCTTTTGATTTGTAAGTATGACGACAGTCAATTCAACACACTACGAATTCTAAGCCGAAGTTCGTTCTTATTAGAAAACGTATTTCCTCCCAGATTCCTAATAAAAGACTCTCATTCTTCTACTCCTACTACAGGTGACTCTGTCAAGGATACTATGCGACAGCAATAGCCAATAACATACTACTCGATAAAAGCCAACTGCCAATCTAGAACAAGAATTGGACTGAAATATTATAGGTCATATCATTGTTCCTCGGAGGGGACTTGTCACTCCCAAACGTCATCACCGCGATGCTCGGCGACGACGAGTCCTGGAAGGGGATGGTCTCCTTCTGCGAGACAGTTATGTCCCAGAAGGAGGCCGACGAGCCGGTGAGAGAGGAGGCCGCCGACGTGGCTTCCACCCGCGGGCGACGAATGGGGATGCGTAGGAGGCGCTACTTAATGCGCTTCCAGTAACGCCCCTGTGCCCGTGTCGGGCCGGGATGGGAACCCGGTCCTGCTAGACACGGCGTCGTCGGGACTGTTCAGAGGTGAGCCGGACAGTCCCCATGGAGGAAAAGTCTGGCCTTTTCGCCGAGGCCAGCCTGTCGCTGGAGGGATCCTGTTGCCTGCAGATCCGGGACCCTCCGATTAAAGCGGCTGAAGGTTTAGTGCGGTAGTGGCACCCTCAAGTGCTGAGTCCGACATATGGTCTAGGACTGCCTACCCGGGCATCCTGGATATCACCCGTAAATGGGTTACCCGGCGATATAAAAAAAGGTCATATCATTGTTACTAGATAGCTACTATAATTTCTTATAAGTTTGCACTAAATCTACGGGGTTCGGCACTCGAAGTGTTACTATCTTTACCTTGCCATAGCAAACTAAACTGTTTACAGTATGGCGCCCATTTTTTCACATTCCTTAGTCTATTGTATTGTTAATAAACTTACAAAAGCCTATTATTTTTCGTCGTTGTTAAAAAAAGTTTTGCAGATGGAAGTAAAACGAAACAGTGTCATTTCTTTGTATTTGGCTGGAAAATCGCAGTCAGTCATCGTTAATGAGCTAGGACATTTACATTTGAACAAAATGTTTGTGTATCGGACCATCACGCGTTACAATGATACGGGTAACATCAAAAAACGCCATGGAGGTGGACATCCAACAACAGCAACATCATCAGAAATGGTTCGAAAGGTAAAGGCTAGAATCAAACGAAAGCCACGACAAAGCGCAGTTAAATTGGCGAAAAGTCTTAATGTATCTGCCCGGAGCATAAGACGCATATTGAAAAATAAACTTCAACTGAAGCCCTACAAATTATAAAAAGTGCAAGACCTAACACTTGCACAAAAGGCAACTCGTCTAGAAAGAGCTAAGAACTTAAAGCACTTGCACGTTGGTGGCATGCTTGATAATTTGGTATTTTCCGATGAAATTTTTTTTACGGTTTAGCAATATGTGAACAAACAAAATGATCGCGTATGGTTAAAGTGTAAATCAAATGACAATTTAAACCAACGAATTGCCTTGCGAAAGCAAGCACCAGCATCTGTGATGGTTTGGGCTGCGGTAACTGCCACGGGACGCTCACCTCTCGTTTTCATTGACCAGGGTGTAAAGATAAACCAGCAGATCTACCGTAAAAACATTTTAAACGATGCTTTATTACCTTGGGCACGTAAAAAATTTGGTAGAAATCATTGGACCTTTCAACAAGACTCGGCACCATCCCACAAAGCCCGTGAAACCCAAATTTTTTTACAAGAAAATGTTCCAAGCTTCATTTCTTCGCAACAATGGCCACCATATTCCCCGGACTTAAACCCAATGGATTTTTCTATATGGTCAATTCTAGAAGCCAAAGTGTCAACAAAAACATATGTGACGGTCGACGCCTTAAAGATTGCTCTCCGCCGAGAATGGAACAAAATACTAGCAGACCACATTCGTGCAGCGTGTGAAGCCTTCTCGGTCAGACTCGATGCTGTTATCCGCGCTAAAGGTGGTCATATTGAACAATAATTTCTTTTTTATTTATTTTATATGTTTTCTTTTCAATACTAAAGTTTTAAAATAAATATGCTCATAATTAACAAAATTACAGTATTTTGTATTAGTAACACTTCGAGTGCCGAACCCTGTATAAGCGACTCTTTAATTTGACTACGATTGCGACGATTCAGCATGAACATCCCACTGCTGGGCATGGGGAGAAGGATTGGAGCTTAATCCACCAGGCACCATGCTGTTCCACTGCATATTCCTACTATGAGTACCATACGATTGCTTCAGATATTTATGGACCAACGGTTTAACGTGCTCTCCAAGGTTTGGTGGAGAAACCCATAAGGACAGACATCCAAACCGGAAAGAAATATTTGTACAAATACAAATATCCATCCCGAGCAGGAATCGAACCCGCAAACAGTCGGTGCTTCAGGCTACTACTCGCACCACTACACCAGAGCGGTTGTTTAATATGACACATCGATATTTTCTATACGAGGATATATATTATAAACCAAAATATACCTAATAACAACGATAGACTTAGGGCACAGCTGGAAATATCATGCTCAAAATCCGGAGCAGTCCTCATGGAGAAGTACCTCAACCTTACAGAAAACCACAGTCAAGTAATACTGCTTTCAAGTAAATTCAACTTAATCGTAAAATCCATAATATTTAATCCATAACCAGTTTATCATTATCAGTCACTTACAGGTACTACTGTATTCTAATGCCCTAGTCTAGACTTCAAAACAATACCTACAGCTAACTCTTTGTTTAATCCAACAGACGCTAAATGATTCAGGGTACATTGTTCGTCTGAGTCACGTCTGTCTGTCTACGTCACAGACATAGCCATAGTTAGGATGGTTTTGTACATATTCGTTGACTCATGTGAAGAACTTTCAGTTTCGCCTTAATTTTGTTAAGCGATTTTAGCCTTTAAACTGTAACAGTTAAGACTTAACATTAAGTGAATTGGAGAATTTTAAATATGTGTCAATTGCCTTTTTTGAACATATTGGAGTTTTCATGTGTGGTTTGTTCGTCTGATTTGTAATTACTCAGAATTGATTTTGGAAGAAATGGTCAAAGTATCTTAGAAAAATATCAATATTGAGTATCGATATGGGTTCATCTAGGAATAAATTTTGATTTCTCTTCTGCATGAAGCAGACTTAATTTCAAAGGTGCAGTTAATTTATTGTAAGATCCCATAAACATTATTATTTCCAGAGTTACTTGGGGTCATGTTTGTTCCATATTTTTATGATAAACGCGCTGATCCAGTAGCGACTTGCATATCGCCATATTTTGTATTCTTTTTGTGTTGTGACGATAATGAACAAAACTAAAATGGACTCTGGAAATTCGGAGCATTCGTTCGGAATATATTTATCTACATACATTACGGCGATAAATTTTTACTAACATACATAATTAGGTACATATACCTAATATATAAGTTGATGTAGACGTAAGAATAAACGTAAGAACAAAGATCCACAAGCTGCAATTCGCGCAGGCACCTACATTTTGCTGACTACCTGCCAAAGGTCTCAATAAAGGAAATTAGTGTATCGTTATTTTAAATAAAGCATACATAAATTCTAATCAGCCAATTCCAAAATACACAATTAGCCAGATGAGTCTGAAAAACACATGTTTACTAATAAACTTTAAATATAATCATATAATGTTATTTTTTATATTATTCAAATTTGTTTCCACCTGACCTTTATTTCTTTTTCTTTTGCAAATTATTTTTATATTTTTTAAAAATATTTCGCCGGTTTTAGACAATGGTACACCAATAATTTTGTCACTGGGAATTCTATTTTAAATTCTAAAGGAAATTAAAAAAGTAAGTAAAATTTATTACCAACATTTAAATATCGATGGGCATTAAAAAATAAAGAATCGAGAGCCGTTAATCTCGTAATCTCTGGTCCAGCGCAAGGTGGCACGCGCTACGCACCTGCGGTGTCAACGTACTGCAGATTCAATACGGCATAGTTTTTGCTCATTATTATCAACTCCATCTATACTAATATTATAAATGGGAATGTGAGTTTGTTTGTTTGTTTAACTTACACGTTTCAACGGCTTGACCGATCGAATCAAAATTTGGCATAGCTTGGGTCCTAGAATGGACATAGGCTACCTTATAGGATGATTTTTAAATAATTATTTACACATTTTCATTTTTTTTTGTTTTTACCTTCCTAAGTAACTGGACACAATATACACATATAAAAATTTTTTTAATCAACAAAACAAAAGAAACAAGGGATTAGTCCACAACAAAAAATAAATAAATAAATAAATAATTGTGTATTTTATTTTATCGTCGACTGTTTTTTTAGATTTAATTTGTCTGAATTTACTACCCAATACTTACAATTGTAATACCTAGCTTCTAACATCATAATCGTATACCTGTTCTCTCATGTCATATCGACTGGCGATATATCGAGGTACTGAGCTTTTACTGTATGTACGACGCGGCGACCATGACCGACCATATCCAAGACTAGAGAACAAGACCCATTTTCCTTCGGTGCGGGGTAAGACATGAAGATGTAATAGGTATCACCGAAACTATTTACCACTGCGCTGGAAGATATCTTAACAACGAAGTCATACCGAGACATGTATCGGTCGATGGTACCCTTCTCGAAGTTGTTCAGGATTTTGTTTACCTAAGCCATACCATCCAACTAGGCTGCAACAACTTCGAGAAGGAAGTCGATAGAAGGATTTGGTTGGGCTGGGCGGCGTTTGGCAGGCTTCGTCGAGTCTTCACTTCAAAGATTCTGCAATGCTTGAAGACAAAAGCTTTCGAGCAATGCGTCCCGCCTGTGTAATGTGTTAACATACGGAGCCAAGTTGTGGAGACTGGTCCACAAGCTTAAAGTCGCTCAACGTGCAATGGAACGGGCTATGCTTGGGGTTTCTCTCAAAGATACGATTAGAAATGAGACTATAGTTGTAATTACAAATATGAATTGTTTGGTCAATCATTTTTATAAGTACAAAGACTTTACTTACCTATTTTTTTAAATACCTATTGTTAAAAGACAATAAAAATTTTAATGAGAATATTATTTGGCAAATATAGGTAGGTACCTACATATTTATTTTTGCATTTTTTTTCTAAATTTCATATAAACAACAAATTGAAAGTAATTATTTTCAAACTGGAACTCTTATAATATTATGGTTTATTCTGTCTAGATAGATCTGGTTACTATTTGCTTTTAAAATACAGAACGTCGCGGGCGAAGTCGCAATAAAAGCTAGTGAAAGGGATAAATGGTTAAAAATGTAATTTTTTATGTTCCGAACCGAATAGTATCAAATAAATGACATACGGTAATTGGAAGTTAGGTTTATTATTTTAAAACTTTATTTGGTACATAATTGTTTTTATTATTAGATTATAATTTTTTTGTAATGGGTATAAATCCTTGAAGCTCTGTTTCAAACTTTCGTTTATTGTTTAAATATTTCTTTTTAAATCTCAATGTTCCTCTAATATTTTTTATTTTTCAAATCTGTTTTACTTATCTGTGGTTAGGACCATATTACTAGTTTAGTTTTATTTGTTCTGCGATGTAGGTAGGTACATATAATATATTTTCCTTATTTTTTTGAACTCCGTTCATTGTTAAGCAATTTTAAATACTTTGATACTAAATTATTTTTAATGCATAGTTGTAGGTACTACTTTGCATTAAGTTAGTTTCAATTAGCGATGTACATACTTGAAACTTTATTTTTATTCTTTTTTTTGGAATTTACTCTAAGAAAAAAGTGTATTTTTTAAATTCTACAGCAAAATTTTAATTATCTGTTTTATGACCATATCTAATTATTATTATCTTAGTTTTGTTCGTACACAAATATTTTTTTATTTCTTTAACTTCGTTTATTTATAATCTATGTATGTTACAAATTGACGCGAAATATGAGCGTTCTTTAGGCCGTCATTAGCATAATTAACAAAAAACGTATTTTAAACCTTGTTGTTACAAAAGAGCGGAAACCGATCCTGTGGAAACCTTAGCTATTAAAGATAACCTCTATTAAGTCGAAATGTACCCGGCTCTTCCATTATTCATCAATATATTTGTAAAACTTTTCGTATTATTAAATAACTAGCTTCTGCGCGCGACTTCGTCGGCGTGGACTCCGCTCCTATTGGTCTTAGCGTGATGATACATAGCCTATAGCCTTCCTCGATAAATGGGCTATCTAACACTGAAAGAATTTTTCAAATCGGCCCAGTAGTTCCAGAGATTACCGCGTTCAAACAAACAAACAAACAAACAACCAAACAAACAAACTCTTCAGCTTTTTAAATTAGTATAGATAATAATCATTGTTATTTGTTGCCTATTATTTTGATTTTTGAAGTAAAACTTCTTTACGCACGCTTGACTTGGAGAGTAAGTTGGTGAATGCGTGACGAGAGCGTTATGAAAAGTGTGATTGGGCAAGGCGAACGGAGCAAGAGAGAGAGATGCCAGCACACATTTTCTTTTGTCTCTTTATCTTATAGCCAGATTTAAGACACAGTGAAGGCCTATTGTGCAAGCCTATTGCTAAAAAAGATTTACTTCAGTCGTGTGGTCTAATTTTTTTTATTATCTAAAATTTATAGCAAAAGTATGTCATAAAACAGAACTCACAGAACCAACACTTTCTTTCGTTATATTAAGGGCGTAATAAATATCGTCTTTTGCCTTTAATTAGTTTTTATGTGTCAGACAACACACATGAATGTATACAAATATGATTCGTTTGTACCTTTCTCTATGCAAAAAGTACGGATTAAAAAGGTTTAAATTGCTAGGAGTGGACAACATGCTATGTTTCGCACAGTGGGTAACGATGGACTTTTCAATTTCTTTTGCATGTTTCCATTGTTGAAAGTGTCATAAGATATAAATAAATGTAATAAAAATTATGAAGTATTATATTTCCGACTAAAATTGAAGTAGGTAGGTATAACGCTACTGTCTTACAAAGTGGTGAAAAAATGTTTTATAATATATGCTGGTAAAGATAATTAGTTCATTTCTTCAATACATTTGTTTTGCTTCTGGGATTGTTGATTTTTTAGTTGCACCTAATATAAATAATATCGTTTAGGTACATACTAAAATATGTTTTTAATATTTTTTTATTGGATGTATATTTTTTGTTTAGATATAAATAATTACACAGTATATGGTATTCCGAAAGAATATCCATATTGGTCTCAACTTCAGCTACAAAATAAATATTAATAAAAATAGATTTTTGGCATCTGTATCTAAAGAAAAATATAAACACTGTGTGCCGAATGAATACCAACTGACTATATTCATTAATTAAAATCCAACTCCAGAATAAATATTTAAAAAAAAATAACGAAAATACCGATATTTTGCATAAGTATGTAGTGAAAACGCACACATAAGATCTAGAGTGGCAATTTGTCGCCAAGAAACCCAGAAATTTCACGATTCGATAGACACGCGTGTATACGTACCGACTTGGTTCACTCGACATATTGAATGGTGGGTTCATACTTCAGGTGACATAGACTGTATAATAAAGGAGATTAGGTACTTAAAGATATTATTACCTCCTAAATTAAAGCATTTTGTCACTTTCCCTCTTATAAAAGTATAGACTATGCATATGTGCATACTTTGTACAAAATATCACCAACACAAAATTTAATAAAGCATAAACAAAAAAGTTAAAGATTAAGCTGAATTCTTACGTACCTACCAATTAACATACTAAGCATCTTAAAACAATTGTAATTAAAGAAACAATCAATTCTTATATAAAATTATTCGAAGCGGATATCCTCGTATTTGAACAATATGCAAATTAAAAACTTTGTCAAAATCGGGTTTCATTTGAAATTTTAATACGTTGTATAATAATTAGTTTCACGAAATCCTATTTGTATCGAATCAGTTAAAATCGATGATGGTCGGAAATATAAATAAGGTTCATAATGTTTTTAACTGTTAAATTATACCTACTGATTTAATTTTAATTTTATGTTGTTTTTTTTGGTAGACGTAATAAGATGAAATTTTTAAATGATGTTTTTTCCTAGATCCCTAGTTGTAAAAATTTATCATAGCGCCTTGCTCTTTATTATGACTATTTTTTACTAGAAGACTGCTATTTTTTAGTTTGTTTACTGTGCAGTAACTCAATGTGTGCAGTTGCTATTATCTGTGCTTATTTCTAAGCTCATTTGGGTCCTTGTCTTATCCTTGTTGTTTGATATTACTGTGTAAACAATAAAGAAACAATCCCAATTATTCTTTTTAATCAATATTAATATTATTATGGTTTTAAAATAATAATATAAAATAGAAACTTGCGTTTTTAAATAAAATTGACAACACTTTTTTAACCGATTACACCCCAAGTATGGCTTAAAAAAGTTAGACAACCAATTTACGTTTTAAAAACAAAATTGAATATATATTTTTTAAAATTCGTTTAGACCCCAAGTAAACATAGATTCTTTTAATCTTGATATTGCAAGAATTCCTGACCGAGGTGAGTGGCCTAAGGAGTCGAGGGGGTGCTAGCCTCCAGAGCACCAGATGTCCACACATCTGCCGACGCGCTCCGCTGGGTGTAACGTCTTTGCTTCTTCTTGTTTATGTGATAATACGATATTATTATTTAATAATAATGCTTTTTGAAATATCTTGTTAAAGAGTAATTTTATAATGTAGGTACTAGTTATGCCCGCGACTTAGTCCGCGTGGAATTTAACAAAAAAGTTATTGTTCAGTTCGCAGAGTTATAAAATAAATAAATTTCTAAAATGAAAGTAATCTAAGTTATTTCTCACAAAATCAGCTATCTGTTAATGAAAGTGCCGTCAAAATCAGTCTAGCCGTTTCAGAGATTAGCCGGAACAAACAGACAGACAGACAGACAAAAATTGTAAAAAATGTTACTTATACTGGGTTGGGCATACTGGGTGTGGCTAATGCTTAATACCATTTATCTAATAATACAATGAAGTCAAAATGGATTAATTTTTATCGTGGATATCGATTAGGCTAATATTAAAAAGTCCTGGCTGGTGAAGCAGTCCAAACTATCTTGGAACATTTTTTGAAACATATTTGTCAATTGAAAATGGGACATCGAGATTAAGCTAGTACCGTAGTGCTATTTACTAATCTGTGCTAGTACCTTGTAGAAATGTATTTTTACAGCCTTTTAAAGTACCTACAGAAAACAATACAGAAGTAGAGACAGTAATACAAACGTTCCTTTAAAATATATATGTAATTCACACATCCGAAATCCGGTCAAAGTCACTGTAGATGTTGGTAAAAAAAGTCAATATTTATGTCCGTATTGTGACCACCGCAGTACAAAAGCGAGCGGTCATCCGGTCGGAAGGTAACACGAGAGGAAACCTTACCACTGTCTAGGGAATGCAATCCCGCAACAAAATTTTAATCCTGGTATTTGCGGGACTGAGAGGTCTAAGTCCCGCGGGATCCTGGTATTTGCGGGATCCCGCATGTTTCTTAAAGACATTGAGAAAAAAGGCGAAATCATGTATAATAAATGCATCTAGAACTAATAATGAAACAAATATATATTATTTAAAATTACGTATTGAGAGATTAATAAAAATATGTAATAAAAGAATAAAAATTATTACAAAAAGACAATAAGTAGGTAGTTTAGGCATTATTTTGAAAGTAACTGCGCATAAAACATAGCATGTTAAATAGTCTTGTCTGCCAAACGACTCCTAACTTTATACGCCAGATAGCCAGCAGCAGAAAACGCTCGTTCTGCTTCAACGCTTGTGGGTACAACTGTTGATAACGCGTTGTAGACGAATTGAAGTTATTCTCCACTAGACTCAAACAAATTCATTTCTTTCTCGAGAGAATGAACTCCGGAATGAGTGCGACAAGCAGTTTTAAAACTCGATAGAGTTTAAAATGTTATATATTATGATATCAAAATTTCGATCCAGCGGGATTCGAACCCGCACCCTGACGTACTGTGTCGGTGCTCTAGCCAACTAAGCTATGGAACGATGTTCAGCCGAATCGAAATTATTGATATGATTTTATTCGGTTTTAAGCAACCGTGGATGGAAGTGGTGAAGAAACCGGACTCGAATCCCGCTGGATCGAAATTTTGATATGATAATAAATAACATTTTATAATTTCCTCATGTGTGGGAAACACAAAAATAAAAATAATACGAATCGATAGAGCTTGTTCAAGTTCATCTCGAAGAGACATCGGTTCAGGCTCCGCAGTTTTAGCTTGCATCATTCCGGCCACTGTAGCAAGAGGTAAATCATCATGATCTTCGTCATGAGCCGAATCAGTTCGCGCGCTTTCGCGTGCCGAACAATACAAGGCGTTTACCGTTGCGCAGTCCCGCTAATCCCGCGGGATCCCGCTCGATTTATGTGCGGGACTGGTCCCGCAAAAATAGTGCGGGATCCCGGTATTTCGGGATCCCGGTATCCCGGTATTGCAATCCTTACCACTGTCGTACTCATGTGTACGAGTAATGGGAAAGTCACATTGTTTTACTAGCTTTGGCACGTGGTTTTGTCCAGATGCATTATAATGCTTATAAGTAATTTCATTTATTATTATTTTAAACCGACTTCAAAAAAAGGAGAAAGTTCTAAATTCGACCGTATTTTTTATGTGTGTTACCTCATCATTTTTTTCTGAGTGAATCGATTTCGATGATGTTGGTGGTTGTCATGTCACCATGTGGTCCCATTTAAATTTAATCGAGATCTCACAAGTACTTTTTGAGTTATATCTAATAATGCGTATTTAATTGACTATTTATTCGTCTACCAACGTTGCAGAGGCGGCTCGTCACATTTTTTGTTGGGGGTTCAATAAAAAAAAATTAATAGAACTTACCATTAATTGTTTTTTATTTTTTTATAAAGAAAATCTATCCGTCGCTCTTTTTTACGAGCGAAGACATCTATTACTTTCTTGTGAAAATCAGATATGGAATTAATTATGGAAGAATTAATTAATTTCACTTTCATTGTGAGATAGGCTAAATCAACAACTCCGGTATCAGTCCATGCATTTTCACAATAAAAGACACGGAAAACAAAATAATATATTGCTTTCTTCACATCCACACAACCAAGGTGTTTTGAAATAATGTTCAGATTTAAAAACACGTGTAAAAGACTTATTTTTAATACGACATATTTGAGTTATGTACTATTTCAGGCCACGGTGGCTCCTGCCTCCTGATCACACTTTTTAATAAAAGTTACACTGTATTTTATTTTTAACTTTACCATTTTTAACTCAAAATGTCACGCACAAATTATTTTTATTACTTATTTAAAAGAAAAACTGCTAATAAAAAATAGAAATCACGAAGTAAACAAAAAGTAACACGTTTGACGTTTGTATATGAACGACAACGTCGAAAACAGTGCTACCAACTGTTGCAAAAACTTTTCCCTAAATCTTTTATTTTTCAAAGGGTTTTAAATAGAAAATAAATTCTTTTGTTTCTTTTTTTAAACTTCCTTTATGTACATTATATTTTATACAATTATTGATATTATGTAAGTATTTATATCTTATTACAAAATATATATATTTTTTTGCGTGTACCAATAAATTTACAAATAAAATATTTCTTTATCATATTAAATCTTATATTTTATTATTTATATTTCAGTAATTTATATTAGTTTTTTATATTAAAATATATTATGTTAAAATAATACCCTAAAAAATTTATCACCTAAAACTTTCCCGCTATTTACAAAATATCCCTTTTGCTGGCAACACTGAAACGTGATCGCTGATCGAGTCCAACCTAATCTCATTCATAGGCCTTTACGAATTTTACGATGTTCTGTCTCTTTCGCACTCATTACTAAACTCGTCCTGTCTCTTTCGCTAGTACTACTCGCTTTGTTCAAGATCACCTAACGCACCACTCGAACAATTTAATACCAAATGTACGTAATATAATAATAAACTATTGTAAAGGCATAGTAGAATAGAAATAATTGAATGTAGTATAGTATAGCATTTAATATAAAGACATATAGGAGCTAAAATTACCTGTGTAATTTTTAATCCTATTTTTAAAGTGGGAGTTCAGCGCACCGTCGCTCCTTAGAACGAGCCGCCTGTGCAACGTTGTATTACTGATCGATGTAATTGACGTCGGTTTTTTTCGTTTGCGAGTAAACATAATTATTGTTAACATACAATGGCTATAGAAGATTCGTGAGTTACCGTGATTTGACTGTAATAAGTCAATAATTGACCTTATTAATATTACTATACCTATATAATTATGAGTCTTAATTATATCGCTATCCATTCTTGATACAGGTATGTGTAAAAATACCTACGTCGTTTCTTGACTAGTAATCCACATAGGTATTTAAAATATTACGTCAATCTATTACTCTGTGAAAAACGAAACCAAGATCAAGTGTTATTTCAGACCTATTCTTATTTAGTTCAGATCCGCTAAGCCATTCTGGAGTGTTCGACTAACAAACATCCAAACAATTTTTTAAATTTGTATAGTACTTTACACACACACACGTTGCTGTGTGGCTACGGCAAAGAATTTAGCCTCCCCCTCTCTTCCCGTGGGTGTCGTAAAAGGCGACTAAAGGATAACATAGTTTCACTACCACCTTGGAACTTAAAAAGCCGACCGATGGCGGGATAACCATCCAACTGCTGGCTTTGAAGTACACAGGCCCAAGACGGGCAGCAGCGTCTTTGGTGCGACAAAGCCAGCCCTGCGGTCACCAACCCGCCTGCCCAGCGTGGTGACTATGGGTAAAACACATGAGTTCACGCCATTATTGGCGCGAACTTGTGGAGGCCTATGTCCAGCAGTGGACTGCGATAGGCTGAAATGATGATGATGATGATAGTACTTTAAAAAAAAGTCGAATGTAAAGTAAGTAAAGTAAATTATTATACATATTAAATTGTCGTTTCAATAAAATGGACAGTTTCGATATCTGTAATTTTTTGTTATAATATGTTGACTATATCGATATTATTGGTTAGTAACATTCATACTTTTAGCGGTTCTGGTATGGTAGGTACTACCGTTACCCAGGACTACTTGCAGAATCAAAGTAGAAGCCAAGAATGTTGACTAAGGTCATGAAGGATAGGGGTTCAAGGGTGGAGTTTTGTGTTCCGGGTCTTCTCATCTCCGTTAACTTTAGGGCTCCATAAAGGTAGACGGAAAAAATCATCAAAACTCCAATTATATCTTTGTGTACCTATATGAATTAGGTACACATGTTTAAAAAATTATCAATAATTGAGGATGTAAAAAAAATAAATAAATAATCTATATTTAAAGTCGGTCATATCAGTTTAAATTTTTAGAACAATAATTTTAAGAACTTTCCAATGGGGACTGGAACCAAATGAATTCCATCTTTAAATAAAAACATTATAAAATAGTTACTTATTTGAAAAAAAATACAACAAACAAATTTTCAAATGTTGTACGTGGAACTGTGGAATAGACTAATTGTTTTGAAAATCATAATATAGATAAAATAAAGTATGCTACTGTGACATAATTATCTGTTCCGATGTGGGTAAACACCATGAGAACCAATGCTATCTGTGGCGCACCGCAGCTTCCCTTCCGCTGGGAATCACGCAATCACAACTAGATAATATTTTTTTTTTTAAATAGGATAGAAATCTTAATTAATGTCGATTGGTGTCGATTACTCTATTTATAATCTATATGTATATGTCATATGAAAATAAAAAATAGACTATAATTATGGTCTATATAAAATGAAGTCTTTATATATTTTTTCTTTAACTTGATATTATGTTATCTTAATCTTATCTATACTAATATATAAAGCTGAAGAGTTTGTTTGTTTGTTTGTTTGTTTGTTTGTTTGTTTGTTTGTTTGAACGCGGTAATCTCTGGAATTACTGGGCCGATTTGAAAATTCTTTCACTGTTAGATAGCCCATTTATCGAGGAAGGCTATAGGCTATGTATCATCACGCTAAGACCAATAGGAGCGGAGTCCACGCCGACGAAGTCGCGCGCAGAAGCTAGTACTAATATATGAAGCTGAAGAGTTTGTTTGTTTGTTTGTTTGAACGCGGTAATCTCTGGAATTACTGGGCCGATTTGAAAAATTCTTTCACGGTTAGATAGCCCATTTATCGAGGAAGGCTATAGGCTATGTATCATCACGCTAAGACCAATAGGAGCGGAGTCCACGCCGACGAAGTCGCGCGCAGAAGCTAGTAATCTATAATTAAAGTGTACCAGGTCAATAACTATATTATATTGAAGATATTTCGAATTTTGAGACATAATCAACGCTGAAGTTAAAACTGCTAACACAACCCCTATTTTTTAAAAACGTTTAGCGACAAGACAACGGTGGCCGGGTCAGCTAGTAATCAAATAATTTGCCATAATTTGACTTTATATTTCTACCTGACGTTGCATACTTTTTTAAAACTACTGAATCGATTTTGATGGAACATTTCATATAGATAGTTAAAGAACTTAAGTAAAGTCACCCAATTAACTTTTTACAGGTTTATAAAAATCCACAAAAGGGGTAGATTGAAAAGTAACATAGCCTAATAAATATAGTTAAAAAGGTAAATTTAAAAGACTAAAACGCTTATAAATATAGTTTAACATATAAAAAAAAAAACATAATAGCAACTTTTACAACGTCGAGTAAATAGTATTTGCAACTCGTTCGAATAGATCAGAAACCAGCACGACAGGTGGTTCGCCAGCTGCGTGTTACGTAACTCAGCACGCGCCTAAAGAAACTTTTAGCTCTTTTAATCCTGTATTCTCGTACAAAAACCTTGGGTTAATGGCCATTTGGCTATACGATATTCATCTACATGTGCTTGTAATTAATTTAGAGTATTTTTTTTTTAAATATTATGCGGAAAACTTTACACTTATTATGGTAAAGTTCATTATACTGTCATAATAAGGTTTGTGAAGTTTAGCAGTTGTGTGTGGTTACGGCACTAAAGAATATAGCCACCCCCTCTCTTTCCTTGGGTGTCGTAAAAGGCGACTAAGGGATAACACAGTTCCACTACCACCTTGGAACTTAAAAAGCCGATCAATGGTGGGATAACCATCCATGCTGGCTTTGAAATACACAGGCCGAAGACGGGCAGCAGCGTCTTCGGTGCGACAAAGCCAGCCCTGCGGTCACCAACCCGCCTGCCCAGCGTGGTGACTATGGGCAAAGCACATGATTGAGTTCGTGCCATAATGTCGGGCGCCTTGGGGCACTTGTGGAGGCCTATGTCCAACAGTAGACTGTGATAGGCTGAAGTTATTATATATTAAAGTAAGCTTTAAAAAAAAACTTTTGAATCGTTATTTTACAATTTGATTGCTAGTCTTGAATACATTAGTTAGTGTTAATGTTAAGCTAGGTGGTATCTTTCCTCTCCCTCTCCTCGTTGCCACCACTGCCGGGACTGCGCTGACGAGTCGGCACAACACGTGCTGGAAGAGTGTCCGGCGTGGGAAGAGCAGCGCGAGGCGCTCCAAGGTGTTATAGGGACAGACCTTTCGCTGCCGGCTGTGATTTCAGCCATGGCTGGCAGCGAAAGGTGCTGGGATGCCGTCCTCACCTTCTGCGAGGTAGTGATGTCGCGGAAGGAGGCGGCGGAGCGGATGAGGGAGGACACTACCGACCTCCCCCTCCGCCGCAAAAGGACCGGGCGTCGGAGGCTGGCGCATGATCGCCGCCTTCCTCCCTAAACACCAGGCAGAGGGCGGTCGACTTGGACTTGGGGAAGTCGGCCGTCCACCATATCTGCCGGGTAGGCGCGCGCGGTGTCCGCCGCGTGCCACCCAACTGTTAAGGGCCTGACGAGGCACGCCGCCGGGGTTTGCAGAAGAATACGGACTTCTGCGACCCTGGCACAGGTGATGAAGGTGGACACCGTGTGGTTTTAGTGGGTAACCTGCCAGGGAGTCGGCAGGAGTCCCACATACCCCGGTCGCTTCCCCAGCGGCCGGAAATGCATAAAGCATTTCCACACGTTAAAAAAAAAAGGTGGTATCTTTACAAGGGTAAGCCATGATGGTTAAATGTTCATGAATTCGGAAAGTTCTACTAATATTACCCCAATATTAATTTATTTTTATTATTTTATATTATTATTTATTGACAATATATATAAAAATGATATGTTATACTAAGAGGTGTTAAATGGTATATGTGGTGTATAAGTTGTGGACTATGTCAGACAAAATAAATAGATAAAAAAACCACTTACATTACATTAAAAGATATTGGTTCGTCATAGTACAGCTGAAATGATTGGAAGTTAGAAATGAAATGTATTTAATTATTTCTTATTGTGACAATGATTTGTTCTTGTATGTTAGCTACCAGACTGATATTTTCATCGTAAAGGATAGAGCACAGATATGTTTTAGCGTTTCAGGATCGAAAAAAGTCCTCGTGGTCGTGATTATTTTTCTATTTTATTTAGTACCTACATAAAATAGCCAGTACCTTAAATAAGCGTTTATTATTAAATATTATTATAATATTGTAACGCCAAATGCTTTTGTTATAGTAAGGGGTCGGGCAAGTCATAGAAATTATTATATTTTGTAGTTGTCCAACGTCTTACGCCATATTGTAAAGACGTTGGCGCCGGTTAACTTTAGCGGTAAAGTTATCAATTAATAATGTATACGACTTCTTGTTTCTTTTCAATTTGAATGTTTGTGTTGTTCTAGAGAAAGAGTTTTTATTTTTTTTAATTACTGTTTAAGTTGATATTTACGATATCCTTAGAATTTAACGTAGATTGCAAACTCGACCGCACTGCTTCGTGTATTATTTATTGTACCTACGTGATGTTGGCGAAATCATCTGTGCTGTTATGGTACCTACTATCAAAATCAACTATTAAAGAAAATAAATTGGAAATTGTTTAATCATGAAATGCTATATAATTAACAAATACTATAATCGATAATTTAATACTTCAACTTATAACAATTGTAACATAACAAGCTTTTACCTAAAAATATTGTCATTATCTATTCTCATTCACGTATGAGATAAAAATGCGTTTCTCTATTTTCTACTTATATAGCTGTACATCAATTAAAAAAAAATTAACACTTTTTAATCTTCTTCTGTATGCTCGTGATGTCTTCGTTAACGGTCAATTATTTTTTTAAAACTATATTACAGTTTTTGTTGCCAGTTTGTTTTTCACTGGCAACAAAAGTAGCGTGGTAAATCAATTCTTGAAAAAAATTAAAACTGTATCCGTGTTAGCTACCGGTCATAGTGAAAAAGGTAGCAAAAAAAACTTTGAACTCATTTGTCATACGCAACGAAACTCAAACGCATTTGAATAGGGCGACGATTTATTACAAATATAATTAAAAAAACTATCATTATAAAGCTAAAAACGGATCTTTGGTGTAATCGAGTGATACAGCAGAAATGTTGGAAATGCATAAAAGGTAAAAAACACGTTAAAACTGTCCATCGGTCCCCGGATGCAGGGGTAGGTAGCAGTTGGCACGTGCGTTCGGCAGGTGCGCTCAGCACAGTGGTCGATAGCCTTTGGTTCATGTTTTTTTTTTGGTAAAAATACCAAACAGGCGAATTTTATGTAAATTATCACTATGAACATTGCAAGAATTGTAAAACCTGGCTGAAGTAGATATAAAAAGGGGATAGATGGTATTGAAACAGGGAAAAGAGATTAAAAATAAATAACAGATAATTTAAAAAATACATTATTTTATGCTCATAATTAGCTTAATAGTTGTCATAGTGACAACGTGAGCAATAAGAACAATTTTCACTAGAAAATTATTTTGCTCTTTCATTTGAGAGAATGTAAAAATATTTTTTTAAAATGAAAATGTTTACGTCCCCTGCAGCTTCCTCTCAAGACAACGCTCGATTGACCGCATAGATCGATAAGTTTTGATACTTTTTAGTTCATTACTTATATTTATACCTACTTATATTTATATTTAAAAATATAGCTATATCAATTACAAATTACGTTTCTAATCATTTATGTTATAGGTTACGATAGGTTTTAAGTCTAATAATTGTAATATTTTATATTATAATCATTTGTGTTTGCGGATATAGAAGAAATAAAGTAGACATTATGTACATTAAAAACTAAATAAGTATGTAGAGAACGATGTTATAATACGTCTGGTTATATTAATAGTAACTATATCGTTACTTCTTCATTCTTCTCGATTTCTTAAACTTCTAGAACTACGCTGATGATTTGCCATCTTTGATAGACATCTGAGATTCTGCTTTTTACTACCTATTATTTAAATTACAAATGATTTTGTTTAAAATTTTCTATAACTTTAACAAAGAAACAGTTTTACATAATATTTATTCATTGTTATAAGGTCGATATCGAGTTACGATGCCGATCCTTCTCCTATATGGAGAAAGAGGCCTATGCCGTGTAGTGGAATGTTACAGTCTGAGTACGTTGTTTTGCCATATATGTCTTTAACCCCCGCAACCCCCTCTTGTGGGTGGAATTTCGTAAAATCCGGTCTTAGCTAACCTGTACTCGGCAAAAAGAATATTCCTACCAAATTTCAAGTCTCTACGCCTTATGGTTCCAGAGATATCGTGATGGTTAACAATATACGATCCGATTAGAAAAATTTTCTATTTGCGTTAGATAGCATATTGGTTTTAGAATAATACCTAAAGATAAGATTTAAACGCAACGACAGTGCGATGTAAAATACTTATAACACCATTTAGTGTAACAAAAGTGAACAACAAAAAAAGTATGTTGACTAACATCACATAATATATCTACTGCAATATCTAATATATCTACTTTCGCTACTATCTATCGCACTTATCTATCGCACTTTGTTACTAATAATCTCCTTTTACCTGGGGACCCTGGTGTTGTCTGGAAGACATTGCTTTAAGCAATAAGACCGCCTTTGCATGTTGTCAGTGTAACTACAATACCTTTTGTTTAATTTTATCTTTGTACTGCTGTTTCTTTTATTTTTCTTTTACTATGTAAAATTGTTGACTATATGCAATAAAGTTATAATAAATAAAATAAATAAATAAATAGCGCGACCGCGACCTTGCAGAAGATCCCAGCTAAATACCTAATACTGCTTTCATGCATGCATACATATATAAAAAAAATTGACTCGGCGGTTCAAGTGTTTATTAATTACTAACAAGCAAAAATATTTGTTTTTTATTTATATGTCAGATTTTTTTCCTGGAAGAATTTAAAATGCTTAGCATTTATTGTTTTCTAATGTTTACGCTGTGGTTTACGCGAATTTCACTCATTATAATGAAAAAACTTTTTAGGGTTTTATTGCGTTTTTTTAGATACCCGACGTTTACGGCAACCATGGTCACGGGAGTCCTGCCGTCAAAAACATAATTAATAATACATAATAAATGAAAAGTTGTTTCATTACTTAACATTTTTTATTAGAGATTAGTTTCTGCTCGCGACTTCGTCCGCGTGGAATTCGAACAATTCTGTCATGCATGATTTTTTTCAAAACTTTAACTGTTTACACAGCGCTCGCAGCGGAAGCTCTCAAAAGGAACAAATACCCCGATTTTGAAACCTTCTTTATTGGTGCTCCGCTCCTATTGGTCTTAGCGTGATGATATATAGCCTATAGCCTTCCTCGATAAATGGGCTATCTAAAAATTTTTTTAGGTGAAAGAATTTTTGAAATCGAAGCAGTAGTTCCTGAGATTAGCGCGTTCAAACAAACAAAGAAACAAACAAACTCTTCAGCTTTATAATATTAGTATAGATTTATGATAAAAGTGAGTTCTGGAAAAAAAATTCTAGATTACGATAGCTGTTTATTACCTAGAGAAATTTATGTAGCTTAGTTTTATTTACTTTTTTATAATACAAATTGTTCAATAACTATAGTTTTGTATTATTTTTTAATAAAATCTAAATTATACATTTAAGAAAAATAATAAAATAGAATTTTATAAAGTATCAAAACTCATCGCGATACACACAGGTGGCTAAGACCCGCACCCCTATCTCCCACGCCGCTTCCTCTCTACAAGTCAATTTTATTATTAAAAAACTAAAAGTAACCGCTACAAGAATTTAAACATACTCTTAAAGTTATACATTAAATAGTCTTAACCACAATTAACTAGATAATTCGTTTTTGCAATTTCTTCAGTTAAAATATTTCATAAATGCCACTAAGATGCCTTATAAAAAATAACAATTTTTATAAAAATATTTAGAAAAACAACATAGGAAAGCTGCAACGTCTTGCAATTTCTCACATTACTCATAAACTTAATTTTTAATTCCTGTCTATAATAAAACCACTTTAAATATTCACAATGAAGTGTCTATGTTCTGTAAACATTTTTTGCATTTTTTAATAAAAAAAATAAAAAAAATTGATAAAAATAATAAAAAATATTAAATTAAGTTCACAGTCTATATAGATAATTAATATTTACTCTAACACTGCTTTTATAATATGATTTTGATTGAATTTTTAAATTAACAATGGCAATGGGTCTCCGTTCCTTCTCGATACTCTCAATACACATGTATATTCTTATAGTTTTTTTCTTTCCTTTATAACTCAATTTTAACTTCTTATCTATAACTTAAAGACAGAGTTTTCAAGTTGGACATTGTAATGCATAATATTTAAGATTTTTTTTTCAGAAATTTAATCAATATGAAAACCATCAGTCTTGATACAATATTATGTAGTTAATGTTATAATATTTAAACCGATTCCTTTCGTTTATCACATGAAGTTCATTGCCACAGAGCAGGTTAACATACCGACGCGCATGCGTTGCATCAGAAGAATTAAGAAATTTAACCGTTGCGCGCTACCTTATATAATAATAATAATAATAATAATAATCATTTTATTTCAGACTGATGTCCATACTTTTTGTTAGTTACATTTTCTTAAACTATGTTAGTTTCAGACAAGTATAATTCAAATATCAAAATTTAATTAAAATTACAATAAATGTCAAAATCAAAATTAAGATCAAAATTAAAATTAAAATTAAAATCAGTTCCAAAATTCAGTAAATAATACAATTAAAATCAAAATTAATACTAATACTAAAATTCAATTAAAACACAACTATAATTAAACTCAAAATCCTTGCAATATTGAAACCAATTTAAATAATATTAATAATAATAATTTATTTACTTCAGATTTCAGAAAAGCTATCAAAATTTATTTATTTATTATATGCGTGCCTCACAGCTACGTGTGCACCATCCCAGCGTCTCCAGAGGGGACCGTCTAGCTTAACAGCCAATGTGCTGAGGAGGTTGTTGGAGCTGTTCATTAACCTGCGCATTGTGGACGCTGTCCGCTTGCGTATGATCGCATAAAAATCATCAATACGAGCCTCCGCAAACATTGCTGACGCACTGCAGTGCCGAGGCTTCTTCAACAAAACCCTCAGCACATTGTTGTACTGTACACGCAGAGCACTATATGCTCGCTGAGTATAATTCTCCCATAGACTGCACGTGTAAAAAGACTGGCAAAAGGCTTTAAATAATATTACTTTTACCTGTAACGTACATCGTGCAAATCTACGGGCCAACATATTGCCTCTAACTGACAAAGCTCTGCGCTCGCGCTCGATATCGCTATCATCATCCAGGCGTTCATTCACAATATGGCCAAGGTATTTGAACTCAGACACTTGTTTCAGAGGAGTTCCACACAGATGTATGTTAGGATTAAAATTTAATGGTTTATTTTTTCCCCGAAAGATTAAAATTTCGCTCTTTTTAGCATTATATCTGAGTCCGTTCTCCTTAGCATATTCCTCACAGATATTTATTAATTTTCGAAGACCACTGACCGAGGGGCTCAACAGAACCATGTCGTCCGCGTAACTAAAATTGTTCATTACAACACCATCTATTGAGCAACCAACACCTGCTCTGTTAAGCCTCTCTATCAGCTTGTTCATGTAGAGATTGAACAGCCTGGGTGACGTCAGCCCCCCCTGTCTCACTCCACACTCCAGTTTGTATGGATCACTAAGTGCATTACCCCACCTTACCACGTTACTTTGAACACCATACCAGTACTTCAATAGTGATATCAACTCGGGTCTTAAGTATGAATTATATGATTATATAATATCGCCAAATACGTTAGCCAACGGACAAAAGTGACCACCCAAAATTGTATCAAAGAAATGCTTAACACAATGGTGAATCATTAAAAAGAGACCACTCCTTTGTCTAGCAGACAACGGCGAACTTTCCCATCAAGCTTTACCTTTGTCATTCGGATGGACGTTACAGTTTTGCAAAGAAACTAGAACGTTCACACGAACGCAAAAATTTCGTCCGATATAGGAACTGAAAGGACGATGAACAATGTAATAGATTCGCGAAAGGGATTACAAATAATGCCTTGTAAGAAAGGGTTGGTTTTCTATAGCCATGGGTCAGTTCGGTCATTTGACGCAGGGTTGACCCTATCAATCACGCTAGAACGATTTCGGGGTGTTTAAACTAGCATAAAGGGTTGTTGTGACCCCAGTATTGTGTTTGGTTGAGCACGGGTTGGCTACCTGAGTCCGGCGGATCAAAGTGACCCTGCCCAGTGAATTGACAATTAAAACGAGATCGGTGCATCAACGGTTGGACGAAAAATCGCGATAACCTCTTGTAATTTTTAGCTAAATGACGCCATTTGTTATATTTTTATTGTTACTGAAAATTTATTCGAAACTGAGGTTAAACTAGTTTTGTAACTATTTGTGTAATCTACATTAAATCAGAATTTGTTAGTACAGTTGTTATTTAGTTTTGGTAATCTTACAATTTAATGTCTAGATGTAGGGACTTGAAATTATTAAAACATTTATTTAATAACACAAAAAACAATTAACAAGAAAATTCAAACCGATATTTTTTACAAAAATAAGTGTCTATATTTTTAAATAAAAAATAAAAATGTCGTATATTTATAGTGCACTAATTTATTGGTATGGATAATAGCTAGTTTAACGTCGACACATAACGGTCATACAAGACATCAGGTGCAAATACCGGCCTCTATTATATTGCGTATTATATTAAAATCACATAAACACCCGCCAAAGGCGAATCCGTTAGTCTATTGACTATCGGACAATGCAAAAAAATGGAGCATAGAATTCTGTTTCCCATAAAAATCGTAGCGAAAGGGTTTTGGTCATAGAGCTCTTTGTTGTGGACAGTGAGAAATTTTGCGTTAGTTTTGAAGGGTTTGCGAAATAGAAATGGGTCAGTTAGACCCTGTGAGATAGACGCTTTGTTCCCTCGCATCGCAGGGTTATGCAAATTGATCTGAGAACAATGCGCCTTGTGCAGAGATGCGTCTTGAGATTAAGATATGTGATCGTTCTCTGAATGTTTACGTTGATATTCGAATTTTTATTTTTATTTATAATTTGATTTGATGTTTCAGTATTTTCTTTGTTAGTCTTTTAACTGTATTTTTGAAATCACTTGTAATTAAAACTGTCCGATAAAATCTTACAATTTACCATGAAATGATACATATAGATTTTAGTTTGGTATATTAATACATAATTGTAAAAAAAATAATAAGGCTTAAGCCTTAATTAACAATATTTATCGGTATACGGTTACGGTTACGGACACGGTTTTTTAATTTGAAAACAAAAATAATTCTCTGTTACTTTTACTCTCTGATTGAAAAGTAAAGAAAAGGTAAGTATAATATTTTCAATTATTTTATACTACTACTACGCTTCAGCCTGTGATATCCCACTGCTGGGCATAGGCCCAGGTAGAAGGATCAGAGCCATCCTATCTTTCCCAATGTAGGAGAAGGATCAGAGCTTAATCCACCACGCTGCTCCAATGCGAGTTGGCGGATATATTCCCTACTATAAGTAACGATCGCTATCAGGTGTAGGTACATGATAACAACCGGGACCGATGACCCAACGCGCTCTCCGAGGCACGGTGGGGAGGACTGCACAAACACCCAGACCACGGTAAATATCTGTATGCCCAATACAAATGTTTGTAATGTGCGGGGATCGAACCCGCAACCGACAGCGCAACGGCCACAAACCAGTGCAGCTGTGACCGTTGTGCCAACGCGGCGTTTACGGGATTCACTACTACTATACCTACATAAATAATATTTTTTTTAAAACCGTCGTGCGGCAGATTTTCATAACTTAACATGTTACATTAAGCAAAGAAGTAAATACAATCACATAAAAAAAAAACCAAAAGTAGTAAAAAATAAATCTCACTATTTGTTACATCTTATTGGATTTATAATAAGACTAATTTCAAACTAGAAAAATGCTTACAACACAAAATACTTCCACAGTTTTACTATGACTAGCCTGAATAGCGCCATATTTTTTTTTATTTTAAGTTGTTTACTGTAATGTTTTAGAGTGTAATGTTTTAGTTATTACGTGAGTTTTATTACTTTACACGAGGAACTAGATATTTCCTGCTATTTCAATTGCATTTCGATAATAATTTGTCAAATTCGATGACTCTACCTATAGCACAACTCATATGCAGTCTACACTCTACATGTTGTCTTACTTAATAAACATAAAACACAATTTTTAAATCAAAGTGAATTGTTACAGTCTGATCAACAAGAAAAATATGTATGTCTTTTGAATATAAAAACATATAAAGTTTTTTTTTTTCAAATATTTAAATATTACTTTTTATACTATACCAAACTATGCAGTGTGGTTACGACAGTAAAGAATATAGCCACCCCCTCTCATCCCGTGGGTGTCGTAAGAGGCGACTAAGGGATAACACAGTTCCACTACCACCTTGGAACTTAAAAATACGACCGATGGCGGGATAACCATCCAACTGCTGGCTTTTGGCGACGCCGTGTTGGCGCAGCGGTTACAGCACTGGATTGCAATTGGCTGTTGCGCGGGCAGTTGCGGGTTCGATTCCCGCACACGACAACATTTGTATTGGCCATACAGATGTTTGCCGTGGTCTGGGTGTTTGTGCAGTCCTTGTGGGTTACCCCACCGTGCCTCGGAGAGCACGTTAAGCCGTCGGTCCCGGTTGTTATCATGTACACCTGATAGCGATCGTCACTCATAGTAGGGAATATATCCGCCAACCCGCATTGTAGCAGCGTGGTGGATTAAGCTCCGATCCTTCTCCTACATGGAGAAGAGGCCTATGCCCAACAGTGGGATATCACAGGCTGTATCGTGATCGTGATCGTGCTGGCTTTCAAATACACAGGCCGAAGATGCGGTCACCAACCTGCCTGCCCAGCGTGGTGACTAAGGGCAAAACAAATGAGTTCGCGCCATTTTTGGCGCGTACTTGGGGAGGCCTATGTCCAGCAGTGGACTGTGATAGGTTGAAGTGACTACACTAAACTCTACTTTTTACTTTATTAAATTAAATTTTTATGAAACAAAAAATATATGATAACATTTTGTTATATTTGAATGTTACCACCTTACCAACAGAACTGTAATCTTAAGATGATCGATAAAATCTTTCAAGGCGCCTTAAGACATCGACGATTTTTAAAAATTTTGTTTTCTTGCAATACACATACCTATCGTAAAAGTCTTCGCGAAGCTACAAAAGATAATACCAATACAGGTGTTTTGGTTAATGGTTTGGTTGGTCGAAACACGGAAGCGATATACAAAAGCACCGCGTATCCTCTTGCGATAGTTGATGTGGTCAAATTGCGTGCTGAAATTGTTTTGAAACGACTGATAAAAATATATATTTTTGTCACTGACTGTAAACGATGATCACTAATTACAATAGTATGAAACCATCTGCTTTTTAGTTTTCGTTTTAAATTATTATCATCTGGAATTTTCGTTATATTTATTATATTGTAGTTTATATGTGTCATTTTAACGTAAGTATTTAATAATTTTAAATTCTAAATAATTATCTGGAGCTATGCCATAGTAAAAATAATTATCTACTTAATAAACAGGGGTTTGTCTGTGAGAAAAAACTATCAGTGATAAAACCACCTTTGTATTTTGCAAAGTTAGCAGCTAGTTGTAATTTTAAGTTATATACTTATTTTAAGATATTTCGTCCTCACATAAACCTCACCACAGCTAGAGTGAGAAAACTGATTGGCATCATGCGACTACTGAGAAACTCCGCCAGCTGGAAAACTTTAAGAACAGTTTAGGTTTACTTTGCCTTATGCCAATCAATTATAAGCTACTGTATTGAAGTATGGGGCGCAGCGGCCAGGATATCAATGGTCGTACTGGAAAGAGCTCAACGAGCACTACTAAGTGATATTAATGAAACCCTATCGTTACTCCACCAACGATCTGTACATAGAAGCAAGAGTTCTGCGAGTAAGACAATTATTCATTCTCCGTAGCTGTCTAAGCGTTCTCAAAACAATCAGAAACTCTCCACTGTATGATGATATCAAGTCTAAACGCTTCCATAAGATACCTCTATCATACACAAAAACTTCATTTGCAAAAAGATTCCCTTCGTACAATCATCCATCCGTATTCAATAACGTTTTATTCAAATGCTCTCTCTGGGACTGCACCTTGTTCACAGCTAAAACCAAAGTGACTAATTTTCTATTAGACCTGGATTACATCGAGACTGAAAATTTAACGTCTAAGATTGTATCATAGTGCTGGGATAAATATTATAACTATGTTATTATTTACTTTAGTTACCTTTATATTTACATTTCTCTCTCTTAGTTGTACTTTTATAGATGTTTATTAAACGTAACTTTCAAAATGTATCCTGTATGCGTCTACTTCCGTGGTAACCTGTAACTAAATATGGGGGCCCAAAATACAAGCATAGCTTAGTTTGGGTCCCACTATCAATTACTGTTTATTATATATATACAAATGTAATTTACTTGAATAAAAAAATGTGCACTAAATAAATAAATAAAAAATTGCGTGCGTACAAAGTACACATGTCAGAAGTGAAACTTCTTTGGCAAACTAATTTAAAAAAAAAACTAATTAAATAAAACAAATTTAAAATAAAATAAAAACTAGGTGAAAAAAAAAGCTTTCACCCATCCAAGTACTGACCGCCATGACGCTGCCGCGTTACCGGTCGCTCAAATTTTACCCCTCATGCGCCTAAAGAAGTTTCACACACAAAATGTTTAAAAAAGAAACTAGAAATATAAAATAGTTTTACGAATGTAATGTACCATATAAATATTATAAAACTGAGATGAAAAAATCCGTGTCTCAAAAAAACATTAAACGGCGTACTGACACTCAAGTCCTAATGTCACTCAACCGTAATTCGGTACAACTTGAAATAGTCCGGGAGGTAGCCGCAAAGAATTTTAAGTCATTTATTACTATTTCAAAATAATAAAGTAAAAATTAGTTATCTCAATCGTTTCCGTAAGATTGGATTTTATTTACATTAATCAATTCAGTCTGTTATGTCCTCTGTTTGGCAAAGGCCTCTTTCTTCTTACAGGAAAAGTGTCCCCTTATCCCAACCCACCACGTCTATTCACATAAAATAATTTTTACTTTAGTTTTTATAGTATTACTTGCTCTAGCTTTTTAGATTTTCACCAAAGTCGTTTTTCCAGCAAACCCTAAAGAACGTTTACCATATGATTTCTGCTACTGGCGCCCCGTCTATAAGCGAGAGATTTTTTATTTTATCTCCGTGTTCCTTGTAATGAGTGTTATGAATTTCTCACATTTTGGTTACTGTTTCCTGGTAATGAGTCAGAGGTAGAGATTTGACATTTGACATTTCCCAGGCCGTCCGTGTGCCGCATCTGTTATCTCGTTTATGACCTAAAATTAAGTTGGCTATCTCTCAAAATCCGAGGTCGGACATTACAAAACTTTCTGAACAATTTGGTATCTACATGTATTAAAAAAATCTGAATAAGCCACAGATTATAACTGATACTTGTGACGTAGTAAAATAAAATTAGAGTAGTATTCGAAATTTTAAAAAAAAAATTCATCATCATTCTTTATGATTTATTATAATTAATTTTGTAGTACTTCCTAAGTTTTTAGTTTAAAAAATAAATTCATAATAAAAAAGTCTCTTTACATTGTACAAGATGTTAAAACACTTGCTTTAGGTAGATGTACCAACATAATGGTGGGTGCAAAAATACGTAGGTACCTAATGCATTTTTAATACCTTTTTTCATGAACACAAGTATTCGCTGAAGTATCTAAATATTTATTAAATTGACTGTAAAAAGGAAATATGTAAATTTGCACGAAATGTATTTTTAATATAGTAAATAAAATTAAGTCTCATTTGAAAATTAACTAAATTAATGCGCTTATTTGGATTGTTACCTTTCGAAGAATAATAATTGTAGACTGTAAAATGTCATAATCAATAAGAATAGATTTAAAAAAAAATCGAATATTGCGAAGATGATTTAGATTTTAACCCTGTGCTTGCCATGGGAACTATTGCTCCCAGAGATGAGTAAAATCAATTACCTACATCGTACAAAACGTCTTCCCTGCATCCAACCCTCCGTCCATCCCATTCTTGACCCGCTAATCGCTTAATACCCAACTACCGGGTCTATTGTATCCTATAAAAAAACAAAGGGACGATTGTCGAACGGTGTCGGAACTGACAATTTCCGGGCAGAACCGGTTAGAACTGGTTTCTTAACCGCCATCTCATAATGCGTTGTTTATGGTAATTTAGCTTTTTATTGTGTCGGTATGTTTGTTTTTTCCACAGGGTCTAGTCGTCGGATGCTGTTTTGATGAGATTAGCGGCATGTTATGGTGTAAACTTTTAAGGTCTTTAAATAATTTTGAAGATTACTCTAATGTTACAGCTGTATAAATATAAAGCTTACTTTAGTAGTTGTTCTTGATTTTAATTATAAGAAATACATTTTAAATAATTATGTTTGATTGTAAAGTTGAGGATGTAGCTGAATAAAATCCAATACAGGTAGAAAACGTGGAAAATGTTGGAAAAAGAAGAAATCTAAACTTATCATAGCGAACTTAACACTTATGATAATAACTATGTATTTTTTTTAAATAATAATAACTACATAAACAAGAAAATGTCTTTAGGTTTTTTATTGTTAGTATAGTTTGGTTACTGTTTAACCCTGCGCTTACTATGGGAACTATTATACCCAGTTAATTTGGGAATGAATTGCTAATAAATTGAAATATCTAATTTGTAATAGATAGGTACTATCAAAGGTTTGAAATCTAACAAAACAGCTAACTATAATTATTGTGTCTATGAAAAACTAAAGTAAAAGAGTAAAATTCACTAAAACGTTCCTAATCCCTTTAGCTACATACAAACTGGTAGCTATCTATCAAAATGGCATCCCTTGACTGCCCTTTCTTTGTAGTTTTTGCGAGCCCCGAGGTGTTTATGCAAATATTGGCAATTAAGTTTCTTTACGTAACGGCCCTTATACCTTTTGTTACGTCGCAGCTGGACTTAGAAAAATATTAGACATAAAAGCGATTATTCTTAAGAATGTTATGTATTTTATCTGTGTGTGTAGATATATCTATGTGTATGTGAGTGTGGGTTTTAAAGTTGCCAGAAATTAGCTTAGTATAAATAGTAGACTAAGTCAGTTCCATTACATATTATGTACTAGCTGCGACCTGGTTTTCACCCACTTTAATTTGAAGAAAACACGTACTAAAATATTATATAGCCTATAGCTTTCCTCTATAGATGGACTATCCATCACAAAAAGAATTTTTCAATTCGAACCCGTAGTTCCTAAGATAAGCGCTGTAAAACAAACAAACTCTTTAGCTTTATAATATTAATAGGTAGGTATAGATGATTAGTTTTTCAACACAAATTCTGTCTGTGTACTTATATAATTATAGGTTTAATAACACTTATCTATACTAATATAATAAAGCTGAAGAGTTTGTTTGTTTGTTTGTTTGTTTGTTTGAACGCGCTAATCTCAGGATCTACTGGACCGATTTGAAAAATTCTTTCAGTGTTAGATAGCCCATTTATCGAGGAAGGCTATAGGCTATATATCATCACGCTAAGACTAATAGGAGCGTAGCACTAATGAAGAATGTTTCAAAATCGGGTGGTCCTATTCCACGGGGACGAAGTCGCGCGCACAAGCTAGTCTAATATATAGATATTTAATTTAATTACCTATATAATAGATAATTAAATAATAACCAGCAGAATTTTGTTTTTATCATTCTCAAAATTCATTTATTTAATTAGACTTGTACAAATTGTATTACTTATATTTAAAAACCATTGCCGTATCTTTAAATTACATGTTCATGTTATTAGTAACTTGAAGAAATACATTATCTTAAATACATATGATTCTACTAACCTTTAAGATTAAAATAAAGACATCTAGATAAAAGGCACAAAATTAAAATTCATTGAAAAAAGACAGTTACTTCAAACTAATCCCATACCTAATCAAAGCAGAAAGAAATTCAATTTTGTCACCTCGTCATCTTATTATTAAAAAAGAATAAACATTTATGAAATAATTCTCTCGTGACCGTAAAATTAATTAATTTCAAGAAATACTAGCGTTTTTATTACTTGATAAAAAAAATTCATTCGTAATCATGACTTATTTGGTTATAGTTGTGACAATCTTACACTTTGTTTTAGTAAGCGCTGAGCCAAAGCAGGATACACTTTCAATTAACTTAACGAATCCGAAAGGATTTGTAAACAGTAAATGGGACACAATTATGGCTAAACATAATTTATTTGAACCAAAATATGAAAACGAAGGTCAGAAAAGATTTAAGGTGTTACATAAAAGTTCGAATGATAAGAAATTTAACATTCGTGACGTCGAAACTGAAGCTAAGGAAAACAGAAGATCATTTGGTCAAGAAGCTAACCGCTTGCAGAGTGCTGTGAAAATTTTAGATCTTATAAGTTGATGATATTATAAGTGATCACTTTACAGCTGATTTTGTAATTTATTTTGGATTTATTTTAATGTCCTATCTAGCTGCTATTTTAATATTAGCGATAGAGTTTTAATACTACTTTATTTCAGTTTTTTTTTTTCATTTGGACAACAGATTATTTGTGGTTAATGCATTTTGTTCGTTACGCACCTAAGAAGTTATACTTCATTGGCTAGCAACTTCACGTTGCTAACTTCTTATTCGTTGCCTAGCTAATTTCAGGTTGTAGGTTTTTTTTGTTACGGTGTGCGCGCGCATCGTACTTTACTCTCATCATTTTTCCCTAACGCGCCAAAAGAAGTATAACTTCAAAAAAACAATTGAGGTATGTTGCTGGTCTCTTTATTTTATATTTAGAAATTCATATTTAATGGTTATTTTTATGTTATGTAGAAATATTAATAAAATATATAGATATAAAAATTGCTACTTCATTTTAAATTACAACTAAATAATAATTCGACAGGAACCCTTAAATACAATTTAATACACGCCTACTAAATATCACACAATGTTCGTTAAATAGTGTTATATAGCATAAAATTAATAAAATTACCGACCTCCGAACTGACCGCTTACTGACCCCTAACCCCGCGACCTTAGGGTCATCTGGACCATATGTGAACAAGAGTGGACCGTACAAAAAACACGGATTGGTCTTTACTAACAAAGGACATTATGACCCTTCGAATTTATATAATTCAAGTTTGACCTATTGTATCTTAGGGTTACATTGAAGGGTTATTTCGAAGATTAGAGGTGTAACGGATAACTCATGAATGGCTTTTGTGAAGATTGTATTCGTTTATTTACAATAAGCTGTGTCGAGATTTATCGAGTTACACGATCTTTAATATACGAGTACAAATATTTTAATTTTATTTGAATACTAGCTGCTGCCCGCGACGTCGTCTGCGTGCGTTCACTGCTCGTTCCCCGTAGGTGATAGCATGATAATATGTAGCCTATGTTCTGACCCGACTTCTTAATAATATTCGTGCCAAATTTGAAGTAAATCCATGCAGTACTTTTTGAGTTTATCCCGGACATACATACAGACAAACAGACAAACAGACAAAAATTCCAAAAAACTATATTTTGGCTTCGGTATCGGGTCGGTATTATCGGGTTGTAGATCACACCCCAAGTATTCTTTTAAGAAAATATTCAATGTACAGTTTTGACTTTCCTACAATTTTATTATATGTATAGACTAGATGATGTGGCGAATTTCGTATCGCTATTATAATTATACATACATATATATTTTTTTTTCTCGTGAATATTTTGTATTTATTTAAATTTTCTTTTATACAAACGTGGTCCTGATAGTAAAAAAAACAAAAAAAAAACCCAAGGACTATCCTATTCGGTCCACTAGTTTGAAATTTATTCGCATACGCCATACATACCTACTCTCGGTGATTCAAGTGCTGTAGCAGCCTATGAAAGCCAATACAAAATTGGCAGTGGATCGTGTAAAAAAAAAAATGTAAAATTTTAAATTTTGTATTGCAAAGACTTTGTATGCTACTCGTGTATAGTTTGTAATATGGTTGCTTAAATTCAGGTTTCGAAGTAAACTGCCTTCCATCATTCCTTTCACCGAAAAACAAACCTCTTCAGAACAGTTTTATGGGTCATTAATACGAAAAAAACAAAATAAGGTTTGATTAGTTTTTTTCGTTTTTAGAAATTAATAATACATTTAGTAAGTAGTAGTTTTAGTATTTTTTAATACAGTAGACATTTTATTATTACAAAGGTGGTAAATAAGCGTAGATACAGTACACATGCTGGTCAACGAATACCGCAGCTTAAGGATGCCAGCAACGCCAGCATTGGCAATGCTGTGACTGTGTGGCTGACCCTATCCCCGACCCTTCCCAGGAACACAATACTATCTTACTTGAAACCAGTGTTTCTGTGTTCTTTAGTTGTGATCTTCTGTTGAAGTGCTTCCCCAGGCGGGTTTCTAGAAATTTTGACCAAGGTATTTCCTGCGTCTTACTTCAATAATAGATTCATTTTTACATTTTTAACTTATGTAAATATTTACGAACAAGTAGTTAAAATTATTTTAAATTATTAATATTTATAAATTAATCATCACTGATATATTTACCTTGACCCGACAATACGTAAGCAACACACACAGAAATCCACAAAAACAAGTGAGTTAGGTACACGTAATGCATGTTAATTTCCTCTCACTACTCGTTCTCATATCACATTCACAATGCTAATCAATATGCATGCGTAATAACATATATTTCACACATATGTATGGGAATAATCTTTTTTTTTTATACTAGCTATACTTATCTACATTTTTTTATGTATACTTTTGTAAATAAAATCTAATCGTTATTGGTAAGAAACTACTTTTTATTGTGTTTTTGTGTGAGTAATTTACAATAAAAAAATCAAACCAAAAATATGTTTGTACAAATAGACTTGAATCATCATTTTACCAATTATTTTGCTCTTTAATCTATATATATAAAAATATCAATTGTTCGTTAGTCTCGCTAAAACTCGAGAATGGCTTGACCGATTTAGCTAATTTTGATCTTGAAATGTTTGTGGAAGTTCAGGGAAGGTTTAAACGGTGAGAAACATAAGTAATATGTAACGGAAAATACCAAAAACGACGATTTAATTTTCCAATACAAAATGTTCTTAATGTCCTTTGTCAAAAATGTTGTCAATTGGTTGTCAAATATTTATAGGTGCGTTCAGAAAGTGTTTTGTGTATTTTTTCACAAATATAATTATGTAGGTGATACGAAGTTCACCGGGCCATCTAGTACCTATATAATATTAATCTTACTCTTTAGTAAATTAAATGTAGTAAACTTTAAGCTACCGACGATTCGGAATGTAAGTCTTTGGAAAAGAATTCGTGTGCTTTAGACCACACGACTTATGAAACATAACTCTCTCTCTTTCTATCTTCACTAACTTATATCTCCCTTTTAACTTCCGTTCGCCTCGCACGATCATACTTTTCGTAACGCTCTCGTCACGCATTCACCAGCTTACTCCCCAAGTCAAGGTGCGTAAAGAAGTTTTACTTCAAAAACTTTTAAAAACTCAATTATAAATTTAGTCATGTCTATAATTATATAATAGTTCAACCATTGAATGTTTGTTTATTTAAGCCCTAAATATTATGTTATGACTCAATGCAGTTGTTGACTCATAGGAATATAGCAATAAAAAATTGTACCAAACTATACGGATCAATACAAGATAAATCTTTATTTTTTTTATATATTTGTGAGTTTATATAATATATATTAATAATTAATAAGACGCCGCGTTGGCGCAGCGGTTACAGCACTGGATTGCGATTGTCTGTTGCGCGGGCGGTTGCGGGTTCGATTCTCGCACACGACAACATTTGTATCGGCCATAGAGATGTTTGCCGTGGTCTGGGTGTTTGTGCAGTCCTTGTGGGTCTCCCCACCGTGCCTCGGAGAGCACGTTAAGCCGTCGGTCCCGGTTGTCATCATATACACCTGATAGCGATCGTTACTCATAGTAGAGAATATATCCGCTAACCCGCATTGGAGCAGCGTGGTGGATTAAGCTCCGATTCTTCTCCTACATGGAGAAGAGGCCTATGCCCAACTGTGGGATATTACAGGCTGAATCGTGATCGTCATCGATAATAATAATAAATTAATAACCTATTCTTTTTTTTTAGTATTTCAAATAACACGTGGTTCAATAAGTCCCGAGACTAAGTACTAAAAAAAGGTCTTTTTTATAAAATTAATTTTTATTCATCAACATAGTCTCCTCCAAGAGCGATACAGTCCCTCCAACGCTTTTCTAACTTTTCTATCCCATGTGTGTAGAACGATTTGTCTTTGGCTTCCGTTGCTGCGATAACTTCACTATTTGAGTCAAATTTCTTACCCTGAAGCATTTTTTGAGGTCTGCAAGCAGCCAGTAATCGCTGGGGGCCAAGTCTGGCGAATAAGGGGGATGAGGAAGCAATTCGAAGCCCAATTCGTTAATTTTGGCCATCGTTCTCACGGACTTGTGACAAGGCGCGTTGTCCTGGTGAAACACCACTTTCTTTTTGTTCATGTGAGGCCGTTTATCCGCAATTTCGTACTTCAATCGCTCCAATAAGCACAAGTAATAGTCACTAGTTATATTTTGCCCCTTTTCAAGGTAGTCGATGAAAAGTATTCAATGCGCATCCCAAAATATAGACGCCATAACCTTACCGGCCGATTTCTGAGTCTTTGGACGCTTCGGGCGGCTTTCACCAGCCGCTCTCCACTCCGCTGCCTGCCGATTGGATTCCGGAGTGAAATGGTATATCCAGGTTTCATCCATTGTTACATACCGACGTAAAAAATCCTTTTTATTATGATTCATCAGCGCCAAACATCGCTCTGAATCATTGATACGTTGTTCCTTTTGATCAGTTGTAAGCAAACGCGGCACCCACTTAGAAAAAAGCTTTTTCATGGCCAAATTTTTATGTAAAATAGTGAAAACACTACCAGCTGAAATCTTCACTATCTCGGCTATATCTCGCACTTTTACCTTCCGATCTTCCAATACGATTTTGAGGACTTGGTTAATATTTTGTTGAGTCACTGCTTCATTTGGACGACCTGAGCGTTCCCCATCATTGGTGTCCATGCGACCGCGTTTGAAGTCGGCATACCACCGACAAATGGTTGCTTTAGAGGGAGCTGATCCTGCATAACATTTTATAAGCCATTGCTGTGCTTCAACGGTATTTTTTCCCATTAAAAAACAATGTTTTATCAACACGCGAAACTCGTTTTTTTCATTGTATCGAAATTACAACCGTAGCGTCACTTAAATGTTTCAAAATCAATAATTTTATTGTTCCATTTTTAAAAATTTGACACATATTCTTGTATTGATAGCCAGTACTTTTTAAAAATCAAAAGAGTTTTTAATATATGCGCCATTTCCATGTTAGTCTCGGGACTTATTGAACGATCTAGTACTTCAGAGAATGTTCTTAAAATCTTAAGGACAAAAATATTAAAATTATTGATAATTTTGAAAATCTCAAGAAACAGCTTAAACTACACGTACCTACATTTCACGAAACAGGAAAATCTGAATCTAGCGAAACTGAGAGAGATCCTTTGTCAATGTTTAGTCTGTGACATTTTCATGTTATAAGCCAATTTATAATACATTCATGAATAATATTACAAAATACACATTTAAAAAAAAGATAGTATCGCTGTTATTTTTTTTAATTATCCATAAAAACGACAACCAAATAAAGAGTGTGTCAGAACTGGACACACTCATGCTAGGAGGAAGTTATAGAAATTTGTGTTTAATTTTAAACTTTATTTCTTAGTGGATAAGGATCATGATGTGGTGGTTTGTGGGTGATCTTACGCCAGCTCCCACGAGAGGCGCGTGCTGAAACGATGAAATATTAAAAACGAAACGCGCCTGTCTTGCTGTATAGTATTCCAGCTGAGTATTGGCTCCTTTGGTTACAGACTATACTAGCTGTTTGCCAAAGACTTTCATTGACTTTTATAGTAGGCTTTGGATGTTATAACCAAATGAAATAATTGTTAAAACTGATATATTTAGTTTCATTCATTTATACTACAATAATATTATATTTTTAGAGCATACCTATATGTTTAAATTCATAGTTATAAAATAGTGCTGATACGTTATTTTTAAAAAATCGACCTCAAAAGCAACAAGTCTGTTCTAAAAACATTTATCCGATTATATTGTTTATTGTGAATGGGTTTTGATGTGATATTTAGGCTGCATTTCTATACTAAAATACTTAGAACTATGTCAGTAAATATAAGTTCTAAAAATAAGTAACCCAATTTCAACGATATTTCTAGGACTGGCTAATATGCATATAAAATCTATATTTAAATTGATTAAATCTCTGATACATATAATTTTACAAAATATATCCTCATAACGAATGATAAAAGCCAAATCGACCAATCCACAGCCAGCCCAGTGTATGGAATGACGCCAGCCAGTCTGTGCGCACACAAACAAAACTCGCACACAGCTAAACAGATAACGTGACTCACCTGAGGGTGTGTGCTGTGACTATGGACTGTGGGGGAGGATGGAGGACTTACCACCGAATTCAGAAATTGTATTTAGTTTTTTAACATTGTTATGGTGTCCTGTATCATTGATGGTAGGTTTTAGTGTTACAACAATAGGTATCGTATGTATTTATTTATTTATTAAGGACTATCAACAGAAGATACATTTTGATAAATAATGATTATTAAAGTAAGAGTTTTGATGGCAGACAATACGGTGATAATAAAGAATGCTTTAATATGTATACAAAGAAGATTCTAAATAGCATACTGTTATATCATTGCCACTGTTATATCATTTGCCATCTGCTAGTCTGACGACGCTGCTTTTTTTAATGGTATTAAAATACAAGAAGACTAGCATGGTTCCAACCACGATTATAGTCACTGCTGTACTTCTATGTGTCATAAGCCATTGTTTTTGTTTAGCTCAAAATCTTCTTCGACACATAAAACTAACTAAAAATATGAACAGTAATCGATAGATTAGGGCATTGAAACAAAATTAATTATTTTCTTTCTAAAATTAACGAGTGGCAATTAAAAATTACACTACACACACACACTCACTACAGCCTATCACAGTCCACTGCTGGACATAGGCCTCCACAAGTTCGCGCCCGACATTATGACGCGAACTCATGTGTTTTGCCTATAGTCACCACGCTGGGCAGGCGGGATGGTGACTGCAGGGCTGGCTTTGTCGCACCGAAGACGCTGCTGCCCGTCTTTGGCCTGTGTATTTCAAAGCCAACATGGATGGTTATCCTGCCATCCGTCGGCTTTTTAAGTTCCAAGGTGGTAGTGGAACTGTGTTATCCCTTAGTCGCCTCTTACTACACCCACGGGAAGAGAGGGGATGGCTACATTCTTTAGTGCCGTAGCCACACAGCACATTAAAAATTAAAATCAATCAAAATCAAAAATTACTTTACTCAAGTAATATTGAATGACACTTGAATTGTCATTTTGCAAATTAAAATTATATTTGTTTTTAATATATTTATTACAGTTAACATGAAGTTACCAACTATTCGGAATACACGTCGCAGTTATTCTTTTTAAAAAAACTGTGAGGTACATTATACTAAGTTCGACTATATTATATCACATATAGACAGTCCTAAAAGTTACAAAGAGTGTGGTAACTCAGGTAAATTATACTTGCATATCGATTGAGCTCGCCCTCTCGCAGGGAGAACGGGGTTTGCTCTTTTTATGTGCAATTAAAAAGCCGGATAACTGCGGAACTGGCTTCCAGGAATGAGGGGGAATTTTCTCGATTTGTGGGTATTTTGTTATGAATTATACGTTGCTTGTATTCGTATTTAGTAATTGTTGTTTAATCTATAATCTTATTTGCGTTAGAAAAAATATTATTTCTTTTTTTTGTTTGTTTCTTAGGTAATATTGGTTATTTAGTGATGCAAAAAATTACGGATGTAACTGAATTATCATTAGTAAGTTGTATGTATAAGTTTAGTTGAAATTCTGTTATATAAAGTTTATAACATTAGAGTTAATGTGTAAACCAAGTCTGAATAAAGGCTATTTTTATTTATTTCATTAATTATAAACTTCTACAATAATAAATAGTTGTATTTGACATAATTTATCTATCGAAACCTTTGTCGACTGTAGTTAAATATATAACATGTATAATATTTTAAATAACACAGCAAGGTAGAACTTTATGTATTCTAATTATCCTAATAACGTATGTTTTTTTTATTAGGCCACTATTCTTCTGCTATACTTTTACTTATATATAAGATCGTAATATGTAGAGACTTGAAATTTTGTGAAACACTACAATCGCTAAACAAAATAAAAAATAAATTAAAGGTTAACTGTCAGAGATATTCCCTTGAGCCTCTAAGCTTGTTCTCTTTAATCGAAGTTTGTCTGGAAGAAATCGCCTTTGTACATTGTTTTCGATTACATATTTAAGATTTAAGTAATTTGTGTTATTTCCTGTAATGTAATCTATATGTTTCATAAAATATATTCTACCCAAAGTTATATATACTACTAGGTATATACATACATAATACATAACCGAGAAGTTGTTGTTATATATCTATTTGTTGCGTTCGTGAGTGTATTCTGAAGATTTCATTCTGTTGTACTTACAACAAAAGAATAACAGTGCAGTGACACAGTAGTAAGCTTTAGCTAAAGTATGAGATTGTGTGTTCCTGTTGTTTTCCAATGGTGCATATCCATAATTCACATAGATTATAAATTTGAAAAATATACAGAAAATTATGAATCTTATTTTACAATTTTAGGAACCTGCATTATCTAAGTAATGTAACATATGAAATGTACAGTCATACAATAATTAAGGGTTGTAAAGTCGATTGTAATACCCATAAATTTGCTATTATGAAACCATTCTGATAACTAATATGAAAATTTTTGTCTTTATTTTACTAAAAGGGGAAAACTTTTGAAATAATATTGACAGAGATAGAGACATTTTAGTATGTAAACACTATGTATATGTTTCGATTGCCAATGCTTGGCGGACATATGCGGATATATAGGGTTTTTGTTTTTCTACCGAACAAAATACGATATATCTTGCGCATGTCCTAAAATCAAAATGTAATTTCAACTCATCTTAAGTTTGAAGAATTAAAAATACGTGTTGACTTCGATATATCAATTTGTATAAATCGATAATAAAATAGGACAAAAACGTCGACATCTATGGTCAACCACAACATGGATACTGTGTCGTGAAATCCCAGAATAGCGGTAAGATAATAGAATGAGACAGAGTCCCACGTTTCCACCAATTGTATTATTACCAGTAATAAATTTCAAATTAGACCTGCAACACAATAAGCAGGGAATTTCTCGTTCTGTTATTAACTTTCGAAATAGGTTTGATCATTGAGAACAGACGTAATTGTAAGAGAGATTTGGTTACATGTGACACTAGATGCTCCACCCAATTTCAAACACAAGTAATTTACTGCATAGTAAAAAAATTCAGTCAATATTTCAAGAATGAAAACTTGATCAATGCAGATTTCAGGAAGGTAGAGCAATTAGAAAATATCCTGCCCGAAATCTGGAGTAGCACGACTAGCCAATTATCACAACCTTACAGAAGGTCACAGTCAAATAATAGGTACTGCACCCAAGTAGGATTATGTTTCTGTGGTGAATAGGTAGTCAGAGTTCCTGGGAATGTGTAGTATTGATGAACAGGAGTGGCCTGGGCGTTTGCGATTGTGTATTGTGTATTTCAGGGCTCCTGGCACAGGAGTAAATCCTACTGGGGAGCATTGATTGTAAGGAGCTTAAGTATTACCAATAATATTGTTAAGAATTTCGTGATAACTATAATATATTATATTTACTGATCAAATAAATCTTCTATTTCACGTTGACTCACTATATTGTGTTTTATTTTAGACTAGCAACTTATCCTGGTTTCACTTGGTATTTATCAAAGTATTGACATTGACACATTGTTCTCATGTCCCGATTTAGTTGAGGAGGATGTTCTAACTTTTTCACCATTTGTTTCCTTCTTTTTTCTTTTGTTTCAATAGCCAACAACTTATTCGTAGCTTCTATTATGCTGTGAATATTCATAGAATGCGATTACATAACATCAGGTAATCTAAGATCGTAAGCTTTGCCATAAAAAACTGAACAAAAACCCTTTTTTCTACAAATCAAAAGCCGATATTCCAAATATGCAGACGGTAGTGGCACCTAACATTTTGAGATTTTTACTTAAAATCTTTGTTGAAATTGACTTGCTTCCCGGTTTACTAAGTATCGTGTCTGATAAAGAATAGCTCTCCGCATACTCAGGAGATGAATCCGATATAAAGGGTTACGAATGTTTTAGAATCGACATTTTTTTAAATTTCTCTCAAACTTAGCAACAGATCTATTTATACTTACATAACATACACTTACATTCCTCACAAATTATATTCCTTATGTTCTAAAACACTCGAATACTGCGTAGCCCTTACATTTAGCTACATTAGAAAGTATAAATTAGCTAGTACTTCTCCCTTTAAGTCGTAATGTTTATGTAATATAAAATGTCTTAAAAACAAACTACCTAAAAATTACGCTTTAAGTCCATCGAAAAAACAAAAAAAAAAAAAAACAACAAACAAAGCCATTTTAAAGCCTCTTATAAAATTGTGCCGTTCCTTTCTAATTTCTAAAAATAAAAGCAAACAACAAATTCTGGTATATTTTAAGACTAACGCATACCACATAAAAAATAACGATAAAAAAAACTATTATTAAAGTCATTTATAAAATTTTGTCTTCTCTACAATTTTGTGAGTCTACGACCGGCGCGTGCGCAGGAGATACGGCGTCACTCGTGCCAGAGAGCCTGCGCTACTGATAAACACTAAAACGTTTCGTCCACCTTAAGATAACGACTACTCATCACTACTGGACAAATATTTCGTATATCTCGAAATGCAACACATTTTGGTGGTCTTTATAGGTCTGTCTTCATCTTTGTTTATTTTGACGAATCATTTTTAACTTTTTAAGGAAATAACATAGTATATTCGCCTGAATGAGGTACTTAAAGTTTTTTAGGATTTCCACGCTATCACAACTCCATAGATTAAAATACTATTTTAGTTAATATGATTAATTGCAATTTTACATAGATTAAGAATGAAAATGATATGTATTAGAAATACTTGAGATTCATAGATACTGTGACAAAATTTTGACATGATTGTTCTGATCTGTTACGTACGTAAAATACATTAAAAGCTATAAGAGATTCGTCTGAATTTTGTGAATTCACGTAAAAATATGTAAAGATTACAATCTTAATCATAATGAAGCATCAATTATTCTACAATATTCTTACTATTGTATTATACGTATTTTTTGTTATTAGCTTCAAACATAACGAAATAAAGTTCTGTTGTATAGTGAATTGTCACCATAATTTATCTTTAATCATACTAAGCTACAGTTAGTCTACAACAATCTTACTATGTCTTAGCCTTTTATTTAAACCAGTGGTGGCCCAGAGGTCGAAATTCGACCATAATTAAAAATTTGAATTAAAGAGAACCAAAAAATTATGAAAATAAAGAACCTTTTAAAAAAAATTCAATTTGACTACAGACTTTGACAATCAACAAATAGTATAATTGAGTGTGGTAGTGTTTTTTTTAAATTGATTTAATATATTATTAAATTAGTATTTTTATTATTTAATATATTAGCATTCTGCACTCCTTATAGAGATATAAACTAAACTTAGAGATATAAACTATAAGTGTGCGTTTCATACTCCTCTGTCCACGCAATTGTTGTAAAAAGGGGTACAAAGTTTTTGCTTCACGTATTAATATAAAGACATATGTACTACTTTATTTATTAAATTTTTAAAAATATAAATATAAAGAAGACTAACAAAACTATTTAAAAATATAAAAATAATACTCCTCCGGTGACAGGGTGAAGCCCATGTCGCCGGTAGTTAGGGTTCCAGGCTATGGAACCTGTGTGTTATTATTAATACGTATTTTTTGTTATTAGGCACAAAGACAAAGAAATAAGGTTTAGTTGTATAGTGAATTGTCACCTAAAGTTAGTTCGTTGCTCCCCACCTAAACACGATGTAAATGCTGTACCGATGCAATGACGCGAATCTGCATTATTTGCTGATATGTTCGCAGAAGCGTTCGCTCGGTGATGTGCGCGCCCTGAATATTAACTGTTGTAGTCTAGGAGATGGTAGTATGAAATAATAATTAATTATATAAATAATAATTATTGTATAATATATGAAAAATGCACGTTAAGTTAATTAATTAAATTAGTTATAGTTTTTATTGAGGTAGGGCACAGCAGGATATAATAATGCTACTCAAAATCTGAAGCAGCCCACCAAGTATCTTAACTTACAGTAGATTACAGCTAAGTAATACTGCTTTCAAGTAGTGTTGTGTTCCCGTGGTGAGTAATGAGGCCAAGCTCTTAGGTAGGGTCGGAAATAAGGTTGCTAGCGTCTTTATAGACTACGGTAACCGCCTACCGTGAGGTGGACTGTACCCTTGTTTGCAGACCTAGTCGTATAAAAAACATTTAGTTATAGTTTCAATTACATTTGTGGCAATGTTATGTTTAAATAATGTTAACATATTCATTGTTTTGGTGTTAAATATCCAGTATAAATTCATTAAAAATAAAATTTCTTATAATGAGTTGTTTTCTTCTGCAAGTAGTCTAAATAAATGTAAACGATTCAGCCTGTAACGTCCCACTGCTGGGCGTGGGCCTCTTTCGCCATGTAAGAGAAGGTTTGGAGCTTAACACAACGCTGCTCCACTGCGAGTTGGCAGATAATTATTATAAAGAACATTATTTACTTAGTCAATAAACAAATAAACGCCTCACACACAACTGCTCCCATTTGAATTTACTTCTGTGTCGGGGTCTGGAAATACACACAATACACAAGCACAAACACAATACAAGTGTATGTCATATGCGAGGATCGAGTGCTGTGAAGCTACCACCCATTCAAAATGTAGAGTCTGCTAAGAATTATCAACAACAATCAACAAGAAACTCTTTAATATAATTACTCTCTAAATTAGACAGTCGGCTCTTACACCACATATTGTTTATAACTTTAATATCAAGTGCCACGGGATGGCCACAAATCTATGGCCATCATAGTTCTATGGCTCTTTTCGAACATACTCGTATTCATATGTCCTAAATAACTCTCTATATGGTGACGGCCATTTTTGTAATATTTTTTCTATTATTCAAATGACACACTATTAAGCGAGTATATGCCAATGTACCGTTTGTATTGGTAATGATTAGGTATAATTGATTGGTTTGACAAGTTTAATGTTTGTCAGAGTGTTTGACAATATGTAGATAAATACATGTTTGTCATATATGTTTTACATAGTTATTAAAGAGAAAACTGAATAAGAGCTTTGTTTGCCACTCTTTCAGACTTCAGTCATTTTTACCGAATAAATTCGACTGTTTTTTAGGGTTCCGTACCCAAAGGGTAAAAACGGGACCCTATTACTAAGACTTCGCTGTCCGTCCGTCCGTCCGTCCGTCCGTCCGTCCGTCCGTCCGTCCGTCCGTCCGTGTGTCTGTCACCAGGCTGTATCTCAAGAACGGCTATAGCTAGAGAGTTGAAATTTTCACAAATTATGTATTTCTATTGCCGCTATAACAACAAATACTAAAAACAAAATAAAATAAATATTTAAGGGGGGCTCCCATACAACAAACGCGATTTTCTTGCCTTTTTTGCTCGATATCAATAATGGCAACAGGTAGGCACTTGAAATATTCACAAAATACTCAGTTCTATTTTTACTTTAATAATAAATAATAAAATTAAAATAAAATTAATATTTAAGGGGGGCTCCCATACAAAAAAACGTCATTTTTGCCTATTTTTGCTCTCATACAACAAAAGTGATTTTTTTAGCCGCTTTTTACCCGATATTAAAATCAATGTACCTAGTCAATGGTACGGAACCCTTTGTGCGCGAGTCCGACTCGCACTTGGCCGATTTTTTTTTTAATATTTCATTTTATTTTAATTTGTGTTACCTCAGAACTTTTTACTGGGATTGAAATTCATACTTTTTTTTTTGTTTTAGCTGTTGGGACTAGGGTATATAAAAGAGAAATTTATATAAATCGAACAAAAAATTTTGACGGGAAAAAAATGGCAGAACGAAGTTCGTCGGGTCAGCTAATAAAGTTCAAGCGTAATATTTATAAACATAGTAAACAAATATTACATACTTTTATTAAAATTATAATGTAAGATAATAATGTACGATTACTTTCAAACATAATGAAACATTTTTGGTTACGTTTATGTATAAGAGTCAATGAACTCTTATTGTTATAATTTTATTAGCCATAGACATTGACAGTGTAACGCGTAATAGGTTAAGTGCTCTCTTTTGTCTACTAAATTGAGTTGAACTAGCCTAATGCCTCTCCCACAAAAGTATCTTCTCCTATATACATAGATAAAAGTTATTTCTTATTTATTCCTTAAAAATGCATATTTACGAAGCCTATTTCAAAAACTATTTCAGTCCACGTCAAACGTTAGAACGTGGGTTTTTAAGCTCGGTGTTAAAATTCCGAATGTGTTGTTAGGCTGTTATTAGAATAGTTATGCTGAAATTCAGAAATAGCGGAAACGGTAGCTTGAATTTCTTTCCATTAAAACCTACACTAGTATAGGTCGCTTATGAAAGCAAAAGTTTGTAAGGATTTATGTTTAGATGGGTGTTTACCAGTCTTTCATACAAAAACTATTCTAACTGCGATGAAATTTACTATATTGATAACTTGGTAGGTACATATAAAATACATATATGTATATGGAGGGGAACAATACACACACATAAACAAAATTATAAGCAAAACTTATAACATAATATATATAATAACACAATATATATAATAACATAATATATATAATATGTCTCTTGATATTTGCTCTCATCTAAGTTATACGTTTTGACTTTTTTGAATATATTTTTGATTACTACACCTGTACACTTTATGTATGTAATATCTTGATGTTTTAGCGCCTGCAGTTTTCTCAGCAAGCTCGTTATCTAAGCTTAAAATGTATATATTTTAAATTAGAATATTTTTCTCCAATGATCAGTTTCAGTACTCTACTTATATGGCAAACTTTTTGCCTTTATCACAGACAGATAATTTTTTATTATTTTATAAAAGATAAAGGTTATGATTGTAAAAGATAATTGTAAAATTATTACAATAGATGGATTTTCTGATTATTGAACTGTAGTTCAATAATCAGACAATAAGATACAGTATATAATAAAACTTACTACACACGAAGTTGTTTACGCGACATGATCTCGATTAGCAACAGAGGCATGTAAAGCTAGCAGACAGACAAAGCTATTTTTGTGTTTATTATTCATTAAACATATTACTGTTTGACTACATTTTTCTTTTTTATTTTTAAATATTCTAATCCAATCATCCGTTACTTAGGTAGGCAATTTAATGCAATAAGATACGTATCGATTTTTAAATACATTTCTAAATAAATAATATTATACTAATTTATAAACAAGTATGTGTAGGTATATTGAACTCGCGGCGGGAATCGAACTCACAACCCCGGAATAGAAAACAGTAGAACTTCAAAGTGCGCCAAAATAAAATAATAAGCAATAAGTGTTTTTATGAATATAATTTTAATATTGTTCCAAAAATACACGTTATCCCATTTATCGCTCCATCTATTAATAAATGTTATCAAAATGTAATAAGATTTATTAGGGTATTAATGGTAATATAAAAATGAACTTTAAGACAATGTGGGAAGGTTGATAATTCTTAAACATTGCTTATGATTATAATAAGCGGGGATGTATGGATGTATGGGTTGCGTTTTTAATTCCCGTAAAACGCAAGTCCGTATCTCGGGGGAGAGTGGGCAAACATCATTACCAGTTACTCCGCCTGTTGGTTGAGGTACCTAAGTACAATTATGTAGAGAAGTTTTAATGAAATGTTTTTTGTTTCCCAGGAGCTCTAGATACCTGTTTCACACGGGGAATATAGCACTATTTGAGAATACATAGTATTATTATTTTTTTATACAACAAGATCGACAAACAAGCGTACAGCTCACCTGATGGTAAGCAGTTACAGTAGCTTATATATGCCTGCAATACCAGAAGTATCGTAAGATCGTTGCAGACCCTGTTCACCGATCACCTTACTCACCACAGGTACACAACATTTCTTGAAACTAGGATTATTTAGTTGTGATCTTCTATAAGGTACTTCCCTAGTCGAGGTACTTACCCGGAGCTACTCCAGATATTAAGCAAAATGTTTTAAAGCCAATATTAGGCTGCTGTGATATAACATATAGCATATAATATATATTTATATAAATATAAAATTCCATATATAAGCAAAAACGTGCATTTTATAAAGTAAGTATTGTTTGCGCACGTGTACCTCCGTGTAGCGCCAACGTAGGTACCTACTTGTTATTTATTCTGTCATATCAACATTAATAGCTATATACGTAGTGGTCAGTTCTTTACGTATGTTGTATGACAAATGAACTCATATTAATATTGCATTACAAGCTGTAGCTAAAACGACATTGTGATTAAAATGAAATTTACACTTGTTTAGAAAATAATGTTAAATGCTTTTAATATCCTAATGTAAATATTGTTCTTAAAGATGAAGAGTTTGTTGTGTGTCCTTTAAGGGCTTGTCAATCAGATTTGTAGTTTTCTCATTGAGTTAGTTGGTCTGTTTGTTGAGAAAAATATTATTTATGAGACTATGTGTTATTGATTACGTGGACAAAAAATAAGTTTGTATTGGACATATCGTACCACCACTGATTTTATTTGTGAAAAAGATATTATAAGCAATTTATGTTAAATACTGATAGCTATTTACGAGTATTCGTACTTATAGATAATAATCATAATTATCATGTTATGTTAATGTCACGTTAGTAGCTTTAGCTTCTAACTTGCTTTCATTAATGAGGATGAGAATCTTCTTCTATCTATCTATATAATAAAAATGAATTTTGCTTAGCTCATAACTCGAGAATGGCTCGACCATTTCGGCTAATTTATTTTTTTGTATGTCGGAAGGTTTTAATACTAAAAACAATTGCATTTATTTAATTTTTACTATGAAGTATTGACAGAACGAAGTCTGTCCGGGCAGCTGACCTCAGTTCATAATAAATATGAAATAATAACAAAAACGTCTTTCATGTTATGATAACTTGCCATTAAGTTAATGCTAATAATTAATTAACAAATTAATTACCACGTAAAGTGTGGTTAACTGCGAGTAATTAAATATTCAATGGTAATTAGTATCGATTAAAATTGCTCTGTTGTTATTTATCTGTTATAATATTTATCATTATTATATAATTTATAAAACTACATAAGTTAAGGGTTTTTATAATGGAATATTTTCTTCTTTCAAAATGGATTCTTTAAAGGAAATTCTAGTAACTATATATTATTCTTCTAATAAAAAGATATAAAACTGCGATGTCTATATTTATTGATGCGTCTGAAAAAAAACGAGTAAGTATGCTTTAGAGTTTAGACCACACGTCGACTGAAGTAAAACTTCTTTAGCAATAGGCCTGCACAATAGGCCTACAACTGTATCTTAGATATACGAAACGTAACTGGTTATGAAAGAGAGAAAAAAATGTGTGCTCGCACCTCTCCCTTGCTCCCTTCGCCTCGCCCGATTACATTTTCGTAACGCTATCTTCACGCATTCAGCAGCTTACTCCCAAAGTCAAGCGTGCGTAAAGAAGTTTTACTTCAAAAACTGGTATTTGGAAAATTTTTCAAAATTTGCACAGCCTCTAGAGCAGAAAGCAACCTCCTGTAGTAGTAACTCTTGTAGTAACCCTTACAACAAACTGGCTGGTTGGCCAAATCAGAATATGTTACATTATATTGTAAAACTGATTCTTTAAAATTATTAAAATGAACGTGATAATTTGTACATCAGTCAGCCCTGTGAACTGTCTATTAGTATAGATTGTGACGCGGTATCAGCTTGCTCCCCACGTTACCTCGCAACAATCAGTAAATTGGAGAACGTAAACAGTAACACGAATAGACGAGATACTAATGAAACTCGAACGTTTCTCTATCACATTATGTAAAGCACACATGAGTTAAAGCACAGCATGATTTAGCTCAAATTTTAGAGCCGATGACTGGGGAAGTACCTCGACATTACAGATCACAGTATAACTGTAATACATACTACTGTTTTCAAGTAACGCTGTGCTTCTGTGGTTAGTGGTGGCTACCGTAGCCAAAACTACTGCAGGGATGTGCGATAAAAATAAAATGTCCTGAAAATAGTATTTAATTATAATACTTAAGTTATGATTTATAGTTTCCTAATTTTCTTAATTTTAACATAACACGACTAAAATGAAATCTATCTATACTAATATATAAAGCTGAAGAGTTTGTTTGTTTGTTTGTTTGTTTGAACGCGGTAATCTCTGGTTCTACTGGGCCGATTTGAAAAATTCTTTCAGTGTTAGATAGCCCATTTATCGAGGAAGGCTATAGGCTATGTATCATCACGCTAAGACCAATAGGAGCGGAGTCCACGCCGACGAAGTCGCGCGCAGAAGCTAGTATGATATATTTATCATTTAGTCTATACAATATACCTTTTATACTTATTATTTTAAATACAGTATACCTACTACCCTAATATATCAAAACACACAGTTATTTTAATAACAAAAACGAGTGTGCTTTAGACCACACGACTACTTACGAAACGTAACTCTCTCTTTCTATCTTCACTAACTTATATCTCCCTCTCAACCACCGTTCGCCTAGCCCGAACACACTCTTCGTAACGCTCTCGTCACACATATTCACCAGCTTACTCCCCAAGTTAAGCGTGCGTAAAGAAGTTTTACTTCAAAAAAATCCAGTCATCTAAAACTATGTCCTCAATTTGGTTGTGTTACAATCGAGTAACAATAGTAAAGCGATATGTTTGCAAACTGTTTGCCGACACGCGATCGCCGTGAGATAGTATCTCAGGATCGTACGCGTGCCGAGAAAAACGTTTATGGGGGAATGGTTTGATTAAATGCATATTTTTTTGGGGTTTTATTTCATTACCATGATTAGTTTTATATGTGATGATTGTTGGATATTAATTTACCGAAACTAGCAATGTACATTATTTGTTATTTTAACTTTTTTTTTGTATGTAAACTTTTTTGATTGTTTATTTTATAATTAGTGCTCTCATGTAAGTGATAATTTCAATTAACTTATAAGTTTAACTGATTTTTTCCCTAAAAACGCCATAAAGACAATATACAAACGGAAAAAAAACGACTTCAATTACATCGACAAGTAGGTAATACAACGTAGGTATACAAAACAATAGTCGAGTAAATTTGCGTTTGAGAACCTCCTCCTTTTTTTGAATTCGGTTAAAAATAACAACACTATATACAACCTATTTACAACTCAAAACCAACTTTCCACACAATGCGCCAACCATGATACGGATAAAAAAGTAAATGGCGGATAAAAATCAATAAACGGTTCAACGTTCGATTAACAGGCGCGTGCGCATCTCGCTAATGATTTCACCGCACCTTTGTTTACACTAACACGTATTTGTGTATTGTTTATGTTTGTTTGTGTGCGTGAAGACGTGATAAGTATAGGGTTAATATTGTTATGATGTTTAAGTACAACAATTAAGTGTAATGGATGATTTAAATCGTACCTAATGCGATTGTAACGTAATAGTATGAGCTACTATTTTTTGTGTTTTTTGCTTTTTCATGTTACTGTTGCAAAAAAGCCTTTGTCCAGTTATGGTTTTGTTTCATTTACACCTTGACATAAACTTATACAATATAAAACTATAGTAATTATATAAGTAATACTAGCTGACCCGGCAAACGTTGTTTTGCCGTATATGTTATTAACCCCCTTAATCCCCCCCTATAACTTAGGGGTATGAAAAATAGATGTTGGCTGATTCTCAGACCTACCCGATATGCACACAAAATTTCATAAAAATCGGTCCAGCCGTTTCGGAGGAGTATGGCAACGAAAACTGTGACACGAGAATTTTATATATTAGATAAATCTAAGAAACAAATACACTAGACTTGGTACAGGAATCATGCCCACAGCTAGAAAGCAAGGTCACTGCAAACCGCCAACAGGCTAGTTGCTATAATTACAATATAATTAATCAATAATCGATTAAACAAAATACCACTGCTGTTCATAAGCCTCTCTCTCCATGAAGGAGAAGAGTCGGAGCTTAATTCACCACGCTGCTGCACTGCGGGTTAGCGGATATATTTCCTACTATGAGTAACAATCGCTATCAACTATAGCCAACAGCCAGGATCGACAACTTAACGTGCTCTCCGAGGCGCGGTGGGGAGACCTCAAATACAGACACCCAGACGAGAAAAAAATATTTGTACAAATACAAATATCCACTCCGAGCGCGAGCGCAATTGAATCTGTAATCATTGATGTTAAGGCGACACACGGCACCTCTGAACCAGGTTTGTAACGGTGTCAGCGAACCATATATACACTTCATTGTACTTTAAAACATATAGCCTTTTCTAACCTTGTCCTTAATAGAGATTGAGGCCTATGCTATGGGATATTACAGGCTGAGTCAAAAACTTCTAATGGGGAATCGAGCCCGCAGCCGGAGCAGAAAGCAAGGTCAGTGTAAACTGCACTTATGTGTAATTTATTATTATTATATAACAAAAGTAAATTAAAAGACAATTAAACGCATCCGTGACGGCCGCGTCACGTCATCACGTCACGCGTCCCGGGAACAATACGGTCGTGATCGCCGGCGCACGCGCTCTGTGATATGAATATCTGATATTTTGACACATCCCAATCGCTTCGAAACTTATCTGACCCGGTTCAAGACAAAGCTAGAAGCCTAAAGCCAAGAAGAAGAGAAAATTATTGAGGTAGGGCACAGTAGAAAATACCCTACTTAAAGTTTGGAGCAGCCCGACTGGGGAAGTACCTCTACCGTACAGAAGATAACAGCCAAATAGTACGAATCTCAGGTAGTGTTGTATTCTTCTAGCGAGTAAGAAGGTCAGAACTCTTGGGTAGTGTCGGGGGTAAGTTCAGCAATCCGCTTGCGATGCTTCAGGTGTTGCAGGCGTCTTTAGGCTGTGGTAACTGCTTACCGCCAGCCCGTGTGCTTGTTGACCGACCTAGTCGTATAAAAAAAAGAATGGAGGTTGTGTATATGATTGTAGTGTTGCTTCTAATTAGAACAGCAATTAGTCATGATTCATGAAACCAGTGCATGCATATCATTTGACAATTTTTATCGTAGCTCCGTGAGCAACCTTTATTTCAATAAATTATTTAAAGTGTATTTTGACACGGTTTGAGGTTAAGATAAAATGTAGAAACACAGTTTACACAACTAAAACTTTTAATCTTCATATAATATACAAAACTGATGCTAAAAACAAGCAAAAAAAAATCGTCACGTTTTCTAAGGAAAATAGGAAAATTCGAAAGAACAAAGAAAAATAATTAACGATTACTTTAAAAGTAATTAATTCTGAAAGTAAAACACTCGAATGTAGGCTGTTAAAAGTACATAAAATATAAATATTAATAACACGTCATCATCTGAGGAAGCATACATCCATCATAATAAAGTTTTCTTCGTCGTTAGCTTTATTATACTAATGAGACAAAAAACAAGAACAATATAACGACAATACTTTAAATAAAACCTTTTTAAATGTGTTTTTTTTTTGTACAATATTAAAAACATCGATTTTATTTTGTCCTATTTATATTCATTTTTTTTACGAAAGTTTTCAACCAGTGTGTGTTGCCAGTGATGACATATGGATCCGAAACGTGGTCGCTAAATATGGGCCTCATAAGAAGGCTCAAAGTCGCTCAGCGGGCGACGATGGAGAGAACAATGCTCGGTATTTCCCTACGTGATAGAGTGCGAATGAGGATCAGTAAAGTTCTAGCAAATTCAATAGAACTAGTATCAACGTTATTCTCTATGACATAAGAATGATATTTCTTTTTGAATCATCCAAATCGGACCATTAATTACGAAGATATTAAGTTATAAACATTATGCCGTTCCTGCCGCTACGTCAGTGTACGCGGGATGCGTGTGACGTCACTCGGACGTTCCATGCCAGTTAGCCCATAGTAGCGACAAGCTGCGATGGTGTTTTCATTTAAACTATCTGTCCTACAAAAAATTTGTAAGGACATAATTTGTAGCAAATTGCTTTGCCTACAAATATGTTCATATAACTTTTTACCGAAATTTAAAAATTAAAGAAGTTATAAGCAAAAAAGTGAGAAAATTTCTATAAAGATTTTCTTTTTTGCTCTATATATTTTTTTATACATTTCACAAAAAAATACCTCTGACCAGTCTTGTAGATGGTTTTTTGAGGAAAATTTTTCTCTACAATTTTTTGAATTTCATTCATTTAATTTAAATTAAAACGCTGTTACACCGCTCCAAAGTTGATCGGGTTCGTCAATGCTCATGAGAATCCGGTCAAAACGAAATGCTTAACTTAGTTTTATGATCCTTTTTTTATTGTAAATATATTCTTAATTTTTTTTTGTTAAATCCCTGCCTAAACAAATTTACTTATTCATTGGCATAAGCTGTCTATGGGGTAGGCATACTCGGAATACCACGTTAAAAAAATATGATTTATTAGATATTTGATTACCTAAGTAGATACATTCGAAGAAGATTAAGAGAAGTCAACACATTTTTGGAAAACATTAGTATTTCCGAAACTGGTTGAGACTCAAAAGTACTCTTCTACACATAATTATGTATAATGAGGATCAATAAAGTTATAAATTCAATAAAACTAGTATCCACGTTATTCTCTATGATATAAGAAAGATATTTCTTTTTGAATTAACCAAATCGGACCATTACATACGAAGATAATATTAAGTTATAAGCATTATGCCGTTCCTGCCGCTACGTCAGTAATAATAATAATAAATAATAAACGTTTCACACTCAACGGCCCCCAGTAGGATTTTCTCCTGTGTCGGGGGTCCGGAAACACACACAATACACAACCACAAACGCCCAGACCATGACAAACATCCTGTATGGTCAATACAAATTTTTGTCATGTGCGCGGATCGAACCCGCGACTGCTAGCGCAACAGCTAGTGCTGTGACCGCTGCGCCAACGCGTCGTCATGTAAGCGGGATCAGTGTATGCGGGATGCGTGTGGCATCACTCCGACTCATAAAACTCATTTCGGATCATAAAACTAAGTTAAACATTTCGTTTTGACTGGATTCTCATGAGCATTGACAAAGCCGGTCAACTTTGGAGCGCTGTAACAGCGTTTTAAATGAATGAAATTCAAAAAATTGTAGAGAAAAATTTTCCTCAAAAAACCATCTACAAGACTGGTCAGAGGTATTTTTTTGTGAAATGTATAAAAAAAAAGTTATAGAGCAAAAAAGAAAATCTTTATAGAAATTTTATCAGTTTTTTGCTTATAACTTCTTTAATTTTTAAATTTCGGCAAAAAGTTATATGAACATATTTGTAGGCAAAGCAATTTGCTACAAATTATGTCCTTACAAATTTTTTGTAGGACAGATAGTTTAAATGAAAACACCATGGCAGCTTGTCGCTACTATGGGCTAACTGGCATGGAACGTCCGAGTGACGTCACAGCCTTCCGCGCCGGCCGGTTAGTAAACTCCGCTAGTAATTTGATCATAACTTCGTCAATTTTTGTCGTAGAACAAAAATTTTTGCACTGTATGTTAAGGATTTCTTAGTTCTATAAATCTGCATTCTCAACTAAAAACGTTACGGATCCTCATTGATTTGATCCGTAGGAGAACCAGGGTAACTGACATTCGACTCGAAGAATCGCAGAGCTGAAGTAGCAGTGGGCAGGGCACATAGCTCGAAGAACCGATTCCCGATGGGGCGGAAAGGTTCTGGAGTGGCGACCGCGTACCGGACGCCGCAGCGTTGGTAGGCCCCTCACGAGGTGGACTGACGAGATCTGGTCAGGGCCGCGGAAAGCCGCTGGATGCGTGCTGCGCAGGACCGATCGTCGTGGAAAACATTAGGGGAGGCTTATGCCCAGCTGTGGGCGTCCGTGAGCTGACATGATGATACTTATTTATACACCTAATGCTTGTACTGAACTAACAGTTTATAAATTTATAATTTCTAACTAAATAACTTATCTATTTTTAAAATCTTCAAGTAAAAGATATTTAATCTCAATATTTTCAATGGTATGTAGTCATTGCAATCGATCAATGAAAATAAAATAAAAAATAAAGTTATTTTTTATTATGGCTTTGTCCAATGACTAAAGTTGTTCGTCAAAATAATTATATATTATAGCAAAAAAAATTCACAAAGAATTGCCACAAACTTAATTTTAGAATAAACCAATTATGCTATTAGAGATATTAAATTACCCGGTAAGTTATTCAAGACCGGCAGATCCAATTTAGGTTATTGATTAACCTAATAAAGATACACAGATTAAACATATTAAATCGTTTACTATCTGCTTTAGGATTAAGGATTTAGGGTGAAGTAAAAAAAAACAATTTATAAAAGAAATATATTCAGAGATTAAATAGATTTAGTACAATAAAAGTGATATACGCTTAATATTCTGTAAATAGTTTTTTATTTTTAGTAATGATATAAAAATAAATAAACAAAGTTTAATCATAATGTAATAACAATAAGCATCTTTATTTTATAAGTATGTAACCAGATTAATTAAATTAAAAAAAGCTTTTTACGTACACCTTTAAAGGTGTATCAAACCTAATTTACTTCCTGGCCAGCTGGTAATTTGTGGAACAATGACTGCCAAATTTCCGAATGGAATAAAAAATGATCTGTCAAATAGCCAGCTTTCCCGCCAATTTGGTTTCAATTCGCGCCCCCACACCAATAGGGTTACCATGCTAATTATAAGAATGTACAACGAATTTTTTTTTAATTTTAAAAACATTTTTCAAAACATTTATTTCGTATTAATATTAGTTATTTTATAAGGAAATAATATAAAGTACATTGCTAATAGAATCTTAACATACCTAATTATCTTAACGAATAATTGTGTTTTGCTTTTCAAATTTTTTTTTTTTTTACCATTATTTGTCACATTAAAGCAATAACATTTCGATGAAAAATAGAGCAATTGGTCACCCTTCTAATTCGACACGCCCTAACTTCGAGATTAATAGGGGCCGATGTTTAGACTTCGGTCGCCATGGTGCCGAGGGTGGATTGACAATCTGCCCTCGGGGCGCCTAAATGCCACATCTCGAGGGTAAAGTTACTTGATCTGACAACACTGACATTTTGTAACGAGAAAAGTGAAATGTCAAGTGTTAATAGGTTTGTTTTTCTGGAATTACGATCTGTCAGCACTGGCATTTATTAAATGTCTGATGTGAATTTAATTTTTGCAGCATTATGTAATGTTTTTCTTTGTAATTTCTTTCGTAGAAACCGTAATATGATTCGTAGTAATAACATGTTATTTTGCACTTAAGCGTTAGTAGGAAATTTGAGAACAATGAAGTCATAAGACTTTAATGTTTTAGTTTAAAAATACTACTAGCTCTTAAACTATTACCACACCTTAAGCAAATCTTACAGCGTAGAGCCTAATATATCTACTAATATTCTTTATTTAGGATATTTTAACTCCTTCACAAAGTAAACAAATAATAATCAGTAATCTTTACTTTTTGCAGTTATGAAGAATTCTTTTGGTTGTTATGAAATCTTCCTGAACGCACACACCTCAGATTGTTTTACACCTATTTTAATGAAACTGTGTACGATTATAGTTTGTGTCATTGGTACTAACTTAGGACAGTAAAATTTAAAGCAAAACTTACAATCGTCGTAATGTTATAGTCAATTATTTTCTGATTAACATATAATATGTTGACTGGTAGAGAACCGTCTGGTGGTCTTCTCTAATTAGTTCACCTTTGTTCCAAATAATTAACATTATTGTCTAGTACAGAAATATAAACTAAAAATGAAACTAAATAATATTCTGAAAATGCTTACAATTACCTAAAAATAAACCTATTAGCCTTATAGGCTCTACATAAATTATTAGGCTCTAGACTCTCGTCGCCATTTTAATCGTATTAAATTTTGGTACAAGATAGCTCAAACATTTACATCAGCGATGACGTTTACACTTATCACTCTGCCCCTATAAGCTGTCACGTGATAGTTTATAGCCTAAAATGTTCGTCAATAAACTGACTCTATTTTTAAAATCATACAACAAGACCCGGAATTAGCCTGCCTGAAAACGACAAAGGTACTCATAAACCTTAATTTTTTTTTTATTTTTTTTTTATGTAACTAGGTTGGCAAACAAGCGTACGGCTCACTTGATGGTAAGACCGTAGCCTATAGACGCCTGCAACACCAGATGCATCGCAAGCGCGTTGCCGACCCTATCCCCAATCCCCCCCCCCCACCCAGGAGCTCTGGTCACCTCACTCACCAACAGGAACACAATACTGCTTGAAAACAGTATTATTTAGCTGTGGTCTTCTATAAGGTCGAGGTACTACCCCAGTCGGGCTGCTCCATATTTTGAGCAGGAAATTGCCTGCTGTGCCCAACCTCAGTTAGAGTTTATAATATGTAGGTACTAGTTTTTATTCTAGTAATTTTCGAGTATGTAATAACGTAAAGTGATGCCTAAACCTAAATACTTCGATAAACTAATTGTATTAACTAAAAATATTTTTGAAGTGAAAACTACTTTAACCGCGTTGGGCATTTTTTGGTAAGGGATAAATCTTATGGGTTCGCGTCACCGACATACTCATGAAAGGCGCACGCTCAGCGGCCGTGTGGTGTGCGCGTTAGACGCTTTTTGGATGGGTGAAATCTGTTGTGACATGTTTATAGCAGTATATCTGTATTCAAACATTATGAAATTTCAAATTTTTATATTAAAAGTTCTAAGTTTTCACTTCTATCGACAGTCTCTATAGCTACCAAATTTTTTTTAATCATTTTGCTAGCAAAATAGGATATAGCATTCTAGGGTCTAGACCCTAAATAATAATTATTATTTTTAGCTTTCCTGAAACCAACAAAATCAATTCTAGTACCTAGTTATACCTACGGCTTAGTAATTTCCGGCTATGTAATAAAATAAAGCCATGCCTTTAAGTTTTAATATAGCCAGTGGAATGAAATAGACACGTCAATGTTATTGGCACGTGTGTCGTGTCGACGCCGCGGTAATGGTTCGCTATCGCGCTGTGACATCGCTGACGTGGCAGATAAACAGCACGGGGATAAAACAGACTGGGGCACATTGAGTTTAATAATCTTGGCAAAATCATCTGTGCTCATTTGGCACTATTGAAAGCCATTAACAAGAAGAAGAAGAAGAAGAGTTTAATAATCTTACTGACTTTTTACATGTCCTTTCTGGTCAGAATAGTCAAATTTTCCGCCTATAAACGTAATATGTTGTCTCCTGTTGCATCGATGTCGCGACTTTTATGCTTTTTTTTCGGCGCCAATAGTTTACTATCCTGTTATGACATCACCGACGTGGCAGATCAACAGCACGGGGATAAAAAAAACGGGGCACATTGAGTTTGATTTTCTTACTGACGTTTTACAAATCCTTGTCAGAATTTTCTCATTTTCCGCTGTTAGCGTCTTTCCTGTCGCATCCTTGTCGCATCTTTTTTCTTTACTGAGAATTTTTACTGGGTGCGATGATTTTGATGATTCTCTTTTAATCAAAATCCGTTGTTTTATCGAGATCTGACTATTACTTTTTGAGTTATCACTTATAATGCGTGAGTATTTGACTATGTTTTCGACTACCTACGTTGTACCTTTCGATGTCAATTAAAGTCAGTTCATTTTCGTTTGCGAGTAAATACACTTACTTATTTTTATGATATAAGGCTCTCATTGTACCCAAACCCTAGGTCACCTGGATATTCACACGTGTCTCAATGTTGATGCGGCACGTCGCCATGACGACCGCCGCCCGCGCCTCCAGAAGAAATGACAAAGAATATATCTCGTTTGTATACGGTTTTTATCTGTTAATTACATATATCCGGTATTTGATTTTATACTTTAATTTATTCATATATATATATATATATATATATATATATATATCTAATTTTATTTACTTTTTAATATAAATAATTTCCTGATTAATTTAATTGTTAATAATATACAACGATTCCTTAGTTATCTGTCATAACGGAAGAATTTGTCTATAATTATAATTATGTGTAATTATAAACCTAGGTGTAATGTGAATTGTGATATAGCTAAAGTTTTATTTCTAACTAGCGACCCGCCCCGGCTTCACACGGGTGCATTGCTGATACTAATACTACTAATAAAATATGAAATAAAATAAAAATATAATATTTAATATATGCGCGTAAAAATTTGTTTATTTACGACATCACATTAGAAACCTCTAAAACTATCAGTGTTTCTACTATATTATGCATGTATTATACATATGAATCTTCCTCTGGAATCACTCTAATTACTAAAGAAAACCGCATCAAAATCTGTTGCGTAGTTTTAAAGATCTAAGCATACAGACAGCGGAAAACGACTTTGTCTTATACTATGTTATATATATGTCCTAGTGATTAATATGCGTCAAATTCGTTATTTACCGAAGCGATAGAAGATTCTCTTTTTGTGTTTTGAAAGCCTAGGTACTTGTTTGTTAATGAAGGCGTTACCTAAAATTCATGGAACATAAAGAAAGAACAAAAACATTAGAATCAAATAAAATATACATTATTGTTTTACTATTATTGTAAAAAGAAAACAGGTAGTTCTTAATTTTAGCTTATTGTAATGTGACTATGTGTTTTTAGCCTTTACAATATCTAGGTTCTTGTTTTCATGATAAAAATCAATTTTCATTACAAATTCACGTCTCTATTTGCTCTCGACGAGCGCAACTACTGCAATGCAGATTGTTACTCGGAGACTTTTTTGTAAGTTCCTGTCTGACTACTGCAAAGATTCTATATAACTACTATAATTGTAAGTTGGTTTAATTTTACTTTAAAGCGAGGTTTCAGCTTAACTTAATAAAACATGATATCATCAATAATGTGAAATTTAGTATTTTTTCTCTAATCATGTAAGATAAGGACTTTTTATCTTGAGATAAATTGAAAAATTCTTTTAAAGTCGAATGGTTTCTGACGTCACTTGTGAAAAATGGCGACTGCAAATACATAAATTAATGGAACGAGGGGCCGGCAACGAGATATCGAAGTGCAACTTTGATAATTAGGTATAAATAAAGAAATATCTACACAATACACACACGGTCGTCTGTTCCTAAAGTAAGCAACTGAATGCTTATGTTATAGGTAACAGCCGAATGGTCTAGCTATATATTTTTTTTTTCGATAAACATACTATGTAAATATATAAATGAATATGTATATTACACCCAGACTCGGGTGGGAATCGCACCCACAACCCCTGGAGCAGAAAGCAGGTTCACTACAAACTGCGCCAACGGGCTAGTCAAATTATGACAAAAGTTGACAACGATTTGGGGTAGCGGTCACAGTATCGGACCGTTGTGCTACCTTGTCAGTTGTCGCTGCCATTGATTCAAATTATTGTTTTGGATATACAGACCTTTTTCATAATAGGCCAGTAAATAAAGCCGTTTTTTTTTTGGTCAACCTCGCACTAAATCTCCGATCGAACTTTAATTATTATTTTTTTCATGGTCACAGAAACGGTTACGTTTCTGTTTGTCATGTTTTTTTGTTGTGTTCTGGACACCAGACACAGAATTTTATCCTTCTAATAATTTATAAGTGTAATCATAAGTGTGAGGCATTTATTGATTTTTTTTTATATTTCTTTTATTATTATATTTATTTTATTATTTATTATATTTCTTTTAGTTTTTTTTTACTATAGGAATTTAAAATGTTGAAGCGACATAATAAACAAACAAAATTATAAAACGTAGTGAGAAGATTAATTTCTTCTAACTAACGAGTGAAAACAAAATGAAATATATTCCCCTATTATCCTAAAAAGGTGTGTTTTACAATCAGAATCAATATATTTTATCATTCCAAACATACACCTTTTTTCCACATCACCTGTATTCATACCCTAAGAACAAATGTGATGGCAGAAATGGTAGGTATATAATTTGTGCGCATTAAAATGACCTTACACTGAACCTTTCACAGTTGGCAATAAATCTTATGAAATATACCTACTTATTTTTTTATATATTGCTAGGTCAGCATACAAGCATAAGGCTAACCTGATGGTAAGCGATTACCGTAGCTTTTATATAGTAGCTATACCATCAGATGAGCCGTTCCCTTGGTTCCCGACCTAGTAACATAAAAAAAACAACCAGTAGGTACCAATAAAGTTGATTTAAAATAGTATAGTCACCGATTAACGACAAATTATATCATTTCTAAACAACTTGTCTTCTATGTTAGCAACTGTCGAGAGGGGTGTGATTCGTCCATTGTTGCAACCCCACACATGCGGTAAATCGGAAAAGTCAAAATCACCCCAACACTGTGAATAAATGCGTAATAATGTGATTATTTAACAAGTTGGTGTTTGTTGTGATTTTTAGATTTAATGCCATTATGCGTATATTGTTGTTAACATACTTTTTAATACTCAATATTGTATTGACTACTGAGCATTAACAGTTTAATTAATTTATTTTTTTGATTTGTTAGGTAGGCTAGCGAATTTACACGTTTCTTTTATACAATCGGGTTACCTAACAAGCTTACAGCTCATCTGATAGTAAGCGATTACCGTAGTTTATAAACGCCTGCAACACTAGAAGTATCGCAAGCGCGTGGGCTGACCTCCCCATCCCTCTAATCCCCCAAGAGCTCTGGGTACCTTACTCACTACATGAAAACAACACTGCTAGAAATCAGTATTATTTAGCTGTGATCGATGAGGTCGACCTAATGCACTGAAATTTTTAAAATCGTTTAAAAGCAAATACTACATACACATAGGATTACGCTTGACACTTTTATATCTATTGTATTATATGATATATCCATATAAGAAAATGAATCCCCGAAATATGTGTGCGGCATAACTTCCGAACGACTTCATAAATAGATAATTCTTTTTTTTCTGGGTTCTTTATTAACAGGACAAGGTTTGCAGAAATGGCTGTACGAAATTTGTTGGATTAAAAGACGTACCTCAGGTTTTAATCACTATATATTTAATTAACAAAAAAAATTTACTGAGTAATATGCCGGTCGCTAAGTCGTACAGAGTAGAGAGAAAGAACAAAGAGCACAGAGTACACCAAAGAGTATACCTACGTTAGAAAGATACCTACAAATAGGCGCGAAATTCAAATAAAGAACATTATGTTCAACAAAATTTACACGGTCATCTTAGTCCGCCAGTCAGTCATTTCAGCCTACTACAGTCCACTGCTAGACAAAGGCCTCCCCAAGTTCGCGCCAGATATCCTTCATAGGTTTTCCGCAATCCTCATTCAGCCTACACCGACAATCTTACATAGATCGTCGGTCCAGCGGGCCGAAGCATGTCCCACACTGCGTTTGTCAAGACGCGGTCTAAACTCCAGGACACGTCTGCTCCAACGGCCGTCATTCCTCGACACAGGTGGCCAGCCCACTGCCACCTCAACTTGCTAATTCTGTGCACTGGTCATCTAGTAACAAATAAAAAATAAAATGAAGTTGAAACAGTAGTTTAATACAAATTATTAAAGTTACAAGACACAGTCGAGCGATTTATTTCTATTTGAGAATTATGATTGTATTTTCTACTTTTAATCAGGTTTCATTATTCTCTCTACGACTTAGTAATCCACGCCATTTTACTGCGTAGATTGATAGATGTTTAGTTAAATCATATCAAAAACGAATCCTTAAAAATTGTGTATCTAAATATATGAACTATTTAGATTCTGAACTATTTATTATAATAATCAAAATCACAAGTTATTTCATTTATTCATTTCATCGAATGAAGTTGATAGGCTTTATCGGATGAAATGAAATAATAATCACGTCATTGAATAAATTATATTTAATGGAAAGCTACTATCACTGGTAAATTTTGATTCTGCAAATAAGTATCAACAAGAAACTCAGTAGTTAATGCTTTAAATGCACTATAATATTGAATAATATTGTCATGTAAGCCAACTCTGTACCGAAATATAATTCGGTACGTAATTATAATCCATATACACGATCTTAATATTAGAGATTTTACTATTCGCTAAATACTTCTCATGTATTGATCTTAGTTTGAAAGTCATTAAATATGACTTAATATATCATGTACTTAATTTGATTTATTATTCAAAGAGTCGTGTAAACTCTGACCTTAGGTCGAATGCAAAGTTTTTTCGCACAATTTGAATTAATTATAAACATGCTCCTTTACTAATATGAAATGTATGAATTTAATATAGGTCGAAAGCTACACTACAGTAAAGTCGTTCGAAATTCGTATACTTTTGTAGAGTTAAAGATAATATATTACAAGTGTGATCAAGTCCATATAATAATTTTAATTTTATACAAAAACATAAAACCTATTGATAAGATATTACGAATATTAAATTACTTTCAAAAAATTAAAAAAAAATTGTATTTTTTTTCTATTTTCGCAGTCGATTTAGTATAAAATTTTGGTAATTTATAATTAAAATATGTATTTATTTAAAAATAAGGACGAAATTGCTAATAAATATTAATGTCTCTTATTTTTTTTAATCTCTACTTCCAGCCTTGAAACTAACAGATATCAACGTTTCTTTTTTTTTTAAGTTTTAATTTGGCAAACGTCACATAAAAAATAGTAAATATTGTAATTATATTTTTTTCCACTTAATAAGCTTAGGTAGCAGCTGGTTAGATTATTATTATTACCTTGTTATTATAACATCTTGGGAAGCGCGAAGTTTCCATAAATTCAAATCAAACATTTAGTAGGACAGATGTAAAACGTCTTAATAAAATAATTACATTTAATGTAGCACTACTACCGATTCGATTTTAGACTAAGCTAAGAAATATCGGGAAGAGATTGATTGACCTGTAAGTATAGGACTAATCACATTCAGCCTGGATTGTAGGATTAGAGCTTAAGCCACCACTTCACTTCGGGTTGACGGATATATATAACACAGTTCCACTAACACCTTGGAACTTAAAAAGCCGACGGATGGCGGGATAACCATCCATGCTGGTTTTGAAATACACAGGCCAAAGGCGGGCAGCAGCGTTTTCGGTGCGACAAAGCCAGCCCTGCGGTCACCAACCCGCCTGCCCAGCGTGGTGACTATGGGCAAAACACATGAGTTCGCGTCATAATGTCGGGCGCGAACTTGTGGAGGCCTATGTCCAACAGTGGACTGTGATAGGCTGTAGTGGTGGTAGTGACGGATATAAGATTATTATATAAGATATAAGTAGTATATAAGACGCAAAGCAGGATTTTTATCATGTTTATCGATGATAAATCTGAGTTCCTAATATTTAGGCAGTTTTGCAAGCTGCATTTTCATAGATATATTGCAATTACTCTGTTAGTCAAGATTCATTGAAAATAATGATAATAATTATTCCATTTTCCGTCTTAATAAAATAGTACCCGTTATTTTTTATTATTTGTTATATTTTATTGTAAACCACGAATAGTACAATCTCTTCAATCAATGTGGTATCTAACATATAAGTTAAAGAAATTATTAACCTCTACATTAATCAAGTAATTAATAACTTATAATAAATTAGGTCGCAAATTTCAGAGTTGCCATCGCTATGAGGAAAAGTTAAGTGTCAAAGTATAGTCACTGAGCACTGATATTCATTACGGAAATATCAAATAATTTAAGGGACATTTTGCCAAAGTTTTAAAATTGAACTAAGTGTTCATATAGCTAAGAGTTCATAGGCGAGTGATTTCTTAGCGACAGGAATCATGCCTGCCTGTTTCGTAGCTATTTTTCAATTTCTACGACATACAAGTAACATGTATATAAATAAATATAAATATTACACCCAGACTCAGGCGGGAATCTAACCCACAACCCTAGGGCAGAAAGCAGGGCCAATAAAAACTGCGCTATATAGTTAAGAATATTTATTATATGTGTAGTTAAAGTTAAAATAGCTCAGTAATCGATAGTAGATGCTGTACTAAAAAAAAACTATTACCTATAATCATTTGAGTATCATCACTACATTTTATAAAACGAAGTCTCTCCCCGCTGTCTGTCTGTCTGTGTATGTCTGGCATATAAACATATGCTTAGATCTATAAAACTACGCAACGGATTTTGATGCGGTTTTCTTTAGTAAATAGTGTGATTCTAGAGGAAGTTTATATGTATAATACATGCATAATATAGTAGAGGAACACTGATAGTTTTCAAGTTTTCTAATGTGATGTCGTAAATAAACACATTTTTTTGCGCTTAGATTGCAAATATTTATTTTAAATTTTAAATTTTATATTTAGTATCAGCATTGCACCTGTGCGAAGCCGGAGCGGGTCGCTAGTAAATTATAAGTTTAATTGTAGCGAGTATTTGTTATTACAACAAATATCAAGTATTTTACCTGTGAAAGAGAAATCTTCTGTAAACATATTTATGTATGAATAAAATTGGCTTCATAATAAACACGGTAGAACCATTTTGTTTCTATGTACTATTTATCGGTGTGTATTTTTTTTTCGCATTGTTCATTTTGTGTACAAAATTTGTAAAATGTAAATAAACAAAAACTAATTTACTAACCAAACATTTACTCAATGCAATTATAAACGCTTACAATTAATCAAGTAACAAATCGTGAGTACGAGATAGACCATCAGGTACCCTCTTCCGGTGGGTATAGACCTCATTTCCGCCGTACCCTTCCGTAGGGCGCCAGGGTGTTCGGTTACCATGGCGACAACACCCTCGTGTTACATCTAGACAGGTTTCAATAACACATACGTTTTTTTATTAACCGATTGCGTTGATGAAGATAATAATGTGTTAATAAAAAATTAAGTAGGTATATAATTTTTTTCAAGTATCTTTTTTAGAAGTAGACAAGCTTTCATAACTATTTATTTAGAACTAGCTATGTCCCGTGCTTTCGCCCGCGTTTATTTGAGGTATAAACGTACTAAAATATTTTCATTTCATTTCATTTCGATTTTACATTATCTCCTAAATTATGCGCCCAAATTATTTGCTACAAAAGACAAAGTTTATTTACATAAAATTGCCTTGTTTTAAATATTTTTTTCACTTGTAAGGATTCGTATGCTTGGCTAGTAATAATGCAGTAAAATCACCTCATAATTTTGTGATCATTAAATCGTTGCGGAATGATTTTATTCAAATAGAAATACATGTGACAAATAACGTATCTATTTATTTCGATAAGGATTTATATAATGTTTATAAAACCACCTTCGCAAATAATTCATTATTTTAGAACAAACTTGATTACCTTAAAAAAGGTGATAATTAGTTAACGTTAAAAGATAGACATGCTGTTGCGACTTTTGTTTTAGAACTTTTAATGGCGATCAATTCTGACTTTGATGTATCATGATATTTGAGAGGCTTTAACCGTTTACGCAGCATACGCAACGGAAGCTCTCAAAAGAGAATATTTTTTCTACTTTTCTTAACATTTTTTTTATTAATGCTCAGCTCCTATTATTCGTAGCGTAATGTTATATAGCCTTTCTTGGTAAATGGACTATTCAACACAAAAAGAGTGTTCAATTCAATCCAGAAGTTCCTAAGATTAGAACAAAACATGCTATTTAGCTTTATGATACTGGTATAAATATGGGTCGCTTTTGCTTTGCATTGTTTTATTTTTTATTTTTTTGAAAATGACAAATCAAAGTAACTTAATTTTCAGCATAAACAAACAGTTGACAGAATAATTTATTTGTCCCGAATGTACCTACGTACCTAATTGGCATTTTTACCATTTTAACTCAAATGGTACCTACCTAAACAAATAAAATATGCAATGTTTTGAATAAATTTCTAATTTAATACAGTATAGTGACGGCATACGTTGTTCCTCTCTAACTTCTCGGAAACCTAATGAATAGATGAACATAAAAGTAATTTCTTTTATTCTGAAAACTATTCATTTAGAACCATAAATATAATTGTGAATTATCTTTTTATACTTCCATCTCATTCGTTAAAAGATAGAGAGATAATGAAAAAAAAGAGGTAAAGGTATTCTGCTGAGAGCTTCTGGTTTTTCCACTCATCGCATGAAATGTAGTAATAACAATTCATTCACGGCGATTTTCTAGGAAAGTGTGGTTCTACCTTGTTTCAGTATAAAGCAATGAGTCAATAACGGTATGAGTTTGTGTATTATTGTAACTGTATATTATGAAACTTTAATGCAATATTGATATCACGAATGAGAAACAGAGTTATTCTTTATGAAATGTTTTTAAGCACGGCACGAGCGAAGACAAAACTTTAAGGAAGACCGAAATATACATAATACTTTCGTTGATCATAAGATTCATACACTTTCGTTAATTTCTTATTTAGTAAATAGTATCTCTTATTGATAAATTTTTGTATACAAAATATAGTATAAATTTTTTATTGTGCTATTTTAGATATAATTTTAATTATGAAAAACTAGTAAAATAAGTAAGTAAAAGGAGTTATAAAAGTGATTTTCCTTTATGTTCTGGTATTCGCATCGATATTTAATAGATGCACTTTTAACTGAGGTAGGGCACAACAGATAATTTTCTGCTCAAAACGTGGAGCAGCCCGACTGGGGTAGTGCCTCGACCTTACAGGAGACCACAGCTAAATAATAATATTTTCAAGCAGTTTTGTGTTCCTGTTGATGAGTAAGGTGACCAGAGCTCCTGGGAGGAATTGGGGATAGATAGGGTCCGCAACGCGCTTGCGATGCATCTGGTGTTGCAGACATCTACTCGTATAAGCTACGGTAATCGCTTACCATCAGCCCGACTAGAAATAAAGTCAGACTCAACCAGATCATATATCTGGACCGGATCAGGATTGGATGAGGCATGCAAGATCCGGCAAGCCCTATCAGGACCAGGTCTGGTCCAGATAAGGATAGCCTGATGTAAAATGTAATCAAGTATGGTAAGGCATACTGGATCAGGACCAGGTCTGGTCCAGATAAGGATAGCCTGATGTGATGAGCCTGAATCGCGCTATCGATGTTTTTAAGCGCACTTAGTATATATACAGTTATCAGGACAATATAGCAAAGAGTCAGTTTCTACACAGTGGAGCAGTCGTAAGTAGTAGGAAGTAGTTAATTAATAATATTTAATTAGTTATAATAATAATTAATAAATCTATACTAATATAATAAAGCTGAAGAGTTTGTTTGATTGTTTGTTTGTTTGTTTGTTTGAACGCGCTAATCTCAGGATCTACTGGTCCGATTTGAAAAATTCTTTCAGTGTTAGGTAGCCCATTTATCGAGGAAGGCTATAGGCTATATATCATCACGTTAAGACTAATAGGAGTGGAGTCCACGCCGACGAAGTCGCGCGCAGAAGCTAGTAATATATATAAAAATAATTTATATTTAAAGTAAAAACAAAAATAAATAATACATATGAAAAAAAAAACGGAAAGAAATACAACAATACTTTAAGATAATATCAACTCATTTTTTTTTTATCAAACAATTTTTTCAAGACTATACACTCATGTTTTTTAAAAGGACCGGACCGGGCATACTCGATCCGGACCCAATAAGGTTTTCCTGATCAGGTCCAGACAAATCTTTTTTTGCGTTACATACCTTATCCGCTCCGGTCCTTCTAAGGAACACGAAAAAATTTCTAGTCGGGAGGTGATCCGTACGCTTGTTTGCTGATCTAGTTATATAAAAAAAAAATCTTAATTAAAAATACTTTGTAAAAAAATATACTTTAGAGTACGAGATATTGTCGAATGTCAAGTAAATAATCATCAAAAATTAAAAAGAAACAAAAAAGAGTAATAACAGTAATTTTCCTTATGTTCTGGTATTCGTATCAATAAATAATTAATAACCAATTTTCCAGTTGTATACAAATACATTATTTAATATGTCATTACCACTATTCTCTATAACGTATCATAAACACAAAAAACACAACTTTATTTATATCTTTTTACTTCAAACATGGTTTAAAAATAAAAAGTAAAACATATTCATAATCGCAATTAATACTCAACGATCGATGCCGACAATAGGCGGATGTCCAACGAGTCACGATAACCCAGTAAAATTGAAACATACAAACAAGCAGACGATTCGTATTCATTGCACGACGGGGTGTAGTTATTATATAGTCTTCTTAATGTTGAATCTTTATATTGGCTTTCACTTTGAGGATTTTGTTTACTGTTCGTGTCAAAAAATTGAGAAATTATTGAGGCCAAGGAAACAAAAACGCTTTTTCGCAGTCAGTTTTAATATTCTTCAGATTTAAATGTGACAGCTGACCCCGCAAACGTTGTTTTGCTATATATGTTATTAACCCCCTCTTGTAGGTGGAATTTTGTAAAATCCGTTCTTCTAGCTGACCTCTACTCGGCGAAAGGAATATTCCTACCAAATTTCAAGTCTCTACGCCTTATGGTTCCAGAGATATCTCGATGACTCAATATATAGGTGGAAATCTCTTATATATATAGATTTTAAAGTGACATTTAAAATAAATAAAAAGTTCTTATGTGGACTGAAATTGTGATTTTATTATGTGTTAATTTTCTATGGAGGCCTTTAATATTATTTTAAATAAAAATAAAATAATCTCGAATGTCTATTCAGAAAAAATAATATATACGAGTACCTACTTATAAATTACAACTTTACAACGTATATTAAAAAGACTTAACTATATACAAACCTGTGTTAAAATACTACAATTACAAAAATAAAGTAAAACAATAAAATTATAAATAAAAAACTTCCTCTAGAATGTCCGTGTTCGGCATGGCGCCTAAGACGCTGGCGGCATTACCCCGTTGAATAGCGAGGCTGAGCCTTTGGGCGAAATACTCGCCAGCTCTCAGGTCGCCACATGCAAGAACAAGCCTGGACGACAATTCTGACATGAATTTTTTCATGTCAGAAGACCAAGGGCCCAAGGTCTCCACAGCAAGCGCCGCAAATAAGTAATTGTCTGATAAATTACAATACTTACGGCGCTTGAGGATCTGGGCTTGGTCGGCGGCAGACCCGGCCCTCTCCGCAGTGTTATTAATATGCGAGGGGGCCAAGGTATCTACACAGGTAACATCCCATACCAGAGGACGCCCAAGATGCCACGGTACTTAAATAAAAACGGTTTTAAATAAAATGATTATACTGAGGGTAATATTGTATGCCACCTTCTTACAACACGTTTCTTTGTCAATACAAAACTCTTTAACCGTATAATATATGAAACCTCCTTTTTCGTTGTAGTTAGTGTTTACCTACATCATGACTGTAGGAGCTTTCATTCTTCCGATCCATTGATTTATAAAAAACTATAAGGAAATCAATGTTCCGGTCCAAATAATAGTAGACAAAATATTATAATGCAACGTTTGTAAATTAAAACACATTAAACATAAATTAAGTAATAGTTATTGTTCACTGGAAATATTATTAAAAAACTAGCTCCAAGGTTTCACGTTTCCTTAATATTTTTTTCGAAATTTTCTTAATTTTTTAAGAATCTTCGAAAAAATATTAAAGAACTTTACACAAAAATGTGTTAGAATTGGACCAGTTCTTCTCGAGCTTAGCCTTTATTAATAATAACTGTGGTTTTTTTTTTTCATTTTTTCCTCACAAATACAGGGCATTTTCATTTTTTTTTATAGATTAAAAAAGCAAGGGCTAAGTTTTCGTGACTTTTATGCATTTATGTGATAGTGAAACAGCATTATTAATTATATTTTTTGGACAATTGTTTAAAAAAACATAAGTGCCAAAAAAATTATTTAAAAATTCAATGACTTAGAGTCTAGTTATAAATACAATAAAACGGATTCCAAGATTTTTAGACTAGCGTTTGATGCGAACAGGCCCTAGTCAAATAATTAACTTAATTTTTTTAATTAAATATTATTTTATTTTTTAAATAATAACGAATTAAATTCGTCGAACAGAAACAAAAGTGTCAGCCGAGGCCAGGCTGAAGTTACGCAACACCTACGCATCGATCGTCAAGGGTCGCACTCCCCCACGTGTTTCTTAAAGGTGACGGAACACCTGCCAGTAGACCGACGTCTTGATAGAACTGACCAAACATTAAATACGGAATATTTTACTTTTTTTTTTTGACGCTTGCTTGTATGAATATTAAAATATATTTTTTTGTGTTATTAGATATTCTTTATTATACACCAGAAAAACATTAAAATAAATTACATGAACAAGAAAAGAACCTACAATAGGCGGCCTTATCGCATAAAGAAATTTTTTCGCTGTATGCGAATTTCTTCCAACCTTAGGATGGAAACTTTGAGAAATAAGAATTTAGTAGATGTACTGACACAAAAAGAATGAGTATAAATAAATATAAAACATTAGAAAAGTAGGCTTATACTTTGATTTGTATGTGTGTGCGAGTCCTATGTTATGCTTATTTTCATGTTTAGTATTAATAATTTTTTCGCCATTATCATTTAAAATATTTCATAAATAAGAATGGCAGTGCTAGTAAAAATTTTATAATCTTTCCAGTTCCCAGTTTTCCGCGCAAGCTTTTCATGTAGGTACCTATGATTAATTTTGTACGAGTAATTTGTATGAATTAACATTTTCATTGAATATTGTTCTGTTATTATCTGAATATGTCTGTAAAAATATTTTCGTAGACAGGAAAATCAACAAATTAATTTGTTATGAATGACAACATATTAATATAACATTTATAAACATATATGAATACAACTACAAGTTGTTTTGCTGAATGAGTGAGTAGCTGATAGTAATGTTTTCCCTTCACTTAAATGCTATTATTATCAATTATGTTAAACGTATGTTTGAATCATTTGTATTAATAAACAAACTTTAGATGTTGGACAATAATTTAGCTATTAATAATTAAATCTCTTGCATCATAAAGTTACGTCTATGTAGTCATGTAAAAATTCTTGATCGCGCGCGGTAAAATCTTTCTATCGTTCCTTTTTATAATGACAAAATAAATTGCGAGAGGCCTAATGTCATATCCGCCGTACTACGGGTATCGAGCGGATCACTATTCAGCCTGTAATATCCCACTGTTGGTCATAGGCCTCTTCCCCATGTAGGAGAAGGATCGGAGCTTAATCCACCACGCTGTTTCAATGCGGGTTGGCGGATATATTCCCTACTATGAGTAACGATCGCTATCAGGTGTACATGATAACAACCGCGACCGACTTCTTAATGTGCTCTCCGAGGCACGGTGGGGAGACCCACAAGGACTACACAAACACCCAGACCACGACAAACATCTATATGAATCGAACCCACAACCGCCCGCGCAACAGCCAATCGAGCGGATATGCTTGTTTAATAAATATATATATACATATTATAATAATATTTTATAAATCAAATACAATAGTTAATATATGATGTGTAATAAATATAAATATAATACATATAAATAAATAATAAATGATAGGTGGCTTATAAAACAAATATTATGTTTTCCACTAATATCCTTTAGCAGTTTATCATAAAATTCGGAGAATCATGCTAAAATTATAATTCCATGTTCAAAATCCCACTGACGATTTTACAAGTTGGTGATATTTAGGTAAAAGACCTTTCAATAAATAAAAAGTATTTATGTACATTACCTATGTACTAGATATATGGGTATTTCTTTGTCCCCAAGTTTACGCACAGTCCCTAAATGTTACTTAAAATTAATAATAAAAAATAAATAAATCAATATCTGATAACATTCACATACGGTTGTCTGTTCCTAAAGTAAGCAACTGAATGCTTGGGTTATAGGTGACATACAATATACATAGAAATAATACATATAAGTATAGATATATAAATACAAATATTACACGCAGACTCAGACGGAAATCGAACCTGCAACCAGCGCAACAGAAAGCGGGGTCCCTACATATGTAGTGTACAACCGGGCTAGTTAATTATTAAAACTCAATGACATTGGATGTACTGACAAAAATTGAGAAGGGTATGCTGAGGTGGTTTGGCCATGTTGAGAGAATGAATGAAGAGCGATTGACGAAAAAAGTGTATAAGGCGAGTGTGAATAGGAGTGTTGGAAGGGGTAGACCTAGGCGGACATTTCAAGACCAAATCGGTGACGTCTTGAAAAAAGGTTAGGTCAAGAGTACCCTAAACCGAAGAGCATGTATGAAAGGAATAATGAAAGTGGACGAAGCGAAACAAGTATGTAAGGATCGTAGCAAGTGGAAAGAAGTGGTCTCTGCCTACCCCTACGGGAAAAAGGCGTGATTATATGTATGTATGACATTGGATACAATTAATCTTCATTTCTATGTAGTCTTTCGTAGGCTTTTTAAGTTTGCTCAATGATAAAATAATTTAATAAAAGATATGATAAAAAAATTTTTTTTAACGTATGAAAAATTTATCGAATTCGACAGTATTTTTATGTCTTATCTCATAACTTTTTACTGGTTGTACCGATTTTCATAATTCTTATTATAATAGATAGCTGGTGCTTGTCATGTGATCTCATTCAAATTTAATCGAGATTTGACGAGTACTTTTTGAGTTATCCCTAATAATGTGTATTTAATTAATTATATTTTCGACTACCATACATATTATTAATTTATTATTTGTCATGTGACTGGCAATCGATTATTTTTCATTTGCGAGCAAACACAATTATAAGCATACGAATATATAATATTTCAGGAGGTCATTTTCAAAACTAGTTATTTCAATATTGGCCATAGTCGCGGTCAAGAACTAGTATGTTATATTTTATATTTGTTTAATAAGTATCACAAATAATTTTGTGCCACATCTACACGTTCGTAGTACGCACACCTGCGCACGCGACCCTTTCTCGAGACAGTTGGACGACCGTTGCCATCTTATCCTTGTAATTATTACTTGCGCGTCCATTTCGCGATTATTCATTACATTTCTATACGTAACGAATTAATGCGCTATTCATCGCAATGACAAAAAAAAAACGTACGTGGTACGTGGAAATCGACCTAAATTAAATAATTTATATCTTTGATAAAACCTTATTTATGACCATTACATGTGAATAAAAACTGTTATATTTATAAATGTAAAATGAAAATACTTATATTACTCGATTATGTTATGATAAGTTTTATAAATACAAATACAAAAAATAGAAAAACGTTGAAATGAGTAATAATCTTCCTTTGCCTTGTCAGAATATAATTAAGTTCGCAAACGGAAAAAAAAACGACTTCAATTACATCGAGAAGTAATTCAACGCAGGTAGACGAATAAATAGCAAGTAAATACGCGTTATCAAAGATTACTCAAAAAGTACTCATCAGATCTCGATCAAATTTAAATGGGACCACATGACAAGTATAAACTTTCGATTGAAAAAAAATCCAAATTGGTACTCCCAGTAAAAAAAAAATTGAGGTAACACACAAAAAAAGTTGAATTGATAAATTTTCCTTTTTGGAGTCGGTTAAAAGGATATTATTGTATATAGGTATAACAAGAAATTTAACATCTCATTACAATCGAAACTTAAAAGCTTCGTAACAATGAATAGCCTTGACCTCGCCGACCTTTCGCTGCAGATCAGACACAATAAAGACAGGCTTTCGAAAAAGGCTTTATATGTAAATTAAAACCTCCAAAGAGGTTAATAAGTAATGACATTTGTCAGCTTTCATTTCATTGGCTCTTCAATTACGTTCCTAAAAAAAAGTCACGTTCGAAGTTCAAAGATAAAATTATCTCAGTTACGTCTTGAAGCGAGACGATCCTGCGGTGGGGGAAAGAGATGGAATAGAGAAATTCTTGAGGTCCAAGAGGGATGGGTATATCACATCTTGACAGGAGACCGGAGCGGCAACCTCGCGTCCACCAATCGCCGGACGTTCGATCTTGTTTTGTTTTTTTCATTATACTCATTCTTTTTTTAAATAAATTCCCGTAAGAATAGTATGGATTTTGCATTGAATTTAGTTTTTTATGGCTTTATAACCAAAATATACTTAAACAGGTTAATATAACCACAATGGCGTGTTAACAAATGTGTATATATATAAATAAACTAGCTGTGCCGCGCAGTTTCACAGGCGTCAATTTGAAAAAAAAATTAGCCTATAGCCTTCCTCGATAAATGGGCTATCTAACACTGAAAGAATTTTTCAAATCAGACCAGTAGTTTCTGAGATTACCACGTTCAAACAATCAAACAAACAAACAAACAAACTCTTCAGCTTTATAATATTAGTAGGTATAGATAAATACGATCAGCGATAATATGCTGATGTGATGGTGATGATGTGATAGATAAATACATAATATATAAGTAACAACATATCGACTTAAATATACCTATTGTTACTATTGTATTTTAAAAATTAGGTATTATATAATTACATATATATAAAAAAATGATCGTTTGATATTGTTGCGTACTGGTGGCGTTGAGCTGTCCTTTTGTAATGTAATAAGTTAATAACACTCTCAAACAATTCAAGTGGGAAAGAAATATGAATTCAAGTTAAGTAAGAGCACGGTAGAAAATAAAGAAGTAAGGGAACAGCCTGACTGCGGAATTATCACAACCTTACAGAAGATAACAATAAACAATACTGCTTTCAAATTGGGTCGTAGTTGTGGTGAGTAAGTGTACAAGGTGTTCAATATGTGTGTGTGTGTGTATGTGTAAATATATATACATATATATAGTATATTTATATGCTATAAAACTCACTCACCGAGCCTAAAAGGATATGATAGTAATCTTACAGAAGGGACTTTCATTTACTAGTGCAATTGTAAAAGTCACTACACATCAAAAGGGCCATACGCTTGAGGAATTTAGGTTTCCCAAAAACCCAAAAACAAGCTGGTAAATAAGGCTTCCACGGTCAGAATCAATACAAATTAACACATACTCGTCCTGAGCTCAATTTGTATGCGCAAGAGTCACCCGTGATCTCTCGATACGCAGAATCCGAATACAATGTGGCCTTTGGTGAAATCGATCCGAGACGCAGCGGTATTCTGGGACCTAGCTGCATAAAAAGTGTAGGCATTTGATACATTCGACCCAATATAAAATATTATAATATTTTGTATCTAAAATAAAATATCAGATATCTTTAAAAAATCACATTAAATCTATAATAATGAATCGTCAAGTGTATGTACGCACATAACTTTCTAACAATTGCACCAAATTGGATAATTCCTCTTTTACTATGTTCCATACAAACAACAAAAAATATAGCATTACGAAGTTAGCTGCATCAGCTAGTAGGATAACAAAGGTATATTTGTAGACCTACCGTACCAACCTACCGTAGTCAAATTATTTGTCCTATAATGATTGAAAAGAAACCTACTAAACAATAGTCGAATGATAAATATAGTAGATTTTCTAGTACCTTCAGAATAAGACTGTCTCATTTTTTTTATTGGAAAACCAATGATTTGTTTACGAGTTTTCGGAAACGATACACCGTGAAATCGTTATTCCTTTTCATTTTTCCTTATAACTAGATTTTGACGTAAATCCAGATGCTTGCTAGGTATTAACACAACACTTATCTGTAGGTATATAATAATTTATGCAATGACGCAAACAATACCGTGAACTTTACTGAACCCGTTAACTATCAAACTGCATGTTATAAAAAAACATATACATATGTAAACAGCGCAATTAAGTAAAACCATTAGTAATAGAAATCTATATAATTGCTTTTTTTTTAAGTGAAAACTTCTTTAGGCGCGTTGGGCACCGACATGCTCATGACTGGCGCACGCGCACCGGCCGTGTGCTGTGCGCGGACGCTTTTTGGATGGGTGAAATCTTGTGCGTTCGCGTCACCGACATGCTTATAGCAGTAGGCAAGTATAATAATAATGATGTTGATAATTTTAATTCAAACATTATGAAATTTTAAAAACCTCTAGGGTGGCAAACAAGCGTACGGTAGGCAGTGAGTGACATATCGTGGTTTTTTCCCGCCCGGGGCTTACCGAAAATTTGGTGCCCCTACCAATTCATTTTCTTAACAAATTAATTTAATACACTCATTGCAAGCACAATATTTATTAACCGGACGTCAAAAAAGGAGGAGGTTCTCAATTCTACTGTATTTTTAACCGACTTCAAAAAAAGGAGGAGATTCTCAATTCGACTTTTTTTGAGTTTACTCCATAAGAATCGATTTTCATATAAGGCCCCCGGTATGAAAAAAAATATGAGGAGTAAAATCTACTGAACGAATGACCTCGTTACGTTTTTGTGCCCTATCTATCTGCTACGACGTTTACGACGATACCAGCTACGACGGTTACGACGGTATCGGTTACAACGTTTTCTAATAATGCAATCGATAGATGCATTCATCATATCATTCATATCAATCATCATTTTACAAATTAAAAATTATAATTGTCTTAATTCATATAGTTGAAATAGTAACTACCACCGATACCGATCGGAACATAAATTCTGTAGAGACGAAAGCGCAAGAAACTCCGTACTTACTTTAAAGAAAAAGTCTGTTTTATTATCTATTCTTCTATCAATTTTATTCCTTCTATGGACAATGTATACCTACGCTTATACAACAGGCTCCCAGAAAACGTTCAAAAAGCTTCTATTGCCAAATAAAAAAATTGTGAAAGAACGTTTGTGTACTAAAGGATATTACTCGATTAACGATTTTCTAGAAGACAGTACGCCTTGGGAATGATGTGGTCGCCAGGCTATTTCAACCTATAAAATTATTGTAAATTTCAATCTGATTTGAAAAAAAAAAACATTACGATATAGACAAAAGATTATCATCTTCCGCTGTCCCGCTGAGTTTCTTTCGCCAGTTCTTCTCAGGTCAGAGGCTTTTTCTTTCCGAACTGGTAGTAGACTCATGACGTTCAGTAAGAAATCGTAATAATTTTATGCTGAATAAAATATTTGATTTGATTTGATTTGAAATTTGTAATATCTTGCATGAAATACAGCGCTGCAAAATCTAAACATGTTAATCAATAATATAATAATTATGTCCTTGATCCTTTCATCTTTTTGTATGTTGTGATATAACGTGAGTATCATTTTATTTGCATACAGACGGTGAAATGAATTATTCAAGTGTTGACGCGGGTGGGCGGGCTCAAACGAAACCTAGAAATTAAAAAAAAAAACAAGATTTTATATTCTGGTCGTTGAGATATTCTATTAATTATAGTCTTATTAACCGAACCCGAACCTTTTCCTACATGGAAAAAGAGATCTTTGCCCAGTATTGACAAATTAGAACATGATTTATTAAAATATGTTTGTTTACTATATTTTTCTTTCACGTAGGTACATTTTAACAGACTTATAGGTGTTACTTCATAGTTTTTTTCTGGTAGTGCTGATTTTGGTAATACTTTTCTTAATCGAATAAAATCAATTAATTTAATTGATTTTTTTTATTGATTTTTTTTTCGATAACCTACGTAATATTTACGTGACAATGTAATTGAAGTCTTTTTTTTTTCGTTTGCGAAACAATTAGGTATATAAATATGACGACGTCGTAAATATTTGGGAACAACGGGTTGAACGGACATGACGTCATTAATTAATTCACCATCAAATGATATGAGCAAGCAATAATAAGCAGCATTTTGGAAGATGGGGGCTATAGTGCGCAGACGTAGGTAGCTAGGCAACCATATTCATACGTTTTACAAACGCTCGAATCAAATATAAAGATTAATAAGAATTGTATTATTGTACTAGCCGACCTGTGCCCACTTCGTTGGACGTTAATTAATTATTTTTGTGATGACTAATATATGGTAATGTTTTAATCTCGCTCGCATTTCTCCGAATTGATTTACATATACTAATATTTTTCACTGAATTTTTTATTCAATAACAATAAAATATAGCTTATGTCACTCCTGAATACTGTAGCTTTTTGTTAGTGAAAGAATTTTTATGATCGGATCAGTATTTACGAAGATTACCCCCAACAAACAAACGAAGTTAGAAACTTTACCTCTTTATAATATTAGTATAGATTATTCAGTACTGTCGGCTCTTAACTCTATACAAATGTGAGTATACCTATATAAGATATGTACTTGGAACGGCGAGGACGATAGGCGATGCAGTGAAGTGTGGAGAACATCGCACTGATAACAGCTTCCGCAGGCGATTAGCATTTACACGTTTACACGTTCAGGTTATCTCCTGAATAACTACCAACCTATATGTATATTATATATTTTTCTATTTTTCTTACCATTGTATAGTTATAGTTGCAATTATATCTGTATGTACCTATCAAAGCTCATTTTGAACCGACTTCAAAAATTAATTAATATTGATCGACCAAATTTAAATCAAATTATGCGTATTTACTTGAATATTTATCCGACTTACGTTATATAACTTGTCAATTAAATTGAAACCAGTTTTTTGTTTGTTTGTGCAAACACAATTATTCGTTTACTCGTATTATCTTGGCTTGTCAAAGTAAACTACTTTTGTGTACTCAGGATAAATAACTATTATTCCATACATCTAAATTATTTTTACGAAAAAGGAATTTTATTTTCTGAACTTTAAACTTTCATCTAATAAAATCTATACTAATATATAAAGCTGAAGAGTTTGTTTGTTTGTTTGTTTGAACGCGGTAATCTCTGGAACTACTTGGCCGATTTGAAAAATTATTTCAGTGTTAGATAGCCCATTTATCGAGGAAGGCTATAGGCTATGTATCATCACGCTAAGACCAATAGGAGCGGAGTCCACGCCAACGAAGTCGCGCGCAGAAGCTAGTCTTTTTATAAAAATTAAAAGGCACAGATAATAACTCAAACCCATAAAAAACAGTCAACCAACCGTGAGACTTCATTCCCATATACGTATAACTTATATCTTAAATTTACTCTTGTTTTTCATCTTCAGAGACGAACAAAGAAGTGCAGGCCGTGTTTATGAGGTCATGCGGACCCTACGCCCGACGGACCGTGAAGACCTGACTCCCACTTAGCTTGGTATTTTTAGGATTCCGTGTTAAAAGGGGGAGAGAAGAACCCTATTAATATGAATTTGTTATCTGTTTATTCGTTCATTGAGATGTTGATGTCAAAATTGAAATTTCCACAGGAATAACGGAATAGAACTCTGGCCGTTATAAAATAAAAATGTTTCAAAGTCATGTGTATCATGTATGTTTTGATTTCTGTTAAAGAATATTTATAATGAATATGATAATCTCTGTGAGGTAGGTACTACAACCTTTTTCTTATCTGGTTACTTATTAGCTTTTTTTTTCAATTTAATCCTAGTTAATAATAAAGGCATAACGCAAATTCTTACTGCCTAGAAAAACTTAAAAAAAAAAAAATAAAGAATATATTTTTAACTATTACATTTATAAAGAAATATCCGTTGTATATTACAGGTGTTTTGTTATTTTAAATATAATAATGATTAAACAATCTGATTTTAAATTATAATTACATGCCATTTTAATAATGTTAATTCTTTAGCTTGATAGTTAATTATACATTTGAAAATAACAATACATTTTTATATGTAGATCTGTAATGAGCATAACATTTTATTTTACGCATAATTTTACATACTAGCTTTTGTTTCAATTTTCATTGATACAAGACTTCTGACAATAACGAATATAAAAAAAAAATCATTCAATTTAGTGCAATTGAACTTACGTACACACATTTCACTTATTAATATTATTTTGTCTCGATTAGTTAGTTATATGGTGTTATTTTTAAGTGTATTATAAGTTTCGTTAGTTATACGTTTTCTTTCTTAAAAAAAAGACGAGTGTGCTTAGACGTTCGTCTCACCCAATCACACTTTTCGTAACGCTCTTGTCACGCATTCAACAGCTTACTCCCCGTGTCAAGTGTGTGTAAATAACTTTTACTTAAAAAAAAAATTAAATAGGCAACCTCTTTTGACAAGATCACTGAATTTCTCTGTTGTTAAATGGCGGGAAAAGACTGGACATTTTTTAAAGTATGCAACCAACAGACCGTGGCAGAAATAACATCTTGCTTGATACCTCATGAATACGGATAGAGGACATGTGAGGGGAAATGTCACGGTTTAATTAAACACGTATTCAGAGAAATAGGTTGTTAATTGTGCTAAGAAACTATTATTGATAAACATTATCTAGATGAGGTCATTGCACTCTGATTGTCGCTGTTCTTTGTTTTGACATATTTTGTGTGTTTTTTTATATAAATCATTTGGACTCTTTTATCATAAATTACGGGGCTTGTTGTTTATTATGTTAAAGTTTTTTTTTTTTTTTTTGTTTAACCTGTTATAAAAAAGTTAATTGTTACCTTTTCGATAATTTAAAAAATTTAAATATCTCTCTCTCTTAAAAATGATTTAGATTTTTGTCATTTAGTACTTTATTTAAGGAATTTATTAGGTAATAAACTTTTATTTTGGTAAATTATGTAATACATTTGTAATTTAAATAAAAATAATGTGCTCATAATTTGGTTAGAAATAAGTTGTGATGATGAATCACTTTTTGTTTAATATCGTATAATAAATAATAATACTTGAATTAACATGGTGACAATAATTTTAGAAATATACTGATTACAGAAATAAATATATTTTACTACGCTGCTACTAAGTATACCGTGTCCTATGCCCAAGGGTTGTCTGGAAGAAATTGCTGTTTTAGCGACAAGGCCGCCTTTATAAGTACATCTTTTATTGTATAATTATATAATGTGTTTGTTTATACTGTGGTGTAATATTGAAGACTATTAGGTACGAGTATTTTCATAATTTTTTATACGTGGTCGATTATTACGATTATTACAATTTCTTGCACAATTAACCAAAATTACCAAAATATTAAAAATATATTATTAATTACCTAAAAATAAGGATATATAAATAAATGTTTATCGAAAATACGCTGGTTATGGGCGAATATGTAAAACCGTTTGGGACCGTCGGAGCGTGTCGGAGGCAACATCTTGTGAACTTCCTTGCGCGGAGGAAGTACGAGGGGAATGTCGCGTCATTAAGGTTGTTTAATAATAAATATCGTCAAAACAAGTTTTAAAAATACAAAATTTATTCGTAACTGGTAATATTGATTACTTTATATCGGTTTCCAAGTCCTGAACAGTTTTTTAGTGTTCGTTAGGAATAACATTTTTGAAGTGGAACTTCTTTAGGCGCATGAGGAGTAAAATTTGAACGGCAGCGTTAAGGACGGTCAGTACTTGGATGGGTAACCGCCTGGGAACACTGCGTGACGTTGACTTTTTGATTTTTTCAATTAGTTTTTTTTTTTGTATTTTAAATTCTTTTTTATTTTAATTAGTTTTTAGGCTTCCGTACCCAAAGGGTAAAAACGGGACCCTATTACTAAGACTTCGCTGTCCGTCCGTCCGTCCGTCCGTCCGTCCGTCTGTCACCAGGCTGTATCTCAAGAACGGCTATAGCTAGAGAGTTGAAATTTTCACAAATTATGTATTTCTGTTGCCGCTATAACAACAAATACTAAAAACAAAATAAAATAAATATTTAAGGGGGGCTCCCATACAACAAACGCGATTTTCTTGCCTTTTTTGCTCGATATCAATAATGGCAACAGGTAGGCACTTCAAATATTCACAAAATACTCAGTTATATTTTTACTTTAATAATAAATAATAAAATTAAAATAAAATTAATATTTAAGGGGGGCTCCCATACAAAAAACGTCCTTTTTGCCTATTTTTGCTCTCATACAATAAAAGTGATTTTTAGCCGCTTTTTGCCCGTTATTACAATTAATGTACCTACCTAGTCAATGGTACAGAACCCTTCGTGCGCGAGTCCGACTCGCACTTGGCCGATTTTTATTTTGTTCGTTTTTAGGGTTCCGTACCTCAAAAGGAAAAAACGGAACCCTTATAGGATCACTTTGTTGTCCGTCTGTCTGTCAAGACCCTCTTTCTCAGAAACACGTGGAGGTATCAAGCTGAAATTTATATCAAATACTTAAATCTGCTGTCCCTTAGAGATGTAAAAAAATGAAAGTTCTAAGCCAAGGCAATAAAAAGATATAGCCTTTTATGCTGCAAATTTTCGACACTCGCAAGGGAATCAAAACCTACAGGGTACTTCCCGTGAACTGAGAATCTTGAAATTTGGTACGAAGCGATGTCTTATAGCACAGATAAAGGTAAAATTGCGAAAATTATAAATTTTTAGTTAAATCATATAATAAAAATATTTTTAATAATTTTTAATAATTTTAAACTTAATGCCCCTTTTCTTATAAACGCGTAAAGGTATTAAATTGAAATTTATATCAAATACTCAAATCTATAATAACTTTAAGCCGTAACACAATCAATCTTCTATGTCAACGCAATCAAAAGAAACAGCAATTTGTAGCAAGCAAGGGAATCAAAACATAAAGGATACTTCTTCTCTTAATCTTCAAGTACCTATGAAGCAACGTTTTATAACACACAAAATGGAAAAATTACGAAAACCTTAAATTTATAGTTACATCGCAACCATAGAAATAGTATGCGCACGGGCGCATGGATGCTGGTCACACGTGTACAGAAATAAATAAAATTTGTAATAATTTGTCGTTAATGTTGTTTATTTCTGCTTTGTTTTTCAAAAAAGAAAAATCAGATATAAATAAATAACTATATAACAATAGATGATATATTTAATGACACATATATACATATAAGTTTACTCATATATATATACACAAATATACAAATACATAAATACAAATACATGAATACATATACACTATATAGCCCAGTCAAATTAGTAATTTCAGGAAGATGTGTCATGCTACAGATCTAAAGATCCTGGAAATCACAAAAAAAAACTCCAACATAGGTACCTACATAACATAGATGCATAAATACACTTATTTTTTATATAGTAGGTATAGTATAATTAACAAACACATACGGTCGTCTGTTCCTATGATAGGCAACTTAATAACAATTATTTATTTTACGTAATCGTCGACTGATGTTCCTAAATATATATACATATAACCTATGATACATATAAAATACTTACTATTATTTTAATTATTTTTCATTATAGTAAATTTTCTGTTAATAATATTTTAATAAAATCAACTAACATAATGTATGACACAACTCCCATCAATTGTCAACACATTTATTCCAACGGAAACTTTAGTATAAGTACATTAAATATTAATAAATAAATTTCATACTCCACGTATGTAACGTTTTCGCATAAAATAACGAACAAGATGGTTAGGTACCTAAGTTTTTTTCTCCTGTCTCGACACGACCAGACCTAAGGAACTCGACCGTGAAGACACGGAGGGACATCCTTCTTAGGACTGGAGGATACTGGGTTTAGTTTTATAGCTTTCATATTTGCTATAGCAGGCTATATTTTGATGTAAATATTTTATTTGATTGACTTATTATCTTAGAACTGAGTCGACTCTAGGTAGAGAAAAAAGTTTAAAATTAAAAATAAAATAAAGTAATATTTTTTATTACCTTATTTTATTTTTTATTTTAAACGAAAATTAAAATTAATTGAACAACATTGAACTGTGATATGTTCGCTATTTCTAGTAAATATTAACATCTTATCGATTTAGTTTATGGAAATTAGACGTTTATTATACGAGGATGAAATTACCATTGGACATACAAAACGTGACATATTCAGATTTATTACATAACTACATAAAACTTAATGGTTTTTCATGTTTGAAACTTTTAATTGAGATCACGAGGAACGTGTATTCACGGAACTAAACGCATACATTAATGATTTGTTATCATTTATAGTGTTTTCTTTTTTTTATCTTGACTCTAGATAAATATTCTAGAACAAATGACCACTTCAAAAGGATGTCTTTTTAGTTTTTTAAACATTTGTCTACAAATAATACTTGCGTAATCAAAATATTAATCATTCTGACTTATTTAAAATTTAAAAAATTGCATGCAAAAATATTTCTAAATTTTAATTATTATTTATTTTATTTATAATACAGTGGATAACAACCTTAAATTACGTTAGTGAATAAAGATAACATACAAAGCTTCAAATTCAAAATGAACTTTGTATCAAAACAATAAAATTGTAAGTTCTATGTGTTTCTCTCTTATCTGAGATACATACCATAAAAGAGTATGAGTACAACGCGTGAGAAATACACCTTAAGATACTTAGTACAAATTTAAAAATAACCATACTTTTTTAAACTTGTTTGATACATTTATACGTATAAAGATCGTTTTTTTATTACCAATTACAAAATAATCGTCTTAATCTTGTCTAAATTATTGTTCGTGGCAGACGGTTGAAAAAACATTAAATTGCTTGCGATGTTAACTCACATGCTTATTTTGTATATTTAGATATAAACGCTTCACACTCTATAGAGTCTACTATAGCTATATCTCTGTATATGCTAGGGGCTATAGCCCCTCGTCTGACCTTGGCTTTGTCCTTCTCCTACTTGAAGAAAGACGCCTATGCCCGGCAGTGGGATATTACAGGTTGAATGGTGAATTATTTGACTATTTTTAAAGTTCTAAATCAAATTATTTATAATTTAATCAGCTTCAAAAATTACACATTTTTTTGTTTTGGATGCAACGATCGTTTGATAGTTGCGTACTGGCGTTGAGCTGTCCTTTTATAATGTAACTAGCTGACCCCGCAAACGTTGTTTTGCCATAATATGTTATTAACCCCCGCAACCCCCTCTTGTAGGTGGAATTTCGTAAAATCCGTTCTTAGCTGACCTCTACTCGGCGAAAAGAATATTCCTACCAAAATTCAAGTCTCTAGGCCTTATGGTTCCAGAGATATCGTGATGAGTCAATATATAGGTGGAAATCTCTTTTGTATATGTAGATAACACTCTTAAACAATTCAAGTGGGAAAGAAATATGAATCCCAGTTAAGTAAGAGAACACTACAAAATAAAGAAGTAAGGGAACAGCCTGAATGCGGAATTATCACAACCTTACAGAAGATAACAATAAACAATACTGCTCTCAAATTGGGTCGTAGGTGTGGTGAGTAAGTGTACAAGGTGTTCAATATGTGTGTATATGTATGTGTAAATATATATACATATATATAGTATATTTATATGCTATAAAACTCACTCACCGGGCATAAAAGGTTATGATAGTAATCTTACAGAAGGGACTTTCATTTACTAGTGCAATTGTAAAAGTCACAACACATCAAAAGGGCCATACGCTTGAGGAATTTAGGTTTCCCAAAAACCCAAAAACAAGCTGGTAAATAAGGCTTCCACGGTCAGAATCGATACAAATTAACACATACCCGTCCTGAGCTCAATTTGTATGCGCAAGAGTCACCCGTGATCTCTCGATACGCAGAATCCGAATACAATGGCCTTTGGTGAAATCGATCCGAGACGCAGCGGTATTCTGGGACCTAGCTGCATAAAAAGTGTAGGCATTTGATACATACGACCCAATCTATACATATAATAAAATGGTAGAAAAGTCAAAACTGTACTTTGAATATTTTTTTAAAAGAATACTTGGGGTGTGATCTATAATCGATACCGAAGCCAAAAATATAGTTTTTAGATTTTTTGTCTGTTTGTCTGTTTGTCTGTATGTATGTCCGGGATAAACTCAAAAAGTACTGCATGGATTTACTTCAAATTTGGCACGAATATTATTAAGAAGTCGGGTCAGAACATAGGCTACATAATTATTATCACGCTATCACCTACGGGGAACGAGCAGTGAACGCACGCAGACGACGTCGCGGGCAGCAGCTAGTATAAAATATTATAATATTTTGTAGATGAAATAAAACATCACATATCTTTAGGTTTAAAGAATGACATTTAATATAAATAATAATGAATCGTTGAAGTGTATGTTCGCACATAACTTTCGAACGATTCAAATTCGTCGAATCAAATTTAATAATTCCTCTTTTACTGTGTTCGATACAAACAACAAAATATAGTATTACGAAGTTCGCTGCATCAGCTAGTAGGGTATAACAAACTTGTACTAAAATAATTGAAAATAAACCTACTAAACAATAGTCGAATGATAAATATAGTAGTAGATTTTCTAGTACTTCAGAATAAGACTGTCTCATTTTTTTTATTGGAAAACCAATGATTTGTTTAAGAGTTTTCGGAAACGATACACCGTGAAATCGTTATTCCTTTTCATTTTTCCTTATACCTAGATTTTGACGCAAATCCAGATACTTGCTAGGTATTAACACAACACTTATCTGTAGGTATATAATACTTTATGCAATGACGCAGACAATACCTTGAACTTTATTGAACCCGTTAACTATCAAACTGCGTGTTATAAAAAAAAACTTAATATACATATGTAAACAGCGCAATTAAGTAAAACCATTAGTGATAGATCTATAAAATTGCATTTTTTGAAGTGAAAACTTCTTTATATTTTGGTAGGGGAAAAACTTATGAGTTCGCGTCACCGATATGCTCATGACTGGCGCACGTTAGACGCTTTTTGGATGGGTGAAATCTCATGCGTTCGCGTCACCGACATGCTTATAGCAGTAAGTATAATAATAATGATGTTGATAATTTTAATTCAAACATTATGAAATTTCAAATTTTAATACTAAAAGTTCTAAATTTTCACTTCTATCGGCAGTCCGATGACTGGATGGCTGGAATGGCTATCTGAAACTGAACGAATTTTAGTTTTAGCGCGTTCAAACAAACAAACAAACAAACAAACTCTTCAGCTTTATAATATTAGTATAGAATAGTATACATGAGAAACAGGTCATAATGTCTTATTATACCTCCTGCTCTCAAAGTCTATTCTGGTTAAACTTTATCTACGAAAGCGGCCTTAAAGTAGATCTATACTAATATTATAAAGAGGTAAAGTTTATAACTTTGTTTGTATATACGGGGTAATCTTCGCAAATACTGATCCGATCATGAAAATTCTTTCGCTAACAGAAAGCTACACTATTCAGGAGTGACAAGATAAAAGCAAAAAGATAAAAATATAATAATATAAAGATTTTAAATCAGCAGGATTTGAACCTGCGCCCTCTGACGTGCCGTGTCAACAATTCAATCTAATCAAGAATATTATTTGCCTTAGAAATTAATTGGTGATTTTAAAACATTTATATTTATCTGATTTGCTGAAAATAGTGAGAGTGTATTGGAACATATCCACCGTACCCTTCTTATGTGAAATGGATTATAACGCCCAACGAAGTGGGCACGGGTCGGCTAGTACTAAATAATTTATAACTATTCTCCTATAATACTTACATAATCATACAATTTATACTGTCACGTGTACACATTACGTAACATGAACCGAGATCTCGGCTTATCCTTCAGCGGGATGAACACGATTCAACCGATACCCACGCTGATAAGCGAGATGATACAATGAGGCATTATACTCTACTCGGAATGACGTGTTTACTGCGACACAAGATATGGTATGTTCTACTTTGCACTGTATTAAAAAATAAATGGATTTAAATTTTACTGCTTAGAAAGTTAAAACCCTCAAAAGTTCTTTTTTTAAATAAATATTTAAAGCGCTTATTTTCACTGACACTTATTTACGCTGAAATTTCTAAAAAAAAGCTCCAAGAAAGTTTTAAATCTGAGTAAAATAAATGCTTCTTATAAAAATGTAAAAAGTTAAATTCTGTACATTTAAATTGCTACAAATTACCTATACTTTTGAGACCTGCTTAAAGTCCCAAAAAAACCTTAAAAATTATTCAATATACTTTACAATTCGGGTTCATAAATTATGAATTCTGACGATAAAACTGTATTTTTTTCTGACACTAGTGCATGGATTAGAATGAAGCTTGACATAATTTAAATCCATATTACGAGCTAAGACACTGGTATCTCTTTATTCCGAATTTCAGTACGGTTCTAAAGAGTGATACGATAAAAATAAAAAATTGAGAGCGAACGAAGTCATGGGAACACCTTGTTTGTAATAAATTACGTTATTCTATTATCATTACTCCTTTGTTAAAAGATACAAATCCAATGACGATCTACTAGCAAAATGATAAAAATCCTTGTATTAGTAAGCTTGGATACAGAGATAGGATACGCATACGCCGCACATTATGATTCAGTACAATAAGGGAACAACAGCAAAACTCTATTAAAAAGATTACGTGTATCTCAACTGCATCTTGCAATTTATCTGCATAATTTTCAATTCAATATCGGCATAAAAAGAAGCTTATGAGATATTTTTCATCTCCAGCTACCTACGCACCAAGTTTCATTGCAAACGGTTCTGTATTTTTTTTTACAGAATAACAAACATTCAACCATCCGTTATCAGAAAATTTCGCATTTAATCACGACTCAGCCTGTAATATCCCACTGTTGGGCATAGGCCTCTTCCCCATGTAGGGGAAGGATTTAATAAAGTAAATATATGTTCTTGCTCATGACATTACCGGCATGTGGATGATGTGGAATGTAGATTCAAAAATAATTGTTCCTATTATTGTGTCATTCAATGGTTTTTTTTTTAAAGATTTTCGTACAACACCTTAAGAAAGTCTCGCTTAACTATGACTTGTATGATATATCTTATTAAGTGATAATTTAATTAACTTGAAAATATTATTTTCAATACGTAAGAATGAAGTAATTAATAATTATTAGATATGTAATCGAAGCGGTACATAAAGGAACAAACCACACACGATACAGTACTGAGAAGTGCTTGTGAATCAATCTAAACGACAAATATTGATTTTGTAAAGTTCCATCTGCTATCTGTGAGCAAACCTTGAAACTATGTAGCGAGATTGAAACTAATACTAATAGATAGGTGTTATAGTCGTGCGTTTATATATAATAATATTCTATCTATAGATAGATCTTCTGTCTATCTATTTATCATCTTCAATAGAAATAAAAAATGAACAGTTTTGATTCTTTAGTCTTTAGGTCTTACCGCTATTGCCATTTTGAAACTTTCCGATATTACACTATAATTCTTACGAAAATATATATTTTGTAATATTCATCTACCTATTTTTTTTTTACAAAATTGAAACAAAAACTATTTTCCTTTTGGTTTTTTTTTTTTAATTATAGTTACTACAAGATCAGGATCGCCTAGTGTAGGGTCGCCAAATAGTAATCTAGTAATTGTAAAAGTACTGGTTTTTATTAACATTTTTAATAAAAAAAAATTTAATATAGTGTCGTGTCAGCCTGTAATATCCCACTTTTGGGCATAGGCCTCTTTTCCCATGTAGGAGAAAGATCAGAGCTTTATTAAGTAAAAGTGTGTCCTTATGTTAATTATGAATTTACCGCTGTAGGGTACTATTAATACAGCTATGTTGACCACACGTACATATATTATGTACTAAATGTGGGCACGTACTGAGGGTACAAACAACGCATTTAAAACGCCTGCTTTTCTAAGCGTATTCAGGAATGTTTATAACAACTTAATAGCCTATATAAACATTATATTACTAGGCTGAAGTAATTTCTTCGTATATTTTAATTATTTTGTAACGTTAAATAATTATAATTATGTAAAAGTTAATAAAATTATTGTATAATCTTGATCTAAATAACATACAACTTATTACACACTTTTTTTTTAAATAACTGGATCGACAAACAAGTGCACGACTCACCTGATGGTAATAAGCGAGTACCTTAGCTTATAGACGCCAGCAACACCATAGGCGTCGCAAGCGCGTTGTCGACCCTAACCCCAATCCCTCTAGGAGCTCTGATCACCTTAGTCACTTACTCACCACAGGAACACAACAAACAACAAAAAAAAGTTTGTAAAAACATAGAATGAAATGAAAATTGACAATAATATTTATATTAATAAATGTTTCATTAGAATTGTGCAAAATCGCTTTAAATGGTTGAAAAAAAATACTTGAGAATACTTTCTAAGAACCACGATGTATTACATGTACATGTACGAGTATATCAAAGTAAAACAATGCCCTTTTTCGTATTGAGTATTCCGAGAACGTAATAATATATAGTTTTATGAAGTAAGGAGATTCAATTGAGATTGTATCTCCTTCTGAGATGTCGTCTCGCGTCACATTGCGAATTCCTACTATATGTATTCCTGTCAGGTGACTATTCTGCATTTAGTATTATATATTTAAAAATAAAAATAATATAATAAAGAAATATTGATAAAAGAAATTATAAAAATGAAATAAATCATTATAAATAGTAGCGTCATGTCACTATTTATTTTATTTTTCAGTAATTAGTTTTGGAGCGTTCTCTGAAGTACAGCCATATAAGCCAGTGCTGTGGCCTGTGACCGTTGGCTAACCAACGGGCTAGCTGTTACACTGATGGTTTGATTCCCGCACATGGCATATATTCGTATTGGCCATACATACGTTTGCCATGGTCTGGACGTTTCTGTTTGGGTATTGTGTGTGTTTTCGGACCCCCGACACACGAGTAAATCCTAGTGGGGGCCGTTGACCATGTAGCATTTGCTATTATGTATTATTTAATAGATACTTAAACATTTTAAAAATAAGGGAACTCTGTTTATAAATAAATTAACAATTAATATACTTTAACTAAAATGTTAAAACAGACACACTACACTGTTTTCTTAGGTCAAAAAATAGTATAGTACCCGGCCATAAATATTGCACATCGACCTTTGGAAAGAGACAATCGGCTAATTTCGACTTCGTAGAGCGTTATAGTCCAAGATCCCAGACCCCAGACTTCCTTGTTTCTGATTGACAAAACATTACAGTATACATCGTAGTATAAAGAGTTGCTAAAATATTTTCTACATGTTTTAAAAAGTAATATAATTAGTGTCTGGCGATAAATACTAAAATAGCTGGTTAATAACATTTTTACGTATATAAAGCAGCCAAATTTAAAAAAATTGTGAAAGAACGTTTGTGTACTAAAGGATATTATTCGACTAACGATTTTATAGAAGACAGTACGCTTTGGGAATGATGTGATCGCCGCCAGGCTATTTCAACCTATAAAATTATTGTAAATTTCAATCTGCTTTGGAAAAAAAAACATGATTAAAAAAATGATATTAGTCCCGCTGTGTTTCTTTCGCCAGTTCTTCTCAGGTCAGAGGCTTTTTCTTTCCGAACTGGTAGTAGACTCATGACGTTCAGTAAGAAATTGTAATAATTTTATGCTGAATAAAATATTTTGAATTTGAATTTAATATATTTTGTCCTTCAAAAAAATATGACAGGTGATCTGGGAACTGGGTTCTTACACTATTAGATCTGTCATATGAAATACTGACAGTCCGATACGTCTCATAGGTAATGTGCGTCAGAGATAACGCTCTACAAAGTTCAAATTAGCTGATTGTCTCTTTCTAAAAGTCGATGTGCATTATTTACGGCCGTGTACTATACTTGGTTTAAGTTCTAAGTCCTTCACAAAGGAATTATTCAAAATTTTAATTTTCGTTTCAAAAGATAGACAAGAAGTGAAAAAAAAATACTCCAGATTTTGCTTTACAATTCAATTTTGTTTAAGGGCGTTTAATATACCAAAAGAATCAGACTACGTCGCTATCACGTAGACCAGATTTTTTACAGCTGACTGGGATTACTGTTTCCACGGATCCATTTCATTCGTTTACTCAAAAGTACAATTAAATCAGTACGTAATTTTCAAAAGTGTTCTTCTTTTTTCTGCCACTTTAAGGATTAGAATCAATTCAATCACTTGCAGACAAAATCTAATATAATGTACATTTCTATGTATTAAATTTTAATAATTATAATAGAGTTTACTTTTATCCACTACAGCCTATCACAGTCCACTGTTGGACATAGGCCTCCACAAGTTTGCGCCCGACATTTTGACGCGAACTCATGTGTTTTGCCCATAGTCACCACGCTGGGCAGGCGGGTTGGTGACCGCAGGGCTGGCTTTGTCGCACCGAAGACGCAGATGCCCGTCTTTGGCCTGTGTATTTCAAAGCCAGCAGTTGGATGGTTATCCCGCCATCCGTCGGCTTTTTAAGTTCCAAGGTGGTAGTGGAACTGTGTTATCCCTTAGTTGCCTCTTACGACACCCACGGGAAGAGAGGGGGTGGCTACATTCTTTAGTGCCGTAGCCACACAGCACTTAGTGCCGTAGCCACACAGCACTTTTATCATACAGATACATTTACCATACAGATGTTTGCCGTGGTCTGGGTGTTTGTGCAGTCCTTGTGGGTCTCCCCACCGTGCCTCGGAGAGCACGTTAAGACGTCGGTCCTGGTTGTTATCATGTACACCTGATAACGATCGATACTCATACATAGTAGGGAATATATCCGCCAACCCGCATTGGAGCAGCGTGGTGGATTAAGCTCCGATCCTTCTCCCTACTTGGGGAAGAGGCCTATGCCCAACAGTGGGATATTACAGGCTGAATCGTTACTTTTATCTAGTGAAACTGTACAAAAATGCATTGAGTAGTTTTGAAAATCATCTCCTAAATTAAACAATCTCGTTCAGAGTAAAATTTAATCGAACGGTCACAGAATAGCCGACTCTCACTCGATCGTTAAATTCAAATCGCCTCCGAGCGTCCACTAAAAGTTCAACATCGGAATTTAAGTGGATGTGAGGAACATCCTAAGTAGTCTGTATCTACCTATCTATATGTTGATAATATGGAGTTATTTGTGCTGCTTGAGATTTATCGTTGAGGAAATATAATTGCGGTTCAAATTTCTAATGAATCCTGTATCATTTTATGCTTCGTGTAACTTTTGACTTGTGCAATACTTACACTTTTTTGTTACAGGTATTATTTATCACAAGTTTTATTTTGTTTGTTATGAAAATTTTTATTACGTTGAAGTTTTCCTGCAACTGACTGTTGAGCTCATGACATCACCTACTACACATTTATATATATGGTTATTATATCTATATATATAAAAGAGATTTCCACCTATATATTGACTCATCACGATATCTCTGGAACCATAAGGCGTAGAACCATAAGGAGTAGAGGTCAGCTAGAACGGATTTTACGAAATTCCACCCACAAGAGGGTGTTGCGGGGGTTAATATCATATATGGCAAAACTACGTTTGCAGGGTCAGCTAGTATGGTTATATATATTAGCATAATAACCTTCCGCTGACTTATTTATTAGGTGAATGTTATTATATCAGGTATATATTTTTACAGTATTTATGTTTATTTCATGTGTGTTCTACAGTTATGTTTAGTATTGGTATTCAGTATATTACTATATAATGTATGTATTTCTATGTAAGTATATCTATGTAAAAGGGAATGATACTTGTCGCGCTAAACTGGCTAGGTTGTCACTGAAAATCAGTGTTGGGTTTTTTTATTAAAACCCAACAATGCTGAGTGACAATCCTTTTTGGGGCACAACACGAGTTACAGATTTATGTTCTATACTTATTTTTTTAATAGTTTTTTTTTCATGTTTAATTGTTTTTTTTTTTTTTTTTTGGATATAATTATTATTTTTTGCTGGTATTTTTTGTTTGATGTTTTTTTTTTCTTTGTGATTTTTATGTTTCTTTTTTTAATTTTGTTTTATGTTATTAATTTAATTGTTGTTGTCTGTGATGTTGTGTAATGTCCCAAATAAATGTGTTCTTTCTTTCTTTCTTTCTTTCTTTCAATAAATAAATTGAAAAGTGTATGAAATTATTTATATTATATTGTACCTAATGTATAATCATAAATCACATTATTTAGTAACAACCCGATTCATTATACCACTAGCATGGCAAATAAAAACATCGTTTATATATAACATATCTTGACGGTACGGCTACCGAAACCTTCCATGGATACGCTGCAATAGTCCGCTTGCACTACCAGGATTACATAGGTTACTTGGATACACAGGCCGAAGACGGGCAGCAGCGTCTCCGGTGCGACAAAGCCAGCCCTGCGGTCACCAACCCGCCTGCCCAGCGTGGTGACTATGGGCAAACACACATGAGTTCACGCCAATTTTGGCGCGAACTTGTGGAGGCATACGTCCAGCATGGACTGCGATAGGCTGAAGTGAATACCAGGATTATAGCAACCACGTTGCTGACGATACCTCCCTTCTAACAACACAGCGTATCCCCAGGAACCCTGGCTACTTTAGTCACCACGGATACACAACACTTGACTGCAGTATTATTTGGCTGTGATATTCCTTGTAAGTTGGACATCAACCTTACAAGAAAACGATAGGAAGGAATGAGGTACTTCACCACTTGAGCTGCACCAGATTTGGAACAAGATATTTCCTGAACATAACAGAGAAATTATGTATTAGGTATGTGACAAAAATGTGCTGGTTTTCATGCAAAAAAAGTGATTGAGTTTAAAATGGTGTGCCGATTCCTCTCTGCAGCATCTACATGTTCAATCGGTGGTAGCTTCATATTTGCTATAATTAAATCGTTAAAGAATATTGCTTACTTTGCATAATTACTTTTACTAATGTATCTACTAATGCATAATGTACTTTTGAAGGCTATTTGTGTAAAGAAAAGTTAGATATTTATTCTTTACTAGGAATTAGATATACTAAATATTAATAAAAATGACTGAAAACGCCGTATTTGTCAGCATTCAGCATCAACAAAAAAAAATTAAAAAATAGAATAGATATACCTATATTCACGAAAAAAAAACTTTGTGGTACGAAGCTCGCCGGGTAAGCTGGCTTTAAATAAATAATGTGGTATCTTACTACTACAGTCACCATACATTATGTCTACGTGCAGAGGTATATGTTCATCAACTGTTACCTTACAAACAAAACAAGCTAGGTCTCATCAATATGACGCCCGCATCTCGAGCCAACGGCCGGCGCTTCCGTACTCTCAAATCTATTCCCTTTTTAGGGTTCTCTATTCAAACCACACTATAAATATAATTTCTTTAATACTTCTAATAAACAAAAATGTATAGGGTTTTCTTGTTCTTTGTGCCTGTATTTTGAAATAATTTTTAAAGGACTATATTGAAAAAGTGTTAAATTTTTTTTTTAAATTGAATAACGAAGTCTACAAACACAAGTTTAAGGAGCCAGGAAAAAAATGAACTTTTCCTACATTTTTACATCTGTAATACTCATACAACTTGCAGGACATCTCCAAATTACTAATCAGTATGTAAGTAACACCATTACTTTCGCGTTATCTCCTTATACTTACTAATAGGGACTAAGGGCGCCTTCAAATTAGCCGCGCGGCGGCAGCGCGTCTGCAGCGCTGCTGACGCGCGACGTTGTAAATGTATGTAAATAACAACGCGCGACAGCAGCGCGGCGCCTTCAAATTTGTCGCTCTGCTGTCGCGCGTTGTTATTTACATACATTTACAACGTCGCGCGTCAGCAGCGCTGCAGACGCGCTGCCGCCGCGCGGCTAATTTGAAGGCGCCCTAAGTTAACTCAATTCAGTCAGCATCTCAGCAACTATGTAAGCTAAGTGTAAACGAATCACGCCTTGATATCCTTCTAGATTACTAATTAATTTTAGCTGTAATGAGAGATCAGAAGGATATATATAAGCATACTAGCTGACCTGGCGAACTTCGTACCGCCTTTTTTTTTCTTAAATATAATAATTACATATACCAAAATAAAATATAGCCTATCTTTCAAGTTGGATCAAACTGCACACGGTGTGCAAATTTGATTAAAATCGGTTAAGTGGTTTAGGAGTCCATTGAGAACAAACATTGTGACACGAGATTTATATATATTAAGATTATAATAAATGAGATAGTGAATTGTATTTAAATCCATTCATCTTTGAATAATGTTTAATTAATCCAATCTAAATAAAATAATAATTTAAAAAAATCGCCTGTGTGAAGAACAACTAATAGAAAATCACTTGAAATGGCTGGAACAAGATAAAAATTCAATAATTACATAAATCAGCGACATAAATCTAAACAATATTAAACATGTACTATACACTTTAAATTTCAATACGGTAGACCTTCGAAATTTTATGCAACATCGTACATAACCTTTCTTTGCAGTCGGGTAATAACGAATAAACAAAAGACACAAGCTTTTCCAACAAAAAATGTACACATTTAAAATTTGATACTCACTTTGACATGTTCGTTTATTGTCATTATTTTGTCTATTAACTTCTTTTTGAAAACGCTTATATTAGCTGGACCAGATGAATGTAACTAATTTACGAAACTTTCGAACTTAATTTCCACAAATATATCACGATCACGATTCAGCCTGTAATATCCCACTGTTGGGCATAGGCCTCTTCCCCATGTAGGAGAAGGATCGGAGCTTAATCCACCACGCTGCTCCAATGCGGGTTGGCGGATACATAAAACCACAAATATATAAAATAAGTTTATTAACTTGGAAATTTTCACAGGGATCAAGCGCTAATTACAATGCAATAATTTCATAATTATTGTTGTTTTGCCATATATGATATTAACCCCCGCAACCTCTTCTTGTGGGTGGAATTTCGTAAAATCCGTTCTTAGCTGACCTCTAATCGGCGGAAGGAATATTCCTACCAAATTTCAAGTCTCTACCGTAAGGCCATAAGGTTTCAGAAATATCGTGATGAGTCAATGTATAGGTGGAACTCTATTTTATATATATAGATTAGCTTCTGATCGAAGCTTTGATTTCGACACACCTAAGTCCCAAAACTTTAAACTGTACTCAAGTAAAAACTAAGTTAAAACTCAGTCTTCGTATAACTAGAAGCTACACGTTAACAATATTGACAATAAAACGAAGTATAGTTTAAAGAACACTAACACAAAACATGGCAGTGAATACTAGATCTGTAGTGTAGAGTCTCATCCCAGTCGAAATCAGTATGTACACCGCATCCCGAGCCAACGGCCGACGCTTCCGCGCCAACCATCCTTTATTTCCTCTCTTGTGAATTTGATTGTTAGATTTTATCTTAAACCGTTTAAAGATTCATTATAACCTTTATCTATATTTCTGTACTTATAATAAAACTGTAATTTGTCCACAATTTTTTTTTTTTTTTGAATTTAATCGATACTGAAGTAATTTATTGAAGTAAAACTTCTTTGCGCACGCTTGGCTTGGGGAGTAAGCTGGTGAATGCGTGACAAGAGCGTTAAGAAAAGTGTGATCGGACGAGGCGAACGCAGCAAGAGAGAGAGGTGTGAGCACACATTTTCTCTCTCACTTTCTCTCATAGCCAGTTACGTTTCGTATATCTAAGACACAGTGCAGGCCTATTTTGCAGGCCTATTGCTAAAGAAGTTTTACTTCAGTCGTGTGGTAGACCATACTCGCTTTTTTCATTGTTGTCTGTTTATGTCTTAGCTAGTCACCGCGTTAAACGGAACGAAACTAATTGTAAATCGAAAAATTATTATTAGTCGCAACTAACCCATGCAATTTATAGCATAACATCGCTTTTAGAATACCTATACGATGGAATTCAAACTAACTCACATATCGATCAGACCTACTATCTCTTTGCATACACACAGATGGAACGTAGTCATCTGAAATAACCTGCCCCCCTAGCCAAGTTGACAATCTACAATCGATAATGGTCTAAGATCCGAGATAGCTAAATATTCCCTCATCAGTCAGTAACCTCAGTCAGCAGTAACCTGGCTGCAGGTAAGTATAGCAATCATAGAGATGGCTGCCTACTACAGTCAGGTATATAATGTAAAATATTAACGGTTTTAGCTTACTACATGTAATTAACATGAGAGGGAAAAGATAAAAAAAAAATTGTAGCAGGCCTATGGTGGCAGAGGTTGTTTTTATAAATTCACAAAATTGAAATCAGCCTATTAAAAATTGTTTCATCTAATTAACAGATGAGGGAAAATTTTGTTATATCCCGGATCTTAGACCATAACGCTATTAGAAAACTAACAAATGTATGGAAATGACACTAGCGTTTGACGTTGTTCGTCAACTTGGCTAAGGAGGCTGAATTGTTCTGATGTTTGTTAGAAACTTTTTCTAATAAATTTCGGCCCACATTTACACTGTAAAGGGTTACTTATTTTTCTCGATTTATCAACCATTATAATTATAATAGTCACATGTTATTACATATCAGTCTTATAAAAAAAAGATAAAGAAAATTTGAGGTTAACAAAAACGAGTGTGATTTTTGATGTAAATTTATCTGAATAGGTATTTATTTGTACTAATTTTTTTCTTTTTTGTATAATAACTAAGCACTTATACATTTCCAACACTTTGTACCTCTATCCGATACCATTTAAACATTAAAATAAAATATCTTATATCTAATTACGTCAACAGACAGGAAACCACACGGAAAACTCGTAACAATTTGTATTAATGATTAAATTATCAAAATTAAATTCGTAGAATGAATACTAAGGATAATTAACAATATGTGATGCAATATTAACCACAAATGTCCTACTTAAATTAATAAATTCAATTTTTTTTGAGGATGAATGTTTGTAACACTTTCACATAATTATAAACTATTGAACAGATTTAGGTGAAACTTTACTGTAAATTTTTTAACTTAAACGTTAACAGCAGGAAATATCCTACTCAAAATCTGGAGTAGCCCGACTGGGGAAGTACCTCATTACAGAAGATCACAGATAAATAATACTGCATTCAAGCAGTGTTGTGTTCCTGTGGTGAGTAAGGTGACCAGAGCTCCGGGCTATTTTGGATTGCGCATAGTATACTTGTAGCAGTATAAGCTACGGTAATCGCTTACCATCAGGTTAGCCGTACACTTGTTTGCCGACCTAGTGGTATAAAAAAAAAACCAGCAATGCAGCTTATACAGCAGAACAATACGTTTTTATCCCCGCATTCTATGGGATCAGAAACTAACCAAGTGATTACAAGGCACCGGTTGTAGTCACTTAAATTTTTTTTGTTTACTTATCAAGTAATGAAACAGTATTTACAAATTAACAATTACAAGCAGCAAAAGAAAATCTCTAAACTTCAACATATCATTATTATGCTTATTCTGTGGGCTATGTTGGTTTCTTTCGCTCTTTCGCGAATAGTCTCATTTCTAATCCTATCTTTGAGATAGATCCCAAGCATAGCCCGTTCATAGCAAGTTGAGTGACTTTAAAATTGTTGATTAGTTAGTCACTTCGTTAGTGTCCACGTCTCGGCCCCGTATATTGGCACAGGCTGGATGCATTGCTCGAAGACTTAAGTTGTAATAAATAAAAATATATTTAAATTAATTACTAGGCTTAGTAAGTTGTGTTTGAGGATATAAAATCATTTGCTAATTAATGCAATTTCAAATGAACATTCGTCATCAAAACCGCAGATACATTGTATCAGTTTTCTTAATTGAATTAATATTTAATTACCGACGTTGGTTTAGCTCAGCGGTTATGTGAACTAAGTGTTACACCAGTGGTCACGTGGGTGGGTTCGATCTCGTCTCAAGGCAAATGATATTTTCATGCGATTTTCAACCGATTATTATACTGCTACAGGGTATACAGGGCTCGGAGGGTAGCGTTAGTTTTATTTCAATTATCTTCTCAAATATCTACACATATTCTTTAATATTTATTTTAAACAAAACAATTGTAGCTTGATTTTATCTTATCTTTAACTGTATCAGAGAGTAAAAAGAATTTTTTGTTCGTTCATTTCTTTGTAGTCGATAAAAATCTTTAACTCTATAATCGATTTTTATTATTCTTTCATTACAAGATAATGTTTTTAAATTTTCAAAGTTCATTCATTACATACATACACACGTTTCGTCTTTATAGTATTAGTATAGACAATGGCTTTTATATTATTTTAATTCGAACGAAATTGATATATAGAAGTAGTTTCAAATATAAATAAATATCTACACAATACACACACGGTCGTCTGTTCCTGAAGTAAGCAACTTAATGCTTGTGTCATAGGTAACAGCCGACTGGTATAGCTACATATTTTTTTTCGATAAACTTACTTATAAATAATACATATATAAATATATAAATAAATATGTATATTACACCCAGACTCGGGGTGGGAATCGAACCCACAAGTCGCGGAGCAGAAAGCAGGGTCACTACAAACTGCGACAACGCGACGGGCTAGTCAAAAGGTATAAGAATAGACGTCAATTGATATCTAATAAGTATGCTTTACAAATCTACAAAACTACAAAATATTGACATTCCTCGCGAACACATCCAACCGATCTTACAATCAAAACACTATATTCTCTCCGTTTCCTCGAAACAATTGAATGGACAGCATTCATTCACTCGCAGGCGATGATCGAGCCGTGTAACGGTATACCTCGTCTATCCACCTCGTCCAACATTCCCTGACCCGCAAGAATGAACCAACTGTCTCTCACTTGGTCATGGTTTTTAATGACGAGGGGGGATGGGTAGGTCAAGTATAATTGGCGGGGATAAGAGGATATTTTGATTCAGTGTCCGTTCTCGGCTTCCGCGAAGAGTACATACGGAATGAGCCAGTATAATGAGAGTCATTTGAAAATTGTTGGATAGGTATGTGTTATTTTAGATGAAGACACTTATTTATACCAAGGCTGATTTCTGATGGTTTCTAAGCTGTATGCTGAAGCTTATGATTATCTAAACTAAATTAGATATTAGTTAAGATAGAACCTATGTGTGTTTCGTATGTATTGAATAAAGTATCAGTATGTAAGTAAGTAAAGAAATTAAAGAATGCATAATTACAATACTATATATCGAACTACAAAAAAAAAATTAGGACAAAATTCAAACATCGTGAGATATAATTTATTACTTTTATCTAAAATTTATTTTTAACTGAGGCAGGGCACATCGGAAAATATCCTTCTTAAAATCTGGAACAGCCAAACTGGGGATGTATCTCGACCTTACAGAAGATCACAACTAAATAATATTCTTCCAAGCAGTGTTGTGTTTCTGTGTTGAATATACTTCTTTCAAGCAGTGTTATGTTCCTGTGGTGAGTAAGGTAAGGTGACCAGAACTTCTGGGAGTGGGGGGATTGGGAATTTTATTTATATACACACAAGTTTCGAAAACAGGTGGTCGATTTTTGAAACGGCTTCCAAAAAAAGCATACTCTTTCGTCGTCAAAAAGTACACTTTTATAAACCCGCATTTTTGAAATCATCTTCGTTCTATTTGAAAAAGACTGGTCGATACCATTCTTTTTCGCAAGTAGTGCACTTTATTTTGATAGATGTTAAGACATATTATGGCTGTCATTATTGCTTCGAGTTGTATAATGTTCTTGAATTTCTTCGTTAATTTGTTGTTTCTGTTTAGTTTTTGTTATAATTTCGTTGAGTTTACTGTTGTTGTAAGTTTTTTTGTTATTATCGTTGAGTTTTAATGGCTAAAATTTAGATCCTGGACCGTCGATTTAGATGTTCATATTTTTTCTGTATAGAAACCTTTTTGTGAATTCTCAGCTTTAGGATTTTTTTTTATTTTTATTTTTTTTACTTAAATACATTTTTATTTTTACTTATTTACTGTCACATTACGTATAAAGTTTGAAGTTAGATAGGTTAGGATTTTTTTTGTAACGAAATTTTGCCGATAAACAGTCTAATTTTGAAGTTAGATAGGTTAGGGTTTTTTTTAAGAGATAGAAATCTGAAAAATACCCAAAACCGAATCGGAGCACCCCACTATCCACGTGGTCTTGGTCTGTCTTACCCCTAGAGTGTAAGAAGTAAAAGCCGGAGGCGTGGAGCCTCGGCTTGCTGGTCGCCTTCGGCTCGCCCGGGTGTCTGCGTTTTGTTACGCAAGGGCGAAAGGGCTGCCCTTCCGAAGCGCCGGAGCCGTCACGGAAAGAAATTATACCGATTAACTGTCAAATTTTGAGATTAGGTCTAAGAGATTTATTTTTCTATTTTTTCAAGAACGGCGCATTACCTTCTATCGCGAGTGGTATGGGGGGTTGGGGGGACCTCCGCCGCCTCCCCCCTCCCACTCTCGCCCTTAAATTCTAAAACTCTAAACGAAAATAACAAAAAAACTTACAACAACAGTAAACTCAACGAAATTATAACAAAAACTAAACAGAAACAACAAATTAACGAAGAAATTCAAGAACATTATACAACTCGAAGCAATAATGACAGCCATAATATGTCTTAACATCTATCAAAATAAAGTGCACTACTTGCGAAAAAGAATGGTATCGACCAGTCTTTTTCAAATAGAACGAAGATGATTTCAAAAATGCGCGTTTTAAAAAAAGTGTACTTTTTGACGACGAAAGAGTATGCTTCTTTTTGGAAGCCGTTTCAAAAATCGACCTCGGATCGTTCTCCTAGAGTAGTGCACTTTTTTTGAAAGAGTGCGAAGATGGAAGCTGTTTCAAAAATCGACCTCCAGGTGTCCTTCCGTTTAGGGGCATATAGAGATATATGTAGGCATACCGTAGCCGTAAATATAAGTGAGAAAAAAATGAAAAAGTATTAAATTACAGCTCAATACTCAGTACCTTTAAAATCGACATATTTGAAAAAAAAATTGTGAAGACATGTAAAGAGGATATAATTATTATTTATCTATAATCGACTTACCTTTTTTATTTTTCGAACTAATGTAGTTCGAGTATCGAGTTAGTAATCAAGTCATCTGAGTTTATATATAATACATATTATATATTGAATAAAGTATCTGTATGTAAGTAACTGGATTAATTACAGAACGCAAATATTGAGGCACGTGTCTGCCAATTATTAAATTAACACGTTGTTCTACTACGGAGTAGATCATGTTAACTGTTCTACTACGCACTAGAACAACTATTAATTTCAGTTATGAGAAATTTACAACCTTATATAGTTCTTTTGTATTTAAACATTAGAGTTATTTTATCTTCTTTGCATAATATTATCATTTGTTTACACTATTGAAGCTACAAAGTTTCTAAATTGCATTTATTGAGATTTAATTTTAGGAAAAGTTTTGTTCAGAAACAATTTGAAAAAGATTCTTGCTGTTGGTTCTATTTAATATTGTGCATTTATATATTAACGGAAGAACAATAATATGCAATGAATTAGATAGCTCTTGAATTAAAAAGTATTTCAAATCAGCCATTTTAAATTTTTTTATCATCATTAATGATACTTAATAAGTATAACAAAATTCTTATTTAATTTTAAATCCTCGGAACTGGGCATAATTCTTGATAAACAGAATACCGGTCACTATACAAACAAGTCTATATCTCCGAAACCGGGTTAGGTTATCGTGATAATGTGCCGATAATACGTTCGGAAGATAATTTAACTGTTTGCCGAGCACTTTAGATGCGGAACGATTCAGTGCCTACGATCTTATCTAGATCTTGATTTGTAATTGTTAAATTATATTTAAACGTATCATCTTCTAGAAATCTAGATTACCTGTTATATAGGTAAAAAAATAGTACCTGTCATATAGGTAAAAGTGTTGAAATCAAAATCAAAGCATGTTCTATTAAACAATTTTGGCTGCCTCATGAGTAAAACAGAACGTCCCAATTGTGTTGTTTGTAATACAAAGGAGGACCTAATGCACCTTTTGATAGAATGTAAAATTAATAAGTCACTTAGAATAAAGCTATTAATAGATACCCGATGTCCTAGACAAGATATTATGTTCCTGTTTAACTCTGTACTTAGTTCTGAATTCGCTAGCAATATCTAATAGTAAACACATAATTCGGTTTTATATACATTCTCTAGAATTAAGGAAACAACTGATCTCTGTCTGAACGCATAATTTGTAATTATGTAAAAATAAGCTGACGTAACCTTATATAGGTGTATGGCTTTATAAGTAAAGAATTAAAAAAAAACCCAAAGATTTGTGTAAGGTACCTGGGTCGAATACGGCCAGCCGGAAAATGTGGCCACATGCCATTATTTAAAACACGAAACTTTGTAATAACCCAAAAGCGACCATAACTTGTCCTTAATGTCGCATGTATCTGATCAGCGTATTGGCCACCCTTCCCGCGTACTCGCAGGTCGCCCAGCATCCATTATAGTAAAACATGCAGTAGAGGTTGTAAAAACATTAAGTAAGTATTGTCTTGTATTTTGTTAGTTTTTTAATAAACATTGTTACTGTTCACATTACAATGTTGTGTGATGATTGTAATTTAATATTTCTTTCTTTATTTATCAAACCATTGCGTATTTTTTATTTGTTAATATAAAAGAAAAAAATTGCGTGACTGTAAATATGACCAGCGTTTGGCCATATTTACAGTAGGTAACGTTTGCTCTACAACTTTTAATGAGTCATATTCATCTTTTTGTGAAATTTTAAAAACTCCGGAGAAAACGTCAAGCTTAAAAACTACACCAAGGGCATAGTCTAGAATAGGAGATACATAATAAATCAACGTTTATAGAGAAAAATTATGAGCCAGGACCATCTAAAGTTTCTTTCCAAAAAAGAAAACAATATTCTGCTAATATGAACAAGAGTGAAGCAGTAACTTCTAAGGTTTCTAAACAAAAAGGCAAAAGAATTCTAAAAAATCTAAAGACTTGGTATTGTTACGTTTGCAATGAGGATAGAGTAGCAGACATGTCACTATGCTTTTTAAGAAAAAACGTATCTCCACGAAGACTGCGTTGGGAGATACTGACAAATTTGTATGAACTCGTTTATCTTTGAAGGGTCTCTTCAAAAATGTTACGTTTTCTTTTCTTAATTTTGTTGATTTTCTATGTTATAGTTTGAATATCATTGCTGATATTTTCAAATTACTATTGTTCTTTATTTGTAATGATTGTCGTCCAAAAAATGTCTTTTAAAGAGACACTATTAAAATATAATATCCATTTTTATTTCAGTTACAGAATAGTGGTTTTTAAACAAGTAAATACACACAACAAATATTTCCACATATATGGGCATATTAACCTACCCCGTCGGAAATATGGCCAATTTATATATTTTTTTAAACTGTTAAAAATACTATTTATCGTTTATTGTCTCTGTACTTTTTTGTCTTTATTATAAAGATAAATAGCAACTTTTCATGAAAAAATGCTAAAACTCGTTTTTTTTAGCTTCTTTATAATAAAAAAAAGGATAACAAACCTTAAGATGGTCATATTCGACCCAGGTACCTTATAGCAAGCTTTACTAGTTATACCGACTTTGATTATTCTCCTTTTATTCGAAATCTGGTATTTGTCATTTCATCACATTTAAATTTAATCGAGATCTGACGAGAGTTATACCTACGAGTAATTACGTGTATTTAATGGACTTCAACTACGATGATGATGTTCTTATTTTAATACTTATGAATGTAAATTGTAGTCGGTTTATTTGTTTAACGCTTCAGCCTGTAATATCCCACTGCTGGGCATAGGCCTCTGTCTTCATGTAGGAGAAGGAGCTTAATTCACCACGCTGCTCCAATGCGGGTTGGCGGATATATTTCCTACTATGAGTAACATCGCTATCAGGTGTACAAGATAACAACCGGGATAGACAGCTTAACGTGCTTTCAGAGGCACGGTGGGGATGCCCACAAGGACTAACAACCAGACCCGAAATAAACATTTGTATAAACACAAATATCCACTCCGAGCGGGAATCGAACCCGCGAGCGTCGGTGTTTACACGGCACACGCACCATCCCACCAGAGCCCGGTCGTCCAGAGAGGTCGTATTTGTTTAAGAACAGACACAATTACTGTTGCTTTTAGATACTTATATATATAAAAGAGATTTCCACCCATAATTATATTGACTCACCACGATATCTCTGTAACCATAAGGCGTAGAGACTTGTTTGGTCGGAATATTCGTTTCGCCGAGTAGAGGTCAGCTAAGAACGGATTTTACGAAATTCCACCCACAAGAGGGGGTTGCGGGAGTTAATAACATATATGGCAAAACAACGTTTGCGGGGTCAGCTAGTATAATATATATGATTCAGTATTTAGCAATCAATGTAAGAATATGCTGATGATACTGACATCTCGTGACACATCTGTCTGAGCGGATTAGAATTCAGCGTCGCGTTTCAGAATCCCTTCCAAGACTTGCAAATAGCTAATGAATGAAGGATGCGCATGTGAATGGGTCTCGACGATTAGTCTTAATTAAAAATACTACCAACCGCCCGCTTGATTGCTAGTGTTTTGTAAACGTGTATTAATTAAAAACATAGAATAGTATTGTTTAAACGCAGTGTTTTATGAATTTTAAATACGAAATTTTATGGAGTTAATTCATTACGTAGCTCCACTGTGTGTTGATGTACATTTTACTTAATAATATTAACGAACGTTTTTTTTTGCTTCAAGCAAGAATCGAATCCGTATCCCTTAGGGCTTAGGCGTTCTTAGAATAGGATCTTACTAACTACCTACTACGTACTTTATACGTACTACGTACGTTACTAAGTACCTATATAGAATGTCTTGCATCCACTACCACTACCACTACAGCCTATCACAGTCCACTGTTGGACATAGGCCTCCACAAGTTCGCGCCCGACATTATGACGCGAACTCATGTGTTTTGCCCATAGTCACCACGCTGGGCAGGCGGGTTGATGTCTTGCATAATTTAGAAAAATCTACTTTTATTAAGGATTAAACTTCGAATTACTTTATGTACTTAATATTACTGCTCAAGAACATATATACCAACATATTGAATAGATATCATTACTGTGTAAGAAAATATGCGTAGTCCCAAAAATTTCAAGATAATTCGTAAATTTTCGTAAAACTTAAATGAATGACGCTAAAACGATAAAGGTACAATAAAGATTACGATCAGAAGTGACACACATCCGTCACGATCGTTTCACGGAACAAAATCGATACGAAGAAGTGATGAATAGATATTCATGAGTACAACACGTCAGTGAAATTAAGGATCGAACAATGAGCATTAATGTATTTTCCTTGATACACTGTCATTTTTTTACGATTAGATCGGCAAACAAGCGCTTGACCCATCTGATGATAACAAGGTGGCGGTGCCGACCTTATCCCCAACCCTCTCCCCAGGAGCTCTGGCTTTCTTACTCACCACTGGAACACAACACTACATGAGAGCAGTATTTATATTAGATGACGCGTTAGCGCAGAGGTCAGAGCTCTGGCTTATGGGCCGGACCCAACCCCCCCCCCCCCCACCTGACACAAGATTAGTAAATCTTGGTGAGGGCCGTTGAGTGTCAAGTGTTTATTTATTATTATTTAGCTGTAATCTTCTGTAAGATTGAGGTACTTTCCCAGAAAATCAGACACTATTCTCATCTTCCTGTATCCCCTAAACTAAGCCTTCAAACAGCTTACTATTTAAAGCAAAGGTTATCTTGGTAAATAGTCTTGACGATGAAGTGTATTGTTTGTATGTAGTTACAGTGAAAATTACATCGGACGCGCCGATTCAAACGACAGAAACAGTGTAGTCATGAAACAAGCACAACATTTATCGAAACTCAAAACATTACAGTAGAGTTACATAACAAAATAATAACATAGAGTACAAAATATTCCATATAAATTTATCACAAAATCGTATCGTAATTGAGACGATTCGAGTGCTCCACTTATTCTATTGGTTTTGCCGAATTTCTTTGATAAGGTAACGCTACCTGATCGGTATCTTGTAAAAGAGATCTGGCCACGATTTGGGCTCAAAACACTTGATAATGTATAATATTTTTTCAATAATCTTATCTCGACTAAACAGCACAATTTATAGGTCGTTTGCTTCTTGATGATTTCAAGAGATTATTGGCTGTAGATTAGTGAAAACTTTTACAAGATATTTATGAAAAGTAAAATAATATGTTTGAGTTTTGTGTTGACAACTTGATACATAATTATGTACATTATTAGGAACCATATTGTGATCTAAGATCCGGGATATAACAAAATATTCCCTCATCTGTTAATTAGATGAAACAATTTTTTATAGGCTGATTTAAATATTGTGAATTTATAAAAACAACCTCTGCCACCATAAGCCTGCTGCAAATAATAATACTTAAAAAAAATTATTTTTTCCCTCTCATGCTAATTGCATGTTAAAACCTTTGCAAGCTAAAACCGTCAATATTTTACATTTTAAACCTGACTGTAGTAGGCACCCATCTCTATGATTGCTATACTTACTTGCAGCCAGGTTACTGCTGACTGAGGTTACTGACCTGGCTGCAGGTAAGTGTAGCAATCATAGAGATGGGTGCCTACTTCAGTCAGGTACATAATGTAAAATATTAACGGTTTTATCTTACTATATGTTATTAACATGAGAGGGAAAAGATAAAAAAAAATTGCAGCAGGCTTGTGGTGGCAGATGTTATATTTGCATTTATTAATATTTATAATATCTTAATTACGACAATGAAACCATAGTTCAGTTTTTTATCTGACGTTTATTTTTCCTTTTGTTACATTTGTCACTGAGTAAATCTAATGCAAATAGTTTAAATACGAATTATACAACATCTTCCCTTTTTACTCCTGACCATACCTGACCGGAGGTCTAACTACCCGACCATATGATGTTGTATAGTAGGATGTTGATGGTGATGATGATTGTTGTTGTGATGGTTGAATTGCGTCACTTTCTTGATTATCGACATCGGGAATGTAAAAAGGAACCATATTTAGAGGCTTTATGTGAAACCTATTTCTAATAAATATCCTCCCATTTTCATTTTCTATCTTGTACGTCCTATCATTTGTCTTTCCTTTAATAATTCCTTTCTTCCAAAATCTCCCTATCCTAAATAACACGCCTTCCCCTGTTTCTATTGGTCTTAGATCTTTTTTATTCCTATTATAAAAATATTTGTCTTTATTTTGCTTTTCTATTAATTTCTCTCTTAAATTTTGGTTGACTTTTGGGTAAAAAGATTTCTGATTAATGGGAACAATACCCCTTATTTTCCTATTAAATAAGTTTTCTGCAGGAGATGCAATTGTATTAGAAATTGGTGTATTACGGAATTCTAATAATACTAGGTATGGGTCTTTTTTCTCATGTATAGCCTTTTTAAACAAATTTTTAATGGTCTGAATTTCTCTTTCCACCATGCCATTTGATTGTGGATATTCTGGACTAGACATAATATGCTCAAAGTTGTATTGATTAGCAAACGCTTTAAAACTCATGCTGGAAAACTGTGGCCCCCCGTCACTAAATATTTTTCGTGGAATGCCGTGTCTACTAAATATTTGTTTTAACTTGTCAATGATATCTTCACTTTTTATCTCTTTTAATGCAGTAATCTCTGGATATTTGGAATAATAATCTATAACAATTAAATAATCAGTACCATATAAATGAAATAAATCAATACCCACTTTTTCCCACGGTAACTCTGGTACCGCATGTGGAATTAAAGTCTCTTTTTTATTATTGTTACTAAAAATCTTACATGTTTCACACCGCAATACTAAATCTGTGATTTCGTGTACCATTCTGGGCCAATACATAGCCTCGTTTGCACGCAACAACGTTTTTGTTATGCCTAAATGTGGAAAATGCGCCCGATGTAACATCTCCTTTCTTAATTCAGGCGGCACTACCAAAGAATCGCCTTTGAATATCAAGTTTGACTTATATGTCAAGCTGTCTCTTACATGCCAGTATGATCTTATTTTCTCCGGTACAGAGATTTTATGGCTTGGCCAACCTTTAAGGATAAATTCCTTTAACAACTTCATTTCTTCATTATTTCTCGTAAAGTTTTGAACATTATTTAATTGCTTTTCACTTATGTTTAATGTTTGTATCACTAGATTAATATTAGCCTCAATATTACTCTCTTCTAGGTCAATTTGCATATTGTCATCCGTATCAAATGTTCTAGATAAAGCATCTGCTATATACAATTCCTTGCCACGCTTATAGACTAAATTAAATTCATATTTTTGCAACTTGATTAACATACGTTGTATACGTGGCGAAGTGGAATTCAATGGTTTTTTCATTATACCTATTAATGGATTGTGATCGGTTTCAATAGTTATATGTCTACCAAATATGAACTGATTAAATCTTTCACAGCCAAACAAAATTGCCAACAATTCTTTTTCAATCTGCGCGTAGCGCTGCTGACATTCGCTTAAAGCTTTTGATGCATAAGCCACTGGTAATCCATTTTGTAATAATACAGCGCCTAATCCATCTTTAGAACTATCAACGGAAAGAACTACCGGTAACTTTTCATCAAAAAATTGTAATACGGGTTTCTCAGTTAGTATCTTTTTTAACTCATTAAATACTCTTTCATGTTGCTCTAACCAGATAAAATTTACATCTTTTTTTAACAAACTTCTCAATGGTGAAAATAAATTTTGAAAATTTGGAATAAACTTAGAAACATAATTAATTACTCCAAGAAATCTTTCTAGTTCCTTTCTGTCCTTTGGACTTTTCATAGATACGATTGCTTTTATCCTACTATCATCAAGTGTAATACCATCCTTGCTTATAATATGTCCTAAATATTTTAACTGCTGTACGTCAATCTTACATTTATCCTTATTTAGTTTTAAATTCTCTTGTCTCAATCTATCGAGTACATTTTTAAGACGTTTATCATGTTCTTGTTTCGTTTTACCCCAAATCAAAATATCGTCAATATATACATCAACCCCATCTAAATCATCTAGTATTTGACGCATTCGGTGTTGATAAACTTCAGACGCACTACAAATTCCAAAAGGCATTCTTAGAAATTTGTATCTACCAAACGGAGTATTAAAACAACATAAATCAGAGCTTGCTGCAGATAACTTTATATTCCAAAATCCATTTTTTACATCTAGAGTGCTAAAATATTTAGCACCTGAAAGTTTACTAGTGATCTCCTCAAGAGTGGGTAGTTCTAAGTGTTGCCTTTTGATAACTTCATTTAAGTCCTTAGGGTCTAAGCACAACCTCAAATCTCCGTTAGGTTTGTGAACAATAACTAAAGAATTGACCCACTCTGTAGGATGTGATACTTTAGATATCACTCCTATTTTTTCCAGTTCATCAAGTTTTCTCTTTAAAATTGGTTGAATCGCTATAGGAACTCGTCTACTCGCATGAACAACTGGAGTGGCATTTTGTTTTAATTTAATATCATATTCCTGTTTCATACATCCTAAGCCTTCAAATAAATCCCTATACTCAGATAATGTATTAATTTCATTGATTTCTAAATTTTGAGTTTTTAAAGGATTAATTAAATTCATTTTAATCGCTGAATGTAGTCCTAATATGTTGCATGCTTTATCTGAGTTTACTACATAGAAATCTAATACGTAGTTTTTGCCATCATACTTAATAGGCAAAGAACACTTTCCAAGACAGTTAATTACTTGACCTGTATATGTTGTCAGCCTGGCTTTACACTCTAAAAGATTATTTTTGTCTAATCCTAAACTTGACAAGTTTCTTCCAGATAATAAATTCGCCTGAGCACCAGTATCGACTTTTAAATCAAGAGGCACATTATTAGATCCAACGACAATTATCCAATCCTTCGTGTCTTCCTTTAGAGCATTTATGAAGACTGATCCAAAAACTATAGTCTTAATATTCTCCTCCATATTTTCACATTTTCTCTCATCATTATTATCTTCCACATTATGAATAAAACGATTTTTGCATTTATTTGCAAAATGATTGTAGCCATTGCAACGAACACAGCGCTTACCAAAAGCTGAACATCTCTTCACTGGATGAATATAGCCACATCTTTGACACTCACGTGTATAATTTATATATCTGTCTTCCTTCGTATTCTTTCCAGCATTATCTGCTGTGTTTGGTTTTTTATTAATCTTATGTATGTTATAGTCTACATCGTTTAAATTATCTATATTGTTCGAAGTACTAGTCGATAAACAAATTTTCTCAAGTTGCATTTTTGTTTCTTGCGATGTACGACATACATCAATAGCTTTAGCTAAGGTCAAATCTTTTGTACGTAACAATCTATCCTTTACTGTTTTGTCAGAAATTCCACACACTAGTCTATCTCTTATCAAGCTATCTGTTAAAAAATCAAAGTTACACGTACTCGAAAGATCTCTCAGAGCCACTGAATAATCCTCATAAGATTCTCCTTCATTTTGATTCCTGGTAAAGAATTTATATCTTTCGTAAATCTCATTTCTTTCAGGATTAAAATGTTCTTCGAATTTTTCAATTACTTTTTTAAACTCAAATCGATGTTCCGGTTTCTCAAAATTAAATCCATTATATAATTTTATTGCCCTGTCTCCTATGGCGTTTAATAACAAAGCTGTTTTTGTTTTTTCGTCCTTAGCTTCATTTCCAGATGCAATAATAAAGATTTCATACCTTTGTTTGAAAAATCTCCAGTTTTCGGACATTGACCCCTGCCAACTAATTTCTGTTGGCAGATTTATCGATCCATTTGCTGTGAATACTTTTTTCTCCATTTTATAATATTTATGTAATTTTCTATTAAATAGTAATATTATTCACAATTAAATACGCTTTTCCGACTGCGCCATGTTATATTTGCATTTATTAATATTTATAATATCTTAATTACGACAATGAAACCATAGTTCAGTTTTTTATCTGACGTTTATTTTTCCTTTTGTTACATTTGTCACTGAGTAAATCTAATGCAAATAGTTTAAATACGAATTATACAACAGCAGAGGTTGTTTTTATAAATTCACAATATTGAAATCAGCCTATAAAAAATTGTTTCATCTAATTAACAGATGAGGGAAGATTTAGCTTCTCGGATCTTAGACCAATAGTTTTTCCCAATTTTGTATGCTTGATATTTGAATCTCTTCCCAAATAATAACCAAATAGTTGAGACAACCTTCTTGGAACGCAACTAAAAAAACTACACAATATGTATTGTAGTATTTTTGGTGCAGTAAAATAGATATACCTACAGACAAAGTTCTAAATATATGTATTAGTATTTTATCATCTATCATCGTAATAAAGACCAATAAAATACGTTTACCTAAAATATCTCTTATGTACGAACATCGACCGATTACAATTTTATCAGGAGAATAAAGAATTGATAGTAACTTTTTTTTTAATTTTGGCATCTTTTTTTTGTTATTTTAATAATAAATTATTATTTAAATAAATTTAATGTTTATTTTTATATAACAAATATGGTTGTTAACTTATTATTTTTACCTAATAATCCTTTTCAAGTAGATAGTTTCTAAGAACTGAGACATTTTTAGTAGTTTTACATAATTGTTTTTGCATAATTGTTTTACTACTTGTCGTAAATATTTGAAGTTCTTTGTCACAGGTTTGTTCATGTCGTTTTATTAACTTTGGCAGAAACCAGTCTCTTCTACTCTCTTTTTTTGTAATTTTATAAAAACTTTTTTTCTTAATAGGATGAGAAATGTATTATTGTTGTAACATTTTAACCATACCTAAGTATTATATTAGGAGTACGGTCTACATAATTATATGTATAAATTCTGTTCACTGTCATAAATCAGTCATTATAATTAATTAAAATCCATTCGCAACTAGTTGAGTGTATTATTTTTATGTTTAGACAAACATTGAGTACCTACTCATCAGTGACGTAGCGAGCTCTCGCACCCGGGGCACAATACCTTTTTAGCCAGAAGTTTGGCCCAGAGCATTCGAAAAAAATAATAATTAATATGTCCAGCAAAGTTTTTGTTTTGCGAACCATTTGGCGCACTTTGTTAGTAGCGCCCGGGGCATCCCCACTATCCCACTACAGCCTATCACGGTCCACTGTTGGACATAGGCCTCCACAAGTTCGCGCCCGACATTATGACGCGAACTCATGTGTTTTGCCCATAGTCACCACGCTGGGCAGGCGGGTTGGTGACCGCAGGGCTGGCTTTGTCGCACCGAAGATGCTGCTGCCCGTCTTCGGTCTGTGTATTTCAAAGCCAGCATATATGGTTATCCCGCCATCCGTCGGCTTTTTAAGTTCCAAGGTGGTAGTGGAACTGTGTTATCCCTTAGTCGCCTCTTACGACACCCACGGGAAGAGAGGGGGTAGCTACATTCTTTAGTGCCGTAGCCACACAGCACCGCCCGGGGCATGATGACCCCTTTCCCCCTCCCGCGCTGTGCCAATGCTACTCATACTATCAAGAAAGAATTCAGGTCTGTTTGTAATGGGTCCCAAATCAGTCACTACTCACTAAGGCTTTAGCGCAAAACCTCTCATTGTACTTCTCATTCTTTTTCTCGGGCCCAAAAATCCTATTTCTAATTTTGTCTATTAGGTAATAAATTTCACTAATGCGAAGTCAGGTCGATTGCTTATGTATATATTCTTTATTGCACTAAGTAATTACAACAACACATTATAATAAAGGAAGTAGGCAAGGGCGAACTTATCTCTAAAAGAGATCTCTTCCAGTCAACCCATATGTATGGAAAATTAGGTTAATTTTTTTGCAGTAATAAAACCTACTTGCCTTAAATACTTTCAAACGAAGTACCTCCATAATATGTAGGTACATGGTAAATAGGTAACGCATACCAGCAAACTAAATTTTCTTCAATAACTTCACTTGAATACCACTTCATAGTATAACAATGGATCTATTCTTAATATTATCATAATACTACATGGAAATATATACTTTATAACACAAAATAATATGGTCTAAAACCCTTTCTATGATAACTGATTTATGATGAATAGTTATTGATATAAATTCTTTAGGATCTTCAACTCTATTGATATGAATTAAAGATTATAATTGTATGATGTTTTTTTACAGGTTCTCTGGAACGCCGGAACCCGCATCGCGCAGGCGCGGCACTGACTCACCTTATCAATAGAGTTATTCTGTAAAAATACTGAAATAAAAATAATAATTATTATATTGTTTAATGATAAAAGCAATAAATGTTTCTTTTTTTTTGTATTTAAATTTTTCTGTATTTTTTAGAGTTTACTCCTTAAGAACCCCAACACACAACCCCCCTACCCCCTACAAGGCCCGTATCATAAAAAAAATACGGTCACTTGATATTTCAGCGACGTAGATACCATGGCCGCGGGTGACTCAAAAAATATAGGAGTGAAATTTTGTGAATCAACTGACGCGAAACATTGACGCTTAAAGTAATGAACTAGTTCATTATGCAGGTCGGGAGCATCAAATACGCCACAGAAATCTTTACAGACATCCACCAACTCTATATTTCCCCTACCAGTCCTGAAGGAATTGAAGCCATGGCATTCCGGAAAAATGCCGTACGATGCATAGATTAATATCCGAAAATGCGTGTATTCTAAAAATTGTATATTGTCTTTCGATTGCTGAAATAAAATAAAATAATATACAGAAATTTCTTTCGATTATTTGAAATTCATGTGTTTGACAAGCAGAAAGATAGAACAGTGTTAGTTGGGTCAGCTTGTTTTCAATAATTTTTATTGAATCACCCTGTTCTCTTATCGCTATCTCTTATTGTTCAAACCGCTACATTACTGCGTTTTCTTCCGCAATCTATACAAATCGCTTATTACAGTCTTCGTCCTTGCTGCATACTTGACTAGCCTATACTTTACTTAGCCTATATTTATATAGGTTTCAAATGAATCTTCTTCAGAACAGAATAAATATTGCAGAGACTTAAATGCCATTTCTGGTATGTCATTCTTATGAATGTTATTATAATTTTTATCATTGTATGTTAATATTAAGATATAATACGGAGGAATCTTTTTGTTTGTTTTTATACAACTGTGCCATGCTCAGAATTCATTGAAAAAGTTTATAGGTGACTAACGTGAAGGTCTAGTTTCTAGAACCCAGAATATCTGGTCATCTGTTTCTGCTACTCTAAATATAAGTTATGTCATCAGGTTTGATGATATGAAATCACAATAAAAATAGACGATATACATTTCGTCAACATCGTGAATATTCAATTATTGTATTAATTGCAAATATTAATTAAATTAGAAAATGGCGTATTTATTTGTTTAGTAGGTACGCGTAATAAACTTGACAGATTTGTAAAGTTCTTTTGTTTTAGAAATCTATTTTGACAAGGAAAATTATATAAATACTAGCTCACCCGGCAAACGTTGTTTTGCCACATATTTTATTAACCCCCCTTTTCCCCTCCCCTCCCTTATAACTTAGGGGTATGAAAAACAGATGTTGTCCGATTCTCAGACCTACCCAGTATGCACACAAAATTTCATAAAAGTCGGTCCAGTCGTTTCGGAGGAGTATTGTAACTCTAACATTGTGACACGAGAATTTTATATATAAGATTATCGACAACACATTATACAACGACTCAGGAGGTAGACTTTACCACAAGTGTCACCGCGCGAGTCCACTAGTGAATATAAAAAGTTCAGGACTGATGGATGCTTGTTAATCATTCATTCAAAACTACCTAATAAATTGCGATCAAAGCATACACAAATTGAAAGTCATAATCAACATTTTGACACCATTTGTAGCTGCAAAAAAAAACAGCATAAAATGAGTCATAAAAATCCACAGACTATGATCACGAAGGCACGTGACAAAGAGCCGGTGTTTATTATATTTCGATATTACTCATCATGTGACCACGCCGCGGTTGAATTATACAGACTCCCCCACTGGGGCGGGCGGCGCTTTTATCGCAAACAACGTTTAATTATACCTCCTTTTGTTTTTCAACTCAGGCTCTACTATATACATATACACATAGTTAATACACACATACATACATTCATTTTTTGTCTATTATGGACTTAGTAATTGGTTTTACTTCGGGACTATGATATATTGGTCACTTTTGAAAAATTATCATAAATTTATTTGCAGCTTCTTCTCAGCACAGTTAGTTTATTAGATACTAGCATACCGCCCGAAGCGAAGCCGTCGCACGGTTATTTAACAAAAATTTCAAATTATTTTTGTTCCTTAATTTTTTTGAAAATATATTATATATGTCACCCGCCGGTAGTGTAGCATCCCAACAGTGAAAGAATTTTTCAAATCTGTTCAGTAGTTTCGGAGCCTATTCAATGCAAAATTGCGAACAAACAAACAAACAAAGCTTTCCTCTTTATAATATTAAGTATAGATTTTATTGTAAAAATTCAATTTTTCTAAGATAGGCTACAACAATATTCATATAACAATACCTATACATACTATTGAACAAAATCTGGAGCAACCCGATTAGCACCTCAATCTTAAAAACAGAGTTAAATAATGTTGGTGCCGATATATAAACTTTTAGAACATCTTTTTTTATAGAACTTGTAGAACCTAATATGAGTACCTACAAACAAATAAATACAGTTTTCAGTTGTACTAAATCCTTACCTTGATATAAGCAGATAAGAGAGAAAATATTCAAGATGAGTTTTCCACAACCTTGTAATAACTGTAGTTATACGACGAAGCCGAGGATTTCATCCCCTCACTCACCCCTTTTTGTATACAACTATATAATACACAGTTCGGTGTCATTTCTCCCTCGTGGGCGGGCGGCGCCTACGAATGCGCAAATAAGGCGCCCCTTGTAGTGAGATAAATACTTTACATTGGAAACTACTATAGATAATGTAGAGTAAGGTACCTACAGAAATATAAATAATCTCAAAAAAAATCGAATAAATTTATCACAAAATTATACCTCCATTAAATTCAGAATTTAGTTGTTCAATTACAGGTGATAGACCCTATATATGTAACCTTTTTAAGTAAGTATTATTTTATTGTAATTACGAATAATTGATCATCAATAAAATATTAAAAAATACACATAAATGTTTAACTAAACACCGGAATAATAAATACGTTTTAAAAAGTTCCTAGTTTCATACTAATTAATATAACAAATGTTTTTAACCTTTATTTTTTAACAAGTCAATCAAAAAAATAAAAAATATCATTCTTTATTTGAAAACTTACGTAATACCAGTATTAAATACAGCACTATATAGAACGTTTGGAAACGCCAGTATCTGACGTGGCGCGTTCTCCCCAGAGCAAATCGATCCACAGAATAACCCAACACAAGAACGTCTTATCTCAGATCCCTTTACGGAAAGTTCGACTTTAACTCCGTAATAAACTTGATTACAACGACTAAAATCGTATATCAGCGCTTTAGTTTTTCCCTAGAGAACCATCTTTGAATGTTCCATATTTAAATTGGTCTATCATTGTTGCTCGTACAACCTATAATGAATCCTATGCTCCAGTCATAAAGTTTAAATATAATTTGAAGCGTCCACTTTAAGAGAATCGATCTCGTTCCTGATCCAGCTTAAAATGGTCACAAGAATATAAACATGCGCTATAGGAAAATGGACTTTAAAATCCATGTTTGTCAAATAAATTGAGAAAATATAGTTTGAAGGGCAAAATACAGGGAGTAATGTTCTATCTCTGCAGGAATAAATTGAGATCGCATTCTATTTGATACAGAGGTCCCATTGGCTGAGATTTTCAGAGGGAAGCATTAAGAGGAATGTTATATAAATAGAAATTGCATCAAGTAACAGTAAATAAATATCCCATGTGTTTTTTATTTTTATTTTAGAATAGACAAAGGTCAAACACTAGATTAACTCATTGAAACATTTAAGTGCTTTCAAAAAAGTTTCAATATGTTATTAAAATTATCAATGTGTAAAAATTAGGAACTATATAAATTGAAAGTAGTTTAAATAATGTGATATTAGTAATAAGATCACAATTGCACTTTTTTAAAGATAAAATATTGTTGTTATCTTTAATGTTATTCCTAATATGCAATAACGTATTCAATAAAATAAATAAATAAATCAACTTATAAAACGGTCAGTGTAAGGACAATAAGATGGTGGGTTAGGTAAAGGCCCGCGTCCATTAGGCTCGCCGAGCAGAGTCGAATCGAATCGCAAAAAGTCGCCTACTATACATTTTCTATGAAACTGCGTCCATTAGCGACGCGCCGCGGCGCGCCGAATCGAATCGACCGAGGGAGTCGCACGACTCTTAAGCCCGCGTCTACTAGCTGCCGAGCAGAGTCGAATCGAATCGCAAAAAGTCGCCCACTATACATTTTCTATGAAACTGCGTCCATTAGCGACGCGCCGCGGCGCGCCGAATCGAATCGACCGAGGTAGTCGCTCGACAAGCGACTTTCTTCGTTCGATTCGGCGCGCCCCACTCTCCAGTCGCAGTGTTGGCAACTTTAAGGATTTTCCCCTAAATTCAGGGATATTTTGCAAATAGCGGGAAAGTCTTAGGGGAGACATTTTTTAGGGTATTTCTTTGGGAATTTTAATCGTCAGAACGTAATATACTTTAATATAAAAAATTATTAAAAATAACATACAAACAAAATTATAAATAATAAACATACAAAAGCAAAGTATACAAAATAATTGGTTTTCTATTTTAAAATCCTTTGAAAAATAAAAAATTAATAAAAATAAATATGTCTTTTTTTAAATAACTTCAATTAGGTTAGGTTAGGTTTAGGGGATTTTGTTTTTGATTTAGGGGCTTTTATTAAAGGATTTCGGAAAACGTTTTTTCAAGAGTTGGCAACACTGCCCAGTCGACGCGGAGAAGCGGATGCTCGCCAACGTATTTTTAATTATTAGTATCAAGTTTTAATACGTTTAAAAACTTATAAAAATCCTAGCTTCAACAAAAATGAATGAAGAATTATTAATATCACTGGTCCAACAATATACAGAATTGTTTAATCACGAAGATCGACATTATCACGAATTCACGATGACCTGCGTAGGGCATGCACCCGGGTTTACCCGGTTCTCAAAAACCCGGGAAAACCCGGGTTTTTTGTTGATCTTGAGAACCCGTTCTGAATAATATGAAACCCGGTTCTCCCGGTTCCGACCAAAATATTAAAATGTAAAGTATTATTTATATTTTGCTGCGTTATTTAAAAAATGTATTCTATCTGGCAACGTCGGACTCGCGTGCATCGCGAATTTCCTCCTCCGGAGAACCCAATCGACAAAAAATCATGGTGGGGCCCAGAGCTAAATCGCCATAGAACTAAGGTCAGGAAAGCACTCAATAGAGCCATGAATACATATAATCACCAGGATTGGGATCACTACAAAAATGTAAAGGCCTTGTACAAGAAGCGGATACGTTTTTGGAGGACTCGAGCTTGGCGCAACTTCTGCGAAGCGATTGAGTCATTTGTGCAGGCCAGTAGAATCCGCAAAATCCTTACAGGGGACCCACAACGAGAGCTGGTGTCCCTGAGGAAACTGGACAATTCCTACACCAAAACACTAGAAGAGTCACATCAAGTGCTAATCCAGACGCACTTCCCGAACTGTACTATGGTTACCACAACCAACTGGCAGGATACAACCAAAGAAAATAGCGTGGGCAATCAAGAGCTTCCAGCCTTTCAAAACGCCAGGACCAGACGGTGTATGCCCTGCGTTTCTCGAATGGGGAGGCACACGATTGAACCCCACACTTAACTCAATCTTTCAAGCCTGCCTGGCATTTGGCTAGGTGCCCAAATCATGGAGAGAAGTAAAGGTTATCTTTATACCTAAACCCGGCAAGGCAGACTACTCAGATGCAAGGTCCTATAGGCCGATCAGTCTCACTTCCTTCCTTCTAAAGACTTTGGAGAGACTGAGCGATAGATACCTGAGAGATAACGTACTACCAAAAGTACCACTACATAAGAATCAACATGCTTATAGTGCAGGTAAATCTACAGAATCAGCCTTACACGCTGTAGTGGGCAAGATCGAAGAGGCACTTACAATCAAAGAATCATGTCTAGGCACCTTTATCGACATCGAAGGTGCATTTGATAAAACTAACTTCAACAGCATAGTCACAGCACTAAACCGCCACAATACAAACCTAACTATAACTGCTTGGATCCGAAACATGCTGGCAAGTAGGATTGTGAGGGTAGACAACGACAATAAACAAGGTGCTATTGTTGCTAAAGGGTGCCCCCAGGGAGGGGTGTTATCACCCTTGCTATGGAACGTAGTAATCAACGATCTAATATCCTTGCTAAACGACAACAGATATTATACAATAGGATATGCAGACGACCTGGCTATTCTAGTAACAGGCAAGTTCACTAGTACACTTTGCGAACTAACTCAGACAGCCCTGCTATTAGTAGAAAGATGGTGCGAAGAGCATAATCTATCCATAAACCCGAATAAAACGGAATTAGTTATGTTCACGAACAAACGAGACTTGGGAAATTATACTCTACCTATGCTCTTTAACTCAACCCTGAATTTAACCACAGAGGTTAAATATCTTGGTGTAATTACTTGATAATAAACTAAACTGGTCCAAACACCTGGAAATCAAATTAAACAAAGCCAGCATCATCTTCTGGCAGTGCCGTAGAATGATTGGGAAGAGCTGGGGCCTTAACCCTAAACTGACCCTATGGCTCTACACAGCGGTCATCAGACCCATGATCACTTATGGAGCTGTGGTATGGTGGCGCAGAACACTTCTCACCACAGCACAATCCAAGCTACAAAGCTGGCAAAGATTAGTGTGCATGGCAGTCACGGGCTGCATGAGAACCACTCCTACAGCGGCAATGGAGGCCATGCTTAATATTCTTCCACTTCATTTATTTATTCAGCAAGAAGCTGCTACTACTGCAGCGAGATTAAAGAACCACAAACTACTGTGTTCAACTGGCACACCACATATAAAAATTTTGGAAGATGGATGGATTGTTTTATTTCGTATTTTTCTGTGGTATTATAAAAGAACCGGGTAGAACCGGGTTACCCGGTTCTGAGCTTGATTTGGAACCGGGTTTCAGAAATTTGGAACCGGACTCGGTTCTGCATGCCTTACCTGCGTCGGATGAATATATGGGAAGAAAACGGGAGAACTATGAATGAAACTCGGGAGTTTTGTTTTATTATTAGTGAAAATATTTACCTATTTATATTTATTTATTTAATTATTAAGGTTTGCTAGCAGTTGTTACATTTATGGTACATTACAATATTAATTTTATTATTGACTACACTTCCATGTATAACCATATTAAAGCAAACACGACATGCAAATAGGTATCCTGTTATAGAAGAAAACTTGATCAAACATTAGCAATAACTCAGAAAAGAAAATAAAGCATAAAATATAAAGATGATAATATACCTACCTATTTCTTTTTAAAATTTTTAGTGCCAAACAGTAACATAATTATTATGAGAGATATATTATTGTTTATATTGTATATATATATCTATGTATCTTATATATCTATATATATCTACTAATAAATAAAATTATAGTGTCTGTTTTTAATATTAAAATAAACGCTTTTTATTAAATGCATATGGATCTATACACGGTATTTATATAGATACCAAAATAACATTTTTTACGATTTTTGTTTGTCTGTCTGTCTGTCTGTCTGTTTGTTCCGGCTAATCTCTGAAACGGCTGGACCGATTTTGACGGAACTTTCACTGGCAGATAGCTGATGTAATAAGGTGTAACTTAGGATACTTTTATTTTAGATTTTTTTTTTATAACTGCGAACTGAACAATAACAGTCGCGAGCAGAGCTAGTATATATATAACCTTCATATTTTTTACAAACTATGATGCTGGAATCCTCTCCTGGGAATATTTGTTTTCCATGGAACGGAGCCTGCATTAGACAAAAAAAATCTGTTTAATTTCTCTCGAATTTCGAATACGGCTACTCGTTACGTATTCTCCTCTTCTTCATCAAAAAGTATTTGAAATAAAAACATCTCTTCATCTGAGCTGTCCATGATGCAAACACGACTTAATTTCATGAAGAGTTGGAGACGAATGAACAATTCGATTCGACGCGTCACAGATAGACGCACAGGAATAAATGCGATTCGCTTCGATTCGACGCGCTTCTGATGTAGTCGACGCTAGGCTTTAGGTGTAAGAAGGTGAGTCACGTCCTTTATTACTAAATGTAATCACAAATCACATAGGTAATATTTGATATAGGTACCTTAGACTAATCACGTAATAATTGCTATACCTAGACTGTAACAAATTGAATTTTTTTTTTTTGTTCTTTATTTGTGATGAAAGAATATGAAAAAATCCATATACCTATTCAGGAAAAAAGATATGGGGGTACCTACAAAGATCTCCGGGTCAGCTGGTAAAAAGTAAGTATAGTAAGATCACATATTTTTCGAACCTCACATTAACCTTACATTACCTTTATTTGATAAGTCGGTTATAAATCCTCGTAAGCAAAGCGACCTGTTTCTTCTATTTATAAGTAAAATCACATTAATCTCTCAAAGTAAAAATTTAACAGAAAATCCCCCGACATGGAACTATAAAGGTTTACGCACAATACGCGGTTGAGTCCCATCAAACACCTTCGAACGCCATTGTTCGAAAAGCCATTGTCAGAATTTAGGAAATCTCGGAAAATAGACTAGGAGTCATAATTTTTTTCAATGTACAATTTTTTACTTTACAATATTTATTTTATACTTTATTGCACACCACAAATACATTACAAAAAAAGCTAAAAGCTAGTTACAGATTATAAAGTACAATGGGCGGACTAATGCTAATTAGTAATTAGCCATTTCTTTCAGACCATCCAAACACATAAAAGAAAACTTCATAAAGAGACTTGATAGATGGTGTAGTTATAGAAAAAACTTGCATACAAATGTCTACATTCTAATAATTGTAGAAAATACATAAATAAATGAAAAAAAATACATCAAATTATTTTTTATTATTAATGGAGAAATAAGATAAATATTTTCTATTTTATTTTTGACTAGTGACGCGAGTTTATCTACACTTTTCTTTCTTTCACACCAACCACGGAAGAAATCTTTGATATTATTATTATTATATTGTATTTGGGAATTAAGCTCATTTAGAAGGTCAGTTTGAATAATTCTTTTGTCTTATTAACTAAGAAAATAGTTTCCAATGTCCTTAATTTTGTACTACCGTTAGTGTTGTTTCCCTTCACATTCCAGAAACAAAAAACTATTTCAATAAATCTTTCGAAGAATTCTCACCGTCAGACGTTATTATTAAAATCGTAAATTACGTCAATAAAAGTAAGTATTTTAGAAGTTTACCATTTAGGAAAAAACTAATCCTTGTTTATGCTTTATAAAGTTTTATAGAAAGTTTCTATTCTTCTAAGTTTTATAGAAAGTTTCTATGAAACTTTATAAAGCATAAACAAGGATTAGTTTTTGAAGAAACCATAATTATAATATATCGTAAACGATGTTTATTTGAAGTAGCATATATTAAAATCTTAACACATAAAATAGTCACTATCTCCTAAACTAAGTGTATTCGGTACCAGGCGCTGCTAGACAGTTAGGGGGTGGTTGTAGGGGATGGGAGTAGGTGGTGATAATTAATATTCGAGCCTTTCAGCGCACTTCCGTGCCTTCTTTGTGGGTTTTCGTACATAATCCTAAAGAAAATGTAACAAAATATTGTTTGGGAAATGCTTCAATATTCTTGTGTCTGTTAAATTGATTTCCGTTTTCTTTTTTTTTTCTTTTTATATTGTTATAAACACGGTTAAATAAATGAATTTTAGTAAGAATACGTATATTACTTTAGCAACTGTAAAATTTTTTTTAGAGCAAATACGTAACCCTTCAATTTGCTGGAAGCTCCTCTTTGCAGCATTCAGTAGAAATTAGAAAAGGTTTCACCTACCTTTTCTTTAGAAGTAGTTATCATCATTCATCTTCTACATTTGTATTTTTAGAGGAAGTTTACTAAAAAAAGTGTATACTTACGTAATATAAATATATCCATAATACATATAATAGGTAATTAAAGAAAAGATTTTTCGTCTAATATTTCCTTTGATAATGTGTTGTACCTACCTACAGTCGTGCTTCTTTTCCTTCAGAATTTCTGTACAAAATATGATTCTCTATAAACCACTTTATGCAGTGTCGTAGCAAGGGGTGGGCTAAGTGGGCTCTTGCCCATGACTTCCCATTTAAAGAAGCCTCGCGAAGCCCTCAGACCTTACAATAAACTTTACGTTTGAATTATAACTTCATAAATGTACATAAAGATAACTGAGGTAGGGCACAGCAGGAAATTTCCTGCTCAAAATATGGAGCAGCCCGACTGGGGTAGTACCTCGACCTTACAGAAGACCACAGCTAAATAATACTGTTTTAAAGCAGTATTGTGTTCCTGTTGGTGAGTAAGGTGACCAGAGCTCCTGGCGGGGGATTGGGGATAGGGTCGGCAACGCGCTTGCGATGCTTCTGGTGTTGCAGGCGTCTATATGCTACGGTCTTACCATCAGGTGAGCCGTACGCTTGTTTGCCAACCTAGTTACATAAAAAAAATAAAAAAAAAAAAAAATTAAAAAAAAAATAAAAAAAATAAAAAATAATAAAAAAAATAAAAAAAAAAATAAAAAAAAAATTAAAAAAAAAAAAAATAAAAAATAAAAATAAAGGCATGTTTGTTTGTGAGCCTAATAAGAATGCCCTCTTTAGTCAGACTACGAGGCATTTTTAAATTTCAACTATCGTAACCGCTAAATTGTGGTACATGACACTTGGGCAGATTTTGGGAGCGAAAGAAAAGAGACACTGATGCGACTTCGCTCACCTGTATTTTATAAGTTCACACACGTCTGACTTAATCGTATTATATGCGTTTTCTGTCAATTTAATAATAAATAGACAGAAACAAGTAAAACGAAATGACGGAGCGAAATTATCAGATAACTTTTTTTCAAACAACTGAAACATCGAACCAGTCCTTTGCCCAATCAACGCACGCAATGAATTCCAATGCACATTTAGCAATGAAATGTTTCGATCAATGTTTAATAGATCGTAATAATTGTGCAGTTCTACAGGACGCATGCAACTTACGTGTTTTTCTACGCTTCAGGTGTATATCTACTCGAAGTTTTTTTGTTATTATGTCGTAACTTATCAAGTATCTTGCGTGGTTCAACTGTTGCTTCAAGATTGACTATGTAACGATGTTGGTGGTTAATTTTTCAGGTCAGTTTGGTATTAAATTGTGATGTCATGAAGTATGAAAATGGTTAATTTCATGGTATCGATATTATTTTCTTTAGTTAATGATAATTGTGATGATGGTGTTTTGTTGTTGATTGAGTTGTTTTGATATACATAGTAACAATCGCAGTATAAACACGAGAAGGTATAACAAAATTGTAACTCCACGCTTCCGACTGCGCCAAGTAAACGTCTCTTTATTCGTTTATTGGGTTATGGTATTCGCATGCATAATAAAATTCCACAAACGATATTGAAATTGTCTGTATTCAATTTAAATTTTGAAATGATTTTATCTACTGAATTACTATAACCCCGATACCCCCATCGCAAAGTAATAATACTAGATATATGCAATATGCATACTATCTTTAATTTTCACAATACACTCGTATACTTTAGTTTGTAATTATAGCTTATAACAATGTATAAATAACATGAGATGCTAAAGCCACACCTAGACATAATACATCTAAAGGGAAAGCCAAACGAAATCCGGCCCGCAGACTGCAAGATTAACGAAATGGCTTCAAAACGATCAATACTCTAATCTCTCGCTCTTTCGTCCTTGTCTCTCCAGATCGGCTCGCTCATCTGAACGAAGCACCTTATACTATACATAATAAGGCCTATAATTGAATGGCAATTAAAGCATTCGCTAAGATACTCCTCACGCCCACGCGATGTTAGGTAAGGATTTTACTAACAAATATACTTACGAAAATAGTTTGGTGTACATAGGCGTTATTTATTAGGAAAATTAAGGTGAGCGTAAATGTTTGGTACTTTAATATAGACCATATTCAATAGTTATACCATTTATATAATGTTTTAGATGATTCCAATGATTAAAATATAACTTTGAATCAGTTTTCTGGATTCTAAATGACTTGGTAGAGTCTTCTCTGCTATATTGACAGGCGGTAAAGCCATTGATCGAAATTAATAATAAACTTAATAACCGTAGCGAGCTCAAAATTATATTTCTTATAATATAGGTACTATAGGTATGTGAACTCTTAGTTTAATAACAATTAACAGTAAATGTCCGTAAACTTTTTTATTCTTACCTAAAAACACACACATACACACACACACACACACACACACACACACACACACACACACACACACACACAGCCAGACAGGCCTCTCCAAGTTCGCGCCAGAAAATCTCAAAATAGCTGTTTGATTACTACTTATATCACCAGGATCTTCATTTATATTTAAGAGACTATTTCAGTAGCTGCTGTTAAGATTGATCTCGCAAATAGATTACGGATAAGCCATCGTATATTATGCTTTCTAAGCTTTTGCTTATCTGCTAAATACAGTTGTTTGTCAGTTCACTACATATATGACAAATGATATGCAACTAGAGAAATTATCTCAAACTTACCATCAATGGAATATATGTAGAATAGCGTGTCCCCAAATTCGTGGAAATTTTTCCAGAGGCATTATAATTTCTTCAAAAACTGTTACTAGGTAGAGATCCCTAGTACAAATTTTTCATCTGATTAGTATCAAGTTAATTTTCCGGGAGTAACTTCATTTTGATGAGACGAACAAAAAGTTCCTCTCCGAAAACTCTCGATTGTGGTAGATAATAGAGTTAGCAGGAGATAGAGCAGCAGTGAGCGTAGGACCGGGATAACGTACCACGCAATTTGTAGGACAATATTACCATCAAATTATATAGATATTAACTAACTAAAAGAAAAAAAATCAGCTGGTTCGTAATAATTTTTGATGACCTTACGAGGTTATCAACTTGGTGACCTCGTAAGGTCATCAAAAATTGATTTTTTTTTCTGATTTTTTTTTCTTTTAGTTAGTTAATATTTATATAATTTGATGGTAATATAAATATGTGCTGTGTGGCTACGGCACTAAAGAATGTAGCCACCCCCTCTCTTCCCGTGGGTGTCGTAAGAGGCGACTAAGGGATAACACAGTTTCACTACCACCTTGGAACTTAAAAAGCCGATGGATGGCGGGATAACCATCCATGCTGGCTTTGAAATACACAGGCCGAAGACGGGCAGCAGCGTCTTCGGTGCGACAAAGCCAGCCCTGCGGTCACCAACCCGCCTGCCCAGCGTGGTGACTATGGGCAAAACACATGAGTTCGCGTTATAATGTCGGGCGCGAACTTGTGGAGGCCTATGTCCTACAGTGGACTGTGATAGGCTGTAGTGGTGGGGGGGGGGGGGGTAATATTGTCCTACAAATTGCGTGGTACGTTACGCCGGTCCTACGCTCACTGCTGCTTTATCTCCTGCTAACTCTATTATCTACCACAATCGAGAGTTTTCGAAGAGGAACTTTTTGTTCGTCTCATCAAAATGAAGCTACTCCCGGAAAATTAGCTTGATACTAATCAGATGAAAAATTTGTACTAGGGATCCCTACCTATACAGCAGAGGGCAGACTGTACAGTGTTAATCTTATATATAAAATTCTCGTGTCACAATGTTAGTTACACTACTCCTCCGAAACGGCTGGACCGATTTTTATGAAATTTTGTGTGCATATCGGGTAGGTCTGAGAATCGGCCAACATCTATTTTTCATACCCCTAAGTTAAAAAGGGGTCCCCCCCCTTAAGGGGGTTAATAACATATAAATACTTTTGGCAAAACAACGTTTGCGGGGTCAGCTAGTATTAGACTATAATTTTTCTTTTGAAGATATTCAGTCAATGGTATAAAAATATACACACAGTCAATGTAACCTAACAAGCTCTATGAATTCAGTCGTTTCATACTTATCATGGCAGATAAACTTTTCGTTCGTATCTCAATGTTATGATGATGTTATGATGATAATGTATAAAAATCACAGAAGTAAATATATGTCAATTTTGAATTTGGCATCATCGAAAATGTATAGGTATTATATTTAGATATTTCCAGTTTTTCTATTTAACTATGAAATAACATTTTGTTTACTGTAAGAAAATCAGATCATAATGAATATTAAAAAAAAAACGCTGAATTGATGAAGCCACTTTCAAATTACCTGAATTGTATCCGTTCTTGTTCAAATATTCCGAAATTAAAAATGTCGAAGACGGTTTATGTGAAGTCAAATTCGTATTTCTTTGTAAATCTAGATTAAACTATGTGAATCAAGTAATTCTATTGTTAAGTTATAAATTAACGAACACATACATTGGCCTCTGAACAAATAACGTATAATAAAGTCATACTCGAGCCAGTACATACCGAAATTCTTTCGCGGCGTATGTAGGCGTCTTGCGCACGCGCATTTCTTCATTGTATTCAAATGAGTGACCCCTCGTTTGAGACAAGTGGTCAGCGACAACTTTCTGATCTTGAGTTTTACTACCGACTTCAGGGAATGTGTGTGATGTGTTTTTTATATTTTGTTTTTAGTTGTGAGTAATGTGACGTCAATATGATTATGGTACTTAATAACAGTAACTTGATACGATTTGAAGTTTTTCCACAGTTTTGTCATAGGACGCTGTGACTTAAAATTGTAAATTAAATACTAATTTAGTAAGCACATTACTAAAAAGTATATAATAATTCGTTATGTCTGGAACAATTGCCAATAATAAATAATTGTATCAGTGTCACTTTGGCGAGGAGAAAGTATTAAATATATTTCTTTTCGTTTACTTCTTAACAAAGGTAATATATATCATACTTAATAGTGCTAAAAGAAAACGATAACTATGTGAAATTAAAAGTAATAATTACTTTAAGCACATATGCTACAATAAATCTTAGGAAGGCGAAGGACTTTCTTATCTCAAGAAAAATAGACACAAAGAAATGATCGATTTGATAATTTTAACACAAACTGTACCAGTATAATAATAGTAGCCCAGTCAAATTAGTATTTTAGATTGACAAAAATTGGAAGCAGCAATTTTCCTTCGGAATTTGTTGGAGGGTGTCACTGGTAGTCTAAATTTTAAAAGTAGGAGTACCAGACTTGTTGCTTCATCCGCCATCTTGATTTAAAGGGTTATTTTTTGTCTCTTGAATAACTCCTTGGAACCTTGGAGGTTAAAAAGATGCTAAAAATCATCACGTGATTAGTGCTCGACCCCTTACCGGAATAAATGTTTATACAAACTTTCAACTTACTTATTTTTTTTCAAGTAATATATTTTTTTTATTATGCCGTTTCATTCAGAAGTTGACCTCTTTTTCAGATTAAATCACTAGTAAACTTACTTCATTATCCGCCCACCCGCATTGGAGCAGTGTGGTGGATTAAGCTCTGATCCTTCTTCTCCTACTCTCCTACATGGGGATGGTTTCTCCTACATGGGCCTATGCCCAACCGTGGGATTGGGATATTACAGGCTGAAGCGAAGCGTAGCGCGTTGGCGTATCTATCTAGGACTAATTTCCACGAGGGGGATGAGGCCTGGTGCTCTACTACTAAGAAAAAATCAAAAAGCTATGATTGGCTTTTTAAGTGTCTAGACTAGAATTTCAAATTAGTGACAAAATGCAAAATTCAACACGAGAACATACTGGGGTAGGCCAACGTAGCTCCACTTCAGTATACGAATATGATCTTGTAAACGGCCTTTGTAAACACTTTATATATACCTATGGTAGTTCAATAATAAAGGACAGTATCTTTTCCTTGAAGTTATCTATCGTTATCTATATATATACTATTATTATATTATTACGTAAATAAATCAAGGTATTTCTGTGACATTGTTGGTAATAATTAAGTGTTGTGATTAAACGTTTGCGGCTTTCTTTCAAGTTGATTTTGATATGATAATTATTTTTGGTTTTTAAAACCAAAAATAAAGAAGTTTTTAAAGCCACTTATTAAAAATATGTAGGTAACATTAGCTACATTACAAACTTAGGTAATGTGCCCAATGCTAAGCAATAAACAACAATATTTTTATTTTGCCCTAATCTCTAGTGTCTCGGTAGACATCGCCTATCTGTTATATCATCGGCTTTATTAAATATTACAATACAACAAATCACCTAATGTTGCCCGAGAGGAAAAAAACTCGGTACTCTTTTCCTGAGGTCGTTATACAAAAAAGTAAACAAAATTCACCGTAACACTATAAAATTACTGGGACAAACACTAAACAGCCAATCCTGTGTGCCGAAATCACCATACGCCACCTGGAACTATATCTAATAACAAGGCGGAGAGAGATATAGAGATAGCCTGGTCACTCCACATTCAATCCCATGCCTTTTCATCGTTAAGGTAGCTGTTGATATCGTAATAAGCTTTTCTTTAACAATAAATGGGAACCTTATAAATAATCACAGCCAAATAATACTTCTCTGAAGTATGTAGTGTTGTGTTCCTATTGTGATCAAGGTAGGCCGAGCTTCTGGAGAGGATCAGGGTCACCCCTGGTAACTTATTTTGTAATGTACCTGGCGTTGCAGGCATCCATAGGCTAAGTCCCTTTTTCCATCAAACGGAACGTATTGTGTATCACTGTATTGTTTTATCTTTTTTTTTTCGTGACAAAGGTGGCAGTGTACTATTAGTAAAAGAATGAAATGAAGAAAGAAAATTGGATTAGGTTTATACAACTAAGCCCTAATTTGAGAGAGTAGCTGGAACACACATCAACAAGTTTAAAATGTGCTAGTTATTCATACGTAACGATATTCAATATTAGCGGTTCCGTAATCGCACAGCTATCGCGTGCAGTCGCACGACACACTCGCGATTTAACACTCATTGTCAGTGAGTATTCGTGCTGAATCGTTGTGTAAGGGTGGATTTAGACCAAGCGAACAAAGAGCTAGAGCTAGAACAAGAGCATTCTTTATTGATCTACGAACACTCGTATTCATATACATATATAACAACGAAAGAATGCTCTACGCCTGTTTACACTAAAAGAATTTGATAAGAATTTGATGTAGTGGGGATAGAATGAGCATTCGCTCGTCTGATGTAAATCGACCATAACTTATGGTAAATCAAACGACAATTATTAGGTATATTTTAAACCTGAACCTTTATACAAGTACTTTTCAAATAAATTTATTTTTACTCAATTATGTCTTAAATGTGTTTACGTTTTGACGACTCTATTCGAATGATAGTCAATTTGTCTGTATGTTTGTTTTATCAAATAATAACTAATATGACGCGAAAAGAAAATAAAGTCATTATGCATCCTTAGTAGTATTTTGTTTTGTTTTGTCAAAATTGGTTTTTAGATTTACGTTCTTAAGCAATAAAAGTTACTAAAATTCGTAAACCTTGGTTAATTAATAGAGAAGATTGAGCAATGAGCATATAATATACCATGTAATTACTTACTTTATTGACATGATAGGTATTTGTATAATCTATAATTCTATAGAAAACGAATTCTAAAAAAACTAACTTCAAAAAACTACAAAATACAAAATTATATGATTGTGTTTACACACTTAGGCACAAAGATTGTTTGAGTAATACCTAGGCTAGGTGCTCCGAGTATAATAGTAATAGACAATTAAGAATATGTGTTACATAACTATTTTTAATATGTGTATATATATTATGGTTACAAGGATATATGAAGATAACATATGGATACTCTATAAAAATATCCCCGTAGCCCATAAACCTACTACAACACAAATCGTTTATTAAAATAGTATAAAAGTTGATATAACACAAGATTATGATATAAAATATAACCTTATAATTACATAAATAACCAATTAACACTTAAATAACGACTGGTCTAACGAATCTTAGGAAACTTCACTTTTTTGTTGTTTTAACGCGTTATTCGAACATGTGTATCGCGTTTTATTTAACGCTTGTTTTTCTTTTCTTTTAATTAAGACATTTAACGCTGACGTCGATTTTTTATCAGTATTAAAATAGTTTCCGTAACAAAATATTATTTTCTATTAATTTAATTTTATTTTAATTATAAGTAGGGATCCCTAGTACATTTTTTTAACCTGATCAGTATCAAGCTAATTTTCCGTGAGTAGCTTCATTTTGATGAGACGAACAAAAAGTTCCTCTTCGAAAACTCTCGATTGTGGTAGATTTTATTTATTTTATTTATTTTACACTTTGGAAAACTTACAGCTAATAAAACATATGTAACATAAAATTACAACAGTTATAAGGCCAATTACAAGTTTTCGCTTATATACAATGCTTTAGTACCTAATTACAAGCTGTTGTACACTATAATGTATGTGATAAAGTACCTATACTATTAAAAATTAAAAAAAAAATACAATTGTTGTTAAGAGAGAAAAAAGCTATCACACAATGTTTTCTTTAATTTTGGAACACTAGTATGGAAAAGATCTACGTCGAATTCCTGGCTTACGCTGTTGAAAGAACGACTCGCTCTTACAATATATGAGTTCTGCCTGTATGTGTTACTGGCGTAGGGTATATCCAGTAGGTTAAATTTACGAAAACGCGCAGAAGGCACACGAAGACCAAACTTGTTCAGCAATTCAGGGGTAAAATGATAGGGATAAAAGATAATAGAGTTAGCAGGAGATAGAGCAGCAGTGAGCGTAGGACCGGGATAACGTACCACGAAATTTGTAGGACAATGTTACTATTAAATTATATAAACATTAACTAAGTAAAAGAAAAAAAATCATAAAAAAATCTATTTTTGATGACCTTACGAGGTCATCAAGTTGATGACCTCGTAAGGTCATCAAAAATTATTACTAACCAGCTGTTTTTTTTAGTTACTTAATATTTATATAATTTGATGGTAATATTGTCCTCCAAATTGCGTGGCACGTTATCCCGGTCCTACGCTCACTGCTGCTCTACCTCCCGCTAACTCTATTATCTACCACAATCGAGAGTTTTCGAAGAGGAACTTTTTGTTCGTCTCATCAAAATGAAGCTACTCACGGAAAATTAGCTTGATACTGATCAGGTTAAAAAATGTACTAGGGATCCCTACCTATTAGAGCGAATACTTTTAAAACGACGACCGCTCTGGTGTAATGGTGCGTGTGCCGTGTCGGCGGCACCTAAACACCGACGGTCGCGGGTTCAATTTGTGTTTGTACAAATATTTATTTCCGGTCTGGTTGTTACACTTTGTTCGTCTCCCTACCGTACCTCGAAGAGCAAGTTAAGTTCGGTTGTTATCATGTACACCTGATACTATACTTACGTTACTCATACGCTTCAGCCTGTAATATCCTACTGCTGGGCATAGGCCTCTTTCCCCATGTAGGAGAAGAATCAGAGCTTAATCCACCACGCTGCTCCAGTGCGGGTTGGCGGATATATTTCCTACTGGCGCGAACTTGGGGAGGCCTATGTCTAGCAATGGACTGCAATAGGCTGAACTGACTGACTGAAGTAAAACTTCTTTAGCAATAGGCCTGCGCTGTGGCTTAGATATACCTACGAAACGTAACTGGGTATGAGAGAAAGAGAGAAAGCAAATGTGTGCTCGCAACTCTCTTTCTTGCTCCGTTTGCCTTGCCCAATCACACTTTTCGTAACGTAACCATGTCAAGCTTGTGTAAAGATGTTTTACTTCAAAAAGTGACAAGTCACTGCTATAATAAGCTCGTTTAAACAAACAAACGTATAAACTCATCATTATTATAATATATTACCGTAAAAGCAGCGTAATCAGTAAAAACTACTATTGACGCGTCACGGTAGCGGCCCCGAGATAGAGAATATACGAGTACGTATAACGTTAACGTAACGTGGAGTGTTTACTTAGCGTTCACGGGCAGCTGGCTTTATTGTTTGAAAGCGATAGTTTGACAACTCGCATTATGCTGTTAGCTATATAATCTGTGCGAATTATATTATGTCTATTGGAATCAACTTTATTTAATTGGGTTGATTTTTTTTCTAGTTTACTCCTTAAGAATCGATTTTCATATAATGCCCCCGGTGTGAAAAAAAATATGAGGAGTAAAATCTACTGAACGAACGACCTCGTTACGTTTTTGGCGCTATCTGCTACGACGTTTACGATGGGACCGGCTACGACGGCTACGACGGTATCGGTTACGAAGTTTTCTAATAATGCCATCGATAGATTCATTTATTTACCACTAGCTGCTGCCCGCGACGTCGTCTGCGTGCGTTCACTGCTCGTTCCCCGTAGGTGATAGCGTGATAATATGTAGCCTATGTTCTGACCCAACTTCTTAATAATATTCATGCTAAATTTGAAGCAAATCCATGCAGTACTTTTTGAGTTTATCCCGGACATACATACAGACAAACAGACAAACAGACGAAAATTTTAAAAACTATATTTTTGGCTTCGGTATCGATTGTAGATCACACCCCAAGTATTCTTTTAAAAAAATATTCAATGTACAGTTTTGACTTTCCTACCATTTTATTATATGTATAGATTTGATATGGTATTCATCTTTTTCTTAGACTATGAAGTCTTTTTTGTGCATATTTAGAGAGTCGATCTGAAGAAGTACCTAAACTCCAGTTGTGCGGCGGAGCTGACACACACACTTTTTTTGGACTAACGTCATTCTTTTTTTTAACTTTTAGATGTTTGACCATTTTAGTTCTGTATTTAACTATACTGTGTGTGATATTATATAAATATACCCGTGGGAATAGTTTTTTTTTTTGTAATTATAATGTTTTTAATTTTTTGGTCTAAGATCCGGAATATAACAAAATCTTCCCTCATCTGTTAATTAGATGAAACAATTTGTATAGGCTGATTTCAATATTGTGAATTTATAAAAACAACCTCTGCCTCCATAAGCCTGCTGCAAATAATAATACTTAAAAAAAATTTTTCTTCTAAAAAATCTTTTCCCTCTCATGTTAATTACATGTAGCAGGCTAAAACCGTTAATATTTTACATTATATACCTGACTATAGTACGCACCCATCTCTATGATTGCTATACTTACCTGCAGCCAGGTTACTGCTGACTGAGGTTACTGACCTGGCTGCAGGTAAGTGTAGCAATCATAGAGATGGCTGCCTACTACAGTCAGGTACATAATGTAAAATATTAACGGTTTTAGCTTACTACATGTAATTAACATGAGAGGGAAAAGATTAAAAAAAAAATTTACAGCAGGCTTATGGTAGCAGAGGTTGTTTTTATAAATTCACAATATTGAAATAAGCCTATAAAAATTGTTTCATCTAATTAACAGATGAGGGAAGATTTAGCTTCTCGGATCTTAGACCATTTGTTTACTTTTTCAGATGGCTGACATCTCGCTGACTCTCTCTATCTTATTTAGTTAGATTTATTGTGCTATATTATAATATGTATCTATAAGGTCATCTGTTTTTTTTATCAGAATGTTTTTATTTATTTTTTTCTTCTGTCATGTGCCTTTAAAAAATCGTGTTTTTATTTTTATATGTATGTTGTTGATTAATATCACAGACCAAATGTAATCTTTAATATTTTTTAAACGATATAAAGAATTTTTGTACCTATTTTAGGTGAAAATGTCATGTTATAAATTATATCAAATGATGAATTTCATGATGACTGTTAAATTTCGCTTATAACATGACAAATGTGATGATTAAATTTTGAAATAAAACTAATAAGCCTGATTATTAGATTAATCACAGCTAAAATAGAAAATACTTACTTATTACAAAATATTAAAAGAAACAAAAAAAAAACACTACTCAAAACTGATGGATAAGTCGCGTTTTTTAAAGATTAATAATTATTGAATAAACGAACCTACCTAGTAAGTAAAGAACTCCTTTCTTACTTCTACAGAACTATTTACTAATCTGTGCTTCTAGTATTAAAATTTAATAAAATTTCATTAATAAATTTCTTTAACAAATTAAAGAAAAGATGTTAACCATTTAAAGAAAACCACGTCCACGTTATTTTCAGGTAGGTTTTCGCATAACTATACCTAACTCACTATAACTAAAGAGATAGGTACATCGATTAAAGATTATCTATATGTAGTCACAAGACATAGAAAGTTCGTAACGAATTAACAATATACAATACGATACAGTATACAATACGATTCCGATCTTCTTATCAAGTTTTATCAATTCCTTTCACACAAAACACTAATAACTAACAATTCCCCAAAAAAAAAACACTTCACTTTTCATTGCTTAAATATATGACTTTAATAGACACGCTTAAACGCCCACTTTTTTTATCAAAAAACCTCGAGATCGCTAAAGATACAAAGATTAACGTTGAAATAAAAATCTCAGTAAAACAAAAGCAACAATTAAAGTAATAAACAAAAGGGCAATTATAGTACATCTTATGATGCGTCTTAGCACGCGTCGTAGAGCGGTAGTGTACGAAAACATTATAAATAACAACTAATCATAGAAAAAACTACTTTATGTTTGAGTACTAAGGTATAATTAAAATGCAAATTTAATTTTGTTGTCGTGTATAGTCTCGCACGCAGCCAACTCTCCGACCAATGACCGCGCTTTCACTGTCATCCATCTTTGTTCGAATCGATTTTGATTTTAAAATTGGAACGTCGAACGGTATGATCATGAGCTGAATTGAGTTTGAAACTCGAAAATGACGTTTCGTAGCGTTTTATTGCAAATGTAATCCAGATACTGACTGACTGGCATGAGAAGTATAGTCTGAAAATGTAGACCTTTGTTATTATTCATATTATTATTTTAACATAATTAAGTTTTTTTTTCAGTAATTTATATTTCATCCTCCATGCATCATCTTTCTCTTTTCTCTTATTTACAAATTTTAATATTATCGTAGAGAACGTGTAACAAAAGAGGTTCTTTATCTGATTACTAGACTTTGGAAAACAAATCTTCAGTCTCTCAAAAATACGATTTTTATCACAGTACCTACAATATTGGACACAATAATATTGTAGGTACAACTTCATAGATTGAAATCATGGAAAAAAAAGTTGCCAGTTCGGAGATTTCCTAAAAGTTTATTGTTCGTCACGTTATGAAAAATAACCGTGATAGAAACAAATGGACAGCGGCGTATTACCTTATAGGTAGTGGGGTTCTGGAAGGAAACCCTAAAAACATATAATAAATTCAAACAGATTGAATAAATCTGATACGTCTCATTTGTCTTATCAGGTTAAATAAGTAGTACCTGGGTGACCGAGCCCAGCTCGGTATTTTAATTTTATTTTTTGTTTTTTTTTTTTCGGTATTTTTATATTTTAATTTTATTTAAATAATAAATCACGAGTGAAATTAAAAAAAAAAAAAAGAAAAAAAATAATCTGGAGACTGAGATTCGAACCCGGGTCAAAGCGATTTGAAATCCGTAGCTTTCCTAATTACACTATTACAGCTATATTAATAAATGGTGAAATTAAGCTTCGTATTCTAATGATATTTTTTCATTGCCTAAAAACAGGGATAAAACGACATTTTTTTAAAATGAATCCTAGCTAGATCAATTTTTCGCCCCCGAAATCCCCTGCATACTAAATTTCACGAAAATCGTTGGAGCCGATTCCGAGATTCAGAAAATATATATATATATATATATATATATATACAAGAATTGCTCGTTTAATAGTATAAGATTAATAAAAGTAAAATTAGACACAATCTCAGATTCCCAGAGATGTTTGCTTAGCTCAGAGCTCAGGTGTTCTCTATGGCGGTCTGCTTATGCATTATTATAGGGTTGACAGTTGTAATTTATTTTATTTATCTTTTAATTGTTTTTCATATGTCTGTTAGACAAAGAGTTCGATAATAGACAAAGAGTTCGATAGTTTAATTAAATACATATATATAACAAGGTATGTCAGTACGTGTAGAGGATTAAAAATATAACTAAGTACTGTAAATTTTATTTCATTCTTTTATAAGACATTAAACCTTAAGGCTAGTATAAAGGTACTAGATTAACTTTTATGTTTTTCGTTTTAGATTTTTTAAATAGTATGGTATCAACTTATATGTTAATTTTTATATGAAAAACCAAAACTAAACGACTAAGAGTCCATATTTTATTTACCAATGAGTAAATCTTTCTCTTATGAACTTAAATAATATTTTTATAAATATGATGTAATGTAATTGACCCGAAATTAAATCTGAGTCAACTAATTTTCTTACCAAATTATTTTAATAATTTTGATTACCAAATGAGGAGAAATGACTGTTGCATAAGAAAAAATATTTACTCTTAACGATTGGAAACCCTTATTCATCTCACTTATTCCGGTAGACAACATCGTGAGAATCTCCCGCAGCTCGTAACGTGGTCAATTGTACACATTATCTATGTTAATATGTACCGCGACTTCACTTGTCATGTGTAAGATAATAAAGAAGAAGTTTCTTTACGTAAATCTCAGGAAAAGCTACTGTGGCTTTGATATTTTTTTTTTGCTATGGAAAATGTGTTTAAATGGAGTCGCGTGTACGATGTACATATTATATACGAGTGTATTTAAATAAATAAAAATAAATGTATAAATAGGCTGACACACTCACGGCCGTCTGTTTCTAAAGTAGGCAAATTTATGCCTGTGTTCTAACTGTTCTATGTAACAGCCGGCTGTATTATTTATATGTATATTTTTTGTAATAAATGTACATATAAATAATATGTTAGTATATTTTTTGTAATAAATGTACATATAAATAATACATACATAAAAATATATTACACCCTGACACCTCACGAGACTCAAACCAAATATCTCTAAAACAAACAATAGGTTCCAACACAACCTGCTCCAACTGTCATATTTTAAACGTTATATAGATCCACTTTTAATGAAACCAATAGACAATTGCAACAGACTAAAAAGTTGTATAATATAGTTTTGTAACTTTTTTATATATTAAAAAATTCATAAAACAGTTTTATTACATAACTAGCTTCTGCGCGCGACTTCGTCGGCGTGGACTCCTCTCCTATTGGTGTTAGCGTGATGACACATAGCCTATAGCCTTCCTCGATAAATGGGCTATCTAACACTGAAAGAATTTTTCAAATCGGCCCAGTAGATCCAGAGATTACCGCGTTCAAACAAACAAACAAACAAACAAACAAACAAACAAACAAACAAACAAACAAACTCTTCAGCTTTATATATTAGTATAGATACGTGATGTAGCTAGACATCACGCGGGATGTTATTTGCTTTTACCATAAAATGTTCCGCGTCTGTGAGTAATAGTGTCATGTTTTATAGCCTACAGCAACCTCATCACTACATATTATAAAACAAAGTCGCTTCCCGCTGTCTGTCTGTCCCTATATATGCTTAGATCTTAAAAACTACGCAACGGATTTTGATGCAGTTTTTTTAATAGATAGAGTGATTCCAGAGGAAGGTTTATATGTATAATATATTCACAATATAGTAGAGGAACACTGATCATTTTCGCAACCGTGCGAAGCCGGGGCGGGTCGCTAGTTAAAGATATTTCAAAGTTTCTTATTTTCTGAAGTAGGTATATATATTTCATTTTTTGTTCATTGAAAAAAAGATTTGCTGAATGTCAATGATCGGAAACAAAATCTAAGCATAGAGAAAAAGCAATCATTTTATTTATTTATTGTTCCTTACAAAAATATCATGGACAATATACGCTACTTATATATGTACAATGTACATAATTATATACCTACCAATATTGATTGGTTGATTCAACCTGTGACATCCCACTACTAAGCAAATGCTTCTTTCTCCTTGTAAGAGAAGGATTAAAGCCCAATCCAGCACGCTGCTCTAGTGAGAGTTGATGTATTATTTCCCGACTATGATGGATCGCTTGGTGTCTATAACAACAATCGGGGGCGACAGCTTAAGCGTCCTCTCCGAGGCACGGTGGGGACACCCTCGAGGACAGACTCAGACCGGAACTAAATATTTGTATACCTGTATATATATTACTTATATAATATGTATATACTGACTTTGACTAGCCCGTTGGCGCAGTTATAGTTGTCACAAAATAAGAGGCCCGTTTGGACGTTTAACAAATACCCGAGAACGTAACTTGGTACGAAACTGTAAGAAACAATAAAAGAATTATTAATAACATAAAAAGTTTTTAAAACATACGTAAATTTACTGGTGCGTTAAATATTATGATAGAATATATTGGGAGTGTTCTTTTCGCGCTTACTTTATAGTAGCATGCAATTTGTAATTATTACGAAACGTCTCAAAAACAGTTACGTTCTAAGTCTTTTTGTTTTTAAATACTAGTGTTGTAACAAGTTAATTACTGAATTTCAGCAGCATCATTCGATTTTAATAGTAAATCGATATTGTGTAGTGATCTCTACTGAGAATAATTTTATTGTATTTGCTCGCAAACGAAAAAAAAACGACTTCAATGACATTGACAATTAACACAACGTAGGTAGACGAAAAAATAATCAACTAAATACGCGTTATCAAAGATTACAGTCTTTATAGCTACCATGGTCACGGGAAAACAATGTCCTCATGTAGAGAACCCTAATAAAACGCGAGAAAACCTGAAAAAGTTGTTTCATTATAATGAGAGAAATTGGCGTAAACATTAGAAAACAATAAAAAAAAAATAAGATTAAAGACAAATTGATCTTTTGTACCATTGTATTATTTCAATTTACCTACAATATTAAAGTTTTAGTTAAATTTTCTAATCAGAAATGTAATTCAATATACTTTACACTACATAATCAAATCGATCAAATACTAATACAAACTTGAATCGATTTATCGTGAGTATCGAATACCGAGTCGTATGGTTACTTCCCTATTTACGTCTCGATGACATATGTCCAAACGGGCCTATTATTTTGCGATGACTATAGTAGTGACCCTGCTTTCTGCTCCGAGGGTCGTGGGTTCGATTCCCACCCCGAGTCTGGGTGTAATGTATGTATTTATTTATATATGTATATATGTATTATTTATATGTATGTTTATCGAAAAAAATGTAGCTATACCAGTCGGCTGTTACCTATAACACAAGCATTAAGTTGCTTACTTTAGGAACAGACGACCGTGTGTGTATTGTGTAGATATTTATTTATTTATTATATACCTATTCATGTTACTTTTTCAATAACTCGTGGCGTACGTAAGTACACCGGATGCGGAGTCAAAGATCGAGACCGTATGCATATGCAAACAATCTTTATCACGTCGCCAACATGACTCCATCATTGTATTATGATTATCAGTTTCAATAATTTATTTTAAGCTTTATATAACTGGATAACTCTGCTCACCTGCCTGTATGTCTTCAATGTATGATGTATTAGCGTAACATGACGTATGTCTGAAGTGGGCGGGCATACGAAATATTTTTAAGGCGTCAAGTGGACCCTATAATTTTTTACCACCTTCGTACTTTATAGAAAGACCTTTCTTTTGTTTAAATAGCCCTACAATCTATTTACAATTAGATTAGAGTTCCAGATACAAAGTCTATAAGTGTAAAACTAATGTCCTTGATTTATTCGATAATAATCTACAGTTTTGTAATTATGTCTACGTGTAGGTACAAACCTTACCGTTATGTATTGTGTGATAATAAACATGTGTTAATATATACCATTTATGTACTTTGTATTTTTTATGTTTGTTATTTGTGTGCAATGAAATGTTTTCAATTTAAACTAGTGACCTTATAATTTAATTTCGTATGCTCGAATCATAAAAGCTACATTACATTATGCCTAAATGCTATTAATATGTACCTAATATTAATAATAATAACTTGTAGTTTATTTAGTTATAAGCAAATACATCCGACGATGTCAGCTATACTGCTAATTAGAAAACTCTAAATCTTGCCTGCAGAAAACTATCATTACCTACTAAATTTTCTTGAATCAAAAAATAAACAACTGAAAACCATACAACGAAGGATATATTTTGAAAAAAATGCTAATATAGCTTCATGTTACAATTAACTTATCATTTACTTAGCGAGAATAGTTGTGAAATTTAGATTTAATTTTATACTTTAATAGTTACGCTACGACAATTTAACAAAACGGTTTCTGAGTATAGTTATATTTTTATAAATATTACAAATGTTGTAAGATTTAGGTAATGTAATATTGCACAGGCATTCTTGAATTTTGGCTCAATTTTTTTATCACCTTTCTCTATCGTTCCAAATTGTATTTCTCCTAATTTTAATCACATCCCACGTCAACATGTTTTCGTCATTTCATTCGTTCAGACACTTTACATATAACCTTCAAAATCCTATTGAAGTTTAAGTCATTTTCATTGTACGTGACATTGGCTTAATCATCTGTGATATCTTAGCGTTATTGGTAGCCATTAATAATAATTAAATTATGTAATTAACTTTACACATTCGTACAATTTACCATAACTTTATGAGTAAAGATATCTTAGTATCACTCATTATGTTAAGTCAACTTTTCTTTTCTGCTTCATCCTCTTGATTTCTTATATCCTGATCACTATCAGTAATTTTTGCATCGACAACGAACCAATAAGCCCTTTACATAATTTTTATTATCTCAGTGGTATTCATAAATGTTTAGTGCGATGTACATTATTGATTTGCTTGCTGTTGTAGAACAGGGTACCATGTCTAAACTAAACGGAGACATGACTAAACTTGACTGAGACCTGTCAAGTTTAGTTTTAGCTAGAGCTGAGATGCTCTTCAAAGTGATTATACTTCACGCTTCGTCCTCGAGATTAGTATTTTAGGTTATTAACAACATGTAGTAACGCGTTAGTGTTACCGCTATTGACACTATGGTTGAGAGTAGGTACTTTATTTTATTTTTTTTTTTTTTTAAATGTGGGTATTTTACAAACTATGACCGTCATATTCCAACTTCTGCTGTTCATTCGCAGTTTAGTGCTCAACCGCTCGACACGTATTTCGGATTCGCGGACTAAAGATGCCAAAAAGGAAACGTTCGGTTGATGTCGAAGACGAGATCTTTCATTTAATGCGAAAAGTTAAAAAGTTAAAACGCAAAATGCGTAGGAAAAAATACAGTGATACAGATAGTGATTCCCGTGAAGACTCACCAACTCGTGATTACACTGCATCGATGCGAAGTGAGATCCACAAACCAGGTATTTACCTACCTTTTATGTTATTTATGTGTTTTCATAATTACCTATCCAGACGAATGCCACCGAAATAGTCAGCGGGACTATTTCACCGCATTAAAAAAAAAAAAAAAACAATGGTTACCGTGCAATTCAGCGGGAATTGTACAAAACCAAAACGAGATAACAGTAGTTATCACAATCAGTTGCCTATTAGGTACAATGTTTTATTAAATCTTACCTTTAAATACAAATTCAATTACTTACAAAAATCTGTAATTAATCATTATACATGTTGAAACTACCGCCACAGTAAAAATATTATAGTACATAATAACTTTTATTGACAACGTGAAAGAAATGGGCAAACTGCAGTTTTTAAAGTCTGGAAAATTACATTAAGCATTACAAAATGCTAAAATAGCAGTGTACTCAGAGCCGTCATCGGGACGATCTCGACACACAGCTTTGGGCAGATAAGAACAATAAGTTCTTTTTCATTATTCTCTCCGTATAAAGATGAGCAATTAAAATAATTGCAATACTCTTTTCAGCGACATCTTGCTCACCTCCGGACCCAGACAACTGGTTATCCGACTGCCCAATCAATGCTCCACAAGACGACTTGCAAACATCGGGGCCACTTATTGACGATGTCTCTCAGGATATCGCAGCGTCAAGCGCCACGAGCCTAGCTCCTGAAAATCCTACTCAGGAAGAGCCTCAGGAGTTAGATACTGATACTCTAGAAATATTAGGAGATGACCCTTTGATGCAAATCAAGTACGGCAAAGACATACGATCGGAACTCGCGTCCCGTTTACAACATGTCGCTCAAGAGGGCCTTAGCAAAGAGATAAGGAAGACTCTTATCGCAAAATATCCTTTGCCTGCAAACTCCCTTTACATAGGAGCACCTAAAATTAATCCAGAAATTAAAGCAGCGCTTGCTGACATTACTATAAAGCGAGACAAAGGCATAGAGGCCAAACAAATACAAATGGCTTCAGCTGTATCTTGCTTGGGTGAAATTATATCATCACATCTTAATTCAAAAGAAAAGGACAATGAGTTGCTAAAAAAACTAATGGATGTCACTCGCCTGCTTTGTGATATCCAACATAATGACTCCACCACTAGAAAACACTTCATTCTTTCGTCCCTTAAAAAAGATATGAAGGAACACCTCACAAGCACAAAAATAGATTCCTTTTTGTTCGGTGAGAACTTGGCTGAAACGATTAAATCTGCCAAGGCTGTTAACAAATCTGGCGTCGAATTAAAAGCCGACGATAAGACGCAGCCCAAGAGAACTAACACTTCAGTCCCAAAAAACCGGCGAACTCCGGCCCCGGCGCGCAGGCAGCCGGGCATACCGGTGAGGAACCGCGGGCCTGCAGCCCAGCGCGCCCCCCCTCCCCCGCCGCAGGTGCACAGCTCCTACAGGAGCACGTGGGCAGCGCCGCCTCCGCCGCCGCCACCGCCCCCGCCGCCGCCTCCACCTCCCACGACTCGCCGCCGATACTGAATGCAGTTAAGTATGCTGGCCGCTTATCACTGTTTTACCGACGATGGTTCCAAATTACAGATGATCATACTATTTTGTCGTGGATTAAGGGATACAAAATAAAGTTTTCGTCTCCAGTGTCTCAAGACACAGTTCCTGTGCCGCGTATCTATACCGATTCTGAACGGATACAACTTATTGAAGCAATAGACAATCTTTTACAAATAGGCGCCGTCTCAGAATGTAAACCCTGTTGTGGCCAATACTTTTCTAGCTTTTTTCTTACACCTAAATCGAATGGAAAAATGAGGTTCATCCTGAATCTAAAAAACTTAAATCGATTCATTTCCCCTGACCACTTCAAACTTGAAGACTTACGTACTGCCTTAAAATTAACATCTAAAGACTGTTATATGGCCACACTTGATCTCAAGGACGCATATTTTTTAATCAAAATTCATAATGAGTCAAAGAAGTACCTTCGGTTTGCTTTTAATGACAAAATTTACCAATTTAATGTTCTACCATTTGGCCTAAGAACTGCACCTTTTATCTTCACCAAAATTATGAAACCGGTTGCAAAATATTTGAGATCCACTGGATTACTATCCACCCTGTATTTGGACGACTGGTTGTTACTAGGCCAGTCGTACCAAGAATGCTTAACAAATATTGAAACCACTAGAGAACTACTTATTTCTTTGGGTTTCATCGTTAACGAAGAAAAAAGTATCCTTGTACCCTCGCAATCATGTAAATTCCTGGGTATGATTATAAATTCGTCTAATATGAGTCTTAGTTTGCCTAACGAAAAACGAATACGCATTCGCTCTGAATTAGAAGACTTCACTAAATTAAATCGTTGTAAGATCAGAAAATATGCTCAAATGGTCGGCTTACTTGTATCGGCTTGTCCGGCAGTTGAATACGGTTGGCTGTACACCAAAGAAATGGAACGTTGCAAATTCCTTAATCTACAAAACCATAACGACTATGACAGACTTATGAACATCTCTAATTCTATCTTGCCAGACATTCAGTGGTGGATGGACAATATAAATCACTCTGTACATCGTATCAGAGATGATAACTACGTTATAGAAATATATTCTGCCGCCTCAACAACGGGGTGGGGTGTTTGTTGTAATAATAACACGGCAAGTGGTCAATGGTCAGCAAGCGAACAAGAACAACATATTAATTTTCTTGAACTTCTTGCCGCCTTCATCGGTCTAAAAATTTTTGCTAAGGATTTGTACGATTGCCAGATACTTCTGCGGATAGATAACACTACCGCGATATCTTACATTAATCGGATGGGTGGCATCCAATTTCCTCATCTCACTGGAATAACCAGAAATATCTGGCAATGGTGCGAAGCCCGGAAGCTTTACATCTTTGCATCGTACATCAGGTCTTGCGACAATGTAGTAGCAGACGCAGAATCCCGCAAAACGCACCCTGACATAGAGTTTGAAATAACTGACTGGGCCTTTCAGCGCTTAACAACGGAATATGGCCTACCTGAAATCGATCTTTTTGCTAGTCGCTTGAACAATAAATGCACAAATTATGTATCATGGCACCGAGATCCAGACGCATTAGCTATAAACGCGTTTACATTATGTTGGTCAAACTATTATTTTTACGCTTTCCCACCATTCTCAATGATTCTCAAAACACTTAGGAAAATCATAACTGACAAAGCACGAGGAATCATGATTGTGCCATTATGGCCCACACAGCCTTGGTACCCGTTGTTTACGAGCCTTCTTGTCTCCAAGACTGTTTCCTTTTTACCCAACGATAACGCTTTGTCATTTCATTCCAGCTCCCAACGAATACACTCCTCCCTTACCCTGGTTGCAGGAGTGTTATCCGGGAGGCGTCGACAAGAAGATCTCTACCAAAGGCCTCCTTAGATATAATGGTATCCTCGTTATCAGATAGTTCCATTAGACAATATGATGTATGTCTGCGAAAGTGGTGGCAATTTTGTCAATGCAACTCGGTTGATTATTACAAAGCATCGGTTCCTATCGTAATATCATTTCTCACACAGATATTTAACGAGGGATGTCAATACGGGACGTTAAATTCATATAGATCTGCCCTTGCATTAATACTAGGCCCTGCAATAGCAAAAGACGATAGGCTACAAAGGTTTCTGAAAGGCGTGTTCCGAATAAGACCTCCAATTCCCAAATATAATCTTACCTGGGACACTAACGGCGTTTTAGACCATTTGGGTTCATGGTTCCCCAATGAAGACTTACCTCTGATTCAGATAACCAAAAAGACCATTACCTTACTCGCTCTTACGACAGCTCACAGAATGCAAACACTCTCTAAAATAAAAACCGTAAATATTGAATTTCTCAACGATAAAATTACTATAAAAATCCCTGATTTCATAAAAACTTCTCGCCCAGGCGCTAACCAACCTATCCTCTTTCTGCCCTACTTTAATGACAAACCCTCTATTTGTCCTGCCAAAGCATTAGAATGTTACTTGCGGAAGACTTCACCCATTAGGAAGTCTGAAAGCCTTTTTATAGGTATGAGTAGACCGCATAAAGCAGTCGGTTCTCAAACGCTCAGCCGATGGGTAAAATGCACGCTTGGCGAGTGCGGACTGGACACCAATATATTTTCTGCGCACAGTACCCGCCACGCCGCCACGTCTCGTGCTCAATCTCTTGGGGTCAGTGTTGATCTGATTCGTAACACCGCCGGTTGGAGTGGCAACTCCAAAACCTTTGCCAAATATTACAAGAGACACATTTTACATGAGGACAGCATGTCTTTTGCAAGGGCCATAATCAATCATTAGTAATGTTATACTAAATTATATTATAATTAGATTTCACTATTGTCTGATTAAAATTGTATAGTAATGATATTAATTATTATAAAATAATTATTATATTCAGTTACTAAGAGTACATTCTTGACTTAAAAGCACATAATTATGCTTTTCAGTTGATTACACAAAGTGTACAATTTTTTATGATTAAAGATAGTGTAACGTAATAAAATATATTAATAAACACCTTCTTTTGTTCTGACTCTCAAAGTCTACATGTTGTTAATAACCTAAAATACTAATCTCGAGGACGAAGCGTGAAGTATAATTAGTGATTAAACGAACTTACCTGAGTGAAGTTCTATCATAATTATACGAAGCGCTTCGTCCGAAGAGATTAGTATGCTATCCCCACCCACCCATCATTCCCAATACTGCAACAAAAGAAGGGTTTTCTATATAGTGTATAACCTTCAAAAATCTCTAAACTAAATGAACAGCAGAAGTTGGAATATGACGGTCATAGTTTGTAAAATACCCACATTTAAAAAAAAAAAAAAAATAAAATAAAGTACCTACTCTCAACCATAGTGTCAATAGCGGTAACACTAACGCGTTACTACATGTTGTTAATAACCTAAAATACTAATCTCTTCGGACGAAGCGCTTCGTATAATTATGATAGAACTTCACTCAGGTAAGTTCGTTTAATCACTAATTGTACACACTGACTGTTCAGTTTCGCCTAAATTAACTTTTAAAAAATCTGGAACTAAATCTGTTTGTGTTTTGGTTTACATCATTATTATATTAGAGGTTCGAAAATGTTTTTTATTATCATATCAAAATTTTCGATCATATATAAGACTCGCTATAGATGGCACCACGGTTGCTTAAAACCGAATAAAATCATATCAAGAATTTCGATTCCGCTGGGTATAGATCCATAGCTTAACGGCTACAGCACCGGACACGGATTGTCGGGAGGTGCGGGTTCGAATCCCGCTGGATCGAAAATTTTGATATGATAATAAAAAACATTTTCGAATTTCCTCATGTGTGGGAAACACAAAAATAAAAATAATACGAATTATATTAGAGATTAATTCGCAAAAACGGACACATATTCCATATTAACTTACTTATTGTTAAAGTAAATGAAATTTGAATAATAAGAACTAACTGATATGACGAACATTGTACTTGAATAATTTATTTTTTCATCCATATATTACGTTTATACAATCCTTGTCCTGAAAATAGTCAACATAAACAAAATTATATAACTTGTTGTAATCTTTCGGAAGTTACCTACTTACATACATTTAGCGAATCATTTTTTTACATAACTAAATGTTATAATATCAAAAACATTATAATTATTTATATTGTACTTTCATTAAGAGAGGACTAACAGCTTAGTCGCGACTAGTAAAGTTCAATAATCGAAGTACCTAATTACAAATACGTAGGTATAGTAACCGTAAAAATCTAAAAACGTCTATAAAAATAATAATAATTTAATTTGGTGTCTTCTTTCCACGCAGCTCGACGACGGATGTAGAGTCGTAGGTTAAATTCGCTTGAATATGCATGCGATATTTTATTACGCGTATTGTTATCATGTGCTCGACGAGTGGAATATTTTTAACTTACTTTAATGAAACCTGGAATTTAAGAAATTATTTGGTTTTATCAAAATACTGAAACAAAAAATGACTCTATTCAAATATATTTAATCCGCACTATAGAATCGTCTAATTACAAATAAATAATAATTATAGTAATCTCTGAAAGTTTACTTAGGTTTAATTTGAAGATACCACCCTTTTGAAATATAGATTCTGCAGAGAAGGATCGTCAAGAAAGTTTACAATCACTCCTATTATAAAGCTATTTATTGCCTAAAACCGCATGATGTCTGCCGCTACTATTCATCTTTACAGCTACCCTATTACCTGTGCCTATTACTGTTGGGTTGCCTGTTGTCTTATTTGTCTATTACTCAGAACTATTGAACAAACAGACAAAATGACGCTTATATTTTGTTTGTTTCTTTGTTTTCTGATCAACTTGTCCTAACAGAAACAAACAATCTCAAAAGTCTTGAACTTACAAAGGTATGAATACAATTAACACAACACAACTTTCGCTTGATAAGAAGATAATATCGGGTAATAAGCCTCTTTATTGGTGGAAAAAAGTTATTTAAGCAGTTTAGACATCTAAGTCTTCGAATACAAACAAATCTTTCCTTTTCGTGCATTTGTGTTTATTAAATTTTGTATTCTCGAAGCGACATTAACTAGCTATGTAGTGGTCATCTTTCTTTTATTACCTACGTAATATTTTCGGTTAACACCGGTGTACTGTGACGCCACAAAAGATCAGGAAAAAAACAAGAGTCATTAAAAGGGCTTTACGTGTGAATTACGATGTTGTTTTGGAGTTTTGGACCCTTTTTTTGTCTTTAGTTGATAGTGACTGTAACGGAGTCAGCACTTGACGTTTTGGAAAAAAACGTTGTATAACTTCTAATTTTCGCAAACAGTATAGTCTGTAATTTTAATGAATAGTAACAACTAACAATCGTAGGATGTCAAAAGAAATCATTACGAAATCGATAGATTAGTGATGGAAAGTGTCTTTAAGTAATGGTCCCGTCAGAGAAGAATGTTAATAATGCGCTTGCGCAACTGTATTGTAATGCAAATCGATCGGTTTGGGCTGAGTCTTTAGCTAATCAAACGTAAGAATAATGTAAATTTAGAAAAAAAGTTATATTCTTAGCGTTGAAATATTAAATCTTCTCTTCTTTCAAGTCGTATAAATTGGAAATATCACTGCGGTCAACGTAAACATAAATATAAATAGTTCATTATTAAATACTATTTAATATACTATTTTAATAATTTTAATTTTTACACAAAATTTTAAACTATCAATTGCATATTACATTGTGTTTAAATATATAGTAATAATTAATTTAATTGTACACTACTAAAAACTTTAATTGACAAGAAACGAAATTGATAAAAAAAAATTAAATTTACAGTACCTAATTTTCAAAATATAATTTATTCATTTTTGTATAGAACAAGTATGCTATGTTGTCATCTCGTAAGTGGATGCTTAGTGAGTTAAAAGAAAAAGAAAATAATACTTATATTATTAAAGAATGAGACATCGAAATACAATTATCCTTACCACTTTTAAAAGCAGCCAAGCTTTGTAAACATTTGCAAGGGCGGAGCATTCCATAACTGTTTAGTAAAAAGTACCGTAACGTACCTTTTTCTAAACAATACCTACTTCAGCATGTATGTATGTATATGAAAATATATGAAAAAAATTTACCCTGAATGGTCTTACTTTTTACGTTATCTGAAAGTAAAAACATTCTAAATATCTAAGCATAGACACATGCCTACATCAAAATAAATCAGAGGAGATATTATTCGTAAATAAAATAATTAGCTTTTTGTTTTATGATAATAAGAATACTATTTTTATAGTACCTTGTAATTGAAATATACATTAAAATTACAACATTTAACATTAAATTCATCACATCACATCAGTCTATCGTAATCCACTGCTGTCTGCTGGACTGCCTCGATAAGTTCGCGTCCAACTCCAAACTCCTCTCATCCAGCGTCCACGGGCAATAGCCAGGAATAGTGTGACTGCCGGGAAGGACGGAAGCAATTTTGTTCACGTACTCATGACTTTTGCCCATACTCATCATGCTGGGTGGGGGGTTGCTCATCGCAATGCTGGCGTTATCGCACTGAAGACGCTGCTGCCCGTCTTCGGCCTGTGTATTTGAAACCCAGCAGTAGGATGGTTATCCCGCCATCGGTCGCCTTCCAGTTCTAAGGTGGTAGTGAAAATTTGTTATCCCTTAGTCGCCTCTTACGACACCCATGGGAAGAAAGATGGTGGCTATATTCTATACCGCCGTAGCCACAGCAAATATAAAATCACACACATTTTATTTACTTAATAGTAAAAAATACAAAATAATTGTAGTAATTTATAAGTTATATAAGTTCTTTGACAAATTTATTAATAAAATAAAAAATTGGTGACAAATTTTCGAGATGACGAAACATCTTTTTATCACTTTTAGTCATTTATCACCAAAACTACCATTTATCAATTACTTATAAAAGAAATCTTTAGGGCCGCTTACGATAACTGAATGTGTCATAATCTATTAGATATCCAAATAAATTTTACTAATATTATTTTTAATTAATAAGACTTGCTATCTATTATCAACATTATAACATAAATATTTTTTTCGTCCATTGTTTAAATAATAAGTGCTTGTAATAAAACCATTGTATGACATTTTGCTTTAAAAAAAAGTATAATTTGTCGTAATATAGTAAAGTAGTAAGCTGAAATTATAATATAGCTGACCCGATAAACGTTGTTTTGCCGCTAAACGCTACTAAAAATAGGGGTTGGTGGTAGAAGGGAGAAAATTTAGGATTGTATGTATTTTTAAATGCATAATAAAATAAAAATAATTGCCAAAAAAATGAAAATAAAAATATTTTGGTGTAGGCCACCTAACTAACCACCACTGAGAACAAACTGAGAAATTTTTGTCTTAGGATTTAGTACATCTCCATCATTTTGTACAGACTAAATAATTTCTTGACTATAACTAAGGATAAGAAAAGTTGATATTTATAACTTGTTACAGTAAAAACCTTAAAAGGTTTTTGGGTCTTCTGTGGTATACACAGCCCTACCTACCTACTTTGACTGATGATGATGAGACACCCGTGACCATGCAGGCGCCTGCATCATCGCAGAAATAAGTTTTATAATAATCGCGATAAATCCCGTACAATCTAAAATGTAAAATTATTTACACTTATAAGGCCGTGAAAGTTTAAAAACTTCGAACTTAAAAATCGAAAACCGATGCGAGTCGATCTTCTGTGTAATGTCGAAGTGTGAGATGGCAATGTGGTATTTTTTTAAGGAAACCTTAACAATTTCGATAATTTTCGCCGTCACATGACCTCGAATGTTCAATCGCATAATATGAATCAGTGACCACAACAATAACTGCACGTCACTAAGATGACTGATCGTGAATACCTCTAGAGAAAAGTTTGACAGGTCATTACGCATGCGCGCCGCGCGGGATGCGTACGCGCAGCCATCCGGCCGCTTTCGCGACAGAGAGAAGCGGGTTCCGGTATGGGGGAACTGATGGTGTGGGTGTCATCTGGTTTATAATTACGGTGTCTATATCTATGCTAATATGATAAAGACAAAAGATTTTTTTTATTGCTCAGAAATTACTGGTCAGATTTTCCTAATTCTTTCACCTGTCTTTTAGTTGTGTACTAATATAAAACTGTTTAAGCTGTTTTTGAGCACTCAAGAAAGCCAAGAAAAGTTATGTTTTTCACCAGTTTCTCTTACATATGCAATTAAGCATTGTAATATTCTTCATTCAAGAATAAATAATAAGGAAATAAAACTAAACGATACGTAGATTCTTACCTTATTTGTATCAAAAAAGCAAGTTAGCCAAACGAACATTAATGAGTAAGTAGGTTTTCGTTTGAGGTTTGGGTTTTTTGGGAAATTACATTTAAATAAATTGTAGGTACCTATGGAAATGAATGTACTACTTAGTACAATGACCCGATATTCTTCAAATTATATGATTAATTACAATCAGGGCCTGCTTCACTAGTTGTGGGTAATATTTATTCTAGAAATAAGTTATATAATATAAAAGTACCTGGGTGACCGAGCCTCGCTCGGTATTTTCATTTTATTTTTTGTTTTTTTTTCTCGGTATTTTTATATTTTAATTTTATTTAAATAATAAATCACGAGTGAAATTTAAAAAAAAAAGAAAAAAAAATCAACCTGGAGACTGAGATTCGAACCCGGGTCATCACGATTTGAGACCCGCCGATTAACTTATTACGCCATTAAAGCTATGTTGACGCGTAGTGAAATTAAGCTTCGTATTCTAATGATATTTTTTCATTGCTTAAAAACAGGGATAAAACGACATTTTTTTTAAATGAATCCTAGCTAGATCAATTTTTCGCCTCCGAAATCCCCTGCATACTAAATTTCACGAAAATCGTTGGAGCCGATTCCGAGATTCAGAAAATATATATATATATATATATATATATATACAAGAATTGCTCGTTTAATAGTATAAGATAAGATTTGACAGCGGGAGGTAGAATAGACTAAACCTTTTTCTCCTCAATTAATAAACTTCGTAAAATGGGAGTGACGTAATATTAACGTAAGTCGCAAAAGTCGTGACGCACTGTGACGTAGGAAGAAGAAGTAATACAATACGTATGTAGGTAGGTACTACACGACTTACGGTACAAAAATTATACGCTTCTTGCTATTTACACAGTTTAGTTTTTGTAAAATAAAGGAAATAATATAGGTACTTAGTATTAAAAACTTCTATATACAATAAGTAAATGAAGCTTTTTATTTATAATGATGAGTATAATTGTTATGGTTATAATTAACTTATATATAACTATTTATTGAATCGCACTCGGGTTTCTTGAAAGAAGTAGCAAAAGATCAATTATTGTCACCTGATAGTATGTGACCACCACCGACCATAAACACTTGCAGAACCACAATAACCAAAAGTGCGTTACTTAGAACTACAAACTTATTAAACGTTCGTTTTATTTTTTATTTTTGTGTTACCCACACATGAGGAAGTATAAACATTTTAAAAATCATATTATCAAAAAGAACGCAAAGAACTGACTATAGACGGCGCCAAGGTTTGCTTAAAAACCAAAAATCATCATATCAAGAATTTCGACCCAGCTTGATGTGGATCCATAGCTCAGTTGGCAGAGCTCTGACACGGCACGTCAGAAGGCGCGGATTCAAATCCCGCTGGATCGAGAAAAAATTTCGATATGATTTTAAAAATGTTTATTAAACTTACTGAATATAACATAACAATATAACAATACACTTTATTGTACACCAAAACAGAAATAATACATATCATATTTATTTTAACAAAATATCATAAGGTACAAAGGGCGGCCTTATCGCTGAAAAGCGATCTCTTCCAGGCAACCTGGGGCAGAGGAGATGGTAATGTGTCGGTGTAGGTGTACAAATTATGACATAAACTTGTGAATATATTTACTTAATTACATATATGTAAATAACTAAAAATTAACTAAGATGGAGAACGATGGGGAGGTATAAATTGATGACTTAATCATCGTACGAAACACAACGTAAATACACTCTACCTAATAGTGCCAGGAGAATATAAGTTTAGTGGAACTTTGTCAATATCAATACTAATATCATATCTATATTAAGAGGGAAGACTTGTATTTTGAACGGTTGTATTGGATAAACTCAAAAAATACCTACTGGACTGATTTTCAAAATTATCGAAAGAATTCTGAGTTATCGTTGAGTGACTTACACTATGTTTTAACGAGAGAAATGGAACAGTCAAAACCACGCGGAAGAAGCCGCGAGTGGAAAACTAGTCATAAGTAACTATCTGTACTAATGTTAACAAGTAATATAATTAAAAGAAAACAAAAAACCCGCCTGCGTAAAAACGGAAAGAGCAAAGTCAACATTTTTTAAACTTTCTTATTGTATTTCTTTATTATTATTACGGTAATAATAATCATAATATACATTTTTGAAATCCTTGTATTGAGCCCTTTAATTTGATACCCATACTATAGTATTCTAAAAAAAAAAATTATTTCTTCATTAACTACAATGGCTTCGCACAGCCGCCATGTTTGTTTTTTTTTAATGTCACCTATCTAAGAACACTTGGGCTGCTAAGACGAATCTAACAATATCTCAATTATGCAAATCCGTTCAGCGGTTCTAGAGAAATCAGGTAATTAAGAATATTACATACATACATACATACATACAAGATACGCGCGAAAAACATAACCCTTCCTTGGCAGTCGGGTAAAAAGCTAAAGAGTTTGTCTGTTTGTTTATTTGAACGCGCTAATCTCAGGAACTACTGGTTCGATTTCAAAAATTCTTTCAGCGTTAGATAGCCCATTTATAGAGGAATGCTATAGGCTATATATCATCACGCTAAGACCAATACGAGCGGAGCAGCAATAAAGAAAGTTGAAAATCGCGGTATTTTGAGAGCTTCCGCTACATGCGCTGCGTAAACAGTTAAATTGTCGAAAGAATCATGTATGAAAGAATTGTTCCTATTCCATGCGGACAAAGTCGCGAGCAGAAGATAGCTTCTTATAAAAGACTAGCTTCTGCGCGCGACTTCATCGGCGTGGACTCCGCTCCTATTGGTCTTAGCGTGATGATATATAGCCTATAGCCTTCCTCGATAAATGGGCTATCTAACACTGAAAGAATTTTTCAAATCGGCCCAGTAGTTCCAGAGATTACCGCGTTCAAACAAACAAACAAACAAACAAACTCTTCAGCTTTATATATTAGTATATATAGATTAATAGAATAATTTAAATTTGATAAGAAAAACAAAATATACTACGTTTCTATAGATGATTCACACGTCGAACCATTTCGTGAACAAAACAATAAGTCATTCGATTAGTAACAGAGTAATAGTGATATTTGCGAGAAAGTGACTTGATACCGTCCCTTGACACCAGCACTATGGTTGAAAATATAACTGAGTTTGAGATTTTGGTTTCACATCGCTGTAAAAGCTGACTCTACTAAACGGTTCCCGATTCAGCCTCTAACATCCTACTGCTGCGTATATACCTCTTTTTCTATGTAGAAGAACACTTCTTCGTAGCTTAATCCACTACGCTGCTCCACTGCGATAAAAATCTATATATATAAAAGAGATTTCCACCCATTGACTCATCACGATATCTCTGCAACCATAAGGCGTAGAGACTCGAAATTTGGTAGGAATATTGCTTTCGTCGAGTAGAGGTCAGCTAAGAACGGATTTTACGAAATTCCACCAACAACAGAGAGGGTTGCGGGGGTTAATATCATATATGGCAAAACAAAGTTTGCGGGGTCAGCTAGTATTCTATATTTATATCAAGTTTCATTTCATTTATTCACTTTTCATTTATTTTGACGTGACAACGTCTAATAAATCGATGAACGAGGGCGGCATGCACGAAAAAGGATGACTCATTGTCACGTTACGCTCATTGTACGCTTGCGCCTCATCTATCTCTCTTCCACTCGATTGGCCTATACGTCCGAGGAGATGTTTTATTATGACGTTGTCACGTTAATTAAACTATCGTCCGTAAACCAACTTCACAGACAACCAATTTTTTCTCTTTATTTATATTTACATTGAAAGAAACGACGTCATTATTGATCAAAATAATGTGGCTAGTTTTTCCATATTCAACAATACAGTAGGTAACTGTATATATTTTCTAATAATTTCTATGTTAAAAGGGATTCACAGGTGACCATGATGCTTAGTGGCGAAATATCGGTAGGTAACTCAAAATGGCTATAAAGAAACAAGGTAAATATTCCCTTTTGTGTATAAATCATAGTTTATCTACGTAGTCAAAGGTTTGTATATCAAATATTTGTTTGATTAATGTATTACGTAATGCAAGTGACACTCTCATACAAAATACCTTTTCCTCTAATCGTGCTATCTCGTACAGTTGAAACAGACGCTCATTAGCACATTAATTACCGAAGCGCGCTTATCGACGCTATTACAATGCAAATCGATCGAGGAATTTAACAATGTCTAATAAACAAGTGATTTCTAGAATTTTAGCTAACGTCTTGTGTCAACGACTTTTAATATTGAATTATTTAAGTTGCATGTTTTGCTACCACACAGTTAATTTTATTTTACGACTAGATCAGTAAACATTCTTTCGGCCTAGCTGATGGTAAGCGGTTAGGTACCGCAGCCTATAGACGCCTGGAATACCAGAAGCATCGTAAGCACGTTGCCGAATCTTCCCAGGAGCTCTGGATACCTTACTCACGATAGGAACAAATTACCTTTTTAGAGCAGTGTTATTTAGCTGTGATTTAATGTAATGTTGAGGTACTTATCCAGTCGCACTGCTACAAATTCTGAGCAGGATATTAGTGCTATTGCTATGATGAATTATAATAATGAGTAAATGTATAATCTAAAAGTGTGTTTCACCGAACATAAGTAATATAAAAAGTGGAAATACACAATAACATTATAAAGATACATACCTAATTGATTTTGTTGCAATGGGTAAGGTTAAATATATTGAAAAATTCTTTCACCAGGAGAATTCTTTTTTTTTTTTTTTTTGATATCGCAGTGTAACCCATTTACGGGTGATATCCAGGACGCCTTCAGTCTTAGACCGTATGTCGGACTCAGCACTTGCGGGTGCCACTACCGCACTAAACCCCCTGCGGGAGCCTTCAGCCGCTTTTAATTTGAGGGTCCCGGATCTGCAGGCAACAGGATGGAGAATTCTACGTTATCAGTTAGTGACATATTAACTATATTTTAACGGAAGAAAAAAATCGTGTCAACCACGCGGTCGAAGCCGCGGACGGAATGCTAGTAGATACATATTTTGATAAAAGATAATACGAGTTTATTCTGTGACGTTTTAGGTACTATTTTAATTAATTTGATTTCCGCTGAGAATTAAATATTTTAGAATAGAGGTTTTATCGAAATTAACTAACGTTGGTACAATTCGAATATACTTATTATATTAGCTATATTAGCCGCCTCCGAGATACACGCAACTTGTTAGTGGTAATCCGTGATAATAACTCAACAAGTATAATACAACAACTGTTTATTTACTTGAATATGTTTTATTATCTAATACTACACATCTTTTAAAAACTCTGTAAAATGTTTTACTCATTTTTTGTTTCCAGTAAGTCAACAAAATCTTTGATAGCACGTCATATCCAATTTATTTCTTTTAATAGATAAATGCTAAATCAGGAGGAAAAGTGTAAAACCATTTCAAAAAATTTAATTAATTTAAATATAGATTATACGAAGTAATACAAAAAAAAATACAAACATTGCTTGCATTTTGTTTAATTAAATTATTATAAATAGAACCTACACTATCTACAGAATTCGTACTCACGCAATAAAATATTATTTTTACAAACAATTTTTTTAATTAATTGCCTCATTACAACAACGACAAACCCAGGATGATCAAATAACAGAAGTCTTTAAATCCAGGAGCAGGACAAAAAAATCAGGTGACACCTCTAGTTATCCTCGATCTAGTCTACAATTCCAGGACAACCAAACAGATGACAACTCCTAGCCATCATCGATCGAGTCTATAAATCCAGAATAACACCAAAGAGTAAAGACATACTTAATACTACTATTTCCATTGACAATATCCCTCAACAGAAACACTATCGCATCAGTACCAAACATCCTGTTTCCCATTCATATTCTCAGACTAGGCTGTATTATAAACAGTCTTTCATACAAACACAGAGCTTGAATGTTACACCCATAGCGAGTATAGATAGCGTAATAGATTACTTTTGAAACGTTTAAATTATAATTATAATGACTCGATTGCGACGTGCTATACTGCCTCCGCTAGAAATGTTACGAGATATGGTTTACTAGATGGGACACTCACACTGACTTTGATAAGTCTATGAGTATATATTAATATTAGGGGATCGGACAAATTTTCAAAAAGTGTTTCTTAATTAATCTTTATGGATACTTATACCCATAAAAAATAAAATTTTATTTATTTACAGCCTTTTAGGTACTCAAAATCATGTTTTAATATTGTTTGTTCAAAAATCCCGTCAAAACGCCACTTTATGATTATGACAGCTGACAGCGCGTGACGTCAATTGTGGGTCATAAACATAGAGTATATAGAGCACAGAGTACGTTGAACATACGGATAGAATAACCCGTGCAGTCAATGATTGCTCTTTTCTAAAGTACTCTGTGGCTTGTAACCAACAAAATATGACGTCACGCACTCTAGTGGTGTTTTAGTACAGATTAATAATATTGTAAATAACAACATTTTATTTTTTCATTTAAAAATATTTAAATGAATTATATTAAATTATTATTCGATAAATAATCGTAAAACAGTATATTTATTCTATCTAAGTACATTATAGATTTTAATCTGATTACTGTCCGATCCCCTATTATGTTGTTTTATATTAAGGTGGCACACCAGCGTATTGCACACTTGATGATAAGCGCTTACCGTAGCCCATAAACGACTGCCAGACTAGGATATAATGAACAAAAAATTATTGTCCATATTGGTGCAGTCGTCCAAAAGTTTTTACTTGTACAGATATAATTTCTTAAAAGTAAATATTATGAATATTTATATCACTCGGCTGTTACACACGCTTTAGGAAGAGACGATCGTGTATGTAGTATGTTAAATATACCTACATGTAACAAAAAAGACAATACTAATAACTGTTCAATATTTCATTAACTTGCAATTTTAATGCTATTGATAATGGTTAACTAAATGTTATATCAAAATAATTATTCATTCAAAATTACATGGCCGATAAAATATTATTGATATGAATGTAAATACGTATTTTTGGTACATAATCGTATGATAGTATGTTTCTGAAACTGCATTTTATTCAAGTCACGGTGGCAATGTTAATAATTTTACAAACGGGATACATATTTTTTTTTATTTGTGTAATAAATAATCACCGAGTTCTAAGCTCAGTATACATTACTAGATCTCAGATTAAAATATTCTAAGTTTTTTTTTTTTTTACTTTTTTTAATTCTAAATTCTATTTAATACGACAAAATATTTGAAACTTATATCGATATGTACGTTACAGACACTGCTGCTTGTGTAGGTTTTTGTTGCTAGTATTAAAAAAACTAGTTATTCTGCTAAGATATGCTACCGTTTCTAGTAAGTAAGTGTAATTCGTTGTCTGCTCACCGCTGCGTGTAGCTTTATCAAGGTCCACGCGGAAAAATTGTTAATTTTTTAAATTCATCTCAGCTGACTTACGAAACATATTATAATTTCTGAATGTCAAGCAATTGCAACTAACCTCCTTCTTGAACCGTTCAGTTACTTAAGAAGTTACTTAAGCGTAGGTTATTACCCAAGTTAAAATAATTTAGATGGCTTAAGATTACAATAATAAAATTATTTAGTAATATAACGAAATATTCAGATCTATTCGGCAATTTTGAGCTATTTTTTTTTTTTTGTTTATGCTAATGTGCTTGCTATAAAAGTCAGTAGTGTGTTAAATTTTTTGTAAGAATTCATCCCGAGTTGCTTGTTTGCTTTCAATTTCAATATTTAAAAAAAAATGTTTTTTTTTTAAATAATCTCTTAATTTTTTTCTAAGATGTTTTTATCTGTCATTGTTGACCTTTCTTACCTGTCTGTATTTTTGGATGACCAAGTAATACTAGTTTCTTACTTTCTTCTGTGCCCTTTCAAGCCCTTTAGCCCGCTTTTGTTCACTTTTATCCTTTTATGCAGGCTAAGCTCTCGTAAAAAGTAAAAAGAGAACGTCTTAGGTGACCCTTATACTGGTCAGTTTGTTTTTGTTATTACATATTTGTAACAAACAATGGCCAGTTATAATAAGTGTCGGTCGTAATAGTTTGGTTTACAGTTATCGGGATATTAAAAAAAAACCAAATTTATAGTATTACAAAACCCTTTATCTTAGTTTCGGTCGGTTATAACTTTAATACTAGGTACTTTTTTAGTACCTGTTTCGATGGACTAATCTCTAGTCCATTGGAACAGTTACTAATGACCCTGCTTTCTGCTCTGGGGTTTTGGGTTCGATTCCGACCCCTAGTATGAGTTTAATGTATATAGTTATCTAGTTATATAAGTATTATTTATATATACGTTTGATACAAAAAATATTTTATCAATAATATCAGCCGGTTGTTACAAAAGACACAAAACATTAAGTTGCTTTCCTGAGAAACATATTATCGTGTGTATTTTAAACGAATTTCACATTAATAGATATTTATTTATCTGCCTTAAGTCATTTATTGAGAATCACCTTATATATAACAGTCATTTAAAAATCTATTCTGTAAAACACGACAAAAATCCTGTGTTGTGAAGGTATATAACACTAAAAAGTATTTTTTTTAAACTTACGAAACAATGATATTTTTATTTAAAGAATAAAACGTGACGTAGTGACATGAATTATACCACAACTATCTTTAAATAATTAGTTTTAGCATTATATATAATTATTATGAATTTATGATTATAAACTAACTAGCTGTGCCCGCGACTTCGTCCGCGTGGAATTTAACAAAAAATTATTGTTCAGTTCGCAGACATGAAATAAATAAATTTAAAAAATAATAGTAGCCTAAGTTATTCCTTATTACACCAGCTATCGGCCAGTGAAAGTCCCGTCAAAATCGGTCCAGCCGTTTCAGAGATTAGCCGGAACAAACAGGCATACAGACAGACTGACAGACAGACAAAAATTGTAAAAAAATGTTATTTTGGTATATGTAGTAGGTAATGTACCGTGTATACATCCATATGGATTTAGTAAAAAGCTGTTATTTCAATATTACAAACAGACACTCCAATTCTATTTACATATTTGTAGATATAGGTATAGATTTAGGAGAATAGAGATATAATTAGGAGAGATAGAATTTAGGTTTACACTTGTATTGTACCTGCAAAATCTGTTTTTTTTTAATACCTACTTGTTGTTGAGGTGGGGTTACTTGTTGTTGTACTTGTTGTTGAGGTGGGGTTTTGTTCTCGCCATTCAAGTTTTTAAAATAATTTTCGAAAAAAAAAAATTCTATTTGTTCAAATCTGCATAACATTAATTATTACAATGAGAAATATATGTAAGTATGTAAAATTAAAGAGAATAAAAATATCTTTTTATTCAGACTGTCATACATCCTAACAAAATGTGGCAATTTCTTTTTTTTTTTAATGGTTTGAGTGGAAGTAGAAAAAAAAATATTTGTTTCTACCACTAACAGCAAAGCACCTTGCATTGTATTATTACGTATTAATGATTTACTAATAAATGTATTTTAACTGTTCTTTTATCTAATTTATTAACGACATGACACTAATCACCCACGTCTTTCTTAATTAATCATACCTACCTACTACAAAAAAATATCGTAATAAAACCTTCATTGACACCATCCAACTGATATCAAAAATAAAACAAAAACGTTGATTAATTATTATTATTAAATGACATAAAAACCTCTGTCGTGCTCTTAATTTATTCGATTTTCAAATTCTTTTTCAATCGCAATATTTGCGTAAGAAAAGTGTGGATACGACTTTTTTCTGAGTAACGCGAACGTAACGAGATTAATACAAATATTATAAAGCTGAAGAGTTTGTGTGTATGTTTAAGCTCACTAATCTCAGGAACTACTGGTCCTTATTGAAAAGTTCTTTTCGTGTTGGATAGTCCATGAATCGAGGAAGGCTACAAAATATTTTAGTACATCTTTTTTGAATCCGCAGGGCACAGCTAGTATTTATATGTGCACAAGATGATAAGACATTCGACTTCTAAATAGAGTCTTAACACGTAGGATACGCTATTCTCATCATGTACGATGCAGTCAGAGGTCAATGGCCCGTCTGCCAATATTGACACGGGTAAGAAGAACCGATATCGCCTCATACAAACATTGTAGCCAAATACGATAGATGTTATGTATGAGTACTTTATAAATCTTAGACCTAATAGAGGTTTAATGTGAGACATGCTTTTTATTATCCTAAGCAGTTAACAAGTTTGTGTTAATGTATAGGTACGTAGGTAAAAGTTTTAATCAGGTTTAATCATTATTATAAATTAATATGCTGTCAATGTAAATAAAGAATATAAATTGCATTTTTCTGTTATAAATTAAATATTATCAGATAAGGAAGGACGGAATCATGGAAGAGAAGTCAATTTTATTTTTCTAACGAAAGTGAAAGAAAGTCGTTTGAGCAATACATCATTTTCATCACGCGAACAACATGGCGGAAGCGTCAGCGTGAAAATGGATCTCAACTTTTTTCTTACTCGTGCGCTAGCGTTGTAAGACATTCCTACCGGCCAGTGTCAGTTACCGCTAGCTTCATTGAGAAAAAATACATTGTCGTGCAATTATACTTCAGTTAGTTGACATGCGAGACTTGGATTACGTTATATGACAATTAATTGTTTGTATGAGGAATACGATACGCTAGGTTTACTTATTAGAATTTTAAAGAAATTAACTCCAAAAAAAACTTAATATTTTTATGAATATCGTTAATAACTATTTAAAGAAATATCTTGGCCTTTAATGGGAAACACATAGGTACTCAGTTTCAATATTTCTCAGTTCGTAGTTACTAAAACATATCTATGTTAGAATGCCTAGTGTGTACGATTACAGCCACCCTAGGCTATATTTTGTAAACTAACTGCTCGCACATCCTGACCATCTATTTTTTCCGTTACGGACGCCGTGTTTGTAAATGTCGTTGCCGGTAAGTGAATGAATTTCGCACGGTTTCCGCGATTTGGCACGAGAACATGTTTATGCTTCGATAATGATTAATTTATAGTGCATTACTTAGTACACAATACAAAAGTTTCTATTAAGATAGGAGTTTTGTGTCATTAGATAAGTACCTACTGCAATAATTAAGTACCTAATTATAGCGTTATTATCTATGAAATTCCGATGAAATAAAACTAATTAATGAATGAAGATCTCGTCCAATTGAAGTTTTTAGCTATAACAAATTTTAATATTTTAAATGCGAAAATATTCTCAGATCTGAGAAGTGTCTTCTGAAAAACTACAAGGCTACTTACTTATCACGTCGCAAAATGTTCGGTACATATGGGATAGATTTCCATGCGAACGAAATTGCGTGCAACAGCTAGTCATATACAATTTACTTATTCGAAATTTATGTTACACAAACATCTAAATAATTACCATCACGGCCCTAATAGATATAAGCAGAGTGAAGATAATATTCCTTCCTAGGAATATTGGGTACACACTCGTTGTTTACACAATATCGGTCATATCAGATAATAATTATAGTTTCCTATACAGTCGAACACCTTTACACGATATCTAAAGAACCGTTAACTAACACCATCTTGCCGATAAACGTACCTACGTCCTTTGCTCCGTAAAGATAATATTTAATAGTTTAATACTGACTGTCTACAACTACAACTCTGTAATCTTTTTAGTAGGTAGGTATACTTACTCGATTTGAATCGTACGTAACCCTGAGACGAAAATTCATTTTATATCTATAAAATATCGATTAATGTCATGGCAAATTATAATTCCGCTTTACATGCGATACCTATTTTATTGTTATTTGTCTGGAAGAGATACCTATGTACCTACATTGTAAGATAAATAATAAAGATGTAAGATTATTAAACAACATACTATATTATATTATTTTATGAAGTATACCTACTTCGTATTAATAATATGAAAATTGGACATCTGTGATATTATATTTTGATAATAAGAGATCACGGAGCTACAAAATTTACATTGGGCACGTGTTGACAGATCGAAGGGCGTTATGTTTGTTTAAGAACGTTTGACCGATTACAAAAGGTCAACCAACCTCACAGAGATTGATAAAATAAAAAGCAACCATATATATAATTCTACTCTATATCTTACATATACGGATACTGAGGTTTTTTTTATAATATAGTAAGTAGGTACCTACCACAGAAATTATTTCTGTGGTAGGTACATAATAGGTGCATTCAAGTTATTGATTATCACGCAAACGTGACTCTCATCGCTCATTCATTTTAAACTTTATACCTTATATTCTTTTATATAAAATTCTAGTGTCACAATGTTAGTTACCCTACTCCTCTGAAACGGCTGGAACGATTTTAATGAAATTTTGTGTGCATATCGGGTAGGTCTGACTTCTGAGAATCGGCGAACATCTATTTTTTATACTCCTAAGTTATAAGAGGGGAGGGGGTTAAGGGGTTTAATAACATAGGTATATGGCAAAACGACGTTTGCGGGGTCAACTAGGTATATATAGGTAGGGATCCCTAGTACATTTTTTTAACCTGATCAGTATCAAGCTAATTTTCCGTGAGTAGCTTCATTTTGATGAGACTAACAAAAAGTTCCTCTTCGAAAACTCTCGATTGTGGTAGATAATAGAGTTAGCAGGAGGTAGAGCAGCAGTGAGCGTAGGACCGGGATAACGTACCACACAATTTGGAGGACAATATTACCATCAAATTATATAAATATTAAGTAACTAAAAGAAAAAAAATCAACTGGTTAGTAATAATTTTTGATGACCTTACGAGGTCATCAACTTGATGACCTCTTAAGGTCATCAACTTGATGACCTCTTAAGGTCATCAAAAATTGATTTTTTTTTTCTGTTTTTTTTTTTCTTTTATTTAGTTAATATTTATATAATTTAATAGTAACATTGTCCTACAAATTGCGTGGTACATTATCCCGGTCCTACGCTCACTGCTGCTCTACCTCCTGCTAACTCTATTATCTACCACAATCGAGAGTTTTCGAAGAGGAACTTTTTGTTCGTCTCATCAAAATGAAGGTACCTACTCACGGAAAATTAGCTTGATACTGATCAGGTTAAAAAAATGTACTAGGGATCCCTACCTAGTATTATTTGCACACAAATTATGCAACTTTTGCAAAGTCAAATGACTGTAAGCTAGAGTAGGTATATCGATAAAATATAATATTTAAAAAAAATAGTCTAAAACTAACATCTGCAACCCATATTTACTTTGGCAGTATTTTATTTATTAATAATCATAGGTATACATAATACATACATAAATAAATAATAAAACCTATAGATATTATATGTATTTTATATGACACACTAGAACAAAAATCGGACCCGTGAAGTAATGAATAATTATCTATTATTAAAAAATACTAAGTATTACGCAATTTAGTTATTACGAGCTATTCAAAGACTATAATTATCAAATCACCTATTTAGGATGTAATATTTTAGATCATTTTAAGATAATTAGGATAACTAGTTTCTAAAAAAATGTTTAATAACAGCTTAATAAGCTTTAGCCGTTGACTTCATACCTTATTGACTATGTATATCAATTATTTACTTCATTACATTCATATAAATTTAAAATGTGGCTACATTGTATTTCCAAAATTTCTAAGGTGTGTTTAAAAATAATAACGTTTTTTTTTTTTAATTATTTATTTATGATTAAAATATTGTAAAAATATAGGATAAACTTTACATCGCATTTTTTATAATTTAATAAAATTATTAGTTTCTCGCCATATTGTTATTATAATCTCTAGATAATGCGCGCTAAATATGTTCGATTAAAACAGAACCACTTATTTGGGCATCTCCATATTATCACTACGCACTCTCAATGATCCACCTGAACTCGCCCGCCGGACAATCTGTAGCAGGACGACGAAACGATCGACGCTATCCGTCTCACTCTCGCCTGTCCCGCGCGAGATGCGCTCTCTCCTTCTCCCAGCGAGCCGTTCTCGACCAATCGGCGGCCATCTTGTGCTCCCCCGAGAGCAGAGCGACAGTGCGTACTCTCATCACAATTTTGATCACAATCACAAGGAGACGACATCTCGCCGCGCGAGGTTGTCGTTCCCGCGGAGATGATATTCCGTTAACACAAGTGATCGATACACATTTGTTTGAAAATTACAAGTGCCTTAGAACTTTAGTGTTTTAATGACTGTTGAAAAATCTGTGCTTAATCGCCGATGTGATAAGTGAGAGACTGGAAGCTCGATCTTGTTGGAATTGGACTTTTCGTTACAATAATTTTAGGCGACGTGATAGCGTAATAATTATCCACGATTGGGTAAGTACTATACCGATTAGATTACAATGCAAATTGTCGTTTACGGCTGCCATTGCCCTATGCTTAAATATTTTAGGTGACTCCTTTTGTAACATCGAGTGGGCTCAGTTTATACTGCGACAGACAAAAGCTTTGTCGTTTTTTGACCTTACTCTCTAATTAAAAATTTGTGTTATATTAAATGTTATTGAAATATCAATTTATAGAAAATATCGTTAATTTTCTTTATTTGATGCTTATCAATATCTATTTTAAGTTTAATAGTAAGGGATAAAATATTGTGCGAAACTTGTTTGTTTAATTATTTATTTAAATTTGAGTTTATGTGCGTTTTTATTCGTACCTACTAATGTATATTTTTGTTCGTCAAAATGAAGTGTAAAAAATAACAGACTTTTTTGCGCTTTTTAAATTATGAAAAAAAAATTCAGCGACGCGACGTGCGACGGTCGATTACTTTACATTTTTTTAATCCTTTAATTTTTATAATATAAAAAAATAGATTTACTGCTTAAATTTTAGAATAACACATATTTCAAATCACATAAATAATAAATATTCACAAACAATATTTGTTTATAAAAAAGAATGATGAATAATATTTGTATAAAAAAACCTACCTAGTTTTTGTAAAAAAACATAAAAACGTTATTCTTTTATAATTTTATTTATTAATATTAAAAAATTACCGAATTTTGAATATAAAAAAAATGTTTACACAATGAAAAAAAATAATCTAATAATTCATATTTGATATTAGCGAATAGCGATGCTGGAGATCAGGTGAAAATTATAAAAAAAAGTATACTTCAGCCGATAAGATAATATACAATCTGGTGATTATATCCAAAATTAAATGTTCTTTCAATAATTTTTATTTCTACCATTTGATTAGATTTTTTTTTTAATTCTTAAAAGGTTGGTACGTAAATTACAAAATATAATTATAAAAATATTTTAAAGAAAATATTTGTTATCAAATTTATATAAATAATTAAAATAATATAAAACATTTTCCAATATAATATTGGCCATAAAAGGTTCCGACGCTAAAAGAAATATTTCACACTTCATAAAAAAAATCGCACGTAAAATTTTACTTACATAATCAATTAACGTAGGTAACTAAATACTACATAAGCAATTATACCTATTAGCAGATGAATGAGAATTGTAATTTAATATTACAATTATTAAATTACACTTGATCTTTATCTGAATTTTAATTTCTCGTGAGAAAACAAAACAATCTTGAAGTACATAAATAAAAATAAGCAAAAAAAAATTAAATAATCGTTTAATAGTAATAATACACTTTAAATAGTTATTAAAAATACTGTATTTAAATGTAACAAAACAAAAACTGATAAAGCTTAACTTTTCTAAACTTATTGTAAGTATTCAATATAAATAAATAATCATCTAAGTTTTATAAAAAAGGTCTCGACTATAAAAAAAAACCTTAACATGTAGGTATACTTAATAAACACTAACAAAGAAAAACTTTCATTACTTTAAGAATAACGCATAATTATGTACAAAAGAAAAACAATGTTAATGCGCCAAGCTTGTAAAATCTTACAAAAAAACCTTTTTTTAAAATCATTGTAGCATGATTCTATAATCAATTTATCGATATATCTATAAACAATAAAACAAACTTTAAACAAAAACAACATAATTGGAAATATAGCAGTGATAATAATATCTTTCATCTCAACACTATCACAACTGCACTTGTATCTCGAGTAGGTATATCTCGTTATCTCATAATTGCGTCAGCCTCTTATGAGATGTTCGTAACTCACGTCCTATCTCAAGGAATCAAAGCTGAAGAAATCATAATATTTTACATAATTATATGGAAACGCATCTTTGTACTTAAAATTATTTTTTAATTTTTTTTTTTTAATCGATAATAAAGGTATTAAACATCACGTTTTATTTATTACTTTATTTATACTTTATTGTACACCACAACTACATTTTAAACATTAAACACATATAAAGACATTTACAGACTGAAGTACAATGGGCGGAATTATGTCTATTTAGCTATTTCTTCCAGACAAACCAAAAACCCCGTTTTGACTCATGACAGCAAAAATGTAGACATGGCTACATTTTATCTATCAAAAAGAATTAAAAATTGAAATAATAAATGTCAATTTTTTTTTAATAGCAAAAAAGAATAAGTAGTCTCAACTCAAATAATGACAACAAAACATTACTTTTTGACCTTACCAAAACCTCTTTTCATTGTTAAGCTTATAAAAAGCATTAAACACCCCTTGCATTTGATTTATCCGCCACTTAAATATACTGTTAAACCAATACACAGAAAAAAGCGCATTTAAAATTTATTATTAAATAAAAATAGCAAATATAACAACCTGGTCACGGATCAGATATAAAGTATTGCCATATATTTTTAATTAGTTTAAATATGTTACCTTAGACGCGTAAAATATTTTTATCTACAATTACAATCATGATCATTACAGCAACTATAGAAACACGTAGATAATAAATAAATAAAGTATAGATAGTAAAAAGTTATAGAATATAAAACGTTTATTATCTTTATATCACACCAGAACCAATCTGTAAAATTTTGCCCGTGTAAACGATTTTTGCGCGATAATTGCTAATATAAAAGAAAACAAATATTACAAAAACTAGCTTCTGCGCGCGACTTCGTCGGCGTGGACTCCGCTCCTATTGGTCTTAGCGTGATGATACATAGCCTATAGCCTTCCTCAATAAATGGGCTATCTAACAGTGAAAGAATTTTTCAAATCGGCCCAGTAGTTCCAGAGATTACCGCGTTCAAACAAACAAAGTAACAAACAAACAAACAAACTCTTCAGCTTTATATATTAGTATAGATAAAGGATGCGTTGGCGAAGAGATCGCAATACTTGCTGTTGCCTGTTGCCCTGGCGATTGCAGGTTTGATCCCTGCTCATGACAACGCTTGTATGGTATATACAGATGTAACTATGCCGTGACATTTGCATTTTGTGCTTCCGGACCTAAGAGGCTTGAACGGACCTAAGGCTCAGAATGAGTTTTTAGACAGTTTTTCTAGTCACTTCTTTAGTATAATATACGCTTCAGCCTGTAATATCCCACTGTTGGGCATAGGCCTCTTTCCCCATGTAGGAGAAGGTTCAGAGCTTAATCCACCACACCACGATATATTCCCTACTATGTAATGAGTAACGATCGCTATCAGGTGTACATGATAACAACCGGGACCGACGGCTTAACGTGCCCTCCGAGGCACGGTGGGGAGACCCACAAGGACTGCACTAACACCCAGACCACGGCAAACATCTGTATGGTCAATACAAATGTGTGGGTATCGAACCCGCAACCGCCAGCGCAACAGCCACAAACCAGTGCTGTGACCGCTGCGCCAACGCGGCGTCACTTCTTTAGTATTGAAAGTATATTAAAGAAAGTGACTTAAATAATTGAGCCAGGACAACATCAAAGTCCATTATCCATTGGTTTATTTATTTATTTATTTATTTATTAAATAGACACACCATCGACACATCATAAGAACATTACAAGTAGAAATATACAGTTAAACATAGTACAATACAGTATGATTTGTCTTTTAAGGTGTATACAGCAATTCACGAAACAAGTCAAAAGTCAAAACCGTGCTTTCATCATCGAATCTAAATATAATAATTATTATTACAATTTTTTTTCTAACCGCACACAACCGACATTCCTTCATATCATTAACCTCGAATACGAAATATTATGATAAAAATTACAACACTTACGATAAAGCATAATTGCTTATTTGAGATGAATCGTTATGCAACATTACGTGCATTGAAATAAATGAAAGCATTTACAAAAAAAGTGAAGCAGAATATATAGAATGTTTAAGCTAGAATATTAATATTTTCTTTAATGTAATATACTAAATGTGAATGAAGTATTGAATAATAATATAAATGGACTAGCTGTGCCCGTAGTTACATCCGCGTTAATTTGAGGAAAAAGCGTACATCACTATACTAGGTAATATTATAAAGCTGAAGAGTTTGTTTGTTTTTTTGAAAAATTCTTTCAGTATTAGATAGCCCATTTATCGAGGAAGGCTATAGGCTATCATCACGCTAAGACCAATAGGAGCGGAACAGCTATGAAGAATGTTTCAAGATCGTTTTTTTTTCCTTTTTGTAGCTTCCCCAGTGTAGCCCAAAGTAACTATTCCACGCGGACAAAGTCGCGGGCAGAAGCTAGTATATTATACAGTTTATAGTTTTCCTCGGTAAATTGACCATTGATCCAATACAAAAATACTGTTTTCAATTCGAACCAGTAGTTTCTGAGATCTGAGATTAGCGGGTTTAAACAAACAAACAAACTTTTCAGCTTTATAATATTAGTATAGATTATTTACTTTGATGTATATATTGTGTAGGTACCAACTTCTACTTTTTTAATATCAGTCTCTATTTTAGTTCAAAATATTGACAATACCAGAAAATCAACAATCAGTACCCAGTACCCAGTTACCTACATGAGTAAATCATTTTATTATTACAATTATACAAAAAATATATTATATATATAAGTTAGTTATCACAATCTTATAATATCACATAATGTATGAAGATTTAAGTCATGATATTATGGGCAGCAAGAAAAAACTGATTCGAAATAATAATAAACGTAGGTAATTGAATTTAGCACTTAGGTGAAAGGGGATAGGAAAATTTGAAATATGCCGATACCTTTGATTATATACACGTCTATATAATCAAAGGCCGATACAAAGACGCTGGGTCCTAGCTAGCTAGTTGTTATTTAAAATTTACTTTACAGCTACGCACATACCTACCTATAAATCTATAATATAGGTACTTTAACATACAAATAGCAGTACTTTATTGTACACTAAGAGAGGAACCGAATTTTTCACATAGAATAGAAAAACATTAACATGTACAAAAGGCGGTCTTATTGCTAAACAGCTAAAAGAGCGATCTCTTCCAGACAACCTCAAGCATGAAAAGGACATGACAAGGAATTAGACGGCATGGAGATGTACATATATATATATATATATATATATATGGACATATATGTATGCCAACATATTGACTATTGAGCATTCGGAAAATATAAATTTAATTGCGGGGAGACCTTTTGTATATATAACGTTTTATAAATTATTTGTAATAGATTAACCATTGTCGACCGATCACGTCTGCACTGATAACAGGTGAAATCCTTGTATTTTATCACTGATAAGAGAGACTAATTGATTCTCCAACTAAGAATACATTGTGATTTTTACCGTACCTATACTTGAGAAATATACCTACCTCGTCACATTTTTAACACATCGTTCACGACTCACGAGGTCCTACTCCTAATAAGTCACACCTAAGTAGATAATGAAAAATCATTTAATCCATTTAAGGTGTAATTTTACTAACATTTATTTATATCAAGATCTTTAAGTAGGTAGGTATATATTTTGATAACTTTAAAAAATATTACGCAATATATTTTTTAGATAATTAACAGCTGTAGGTACTATGCAACAACCCAAATAAGGTAAGCAAAATTAAATAACGCAGGTGGATTCGAGTAGATTATCTAGTATTCGGCCTATTGATTTTGTTTATTTATTAAAGGACATGCCAAATGATGTTTACTTAGAAACATCGAATACAATTCAAAAATCTTTGTTTCATAAATATTATTATGTTCTTAACGCCAAAACGACGACACAACTTTTACTGAATCTTATAAACCTTTAACGCATTTCTAATATTACAACAATTAATACATAAGTTTCTAACTTGAAATTTCACAAAAAAAAATCATTAAAGGAGAGTACTTAGAACGTCATAACTTAGATAACTAATAAAAATACCTAATCAGTTCTTGAAATAAGGTTATATATATACTTTGATGATGGTAAGTCGAAGGTGTATTTTGATATCAGTAGGTACACTAACTATTCGGATAATTATGTTACTAAAAGGTACATATATACCTATGAATTTACATATTTATATTTATATTCATACTAGCTGCTGCCCGCGACGTCGTCTGCGTGCGTTCACTGCTCGTTCCCCGTAGGTGATAGCGTGATAATATGTAGCCTATGTTCTGACCCGACTTCTTAATAATATTCGTGCCAAATTTGAAGTAAATCCATGCAGTACTTTTTGAGATTATCCCGGACATACATTGACTTTCCTATCATTTTATTATATTACTAGCTGCTGCCCGCGACGTCGTCTGCGTGCGTTCACTGCTCGTTCCCCGTAGGTGATAGCGTGATAATATGTAGCCTATGTTCTGACCCGACTTCTTAATAATATTCGTGCCAAATTTGAAGTAAATCCATGCAGTACTTTCTGAGTTTATCCCGGACATACATACAGACAAACAGACAAACAGACAAACAGACAAAAATTCTAAAAACTATATTTTTGGCTTCGGTATCGATTGTAGATCACACCCCAAGTATTCTTTTAAAAAAATATTCAATGTACAGTTTTGACTTTTCTACCATTTTATTATATGTATAGATGTATTCTAGCTGCTGAACGCGACGTCGTCTGCGTGCGTTCACTGCTCGTTCCCCGTAGGTGATAGCGTGATAATATGTAGCCTATGTTCTGACCCGACTTCTTAATAATATTCGTGCCAAATTTGAAGTAAATCCATGTAGTACTTTTTGAGTTTATCCCGGACATACATTTGAAGAAATAAAGGTTCACTGCTCGTTCCCCGTAGGTGATAGCGTGATAATATATAGCCTATGTTCTGACCCGACTTCTTAATAATATTCGTGCCAAATTTGAAGTAAATCCATGCAGTACTTTTTGAGTTTATCCCGGACATACATTGACTTTCCTATCATTTTATTATATGCACATAGACATAGATGAATTTACATATTGATATTTTACTAGAATCCTAAAAAAGGGAATTTATTTAAATGACATCATCGTTACACCATAAAATAATGACTCTCACTGCTATCAGCAATGCTAAGATAGTAATAAATATTGTATTACGATTCTTGTGTTTCCCGGTAACGTAAGGCTTCAAAGGCACCGACGGCGACGCGCGGTTTTCTTTGTCCTTTGTTAGCGTTGTTAGCGTTTTTTGCGAAAAATGATACAGAAAATGTGTAAGATAATATAGAAAATTGTTGATATAACACTTTTTAATAAAAAGTAAACTACTAATTCCTTTGATTCCAGTTTTATAAGAATCCGGCTACCTTGACTGTTAATCTAATCACTAATATTCTTGGGACATTTTTATTATTAGCAACTACTATTTAAATTTTCTTTTTTTTATAATTCAATCGAGCGTATAGAAGAATGTTACTTATAGATGTGCATCACTAAATAAATCTATACTAATATTATAAAGCTGGGTTTGTTTGTTTGTTTGTACGCACTAATCGCAGAAACTACTGGACCGATTTGAAAAATTCTTTCAGTGTTAGATAGATAGCCCATTTATCGATGAAGGATATAGGTTTTTTTTTTTTCTTCAAATTAACGCGTGTGAAACTGCGGGGCAGAGCTAGTTCAATTATAAATTATTTAAAGCTTGCAGGTCTTAAAGGAATTTTTCGGTTTTCGATTGCAGAAAAAACATCACAACACACAATTTATACGTACAGAAAATCGATAAAAAATAATTTTTTGAAAAGTATATTAAGTACTTAATCAAAAATAATTTTAGAGAAACTTCTAAAACATAGATAAAGTTTTTAGATAGACAAAATGGCGTCCACAAAACGAAAGTCACATATTGAGACGCAGGTAGCTGTGCATTCCAGCGCCAGGTTATTAGCACGCATTGTCTCTATAATAGGTCACTCAAAGTGCAGAGCATAAGCTGCAGCATTATCATACAACAGTATTATATGCTCGCTTGCTTTTTATAGAGATCGTATCGATGACTCGTATAAATTATTTGAAATTCTTGTGTTTGCTAGCAAACGAAAAAAAACCGACTTCAAATACATCGACAAGTAATACGTAAGCCGACGAAAAAAATTAACAAACGCACTAGTTGTCACTACGATTTTTGAGGGTTCCCCTCGATTTCTCTGGGATCCTATCATTAGATCTTGGTTTCCTTATCATGGTACCTAAGTTGGGATATCTCCTTTCCAACAAAAAAATAATTATCAAAATCGGTTCATAAACGACGAAGTTATCCCCGAACATAATATTAAAAAAAAAAAAACAAAAAAAAATATGTACGGTCGAATTGAGTAACCTTCTCCTTTTTGAAGTTGGTTAAAAATCAACTTCAGAATTTATATTTGCGTGCTGTGTGTGTGATCACATTTAAATGAAGCGTTATGCGGAAAAGAAATGGTCTCATTTGTAATAATATCGCTTAATGCATTTACAGGAAACGCATCGATAAACAGATGGATTTGTGACTCACGCGCCTCTTTGTCTAATAAATCTATATTGTAGATCACTAGTGGGTTGGTCATGAGAATTATCTACTTTGCTTTATCATTGCAAATAATAATAGAATGTTAAGGAATTGAGTGCGTAAAATTTCCTTCGATTGTGACTTTGAATTAAAGTTATCTATATATACTAATATTATAAAGAGATAAAGTTTTTAACTTTGTTTGTTTGTAGGGGGTAATCTTCCCAAATACTAATCCGATCATGAAAATTCTTTCACTAACAGAAAGCTACACTATGCAGGAGTGATATAGGCTATATTTTATTGTTATTGTACAAGAAATTCAGTGAAAAATAATAGTAAATGTAAATCAAGTCGTGTGTGAGCGAGATTAAAACTACAATATTTTTGCATCACAAAAATAATTAACGCCCAACAAAGTGGGCACGGGTCGGCTAGCGTATTATAATTTGGGAAAACATTTTCCTCTTTTATTCTAACGTTTTACTCTAATTTTCTACAAAGATGAAAAATCAAGTTTAACGAAGGCGACATGATCAAGATGTTCGAAGTACCTACTTGGGTCTAATTCTAGGGACTTGGTTGATAATAAAAAAAAAATTGTAATTATGTATTTTATGTTTTTTTTTTTTAATCAATCTTCTACTCCTGCACTACTTTGCCCCGCGTTCATATCATCTCTCACCACCATGGGTTGACTGTAAGAGATCTCTTTTAGAGATAAGTTCGCCCTTGCCTACTTCCTTTATTATAATGAGTTGTAAAATTACTAAGTCCAATGAAGAATATAATATAAAGAATATAGTATAAAAGTTCGTATCGTTTGTTGTCCAGGCGTCGTCGCGGTCGCGCGTCGCGGGTCATGCAGGGAGCCGCAAGTGCACCCGCGCCTCCCGCGGCCGAACCGCCCGGAACTCAACGTAAGTTAAATCATTTATTTTTAATTGTATATAGTAAAAACAGCTAAAATTATTATAAAAGGTATAATAATGTTAGCTATCGCTAATTTTTTTATTGATGTATAAATTTTTAACTGAGGTAGGATACAGCAGGGAATGTCCTGCTCAAAATCTTGAGCAGCCTGTGGAAGTACCTTGATCTTGCAGAAGACATAGCTAAATAATACTGCTTTCAAGCAGTGTGGTGTTCCTGTGGTGACCAGAGCTCCTGGGGGGATTGGGGATAACCGTCAGGTAGCCCGTAAAAAAGCTGATTTCATTAAAATACGAGTATGCCTAATTTAACTACGATATAAGAATCTGCGATAGTGTACACATCTTACCGATTTGTTAATTATATACCTATTTAATAATTACTACCATTTGGCTTATTAAAAAAGTATGAATGGTAAAGTGAAGAACAGGATGTAAGCGAAACACAAGTCGATAACCATAAGACATTACTGTAACATCTTCGTAAGGTGAGCCGTGCTATTACCTCGACGGTAACTCGACGACTGACGATTATCAGTGAGAGTACTTACTTAGCGCGTGCGCGACATTCGACACCAAATATTTAAAACTACCCGCAGCACTCTTGTACTTGCCCTTGGTTGAAAGATTAGAAATAGTATCTTGCGTACATAATCCTACTTGTATGTCATCTAGGAATTAAAATCTATACTAATATTATAAAGCTGAAGAGTTTGTTTGTTTGTTTGTTTGAACGCGCTAATCTCAGAAACTACTAGTGCAATTTGAAAAATTATTTCAATGTTAGATAGCCCATTTATCGAGGAAAGCTATAGGCTATTTTTTTTTTCAAATTAACGCGTGTGAAACCGCGGGGCACAGCTAGTAAAATATAAAATAAATAACGATTGTTATTATTTCAAATACATATTTAAATGGTTACGTCTATATAATTTTAACGTCAAGTGCATAGCTAAGAAGAAGCCTTGAGCACTTCAAATGACTTGAAATATTTTCAACGCAGAAACGACCTGATAAGTCGTTTACGATACAACAACCAATCACCAGCGAGAAACGCAGAAAATATATAAAAAATATATATTTTTTCCGTAATTGATGTGTCATGTTTATTGGTCTTTTATCTTTAAAGTTCTCGTTAAAATAAATAAGTGATAAAGAGTATTGATAATCGTAACAAACTTAAAACGAGTGATTAAATCTTGTACATTTTCAAGAATATCAAGATAATTTTGTTTTAGTATCTAGTATCTACCTATTGTTAAAGAAACAAATCTATTAAAGTAGGTATTTGAATCTTTAATTCTTATAACGTAATGAACTGCTCTTACTTTTTAAATGATGTTTATGTAGTATTCAAAATAATACAGTGCTTAATTACCTAATTTAGTGCTTTAATTAATTTAGTTTAGTAAGTAAAAGTAAATAGGTAACGTTTATAATCGGATAAGTTTTTAAAGATATATCAAAATCTTAAGTATTATTATATTGCTTAACCCCTTTTCGTCTTATAAGAATACCTCATTAGATACTCATTAAGACAATCGTCGGAATTCAGTTTGCTCAGCCGCAGAATCTCCCTCTCGGGTCGCAACATCCTTTTGTGTTCATCACACCTGTGTTGACAATATCTCCTACATTGAGAATACCGTTGTAATGGTAACCATATCATTGTGAACTAATTGTTTTTTTAATACACATAAAGACATTAAAGTAAGTACCACTAATTTAAGGAATAAAATTTCTAATCAAAACCATATAAAAGATGATTAACCCAAGCATATAATCAATAGATACTTAAATAGTAAATGTACTGAAATGTCAATAAATTGGTGTAGGTAAAGTACAAATTCAATAAGTAATTGGAATATTGAAATGAAACTACTTTTTCGGATTTTATCGCAGTTTATTATGTTTTTTAAATTCCCTACAGGGAATTAAAAAAAAAAAACACAATAAACATCGATAAAATCCGAAAAACATTAGAAAACAATACTAATTGGAATTTCAAGAAACTAAATCTGATAAGAAAATGTCTTCAAAATGACGAATGTATTGTTTAATGATGAAATAACGGTACTGATATCGTCCAGGCCTATCCGGCTCAATGGCAAATTTGGACAATTGGATCACAGCCGAGATGAGTAAAGGCTATTTAATGTTTACCTATCTTCCGTCACGTGCGCGATGACGACACATCCGTCGGATAAGATATCTCTGTTCTGGAAAACTTCTTTTGAATATTAGCGGCTAGTTTGATGAGTTGTTCTAATACAGTAAACAGTAAAAACTGAAAAGATCTGCTTTGTGTCCAAAGTCTAGTCTGCAGAATAGTCTGCTACTATCTAAAGTCACTTACCACGTTTTGTAAGTGACAATAAAGTCCGTAAGTTAAATCTATACTAAGCGCTCCCACACACGAACGGCACGTTGCCAACGGCAGAGGTCGACGGCAGCCGTCGACTGCCGTCGAGTGCCGTCAGCGGCAGTCGACTGCAGCCGTCGACTGCCGTCGAGCGCCGTCAGCGGCAGCCGTCGACTGCCGTCGAGCGCCGTTGGCGGCGCGCCGTCGTCTGCAGTCCTCTGCCGTTGAGAACATGCCGCACAGTCAACGCTCTTGTAGTAAAGGAGCCAGTTACAAAATGAATTCCGAAGAAGAAACACTGTTATTGTTTTTACTTCGTCGCCGCCGAGAAAAACGAAAAATAAAAACACGTTCAGTGTGGGTTCAAGAAATACTAATCAATAGAGATCAAGATGGGCATTTAACACTCTATCCACTTTTACGAAGAAACGAGCAAAAGTTTTTTAATTATTTTCAGTGGTCCATTGCTTCTTTTGATGAGCTGACGGCTATTATATTTCCTCTTTATAATATAAGCATACTAGCGACCAGCTCCGGCTTCGCACGGGTGCAATGCTGATACTAAATATAAAATCTCTATATATATAAAATGAATAGCTGAATATATTGCTAAGCGCAAATCTCGAGATCGGCTGAACCGATTTCGCTAATTCTTTTTTTATAATATTCTTTGAAGAACGACGATGGTTCTTACGGAGAGAAAATTTTAAAAAATTGCTTGAAAAAGTCTAAAAACAACACTTTTCTATATTCCTATACAAAAAATTCGTAATAATACTTAAAAGTCAATTTGAACTTTAATACCACACCATAAGGTTTAAGTGTTAGTAGAGGGGTTCCGGGAAGGATAAGTATTAAAAAAAATTAAAAATTAAAGAATCGACTGTTAGGCAGTACGAAGTTCGCCGGGTCAGCTAGTATAAAATAAATATTTGCAATAATAAGCGCAAAAAATGTGTTTATTTACGATATCACATTAGAAAACTTTAAAACTATCAGTGTTCCTCTACTGTATTATGCATGTATTATACATATAAACCTTCCTCTAGAAACACTCTACTTATTAAAGAAAACCGCATCAAAATCCGTTGCGTAGTTTTAAAGATCTAAGCATATTTATACAGACAGACGGACAGCGGGAAGAGACTTTGTTTTATAATATGTAGTGAAATATAAATGATAAAAAGATATAAGTAATTTAGATTATTTTTTTAACGAGATCAACATCATTTATCACCATTTTAAGTTGAAACAAAATACAATTACTACCTATAGGAACAATAATACATATTAATTATTAGTTACTTCTATTTTAATAACAATGGTTAAAAAATCAAAATCAACTTTTAATAAACCGACCATTTTTTTAAAACATGTTTTTTTACTAGCTCAGTATTTTAATTTTTTTTTAATTTTTATAATTATTAATTCAATCTTGGCGAGATATTGAACTTTTTAAAATAGCCGTCAGCTCATCAAAAGAAGCACATCCGAAAATAATTAAAAAACTTTTGCTCGTTTCGTTCGATAGAGTGTAAAAAAATTCCCATCTTGATCTCTATTGATTAGTCTTGAACCCACACTGAACGTTTTTTTATTTTTCGTTTTTCTCGGCGGCGACGAAGTAACAAAATAAACTAAAAAATGTTTTATGTTATTCGGTTTTATTGCAATAAAAAATGATGTATTTAGGTTATGGACTAAAAACTAAAAAATAATTCGGTAAGTCCTAGCTACCAGATCGCACCAATCTTCTCATCAATCTGGGGTATTGATCAGACAAATATAAAATCGTTGGGCGTATCCAGAGCGCGTATATTACAGAGTAAACATTATGATAGAAATTTCACGTGCCCATCGTTTCAAGTTTTTAGTTTCGTCGAGTAGTTTTTAGATTAGTAATAAATATACCTACACAGTCTAATAAACTATTCTACCAATCAAGCCCTTTCATTTGATTTCCATATTGAGGTATTAGTAGAAAATATGTAATCCACCATTTTGAGGCGGCACCATCTTAGATTTTTCATAGTCAGCCCTATTCTACCAATCGAGCCTTTTCATTCTATAGTCGATACCCATATTGAGGAATTTGTGGAAAATATGTAATCCGCCATTTTGTAGCGGCGGCCATCTTGGATTTTTCGTAGTGAGCTCTATTCTACCAATCGAGCCCTTTCATTCGATAACTGTATTGAGGAATTTGTGGAAAATATGTAATACGCCATTTTGTAGCGGCGGCCATCTTGGATTTTTCATAGTGGGCTCTATTCTACCAATCAAGCCCTTTCATTTGATACTCATATTGAGGTATTTGTTGAAAATGTGTAATCCGCCATTTTGTGGCGGCGGCCATCTTGGATTTTTCATAGTGAGCTGTATTCTACCAACCAAGCCTTTTCATTTGATACCAATATTGAGGTTGTTGTGAAGTTATGTGATCCGCCATTTTGTATTGGCGGCCATATTGGATTTAGAACCATAAGAAATATACTATGTTGTATTTTCATCAAGATTAAGAATGTGTACCAAATATCAGATCAATCTGTCATGAGGAAGGGGGTAAAATTCCAATTACTAAATTTGACCCAAACACACAAATAAACAAAAAAATAAATAAATACCAAGCTGGTCAAGCTAAATAAAACCGTTTAAAAACAATAACAGTATTTCTTCTTCGGAATTCATTTTGCAACTGGCTCCTTTACTAAGAGAGCCGACGTGTGAGCGGCATGTTCCCAACGGCAGCGGACTGCAGGCGACGGCGCGCCGCGGACGGCGCTCGACGGCAGTCGACGGCTGCCGCTGACGGCGCTCGACGGCAGTCAACGGCTGCAGTCGACTGCCGCTGACGGCGCTCGACGGCAGTCGACGGCTGCCGTTGACCTCTGCCGTTGGCAACGTGCCGTTCGTGTGTAAGAGCGCTAATATAGTGTTAGTTATTCACTGTTGTTTCCCATTTATCGAGGAAGGCTATAGGCTATGTATCATCACGCTAAGACCAATAGGAGCGGAGTCCACGCCGACGAAGTCGCGCGCAGAAGCTAGTATAATAATATTCTTTCATTTAGAATTCAATGATTTACTAAACCTACAGAAGATATGGTGCTAGATAGCTTTTAGTTATTTTTGTCTCCTGTAGACAATATTATAAATATCTTAAATTATAAAATATCTTAAATCATGTCTTCTAAGAATCCTGTCACATTTTAAGACGAAACATACATGATATTTGCATTTCTTCAAATGCTAAACTTATTCCACCTTATTGTTTATAATATTTTCTAACATAAGAATGACCAACATTGATATACTGATAGAATATTCTCATATTTCTCTCAGTAGCCTTGATTAACTAACATGAACTCATAGAACCCGTGTTCCAGAGTTTTACTTTAGTCAAATCGAAAGGTAAACAACCTCCTCCACACGTGTACCTTAAGTTAACGTACGGGATACGTGTGGTGTTTTCTAATGTGTCACCGAATTGAATTTATCTCAAATGCACGGTGTTTGACACCATCGGTACCTTAAAGTGTGCCCTTTGGTTATAACTCTTGAAGATATTCTTTTTTTAAACTTAGATAAGGAAAAACAATATTACAATAGGTGAATAAGATATTTTCATTGAAAAAGAAAATCGTATGCATAATCATTGCATATTTTATAAATTATCTTTTATTAAATTTCCATTATCAAAAAAAATATTGTTTAAGTTCTTAATATGATGTGCTTAAATTTGGTCTTAAAAGTTTCGACAGTAAATACGCGATAGAAATAAACATTTCATTATTGTATATTAAAATCTAGTATTTGTTTGAAGTCCCTTATCTCATGGTGCCCCTAGCCGACTACGTAAACGTACTTCGCTACTACTAACGCCATCTCTCGAAACGCGCGAGTACTAACAGTCTAATATAAAGACGGATTATTTTAGTTTTCCCAATATTTTCATCTTGGAAATTTCATTCAGTAATACCATTTATGAAATGAAATTATTTGTTTTTATTTTTTATTTTTGTGTTAACCACACGAGGAAATTACAGATTTTAAATCATGTCAAAATTTTATTTTTTTTTATTTTTGTGTTAACCACACATGAGGAAATTACAAAGATTTTAAATCATATCAAAAATTTTTTTATTTTTTTATTTTTGTGTTAACCACACATGAGGAAATTATAAAGATTTTAAATCATATCAAATTTTTTTTCAAATCCCGCTGGATCAAAAAATTTTGATATGATTTAAAATCTTTATAATTTCCTCATGTGTGGTTAACACAAAAATAAAAAATAAAAACGAATTAAAAATAGCATGGTATCGTCTCTTGTCGAAGAATTCATTGTAATATGAAATCTTTGAGTACCTAGTCGGGATCTGTAAAGAACTCCCTATAGACGACGCCAAGGTTTGCTTAAAAACCTAAAATCATCATATCAAGAATTTCAACGCCGCTAGATGAGGACCCATAGCTCAGTTGGCAGAGCGCTGACACGGCACGTCAGAGGGCGCAGGTTCAAATTCCGCTGGGTCGAAAAATTTTGATATGATTTAAAATCTTTATGAAATTATTTATTTCGCCATGAAGTGATTAGACACAAACCAATTAACTAATTAAAAATTGATAGGTACATGAGTACATCTTAATATTAGGTAGGTACAGCACAGATTTGGGTAATGGACCCCACACTCACACACACACACACTACAGCCTATCACAGTCCACTGTTGGACATAGGCCTCCACAAGTTCGCGCCCGACATTATGACGCGAACTCGTGTGTTTTGCCCATAGTCACCACGCTGGGCAGGCGGGTTGGTGACCGCAGGGCTGGCTTTGTCGCACCGAAGACGCTGCTGCCCGTCTTTGGCCTGTGTATTTCAAAGCCAGCATGGATGGTTATCCCGCCATCCGTCGGCTTTTTAAGTTCCAAGGTGGTAGTAGAACTGTGTTATCCCTTAGTCGCCTCTTACGACACCCACGGGAAGAGCGGGGGTGGCTACATTTTTTAGTGCCGTAACCACACGGCACAAAACCACACGGCACAAAACCACACGGCACAAATAGGGTAATGGACCCAATGTTATGCAATAATTTTAAGTGAAAGCCAATATTTAATAAATGATCTGCTTATCCCTCAATTATCTGTCTCTAAGACAATATTTAATAATTATCTTTAGTGTTGTCACATGTAGTCTTTTTAATCTTTTTATTCAGGGCCCGTTTGATAAATAAAATAATAACCGGGAGCAAGGGAACCGTTAAATTGTCGCGGAAGACGCGCTCCTGACTTGCATTTGTTATACCTTCACAAAATGGCCGCGCCTTTCATCAGGATCATTGAGATAGCCCCGTTTGAAATTCGAACGATTCCTTTTTAGTAAACCTTTACGTACTTAAAACAAATAACGTCTGTATTCGCAATAAGGCTGCATACCTTTTTACAAAAATAGCTAGGCTCTCATCGGTGCTAATAAAATAGTCCAGTATGAAAACTCAAATGACTATTCCCTGTCTATTTTTATTCTACTAAAAATTTATGTCAAATAATTCAAATATATAACGCGTAAGAAATGTGGTTAGGTTAGAAATTATCGGTTCGCATATGACATTAAATTTCACTAGTGAATTATAACTCGCATAAAACATAATGGTCTAAGATCCGGAATATAACAAAATCTTCCCTCATCTGTTAATAAGATGAAACAATTTTTTATAGGCTGATTTCAATATTGTGAATTTATAAAAACAACCTCTGCCACCATAAGCCTGCTGAAAATAATAACACTTAAAAAAAATTTTTTTTTCTTCTAAAAAATCTTTTCCCTCTCATGTTAATTACACGTAGTAAGCTAAAACCGTCAATATTTTACATTATATACCTGACTATAGTAGGCACCCATCTCTATGATTGCTATACTTACCTGCAGCCAGGTTACTCTGACTGAGGTTACTGACCTGGCTGCAGATAAGTGTAGCAATCATAGAGATGGCTGCCTACTACAGTCAGGTATATAATGTAAAATATTAACGGTTTTAGCTTACTACATGTAATTAACATGAGAGGGAAAAGCTAAAAAAAAAAAAAAAATTTGCAGCAGGCTTATGGTGGCAGAGGTTGTTTTTATAAACTCACAATATTTAAATAAGCCTATAAAAAATTGTTTCATCTAATTAACAGATGAGGGAAGATTTACCTTCTCGGATCTTAGACCATAAATACATAAGTGGGTCCAACCAACGCAAATTATCAATTTCTAGACAATAGCCATGTTACTGTCACATGTCTATCTACTTAGAGGAAAATCGACGCTAGCACACGGTGATAAGGAGTGAAATCGTTTGAATGTTATATTTTTGAAATCTTCACCAGTCGGTAATTGTCAATGGCGACACCATAAATGAGGGCTTAAGATACACGGTGTAATTCAGTACCGTTGAGCTCGTTGGAGTGTGGCAGAAAGCGGTATCGACGACGTCCCGACCATATCAATCAAATTATAATAACGTGACCGTTAGACGAAATCGACCGCCTTATTACTGAGACATAACGTTCAAAATATGCTGGCTCGCTCCTCGAAGGATGATATTGCCTGTATGGTCGATTTAAATTCCGTATAAGCGGGAAAGAGGAAGTCACGGCGCAAGCATGTATGTCACACCTTCTCTCTGTATATGAACTTGAGTGAACTCGACAGAATTTTTGGTCGCAACGTTTACCTATTAAATTAATCGTTTTTATCTCGAGATAAGTCGAAAGATGTCTCGTGGAATTATTTATTGGAGCTCGATAGCTGTGTATAGATAATGTTTGTGAATATGTGCATAGTGTTTGTGAATAAATTATACGTTTATTTGAAACCAATAATATTAAAATTAATTCGTAAAGTATTATATTATAATAAAAAAATGCGTATTCACTGTCAACACCTGCTTTGATAAACATCTTTATTATACAGCAGAAAATATGTATCTATCTTTAAAATATACGCAAATTTTCTCGAACTTAATACATATGTGCACATGTATTGTGTATATAGACTAACGTAAACATATATATCAAACCGAATATTGCTTATAAGATTTCATCGTATGCCCCTAAATCTGCATTACAAGATAATTCGTCGAAAAGTGACAAATTTCGAAATATCGACGCTAAACGCGCAATTTCCGCGTACAACAATCACTTACGTTGCGTAAAGGATTCCTACCGTCACACCGCGGCGAATCTTATTTCAACGAATTATTTGTATTATTTCGAAAAATCTCGTCATATTTAAAACTCACTTCTACTTTAGGTAGAAAATGTTATCTATATAGTTTTGATGGCACACTTTATTATTTATTCAATATCTAAATGGCGTAACACAATTTATGTGACTGTATTTACGTAATAAAATACTCGTATATATGATGGACACATTTTGCAGTTCTAGTACATTAAGGAGAGTCCTCAATTTGTATAATAGGGTAAACTTATTTTAATAAAAATTTTATGGGGCTGTTTTAATAATGTTTAAATACGCAAGTTATATGAACTATTAATCGTCAGTCAGTCAGTTCAGCCTATCACAGTCCACTGCTGGACATAGGCCTCCCTAAGTTCGCGCCAGACATCCCGGTTTTCCAACATCTTTATCCAGCCTGCACCGGCAATTTTAAATAGATCGTCGGTCCAGCGGGTCGGAGGACGACCCACACTTTAATAGTAGTTATGCTTCTTAAATTTCGACAGACAGGAGTGTCATGCTCAAGATGATATCCCTATACTGATTTTACTATTAAACAGCCCATTTTACTGTTCTAGAAGGCTGAACTAAAGTAGGGCACAGCATTGAATATTCTGTTCAGAAACGGGAGCAGCCCGACTGGAGAAGTACCTCGACCTTACAACTAGATCACAGCTAAATAATACTGCTTTCAAGCATTATTATGTTCCTGTTGGTCAGTAAGGTGACCAGAGCTCGTGGGGGAAATTGGGGATAGGGACGGTAACGCGCTTGCGATGCTTCTGCAGGTGCCTATTAGCTACGGTAATCGCTTACCATAAGGTGGGCCGTACACTTGTTTGCCGGCCTAGTTGTATATTAAAAAAAATATTTGAAAAATATATGCGACAGCCTTTAACATCCCACTCCTGGACACAGGCCTCTTTCCCCGTGTAGTAGAAGGATTAGAGCTCAATCTTTTAGGACAAAGCAATTTAGAACTCGATAAATTTTGGGTATTATTGACTCTTGACTTCATTGGTAATCAGATGACTAACAAGTGATACCTAATCAGTCACAATCTTCTGCTATTTTCATACGCTATTATAGGGATAGATATTAATAGGTATCATATTTCAAATGTATAATTACTCTGGCGTATGACGTCTGACGTGACGTATGACTAGCTATGAAGCTTAATACTCGTAACCTCTGTTTCTGTTATCAAAATTTATTTCAAACTGGACGAATAAAATCTAGACAAAGCACATTCAAACGAACATTACAACTTAATAATATTATAATTAAACAATTATACAAATACACATAATCTCAAATACAAAAACAGATTTAAAAAAAACATATAATTTAGAACGTTACAAAACCGTGTAAAAGCGGTATTGCAATAACGCATCAGATTACTTCACGAGATTGCGTGATACGATAATTTCTTAGTAATACGATACACGTACATTGATCAATTAATTGATTAAATCTAAACTTCGTCCAGTACTTACGATTAGTTAATATTTTTTTGATATAATTTTTAACCACTCAGACCACGTGCGGAAACGTGCAATGGGTTATGGGATAAGTATCCCACTTGACGAAGTGGTCATGTTTGTCATTGATGTCATTGGTAAGCTCCATGGTACTATCAGGACACTTAATATCATTATCGTTTAATGTTTATATGAATATAAACTATTTTAATATACAAAACTTTCGGAGTTCACCCGTTAGTCTCCATGACATGTAGCTTGATATATTATGGCCTTTTGACAATTCCAATAAACGTATTTTTAACGCAGTAACGCTAATAATTTTTTGGAGTTAGACCAGTAAGCCTAAACATTTGCACGTTGAAATAAACTTTCCTGCTTTATAATATTAGCATGCATTATAAATTGTAATATATTTTATAATATTGTAGAGCCGAAGTCAATGATCTAGGTATTGTGATACAAGATGAATCACAGCGGTCAACCAAATTGAACTAATCGAAGACACTGTACGTCCGACAAACTAGAAACTAATTATCAATTTTTATTACGTAAAAAAATATATAGGTATATCACAAATATTTAGCAAGTAGTGATTCATCTTATTTACTAATTAATTATGATTGATGTAATTAGTTAACTATTTCTACTAGCATGTGTACCTTCTTCCTATGTTTCTTACCTTCGTACGTTTTCCTTCAACCACAAAAAGATTTGTAAGCACGTTACATGGAAAACTTTAATTGACCTGATTTCAAACCACAGTCTTTTTTGAAGATTTGCTTAATGTTCCTTCATCTTATAACATTTAGAACTGTTTTACCGGTTGCAGATAGCGCTATCTAATGTATAACGTTATCCAACAGATAAAAGTTTCGTTCAGTATCATATTTTACTTTATTTGGCAGATAATTTCTATTTGACACTTTTTTCCTATACTACTCTCATTAAAGATTGCCTGGAAGAGATCGCTATAACCGATAAGGCCGCCTTTGCATAGGTATACCTACCTTATTTGTTTTTGTTTTATTGATTCTAAATTATATCTTCTTTTTTTGTGTGTGCAATAAAGTTTTAATAAATAAATAAATAAGTAATTCTAATCAGAACTGTGGTACTAACGATAAGTTGTAACTTATTAGTTTTGTAAACTAACCCCTAAATTTTATCAACAACTGCTGATACGGTAGGGATAATTCGAAATGTATCCTAGGATATTTACAAATAAACAAGAGTTGCTTTAATCACTACTTGAAAGTCCTCTTAGGTCATTTAATTACGGTAAAACCCAAGATGAAGTACTACGTGTTCAACAAACTAAACCAAACTCCTTATTTATTGAGTACAACCTCAATGTGAATAACCTTTTACAAGAATTTCTGCAGTGTACACACATTGGAGGGGGTGAGGTTGGGGGGTTAGGTTAGCTTGAGAACATAATAATAAAATACTGCTATATTTAGTTCTTAACTTGTGAATTGTCAATATGTATAATATTATAAAATATTATAAGAATATATCATTATACATTTAATAACTTTGTTCAGCTTCAGCTATTTAGGTAATGACACTTGAATCACGCCCTCACTTTACCTGTATACTTTCCTCAAACTGTTTACCGTACGAAGTAATTTTATAATAATAAAATAATACAATTGTATAAATGAATGAAATGTACTTTTATCCTACACTAAGGTAAATGTAATATAAATAAAATTAGTAAATGTAAAAATAAAAATGTACAATGCGGCGTTGGTTTTAATATGATATTTAGGATTCCGGTAAAGGAACTATTTTAATAAAACGTACGTACATAATAATATCTATATAAAAATCTATAGGTAAAGTGTGTAATTCGATCGATTCTCGTGACCGGATGTTTTTATCTAAACTCTGAAAATGGACACTTATTTTTGCGTCGTAATTGATAACGTAAGAAGTAATTACTTAGGTATGACACGTCGACGAAAATCGAAACTTCGCAGAATTATATTTGAATTATTTCTACAAGAACTTCGAATTTTATATTTCGAATTTTTATTTTACCGTTTTTCGATAGAGGTGGTTATGCTTTTAATCTGTACGTTTGTATCTAAATATGGTCGGATATTTCTTTAAAAAATGCCATCGATTGCTATTTTCTTAACTTACCTATAATAGATAGGTATCTATTATATTGATCCTAGGAGCTAGATTTAGGTATTTAGACAAATACTCAACCACATAGTAACTCCTTACATATTGTATAGGTATTTGATTTCCTACCGTAACTTCTAAACGTAACAATTATTTGGAGATGTATATCTTGAAATAATGTATCGATCACGATTCGGAAAAGTATCGGAGCTTAATCCACCGCGCTGCTCCACTGCGGGTTGGCGAAATAAATTCTCATTCTTATATGATACCTATAATGAATGATCTCCAAACTCTAAACGTCACAGTAAATCCCAAGTGTACCTATATTACTCACGCGACTTAATAATAATAATTGTAATTAATTGTTACTAATTACACGTTGCTTGCGGTTTTGATCGCCTCAAATTTCCGTACAATTGTGACCTGATCCACATCAAATATTTACACAACCATTCCTATCCTACTACGAAAAAAAAAGTATTTTATTGTTCACAAAAAAAATTAGATACAGTTCACACTTACTAATAAAGTACAAAGGTACGTACTTATTTATAATTATTGCATCTATTATATGAATTACTAGCCGACCCGTACCCACTCCGTTGGGCGTTCATTATTTTGCAAATATATATAGGTAGTAAAGTTTTCATCTCGCTCGCATTTCTCAGACTTTATTTACATACTAGCTGCTGCCCGCAACGTCGTATGCGTGCGTTCACTGCTCATTCCCCGTAGGTGATAGCGTGATAATATGTAGCCTATATTCTGACCCGACTTCTTAATAATATTCGTGCCAAATTTGAAGTAGGTAAATCCATGCAGTACTTTTTGAGTTTATCCCGGACATAAGTACATTGACTTTCCTATCATTTTATTATATGTGATACTATTATTTTTCACTAAATTTATTTTCAATTACAATAAAATATTGCCTATATCACTCCTGAATAGTGTAGCTTTCTGTTAGTGAAAGAATTTTCATGATCGGATTAGTATTTGCGAAGATTACCCCCTACAAACAAACAGTTAGAAACTTTACCTCTTTATAATATTACTATTAGTATAGACTACACTCAAAAATAGTCAATGGGAAATTTTTGCTTGATGTTTGTTACACTTTCACGCACACCTAAAGTAATGTGTTAATTGTAATAAAATATAGTACGTACATACGTAGCTGGAGGACCAGAATAACACAGGCTACTTTTTATACCAACACTCTAACTAGAGCGAAAAATATGCGGATAAAACCGCAAGGCGTAGCTAGTATACTAAATTAATATTTAATAGGTTGTCTCCCGTGAGGTTAGATCTAACCTGTCATTATTTATCTGACGCATCAATTTGGTGACACTCATTTACTATACTTTGTATACCAAACTTGAATTTTTGTATAAATTGGCAGTAATGTAGTGTGTGAAACGTCATAAACGTCAAGTATATAATTTTTTTTTTCCAAATGTCACTTACTCTAAGAAAGAGGTTATTTATGTATGATAATTATGTATTTTATTTCGGTAAGCCTTTAGACAATAGTATTTCGATTTATGGGGTTTTTTGAAAAATTGGGGGGAGGGGGTGTGGTGGATTATCCTCTGGTGCCTCTCCCATCCCCAGCAATCTCATGATTATAACGATATCACGGCAAAAAAAATTAAGGTAAAAATTATTTAAATACTTACCGAATACCTAATTTTAATTATACGTATTTTAGCTCCGATGCTGCAAGAAGTGCATTCATACTCCGTTCCGTGGCTTTTAAAACACACATTGTAATAATACACGTATGTACGTAGAAACTATTTGTAACACTTTTATACATAATATTATTCGTATTCACGTTAAAAATATCTCTTGATTGACAAGAGTAATATACGATACGAAGAACAGATTAATATGAACTGACATATCGATGTAGATGTTTTCGTTCTATCTATCAAACAGGCAAAAGTCTAAGACCATACAGCCTACTCAGTCGGGATTCTTTTCAATACATTTTTTTATATGAAGGCAAAACCTATTTAATCGTAAATCTTTTTAATTTTGAGCTTAGATAAATTAGATTATCGACATAATTTCGTTATAAAAAATAAATAAATAACCCTAACCTACCTAACTTCAAAATTAGACGGTTTATCCACATAATTACGTTACGAAAAAAATTTAACCTACCACCATTGAAATTAGTATAACACGGCTCCGGCGCGGAAGGAGGACAGACCTCTCCCGCTGTGCGAAAGCGCATGAACGAATGCGTAGGGAGCGGATGATGCCGCTCCGGGCTCTCAACAGAACACTCTAGGGGTAAGACAGACCAAGACCACGTGGATAGTGGGGTGCTCGGATTGGGTTCTGGGTATTATTCGGACTTCTGTATATATATTCTAACACACAATTTTACTAATTTTATTAGAATACTAGCTTCTGCGCGCGACTTCGTCGGCGTGGACTCCGCTCCTATTGGTCTTAGCGTGATGATATATAGCCTATAGCCTTCCTCGATAAATGGGCTATCTAACACTGAAAGAATTTTTCAAATCGGACCAGTAGATCCTGAGATTAGCGCGTTCAAACAAACAAACAAACAAACAAACTCTTCAGCTTTATTATATTAGTATAGATTATGTCGTTCTAATTAGTTTATCCATATCCATCCATATTGTTTTGAGCTTGTTCATTTGAGTTTTCAATTTAGTTTTAAGAACAACATTTACATTTTTATTTCTTGCATTAGAAAGCCAAAAAATTGACTGTAAATATATAATTCTGGAGTCTTACATTGTAAATACTAGCTGCTGCCCGCGACGTCGTCTGCGTGCGTTCACTGCTCTTTCCCCGTAGGTGATAGCGTGATAATATGTAGCCTATGTTCTGACCCGACTTCTTAATAATATTCGTGCCAAATTTGAAGTAAATCCATGCAGTACTTTTTGAGTTTATCCCGGACATACATACAGACAAACAGACAAAAATTCAAAAAAATATATTTTTGGCTTCGGTATCGATTGTAGATCACAGCCCAAGTATTCTTTAAAAAAAATATTCAATGTACAGTTTTGACTTTCCTACCATTTTATTATATGTATAGATGTATAATATTAAAAAGAAATTTATTTCAAATATTGTCCAGACAAGTTAGACGTATAATGTCAATGTAGATTTGTGCTACAGGTGGTATCTTAAAATAAATAAGTTTGCAAATTGTTGAGAATGTGAAATAGTGAACATTTGTTGTTTTAGAAATTTACTAGCAGACCCGGCAGACGTTGTCCTGCCCGGAAAACAGCTACCAAATTTGATTACTTACATACCGATAGCAGTGCCACCTACCGGATCCAACTGGGATAAAAACTACCCTATGTCCTAAGTTGGATCAAATTACAGATGCTTACAAATTTTGATAAAAATTGGTTCAGTAGTTTTGGAGTTTATTGGCAACATACATCGTGACACAAGATTTTTATATATATAATTATGATGTACTAAGATTTTTGCCATAATTTTATTTATTTTGGTATACTAGGATTAAGTTAATTTGTAATAATTAAAATAAATTAAACAGAGGATAATTAATATTTTAGAAGAGTTTAAAATATAAATAATTAAAAAAAAGTTTGTTTTATTTATAAAACAAAAAAAAACCTAGCAAGCAGCGGCTACGCGGAAAAATATTGATAATTTTATCGACTAATTTATCGACCTTTTCCACACTATTATCGATATCCGGTACGATAGCAGTATGACAACACTATGCTTCATTATTACCAATTTAACGAAAAAAATAGAGCTCAACCGCAAAGTTGGTACCCCAGGGTATAGTAAAATTTGAAGTCTTGTCTTGACTATGAAGTGACACCTCTTCTCTAAATATGCTCTATGGTTCGGGCAAGTCCGGTAGACGAGAGGTTAAATAGCTGTATTTTACTCTTTCACACTGAAACTACTAAAGAAATTACAACGATATTATTGTAAATCAAATCGCAAATATTTCAAATAAATAAAAATAAACTAAAATTGGTTTTAACGCGACGTACAGTCTAATAAATAAAACAAAAAGTACTTACAGTGCAAAAATAATTCATTTACTTATATATTTATATTAGTTTTTACACCAAATACAATTCAGGCCTCATTCTAGGCTCAGCTTAGGAACTAATATTACTATTAATTTATTGTACATTATTATTTTATTTTATGAAGTTTTGTATGTTTATTTATATACCTACTATATGATACTCTTCTGTTTGTAGAACTCACTATAAGCGATAAGGCCAACTTTTGTCTTTTTCTACTCTCACGATATTTGTGTAGGTATTTTTTTTTTGTATGGTGTACAAAGAAATTTAAATTAATAAATAACCTTCAATATTTCAAAGCCATTATTTATTCATTTAATGTATGAGTTTATGAATTCTTGCGAAAGGTTCTGAATGATTACGCTTATACGCGCTACGCTTCAGCCTGTAATATCCCACTGCTGGGCATAGGCCTATTTCCCCATGTAGGAAAAGGCTCCTGGGGGGGATTGGTCAGCAACGCGCTTGCGATGCTTCTGGTGTTGCAGGCGTCTATAGGCTACGGTCTTACCATCAGGTGAGCCGTACGCTTGTTTGCCAACCTAGCAGAGCTTAATCCACCAGGCTGTAATGCGGGTTGGCGGATATATTCCCTACTATGAGTAACGATCGCTATCAGGTGTACATGATAACAACCGGAACCGACGGCTTAACGTGCTCTCCGAGGCACGGTGGGGAGACCCACAAGGACTGCCCAAACACCCAGAACACGGGAAACATGTGTACGACCAATACAAAAGTTTGTCATGTGCGACGATCGAACCCGCAAAAGCCACAAACTGTTGACCGTTGACACCGTTGCGCCAACGGGTAGTTCGCGTCGCGCGCGTGAATGAATGAATGAAATTGAAATAGATACAGTTTGGGTTTTTCCTGGATTAATCTTCCTGGAAGTTATTTTGGGAACATCTGATCGTCGCGCGAGTGAATGATTGCAAGTAATGATTTAATACTAATTGATAAATTAGGTACAGTTTGGGTTTTTCCCCGATAAATCTTCATAGAAGTTATTTTGGATACGTCTGATCGGGGTTTTTTGGTCTAGTCAGACTGCTTAGTATTCATACAAATATTACAATAAAAACAATTTTATATTTTTTTGAACTTATACTTATTAATTAAATACTTAAGGCAACACATGAAGTGGCTTATTAAATTTGTCATAGGTGTTTGTGATATAGCAAAAAACAGCAAAAAAAATCAAACAAAAACAATTATTTACTAAGCTTAAAATTTACTAATAATACTAAACTTTAAAAAGGTACCTAAGCAAATAATTAATCTGTCCTAATATAAGGCAAACCCTAAAATTAGATATAGTACAATTAAAGATAAATTGATAGTAAACACGAGATAATGACGATTGAACGTTAAAATCTATTATCACTAGATTAGAGTTTTTCCCCTATGAAAACAAAAATACCTAATATAATAATTTGTTATTGTATACATAACAATTAATAGATATGTGGCAGCTATATTACTATGAATATCTTATTTATTTATTAGGGACGGTACACATCACAGAAATAGTAGGTAATAAAAGAAACAAAATGTAATATAAATGTTAAGGCCAATTACAACCATCCGTCCCTTTAAAATTAAATTAAGTAGAACGAATGTGCAAATATAAAAGGAAAAACTACAAAGTAAATCCGAAAAAAAAACAAAGTTATTTTATCTCAAAAGTAATTAATACCCTTGGATAGCTTAAATTACAAGCAATTTACCCCAAATTGGAAAGTAACATAGGTAAATTATTATTATTACTTTGAATTATGTTAGTTAAAAGGAACCATTTGAATTTATTTTGAAATATATTTTTAGAACCATTGAAAATATCTACGCCTTGAAATCTCAAATTGTTTTTTAAAACGGCTGTAAGGATTGCGATGAAAGTTTCAGTATAAGCTGTGGTGAATTGGTGATGTATGGCAGCAACCAGACAGAGTTCCTGTAAATACGCTGTTGACAGCGGAATAAGGTTCGAAACGCACTTTTAATTGCTCCTGATAATGCAGGCGTTCATAGACTATAGTTACCTCTTACCATCAAGTCAACGCTTGTTTCCCACCCTGGTGTAGTAAAAACGGGAGCTTTTCAAGTCATGTCTAGGATAATTTGTTTTCTCTATTTTCATTCAAACAGAGCTTAGGTTCTAATTGTTGAAGCCAGGATCTAATTGTACAGTACAGTAATATGTAAACTATTTATTTATTTATACTTTATTGTACACCACAAGTCACAACTACATTTTAAACATGAAACACATTTAAAGACATTTACAGACTGTGAAGTACAATGGGCGGACTTACGGCTATTTAGCCAGTTCTTCCAGACAACCCAAACAGTTCCTTTGTTTGATCACTTATAATTTTTTCAATGCCTTATTAGACAGGAAAATAGACAAGAGCTTCGGCTATCATAAAGTTCGAATATATAGAATAAAGGTCTTTTTGAATTAAATAAGGGTGTTATCGTGACAATATAACAGTACATATCTTTATTTAACGGTATGAATGTGACGTAACACGCTCGTAGTTCGCCTGACGCAGAGGAAACGCCCTTTTCGTCGGCTTTTAAGAATCTACCTCGTTTTTGCTATCACTGACGTACATACGTACAAACGTACGATTCATACAACAGCACTCCATGACACAGGCACGAGTAGATATAATAATAATAAGATTTATTTATTTTCTCACCACAATATTGTAAACATGACATTTGATAGTTATATAATAATAAGAGCATTAATATTGTGGGAGACTGGTGCCTAAGCTAGGCTCGAGGCCTGTGTTTCAGGACACCAGGTCTCCACCCCTTAATAAAGAAAGTATATTACAATTATCATTAATAACGGGCATTAACAAATATATCTTGTATTTCTTATAACAGTTTGTAGTGAAAATATATTATATATTTTATTGTTCATATTCATTACTAGGAAATGAGAATCAATCAAATCAAAAATGACTTTGTTCAAGTACGCTTCAAAAGCACATTTGTTTCGTGATTATATAGATTAAAACGTCATTCGTTTTTAATATATCTTCACAATCAATTCCAGATTTTATAAAAGTGCCTTCAGTTATTATATAAAAATAGTTTTTATATATAGTACCACCTGACTTACTCATGTTATTATTTTTTCCAGAACTATGTTCAAAATGTATTTAAAATAAGTTACATTTCTACTATTGAAATCTTATAAAGAAATGTAGCAACATTGTACGAAGCCATCAGGTGATGCTGTTAGCATTAAAACACAATTTACAACGTTCACGTACATAGCTATGGTATCTAGAGCGGTCGCGTACTAGATGACAGTATTGATTTTCCTCCGACCAACCAGAGGCCGACGAAAACACCTCGCACTAACGCGATCAAATAAACATAGCCACCGCGCTGAGAAACTGTTCGTTTTTGTGTCTATACGTATACAAGGTGTGGATGACAATAGAACGATAATTGAAAACACCGTTAGTACTAGTATAAAGAAGTATTTCAAAACCATCAGATAAGTCCTAACATCAAAATAAAAAAAAAAGATTTTTTCATACAAACTAATTCAATATAATTTAATAAAATTTTATAACATCATTTTTGTAACTACAGGATCACTGACCTGTTACACGTGTCATCGCGCCGCCTTCGCGCGTGGCCTTCTTTCTACGCGGCATAATCGCGTGGAAGTGCTATGTGCTTGTACCTACAAAACTTCATTATTTTGATTGAATAAAAAATAGTAAGTTAAAAAAGTAAATTAAAATAAATTGTTACGCATTTAAAATTAAATTGAATAAAAAACTATTTGATTTAAATTTTCTCAAACCATCAATTTTTTTTTAAATATGCAGAACTGATCAGTAGCCGATACTGAATAAGTTATTTTTTTTTAAACATTAGTTATTATAATATTATTTGGTCTGCGAACTGTCACTAAATGGCAATGATTAAAAATTGTGCCTTTTTGTGGCAGTCGATGCCATATCCATTATTTCTTAATCTATGATTTTAAAAATAATAATAGCTGTCCTTGAGTCGTTAACCGCCGGTTTTAGGGTAGGTCAGGTCTTTAGTCTGATACATACGTAGAAATTTTAAAAAATGAAAAACCATAATTTGTGACTAAACTACTGGATGTATTTTATTGATTTTTTGTATGTGGGCTTGGAATGTCATTACATATACGCTGTCCAAGTTATCGTTGTATTATCATCCCCACCCTGTATAAAATTAAGAGGCGGTGTCTGTATAGAACTGTAAAACATAACAACGTGTATTCACATATTTATAGCGTCAGAAAATTTGAAACTACTTGTATAAGAATGTCTGTACCTATGTCCATTGCGTATATACATATATGTATGGAAAATTGTTTTATGAAGATAATTTAAAGTAATTTGTAGGTTTTTAATTAACAGTTAAAAACGAAAATATAAACAGAAAAAAGAATGAGAGAGAATTTTATGGTTATATGAATATTTATTATCAATCAAAGTCCATCCAATATGTCAAATGTCTAACTTTATTATATCATGAGATATTGATTTATAAAATCACAAGGAATAAGTAATATTTATTGTTCGTACTAAAGGGATGCTAAGCGTCGTCTCCATAGTTTTAAGACGTCTGACGTTTGCCATCTTTGAAGACAATAGGTGACTGACTCACTCCAGTACTGCGGCGAGGCACGGACCACATTGCCACGGAATAGTCACCCGTAGCGATACAAAGTTAATAAGCCTATACAAATTCCTCTATATTATTCGATATTAATAAAAGCGTAGAATCGCTTACATCACGTTTTTCATTTTTGTAATCTATTAGCTGATTGTAAAAACTGATTCACAATAAAGACATCTCATTATATAATTCTAATAAATGTACATTCGTATAAGTGAATCGTTTGACTCATCTATTGTCGGGTTTTCTTGGAATAGTAAAACGAAAGCGACCCGCGTTATTCAAACATGGTCCTCGGTTTGTAACGCGTTCCTTTGTTGTTGCAGAGATCAAAACTGAAGTTATCAGCGAGGCCAAAATCGAAACGGATAATCAAGCAATGAAAATTGAGGAACAGGAAACACGCGCGACGCGCACCACCAGCATCGACAGTGATAACCGTTCAGACAGAAGTGAAGAGGAGGAATGCAGGCGAGCTCGGAAGAGAGCCGCGTCTACATCAGCATCACCTATACCACTGGACAAGAGAACAGCTCGTTTTGAGTGCCCCAAGTGTTTACAGCGATTTGATTCAATAAACACCTTCGATCTTCATCGTTTCACGGCGCACGGGGACGACACCAGATCCGGGTATGACGACTACATAGACTACTCTGGGAAGAAATTCGCAGATATTTTAAAAAACCCTCACGCTGAGCAGCGCTTTCGATGCGAACATTGCTCCCGAGATTTTCCATCCGGACAAATCTTAGACGTCCATAGAAAAACGTGTGCGTTATCTACAAGGATCTCTAGTCCTGATCATGACCGCAGAGAAGATTTTTTCGCTAAATTGGATCTTAGAAATAGATCTTTTGGTATACCAGGTACATTGACCCCTCCGATGGATCGCTTTCCATCTAAATTTGAAGACGGACATCTGACTAATGGAATTAGGCATATAGATGCCGCGAGAGACTTAGCTGATATTCAATCCATTCTAAACGTTACGTCTGCTGGAAGTCTCTTAGAAAGACTGACAGGAACGAGAGTTGCCTTGGAAAATGCTGTCTTAACACCTCCCGATACTATTACCAAAGAAAGGGAGACAGAGGAGACACAGGACAATTTTGCAGCGGAATTCAGACGAATGAAGCTACGTGGTGAATTCCCGTGTAGACTGTGTCCCGCAAAATTTCCGAACCTGCGTGCATTGAAAGGTCACAATAGAGTACATCTAAGTGGAACCGGTCCTGGCCCCTACCAGTGCAATATGTGTCCTCATGCATCTTTAGACAAGGCAGCACTAGTTCGGCACATGCGCACTCATAATGGTGACAGACCTTATGAGTGTGCTGTATGTAATTACGCTTTTACTACGAAGGCTAATTGTGAACGACATTTGCGTAATCGTCATGCTAAGGTGACGAGAGAAGATGTCAAGCGCTCAATAATATATCATCCGTCAGAAGATCCTAATAATGATGAGGTTAACTCTAAACTGACTCGTGATGAAGTTAAGAGATCGCTTGCATTCCACACACCGGAATCAGAAAAACTCAGAGAACCCACGGACCGCAGCACACCGTTGACCCACTACAATCCTAGCTTCATACCCGATAGACATCCTGTAACTTCACTTAATAAATCTCTGCCTGATTCACCCGCATTAACTCCCAGAGAGTCAGAACTGCCATTGCCTAGAATAAAAGTTAAAGGTATCGGACAACTCACTCAAATACCAGAGTTTAGAACTCCGGACATATCTTTCAAAGTCGATGTACAACCGGAAACTTATAATGAAGATACTCCAGTTGATCTTAGAACAAGTGACAATAATAGTTGTGATGTATTAGATCTCAGTAAGAAAAAGAGAGACACAGATAACGATGAGCCTAAGGCCACATCGCAACCAGCTTTTAATAGTTCCACATCAGTTGCAGCGACAGCAGCAGCAGCGGCGGCGTTTGAAGAAACAAGATTTATTCTAGCACAGCAAAGGCTGTTAGAAAGTTCTTTCCCAAAAATGGACTCGGCACTTTATGTTAATCAGTTATCACAACTCTATGCCAGCGCAGTACCCGGTTTGCCTGGTCTACCTCTACCACCCTCGTTTCCGATAAACCCTTATATCCTCCAACCTTCCTTTTTTCCACACCCATCTGACTCGCCAGAGATAGCGGAAATAAAATCACGAATACAGAAAGAAATCATTCGAGGTCTTAGCATGTCCGGTGGTAGATTGGTTAACACCGAAACTGAAAATCAGCTAAAAAAAGAACCTGAAGAAGAGGAACAAAAGCCAATTCAGGTTTCCACGACGCCAACCCCGCCTCCCCACTCAGAATCTCCGCTACCAATAACTAACGTTATTTCTCAAAACGATTCCGTGAAAATGGTAATAAAGAACGGTATTCTTATGCCAAAACAGAAACAAAGGCGTTACAGAACCGAGCGTCCGTTTTCCTGCTCCCAGTGTTCCGCTCGCTTTACATTGCGATCAAACATGGAACGACACGTAAAACAACAGCACCCCCATCACTGGAGTGTCAGACGTCCAGCGACGAGAGCGCCTCCACCATACCCAACTAACGACACACTAGCTGATCGTGTCAAATACGCGTTGCTGGCTCGTCAGTTGGAAAGACCCATCACTTCTGATCGTTCCCCTGTCAGGAGAGATTCGGATGAAGTTGCTGACAATGAGGAAGACGAAGACGATACGTTAGTTATCGATGAGGAACCAGAGGACCAGAAAGCAGATGAACGTTCAGCCGCACATCGAGCAGCAGCGGAAATCCTTATGGCTACACGTCAGCAAGAAATGCACAAAGATTTTGATTTAAAAATAGCAGGAAACCTTATTAATAAACCCGTCCCAATAACTACAGAAAATAACGAAACAGAAGCAAGTCCAATTTTAAGTCAGGACAATGTTCCGGTGGTTCCAACTCGAAGTGATGAAGAAGAAGACGAGGAAGGCCTGGTTGCGTCAACTAGTGAAGGAAATAATTCTGGAAGCGACGAAAACAAGTAAGTTCATAAATAACATTCTTATTATGGCTAATAGATTATCACGTAACTTTTTTTATATTTATTAAACCATAATTTTACAACTCCATTTTCATTAGTTTTAAGTAACTCTTAGTTATAGGAAGTACGAAAATTCATATGTAATTTTTTTTATAGGTCGGAATCAGATACCGGCACACAACCACCGAAAAAGAAGTCTGCGTATAGCCTGGCACCAAACCGCGTATCCTGTCCCTACTGTCATCGTAAATTCCCTTGGTCCTCATCTCTCCGACGTCACGTCCTCACTCATACTGGCCAAAAGCCCTTCAAATGTCCCCACTGCCCGCTGCTGTTTACCACTAAATCTAACTGTGACCGCCACCTATTGAGGAAACATGGAGGATCAGCTAAAGCCATATTGGCTGAACCCATACAAGATCCCATAAATCCACAATCGACTGACAGAAGCGTACCAGAGAGACCATACAAATGCGCCACGTGTCCTACAAGTACATATTCTTCTATGGAAACTTTAAAAAAACACATGGCCTCTAGACACGGTACTGGAGAATCTCAGCCAAGCTCTCCGAATCCTGAAGAAGAGGTCGATGGAAGTTTGGTCTTCAAGTGTCACCTTTGCGAGGGCTCATTTAGTGATAGGACGGCAGCTTTAGAACACTTGGCTTCGACGCATACATCTGAATATGAACAATTGGTCAGCAAGGGTGCCTTGGACGCCGCCAGTGACCGCAGTGAAAGTGCCGATGATGATGATAGGGGAAAATTTCCTGACCATGCAAATAGAAAGGTAATTAGTTCATTTTAAATTAGTGATTAATAATAATTAATTAACAAGCGCTCTGGTGTAGTGGTGCGAGTAGTCGCCTAAAACCGACGGTTTGCGGGTTCGATTCCCGCTCGGGATGGATATTTGTATTTGTACAAATATATCTTTCCGGTTTGGATGTCTGCTCTTGTGGGTCTCCCCACTGTGCCTTGGAGAGCTAGTTAACTCGTCGGTCCCGGTTATTATCATAAATACCTGTTAGCGATCGTTGCTCATAATAAGGAACATATCCGCCGACCCGCAGTGGCAGCGTGGTGGATTAAGCTCCAATCCTTCTCCTACATGGAAAAAGAAGGCCTATGCCTAACAGTGGGATGTTACAGGCTGAATGCGTAAATTACTAATTATTTTATCATATACTGTGCGAATATTTAAGTGAAAGTGTTTTACATCTCGTTTACACTTCAGATAATAATATTAAAAATTGATTTAGTTTTTTCGATCAAGTTGATTTTTCTTTTCTCATCGATCAACATTTTCTTACCAATTTTTATCTCAACAAACAAAAATTTAGACAATAGTAATCTAATTTTTCAGTCAAATTACATTAAAAATTAATTATCTATATATTAAATCCAGGTTGTCTGTGCGTTTTGCATTCGTCGTTTCTGGTCAGCAGAAGATTTGCGAAGACATATGAGGACTCATTCCGGTGAAAGGCCCTTCGCCTGTGACCTCTGCAGGCGACGGTTCACATTAAAACATTCGATGTTAAGACATAGAAAGAAGCATAAAGAAGAGACAGATGATGAAGAGTCACCAAGAGAAGATACAACTAATGGGTGAGTATTTTGCTAATTTATAAATAAATAGATGCCTCACACTCAACAACCAGACCAATACAAATGTATGCCATGTGCGGGGATCGAACCCGCGATCGCCAGCGCAACAGCCACATACCAGTGAGTGCTGTGACCGTTGCGCCAATGCGTCGTTAAAATTGAGGCTACTATATAATTATATTCTATTAAACAATTTAGGTTGTGTAATAATTTTGTCTCAAAATCATTTTTATTGCTTAATTATTATTTTTTTTCGTTTAACGTACGTAACGTTTGTACTTTGTTGTGTAACAGCAAGAAAAATATATAAAAATGTAAAAAAAAATTTTATGTTTTAGTTATCGTTACCAAGAAGACGACGGTTCCGGTAACGAAATCCCAAGCAACGTTAACAACAACAATTCACCGCCCTCCGCGCCCTTTGACAAGAAACTTAAACTGGAAATGACATCGCGCAAATATTCGTCTGAAACAGAAAACGACGCTGAAAACGGTAGCGATCTTATTGGAAAGCTACTTGGTATACCCGATAAGACCATCATAAATAAGCTGTTATCCTCAGCGGACGAAGCCGCCAAATTCCTTGGAGTAAATAAATGAGAATACGCCTTAGTCCTCGTGACTCCCGCTAGACTTATCTTAGCACCGCGAGGGCTAAAAGCTCCATTTTCTAAAGCAATCGAGAATTGTACAACGCCATCTACCAACGAATAGTTTAAACTTCTTTTTAAACGCTAGATATTATTGCACAGCGCCATCTACCGTCGGATAGACATTTTTCGCATAAATATTCTTTGAATTATTCTTTTTATAATATTTTATATAAAGCTAAATCAATACGTCAGTGCCTTAAAATTGCTTAGTTTACAATATACCGTCCTAATCTGCCTTAATTTAGGTACTATATGTACATATTAAATTGTGGGTGACGAGCAACGAAATCTTTAGTGCCAGTTCGTAAGTACACTGAGGTGTTACATTATGTTGTTTTATATTTTAATGTATTTATTATAAGATAAGAGAGGTTTTGATCAGTAGCAAATATTTTTACTTAACTAAATAAAACACTGCATTTTCATCTAGTCGCATCGTATTCGTCTTTAATCTTCACACACATTTCAATTTCATTTTAATAGTTGTGAATTTCAGCCAAAAATCTTTTTGTCAAATCCAAAATTTTCTAGTCAAGATTTATTTTTTTTCTTTATAGCCTTCGGAACTAGATAACCGAATGTCCAATTTTCAAGATTAAATTAAGTTTATTTAGGGTTTAAGATAGTTGATAAAACTCTTATAATAATGTTCTACCAATGAATACTATAAATTCGTGCGATATACTTATCTACATTAAAAATTCTCTTTTTCTACGTTACTCTGCTATCTACTGATGGTAATTATTTCTAGAATTTAATTTAAATTTGAAATATATCTGTACATAGTGTTTCAGTTTAAGTAAATTTATCTAGCTATATAAGTTTCTGTAGAATAACTTTTGTTTGCTCAAATCCATGGCATTTCTTTATGACAAAGACTAATAATATTGCTTTTAAGAATGTAAGATCTCTTATAAATATAAATATAAATGTATAGCTAAATAGTTATGTTAACCAAAGCTCTTGGTGGACTTTAGTTTACCTAAATGTTTTTTTTTTATTTTTTTTTAAAAACGTATTACGTTAGAATTATGCAGAGTTATAAATTTTTTAATTATGATTTTTGAGTAAATTTTTGGTGCATTAATGTTTTAACTTGGGTTATAAACTCGTTAGTGTAAGTTAGTCTTAGTGAAGTTCAGTCTCCTTAATGGATCGACGAATCATACGCTAGAATATACCTAAGTTTGAATTCTGCTTTGTATAATAAAAGATGCTAAATGTATACCAAATACAAAATATATTTTAAATGATAATTTTTAAATAATATTCTAAAGTAATGTATTGAATAAGCAATATTATGTAATTTATTCAGTATCAATTCAAGTATTTGAATACATTGTCACTAAAGCTTAAATTATTATTATTATATTATTATAAACATATTCACTAAGTAGATATTTCATGTAAGAGTGGCTATATTAAGTTTTTAATTCCTGCATTATGTCAATTATAATTAGATTAAATGGAAATATTTTTAAAATGTAATTATGTCAATTTCCATTACCAATTAGTATCATGTAATAAAAAATAATAATTTGCGTGTACGTACATTACTTACTTTCTTACGATACCTGTGCTTAATATTAAACAACCTATTACAATAAAAAATGATAACTTAGTAAAAACTGTACTTATTTAGATATAGTTAAAAATAAGCTATAATATAAGATGTGGCAACACCGCTTGGCCTTTCAAAAAGTAGTTTTGTGTGTTATATAATATCTTAATAGTATTTAGGAACATACATTTAAATAATAAATATAAATTAAAAATTACCAATTCTATCGCATCATTTAATTAAAATTAGTATAATTCGTAATGTTAAGAAACGTACATATATTCACTTTTGCCTCTCTTATATAATTTGCAATACGAGTGTCGTTTTAAAAACGTTTTTTTGTGAATTACAAATATTATTGTGTATTAAATAAAGAAGTACTGCTTTCACATTACTTGTTTCCATTTTCTTAACCTTCCTCAACAGATACATGAACTATTATTCAAATATTATAATAAAACAACTTTTTCAATTTTCGGATTCCTCCTGTGACCATGGTTGCTAGAAAGTATCCGAAATGTCACGCATCTAAAAAACTTAATAAACTGCGATAAAATACCATTAATTTATAAAAAACCCTTTATAAATCAAAAATCCAAAAAAGTTCCCAATATTAATCAAGTAGTCAGCATTAAATATAATATGTAAAAAAATATAATTATGGTATCGAGATGCACCCTTTAATTTATAAAACTAAGAAAAGAATATTACTATTTCTAATGAGATAATACAAATAAAATAATACTGAATTACTACTGATTTAATATGCTACAAAAGAAATTTAATCATCTCTGACTTGTTTGAATTGAACGACAGACAAAATAGGGATATCTTTTTTTAAATAAAGTAACTAACATTATTTTTGCACTTTAAAATTGTCGCTTCTAATGTTAACTCCTTATTAACTTTTTACTCAATTTTATAATAATATACTTTACAAAAACTTTCAGAATTATTTTTTACTACTCAGCACTAGATGACAGCACGTTGTTTTCTATGCTAATAAAATCTGAATCAAATTTAATATCACGCTGTCATTAAAATTATTTTTTAACTCATTTTTAACTATTAGTGACAGACTTCGAAAGGTTATAAAAATATTAACATTATTTTTTTTTTAATAAATGAAATATGTAAAAGTTTATATTTTTTATCTATGAATACGTTTTTAAATTGAACGCAACCTCGGAACGCAACTTAATCGCCAAAGCAGTACACATGGATTTAGTAATACCAATTATTAAAATTACCTTAAAAATGTACAAAACCGTACTATTTGTCATTGTTATAATAGGTATAAAAATAATGTTAACGTACAGTAAAAAGTTTTAAAGCTCTGTACCGAAATAAAAAAATCATAGTATTCTTTTTTATTGTACAATAATAAAAATTGGTTGTCTGTAAAGTTGGTTTACGGACGATAGTTTAACGTGACAACATCATAACAAAACATCTCCTCGGATGCATAGGCCCTATAAGTCCGAGGAGATGTTATGGCCTATACTATAGGCCAGGGGTCACCAATTGGTTTCGCTCGGGGTCCCTTTGAAGAAATGAAATGACCATCGCGGTCCACACGTCATTTTATAGACAAAAATATTTATTAAACAAACGAAATAACAAAGGTATTTTTTTTACACATTAATGAGGAAAATGACATTTTTTTATTGTGGACTATCAGTCTGAAGTTTGAAGTTGCTTGGGATATATTTTTATTAAATTATGTACTCTGTAGTGTAAGTTCCTGTGTTCTCGCGGTCCGCACAAAATGGGTCGGCGGTCTGGATGCGGACCGCGGTCCGCCATTTTACGACCCCTGCTATAGGTCAATCGAGTGATAGTATATGGAATATAGATAGACTACAACTGAGAGTCATCGTTTTTCGTGTATGCCGCTGGCGGTCATCGATTTATTAGACGTTGTCACGTCAATATATGTTATTACTAAATATATGATAATTTTCGTAATAGAAGTAACCATGTCAGTCTAAAATCTTCTTACTATTTTTTATTTATTTGGTACAACACCCTACTTTTAAAATGTGTATATTGATAAATAATTTATACAAATGTTCAAAATGGCCTTATTTCGTAACGATTATATATCTACCTAAATAGACTGTCTAAATATTGGTCTAAATACATAAATAATTTATATGAACCTCAACAGGGTAAAGTGATGTCAGACGTACCATTATAATGGTACACGTACCATTATTTGGCAATATTTAGTGTCACGTACCATGTACCATGACGATTAGTCATGGTACATGGTACGTGAATTACGTGATATACATACGTACGTACAGCAATTAATTCGAATATAAAAAAAAAGGTATGTTTTCTATTAACGGTACATGAAATTGATATATAAATTTTTTTCACTAATTATAGGCTGCGATTTCCGACAAAATTTACACATTAGTGTTGGCGTACCATGTTTTTGTGGCCCGTACCATTTTTTTAGCTAGTTCGGTACCATGATTTCTAAGTGGCCGTCTAACATCCCTGGGGTAAATATCTTTGGTGAATATTATTATAATCTGGTAACACTAAATAGGTGAATGAAGGAATTTGAAGAAATAGAAAGAAGTCGCTAATTTATGCGAGACGGCGTCTTACGGTACGGCCTCATGCAGCCGCTCGACGCTCGTTTCCAGCGACAAATCTGGTCACGTGACCCCATTTTAAATTTCCCGCGACTCAAAAAGGTACTACGTCATGCAGCCGCTCGTCGCTCGTTTGCAGCGGCAATCTGGTGAAGTGACCTCATTTTAAATTTCCCGCGACTCAAAAAGTTGCCACCTCATGCAGTCGCTCGTCGCTCGTTTGCAGCGATAAATCTGGACACGAGACCTTGTGTTGCTGATTTCCTAACCTTCTTCATAGCTCGTGGCAGTAGGGTTGGCAACTTTTTTGACAAAACTAAAATAAAATGGTTTGGATAGGAAAAATAAAGTATTTTTCAAATTTTATGTTTTTATTGCTTTAAAAACGTATTTTTGTGTGCTTTTAGCACATGCTAAAAAATTTTTGTTATATTTTAATGTTTCAAAGCTTGTTTGGAACCAAATTTTAATTTAAATAAACAATTCGTTTTTAATTTTCCTTCTCTCTTCTCACCACTTTATATTTATTACTGAAAAAAAACCTCTTTTAGTGAAAACTGAAGTGACGGGAACGGAGATTAAATAAGAAATATTTTTTTATATTTGGTAAGCTATCAGATGCACTTTTACGTATATATTGCAATTTTTCAACTGTAATTTTCACTTAAAAGTGTTTATCATCATTAGTGAATTTTCTTTGGATCTCTTTAAGTCTTATAGATTCGGAATACATATCGTCCATCTTAATATTTAATCTGTCTTGTAATTTGGCCTTTGTAATTACATGGTAATTACCATTTCAAACATATTTCAAAATTTTCAAATTTAACCTCATTTTTCAGGCATGTAAGGAAGTATTGAAAAATAAAGTATTTTCACATACTATTTAGCAAAAGTATAAACTATAAACCAAAAATAAAGTACAAGTTATTATAAAGTACGGTTGGCAACCCTATGGCAGTGATACAAAGTGAAAGAAATAGGAGTGCATAAAATAATAACTTAATTTAGTGTTTGGGCCGTCATATACGTAAAAGTTAAATCTCAGTTATTAATTAATAATAATATTATTTTGATAAATTAGAGACATGAGAAATCTGTTGTTTTTTGGGGTGAATGGGGACGTCTCAGGTATGAATAGCAACGAAAGCGGGGTTAAACGGGATGAAACTGAGATCAATAGGGACGACCTAAGTATGAATAGGTACAGATATGTAGGGTTGTCACTGAGCAGTTAAACGTTTTTTTTAAGCTATTTTATAATAAATTGATATATTATAAGTTTGTTGACTTTGAAATGTTTAAATACTTCAATATCAATTTACAAAATGTTCGTTCATTACGATTTTTCAATAAAAATAAATCATGGAACATATATAGGTTAAGATCCCACTGCAAATTTGTGCATGTACTCGGTTTTTCTAAAAACCAACTTTTTATGTTTATTTATGATTAGGAGAATATATAGGTATCGACCAGGCTGCCTATCAAAATGTGGCCGCTAGTATTTTTAATTAATTCTTTTAAATTGATTTTTGTTAAAAAAATATGTGCATAATGTTAATAATATACAAATATACGATGGTTCAAAGCAAAAATAACGCCATCTCTCTTTACGACGACGAAACGTACGCAAATTAAATAATTAATACGCGAAATGGTAAATCCATTTTCAACTGCCAGAAATGCTTATTTGCGGCCAGATTTAATTAGGCAGCCATATTATATAATAATAGATAGAAAAAAAATTAGCTTTAATTTGATATATAAATCATAAATTTTAGTTATGCACGTATTTTTAAAAAATAATCAATTTACAAAAATTTTATTAAAAATACTAGCGGCCACATTTCGATAGGCAGCCTGGTCCATATATATTCTCCTAATCATAAATAAACATAAAAAGTTGGTTTTTAGAAAAACCGAGTACATAGAGAAATTAGCGGTGGGATTTTAGTCTAATAAGTGCATTTTATTTCAGCGACTACATTTTTAGGTATTGCAGTACTAATCATTTACATTTACTAGTATTATACTAAAATGTAAAAGTTAGTGGTTTGCTTAGTACATTAATTAATTAGATAAAACAAAATAAATAGGTAGCTAGAAATTGTTATATATTACACAAGAGCCAGCCCTGGTGAATTTCTCTATTGACCCTATTTTCGTCTCTATTAACCCCAATTTCCGGGTGAATAGGGAACATGCATATATTTTAACGTTTTTTTCATAAATTGAAATGCTAATTGCATAGTTTTATATTTTATGACCAAGATACCATAAAGACTCAATCACGTCGATCACCATACAGCAATATATCCTTAAAAAAATGCTTTAATTTTGTCTAAGAAGTTCGGATTTGTCCCTATTCACCCCATTTTACGGAACTCAATTCAAGAAAATTTTAGTTCAGTAACGGTTTTACTTTTAAGGTGCAATATTATCAATCTAATCAACATGAATAGTTTTTGTCGCTTTAGACCTTTTAATGCACACATAAATATTTTTATTTTAAACTAGGAACAATAGGGATGAATGCCAAAAATATCGGCAATGATCATTCTGTTTTATTTCAGTATCAACCTGTTTTCTTTATTGATTTAACAATTATATGTTATAATTTTTTTTTAAATAATGTCCTTACATATAAAAAATTGGAAAAACGAAAAAAGAACCAGTTAACGTCTTAAGTGTCCGACGTAAACCTCAGACATTTTTGGTGGACCAGATTCAAAATCTCGATGACCGTTGCCATCCGTTCCGACAGTGGTAAACGTCTCAAATTAACACCCACCCCCAGTAGGAATCCATCAACATCTTCGATTTGTGGTGGCGGAGGTAGTGTAGGCACTGGTTCCTCTAGACATTGCATCGGCAATACGGTTACAAAACTACAATGAAGAAACAAAATTATCGTTTAAACGTATATGTCCATACTTTACTAATATTAATTAAATGTTTTAAAGTATTTACCTTGTCTGAATCCATTATTTAGAGCGATTAATTAAATAATCGTTGCAGCACCACATTTATGTCGACCTAACTATCTCGCTTACTGACTCACGATCCTTTCCCAGCGACAAAGCTCAACATTTTCAGCTTTATCGCTACATGTCACGTGACCAGATTTGTCGCTGCAAACGAGCGACGAGCGACTGCAAAAGCCGTAGCTCAACATTTTCAGCTTTGTCGCTACATTTCCTGCGATCACATTATCCACAGAGTAAAATACTAATTATCGCTGAAAACGAGCGTCGAGCGGCTCCATGAGGCCGTACCTTTATTTTCAGATGAAATTGTCTAACTTGTTGTGATAATCCGAATAATAAGTGCTAACCTTGAGGTAATAAAAAAATGAGTTTTGATGTGGATAAATTGTTTATTTATTTAAATTGTGGTGAAGTGTTTAGCTAAGCTTGTTTTCTATGCAGTGCATTCCACATAGTGACGTAGGAAGAAAACTATAATGCACAATTTCTAGTAACATTAATGTTTTTTATTACTCGATTAACGGTTCAAGCTATTAAAACAGTTACATCTACGGTAACTGTTTCAATACGTAATGTTTAATGATTGTTGTTATTTACATTCGTAAACGATTACAGGATTAAAAAAAATACCATTCAATATGGGGGACCAACAATTTTTCCTAAAATGGAACGACTTCCAGACGAATATGGTCACATCCTTCAGACATTTGAGAGATGAAAAGAGTTTTACAGACGTAAGTACTGTCTTTTTAGAGATTTGTAAATAATTTAATGATATTAAATCTACCCTATAGTTTTCAACTTTTTCCAAAAAAATCCCTATGTATGTCAGACATCAGTGTGTAATCTAAAACAGTCAGTATTAAAATAACGAAATAATTTTGATCTGAATTATCAAGCTTATTTTGTCTTGAAGTCTCCAGATCATGTTTACAGAAAGGAATGTAATTTATAATATAAACACTGCATTAATATGTTAGCATTGTATAATCATATCATTGGCACTTTTTATATCTTACAGAATATATTCAAAGTGAATAAAGCTTGATTATTACTTTCATGATAAACAGGCATAGAGTCAGTAAATAAAGCTTAAAAGTTTACTTTTAAGGTAAACAGACCAGACAGACAAATAGAACTGAGTTGAGGTCTTCATTAAGTGTTTCAGATAAGAAACATAAATAATTTAATACTATAAACAAATTTGTTTTATAAATAACTGAGATTTAACTGAGGTAGAGCACAGCAGGAAATTTCCTTCTCAAACTATGGAGCAGCCCGAATGATGTAGTACCTCGACCTTACAGAAGATCGCAGCTAAATAATACTGTTTTCTATCAGTGTTATGTTCTGTGTGTATACAGGTGGAGATTATAATACAACAATAAATTGGACATCGTATATGTAATGACATTCCAAGCCCACATACAAAAAATCGATAAAATACATCAGTAGTTTAGTCACAAAATATGATTTTTCATTAAAATTTCTACATGACGTATAATAAATTAAAAGTAAAAAACCTTTTTATAAAACAAGGTTTTATTTGAATGCACTAAAACGAAAAAAATAAATTTTTACTTTAAAACTTTTACTATCTACCTACATATAAAGTCATTACACATAATCTATATGATAGAAAAGCTTGTCGCGAGATATGAGTACTCGTAATTCCTTAGTTTGAAAATTTTAATATTTAGAATCAATCACATCACTTATTTAATTTACTTGTTTACAAGCAAATCTCGCGACAAGTTCTTATATCATATAGATTATGTGTAATGACTTTATAAGTAGATAGTAAAAATTTTTTTTTTCGTTTTAGCGCATTCAAATAAAAGCTTATTTTTTAAAACGATTTTTTTCTTTAAATTTATTTTTGAGTTTTTAGTCGGTTATCACGTCACTTTATTAAAATTTCAGCTCAACTGGTTGAATATATCTGCTTAAAAATTGAGTTGCAAGATTTCACCCGAACAAACATACATTCATACAAACCATGCATTGTCATCCAAATTAACCTGTATACAAAATATCAGCTTAATTGGTTGATGATATCTGCTTCAAAATTGAATTAGATTTTGATGTTAGGACTTATCTGATGGTTTTGAAATATGTACTCCTATAAACTAGTATTACCGGTGTTATCAATTATCATTGTATTGTCATCCCCACTCTGTATATGTGTTCCTGTTGGTGAGAAAGGTGACCAGATCTCCTGGGGGGAATTGGGAATAGGATTTGTAACGAGCTTGTGATGCTTCTGGTGTTGCAGACGTCTATAAGCTAAAGTAATCGCTTACCATCAGCTGAGCTGTATGCTTGTTTGCCGATCCAGTTATATTTAAAAAAAAGCAAATGTGCAAATTTGATTACAGCCAGTTGAGTAGTTTAAGAGTCCATTGCGGACAAACAACGTGACGTGTAATTTATTAAGATGAAGAACTAATATATTATTCTAAATATATTTCAGGTGACACTAGCGTGTGAGGGCCAGACATGTAAGGCACACAAAATGGTATTATCAGCTTGCAGTCCCTACTTCAAAAGCTTATTAGAGGTCTGTACTCATATACATCAATCTTTTATTACAAAAATCTACCTCCTGATGTACTTGAGCTGCTAAACCCAGTGGTCATGGGTACAATTCCCCTTAGGGGTTATTAGTCTCCACTATACCTTGGAGAGCATGTGAAGTCATCAGTACTGGTTGTTATTAGATTAAATTTTTATGCACCTTATAGCAGTTGTTACTCATATTAGGAAAATAATACACCAATCTGTTGTAAAGCAGCATTCACACACCTTGTGGGAAGATCCACTAGTAGAAAACTTTACAATTGAAACAAATATTTAATAAATAAAAATAATATAAATATCGATATTTATCCAAGTATGGCAAAGCAGGAAGTATCTTAAAAGTTAAAGCAGTCCTACTGGTGAAGTACCTGTACCTTACCGAAAATTACAGTCAAATAATACTGCTCTGAAGGTGTGTTAAGTGAGCAAGGTAGCCTGTTCTTAGGAAGGATCAGGGATAGGGTCGGCACTGGCTTGCTATGCTCCTGGGTGTCTGAGGTGTCCAAAGTCTTATCTATGGTATCAAATTACCATTAAGTGAAACCATATGCTTGTTTGCTGAATTTGAAGCATAAATAAATTAAAAGTAAAAAACCTTTTCAAAAAACAATCTTTTATTTCAATCCGCACTCTTGAATATGCCGCTATTTTGGATTTAGAATGGCGTCACAAAGTTAACCATCAATTGTCATCCAAATTAAACTTGTATACAAAATTTCAGCTCAATTGGTTGAAGATATCTGCTTCGAAATTGAGTTGCAAGATTTCACCCGAACTTACATACATACAACACATACATACATACATTGCAAGTTAAATAAAAGCTTGTAAAAAATGTGACTGCTTAACACCTCAATGTACACAGTACACAGGTTGTTGTATCCTGTCCTATCATCATGTGTATAACAGCTATATCTATATCTATACTAATAAATAAAATTGGAGTGTCTGTTTTTAATATTAGTGGTAGTGGGTCTGTTTTTAATATTAAAATAACCACTTTTTACTAAATTCATATGGATCTATACACGGAACATATACCAAAATAACATTTTTTACAATTTTTGTCTGTCTGTCTGTCTGTTTGTTCCAGCTAAACTCTGAAACGGCTGGACCTATTTTGACGGGACTTTCACTGGCAGATAGCTGATATAATAAGGAGTAACTTAGGCTACTTTTAATTTTGATTTTTTTTTATAACTGCGAACTAAACAATAACTTTTTTCTTAAATTCCACGCGGACGAAGTCGCGGGCACAGCAGCTAGTACATAAATAAATACAGTTAGTCACGAAATGTTTTTGTTTACAGGAGAACCCATCGAAACATCCAATAATAATCTTAAAAGATGTGTCGTATCTGCATTTACAAGCGATACTCGAGTTCATGTACGCAGGCGAGGTGAATGTATCTCAGGAACAACTGCCGGCTTTCCTAAAAACTGCTGCTAGACTTAAAGTAAGCTATAACTGATAATTATCTAATTTTATAGTATTAAAGTAATCTTTATTAGTACTTATTTATTTATGTAACTATATAATATAATACGTGAAGTAAACCCCTTTTTACGAAAATTGCGTGGACGGAGGAGTATGACATTTCGCACACTTATATTTCATATAGAGAAGAAGTGCAGAATGCTAATATTTTATTTAAAATTATGCATAAAAATTGCATGTAATAAAAAACATTACACACACTACCATGTATTTAACACACACACAGATATACTTTTTTGTTAATTATTATAGAGTTATAGTCTTTGACAACAGAACCTTAATAATGCTCAAACTTATAATTTTTTAAATTAATAATGGCCGGATTTCGACCACTGGCGAACACTAGTTTTTTATTTAATTATTTAAATAATGGTTGCTAACAGCATACAATAAAAATAATCCAATAATATACGTTCATTTGTATCATAAGTAATTGCTGTTCTACTTATTATAAGCGGCACTGCATTCATAGATAATGGTATCTATCTGAATATAATTCAAAATCATAATAACTAAGGAAAAATTAAAATAACTTTAAGATGAAATGTATCAATGTATCAGTGTGTATTTTGTATTATTTAAGTAATCTTTCTTTTGAAGAATGCACAACTCACTTTAAGTTGTTTTGTCTATGGGTAAATTGTATTTTTTTTTCTCTTTTCTATCTCTAAATAGTAATATAATAATAGTAAATTGAAATATATATAAGAATTTGTTACATATTAGAAGTTTTTAGGTTTTTGTTTTTTATATTTATAGAAAGTTATAATAGGTAAAGTAAACACTTCTTAGATTAAACTGTCCTTATGCATGCCGTGGCAACTTATAAGTAAAACAACACTCAGCAAATAATTGTAAACATTTTTGTAAAATTTATATGTATTAGTGTATGTTTTGTTAGTTGTCCAAATAAATAAATAAAATAAATAGAAATAATCATTAAATTTTCTGAACGTTTCCAATTTACAGTGGATGTGGAGCATATGGAATTTACAATATTTTTATTACAGGTAAAAGGTCTAGCCGAGCCACCACCGCAGATGCCTAGTATCAAGAGAGAAGGCTAGCCCAGTGTGTGTTCTAAAGACTTTAGTGAACTAATACACCAATGTAACATAAATGTATCGACACCACACCGTACGTATTTTTATATGGCAACTTTTAAACACCTCCCACTTTTGCCTTACGCAATATACCTGGCAACACTGCTATTGTCAGTTTTAACATTTATTTTCCATTTTAAATTGTGTTTTGTTTCTCTTATTATATTTTCTTTCTAAATTTTATGCATTTTCGCAATTTGTATTAGTAATTCAAGTTATGCCTTTGATAAATGTGTTTCTATTCTTCTGTGTTGATGGTTGAGCTACCAGTGCTGTAGCCAATAAGTAGGGTAGCAGTATTTTCTTGTAGTTAATATTTTGGAGAACATTTTGCTGTTGATACATAAATATGAAGCAATATTTTTATAGATAAAATAAAAACTGCAGATATAAATAACAAAATATAACATTTAAGAAAATAAACAATAAAATAGACCATTGACCATTGAGAATCTCGAATACAAAACTCAGTTCCTTTTGTTTCTGCAATAAATAGGGCATAAAAAGAACTTAAATTTCGTTTACAAATAAAATTTATAGTTTTCTGGAACTGTTTTATTATTTAGTTATTTCAAAAGTTTTATGTGGATATATATGTATATGCTTTGGTATAATCGTAGTTTTATAATGAAATATCTGAATTAAACTAGCTTTTTTAAACTAAATACAATCTAAACTTTCATTTCAAATATAAATCAAGACTAAAAACTATTTCTGAATTTTAAAAAGTTTTTTTTTTAATTTAATAATATATAAGGTGTTTGACTCCTAACTGCGTCCCTACAAATGGGATGCTTGGTAGGTATAATACATCACGTACCGCGTGAAAAAAAATCGTAGCCCATTTTTTAATTTGACTTTACTTAAATAGATGAGCTACTTTGATAGACTCTTTCAGCATGATACATTTTGTGTGCAAGTCTTATAATTTAACAATGAAAAAACATTCTACGAGAAAAAAATCGTTCCCGTGTGCAGTTTTTTTAGTTGTATGCTACAGTTAGTAATTTCACTTTATTGACGTTTTTTAGTGATAGAAAAAATAATATTGGATGGTTATGGATCGTTAATTCTATATATATTACTATGGATATTCAGTAAGTGTGAGGATAACATAGATCTTAAATCTTAAATACATAGTAGATTCTTGAATATACATTTTTGTTGCTTTTATAGTCTAAGATCTGGCTGAAAAATCAGTACATTCGTCACGTACTTGCGTTCTGCGGAGTAGTTGTAACTTGTAGCCGAGTGGGCAACGGCACCCATGGCTTCTCGATTTTTCCACATACATTGAATAAAAAAAAAATGTAGAAAATTAATTAACATTATTTTAGTTGAAAGTATTTGCGGGTACTTTCTTTCGTTGTCAATGTATTCTGCTATTCGTCAATGTATGTTAACATTTTAGTTTGCTTACCTATGTAATGATTGTACTGATTTTGCATCTGGATCCTGTACTATTAGGTTTATTTGAGTGATAAAATGCCTGTACTAGACAGAAGAAAAAAAATAGTAAAATAAAAATATTTTCTTACTGTTCATATAATTTAACATCTAACATAATTACTCCACTTTTATGAAATGATACTTTTACTCTTAGCTTGCTTGAAAGTATATCTTTTATAAACAAAACTATTCAATTTAAATACTGATACTAACAAGACCAAAATTGTACATAATTTCTTTAACAAGCTAATTTATTTAAATTTAATTTAAACTCCCCAACTAACAAATTCATGAAACAAATATAATTTTATTAGTGTACAGTATAAGCTACGATTTACCAAAGCTATATAATTTTACCAGATATGTCACAAAAGTTTGATGTGGTCACAGTCACACTTTGGTCCCTTCCAATCTTAGTTACCTAACAACCAAAGTTTTAGCTCGTATACCACAGGACGTTAACTAAAGTCTGCTCTGCGATCACATCAATGAGCTGTAACATTCAAAATGCCAGCAATAACATATTAAAAATATAATTAACATAATTAATGTTTTATTGATAAAATTTAATATTAAATGTACTTCGCTTAGAGTTTAAATAGTAAAGTTCTTTTATAACGATGGATGAGGCTGTATGTATACATTAAAATGGTGTTTTTGATTTAAAATATTGTAAAAACAATATTAATTGAAATATTGTTTCAATTTTAACTTTAAAATTTACGACAAAAAAAAATGAACTAAACAATTACTGTTTAACATATCAAGACATTGGAGAATTATAAAAGATTGTAAAGTATATAAATGAAAAATCAATTGTTACTTGCCTATTATTTTAATTTAAACTTTAATTAACTAATTGTTGGCATTTGTGTAATACAGCTGATCTACATTAGCAACAAATGCCTTCTAACAAATTCAATTTCCAAATCAAATGTTGATTCGAAACAATAAATTAACTACATACATTATTTTAATGCATTGCAATGCATTTTTATTTAAACTGTAATAATTGAAATATATGTACTTTTAATTTTGTGTTCTAAAAATCGTAGAATAATATATTAATTCCAAAACATTTCTTGTTTTTTGATGTTAGGGCCTATGCAAACCACGTTTTTTAAGCGCGCCGTCGACGGCGCGTTTTTATCCTACAGAGCAGTTTGTTGGCGTTTGTATCAATACACACGCGCGTTTGCTACGCGTTTGCAACGCGTTTGTATCGCGTTTGCATCGCGTGACACGCGCGTTTGCATCGCGTCTGTATCGCTACAAACGCGCGTCAACGGCGCGTTTTAAAAACGCGCGTCGACGGCGTGCTTTTATTATACAGGTGTGCAAAGGTCTACAGTCTGCGTCTAAGGGCCTATGCAAACCGCGTTTTTTAAACGCGATACAGACGCGATGCAAACGCGCGTGTGACGCGATACAAACGCGATGCAAACGCGCGTATATCGCGATACAAACGCGCCGTCGACGCGCGTTTGAATCGATACATACGCCAACAAACTGCTCTGTATGATAAAAACGCGCCGTCGACGCGCGTGTCACGCGATACAGACGCGATGCAAACGCGCGTATGTCGCGATACAAACGCGCTGTCGATGCGCGTTTTAGAAACGCGCGTCGACGGCGCGTTTAAAAAACGTGGTTTGCATAGGCCCTAACTCGCGTGTGTATCGCGTTTGTATCGCTACAAACGCGCGTCGACGGCGCGTTTAAAAAACGTGGTTTGCATAGGCCCTTATTGTCAATAATATAAGGTGTCGTCATTTTGTTTATTTGTAACAATTTTCATGTATTGTTATTTTACCTCTCGAAGCAGTTAAAACAGCATAATATTTTATCAATTCATTTGATACATTAATATGAAAATTAACTTTTTCATAATTTCATAGGTTAAGTTATTTTCTATGTTTTATAAAAATTCCTTTTTGATGGCACTAGAACTAGAGCCTTAAAGATGAGAATTGAAAAACTTAGTACAAACTGTATTTTGACTTTGTGTTCTCATTTTGATATTGTGTTTCATTAAAATAGGTGCAATGTCATGGTCTAAGATCCGGAATATAACAAAATCTTCCCTCATCTGTTAATAAGATGAAACAATTTTTTATAGGCTGATTTCAATATTGTGAATTTAAAAAAACAACCTCTGCCACCATAAGCCTGCTGCAAATAATAACACTTAAAAAAATTTTTTTTTTCTTCTAAAAAATCTTTTCCCTCTCATGTTAATTACACGTAGTAAGCTAAAACCGTCAATATTTTACATTATTATATACCTGACTATAGTTGGCACCCATCTCTATGATTGCTATACTTACCTGCAGCCAGGTTACTCTGACTGAGGTTACTGACCTGGCTGCAGATAAGTGTAGCAATCATAGAGATGGCTGCCTACTACAGTCAGGTATATAATGTAAAATATTAACGGTTTTAGCTTACTACGTGTAATTAACATGAGAGGGAAAAGATTTTTTAGAAGAAAAAAATTTTTTTTAAGTGTTATTATTTGCAGCAGGCTTATGGTGGCAGAGGTTGTTTTTATAAACTCACAATATTTAAATAAGCCTATAAAAAATTGTTTCATCTAATTAACAGATGAGGGAAGATTTACCTTCTCGGATCTTAGACCATCAGTTTATATTTAATATAATTTATATTTAGAAAATGTACGTTTTGCATTTGTTCATTTCTCATGCACCATTCACAATTTATTTAGTAACTTAAGTCTATTTTTTATTATTTTTTATTTTTTTATGTATAACTTGTTTCCATCTTGTGGTCTTCACTCCTATTTGCGTTCGCTTCTTCAGTTAACCCATCGTGTTTAACTTTTACTGTAATGTTAGTTGTTGTAAAAATGTAAATCTGATATTTTTAGACAGAGTGACGGTATGTGCTAAATAGTAATCACGTGAAATAGTTAGTAATGATTGAAATAATGAAAGATTTGTAATTTTAGATAAGAATAATAAAAAGATTAAATAAAGCTAGTAAGCTGGAATTGATTTGTTTTATTTGTATTTGTATACTACACACAACACTGTGTCCTTTTCTGGTCCACTACTTGACATAAACCTATCAAATGAAAAAAATATACCACATAAACCTATCAAACATAAAAAATGTGAAAACTAATAAAAATCACATCAGCCTATCGCAGTCCACTGCTGGACATAGGCCTCCACAAGTTCGCGGCAAAAATGGTGCGAACTCGTGTGTTTTGCCCATAGTGACCACGCTGGGCAAGCGGGTTGGTGACTGCTGGACTAGCTTTGTCGCACCGAAGACGCTGCCGTCTTCGGCCTGTGTATTTCAAAGGCTTTATAAGTTCCAAGGTGGTAATGGAACTGTGTTATCCCTATTACTGTGTTATCCCTATTACTGTGTTATCCCTATTACTGTGTTATCCCTATTACTGTGTTATCCCTATTACTGTGTTATCCCTATTACTGTGTTATCCCTATTACTGTGTTATCCCTATTACTGTGTTATCCCTATTACTGTGTTATCCCTATTACTGTGTTATCCCTATTACTGTGTTATCCCTATTACTGTGTTATCCCTATTACTGTGTTATCCCTATTACTGTGTTATCCCTATTACTGTGTTATCCCTATTACTGTGTTATCCCTATTACTGTGTTATCCCTATTACTGTGTTATCCCTATTACTGTGTTATCCCTATTACTGTGTTATCCCTATTACTGTGTTATCCCTATTACTGTGTTATCCCTATTACTGTGTTATCCCTATTACTGTGTTATCCCTATGTCATTGCTACTATTTTATATCACTACTAAAAACTAAGAACTTTCAAATGAAAATTACAATGGGATAAAAATAGGCTAGTAAATATAGACGTTTTTTTTGGTCAACCTCGCACTAAATTTCCGATCCAATTTTAGTTTTTTATTAGGTTAAGGGTCACTTACTGACCATAAAAGCATAAAATGCTGACAGATCCAGGTGGAGCTTCGATCGCAATCTTAAAGAAAAGTTTTTGGCCGATATCTCGACTCTCTAACTATCAACTTTAGGGCAAAAGTTATTCAAACCTTTTTTGTAGACAATAAAATTTCGCATCTTTTATTTCCTGTAAACTTTTTTGTAAAACTTACCGTTTACGATTTATGGCCCATTTAATGAACCCGTTTTTCATTTTTGGCCAATAACTCTTCAAATATTGGATTAATCAATAAAATGCATCTATCCATTTTTTAAGATCACTTTATTCTCTACAACTTTTGTTTAAAACGTTTTTTTCTAATGTCCATACTTTTTGAGTTATAAAATGTTTACCAAATGTTGACCCAAAGGGTCATAGCGTTAAGAGCCATACGGCCATAGTGATCCAGCCTGGGAACTCGAGGAGGAGGTGCTCGTGGAATTATAGGTATAAGTACCGGTCGAGCCTCGGAGGTAGAGGGCTAATTTCGAGTGCGAACCGAATGCAGAACATCAGAACATTAGCGACGGTGGACGCTATATGACCCATTTTAGTCGCTGGGTCAAAAGGCGGCACGGGGTGCTGACCTTTCGGCTAACGCAGCTACTTACCGGTCACGGATTCTTCGGTAAGTACCTGCATCAAATCGCAAGGAGGGAAGCTACCCCTGCTTGCCATGAGCGTGGCGCTCCCATAGATACGGCGCGCCACGCTCTAGACAGCGGTCGTCAAATGGCGGAACGCGGACCGCATCCGGACTGCCGCGGACTCATTTTGTGCGGACCGCGAGAATAGGAACTTACACTACAGGGCACATAATTTGATGATATATTTAGCCTCACAATCCAACCTCCGGGCGGTGGGGCGAGTGCGTAAATGCAGTTACCAGCGATAAAAAAGGTTGCGATTCTTAGTCGTAGTTACCTATACTACGTTTTCAGAATTTAATAATTAAATAAAACCACTTTAGATTACTATTAAAATTTTTATTTCTGAATCTATTAAGAAATAAACATTCGATAATTTTATTTGTACAAAATAAAAATATATAGCACCAAAAATAGTCAAAATTAGAAGTAAATAAGGAATCTTTTCAACAAATGCATTTTTGGAATGAACACGAATAAATACTAAATTAAGAAAAATAGAATTTTTGCAATAAATAAACATTTTAAAATATTTTTGGAAAGTGCTTTGGTCTTGTACATTACAGTATAGGTATAATTAAATGCTAAATTTGCAATAAATATTAATTATAACATGGCAACATAATAGGAACATTAAAAATGGTAACATTAACTATAAACGGTCTTACCAATAAAAAATACAATTATAATGTATTACAATGTTACTGAATAAGTAAGACCTCGAATATTAAACAAAAAATCTATATGTTAGTTACTCATATTTTATAGTATGTTTTCATCTAAGAGTATAATAGACACATCATAATTCGTAAAATAATAAATATACGTTTAAAATTAATCACAAAATACATAAAATCTTTAAAATATATTTCTTCAGATAATCAATATTAAAATAAATGCAAAAAATTAAACCTTAAATAAACCGTATGATATAACATTGTTTAATATAATTATAACATTATAAACTAAAAATATTTTTTTGTTTTATATAATAGCGATCTAGCAGTATTTGCTAGTGGTGCAGCAGCACATTACAACATTTAATTAGTAAGTATACAAATATAGGTAATATAAATATTAAAATAAAAAAAAAAATCATATCATTTATGAATATTGCGATTTCTTGTCACATAGTTTATTAGTTAGGCCATTTAATCTAGAACATATTATTTTTGAAATTATTATTTAAATACAATAAAAATTAGCTCGAGGTAAACTCGTAGATATAATTTCTAATTATAACATTATTTGGTAACTTTGTCACTAAATGCATTTTTAATACATATTATTTGGTTTTATATTGGTTAGAAATTAAATAACAAACACTATCAAGTCAAAAGCCTTCCTTTATAGGAATTATTTTAAAGAAGTCCTTTTGAAGGACAAATATTCGATTTTATAGAAATTTGAATACATACAAAACAAACTTTTGTAGAAATAATTTTCTGGAAAGTGGAAAACTCTTAAAAACGTCTTTAAAACTCAAAAAAGTCAAATATTCTCTATAATTCAAAGTCCGAAATTTTTCCACCAGGGTTGACTATTGAAAATAATAAGATGATTATGTATATTCTATTATACAATTTCTAGTTTTATATTTTTAGTACGCACTATTATTTTACAATGAAAATATATTATTTATGTTACTATTTACTATTGACTATTTCGATAACTATGACGTTATATATTCCAAATAACTATGGTTTTGGCTTGAAAGTTTGAATGAAGATAAAGTTCTTGATAAGAGACAAATAAAAAATCTACTTCATCTGTCATTGATTTTCTTCTGTCTATGAAATCTGATATATAGAAATGTATTATTTATTTGGAAAAAATACTTTGGGGGAGGTCCTTTGTTTTTGAAGTGAAACTTCTTTAGGCGCATGAGGGTAAAATGTTTACGGATGAAACGCAATAATAATAATATTAGCGTCACGAAGAAGTGAAACGTTTTTGTCGAACAACAAAGCCACCTAGCGTGTACTATAGAAACTACAGTGGTTGTTACATTCATATCGATGGTGTTACATTGCAAACTAACTAGATGGCGCTATAACGGAAATCTAAAGCTTTAGATTTGTATAAATATAAACGAGACTTAAAAATTTGTTTGCCAAAGAAGTTTCACTTCAGACATGTGTACTTTGTACACACGCACTTTTTTTTTTCGTTTCCTTATCCTATGTCGTTTCCCTACCTATCGTTCAACGAACTTGTTACCTCTTGAAACCCTGTGGGTTACTACTCTGCCAGGCCCACGTGTCGCGACACATGTCATCTAGCGTCCTTGTCGCTCTCCAACCAAGTAGCTTCTGTGAGAGAGAGACGTCCGCATAGTTCGCAGCTATATCCCCGGCACGGCGCTCAACTATCTTGTATGGAATTTTTCTACCGCTTGCCTTTTCGAATGCCGATATCATTTGTAGGACTGAGTAGCCGGTACCGGTACCTTGGAGATAAATTTTTATTTTATTAATTGAAGATAGTTAAAGTTAGAATGACTATAGTAAGCTATTTTAAATGGATAGGCACACATACATTCTCGCGAACTTTTTTGTAGAGAAATAATTACACCATACTTTGTTGTATTATTTATCGAAGGGTTTAACCAGAGTTTTTGATGAAAGCTACCAGGCGGCTTCATTTACTTTGACTTCTTTAGCAATTATTGTCATATTGCAACTAATTTACATAACCCTTAAAAAGTTATTCACCTAAACATTCTTCAGGAATCATTCTATCTTGTCTATTGAAGTAGTCTATTGAAGGAAACCGTATAAAAATCTGTTCAGAAGTTTCCAATTTTATCGCGAACAGAAAGACAGACACGGTAGGAACATTTGTTTATAATTTGTTAAGATTAGAATTCCTTATATCGAAAAGACATTAAAAAAAATTGTCTATAAAGTTGGTTTACGGACGATAGTTTAACGTGACAACGTCACAACAAAACATCTCCTCGGACGCATAGGCCAATAGAGTGGAAGCGAGACAGATACGGCGCAAGCGTACAATGAGCGCGAGCGTAACGATACAATGAGTCATCCTTATTCGTTCATGCAGCCATTCATCGATTTATTAGATGTTGTCACGTCAAAAAATATTTACCAAATACATAATACATTCACATAAAAAAGCCATATTTAAAAATTGTAGCACTCGTTACCCAAGTTAACAGCATGGAACCCACTGAGCCCGCACTGTTTGAACAGCTGAACAGCCTTCACGTGGCCCTCCGCCAGGTCCTGTACGTGGATATAGTCCCGCACCCCGGTCCCGTCTGTAGTGGGGTAATCGTTACCGAACACTAGGACTTCCTTGAGGCGACCCACAGCTACCTGTGTAGAGATAAGAGAAACATTCATATTGGAGATCAAATGTATGTAAATCTAATTTATGACAGTAACAATATTTTTTTTTTATTTAACTATTAGTGAAATTAGCGACAATCGCGCATTTTTTTCCATTTTTATACAACTAGGTCGGCAAACAAGCGTACGGCTCACCTGATGGTAAGCGATTACCATAGCCTATAGACGCCTGCAACACCAGAAGCGTCGCAAGCGCGTTGCCGACCCTATCCCCAATCCCCCCCAGGAGCTCTGGTCACCTTACTCACCAGCAGGAACACAATACTGCTTGAAAACAGTATTATTTAGCTGTGGTCTTCTGTAAAGTCGAAGTACTACCCCAATCGGGCTGCTCCAGACTTTGAACAGAATATGTATTTAAAATTATCTGTGTATCCAAAATTAAACATATTTAAAGTTGTATTATGTTTTAACATACTTTGATAGTGGCAAAATTTTCGAGTTATCTTATTTCTCTATAAAGTTTTCCACTGAAAAAAATACAAAAATTGCGCGCGGAACTTTTAGCAAGTTTTTGACATCAACTTCGATACACAGCTTCTTTTTTTTCAGAGAGTTCATTTAACAAGATTGTTAAGTAAACATATTTTATAAATTTAACTTTATGCACTAAATGTGGACCACGTAAAAATCAAAAAATAATTTTGCGATTTGACTGTCAAAGTTACCTGGTCAATCAAAGTTACTCCGATTGACTGTAATTCATATCTTTTTCATAATTAACAAAACAATACCAAAATATTGTATGCACTCCTGACTATGGCTCTGGCAACATTGACGAAACCCATAATGACCAACAATAAAGAGTAAACATCGTGCTTTAGTAATACATTATTATAAGTAAAGATACCTGAGATATAAAGGGCATGAGATTATTCGGTAGCCCTGAGGGGTCTTCGCCGATCCTACCGCTCTTGTGAGCGCCCACAGGGTTGAAGTATCGCAGAGATACTACCATCCATTTCTGAAATACAAATTAAGTTATTATCATAATTAAAAGTTACAATTAACAAATTAATATTCAAATGATGTGTATAGATCACGTTGACGTCGCCACAGCGGCAACAGCAAATGACTTATGTTTTTACACTTCACTTACTCGCTTCAGCCTATCACAGTCCACTGCTGGACATAGGCCTCCACGAGTTCGCGCCCGACATTATGACGCGAACTCATGTGTGTGACCCATAGTCACCACGCTGGGCAGGCGGTTTGGTGACCGCAGGGCTGGGTTTGACCCTCGAAATAGGATCCACTTCCTGTTTAGGGTATTTGAGTTTAAAGCCTTAATTTTTTACATAAATATCATCTAAAAAACTCAGTTGGAACAAAATCATCCAAAATTTTAAGAACCAATATTTAATATTTATAATATTTTTTTATATGTGCTATGTGCATGTATGTGTTTTGTGGTTATGTATATATGTATTTTAAAATACTAATTTTGGATGCATATGTTACAGAATCTATACTAATATAATAAAGCTGAAGAGTTTGTTTGTTTGATTGTTTGTTTGATTGTTTGTTTGTTTGTTTGTTTGTTTGAACGCACTAATCTCAGGATCTGCTGGTCCGATTTGAAAAATTCTTTCAGTGTTAGATAGCCCATTTATCGAGGAAGGCTATAGGCTATATATCATCACGCTAAGACCAACAGGAGTGGAGTCCACGCCGACGAAGTCACGCGCAGAAGCTAGTAAGTTTATAGTTTTATTATTGTTATTAACCTTTTGTTACTTTATCACTCTTGCGCTACTGTCCCGCGGTAACATCGTTTCTCACCACCATGGGTAGACTGGTAGAGACCTCTTAAAGAGATAAGTTCACCCTTGCCAACATTATTTGTAAACATGCTTTATAATCATAAATCAATCTTTACAGGCCAGTTTCCAGGAAGATTTCATCGATTGTGACAAACGCGAGTGAAACCAGACGACACGCCTAGTCAGTAACCATACGAACCGCATCACTAGTGCAGATGTCCCTCATGATCTCCTCGCAGAAGTACTTGGACCTGCCGTAGGGGCTCGCCAGGCCGCGGCCGGCGGGGTGCTGCTCGTCCAGCGGCAGGCGCTCCGGCTCTCCGTACACCGTGCACGACGAGCTGTACACTAGCTTGTGTACACCGTGTTTGCGCATCGCCTGGAAATCGATTCGTTTGTTAAAATCCGGCTCGAAGGACCATTTTTTAAATATCAGATGTTGCTCAAAACATTCTGAAAATGAGGTTAGTCAGTCTAATCAACTCCGTGTATAGTCATCGCTTGGAAATGAATCTGATGTAAATTCTGGTTGAAGGATCAAATATTTTTTTAATACGTTGGTTAAAATATTTTTCACAGCTAAGTCGGTACACATGCGTATGGCTCACCTGGTGGTAAGCAATTACTGTAGTTTATAGATGCCCGCAGCATCGCAAGCGCATTGACAACCGACTCCCAAAAAATCCGACTTGAAAGACCAAAAACTTTTTTTTTTTTCTTAATATGAGAAACATAGGTTAAAAATGTAGTAATTAGTTAGTCTAAGAAATCGTAAAAGTATGCTTGATTGTATAGCATCACCTATAAAATATGGCTTACAATCTTGCTCGTGGGACCAATTATTTGTGTTTTGAATACCTATATGAGTAGGACAAAAATTGCAATACTTGAGTAATCTGTACGTATCGAAAAAAAATTGCAGTGACGCGATGGATTAAGCTCGTTTTCTTTAATAGAAACATTTTAATATACCAAATATAAACAATGAAATAAGTTTAATGTGTAAATTCCGAAGTCGGTCGACACCCGTATCTTCTAACTATTGGACCACCTGGGCTTCCCTTCCTATCAGATTTATATTATTTTTATTATGTATTCACCTCAAAAAGCGTGCACGTCCCAGATATGTTAGCCTGGTAGTACTCCAGCGGTTTCTCAACTGACTCCCCCACAGCCTTCAATGCTGCGAAGTGGATCACGCATTCGATGTTATGCTGTAAAAATCATTGAAAATATAATTAAAGAATCTTTAGTAATAGTAAAAAGTTGAATAATCTTAAATTAGAAGGCAAAATTTAAAAATTTTAAGTATAACATTACGTAGCCTAACGTTACATATACTCTAACTCTTTAAAAACAGCTGACTTTTCAGCATCTGCAGGTAAATGTTTTTTTAATTGTACTGTGAACCTAAGAGTTATTTGCTCGAAAGTGTTTCTCAGACAAATAAGATATTAAACAATATTAAAATATATTAGGACAATATTTAAGAAAACAAAACCATACACTAGAAAATATCCTGTTGAGTCCTTCTTTATCCCTAATGTCGGTTTCATAGAAGTGTATGTTCTTTCCTGTCATTTCTTCTATTCTCTTTATAGGTTCTGGTTTTTTCTCGCCCTCAGATCTGTAATTATTTAATTACAATTTAGGGAACATAGATATTTTATAGGGAATAAAAAACCATTGCAGTAAAGAAAATAACTAGCAAATAAATCCACATTTCTGATATGTCTATTTCATTTTGCACAATTTTTATTTTTACTTTGTATGTAAATATTTATATAATAATTATGTATGTATACAACATTATACACAGAAATTAAATGTCAATATCTCCAAATATGTATGTACTTTTCCTGATATATATGAAACTTTTTCCTTCGCATACATGGAAAGAGGCTTATGCCCAGCTGTGGGATATTACAGACTGCAGTGATCAAAATTATATTTTTGGATATTATTATTGAAAAATTGTCATATTTCCATCTAGGGTGGCCTTCCCTTTCTATTGCTGTCTTTGTGTTCCCTGTCCCTTTTTTATTGTATTCTTTTATTTTTGTGCTATTATTATCTTAAACTTCTTAATTTTATTTTTGTAAACTTTTTGTGTATTTCTTTTGTTTCTTAATTAAAATTACCAACTGTTGACTTATAGAAACTTTTGAAAAATAAATTCCCTCACCTTGTATTTTTTACCTGTATGCCCATTTTAAAAACAAAACTGACAGTGTATGCCTTACCTATATGCATTAGTAAGATTGTCAACAACAACGATCTCATATTCCGAAGTATCAGAACATTCGAGAAGCGTCATGACCGTGTGCGAGCCGACGTAGCCCGCCCCGCCCGTCACGAGGATCGCTGATGACATTATTGTTCTGGAAAAATGTATCTAATATTATTACGAGACAGAGTAGCCAATTAAACTAATGGCTATATTATTAGGTTCAAGAATATATTAATGATGAATATGTGTGGGTATACAAATCTAGCCCCTGTAGACCCAGGGTCAATTAATACTATGGCAGCATGTTAAAACAAGTAATATAATTAAAAGAAAACAAAAAACCCGCCTGCGTAAAAACGGAAAGAGCAAAGTCAACATTTTTTAAACTTTCTTATTGTATTTCTTTATTATTATTACGGTAATAATAATCATAATATACATTTTTGAAATCCTTGTATTGAGCCCTTTAATTTGATACCCATACTATAGTATTCTAAAAAAAAATTATTTCTTCATTAACTACAATGGCTTCGCACAGCCGCCATGTTTGTTTTTTTTAATGTCACCTATCTAAGAACACTTGGGCTGCTAAGACAAATCTAACGATATCTCAATTATGCAAATCCGTTCAGCGGTTCTAGAGAAATGAGGTAATTAAGAATATTACATACATACATACATACATACAAGATACGCGCGAAAAACATAACCCTTCCTTGGCAGTCGGGTAAAAAGCAGCCCAAAACGAGGGAAATAAAATTTGTTAAATTACAATGTAAAACATGTCTATCGATTGTTTTTTTTTTGTCTTTAATTTAGGGGTATATCGATATTTTGGCAACCAGGTGTCCGGGTGCACCGCACCTCCTGAACTTTAGGTAAAGTCGACCTATATACAAAAATGAATTGCCGACATGTACGCACATCATTTTCTAAAGATTGCACCTAATTGGATATTTTGCGTTCGTTATTGTCAGGATAAGGATTGTATAGAAGAAAATTATAACAAAAATCGATAAATTCACTAAAAAACAAACAATATAATAAACATGGGGGGTGCGAAATTCGCTAAATCAGTTAGTTAACGATAAAGAAATGTGGGTTCAGAAACTGTATTTCATGCAAGACATGACTAAGTTTACAATGATTGAGAAGTTTTAAATCAGCCAGACATTGTTGCCGATACCCCTCAAAAAAATCAACATACCACGGCATCGGTGATGTTTTCACATTAACTGCCATTAAATTATTAAAGACCAAATATAATTAAATTTTCTAAAATAACGATTTAAAATTAGTTAGGTATCTCTTTTATTTTTATTTCAAACAAAGGCTTATTTTCATTCATAACTTCCCAATAGTCGACTACACAACCAAACACTATGCTATTAGTTATCTTTAAAACTTTATAATAAGAATAAATACATATATACGTTTAGTTTTAGCGAGTGTTTGCGTAGTAGTACTGTGTATGTGCGTAGTTGTTACCTGGTTTCGTTAATAACAGACTAAACTATGAGTAACGTGACCTATTTGCTTCAAGTGCACTTTGTATTTGTGTACTTATGAAAATCTATATTTTTATATTGTCAAAGCACCTGATTATTTCGCAAAATATTTACTCTACTAGCCGACCTGTGCCTACTTCGTTGGGCGCATCGATGTTTATTTAGTTGGTACATACAGTTCGTCAAGAGATGGCGCGATTCGTAACACCTACTATTATTTTCACTGAATTTTATGTTCAATTACAATAAAATATAGCCTATAATAGGCACTCCTGAATAGTGTAGCTTTCTGTGAGTGAAAGAATTTTCATGATCGGATCAGTATTTGCAAAGATTACCCCGTATATACAAACAAAGTTATAAACTTTACCTCTTTAAAATATTAGTATAGATTAGTCGGTTTCCACATTGAAAAATTGAAACTTTTATAGAGTTATTTTTAACAATCAATATTGATAAGATCGACTTAAGATTTTAGGTTAATTATGCTGTTATGCATTTATTCTAGAAAAACGTTCATGCTATCTCTACTAATATTATAAACAAGATGTCTATCTGTCTCTATTTCACACTTAAAACACTCAACTGCATAAATTATGATTAAATTTGGCTTGAAGATTTTGAAACCCTGACTAGGAAATAAAAGAATTGTTGGTGAGGATAAAATATTTTATCAAGTAAGGATATTGGACTCGTACTAATTAAACTTTTAAGTGTAATAAAGTAGGTTTCTTCATTTTTAACCAAGTTAATTCCGGGACCATTTTAATTTTTTATATGGTTTTTTTAATTATTTATGTACATATGTATATATTAAAACTAATTTCATAGTATTTAAAAATTGTTATAAGTTTAAATTAAAATTCGCGGTAACACCAAGATTTTCGAAAACATAATATGTCACATGTTTAATAATATTATGACTATTATGTAAAGCCAACACATTTAGTTCCCGTCTAGGACAAAACAATTTAGTCACATAAATTCAAATTTTATTTCACAGCCAATTACGCAAAAACTAAACGTTATTAGCTAGTATCAGGGGTCATCAATTAGTTTCGCTCGGGGTCCGTTTGGAGAAATAAAATGACCGTCGCGGTCCGCACATCATTTTATAGAAAAAAAAATTTATTAAACAAACGAAATAACTAAGGTATTTTTTACACATTAAGAAGAAAAATGACATTTTTTTATTGCGGACTATCTGGTTGAAGTTTTGAAGTAGCGTGGGATATAATTTTATTATATTATGTACTCAGTAGTGTAAGTTTCTGTGTTCTCGCGTTCCGCACAAAATGGGTCGGCGCCGGCCGTCCGGATACGGACCGCGGTCCGCCAGTTGACGACCCCTGAGCTAGTTGTACGAGTAAATAACTTAATCCGTAGCAACTGAAGAAACGTCTGTTAAGCTAGAATGGTCAAATGGGCAGAACCACTTAAATTTTTGGTAAATATTGAGTGCTTTTTAAGTGCTAATTTAGTGCTCCAATATAAAATTTTACGCCCAAGAAACATGATCATAAATTATAAAACTGCTAGCTTTCACGTAAGCTAGCAATGGACAGCCGGCTATAACGCTCATAGTGTTAAGCAGACCTAGGTGTTAGCATTAATAATTTAGTGCTCATTGAGTGCTTCCAATATATGTACAAGAATCACAGAGAAAATTTTTTTTTTATTTTTTTTATTGATTATAGAAAAATATGGCTGTAAAGCTAGAATAGTCAAATGGGCAGAATCACTAAAATTTTTGCTAAAAATTTAGTGCTTTTTAAGAGCTAATTTATGGCTGTAATATCAAATTTTACGCCCAAGTAGCATGATCATAAATTATAAAACAGACAGCTTTCACGTAAGCTAGTAATGTACTTCCAGTTATAACTCTTATAACGCTCATAGTGCTAAGCAGAACTACGTGTTAGCATAAATAATTTAGTGTTCATTATGTGCTTCCAATATATGTAAAAGAATCACAGATATTTCTTTTTTTTTCGATTTTGGAATCGATTATAGATATCTGCTAGCTTATAATTAAGCTAGCAATGTACTGACGGCTATAACGCTCATAGTGCTAAGCATAATTACGTGTTAGCATTAGTAATTTAGTGCTCATTAAGTGCTTCCAATATATGTAAAAGAATCACAGATATTTCTTTTTTTTTCGATTTTGGAATCGATTATAGATTTATGCTCGCTTATAATTAAGCTAGCAATGTACTGACGGCTATAACGCTCGTAGTGCTAAGTATAAATACGTGTTAGCATTAGTAATTTAGTGCTCATTGAGTGCTTCTAATATATGTAAAAAAAGTGTGTGTAAGTACACACGTGTTATACTTATGTACGCACGTAAGAAGTTATACTTCAAGCTAGAGTATTAAAATACTTCCAAAAAAACCTATTACTTAATAATTAGACAATAAGTCCACAACGCCATCTCTTAGAAATGATAAAGACTACTTTTTTGTTATAGTCCACAACACCATCTCTTAGAAATGATAAAGACTACTTTCTTGTCTGCAAAACTAGCGGCATCTATTCATGCATGCTTGAACTATGTCGTATCCATACGCGCATTGTAAACATTTACTCTCATAATTTTTCTCTAACGCGCCATAAGAAGTATAACTTCAAAAATCACAGATAAATTTTTTTCTACTTTGGAATCGATTCTAGATAACTGCTAGCTTTTAATTGAGCTAAATAATTTTTCTTCTATTTCTACCATAGCAGTGCCCAGTAAAAACCTAATGTTGTTAGGTAGTGTCTATATTAAATGAAAAAAAAAAATTCTAAATTCATTCAATAAATATTTGTAAGAAATCAATAAATAATTATTATATATGATTTTATCACAATAGAAAATAAATGACTACAAAGTAGACAAAATATTAAAAATCAAACTGTATTTCAGAACATAATATATTAGGTAGGGATCCCTAGTACATTTTTTTCACCTGATCAGTATCAAGCTAATTTTTTGGGAGTGGCTACATTTTGATGAGGCGAACAAAAAATTCCTCTTCGAAAACTCTCGATTGTGGTAGCTAACAGAGATAGTAGGGGGTAGAGCAGCAGTGTGCGTAGGACCGGGATAACGTACCACGCAATTTGTAGGACAATATTACTTTTAAATTATTTAGATATTAACTAACTAAAAGCAAAAAAAAATCAGAAAAAAAAAATAATTTTTGATGACCGTACGAGGTCATCAACTTGATGACCTCGTAAGGTCATCAAAAATTATTACTAACCAACTGATTTTTTTTTCTTTTAGTTAGTGATTATCTATATAATTTAATAGTAATAATGTCCTACAAATTGCGTGGTGCGTTATCCCTACTATCTCTGTTAGCTACCACAATCGAGAGTTTTCGAAGAGGAATTTTTTGTTCGCCTCATCAAAATGTAGCCACTCCCAAAAAATTAGCTTGATACTGATCAGGTGAAAAAAATGTACTAGGGATCCCTACCTAATATATTATGTTCTGAAATACAGTTTCATTTTTAATATTTTGTCTACTTTGTAGTCATTTATTTTCTATTGTGATAAAATCATATATAATAATTATTTATTGATTTCTTACAAATATTTATTGAATGAATTTAGAATTTTTTTTTTCATTTAATATAGACACTACCTAACAACATTAGGTTTTTACTGGGCACTGCTATGGTAGAAATAGAAGAAAAATTATTTAGCTCAATTAAAAGCTAGCAGTTATCTAGAATCGATTCCAAAGTAGAAAAAAATTTATCTGTGATTTTTGAAGTTATACTTCTTATGGCGCGTTAGAGAAAAATTATGAGAGTAAATGTTTACAATGCGCGTATGGATACGACATAGTTCAAGCATGCATGAATAGATGCCGCTAGTTTTGCAGACAAGAAAGTAGTCTTTATCATTTCTAAGAGATGGTGTTGTGGACTATAACAAAAAAGTAGTCTTTATCATTTCTAAGAGATGGCGTTGTGGACTTATTGTCTAATTATTAAGTAATAGGTTTTTTTGGAAGTATTTTAATACTCTAGCTTGAAGTATAACTTCTTACGTGCGTACATAAGTATAACACGTGTGTACTTACACACACTTTTTTTACATATATTAGAAGCACTCAATGAGCACTAAATTACTAATGCTAACACGTATTTATACTTAGCACTATGAGCGTTATAGCCGTCAGTACATTGCTAGCTTAATTATAAGCTAGCATAAATCTATAATCGATTCCAAAATCGAAAAAAAAAGAAATATCTGTGATTCTTTTACATATATTGGAAGCACTTAATGAGCACTAAATTACTAATGCTAACACGTAGTTATGCTTAGCACTATGAGCGTTATAGCCGTCAGTACATTGCTAGCTTAATTATAAGCTAGCAGATATCTATAATCGATTCCAAAATCGAAAAAAAAAGAAATATCTGTGATTCTTTTACATATATTGGAAGCACTTAATGAGCACTAAATTACTAATGCTAACACGTAGTTATGCTTAGCACTATGAGCGTTATAGCCGTCAGTACATTGCTAGCTTAATTATAAGCTAGCAGATATCTATAATCGATTCCAAAATCGAAAAAAAAAGAAATATCTGTGATTCTTTTACATATATTGGAAGCACTTAATGAGCACTAAATTATTTATGCTAACACGTAGTTCTGCTTAGCACTATGAGCGTTATAAGAGTTATAACCGGAAGTACATTGCTAGCTTACGTGAAAGCTGTCTGTTTTATAATTTATGATCATGCTACTTGGGCGTAAAATTTGATATTACAGCTAGGGAATGCAAATCTCGCGAGATTGGGGCTCGAGCGAGATCTCGCGAGTTTATGAATAACAATACTGCGAGATCTCGCCAATTTCGAAATCTCGCGAGATTGGCAGTTTTGTGTGTTTTTTTAGGGTTCCGCACTTCAAAAGGAAAAAACGGAACCCTTATAGGATCACTTTGTTGTCCATCTGTCTGTCAAGACCCTTTTGCTCAGGAACGCGTCGAGGTATCACGCTGAAATTCATACCAAATACGCAGTGAAAAAATCAAACTTCTAAGCCAACGCAATCAAAAGATACAGCCGTTTATGTTACAAATTTTCGACACTCACAAGGGATTTAAAACCTACAGGGTACTTACCGTGAACTCAGAATCTTGAAATTTGGTACGAAGCAATGTCTTATAGCACAAATAAAGGAAAAATTGCGAAAAACTATATCTACTCAGTAGATCCATTAGATATTACAAATATACCAATCAAATGAAAGATTTGTTCAGTTCAAATCACAAGCCATTATCGTTTCAGCCTGTAATATCCCACTGTTGGGCATAGGCCTCTTTCCCCATGTAGGAGAAGGATCTGAGCTTAATCCACCACGCTGCTCCAATGCGGGATGGCGGATATGTTGCTACAATGAGTAACGATCGCTATCAGGTGTTGTGATCATGAAAACAACCGGGACCGACGGCTTAACGTGCTCTCCGAGGCACGGTGGGGAGACCCACAAGGACTGCACAAACACCCAGACCACGGCAATCATCTGCATGGCTAATACAAATGTTGTCGTGTGCGGGGATCGAACCTGCAACCGCGCGCGCAACAGCCATACACAAACCAGTGCTGTGACCGCTGCGCCAACGCGACACAAGCCATTATTACGAATTATTCGCGAGATCTCGTTTTTGCGCGATCTCGCCCTTTTTTTCGTCCGAGATTCAATCTCGCTAAAAAAGGCCGAGATCTCGCAAAAACGAGATCTCGCGAGAACGAGATTGCATTCCCTAATTACAGCCATAAATTAGCTCTTAAAAAGCACTAAATTTTTAGCAAAAATTTTAGTGATTCTGCCCATTTGACTATTCTAGCTTTACAGCCATATTTTTCTATAATCAATAAAAAAAATTAAAAAAAAAATTTTCTCTGTGATTCTTGTACATAGGTATATTGGAAGCACTCAATGAGCACTAAATTATTAATGCTAACACCTAGGTCTTCTTAACACTATGAGCGTTATAGCCGGCTGTCCATTGCTAGCTTACGTGAAAGCTAGCAGTTTTATAATTTATGATCATGTTTCTTGGGCGTAAAATTTTATATTGGAGCACTAAATTAGCACTTAAAAAGCACTCAATATTTACCAAAAATTTAAGTGGTTCTGCCCATTTGACCATTCTAGCTTAACAGACGTACTGAAGAAGTTAATCTCATCACGATATCTCTGGAACCATTAGGCCTAGAGACTTGAAATTTGGTAGGAATATTCCTTTTGCCGAGTATAGGTCAGCTAAGAACGGATTTTACAAAATTCCACCCACAAGAGGGGGTTGCGGGGGTTAATAACATATGTATATGGCAAAACAAAGTTTGCAGGGTCAGCTAGTATTATATATAATTACATTATATTTTTTTTTTTCAAATGTTCTTTTATATTTAAGTACAATTATAAGAGAATAATCACATTTATACATATTGATAAGATGCTGCGGTAGCTTTCGATACTTGCACGTGACAAATATTTCATTAGGTCACACAGAATATGTTTTTTGTGGTCTGAGCGTTTGTGATTATGTTGTGTCTTTTTCGAATAAACACTGGATGTTTATTCTACTGGGGGGCGTTGAGTATGAAATTACTGAATAGGCTTTTATTTATTTACATAATCATTCATTTGGATTAGTGTTTTAATCACTTCTTAGCGTAATGAAACTCAAAAAAGTTAAAATTAAATATTAACAGACGTTAGAATTGACTGACGGGCAATATTATTTTTATCTACAACCGAAAAATATCGTTAACTTAACAAGTATTTAAACTTGTATTGAAAATATTGATAAAATAATCGATACAGGCAGATATATAGATAATAGTTAAAATTATTGAATCGAAGTGAAATGTTGTAAAAAGTAAGATAAAAATACTTATCACAGATCATTATCTACTATCAACAAAAAAATTATATTAATGAACTTTTCCGGGAAGTGCGGTGTCGGAGATTTGACACATAAAGTTTGTATGTAAGTAGATATGCGTGTTTTATCATAAACTCCAAAAATAACAATTTATAAGCAAAAATTACGAGCCTAACGACACTTATCTTTGTAATGAGATTGTCATGTCGTTTGTCATCCTGGAATCAAACCCGCGACCGTCACGCGACAGACACGTGCTGTGATCACTATTTGATTCAATCTACGTACGTCTCACGTAGGACAACAAGTCGTATTAACTAAATTGATAAAACGAGCGTGCGTCAACGGCACGCAAAAGTATGCCTATGATTTTAATTAATGGTCGTCATTTTGAATTACCGTTTCGGTGTAGTGGTGAAGAAATAGTCATTAACGCCCATGAACGCTATTTTGATTCCCGTTCGGGACGAATATGAATTCCATCGCGTTGCCGTTTAGAGCAAGTATTAAAATTTGTACATAAAAAATAAATGGTTATCCCTCAAAATTATACGTCAACCTTAAGTAGAGCGGTCGATTATTTCAGTGTTCCGCAAAGGGTGTACCGCGGCACACTGGTGTGCCGTGGTCGTTTATTGGTGTGCCTCGGAAAAATAAAATTTACGTTTATTGATTAATAATAAAAAATATTGTTTCAATGATTAATAAATAAATGTTGGTTAATGTTACTTAAAAAAGTGATTTTTCATTTGTGGTGTACCTCCAAAATATTTTCCTTTTCCTAGGTGTACCTTGAACACAAAAAGTTTGCGGATCACTGGATTATTTGACCCTTCTTCAATGCGTACATATAATACAAGAGATGAGATCAGCCAGATGGCGGTCAAATTTAAATGAGACTGAAAACTAGACAATAGAAGTCGGTAAGGAAACTAACATATGTGTATGGTATACATTAGAGACTCAGTAAGCTTCGTTGTAACGTTATGAGCCGCTATCGCTTCACTTTCGTGCAATTATTCTAAACATTTCCCATAAGTTATTGGTAATTTAAAATATTTACACTAAAATGACAAACAATAAAAAGTATTTCCCGAGTACTTGCAGAAAATTTCTGCAACCACGTAACGATGTAACCAAAAAAGTTATTTTCCACATAAATATTTCGGTATCATACAAGTAACTAGCTAACAGATAGAGCTCGCCAAGAACTCTACATAGACGAAAAGCTTACCTATGGCAATACATACGCTTATACCTATGGGACAATAGATTACAAAAGGGATAGAGAAGCTAAAGAAAATTTCCTTACTATATTTGTAGTTTAGATAGATGTAGTGTAGAGTGTAGAGTAGGTACAGATAGTAAAAGAACATTTTAAGTATAATAAAATTTTGGTATCAATATTTGTTATACCTAGAATCTTCGAGTAGTAGGAATATGTAGAAGCCTAAAACATTGGTAATAAAAGCTTATCTTAATGGTCTAAGATCCGGAATATAACAAAATCTTCCCTCATCTGTTAATTAGATGAAACAATTTTTTATAGGCTGATTTCAATATTGTGAATTTATAAAAACAACCTCTGCCACCATAAGCCTGCTGCAAATAATAATAATAATAATAATTTTTTTTTTTCTTCTAAAAAATCTTTTCTCTCTCATGTTAATTACATGTAGTAAGCTAAAACCGTCAATTTTTTACATTATCTACCTGACTATAGTAGGCACCCATCTCTATGATTGCTATACTTACCTGCAGCCAGGTTACTCTGACTGAGGTTACTGACCTGGCTGCAGGTAAGTGTAGCAATCATAGAGATGGCTGCCTACTACAGTCAGGTAGATAATGTAAAATATTAACGGTTTTAGCTTACTACATGTAATTAACATGAGAGGGAAAAGATAAAAAAAAAAAAAATTGCAGCAGGCTTATGGTGGCAGAGGTTGTTTTTATAAATTCACAATATTGAAATAAGCCTATAAAAAATTGTTTCATCTAATTAACAGATGAGGGAAGATTTACCTTCTCGGATCTTAGACCATAAGGATTTGCTACGAGCATTACTACTGGATAATACTATAATAAGACTTCAGACGTTATAAAAATAATTGTAATAAAGAAAATAATGTAAATGATAACAGGCTAAAAACTTTGTATTATGTTACCTAAATATTACATAACACAAATATAAATATATTGCAAAAACGGTACCTACTACAAAATCATATTTAGCTTGTTAGTTTACAAAGACTTCAAAACTAACGATAACACATTGTATCGAATGTAAAACAGACGTAAACCAAATTAAAGAAAAATATACAATATAATTATGTCAAATACGGTCACAAACTTCACTCATAAAAAAATGTTTAAAAAAAAAAATTAAATAAAATTTACTAACTTTTTAAACGTGCGTGAGAGACGATGGCCGCCGGGTCACTGCCGAGTTATCAAATTATTCTCTCCTATTACGAGCAGATTAGTTTTATCAACGCTTGTATCAATGTCGAGTCGAGTGCTCTAGGGTTTTGTAATATGTAATGTGTTGAGGTTAACATATTTCTGTAATACATACATAATTGATCATTGTATAATCGTTTATATTTTATTGAATTAATAAAATAACTATCGCTTTCTTTTTGATGTCCAATGACTAACAATAAGTACCTACTTAGATTTTTTTTGCTATATGTAAAAAAAAATTGCGTGCGTACAAAGTAGACATGTCAGAAGTGACACTTCTTTGGCAAACTAATTAAAAACAAAAAACAAAAAGCCAACTAAAAATCACAAAACCGCTGAATAGCGCCATCTATTTAGGACACGCAGAAACAGTCTTCGCAGGACTAGTCCTTTGAAACAAACCCAACATCACGCGATTCTTATTGCTTACGCAGTTCACGTTATCAACACTAGATATCACTAATTTATAAGTAATTTTTTTATATTACAACCTGAAAACAATTTACATGAATATTATTGACTATTCTTAATTAAAAATTAATTGAAAATTAAATAAAAAACCTAAAAGAAAAAAAAAAAAAAAAGTCACTCATCCAAGTATTGTCCGAGTTGCCGCGTTACCGGTCGTTCAAATTTTACCCCTCATGCGCCTAAAATAGGAATTTAACTGGAGCACAGCAGAAAATTTCCTGCTCAAAATATGGATCAGCCCAACTGGGGTAGTACCTCGACCTTACAGAAGATCACAGCTAAATAATACTGTTTTCAAACAGAGTTCTGTTCCTGTTGGTGTGTAATGTGCAGTCCTTGTGGATCTCCCCACCGTGCCTCGTAGAGTACCTTAAGCCGTCGGTCCCGGTTGTTATAATGTACAACTGATAGCGATAGTTACTCATAGTAGGGAATATATCCGCCAACTCGCATTGGAGCAGCGTGTTGGATTAAGCTCCGATCCTTCACCTATATGGGGAAGAGGCCTATGCCCGACAGTGGGATATTACAGGCTGAATCGTGGTGAGTAATATGACCAGAGCTCCTGGGGGGAATTGTAATAAATAAAAAATTTGAACAATTTTTACAAATACAGAATAATTTATAATAAACTTAGAGATTTAGATATAGAATTATCTATCTATAACATTTATTATAACTATCTCTATTTACCAATATCTTATCTGCCTATATGTATATAAAATTGAATCGCCATATGTACACGCACAACTTACAAACAACTGGATGAAAATTATATAATTAGTTTTTTTTTCGTCATTAAGAGCAGGGTTTGTCAAAAAATATACACATAAACAGGTCTAGTACAGTTACTTAAAACTATTTCAAACAATTTTGAAGGGAAGGCCCTTAGCCTACATAAGGATGTACTGTAATGATGATTTTACTCACTCACACAACAGATGTTTATTAATACTAGTTCATTTTATGTCTGTATCTTAGCCCCACATTACACCAAAATTACAGAATGGATTAAATTTGCTATTGAGCTAGGAAATTGGATGCTGTATAAGTTCGACTTTTTTGGTACAGGAGATGAAAGTCAAAATTTATAATCATTAATAAAATCAAAGGTTAATATTACTAGTTACAAATACATAAATGAATTTTATAATTAAAAGTAATAATTGCTAGTTTACAAAAAATACAAGTATTTTACAAATAATTTAAGTTTAGTTAGTATAGAACATGAATAAATAACAAACATTGACCACTTTTGAAAAGATGACAAGGTTTTAATTAAATCAGAATTATATTTATATTTAGAATTATTTTTTATTTTATATTATGGATGACTATACAAATAAATAAAATTGGAGTGTCAGTTAGTAATAACTTTTTACTAAATGCATAGTATATGCAGGTATATACGGTACATATACCAAACTGACATATATTATAATTTTTGTCTGTCTGTTTGTTTGTTTCAGCTAATCTCTGAAATGGCTGGACCGATTTTAACGGGACTTTCACTGGCAGATAGCTAATGTAGTAAGGAGTAACTTAGATTACTTTTCTAATTTAAAAATAATTATTTTATAACTGCGAACTGAACAATAACTTTTTTTGTTAAATTCCACACGGACAAAGTCGCGGGCACACATAGTTGATGTAATGATGCAATTTAAAGTATAATGCATTTAAACCAACTTAATTTTATTTTAGAGCACAGCAAAGTTTCTTGGAAAACTTGAAGTTTTATTTTTGATAATTAATTTTAAATAAATTTCAAAAATGATTGAGTAAAAAGTAAGCATTTAAACTGACTTAATTTTATTTTAGAGCACAGCAGTGTCTTGGAAAACTTGAATTATATTTTTAATAATTAATTTTAAATGTTTCAAAAATGATCTAATGAAAAGTAAGCAAGTTTAAAATCTACATCTTGGACCGTCGACTGATAATCGGCATAATTTCATTACAAAAAAAAATAATAACCCTAACCTATCTAACTTCAAAATTACTGTTTATCGGCATAATTTCGTTGCAAAAAATATAAAAAATAGCCCTAACCTATTCAACTTCAAAATTTATAATGTGACAGTAAATAAGTAAAAATCAAAATATATTTAAGTAACAAAAAAATAAAAAATAAAAATAATTTCTGTGACCTGAGAATTCACAAAAAGCTTTCTATATATGAGTATTAAATACAGAAAAAATATGAACATCTAAATCGACGGTCCAGGATGTAGATTTTAGCCGTAAGCAAAATTAAATTGTCTTAATTTTGGAGCACAGAATAATATTTTTGGAGATATATTATTACTAATCATTACTTTCGAAAACCTATCAGGAATATAAGTTTACATGACATAAAATGAAAAACCTAAAGCCTTTAATATGTATGAGTAACTTTATGTAAAAAAGATTTTATTCTTACCGGTAGAAAAAAAAATATTAGGGAAAATATAGTAGGAAAAACGTAATAACGCAGTCCTTCACTACTATACTCATATTATAATAAAACTAATAAAAGAAGTGTACTTACTCGGTATTCAATGGTATCATGTTTTCAATAACGTAACTCCGCCTACAATTGACGTGTTTTCTTTGATTCAAGGTTTATTTATACAATACATGACTGCTAAAGATATTATATCGGCTTTGAGGAATATTTATAGCAATTTTTAAACTCTAAGTTAAACCTCCTATAATTTATACTTTCTTTTTTAAAATATAATTTTTACAACACATAAAAAGTCAAATATTTCTAGTGTTCTCAATTTAAATAATCTCTTTTCTGAAAATTAAGCTGTAATTTCAGCAAATTTTTAATTTTTCATGTTAACTGGAATGGATGTCAACAAATTAAATAGTTGGATGTCAAATTAAAATGTACACAAACGTTCAAAAACAGTAAGCGAGTTTCAAGATGGTTTCAAGACATTGCGATATTCAACAAGTGATAATTTTTTACGTTGTAAATAATTAAATTCACGATCAGTTTAAATACTTTTAAGAAAGATATTAAAAAAAAAAATCTGTATTTCATGCAAGATATTAATTACCAATTTTGTGCAAAAAAAATATTTTTACTATAATAGCATTGTTATAAACCTGCGAGGTTTTTTAATGCTGTTTGTATTTATGTATAAAGTTTCTGAAAAAACAAACGAGTGTACTTATAGACCACACGACTGAGGTAAAACTTACGAAACGTAACGTAACTCTCTTTTTATCTTTACTAACTTATATCTTACTTTCAACTTTCTTTTGCCTCGCCCAATCATACTTTCCGTAGCGTTCTTACGCATTCACCAGCTTACTCCATAAGTGAAGCGTGCGTAAAGAAGTTTTACTTCAAAAAATTATTAGCTAAAGCTTATTATTACGTTGTATCAGCTTTGATGTTCTAGTTCCGAACAGAACAGACACAGGGTCGGCAACGCGCTTGCGATGCTTCTGGTGTTGCAGGCGTCTATAGGCTACGGTCTTACCATCAGGTGAGCCGTACGCTTGTTTGCCAACCTAGTAACATAAAAAAAAAAAAAAAAAAAAAAAAAAAAAAAAAAAAAAAAAAAAAGAAAGAAGATGAAGAAGAAGATGAAGAAGAGGAAGAAGAAGAGGAAGAAAAGGAAGAAGAAGAAGAAGAAGCACAGCAACACAGCACTACATAAGTCATAATCACGTTCCGAATCGGTGGTAGCTTCACTTTTAAAAGTGCTATTGAAGCTTATTTAAATAAAGCTATTTTGATTTTTATTATTTAATTTATAATTTTTACCGATTTTTATTTTGTGGGTTTTTATTCTAATATTCTAGTAATTTTTAGGAGACTGACTCTTGTTTTTATTTAGGTTCGGGGATAAATAAATCTGAGTTGGTAACACTCACTTGACCACACTTTTGACATTTTGTGTATCTGTCTCTTTTGCCCCCGCTCAGTGTTCAAGGTGGTTATATCCCGAATATCTTTTTAAAAAATTGTATATTTAACGCATTTGTTCCTTAAATATTAAAACCAAAACGTAATTTACTTTATAAAGAACATATTTGAGACAAAGATTCAATTTTTAGGGTAAAGATTACTATGATATTTATGAGTGACAAATTCGTGTTCTCCGTGTCCAGGATTGTTTTTATTTGTAAAAAGTGAAAGAAGCTAATAATATTTAACAGTAGTTAATATTACAGCGTGATATATTTAAAAGTGTTATTGTTTGCATGTGATCAAGTGTACATATATTGTATTTAGGGTGAAAAGTGTTCTAACCTATACATCGTGAAGTTTGGTTATAAAGTGATTGTTGGCTTTCCAGATGAGTACGAAAATCATCAAAGCGAGCGCTGCCGAGCCTGATGGCTTCGAAACCTCAATCTCTCAGGCGCTGGTCGAGTTGGAGACCAACTCTGACCTGAAGGCCCAACTTAGGGAGCTTTACATTACTAAAGCTAAGGAAATTGAACTCCATAATAAAAAGGTAAGTAACTACAGAATTAACATCAAAATACTATGTATTAATTGTACATATTTATTGTTATATTTTCACATTACTGCTAAAAAGTTTTTTTTTTCGTTTGGAAAAGTTATAAAAGTATTGAAAAGAAAAGAATGTTGTGAGAATGAAGTATCCATAATGTCCGGCGAGGTCTTTTTTATCTTGTTAAGGTTGTTTACAAACTAATTGATTAAAATCCAAATTAATAGTGTAAGGTCAGGGTGGCTAATTCCGTCATAGTTTTTTTTCGACTTACATTTGAGTGCCCGTATCCGATGAACGTTTTGATTTATGGTCAATGTGATGGTCTCATGAAAATAACAATGTTGTAAGCTTTCAAATACAGTGATCTTATTTAATTTAACTATCACCAGTACCAGAATATACAACTTTTTTTAAAACTTGACCAGTAGACGGATTTTTTCTTCTAAATCGGGAAAATCCATCATACTGGAAGAATTTATTGAAATCTTTAGTTGTTTTAAGGAAACACGTAATAATGACATGCGTTCGTAAGAGACAGTTTTGGGGGAGGGAGAGAAACAGGGTGTTGAGTTCCTCATCAACCACCGAAAAGGGAGGATCCTCCAACCAGACGGGTGTTGTGTCTGGTAGGGCCACTGCCCCGACGGTTGTTGTCGGGTTCTTGTATATATAGTTCATTTCTCTGAAAACTTCGATAGCGCGATTTAGAATCTTCAGTTCGTTTGTGGCTCGATAGATGTCGCCACATCACTCCCCTCCGAGACCGGAGGTCGATAGCGGTTTTTGAGTCGTCCATGCTCATCTTGTGATGCTTGCCGGGCCAGTGGAATGTTCCAGTGAGTCGGAACCAGATGCCGCATAGTTCACGGTGAGTCGGAACTGTCTGCGGTGATGCCCCAGTGAGTCTGGGTGATGCTGCATATTCTCCAGTGAGTCGGAGTGGTGCAGTGCAGCGTACTGGCTGGCTGCTGCGTCGACCAGGAGAGGTGCGTCTCTGCTTGCTGACCGGCCGAAGTGCAGTGTGCTGTGCCAAAGTCGCTGAGACGGCTGTGGGTGATGACCAGGTATGCACGTCCGCTGCATGCTGGTGGTCAGGATACCCGTTGTAGCCGTGGATGCTGGCTGGCTGTAGGACTCGCTGCTCGAAAGCTTGATGAAGCGATGATGACGTCACGATGACGAAGGCTGCGCTGATGTTCATGCTCGGGGTCACCAGTTTGGGGGAGGACAGGAACAGGGTGTGAAGTTCCTCCATCACGTCGGGGTCACCAGTTTGGGGGGTGGGAGGAACAGGGTGTTAAGTCCCTCAACCACCACCGCAAAGGGAGGACCAGGAGAGAGGTGCGTCTCTGCTTGCTGACCGGCCGAAGTGCAGTGTGCTGTGCCAAAGTCGCTAAGAAGGCTGTGGGTGATGACCAGGCATGCGCGTCCGCTGCATGCTGGTGGTCAGGATACCCGTAGTAGCCGTGGATGCTGGCTGCGCTGTTGATCACGTCGGGGTCACCAGTTTGGGGGAGGGAGAGAAACAGGGTGTTGAGTTCCTCATCAACCACCGAAAAGGGAGGATCCTCCAACCAGACGGGTGTTGTGTCTGGTAGGGCCACTGCCCCGACGGTTGTTGTCGGGTTCTTGTATATATAGTTCATTTCTCTGAAAACTTCGATAGCGCGATTTAGAATCTTCAGTTCGTTTGTGGCTCGATAGATGTCGCCACACAGTCAATTCTGTGCTTAAGGAGTTTAAAAATAAAGTCTCTGACAGGTTAAATAGATAAAAATCATTTTTCGGGGCTATTTCGGCATATCTAAAGAAGCAGGGGTGGTCAACATATTTTAGTGGAATGTTATTAAATATTTTTATTATATTCGATTTGAGTGAGTTGGGTGATAGAGTGCAGTTATGTTATTTATGTAACTTACATGTTCAAAATCATCTTAAATTAACATAATTATATAATGTTCATTCCCGTAATATTCTTGTGAGATAAACAAATTTATGCTGACGACGTCGCGGATGAAATAAACACTTTAATTTAGCAAACTTAAGATAAAAGCACACAGAAAAATATGTAATTATCTGGATAAAGTTAAGGTACCTTCATATAATAAAAATACACATTTGGTATCGTAAATAGTTTTAATTCAGTAACAAACTTAAAACCTGTCATAATCAAATGGTATTTTAGTCTTAATAAAGTTAACAATCAGTCATAATTATATTCTCCAACCATATTTAACACTTCTACAATCCAAAGCCATATGTTTCCACAATATGAAGACAGGATGCAAGATTCATTTCAACTTCGGAAGATAGAGTGGTTTTCCTCCCAATCATATTGGAGCGTCTTTTTTATGTATGTGGTCCATTATTGTCAATTTTGGAATTTTGTATACTTGTGCAACTTTGTAACCACTTAAGGTAACATTACGCACTGCTAATACGGCTTCACGTAGTTGATTTTTATCATAAGCACCTCTATTTGTACGTCTTGTATATGTACCTACGTATAAATAATGAATGACGGCGACGTCTAGTTGAACTGAAACAATTTAATTAATTCAATTTAGTACCAACCGAATTATCTAAATTCACTATATATACATACAACGACTATTTGTGATCATTAAAAAAACATTAAAAGAACTCCAAGAAAGTACATATATACTGAATATTGAATGGTTCTCTTTTAAAAAGTTGGGACAAAAAAGGTTTACGATCTCTGTAATGGGGCAAATTCGACATATGACGATCTAGCCCCATTCAAAATAGACGGAATTATGCACTTAACGATTTCGAGGGTATAAATTTGTTACGTTGAATAATCTAATCATTTGCAGCGTTATCTTGCAAAAGAATACACGAAACCTTTACAAGGACCCTACACTATAAATATAGAATTCATTCGACACTGTAAGTTGCATAATTTTAAACTTACCTTCGAAAATACAGCAGCGTGTGACACTCACATTTCACTTTAAAAAAGCAACTGAACTTTGAAGACTGTTTTAACCCATTTTTATAGCGTCTACCGCCTTCTAAGGAATTTTATTTGAAGTTAAAAGTAATGCTATGTTACCGACACTTCTACAAACGCTGCAACTCGACTGTAACGAGCATAATTTCAAGTAGACGGTTACGCCATAGACGGAATTAGCCACCCTGACCTTACAAATCATTCTGTGTTTTCATGTTACAACTCGCTCATCTACGACTACTAGTTTAATGTTTTTGTATCTAAAAGGTCAGTATTGTGTAGTAATTTATCAATATGTAAACGTTCACTGCTGAGCAACAACCTCTTCTTTATCGAATGTAGATCTTTGTAATAATTGAATTATTTGATTCATTTCTAGTCAATCATCATCTACGTGCCCATGCCCAAGCTGAAGGCTTTCCAGAAGATTCAAATCAGACTGGTCCGTGAATTGGAAAAGAAGTTCAGCGGCAAGCATGTCGTGTTCATCGGTGACCGTAAAATTTTACCTAAACCTAGCCACAAGACACGCGCCGCTAACAAACAGAAGAGGCCAAGATCAAGGTAAAATAAAATTTATTCTATTTTATTTATTCAATAATTTGAACAAAACCTAAACGTTGTTCAAAAGGTGGATTTAAAGCTATACAGCCTAATCTAGCAATCAACCTGAAGCATTAAAAAAAACAAAAAATACATAAATAGATTTCTTATCGATTGATTGATTCAGCCTGTAACACCCCACAGCTGGGTATAGACCACTTTAAATTAGAAAGGGGAGATTCTTTTTTACAAATTTTAAATAGTATTGTCATAATAAAACTAGACACGATTCAGCCTGTAATATCCCACTTTTGGGCATAGGCCTCTTCCACATCTAGGAGAAGGATCGAGCTTAATCCACCATGCTGCTTCAATGCAGGTTGGCGGATATATTCCCTACTATGAGTAATGATCACTATCACGATCACGATTCAGCCTGTAATATCCCACTTTTGGGCATAGGCCTCTTCCCCATCTAGGAGAAGGATCGAGCTTAATCCACCATGCTGCTCCAATGCAGGTTGGCGGATATATTCCCTACTATGAGTAACGATCGCTATCAGGTGTCAGGTTATCATGTGATAACAACCGGGACCGACGGCTTACCGTGCTCTCTGAGGCACGGTGGGGAGACTCACAAGGACTGCACAAACACCCAGACCACGGCAAACATCTGTATGGCCAATACAAATGTTGTTGTGTGCGGGGATTGAACCCGCAACCGCTCGCTCAACAGCCAATCGCAATCCATTGCTGTGACCGCTACGCCAACGCGGCGTCTGCTATCAGGTGTATGTGATAACAACCGGGACCGACAGCTTAACGTGCTCTCCGAGGCACAAACTACTAGACACTAGCACGAAAACTAGACAATTAACATGGTATCATATTTATTTACGGTTGCTGTTTGTTGAATCTATGCTTCCTTATTTGTGTTTTATAGCATTCTACTTCTTAAATTAGAACTTTCCTATAAATATATGTCGGAGAGTTAATGCAGATAGTTATTAATGTCGGTACCTGCTTTGTTATTGACATTCATCTACCCTAACTCATTCTATTATTCGAGTTATTCTGACGTGTATATCGGTACCTGCACTATTATCGATATTCACCTACCCTCACTCTGTTATTCGAGTCATTCTGTCGTGTATAAAAGACCGACGCAAACGCAGCTAAGACTGTCTTGGCTCTGGCTTGGCACGGTGCACTCGTTGTATTCTGCTAGTAGCATAACCTCGACTCTAATAGTTGGTTTGTGTACACGAATTAATTGTTACTTATTTAGTTAGACAGCGTGGGCAACTCGAGAAGTGAAGGTGAGCGTTTGATACGTATCTTTAGAGGCGCCTCCTTAAACCTACACTCGTGGTCACAAGGCCCAAGCACTGCTCTGAGTTTGTCCCTCTGCCACCCGATAGACCCGGCACCCACTCAGTGAGACCATTGAACACTAAGTAGTTTGTCTACACCCCGTTAACTAATCTGTGTAACTATCTTGCGTTAAATTCAGTTCGGCCCTCCATCCTTCCTCCTCACTTCTGATCTGCGACATATATATTAAATATACTGCTAATACAGATATATTAAAATTGTTTAAGCCAAACAATATGTCAAATATTGTTATTAAGGCCTAAACAAATCAACTGATCACTATATTAACAATGCATTGTCACGTCGACAAGGTTTAATATAACAACGTATATAAAAAATAGCCATGAGTCCGCCCATTGTTTGGGTTGTCTGGAAGAAATGGCTAAATAGCCATAAATCCGCCCATTGTACTTCACAGTCTGTAAATGATATTTGTAGTTGTGATGTACAATAAAGTATAAATAAATAAATAAAAAAACGTAAAGTGAAATGGATAGGCTTATAATGGTTTTTAATATATAAAAATAGAAATATAAGAAGATCTACTGTATATGTAGTTTACACAAATGTATAAATCTACTGTATATCAATCTATTAAATCATTCATCTATCATCAGTCTATTGAAATTGAACTTTTGTGTACTGTAATGTATTGTCATCAACTATGACAATAGAAAGTTTATAACAAAAGGGAGGTAGGGTTTTGTTTATTTATCTGTTATATATTACGTTATAACCAAATCAAAAGTGGATAATATCAAAACTAATTGAAATTAATCTTATATCCTGAATAAGTAAACACTGCTCTTAAGTTGTGTTGTGTTCCAGTGGTGAGTAAGGTAACCAGAGCTTCTGGGGCAGGTCGGCAACATGTTAGCAATACTGCTGGTATTGCTGCAAAAACTAAAGAATACTATGAAATCACTAAATCTTATCAAAATAATAGCAAAATTACTACAAATAATATGAATGTTACAGGACTTTGACGTCCGTGTATGATGCTATCCTCGAGGATCTCGTCTTTCCCGCTGAGATTGTCGGCAAGAGGATCAGGGTGAAACTCGACGGATCACAACTGATCAAAGTGCACCTTGACAAGAATCAGCAGACCACCATTGAACACAAGGTAAATATAAACATGAGTAATATTTGTTATTAAACTAGTTCTGTGGGTGAAAGAAAATTGATTTAAGCAATAATTAAATTTATTAGAAATGATTTTTAATAAAACTTAGACAATGATAGAATATTTGAATAACCATAACCTAAATGATACTTGTTGTCAAAAGTTATTTTGTGAATGATTAACTTAATATACAGTACCTAATTGACAACAAAACTCATTGCAATAAGACCTAACAACCTTTTAATTGTTTATCTATTAAATAGTCACAAGTTTGGATAAAAATATATAATGGTGATATGTAAATTCTTAATATCAAACATTCTATGTTAACTTCAAAATCATTCATATTAGTATATCATAAAAAAGTCTATTACTGAAGATAGTATATTATATACCATATATTTGTCACCATACTATTTAAATGTGGTCAGTTTTGTAATCCATGAATATTGCAAACTGGAAAATTATAATTTTGTATAAGAATTCATAGTTAATAATGCTTTAGATACATTGTTGTGGGTATAAATTGTGTACGACTCTGCCATAGATGATTATTTGAAGAATTATGATGCAGCAGTTGCGGGTTCGATCCCTGCTCGCAATAAACATGATCTGATCTAAGCATTTGTGCTTGTGTATTGTGTGTTTGCTTACCACGGCACAGGCAAAAATGGCAAAATCCTAGTGTGAGGCATTTATTAAAGAAAATAAGCTGCTTTGTTTACTGTATTGTGTTAAAAACGTCATAAATGTGTAATTACCTGACACTAGTTACCTATAAACCATTTCCTATCTGTCTGATTTTTAATGCTATTAAAATAATAGACATGGCTTTAAGTGTATTTTATAAAAAATGAAATGTGGTACGAAGTTGTCATTGTACAAAGTATATAAATAGATCTATTAGAAAGGATAGATATTTATTAAGAGATTTCCCACCCATCGTGATATCTCTGGAACCATAAGGCGTAGAGACTTCGCCGAGTAGAGGTCAGCTAAGAACGGGTTTTACGAAATTCCACCCACAAGAGGGGGTTGCGGGGGATAATAACATATATGGCAAAACAATGTTTGCGGGGTCAGCTAGTATTATATATAATCAGTTATATTTTTTGATGTAGATTAATTTTTAAACTAAATTTAAGCAAAAAAAAAGTTATTTTCAGCAGAATCTTATCTATTTCTGTTAAACTGGATTTATATTAAATGTAACATGTTATTTTTGTCAACAGGTGGACACCTTCCAGTCAGTATACAAGAAGTTGACGGGGCGTGAAGTAACTTTCGAGTTCCCCGAACCCTACTTGTAAACTTAGACTATGACTTTACAACAAAACTAAAATACTATAATTTCGTTTCATTTATTTTTACCCATAGCTTCTTGGTTTCCCGCCATTTTAGGTTAAATTAAAATCAAGCTTGACTAATTATATCAGAAGTTAATCACGCGTCGACATCTCATTTTATAAAGACCTCAAGCTTTTAATAACTAAATGTCAAGTTATAAAATATGATTTTAAATTTGTTATATCGATCTCTTATACTCTTATAGTATCAATTTATTGTATGATATTATAATATACTAGCCGACCCGTGCCCACTTCGTTGGGCGTTATAATCCATTTCACATAAGAAGGGTACGGTGAAATTTGATATGTTCCAATACACTCTCACTATTTTCAGCAAATCAGATAAATATAAATGTTTTAAAATCACCAATTAATTTGTAAGGCAAATAATAATGCTTGATTAGATTGAATTGTTGACACGGCACGTCAGAGGGCGCAGGTTCAAATCCTGCTGATTTAAAATCTTTATATTTTTTTATCTTTTTCCTTTTATCTTGTCACTCCTGAATAGTGTAGCTTTCTGTTAGCGAAAGAATTTTCATGATCGGATCAGTATTTGCGAAGATTACCCCGTATATACAAACAAAGTTATAAACTTTACCTCTTTATAATATTAGTATAGAGTTATAGACTAAAGACTAATATTGCGTATTGTTTAACACCAAACTTCAATGAACAAGTACATTACACCGTTTCTATATTGTTACATATTTAATAGTGTTCAAATTTCGTGTCATTTTATTTATTGGAATACCGATAATTCTCATAAATTCCTATATGAGGTAGGTATATTGGAATTTAACACTATAAGAAAATAACATACTAGCTTCTGCCCGCGACTTCGTCCGCGTGGAACTTTTAAAGGAACAATTCTGTCATACATGATTTTTACGGAACTACGTTTACGCAGCGCACGCAACAGAAGCTCTCGAAAGGAGAAAGAAACCCGATTTTCAAACATTCTTCATTGATGCTCCGTTCCTATTGGTCTTGGCATGATGATATATAGCCTACTATAGCCTTCCTCGATAAATGGGCTATCTAACACTGAAAGAATTTTTCAAATTGGACCAGTAAGTAGTTCCTGATATTAGCTGTTCGAGCAAACAAACAAACTCTTTAGCTTTATATTCGGTTAATCATTAAACTACTAATACTATTGTTGGCTATTCCCGTTAAGAAAGTAGTTACGCATTAGTCATTAGTAATCAAAGGTGTACATAATATTCATACTGGTTGCTGGGGTACGTTCAAAAATATTCTGCAGATAAATGTTTCAACAAGTAGGTATCTAAATTATTATGAAGACGCCTTATGTAGATATACTTATGTATAGTCCATTTTGTTACTCCGCTTGCTATGAGTTGCAATTATATTTATAGCTTACGACTATATAAAAAAAATTTCAAATCTCACTGTTTTCAAACCAATATATTCTTCGGCTTTTGTTTTAAGCATAAACGAGTAAAATTATATTAAAACAAAGAAGGTAGAATTAAATGTCGATATAATTTTATTATAAAATCAGTCATTACGTACGTCATCAATGTCATCATCTTCATCACCCATACAAAAATTTAAATACTTTTACTAAAAAGAATGAAGAGAACTCAAAGGGCAAAAGTAAACAATTGAAATGTTCTTTTTAAAACCCATATCAAGCCCATAGCTACAAATCTCAGTAACATCCCTACCCATTAAATTTAATATTTTCTTAAAATAATTACAAATAAAAATATTTTTAATGTAAAAACAATTTTACAAAAAATATATAACCATCAAATTAATGTAACTTTATTTTAAAATACCACAGATAATAAAATTCCCGAATTTATTAACAATTGCATTAAGACATTAAACTGATAATTATTATATACAGATAAAACACAATAATAAACATTTTTTTTCGTTAATTCTGGCAAACAGAGTGAATTTTTAAAGATTTTGTCCATGGTAAAGTTTAAAAATGCTCTTGGTTCATTTCAAATATAATAAAAGAAAAACATAAATCACCTGGCTTTGTTAAATACAACAATTCATTTGGTCATTCACAATGGTATCCCCTATTTAGTCTTTTTTTCATATTAAAAGCAATTATCATTTTGCTAATTAATAAGAAAAAGGTCATTGATTTGGGCGATAAAAAAAATTACAACCAAATGGTAAAAAATTAATTATTAAATCTTAATATTATTTAAAAAAAAACTCCGTTGTATGAGCATTTTTATAATCTATTTTAATATAATATGCCATTTTTTGATTGAGTATTTATGGCATTTCAGTTGTACATTATAGCTGTACAATTTCATTTAAGTTTCTGAACAATACAAAAATGAGATTAGGCGCAGGGGAGACATTAATAATTTTGATATTTGTCAAATTAACTGTACAATAACAAAAATCGATGTTGCCAGTATCAAAATCTATAATTATATTTATAGCTCCTGGCTGTAATATTTCTCTAACTTTTCGTTACATTGATCAGGAGAATCACTTGATTTACTAGCTGTATTATTAACATTTTCACTTTGACTTACAGGTTTGACAACTTTTATATAATTGACTGGGACTAATCCAGCTGTTTGTCTGTCTGTGGAGGCCATAAGCCAACCTGAGTTCCAGAGGTTACCCTGAAGGTGTTGGGGTGCGATAGTTAGAACCTGGTTAGCACTAAAGCTTATTTCTTGAGGAGATGATGCCTGGAAATCGTGTTGGCCAACTGCTCGTAGGGGGTTTTGCCATGTGGTTGGATCTTGCACTGTAATAATTATGAAGACATTTAGTGAAAGTTATTGTATCATATTCAACATGTTTTAATACTTTACAAGTAATTAAAAAACTATTAAATGCGAGCGTTTTAAATTAAATTATTTAAATGCATTAACGAAAAATACATATAATAGAATTTCAACATGTGAAACAGTCGATTAATGTTTCCGTAGACCTATAATTTTTCACTAATATCTTTGTTGTTTGTTTGCGTGTTGAGAATGACATTTTATAAAATGATAGGCGCTAACATACAAGGGGCCTCTACTGGGGCAGTGAGATATAGTGAGAGCTTACAAGAGATATGAAATGGAGATAATTTTAATATTTATCTTAGAACGACTGATAACTGCCATAATTCTTAACAGTTAATGCGTCAATATCAACCACTGCACGTGGGACTTATCTTTTGTATTAAAATATAAGTTTGTATAAACAATATCATCATTACTTATATTTCAACTATTTAATCATGAACATATTTATATTATTGTTAATGGGTACAAATATACATTGATTACATTTAATTGTTGCGTTTTATTTGTCTTTTTTTTTGAAAGTGTTATTCCATAAGTATAGTTTTATGTAATAATTTTCTAAAAATTAATACAAAATAAGTTTATCTCTGGAAATTTAAAAGTATTTTTAGTGTTATCATACAAAAAAAAAAAAAAATCGTCAGCTTCAGCTATATTATGTACTTTAAGTGAGTGTATATTCGTTTGGGCTAACTTAGTACCCATACGGACTACCTATATTGCCTCATCGAGTTCAGTAGACAACAGTAACTATAGAGGTACAAATAGTATCTTCTCTGCAAATGTATGTTTATAAGTACTTACATCTTTCATGTATGCTAGTTGAAAGCCCATTTAACATTTTAAGTACAATGTATGGGGCAGCGGCGATCACTCCGAAGAAGAGTAGTATGGGCCAGCTCGAGCCCTTGGCGCGCTGTTCTGGGGTCGCAGTACTAGTTTGTGACGCCGCTACTGCCTCTGCCCAGGCCTGGAATGATTATTATAATTAGTTTATTATGTATTTATAGATGCGACAATTTTGTATTAAAACACAGTTTTTTTTAAAAAGAGTAACTGCGGAGTTTCTTGATGATTCCTGTGCAGAATCTACATTCCGAATCGGTGGTAGCTTCATTTTTAACTACAAGAAATTAGTTACAACAAATATAATTTTCTTTTGTAAAATGACGATTTAAAAGTTTTCAGAGGGATTGGATAGATAGAGAGCGGATCCAGCTTTGGCGCCAGGGTGGGGTCACAGTCATGGTCAAGGCGCCAGGGGGGGGTCACAAAGTCGTGGTCAAGTAAAAATAAGTTATAATTTAATTTTTATAATGATAGATACAGGTAAAAAGTAGGTATTTTATTAATCTATGTAGGTAATGTACTTAAAAATACCTATATTGTGACAAAAATGTTGTTTAACAATTTTAATTAGTGGTCCACCTAGGTCCTGGACACAGCCCAGGGGGGGTCGTGACCCCCGTGACCCCCCCCCTGGATCCGCCAGTGAGATAGACGTAAATTGTGATACAATGATTTAATTAAAAATATCTAAATCATTGTTTTATAAACTCTGGAATCAAAATATTGCACAATTTTGATAAGACAAATTGACATGATTTAGCAAATAAAAGATGTCAAAAGTTATCCGAATAACATTAAATAAATATATTTAAAAAACATATATAAGTATTAAAAAATTTATGTATTATTTGTAGGTATATAATCTATACTAATATAATAAAGCTGAAGAGTTTGTTTGATTGTTTGTTTGTTTGTTTGTTTGAACGCGCTAATCTCAGGATCTACTGGTCCGATTTGAAAAATTATTTCAGTGTTAGATAGCCCATTTATCGAGGAAGGCTATAGGCTATATATCATCACGCTAAGACCAACAGGAGCGGAGTCCACGCCGACGAAGTCGCACGCAAAAGCTAGTAATACATAAACTTTCATAATGTACCTATTCGTTGACTGTTTGATTCCGGTATAAAAAATAAGAATTTTCATTAAAAAAAAATGAGGTTGGCCTTAAAATTACCTTGAAAATGAAGTTCAAGGTCAAATCAAAGGTAACCGTTGGATTCCTCGTTGAAAGTTACTTAGGGTATGACCTTTGTTTTTGTTTTACCACTAAACTAGCGGGATTTTTAAGGTCATACTTTGACCTCTATTTGACCTTCAGAGGTTACGTTAACCTCATACCTAAACACGTATCCGAACGTAAAATTTTTTGTTCTCTTCAATTTCGGTATAAAAAATAGTGGTTACAATTCAAAAAAATGAGGTTGACCTTAAAATAACCTTGAAAATGAAGTTTAAGGTCAAATCAAAGATCGTCCAACGGTGGTTGAATTCCTCGTTAAAAGTTCGACGGTACGACCTTTGATTTACGATTAACCCGTGCGGTTTTCCGAATTTTGCGGGGTTTCCATACTTTTTCCTCAACCTATATACAGGCTGAAAGTTTAAATACGTTCGATATTTGATATTTGAGGACGTGATAATTGACGATCATATAATATGACAAAAAAAATACATATAACATAAATATTTATAAACTACTAAGTAAAGTTAACCAACAGTTATCACCTTAATTCGGCGTCATCTAGACACCCTATCAGCACAGTCGACACGAAACAGGTTTGTAGGTATAGGTAGGTAAATTTAGTTTTCAAGCGGTCGTTTACCTATAACTTGTAGGAATTGAGACCCGGGCCGATGACGTAATTTTATTATAATCTTACTAACAATAACTAACATAGTTTTAAAGTAAATATTGTTACTATCACACTTATACACTATGTATGCACAGTCCGAAATAAACTACTTTTATTATTATTGAATATGACGTCATCGGCCCGGGTCTCAAGTTAATTCGTACGGGCTATACGTCAATACGCCGCCACGTCTTAACAGGGTAGCAGGCTACCTTTGATAAACAAGCATGATCTTATTTTCCTTCATACTTTAATCCTGGCTTAGGACAGGCAAAAATACAAAGATATTTCACTAGTTTAAGCAACTTTGTTGACTAGGTAAAGAACTGTTTATGTTTCTTTGTATTTCCGGCGTATTTAAAAATGAAATCATACTTATTTACAATGATTGTCAATTATTAAACTATCGATTTACCTACATAACTATACTAACCTTAAAAATGTTTATAGTGAGCTCCTTGTCGTGTAATAAACAGTACGGTATGTTTTCGCATATTACCTTTCACACGAACACACGGGCGTGGCAAGGTGGATGGAGCCAGTGGGCGGGGCTTGAGCCAAAGTGGGTGGGGCTTAAGCCAAAGCGGGCGGGGCTTGAGCCAAAGCGGGCGGGGCTGAGCCTAAGTAGGCGGAGCCTGAGGGGCGTGATCAGTGGGCGGGGCCTGAAAGGCGGGGCCAGTGGGCGGAGCTTGGTCCCCAGTGGCCTCCGCAGCTCGTTGTGCCCTTGTCCTGACGCCCTTCTTGAAGTTCTCTCTCGGAGTCAATGGCATCTCCAAATCTCACTTCTGACACCAGTTGCTGAGCCTAAGTAGGCGGAGCCTGAGGGGCGTGATCAGTGGGCGGGGCCTGAAAGGCGGGGCCAGTGGGCGGAGCTTGGTCCCCAGTGGCCTCCGCAGCTCGTTGTGCCCTTGTCCTGACGCCCTTCTTGAAGTTCTCTCTCGGAGTCAATGGCATCTCCAAATCTCACTTCTGACACCAGTTGTTACGTGTTAGGGTTCGAAGGATTTGGAGAAAAAGGCCTGCTGACTCATTTGGAGACTTTATTCATTAGCACTAGGTCCAACACAAAGCCTATATGACTATGACTAGCCCGTTGGCGCAGTTTGTAGTGACCCTGCTTTCTGCTCCGGGGGTTGTGGGTTCGATTCCCACCCCAAGTCTGGGTGTAATATACATATTTATTTATATATTTATATAATATACATATTTATTTATATATTTATATAATATGCATTATTTATAAGTATGTTTATCGAAAAAAAAAATGTAGCTAGACCAGTCGGCTGTTACCTATAACACAAGCATTAAATTGCTTACTTTATGAACAGACGACCGTGTGTGTAATGTGTAGATATTATTTTATTTAATTTATTTATTTATTTAAAAAAAAAAAACACTAGGTTCAAACACTAAGCACTAACGATGTCCTAGGTCGTAGCCAATGTCGTAGGTTTCGCTGGTATCACTCTTGATCACTGGTTTTCACTTCAAAGTCGCCTCGAAGGTAGCTCAAACTGAAATGAACTCGCTCGCCTCCCTGTCGCTATTTATATCGGCCGAGACGAGTCCCAGACCATTCTGGAAAGTTCACGCAGGTACCCGGTTTTCGAGACTATACTTCTATATAGTTCCACCGTAGTTCCTCTAAAGTCTAACGCCATCTAGTATTGAGTAGAGGGTTTCATGTTTTCTTTGTCTTTGAGTGGTTTTACCGGTTGACGCTAGATGGCGCTAGTAGTCGATTAAATCGCGGTGGCGAAATTATTTCTTGTTAGTATAAACTATAAGGCCACCATACATTTATGTAATTATTATCCGACGACGTTCTAAGCCGAGGTGCGATCTCGCTAGGAGACACCCTTAGGACGAACGTCACCCCCGTGCCCTCCAAAAGGGCCCACATCTTCCTTCGCGGCCGGTGTCTATGTACCCGGCCACTCTCACCGGTGACGCTGTAAAGGCCAGTAGGGCCAACAGCAACAGTCATTTCGAAAAAAAAAAAAAAAAAAAATTTGTGCTCCTGGTTGTGTTGGACAAGGTTTTGGGAATTAACACTAATTTAAAAAAAAAAACTAATTTAAAAAAATTAAAAAAATCTAATAAAAAAAAACTAATTGAAAAAAAAAGCTAACGTCCCGTGGTGTTCCCAGGCGGTCACCCATCCATCTACTGACCGCGTTTCATGTTGTCGCGTTAGCGGTCGCTCAAATTTTAACCCCTCATTTAAATCTTAATCCCTATTTAAACAAGTTTTACTTTAAAAATAAAAATTTCTGACAGCCGAATTATCTGTCTATTTACATGATTACTATTGCAAGGAGTAATAACATGTACCTACTGTTATGTTAAATACTGTTACAAAGTTACGTAAAAAATCCAGATTAAATCTTTGCAGATAAGATGACTTGTTTTAAAATGAAATGATAACTTTATCATTGTTATCGCTTGTTATAAAATAATTAAGATCTCCGCTATACATAAATATGTTTATTATAAAATTTAATTCTTGTATATCTACAGTAGTAATATTGTTAAAGCAATGGCCAGATTTTAAATTCATGAATTGTTAATGAGCAATGAATGTTGTAAAGTTGCATAGTAATTAACATTTATAATTTTGTTTGCTCACAAACGAAAAAAATACAGACTTCAATTTATCAAGTACCAAGTGTTATTTATCAGTTAAACATTAACATACCTTAAATTCGCTTTCAGTTCTTATGCCGAGCATAACCAGCAGTTTCCTGACAAGCCAGTTCAGGCTTCTAACAACTGCAAATGTGGACCAGAACTGTGCAAACAATGATCGTAAACGACCAAAGTTTTCCGCTACGCCTGTAAAGAAAAAACTATAATTTAGCCTGTAACGTCCCATCAATATGCAATAGCGTCTATCTTCACAAAGAAGAAGGGTCAGAGCTTAATCCATAACACTGCTTTGCTCTGGAGTGGCGTAACGACAACCGCTCTGCTGTAGCGGTGCGAGTAGCCTAAAACACCAATGGTTTGCGCCAAATATTTCTTTCCGGTTTCAATGTTTGTACTTGTGGGTCTCCCCACCGTGCCTCAGAGAGCATGTTGAGCTGTCGGTCCCAGTTGTTATCATAAATACTTGATAGCGATCGTTACTCAGAGTAGGGAATATATCCGCCAACCCGCAGTGGCGCAGCGTGGTGGATTAAGCTCCAAACCTTCTCCTACATGGAGAAAGAAGCCTATGCCCAACAGTGGGATGTTACAGGCTCAATGCATGCATGCACTGCTCCGTTGTATATAAATAGATTTAACTGAATATTATTTTAGAGTACATTTTTGGACATACATATACACTTATAAAAATTATTTACTTTTATGGACTTTTAAACAATTTTTGGGATAAAAGAAAAAAAATTCAATTTCTCTATTTTATGCAAAAATATTTATAAATAAAAGGCGAGTGCTGCACAAAGCTTCTGTTTGTGGCATATCTATTTTATACTTCAATACTTTTGAGATTAAAAATCTGTTATGTAAGGCTTGCATGTGAGTATTGCCCATTTAGTTGTAGTTTAGAATATGAATGTAATCTTTTACACATATTTCTTTTATTTACAAGGTTATCATGTTACGTCAGTAATAGCTTATTTTATTGTATAATTTATTAAATCTGAATGCAAAAGTTTACATAACAAAATTAGTAATAAATTATATGTATAATATATTTATGAAAATGATGTATACATTTTAAAATCACTATAAATCAAGTAATGAATCAAAAGCCTAAACCCCCCCCACCACTACAGCCTATCACAGTCCACTGTTGGACATAGGCCTCCACGAGTTCGCGCCCGACATTATGACGCGAACTCATGTGTTTTGCCCATAGTCACCACGCTGGGCAGGCGGGTTGGTGACCGCAGGGCTGGCTTTGTCGCACCGAAGACGCTGCTGCCCGTCTTTGGCCTGTGTATTTCAAAGCCAGCATGGATGGTTATCTTGCCATCCGTTGGCTTTTTAAGTTCCAAGATGGTAGTGGAACTGTGTTATCCCATAGTCGCCTCTTACGACACCCACGGGAAGAGAGGGGGTGGCTACATTCTTTAGTGCCGTAACCACAAAGCCTAAACAAATAAAGTATATTTTTAATTACCTAAGACAGCTCTAAAAGAGCTAGTTAAAGCAAAAAATGTGTTTTCCAACATCATAGCTATACTGCCAACTGCATGTACAACACTCTGTATTGAGTCAAAAGTCGGTCTTGAACTCTCTTCAGCCATTTGAATAAACCTACAAGAAAGCAGAGCAATGAGACAAAAATATAACATTTACAAACAACAAACTATATTAGTGTAAGTAGAAAAATACAAACAAATGAGTAAGTACTAATAAAGGTATTAATTATGGTCAATACTATTCATTTAAATTTTGTTTTGAAGTTAATGTTTAAGCAATAAAATTCTCATTTCATTTTTTTTAATAATCAATATATCAGTTTTTCTTAATAAATAAAACAAAATAACACTCAATATCTCAATAACACTGCACCAAATCAACTAGCCTATTTACACAGTGTGCAGTGACCCTACTTTCTGCTCTGAGTTTGTGGGTTCGAATCTAACCATGACTCTGTGTGTAATATATGGATTTAAAATGAATTTATCAAAGAAAATGTAGCTTTATTAGTTTGTAGTTACTTATAACACGGTCATTAAGTTGCTTATCTTAGGAGCAGACAATAGCATGTGAATAATAAATATATTTATCTATACTAATATTATAAAGAGGTAAAGTTTATAACTTTGTTTGTATATACGGGGTAATCTTCGCAAATACTGATCCGATCATGAAAATACTTTCACTAACAGAAAGCTACACTATTCAGGAGTGACAAGATAAAAGGAAAAAGATAAAAATATATAAAAATTTTAAATCAGCAGGATTTGAACCTGCGCCCTCTGACGTGCCGTGTCAACAATTCAATCTAATCAAGCATTATTATTTGCCTTAGAAATTAATTGGTGATTTTAAAACATTTATATTTATCTGATTTGCTGAAAATAGTGAGTGTGTATTGGAACATATCAAATTTCACCGTACCCTTCTTATGTGAAATGGATTATAACGCCCAACGAAGTGGGCACGGGTCGGCTAGTTTATTATAATTTGTTAGGTTAGGTTCATGTACCTATTTTGCAAGTTATTAAACAATTTATTCTACAAGCTGCTTAGTTCTCTCTCCCTCTAATAATGAGACTGACAATGTTATTGTTATAACATTATCTTACAATAGGCAATAAATCATTGTAAACCATGAAGATGTCAAAAACTTGAGATAAAAGGAAAATGGTTAGTTTGTTTTTAAAACATCAATTTTAACAGTTAACAGGTTTTCGCATATGTCTATTTATGTGTGAAAATAAGCTATGAAAATTAAGCTGAATAAAATAACTAAAAGAAACTAATATGTCTATTAATCTAGCTAATAGCTAATAATAAAACTGATATAGTCAAAATCATAAAAAATGAAGAGTATTGTTATAAAAATATAATGTTTATGAGGATACTTTGTCAATACACATGTATATTTGTTACTACTTATAAACAGAATTATTTTCCTCATATGAATAATAGGCAAATACAAAATTCACATTTACCTGCTCTCAAGATCCATAGGTCCATATCTATTAAATGCTCCATATGAGTTCATACCACCCATCCCCATCCCCATCCCCATTCCCATGCCATAACCACCTCCAAAACCATTGTATCCATATCCCCCATACCCTCCTATGCCATAAGAGCCTCCCATACCACCATAGGAATAACCAGCATTCATTCCATAGCTAGGCTGCATATAGTCAGGTCTTGGGGGCAAAGCTGGAGGACCGATATTATTAGAAAACGATGTTGATGGTACTGGGTTTCTGAACGAAGGACCTTCGCCTCCAGCCATTACACCAGCGTTAGATAAAGTGGGGTCAGAGTTCCCGTTGAACAACTTCGCTGGTTCATCGCTCATTGTTGTATTTACACTTATATAAATATTACAACACGTTAATAATTGTGTATACACTATATAAACAGCGATATTAACTTCATTTAACTCCGTCTAAGAACTGAACTTTCACTATGTTTTATTTAATTGTAATTGTAAGAAAAACAAGTTTAGTTCAAGTTACTGATATGAAAACTTATGGAACAATCGTGAATTCATGAACAATGTAAAAAGTAATAAAAACTAAAACGATAACCGTGACGCGTGAACGTGATAGTTTTTTGTGGTTATTAATTTGATGTTGTTTATACTCTGTGGTCGGTCTGTGACTCAACGTCAGCTGGGACTTTGACAGTTTTTTTTTTTTTTTTTTGGGTTTTTTTGACCTGGTAATTACAACCTTTAGGTCAAATCTTCATTCGTATGACGTGAGCACATTCCTTAATCCATTAAATTGTTTTAATTGTATTTTTTATGTATTTGTAGATGTACTTGTAAGTATGTTCGTCTTGTAACAATTGTTTTAATGACGGCGGGCGGGACAATAAATCACACTTATTTTCAAGTTCAACATCACTAAGTTCACTGGCCAACACTAGTCTGTCAATCAAAAATTTTTGACAATCAAAGCAAAGAGTATAATTATAACCACTACGTTTTCAAAGATAACGTGCTCCACAGTTCCATCACTTGAATTACAATGAGAACAGGTTCCATTCGCAATAATGCCAAGTCGAGCAAGGTGTGACGGTGCAGTATTATGACCGAAACGTAGTCTATTTATGATAGTAATAAAGTCTCGAGTAGCATCTTGCATATGATGATACCAAGGTCTTGCAGGTAAGCTTTCTTGTATGCTTCCATACCATTTTCCTTTCGTATCTTGATCTTTCTTCCACATTTCTAACCACAACTTTTGAATATTTTGGTCAATACATTGCAAATAATCGGACTTATGAACATTCATTGTATTTCTAACGTCAACAGCATTAACTCCTTCATATGCGGTTTTATCAGCCATTTCATTGCCAGAGATACCTTTGTGGGAAGGCACCCATAGAAAGAAAATTTGGATATTTTTATTGTGGTATTGGTGAATTATTTGTTTAATGAAGTAAAGGATATAATTAGACTTGAATTTAACTGTGAGGGTAGTTAAAGCTGTTATCAAACTTAAGGAATCAGAAATTATTAAAAAACATTTATTGTTATTAATTTCGCGAATACGCATTAATGCCTGATACACCGCATATGCCTCTGCCGTAAATATAGAGCAGGGTTCGTGCAGAATAAAACTTGAAGAAAATTTTGCTTGTGGATCATATAGAGCAGCATGTACATAATCACTTGTTTTGTTCCCATCAGTGTAGATCACATAGTACATAGTATTTTCCTCCAAAAATTGAAGCATTTCAGAATTATTGTTTATTGTTTGTTGAATTACATTAATTGGATGTGAAATACACTGATAAGAGAAAGAGTAGCATGGCCATGGAAACTGTTTTCTAATTTTAGAAAAATTACTGTCTATTTCCAGAAATACATCAGACAGTGTTGGAGAATTACCGCATAGTAGACCTTGTGCTGTTGTTAATGGTCTTCTTGGGGATCTATCTATATAAGGTACAATTTTATTTATTACTTGAGTATTATTTGATGCTATTAGTTTAAGACAGAATCTTTCAGCAAGTAAGATTCGCCTCAAAATCAAAGGCATCACTTTTGTCTCAACTTCCATGGCCCTTATGGGAGTCGAGCACATAGCACCAGATATTATTCTTAAAGCCTTATTCTGCAGTAAGTCTAATTTATTTACATGAGAACTATTCATATAAGCGACTGAACTATAATCTAAGTGACTTCTTACAATACTTTTATACAATATTGACAATATTTTAGGGTCTGCACCCCATGTTACACCACAAAGTGATCTGATAACATTTAGTCCTGTGTGAGCTTTTTTGGATATATATTTAATATGTTCTTCAAAAGTTAGTTTTGGATCTAGTATAATTCCTAAAAATTTCTTTGAAGTGACTCTATTTATAATTTCATTATTGTAAATAACATTTGAGTTTGGGGTTTCATTGCCAAAAAACATAACACTACTTTTAGACGGGTTAATTTTTAAATGTAAACGATCATTATAATATTGTAATAGTTGAAATAAAGATTTGTTCATATCATCTATTGCAATCTCTAAGTTGTAATTACTGCTGTATAATACAATGTCATCAGCAAATTGTAAAATATTTACATTCCTATTATTTACATATTTACAAATTTCACTTGTGTATATATTGTACAGTAATGGAGATAGTGTGGCACCCTGCATTGTGCCTCTTGACGCATATTTGGGTCCATATAAAATATTGTTATGTCTAGCATATATTATTCTATTGTTCAAAAAATTAAAAATCCAATTACATAAGTGCCCGGGCACACCCAACCTAGACATGATTTGAACTAGTATACCAGGATCAACGCTATCAAAAGCACTTTGGACATCTAGGAATACGCAAACAGTGTTTAATTTTCTATGTTTTGCATTTTTTAGGTCAGAGATTAAAGAGGTGAAACTGTCTGCACTACTACGCCCTCTACGGAAGCCATATTGTATATGTGGAATGAAACACTTGGATTCAACATACCAGTCAAGACGGACTTTCACCATATTTTCGAATATTTTACCAAGACATGATGACAAGGAAATGGGTCTATAAGAACTAGCAAACTCAGGAGATTTGTCGGGCTTAAGTATTGGGACAACACACTGTGTTTTCCATGACTGTGGAATAGATTTATTACGCCAAAGCAAATTGAGAATGTTAAGAAACAACTTTTGGGCTGATACATCTAAGTTTTTAATTACAATGTAAGGATAATCATCTAAGCCAGGAGTTGTATTTCGTTTAGAGTGCAAGCTTGTTAAAAATTCAGACCATGAAAAAGGATCCAGTAAAAATTTAGAATTTGGGTTATCATTGTTGATTTCAAAAAGAATGTTCAGTTGATCTACTTCAATTAAGTTGCTATTATCTGATAATTTATTCAAGAGTGGAGATATAAACTCATTTGTATATGATTTATTCTTAGGTCTTATGCCTTTGAACATTTTTAATAAATTCCAAATTTTACTTATGGGAGTATTTCTATTAAAAGCGTTACACAATTTATTCCATCCAATTTTTTTCTGTTCTGAAATTGTTCTCTTTTTCTGGGCATCTTTTCTTTTGTAATCAATATAATTTTCAATAGTAGACTCTTTTCTATATAGTTTTAACGCATTATATGAAGCAATAACACTTTGTTCACATATACTATTCCACCAGGGAGCTGGTGATCTGCTTATGAAAGTGTTTGTTTTAGTGAGCTTTGGAATTGACATTTCTTTAAGAGTATCTAAATGAAAACAGAAATTATTATAGGTTGAAATAGGATCATGTGGTTGAAGTATCAAATCATTAAATATTGATTTTGAAAGAGCTGTGTATGTTTCCCAGTCAGCTTTTTTATATATGAACTTATCTACAGGGGAATTGAGATGATATTTATCTATATGTAATGAAATCTCTGTTATTGTTGGATAATGGTAACTTCCCATTGTATCATCATGTACAGACCATTCACATAGTGGTGCGAGGCTACCACTTATGAAGCTTACATCTATGGCAGAAGCAGTTTGTCTAGGGCGATTTATAGTTGTAGGTCTACCATCATTTAAAATACACAAATCTAAGTCATCAATTAAATTAAATAACTCCTGACCTCTACTTTTCGTTGACTGACAACCAAATGCAATATGATGAGCATTAAAGTCACCACTCATAAATATGGGCTTTGGTAGATCGTTAATAATGTAACGGAGTCTATTAATTCGTATCCGTCCACTTGAAGGTGGACAGTATATACAGAGAATTGTTAAACTACTATGTCCTGTTAATACAGATACAGCAACTGTTTGAATGTCTTCATAAAATCTGGTATTTAATATATTATATTTAAGGTATGGTTTTATCAGTATTGCAACTCCATTATGTGTATTGTTGGAATTTTTATTGTAAATATTATATCCTGGTATTTTAAAATTATTATCTTTGAACCATGTCTCATTAAGAAGGCAAACATCAATATTTTATTGTTTTAAAAATTGGATTAATAAAGGTTTTTTACTATTTGCACTTTGAATGTTATACTGCGCAATACGTAACTTGGATTGTGTAGAACTAGGCCCTACACAATCCATTATGTTAAGTTTTTTACTAATGTATCTTTAATAGTTTTAATATTAGTGGGTGTACTATCATCTTTATTGCCTAATTCCACCAACGTCTGCACTAGGGCCATAAGTACATCGTTGTTGGAAATTATTTGAGTTTTAAGGTCTGTAGAATGAACTATTTTAGCTTTATTTACATTTTGTACAGACTTATTTACAGGAATATTTATAGATTTCTTTACAGTAACATTACTATTTACAACTTGTGATTTCGGTGATGGGAGTGGAGGGAAATCTGTTTCATTGGTAATGACTTGTTTTGTAGAGGTGACACCTGCATAAGATATGTTGTTTTTCTTTTCAATGATCTTCTTTGCTTTAATAGGACATAATCTAGATATCGCAAGATGAGGCCCACTGCAATTTATGCAGCTGATTTCTGTTGGTTTATCGCATTCCTTATACAAGTGTTCACCTCCGCAAATACTACATCTTTGTTTACCGTTACAAATCTTTGCTGAATGATTAAATTTAAAACACCTATAGCACTGTAATAATGGTGGAACGTATTCAAAAACTCTATACGAGAATAGATCATATTGTACATTATTAGGTAGTACATTAGATAGAAAAGTTACGCTTACAGTCTGTAATGGAATGCGCTCTTGTCCTATTTTCTTTGAAAACCTTCTTATTGCCACTATTTCATAAATTGAAGAAAGTCTTGTATAAAGTTCTCTGTTAGTTATATTCGCTGGAACAAATCTAATGATGCCGGTTTTTTCAATTTGCGCTGCCGGTATGAATGCCTTCATGTTATATTTTGTGAGGAAAGTAGTGTTATTAATAAAGTTATTGGCTGTATTATATTGTTTGAAAATAACTGCTATTTTATTGGCATTCACCCTCTGAATAGCCGTCACACCTTTTATTTCCAAAGAGAAAATATGATTTAAGTATATAGGGCTCTTGTTACCCAATCTATCATCGTTTGTAGATTCTACATAGACTTTAAAGTCTGTGTTGGTTGAGTTTTCCGGATATAGTCTTTTATAATTCGGTTTGTAATAGGGCAGATACGCATCTCGCTCACCGCCGGAGTCCGATTGTCCTAAGCCTGCGCCTCCTCCTTCAGCCATATGCTGTGTGAATTTTTTCTTTTTTGAGGTGGGCGGGTCAGACCCGCCCCCCTCGTTTATCTCCATTACTATTGTGCTTTTCAGCAGCTAATAGTAATATTTAATATCACTTAAACTTTAAAAAAATTACTTTATAGGAAAAATTTTAAAATTAAATTTTAAAAGTCAAACGCGCTTTTTCAAGGTTCCCGCCAGAATCACTTTGACAGTTCTCTTGTTCAATATTTTACAAATGTTGCCATATTATTAACATACTGCACTGGTTTAATAAATAATATCGATTTTTTTAAATTTAATATCCTTAAAATGTTTTTTATCAGTTATAATTCATTGCTTTTGCTATGTTAATAGTTGGTAAGTAATAAATTATATTTTATCTTCGATAAATTTTCATTTTTTCAAGAAAACACGTTTTTTAGTTTGACCTAGTTCCAATCAGAGCATCGTTTCGTCTATGCTCTTGGGGTGTCAATCGTGTCAATATTTCAATAATAGTTTCTATTACCTATATGTTTGTTGTTATTATCACATAATTTGAAAGTGTTATCTTAAATCTCATGATTTAATAAGACAAAGTAGAAAAAAACTTTATTTAAGGTAAGTTTTTTTTGTAACATACTTTTAATTTTAATAAAATATCGATAACATTTGTTCATCATTGTCATCCAAAGAGATATCAAGTTTTGCACGATTATTTGAATAAAATACTTCATTTTCAGCATTTTATTAAGATTGTTAGTTAATCTTTATTTCAGTATTGGTTATTTCGCGTCTAAATTTCTTTAATAAATATAGTAAACATAACATTTTTGTGACCGGTTTACTGCGATAGTGACGCGCAAGAATTTATATATTTTAGTGGATATTAAGAAAAAGTAGTGATAAAACATGATTACCTGGCATTTGTTCCTATCTCCTTATGTTATCGTGGATATTATTACTAGATCGCTGAAACAGCAGTAAATAAAAAAATCCTATGTACTTATAATAATGATAAAAATTATATATTTTTATCATTTACTTTGATAAATATTATTTACATTCACCATTTGCCCATAAAACATTTTAAATGCTATTTAATGTCTAATGTAGTTTTTGAGTATTTTGTTAATATTTATAGTTTTAGGAAATGAAAAGATTTGCAATATCATGATTGGTAATGTTATATGCTGTTTATAATGTTAATCTAATAAAGTAGATAAATATTTCCTCAAGATAAAAACCATACATTTTTTTAAAACCTACAGTTTTTAAATGAAAAATCCTTTGTGTATTTTTTGTGCAATATGTTTTATTCTACTATATTAATAAATTAATTATAGGAAATACTTAGAGTAAAATATGAAACAAAAATTATTGTCCATAAAACGATTGCTATTTCAATGTCGAATACCTCATTTGTAACATCTCAAAACCTTTCAAATATGATAACTTCCATTTAAACTATTCCACACTGGTTGTCTGAAAGAGATTGCTGTTTAGCGATAAGACCGCCCGTTGTACATTTCTTTTTGTGTATTGTTCTATAAATTGTAAACTTCTTTTTATGTGTACAATAAAGAGTAAGTAAATAAATAAATCTCCAGAAAGTTTCTGCAATAAATCTATCCACCTTGATTATGTTGGAAACTCTTCTATGATTCTCTTTTTACACTAAACTTGTTTATTAAGTTGAACTCTGGATAAGTTTTTATATTTAATCAATAAAAACAGTGCAAAATAAATAAAAGCTATTTATTAATAATTAACTCGCCTATAAAAAAAAAACTAATTTTTAATTAGTTTTTTTACAGAATTAAAGTACTAAATATATCACTGTTGATATAATTATAATTTTTAAAATAACGATTCAAAAGTGCTCTTGAAGCCTACATGAATAGTAGTTCATTTTAGATTTTGATACAACAAATATTTAATAAGATAATATAAGACTGAAAGAATGACATTGCCTATTGATCTAAACATATTGCCTATTGATCATAACATAGTTTCACTATCACCTTGGAACCTAAAAAGCCGACCGATGGCGGGATAACCATCCAACTGCTGGCTTTGAAGTACACAGGCCGAAGACGGGCAGCAGCGTCTTCGGTGCGACAAAGCCAGCGCTGCGGTCACCAACCCGCCTGCCCAGCGTGGTGACTATGGGTAAAACACATGAGTTCACGCCATTATTGGCGCGAATTTGTGGAGGCCTATGTCCAGCAGTGGACTGCGATAGGCTGAAATGATGATGATGATGATGATGATTGATCTAAATGGTTTAAAATACCATATACAAAATTTGATAAATCTGGACTGTAGAGATTTAAAAGTATGAATTTGTACAATTAGTTACTGAAATAAGTATTGAATCAATTATTTATTAGTAGTTATGTACTTGTAAGTATGGTGATAGAAAAATATACAAATGTACTTATGTACGTTTTCAAGGCTATATCAATTGTACCAGTAATAATGATCAATTATCACACTGGATCTTTTGAAGAGCCACTGTGAGAAATTAAATATTTGTCCTATGACAGATTTGAATTGTGGTCCGCGCCTTAAGTGTAAACAGATGTTAAAATTTCAAATTTGTAATCAATAGATACTTTAATTTCATATTACTAAACTTAATATCAGAAGAAATTTTCTAGCCTAGGGGGAGATGTAAAGGAATAAGATTCCTTTGAATTTGTATATAAAGTATGGTATACCTTTCATGTTATTTTTATTTTTTGTGTTACCCACACATGAGGGAATTATAAACATTTTTAAATCACATCAAAAATTTTCGGATCGGATTTTATCAAAATTTTGATATGATTTAAAAATGTTTATGGTATACCTCTTTTATAGGAGTAGTGATAGTACATATTGTAGTCAATTAAAAAAAGAAATATTTTAATTTTACTCAAAGGAATCGGTTAAATAGCTTTGAATGTCGTTTCTTTGTTTTTTCAGGTAGGTTTTTATATATTTTATTTTTTGTATCAAAATGTATATAAAAAGATTGTAAAATAAAAACTTTGTTTTTTCAGAGCAACACATAGTTTAATTTTCCGATTCCAATTCTAAGGATTCAACAAGTGTCTTATTAATATATTAAGATTTAAAATATTATTTCTAAAATAAACATAGTGTTGAAACTGAAACATATACAATCTTGTGATAAAAAAAATAAGTACAACTTATAATATACTAGCTTCTGCGCGCGACTTCGTCGGCGTGGACTCCGCTCCTATTAGTCTTAGCGTAATGATATATAGCCTATAGCCTTCCTCGATAAATGGGCTATCGAACACTGAAAGAATTTTTAAAATCGGACCAGTAGATCCTGAGATTAGCGCGTTCAAACATACAAACAAACAAACAATCAAACAAACAAACTCTTCAGCTTTATTATATTAGTATAGATTTCTCTATGTATTTATGTTGTTTTGTATAAATAAAATGTTAAAAGTTTTATTTTTATTTGAAACTAGCTGACCCGGCGAACTTCGTACCGCCTAACAGTCGATTCTTTAAAATACTTATCCTTCCCGGAACCCACCCTCTAACACTTAAACTTTATGGTATGGTATTAAAGTTCAAATTGACATATATTATTACGAATCTTTTGTATGGGAATAGAAAAGTGTTGTTTTTAGACTTTTTCAGGGAATTTTTTAATTTTTTCTCTCCGTAACAACCATCCTCGTACTTCAAGGAATATTATAAAAAAAGAATTAGCGAAATCGGTTCAGCTGCTCTAGAGATTTGCGCTTAGCAACACATTCAGCGATTCATTTTTATGTATATATAGAGAAGAGATAATTATGTCTTTTCTTAGCTTACAATGATTGACACTAATCTTTGATCGATTTTGTGTTATTCAATCCGTAGTGTTACCTTCGTTTTGTCGACGATATCGTCATCTTTGCGGAGACGTTGGATGAGCTAGGTCAAATGCTGAGCGGCCTAAACGAGTCCTCCCGACGAGTCGGTCTCGGTATGAACTTGGACAAGACGAAAGATATGTTTAACAACCAAGTCATACCGAGACCGGATCGGTTGACGGTATCCTTCTCGAAGTTGTTCAGGGTTATGTCTACCTTGGCCACACCATTCAACTGGGCCGAAACAACTTCGAGAAGGAAGCTGATAGGAGGATTCGGTTGGGTTGGGCGGCGTTTGGCAGGCTTCGTCGAGTCTTCATTTCGAAGATTCCGCAATCCTTAAAGACAAAAGTTTTCGAGCAATGCGTCCTGCCTGTGTTGACATACGGAGCCGAGACATGGACACTGACGAAGGGACTGGTCCACAAGTTTAAAGTCGCTCAACGCGCAATGGAACGGGCTATGCTTGGGGTTTCTCTCAAAGATAGAGTTAGAAACGAGACTATCCGCGAGAGAACGAAAGTAACCGACATAGCCCACAGAATTAGCAAGTTGAAGTGGCAGTGGGCTGGTCATCTGTGTCGCAGGACCGATGGCCGTTGGAGCAGACGTGTCCTGGAGTGGAGACCGCGTCTCGGCAAACGCAGTGTGGGACGTACTCCGTAATCTTCGTAAGATTTCCAGTGTAGGCTGGAAAACCGGGATGTCTAGCGCGAACTTGGGGAGGCCTATGTCAAGTAGTGGACTGCAATAGGCCGAAATGATGATGAACTGATGAATCCGTAGTGTAATCAAAACTTTTTAACATATGCTCATATGTATGTATATAATAATGTTTATATAAACCCTGCGTTATATTATAAACAGTCCAAGTTGTGAATGTGAATAGGCATCTCATTTTCTAAACGCAGGAAACGGCGCCACTGTCGTTCACGGGTAACATCCGTAGATCCGCTATTGTTGCCGCCATTTCGTTCTGAAATGTTTCACAGTGAACTGATTTGAAGCTAAACATTTGTTGTCATTGTTTCCTTTTAAACACATTATTATTTATTAAAAACACATTTAGGCGTCTGAGTTCTTAATATTTCTTAAGAAAAATTAGATCATTTGGTTTTGGTCTCCGTTCTTTGGAATGGATAATCAATAAAGTTACGGTTTCTATGTTATTGGATTTTAGTTATGTTTTCCACTCGTTTCATATTCTTTTTACTGTTAAAGATATTTTCATTATATGCACAGAAGTTTCTGACTCGGTTTCTTATTATTTTTATGAGCGCCGGTAATGTATAAGTTTACAAGATTCTTTTTCTGAGTGGACTCTTCTTTTCGCCTGTTGACGTTTTTATGTAGTTAATTTCTTCGAATTTCACTTATCTCCACCAATTCGCGCAGTATGAGGTAAAGATGCATTTCCAAAATATGAAATATTTATTATTTCTATTTTATTTAATTATTCACACCCCTCCATCAAGACAAATTATTGACAGTAAAAAAATTAAAATAGACAACTTATATCAGTCGAGCAGGTGGCTTTATCGCTAATACCGCGACTTTTTCTAGACTTCCTTTGACTGGCGTAAAAAGTAAAAGAAATCCGCAAAATTCTCGTATGAATAAGAAAAATAACCAAATAAAAATGTATCAATGTATGTAGCTATTGTGTATTACAAAACCCGCGCATTTTTTTTCTCGCGTTAGTTTTTTTTGCTCTACTGTTATGATTTATAGAACCTCTTCTTCTGATAAAAAGGCTTACAAACGAAAACAGAATCGCGGAATTTTTTAATTTTTTCACAATTTTCTTCAGTTTTTATTCCGTAAGAACAAACGGAGAATGAAATTAGTCAAGTCGTTCTAAAGTTATGCTTATGGCGTGACCAAGGTAAATAGGGAGTTTAGATTTTTATACGTATTAGATTATATTAGGTATTAGGTATCTTTCTGAGACTATTTAATATTCATGCAATACTAGCGATCTAACCGAATTCATTTGGGTAAGATAAATTTTATAAAGGCACGCGCCGAGGCGGCTACAAGCTACTAAATCGTTTTATTCCGAATGAAATTTTGGATACGCTTTATTTAAAAATATTTTCCAAAGAATTCCCTTGAGCTATTTAACGGAAATGCTATTTTAGTCTTTAATAAAATTACTAAAATACCTTAAACGACTAAAATATTTGTCTAGAAAGGTGAAGTGGAGAAAAGAGCTTCGCGATAAAGTACGAGTAATTTTTACCAAAACATTTAAAGGTAATAAAAGACTAAGGTAAGCCGTAAGGCACAGCAGGAAATATCTTGTTTAAAATCTAAAGCAGCCCGACGAGGGGTAGTAAGTAGTAAGTACCTCGATCTTACAGAAGATCACAGCTAAATAATATTGCTTTCAAGCAGTGTTGTGTTCCTGTGGTGAGTAAGGTGACCAGATTTCCCGGGGGGATTGAGCGTAGGCGTCGCGTCGGGTGTATAAGAGTTTCATGAAAATTTTAATTCTCTATTTCACCCGCTTAGGTAATGAATTTCGAAAGATTCTTTTAATGTAATAGTATGATCAATATTTTCTCAAAAATTCAAACGTCTATGTCTATCATGTCTATGTCATAGTAGATTAGGTTCGGAGGTTTTAAATAATGTAGATTTGATATACTCCAATGTTCAAACAAAGCATTCCAATGATTTCTAATTTTCACTGGATTTTAAAATACAAAATTGTATTTATTTATAAAGTAATTTTCTTTAATTACGCTCAACAGCTGTCTTTGTTAATAAAATGTATAAAAAGGAAACAGCGAAATTAGGCACTGTCTCCAAGTTCTGACAGTTTCTTAAAGTACGTAGTTAAAGTTTTAACGGTATAAAATATATTAGGTGTATAAATATAGTGACGTACATTATTTAATTGGAAAGAGGAGAATGAGGGAATTACTTTTGAAAGTAGAATATGAGATGCAATATACATTACTAGCGACCCGCCCCGGCTTCGCACGGGTGAAATGCCGATACTAAATATACTACACACTTTGAATTTCAAGCCTCTTACTTCAAAAACATAGGACTTTCATGCAAACTTCCAACGCCCCGTTTAACTCCCTTAGGTATGGAATTTCGTAAAACCCGTTCTTAGCGGATATCTACTCCCTATAAGGGACCTACCTGCCTAATTTCAAGTTTGTAGGTGTATTTTTAATTCGAATTTCATACAAACTATCATCCCCTGTTTTAACCCCAAGAGGGGGTTTATTTCTCAAAATACATTATTAGTACACCTCAACACCATCTATAGAGCATACATTTTGAATTTCAAGTCTCTTACTTCAAAAACATAGGACTTTCATACAAACTTCCAACCCCCTTTTAACCCCCTTAGGGGTGGAATTTCGTAAAATCCGTTCTTAGCTGACCTCTACTCGGCAAAAGGAATATTCCTACCAAAATTCAAGTCTCTACGCCTTATGGTTCCAGAGATATCGTGATGAGTCAATGGGTGGGTTACTCTTTTATATATATAGATAACATTTTTTATGATTTGAACACAAGATCTGGCACTTATAGATATTATTTTTTAGGAGACTCACTTTCGTTCAATTGTGTTCTTATTTTAAATTACGATATCTTCATTAATTCCTTCATGCATTCCTTTTTTTAATTAGTGGAAGGTATTATTTTTTAATTTATTTATTTATTAATGTATTTATTTTTACGCTTGATGACTGAAATAAAACAGCTGTTAACACTTTTTATTCTATGGCGCTTACTGAGATTTTTATTTTGAAACTCATGGCGGAATATCGTGAGTTTCAAAATAAAAATCGAGTTAAGTCCAGTAGGATAAAAAGTGTTCATATTGACCGTGAAAGTTTAAAAACTTAAATTAATTACTTATTAGTCTTATATGTAAAATTATCGTGTCACAATGTTAGTTATAATACTTACAATACTCCCACGAAACGTCTGGACCGATTTTTCTGAAATTTTGTGTGCATCTCGGGTAGGCCTGAGAATCGGCCTACATCTATTTTTCATACCCCTAAGTTATAAGGGGAGTAAAAATATAAAAATAGTCAATCATAAAGCAGTTTGTCTAGTGAGTTAGTGACACTTAATACGGGTGAAACCGTGAGGGGTATCTTAGTGACTTTAGAAGATATTATTATGTTGTAATCAAATCTTTTAATGTTTTCATATTTGGTTTCAGTTTTGGTAACAACTCGACACCGCATCCTCAGCTTGGTGAGTAAATTAACACTGTTTGCTTAAATATTTTCAATGCTTTAATTGGTACGTAGTCAAAATATTTACGACTTTCGTTGAATTTAAACTAGAACAGTAAATGGCGGATTTTAATTCGATGTAAATGTGAAAGGTGATTTATTCAAATTTTGATTTACAAGAACTTTTGAATCTTTTTAAACTGTGGTAGGGCACAGCAGGAAGTTTCCTGCTCAAAATATGGAGCATCCTGACTGGGGTAGTACCTCGACCTTACAGAAGATCACAGCGAAATAAAACGGTTTTCAAGCAGTATTGTGTTCCTGTTGGTGAGTAAGGTGACCAGAGCTCCTGGGGGGATTGGAGATAGGGTCGGCAACGCGCTTGCGATGCTTCTGGTGTTGCAGGCGTCTATAAGCTACGGTAATCGCTTACCATCAGGTGAGCCGTACGCTTGTTTGCCGAACTAGTTATTTAAATATAAAAAAAACTTCGTTTCATGTTTCTGTTGCGTCAGTTCTACGATAAGCTAACACCGTATCTCACTCTACGTTACGTTATATACTGTATTTCATATTGCGGTTTAATATACAATCCTAAACGAGTTTAGAAAAGTGATAAGTTTGATACTGAACAAAATAATATTAACTGTCACTGTAATATTTTTTTTTAGCATATAAATCTTGTATTTGTGTCGAAATATATATTATGTATATTCTATACTAATGATATGCCTACCTTTCATAAATTATGTCGTAGAAAAGCTTTTAGGATAAAACAACGTTTCGCAAATACTTTAGACATTGGAATAAACGCTTCTGAAGCTACACTTTTGTTAAAATATTTTGGCATATCTTACAATATTAGTATAGTAAATAAATGAACTGGTTATATTAATTGAAATAAGGGATTCTTAACATTGATAAAAATTTCATATATTTAAATTTTAATAAATAATAGTTAAATAAATAATATATAAAACGATTCAGACTGTAACATCCCATTTCTGAGTACAGGCCTCTTTCTTCATGTAGGAGAAGGATCGGAGCTTAATCCACCACGCTGCGCTGCTGTACTCCAGGTTGGCGGATATATTCACTATGAGTAACAATCGCTATCAGGTTTATATGCTAACAACCGGGACCGACAGCTTTACATTCTCACCGAGGAACGGTGGGGAGACCACAAGGACAGACATCCAATCTGAAAACAAATATCTGTACAAATACAAATATCTGCAACGAGCGGGAATCGAACCCGCTCCACCGAGTGTAGCGCCTACACCGCACACGCACCACTACACCAGAGCGGTTGTTATGTAATATATATATGGTATCGATATTCATATACCGATTCCCCACAATGACACAACTCTTCATTAAACGCGACTTACCGCAGAGTTGGAATACAATTAAGTTACAAATGGAATTATAAATAGAACTGCTATCTTAGGAAATAGAATAGATGATTTTCCTTCATCGTGGACGTGGCTTTGATTTGGATATTTGTATTTCCACAAATTTTAGGCCTTAATTCGGAATGTTTACCCTCTTGGGTTTTTCTCTTGTACTGTAAGTCCCGTTTGTACTCCTGTATTTTTCAAAATATTAATTTAAGTAATTTGCAGTTGTAGGTGTTTATAATTTATTTTTAGTAATTAATAATCCATACTAATATAATAAATGCGAAAGTAACTCTGTCTGTCTGTCTGTCTGTCTGTCTGTCCGGCAATCACGCCAAAACTACTGGACAGATTTAAATGAAATTTGGTATATAGATATTTTAGAGTCTGAGAAAGGACATAGGCTACTTTTTAATGCGGAAAAAAGGGTGTAAGGGGTTGAAAGGTGGGAATGAAAATTTGTATGGAAGTGTGTTCGCGTTTTGTAACTGTCAAACATTTCATGTTCATCCCGTGGATATCGTAAACTCTACCCTAAAATTAAAGAACGTATTAAAATACACGTTTCGAATCGACAACATATATCCACAATACACGGATAGTGGCGTATTTTATATTTTAAAAATGTATAATAATGTCAGTAATGAAAACGGATTGACATAATTTATATTGGTTGTCAAATATATGCGTGCGTTCAGAAATTTATTAAGTGTAAACTAAGGAAAATATAACAAGCTACTATAAAGCTATAAAATATTTTTTATATACCTAATGTATTGACTTTAACTGGGTTGACAGAGTAATCTGGAATGTTTCAATGAGACCAATCAATTGAACGGTTTTTTTTTTATTTAATTCATTTCACATTTATCGTTTAATCTATACTAATATAATAAAGCTGAAGAGTTTGTTTGATTGTTTGTTTGTTTGTTTGTTTGTTTGTTTGTTTGAACGCGCTAATCTCAGGATCCACTGGTCCGATTTGAAAAATTCTTTCACTGTTAGATAGCCGATTTATCGAGGAAGGCTATAGGCTATGTATCATCACGCTAAGACTAATAGGAGCGGAGTCCACGCCGACGAAGTCGCGCGCAGAAGCTAGTGTATATTTAAGTAGCTTGATATATTTTTCTTAGTTCACTCTAAATAAATTTCTGAACGCCCCGCACGCATAAATATTTGACAACCAATATTTATTGTGTCAATCCGTTTTTATTACTGATATTATTCTACATTTTTAAAATTATAAAATACGCCACTATCTGTATATTGTGGATATATGTTGTCGATTCAAAACCTTTATTTAAATACGTTCTTTAATTTTAGGGGAGATATTACCATATCGATGGGATGAACATGAAATGTTTGACAGTTACGAAACACGAACGTTATACAATCATAATTCCATTATTTTATAATTTTCCTATGGCAGGACTACTGGAAGAGATTCCATCATGGGATAAGTAGTGCCTTTGTATCAGCATTGTTTATAAGTGCTATTTCCTATTGTTTTCCAATGTACATAAATTGTTAAATAAATAAATACAAATTTTCATTACAACTATACAACCCCTTACACCTTTTTTCACATTAAAAAGTAGCCTAGGTCCTTTCTCAGACTCTAGAATATATGTATACCAAATTTCATTTAAATCTGTTCAGTAGTTTTGGCGTGATTCCGAGACAGACAGACAGACAGACAGACAAAGGTACTTTCGCATTTATAATATTAGTATGGATAGTATGGATTATAAACCTGAAAATTGGTTTGTTTAAACGCGCTAAACTCAAGAACTGCTGATTCGAATTGAAAAATTCCTCTGAGGTGGATAGCCTATTTAAAGAGAAAGGTTATGCTTTAAGAAGAAGGAAGGCTATTTTTTCCCTCAAATCAACGCGGGTGAAACCGCGGGCACAGCTAGTCTCTATATATATATAAAAATGAATCGCTGAATGTGTTGCAAAGCGCAAATCTCGAGATCAGCTGAACCGATTTCGCTAATTCTTTTTTTTATAACATTCCGTGAAGTACGACGATGGTTCTTACGGAGAAAAAAAATTAAAAAATTGCCCGATAAAATCTAAAAACAACACTTTTCTATATTCCTATAAAAAAGTTAAGACAGGACAACGTCTCTCGGGTCAGCTAGTTTATGATATTTTTATGAACTTTGATATAATATTTATTAAGGACATATTTTGTAATGCAAAAATCGGATGCGTTGCAATTTTTTAGTAATTGTTTTATTATTATAGCAAGTAGGATTATTCTATTAATATTAATTTTATAGTATTTATTTATAACAGTAATCAAAATGAGATATATATACAATTATGAGATATTCTGTATAACAATATAATTATATGACCGTATATAATACCCTATATATCGATAGAATCGCGTGTAACTAACCTCCAATGCCTGTTATTCTAAGTATGGAAAGATATGCAGAGAACCAGTTAAGTGATGATGTGAGTGTGTTAGATTTCTGGGTCAAAAACACCTAGTAGCCCTAACGGAAAGTTGCTGTAACTTGTAACCTTTGCATATACAACAGATTCGATACATGTTTATTGCTGATAAAAATCAATAATTTTCACCATTCACAAGAAAGTATTACTTCCCAAAAAACGATAAACGAAGAAATGCTTAAACACATCACTTTGGCAATACCTTATGTTATTAAGAAATGGACTAGTTAATATTAGGAAGGAATGTTACGAAGAGAATTTTCGAATTTTCTTTTAAAAAATATTTCAAGAGCTGTCATTAATATTTCTTCCTTATAAATTCAACTGGTACTTATATAAAAACAAGTACTGAAAATTGTTTTGATAATTTTGTCCCTACTCCTCGAGGAGTCCTCTCTGAGTACGGGTTTGTACATATATTATGTGTTTTTTTATGTGTGCGTCCTCATTATATTCCTTTTTGAGATAAACATATCTTCTATACACAAATTTAGCTTACAATGTTTTAGCAGGATTTCGAACTGTCATTAGGTATTTTTACTCAACTTATAATTTTTAACGCAAAATCTAATTAGTCTATTATTTCTACATAAATGTTATAAGTCTAGAAATATTTAAGATAATTTTGAAAATACAAACCTAGACTCGATTTTAAAAATTTCTTTTAGTGATATGCACTTTAGGCTTCTGAAATGACTTGGTATTTACATAAGCGAAGCCGAGCAAAACATCGCTTCAGCCTGTAATATCCCATAGGCTTCTTTCCTCGTGTAGGAGAATGATCAGAGCTTAATCCATCAGGCTGCTCCAATGTGGGTTGGCGGATAACATAATTGCGTTCATATATTCAATAACTACTGTTATATATTTGGGTTGTCTGGAAGAAATGGCTAAATAGCCATAAGTCCGCCCATTGTACTTCACAGTCTGTAAATGATATTTGTAGTTGTGATGTACAATAAAGTATAAATAAATAAATAAATATAAATTACTATACCTATAATGCTATGAATAATATAGTAGTTTAATCTAAAATCCAAAAACGTAAGTTCTCAAATGAATATCATACCCCTGATATGTGTGATAGATAGTCATGTAAATGAACTTTTTAAAAGGAATTACAGTTAGCTGCTATAAGCGGTATACTCAGAATCTACATAGAAGTCTACGGTCGTAACAGTTCACACGTTTCTTGCTGAACCGTTCTCAGTGCGAAAAGCAAATCAGCGTTGTATACATGCTTCATCTTATTGTGCGAGGTAATTAACTGACATCTATATAGCGGAAGATCCGTTATACGAATCTCTGTGACTTTAAAGTGCTAACTTTTTATTATTTCATGTCTTATCAGTTGAAGGCACTTCAAATACCTCTGAAGTAGCAATTGAGACTACATACTTACGTATTCATTTAAACCGTAAATGTCAACAAGTATTTTACAAAATCCTTAACTCCTACTTAATCGACAATTTTTAAATCCTAAATAACAGCTTACTTTCTTTTCTTTTAGGTTTATATTTCACAAATAGTTTTTAATTATATTCGAAAAAGCCAAATACCTAATGAAAGTAAAAAATAAAAGAAAGATTAAAACAATCAATATCTGTCTCGACGAATTTTTAGAATCAATGAAATCGATGGATATTATTTTTCATTGGACCTTGCATACAAACTACCATCCCCTGTTTCAACCCCAAAAGGAGGTTGATTTCTAAAGACACATTATTAGTACACCTCAACATTATCTATAGAGCATACATTTTGAATTTCAAGGCCCTTACTTTAAAAACATAGGACTTTCGTACAAACTTCCAACCCCCGTTTTACCCCCTTAGGGGTGGAGTTTCGTAAAACCCGTCTACTCCCTATAAGGAACCTACCTACCAAATTTCAAGTCTGTAGGTGTTATAGTTTCTGAGATTTCGTGATGAGTGACCTTTTTTCTCTTTTTATACATATATAGATTTCTACCCACAAAAAGTATTTATCAAATGTTGCCATAGTACAAATTAAAAAAAAAAAACACCTTAAAATGAACCTGTTAAAAAAGCCATTAGTACATGGTAGTTAATAAGACAAGATTGTTCAAGAGTGATAAAGGTCTTAAGTACTTGTACAAAGATTACGTACAAATTCAAAGTCAGGGCAAGTATCAGTAAGTTCTTGGAGAGCTTTTAGTTTCGGGTCAGTAAGTCTGATGTCCCGAGGGATGGACGAATTGTCCAATTTTGTAACATTTGGATAGAATATGTCAAAGTTTTGTAACCAAGAATACCAATAAGTTAGCACGAAGGATTGTCTGATATTAGATATTTATAAGAAAAACGACAAACGAAAATTAAATCTCACGTCCTTTGTAATAGAACACCATATTCCTACTGAAAATATAATAATCAACATATTACCAATATTATTCTACATTAACACAGTTCCACTACCAACTTGGAACTTAAAAAGCCGACAGATGGCGGGATAACCATCCATGCTGGCTTTGAAATACACAGGCCGAAGACGGGCAGCAGCGTCTTCGGTGCGACAAAGCCAGCCCTGCGGTCACCAACCCGCCTGCCCAGCGTGGTGACTATGGGCAAAACACATGAGTTCGCGTCGTAATGTCGGGCGCGAACTTGTGGAGGCCTATGTCCAACAGTGGACTGTGATAGGCTGAAGTGGAAGTGGATTCTACAATTTATATTATTTTTTATTATTTTTATAATATATTATTAATATTATTAGAATTAGCAAGTTGAAGTGGCAGTGGGCTGGTCACTTGTGTCGCAAGACCGATGGCTGTTGGAGCAGACGTGTCCTGGAGTGGAGACCGCGTCTTGGCAAACGCAGTGTGGGACGTCCTCCGGCCCGTTGGACCGACGATCTACGTAAGATTGCCGGTGTAGGCTGGATAAGGGTTGCGAAAAACCGGGATGTCTGGCGCGAACTTGGGGAGGCCTATGTGCAGCAGTGGACTGCAATAGGCTGAAGTGTGTGTGTGTGTACCAATATTCGAGTCTATTGGTCTATGTATGACATACACTTATATTCATTATGAATTAAATAACGGTTATAATTTTTTATATGTCGTGTTATTAGTCTCCAAACTTCCGCTTGATTATTTGATATTAAAAAAATCTACCACGTAACTTAACAATAGTAACAGCTGATAGTTTATCGCGCGCAATTTAGCTCATCGATGATTAAAAGGACTTCAAACATAAATGTATCATAAAACAGATGCCATAATACATACATACAAATGTAATAAATAATGTTAACTAGCTGTTCCGTATTCCCACGGCGGAGTGCGTGAAGCGAAACGTTTTACTCATTTTAGCAAAAGCGTGTAGTTACAGAATGGAGCCATTTATTTTTCACAAACGCTATCAATTTAGTAATGGCTTAATCTGCAAGTAACTTTAATAAAAAAGAAGTTATTGCTATAATAACGGCTGTACCAAAAACCTACATAAATACTCAATTTTTTTCGAGCGTGATGCTGAAATAAGCGTTACAACTATATTATCAACCGAGAAGTGATGAATATAAAGAAAATATGAACTAAGTTGTAATTTAACATCATAATATACATTTTTGTTTTGTAATAAATCTGCTCCTTTTCCACTTCTGGGCCTCTTCTCGAATGGCAAAGAAGGAATGTGAATTACCTAATGGCTATTTCACAATACTGTTCCAGTGTGGTTTGCGAATAAAACAATAAATGTCTTCTAAAATACATAGACTGCCTCATAATCTTTTTATTTATATCATCGAACATAAGACAAATTTAAACGACAACTTAGTAGTGCTTAAAAACTTGGCAAATTTACTATTCACAAAAAAAAAAATCGATGGAAATAATTTTAGCTGTTGAAATCTTAATATAAGCTTAACAATCAGTTTTAGGCGAATCTTGCCCAAAAAGTTAATTTCAAAATGTTTGTAAATATTTAATCAGAGCCACGTTTTAGCACACGATTCTTGTATAAAGCAACATGAGCGCTCTACTCAAATATTTGAACTGTATATTGAGAAACTAGACTGTTATAACTACATAGTTAGTTTTGCTCAAACTTGCACGTTTACTTTGGACATCTAATGGAAGAATTAATTAGTCGTTTTATAGGTTATACAAGCTTACAATAATGATATAAATATGACTGAGTTCAAATATCTACCATAACATTTAATTTCAAAAGCGAATAACGTTTTTCTATAAATTTTATTGTATTTAAAGTGGAAACGTAGAAAAACTGTAGATTGTTTTATAAAAAACGTTTAAAAATTTCTTTCTCTTGCCGACCAACAAACTTAATGATCATTGTTGTTGATTAAGTCCATTGGATCAGGTTTAAGTTCGTAAAACATTAGAAAAAACATATTATTGAAGTAATATTTTTGCACTTAGGTATGGAATGACACTTGTTAGTAGAAATCAAGTATAAGGTGTTGCCTTAATACAGTCTCAGTAACTGAAGCCGTCTCATGTTCGATGTCATACGATCCACGTTCCAATTGGCTGCTGTCATGGAACGCACCAGTCGCACCCTATTCCAATATACTCGGCTGGATATCTTGAAACAAGTTGTCAATATTTGCAAATGCAGGACCGTTTTCTTTGGTTTTTAGTGTCCCTTTGACATTATAATCGCTTATTTTATGTCTGAATCGCATATGCTGTATAGATTATTTCGTTATTTTATGTCGCAGCAGAGTAAGGGTCGGACAATTTTAGTGTTACGATTTTTATCAGTGGCGCTGGATAAGGTTACATAATTTTTTAACAATATATAAAAGTTTGTGTATTTTATAGCAATTTCAGTTTAAGTGTTGGGCACAAATAAAGTTATAAGTTTCTTTCAATATCAAACAAAATTGCATTCGCTATAATACTTAAGCATTTATGTAGCACCGTAAATTGGAGGTTTATCACAAAACGGGTTTCAATTTAGGTGGGTTGCGCGGGAGATATGACGTTCATTAAAGCGCTTTGCGATCTCACGGCGAATTAGCTGGCCAAGTGGTTGCGGAGTGAATGGTCCTCGAATTGTTTGCTAATTACCGACTGCAGGCAGTAAGGGTTTATGCTATTATCATCTTCTGAGGAACAGCCACTCAGTGTGAGTGTTTTATGGTAAACTGCTTTTAGTAATTGTTGCTGTAATCGTGTTTCATCTATTTTAAACTAACATTGAGCAACAATACTTAATTTTCTTATCTAGATATCTATAAATTATTTCCAATGAATTGTTATTTTATTGTGTACAAAATGAAAAGTACGGGAAGCGCTTACTCTTAAAGCTCTATATTTTTATAACAATGTATTAATCTTTAATTTTATAAAAGAAAGTCGTGTAATCGTGTTAGTTACACTATTTATAACTCAAGAATGACTGAACTGATTTGGCTGAAAATTGGTAGGGAGGTAGCTTAGAACCAGGAGACGGACATAGGATACTTTTTATCTCAATTTGACCCGGTAGGTGGCGCTGCTCCGAAACTACTGAACCAATTTGTATCAAATTTTGTAAGCTTCTGTAATTTGGTCCAACTTGGGAGATAGGGTAGTTTTTATCTCAATTGGACCCGGTAGGTGGCGCTGCTATCGGTATGTAAGCAATCAAATTTGGTAATTGTTTTCCGGGTAGGACAACGTCTGCCGGGTCCGCTAGTATGCTGTAAAATATACACTTTTTTAAAATGCGTTTATGTTTATGCGGTATTCTTGTATTTCAGCTGAATTAGGTATGTGGAGTTAATTATAAAACCAGTACTATGTCCATAATATTAGTTAGCACTGAATCCGTTATATTGCTGCTTTTTATAAAACCTATAATGAAATCATACTCATTTTTAAGTGTATAAAACACGAATGTAAGAAAAATGTAAATTGTTGTGAACATGGCACTTTTTTTCGCCCACAAGAATTCACATTTAGCGTCGAAGCTAATGAAATTTGAGAAGCCAGGTCGAGTGGTCTTTTATACGGCAATTTGTTTATAAAATTACGTTTGTGTTTTACAAGCAAAAGCGGCAAGCATTTGCGAAAATTCGTATCAGCCTGGTCGTGCGGACAGGAGCGGAGGCGGAAAGATCTGTTGTCCTGTTTCAGGAGCATCGATTGGCGTTCCCTGTGATGTTTTGTGGAAATTGACCCTTGTGCCAGATGGTTATAGAGGAGTAGTTCGCATTTATGTGTGTGGAGTTACGTCGTATAAGTTCTTTGCGGTCGGGCTCCACGCGGCCGGCCGGTACCCGCAGTGGCGCGCCGGTCGCCGGCTTTTACGCTCGCGTCACCGCAACCCTGTCGATATACGGCAGCATTCTGTTCGATAACATGCGACGCGTTGCGGTAGGTTTACGAAAACGTTTATCGCGGAGAGTGTGAATTTTTTTTACGGAATATGGAATAAAATGATGTGTCACAGTGTGTTTTTGTAAATAGTACGGCTTGAAACGTTTACCCTGATGTGATGAAGGCAAAAATAACTACATTGTCGTTTGTGTAGGTAATGTTTGCGAATCTAAATTAAATGTAAACGCAATGACGGCTTGTGTTTCCACAATTCCGATGATACGCCTGAAAATATATAGTTGTTAAGAGTTTGTACTTTGTAACTGTTTTAGTTTTGATATAAACATACACACATTCTATACAAATTTTTCAAATGATGTACAAATTATATTATGAATTTGGTTTTTTTTGACGACAAATATCGGAAAAATGCTATATATTGTTAACAAATGTGAAGGATTTCGATCGTAATTGAAATGACTGGACAAATTGCGATACTGATGAAAATGAATTTCTTTTTCCATACACATGAATTATTGAATAATAATTAAAAGTGACGTTTGCTATCTAAAGTAAACAGATTAAGTAATCAATGTTTATATAAGATTTACGAGAAACATTTCAATTAACTTCAAAAACATCTGCTTACTAATTTTAATTCATTACGAATCAATTACGAAGTATTGTTATCGGGTGGTAGAGCGAAAATTCGTTGTCGGTTTTGTTATAGAGATTGGTGTAGTCCTTTAGTTGTATTCTTAATTAAGTGCTTGTTTGACGAAGGACCTTCTGTCTGTTCTTGACACTTCGAAGAATTCCGTCCGAGGCGAGGGTTTGACTGAATATGACGATATCGAGTAATATCTAATTGACCTAAATGACGTATGAGTCGGGAATCAGTTTGACGGTCTAGATCATGAATTGTTTGTTTTATTTTTTGGTCGATTGTTTTTATGTACATTATGTTGAAAAAAGAACATTGAGACAACAATATACTTGTAAGATTTTTTAGAGATTTATTTTGGTAATATATTTTTAATAAACCGACTTAGGTTTTCTATTGATTTAATTACATTATGTTAGGTTGTCTTATCTGTAGCTTTTTATTTCTTTTTTATTTTATTTAGGGACTTGTATACACTAGTTGTAGATGTCAATCCCATCTTTACCTTTAATAATAATGATAATAAAAGAACCAAAATTACTTAATTAAATTAATCTAACAATGTCGATATAAAGTCGTCAAAGATTGTGAAGTTCATTAGAAAAATAATGAATATGAGAATGAAGATTATATAGAAAATATTAGTATAAGAAATAAACAGTTACAGAAATGTTTGAAAGAGGAATTCTTTTGGAATTATTATTGAAAATCACGATTTTCTTTTGTCCTCAATTCGACACTGCCATTTGTTGAAAAGAACTCGAATACGAAGCCCAAGTTTACGAATATATTTAGGGTGTTTTATCTGATTTAGCAAATGGCCTATCACGTTGAAACCGCACAAAAACGTAAACATCAATACACACCCAAGAAAAGGTCGCGATTCTCGATTTATCTTGGATTCGGTACGTTTTCGCGGAATAGATTAGCATCTGCCTTAATCTCAACGTAATATTCGAATTCAAAAATAATATCTTAGGTATTATAACTCGAAATAACCATAGCAACCATTACCCTTGATCGAATCAACAGAACCGTGTAATAACGTAGTCGAGAACAATATAATAATAGTCCTATTACACAAATTGTTATCTCGTTATTTTTCGATCGAATATTTCGTTTCAAATTTTGTTCATGACTAGCTTCTGCCCGCGACTTCGTCTGCGTGGAATAGTTACTTTTGGCTAACGCTAACTTTAGCCCTCGACCTCGTGTACGTAGAACTTGCGAAACTTGTAACTGTTTAAATTGTTTATCCAGCGCACGCAGCGGATGCTCTCAAAAGGAAAAAAGTACTCCCGATTTTGAAACATTCTTAGATGGTGCTCCGCTCCTATTGGCATTAGCGTGATGATATATAGCCTATAGCCTTCCTCAATAAATGGGCTATCTAACACTGAAATAATTTTTTTAAGTCTGACTAGTAGTTCTTGAGATTAGCGCGTTCAAACAAACAAACTCTTCAGCTTTATAATATTAGTATAGATTGTGAATTTGGTAATATTTCAAAGGAGGTCGAATACGCGTCGAAATATTAAAACATAATTCCCACGTCTTGTAAAATCATGTGTCATGCACCCGTATCGTAATTTTGTTACACGGTCATAGTGGGTCAAATGTTCTTAAAATAGAGTCGCATGTAATTGCATTGACAACTCGACGATTGAACTGAATTTATGGATTTTAATGTAATTTTGTATTACATTAATATTACAACTGTTGTTTACATTTATTAGAATTAATTATATTCTCTTCATAAAGTGTTTTTATGTTTTGTTTTAGTTTTACTTTAATTAAAAATTACAAAAATACATTCTTTGAGCCATTTCCGAATTGTAGAAACATGTTTACCATTTTGGAAAAAAAAAAGATTTGCTAATCTGAATATTTTACCACATTTTACTTAGTTTTTAGCTTATTTTTACAAATACTCGTGTTTTTATTATAGTTCGTTGTATCGTTTTTGTTTCTATAATAAATTTTATTGTTATTGTTCTACATTGACAGCTTATCATTTCCGCTCTTCCTTCCTCAGCGGTTTCAAAAGACTACGCACATTACTACATTACACAGTGTACCTAATGTTATTACGATTTTTAATAGAGCATAAAAATTACTTTATACATTATACATCGTGCTATTTGAATTTAAATGAGTTGATGGCATGTTGTTCGCTATCTTAACCCCTGCTGGGGGGCGACGACCTTTGGGTTCGTAAGTGCTTAGTGTTTGTTTAGCTAGATTGTTATCGAAATTTTTAATAACTATAAAACTAATTACATTATATTATAGTGTAGGATTAAGAACTATACGGAAATATTTCGTGGACTTCTTTCTACACATTTTTTTAACCGACTTCAAAAAAGGAGAAGGTTATCTATTCGACGCGTATATTTTTTAAGTTATGTATTAATTTCCACGGATAAGCCTGTGAATTTGTTTTTATTGTGTGAAATAGGTAGATACTTTTAAAGCTGTTTGTTTTAAATTACAATGTATTATTAGCTAAATAAAAATATAGAATGCAGAAATTAAAAGGAATATTTGGAGGACTGTGGTTGTTCACTAAACAGTTAGGTACTTATAAACAGTATGCGGTTATAATCGCTTTATTATTTAAATACATTCTTAACCTGTTTTCATACAGAGCAGTGGAGTAGGCGAATGTTATTAGCGATTGTTTCGATGTATCATTCATGATTAGACAGAACAGTTGTACGTTAGGGTTTCCGCGTAAATTTAGCGAAGATTTCTATAGGCATATAGTTGCTTTAGTAATCGTTTTATTTGGATTTACACTTTTGATACAAACAAAAAAATATATATCGATAATTGCTAACCATTTTTCGTACTAAAAACCATAAGTTACTTCAAGTTAGAGTTAGGTACGAGAAAGATCTAATAAATAGTTATGTACAGAATAGCTTTACGATTTCTTTTATATGTATGTAATTTAAAAAAAAAACTTATAAAAACTGTGAATATATAAACTAACCCTTTCACTGATTCACAAGCTCATTTGGACCGCAAGAATCTTACTCAATTGACGCCTTATAACGTAACACACCTGATCTCGCACGCTAATTACATATAGGTATATGTGAAATCAATTACTGCCACTTTCTCCCGCGGTCATAAAACCCCGACTACAACGCATTTCACGGCTCCACTTAGGTAGTAGGTACGTATTATTTTCTTGTGAAAATTTTACATATCCTGCGAAATTTTATTTATCTTGTAAGTAGGTAATGTTTATTGTAGATAATACATATTGTTCTTATTTTTTCTTGTGGTTAGCTTCGTAATTTATGATAATACTCGTATATTATAAAACTGAAGAGTTCGTTTTGTTGAACGAACATTTTCAGCAAGTAATGATTTCAATTGTATTTAATTATTCGAATTTAACACCAATCTTATTAATAGTACAAATATATAGTAAATTTGATTCAATTGCAAAATCGTTCAAAGTATTTTTTTAATGTGAGTACTAAAAATAAGTATGATTAACTCGTGGGGAACACAATGCTATTGACCGAAGTGATGGGATGTTATCGACTAGTAGCAGCGCTATCGTAAACAGTTGCGTCGGCGCATGCAGATGATTGTGTAAAAATAGACTCGAGTGATGCGTTTTTTTCAAAGATTAATCATACTTTTTTATAGAAACTAATTTTATATTCACCGCGTGCTGTTGCTTGAGCGTTTTTTTTTCATTTATGTTTTAAATATAAGTATTGAGAGGTTGTAGATGTATACTGATGCTAAGTGAAGTTACTTTTATGATCTGTTTTGTATGCGAGTATAATTCATCAATTCGAAAATGAGGTATACGGTGTTACTTATATTATATGTTCAGTTCGATGAGGTCACTTTCCCAGTTTAAAAACAGAAGGTTAGAATCGTTTAGCACATCGTGCAGGGGTCGCAAACAGAATTATACTTTTGTATTTTATTTTATATTGATTAGTACGAAATTAAAAATAAATAAAATGTAAAAGTTTTTAATACTTATTGAATTTCTATATCCTTATAATATCATAAAATGTTATAATAAGTAGAAGGTCAGCATTAAATATATGTGTCGATAACTATAAGAATCACAAAGCAACTGGAGTATACCTGTACGCACATTGTTACTTCTTGTGATGCAGATTCTTACATAAAACGTAATACCAACCCGACCACATGTCAAACTCGCTTATAAAAAACCAGAATCAGTTTTGGGTATTCGATAATTATCCGTCGAATCGAATGTTCCGATTAAAGCGGTACTGATAACCGTATCTGTCGGGTTGTTTGAGATTTTAACTGACGGGGTTATATTAAAAGCGATTGCCATTTTAGCAACTTAAGATAATAATATTTTCTTTAGTGATTAGAAAAATATTATTAGCTGTCCCGGCGAACTTTTGACCGCCATATTTCTATTCGTGAATATTTCTTATTTATTTCTTTATATATGTAGTTACAAAACTTAACCTGACAACAGTTAACACAAAAAAAGAATTATCCAATATGGTTACAAAAATTTGTCAGACAAAGACAACGAAATGACGGAAGTAAGTAATTTAGTGTCATCGACCATCGTCATAATTCTAAAACTTTTCGTAAATAGAAAGCTACTCTCGAAATTGTGGTATTTGTTTTTAACATAATCTTTAAAACTTGTTAGCTATGTTCGCATCGATAACAAAGGAACAGTATAGACAGGACTTTTTTTTAATGTTACTAAGTCGACAAACAAGCGTACGGCTCACCTGATGGTAAGTGAGTACCGTAGCCTATAGACGCCTGCAACACCAGAAGCATCGCAAGCGCGTTGCCGACCCTATCCCCAATCCCCCCAGGAGCTCTGACTATTCAATTCTACCTACACTATTTCAATTTCCTACCATACAAAATTCCACTTAACGAAATATACAAATAAGAAAACATTTTTGTGCTTATTGAAAACAAATTTCTGAACAGACCATGGTTGACACTTCATGGTATTCTAGAGATAGTTGAGAATCACTCGAACTCATTTCCGTTTTTACATTGAGTTTGCAGGTTTTTTATTTATCTCAGTGTAGCTAGTCCCATCGTACTTCGAGATTTGTTAATTATTCTCTTTCGGAATTCTCTAAAGCTTGTTAAAATGCTTTTCTTCAAAGTGGATTGTGCAGAGATGTATTTTCTTTATAGCCCTTTTGTAGTGTAATTTTTCTGATTCTTTATTATGTGATGTAATCTTAGATTAATTCTTAAAATGCTTATTTATACTAATCTATAACTTTTGTTAAATAAAAAAACTTTGTTATTGGTATGTACTAGATATTGAAAATTTTAATTTATGTATGTATTTTCAGGGTTTTCATATTGATATTTAAATAGTAGACATTTAGCTGGCGTTTTCGAAAAAAATTATGAAATTATATTGTTATTTATTATAAATGAATCTCGTTTTAATTATTTGTATTTTATAAAAAAGTATGTTAGATTAGTACGTCTATCGTTTTGCGTTTAAAAATTAAATTGTGATTTTATTTTATAATAATATTGTAAACTTATTTAAAGTCTTTAGCTTGCTATTTTTAGAGAATCTTAAAGTATTTACTTAAAGTTTCTCCTAGGATAGAAATAGGGAATTTTACAAATTGCTGGAGAAAATTCCTAGGAGGTTAAGCTTTATTAAGCCTTATTATTTTTTTCGTTTGTTTCATTTATGTTGTAATTGTAATATGGAAAAAAGAACCTTTTAAAAATAATTAACCGTGTCCTTATGGCGTTCTTTTCCGATTTAATTATCCCTTGTTCCCTTTAGCTCATTAAAATGATTCGCTTCTCAAACAATGTTTTGATATAATTCCTTTGGACTTGAAGCGGCGCACCACGACGCTGGATCAGATATAATCGAGGGATATATTTTAGCTGTACTTTATTTAATCGTTATCTTAAAAAGGTTTTATGCGTAATTTGTTTTTAATAATATTAAAGTTTTTGTGAATGTACAAATTGCTTGATAACAAAGTCCGCCAACCCGCATTGGAGCAGCGTGGTGGATTAAGCTCCGATCCTTCTCCTACATGGACAAGAGGCCTATGCCCAACAATGGGATATTACAGGCTGAATCGTGATATTTTAAAGTGACGCAAACACGAAAGTGACAGAGGGTTTACGCAGAAACCGTTCGTGTGGTCCAAGTCTAATTAGTTACCCGATAACATTTCCTAATAACATTAGACCGACAATAAGAGAAACAGTGCCCAGAAACGAAGCTAACGAGCTGAATAACAGTTTTATCGTGAGCAGTAAATCTGGTGGCTGGACCTCAAACGATACAATCAGCGTACAATTGTGTCGCCTTCGATTCCCACGTGAAGCCTGCCTGTATTCACCGAGCCTTATAGTTTTCGATCATATCACAGTGGTATTATGCTCAGTACAACCTCGGGTAACTGAATGTCTAAATAATATTTTATTTACCAGCAGCAGTGAACATGGTGCGTTTCAGAATCACAAATAGAATTTTTAGTCGGTAATTTGAGTGATTCGTCGTTATTTTTGTTTGAATCCGCTACATTCGTATACATTGTAAAATATTTAAATAAATTTACTTATTTTTGCTAAGTGTAATCTAATGTATAATATATATTAATAATGTCTAATTTTTGTGTCCATTGTCGGCACTGTAACTCTTACTTCAAAAATGCTATTTTAATATAAAAAATCCGTTCTGAATATTTCACGTTATATTTGTTTCTTTAAAATATTTGGATATTTAAATATTATACAAAATATTTACGTTTTAATGGAATTCGATAGCAAACATCTCAGCGATGTTCGAGCGAACCTCTAGAGAATACGGAATCCTCGAACAATATTATGCAATCTCGTAAGAAGATTTAGCCGAGGCTGCAATATGCGGAAGATCAGCGGAGCCGGCGGATTCACTTTATCATATTAATAAAGTTGCGTGAACATATTGTGACAGGATTAATCAAGGAGATAGAGGTGGACCTCGCGGCTGAGGTTTATTCACCTCACGCGACTCTGTAGAGCTTAGTTCGTAACTTGTACACATTCTAAATCATAATTGTGACCTTAATTTAAATTTTTATATTAATGATGAAGATGTGTGGGTTTAGTGGCGCTGTATTTAAAGACATGGCTGAATTTGTATATACTAATATATAAAGCTGAAGAGTTTTTTGTTTGTTTGTTTGTTTGTTTGTTTGAACGCGGTAATCTCTGGAACTACTGGGCCGATTTTAAAAATTCTTTTAGTGTTAGATAGCCCATTTATCGAGGAAGGCTATAGGCTATGTATCATCACGCTAAGACAAATAGGAGTGGAGTCCACGCCGACGAAGTCGCGCGCAGAAGCTAGTTTTTGCTAAGTGTAATCTAATGTATAATATATATTAATAATGTCTAATTTTTGTGTCCATTGTCGGCACTGTAACTCTTACTTCAAAAATGCTATTTTAATATAAAAAATCCGTTCTGAATATTTCACGTTATATTTGTTTCTTTAAAATATTTGGATATTTAAATATTATACAAAATATTTACGTTTTAATGGAATTCGATAGCAAACATCTCAGCGATGTTCGAGCGAACCTCTAGAGAATACGGAATCCTCGAACAATATTATGCAATCTCGTAAGAAGATTTAGCCGAGGCTGCAATATGCGGAAGATCAGCGGAGCCGGCGGATTCACTTTATCATATTAATAAAGTTGCGTGAACATATTGTGACAGGATTAATCAAGGAGATAGAGGTGGACCTCGCGGCTGAGGTTTATTCACCTCACGCGACTCTGTAGAGCTTAGTTCGTAACTTGTACACATTCTAAATCATAATTGTGACCTTAATTTAAATTTTTATATTAATGATGAAGATGTGTGGGTTTAGTGGCGCTGTATTTAAAGACATGGCTGAATTTGTAATGATTTACAGTTTTTTTTTTAAAATAGAGTAACTGCGGAGTTTAGCCGTTTCTTCGCTGTAGAATAGAATTTTATACAGAGAATAGTCAGTTTATTAAAAACGAATGTGTTTAATGACGACTCAAAAGTGCTTTTGAAGTGCGACTTGAATATAGAAATTTTGGATTTTGATATTTAAAAAACTTTCCTTTATTTGTGCTAGTGTGTATGAAGTTTAACTGAATTATCACATTTGTCAAAGAGATAAAACAGTGCCCAAACTTTGTTTACAACACTTGTTTTGTCTATGTTGTTAATGTTCAATTTTTTTTTGTCTTGAAAAATTACACACTACTAATTACGTACTTAATAATTAATTCTCTCGTTTTGCTACATTTGTGTTGTTTAATTAAGTTAATGGCGAACTTTTCGAACTAGTATCCCATTACTTAGGTGAAGTCGTATGAGAAATTCAATTTCCTAATGCATTTAGTACGTCTTTTTTAGTGCTCGTTTTCTTATAATAAAGTAGGTACATTATCGTATATTTAGAAATGCTATTATCATCACTCCATTAGCGCAGCTTGCAGTGAAGTCACTTTCAACTCTATTCGTTGTAAGTTCGATTCCCGTCTTAAGTCTGTGTTACTACGACACCACCACCACCACTTCAGCCTATCACAGTCCACTGTTGGACATAGGCCTCCACAAGTTCGCGCCCGACATTATGACGCGAACTCATGTGTTTTGCCCATAGTCACCACGCTGGGCAGGCGGGTTGGTGACCGCAGGGCTGGCTTTGTCGCACCGAAGACGCTGCTGCCCGTCTTTGGCCTGTGTATTTCAAAACCAGCATGGATGGTTATCCCGCCATCCGTCGGCTTTTTAAGTTCCAAGGTGGTAGTAGAACTGTGTTATCCCTTAGTCGCCTCTTACGACACCCACGGAAAGAGAGGGGGTGGCTACATTCTTTAGTGCCGTAACCACACAGCACTACTACTACTACGACACATCACTACACAATTATTATAAAAAATAAGCTCTAATCAACCAAAATAATAAAGCTAATATCAGTTAGCTTTTTCCTATAACAAACTCTTTAAGTTGTCTATCTTAGAAACAGACGAGTGTGTATACAAGATGTTTATATGTATTTTAAAATATATTTCATTGGTATCTAGAAATCGTTGTCATTCAATATTGTCTCTAATATCAATGTAGTATAGGTCACTGATTTTCATCATTAGGAGAGAATTCTCCTCTGCAGTGCTTCCGTAATCGGGCAACTTTAATTTTTGACGTTCTGTTACATTTGCAGTTAAATGTGCTTTGCTACCAAAGTTTGCTAGTGTATTATCATTTTGACTTTTCGTTGTGTTTTCATAAAGTTATATAAAATAAAACGAAACATCCTTGTGGTATTACATACTTTGTTTTATCTGGACCTACTGGGCGTCCAAGTTTTACGACTATCGTGTCAGTTGGCACAATATACGACGCTTAGATGAGATGTTATCCTCTCCGCACTTACGTAAGAGACGTATACAGTATGTAATATGTATGAAGTTTGAAGTTTAATTTGGTATATTTGTTACTGCTTTCACAAATTCTGAGTTGTCTAATTGTCTCAACATAAATTTAAAGTTTGTATTAAAAAGAAATTAATAGCTAAAGCTTATTATTCGGTGCAGGATTACATAGATGATAAAGATGTGTGGACTTAGTGACGCTGTATTTCATGCAAGATATTACTAATTTTGTATTAAAACACATTATTTTTAAAAGAGTAACTGCGGAGTTTCTTGCTGATTCTTCTCTGCACAATTTACATTCCGAATCGGTGGGAGCTTTTCTTTTAAAAATAGTAATCACTTTTAAAATTTTAATTTTGTAAAATGACGTTTCGAAAGTAATTAGGTATGAGGCCTATTTAATAAAACTATTTCGATTTTCACAAGCGCAGTTACGTAAGCAGTTCCTGGCAAGAGTCCTGGCTGTCTAACTTGCTCGAGGGCTGCCAAGTTTTACGAATGGGTCAGCTGGGCCAACATTGGCTCGAGCGATGTACCTACTCACTTCTAAAGTGCCTTACTCGATCCGTATCATTGGCTCGAAGGGGTTGTCATATTGGATTTTTGGTACACACTAGGAAAAGAAAAATCAAATGATGTTCGAAAATAGACTTACCATTACCACCTTTTGCATATATATAGGAAATAATTCGTTATGTTCCGTAAAAGTATAATATTTTTGTTTTGTTTATTATCAAGCAAAAGTGTAATTATACTCGTATTGACTCATTTGAATATTTTTAGTTTAGATAACTTTTGAAAAAATGTGTTAAAATGGCTACAGTTTTGATCGATTAATAAATGCTTATAAGTCTTTTAAGAAAGATATTGTATCTTCGTAACCTTATTTTTCCGTTATTAATGGTTAGTTTAGCCAATCCAACTTGCTCAAGAGCTCCCAAGTTTTTCCCAATAGGTCAAATGGGTCAGCTTAAGCACGGTCGTGACTTGTGCACTTCTGAACTTTTCAGTATTGCTACATATGATAAAAATGTATAGGTAATAATATTTTTCATTCTGTGCAGAAATTTTAAAAGAAAAATCTCCTTAACGGTGAAGCCTTATACGACCGTTGCTACTGAAATATTAACTTTGTCGCTTTATTTCTTTCGAAGTCTCGCTTTTTCTTTATACGGAAAGTTATAAATAAGAAAGTGACATGAAGAAACTGGGAAAGTTAAGTCAGTCTAGTGAAAAGGTTCGTTCAGTAAAGAATCTTAATAATATATATCCGGGTTTGATCTACGAAGTGACGCAAATGCGATAGTCGGTACTGTGAAATCATTTTCGCTTTCAGTAGTTCGTTAAAGAATTCGATCTATATCTCCTCGGCTGTGTCGATTCAGGAAATGAATTTATCTAAGTAAGAGGGGTTCTTGTCGATGGTTTGAATCGAGTTACCAGTTGAAATACACTTCACCGATCTCAAGAACGAGTCTCGTCTCCTTTATTAACTTCTTCAATGGTTATTCCGCGAATTTAATAATGTGCAACGCTATGAAATTTAAATTTACTTGCATGACGTCATTTCTTTGTCGCTGTCTCTGCTATTTCTTAAGCCCTATTTTTTTTAGATGTTTCGTTAATTTTTTATCTAATATCTAGCTTTCCGTTCGCGGTTTCGCTTGCGTGGATTACACGGATTTGGCTGTTCCGTTTATTAAAATATAGCCTGTGTCAGACGACCGTGTATGTTAAACGTGTTTGACTATATTTTTGTTGTCATTTTCATTTTAGTCATTAATGCCTGTTACATTTGTCGTAGGTATATTTCAAATGTAAAGTAATTTACTATTAAACTATTGTAATATCTATTTTTCTTGCTTTACACCTTGGTGCATTAGTGGAAACTGCAAATGAGTATTGCGGAGGTGTCTCTCGGGAAATTAATTTCTTTAGACTGTGAGCGATACCCGAGACTTGCTAAGACTGACTACAACGCAAAATTTTAGCCTTTCGTGATGTAGGTATGAAAGATTTCGAACACTACCTAAGTTAATCCCCTTACATTTTTAAAACACGTACCTACTGAAAACCTGAATTTTGATAAAACACTTACTGAAGTATTGTGAAATATTTAAAAAATTTATCATTGCAAAGGTCAGGTTGAAAAGTATTTTTATGCAGTGGTGAAAAGGTGTTTTTGAAAAACAAATAGCCATTATAAATTCCTTTTGTCCAGTGAAATCATGATATAATTTATTAACGTCAGCCTCCTGTCGCGAAAGGTAAAATTACCAAGTCGGTGGTAATTTCAACAAATTGCGACCATTGTTCTCTGCGCCGTCAACTGCGCCATTTCGAAAAGCTCACACCGTTCGTCTCGTCCAATTTAATGCTTTATTCATTTTGACGTGTTTTATAACAATCTTTCTATTTAAAAACTTTATCGCTTCAGAATTCATAATAATTGCTGGAACGTTATATAGGACGTGTTAAGTTATTATAATTTTTATTAAAACTATAATTTTTGGTTACTATGTTTATAGTGATATATTTTTGTTATTATATTAGCTGCAAATATAGATAGCGTCTTCGACGTCTAAATATCGGGAGTTTCAAAAAGAAAATCGCTGGAACTCCCACAAAAGCAAACAACAAAAAAAAAGATGAAAAAATAATGAGGTAAAAAGGATATCACTTAGCCAATACTCACGTAGTTGTTCAATGGTTGTCGACGCTTATGAATAATTGTAGCACCATAATAGCCACATCGTAGCTTAGTAAAAGGATAAATTAATGTTCAAAATAACTTAACTTTTCAAACAAATACCTTCGATAAATCTCCATGTATGTAAGCTAAACACTTTCCAACTTTATCCATTGCGAAATATTCAGTGGAATATGACGGAAAGTTTCGGAACCCCTAATCCGTGCCAACGTGTTCTCGTTACAAGGATTAATTTGTGATACCTGGTCACAAGTTAGGATTTAGTTTGTTAATGAAACTGACCTCTCGCAATTATTTTTAGTTGAGAATGTTATTTTAATATTATTTTAGTATTTTGAAAATATTTTCAAACAAATTTATTTCTAATGTTTGATTTATGAAGATGACTGAATAAAAATATTGAAAACATGATTGACTCTCTCTGAGGTGGTCTACCTTGAACCTTAACTGCACGATTCAGCCTCTAATATCCCACTGTTGGGCATAGGCCTCTTCCCTATGTAGGAGAAGGATCGGAGCTTAATCCACCACGCTGCTCCAATGCGGATTGGCGGATATATTCCCTACTAAGAGTAACGATCGCTATCAGGTGTACATGATAACAACCGGGACCGACGGCTTAACGTGCTCTCCGAGGCACGGTAGGGAGACCCACAAGGACTGTACAAACACCCCGACCACGGCAAACATCTGTATGGCCAATACAAATGTTGTCGTGTGCGGGGATCGAACCCACAACCGCCCGCGCAACAGCCAATCGCAATCCAGTGCAGTGACCGCTGCGCCAACGCGGCGTCTCGAATCTTAACTTAATGCGTGTATTTTAGATAACAGCAGAGTGACAAAGCTAAAGATAAAATGCCATATAAAAGTGGTTTTCATCACATTGGCGGAAAGTCACGGGAACAATAAACTGTCCAATTAACAGCAACAATGGTTGTTTGCTGTGAACAGCACTCGTGCAGTTTGCGAGAGTGCGACCATTTTTGCGTCAAAGCGAAAATATTCAACTTATTTTCGTTTGCTTTTTCATATATTTTTTTTGCGGTTTTAGCTGCGAACATGCATTTAATTTTTTTAGCTGACCCGGCATATTTCGTACCGCTACATTTTTTTGCTGCATATATCGATTTTTTTTTAAAGTATTCTTTTATACAAACTTATCCTGTAAATAGCCAACACAAAAAAGATACAAATACGGTCTTATCAATGATTGCAACTTCTAATAGTCAAACCCCGTCTATCAAAGAAGTCTATATTGATAACATGGTATAATTTTAAGGTTTCTGTTATATTAAGAAAAGGCTTTAACACAGCAGAGCCATAAGAATATTTTATTCAATCATTGACTTGTGAGCAAAAAAACCAGATAGTTATTTTCCCTTTATTCGTAGAAAAAAACACATTAATATTTAAAATTAAGAAAAAGATCCGCATGTATAAGCACAGATGTATAAGTTATCTGTTTTTTAACCGAATTCAAAAAGGGAGGAGGTTACTCAATTCGACCGTATATTTTTATTTTATTTTTTTATGTATGTTCGGGGATAACTTCATCGTTTATGAACCGATTTTGATAAAAAAAATTGTTGGAAAGGAGACATCCCCAGTTTGGTACCATGATAAGGAAACCAGGGTCTGATGATGGAACCCGCGAAAATCGTAGTGACGACTAGTGCGTTTGTTAATTTTTTTCGTCTACGTTCCTTGTATTACTTGTCGATTTAATTGAAGTCGGTTTTTTTCGTTTGCTAGCAAACATAATTATTCGTATAAATATTATCACAACAAGAAAGTATCGCAAAGCAAGTCCACGTACGTAAGAGTTTGCGTATCGTATTTTTCAGTCTGTTTGTAAGTGTTCGTATATTCGTAACGTAAACACGTGCCGTATCGTGCTTTCATGTTGGAGTCCCGGATCCTTTTATAGGGCACCGTACAAAACTGCTGCTGCGTTTGTAAACAAGATGATGTTTGCATCATTATCAACGTCATCCATACCATCATATACACGTGTTTTATTTTCTTTAGAATTATTTTATTTTGATTTTACACATTTACGGAAGTTAGCTTTAAATACCTAATATAGGTGCACTATAATATAGGACAAGCTTCTAGAACATTTATCGATAGTACGTGATGTTAGTTCGTCCACAGGGATTTCGTTTGCCAATACTTTTCATGTATCACAATGTTTCGACTACAGTTTCATGTTCGCTATCAATCATTGTCTGATGGATTATGTATGTTTCGTGCGCTATCACGTTTTTCTCTTCCATGTTTCAATATATTTGTAACTGTTGTAAAAAATATTCTATGCGACAGATATGTCAAGCTGACAGAATATGTCAAGTTCCGATGGACAATTGCCAAAAATCCTAAAAAAGCCGTTAACATAATATAGGTATTATTTATTAATCTGTTTAATAACGTCTCTTGAATAAAATAAATTTATGTACTCATATGTCCTTGTGGGTCTCCCCGTGTTGCCTCAGAGAGCACGTAAAGGAGTATTCCCGGTGTTATCATAGACACTTGATAGCGATAGTTATTCATGGTAAAAGAAAAAAGAAAGAAAAGAAAGAAGTTCTGCGCCACCCCTATACGGAAAAGAGGATTGTGTACAGCAGTAGGATGTTAACAGGCAGATTTAGTGAACTGAAGTTCATTCAGTACGTGAATATAACAACTATTAGGTATATGTTTTATATCTATACTAATATAATAAAGCTGAAGAGTTTGTTTGTTTGATTGTTTGTTTGTTTGTTTGTTTGTTTGAACGCGCTAATCTCAGGATCTACTGGTCCGATTTAAAAAATTCTTTCAGTGTTAGATAGCCCATTTATCGAGGAAGGCTATAGGCTATATATCATCACGCTAAGACCAATAGGAGCGTAGCACCAATGAAGAATGTTTCAAAATCGGGGTTTTTTTTCCTTTTATTCCACGGGGACGAAGTCGCGCGCAGAAGCTAGTTATTCTATACAAAGCAAAGCGATAAACAGTTACTAATCCATATCCATTACTTTTTGTAGTAGTGTCATAATGAGTATAACTTCTGTATCATATTTTAAAATATTCTAAGTACTTTGTTTTCCATAACGCTAAAATTATGATAATATTTAATTAAAATTACTTTTGGGCGACGTCTTCTGAATTCCACTGTTTATTTCGAAGCAGTATTTATATTAAAAAAATATTATTCGATACCTCCATTGTAATTGTATTTACGCTGTAATCATCAGTACGCAATTTAACAATGCTGTCGATAAATAAATGTATTTATTGTTTTTGCACTTATGTCATCACCTCATAATTGTTTCGGTATTGTCGATGGATCAACTTTGTATTAAGGCCATTTATTATGCTGACTCTATTATTTGCGCTTAGTGTTGTATACCTATACTGATATAATTATAATATACTATAATAGCGAAACTGGCAAACTTAATTTGCAATATAAGTATAGAAATTATCTGAGTAGAAACAGCCTAATCCCCTAGGACCTAGGAGGAGTTATGAAATATATTCTCATACTTATCAAATTTACACAAACTCTCATAATAATAATAATTAGTGGAGCCATTTCGTATGAGCGCGAACATAAATGTTATGAGACAATATTTTCATATATAATTTATAATGATGATGTCGATTTATAAACAACGCCAAACAAATATAATCCATTTATTTTAGACTGCTTCTAATTCAGCAATCAAAATGAGATGCTTTGTCTTGTGAGATCGGCTCGGAAATTGTTTTAGTAAGCGAATTATTCGGGGTCTGTCAGGTCGGTACGTTTCGAACAATTACATCCAGACCTGGACTTAATGGCATTCGAGATCAGACTACGAGTCAATGTACAGGAAAAGGGATGTCTTTGAGTGAAAAAAAATACGCTCCGGTACTAGAACTCAACGTTATCTTCATTTTATAGATAAACTAGCTTCTGCGCGCGACTTCGTCCCCGTGGAAAAGGACCAATTCTGTCATACATGATTTGTGCGAAACTTTAACCGTTTACGCAGCGGAAGCTCTCAAAAGGAAAAAACCCCGATTTTGAAACATTCTTCATTGATGCTACGCTCCTATTGGTCTTAGCGTGATGATATATAGCCTATAGGGCTATAGCCGTCCTCGATAAATGGGCTATCTAACACTGAAAAAAATTTTCAAATCGGACCTGTAGATCCTGAGATTAGTGCGTTCAAACGAAGAAACAATCAAACAAACAAACAAACTCTTCAGCTTTATTATATTAGTATAGTTAAATAAGTAGGTACTGTTAAACTTGTCAAATCTTAAAACGGAGTACATCGAAGCCTCCAACTACAATCAATAATAATGTTTCCAATTGAATAATTGATGTACTATGGTGTGATATAAGTTTAATGACACTAAAATATCATTAAATTAAAAACTAAGTTACGAATACACACTTAAGAGAAATTGTAATAGTTTACACATTCTCATATCGTTGGCGACTTTTTACATGCGCGTATTCTACATACCAGAACTGAGAAAGGTCTGATGGGCCACTGTGCGATGTGCCGTATCGATTTCTCCGCTTGAATGAGTAATGTGGCTCATTCATTACAAAGCGGCGCGGCGTCTAGATAGTCTCCGCACATGGCTTACGGACGTGTCCACACCGACGCTATGTGATTCAACCGATAGCGACCGACAGGGTGATGGGATGTGCAGTAGGTATTGTACGCGATAACAGTTACTGCTATGTATGTAATGCATTTAGGATTAGGTTATGTTATGTATTAGAGTTAGGTACAGTTACATATCTATATATTAGCGAGTTTAAAAGCAGTAACTGTATTTGATCGAAGAAATATTGATTTGTTTGGATGTAATGTAATTACGAAGAAAAATAAATTCTAATTATTATTGTTATTTGTTATTTTTGTCCAATAAGAAAAAGAAAATTCTTCAATAATAGTTTTTTTTTAATAGTTTGAAATATATAGTTATAAAATTTTAATAACATTACATCATCTTCATAAAAATTGAGAATGTCGTCTCAAAGAATGGTTTTATTATTTTACAGCGAGCATTCCTCGAGAGACTACAGTGCAGTGCTAGCTAAGCTAGAACGCGAAAGAAAAGCCTTGAGTTTCATCTAGGAAAATAGAGACAAAATAGAAACCTCATTCTACAAGGCATATCAGTTGGCTAGACTTGAATATAGGGTGATTAGAAACAATAGCGCTTCCAGTGAAATGATGCTTATTTAGCCTCATTTCAGTCTAAGGATTGCTTCATTAAATTTTCGCAACGTCCTCGTTATTATGGTTTCTTAGTACTAATTAGTTTTTGTTCCTTCTATTAAGTAACAAGAGTTTTAATTTTTCAAATATAATCCATGGAACTAGAGTATTTTGTAGATCATTAGGTGTTTCAAAATTATGTATGTGTATGTGTGCTTGGATCATTCTGCCATATATCTGCTAATTCAAAAACATATTTTCTAAACATTTACGAGTATATCCGGTATAATCAAGTACTTGGCTGATTAGGTTCCCTATCATTTATCTGAAAAGGCAATGACACTTATTCCGTTACAGTGAGACATAATATAAAGTAAGGTTCATTGTACTTACGAATTGAGATGTATGAAGCCTATAAATGACCTATCTTGATACTCTCGGCGTCGCTATCTGATATCGATTTGCACGTATTTGACGATAAAGTTGAAAGCGAAGAAAATTGGCGTTAATTAATGATCTACAGTTTCTCAATTAGCTCATACAAACTTGGCTTCTTGTGCTCAAGCGAATTTCGAAGTTTTCTTGACATTCGATATACCTAACACCTTTAATAGATTTGCTTCTGTGATTTATTAAATGACTCTTCCAATTTATGTCAGTTGATTAATACGCAAAAATGTTAATTTTACTTGCTAATGTAATTGTTACTTGCTAATATTATAAATATGTTAAATTAACAAAGGATTGATGTGTGTCACTGGGGATCACACCAGAACATCTTAATAGATGTGGATGAATTTTTATGCCCATACATACATACACAGAGATTGCTGGATATCCAAAATAATAATTGAAACGTAATTTATTTCCAACTTTTCACGAATTTCAAAGAAGCTAATAAAGCAATATTATAAATGATAAACATTGCATTTCTTTTTACGGTCATAACATTACAGCAAGCAGATATCAAGATCGTATCGTTTTATAGATTACGGAACTAGAATATTCTGACACAATTGTATGTATACAATATTTTTTTTAGTATTCGTAGACCAGATAGCTGTTTTAATCAGTCGGTCCTTATTTGAACTTGAGTTTGGATTATATTAGGCCGTTCGTTCGTTAAAAATAGTTTTTTTCTTAAAACTATTTTGTAAAAATGTTCTTCATTACCGTAATTTTGTTTAAAAGTTACTTTGTACTTTCACAATATTGAGGTATACCCTAAGAATCTGAATAAACATTAAGTACTTTACGACTGTAAATGACTATTGATAGCTAATCTTTACTAATAAAATCTTTATGCAAAATTGTAATACCGTATTCGATTTTATATTACTTCTACAATATTAAAATGTTGCTTTTTGTTGATCTATAAAAATATTATAACGAATGCAGGACATTGTCTGTATTCTGTAATGATTAAAGAATTCATAGCACGACCTTGTGAAATGATTTATATTGTTTTGATATGTGACACATCGACAAATAAAGTTGATGTAACGGGAACTTAACTAGTGGCAATTTTATAGAGTCATTAGCCCTGGGTCAACGAACTCTGATTGCTAGACAGCGAACCTTGTTTACATCAGCTGCTGTAACGCGTTAATGGGGTCGAATACTCGTTAATTAATCCAAAGACTTGATTGGCTGTAAATTAAAGGGACGCCGCGAACGTCACTCCTAATGAATGCTCTTGATTTTTTGAAAATTTTCACTAAACAAGTATCTAATTACCTCTAGGTATGCCAAAATGTTGAAAATAAGTATTACGCTGTTATGATGAATGTTTTGAAGTCGTTGTCCTGAACTGTATGGTGAGTATTACACATACAGTTTTGACTCATGTCTAACATTAAATTGTAATTATCTTTGATATAACGGCTCAAGTGACGCTAACTAAAAGTTTTTCTAACGTCAAACAATAAGCCCTATAAAGTGAGACGTGATCGCGTGCGAAACGCTAATATTTTGCAAGACTGCGCTTGCTTGTTTGATATGTTCGTTTGCTTCAATCTTTTGGATCTACGCCAACGTGCAAAACAGACGAGGTGTCTTTTATTCTGGTTCCCTCGCATTAATGCTAGTCCTAATAACCCAAATGTTTGATAATTTATAAACTGTCTATGAATTTGGGGCGTCGCTTATTAAGTCTCAAGTGATGTATTTGTTATCGTCTCAATGGCCAAATTGATAAAAGTGATTGACATATTGAATGATTAATCGTTCTCTTGACCACACACGCGATCGAGAATTATATTTCCTTCATTGAAAATTTTATTTCCGACCATTTTTGTGAAAATATTTGAATCTTGATAGTTTAGACGAATAGTTTTCGACTACTTTCGACGGCCTTTTATTAAATTTATTCTATTTTAATCTAAAGCCATTTAGTCTAAAATTTTCTACAACTCCTTCAAGCTTGTCGTGATTGTGAAACAGCTTCGATTTAATTTCCCGCTTTAAACGTTGGCAGGTTCGGAAATTTCGTACATAAATTTAGTCTACAATGTGACTCGATGTGTCTACACGAATAAATTTGCTGTCGCACGTTTCAGCTTGATTCTGTTAAGTTTTGTAGAATTGTGATTTCGAAATGTATTTTAAAATGTTATTTATAAAGATATATTATTATGGTTGTCTACTATGATGTCATTTTATATCATCCATTGAAACAATTCGTTATCTACAACTATATATATTGTAACGTTCTGTATCATGTTATTTATAATCAATATCTGAATCATCAAGTATGCAACAGATTACGTGTAGTTATTAGGTCCATTGTAATGTGGGGAATTCATTATTATTTATATTTTGCATCGAACGAACTCCAATGAACACTAGGTGTCTGTCGTAGATTCACCTGAGTTAAGTTAAGTTTATTGAGGTTTGGCACAGCAGGATGTATCCTGTTCAAAAGCAGGAGCAGCCCGTCTGGGGAAGTTCCTCAACCTGACAGAAGATCACAGTTAAATAATGATGCTCTAGAGTAATGTTGTGTTCCTGTGGTAAGTAAGGGGTAAGAGAGGTCATGGTGTTGAAGACTACTATCATGTGGGTCGTACACTTTTTTGCCTACATAATCGTATATAAAAGGGTATAATTCGTTATTTCTTCGTTTGTTTGTCTTTTATGGTTATTATTATTACATTACGCGTGAGCTATAACGTGTTATTTTAAAGCCTTTCATCCTCAATTAACATGCTGTGTAACTGAAATTTCTATCGGGTTTACTTTCTGAGATAAGAGCAATATATAAAGCGTATAACAAACAAACCAATTCTTCAAGTTTTATTATATTATTATCGATTGTCTGGCAGGTAACTGTGCAGACGGGTCATTGTTCTTCGACGTTAGTATTCACGGCAACAGGTGACGCGCGTGACGCTTGTTTCCGGCGCAAGCGCATATTTAGGATACTGAATGCACGCTTCGACATTGTGAAGTTGGACGTATATTGCGGGGACTGAAGTATATAAATGAGATTTTTGACATACTTTATGAAATCATATTCTCATAACTTGTTTTCTTTTTATAATGGTTCATTTCCGAATTTAAATTGTCGGAATTGCATAACGTGGAACCTGTTATGTTTTAAATTTAAAATAATGCAAAAAAAATGAGGCTGACTTCAAAAATTGTAAACACTATTAAAATTAATTACAAAGTAGATTAAAAGGTAAATTTTTGAAGTAAAACTTCTTTACGCACGCTTGACTTGGGGAGGAAGCTGGTGAATGGGTGACGAGAGCGTTACGAAAAGTGTGATCGGGCGAGGCGAACCTAAGTTGAGAGGGAGATACAATATAAGTTAGATGGAGCCAATGAATGTTTATTTCAGTCGTGTGGTCTAAAGCACCCGAATGAATATGATTGTGTTAAATAACGAAATTACTGTTAGAGTTATTACTTATTAGCGATGCATCGCAAAAAGTAATTATACTCGTGTCCTTTGATGTCGTGCCATCATAAAAAAAGAAAGCTGCGATATAATTATGACGTCATATTACACTTTTTTTTCGTAGGTTCCCCTAATTTAGCGTATGTTTAATAACTGTTCATGTTTGTCATGAGGTAAGCACAGTAATTTGATGCAAATATTAGAATTAGTCCAGTCTCACGATGATTCTTATCAGATTGTTTGTTGCTTATGTTTATTAATTCAATTCTATGAGAGAATTTAGGTTTTAACTCATAAAAAATGTTTGTTTCGATAATTTTTTAAGTTAGTTTAATAAGGGTGTACGAACGCTACGAACGATTCAGCCTGTAATATTCCACTGTTGGGCATAGGCCTCTTACCCATGTAGGAGAAGGATCGAAGCTTAATTCACCACGCTGCTCCAATGCGGGTTGGCGGATATATTCCCTACTATGAGTAACGATCGCTATCAGGTTTACATGATAACAACCGGGACCGAGACGGCTTAACGTGCTCTCCGAGGCTAATTAGTGTGTAACCAAAATCATTAGCAGTATATTCTTCTTTCTTAGTAATATTCGTTTACTTTTTCAGTGCGACAACCCTAATTTAACGCATGTTTTATTCGGTCTGTCCAGCGGATATTTAATCATGAATCCTTGAATAGTGAACGTCATTATTGTCGCCGCTGCGGCATTTGTTTCTTTTTATTATTACATATTTATCGCGACCGGAAGTACACTCCATCACCGGACGGAGCAGATGCTTTTGAAATTAATTTTAAAATTGGCACTATCTGGTTATTTATTTTGAATGTACTATCGTTACAATTTATCACTTAAAAATATGAATTCGTAATGTGAAAATTATTTTGTTTACAAAATATATTAATAGTGGAAAAGTTGGAAAAGTTGGAAACACAAATCGTCATAAGAAGAATTAGTGCTTATAAAATAACGATCTCTTTTATTTTTCAGAATAATTAAACGAAACAAATTTGCCAAAACGAAATATAATAAATGAACTGTGATCGCCCACGGGCGTTAAACCCATAGTTAAGTGAACTATAAGTGCTTCTTTACCAAATAAACAACCCAACAAAAGCCTTAACTGAGAACGAAATCACCTTAAAGGACCAACTTTAGAATTTTGTAACCATTTTTATTAGTGTACGAACGCCTTAATTTTATACCGACTAGCGTTTAAGTAGGTTTTGCAATGGTGGATTTTTTTTACGTGGACATGTAGTGAAGTGACTTAAGTGAAGTGAGTGTAGCCATCGAGTCACCATGGAGCGCTGCGATGGATTCCTGGTGTATAGGAAACCGGTGTACAGGGTCTTCCAGTATTTGGAAACGTAAGTATTTTGACCAGGTTAAAGCCTTGGTTAACAAATATGTCGGATCCGATTTAAACGTGTGAAGTTAGAAATTGTTTTTATTACACGTTTAAACTGAGGAAGCGCACAGCAGGAAATTTTCAGCTCAAAATCTGGAGCAGCCTGACTGGGGAAGTACCTCGATCTTACAGAAGATCACAGCTAAATAATACTGTTTTCAAGCAGTGTTGTGTTCCTGTTGGTGAGTAAGGTGATCAGAACTTCTGGAGGGAATTGGGGATGGGGTCGGTAACGCTCTTGCGATGCTTCTGGTGTTGCAGACAAACGTCTGCATAAGCTACGGTATTGGCTTTCCATAATGTGTAAAAAAAAGACGTTTTACAACTGTCATATCATCTAGTAGCTGCCGTCACCGTAAACTGCTGCCGTATCATCTTAAACTGCATTGGAAAATTTATGTTATTTTTTATCATTTGAAAAACAAAAAGAATAAATCAACAAAAATATTCCATGAAATTAGCCAAGTCTGAAAGTTTATTTTACAGTAAACCTTTTTATAATCCTATCTAACCTCCATATATTTGTAGATAAAATATGGTAGAACTAAAGTCTAAAAAGATATGAGCCACGTGTCAACGAACGTTATTCAAATTCAAGTATGAGAAATGATTTAAAAATGAATCGATCCTTCTCAGTCTTATGACATAATGATGTCGCGTGTCAGACCCACTTTAACTCGCCCGTGTTAAACACAACGACAATTGGATAAACTAACTATTACTTGACCGTAAAAATACTTTGAAATGAATTCACAGTTTGAATTGGATAAGTGTGAAACATTGTGACGGTAAGTCGAGTTTATACTGAAGGAAACTATTTAAACAGCGGAAAAATTTGCCGTTAATGCCTCTCTGTTGGTTCTCGATATGTTACACTTTGGGGAGTTTGCTAAACTATTATTCAACCTTGTTCCCCCCACTCACCTTATTTCTATCCTACGAGATCACAAAGGTGCACCTTTAAATAGTCGTTTCATCATTTCCAATACTGCTGGAATGTGGACTGCCTTCCTGACTTCCGTTTTCCTTGTAAGTTATAGTATCGGTAGCTTCAAAAGGAGAGAGTGCTTAACCTTATTTTGTATCACCACTTATCATCATTGTGTGATCGCAGGCCTAAATACTTAGTTAAAAAAGGTAATAAGCGTGGTTTGTTTTCCTGGCAAGAGTTTTCGCAGTTAATTGTAACGCATACCGATATGAATTAAAAACATACTTTCTTTTGACTTTATTATTTTATGCGACTTTGGCTAGCAAGCATTTTAAATAAGTACTGATATTATTATTTACTTTTTAGTCCAAAGTGGTTTAAACACAAGGTATAAACACAAGATCTTTATTTTTGCTTGTTTACTACTTAAGGAGTTATATTAGTTTGATAAATTGCTTAATAGATCTGACTTTCATTAAACTCTTATTAGATATGGACAGGAATAAACATGACTAATATCACTTACATGACATAATAGTATCTACTGACATTGTAAAGTGATTTTTTGGTAATATATAATTTTTTGGTGATTTTTTGGTACCATTGGTAATCTTATTCTGTATATTTCATTAGTATAGTCTAACTCATCGAGAGATTATGCGAAAAAATTGATAAAATCACAACCAATGTACTTACAAATTTAGTTATGCTATTTGAATTACATATTTATTATTTACTCTTCGTAAAGTTAAATAACAGTAAAACACGAAAACGTGAACCTTTTCATCATAATATAATTTAGTCCTTACAAATTATATTCTGTTAGCTTACAATAAGGAATTGTTCGTTTCATCAGCTACATAATTATACGTAGGTACATACGAAATTTCTACAATTATCTTGTGAAAACTTTAAATTCGTATTTGACTCAAGTTCGCAAATGTATTATTATACAAGTGTAATTACGTATTCTTTGCTCCAAATCCAAACTGTTATTACTATTTTGTGTTCTATGATTAGTGTGTCTCGTATAGAAAAAATATTATCGAGTGGATAATAACGGCCTTTGTATATGTTTTTATTTCATTTTGTACCATTTTATTATCTGCTATTATTGTCGTTTCATAACAGTTAATAATTATCATTATCACTTTTATGTAATATTGTTTTTTAATATTGGTGAACAATCAAATTCCCGAACTTTCTGAAAATTTGCCATCGTCTCAATCATCATTCTATTATATTTGTATATAACGAAATAAACAGTAAATATAAGGTTTCGAGATTGGAGGGGATTGCAGCACATCCTGCAAATTTAATGCGTATGCCAGACAGGACAAAGGCATTAGCCTCATCCCTTACTTGTCGTGTAGGTTAGGTAGTAGCTATAGCCATGGTTTGTGACAAAATGGTTAAGAGCATTTCTCTACCCTCTCATTTGAATTCGTATTTAGAAAATCGTATATTTGACTAAAAAGTCAACTTAATAATAATTCTAAATAATGTTAATGTAGGGAAATTAAAATTACTATTTATGTCTATGATTGTATAAAATATACACATTTATCGTGAAGTGTTACCATTTCTGAGTAACGCATAGTTCATGCAAAATACTGACGCATTCTTTGGTGAGTATGAATTTAAGAGATTTTTTCATAAAAACATTAGCAAAGACAAAGTAAATAATCCGACGTAACTGGGACCGATTTCCGAGAAATTATTTTCCTTCAATCATATTTTTTTTAGATACTCAGTTTATTGAATAAGGTAAGTAGTAATGGAAACTGAGGTTGGTTTCATGTCGGCAGATGACGTTTCTCCTATTCGTACAAAATATTATTGTTGTTTTTAAGTAAAACAATATCCATTAACTCTTGGTTTCCCATGCCATATAGTCTACGTTCATCATGCAATTTATGCTTTTCTACTTGGGTTTTATAAGACCTCAGATCAGCAGTTGTCATTACGCCGTCTTCGTCATGAGACTTACAGAATTTAGCCTAGATTTCGAAAAAATACAATGATAAAGGCAAAATAAATACTATCAAAGCATAATTGACTTGCAATACCTTTGTGTTGCCAATCGGATTTTAAATTCGATTTAAGTTTTGTTTTGCGATTAATGATAACCGAAATTGACGTTCGCGTAATTACTTTGATTTAAATCTGAATTGTGTCAGCAACTTTATCGATCTGTAATCGAAGTTACTGTTAGTTCGTTTCTTGGCGGTATTTTGTGTACTAAAAACTATTTGTTTAACAGTTAAAAGACTTGTTATATTTGTTATTATTATTAAAGTGCTTCGTGTCAATAATATAGTTCTGTTGTATTGAGAAAAAAAAAGATATATCTGTATTTAATATTTTAAAAAGTATAATTTAGAATTTACAATTCATTAAAATAATGTTTATTATTACATAAGTGACTAGCTATATTTTTTGTGTATATGTCGATTTTTATTTTATAAAAAACTTGTCCTCTGAGTGAAACGTGAATTTTTAAATTAATTTTTATAGATTACCTTGCAACGCCATCTTAACTCAAAATTATGTAGATAGGTCGTTTAAAGCGAAGATGTTAAAAAGAAAAAAGTTGGCATTTTTAAACACGATTGTGCTTTTTATAAACAAGCAAGGGTTGGGATGTTTTCGTTGCGCTGCCGCTGTTATAAATATAGCTCCCTACAAAGGGGAGTTAAGTGTTTCTAACGCACTAATTTATTATTTTTTAATCATGCTGAAGTGTAAACGTTGCTTAATTTATTAGTTCTATTTGAGGTACAACGTTGTGTTTAACTTTTTATACTTAAATGTCTGTTGTAGGTAGACTGCGTAATGATTCAGTCTAATATTAGAAGCATACAAGTACTTTGAAATGTTTTGATTAGAGATTATTATTTTAAAATATTTAAAATTTTGTCCACATTACCATATTTATTAAAATCTAGTTGCGTATTTTATTAGTGAAAAGAAAACAGGATAATCTAATAAGACAAAATTCCTTGTTTATTCTGCGTTTTGTTGTTTACCAGGATTTGCTTGTACTTGAATAGAATAGTCATGTTCTGACTGTTTTGACAGTCATCCATCTTAAACTTTCTTTGCCTTTGCTATATAGGTAATTTTTCTTTTATAACTGTAAAACCATAAATATATTATGTGACCGATATGTAAATTACCTACTGTAGAAATAATGTTGTAAATATCAGATATTAAACATCTGACCTCTGACGGAAGTGCTTTTCGACACTGATTATATACACGCTTGACGCTATTTTACATACCTACAAAATTTTGTTGTATGTACATAATAGTATGGTGTCTATCAAAGACTGTTTGTTCTTATTTTCGTATTTTTCAAGTACAATCTTCCAAGGTTGAGCGAAAAACAAAATGAAAATATTTCAGCTACGGAATATTGTTAATATTTTATAATACCGCAAAGGGTCGTATTAACATAATAAAAGGTCTACGACCTCGTTTCCGACGTTGTGAGATGATAACATTGCCATTAATGTCAGGAATTTTTTTAGGATGCTCTGAAATTTCAGCTTAATGGATTTCGGTTTTTAGTTCGGGAATCTTTTTCTACATTTTCGGTTACGCTTGTATCTATGGTAATTGTAGAATGTTGTTATTTACTTAGCGTAATTTTAAATGTGCAATAATGCAGTTAATAAATAAATAAACATTATGATGTGCATGCTTTCAGTAAATTGTAACAAATAATGCGCAGAATACCTAATTGTGAATTGGCGTTTAGAGCAATTATGATAAATTATTAAAATCGATTCTATATATGTTTGTAACGTCCGTATATTATGTATCACAATCTATGTATCAATTCATTATTCAATTCCTATTATTTATTTATTTTTGTTTGATTTCTGTTATGTTTTCGAGTTGTGTTTTTTATTGGAATGTTATATTAAAATAATTTATTTATGAAAACCTATAAAATGTTAATTAAATTAAGTAGCTATAGTGTACGAACAAAAGAGATCAATTCTCTTCAATAGGTATTAGTAAAAAAAATTTCGTCGAATATTAGACTTATTTCCTATAACCTCATAAAGTATCACATAATAGAGCCACGGGCGCTAATGTTCGGGTTCGGGAGAATTTATGGGAAAAATCGATTGAACGAGCGACCCCTCAGGGGCTGCAGTCTAACAACCCCTTTGAAAATGTACTTTGATGTGGCACGGTTAAAAAACACTGCAACTTTTTACGTCTCTGATGATAATGACCGGTTCCTTGCAATATCTTTAACTTATTTATACGTTAATTTTTTTATGTCTAATGACAGCGTCTGGTAATGAAATGTTTGTAAAGGGCCTTGTAAACGATCAAATAATTTGTCAAACTTCATGTTTTCATATCAAACACATCAAATAAGCTCGCACACGGTCAAACAATTTGACAAACACGTAAAATTTGACAAATTATTTGATCGTTTAGCGACTGTGTTTGATATCTTTTCTAGAACGAAAGAGGCGTATCAATTGATAATACTGATGTGCGTCAGAGGGAAAACATTGTAGACAAAATCCCTACTAATATTATAAACTAGCTTCTGCGCGCGACTTCGTCGGCGTGGACTCCGCTCCTATTGGTTTTAGCGTAATGACACATAGCCTATAGCCTTCCTCGATAAATGGGCTATCTAACACTGTAAAAAATTTCACACAAACAAATTTCACACAAACAAATCGGCCCAGTAGTTCCAGAGATTACCGCGTTCAAACAAACAAACAAACAAACAAACAAACAACCAAACAAACAAACTCTTCAGCTTTATATATTAGTATAGATGTGAATGTAAGAACATCATGAAGCTTTGCACACATATTCTTGGAGGTATTAGAGTAACATAGGATACTTTTTATTAAAAAAAGTTCAATGCGAGCGAAGCTGCGGGTATTAGCTAGTAATTAATAAATTCGTTTATTTGGAGAGTATTTATAAATAAAAAAAATTAACTTAAAGTAGTAGTACCTACATTGAAAGATTTTTATGGTTATACAATTAGTTTATATTTTATTATGTATATAAATAAATACTATAACTTGTTACTATAGTAATAAATTCTATACGACACATAGTTAATAAAACAACTGAAGAAATATTTATCAATTATTATTGTTAGTAGCTTCTATCCATCTTAGCTTGTTTTATTTTATAGAGTTCGATAAATGTCTCCCAAATTAGTTGAAAGCGACACAATACATAATATTTGACAATGTTTAATTTTATCAACTCAAATCATACAACATACGGCCGACTATAATTTTTTTAATGACCTACATTATCTTTTCCTATAGTCTCGTACATCTGCCCTCGGACTTAATTAATTTACACCATTACAATATGGTCATAATGTATGGCGTATATGATATATTGTTACGTCGCACGTTGTAAACTTTTGTTATAGTATAGTGGTAAAGGGCCCTCTATTAAAGCACCCCTTGGATAAATATGGGGTGTGCCCTGTGACGCAAGGGGTTGCCTTTATATGATTTTACGTGCGATTTGAAATATAGATTTATTTGGGGTTATTGCAGTTAATAATAATATTATTTATTGCACACCATTAAAGGATACAAACAAAAGTAGTACAATTAGAGGAAGATGTACAAAGGCGGTCTTATCGCTAAAAGAGCGATCTCTTCCAGACAAGCTTTGGGTATAGGACAGGGCATAGGAAAGCGGTTAAAAAGTGTACAAATAATTGTTATATAAATTACAATAGAATATAAAATTATACACACATACATACATTTAAATTAAGTTAATTTTACAAGCAGAAGTTTTACAGTAATAACAGTACAAAATATGGTCCAAATATGACAAAGAAATTTTTATTGTATCGTAGTGATTAAATAGGATTAATTTTTTATTTGATTACATAGGTTTTTACCTAAGAATATATGTTATAGATTTTTTTTTAATTGTGTATTTTGAGTTTTTAAAAACAAGTTCTTGTATTGATTTATGATTAAAATCATTGATTTAATAGATTTAGGTATAACGATTTTAGTTAATTGATATTTTTATATAAGTTAATTATTATTTTTATTTATCCACACATTTCCTAATATCTCATTTATAGTTTAATTCAATCACGCAAAGAGTAATTTCACTAATAGCTTTCTGTTTTTAGGATTACAATCCACATACGAGGAAGTCATGAAGTTACAATTAAATAAAGTGCTCCGTTATAAAGTACCATTTGGGTTATTGCCATATTGCCGAATTTTAGAGAAATTTCTAAATAATTACTTGTTTGTTAGTTACATTTTAACAAAACATTTAACGTACACAATGTTAGCTAATAACTCACCGCTAAATAAGAGCCTTTTCTGCTCATTGTCTTGAAGTCATATATATGTATTTATTTACATATATACTTATATTTATCAAAAAAAAATTTAACTATATCAATCAAAGATAATCAAATTATCATTTGTATTATATAGGTTGTATACAATATAGGTAACAACCTATAATATCATATTTTGTATTATGGGCCTGTTACGTATAGTACAAATGTTAATTTTCTTAACTTAAGAACAAACGACCGTGTTTTTGTTAATTATATTATTATTATTTATTCTCACCTAGTATTATATAGCAGAATTATAGCAAATAGTAAATACATAAATAAATATTAAAAAACTACATATAAAAATAGCAAAATTTAAGCATAATCTGTTATTTTGTCTCTTCTGATTATCGGTTTTGAATTTGTTACCGACGATATGAATCAAAATGAGATTTTATTTACTGGGTACTACGAGTAGATATACATATGTACTTGTAAAGTTATAACTGATTAAATTTGACCCATACAAAGACAGTATACGCCGAAAAGCAAATAAAAACTTACGAGCTGCTATTTAACTTAAGAAGCTTTTAAGTTCAATTGGTATAAGTATCTCTTATTGTACTTTGTTGTAATTTTACACATTGTTTTGGTAGCGAGGACAATACATTTTAATAGCAATATTAGGCAACATATACAACAATTAATGTTCTAGCTACTTATTTGTGATACTAACTTTGGACTATGAATCTGCAATCGGGATGTAACGTGTTGTAAATTGGTACTTTGACTTTTTGTGATCTTTAGTTGATATAGTTTTGATAGTTTTAGTAATGTGTAGAAGAGTGGTAGTTTCAAATAATATATTGACTATTTTATCCACCAGTATAAAGATACAATAGTAAATAATATAAAAGTTAACACATTTAATATATTTGCGCGTGTTAAAAATTCTATATGAATATTTTTATTTATAATCCTATTTTTTTTGTTACAGGTAAGTCACGGCATCGAAGTATGTTTGTTTATAGTTTTTTTATAGTCTTTACTGTTTAATCTAGATCTGATTTCGGTCAATTAGTCTTTTAGTCAGGTTTAAATAAATTGTTCTACAGTTTTGAACTGCATATAAAAGTAATTTTGTAAATTCGCTAAACGTTATCTATACTAATATTTTAAAGCTGTGAAGTTTGCTTGTTTATATGTTTGTTTAAACCCGCTAACCTCAAGAGCTACTGGTTAAAATTGTAGGATTGGATACAGGCGGCTGTACGCTATTTTTTCCTCAAATTAACGGGTGTGAACCCGCGAGGCACAGCTAGTGTAGTATAAAGATAAAGTAATTGTATGTTTGAATGTGCTAATTTGAGGAGTCACCAGTTTATCATATTTATTTTGGAATTATAAAACGGACGTGGTTCCCTTCAAATAGTGCAAAAATTATAATGTAATGTTTAACCACTATTGTGCTTAAACATAACGCTGTACAGTCGTAAAAACACAGTTACTAAACGTATTAACCTCTCTTTATTCTTTCCTAAATGAATTTAAAGTTTCAACGTATAAAACATAGTTACAATTTAATATCGTACACGGAAACATTCAGTTAAACTCGCCGTCAACTCAAGTGATGACAATTTGGAGACTAGATGAGTCTTATGTTTTGACTTACTTCCTTTATTATTTATAGCTACTAAACTAGCGGTGTCTCTTTACCCGACTTTGTGTGATGACACTATGTGTAGGTTACCTCGTAACTGGTAGATATTCTGGGTGTGTCTATTTTTATGATTATTTTTGTGTTTCAAAACTGGTGCTTTTCATATTGTATAGTCATTTATATTTGAGCGAAATCTGAGGACTGGCTTTTGAGTTGTCCCTATTAATGAGTATTGTACTATAATTTTACATGTAAAATGCAGTCGATAAGATTCTGAAAGATCGTATTATCTAACCGCTGAAAATTATACACAGCATATATACAATAAAAATTGTTTAAAAAATTACTTCAAACTCGAATTGTCTATTGACAAGGCATTGAATATGATAAGATACCTTTTTTTAAATAATAATTAAAATATTCAAGACATTGAATATGAGAGATACCTTTTTTAAAATAATAATTAAAATATTCAAGGCATTCAATATGAGAGATACCTTTTTTAAAATAATAATTAAAATATTCAAGGCATTCAATATGAGAGATACCTTTTTTAAAATAATAATTAAAATATTCAAAGCATTCAATATGAGAGATACCGTTTTTAAAATAATAATTAAAATATTCAAGGCATTCAATATGAGAGATACCGTTTTTAAAATAATAATTAAAATATTCAAGGCATTCAATATGAGAGATACCTTTTTTAAAATAATAATTAAAATATTCAAGGCATTCAATATGAGAGATAACTTTTTTTAAATAATAATTAAAATATTCAAGACATTCAATATGAGAGATACCGTTTTTAAAATAATAATTAAAATATTCAAGGCATTCAATATGAGAGAATACCTTTTTTAAAATAATAATTAAAATATTTTCAATATTGGCGAATGTACCACGTGATGTGAAATTAAGAAAAATCACATTCGAATCGAGAACCAGTGTGACCGTTTTCAAAAACCGCTAAACTACTGATATTGACAAGATGTAACTTACTTTTCTACTGAAATCTACTAACGTTTTGGAAAAAACTACTGAAATTCTACTGACATAGTTTGTGATTTAAATTCACTTAAATTGATAATTTTTGATGAGACATAAATGATACACAAGTTAATATAATCAGGTTTAATTAATAAATTATTAGATACACACTTTATAACACATGACAATGACAATATACACATGACAATGATGACTAATTAAATTAGTATAGTCTATCCAAAAATAAAAGAATTAAAAGGTAAACAAATATGGCGGAATGTGTAACCAAAGACTACTATAGTGCTGTGATGTATGTTGTTAAATGTCGATATCGGTAAATTTAATATGATGCATTTCTGATGGCGCTATGCAAGGCCATAGAATTAGTGTACTTCCACAGATTAAGTAATAGGTACTACCTCTAATTGAAAATAATATGGATGAAATGAGGAATTAAACTAAATGAAACATTAACATATATTTATTACATTTAGCACACCATACTATAAGGGGGCGTTCAAGTATTACGTAACGCAAATTTTGAAGATTTTCGTTGTAGAACGTAGGAAATATATAACTTCTTACAGTGCGTAGAGTTCTGTCTTACTAGGTACATGGCAATACTAGTTGTTACAGTGACTGTTATTTTAAAATATCAGTGACAAAATACTAGGTACTCGACTACTCGATATTAGTATTCTAAAAATACTACGTTTATCTCGCCTCCTCTTAGCGTAAACGCTTAAGCACAAACGAAATGGAGATGATACCGATTTTACAGACAAACAATTATTTTTTTTGCTACTCTGACAAAGTGAAATCTGTATCTACCGCATATGAAATCTGTATCTACCGCATTATATTATTGGATAGTGTGACTTGACTTACCTCGTAGAAATGAAGTTCGAATAGGAATCCAGTCAACAGCGAAATCGGGGTCCTTAAAACTTTGCAAATAGTCGTCAATACGGAGATAAACACGGTCCAAATGACAAAGAAATCGGAAGTCCACAAACGAAAGCCAAGTTGTTGAGCCGTAGAAACACAAACGCAAAGACAAAAATTTAGATTTAGAGGTTTGGTATCGTTCATCAGGTTTTTATTCGTTCTTAATGGAATTTTTTCATTTCTGGTCAAAACCATGTGCATGGTATACTAGGAAATCCATATAACATTATCTGAATTTTTTTTAAAATATTTTCCTGTTATTTTTGTATACAAATAGTTTGTTGATAAACTGAACGATATAACACTAGCAACATTAGCAGGGTGCAGCCTGTATGTGCGTTTCAAATTAGATTTCCGAAAGTACTTTTCGGTACTTGTGTGTGAGTAAAATTTGTCAAAATTGATTTCCGAAAGTACTTTTCGGTATTTGTGTGTAAGTAAAATTTATCAAAACACAGAGTAACCTCTAACACCTTTTGACACTCACAACCTATTAGATATTACTTACAACACGAACGAAATGGCGATGCATGAAAAGGCTATGTAATTAATATCTAATTTAAATATTTTCTACTTAGAAAGTAATGAAAGTACAGAGAAATGTTAATTAAAACAAAAAAAGTCTATTTGTATTAGGGGCATATTGCCTTAGCCCTTAGCTGGGGCCTGGGGCTGCCTACTATCGTGTAACAACTCCTTTAAAAAAGTATTAGCAAAATTAGCAAATTGATGACAAAGATACACTAAAAGTATTTTCAATGAAATTTAAAGCAAAAGTTACCACAGAGAAAGACATACGGTCTTATTGTCAAAAAACGAAGTAATGCCTCTCTCAAAGTCGCGTTAAGTATGACACTATTTAACTTTTTAGTGGCCGTTTTAACTTTTTTTTTTATTATTTATAAAAAGTGAAAATAAATTATGATTTATAAAAAGTTCGAGTTACTTTTTATGATTTATAAAAAGTTCGAGCTAAAACGCTTTTTTTTAATATCATTGACCTCGACTTTTTATCGATATGAAAGAACAGAAAGCCCTTAACCATAAACACAAGACACAGTAATGACAAATGTCACTTGTAAGTTTGAGGTTACAGCGAATTCGGTTTTCTGCTAAAAAATATTAGTTTGACGATGAAATGGACGTATAATTACAAATATAATGGTAGTGCATGTGATTACCCAGATGCTACAATAATTATCTAGTAGCCATTGTGTGTGATTACACAGGGATTGCGTATTTTTCATCCGGTAAGGTGTTTGTTTACATTTTAATTCTTTTATTTTTGGACAGAGTTTACAAATTAATTAGTCATCATTGTCATGTTTCGGTTTTGCTCAAGAGTTTTAAATTTAATTTTATAGAAACCAAAATTTTTACACCATATGTATCTATAAACAAAAGGTAAAGGTGACCGTCAGCAAGAGTCGAGACCGTTAGTAGAAAATTTTCTTATCTTTTGTTTAGATCCACACAGATATTGTGTCGATGAAGAAATGTTTGTAAAAGAAAAAAATCTTTGTTTCTTCGGCTGTAAAATTATAGCTACATACTAATTAATATCCAAAATACTATTCTTATTTCCTAATTGAAAATCAAAATCACGCTTCCGTAGTTATAATTATTATTCTATTCGCAAAACGGTGGTTCGGGTCGCATACTTTTTTTATTTATTTATTTATACTAAAGTATTATTTATACTAAAAGAACAATATATCTCTGGCCCCCACACTAGGATTCCCTGTGTCGTGGGGTCCAGTCCCTTCCGTTAGTTTGAAATAAAGTGAGAAAGAAAGTGAAACTTAACTTATGCGCTTATTAGACCTTCCTAAGTTCAGAAGTGCTGAATCCAGAAATTTCGCATTTAGGAAGGTGTAATCGCATTCAGTCAGTTAGTGTTCTGAATTCAGAAGCAAGGATGGTTTCTGAAAGTCAGTGTTGCCAATGTAATATTGTGATTGCCAATGTAATTGCCAGTGTTAATAATGTAATATATTTTAATATAAAAAAACTTTTAAAAATTAACATATTCAATTAACATACTAAAGCAAAGTATTCAAAATAATTTATTTTCTATTTTAAAAACCTTTGAAAAATAATAATTATTTTTTTCAAGACTCTATTCTCTGTTGATATCTTTCCTCGACAGATGGCACTATAATAGTAACAGATCAATTGTATTATAAAGTCTGTGGTAGTAATGGACTGAAAAAATACATCGATGTTTTACAGAAGCCCGGTCGTGACATGTGTACTGCAGACATACATAGTATGTCAACTATCTTTTTGTTATTAAAGTTAAAATCATAAATAATTAAATTATAAATTATTATCAGTAGAGAATGATGAGAATGAGAAATGATTTAATTGTCTGATAACATATATTTATATTATGTTATTCTAAATAATTAAAAAATCTGTTTCTTAAAAAAAATAACCCTAACCTATCTAACTTCAAAATTTATATAATGTGACAGTAAATATTAAATAAGTAAGAATAAAAATATATTTAAGTAAAAAAAAAATCTAAAATCTACGAAATTCACAAAAAGCTTTCTATATAATTATGAGTAGGTACTATATACTGAAAAAATATGAACATCTAAATCGACGGTAGATAAAGTACTTTTTGCCTTATTTTATTAATCTTAAAAGGTTATCTGGTAATCCGAGTAATCGGACGATAAAATTAATTTATTCATCCGATTAATCGGACAACTAATTTATTTTATTCATTCGTTTAGCGGACAACTAGGAATAGCCAAAATATTTAGTATATAAATGGATAATTAAAATAAAACATTTATTTCTCATTGTTTTAATACAATATATAAGTACCTAAGAATAGTTTTATTTTTTTAATACAACAGTTACTTGAAATTCATTTTTTGCCACCAAGGTATTTGATTTTTGAGTCACCATATCAACAAATACTAATTAAGTGTTTAATTCTTAATGAAAACTTATCGCCCTACTGATAATAATTTATAATTTAATTATTTATGATTTTAACTTTAAAAACAAAAAGATAGTTGACATACTATGTATGTCTGCAGTACACATGTTACGACCGGGCTTCCGTAATGTTTTTTTCGATTCAATGCATCAGATAGTGGCATCGATGTAATATCGATATATCAAAAAATACATCCATGTTTTCCATACATTGTTTCCAACAAAGTTTTAGGGAATACATTTTTTAGGGTATTTTTTGGGAATTTTTAATTCATCGGAACGTAATATATTATTTTTATTTAAAAAATTATTAAAAAATAACAATTCCTAAATTATCAATTTTTAAAAGAACATGTTCAATAAACATACTAAAGCAAAGTATACAAAATAATTTATTTTTTATTTTAAAACCCTTTGAAAAATAAAAAATAAAACTATAAAACTTCCACTTATTTTTAAATAATTTCGATTTTAGGTTTAGGCCTTGTTTAGGCCTTTAGGAGGTTTTGTTTTTAATTTAGGGAATTTTGTTAAAAAATTTCGAGCAAATGTTTTTTCAAGAGTTGGCAACACTGGTGGCCGCATTGTTCTATATTTTATTAATCTATTTTTAATAAAAACTCATAAAAAACATTTTTCTAGATGTCATTCCGAATCGAATGAGCTATCGCACATATTTTTAGGAGCTTTATTTCTATTTAACACGTTTTTGAACTCGTTGATTATACTACCTAATTGATAATTCGATAGATACGCATACGTCCGACTTCGTCGCTCTCTCGTAACTGACTGATTCAGCAACTGAAATTAGGAAGGTGTGATCAGAAGCTTCTAACTAGCGTCCTAACTGGCTTTCTGAATTCAGTGACTACATTCAGGATGGTCTAATAAGCGCATTAGCGATGAGCGACCTCGTTCTCCACCTCGCCCCTCGCCATAGAAATGCGCACTCGATTAATAAAATCGTCGTAACTATTAAAATATTAATTATAGTCTAAATGATATAGTGTAAAAGACGAAGTTTAATAAAAGTATTTATTTTGATATAAAAATCAATTTGTTACTACCAAATATGTGCATTAGAAAAATGTATTATCAAATTTTATTGTATTTATGGTTCACTGTTTTGGCAATAATGGCTTACTAATAAGAAATAGATATATGCTGTCGCGGATTTTTTGTAGGATTAATTAAGATAAACATTTCTCTCATACATTATATACATGTAAACTCCACAGTTTTTGCAGAGTACGCCAGAATAGCTAGTAGTTTTTGCGTGAAAGAGGAACAAACATCTATGCATACAAACTTTCGCGTTTATAATATTAGTAAGGCCCTGCGCGCACTAGTGACATTTTGTCACCGTGACGTTTTGTCACTGTCACCGCGTCCATCATCCCTAATGGAGGTGCGCGCACTTGGATGCGTGACAATTCGGTGACTTTTTTGTCCGCGGAGGACGCCAACATGCCCGTGACGCGACAAAATGTCACGTGTCATATGTACGTAGGTTGGCAAACATGGTGTAGAACTTTCCACTTATCAGCCTATCACTCCAAAGCGGGTGAACCCAATACTTTTTATTATTGTATTTCTTTCTATTTCTAAAAACGAGCTCACAGACAACCTATATCTGTATATAATCTGTCACTGCAAGTGCGCGCAGTCGCGAAGGTGACGGTGACGTGACAGTGACAAAGAATTTTTTGTCACGGTGACAAATGTCACTAGTGCGCGCAGGGCTTAAGATACACATACATTCGATCGGCCACTGTAATGCTTCATTTTGTTTTCATGTTTAGTACTTGCACTATGCTCTTTAATTGACGCCAATCTGCTTAAAATTTTAATACTGCAAGCTTGTGATTCGCAGTGATGCCAACCGAGTTAAATGAATCAGTCGAATCACTGACAGTTGTCAGAGGTAATTTGTTTACATTTTCGATGTTGCCGTGTTATGAGAAAAATATTTGCTAAAGTTAAAAATATATCCAGGATATTCTACTGAAATCCGCTACTTTTTCAAAAAATGCTGAAAATCTACTGCACTACCAATTTTACAATGAAAATCTACTGTTTCAGTAGTCAATCTACTGCAAACGGTCACACTGTCGAGAACTTTCTCCGTCTTTGTAGTAGTTAAAGATATGTTATCGAACTGTTACAGTTAAACAAAAGATTCGTTAGGAATCTATCCGAACAAAGGAATAGCTATTTTTTACATTTATGTATAGTAGTGCTCTAAGTACTAAAACCAAAGGGAATAGGTAGAGGGTAGGGTTTAATGTAAGTTGACCCTTTCATCCCTTTGAAATTCTGAAAACATTGAATATTTATAAGCGCTCAAACAGTTATATCAAACAGTTACAATTATTTGTTCTAATCTAAATTGTAGGTCAAATTCGACATTATACGTATTAATTATACTAAGTTTTTGTTTTATATTTTGTGTAATGATTACAATTATAAATCCTTAAAGTTTGTTTAGACGTCGGGACTTTCCCAGTCCAGAAAAATATTTTTAATTATATCTGTTTTTTATTACATATGTGACACTATTGTTTCAATATTGTCGATTACGACACTTCATACAATATTATTATTATTATCTAAACTGTGCTTAAACAGAAAATATTATTTCTATTCGTAATAACATTTTTCTTTCTATGTACGAGTAGATATTGTAATTTTATTAGCTTGCTTTCCTGTTAGCAAAAAACTTTATTCTAATAGACAAAGTTGTCATAGTTTTAAAATGAAATATAATAACAATCTACAATATAAAAAAAGATCAAAATAAATTGAAATGAGAATGTGTTATATTCTAACAAAGCCTATTAAGTGTAACATTAATTTTATTCCACCTCGCCACCCCAGGCGTCTCTTTCAATTTACGTACAAACAGCTTAGGGTTGCCGCCCATTTAACACACATATTAGTTAACTAGCTTCTGCGCGCGACTTCGTCGGCGTGGACTCCGCTCCTATTGGTCTTAGCGTGATGATATATAGCCTATAGCCTTCCTCGATAAATGGGCTATCTAACACTGAAAGAATTTTTCAAATCGGACCAGTAGATCCTGAGATTAGCGCGTTCAAACAAACAAACAATCAAACAAACAAACTCTTCAGCTTTATTATATTAGTATAGATATATTAATTATAATTAGATTCATACATGTCGGAATATAACAAAAACTCAATTATTAACATAATATAGTATTACTTATTCTATACACCTGTATACATTCAAATCATTCACATAAATTCATTTATGTAATTGTATTATCGTAATTTCTCTTACATAATAAATTTGATCGTCGAATAGTGAAAACGTATTTTTTCGTTTTTCTATAGGATGCAATTACTAAAAATAAATGTAACTTTTATAAATATTTAATTATTAATAATTAACTTATAAATATTTCACGATCTTCGTAAGATTGCCGGTGTAGGCTGGATGAGGATTGCGGAAAACCGGGATGTCTGGCGCGAACTTGGGGAGGCCTATGTCCAGCAGTGGACTGCAATAGGCTGAACTGATGATGATGATGAAATGTAACTTTTAAGTTATTATGTTCTTGTGCATGGAATGAACTTATCTAATCACTTCAATCATCTACATTTTTCTATAAGAATGCGATCTTAGAAAATGAGATCTTGTTAGATCGTTTATATTATTGCGGGGTTTATGTTTATATCATACGTTTTTATATATGACGTGCTAAAATATACGTCTTTGTCAGATGTTTTTGAGGTGTGCCTCAAAAATAGCCTTATAATGAAGGCTTGCGATCAATTCATTACATAGGCTTAATTAATAATTTTCCTGGTGTGTTATTTTTTGAGGCACTAGAGCTAAGGTTACTATTATTAACACTTAACTATACGGGACTTACCCCGAATGTTGTTTTGAGTCTCTCGTGACGTTTGAAATGAAGACACAGAAATATCGGAAGTTTAAAAATGACAATTACGGTAAATCTCATCTATACAAATAAATAAAATTGGAGTGTCTGCTTGTCTGTCTGTTTGTTCCGGCTAATCTCTGAAACGGCTGTACCGATATTAACGGGACTTTCACTGGCAGATAGCTGATGTAATAAGGAGTAACTTAGGCTACTTTTGCTTTAGGAATTTATTTATTTTATAACTCTGCGAACTGAACAATAACTTTTTGAAATTCCACGCGGACGAAGTCGCGGGCACAGCTACTATAATATAAGTAAAAGCGTTTTTGAGGCACTTCAAAAGTAAGTAATTAGTATTAGGTCTTACAATACAGACTAAGTATGTCCCGCAGTAAGCTCATTACGTAGGACCAATTAAAACGAATTTAATGAGAATGCGAAAGTAATTAACAATGTACTTTACTTAACTTTAATACCCCCATACTAACTGACTAAAAAATAATTGATATTTTCCTCAATTTTCAATTTAACAAAGTGTTATTCTTCAGGCATACGTAACAACCCTAAGTCGGTTTCCAAGCTCGTAACTATGAAAAATACCATTCTTCCCCCACATTTATGTAACATTAGGCGACTCCATCTCGGTAAATTATATTAGAATATGGAGGCACGAGTATCCAGTGGAGATGCAATTCTGTGACGTTTATTTGGTGAACCAACTTTGAGGTACAGAACGTCGCTTGTAGTTTAAATGGAAAACGTGTTCTCATATGATAAAGCTGAAGAGATTGTTTCGTCATCCACATATTTTAAATAACGTAGTCCACTGTATTTTCTTGTAACTGCCTGAATGTAGGGTAAGTGTTTTTTGGATAGTAAAGATTGTTTGAGCTGTTCAACTCTTTCCGAAATGTAATTATTTTTTTAATTATTTTTTATTTCTATTTTACTACGGACGTATGAAAAGATTCGTTTAGTACTTGTAAATTAAATGTATTATCTACGTGTTCAATTATTTGGCTGAGAGCAATATCGTTGCTGATTTATTCATGTAAGGTTTGATTTATATTTAGTTACGTATAATGGGAATATATCTGTTCAAGAACATTCAGATTTCAGTCAACTCCATTAGTAAGCGCCAAGGGGCTTACTTTGGAAGCGTTTTGTCGAGTAGTCTACTCATCTGTGTCGTATTGTTTACAGTATTCCAGAATCATGACTAAATATAATTGCCTTGGTTTACTTAATAGGTAATATATTAAGGTAAAATTATGTCTGTAAAGTTTATATTACTTTTATTTGCGTGTCTCGCATGATTACTTTTAATTATGTTAAGAATATAATTACATTATTTAATTTTCCTAAAATGTGTAATAAGAATGATTCATCGATTAAATATGTACATTTATATTTAAATATTAAGCGTGTTGGTACACGTAAAATGGTAATAAACGAAATAACTAGTAGGCTAGTTTAATTTAGTTACAGAATTAAGGATTTATTTTGATTTCATTACGCAAAATTAAAATACGAACTGTCGCTTAAATCGTAGTGAACCAGTGTTATCTTGAAGTATTATCACATTTATTGTTTATGCTTTGAACGCACAATCTGATGGGAGTTGTAGTAACAAGCGTCGATTGATAAGCGCATTATATACTTGCGATTTTATGCTCGTATTTAATATGAACTAAGACAATTTTGTCTTATTACTTTGTAATAATTGGTTAGTAAGTAGTACCTAATACAGTTCGTTATTTAAAATATATCAGACAACAGCATTTCTGTTGTTCGTGATATATATTTTTTTGTTCAAATCTTTAAGCACGTCGACGTTTCAGTAGATGATTTTTGCAATTCAATCACGTTGACTTTTATAGTTACTGTCTATCGATGACTTCGTTTTATGACCTATGTTACTTACGAGGTGGTTCTAGATTCAATAGTTTCAGAAATTATCCATTCCAAAAAAAAAAGAAAACTGTTTTTCTTATTAATATAAATAATGAATGGAATTATTTACATGCGTTATCTGATATGTAGACTCATACGCTTTATTAGACAATTATCAAAGTAGCGAATAATTTCGTTGTAAATAATGTTATCTTTATATCGGTTTTGTTAACTTATACAATATGATGAATATAGTAATATGTATACATTTTGCAACAATTTTGTGTAAAATATTCAAAACGATATCATATTCTTTTAATGTCTCTATGGTAGATAGCCGGACTACATTGAGCTTCACCCTCGAGGTTGATGTTCATTCGTTATTTCATTCATTGATATAATTTCTGTTTCCGTTGTTATGGTCAGACAAAATTATAATATTTCTTTTAGTACGAGAAAATAATTTGAAAATTTAAATGTTTCTAGATGTACTTTACACTTTCACTGGCTTTTATTTTATTATTTGTCAGATTTACTCATAATTTCGATTATTACTTCACTTTGACTTATCGTAGCGTAATATTTATTGAATAAGCAGAATAATTTTTAAATTAGGTGTGTTATGAGTTTATGACTTACACACACATATAAATCTATATATATATATAAAAGAGATTTCCACGTATATATTGACTTATCACCGATATCTCTGGAACCATAAGGCGTAGAGACTTTAAATTTGGTAGGTATATTCCTTTCGCCGAATAGAGGTCAGCTAAGAACGGATTTTACGAAATTCCATAAGGGGGGGGGGATTAATGGGGTTAATAAAATATATGGTAAAACAACATTTGGCGGGTCAACTAGTAAGTAAATATAATTATTTCGGATAAAATTGTCTCGTCTTAAGTCTACGCTCGTCTCAACTTCACTAATACTTCAAGAGTGATAGCCGGCCCTCACGCAAGCGTTCATGTCTAATTCACATCACCGTACTTGGCAGGTAGATTGTAGGAATCGGTCCTTTGTACCTGAGTAGCTACTTGTACATACGTAAATGTTGAATGGGAAATGGTATACAATTTTCTTGTTAGACGGCTTGAATGTAGATGTTATTATCGCTTTTTGAATTACCGTTTAAAAGTTAGTCTATTTCAAGGCAAAAAAAAAATTCTCACTGAACTATTGTCCTTTTTTGAGTATTATTTAATGTACGGTTACTTTTAAAATATTTTAAATTCATTAAAAGGTTTGACGTCATCAGCTACTTACTATTCATAAAAAGAAAAAAATAATTAATCGAGTTAGTTGGTTAGGTTATTAATTGATATAAATGAAATTTATATATATTTGTAAAGATAGTAACAAACGGTATATTTTACTAGCTGTGCCCCGCGGTTACCCCCGCGTTAATTTGAGGAAAATCATAGCTATAGCTTTTCCTAATGTCAAGTTTTTAGGTGTGTTTTTCATTGGACTTTCATACAAACAATCATCCCCTGTTTTAACCCCAAAAGGGGGTTGATTTCTCAAAATACATTATTAGTACACTTCAACACCATCTATAGAGCATACATTTTGAATTTCAAGTCTCTTACTTCAAAAACATAGGACTTTCATACAAATTTCCAACCCCCGTTTAACCCCCTTAGGGGTGGAATATCGTAAAACCGGTTCTTAGCTGACCTCTACTCGGCGAAAGGAATATTCCTACCAAAATTCAAGTCTCTACGCCTTATGGTTTTAGAGATATCGTGATGAGTCAATGGGTGGGTAACTCTTTTATATATATAGATAAATATAATTGTTCTCAAACTTTATTATTTACACCAGAAAACGAAGTAACTTTTCTGGTTTTTATATTATTGTACTGTAGTAGCATAAAAATGTTTTGAAATAATATTTTTTTAGAAATACTTAAATAGTTTTTCGTATTTGTGCGTAAACCCTTTAGGTTTTTATATTATTTTTTACACATTCCTTTTAAACTGATTCATACTGTGTTCACATAGTGTTAGTTACAAGAATCTATTATAAAAAATGTATGAAATATCCTAAAAGAAGAATTTATTTTTAAATGGAGTTGCTCGTACGGGTTAAAAGTCAATCCTTCCAAGTCCCAAGTGATTATCATGGGTAGTCCAAAACTAGTCAGTAGCATTGATTGGTCACTTGTACCTCCTGTACTTTTCAACAATACTGTTTTGAATTTTAGCGATAAAGTGAAAAATCTAGGAATAACATTTGATCGGCATCTCTCCTGGTCACCTCAATTAACCGAGCTTAGCCGGAAATTGTTTGCAGCCATCGGCTCTCTCCGTCGACTCCAGTACTTTCTTCCCTTGCCTACCAAAATTGCGTTAGCACAATCACTACTTTTACCAATCCTTGACTATGCAGATACGTGTTTTCTCGATCTCAAAGAGGAGCAACTCAATAAGCTTGAGCGCCTTCAAAATTTATGTATAAGGTTCATATTAATTGGTCTTCGCAAATATGACCACGTCTCCGATTTTCGCAGTAAACTCAAGTGGCTCCCAATTCGCCTTCGCAGGAATACCCACGTACTTACTCTACTTTACTGTGTTCTTTTCAATCCCAATGCCCCTCATTACCTTAAAGAACGGTTTACGTTTCTTTGTGATTCCCACGAACGTTCCCTTAGATCTGAATCCAATTTGCTTCTGAAAATTCCTTCCCATTCTACCTCCTTCTACTCCAATTCCTTTACAGTTAATGCTGTCCGCCTGTGGAACTCTCTTCCGCTTTCAATAAGACAAGCTGAAACGCAAGCTTGCTTTAAGCAACGTCTTAAAAAGCATTATACGTCGCTCATTAAGTCATAACTGTCGTGATTTGAAGCTTATTCGTATGTATATAGTTATATGTATATTTATGTATGGGTGTATTTGTGTATTAGATGTTATATACTAAAAGAATCATTTATATTTAAAATATGTTATGTTTCCTAAGTCTATCATATCATAGTTTATATCTATGTATTTCTGATTATTCCTCGCATTTTTACTATTAAATACGTAACTAATTTGTGGAACGTTATTTACTCTAGGTTTTTTTTCCTCTTTAACATGTGCACACTTCTAACCGCTGCTACTGTATCGTGTCCTGTACCCAAAGGTTATCTGGAAGAAATCGCTCTTTAGCGATAAGATCGCCTTTGTACATCTTGTATTGTATCTCTCTTTGTTTTTATCTGTATTTCGGTGTACATGAAGTATAAATAAATAAATAAAATAAATAAATCAATATATATTCAAACGTTTGATAAAAAATTCATCAAATCTCAAAGAAAAAAATAATAATATCCACCACTTAGATACTAGTTTTCGAAGTAAACAATCCGATTCAACAGTTAAAACAGTTAATGAGTGATGTGATACTATCGATAGAACTTTCGCTCTATCTGTCTGAGCGCGGCGTAAAGCCCCCGCATAAATGAACAAACTTTATCGATAGAACTCTGATTTGCATTATACGTGTTCACTCAGTCATGTTTGTGTGGGATTAGGTTGAAGTTATATTGAATATTTCGTGCTATATTGTACGATATAGTTTTATATAGCACGAGAAAAGTATGTTTTGTCCGTCTAAGTGTTCTATGAATATATATGGACTAATTCATATTATTTAATTTGCTAAACAATCTATGATGTTTGAATATGGTAAATGAAAATATAATGAACCTAAAGGAGTTATACTGTACCATTTTGTAAATATCTGTACTGCAAATAAAAAGTATTGGAGCTTATTTTGTGAGACTTAGAAACTCTATATAGCGTTCTTTCGACGGAGCGAGAGTATTGAAATGTTTTAAAAATATCGATGGACAACAACCTTAACACAACACGTCCCATATTGCCATTTGACTTTGTCCAGTCCAATATCACGTATAGTCCGTTCTTAGAAGGACCGCAAGGTCATCATAACCCGAATAAAAAAATTGTATACCCTTATGTCTCAGATGTTTTATGGGTTTCATATAGGTAATTTACATAATATTATATGACTGTAATTTATTAGGATTTTATAAAAATATGTTGGAACACCATTAGAGTAATCAAAGGTGATACGAGTTCGTTAAATTATTTATAGATAAGTAGGGATTTTGCAAATATAGTCTCATTTATATTTTTTGTGAAAAAGAAAACTTCGCGTAAGGGATTGTGTTGAAGATGTTAACTGTAAAATGCTGTTTTGACTGGAGATATTTTAAATAATTACTTTAATGTATAAGTTGTCTATACTAAAAATGTTATAAGTTCGGTTTTATTGGAAAGAATGAAATTGTCAATGTTGTCAAAGTTGAAAATTGAATTGTTGCTAGTTTCATATATTTTTAACACTGTTAAAAATATATGAAACTAGAATAAAATGGCATGCTAAATGGCAAAGCTTGAAAAGGAGACTTAATCTATACTAATATAATAAAGCTGAAGAGTTTGTTTGTTTGTTTGTTTGTTTGTTTGTTTGTTTGTTTGTTTGTTTGTTTGTTTGTTTGTTTGAACGCGCTAATCTCAGGATCTACTGGTCCGATTTGAAAAATTTTTTCAGTGTTAGATAGCCCATTTATCGAGGAAGGCTATAGGCTATATATCATCACGCTAAGATCAATAGGAGCGGAGTCCACGCCGACGAAGTCGCGCGCAGAAGCTAGTTATATTATATAGCTTCGTTTAATACTTATCGATTCTGATTTTCAAGAATTTTGTGGAAGAAAATTAAATATATACTAATATATAAAGCTGAAGAGTTTGTTTGTTTGGTTGTTTGTTTGTTTGTTTGTTTGTTTGAACGCGGTAATCTCTGGAACTACTGGGCCAATTTGAAAAATTCTTTCGGTGTTAGATAGCCCATTTATCGAGGAAGGCTATAGGATATGTAGGGGAGACCAGGTATGAAAGTAACACGGGATGAACGTAACAAATGAGTTTTTGAACAAATTATGTTGGTTACAAAGACGGCTACTTTACCAATATGCGGCATTTTGAATCCCCCCTTCCCTCATTAGCGCTTACGGCGCTGTGCCGCCAAGTTGTGGACGTAATGAGTCGGTGCCGAAAAATTAGGCGTAAAGTAAGTTTTGACCGTTTTTTTCAACTGTGATTGTTTTAATTATGTAATGTTTTAGCTTGTGTGTTATTTGTGAGTAAAATAGCACAACTATTCGTCTTTATGTTTTGGCATCGGGAATGACACTTTTATAACAGTTTTTGTAGGCTATAAGCACGTGTTTGTCATAATCGGGAAAATTTATAGATCGGGATGAAAGTAACAACTTGTTACTTTCATCCCGAAAAATACAGGCAGGCTTTGCTTGCACAGGATTTTGGCCCGTCAACCCGCAAATATTCACAGACGTGGACTTTTTGCCCAGCACTGCTAGTGATCGACCGTTAGAAGATGTTCCAGCTTCTTTACCTGATCCTATTCCTTCAACAAGTCATCAGATTGGCGCAATGTCCTGTTCGCCACCATCACGAGATCAAGCAATTTCGACTGATAATTTACTGACCGTACAGGGCGAGTTACGCTCACCATTGCCATAAGTAACACCACCATGGGTAGGTTCACCGTCTTTGCCAGCTTCACCGCCTTTGCCAGCTTCACCATTATTGCCAAGACCCCTCCTGAATTAACTTTCCCACCAACAACTACATGTTTCGGAAGTAGATGTGTCAGTATTCACATCCGCATCGACATCAACTCATAATTTACAAATCCCATCTACTTCTTCAGCTGCTTTCCAGGAAGTTACAATGATATCGTTTAGTCCCTATGAACTTAAGCCTCTACCAAAGGCAGGACCTAGGAACAATAATGGAAAGGTAAGAAAAGGAAATATAGCACAAAAGACGAAAAAAGATACTAGAATAACAAAAGATACTAATAAAAATTCAGATGGCGAGGATTGTTTTTGTCTAGTCTGTTTTGAATTTTTTGCAAATAACAGGTCAAATTAAAAGTGGGTACAATGCCTCAAGTGTCACCAATGGGCTCATGAAGAGTGCATTAATAACGAAAGAAGTTCTATATGTCATAAGTCATAACTATTTGTCGGACTGAGATTGTTGACCACTTTCAAAGTTTTTTTATTTATTTATTTTTTTGTTTCAGAAGTGTTTAATAATTAGTTTTGATTATTATGACATAATTGTGAGTCCTAAAAGGCTGATTAATAAATAAGAATAATAATGTTGTATTGTGATAAATAATAATGTTGATTATGAAAGTTACTTTGTGTTTATTTGCATTGTTACAACCATCCCCTGATACTGTTACAACCAACCCTACCCCTAGGGATAGTTGTAACAGATTCCAGATATTTTTTTTGCTCAATTTTCTCAAAAATACCTATATAATTTGCATTTAAGGCGATGGTTAAAGATAGCTGAAACACTAATCTATCATTTGTATTGGTTTGAATCTTGATATTCTAAAAGTTATGTGAGACATAACGAAATAACCGAAAATTGTTACGTCCATCCCTGGTCTCCCCTATCATCACGCTAAGACTAATAGGAGCGGAGTCCACGCCGACGAAGTCGCGCGCAGAAGCTAGTAATTAATAAAAATCTTCAGGCTAATTTCTTAAAACAAATTGGATAGTTTATTTGCGATAAATACCTAAAAATATTAAGCTTTTCTTTTTTTTGTTTATCTTTATTTTCTTAATCTCTATATTACTATTTTAAGGTAATAATTATTAAATTATTATTAGACACTAATCAATTTCGAGTCTAGACATTATGATCTAAATAAATACGGTCTGTATAAATATTTTTGATTTTTTAAACATCAAACAATTTTATCAAATAATGTAATCTTGTTAATCTTATGTGTATAATAAAATTTAATCTTAACTAGCGACCCGCTCCGGCTTCGCACGGGTGCAATGCTGATACTAAATATAAAATAAATATTATAAAAAAAAATATTTGCAATCTAAGCGCAAAAATGTGTTTATTTACGACATCACATTAGAAAACTTTAAAACTATCAGTGTTCCTCTACTATATTATGCATGTTTTATACATATAAACCTTCCTCTGGAATCACTCTATTTATTAAAGAAAAACACATCAAAATCCGTTGCGTAGTTTCAAAGATCTAAACATATAAATACAGACAGACAGACAGCGGGAAGAGACTTTGTTTTATAATATGTAGTGATGTGTGTAAATGTTCTCTGAAACTTTACTGAAAATTCTGTTACTAGTAATATATTTGATTTGACAGTATCATTACTGAAAATTCTGTTACTAGTAATATATTTGATTTGACAGTAAATTTATTAAATATCATAAGCGTAAGTCTGTATTAGTTCAGTCAATCAAAATTAATATATACTTTAGGCCTGGCTATTAGTCCTAATGTCCGTTCTATTAATAATCTACAAATTGTGAAAAAGTAGATTTAGTTTCCTAAAAAGGCTTAACAGTTTTAGCGACGCATTGTCGTAGGGCTATACAGCACTAACAGTCGCTCTTACATTACACTTTGTATTCTGTGTTTTCTGAAACAGACCACCTGAAATGTTTTATTTATTTATTATGAGGTACCTAATAGAAGTGGTAAAATTATATTTAAATCATAAGAATTTAACAAGGTCTGACGTAACATTGATTGGACAAAATCACGTGTAACGAACACGGCGTGTTATTGAATACACGATACTAATCTAACCGCTCGGACGTGGAGCCAATGAATCGTATCAAACGGTAATTGACAACCGACACCTGTTCGTTACACTTAATGCCCTTTAATTATAACGATCGGTTTTGTGATTAATTATACGTAGATAGCTGCGATCGATAATAGTTTTAGTCGTTTCAGAGAGTTAGCCATAAAATCTAAATTAAAGTAAAAAGTTACTTCATTCAAGTCACCAAGCGGGCTTCAAAAGCACCTTTGAATTATCATTTTAATAAGTTAAAGCTATATTTGTTTTAATTAATTAACTATAGTTAAAAGTGAAACTACCACCGATTCGGAATGTAGATTTTTCTGAGAAGAATTGGCCAGAAACTCCGCAAATACTCTTTAAAAAAAGTTTTTGTTTTATATAATTAATTAATTAGTCATATCGTGCATGAAATACCACTAAGTTCACAAATCTTTAAAATTTATATAATATTTTATAGCCTACGACATTTAGATGTAATTGTATTTTAGAACATTCAATTAAGAGCAAAGAAATGGTACATATTTGATCCGTATATTGTGAAAGTCGTACATACTAGTAATGTTTTTGTCTCTTTATGATTTAACTAGCTGACCTGGCGAACTTCGTACTGCCCTTTTTTTTCTTAAATATAATAATTACATATACCAAAATAAAATATAGCCTATGTTTCAAGTTGGATCAAACTGCACACGGTGTGCAAATTTGATTAAAATCGGTTAAGTGGTTTAGGAGTCCATTGAGGACAAACATTGTGACACGAGATTTATATATATTAAGATGTATTTGTAGTCTTCAACTTCTCTTCAAAACGTTGTTGGCAAAAAATCGTAGAAGTCAAATAATAATAATAATAATAATAATAAGATTTATTTATTTTCTCACCACAATATTGCATACATGACATTTGATAGGTACATAAAAATATTAGCACTAATATTGTGGGAGACTGGTGCCTAAGCTAGGCTCGAGGCCTGTGTTTCAGGACACCAGGTCTCCACCTCTTAATAAAGTACATTTCAATTATCATCATCATACGGGCATTAACAATTTTGTTGCAAACAATATAATATCAGATAGTAAATTTATAATTATATTTATATCTAAGGCTAGTATATTTTATGTTATTCATGGTTCGATATGGTTTAGTTGGTGTGTGTGTGTGTGTGCGTGTGTGTGTGCGTGTGTGTGTGTGTGTGTGTGTGTGTGTGTGTGTGTGTGTGTGTGTGTGTGTGTGTGTGTGTGTGTGTGTGTGCGTGTTTAAGGGGCGTGTGTTTGTGTATGTTATAAGTACTCTAAGTTAGGCCAGAAAGAGTCGCTTCAGTGTCATCATAGTTCAACCCCTGTAGCCATTCAGTTAATTTCCGTTTACACCTATTTTTAGTGAGGTTGAATATAGGTAGGAATCTATTGACTTTGTTGTATAAGAAGCCACCCACGCTGCAAAAAAAAATCACTCACTGTCACCCCTCTCCGTTTAGCTTTGCTAGAACATTTGTTAACAAAAGCTTATTTGACATCTAAAACATAAATATTTATAAAATTAACAATTTAAATATTGATATATAGTAGGAGGCTAGGAGCTAAAGTCGACTTCACCTATCTCAAATAGCTAATTTTTAGCAAACCCGTTTGTTTTTTTTTTATTTTTTATTTACTAAAGTAAGTGATACTATAGTATTAATATGGTACTGATTTAATTTTTCCTTATTGTACGTCTAATCCTTTAATATCTGTCTGTTACCGGTCCTTTTTGGGTGTGCTGGAAGAAATCTTTTGTAGGACATCCATTATACGTGAATCTCAATGACAAATTCATATTAAACAATATATAAAAAAGATTTCCACCCATATCACGCTCATCACGATATCTCTGGAACCATAAGGCGTAAAGACTTGAATTTTGGTAGGAATATTCCTTTTGCCGAGTAGAGGTCAGCTAAAAACGGATTTTACGAAATTTCACCCACAAGAGGGGGTTGCGGGAGTTAATAACATATATGGCAAAACAACGTTTGCGGGGTCAACTAGTAGGTATATTATATAATTCTGTACGTATAGTAAATGGTTAAATATATAAATATGTATCATTTCAGCCTATCGCAGTCCACTGCTGGACATAGGCCTCCACAAGTTCGCGCCAATAATGGCGTGAACTCATGTGTTTTACCCATAGTCACCACGCTGAGCAGGCGGGTTGGTGACCGCAGGGCTGGCTTTGTCGCACCGAAGACGCTGCTGCCCGTCTTCGGCCTGTGTACTTCAAAGCCAGCAGTTGGATGGTTATCCCGCCATCGGTCGGCTTTTTAAGTTCCAAGGTGGTAGTGAAACTATGTTATCCCTTAGTCGCCTCTTACGACACCCACGGGAAGAGAGGGGGAGGCTAAATTCTATGCCGTAGCCACACAGCAAAAATATGTATAGTATGGGTTTACTGGTAGATATCTCTTTTAGAGATAAATAAGCCCTTTCAAACTTCCTATAAATAACTAGTGTAAAATTATTTAAAGCAAAAAACAAAACAAGTGATCGAAATTCGACTATAATTTAACCACAGACTAAAGAAAAAATAATTTTGTAATTGCGATTCGATAAAAATTATTTATGTCTTGCAATATTATACAGAACATAGAGAAAATAGTAAGCAGCTTTAAAAGTATTGTATATCTTTCCGAATTGCTTTCAGTTTCTTACTCAGCTTCTTAGGTCGAACTTTTTCCTTTAAACTTCTTGGTCACTCATCGGCGAAGTCTTCGAATGCCAATAAAAATGTAGGAAATTTTTATATTGAACTAGCCGACCCGTGCCCACTTCGTTGGGCGTGAATTATTTTTGTGATGCAAATAATATACTTATACTTAAGTTTTCATCTCGCTCACATATAACTACCACCCTCTGTTTCAACCCCAAAAGGGGTTAATTTCTAAAAATACATTATTAGTACACCTCCACACCATCTATAGAGCATACATTTTGAATTTCAAGTCTCTTACTTCAAAAACATAGGACTTTCATACAAACTTCCAACCCCCGTTTTACCCTCTTAGGGGTGGAATTTCGTAAAACCCGTTCTTAGCGGATGTCTACTCCCTATAAGAAACCTACCTACCAAATTTCAAGTTTGTAGGTGTTATAGTTTCTGAGATTTCGTGATGAGTGAGTGACCTTTCGCTTTTATATATATAGATGAAAGCTAAGGTAAATTTTTATTTGAAAGTTTCTCTTACTCTTTATTTCGATTAAACGCAGTTTTTTATATTAAATATTATAGCTATTTAAAACAAGTAAAGAAACGTTATATCAATTATACAATATTAGTAATATTATATTTATGGTGTGCCTGTGACTTTATCTTGAAATCTGGGATGAAGTTCGTCTCTAGTTGGGATCTTCTACCTTATAGCACTAAACTAACGTCAACGCGGTTCATAAAGTTTTTACTACCTAAGTTATACTAATATAAAATATAGATGAAGTGGTTTATTACTTAATAGGATTATTGTCGCGGTTTCCAATTTACCCATACTATAAAGTGTGTACATTTGTCCGAATATTGATTTAGTATTTAATGGTCTGTGTTGTCTGTTTGCCAATGATGTTCATTACGGACTGGTGAAGTCTAGTGTGTTTGATTTTTATTTAATTACGAACTATTTAGTCTTTTGTATTAGATATCTCTCACAATAATTTTCGTTTACTTTCTCGCTTTCATATTATTTGATTTTTAATTTTTTGAAGTGAAACTTCTTTAGGCGCATGAGGGGTAAAATTTGAGTGACCGGTAACGCGGCAGCGTCATGACTTTTAGTACTTGGATGGGTGACCGCCCGGGAACACCGCGTGACGTTGGCTTTTTTTAACTAGTTTTTTTTTTTTTAATTAGTTTGCCAAAAAAGTTTCACTTCTGACATGTGTACTTTGTACGCACGCAATTTTTTTTTTAACACGTACTTATAGTGTGATGCTTTATCTCCTATCTGTATTACTATTGAATCATTATTTATATAGATTCAGAAGTTTAAGAATTTGTTGATTACGCATAATATTTACAAACAAACAAATAAACCATTAATTTTTGAAATATTTAAGTAACAGGTTAAAATGTTCTTAAATTCACCTGTGCTTGTAACCAATCAACTATAAATTCAGGGCTAGCGCTCAACCAAGCGGAATAACTACAACAAATAGACATGGTATATCGCACGTGTGTAACGTTATAATAGGTAATAACTATCGCTTCCGCTTTGTACGGTCACATAGGTGCTTGATTTCAATATGATTTAACCTTAATTAATTAATCTTTAATTAGAAGTTATCATTAATATTTAGACAAAAAGTCTAATATTGTGCAGTGATTATATTTCGATTTTTTTTGTATGGTACTCTGTAATTAACACTGAAGTCAAAATTGTATATGTCGGTACCTGCGATATTGTTGATGTTCACCTACCGTCACTTATTCTATTATTTGAGTCTTTCTAACATGTATGTCGGTATCTGCGCTATTGTCGACATTCAACTACCCTCCCTCTATTATTCGAATCATTCCTTTGTGCATAAAAGACCGATGCAACCGCAGCTAAGGCAGTCTTGGCTCTGGCGTGGCACGTTGCACTTGTGCATCCTGCTAGTAGCTTAACCTCGACTCTTCTAATAGTTAGTTTGTGTACACGAATTAATTGTTACATTGTATTGTGGGCAACTCGAGCAGTGTAGGCGAGCGTTTGATACGTATCTTTGGAGGCGCCTCCTTAAACCTAGACTCGGGTCGCAACTCCCGGGCACTGCCTTGAGTGCGATAGATCCGGGGCCCGCTCGGTAAGTCCATTGAATACTAAATAGTTCGTATCCACCCCGTTACCTGATCTGAGTAATTATCTTGTGTTAAACTTATATTGTTAATTAACCAGTCCGGCCATCCGGCATCCTCTCCTCACTTCTGATTCCTACATATATATATTTTTATTTTCTCTTTATTTTGATGTAGACAAACAGGCAGAATAGTAGTGGTTTAGAAGACTTGCTCGCAGATCAAGCCGAAAGTACTATGTAAGTTTGCAACCTGACTGTCGCAGTTTGGAACTGTAAAAGTACTTAAAAAGATGTAAAAGAAAAAAGAAAGAAAGAAATAATTTATTTATTTTTTATATAAATGTTGAAACGCCATTTACAAAATATAATTCAAATCTTTAGTAATAGGTTTATTCAATACATCAAATTCAATGAGAAAATCAGCTGTAAAAGTTACTTTGACGACTGACTTTTCAAAAATTTCAAAGACTCATTCAAGCGCTTTCCAGCGCTGAACTGGTGAGTACCTAAAACGTAAAAGATTTATTTATGCGTTTTGAAAGGTATTAGCTGTTGGTTAGAAATATTTTTGTCTTTAATTTTTTTTTTTTAATTAAAATGTAATATTAGACGTTAGAAACAGGTAAACAGTACTTACAAGTAAATTACTGAGCTCTCTCGATTAGGTAAATGTTGACAGTAAAACTGTTTAAATATAACTAGTGATCCGCCCCGGCTTCGCACGGTTGCAAAAACTATCAGTGTTTCTCTACTATATTATGCATGTATTATATATATAAATCTTCCTCTGGAATCACTCTATTTACTAAAGAAAACCGCATCAAAATCCGTTGCGTAGTTTTAAAGATCTAAGCATACAGACAGCGGGAAGCGACTTTGTTTTGTACTCGTACTATGTAATGATATGTTAAAAGCCGTCAGTTCGTGACAGAGACGATGTAGAGGCAATGAACTAACACCTGGCTAACTGTACGCTTTCTACTTTATATCTGTATTGATGTAAGAGTAAGTTAAATGTGTGTATGGTTTAAGCGTTGTTTAATTCTGTAGCCGTTTGAGCGGCTATATTCCAAAACATACATCATACATACAATAAACGTATATGAGCGTGCGCGTGTGTGTATGATAACATGTTCATTGTGAGGTTTGGACACTATAATCAGTGTCGTAACTCGCTATCATCAGTTGTACAGTACAAAAAATAAATATTTGACATTCCTGTTGTTACAGCTGTCGAATTTGTAGTTAAATTTAACTCTTTCGCGGACATTACTTAAGTACGTTTTAAAACAAAGAAAATTTCTTTTTTGACTTTTCTAATCGTTACTTAAATAATAATAATAATAATGGCCGCGTGGTTCTCGAAAGATTAGAATAGAGCCACCCCTTCCTGTGCGTGGGTGTCTTTGATGAAATTAAAGCAATTTACTTACTAAGATAATGCTTTTTAAATAGATACTTTTTAACAAAAATAGATTTTGGGCAGGTCTTATGGCAATAGCTAAAGCGTTCTATAACAGAACAGTTTGCACAGCAAAGGAATCCTCGTAAAGCTTTGTATTATGAAGAAGAATTCTCAGTTTAAGGTTATCAGGTGACCTTATAACTTTGATTCGTGTACCAAGAAATTCGAATTTCTCTTTTAGGTAAACAGGACCTGACATATGAAATAGTGCACAGTACAGCAGAGATAACATATGAGAATCTCGGCGAAGCTGGATATGGATAGGTAGTCAATTAAACTTTTTACGAAATTCTGAAATATGTTCTTACTTGCGTAAGCCATATTATGTGAACCGTATCACAATATTTTGAAATCTTTCAAGTTTATTTAACTAATTTTCGTGGCGGTATAGATTACAGACGTCAGCGTAGTCCAAGATGAAAAGTAGAAGTGAATGTACCAACGAAATTTTGGTTGGAATAATTGGAAACGTAAAGTTACGTAATCGCCTTAAACAGCTCACGGCAAAAAAACAATTTTCTGCTCACTTCACTAATTTGATGAGTCCATGACAATGTACGATCGAAATATACTCCAAGGTTCTTATTCATAATAATTTTAGCCCTCCTTTTTAAAACTCCCCTTTTCCCCTTTTTGCTCTCCTAAATTGATGATGATAAGACATCTCAAAATTGTAATTCATTAATTAATTTTAGTGCGGCTTAAAAAATACGCAAAAGAGTTAAAAAATTACAATGTTTTTTTTATGTCGTCCTTGTAATAAAAAAATTACGTGCAAATATACAAGATTCGCAACAAGAACATAACACTTCTTGGCAGTCAGGTAATAAGAAAAGGCATCGACACATTTATCTATCGATAAGTATAAGTATTACCCAATGAAAGTGTTATTTATTGAAATGGTTGAGATTACAAAATCAAATTGTCCGAGGTGATCCTAAACTCTAAAATCAAGCCAAGCGTATGCAATATCCGTGTTAGAAATCGTTACGACAGGGTACAATCGTGTTTATGTTAATCAATTTATGTGCTTGTTGTTTATTTACGCTGCGAAAATTACATGAACACAATTTGCAGGTATTAATATTAATTAATCTAATATTGAGTATCGGAGTGATTTAGTTGTCGTGTTTGAATTCTAAATTATGTAAGGGATTATGTAAGGAATGAATTTAGGACCTATCTTGTAACATACTCGTATAATATCTGTCATAATTCGATTCGATTCGAATCGGCGAACATTGGTTTTAACTCACTTGCTCTTCCACTTATACTTCTCGGCTTAAGGGGTAAAATATCGAGTTAAAAGCGTTGCAAAAATAATATTTATTTTAACATGGCTGAAGCGTCTTTAAAATAGGAATAATATGAAAGCCACGATAGTGTAACGAAACGAGCGAAGTAAAGAGTAAACTTAAAATAAATATCGCAATAAAAATATTTCGATTAATATAATTATAATTTATGTGTATAATAACAACCGTGTATAAATAACAACTATAGGTATATAGATGTTTTAATTATTGCATTCATCCCGTAATATCCCACTGCTGAGCATAGACCTCTTTCTCCATGTAGGAAAAGAATTGGAGCATAATCCACCACGTTGCTCCACTGAGGGTTGGTGGATATTTTCCGTACTATGAGTAACGATCGCTATCAGGTATTTATGATAACAACCGGGACCGACTGCTTAACGTGGATCGGAGACGAGGCATGGTGGGGACACCCCACAAGAATAAACATCCAAACTTCTTGAAATAAGAACGTGTCCAGGCTACATGCTACAAATGCTATAACATTACGTTACAACTAAGCAGATTAATAACCACAAGTCAGTCATTGCCGGAACTCTAAAGGCTGAAACAAAAAGTGATGTACAAAGCCAGTGGATAGCGTTTAGAAGAACCCTCGTTAACACACATACCGCTTATTATCTCGACCTTACCGCTTGGCCACGACTACGCGCGGCGAGCGGCGAGCGCCGCTCGGTGCAGCCCGGCGCCGCAAGACGCGCCAGCGGTAGGGCCGTGGCACTCCTTCTATACAGCTATACGATTGTTTTTACCGCTCGCCGCTGCCGCTGCCGCTCGCCGCGCGTAGTCGTGGCCAAGCGGTTAGGCAGTTGACATTGCGGAACATAGCCAGTATTATGAATTCAGTAGGTATCTGAATTCAGCGTGGTGAGACAGTAAGGGGTGTACAAAGTCAGTAGAATGTGTTTAGAAGAACCCTGATTACCACACATAAATCGCCTCTTATCTCGAAATTTTCACAGGCAAATGACACTGCGGAACACAGCCAGTATTATTATAATATTTCGTTTTGTATAAAGTATTTTACATCAAAATGAGTCTTATAAAATTATCTGATATAATCTCAACAGGGGTTATAAACATAAAGATTTGAAATGAAGTTTTAAACAAAACGAATATCGATAAAACGCCCACGCATATCCAAAAATACATTTCAAATCAAAGTCTCACAAAATGGCAATACAGCAAATGGAATTAAAACTGCATTCAAATAAAAGCTGTGCGGCGTGGGTAAAGCATTACGAAGTGTTTAAAGCCAGACTATTTAAATATTTCAACGTCTATCCGACCAGGACTTCGCAACCTAGTCTGTCGCACTGGGGTGGCGTAAAGAGATCGAAAGGGGGAACTAGTGTCTTGAGATCTTTTAGAAATATATATCAGATAATCTAATGTGTTAAGCTTTATACCATTACGTCGGTGTTTCAAAAAAAAAATACATACTTTAATGACTGAAAAATACTGTTAAGGTTTTTCAATTCAATTGTTAAATTATATAAAATTATTCTATGAAAATTTATTTTAGTTAACAGTAAAGAGTATATAAAGAGATAAATAAAAATAAATTAAAAGTAAAAAACCTTTTTAAAAAACAAGCTTTTATTTGAATGCACTAAAACGAAAAAAATAAATTTTTACTTTAAAACTTTTACTATCTACTTATAAAGTCATTACACATAATCTATATGATAGAAAAGCTTGTCGCGAGATAGTACTCGTATTTCTTTAGTTTGAAAATTTTAATAGTTAAAATCAATCACATCAATTTATTTAATTTACTTGTTTACAAGCAAATCTTGCGACAAGCTTTTATATCGTATAGATTATGTGTAATGACTTTATAAGTAGATAGTAAAAGTTTTAAAGTAAAAATTTATTTTTTTCGTTTTAGTGCATTCAAATAAAAGCTTGTTTTTTAAAAAGGTTTTTTACTTTTAATTTATTTTTGACTTTTTAGTCGGTTATTACGTCACTTTATTCGAATTTTTCTTAGCAAGCCCTTTCATTTGATACCCATATTGTAGAAGTGCACTAAAAATAACTAGTCAACACTCTTGGATATGCCGCCATATTGGATTTAGAATGACGTCACAAAGGTAACCATGCATTGGCATCCAAATTGATCCTATATACAAAATTTTAGCTCAATTGGTTGAAGATATCTGCTTCAAAATTGAGTTGCAAGATTTCACCTGAACAAACATACATACATACAAACCATGCATTGTCATCCAAATTGAACCTGTATACAAAGTTTCAGCTCAATTGCTTGAAGATATTTGCTTCAAAATTGAGTTGCAAGATTTCACCCGAACAAACATACATACATACATAAATACATACAAATCATGCATTGTCGTCTAAATTGAACCTGTATACAAAATTTCAGCTCAATCGGTTGAAGATATCTGCTTCAAAATTGAGTTGCAAGATTTCACCCGAACAAACATACATACATACATAAATACATACAAATCATGCATTGTCATCTAAATTGAACCTGTATACAAAATTTCAGCTCAATCGGTTGAAGATATCTGCTTCAAAATTGAGTTGCAAGATTTCACCCGAACAAACATTCATTAAATTTACATACATACATACATACATACATACATTGCAAGTTAAATAAAAGCTTGTAATATTAATATTGTACTTAACATCTTCTTATCCGTTCCGCGTTAGCGAATAGGTCTAATATCATCACGATCACGATCACGATACAGCCTGTAATATCCCACTGTTGGGCATAGGCCTCTTCTCCATGTAGGAGAAGGATCGGAGCTTAATCCACCACGCTGCTCCAATGCGGGTTGGCGGATATATTCCCTACTATGAGTAACGATCGCTATCAGGTGTACATGATAACAACCGGGACCGACGGCTTAACGTGCTCTCCGAGGCACGGTGGGGTAACCCACAAGGACTGCACAAACACCCAGACCACGGCAAACATCTGTATGGCCAATACAAATGTTGTCGTGTGCGGGAATCGAACCCGCAACCGCCCGCGCAACAGCCAATCGCAATCCAGTGCTGTAACCGCTGCGCCAACGCGGCGTCTAATATCATAATATCTATATCTAATATCATATTAAGTGTTAATTATTAAATGAATACAATTTTGTATAAAAAGTAATATTTATATCAGTCAGCTGTTACCTCAAACACACAAATGTGTGTGTAGGTAGGTAATGACCTACCTTAAGTATTCACGACCTGTTGTGTACGTTTATTTAGATGAGTATTTATTTATTTATAAAGCGTATAATGTTAATATTGGACTATTTAAAAAAAAAATTATCACTTCTAAAAGTTTTGTGCTCTATTTAATAATTATAGAGAAAATTTTGTTGTCAATACGTTTACAAAATCTTTGGAAACTAATCCAAAAAAAAATGATGAGAATCTCTGATCTAGACCACGGCACACCCCTTTCATGTAAATCGATGGGGTGGCTGTCTTCGTCAGAACCCATCGTTGTTTTCCTCATTTTCTTTATATACTGGAATTAATGAAAAACTTCCGGTGATCGTTCCAACGTTCGGAATGGTCTTTTTTTATCGATAGCTTTTAAAAGAAGACTCTTTTTTGCTAAGATAAAGGTTAGCTTGTGTAACATGTGTATATATAGTTATTTATATCTTTTTTATTTAGTTCGGTTTAATTAGAACATTATCTAATTTCTGTATCATATAAACTATTCCATCTATTCCCCAAAATGAGGAAATTCTCTGAAAATAGTATGCGTTGTCATTACCCGGAAATAGAGTTATAAAATACGTTTTACTTTATTTTCCTTCAAAATGTAATTTTATTATCATCATTATTTGTAATCAAATTTGTGACATTAAATAATGTAACTAATATTATGTAAACGATAGATGTTAGTACCGTTCGCCTGAGCTACGCTCGTCGCGCGCGTCTCCCAGGACATTTATACCGGCAACCTTCGCAGTCTGCATAAACCCGCCCACGTCACGATAAAAGCCCTTTATGTGCCCTCTGCCCGCTCGATAAGTCTTCGTTTAAAAATCCACGTCTTTTGTACTCTCTCGAAACACCTATTTCTTCCGCCGTAGTGCAGACTCGTGTGTGTTTTTTAGAAACCTTTTCACTTATGCTCTCTTTGTCGGATCGTGTATTGACGTCTTTTTCAGTTAAAGCGCTCGTGATGGTTATGTTTTAGAAAATGCTTTAACGATATTTTCGCTTTTTATATAATTTTAATATTTGTAGTTTTTTTTTCTAGTGTCGTCTCCAGTTTTAATAGTGATATCTTTAGGCTAACGTAGTTTATTCGTTCCTTGATTAGTATTAAATACTAATATCAGTTAAGTTAAAGTACCTGGGTGACCGAGCTCGGTATTTTTATTTTATTTTTTGTTTTTTTTTTTCAGTATTTTTATATTTTAATTTTATTTAAATAATTAATCACGAGTGAAATTAAAAAAAAAAGAAAAAAAAAATAGTTGGAGACTGAGATTCGAACCCGGGTCAAAACGATTTGCAATCCGTCGCTTTCCTAATTACGCTGTTACAGCTATATTAATAATGGTGAAATTAAGCTTCGTATTCTAATGATATTTTTTCATTGCCTAAAAACAGGGACAAAACGACATTTTTTTTTTAATGAATCCTAGCTAGATCAATTTTTCGCCCCCGAAATCCCCTGCATACTAAATTTCACGAAAATCGTTGGAGCCGATTCCGAGATTCAGAAAATATATATATATATATATACAAGAATTGCTCGTTTAATAGTATAAGATATCAGTCTGTGAATTCCTACAGACAGCTGAGTAGTATAAGTTGATTAGATACGTTGGTTAGAAGAAATTAGAATATTGTGGTAAAAACCAGCCATTCTCCTTTTTTCCCTCCCATCATCACTTGAAATGTTCGTGCCAACCTTTTTTCATTTAGATAGTATTTAGAGTTACGTATTTACGTTTTTTTAGTGCTGTAATATTTTAAGATTTAAACCTTAAACTATTAACTCTTTTTAATTATATCGATTGCGTATAAAAATACTTGATATCAATATCCCGATTAAATCTGAGCGCAGTTCCATAGTAACCGCACCAGCTTGCGCCGCAAGCGATCGCAATAAACGTAATTAAAAAAGTTCACCGTAGTTCCGGAGTTATCTAATCATTCGCAGACGATGCCCGCCATTGTTACGGAATGTTGACAGGGAAAATTAGTATAATCTCCGACTTAAGATGCTTTATTGTCGGTATTCGTTGTAATCCCTTTCCTGCGTAATAGGCTCTCCGTTTTCTAATATTTTATGGAAATGTTTTATTGAGATATTGTGTTTGAGTGATATTTTTATTTGTACTACTTTAAGCGAAATGTTTGGCTTATTGAACACTAGCTGACACTGACCACGCTGAAATCTAGGTTTAAAAATAGTTTTTAAATGAGATATAACAGTGATGTCTGTTTAGTATGATTACGCCGCCATAGTTTTTAGTTTCTGTTCCAAGCTGTTCGAATAGTCTCGAAGGCAACTATTATACGAGGGCGGGATGATAAGTAACTAGCCTATTAAGAAAATACTTAACTTTCCGTGATAAAATTAATTTTATTTTTCGACATAGTCTCCGTGAATCTCTACGCACTTATTCCATCTTCGTTTTAAAGCAGTAATGCCTTCCATAAAATGATTTCTTTCGAGGCCTGCAAAATGCTCCTCTACTGCGGCTATGACGTCATCATTTGTGGCAAATTTCTGTCTGCCCAAAAAAGTTTTGAGCTTAGGGAATAAGTGGAAGTCTGATGGTGCTAGATCAGGCGAATAAGGTGGGTGAGGCAGCAAATCATACTTCAATTCGTTGATTTTTGCCATAACTTTAACACATGTGTGAACCCTAGCGTTGTCTTGGTGGAAGATGATTCTTTTTTCGCCAAACCTGGTCGTTTTTGCTGAATAAATTGGTGAAGCTTATCAAGAAGATTAGCGTAGTATTCTCCATTTAATTATTTGACCTTTAGGAAGGTAATCTATCATCAAAATCCTATCTGCATCCCAAAAGACGGAAGCCATCACTTTTCCAGCCGACTTTACAGCCAGCTTTTTTTGGAGCCGAGCATCCCGATTGAGTCCACTGTTTTGATTGAATTTTTCATTCTGGCGTGCAATGATGAACCCATTTTTCATCTGTTGTTACAAATCGACGTAAAAAATCGGCCTTATAACTGTGAAAACGGTCCAGACATTCTTTTGAGTTTTGCACCCGAATCCTTTTTTGATCGTGCGTAAGCAATCGCGGCACCCAACGGACCGATGACTTTTTCATATTTAATTCCTCCCTTAGGATATGATGTATCCGTTCTTTTGAGATACATGTAGTGTCAGCTATTTCAGATAACTTCAATCGTCGATCTGCTAAAACCATATCATGTACTTTCACGACCATTTCTGAAGTCGTAACGCTTTTTGGACGTTCGGGATGGGCTTCATCTTGGACACATGTACGACCGCGTTTAAACTCAGCCACCCAGTTTTTTACTGTGTCATAGGAAAGGGCACATTCACCCAAAACATTCTTTAACTCGTCATAGATATATTTCCCTTTCATGCCCTTCACATGAAGAAACTTTATCACCACTCTGTTCAATTTTATCCATTTTGAAAACATTCGACGAAATGTATTTTCAAATGAAAAAAAATCAATAAAATTTTCACACCACCAAATTCAAATTTAGAACACAGTTGTCCAGAGATACAAATTTAAAAATTACATATATATTTTTTTGATTGTAACTTTTTAAATAGCAGAGGCTAGTTACTTATCATCCCGCCTACGTATTGAAATCGACATATCTCATTGTTTTTGTTGCTATTGTAGACTTTTCAGCTGTCACGTAAATATAGTTCTGTAAACAAATACTTATTTTATTTTTACGATTGCAGTATGAAGAACCAACAGAGCTCTATCTAAACGTAGTCGTAGGGTAAATCTTTTTAAATTCGTTTTGTGTGAACATGAAAATATCCTGAAGATCTGCAATCAAAATAGAGAGACTTAAAGAAGAAAGTTTTAGCAAACGCGTCTATTTCTTATTTTAAATATAATATATATAGTATATATCAGTTCAGCCTATTGCAGTCCACTGCTGGACATAGGCCTCCCCAAGTTCGCGCCAGACATCCCGGTTTTACGCAATCCTCATCCAGCCTACGCCGGATAGTATATACAGGGTGTGTCGTAAATCGTGGATAATCCGTTAACTGGGGGTAGCCCTGATGTCGACCTCCAAGAAAATGTACTTTTTATTTCAGGGTTGCCAACACTGTGAAAATTGTGAATATTTTTGTGTTTTTTCAAAAAATTCCTACCGCGACTAGTAAGTTGGTCATAACTTTTACAAATTAAGGTATTTTAATGTAATTTTTATTTTATTTTACTCAGGAATACTTGTACTATCTAACGAAATTACTATTTCAGGCATAATTTATTCTAAACTTATGAAAATTAGCGTTAGAAGTTTTTTTTATTTTTATTCGTAACTTTTTGTCAATATTTAACCATTGATTGTGAAAAAAAAATGTATGGTACTAGAATTGCCCAGTATTTAAAAAAAATGCTTAGTTTGTGTAGTTTCTAAAAAGGTATAACAATTAGTGCTTGACAAGCAAAATTATTTTGTAGGAGCGAAAGAACTTATCACGGTCGGTAAGTTCGTTTTGTATCATTAACATTTGTGTCACTTAAATGTTAGGATAAAGAAAAAAAACAAAGATTTTTTAGTAGAAATGCATTTATTACATCAAACTAAATGTTCGAAATGTCCTCCATTGGCAGCAATGCAGGTTCGGCATCGCCTTATAAAAGATCTTTTGATACGGCGTGCATAGCCTGATACTTCAATTTCACGAGTGGCTAATTGCACACATGTGCGCAATTCTTCGATTTTCGACACTGCTTTAGTATAAACTTTTTCTTTAATGCATCCCCCAATAAAAAAAAGTCCAGGGGGTTCAGGTCAGGCGATCCTGGTAGCCATAAAATTAGACCCAAGCGCCCAAACCTAGGTGGATTGGGCTCTAGGTATGTGTCGTTTAAATATTCCCGCACCCGAACAGCAAAATACGCGGGACACCCGTAATTTTGCAGCCTTATTCCTTCTCTTGTCTCCAGTGATAAATGCAGCAGTTTGGTGAGAAAATAATAGGCCCATATGAGTTGCCAGCTACATTAAATGGTGAAATCTATTTAAATTTTTTACAAAATAATTTACCTGAGCTGCTGCCAAATTTATCACTGGAGACAAGAGAAGGAATGAGGCTGCAAAATGACGGGTGTCCCGCGTATTTTGCTGTTCGGGTGCGGGAATATTTAAACGACACATACCCAGAGCCCAATCCACCTAGGTTTGGGCGCTTGGGTCTAATTTTATGGCTACCAGGATCGCCTGACCTGAACCCCTTGGACTTTTTTTTATTGGGGGATGCATTAAAGAAAAAGTTTATATTAAAGCAGTGTCGACAATCGAAGAATTGCGCACATGTGTGCAATTAGCCACTCGTGAAATTGAAGTATCAGGCTATGCACGCCGTATCAAAAGATCTTTTATAAAACGATGCCAAACCTGCATTGCTGCCAATGGAGGAAATTTTGAACATTTAGTTTGATGTAATAAATGCATTTCTACTAAAAAAATCTTTGTTTTTTTTCTTTATCCTAACATTTAAGTGACACAAATGCTAATGATACAAAACGAACTTACCGACCGTGATAAGTTCTTTCGCTCCTACAAAATAATTTTGCTCGTCAAGCACTAATTGTTATACCTTTTTAGAAACTACACAAACTAAGCATTCTTTTTAAATACTGGGCAATTCTAGTGCCATACATTTTTTTTTCACAATCAATGGTTAAATATCGACAAAAAGTTACGAATAAAAATAAAAAAAACTTCTAACGCTAATTTTCATAAGTTTAGAATAAATTATGCCTGAAATAGTAATTTCGTTAGATAGTACAAGTATTCCTGAGTAAGATAAAATAAAAATTACATTAAAATACCTTAATTTGTAAAAATTATGACCAAATTACTAGTCGCGGTAGGGTTTTTTTGAAAAAACACAAAAATATTCACAATTTTCACAGTGTTGGCAACCCTGAAATAAAAAGTGCATTTTCTTAGAGGTCGACATCAGGGCTACCCCCAGTTAACGGATTATCCACGATTTACGACACACCCTGTATATATTATATACATAATATGAAATCACGACCTGTAAATTAAGATCTAAATATAATGTATCTACTAAGCCGTCTTTATCAAATGTCTGCTCTATATATTTTCAAGAACAATATGCTAAGAGCGAAATCCAATATAGGTCAATTAAGTCTGCTGTATTAAATCTGGCAACTATTCAAGTACCTCTTAGCTGTGTGCTGAAACTTCTCAAAACTATTATCAACTTCAAGCAAAGTGTAGTAAAATTTTCATGACAGTTTTTACGAGTATGATTAGAAATAATAGTGTCGACAACCTAATAACTATTCCGTTTTTACATCAATTCAAAATGCCATAAAATCTCCAAAATTAATTTTATGGGAATAATTACAAATACCTACAATTATACCTATACTAGCTGACCCCGCAAACGTTGTTTTGCCAAAGATGTTATTAACCCCCACAAACCCCTTTTGTGGGTGGAATTTCGTAAAATCCGTTCTTAGCTAACCTCTACTCGGCGAAAGGAATATTCCTACCAAATTTCAAGCCTCTACGCCTTATGGTTCCAGAGATATCGTGATGAGTCAATATATGGGTGGAAATCTGTTATTGAATTAGCGACCTCTAAATATTATATAAATGTCATATAACTGCCTGAAACCAGTTCTATCTCTGATAATAATAACCATAATATTTTTGTACATAATTTGCATGAAATAAAGTCTGGCTAATTATATTAAACTGACATCGTCTATAATTAGACTGACTCTTGCATTAACAATGGTCTAGACGCGGGCAAACTGTTTTGTCCGTTCACCTCCGTGCTTTCATTTATAAATGGTAAATTTTATAATGGATTTTCAGTAACGTTCACAATTTTTAATTGAACGGCAACAATATGTTTTTCAAGTTGATATGGATCCAACACTTGCAATGTAAATTTTTCTTCAGTAAGATTTAGTTATTTATGAGTGGTTTGTTTTAGTGCCTGAAAAAAGGAAATCTAGGTTTAGGAGTTGACGTGTTTCACTTTGGGAATTATAGATTTAGTCTAACAAAGTCTAGATTGAGATCCTTGAATAGGATCACGATATATTGTCTACTCTGAAATATTTCAAGTTGTGTTGTAACAAATTTATTGTGAAGTCATAAAAAGATAATAATATCCGATTTATATTTTTTTCTAACTAGCGTGTTTTCTAACTAGTAGTTTGCACTGACTCTGTTTTCTGCTCCGGGGGTAGTAGGTTCGAGTCCCGCTTTGAGTCTAGGTGTGTTATATAATATAATTATTTATTACTGGTAATTATAAAAAAAAATGTAGCTTAACCCAACTCTGTTACCTATATAGCGTTAAGTTGCTTACCATAAGAACAGACGACCGTGTCTTTATGTTATTGATATTTATTATTTTCCTCTTCCTACTTTTAATACGAAACAACAACGAAGTATGGCTTCGAATACTCTTTTGCGAGTTTCCTTTGAGAAACATTCCAAAGAGCACTAAATTAAGTTATTGTTTAAACATGAATGATAAGTCAACATTTATGAATTTTAAGTAACTTATCAAATTTAATTAACATTGTCCTGTCTTGTAAGCTGTCAAATACATTCAGTTTAAATAATCGTTACGATTTCTGAAACTTTCCAGTTTTCTGCCCAATTTTCTAAACTTTTTATTCTATAAAAAACTTCAAAGTACCTATCAGTAAAATTTAAAACGAAAAAGTTTAGTTGAATTATTTCAGTCGCTCTCGAAGTCTCGACACGACAGACGTTTTTATGGCATAGAAACTGTCAAATTCAGTTAAAACAACCGCTACGTTTTTCAAAATTTTCTAATTTTCCGACCAATTTTCTTAATTTTGTTTGTATTATTTTTTGTGTAATACCCACGCATCACGAAATTATGTATATTTTAATATCAATATCAAAAATGAAAATCAAACATTTTCTTAATTAAAATTCCGTAAGAACCTACTTAAATTATAAGGAAACTATAAAAAAAATTAATTTTAAACAGAGATATGTATCTCAATGTATATATTATATAGATTATTAAACTTACCTAGATACGACGACATAAATTCAAAGTAATGACCCACGAACACCCACCCACAAATCGTGTGCCGCTTGAAGAGGCGTACAAATTTATACGGTCAGCGGGCATCAGGCCCCTGACAGTCTAGTTCCAAGTGTTCCGTTTTGGCGCTGCGATCGCTGACGAAAACGACGCCATTTTGAGATGCCGCCATGATGTTGTCACTTGTCATTTGTCAGTTGTCCTTGTCACGCGTGTTTATTTTTATTTTATATTTTATAATTTTATATTTATTCCGCAACTAATGAGAAGCATCGGCTTTTTTCTCAAATGATTGTTCATTTGAGAAACCCGTGGATGTCCTTCCTGAAGCCAACTAACTCTGGTCTCATCGGACTCTCAAAAGAGCAACTTCTACGAAAACGTGATTGTGAAAAACATTTTGATAAACATCAGTTTGACGAAGAAGGCGAGAGACTTAGGCATTCTTATCCATACCTATTTAGTATTTACGGATCTTGAAATAGCGCATGGCGTGCCCCTATCATCCAATGAATCTGGTGAGTCCTAGACCTATTTTGTAAAATTATAGCTGTATTACATATGTTACATATTTTGTTCATTCTTTAATTATTATGGATAATAAGTAAAGAATGAGCAAAATATAACCATGTACTTTAAGTTAATTTATTCCTGTCGTGAATATTAAAATACAATAACACATTATAATTATGAAATTTTACTATTGTATAGATAATATTTTTAAATCCTATGCATACTGTATTGTTTCAGATCGTAATGCTCTAAGTGATCACAATTATTATAAAGAGAACTCCAGTGGGGATGTAAATGCTACAAATGATAATATGTTTGTCATTGGGAGCCCAGGTATGTATTAAGTACTTTATTAACTAAAAATCAAAATCAAATCTTTTTATTCTAAATAGTACTAACAAAGTAATACAAAAGATACAGATATTGTATTCGATTCAGCCTGTAATACCCCATTGTTGGACATAGGCCTCTTTCCCATGTAGGAGAAGGATCGGAGCTCAATCGCAAAATCTTAATTAAAAAGAATTCGAATATTGTATTATTTTTGTGAAAAGATAATGAAGTCATTTATCAAAAGTTTAAATTAATGCCTTCTTACCAATTAGTAAGCCTATTCATGATTTTATTAATAATTTATTATATTGTTTTGTCTTAGGTGGTGATTTTCATGGACATCCGTTATGCTTGGAGACATACACGAGTAGCTCTACAGAGAATAATGTTTATTCTTACATCCGGCATAGAGAATACAAATTGTTAAAAAATAATAATTTAGTATATCCTAGTTCTAAACACCTAATGTTATATCAAGATGCAAGTTAATTATATACATAATTATTTAAATAAAAATGCTTACCAGAAGAGAATTAAAGTAAATTTGAGAAAAAGTTTAGAAAATTTGAAGAATTTGAATTTTCATAAAACTGCTTTTGTAAAATATAAAAGTAATAAATTAAGACAAAAAAGCAATAAATAAATGAAAAAACTACAACCCGTTTTTTATTTTTGAGTAAAAATTAAAATATAATTAGCTAGGAACCTACCTACCTACACAAAAATTTTATCGATAGAATAGGCACCTCACTAAAATATCGATAACTGGATTATCGACTGTTTCAAGCACTATGCGATTTGTACTGTCAAAATGAAGGCGGAAACACAGTGGCGCCAAAACGGGACAACTGGAAACTAGGGAATACACCACTGTCGCATCTGTTACGTAGTAACTAATACTTAATCTGTGGCGGGCATCTTCGGCGCGAAAGTAATCGGGTGTTGGCTTGGAGACTGATTTCTTCACGCTATGTAGAGTAATCTCTAAGCCTATAAATATTTTTCCGGAAAGGGTGTATCGTAGAATAAGTTTTTTTTTATTATAAATTACTCGTCCATAGACAACCGTTCTTGTACAATATATTGTTTAGTAGTGTGAATTTGTTAAGGATCCATTTACGTAACTGTCGTAAATTAAATTTCTGCTCTGTGTTAATATTTCTATTTATACAAATATCACGATACGATCACGACCACGATACAGCCTGTAATATCCCACTGTTGGGCATAGGCCTCTTCTCCATATAGGAGAAGGATCGAAGCTTAATCCACCACGCTGCTCCAATGCGGGTTGGCGGATATATTCCCTACTATGAGTAACGATCGCTATCAGTTCATCTATTTATACAAATATCTGTCAAAGTATTTGTCCTTGTGGTTGCTCTTCAATGTCGAGTCAAGGAGCATCATATCAATTTGATAATTATTATTACTCTTGGTAGAGAAGTTATCGCCCAAATCGCAGTAGAACTCTGAGATTAAGCGTGGCAGATAAAACGACATATTTTATGTATGTTCTAGGTATAAAGAGAAGATACCCAGCAATAGTATGTTTACAAGTTTTTACAGTTAAGCTACTCCGTATTTTAAAACTTATAAAACTAATAACTTTAAATTAGGTATATTATTTCAAAATGTAAATATGAAGAATTGTAGATTCAATTTAAAAAATATATAAATGAACGTAATATAACTTATAGAGAACAAACTTCGCACAAAGTCAATTCAAGTTCAAATCTTTTTTTTACGGAATTGCTTCTTTCACAAAATTCAATGCAGGTAAATCCGTGTTACACTTTTAGTCTAACTCTCAATAACTAGCATAAATCAACAATTTAATGATTTTATCGGTCTTAGATTACTACGAGTATCGTACTTGCATTTTTCAAGAGTGCACGTTCCTTTGACTCTTGAATAATAGAGAATAGAGATTCACGTAACCTAACAATTTTCATAAGATGAAAATATTGACACGATTCAGTTATATTATACGCTTCACACGCTACGAATTCGCCGTGTGATCGCAACGTTGTTGGCTAGGTAGCTTTAAAAAGGCACAAGCTTGTGAAACGCTATGATAGTATGATACGCGTATGATAGCCGCTATAAAATCAAGTGATTCACGCTAATACGCTGTTAAAATCGCCGTGCAGATTTATCTCGACTAAAAGTTTCGTTCGCCATATCATAAAATTATTCGAGAGGAGGTAGCATTCGTGCGTACAGAATCAAGTGCTCCTTGTGAGTTGAGAGCGCACATCACAAGTGTTGAGTTAAAGTATCGTTATTACTTTCAGCGATACTTACTTTATGAACTCATTTAATCACGTCGGTATGTAAATTAAATAACTCAATTATTGTTTTAACAGTTTGTTTCTTTCTCTTTATTTTTGAGATTAATTTGAAGAATGTTTTAAGCATAAGGGAGTATGATTATTAAAATCGTAGGATATGTAATGACAGGTTACTAATGTAAAACTACAAATAGAGCAAGATCCCAGGGCCACCAGACGTCACGTATTTTCTGACGAAGGAAATGTGGACGATTGAGTAGTGTTAGTATGTACTAAGAACGCGTGCCTACCTGCTAGCTTGCTCAGACGGCCAATTTTCAGGTATCAGGTAATCAAAGTACATAAAAACCTCACGTAAATTCTCCAAGCTGATTTTTACGTATATTTTAGGCAATATCCTTAAAAATAAGTCGCCAATACTTCCAGACACTTTCCGTCGGCCGTATTGCTTTGCAGACGCTTTAAAGCTCCCAAAATAATTACTTAACTTCACGTAAATTCTGATGCTCTATTTTTATATATGTCTACCAGAATTTACGTGAGGTTTTTATGTACCTTGATTACCTGATACCTGAAAATTGGCCGTCTGAGCAAGCTAGCAGGTAGGCATGCGTTCTTAGTACATACTAACACTACTCAATCGTCCACATTTCCTTCGTCAGAAAATACGTGACGTCTGGTGGCCCTGGGATCTTGGACTAAAACGACGGTTTCTATTTGATTAATATAGAAATTAAACACCAGCAAAAAAAAATAGTTTTTGGTACTGTCGTTCAAAAGTAATCGCGTTGATGTTTACCTTATATTTCAGATATAAATTTTTATTTATATAAAAGTATTTGTATGCCATCAAAGTACATAGTTACATGCGTTAATTCTCGGCCACTTTGAACGCAACGATATGGCAAAACTAAAGGTCATATCTTTGTGTTAACTTGGAACTAAATCCTAAAAGTTTCACATATATACTTCTAATGTGTGACGGTTAACGCCGTGAACAATGCATTCGGTCCGGTGGCTCGGCACTGTCGGTTTGTTTTGTACACTACAGTCAACAATAGCGTACAGTACGGTTCGTGTTGAAATTTTTCTCACCCGCAACATTTGTAGTTTATTTTTTATGTAAATTTGTACGTTTTAATTTAATACAATTTGTAGTTATTGTGCCTTTGAATATATGCCGGATTTACTTGTTCGAATTTTATTGGTATATAAAAACTAATTATGGAGATTATAGCGGCACTCGATGTTCTTTCCTTTACGGTTTTTCGCAATTCTTGAGTTTCAATACGAATTTATTTTTAAGTCTTGTTTTAGTTTTTTTCTATCTTGTAAACTTTCTCAATCAATATGTTATTTTTATTTACTTATTTAAAACTTCATTTAAAATATACGATTTAATGAAGCTGAAACTTATATCACTACATATATGTACATATTAAGTGTAAAGGCTGTGGAAGACTTCTTTAAAATATTTGTTCGGGTGCTTACCGCGAAAACAATAAATGTTTTGTTGAGATCCCTATATTTCGGTAATAATCGCCATGATCACTACTGATATAAAGACTGCAGTCTTCTGTGACAAATATAAATTTAAATATGAAAACTGATCTCGTTAGCTTAAAACAATATATGGAAGACTTCGTTCCTTTACCTCTGCAGTAAGTAACTGTAGTTCTGATTCACAAAATACAATATTAGAATGTAAAAATACTTTAGCTTCACTATTTCATACCATAAATATAGTACACACAAACAGCTGGACATAAGATAAGTTTTAACAGATTTAATAACTGAAAAAGTAAATATTTTCATCAAACAGCTGCTAGCGGTCTCGGTCGAGACAAATAATTTTTTTTAATATACACGAGTAAAGGCGAAGTATCTTTCCTTACGGTTTTTTTTTGTCATTTTATTAACTCCTGTAGGAATTGTCGACGATTTTGCCCATAAGGGTAGGAATCGACCATAACTATAGCAAATGTTAGGTATTACAATATTTACAGCTTACAATATTTCACATTATAACAGGATTTTCACAAAATTGTATTTTCTACAATTTTTTTTTTTGTAGAATGTGACGTAAGGAAAAAAATGACAGTAGCAAAAACAAGACAAGACTAAAAAAAGATTGTTCTACAGTTACGGTTCAAGGTCATTAGTTATGTAAATATACAAGCTATAAGAAGAATTTTAATTGTGAAGTATTTTTCTAACTAAAGATAAATGAATATTTAATTTACTTCAAAATGTATATTTCAAAGACTTAATATCTGAAAGAAGCAACCTAAGCACACTTCGTAGTGGTCTGCAAAGGACTTTTATAATTAGAACAGTGAAAAATGTAAGTCAGTTTTTCTTACATTCTCGTTATTTTTTAAAATTCTCTCTTTAATTTTTTTTTATTCTCTCTTTTATTTTTTTTATTTAACCTTAACCCTTAAACTTAATTTAATAATAAATATAAAGAAAGATATAGTGTGAAAATGTAATGTAGGATGTGTACTAGTGATGTTTCGCCAAATATATTAACATAATTATCCGATCCGAAACGAAAGATAATTTATAGGTATTGTTAAATATTCACAAAATGGTATTTGACAAATTCGGGATGGGGCGGGATGTGCTAAACATCATCGCCGACGATATTTTTTCCTACTCGGCTGCTTCACGTTCTCATCCCGTCCGTGCTTCCGTGACGCTATGCTCTTTCGCTTATATATTCTATGAAACGATATTTTCAAAACTTCACGTCTCGTTCCGTCTGGACCTATACGTAACTTCCGTATGCAATGGCCTTAAAAGTAGTAAGGTACTTAAGTGTTCTATATTACGTGACGTATGTGCAGAAAGTTAAAAATACCAGCGTGCACAGACTAATACCGAAGAGATTTAATAACTTAAAGAGCAAACTCAGCTTCGCAAACATTCAGCTAATGGCGGTCTGGCTCGGTCAAAGGATGCCTAGTGAGCGACTTGGATTTAGGCCTTTATTAAAGTGGACTTCTAAATTATTAAAGCAATCGTTCCCGTTTATAGAGTTCCGTCCTTAGAATGTACGAGTAAAATCCAACTTACAGTATAATTGGGAAAGTTTTGGGAGGATGGAAAAATATATGTTCGAGACTGTTTCATGTAAAAACTGCTGAACTGATTTGAATGAAACTTGGTAAGTAGATAGCTGGAGGTCCAGAATAACTCCAGAAGCTGATTTTCATGCTGACATTAAATTCGTTCAAGAAGTCGCTCTGGTGTAGTGGTGCATGCACCGCGTGGGAGCTCACACACCGACGATTGGGGGTTCGACTCCCGCTCGGAATGGATATTTGTATTTACAATATTTCTTTGAGGTCTGGTTGTCTGTCCTTGTGGATCTTCCTCGGAAAGCACGTTAAGCAGTCGGTCCCGGTTGTTATCATAGACATTTGATAACAATCGTTACTCATGTTAGGGAATATATCCGCCGGATTAAGCTCCGACCTTCTCCTGTATGGGGAATGAGGTCTACCCAGCAATGGGATATTAAAGATTGAATCTTGATTCAAATCATTACTATAACCACAAAAAAATCAAATCTCTCCTCTTTATAATATTAGCATAGATTAAAGTAAACAAGACGGCAAAATAATGTTGAAAATTAAAGATTCCCACTATTCCAATACACTTTTAAAAGATCAGTAAGAAAAATTAGAAAAACTTATATAAGCGTAGTTAATTTGTAAGTCTCTACGAGCCGTACGAAATATCAAAGGATTTCGCACCGTTCTCTCGCATTATTCACGGGACTGCAATATTTTATAAGAGCGTATTGATTCGTTCTTCCGTTCGTTGCCAACAGTTTTCCATTTTGCTACTTCGTTCTAAATTTCAAAATCCGCAAAACTTTTCAATATTTCAGTTTTTAAGTAGCGTCTTGAAAAATTTTTGTGATGCGTTTTTTGTGATATATTGTAAGTTGTTAAAGATATTACAAACCTATATACTTAAAACCTATATTATATGCTACTAGAAGGATCCCGATTAATACATTTTGCAAAATCTTTTATAACCTGCTTTTCCGATAACTAACGTAAACATAAACGTTTACTTTTTAAAGTAAACCAGTAAAATCTTATTCTTCTTATGTTAGTAGGTGTATTGATGTATTCTAGCAGTAAATATTACTACCTGTAGGTATAGAAAAACCGTAGGTGAAGTGCGATATTTACAATATAATACAGTACCTGTAGGTATAGAAAAACTGTAGGTAAAGTGCGATATTTACAATATAATACAGTGTAGTTGTCAAGTATACGTTGCATTATTTTCGATTTTATTTCATCTCGTTATTTACTAAAAATATCATATTTCACTGAAAATTTTCTAGAAATCATAATAATAAATCGGCCAAGTGCGAGTCGGATTCGCGCACGAAGGGTTCCGTACCATTGACTAAACTAAATATAAGTAAATTTTCTGTAAAACATTTATTTAATTGTAACGCCATCTATGCCGCTATTGAAAAACTTATTAGTCTATCGACGAAGTTTTCCAAATTTCTAATAGATGGCGTTGGAGAATAATAAATAATTAAATAATTATCGCCCCCCTTAAATATTTATTTTATTTTGTTTTTAGTATTTGTTGTTATAGCGGCAACAGAAATACATAATTTGTGAAAATTTCACCTGTCTAGCTATCGCCGTTCTTGAGATACAGCCTGGTGACAGACAGACGGACGGACGGACGGGGACGGACGGACGGACAGCGAAGTCTTAGTAATAGGGTCCCGTTTTTACCCTTTGGGTACGGAACCCTAAAAAGTACAGAGACAAGTGTCCATTATCGTGTTGCAGAAATATAAAATGAAACTCTTGTCGTTCTCAAGACTCGTATCGTAGAGAGCCACGACAAAGCACCTGGGATTCACGTCACTAGGAAACGGTCGAAACCCTGGGAAGTCCATTCGCTCTCACCGTCTAATGACCTACCAACTATGAGCTATTTCAATACGGACTTTACTTCGAGTTGTTTATTGTTTATTAATAATCTTTATTTTTAAAGTGAAACTTTTATTACATCGTCTCAAACTTTTTCGTCTGTGTGTTGCATGTTGATAAAGCGATTTTTATACCCTTAATGGAATATTATTCCAAAAAATTTTAGTTAAATGTCTATAATGTGAAGAAAAGTTTCACTTTTACCGTGGTTTCATAAAACCCCACAGGTTTTTATTTACCTAACAATATAATTATGTACTAGACAAACATACATTAATCTGATGGATACCATAATTTAATTCGAAAGAAGCCGCGGGGGATGTTTAGTTTATTTATGCGTTATTATGATTATTGTTTAAATATCAAACGACACTCAAAATTCGGAGAGATGGCTAAGGCAGAGAACCCACTCATACTCGTACATTCTGGACGCGGTCGAAAACTTGAAAAGTCAATTTGCTCTCTCTCCGTAACATCTCAAGTCTGTGTAATCTAACATATCTATACTAATATAATAAAACTGAAGAGTTTGTTTGTTTGTTTGTTTGTTTGTTTGTGTGAACGCGCTAATCTCAGGATCTACTGGACCGATTTGAAAAATTCTTTCAGTGTTAGATAGCCCATTTATCGAGGAAGGCTATAGGCTATATATCATCACGCTAAGACCAATAGGAGCGGAGTCCACGCCGACGAAGTCGCGCGCAGAATCTAGTATACGAATATTGTGGTAGTTAGAAGAGTTTATTTTTTTCATTCTTGTGTTCTATACATAGGACTCTTCAGATACGTATGTTTTTTTAGGATTAGCTTCCGTCGTTTAAAAGGTGGAAACTGGAAAATGTTTCTTAAGTGTAGCACCATCTCGAAAATTTCCAAGTATTTGTTGTACCTGTAGTCCTGTGCGCTTGATTAATGGTCTTTTCACTTTGTTTCGACACATCACGTAAAATATTGTCTCTATAAAATGGCGTTGCATTTTTTTTTTTCGTTTTTCAACTGATTGTCTCAAAATCGAAATTTTCGTATGAACTTTAGAACATCAAGTCTTGTAAAAAAATTATAATTATAAAAAGCTTACTGTTGATTTTTTGTGTTTAAAGTTCATTCCGGATAGGAAAATTGACAGTCTCAGAAAATCTACAATATACACAAAGAAAACGATACACAGTTTCACAATAGTACCTACACGTCGCAAGACGTGGATAGTAAAATAAAAATGCGTTTCTATACAGTGGGAAGTGTCTTCTTGTCCTTGTTGTAGTAATCACAATACTATTGCCTTGCGGGGTTTGCTTGACATTTTCCATTGTCAAGTAACATACTCGTAAGTGTGACAGTCCGTAGCACACAATACAGTGACACAAGACGCAATGCTGTGCTATCGTGGTCGTTACTAGACAAGTCATTTGTTGCACTGTTTGATTTAAAAATGCATTGCAGTCTCTCTCAACTTATATGTCTTATTTACATTATAAAGATTTTCAAGTTTGTCACGAAACGTGTTTGTTAAATTTTCCCAGGCAATCATTTATAATAAATATATCGAAATGAAATGACATGAAAACATTTATTTCGCCATAATCATATATCAATATAATTATATAATCATTTATAATATTTTTAATATGTTATTTGTAAACTAACTGTTGTTATGATAGTAGGTACTACATGTTACACCTAAAATTAGTTGTTACATAAAACATTAAAATAAAAATGAAATCGACATTGTATTTTGTTAATGACTTTAAATTTTTGAAGTAAAACTTCTTTACGCTCAACTTGGGAAGTAAGCTGATGAATGCGTGACGAGGGCGCTACGAAAAGTGTGACCGGGCGAGGCGAGCGGTAGTTGAGAGGGAGATGCAAGATAGTGAAGATGGAAAGAGAGAGAGTTACGTTACTTCAGTTGTGTCATTGTGTGGTCTAAATCACACTCGTTTTTTTATTATCTACTTAATCGTCAATTGTTTTAATAATGTTTGGTTTTATTTAAACTTATGTTTTGAACTGTTTTTTGTTGATTTTTGTTTGAAAGAGGCCTATACCTAGAAGTGGGATTTAATTTACCTTTTACAAAATATTAATACAACTGATATGTTTACCGTCGTTACATACGTGTTCTGCACGCGGTTTATTTCCATTTTAGTTTCTCTATCTCTCCATTTTTTTATCATGTTCTATAGATTATGCATACTTAATACTCTTCAACTAAACCAATTCTTATTTAACAATCGCTGCAATATCTACTGAGCTTAATTGGTTTAAAACAACAAACAGCTTTATAATATTAATACAATCAAACATTCATTTTCATAACACATTTCATATTTAAGTATCGTTACGTGTAATGAATTTTATATAAGAATCTCAAACATCGCGCGTCTTCCGTAGAGTAAATTGGCTTACGAAGCTTTCACGATTTTCTTTAAAAATCCTCTCATATCTCCTGAGGAATTTCTGCACTGAAACATACTCGTTAGGAGCACATTGAAATATTTTCAACGTTGTTTTTGTTTGTGTATATTTGTAAGTTTCCTTAAAGGTGTTAACGAGAAATTACTATGTTGTGTGTGCTATGAATTCCCACGCGTTTAATTATTTTTTATACAGACTTTACTATCGAATACAATATTCTAATATCTCTCTCAGTCGCTGTTTGAAATAAAACTGCCTCATCCAAAAAACATTCGTTTTCTCACGTAATAAAAGTGTTTTTGGACATTCTTTTCTCTGAATTTAACGTTTGAAATTTTCGTGTGTTCGTCCCTTCATTCGGTTTCAGGCGTACGCGGCTTAGTGACGAACGTTTTTGTGTACCTCGAGCGCTCTCCCCTTTATTTTCGATAAGTGGGTAGTTGGAGAAATATCAGCTCTAGAGCTCGCGTTTTAATTTACGTTTATTAAGCGCTCCCACACACGAACGGCACGTTGCCAACGGCAGAGGTCGACGGCAGCCGTCGACTGCCGTCGAGTGCCGTCAGCGGCAGTCGACTGCAGCCGTCGACTGCCGTCGAGCGCCGTCAGCGGCAGCCGTCGACTGCCGTCGAGCGCCGTTGGCGGCGCGCCGTCGTCTGCAGTCCTCTGCCGTTGAGAACATGCCGCACAGTCAACGCTCTCGTAGTAAAGGAGCCAGTTACAAAATGAATTCCGAAGAAGAAACACTGTTATTGTTTTTACTTCGTCGCCGCCGAGAAAAACGAAAAATAAAAGCACGTTCAGTGTGGGTTCAAGAAATACTAATCAATAGAGATCAAGATGGGCATTTAACACTCTATCCACTTTTACGAAGAAACGAGCAAAAGTTTTTTAATTATTTTCAGTGGTCCATTGCTTCTTTTGATGAGCTGACGGCTATTATATTTCCTCTTTATAATATAAGCATACTAGCGACCCGCTCCGGCTTCGCACGGGTGCAATGCTGATACTAAATATAAAATCTCTATATATATAAAAATGAATAGCTGAATATATTGCTAAGCGCAAATCTCGAGATCGGCTGAACCGATTACGCTAATTCTTTTTTTATAATATTCTTTGAAGTAGGAGGATGGTTCTTACGGAGAGAAAAGTTTAAAAAATTGCTTGAAAAAGTCTAAAAACAACACTTTTCTATATTCCTATACAAAAAATTCGTAATAATACTTAAAAGTCAATTTGAACTTTAATACCACACCATAAGGTTTAAGTGTTAGTAGAGGGGTTCCGGGAAGGATAAGTATTAAAAAAAATTAAAAATTAAAGAATCGACTGTTAGGCATAGGGCATCGAGCCCGGGTTTACCCGGACCGAAAAAACCCGGGTTTTCCCGGGTTTTGAGGATTACAAAAAACCCGGGTTTGATTTTTAAAACTCGGGTTTTTCGGGTTTTTTTATTATACTTTTGTTTTTGTTATTTATTAAGTTTAAGCCACCGAATGCAATAATAAGTAAATGGAATAAAAACACGCTTTGATAAATTATTGTTTATTACGTAAAAAGTAGCTTTGTTGCTACGTTCCTACCATTAAAACAAGCCATGCAGGTTAAATGGAACGCGCGCGTCCATCTCAGGACATGAATGGGTAAATTGTATGCAAAAGTGTTGATTGAAAGGGTTGTAAATGAAACAGACGAAAGAGTATGGGATGCACAATTGCACAAGCGGGATTTAGAATGGGATTTGGATGTACGGATCAGGTCTTTTCTTTGCGGTGCATAGCCGAAAAATGTTTGGCTAAAAATAAGAAGGTCTATTGCGCGTTCGTAGATCTAGAAAAAGCCTATGATAGTTAGTTAGTTCAGCCTATTGCAGTCCACTGCTGGACATAGGCCTCCCCAAGTTCGCGGCAGACATCCCGGTTTTCCGCAATCATCATCCAGCCTACACCGGCAATCTTACGTAGATCGTCGGTCCAGCGGTAATAGAGTGGTGAGGAATGAATTGTGGTCAGCACTGTCCGAGTACGGTGTGAGCAGTACCCTCACACGAGCACTGAAATCTCTTTATAAAAATTCTAGTGCTTGTGTAAGGATAAACGGGGCGTACACTGAATGGTTTAATATTGAAAAAGGTGTTAGACAGGGATGTGTAGCGTCACCGTGGCTGCTTAATCTATTAATGGACAATTGCTTGACAGATTTAAAAGAGAATGAAAGTGGGTTGAGAATGAATGAGTTATTCGTCAAATATCTTCTCTATGCTGATGACCAAGTATTAATTGCGTCTTCGACCAAGGAGTTGCAGGAAATTATAGTAACTGCTGTGAGTGGAGCTATTGTTAAAAAGGGAATGAAGATGAATATCGTCATCTTTGCGGAGACGTTGGTTGAGCTAGGCCAAATGCTGACCGGCCTAAACGGGTCCTCCCGACGAGTCGGTCTCTGTATGAACTTGGACAAGACGAAAGTTATGTTTAACAACCAAGTCATACCGAGACCGGTATCGGTTGACGGTATCATTCTCGAGGTTGTTCAGGATTATGTCTACTTTGGCCACACCATTCAACTGGGCCATTTCGAGAAAGAAGCTGATAGGAGGATTCGGTTGGGCTGGGCGGTGTTTGGCAGGCTTCGTCGAGTCTTCACTTCGAAGATTCCGCAATCCTTGAAGACAAAAGTTTTCGAGCAATGCGTCCTGCTTGTGTTGACATACGGAGCCGAGACGTGGACACTGACGAAGGGACTTGTCCACAAGCTTAAAGTCGCTCAACGCGCAATGAAACGGGCTATGCTTGGGGTTTCTCTCAAAGATAGGACTAGAAATGAGACTATCCACGAGAGAACGAAAGTAACCGACATAGCCCACAGAATTAGCACGTTGAAGTGGCAGTGGGGTCATCTGTGTCGCAGGACCAATGGCCGTTGGAGCAGACGTGTCCTGAGAGTTTAATGGGGACCGCGTCTTGGTAAATGCAGTGTGGGACGTCCTCCGGCCCGTTGGACCGACGATCTACGTAAGATTACCGGTATAGGCTGTATGAGGATTGCGGAAAACCGGGATGTCTGGCGTGAACTTGGTTAGGCCTATGTCCAGCAGTGGACTGCAATAGGCTGAAGTGACTGACTGACTGAAGATGAATGTAAGTAAAGAAGACGAAAGTGATGGTGTTTGAAAGACATGAGACAGTGACAGACTGCAATGTCGTGATTGGAGATGAACAAATTGAACAGGTGAATGAGTTTGTGTATCTGGGTTCAAAGTTTACAAGAGATGGAAAGTGTGAGAGTGATATTGAAAGAAGAATGAATGCAGGAATCATGATGAATGGAGCTTTGCACTCCTTTATGAGCAGTCGGAAGGTGTCTGATAAGGCTCGTTTGGCTGTGCATAGGGGGGTGTTGGTTCCGACACTCATGTATAGAAGTGAAATTTGGGTATGGCAGAAGAAATATGAAAGTAGAATAAATGCAGTTGAGATGAGAGCGTTAAGAAATATGATAGGAGTTAAACTGAGTGACAGGATAAGAAACAGTGAGATAATGAAATGTTGTGGTCTGAAAGAAGATGTAGTAACAAAAATTTAGAAAGTTATGCTGAGATGGTTTGGCCATGTCGAGAGAATGAATGAAGAACGATTGACGAAAAAAGTGTAAAGGCGAGACCTAGGCTGACGTTTCAAGACCTCAGAGACGTCTTCAAAAAAGGCCAGGTCAAGAGTACCCTAAACCGAAGAGCATGTATGAAAGGAATAATAAAAATGGACGAAGCGAAACAAATATGTAAGGATCATAGCAAGTGGAAAGAAGTGGTCTCTGCCTACCCCTATAGGAAAGAGGTGTGATTGTATTTATGTATGTAAAACTGTTTTTGTAATTTGTAAAGTACTGTTTCATTTATTTAAATTATTCCTCATCCTTTATATTTTGCACTCATTGAAGGAAATCGATATATAAACGCAGATTAGTGTAGGTATTTAAAAAAAATAGAATAAAAAGATCGAAATGCTCGAAAAAACCGGTCTACCCGGGTTTTGATTACTCTTAGACCCGAAAACCCGGGTTTTCAAAATTGAACCGAGTTTCGATGCCCTAGTTAGGCAGTACGAAGTTCGCCGGGTCAGCTAGTATAAAATAAATATTTGCAATAATAAGCGGAAAAAATGTGTTTATTTACGATATCACATTAGAAAACTTAAAAACTATCAGTGTTCCTCTACTGTATTATGCATGTATTATACACATAAACCTTCCTCTAGAATCACTCTACTTATTAAAGAAAACCGCATCAAAATCCGTTGCGTAGTTTTAAAGATCTAAGCATATTTATACAGACAGACGGACAGCGGGAAGAGACTTTGTTTTATAATATGTAGTGAAATATAAATAATAAAAAGATATAAGTAATTTAGATTATTTTTTTTACGAGATCAACATCATTTATCACCATTTTAAGTTGAAACAAAATACAATTACTACCTATAGGAACAATAATACATATTAATTATTAGTTACTTCTATTTTAATAACAATGGTTAAAAAAATCAAAATCAACTTTTAATAAACCGACCATTTTTTTAAAACATGTTTTTTTACTAGCTCAGTATTTTAATTTTTTTTTAATTTTTATAATTATTAATTCAATCTTGGCGAGATATTGAACTTTTTAAAATAGCCGTCAGCTCATCAAAAGAAGCACATCCGAAAATAATTAAAAAACTTTTGCTCGTTTCTTCGTAAAAGTGGATAGAGTGTAAAAAAATTCCCATCTTGATCTCTATTGATTAGTATTTCCTGAACCCACACTGAACGTTTTTTTATTTTTCGTTTTTCTCGGCGGCGACGAAGTAACAAAATAAACTAAAAAATGTTTTATGTTATTCGGTTTTATTGCAATAAAAATGATTTATTTAAGGTTATGGACTAAAAACTAAAAAAAAAAATAATTCGGTAAGTCCTAGCTACCAGATCGCACCAATCTTCTCATCAATCTGGGGTATTGATCAGACAAATATAAAATCGTTGGGCGTATCCAGAGCGCGTATATTACAGAGTAAACATTATGATAGAAATTTCACGTGCCCATCGTTTCAAGTTTTTAGTTTCGTCGAGTAGTTTTTAGATTACTAATAAATATACCTACACAGTCTAATAAACTGTATTCTACCAATCAAGCCCTTTCATTTGATTTCCATATTGAGGTATTAGTAGAAAATATGTAATCCACCATTTTGAGGCGGCAGCCATCTTGGATTTTTCATAGTCAGCCCTATTCTACCAATCGAGCCTTTTCATTCTATAGTCGATACCCATATTGAGGAATTTGTGGAAAATATGTAATCCGTCATTTTGTAGCGGCGGCCATCTTGGATTTTTCGTAGTGAGCTCTATTCTACCAATCGAGCCCTTTTATTCGATACCCATATTGAGGAATTTGTGGAAAATATGTAATACGCCATTTTGTAGCGGCGGCCATCTTGGATTTTTCATAGTGGGCTCTATTCTACCAATCAAGCCCTTTCATTTGATACTCATATTGAGGTATTTGTTGAAAATGTGTAATCCGCCATTTTGTGGCGGCGGCCATCTTGGATTTTTCATAGTGAGCTGTATTCTACCAACCAAGTCTTTTCATTTGATACCAATATTGAGGTTGTTGTGAAGTTATGTGATCCGCCATTTTGTATTGGCGGCCATATTGGATTTAGAACCATAAGAAATATACTATGTTGTATTTTCATCAAGATTAAGAATGTGTACCAAATATCAGATCAATCTGTCATGAGGAAGGGGGTAAAATTCCAATTACTAAATTTGACCCAAACACACAAATAAACAAAAAAATAAATAAATACCAAGCTGGTCAAGCTAAATAAAACCGTTTAAAAACAATAACAGTATTTCTTCTTCGGAATTCATTTTGCAACTGGCTCCTTTACTAAGAGAGCCGACGTGTGAGCGACATGTTCCCAACGGCAGCGGACTGCAGGCGACGGCGCGCCGCGGACGGCGCTCGACGGCAGTCGACGGCTGCCGCTGACGGCGCTCGACGGCAGTCAACGGCTGCAGTCGCCTGCCGCTGACGGCGCTCGACGGCAGTCGACGGCTGCCGTTGACCTCTGCCGTTGGCAACGTGCCGTTCGTGTGTAAGAGCGCTTAGGGCTTTTTGTTTGCAGCTCGGATGGAGTTTTTTTTTTTTGTTGAGGGTGATTTTGCATTGTTTGTGTATGGAGTTGAATAAGTATATCAAGTGTATATAAGATCTTTAGTGCTCTTTTGTTTAGAAATGATTATTTTAATCGTATCAATTATTATTATTGTTTTTAATGTTTTATGGGACGTTAGTACGAATTAAAGAAAGGATTTGCTTTTCTTAATTAATTTTTAATTTTTTTTTTTAATTCATACTTCTTCTGCCGATAGGTATTGATGCCAACCATCAAACCCTATACAAAGTATTTTATTAATACCTTACTCCATTTGACAATAGAAGAAAAAAAACTACTAATAATATGGATTGTACATTGTAAATTTTAATTTGTTTATTTATAATAAAATCAAAGGGCCTTTTTTAAAACATTTTAACATTTTTGTTTTTTGTTTTTTTTTCAGGTAAGGAGCTGGTGTTTTAACTGCATGGCATGATTAGTAGACGTGTGATATTTTCGCTGCCACTCCGCCGGTAAGAGAATGTTTAGTAACAACTGGTGGAGGTGTTCTACAAATATACAGCAATTCGTTTTATATTCTTTAGATTAATATTTGAATATTTTTCTTACTTGTTTTGTGTGTGTTTTTATTAAATTCAATGCTTTTGTCACTGAATTCAGTTGCTTATTTTGTAGGATAAAATTTATCTATATATAGTAGTTTTCTTTTATTATTACTGTTTAGTTGAAATTGTACAATTAAAAGTTTTTTTTTGTACGTCAAAATTGAAGAATTACACATCAAAAAACTTAATTTTTTGCATCAAAGTTGACAACCCTAAATTAGTATTATAATAATTTAGGGTAAGGTAACCCTAAATTTTCCTTATACATATAATTAAAAACATGTCTCATGGATATAGCGAGCGTTTAAGTCTCCGTCACACTTCACCTTACACCTGTAATAATGCTCGACAACCATTACGAGACCCTCGAGACGTACAAAGCTTAAGGTTTCATGCATTTCCCTGTGGAACACCGCTGTTAACGGAACATGTGATTTAAAGTTGAATAAGTGATGGTAACGTGTTTATATGAAAATGTTAATATTTTCTATTACGGTACATCTTCTATATATGTATATAAAAGAGATTTCCACCCATATATTGACTCATCACGATATCTCTGGAACCATAATGCGTAGAGACTTGAAATTTGGTAGAAATATTCCATTCGCCGAGTAGAGGTCAGCTAAGAACGGATTTTACGAAATTCCACCCACCAAAGAGGGTTGTGGGGGTTAATATCATATATGGCAAAACAACGTTTGCGGGGTCAGCTAGTTTATTTATAGTAGATCGCTGCACGATATCAACTCGCTAAGTACTTTTCTCATAAAGGAACCACAAGAATGTTCGAAAAGATTGGTCATATTTACGATACGATATACGATCCAGCAACAATCCTACTGCTGGGCATAGGTGTCTCTCCATGTAGGAAAAGCATTGGACCTTAATCCACCACGCTGCCCCACTGAGGTTTAGCGGATATGTTCCCTACTATGAGTAACGATCGCTATCAGGTATTTATCTACAACTGGGACCGACAGCTTAACGTGCTCTCCGAGGCACTGTTGGGGAGACCCTCAAGGATAGACATCCAAACCGGAAAGAAATATTTGTACAAATACAAATATCCATCCCGAGCGGGAATTGAACCCGTAAACCGTCGGTGTTTTAGGCGACTACACGCACCACTACACCAGAGCTGTTGTTGTGTCATATTTGCGCCACTAGTACTATTTCTTTTTTTTAATAATGGCTTGCGTAATTTTGATTAAGAAGTTCCTCTTACACACAATTGTCCTTCTCGTGTATATGCTGTCGCAACGAAATGGGTACAGTTTAGGAAAAAAAAAACTGATAAAATCATTGTACAAAACTTCGGACTTAGATTTCAATGTATTGCATTTAAAAAAAGACTAATTATAATCTGACGAACAAAAATGCTAATGCATTTCATCTATTATTAATTAATCTATGGATGGTGGTTTCACTTACTATCAGGTGAGCCAACTGTCCGTTTGCCTCCTCTTCTATTAAAAAAAATCGTGTAACTAGTACCCATTACGTCTGCTCTTTACTCGTATTAAGTAGCATAAATAATCTACCATTAAAAAAAATTATACCATCTAAAGCTCATATGCAACTATTTGAGTACCCTCAGTTTATAATGATAGTGCTTCAACGACTTTATACTTGTAATTCCGACCCGAAGCGACTTGTTAGCTCTTGTTTTTAAAATCGCATCAAGCGGTCCCCACACTCTTGACATATCTGTACTAGTCTTTGATGACACTTGCCATTAGCTTTTATGTCGTTTTTCCACCGGTAATGATCATTTTATTTTCGACTAGTTGTTCCCGCGACTTCGTCCGCGTGGAATTTAACAATAAGTTATTTTTCAGTTCGCAGAGTTATAAAATAAATAAATTTCTAAAATAAAAGTAGCCCAAGTTACTCCTTATTATAGCAGCTATCTGTCAGCGAAAGTCCCGTGAAAATCAGTCCAGCCGTTTCAGAGATTAGCCGAAACAAACAGACAGACAACAAAATTTTTTAAAATTAATAAGTTGGTATATGTACCGTGTATGTAACATCCATATGCATTTAGTAAAAAGCGGTTATTTTATTATTACAAACAGACACTCAAATTTTATTTATTTGTACAGATTTAGACGGCCAGTGTTTTATTTTATTTTATAGGCATAAGGAAATCTTATCGTGCTAGGCTTATAAGTCAAGTAGGCTAGTAAATAAAGCTGTTTTTTCTGGTCAACCTCGCACTAAATTTCCGATCCAAATTTTTTTTTTTTAGGTTAAGGGTCACTTACTGGCCATAAAAACACAAAATGCTGACAGATCCAGGTGGAGCTTCGATCGCAATATAAAGAAAAGTTTTTGGCCGATATATCGGAAACTATCCACTTTAGGGCAAAAATTATTCAGACTTTTTTTGTAGAGAATATAATTTGCATCTTTTATTTCTTGTAAACTTTTTTGTAAAACTTACCGTTTACGATTTATGGCCCATTCAATGAACCCGTTTTTCATTTTTGGCCAATAACTCTTAAAATGCTGGATTAATCAATAAAATGCATCTATTATCCATTTTTTAAGATCACTTTATTCTCTACAACTTTTGTTTAAAACTTTTTTTTCTAATGTCCATACTTTTTGAGTTATAAAATGTTTAATGTAGAAATGCATCCGAAAATAAAATAATTACTTTATATTTTTTAGTTGTACGAAATATAATAAAATAAAACATAAAAAATTAAAAGTAAAAAACCTTTTTAAAAAACAAGCTTTTATTTGAATGCACTAAAACGAAAAAAATAAATTTTTACTTTAAAACTTTTACTATCTACTTATAAAGTCATTACACATAATCTATATGATAGAAAAGCTTGTCGCGAGATATGAGTACTCGTATTTCCTTAGTTTGAAAATTTTAATAGTTAAAATCAATCACATCAATTTATTTAATTAACTTGTTTACAAGCAAATCTCGCGACAAGCTTTTATATCATATAGATTATGTGTAATGACTTTATAAGTAGATAGTAAAAGTTTTAAAGTAAAAATTTATTTTTTTCGTTTTAGTGCATTCAAATAAAAGCTTGTTTTTTAAAAAGGTTTTTTACTTTTAATTTATTTTTACCTTTTTAGTCGGTTATCACGTCACTTTATTCGAATTATTCTTAGCAAGCCCTTTCATTTGATACCCATATTGTAGAAGTGCACTAAAAATAACTAGTCCGCACTCTTGGATATGCTGCCATATTGGATTTAGAATGACGTCATAAAGTTAACCATGCATTGTCATCCAAATTGAACCTGCATACAAAATTTCAGCTCAATTGGTTGCTTCAATATTGAGTTGCAAGATTTCACCCGAACAAACATACATACATACATGCATACATACAAACCATGCATTGTCATCCAAATTGAACCTGTATACAAAATTTCAGCTCAATTGGTTGAAGATATCTGCTTCAAAATTGAGTTGCAAGATTTCACCCGAACAAACATTCATTAAATTTACATACATACATACATACATACATACATACATTGCAAGTTAAATAAAAGCTTGTAAAAAGTTAATTACTATTGCAGGTAAGGAAATGAACTATCAATTTTTAAGTACATAAATAATCATGATATTTTTTTAAATTAGGTAGTTTGTTGAATTTGTACCATTATATATTACTAGCTGCTGCCCGCGACGTCGTCTGCGTGCGTTCACTGCTCGTTCCCCGTAGGTGATAGCGTGATAATATGTAGCCTATGTTCTGACCCGACTTCTTAATAATATTCGTGCCAAATTTGAAGTAAATCCATGCAGTACTTTTTGAGTTTATCCCGGACATACATACAGACAAACAGACAAACAGACAAAAATTCTAAAAACTATATTTTTGGCTTCGGTATCGATTGTAGATCACACCCCAAGTATTCTTTTTAAAAAATATTCAATGTACAGTTTTGACTTTCCTACCATTTTATTATATGTATAGATAACTAGCCGACCCGTGCCCACTTCGTTGGGCGTTAATTATTTTTGTGATGCAAATAATATACTTACATATACTTAAGTTTTCATCTCGCTCACATAAAACTACCACCCCCCGTTTCAGCCCCAAAAAGGGTTGATTTCTAAAAATACATTATTAGTACACCTCCACATCATCTATAGAGCATACATTTTGAATTTCAAGTCTCTTACTTCAAAAACATAGGACTTTCATACAAACTTCCAACCCCCGTTTAACCCCCTTATGGGTGGAATATCGTAAAACCCGTTCTTAGCTGACCTCTACTCGGCGAAAGGAATATTCCTACCAAAATTCAAGTCTCTACGCCTTATGGTTCCAGAGATATCGTGATGAGTCAATGGGTGGGTAACTCTTTTATATATTTAGATAATGGTACAAATTCAACAAACATACGACTTAACGCCCGGTAGTCCAATATTAAACGTTTTATAACTCAAAAAGTATGGACATTAGAAAAAAAAGTTTTAAACAAAAGTTGTAGAAAATAAAGTGATCTTAAAAAATGGATAGAAGCATTTTATTGATTAATCCAATATTTTAAGAGTTATTGGCCAAAAATGAAAAACGGGTTCATTAAATGGGCCATAAATCGTAAACGATAAGTTTTACTAAAAAGTTTACAGAAAATAAAAGATGTAAAATTTTATTCTCTACAAAAATGGTCTGAATAATTTTTGCCCTAAAGTGGATAGTTTCCGAGATATCGGCCAAAAACTTTTCTTTAAGATTGCAGTCGAAGCTCCACCTGGACCTGTCAGCATTTTGTGTTTTTATGGGCAGTAAGAAACCTTTAACCTAAAAAAAAAATTAAAATTAGATCGGAAATTTAGTGCGAGGTTAAATGCTTTATTTACTGGCCTAAAGTATGTTTAGATTTCTACAATCGAATTATCTGTCGCTTGTATTACTGGTTTGATTTGATTGATGTCTGGTCTTCACAACAGGCCTAAGACAAAATATGATGTAAAATTACTGATTCTGAACGTTGAAAAATTTAAATCATTATATGTATATGAAATATTCTATATAATTATGTAGGTTGCACAGAAATGACGGATTACATGACAAACGATTGAAAAACTTGTAAATAGTTTGTCCGTCAAAGATTCTGTTTTCCTTTATATGTATAAATTTTAGTCGAACCGCAGATTACTTTTCAAGACTATTTTCTGTTGTATTTCAAAGGAAAGGTACTAAACCAGAGATAGAAGCGACCCGGAACGTAGACGTATTAAATTTTCCGGTTGGAATCACGGCGGCAATCTCGCCGAATGTCGTATGTAGAATGTCGGTGCATTTTACGTGTTACCGACATTAGGAATGTGTTGCCATCCGTGTAACGGATACCTGTACCTTCATTACGACTACTTCACGTGTATGTGTTACTGTAAACAAATATTACTTTGACAAACTTGTATGGAGAACTTGATTGCCGGGAGCGATGAACGCTGTGGTATTATTTTGTGTTTAAAATCACTACTGACTAAAACAACATATATATAAGAAGTTAATATTCTTCCTATCATCATCACTTCATCCTATCGCAGTCCACCGCTGGACATAGGCAACTTCGCGTCAGACATTATGGCGCAACCTCATGTGTTTTGTCCATTGTCATCACGGTGGGCAGGCGGGTTGGTTATCGCAGTGCTGGCTTTATCGCACCGAATACGCTCCTGCCCGTCTTCGGCCTGTGTATTTCAAAGCCAGCAGTTGGATAGTTATCCCGCCATCGGTCGGCTTTTTAAGTTCCAAGGTGGTAGTGGAACTTTGTTATCCTTTAGTCGCTTCTTATGACACGAGAGGGGGTGGCTATATTCTATACTGCCGTAACCACACAGCGTGTACCTACACGAAACAAATATCATAGTAGCGTAACAGATTCAGTTCCACTAGTTTTAGAAGCTAGCGTATTTATCTATATTTAATTTAATAAATCAAGTAATTATATCAAATTGCTGTGTATTGGACACCTTAATACGTATATCAAACCAGCTGTCACGCTGAATCACATATTATGTTGTGGAATAATACAGAACTTATGATATCTCACTTAAACCAACTCATTTGAATTAATATTAAATTATGAACAAATCGATTTTGAACTTTAATATATTGTAATAAAGACGATTTGATACATATAACAAGTGACATATTGTCGTGTTCGATATATCAAGGAAATTGTCGACTTCCTTTACGGGTTTAGTGAAACTTAGTTTGTCACGATTTGATACAGTATTACTTTTCAATTTGCTTCAACTGGTCTCATTCTAATGTGTTTTAATTAAAACTGTCATATATATAAGTTGTTCAATATAAATTTACAGTCATTCGTACGAGTAAAGCACATATTTTATCGTTAAAGCATAATAAATAATTCAATGTACATTTTCACTAGGTATAATAGTACTGAAAATGTTCATAGAATTATTATCAGGCTTGTTGGTAACTTATTGTTGTGTTTCTTTCACTTTAGCCTGTGATACCGCTGGGCATAGGCTTCTTTCTCCATGTAGGGGGAGGGTCATAGCTTAATCCACCACGCTGCACTACTGCGGGTTGGCGGATAGCTATATATATTTACTTTTACTATGTAATAAAGCATTATTAAATTTAATTACTACAAATAACAGTTTTACATTGCTATTTACACGTATAATTGAAAGTATATTTCGAATACAACACAATTAATGTTTATCATGTAGATATGTATACATATAATTATTTATTATCTATACTAATATTATAAAGAGGTAAAGTTTATAACTTTGTTTGTATATACGGGGTAATCTTCGCAAATACTGATCCGATCATGAAAATTCTTTCGCTAACAGAAAGCTACACTATTCAGGAGTGACAAGATAAAAGGAAAAAGATAAAATTATCAAAATTTTCGACCCAGCAGGATTTGAACCTGCGCCCTCTGACGTGCCGTGTCAACAATTCAATCTAATCAAGCATTATTATTTGCCTTAGAAATTAATTGGTGATTTTAAAACATTTATATTTATCTGATTTGCTGAAAATAGTGAGAGTGTATTGGAACATATCAAAATTTCACCGTACCCTTCTTATGTGAAATGGATTATAACGCCCAACGAAGTGGGCACGGGACGGCTAGTGTATATATAAATCTATAGTTCAATGTACGTATACATTAAACTATAGCTTTAATAGTCAATTAAAACTGTTTCATAAAGCAGATAGACTTTCATAAAGAAGCAGACTGAATTTCAATCTAATCATTTTCAACAGACTGTATCGACTTTAATGCATTTACAATGAGCCTTCAGTCTGGTCTTGTAGCAAACGAGAAATTGTGTTGTCCCTTGCGACGTTCATGTCAATGGAACTGCAATTGAATGTCAAAGTTTAATGAATTAAAACAATTGAAAAGTTACAATTGTTAATTATGTTATTGTTAATATATATTCATATATTTTGTTTTGTTTTACAATACACACACGGTCGTCTGTTCCTAAAGTAAGCAACTCAATGCTTGTGTTATAGGTAACAGTCGACTGATCTAGCTACATTTTTTTTTTTCGATAAATATACTCTTATATAATACATAATATAATTATATAAATAAATATGTATATTACACCCAGACTCGGGGTGGGAATCGAACCCACAACCCCCGGAACAGAAAGCAGGGTCACTACAAACTGCGCCACCGGGCTAGTCAATTCATATATCGCTTACGTGCAAAGAGAAATGGTTTCAACAAATAATAACAAAACTCAGCAAATTATGTTGGTACTTTTAGATTTTACCCTTTTGGAATATTGATTAGCTTATCCCACTTAGCAACCTAACAATAGCAACATGAAATCTGTACTAATATTATAAACCGTAAAAGTTTGTTTGTTTTTTTAATCGCGTTGATCTCAGGAACAGGATCAGGATCCATTTACCAAGGAAGGCTGTGTATAGGCTATTTATATCCTCAAATTAACGCGTCTGTAACCGCGGGACACAGCTAGTAAGTAGATGAGATAAGTTAACGGTAGGCAGTATACTTTATAGTTCCATGTCATATCATTCATATGCAATTTGTTTGGTAAGTAATCGATAAAATAACACACACACACACACATCAGCCTATCGCAGTCCACTGCTGGACATAGGCCTCCCCAAGTTCGCGCCAGACATCCCGGTTATCCGTAATCCTCATCCAGCCTACGCCGGCAATCTTACGTAGATCGTAGATATAGATATAGTATATAGATTACGTAAAATAACTAAGAATAAATAAATATTTTTTTCTTACGATACGTTTTTCTACATACCAAATTATGCTAAACAACTTCACCCCAAAGGATATGTTCAAATATAATTTCTTATTCACTGGTTTGGTTTTAACGACTGAAGTTTTTCATACTCCATTATCTTTCTGTTAAAATTCTGAAAATAGCCAAAATCTGTTTAGATACTCAGCTGTTTCTTATATCATTAATTGAAGTGTCATCAAGAGAAATGTATAATTAATTCAGAGTCGAATGTCAGAATGGCTCTTAGCCCTCAGTCTGATTATTGTATATACGTCTAACTCTCGATGTTTTTCTCCCGCCGTGGATTCCATCCAATTACGTCAAAAGACCCGAAAATATCCGGAAATTGATAAATTATGTGTACGGTCCTTTGATATCGACCTTTGCGTTTTTACGAATTGTTAAGGTGCCTCAATGGGATGAACTCGAATTCATTTAATGGTATGTTTGTATAATTTAGTTGCTTCGTTTTCGATAATTACGTACGTAATTTGTATAATAAATAAAAAATAAAATTATGTTATTAGTATTATAATTTTTTTTTATCGAGGTAGGGTACGGCAGGAAATATCTTGTTAAAAATTTTAAGCAGCCCGACCTTCCAGAAGACCACAGCTTAAATTATACTGCTTTCAAGCAGTGTTAAGCTCCTGTGGTGAGTAAAGTAGCCAGGATTCCTGTTGTGTACCGTACCTACATACGCTTGTTTGCCACCTACTTAATATGTAAAACATATATTACGTTGATCTTTAATGGTTTACTTCTCTATCGTTTTAAGAAAAATAAATAACACTAAGTAAAAAATACTAAAATTTTAATCTTGTCAGCTGTCTTAAATTTTTTTTTTTTTTTTTGTAAAAATTAGCTTATATCTTTCTACAAGGTTTAAATGCTAAACTTTTAGTATATGATTAATATAAAATCATAACTACATAGATACATATTTCATACGCGTATAAGTTAAGACTTTAAATAATTGTCGTGCTTTCTGTAAGTGCTTTTGTTATAACCATATGTGATTCTTTCTTTAGATAGATCCATACGTATTTTGAAGTAAAACTTCTTTACGCACGCTTGACTTGGAGAGTAAGCCGATAAATGCGTGACGAGAGTATAACGAAAAGTGTGATCGGGTGAGGCGAACGGAGCAAGAGAGAGAGGTGCGATCACACATTTTATTTCTCTCATAGCCAAGTTACATTTCGTATATCTAAGACACACACACACACAATAGGATATTGTGCAGAAGTTTTACTTCAGTCGTGTGGTCTAAAGCACACTCGTTTTTTTTAAGCCATAATTTACCATAAAATCCTTTCGTATCACACCTAATTACACCATACTATAAAATTTTAATGAAACCATAACTCTTAATTTTTATTTAAAACCATAGTATATAAATATCGTATCATATATTTTAAACTTTTGTCTCTGCTGTAAAGTACTGAGATTAACTTTAAATAAAACTGTTATTTTTACGATTCACAATTTATAGTTTTTATATCGGCTATAAATAAGGCACTGCCGATTACTACGTCCGTTTCATATATTATGTTTATTGAAATTTATACCCAGAAGCGTTGTTATTGTCTATGTCTGTAATGGAACTGAGTTTAATCTTTCTTTATCTTACATTGTCATTTTTTCTATCATTTAGCGCTTAATCTATATTTTATTACTAGCTTCTGCGCGCGACTTCGTCGGCGTGGACTCCGCTCCTGTTGGTCTTAGCGTGATGATATATAGCCTATAGCCTTCCTCGATAAATGGGCTATCTAAGACTGAAAGAATTTTTCAAATCGGACCAGTAGATCCAGAGATTAGCGCGTTCAAACAAACAAACAATCAAACAAACTCTTCAGCTTTATTATATTAGTATAGATATATATAAAAATCTCGTACTCGTTTGTACAGGCTAATTTCCGAAACTACTACACCGATCTTAATTAAATTTGGCACAGAATGTAGCTTTGTAAAACTTAAAATATAAGCTTTATTTTGTTCCGATTAATAACCGCGATATTTTTATTGCAAAATTTAAAAAATTTCGGTACTAAGTTCGCAAAAACGTAACAATATTATATGGTAAATACCTATGTACGTAATATATTTACAAGAAACAAAAAAAATGACACTTAATGCTGTTCATTAGTGGGTCTGAAAAAAAAAATGTAGTAAACTAAACATTGAGGAAAAAATTACAACTAAAAATCGTTATTTTCTTTGTATTGCTAAGAAGAATATAAAATTTATTTATTTTTTAGTAATTAAATATCAAGTTATCAAGTCAAATTATACATATAGATATATATTGCGTAACTTCCTTTCGTAATCCTCAGCATTTTACTGTAATCGTAAATTCGTAGTAAAACTGTTATAAATAAGCTTACATATACCTAATTTTGTATTTATAATGCTTGGATGTAAATGTATATACAGGACCCAACATCTACTATTGCAAATTTGTCTAAATAATTGAATAGTTATTGCTGCATTGTTTTGTTTGACAGTTTTGGTATATGACAGGTTCGATGTTGTCAATGAAATGTCACCTTAATAACGCCACAGTTATTAAATTAAGGTCAACGGTCAACCATTGCCACCCCAGTGAATTCAAATTTAGTTGATTACTTGCGTGTATGTTTATTTAATTGACTCGGATAACTTTGTAAGTACTCTTGTAATTTTTTTTTTGTGAATATGTATATCTATTTTTTTAATTTTCTTTTGTACTAAAATTGTCCACGCAATAAACTACACAAAAAATAAATATCCAATTCGCTGTAAACGTTTGGAAGTTATGCGTATACCTATACCTACATTTTAGCGATTTCTTTTATGTATATGTAGATAATAAATGTATGCGCGTGTTGTTTATGCCTTGAATGTGATCCAATTTGTACGAGTCTTTACAGCCATTAGACTTTTATTGCACGCCTTTGCCTTTGTATTGAATTCACATTAAGTAGGTACCCAATAAATTACGTGTCAAAATTTAATATTTGTTTACGACCTCAGTTAGCGACTCTTTGTTATTCTTGTTACTTGTAATTAAGACATTTGTAGCGGTTGTAAATTCTGTTGCGATATTTTATTTCTCTTTATCAATTTAACAATGTTTATTTTATTTTTATTTTTTATATGATATAACCCTGTTGTCGGTATTACATTTTAAAATTACTGTTAAATTTCGAATAAGGTAATATTCCTCGTAATTTCGTGTTTTATTTTTTTTTAATTACACAAGTAGGTTAGCGTAATAGGTTAGCGTATAAACAAGCGTTATGGCTCATCTGATGGTAAGCGATTAACGTAGCCCTATATAGGTAGGCGCCTGCAATACCAGAAGCATCGCAAGCGCGTTGCCGACATACATAGGTACATACATATAATCACGCCTCTTTCCCGTAGGGGTAGGCAGAGACCACTTCTTTCCACTTGCTACGATCCTTACATACTTGTTTCGCAACGCCGCGGCCGACGCTGTCCGCAATCCCCAATTCCCCACAGGAGCTCTGATCACCTTGCTCAGTACAGAAACACAACATTATTTAGCTGTGATCTTCTGTAAGTCGAGGTATTCCCCAGTCGGGCTGCTCCAGATTTTGAACAGGATATACCTGCTGTGCCCCACCTCAGTTAGAGTAGTCTAGATACGCATTTGAAGTATTGTTTTTATTTGGTTATTGCTCTGCTTTTATGAGAGATAGCACGTTGTAATAATAGGTCCCTACCTATCTACCTACCTATAAAAAATATCAGCTAGTTAGGAATAATTTTTGATGACCTTACGAGGTCATCAAAAATTTTTTTGTTTACAAGCAAATCTCGCGACAAGCTTTTATATCATATAGATTATGTGTAATGACTTTATAAGTAGATAGTAAAAGTTTTAAAGTAAAAATTTATTTTTTTCGTTTTAGTGCATTCAAATAAAAGCTTGTTTTTTAAAAAGGTTTTTTACTTTTAATTTATTTACTTCATAAGAGTACAAAAAGTATCAAAAATGTAATGTGTGCGGTCATTAACTTCTCCCTTAAAATATATAAATTGCCAACATTATGTTGGAGACATACAAAGGAACGTTATTTATCTTTGTGTTTTGATTCGGCGTTTTTTTATTTATAATCCGTATTCCCAGATCTGGTAAGGTTTAATTTTTTTCTAAAGTATGAGTAAAATACTTTAAATTGTAATTGGCGTCTTACCTGTGTTTCGATTAAGATGTTCTAAACTACTATAGAGTTAAAAATTTGCCTACTTAGGTATATATTATTTTTGATCGCAGTTCAGTGGTTTTGAAATAGTAACAAACATTTGTCCATACCTACTTTTTATTTTTTGTTAGTTTTGGGTTTATAATACTAGCATAACCATGGAACAATTCTTGACAAAGTTTTATTTAACAATTTATTATACGTACCTATATAAAATTAAATACCTAATATTATTGTCGTTGAAACTAACGTTTAATGGCTTATCCTTAAAATATATTTCTTCCAGCACACCCGAAAAGAAACTGTTACAGACAGAAATTAGGTGGACGTAAATTTTAATTCAGTTTATTATACGAGTACCATTGCATTGACGACAACAGCGTAACATGCTCCCTCAAAAAATATTTTATATAGGTACTCAAAAAAGTGTATGATACCTCCTTTGTGGGTGTCTATTTAATTTATTATTATTACTGAACAGTATCCAAGACTTATATTTCAGTGTGCTAGGCATTATGGTAAAGTTCACAGACTTTAGTAGTTGTAGCGAACGTTAATCTTGGCGATGTCGTTAAATGTCGCTTACAACTTGCTAGGGACTTGAAAAAATAATGTAGTGTTTCATAAACTTTTTCGTTGAACTTCACGCCTAAGATTCTGCGCTTACTTAGACATTAATGTTACGATTCGGTCGAAATTTTGATGTAATGGGAAGGTGGACGACGACGAGTCGGTCTCGGTATGAACTTGGACAAAACGAAAGTTATGTTTAACAACCAAGTCATACCGAGACCGATATCGGTCGATGGTACCCTTCTCGAAGTTGTTCAGGATTATGTTTACCTAGGCCATACAGTCCAACTAGGCCGCAACAACTTCGAGAAGGAGGCCGATAGGAGGATCCGGTTGGGCTGGGCGGCATTTGGCAGGCTTCGCCGAGTCTTCACTTCGAAGATTCCGCAATCCTTGAAAACAAAAGTCTTCGAACAATGCGTCCTGCCTGTGTTAACATACGGAGCCGAGACGTGGACACTGACGAAGAGACTGGTCCACAAGTTTAAAGTCGCTCAACGTGCAATGGAACGGGCTATGCTTGGGGTTTCTCTCAACGATAGAATAAGAAATGAGGCTATCCGCGAGAGAACGAAAGTAACCGACATAGCCCACAGAATTAGCAAGTTGAAGTGGCAGTGGGCTGGTCACTTGTGTCGCAGGACCGATGGCCGCTGGAGCCGACGTGTCCTGGAGTGGAGACCGCGTCTTGGCAAACGCAGTGTGGGACGTCCTCCGGCCCGTTGGACCGACGATCTATGTAAGATTGCCGGCGTCGGCTGGATGAGGGTTGCGGAAAACCGGGATGTCTGGCGCGATCTTGGGGAGGCCTATGTCCAGCAGTGGACTGCGATAGGCTGATGTGTGTGTGTGTGTGTGGGAAGGTGGTGTCTAGCGAGACACGACGATATATGACATATTATAGTGTTTTGCTAGTTTTCGAAAATGTAGATTTTTTGTTAACGTTCGTAAGGCGTGTATAAATAGGCGGTTAAAACCTTGTGGCGAAATATTTTATTTCATTTGGGGGATTTGCGTCAAAAATTATGTTGAGTAAGTTTTGAATGGTAATTCGTTGAACTAATGTTACTTGTAGCGTCCTGTAATAACAGTTTTAATGAATTTTGACTATAATGAGTATATGATACTGCTTTCAAAAGGTGTTGTGTTCCTGTGGTGAATGAGATGATTAGAGCTTACGCAACGCAGAGCAACGCGCTTGCAATTCTTCTGGTGTAGCAGGCGTCTATAAACATTTACTTTGAAGAACGCTACTTCGTCCCTATAATTCGTAACATGATGCTTAATTAGTATAGAATCTTCTTTATTAAGCAACAACTACAGCAATTCAGTCTGTAACATTGGGATGTTGAGCATAGACCCCTTTCTTTCTAGGAGAAGGATTGGAACTTAATCCACCACGCTGCTTTATGCAGGATGGCTGATAGCTTATTAAACAGACAGATGATTTTAAACAAACATTAGCTACTAGCTTCTGCGCGCGACTTCGTCGGCGTGGACTCCGCTCCTATTAGTCTTAGCGTAATGATATATAGCATTACGCTAACGCATTCCTCGATAAATGGGCTATCTAACACTGAAAGAATTTTTCAAATCGGACCAGTAATTCCAGAGATTACCGCGTTCAAACAAACAAACAAACAAACAAACAACCAAACAAACAAACTCTTCAGCTTTATATATTAGTATAGATATAATGTTAGTAAAAATATTAATAAACCAAATTTAAAATGCATGTCCAAGAGTAATCACGTAATAGAGACTTTCTAAGATTATACATTATGTATCAATAAACAAGTACTACATAAAACTAGAAACGGAAGATGTACTATTACGCAAACTTTAGAGCTAAGATAATGTTACTTTAGAAATTTATAATTATGTCGTTGTCATGTAGTTAAATCAGGCGTTAAATTTAACGGCTAGCATGTCCAAGTGACTGCGACACCCAATGTGAAATCACGAACTTCATTAAATGTTAACTTGTTAATGTCGGGCTCAGCTGATATATAGGTTGTGTCTTTTACGTGAAGGCTTTACGTCACTGTTGCGTACTTTAGCTTCAACTTAACTGTGAATTATAAAGAGCAATTGGAAAGGACACTTGTTATGAAATTAAAGAACATAATTTTGAACACTTTAAATGTTCCTTTTTACGTATAAAGGTTATAAAAATTAAACGGACAATTATTTGGGTAGTAAAAAAAAAAAGAAAAAGCATTTATTTAAAAAAAGATTAATTAGTTTTAGGGGAAAACAAGCCAGTAGCTTAGTGGTTAATTAGTCTGTAATAAGTCCTATATTAAATATGCCTGGAAATAATGTAAGGCCATAACTGATTCCTAAAAAAGGTGTCATTATTAATAGATAATTGTGTTTATTCAATTAACTTCAATTGCATCGACCAGTAATACAACGTAGGAAGTTAGGGAGACGAAAGAATAGTCAAGTAAATACGCATTACTAAGAGTAACTCAAAAAGTACTTGTCAGATCTCGATCAAATTTAAATGGGACCACATGACACTCAACATCTTTCGAATAAAAAAAGAATAATCGAAGTCGTTAAACCTAGTAAAAAGTTATGGGGACAAAAAAATAAAAATACAATCGAATTAAGGTAAAAGCACTAATGCTGGACACTTTAAGGACAAATCAAACTTCATTGTCAAAAATCAAATGTGTTTTTAAAAATTTACAGTTACAATTTTTTTTACTGTTGAGAGTAACATTTCGAAATTATCTTTTTCATATAAAATATTTTAAAACTGTCGTATTTGTAACTAAAAACTACATTCTTCTTAGGTTTGCCGTAGATACTAAAAGATGACAGCATCGAAAATCAAATCCACCAACAATAGACATCAATTGGCACTAATAGTAGACACGACTAGATTAGATTTTCAGAACAAAATGTGCACAAGAAAGGTGTGGCGTATGTCCACCAATAGAAAGTATAACTGGGCTTGAAATTTTGTTGTCATCCATGTCAACCATTTGTGAAAAATATTACATTTTTTTTTATATTTAAACAATACACACACGGTTGTCTGTTCCTAAAGTAAGCAACTTAATGCTTGTGTTATAGGTAACAGCCGACTGGTCTAGCTAGATGTTTTCTTTTTTTTTTCGATAAACATACTTATAAACAATACATATATAAATATATAAATAAATATGTATATTACACCGAGACTCGGGGTGGGAATCGAACCCACAACCCCCGGAGCAGAAATCAGGGTCACTACAAACTGCGCCAACGGGCTAGTCATATATATATATATATATATATATATATATATATATATATATATATATATATATATATATAATTATGTATGTATGTATTCATAAAACGTCTCCCTAGTCATCCAGCCATTATCCGAACGCCCAATTTCCCCATGATGTGGGTACTGACAAACTTAACTATCGTGGTATCCTCTCATATTTCAAAATGACCATTGGACATAAAACATCTCCAGCAGCATTGATACCCAAAAGTGCAGTAAAACATTCTTTTTCATCCGTGTTAATGTTTTTTTACACAGTTCGCTCTCCTTTTTTGTGCTAGGACGTTACTTCCTTTGGGGTTCAAGAAAAAAGCGGTCTTATCCATGTTAAAAAGTCGCTGAGGCGCATTAAGAATATCTGTATGATTATTACTTTTATACAAGTGCTAACTTCTTGGAACCAGTTTTTTTTTATTTGAGATGCCGTTACAGATGCTTTGGAGGCTGTCAAATTTTGTGGTTGCCTTGTTATAAGGTCAGGGTGACGCTTTTTTGACCATAGCTTCCTCCCATTTTACGTCTAATAGGTACCTTTCCCGTAACTTTGTTAAGTAGAGTTAACCGCGGAACACCAAATTTCTTCGCCGCAGTAGCTGTCGGAACACCCCGCCTGCATTCTTCTATGGCTGCTTCCATATCGGCTTCGGAGTATCTAAACATCTGTCCTTTTATTGGCGGCATCATGCTTGAACCTTAATTTGAAATTAATGTATACTAATAGTTGACATCTAGTTTACCCTAATAGTTGACACTGTCTTCTTTTAGTTAGGCTAGTGTAAAACAAACGAAACTCAGATTGAACCTTATTTTTACAACATAAAGGCTAAATTTGCATTAAAATAAGCTAACAAATTTAGTTCGATGTAACCCTAGTAGAAGACACATGTGTCATCTTTTAGGGTTTGATTAATTTCTGGTACTAATAGTAAACACTACTTAAAATTTACACAAAAACAAACCAAAATAACAAGATAATGGTCCTAATAAGTCAATAAGTTCATACATTTATAATATCGAAACCAACAATAGCCCAATAATAACATATACATGACAAAATCATACCTGTTCAAAAGTCACTTGCCTTAATAAAAACGCTAAGATTTACGCGCCGCGTGTTAACCTGCTTACATTGTTCGTTGTCAACAACGCTATTTTTTAATTTGCTTCTGAGAATGTACACAAGCTTTTGAGCATGTGTCATCGATGGCACTAGGTGTCTTAAACATCAGGAGCAATGTTATATAAATGATTAGTTTTCTTAGTATAAAAGATTTTTTTCGAAAATGTCATCTTTTAGTTCAATGTCGAGCATTAGTGCTTTTACCTTAAGAACCTCCTCCTTTTTTTGAAGTCGGTTAAAATGCAGTCACGTCATAATATGTATATGTTAGCTTCATATATCCTTGAAGACAAGAAAATCTTGTTCGTAAAAATGTTAGTTTTTTTTTATTAATTAAAAGTAAAATTAATAATAATAATAAAAAAAAACAATTTAATTAATGATAAATAGTGAACAGATGTAATGACAATGATACTAAAAATATACGTACACTACAAAAACCAAAACTTAGATTACATATTTCCGATTCTTTTTTTACTTATTATTAAAGTAAGTTACAATTTAATTATTTTTGCGATAGTTATTGCAACCCTAGCCTCTTTTTAAAATTATGATATAATTTTAACCAGATTGATAAAGAAATAAAAACCATAAATACATAATAAAAATATCCTCAACATAAATAACGGCGTGTATTGTCACAATGGAATCACAAAACGCCCACGGTCGTTGCAATTCAAGTTTTCAACAATTGTATCTGCGTTCGTTTATAAAAACTACGACATCGGTTTGGAATCGAACGTGGGAATTGTCCAAAGCGCGCTTTGAAACGGTCACTTATCCGGACCCGTTCGAAAAAAAAACATAAATATGGAATATTGTCATATATTATATCGTCATTGCCGATATTTTCTTTTTTCAAATCCTTCAATGAATTCACTCTGTCTCTATATTTAGGTATATGTAATTATATGTATATCATTATTCAATCGTTGGCACTTGATGTTAATACATTTTTTTTTATCTAAATAGCAAAATCAAAAGTAACTTTATTCAAACATGCTTCAAAAGCACCTTCGAATCGTCTATTTACAGATTAAATTATTAATTATTGTTAAAAGTGAAGCAACTACCGATTCGCGATGTAGATTCTGCAGAGTAGAATTGACAAGAAAATCCGCAGTTTCTCTTAAAAAAAAACTATTTTTATTAAAAATTAATAATAGCTTTCCTGAAATACAGCGTCACTAAATCCACACATCTTCATCATTAATATTATTCTGCACCCAATAATAAACTTTAGCTACTAATTTATTTTTAATACAAACTTAAACTTTTTTTTAAACGTTGTGGTCTGAAAGAAGATGTAGTGACAAAAATTGAGAAGGGTATGCTGAGATGGTTTGGCCTTGTTAAGAGAATGAATGAAGAGCGATTGACGAAAAAAGTGTATAAGGCGAGTGTGAATGGAAGTGTTGGAAGGGGTAACGTAGACCTAGGCGGACGTTTCAAGACCAAATCAGTGACGTCTCGAAAAAAGGCCAGGTCGAGAGTACCCTAAACCGAAGAGCATGTATGAAAGGAATAATGAAAGTGGATGAAGCGAAACAAGTATGTAAGGATCGTAGCAAGTGGAAAGGAGTGGTCTCTGCCTACCCCTACGGGAAAGAGGCGTGATTATATGTATGTACAAACTTTATATGGTTATGTTTATTTTCAGGAAATTGTAAAATCGTTTGTGGAATTTTATAATACTTCCTGGCTGACGTTTACTAAATTCGGAGTAGGAAACTTGAGCTACAATTTTGTCATGACTTCATTAATTAAATTAAATTAAAAACCATTGTTGGTCTGTGTAGGAATTGTTTTTAATTTTATTTTATGCCATATCATGGAAAACACAAGGTCAAACACCCTAAATTACTATACCTAAATACAAATATCAATCCCGAGCGCGAATCAAACTCGTGACAGATGGAGTTTAGGCGCCTACACGCATCAGCAACAAGACCAGAGTGGTCGTCAGTATTCAATATAGAGGGTATTAAATCATGATCCCGTGATGTGATGCCGCCATTGATATAACGCCGGTAATTGTAATAACGTTTCCTGTCCAATACCAATTCCGACTCGGTAGCCGAAAGATTTAACGGTCAACAATTACGTTGAAATATCAATTAATTTGCACTGTAAGTAAATATTTACTACATGTAATGAGATCGTTATTATTAATAGGTATAATACAATCTACAAATAAAAATCATATTATTTACATACTTGCTACATCGGTACTTGTAGTATCTATACTAATATTATAAAGAGGTAAAGTTTATAACTTTGTTTGTATATACGGGGTAATCTTCGCAAATACTGATCCGATCATGAAAATTCTTTCGCTAACAGAAAGCTACACTATTCAGGAGTGACAAGATAAAAGGAAAAAGATAAAAATTATCAAAATTTTCGACCCAGCAGGATTTGAACCTGCGCCCTCTGACGTGCCGTGTCAACAATTCAATCTAATCAAGCATTATTATTTGCCTTAGAAATTAATTGGTGATTTTAAAACATTTATATTTATCTGATTTGCTGAAAATAGTGAGAGTGTATTGGAACGTATCAAATTTCACCGTACCCTTCTTATTGTGAAATGGATTATAACGCCCAACGAAGTGGGCACGGGTCGGCTAGTGTATGATAAAATTGAACTGCTGAAAGCGCTAATTTCTGTACCTACTACGAAAATTTTAAATATGATAGCCCGCTTTATATACTTACTTTGAAGACTTTAAAACTTCGTTTTACGAATAATAGAAGGCGAAACATTAAACTTAATAATCAAGTATTCTGATGATAATTCAAACTCGCGAAGTTGAAACCTTAAGAGACTTATAGTTGCTTATTAGCCGGAGTAACAGGGGCCAAATAAAGAGAAAATACATTACTAATTCACTAGTTGCGCTTACCAGTTTCACCCGCGTAATTTCCGATTTCGTTACAATGTTGGGATAAAATGGAGGCTATGTGTTAAATTCGTCTCCTCGACCTTACAGAAGATCACAGCTAAATAATACTGTTCTCTAACAGTGCTGTTTTCCTGTGGTGAGTAAGATCACTAAAGCTCTAGGGTGGATTACGGGTAGGGTCGTCAACGCGTTTGTGATGCTTCTGGTGTTTCAGGCGTCTATAAGCTACGGTAATAGCTTACTATCAGGTGAGCCGTACGCTTGTTTGCCGACCTACTTGTAGAAAAATAATTATTAAATCTCCAGCTGTCTACTTACTAAGGTTGATTACAATCAGTTTAGTACTTTCTGCGTGAAAAGGTAACAAACATTCTTCTATCCTCACAAACTTTCGCATTTATTAATATTATAAAGTAGAACGGAAAATTAACTGTTAAACAGCCGAGGAAATCACAAGCAAATGCTTTTAAATGTATTAAATTGCGAATTATCGAATTAGCAGTGATATTAACATTAAATCCGGGCCCGTGTTAAACCACGTCGAGAGTACCGTCATGTCGTCATGTAGGTGTTATGGTCTAAGATCCGGAATATAACAAAATCTTCCCTCATCTGTTAATTAAATGAAACAATTTTTTATAGGCTTATTTCAATATTGTGAATTTATAAAAAAAACCTCTGCCACCCTACGCCTGCTACAATTGATAATACTTAATTAGTTAATCAGTATTTTTTTATGATCTTTTCCCTCTCATGTTAATTACATGTAGTAAGCTAAAACCGGCAATATTTTATATTATATACATTACTGTAGTAGGCACCCATCTCTATGATTGCTATACTTACCTGCAGCCAGGTCAGAAAAGGTAGATAAATGTAGATTATTACCCTCACATGTTAATTAAAAAATCTAAGTACAATAATAAACGGCGGCGAATTCTAAACATAATAATGTTTGGCTGCCGTATTAAAAGCTGATGCAGCCAAAGATAAATAGTAAAAAGAAAAAAATTATGATGACTATGGGAGCTCATTGCGAAGAGTAAGACAGAATAATACTAATTCCTTCAGCGAAAAGAGACAGCGTAAAATTCATGCGCGCGCATCACAGGCTCATTTAAACATACTAGAAAATTCGAAATTTCGAAATTTTCGAAATCCCTAGTACATTTTTTTCAACTGAGGTAGGGCACAGCAGGAACTGAGATAGGGCACAGCAGGAAATTTCCTGCTCAAAATATGGAGCAGCTCGACTGGGGTAGTACCTCGACCTTACAGAAGACCACAGCTAAATAATACTGTTTTCAAGCAGTATTGTGTTCCTGTTGGTGAGTAACGTGACCAGAGCTCCTCCTGGGGGGATTCGGGATAGGGTCGGCAACGCGCTTGTGATGCTTCTGGTGTTGCAGGCGTCTATAGGCTACGGTCTTACCATCAAGTGAGCCGTATGGTTGTTTGCCAACCTAGTTACATAAAAAAATAAATAAATAAAAACCTGATTAGTATGAAGCTAATTTTCCGGGAGTAGATTCATTTTGATGAGACGAACAAAAATTCTTCTACGAAAACTCTCGATTGTGGTATGTTCAGGCCTCGTAAGGTCATCAAAAATTATTACTAACCAGCTGATTTTTTTTCTTTTAGTTAGTTAATATTTATATAATTTAATGGTAATATTGTCCTAGAAATTGCGTGGTACGTTATCCCGGTCCTACGGTCACTGCTGCTCTATCTCCTGCTAACTCTATTACCTACCACAATCGAGAGTTTTCGTAGAGGAATTTTTTGTTCGTCTCATCAAAATGAAGCTACTCCCGGAAAATTAGCTTGATTCTAATCAGGTGAAAAAAATGTACTAGGGATACCGGACTAAAATAATTGATTTTCGTCTTACAATTATTTCCAAAAAAATTTGATTTCACTAATTTTCTGTTTGTAATATGTTTATAATAATGATGTGTATACTAATAAATAAAACAAATATTTTGTTTGTTTAAAAAAAAATAATTTCACCGTATTAGTACATATATATATAAAAAAAATTAATAATTGAACCATCAAGAAAATTTCACGGTAAGGGTAACTCAAAAGCATTATATATTTTTTAATATTGTACATTATTCCGTAAATTAAAAAAAATATCTTAAAAATTTAGAGCAATTTTTTTGTCTTTATCTTTCTTATACTTACTCCAATTCTCATCTTCTCTCTTTCTATTCTAGTATACATTTTTCTTAAATTTTCGAAATTTCGAATTTGCGAATTTTCTAGTATGTTTAAATGAGCCTGTGATGCGCGCGCATGAATTTTACGCTGTCTCTTTTCGTTGAAGGAATTAGTATTATTCTGTCTCATTCTTCGCAATGAGCTCCCATAGTCATCGTAAATTGTATCTTTTTACTATTTATCTTTGGCTGCACCAGCTTTTAATACGGCAGCCAAACATTATTATGTTTAGAATTCGACGCCGTTTATTATTGCACTTCGATTTTTTAATTAACATGTGAGGGTAATAATCTACATTTATCTACCTTTTCTGACCTGGCTGCAGGTAAGTATAGCAATCATAGAGATGGGTGCCTACTACAGTCAGGTATAAAATGTAAAATATTAACGGTTTTAGCTTACTACATGTAATTAACATGAGAGGGAAAAGATCATTAAAAAAATACTGATTAACTAATTAAGTATTATTAATTGTAGCAGGCTTAGGGTGGCAGAAGTTGTTTTTATAAATTCACAATATTGAAATCAGCCTATAAAAAATTGTTTCATCTAATTAACAGATGAGGGAATATTTAGCTATCTCGGATTTTATACCATATTTATCTTTGGCTGCATCAGCTTTTAATACGGCAGCCAAACATTGTTATGTTTAGAATTCGCCGCCGTTTATTATTGTACTTGGATTTTTTAATTAACATGTGAGGGTAATAATCTACATTTATCTACCTTTTCTGACCTGGCTGCAGGTAAGTACAGCAATCATAGAGATGGGTGCCTACTACAGTAAGGTATATAATATAAAATATTGCCGGTTTTAGCTTACTACATGTAATTAACATGAGAGGGAAAAGATCATAAAAAAATACTGATTAACTAATTAAGTATTATCAGTTGTAGCAGGCGTAGGGTGGCAGAGGTTTTTTTTATAAATTCACAATATTGAAATCTGCCTATAAAAAATTGTTTCATCTAATTAACAGATGAGGGAAGATTTACCTTCTCGGATCTTAGACCATTATTAAACACGTTATCTTACAACTTTGCGTTGTAAATCGTGTCTTTTATGTTTTTATATACAATCCCGCTTACTAATTAGTTTCACGTACTTTCTGTTGAGATATTTCTTTAATTGTCAACAAAAAAATGTTAATTGAACAAAAATATGAAACGTAGATCGTTTCGCAATTTTTAATAGTACAGCTCCGCTCCTGTGAGAAGTCTTGTTCTTAATGTGATGTTTTACAGCATAAACTATTATTAAACCGGTTTTTAAGGCAACCATTTATTTTATAGTCGTCGTAGCATTAGATACTATGGTTGTCGCTTTACAACACAATAACGCTTTACAAGACAATAAAGAAAACGAACAGACATCCAAACTTTTCAAGCTTTATAATATTAATGCGTTAAATATAAATTATTAACAAAGTATTTAAATATATTTATTTACTTATAGAACACCAACAAAGTATACACCATATGTCAAGTAGGTACAATAGCAGTAAAGCCTGAGTGTAACTTTAATTATAGGTGATAACTACATTAAACTTGACTAACATACACTAAAAACATACATAAATAACATTATTAACATTTTCAAATCAATTTAATCAATCATGAAAACAACGAAGTGTTGATTTGGTTGTGTCTTCGTTTTCTATTAGCGCGGTGAATGAATTGCATTGTTTTTGTCACAGGCGTTTTTATCTTTTATTTAATGACAGTTGAACCATAAGTGCGCCACTCCAGGTAATTTTTTTTTTTATAAAGTGTATTCAAATGTTGACCCGATTAACTAAAGAAACGTGAACGTCTATAAGTTGGTGTTTACACTGACTGATCGACAGTAAGTGACAGAAAATAAACGGCCAGTATTATTATTTTATCTATCTCTGAATTTGCTGACTAGACATACATATAATCTTGATGTAAGCTCCATACAAATTGTGTCAAAAATCTATCGCTAGTCGGCAAAGGCAGAGATAGATAGATCATTCAAAAAGCGCCCGAAAGTCCTATCAGTCCCACTCCCACTCGATCGTCGATCGAAAATCGAAAACAATAAAATGATAGTTCAGGTCACTGACCTATCTTAGTAACGGCAGATAAAGTGTTCAGTTTATTGGCTAGGTCTGTACAGCAGATGTTTACAATGCCGTAGTTTTTAATAAAATTGCGACTGGCCGAGTGCCAACCGATGCAATCGCTAATATGGTGTTAGGGTGAACCTCGAAATGATACGTCGAGATTTATTTTCATCTAAGATTATCATTTATTTGGATGTTATAAAATAGTGTGCGGAAGCGTTTAAGTTCAGAAGTCCAGTTATAATCTAGATTTAAAATGAAATAAGAAAATATATGATACAACTAGCTTCTGCGCGCGACTTTGTCGGCGTGGACTCCGCTCCTATTGGTCTTAGCGTGATAACACATAGCCTATAGCCTTCCTCGATAAATAGGCTATCTAACACTGAAAGAATTTTTCAAATCGGCCCAGTAGTTCCAGAGATTACCGCGTTCAAACAAACAAACAAACTCTTCAGCTTTATATATTAGTATAGATTGTAATCATAAAAGAAACGTAATAGTGTTAAATTTTTAGTCATTTTACCCAAGCGCGGTAGATCTGCCTTATGTCTAAAATGTTAAAGTATATACCTTCCCTTTTACTGTTCTTTGATAACGTTAACCCCAGCATTAAAGTATTAGCGGATATTACAGACTGAAGCGTAAGCGTTACACTACTTAGATTATTTTTGAATGCGTAGATTTGGAGGCGATGAGAAACATAAATATACCGAAACAATTTTTAAGAGAATTGTAGGTCTTAAAAAGCTTCTACAAAATACCAGCCTTTTCTAGGCTAGATGTGAAATAAAAAAATGTGAAGAATCGCTTAAAAATTAAATAAAACCCAAAAACTTGCTTGCAGCGAAACGGGCGGGCGCATAGAGCAAAAACAAAGTTGTTTTTGCTCTATGGGCGGGCGTCTCCGTTAGTTAATTCGGCGTGCCTGCACCGCCGCCCTCGCTTCACGGCCTATAAATAGCGCCTTTACCTTACTAAACTTTTACAACTCCCTATAAAACCGTCATTTTTAATGGCTTTCAACAAATCTCAAGGTCAAGCATTCAATGTTAAGCTTTGATTATGTTGCCCATGTACAAATATGTACAGACGACATCGCCTTTCTATACGTCGTCATAAAATAATAATTTCGCACTATATAGTTGAAAACTTTGTGTATAAAAATATTTTATTATACATATAAAACTGTTATTAACAATTTGTTTCGACAATGAACTTTTTGTTAAATTGATAGGTGCCAAATACTAAATTAAATCTTTACCTTTAAAAAACAAATCTAAATCGACCAATAAATTAATGGCGAGATTCCAAAACGATATAGGTACACGTTAAACAAAGACTTTTACTTTTTGAGCTTCCGCTGCGTAAACGATTAAAGTTTCGCACAAATCATGTATGACAGAATTGGTCCTATTCCACGCAGACGAAGTCGTGCGCAGAAGCTAGTTTTCAAGTAAATAACAAAATTGTTTATTGGTGTGTAGCATAGCACTGCATAGCAAGACAAGTAGATATCTTGGCTATAATTGTATTTAGTTTAGATTAATACCATTTTGGAACTGTCTATAAAATGTAGGTAAAAAAAAAATTAAATAAAAAATCCAAAAAGAAAGAAAAAAGTATTCCGCCCAACGTGGGGCTCGAACCCACGACCCTGAGATTAAGAGTCTCATGCTCTACCGACTGAGCTAGCCGGGCTTATACTGAGAGCGCGAAATTGTTTATCTGTTACTGATACGAAGTCTTATAACCGTATTTAGTATATGACAATATCAAGTCACAAAGTTCTGTTATACATAACAGAATTTCTTAATATTTTGTACATGTACATATTTTTCTAAATTGAAGCTAAAAAGTAGTCAAAATGACATCCTTGGGCAAAAATCTAGTCTTAAGTCCTTTGCTCTGTATCTTTATTTTTTTACATTATTTAAAATTTCCAGGCCACTGGATTAAAGATTGACATTAAAACTGTATTTTTGCAAAAGATTTGTTACCTGTTGGACTACTTGTAGCCCGATCATTTTTATCACGCGATGAAATCTCATTGTTTACTCTCAGAGAATTTCTAGGACGTGTTAGTTTGTTATACCTTCTCATCGTTTTTAAATATTAAAAAAATTTAATTAATGAAAAGCTAAATTGTCCCAAATTTTTGTAGCTTCTAACAATAAGTGTCAATCTTGGTACAAATAGCACATATTATGTAGTACCTAAAAAAACTGTGTGTAGGTATGTGCTTAAGGTTTTCTATTTTATTTGAAGTCGATACCAGTAACTCAATTTTATAACAAAAGTCAACTAATAGTTGTGCAGTTTTTGTTATTACTTGAATCATTAGCTTTAAATTATTATTTTAAACTAAAGTATTTTTTTAAGTTATATTTCTTGATAATTAAAACGAATAATCTATACTAATATAATAAAGCTGAAGAGTTTGTTTGTTTGTTTGTTTGTTTGAACGCGTTAATCTCAGGATCTACTGGTCCGATTTGAAAAATTCTTTCAGTGTTAGATAGCCCATTTATCGAGGAAGGCTATAGGCTATATATCATCACGCTAAGACCAATAGGAGCGTAGCACCAATAAAGAATGTTTCAAGATCGGGTTTTTTTTCCTTTTGAAAGCTTCCGCTGCGTAAACCGTTAAAGTTTCGCACAAATCATGTATGACAGAACACAGAATAGGTCCTATTCCACGCAGACGAAGTCGCGCGTAGAAGCTAGTATTTTATATACGTTTATGTTTCTATTTAAAACGTACACTTGTTTTTTTAAACCTGCACCCTTTTTGCACCTGTTGGCATTAAAAAAAAAACAAATTTTGATTTCTTTAAATTAACGATTTCAATTAATTAAACCGACGATATTAAATATTAACATATCCAAAATACGTATCGTATTCAAATTACTGTACAAACGTGTTCAACCGAGGCCTGAAGCTAATAATAAATAAATAATAAATAATCTATACTAATATAATAAAGCTGAAGAGTTTGTTTGTTTGTTTGTTTGTTTGAACGCGCTAATCTCAGGATCTACTGGTCCGATTTGAAAAATTCTTTCAGTGTTAGATAGCCCATTTATCGAGGAAGGCTATAGGCTATATATCATCACGCTAAGACCAATAGGAGTGGAGTCCACGCCGACGAAGTCGCGCGCAGAAGCTAGTAATATATAAAGCTGAAGAGTTTGTTTGTTTGTTTGTTTGTTTGTTTGTTTGTTTGTTTGTTTGTTTGAACGCGGTAATCTCTGGAACTACAGGGCCGATTTGAAAAATTCTTTCAGTGTTAGATAGCCCATTTATCGAGGAAGGCTATAGACTATGTGTCATCACGCTAAGAGCAATAGTAGGGGAGTCCACGCCGACGAAGTCGCGCGCAGAAGCTAGTAATAAATAATTAATAAATCATGTTACACATAGTTATAGTAAATTATCATCTATACTAATATAATAAAGCTGAAGAGTTTGTTTGTTTGTTTGTTTGTTTGTTTGTTTGTTTGTTTGAACGCGGTAATCTCTGGAACTACTGGGCCGATTTGAAAAATTCTTTCAGTGTTAGATAGCACATTTATCGAGGAAGGCTATAGGCTATGTATCATCACGCTAAGACCAATAGAGCGGAGTCCACGCCGACGAAGTCGCGCGCAGAAGCTAGTAATTAATAAATCATGTTACACATAGTTATAGTAAATTATCATTTTAAATAAAGCCCTTGTCCGCCCACATTGTTTGTACCGTGACACCATAAGAATGTGTAAAATAACGTGAGATATTTTGAAACTTTGACAATTATTTAAATTTGTCGATTTTGTATAATTTACCTACTGGTTGTTTGATGATCATAATATGTTGTTTTGAAATAGCTCTATTTTGCTGTTCTGTTGACTCGTTGGTGGATTGATAACAATAATGTTTTTAAGGTAATTGGCGTGGTTTCATGTGGCCCGTGACTATGTTTTATACTAGTAAAACATCTTCTCGATTTTACTCGTATAATTTCGAATTCTGTCGGTGTATCGGAATAAAAAGTAGTCTGTTTATTATTCTGGATTTCAAGCTATCTACGGGCTTGAGTAGCTTTTTCGTGAAAGAGTAACAACTAACAGTCCATCCATCTATCCATCTTCACGAACATTCGTATTTAAATAACATTAGTAGGATTAGTCAAATAGCCGTATGGTACTTCTGACACAGAATGTCTTCTACTCTTGCAGTACAAAATAATATCTAAGTATAATATTTTATTTCAATTCTTACACACATTTCAAACGCTTAAATTCGTGAAAAAGTGTATGTGTGTAAAAAATATGTAAGAAGTGTAATCTATACTAATATATAAAGCTGAAGAGTTTGTTTGTTTGTTTGTTTGTTTGTTTGAACGTGGTAATCTCTGGAACTACTGGGACGATTTGAAAAATTCTTTCAGTGTTAGATAGCCCATTTATCGAGGAAGGCTATATGCTATGTATCATCACGCTAAGACCAATAGGAGCGGAGTCCACGCCGACGAAGTCGCGCGCAGAAGCTAGTTATTGGATAAGCATATGACGTTCATTACTCATACCTAGGCTATTGAAGTTCCCATGGGATAAGGATTAAGGCAAGTAAATCCGCTGATCATAGGTAGTATCTTATACAAACGTTTGTACAAAAAAAATCCACGTGAAAAGCCTTATTATATCATCAATGGTGTCTCTAAATATTTATCACACAAAGAACTCAGTTTTTTTTATCTGACGTCCATTGTGTCAGTGCTTTTGACAGCGGTCCAACTCGAAAGGTGACTGAAAAAATAAAAAATGGTTTGGTGGATTTTTTTGTTTACAGAAACCTTCACTAGTCGGTTATGTTTATAGCTTATCTATTACATACATATATGTAGTTGTAAGATTTTTTTCGAAGATAAAAAAGGGGCTGCTTTTATTTCTCAAATGTTTATGGGGAAGTTTATTTCACTTTTTAAGGCTAATAAGTTTATTTCCGTGATTCATATCGAAAGTTTAACATGGATGAGAATTTTCTTTGTTTTAAAAGTAATTTTTTAATAAATAACATCTAATAAAAATATCCTGTAACGAAAATATCAAAACGAAAAAAAAACCTTAACGACATTAGTTTTTTTTTTTTTTTTTGTTAATTAAGAAAATTCATGACATGTTTGTAGTTCATATTTTAAAACATAGAGTTACTATAAATAAAATGAAATATCACGATCACGATCACGATTCAGCCTGTAATATCCCACTGTTGGGCATAGGCCTCTTCCCCATGTAGGAGAAGGATCGGAGCTTAATCCACCACGCTGCTCCAATGCGGATTGGTGGATATATTCCCTATTATGAGTAACGATCGCTATCAGGTGTATATGATAACAACCGGGACCGACGGCTTAACGTCCTCTCCGAGGCACGGTGGGAAGACCCACAAGGACTGCACAAACACCCAGACCACGGCAAACATCTGTATGGCCAATACAAATGTTGTCGTGTTCGGGGATCGAACCCGCAACCACCCGCGCAACAAACAGCCAATCGCATGAAATATGTAATTTAAATATTATTTTATATTTTTTATACCTACAAAATTCATCCGCCAACCCGCATTGGAGCAGCGTGGTGGATTAAGCTCCGATCCTTCTCCTACATGGAGAAGAGGCCTATGCCCAACAGTGGGTTATTACAGGCTGAATCGTGATCGTGATACCTACAAAATTAGACTGGTCAAAATACTTTTGAGCACTTCTGTATGTCCCTTTATAAAAAATCATGGGCGGGCATCGAACTTGAGACATTTACTTCAATAGATAGTTAGTGTGACCGCTACACCAACCTGATGTACAGATACTGAGTAGTGAGTATTGACCAACCCATATCGCCTTTCTAGCATAAAACATGAGTTATGTTCGTATGTTCATATTTAACCTTACACGCTCTGAATAATACGTTTATGATATGCCCATACATGGTAAATGCAACTGACGATTAATAACATATTATCAGTAATATCTTTTATTTATTTGAGCCTTATTTATTTTAATAAAACACTAATATTTTATGCCTACTGAGTGTAATATCTATATACATATATAAAAATTTCGTTTCACGATATATGTATGTTAACGGTAAACTCCGAAACTACTGAACCTTGTAAGCACTTGTAAATCGTCATTTTATAAATGAATATAGTTCGTTTTTAATAAATTATTATTAATAGTTAAAATAACCATTAATTTGGGTTGTAGATTCTGCAGAGAACAGTCGGCAAGATTGCCGATCTCCGCAGTTACTTTTTAACCGACTTCCAAAAAAGGAGGAGGTTCTCAATTCGATTGTATTTTTCTTATGTATGTTAACCTCAGAACTTTTGACTTGGTGAACCGATTTCGATGTGGTCCTTTTTAAATTTAATCGCGATCGAACAAGTACTTGTTGAGTTATATCTAATAACGCGTATTTACTTGACTTTTTCGTTGACCTACGTTGTATTATACCGCAAAACTTTTACCGAGTAATCCGATTTTAATAAGTCTTATTTTATTCGAAAGCTGATATTAATTTGTCTTGTATTCCATTTTAAATTTTATTGAGAGACAGACTATTTTTAGAGTAATCTTTGATAACGCGTATTTACTTGACTAGTTTTTCGGCTACTTAGGGCCTATGCAAACCACGTTTTTTAAACGCGCCGTCGACGCGCGTTTTAAAAGCGCGCGTCGACGGCGCGTTTTTATCCTACAGAGCAGTTTGTTGGCGTTTGTATCGAACACACGCGCGTTTGCATCGCGTTTGTATCGCGTTTGCATCGCGTGACACGCGCGTTTGCATCGCGTCTGTATCAGTACATACGGCACATACGCGCGTTAACGGCGCGTTTTAAAAACGCGCGTCGACGGCGCGCTTTTATTATACAGGTGTGTAAAGGTCTACAGGCTGCGTCTAACTCGCGTGTGTATCGCGTTTGTATCGCTACAAACGCGCGTCGACGGCGCGTTTAAAAAACGTGGTTTGCATAGGCCCTAACATTGTATTACTTGTCAATGTAATTGAAGTCGGTATTTTTTCAACACAATTATTTCGAGATATTCAAACAGCTATCTCGAAGCGGTTGAGTGCGAAACGTTTATTTATTTAGTGACAGTTATCTTTCGATCGAACGAGAATTATTCAACAGTTTGTCGGTTTCCTGTAACTCTAGATTCTAGTTTATTAATTCTAGTAATGAACGCCTTGGTCTAGTCTGTTACTAGATCATAAAAAATGAGGCCGTTTTCTTTTAATATACGTACCTAAGTTATTTATTATTGACAGCTGTAATTGATTTTCTATTTTCACAAGGTTTTTTTTTTATCACCGCATAATTATGCTTTTATGTTAATACTAGCTTCTGCGCGCGACTTCGTCGGCGTGGATTATGCTCCTATTGGTCTTAGCGTGATGACACATAGCCTATAGCCTTCTTCGATAAATGGGCTATCTAACACTGAAAGAATTTTTCAAATCGGCCCGGTAGTTCCAGAGATTACCGCGTTCAAACAAACAAACAAACAACCAAACAAACAAACTCTTCAGCTTTATATATTAGTATAGATGTTCTTTATTACCTTCTATTAATATAACTAATACACATGCCTTACCTTTCCTTATTAAAAAGAAATATTACATGGGTATATTATTTGGGTTGTCTGGAAGAAATGGCTAAATAGCCATAAGTCCACCCATTGTTCTTCACAGTCTGTAAATGTCTTTAAATGTGTTTAATGTTTAAAATGTAGTTGTGGTGTAAAATAAAGTGTAAATAAATAAATAAATTACAGTTTTAATAATTTAGGAAATTGTTGCGACACGGTTACTTAAAATGTACGTACTCATAATATTATATTAAAGATAATGAAAATTACATAACAGGCGCCTGAAATTTTAATGTTTTCGTATATATCCGTAAAATTGGAGGAACTGGAACAATAGCTATATTTAATTGATAAATTATTCTGATTTGGGGTCAAAAAGATAAATGTATTCAATAAATTTTCTTCTTGTAGTACACAATTGAAAATAATGTCCTGGGGGGGATTGGGGATTGGGTCGGCAATGCGCTTGCGATGCTTCTGGTGTTGCAGGCGTCTATAGGCTACGGTCTTACCATCAGGTGTAGTCCAGTCAAATTACGAAATAAAAAAACATTAAATACCACAGTTTGGAGATTATGATGAATCGATAGGGGGGTGTATTCTGAGCTTAAATTCTAATTTGAGGGGTTCTCCGATGGTCAGCTCAAGGTCATTTCGATGAAAACGCGTTTAATTCGATATCTCGAGAACGGTTAGAGTTAGGCAAAAAATTGTAATTACCTTTTCTCTTCTCAATTAAATTTACTAACTCTTTTATCTGAAACTTTTTTTTGTATCATCATCACATTCACACATTTATTCATGGAAAATATATCCAACAATCGTAAAACGGCGCGTTCGTAAAACAGTGTGACGCCGGAATTCATTCGGTTCAAACAGTTTTCATTATTCATTAGCTTCTTTTTCTAATTCTTATTCACATTATTATCTCATTAAATATAATAAAAATACCCAAATTGAAGAAGTACAATATTTAAATGATATTTGAATAATTACAATATTTAATATTTAAATGAAGTAAAATTTTAATTTTTTTTAATCAATTCACCTTTTTATACAGATAAGTTGGTTAATAAATGATCATAGAATAGTTTAATATTTATTTCAAGTACTGAATACTCATTGATGTCGATGATATTGCGACATTGGCGCGGATCTCGCGCGGTAAAGTAAGGTATAACTCCGAAGATATTGGTGTTAGAAAAAAAAGTTCAAGCAAAAAGTTGTTCATAATTAAAAGATCTACAACTTTGATAATGAATAAAATTTCATAAAATTGAACGGTTGGGGAGAAAATGGCGAAAAATGATAAATAGGGAGAAAAAAATGTAAAATTTTTGCCTTTCGGAAGTAATAATTTGAAAAGTATTGATGATACAAAAAAAAGTTTCAGATAAAAGAGTTAGTAAATTTAATTGAGAAGAGAAAAGGTAATTACAATTTTTTGCCTAACTCTAACCGTTCTCGAGATATCGAATTAAACGCGTTTTCATCGAAATGACCTTGAGCTGACCATCGGAGAACCCCTCAAATTAGAATTTAAGCTCAGAATACACCCCCCTATCGATTCATCATAATCTCCAAACTGTGGTATTTAATGTTTTTTTAACCCATTTTCAGCCGTAATTTGACTGGACTAGTGAGCCGTACGCTTGTTTGCCAAACTAGTTACATAAAAAATAAAAAAAATGTTTTTTACTTTTAAAGTAAACCAAAACTTCATTTACAAAGAGCAGTTGATCACGCCGAACGCGGACATCGCGTCGGCCTAAAAGTAATAATTTGTCACGTGCGAAGCCGAAAGGCTTGCTAGTTAGTTATAAAATTAGAACTCCAATAAATATTAAATAGTTAAATAGCTTTCAAATTAATTATACAGATATATATACATAAATTATACAGACGTTTCTTACGGAATATCTAATCAGTAACAACAAACGGGTTCTTTCATCGACTTTTGATTACATTGTTGCATATCGAATGAAACCGTCCACTCAAGTAGCGCCGATGAAAATTTATAAGCTATAATATTTTTATCTGTCGTTATGGAAACTGATACTGCTCTCATATTTTTATGTTCAATTGAACATTGTTGTGTACAGTTAGAGGCAAAAATAAAGATAGATGTATTTATCAGTGAAAAAAATATATGCTTATAGTTTATTTTAATAAATTGATTGGCACCGCGTTGGCGCAGCGGTCACAGCACTGGTTTCAATCTCAAGTATTACGACATAAGTATTGTATATATACATATATACTTTGTGAGAGTCTGGAGTCTGAATAGGCTTAAAGCCTGATCTACAAATTGATAGTATATAAATAGTATACATACAAGACCGAATGGAGTGGCGAGCATTAGGGGAGGCCTACGTCCAGCTGGACTTGTAAAGGCTGATGGATGGATAGATGGAAGTAGTATAATATACTACATACCTATTCCAAAATGATTACTATAATGCTTACTTACTACATGCATTTACTGTATAAGTTAGTATTTGTAGTTATTTCTCCCTTTAATGTTTATAGCGTATAATTTTCAATAATACGCAAGCTTTCTAAATCAAATCGACGAAGTAAATACTTCTAGGATAAAAATAAATATAAACGAAACAATAATATATCAATTTAATGTGTAATTAAATTAATAATATGCAATGTTTATAATTCAGTGACAATTTCTTGTTTGAATACTTTAGGATCACAGGCTCTACTGATCAGATTTTCAAATTATTTTTTTACCTTTTCCGAGGAAGGTTATACTTAGTACAAAATATTTATATCAAGCTACCGTTCTTATGATAAGGACAATAATGCGAGGAAAATCGCACTGATTTAATTATGTGAAAATATATTACATACCTACCAATGATATCTACTTACCTTTTAGGACATATTATATACAGAGAACCGAAACTTAAGTTAAATAAACAATCAAGTTCACAGCAAGCTACCGCTTATCCGATGAATGAAATCAATCGAAGCGTAAAAATATTTAAATTAAACATCAAATAAAGCAGACCTGCTTTGTGCAAGCGTCAATAGTCCATTAAACGCGCTCCGGACAGACAATCAATCATACGGATAAGGATTTCGTGTATGGTCAAGGCACAACTTAAAAACGAAGCAGCGGTGTCAGCGTGTCTATATAAATCGTGTTACGAAAGATTATATTTATACTAGCTTCTGCGCGCGACTTCGTCGGCGTGGACTCCGCTCCTATTGGACTTAGCGTGATGATATATAGCCTATAGCCTTCCTCGATAAATGGGCTATCTAACACTGAAAGAATTTTTCAAATCGGACCGGTAGATCCTGAGATTAGCGCGTTCAAACAAACAAACAAACAAACAAACAAACAATCAATCAAACAAACAATCAAACAAACAAACTCTTCAGCTTTATTATATTAGTATAGATGTGCATATGTAAATTGTGGATAGGACTTATACAATAACTTGCAGTAGTGACAAGAAAATAGTAATTTAAATGTAACTTTTTAATGTTCTATTTTAGTTTTATACTAATACTAGCTGAGCTCACAAATATTGTTTGCCATATAATTATGTTATTAACCCCAGCAACCACATCTTGGGGGTGGAATTTTCTAAAATCCGTTCTTAGCTTACCTCTACTCGGCGAAAGGAATATTCCTACCAAATTTCAAGTGTCTACGCCTTATGGTTCCAGAGATAATCAACGGTATTTTATTATATCGATCATCGGATCAATTAAAAGCTTTCATTTTAGTAATATTGTTAAAAAGTATTATTAAATCATATTTTTTTTATATTAGTGTACTTACAATAATCTAAAAGTATTATTGATCGATACAATTCGTTATTTATTATTATTATTTTTATTGTAATCGGTAAATTGAATGATTTTCACACTCTCTGTAATCTCACTAATGTATTTGAGTTTGCTTGGTTTCGTAAGGCGCATCTACTCCTGTACTTATTATGTGTTAAAAATCTTTGGAAACTTTTCTGGTGATGATTATCGAAGTATGTGCTATTTATAAATAATATTATATACTGTTTGTTTCCATTAAAATAAACAAATAAAATACAACAATTATCAAATTTTCATTTATAAACACAAGAAACGATTACGTACCTATATATAGTTAATAGGAATATTAGTCTGTCAATTAATTTACAAACAAAAAGCAAAAAGTAAAATAGTTTACAGTCAATAATTTTAAGGATGTCCGCCATTGCTTCAATGAAATGACTGGCCAAAGTCTCTAGACTATGTTTATAAAATTTTTACAAAATTATCGAGAAACCGTAACGCGCCTTCCTTAAACGCTGACACTGAATCATAAACATAATGAATAGTTATTAAAAACACGGACGATTAATCGTTCCGTCTGTAAAGTGCTGCGACGTGCGGTTTTCCTCATTTATATTTAATGGAAAATAAAAAGTGTCTGTGTGGTCTATCAAATATATTGCAAGGCTACGAGATCGGTATTAAGGTTTCAGTTATTTTTTATGGAATAATAATTAGGTAGGGATCCCTAGTACATTTTTTTCACCTGATCAGTATCAAGCTAATTTTTTGGGAGTGGCTACATTTTGATGAGGCGAACAAAAAATTCCTCTTCGAAAACTCTCGATTGTGGTAGCTAACAGAGATAGCAGGAGGTAGAGCAGCAGTGAGCGTAGGACCGGGATAACGTACCACGCAATTTGGAGGACATTATTACTTTTAAATTATATAGACAATCACTAACTAAAAGAAAAAAAAATCAGCGGTTAGTAATAATTTTTGATGACCTTACGAGGTCATCAAGTTGATGACCTCGTAAGGTCATCAAAAATTAATTTTTTTCTGATTTTTTTTTTGCTTTTAATTAGTTAATATCTATATAATTTGATGGTAATATTGTCCTCCAAATTGCGTGGTACGTTATCCCGGTCCTACGCTCACTGCTGCTCTACCTCCTGCTATCTCTGTTAGCTACCACAATCGAGAGTTTTCGAAGAGGAATTTTTTGTTCGCCTCATCAAAATGTAGCCACTCCCAAAAAATTAGCTTGATACTGATCAGGTGAAAAAAATGTACTAGGGATCCCTACCTAATTGTTTGTTTTTAAACAAAGAAAAACGAAAATACTCGTCAAATCTCGCTCAAATTTAAATGCGACCTTATTGCGAGATTTAATGCGACATGGAAGGCACCGGTTATTAGGTAACTCACCTAAAAAAGTATAGTCGAATTGAGACACTCCTCATTTTTAACCGACTTCCAAAAAAGGAGGAGGTTCTCAATTCGATTGTTTTTTTTTTATGTATGTTAGATCAGAACTTTTGACTGAGTGGACCGATTTCGATGAATTTTGTTTTAATTGAAAGGTGTTGCGTGTCATGTGGTCGCATTTTTTCATTGAGATCTGACAGTATTTGTAGAGTTATATCTAATAACGCGTATTTACTTGACTATTTTTTTCGTGTACCTAAGTTATGGTTTAAGAATTTATTTCTCAAAAAAAAAGAATACAATTCACTTATAATATTTTGAGAAAACAAGATTAACACATTTGAATGTTGTGTTACTTGTCGATGTAATTGAAGTCGGTTTCTTTTTCGTTTGCGAGCAAACACAATTATTGTCGGTTAAAAAAGGGTTTTATTTAACAAGCGAAAGACAAATCATTGGTACTTGTGTGAATTATCCGTCTAAGTTATAATATTAAAATTTTCATCGACAGTATACCGAATGAAATTCCGAAATAAACTAAGGGCCGGTTTTTTGATCCGTAGTAAAAGTAGAGTTAACTATTTGTCAAATTGACTATAGTTAAGACGCTAACTAATGGTTAAGCCGAGGTTTCGTTTTTTGATCGCTATTTTAACTTTAGTAAGTATTAACTAATGGTTAAAGTATTGCCATTGCAATGAACCTAGGATAAGGTCATTTTTCGTAAGGAGTCGTTATTTTCATGTGGTAACATTTGTAGATCCGAATGCATTTTGACGTTAGTCGTGACGTGCTTTGTCAAATTCGTGTGAATTCACTGAATTTTCAAAATTTAAATCAATTTGCAATTCGAAGATTTCGAAGATTATAATAAAAAAAAAATAATTATAATTGTATTTTTAGGTACCTAGTAGGTTATTGTCTTAAAAACTACCTTAAAATAAACTTTTTGGATACCTAGTTGGTTATTAGATTAAAGACTAGCTTAAAATGAACTGAAATAATGACGTCAAGCAACAAGTGCAAGAGTTGTTTTTTGAAATGAAACTTAGGCACATGAGGGGCAAAATTTTTACGGATCAAACGCGTCCGGCGTCAAGAATAATTTAAAAGTCCATAGCAAGTCGAATCACAACGTTGAATACACCGGTTCTCGTCCGGTCACCGAAGTTGAGCAACGTCGGGCGCGGTCAGTACTTGGATGGGTGACCGCCTGGGAACACCGTGTGACGTTGGCTTTTTGTTTTTTTTTTCAATTCGTTTTTTTAAACTAGTTTTCAAAGAAGTTTTTTTAACTTTTTATCATAATGTAAGCGATTCTTGAAGATCATATTATGTGGTACCTACAAAATCGGCGTAAATATTGAACTCGATACTCAATATCAACGAATTATGAAATGATATAATAGATACCTACCTAATACCTTGCGTTGAGGACAGAATTATCAATGGACACTAATGGTCTTTGAAAAAAAAGGTCTTTTTGTTCTAAGATCATTGATGGACACATGGACACAGTATAAAACAAAAGAACAGATGTTCTCACAAAAGTTAACTATTGTTCATATTGCTAAACCCTCGACGTTGCTGTGGTTAAATATTTTAACTATTTGTAACTTTTACAACCATTAGTTAAGCTAACTATGGGTCAAAAAACGTATTTTATAGAAATTTAACTATTTGTTGCAATTTTTAACTAATGGTCGCCTTAACTAGGGATCAAAAAACCGGCCCTTAGAGTTAGTTATTCTAAGCAGACAGATAGTCGTAGAGTTAGTAAAGTTATGGTGTATACAATATGGATATCGTATAGTTTCATTGTATGCATTGTTTGTAGCTCAAAAACATTTCGGTAAGATTTGATAAGCCCTTTCGCACCGTTTAAAAAAAAAATCATCTACGTTTCATATTAATGAAGAAGGAGCCATAAAAGTCAAAATATCTATAAGTATAGCAGATTGTACATAAATAAATACCTAAAATTGGGCTGCAAACTAGTAATTAATAATTAAAGTGTACGTTACTGAGAAACAGAGCAAATGATAAATGTAATACTTATAGTCTTTTGGTATAGATACAAGAATATAAATAAAATACCCTTGAACCCTGGAATTACCATTGGCTGAGAGCAATCAGAATTGCCATTAGAACATTCATTTAATTACTTTCTTTATAACCAATAAAACGTGTTATGTGGAAAGAATGTAAAAGGTAAAACCGATACTAAAGTACATAAAATTTTATTTGCTCTACACGTTTGAGGGAGCCGAGATCGTTTTAATAAATTTTAATTAATCGTTATGTATTATTTGTGCCGTCCGTCGGACGATATCGATGGCTCGATTATTTATAGGCAGATCACGCTGCCCTTTGCTATGCAAATCTTTGTTAATAGCTTTTCTGTGACGCTGGACGGTCTTAAGTCGTAATACGATACTATAGACATATTTTAAGGGAGCGACTAAAATTGCATAAGCTGTTTTGATTAGCAATTTTAAAGATGTTATTCGATTAGATGTTAATATTTTGTTGTTGTGGACAAAAGAGTATTCGTATAAAAAGTTTTTACTCAAACTTAAGATTACTGTCACAAGTTAACGTCTCAATGACTCTGACGACATCAAATTGTTGGTTAATGGACTATTACTCTAGTAGTATGTACCTGTACACTGAAACATTCCATTATTTCCTATATTTGTGGATTGAGTCCACACTTCTTTTTAAAATATATTAACACGTTTTCATTGTTTCCGGCGAATTTTGATTCGACTTTTTCAACATTCCAAGCAAAAATAAAATATACTAGTAATGTCATTTAATTTTATCTAAAACATAATTAAGTGTGTACATAAACTCCCATTATAAATTAAATTCCTAAGCTAAATAGGTAAGTTAGCTACATATTTTTTGTCAATAAGTACTGTAGTGTGTAGTACATATAAATAATACTTACACAAATAAATACAAACATTACACCCAGATTCAAGGCAGGAATCGAACCGGCGACCCCCCCCCCCCCCCCCCATAGCAGAAATCAGGCTCACTGTAAACTGCGCCAACGAGCTAGTAGAGGTTGTAATAGAGTTGTATAAATACAGTCTTTATGATAGCAGCTAAATAGCGCAATACAACGCAACATCCAGTAGAGATTCATCCTAATATATGCTGTAAGCCATCATCACGAATATTCCCAATATGGGAGTTATAGTGCAGTTTCATTTTAATGACTTAGTCACTGCGGAGCGGCTGTTTATGGAGATGAACAATATTATATTTAGATTTAATTAAAGAGTAAATTTAACGTACCTGTACTGTAACCATCTGTACCTGTCTCGTGGACGGACAAGACCCTTCGTTCATTAATAGAAGGATTAAAGCGTAAGCCGTTGCAAATTTGCAAATACAAATATATCTTAGGGCCTTTTTATCATTTCGCTAATAAAATCTGTCATGAAACAGAATAAAATGTATAAGAAACTTTATTGATAGTCCTTTGCATACTGTTTCATGTCAAATAACGAACTAAAATCTTATTTAGAATTTTCATGAGATATAGTTTTTTTTACACAGCAAAATCGGCAAACAAGCGTACGGGTCACCTGATGTTAAGCGATTATCGTAGCTTATGACGCCTGCAACACTACAAGGCACAAGCATCGCAACCGCATTGGAGACCCTACCCCCAATCTGTACCCGCCCCTAGAAGCTCTTATCAGTCTTATCACCTTCACCACTACAGGAGCCCAACACTGTTTGAAAGCAGTATTATTTAGCTGTGATATTCTGTAAGGTTGAGGTACTACCTCAGCCGGGCTACTCCAGATTTTGAGCAAGATAGATATGTCCGGCTGTAGCCTACCTCAGGACCCACATAATATAAATATAGTTCAGTAAATATATTCGAGCGAATGAATTTATTCGAAATTAGTGGGCGATTTTTCTTTTATAATCAACTAGCCGACCCGTGCCCACTTCGTTACGCATTATTTATTTTTAATAATTACTTCTAACGACGATATCTCAAAAACTATTCATCTGATTGATATAGTGTAAAGGGCAATTTTAATCTGCATTAAATGCCTAAGCTAAATAACATATTCATTTGGATAAGGATTAATACTGAACTAAAGAAAATATCTTCAAAAATAACGTAATGTTTTTAATTAAAAATTTGAACATAAAAGTGGTTATTGTAAGTCAACCATAAGAGATAGAGATATGCTGTCGCGGACTTTTTTGTAGCATTTTTATAGATTTTGAATTCGCTAGTACATTATACAACTATATCTTCGCTAGTTTACGCAGCGTTCGCGTGGAAAGCTCCCCGATGGCGAGATTTTTTGCGACCTCTTCAACATTTATCGCCATATTTCTGCTAATTTACATTAAAACATAATAAATTATATACCTAAACCTTCCTCAAGAATCACTCTTTCTATTGTTGAAAACCGTATAAAAATCCGTTGCGTAGTTTTCGAGTTTATCGCGTTCAGACAGACAGACAGACAGGAGGACAGAAAGACGCGGCCGGGGGACTTATTTTTATAATAAGTATAGATAGAAGATAGATAAAGAAAAAAAAAAACATTTGTTCAAGTATGCTTCAAATGCACTTTTAAATCGTCATTTAAAAATTATGTAATTAGCCACCTATATCAAAATGTTTAGTATGGAACTATGAAGCTTCCACCAATTCGGAATGTTGATTCTGCAGAGAAGCACCAGCCCGAAACTCCACAGTTCTTCTTTTTAAATGTTTATAATAGAAATACTTTGGTTTTGATTCAGCTTGTAATATCCCAATGCTGGGCGTAGGCCTCTTTCTCCATGTGGGAGAAAGGTAAAATATTTTGGTTTTAAAGTAAAGTAATATTAAGCGTTAAATAGCGTGAAATGAAAACACTCCCACGATTGACTATGTAAGCTATAAGAGACTAAGTGTTTTAAACAAAACGCGGAAGTATGTGAACCCAGTTCTCACAGCCGTACTGTGGGATACGGTACATCTTGATCAGGATTGGTAGTCCATGTTATATTATTGTCACTAACAATAATACAACGAAGTTCCGCAACCTGTTGTTTATTCAAACAAACACTCTGCCGTTAGTTTAGGTAAAAGGCAATAAAGTATAAATACCTATGTTACCTATGTAATGTTAGGTAAAAGGCAGTAAGTATAAATCTGAGAAAATTATCTAAGTTCAAAGTTTTGGATTTGTTTCAACTAAATATATGGCATTATTATATTAATATAGGTCTTTAAATAAGATATATTTTATACTAGCTTCTGCGCGCGACGTCGTCGGCGTGGACTCCGCTCCTATTGGTCTTAGCGTGATGACACATAGCCATATATAGCCTTCCTCGATAAATGGGCTATCTAACACTGAAAGAATTTTTCAAATCGACCCAGTAGTTCCAGAGATTACCGCGTTCAAACAAACAAACAAACTCTTCAGCTTTATATATTAGTATAAATTGTAATCATAAAAGAAACGTAATAGTGTCAAATTTTTACAAAAGCTGTCATTTTACCCAAGCGCGGTTGAATCGCCTTATGTCTAAAATGTAAAAGCATATTATATACCTTATTATCTTTTACTGTTCTTTGATAACGTTAATATCATGAAGCCTCTTTGAATAAAAACAATTATAATAAATTCTGTTTCAAGACTAGGAGTATGTTCCGGATTTTGTTGATTTTTTTTGTCAATACTGAAAGTGACACTTTTTTATATTTAAATAAAATAATAATCATTCATCAATCGTTTGTGATGTTTGAGAAATTATGATATAGGTACTAGCTGCCCGGACATACTTCGTTCTGTCTGTTAGGTTTTTTTTTAAAAATAAAAACCTTCCTTGGAATTTTTAAAGAACATACAAAAAAATAGCCGAATCGGCCGAGCCGTTCTCGAGTTATGCGCTTAGCAACATTCATTTTTATTATACATATATAGCCAGCGAAAATATTTTTTCAATATCGTAGATATTTTTAAAAATGTGTTTCGAAACGTTCTAAGAAGACACGCGTATGTACAGACAGATACGAAAATCTTCTAAGATTCCATTTAAAAGTAAAATATTTTTAATGTGCCCGTGTCAGTGGTTAACATATAGGTAATATGTTCTCACATTAATCACGCTCAAGGGTATCGTTGCCGACATAATGTTTGCATCGTTAATGCACGGATAAGAAACAGTCGTACGTATCGAGCTGACGAAGTTTGCATCCTTGGAAAAATACAAATTGATTTTTTAAAAACCTTTACCTTTTACCCTTAAGAGAAAATATGTTTATTATTTATATTATTTTGTATAATTAATTGTAAGATATTTTAAACTGCTACTTAAAACTACTGATTAATATTCCACTTCTATGTAATATTTATGCAATAATTATTTATTTATCTTTGACCCGTAACCTTTAATATACTAGTTACGAATAAAAAGCAATGATAAGTGATAATAGACAATTGTATATATGTATACACCAGGCAACACACGCTCATCATACATGAACCATACTCAATACAAATTAAAAAATATCTATACATTTTTGTACACATAAGTTTTTTATGCCTTGCGGAAAAGTGGGACTTACTGTTATAGACTTATAGTATGATATTGTGCTTACCAAGTCATCTGTACCAAAATGTTCTGTTACCCCTAGTGACAGGACATGGCTTTAAAACTTTTCAGGAAATATCCAGATTTCCTTACGTACGATGTTAGTTCACCGTCGAACACAAGAGAACATTTTCAAAAAATATTTGTATGTTAAAATAAGCTGTGCTACTGACTTAATTAAATTTACGATTTTTTCGTTAAATGCAACATCCAATGGATAAGTATGGTTGATCTTATCATCGAAAATTCAATAATTTTAATATGCCATCGTATATAAAGTATGTCCATTAAGTGACTAGCATCCCACAAGGTCAAGGGTATCGTTTCCGATGTAAAGTTTGCAACGTTAATGGATGATAAGGAGTGGTCAAACATATCTTGGATCCTTTCGACATCCGATTTCGGTAATTTTAAGAGCAAAGATATGAATTTAGAGCAGGCCAATAAAATGGAGAATCTACGTAACCGATAATTATAACGCAATAATGTTGCGGTTGTTTGAAATTTAGGTTATTGGCTAGGTGCGTGACGGTAGCGCCACTCGAGGTATGAACTAAAAGGGGACAGTATTGGCAGATATAATCTGTGATTGGCAGTATATTAATGATATTTGACAATAATTACTATTTTTTTATTATTAAAATAACTATCAATATGTGAAAAAAATGTAGTGACGAACTGACGAAATTACGTGCTATTTTATATTGAATTAAATATCTTAAAAAAAACATAAGTATCATTGATAAACAAATTATTTAATATTTACATGATTAGATTAAGTCAATTCTAGCTAGCTTTATAGTTTTATACTATTTGTGTGTAATCTGTGGTCAATTCTAATTTCTAAAGCATAGCTGAGTACATATGAGTTGTAAAATTAATTTTAACAAAACTAAAAGGAAACAAACTTTGGAAACAAAGAGTATAATTATAATTGTAAAGGTAAAAGTAAAGAATAAAAATAAAAAGATAATGTAATAGCTGAATCTTGAAGATAACGTAAAGTATTAATTTTTTTAATTTAATATTTTTTTATTTAAGTCGTTACGAAAACATGGAGGTCATCATCAAAACTGGGTTTCAAGCAGTAAATCATCGAATTGAGTTCCAAATTAGTACCTAAATTTTTTAAATTTAATAAACACGTTGTTTAATCTAAAGAGTAGCAAAATATTTTTCATTATTTATATGAAATTCTTAATAAAATACATACAATAGTTTATTAAATTTTGATAAATTCCACAAGTAAAAACATTTATATTTCAAATTACTAATTTAGATAATATATTATTGTGTCAACAACATTTACCAGTTTCCAAATGCCTGTTATACTCTTTTATTATTAATACTGAAATTAAGGTTATGATACCACTTACTTTCGCCGTCTTACTGCTACTATCCACTTTTTTCTTTGATTTATTTTCCATTTCGCAGTTGGAAATGTATAAAATTTACACTCACTCTTTCTGCTAGTATTTCTACAATTAACGACATAGCAACTCCGGTTGCTCATTTTATTAAAATTTTATTATTGATAAAAAATTAAAATGTTTACGTGTATTTTTTATACGACAGAGTCTTAAAACATCTCCGTTTAGTTCAAAAATTCACCACTGCGTACGCTTGTGTCGAATCGGCTTACCTCCACCATGACTTCGCACCTAGCCAATAGGTATTTGGATTATGTTATTTTTTAATGTGATATACATAATTATACTTATCTGATCAGTTATTAATAATTATCTATCAGAATATTTGTTATTTAATTTTCTTCAATTGTAATTGCATAGAATGATTGTAACTTTATTGGACATAATTAAATGTAATTTTGACTTATTTATTTAATACTAGCTGTGCCCGCGACTGCGTCCGCGTGAAATTTAACAAAAAAATTATTGTTCAGTTCGCAGAGTTACGAAATAAATAAATTTCTAAAAGAAAAGTAGCGTTAGTTACTCTTTATTACATCAGCTATCTGACAGTGAAAGTACTGTCAAATTCGGTTTAGCCGTTTCAGAGATTAGCCGGCACAAACAGACAGACAGACAGACAAAAATTGTAGAAAATGTTATTTAGGTATATGTACCGTGTATAAATCCATATGTATGTAGTAAAAAGCGGTTATTTTAATATTACAAACAGACACTCCAATTTTATTTATTTGTCTATACAAGTAATCTATATTCAGGATCGTCTCCTTTTTAGGTGTACTTTCGAGGAAAAAATCACCAACAAAATCACCGACCCTAGTGCGCACACTTTCATCGAGAATTAAAGGATCTGCCCCAGTATATTATAATATTCTAGTTACTTTCATTCACATATTTTTAGCGCTCTGTCATTGCGAATACGATGACGTATGGTTGCCTGCTGTAAGTCTAGTTTGAATTGCGGTTGCTGAATATAATATCCTGGTCAGCAATTTTCCAGCCAACTCTTTCGTGATTTCTTTCTAATATACTAAAGAAAATAATTATTTAATTTTTGTCCATTAAGTATATGAGTGAAGATTACGACTAGTTCGGATCTTAGACTATAATCAAAATGTACGTACGTTACATTTTGCTGTGGATTTTTTTTTCTGGTTCTGTGAATTTAATTTAATAATTACTCGTTTGCTTTGCTCTTTACGTTATTTTTTGTAATATATGTTAATTAGAATTTCAAAATATTTAATATTTATAGTACTAACCTTTTAATAAATAAAACTATCCGTATAATAAAAAGTAAATATCAAGTATATGATAGAAAAACATAATTTAAATACTTTGTAAAAACATTACAGGCGCCACATAATACCCAAATAGGTGTAATATAATAATTTTTTTTTTTTTTATACCACGACGGTAGCAATCAAGCATACGGCCCGCCTGATGGTAAGCGGCTACCGTAGCCTATGGACGCCTGCAACACCAGGGGCATCACATGCGCGTTGCCGACCCTTCAAAAACCTATTTACTCCCCTCTTGAAGGACCCCATACTGTAGCATTGTGGGAAAACCTCGGCAGGGAGTTCATTCCACAGCCGAATGGTCCGTGGGAGGAAGTTCCTCTGAAACCGAACTGTACGGGACCATTTGGGCTGCAATGTGTGAGCATGAATTCCCTGTCGATGGCGAGCGGTGCGATGGTAAAAAGTGGTTATAAATACATTGATGCCGTTTTTAGAAATATTTGTCCAAATGAAATGCATGGAAACCAACGTCCTTGCAAAAGGAAACCAAAAGAACCTTTGAATATAATTATTAATCTTTATTTTAGCAGAATAATAACCGTAAAAGTCAAATCATTTCAAGTATTAAATGCAGACAAATGGACTTAACGCTAGGAAAAACTTAAAATACGTTTAATAAGTTCTTAAGTATAGAGTTAAAACGTTTTATAGTCAAATGATCACTATATGAATGAAATCTATACTAATATATAAAGCTGAAGAGTTTGTTTGTTTGTTTGTTTGTTTGTTTGTTTGTTTGAACGCGGTAATCTCTGGAACTACTGGGCCGATTTGAAAAATTCTTTCAGTGTTAGATAGCCCATTTATCGAGGAAGGCTATAGGCTATGTGTCATCACGCTAAAACCAATAGGAGTGGAGTCCACGCCGACGAAGTCGCGCGCAGAAGCTAGTCATTTATAATTGTGAAGGCGACTAGGTGTAAGCACTTTGCTGGTAATAAAAATGTTATATTTTTACTAGCTTCTGCGCGCGACTTCGTCGGCGTGGACTCCGCTCCTATTGGTCTTAGCGTGATGACACATAGCCTATTGCCTTCCTCGATAAATGGGCTATCTAACACTGAAAGAATTTTTCAAATCGGCCCAGTAGTTCCAGAGATTACCGCGTTCAAACAAACAAACAACCAAACAAACAAACTCTTCAGCTTTATATATTAGTAAGTATAGATTATATTCTGCTACATTAAGAGGAAATGGTACCGAATAGACTTTTGAAGAATAGGTATTTGAATAAATTGTTCCTGTCTCCACTGACTTTTACTGTAGGCCGCCTCGCACACCCGCCAACCCCGCACCGCTTTGTCTATGTGTAAGTGCCGTCGTGTTAGTGTGCGTGTGCCGCTTCGCGAATGCTATTTTTCTGTATTTTGATTGTTTTATTTCATTAGCCCGTTGGCGCAGTTTGTTGTGGCCCTGCTTTCTGTTCCGCGGGTTGCGGGTTCGTTTCCTGCCCGAGCCTGGGTGTAATATTTGTATTTATATACATATTTATATGTGTATTATTTCTATGTATATTTATAAAAAATATTCATATATACATATAGTTATAGGAGTCGGCTGTTACCTGTAACACAAGCATTAAGTTGCTTACCATAGGAACAGACTAACCATATAAACATATTTTATAAATTTTTTCTGTTTCGTTCTTCTGTAACTCAGCTTACTTTTATTGGATTTCGTAAACTACTTAGTACTTATTATTTTGAATTATTGTTTGTTAATTCATTGGATTGTTATCTACATAACTGTATTTTGGTAAGTAATAATTAAAGAAAGAAAGAAAGAAAGACATTTATTTGTGACACATACACTGCTTACAGACACAATTACAATGAAAAATAAAAAAGTAAAATTAGAGTAAAAAATTTAAATAATTAATTTAAAAAAGTAAACTTTTCATCAGATAATCAGATAAAAAATAAAAATAAAAGAATAATAATAAATAATTATTGAAATACTTAGATATTTTATTTATGAATTAGGTATGTAATTACATGGTTGAGGTGTATGTAAGAATGGGTGTTGAGATACATACATATAGTGTACATGATAAATGTATTGTAGCCATACATACATAGTAATTAATATGTTTGTCTCAGTATAATAATAATAATATACTTTGTTGCACATTTAAATAAAGAACAAAATTTACATTACCAGCAATTATATAGTCACAAATTGTACAACCAGGCGATCTTATTGCTAATAATTGTGTTTGTTCGCAAACGAAAAAAAATCGACTTCAATTAACCCTCCGTTGGTCGCGTGGGGTCTTTGAAAGCCCAGGTGCTACAGAAATGTAAAATTTAAACATTTAAAACCGTCTCAGCGACTCCATACTTTAGGTACCCTCCTAAGTTGGATTATACTTGCTGCGTATCGCCGTTAAGTTCAGTTTGCGCGTAAGCGCCGTGAGATACATACGAGTTTTGTGCGTACAGGCCTTGAAAGACCCCACGCGACTAACCGCGTAAGTAAAATTGAATGGATTTTTTCAGCTTAGATTTCTTTTGTAACATGCTTTTTACGTATTTTTTAGGTATTTTAGATTTAATTAAGTGTTAAAATGTACGGAGAACAACAATCTCGTATATTAAGCTGGTTAGATGGTTCAAGTAACGATGTTTCCGGTGGTAGTGAATTAGTGATGATGAAGAAGGTAAAGTCGGTATATACCCGGATGAAAGGAGTGAGAATAGCACTGATTTTTTTTTTTTTTTTTTTCACATCATTATCGTTTGTACAATTAACAATATATAAAATAATAAAAATAGCAACAAAAAACCACCAAGGTTTCAACCTGTGCTATCTTAGTCTAATTATATATCTATACATTCGTTCATTATATTTATTAATGGTATAAATTTATAAAAAAAAAATACGAAATTATTTTTAATTTTACAAATAAACTAATACAATAAAATCAATTTAAGTGAATTTTTAACTCCAAATATTTAAGTAATATTGTTTTAATTTAGTTTTGATATTTCTTTTTGAAATATTTTTACACAAATCTAAGGGTAGGCTGTTAATAAGTCGAGGTACAATATAAGCAGTTGTACGCTCACCATACATATTGTTAGCGCGTTGCGTGCGTAGTTGCCTCTCAGTGATCGCCCGGGTGCATACAGGATGTTCAATAATATTTTTTAAAGATGTATTGAAAAATTGTTCTTTGAGCAATATAAAATCTACTTTGGAATGTACTGGTAAATCTTTACAATGCTTAAAGAGTTCTGATTCATTATTATAAAACTTACTTTTTATATTTGGTGACACTATTGTTTTTAAGATTTTTAATTGAAGATTGTATATCTTATCAAGGTAAGTTTTGTACGTGCGACCGTAACTACTAAGGCCGTATTGTATATAGGATTCTCCTAACGCGTGGTAAAGCATAATTTTGAACTTAAACGGAATACGATTTTTAAGTATAGTAATATTTGCAAGAAACTGCCTTAATTTGTCACACACACCTTCTATGTGGTTATTCCAGTTAAATTTGTTATCTATTGTAAGTCCAAGATATTTTTGTGTTTGGGTAATTTCTATATTTGGACATTTACAATTTGCTTTATTTTTCGCGTGAAAACAGTCATGGTTATGAGCAATCAAATTTTCTATTGGACATTGTTTAATGTATGGAGACTTAATAATCAGTAGCCTTGTTTTACTTGCGTTGAGCACTAGGCCACAGTCATGACACCATCGTGTTAGGGCATCCAGGTCTACTTGTAATCTTTTTACAGAGGCTTCGGGATTTCTGTTAGCAATTACAAGACATGTATCATCCGCGAACTGGTAACATGTGCTGTTAATAATACAGTTGTTCATGTCGTTGACATAAGATAGAAAGAAAAGTGGGCCCAACACCGAGCCCTGAGCTGTACCCTCAGTCACAGACATACGTTTACTGCAAATATTATCTACTTTAACAGTAAAGGTTCGGTTTTCAAAGTAATTTTTGCACCAGGTCAGTAGTGGACCACGCACTCCACAGTCATCTAATCTGTCAACTAGCTGCCGATGCACCAATGTATCAAAGGCACGGGAGAAATCAATAAATAGAGCTAAGACAATTTTTTTGTCATTAAGGTGTTTGTTGACATCATCGGTAAACCTTGACAAAAGGGATGAACTGCTTTTACCCGACTGAAACCCGAACTGATTTTGATTTATAACATTATGTTTTCTGTAGAAATTATGTATTTGCTCTGATATATATCTTTCGACAATTTTGTCTATGGATGAGAGGAGTGTTATAGGACGATAATTTGAGTAATCATTTTTTTTACCTTTTTTATGAATTGGTCTTATACAACCTACTTTTAAAGCATCCGGGTAATTACCACTCTCAACACTACGATTAATTAAGTCTGAAATTGAGCTAGAAATGTTGTCGCCTATAACTTTAATATCGGAAATATTAATATTGTCCAATCTAAGCAAAAAATCTAAGCAGGAATGTGAAGATGACCCTACAGAAATACATGAATTATCTCCGGAAGAACTGCTTGAGAATTCGGAATCTTTACGTGAGCATCGTCAGGTTCTGGAATCGTTGGACGAACAGCATGTGGTTTTTGAATCGAATGAACAACACATAGATTTGGAAAGTTCGTATAATGATGATGATGATGAAGATCCCTTGATAAATGGAGGGCCACCTTTTCAAATTTGCCTCCAGAATTGAAACGAACTATGAGACGATTCATACCTCCTCTTCAGGATGTTCAACACAACGAAAACAATTTTGTGCCTATGAGAAAGCGTTACATTCATTGCCGAAGACAAATAGATTGAAAATTCAAATCTGCCTGCCATTGTTGTAAGAGTAACAACACAATATTATACCCAAAACATATTAAAACTGTATGCACTGACTGTGTTCTAAAAGATAATCAGTAAAAAAATGACTGACTTCAATTGGTAAAAGTTTATGTTTTTTTTTTGTTGGTGTTTTCCAAATTTTACGTAACTGCCTTCGTTATTTTAGTGTTATTGTATATAAATTTATTAAAATGAGAAGTTCCTGCATTTCGTTATATTAAAACATTTTTTTTTGTGATTGTGATCTCAAGGAGAGAAATGTATGTGTATATTTTTAGATTGTAAGTTTAAGGCAGAAAGAAAAGAATATTTTTACGTAACTTGTTGTAGTTTAATTGTTATTAGGTTAATCACCAATAGTATGCTAAGATAATTAGGAAAATATAATTAGATAGATGTTTTTTAGGCTTTTTATTTTTGGGGTCTTCAGAGACCCCACGCGACCAACCGCGTAAACAAAAAATGCGCGACCGACCGAGGGTTAAGTACATCGGCAAGTAATACGTAAGCAGACGAAAAAAATTAATAAACGCACTAGTCACTATGATTTTTGAGGGTCCTCCTCGATTTCTCTGGGATCCCATCATCAGATCCTGGTTTCCTTATCATGGTACCTAAGTTGGGATATCTCCCTTCCAACAAAAAAAGAATTATCAAAATCGGTTCATAAACGACGAAGTTATCCCCGAACATACATAAAAAAAAACAAAAAAAATATATAAGTACGGTCGAATTGAGTAACCTCCTCCTTTGTTGAAGTCGGTTAAAAAGCAATCGAATATAATCGAATATAATATATAATAAAAAGCTGTCTGTCTGTCTGTCTGTCCGTCGCGCAATCACGCCAAAACTACTGAACAGATTTAAATAAAATTTGGTATACAGATAGTCTAGAGTCTGAGAAAGGACATAGGCTACTTTTTAATGCGAATAAAAGGGTGTAAGGGGTTGAAAGGTGGGAATGAAAATTTGTATGGAACTATGTTCGTGTTTCGTAACTGTCAAACATTTAATGTTCATCCCGTCGATATGGTAAACTCTGGTTTCGAATCGACAACATATATTCACAATATACGGATAGTGGCGTATTTTACATTTTAAAAATGTATAATAATGTCAGTAATGAAAACGGATTGACATAATATATATTTGTTGTCAAATATAAAACGTAGTGGTCATAATATACTCTTTGGTCAAATATTTATGCGTGCGTTCAGAAATTTATTTAGTGTAAACTAAGGAAAATATATCAAGCTAATTAAATCTTATACTATTGAAAAAAAGGAAAGCATTTTTTTCCCTCAAATCAACGCAGGTGAAACCGCGGGGCACAGCTAGTAATAGTATACATATAAGTTGTAATGTCTCATGTTTGTCGCGGTTATTAATACGTAACACATAATTGGGACGATATAATAACGTTTAAAAATATGAAAAAATGAGATTCTGGTGACATAATATACAAAGAGAGACTGGTTGACTAATCCTCCAATTTTATGCGTCCGACTGCATATTATGTAGGTACGGTGTTGCATAAAATTTCAAAGGACTACCGTATTGATATTTTTAAAATTAAAAAAAAACATCAAAATAAATGTGGAAGAACAAAGTATAAGTAAGAGTGTCTGAAAATGAACAAAAAATTAGGCAATATTTCTAGTTTTTGAAGACTCCTACTACCTAATATAATAAGAATATGAAAAAAAAACAAAACGTAGTGGCATGGTCATGGCAGGTAAAAGTTTTATGTTGCAAAAATATTTGATCTAGTGTCATTATCCAGGGAGAAAACAGTCGAATACGTTTGTATGGAGAAAGAGCCGGTATCCTTTCCTCTTAAGATACACTACAATACTGAGTTATGTTGATAGTCTAAACTAATCCGGTACTATATAAACCACTTTTCTCTTCTATTAAGAGCGTGCATAAGGCGAGCAAAAAATCAGATTTCACCCGCGCGCCCGATGAAACAAAATATACACAAAGCCTCGTGTCAGAGTGCGATAGACGATATAGTTTTGAGCGCATTACGAATGTAAAAAACGACAAATATGTTATTTTGTATATAATTCCGAAACTAAAAGTAATTACATTAAATGCCTAAGCATAGCCTTTACTCATATTTAAATGTAATTAATTATCAAATTTTTGTCTTAATGGTCATAACCATATCGAGTATAGATAGAAAAAATATAAAAATTAGAGGTTACTTCGTGATTATATTTTATCGAGGAAATTTCCTTATTTTATGTTTTTGATAAAGGTCAACCCTTGCAAATATCACGTAGTTTGTCATATATTTTTATTTTAAGATTTGGTCTGGAACTTTTCATGTCAAAACAAATAGAAGATGGTAATTTTGCATTATGCACACTCTTAACAAGCGTCATAGTCATACAACTAAATTCCGAATGGATAGAAGTACCTAACAAACAACGACTCACAGAAGTTTCAGCTTTTCGGTTAATATTCATGTTTCCTATCCAATTTAATAACTATATTATTATTAAATAGTAAGTAGTAGTAGTTAAGTTCTGTAAAATTTTCGCTGTATACTTTTCCATTTTCCATATAGTCTATACCTATGTATAATGTATATGTCAATATGTCTCGCAAATCAAATTTCCGGCTCGTTTAATTGGCAACGTGTGCAAGTGACATAGTATTCAAATGCCAATATCGCTACAGGGTGTCTGATTGCTTGATCAATATATAGTAAGATTTAAAGTCAAAAATTGAACCAATTACCTTTTTACATAGAAATATTCTCTAAATGATGTATTACAGAAACTACTAAATGCAGATTTGCTAATGGTGGTGTTTGATAATAGTTGAATCATTGACTTGTACAAGGAAATTTTTGGGGATAATGAACTGGAAACAAAGGTAATGAATGAACACTACGCTGCCTTTTTTTTCGACTGATTCAGCCAGTAACATACCACTGCTGGGCACAGACCTCTCTCTCCATGTAGGAGAGAGTACGCTATCAGCACAAGGCTATCTTTGCTATCTCTGTAAACGTCGACGCTATTCAAACATTCAGAATAATGATTGATGTCATTCGTTTAAATCAATCCATTCTTTAATTGTTTCGTTTAAGCGAATGTTGATGTTTTAATGAAATGACGACTGATGATATGTATTCGCGTCTGTAGTGATAATTTATTGTCTAGTGTATGACAGAAATATTTAGAAGATATTGTCTTATTGTGTTTGTTAAGAACTGTTTTCATCCTTACCAGCTTTTAGTACCTATGTCGTATCGCTTGTTATCTTGTCGTATAACTCTGTCGTATAATTTTAAGGATTTATAATTTTTCGACGGATAAGTTCCTATATAAATTTAATATTTTTAATATTTCTTTAAAATCTTAATCTTGTTATTTCACTTTTACGTTTTAATTTCTGTTATTATTAATTAATGTCTGGTCAATTTTCGATACATACGATGTTATTTTAAAAAAAAACATTCTTTTGATATTTAATGTATATGAAATAAAATACAACAGTATACATATACTTATTTTTATTTTACTTTTTCAGTGCAAAACAAACTTTATTAATAGTGAAAATTTAAACAAAAGTAATGGCGAATGAACACTACGCTACCTTTTTTTTGGATGATTCAGCCAGTAACATACCAAGACTTTCATTTAGGTACTCAGTACTCTATACCTATTACTTACTCTCTGGCCCACCATCTTCTCCTATACTTCTCCTATTCTTACATAACTTCTCATTCTAAAATCGTACTATTCAATACATCGTAGCTTAACGCCGTAATCCAATAAACTCGTGTACACAAACAAGATCGCCCTATTTACATGACTCACGATCGTAACTCTCATACAGCATACTACGAGTATGCGCCTGCGCCGCTTGTACAACGACCTCCGCGTGATTGTTCCGCATTGCCGATTTTTTAAATAAATATTAATAAACACATTAGTAAATAATGTACGTAAATGTAAATAATTTTATTTTTTCCTATTGACAGGAACCTCTTTGTTTGTTCTAAGGAAAATTGACATCATCACCATTGTTTCCTCAAATTATACATTTCATATTTATATTTATTAAATTTTTATTCACGATACGTAAGTATGTAGCCACACGCACATGTTTATTTATGCGTGTGCGTTTGTATAATAAAAAATATAATTTATATATAATATTATATCTACTGAATTATTCATCGATATCTGCATAGTTTGTTCGTTGCGTAAGTTATTTCGTTAAACCTTAACGACCCAATATTATCTCGGAACATATGTTAATACGAATTATAAATAAAGCTACAGATCGCCTACGGCAGTTAAAAGTGCCGTAAAATGCCATGTAGGCCATTGAAGTAATATGTACTAACATGTAGGCGCAGGCGCAAGCACAGCTGACATTTCATAAACAGACACATTTTCTTAGCTTATTTCGTCCTTGAGAGGATTAGTGAAACAATGCCTACTTCGCACCTTGGGATCATCGATGATTATTTTGTTATTGTTCTCTCTTTCGCACTTAATGCGGATAATGGGAAGGAAATAGCAGTTAAAGGTAAATTATTTGTGTTGAACACACTGTCTGTCTGTCTCCGGTCAGTCTCGTTGCGCGTGCGGCGCCGTTCGCGCGTTTATAACGCGTTATCCAATCCGCTTTGATGAGTTGACGCGTTCGAAATTCGAAATTTAAAAATCGAAGTTTATCGATGTTTTAACGCGACTGTGAAATAAAAGTGTATGGTGTGAATTTTTTATCTTTTTTAATAACTTTATTTATGAGTTGCCAGTAGGATAATTTACTACGTTATTAATTATTGTTCTATACTTTTTTAATATATTTTTAAATTTATTTCGTACAGATAATTTTTTTATGAATAACTTTAATGAGTTATTAATAAAAACATATTATCAAGTGTATACGTGTAAAAATATGTTATACGAGTACGTGCAAGAAAAAAGTCCATGCTTCAAAGATTTAACAGGAAAAGATCGAATCACATTTAATAAGCTTTTTCAAACTGTTTTTTGTTGTTGTTTTCTCATATAATATTATAACAGTTTATTAATGTTTTTAATATTGAGATATAGTGTCTTATATTTGAAATAGGATGCAGTTATTTCTTTTATTTTTAATTTTATCGATGCAGCGAAAATTTGTTATATTAACAATATTTAAGATTTCACATATTTTGCCTAAACGATAACTAGGTTGTACTGTATGTAGTTACAGATACTTTTTCGGTAATCTATACCGACTTATAATTTTTTGTTGAAAAGTTTATTTGAAAGTCTCAGGAATTAGTAGTCTTTTTTTATCTTTTTTTTTTAGCTTTTCATTGGCGAAATAGTAGTAACTGACGTCAACGTTAATAAAACAACGTAAGCCGTCTAGTATGAACAAACAAATACACTATCAGAACTACAATAGACTCGAAAGTAAATTAGGATCTTTTGAAAAAAATTATGTAATAAATATTTGTAACAATAGTATTCCTAGAAACAGCATCGCCAGACGAAAGTGATTTAAAGAGACGTAAATACGTTGAATTCGAATGTTCTTCTTGTGCGACAAGAACAGAACAAGACAAATTAAACATGACATCAATTTCTTTTAGTAAAGTTTCGTTATTCAAATTTCTTACTTCTAACATTTTAATGTGCACTTTCTAGGCTACTCTTCTAGGCTCTCCTATATCTACAATGTGTATGTAGAGACGTTTTATTTTTTATTTCTAATGGTGTATTTAATTTTGATAAAAATTTAATTTTTACTCAATAAATTCAAATAAAATTTCATTTATAAAGACACATTTGTGATTAAAACACTATGTTATTCACAATATGTGATTAAAAATAATTTTAATATTACAGATTGTGTAGTAACAATGGGCGGACTTGTACCTAGTTATATAATTAGTCGTTTCTTCCAGAAGTTCCAGACAACCCAAATTTTGCTTATATTTAAGGGATGATACATAGCCTATAGCCTTCCTCGATAAATGGGCTATCTAACACTGAAAGAATTTTTCAAATCGGCCCAGTAGTTCCAGAGATTACCGCGTTCAAACAAACAAACAAACAAACAACCAAACAAACAAACTCTTCAGCTTTATATATTAGTATAGATTTTTCTACCTAATTAAATACTCGTAACAAAATAGTACATTTATTTACAACTAGCCGACCCGTTCCGACTTCGTTGGGCGTTAATTGTTATTTTTGTAATGCAAATATAGGTATAGTAAAGTTTTCATCTCACTCGCATTTCTCCGACTTTATTTACATATACTATTATTTTTCACTGAAGTTTTTGTTCAATAACAGTCAAATATAGCCTATATCACTCCTGAATATTGTAGCTTTTTGTTCATAAAAGAATTTTCATGATCGGATAAGTATTAGCGAAGATTACCCCCTACAAACAAACAAAGTTATAAACTTTACATCTTTATAATATTAGTATAGATTAAAAATTCAAACGAAGAAATATGTAAGTTTAATTTCACGTCCATTATAAATACATTTAAACGATAAACTCCGTTCCACTAGTTCTTTCATGCCACGTTCAGCGGCGTCTGTTCCGAGGATTAGACAGTCGAACGCTTCTCGAAACTTGGAAAACGTCCAAAACTCAGAATTGGCTTGATAGTTTCATTGTATTGTGACGTGTAGAACAATGGTCTACTCGATCGGGGATCACTTGAAACACGCTTGCAAGACAATAATTCATTTGAAGAACTAATTTCTTTCACTTTGAGACACTTGTTGTTGTATGTGAATGTTCTGTTATTATTGTAGTTTTCATAGACCTATCAAATTTATTCTGTATCGTATCATGTCCAATAAAGTGTAGATAATAAACTTGTACCTATTTATTCCAAGTATACTGATACAAATATTTATTAAGAAGTCTAGCTTATAATTGTGTTTGAAAAGCGTACTTAATTATTAGTTACTAGCTGACCCCGCAAACGTTGTTTTGCCATATATGTTATTAACCCCCACAACCCCCTCTCGTAGGTGGAATTTTGTAAAATCCGTTCTTAGCTGACCTCTACTCCGCGAAAGGAATATTCCTACCAAATTTCAAGTCTCTAGGCCTTATGGTTCCAGAGATATCGTGATGAGTCAATGGGTGGAAATCTCTTTTATATATATAGATTTTACATCTAGCTTCCAACAAAACTAGGAGGAATTTTGTCTATATGTCTGTAACACTATCGGCAGATATTAATACTGCGCTTCTATTAACTGTCGCTTGATGTTATATAAATAGGCTATCCAGCACCAAAATAATTTATCGATTCGAACTAGAAGTTCTTGAGATAAGTGATTACGTTCTCAAACGTTACTTTTATACGAATATTATATTTTAACATTGAATGATAATACGATATAATAAAAGTAAATTATCATATCAAAATAAAAATTATAAATGAAATGTTAATACTAACAATGTTATTTGAAGTGAACCTATTAATCCCCCGTTCAATAACCTATTTCTAAACCTAAACAAACCTTTTTTAACAACAGCTGTTAGATCTCAATGTGTCCAAGTCGGGCGCCGAAACAGAATTTACGACTATTTCGTCGTAAACATTGTTCCTTATTTACATTGACTCAGTTTTAGAAAGTTTTATATCAAGCATAGCGTTTCGGAAGATCAGAGCCTTCCTTGTACTATACCTATATCTCTAACGACGACTAACTCGTATCAATTACATTTTGTACCTTCTATTAGAAACATTTAATGTATTTTTCAAAATAAACTGGAATTGAGGTGCTAGATATTTTTGATACTGATTTTATCAATATATTTCAATCAAGGTTTACAATTTAGAAATCATAAAACTACTGTAAAAGCTATAATCATTCAAAAACCTAAAATAATTATGTAAATTAAAAATTAATATAAAATATTGTCATGGTCAATTAATCGATAAAATTAAATACAGCATGATAGTATTTAATTACTTAATAAAATTTGTTTTAAAAAGCTATCAGATTTATCTATTCATTATAAAAATATTGATGGAAATTATAACGGTAACTGTATATTAGTGGTTCCAATAAATCTTTAAATATTTTTTTTTGAAATAAACTATAAACTTACTCACTCAGTGACTCGATTGAGTCAGTCAGTCGGAAATAGGACGATGATTTTAACTGTCATGGTGACTTTTTCGTTAGTTTTCTGGAGAAAATATACGGTGACTGGATTCTAGTGATTTGTGTTTGAAATCGTCGTGGTAACAATTTTTGAATCACTGCTTCGTTGGTAACAAAATTTTAAAAACAACTGACGTCAATTACATTATTATATAGTTATAAATATGTTTTGTGAATTAATTTTAACTCGCGACATTCCATTTCTTTTCCAAAAGAAGCTTAAGCTTCTTAGCTTAAAGAAGCTTAAGCTTCTTAGCTTAAAGAAGCTTAAGCTTCTTAAGCGGAAAATTATCGGCGGAAATTATCTAAAATTATCTAATTTTCTTAATAAATAGAGATATTTACTTAGAGTAGCTTGATGTGATGTATAAAAATGAGTAGTAATAATCTACATGCTTTCAATGGCATCTACAGGACCACTACATTAATATTCTCATAACACCAGTCATCTACGTTTCGGACATTTCTATCGGTCCCACGACTCTTATTGAAATTGATCGGGGTCCGCAGCTTCTCGCTGATTATACGTCACAGAGTCCACACCCACATGCTCGCATATAAAAAGACTTATGTACACTTCAAATGAAAATTCATACACATTAACGCTTCCTATCAATCCTCAGAGCATTAACTTAAACGTTCCTAACAATACGTTCGACGTAAATAATCACGGACCGCGTAAAAGCTTAAAGACACGTCTGTTGTAATACTTCGTCTATAATGCTAGAGATTTTACGCAAGCGTCTAGAAATTATGGGCCCGGCGTAATAACCCATTTCGAAGATCCGCAAAGCGTTGTTGGAGGAAACCGAACGCAGAGTAATGTTGAAATGTATTCCTAACAAACTAAATATGTTTTCACTTACGAATGTACCTACGTACTAAATTTTAGTAAACTTCCTGACCCAGATAACTATATATTTTATTTTTAAGACTTATATCTATTTTTTTTTTAAATTTTCCCTTATTATTTTGTACGACGTTGTCTTGCCATTAACGAACAAAAAAAAAAAGAATATCCAATTTCGTGCAGTCGTTCGAAAGTAATGCGCATTATGTAATCGTAAATTTCGGCCATTTATTTTTATTTCTTTAGATATAGATATAAGTACTAAATATTTATAACTATGATACCTAATGTTTAATAATAATTTGACGAAAAAATAGTAGTTCTCAGGTAAATTTAAAGAACGTAGGTATTCTTTTCTTGTTGTCCTAAAAAAAGCGTTGGCGTCAGACCGGTTTGAATTGAACACTCAAGATTTTTTAATTTTGCTGTAAAAAGTAATTAAGTCCGGATAATTACAGGCCACGAAATAACGAAGATATAATCATAAACAGAGAAACTAAATATCCAGCCATATATGCCAGAGGTCAGAGGTCATGTAGCCAATTGTCATTTATTTTTCCAGCTAAATCTTCATTCCTCGTCATGCAAACTAGTGTATTTTTAGTATTTTTAATATAAATTCGAAAAGACTTTGTAGTTTTTTTATTGTCTTAACAATAGCTCAAAACAAATTGCTACATATAAGTAACTTCTTATAAAAATCTCTCATAGTATTTCTTCTCTTAGTTCTTTTTACATCCAGTACACGTTCTTATTAGCACTAGTTTGTATTTCTGTCGATACAGATATTGAAGTTAATCTTAACCTCGGAATGTGAACGCGAGTGGAATATGGGTTCATTTCATCTATAGTAATATTATAAAGCTGAAGAGTTTGTTTGTCTGTTTGTTTGTTTGAACGCGCTAATCGCAGGAACTGCTGGTTTGAAGGGAAAAATTATTTTCGTGTTGTATAGTGCATTTGACATCGCTCTAGTGTAGTGTGGGCACTCACACAACGGCGATTGCGTGTTTGATTCCCACTCGGGACGAAAATTGGTATATTTGTATACATGTTTTTTTCCGGTCTGGTTTTTAGTCCTTATGGGTCCCCCCACTGTGCCTCGGAGAGCACGTTAAGCCGTCGGTCCCGGTTGTTATCATGTACACCTGATAGCGATCGTTACTCATAGTAGGGAATATATCCGCCAACCAGCTGTGGAGTATTGTGGTAGATTAAGCTCCGAGCCTCCTCCTATATAGAGAAAAATGCCTATGTCTAGCTGTGAGATGTTATAGGCTGAGTCGTATAGTCCATCTACCGAAGAAGGCTGTAGGATATATAATATTTTAGCACGCTTTTTCCCCTCAAATTAACGTGACTCGTGAGTTAAGCCGCGAGGCGGATCTAGTCTAGTATATTTACATCTTCACCAGTGTGCGTATTCATGACAGCCAGCGGCTGCGGAACGAATAGCGTCTATACAAATAGGCCCGTGGGTGATTCACGGTTCCAGTTCAAAATGTATATTTAGTTAAAGTATCGAGTTTCTGGGGTGATGATGTCTCTCATCTTGTTGGCGAACACTGATTTTTTAATAAGCTAAGTGGAATGTTGTCTAGCTCGTTGACGTAGTTTGCAGTGATCTATCTCTCTTTCTACTTCTGGAGTTATGGTATCCCGCTCCGAGTTTGGGTGTGATAGAAATTTTATTAACATAAATATATAGTTATATACTAAGTACTAGCTACAAAAAGTTATTGTTCAGTTCGCGAGTTATAAGATAAATAAATTTCTAAAATAAAAGTAGCCTAAGTTACTCTTTATTACATCCGCTATCTACCAGTGAAAGTCCCGTCAAAATCGGTCCAGCCGTTTCAGAGATTAGTCGGAACAAAAGGACAGACAAAAATTGTAAAATATGTTATTTTGGTATATGTACCGTGCATACATCCATATTATGCATATATTGAAAAGCTAATAAGATTTTAATATTACAAAAAATTAAAGATATAGATTTATGTGTAGGTACAATTATTACAAAAAAAAGTATCTATGTCAGCCAGCTGTTACCTAAAACATAGACATTAAGTTGACTAACTTTGGAAGAGACGACCTTTTTATTTATTTATAGTATTTGATACTTTTTTTACAAATACGTGTAATTACTAATTGAAATTGAAAAACAAGAACTGGTCAACGCGATTAACATAATTGTTCTCACGATAAAAAAGAATGCGAAAATTCTTTCGACGTGTGCTAGTGGACGTGTAAATTGTATACTTAATTTTACAGCTTTAATTTTCATACCAGTTAATAATTATACTGTAACTCGTATAACCTTGGCAGAAATACCCGGAAGTTGTGGAAAAATGGGAATTAAAAAGTGACGGTCAGCGTGTAATATGAGATTAATTTTGAGTAATAAGAAACGGGTACCTCCCATAAACAAACATGGCTAATCACCTACTTCCATGTCATTATCGGTGATTCCGAAGATTGATCAGTGTTTAAATACCGTCATTTTGAGAGGTCAAGGATTTAATTGACAGTCGTTATGATGTTCGTATATCGTGGAACACAATATTCTCATTTTGGGCGTTCAGCGACAGAGTGGTCCAACTCTCTTAATTTTAGTAGTTTTAGTTAACATTTGACATGCTTACGTTTATTAATTTTTAACCGACTTCAAAAAAGGAGTAGTACAATTTTTTTTTTATGTACCGATTTTGATAATTCTTTTTTTGTTGGAAAGGAGATATCCCTAGTTTGGTACCGTGATAAAGAAACCAGGATCTGATGATGGAATCCCAGAGAAAGCGACGGGAACCTTCGAAAATCGTAGTGATGACTAGTGCGTTTTTTAATATTTTTTTGTCTACTTACGGTGTATTACTTGTCGATGTAATTGAAGTCGGTTTTTTTCTTGCTAGCAAACACAATTATTTAAGTATAGTTTTAGATGAAGTTTTGATTTGAATTTAAGCCTAGTTTTCTAAAAAACAAGAAAAACGTGTGATACTTTTATAATTTGATACTAAAATTTTTTGTGGGTTTTGTGAGTTTAACCTGAGTTGTAAATCTAAAATTTTAATTACAATGTGATGTAGTCGAAACCAATTCATGACAAAAACCCGTTTATTCGAGTGTAATTTTTCATTTTGTTTTATTGCTTTTCTATGATAATCTAAAAACTTTATTTTACGCATTCAGTTATTACTAGAAATTTAATAGGTAATTTATATTAAATTTAAAATCCATTGTAATTAATTAATTATATTTCAGGAATATATAAATTAACTACGTATAGTCTTTGTATTAGTATACTGTGAAGTAATGTCTATACAGAAACTTTGCCAAGTTATTGTTTTGTAAACAAAGTTTGCTAGCCTGATAACATCTTATTTAGTGTTTCAGCAACTGTGTCCTGTAAAGTGTGATTACTATCAACGATAGTATCTCCTAAAGTCTATTTAAGTGTGTTTTAATGTAAATAATGTCAGTGGGGTTAAGTTGCGTTCGTACTTATAAAATAACAAGAAGGTACATAAAGCTAATAATATTTAAAGTAAGTTTATTATTTTGTCTTAGCTTTATTGACAAAGTAGCACAAAAATATCCTACATAATGTACTATTTACTTGTATCAAAAGTTTATCTATACTAATATTGTAAAGAGCAAAGATTTGTGTTTTTGTTTGTATGTTTCCTACCACCACCACCACCACCACTTCAGCCTATCACAATCCACTGTTGGACATAGGCCTCCACAAGTTCGCGCCCGACATTATGACGCGAACTCATGTGTTTTGCCCATAGTCACCACGTTTGCCCATGGTCACCAGTTTGTATGTTTGTAATGAATAAACTAAAAGCTACTTTTTATCCCGGGAAAATAATAGGTTCCCACGGGAAATTGTTTGCGCACACGGGTGAAAGCCGTTGAGAACAGCTAGTTTGTTATAATCCTATCGAAGTTTACACTGACATACAGAATTATCTTTGCTTCAATGTAAAACGATCGTTGTAAATATATAAAAACTTGTTTTAAATATATACGTGAGTAGTTTTATTAATCTTCAGTTTAATCTATACTAATATAATAAAGCTGAAGAGTTTGTTTGATTGTTTGTTTGTTTGTTTGTTTGTTTGTTTGTTTGTTTGTTTGAACGCGCTAATCTCAGGATCTACTGGTCCGATTTGAAAAATTCTTTCAGTGTTAGATAGCCCATTTATCGAGGAAGGCTATAGGCTATATATCATTACGCTAAGACTAATAGGAGCGGGATCCACGCCGACGAAGTCGCGCGTAGTAGCTAGTGTGTTTATAAAGTTATATAAATAACATCAATTATTCATACTTGATTGCTGCGACATACAAGTACACGGTTTTAATATAAAACTACATAAATCAACCATTTCTAGTTTACTCGTGAGAATTTTTTTACAGTTATTTAATGTAAATTTTTGTAATATGATAGAATGTGAAAAAAAAAACGAATTCGCAAGTATATACAACAAAGTTTATGATTCCAAAGAAAATTAAGTTTTTTTTGTTTGTTAGACTACGACGTGTTCATGATTAGGTAGATGCTTCAATAAGTCTAGAAAGAATTTTAATGTTTATTTATTTGCATATATTCGCGAAGCTTGACACAGTTCTGTGTCCAGCGGGTTTATAATCAGAAACGCCCGCAGCAAAGTCTTATCTAATAGGCTAAGTTGTGTGATCTCAAGCAACATGGCAAGGTCGTATTATCTTCAAAACATACGGAAAGCGTGTAAGGTCAGCCTTTTGTTAACTCTAACTACGAGAATAGAATATTATAACAAAAACATCGGCCAGTTTCTTCAATTTTAAATAAATTAAAAAAAAAACTTATTCTTTTAAAGTGATAACTTTTCAGTAAAATGTGCTTTAGCTACGGTAGTTTCAAATATTCAGATATAGGGTAATTTTTTTCGAACGTATGTACCTATGTATGATTAGACGTAATTCGTGACTTAAACTTGATTTTGAACATACTAGAATTATTGCTAGATCAAATTTATTGAATTAATTTTTTATGACTGATATGGCTATAATAGCCCAGTCATATTAGGGCTTTCACCTCGGAATGAAAGATAATAAGCTGCAAATTGGTATGAACCTTTGTTTTGTCATTCTAAATGTTGTCTCAAAAGTCACAATCGTTATCGTGTCCGCGTCTCAAGATATTCAAGGTCAAAGGTCACAAAAATCGGTTTTTCGCGAATATCTGGCTTCCTATCGGTTAAATGAGATTTGCATTTATTATAAAAGTTGTAGGCTATAAAATTCCCTACAACTTTTGTTTAAACTTTTTTTTCATACGACCAACCGTTTTGAAGGTAGAGCGCGAAGAGTGCACATCGTACAGTCATATACGGCCTAATGCAAGGTCAAGCGTGAGTTATGGTTATCAGTACGTTATAAAGTCAATTATTTACTTGGAAATTATAATTATTAAACAATGCCTATTATTTATGTACTAACAATTAATTATTTATATTTAATTAAAGTAAGTAACTTGATTATTTATATATAATTATTCATATTTAACTATTTAAGTATAAAATATTATTAATTCTGGATTATATATTTTAGTTTTATTTTAAGTTAAAATGATAGTAAGAGTATATATTTTACACATATTTTTAATTATTATTAAATACGGCATAATATACATTTATCAAAATGTGAGTTCAAATATCAAAAGTATCTTTGTTGATTTTAATTGTAATGAAATTGGAAATGGAAGCTAATTATCTTCTTCTTCTTCGTCGTCTTCTTCTTCTTGTCGCTCAAAAATGTTCGATTCATTGTCATCATCCTCATTATCTGTCATGTTCATCTCCAAACCTTCCAGAATATCGGGATCATATGTATTTTCTTCATCGGGATTACTTGGATACAGTGAAGCGTTGAGGCAAGCTTGTCCGTTGCACTGGCCGCAAGCTAAAGAACATTGTAGCCCTGATTTTCTGCATCCACAGCGGGAACCACAACCATTTTTGCAATTGCAAAATATTACGTTTAGTAGTTCGGCTGGTGCTGGAGGTAATAACGTTCGTATGGGCTCCAGGATTTCATTTTCAAGCATCCAGCCCCATTCTTGAGGTTCTAAGTCCTTCCCTAACCACGTTTGAATCTGGTAGTAGACACGTTTTATGTGTTGATGAGCTGCTACACTTGTTGGTGGAAGTGTTGACAGTTGTACAGGTTTATTTAGTTTTGTAAATTTGATGAATTGCGTGTAGCGGAAATGATCAATGTTGGCCTTGAATACTATAGAACATCTGTCCCGGCAATGAATAGAAAAGGGCATAGGGTAGGGACAAGTATTTCCAGGTATATAAGTATTGAGAAATTTACGCGTTTTAAAGAAAAGATATATAATGTCGTGTTAACTTAAAATAAAACTAAAATATATAATCCAGAATTAATAATATTTTATACTTAAATAGTTAAATATGAATAATTATATATAAATAATCAAGTTACTTACTTTAATTAAATATAAATAATTAATAGTTAGTACATAAATAATAGGCATTGTTTAATAATTATAATTTCTAAGTAAATAATTGACTTTATAACGTACTGATAACCATAACTCACGCTTGACCTTGCATTAGGCCGTATATGACTGTACGATGTGCACTCTTCGCGCTCTACCTTCAAAACGGTTGGTCGTATGAAAAAAAAGTTTAAACAAAAGTTGTAGGGAATTTTATAGCCTACAACTTTTATAATAAATGCAAATCTCATTTAACCGATAGGAAGCCAGATATTCGCGAAAAACCGATTTTTGTGACCTTTGACCTTGAATATCTTGAGACGCGGACACGATAACGATTGTGACTTTTGAGACAACATTTAGAATGACAAAACAAAGGTTCATACCAATTTGCAGCTTATTATCTTTCATTCCGAGGTTGACCCCTTTTTTTACCTAATATGACTGGGCTATAAGTCTTATAATTAGCGTTGTTTTTTAGCTATTTACATCTGAAATAGCGTCCCTTTAATGTGGTGTGTGTATTTCTTCAAATAGCTAATGACAGTTTATTATGTATAGAAGATTATATCAACAAGAGTTCCACTGATTTTGACATAGACAAGAGATTAATCTTGACTGTCGACATGTATATTGAGTAGGATACATTAAATGAAATCACTCTCGTAACACTTATACGCAATCGTGATTATAATCATTTAATAACATTTATATGTAAAAACTGTTATATTTTTTTGTTTGAGAGGTGTCGATAGGTACAAAAAAGTTCTAACTTCTAGAGTTATTTTTTTTTTAACCGCAGTGAGTGGATAATTACGCTGGCTCGCTTCTGCAAAGGACAACCTCTTATGTTCACGTTTACGCAAACGTTGAGTAGAAATATTTATAAGAGAATCTGTCACAGAAAAGAAGCGTTTGACAGTTCAATATAAAAACTTTATTATAGTACACGGCCGTAAATAATGCACATCGACTTTTAGAAAGAGACAATCAGCTAATTTGAACTTTGTAGAGCGTTATCTCTGACGCACATTACCTATGAGACGTATCGGACTGTCAGTATTTCATATGACAGATCTAATAGTGTAAGAACCCAGTTCCCAGAACACCTGTCATATTTTTTTGAAGGACAAAATATATTAAATTCAAATTCAAAATATTTTATTCAGCATAAAATTATTACAATTTCTTACTGAACGTCATGAGTCTACTACCAGTTCGGAAAGAAAAAGCCTCTGACCTGAGAAGAACTGGCGAAAGAAACTCAGCGAGACTAATATCATTTTTTTAATCATGTTTTTTTTTCCAAAGCAGATTGAAATTTACAATAATTTTATAGGTTGAAATAGCCTGGCGGCGATCACATCATTCCCAAGGCGTACTGTCTTCTATAAAATCGTTAATCGAATAATATCCTTTAGTACACAAACGTTCTTTCACAATTTTTTTAAATTTGGCTGCTTTATATACGTAAAAATGTTATTAACCAGCTATTTTAGTATCTATCGCCAGACACTAATTATATTACTATATTTTAAAACATGTAGAAAATATTTTAGCAACTCTTTATACTACGATGTATACTGTAATGTTTTGTCAATCAGAAACAAGGAAGTCTGGGGTCTGGGATCTTGGACTATAACGCTCTACGAAGTCGAAATTAGCCGATTGTCTCTTTCCAAAGGTCGATGTGCAATATTTATGGCCGGGTACTATAAGATAATATTATATCTACGTGACATTGGCGAAATCATCTGTGCTCATTTGGCACTTTTGAAAACCATATCTCTAAAGATTAACAAGAAGATAATCTCTATATATATAAAAATGAATCGCTATATCGCCGATTCAGATAATTCTTTTTTTATAATATTCCTTGAAGTACGAGGATGGTTGTTACGGTGAGAAAAATTTAGAAAAATCCCCGAAAAAGTTTAAAAACGACACTTTTCTATATTCCCATACTAAAGATTCGTAATAATACTTAAAAGTCAATTTGCACTTTAATACCATACCATAAAGTTTAAGTGTTATTGGAGGGGTTCCGAGATAAAGAATAGACTGTTAGGCGGTACGAAGTTCGCCGGGTCAGCTAGTATTATAATAATTATTATTAAAAGTTTTGGAATGAAATTTAATGTAACAAACGAACACAGATTTAGTTGTATTCATCTATAATTGGAAAGAAAAGAATGTTTTTTTTTTAGGTATTAATTTTTATGTAAATGCAGCATTGATGTATAAAAACCCTTACATACAACAAAAACATAATACATCAATGAAATGCAGTTTACTTTTCGTTGGTGTTTCAAAATAAATGAATAAATAAACTAGAAAGTTAAGAATTTATTTTAATATGCTAATCTAATTTATCTAGAAACTGGTTGTTCGTTTGCGTAAGATAAGGAACTTTATTGACCTAGGACATTATAAGGAAGCGAAATAATCATGTATATATATACATCGAACCTAGAGGTATATTTAGTATCGAACTTATCTTACAATAAATAATCGATGTGAAAGATTCTTTCTTGTCCATGGAAAACTATTTATAACGATTTTAATGGCTAAAAAACATCACGTTCCGATTTAAAGATGTTACCAAAAATGTCTACCACTATTTATTTACTTATCTATTATTTATTTATTTATCTATTATTTATTTATTTATAATAATGCGCCAACAAGGTAGCCACTAACAAATTAACAACAATCAACAGCACAGGGTAAAAACAATTGAGTGTTACCTCAATTATAGGCACATGCAGCTTACTTAAGAGTTTATATGTGTTATCCAAACACAGTTCAGGTGAAACTACGAGGGACGCCTAGTTGTAATTACACGATTGTATTTCGCAACGTTTATATTGTAGATCTGTGAATTTTTTTTACGACTTTTTTCTCATATTTGTAGTTTTTTCTGAAATCCCTGACAAAACATGAAGTTAACTTTCCTTTATACGTTATACATATACATAATATGTATGTTACTTACATATCCGCAAAGTTGGTAGTTTGGTCTTGGCTTATGTCCTTGGTATTCGACCAGTTTGGAATAACTTTCTATGGGCCGCGGCATGCGAGCTACGTTTATGAAGAAATGTTATCAACGCTAGCTATCTTAATTGCTTTGATCGTCCACTGTTTTTACACCAATAACGTTGCCGTTTTATTAACTAGATGTAATGTTTTTTTCCGTAATTGGATATTTATGAAGTATTTTTACTTTTTTATTGTAAGAAAAGTGAATAATAGAGTTATTCCAGAATGCGTCCAATGTACTGACATTTATTTGTTACTAGCTGTACCCTGCGCGCGTTGCTACGCTTTTTTTTGTCGTACCAACTCAGAAACCTTGAAGAAGACCAAATGCATAATTTACGATTATATAAAGGACATACAGACAAACATTCATTTTTATACATATAGTTTTAACACATTCAAGTTGTTAAAAAATTCACGTTAATCTATTTAGGGTCAAGAAAAGTAATACTAATAGATAAGCAATTGAATACCATCTGAACTTACAATATCTTAAAATAAAAGAACGTCATTTTGCGAAATTTTTGATGTTATAAAATCGATTGGACATTTTTGTCTAAAAATATATTTCTATTTCAAGACACAGAATCGTAATATAATTATTTTAAACTATATCTTATTATAATTCTAGTCTCCTTGAAACATAACACTTTTCTTCTTTATGAATTCTTCATTTAGCTCAGAATGTCTTCAGATCGGTCTTTAATATTGAAGAGGTACCTAAAATCTTTGAAGGAAATGTGCGAAAAACGCTTAAATATAAACCACAATCCTGTCACGATAATATTTTCCGAAAAGTCTTTATTATAAAAATGTTCCCAATTTTTTATTTTCACTTTTGCTGACAGCGAAAATGGTAAAAGCTGATGATTGCTGAATAATACTTTCTTCTATTTGAGCTTGCTCGGGAACCCCTTCTTACACTTAAACTTTATCGCTTCGACAATGTCAACCCTTTTTTCGTATCAGTATTGCGATATACACTTTAGTGCGCACCATGTTGCCCCATTCAATCTTGTACGCTCGCGTAATCTTATACAAAATTCTTTGAATTTCAATCACAAATATAGCCGATATCAAGTAAACCCTGAGATTGTTACGTTCTAACAAACTTGATACAGATTTGTATAAGTAAATGAATACCTTTTTACGTAAAAAGGATATTTATAAGTTGATTCATTTGTCACAAACACTTACAGATATTCCATTTTTGTGACTATTTTTATGACTACTCTAATTTGTCATTCATTGACGTAGTTTCGCGAGAACTACTGAATTTAGGATGGCGTGTTCCAATTTACCGTAATGATATACTTTATGAATCCATTGCCCTACCTCTTTCATGTGCAATTAACTGAATGACACTGACTCATTGGGTAAACTATGATTATTAAATAAGGTTATAAATTTTGTTATTAAAATGAAACACTGGACGTTTTCTTGTTACTGATTATTATATAACAATATCTTCATAAACACCGTAAAATTGTATACACTGTTAATTAAATTCTGCTTTAGTTTTTATAGACAAACTAGCTGACCCCGCAAACGTTGTTTTGCATTATATGTTATTAACCTTGCAACCCCCTCTTGTGGGTGGAATTTCGTAAAATCCGTTCTTAGCTGACCTCTACTCGGTGAAAGGAATTTTTCTACCAAATTTGAAGTCTCTACCATTGTTCCAGTTTTTTTTTATTGAGGAATGAATTTTGCTGATCTGAAGTTTCTGATATTTGTTCAGCTGATTTAAAAATTTAAGGGAAATTAAATAATACAAGCAATTTTGGATCAACAAATGTTGTTTAGGGTATGAAATGTACTTTAGCTTTGGTATAAGAAATATTTTATATAGACACCATACGCCTGGTACCAAGATCGAGAAATTCTAGAAGTGAATTGCCATTTTGGTTCAGTATAACGTAAAATTTTCACCCAAAATGTCATTGCTATTTCAAAAACATTTTTCAATTTTTTTATGACTGTTTTTGAGTTTCATGGTAAATTGGTAATATACAATTATGTTAGGCAGAAAAATCTAAACGTTAACAAACTTTTTCTAAATGACCTTTTATCCTTGGTCTATACAAAGTAGCGAAAACAATTTTCCGCTAATTACGTTTGGTTTAAGTTTTACCTTTTTTACCACATTTTTTGTCGCATTTAATTGCTAATGTGCGTCGTTTCTCCAATTTCTGGGTGCGACTCGTCCATTAGCCAAATTGCCGTAACAAAGTTTTGTCTGTTTTCGCTGTTTACACAGTATGATCCCATTTCGTTATTAGTTAACGCTATTTGACAATTTTAGACTTGCATAATATACTGAAAAAAGTGTGTGTGTGTGTGTGTGTGTGTGTGTGTGTGTGTGTGTGTGTTTGTGTGTGTGCAGTTCACATACGAAAGAAGTGAAACTTCTGAAAAGTAACCTACGAGAGATATTTTTTTCACCGAGAATATGTTACTGTTTAATGTATTCTATCTAATTCTCTCCCATGCATTTATGTGTATGTTTTCTTTATTGTGACGCATTTTCGTTTCCATCTAGTTTCAAATCACAAAGATTCTAAAGTTAAAATCTAAGAAGTTTCACCTTTTTAAAAGCCTACGGATTTTTTGGCCATATTTGAATAAAAGTTTTTCATACTCTTAATTCCTTTTTGTGTATGTTTCTTTGGAACGACGAAATGTCGAATCTTTTATGCGCCAATAACAATGATATCGCAGTAGAAATGGCAAGTCATTTTAACCAAAACGAGGTTAGTTCTCTCGGTTATTATCCAGTGACATACATCGGTGACGAGTGTTCAACTCGAGCGTAAAGAGGTCATCGATCTGTGGGTTCGTGACGTAATATTGTATTAAGTTGTCTTTTTTTTGTTCATCTATACCTACTAATAATTAATATATAAAGCTGAAGAGTTTGGTTGTTTGTTTGTTTGTTTGAACGCGGTAATCTCTGGAACTACTGGGCCGATTTGAAAAATTCTTTCAGTGTTAGATAGCCCATTTATCGAGGAAGGCTTATAGGCTATGTATCATCACGCTAAGACCAATAGGAGCGGAGTCCACGCCGACGAAGTCGAGCGCAGAAGCTAGTATTTAATAAAGTTTTGAACCCTATTTTGTGTTACTTTCAATATCCTTAGTTACTTAGTTCAAGTACTTACATCTTAGATTATTTTCAATAAAATGAATAGGGAAAATCGTTAAAAAACTTTGGTCCGTAAATTTGTTACATTTTTGCGTCTCATTTATATATTTAATTACTAAATACGATAATAAATACTTATACTATCTGTAATAACGAATAATTAAACAAGATCTATTTAATTTCCTTAATATTTCTCAAAATTAAAAAAAAATTTATGATTACAAAATATCTAATCGTAATCGCAAAACATGTGTTCTATGATGGTTCTATGGTACATTTTCTCACGACAGCTTTTATTTCCTTGATAATAACATATATTGTCATAAAGTATCGCCAACTTCCAACATCTGTTTTTGCCATAAACTATCGTCATTCATTACTTAATCTTAATACTTTGTTATCTCTTTTGATACTTTAATCTAAAAAATAATTATATTTCATTGTGACGTAAAACATTAAATGCGGTGTAAAAACAAAGATCGGAAATCAAAGAAGCTTAAATAATTATATCGATGTCGCAGTGACACAGACGGCCTCTGTTACAGGAATTCCCTGTTGTGATTCATCCGATCCTTTGGCGTTGATCCAGTTTGTAATAAACGTAATAAATAATAAACAACGGGAGCACGGCCGTTTTAATGATCTAGCGGTTTTGATTGTGGCTTTCGAATAATTTACACTGAACTATTAAAAGTTGAAATGTTTATTTATTTTTGTGTGCAAGGGAACTAACACTTTAAAATATATACTTCACAATTTTTTATTTATTGCAATATTGTAATATTCCAATTGCTAATTGCATTTTATTAATCTTCGTTAGTTGTCTGTAGAGCTAATGCATCGGTTGACAACCCTTATTCTCATTTAATCTTAAAACTATTCCCTTATAAATTCACTGCAAGAACATCCTCTATTATAAAAGAAAGTGTGTCTACATTGAATCCATCTTGCTTTCCTTACACCGCCTTGTACGTGTAAGGATCTCTTAGCAAATACGACGACATTTTTCTTCACCTATTTAAAAGGAAATAATATCAGTAAAAGTGCTTAACGTCTGGTACGTTTTTGATTGGATCTCTAATTCAGTGAATCCTTTGGCGTCGTGCCAAACCACGGCCTAATATTGTAACACCAATAAATAATAAACTGCAACGTGTTTTATGACCGTTTGCTGTATTCAGAAAACGGATCGTTTTGCTTAATCGTAACCTTAGAACAAGACGCATGGTATAATGGTAGTGTAATATTCATCATATAAGCAAGAAAAAAATTATTTACCAGAGAATAAGTAAGTACATAGAATAAATGTAATTATAGAAGATATACATGCAGTAGATGTAGGCAATTATTTGTACCTATTTCCTTTTTTTGTTTTTTTATTTTTTGAGGTATGGGCTATACATACGCAAAGGTGTTAAGTATACGTATTAATATTTGTGACAAATAAAATCCTTTTTATTTATTTATTTATTTTTTAATTTTATTTATATCTTCAATTCCAAAACTAACCGTTTTCTGAATACAGGAACTTGGTTTTAATTATTTCTTGCGGTTTGTGTTGAGAACGAAATTGATGTTGTATATTAAATGTTGAATTCGAGAGTATACAAGTTATTTTATGACTTAACTGCGCTTATAAAATTGTTTAGTAATCATTCGGGTGTATTTTGCTTGTTCGTTAGTTAATATTACACCAATGGTGTAATCTGCGTGAGCGTTTTTAATTATGATATAATTGTTGTTAAGTGACAGGTGCCGAGGCTTTTTACAAATTGCTTAATATAATTATATATGTACTAGCTGATCCGGCGAACATCGTACCGCCTAACAGTCGATTCAATTTTTTTTTAATACTTATCCTTCCCGGAAACCCTCTAACACTTAAACTTTATGGTATGGTATTAAATTTCAAATTGACTTAAGTATTATTACGAATCTTTTGTATGGGAATATAGAAAAGTGTTGTTTTTAGAATTTTTCAGCGAATTTTTTACATTTTTCTCTCCGTAACAACCATCCTCGTACTTCAAGGAATATTATAAAAAAAGAATTAGCGAAATCAGTTCAGCCGCTCTCGAGATTTGCGCTTAGCAACACATTCAGCTATTCATTTTTATATATATAGAGATATCGAAATATACTCGATTACTGGATTTTTAGGTGAATAATATAATTTATAAAATTAAATCATTATTTAAGTCTAATTCGGTAAAAGTTGTGAATCCTGCGTCACACTGACGTCATATTTATATTTTTAAATGTTGATTCAAAGCACGCTAGAACGTTTGCGTCTTATATTTTTAATTAAAATTAATTTAATTAATAAAAGCTATTAATTCTAATGAATAATAAAAATAATGAGCAAATTATTTTAAATTAAGAATCTTATCTGTATCTTCAGTCAGTTCAGTGTCAGTATTAATAAACTAAATTTTCATACGATTCGCGTTTAAAGATATTATACGAATAATTCAGTAATTAACATTAATTAAAGGAATTAAAATCTCATACTGCGAATTAAGTATTTTATAAACGATGCAATTTAAATTAAACACCTGACAACGATTAAAAATAATGTTACTTAAATGTCATACAATTACAAAAACAGTGTAAATAACAAAAAAAAAAAAAAAAACGTGACAAATTTAATGTCACGTTTCTTACGTCACGTTCATATAAAATTAAAACAAAACTGTTATACGTTACGTCTAGATAGTATGTTATTATTATATCTATGTTTAGTGCATAAAATGAAGCGGATCTTAATACATCAAATATGATCGCCGAAGTATATATATGTAAACGCGCGTAATATCAAACGACTGCGTCAATTTGGATAATGCTTTTTTCTGTGTACGTTATATTCAGTACATGCTTTTTTTCAAAACCAATATATTCACAGAATAAGACACTGCGTTTTTAAATAGTTTATTGTATTTTGTCTTAGTTTTGTAAGTAAATATTTGAGAAAGGAAGGTCTGAAAGGTGAACTTGAGAGCAGATAAAACCTAAAAGACGTATCTACTACATAATATTAATGCTAGTTACGTTCCACCACTTCAGCCTATCACTGTCCACTGTTGGACATAGGCCTCCACAAGTTCGCGCCCGATATTATGACCCGAACTCATGTGTTTTGCCCATAGTCACCACGCTGGGCAGGCGGGTTGGTGACCGCAGGGCTGGCTGTTAGTTACGTTCACTTACGTTTATTAATTTTTGCTACATTTTGCGGATAGGATAAATTAAAATTCACCTTTGTTTACGGTCATGTCAAAGCACTCAGCCACTTCGCTGTATGTCGCTATTGTACTTGAGGCACTCGACACTCGATAGTCTTTTATTGTCACAATATTTATACTGTTACGTAATTTTGTACATTAATGTTAACTACTGACAATAGTAGGTATATTTCAAACTCTTAGTATTAAATTAATTCCAAAATAACTCAATCTTAAAAATTACCATCAGTCAGGACAATTGTGTTTGCTCACAAACGAAAAAAAAACCGACTTCAATTTACGAGTACATCGACACTTCAAACATCTTCAAACATTACATCGACAATTCAAAACGTAGGGAGGGACTCGTCATATATCGCTCAAATTTAATTTAAATGAGATCACATGATGAGCACAATCTTTCGATTAAAAACAGAATCATCAAGATCGGTACACCTAGTAAAAAGTTATGATATAGCTAACACACAAAAAATTAATCAGGACATCCTATTCTTTTAAAAATATATTACATAATTACACCCAAATAACGTTCATATATTTCATTGAAATTAAAAGCAATCTTTTGCTAATAACCGATATATTTAATACTGATTCCTCGCGTTATAATTATGTTTTCGAATTTTTCTCCTTGTTATTTCTGTTTAAGGAGCTTAAATCTTGTTATGCTATAATAAACGTATTGTGACTGACATCACAAGAGGGTACGGAGGACTTTCAATGAGTTTTATGAAGGTTTTTAATTATTCAATATTTTCCATCCCAAGTTCCATTATATGAAATTATATTATAACATAACATATAAAACTCAGTAAGTAATAATTGTGCTCGTCAACCCTTAAAAGGCAGAAATATGTACATCAAAGTGTCATATATACATACAAATTAATTAACGATTACGACGAAACTTAAATAATAAAAACCTAGTAAATAAAAAAGTATCTTGTTGTAATGAGCGCTAAAAAAATTGCTTCACAACATTTGATTTATTATTTTAAATATTGAAAAGTGAAATTTTTTCATTAAACTTATTAAAAACAATGAACTACAAACCTTTCCAAACAATAATACCAAAACAAAAATCCGGTATTCGTGAAAGTAGCTGCCGACAAAAGTTTGTTTTTATTATTTCAATAGAATTTCCATTCAGTTTATCCGTTACGGTTCCGCGTACCGACAGACACGTCTCAAAACAAAACTTCGCCAACAGTTTATCTTAGATAATCGAATATAAACTACGCTGTAGGAAATAGCGCCTGTAAAACACTAAAGAAACAGAATGAAAGTTTGATTAAATATAAATGTAATAGTTATTTCTTGTCTCTGTTTTTTTTTTTGTTATTCCAGATAATTCAGATAATGTTTTTTTGTTTTTGTTTTTTCTAGTCTTAGTTAAATCGAAATTAAATTAAGTCGTATTTACTAAAGATAGAAAACAGATAAAAATATTCTCTACTCTATTACTTCGAGCGTTAATACGTTCCTTTAAGAAGCGCGTATAATATCCTCACTCTCAACTCTTTAGTTAGGGACCGTTCAAGTATTACGTAACGCAATTAGGGGGGAGGGGGGGTCTTGTAAAACGTTACGATGCGTTACAGGGGGGGAGGGGGGGTCTCGAACAACGCGTTACGTAACGTTGTTTTTTATTTAAATGAAAAAAACTAGTGTACTAAAATCTCCCAAATTAGCAACCCTTTTCGTTTATATCCCTTTTTGTATATATATATTTATACTTACCGCAAACGCGATTTTTTTAAGCGACTTTTCGGTAGTTTTCGCAACAAAGTTGTGACATTTGGATAAAAATGGTCAGTTGGGGTGTTACGTAACGTTTATGGGCTGGGGGGGGGTACAGGAAAACGTTACGGTGCGTTACATGGGGGGGAGGGGGGGTCAAAAATCTTTAAAATTTGCGTTACGTAATACTTGAACGACCCCTTAAGTAAAAAATGAATAACTTTGAACAAAAACATCGACTTTAGCAACAAAAACCTATATCCCGCTACGTAGTGATTGACGCCGTCCATCAATCGAGTCACGTCCATACATCGATGACTTCTGAATTTGCATCATACGCACCATTAAAAACTAACCGTTAGCAGAATTTCGGCCGTGATGTATGATGGCGAATGACAGCTCAAAACAATTTATCTAGATTCGACGTTTTATATTATCATTGCAATACTGATTAGGGTTAACAGACACAAAAAATAAAGCAATAAAAGACTGCCTGATCCTTTCCTTATAAAGATTTCAAATGGCGTCCGCTTATCACAAAATGTTAATAAATATTTTCATACCGTTCATGGATTCTTCACCCAATTACCGCGTTTCTTTTCTAATGGCTTACAGACCGATGTGGAACTATACGAAGTCTTCAATACGTTCCAACTTAATTTAGTAAGAGAATAAAAAGTGAAACTACATTCTATCGTTTTCCTGTTATTTCTAGTGATTCACGCTATTATGAAAAATTATCGCTAACTATAACCAAAATGCCACAGTGAGTATCGTATGAATCGACAATAAACGGTCGCGGGTCAAATCTGGGCAGGAAACGCTGAATTTTTAGTGTTAAATGTATTTTAAAAGGTTATTTCGTGTTCGACGATAGAGGATAAAGTGCATGTTTCGGAAGAAATTCCAAATAGCTTAACCGCTAACATGCATGCAGCATGCAGTTGACCAGACGCCATAAAAGCTCACTTTAGGACAGCATAGGATCAGCTCTAGGACGTTTCTTAGCAATTAACTTACAGTATAATAGTACATGACAGTATGTGAAGAAATGTTAAATCTAGCAGAAAATTTAATTTCACGATCTATATATTCCATTTGTTGCCGACAGCATCTAAAATTCCATTCAAGTCAACACTTCACGTATGCATTACGTATGTGTATCGTCTTCCAATTTCCAAGCAACTGTCATTCGATCACAATGCATACAGTATTAGGTGAACCATTTTAAACGTATTTCGCGTCTTACGATGGGTATACTTACATACACATTCATGGAAAGCAAAATGTGATCTAAAATCAGGCTCACAAGGACCAAAATCCGATAGTTTATAACTTTAATGTAATTGTATCAATGTTACCAATTACGTCGTCTGTGTTGTTTGTTCCGGCTATTGTATGCGAGTTACCCTCTATAGTGTTACAAAAATATCATTGATTGATTACTCAGAATGTCTGCCCAAAGACCGCGACCATATGTGTGTGACGGCGACATACAAGAAAAAAGTTTACACAGTTTTCGTGATTTAAAAGTAGACGCTATTAGGATTTATTTTTATAAATATAAGTGTAAATGGGCTAGTTACATTTTTAAACCCGAATTAGTAATGCGTTGGACTAAATGTAATTGCTGATTCTCATTTACTTAATTTACATAATAGCATGTATTTAATTTACAGATTGTTAATTATTTTATTATATTGTTTTCTATTTATTTTTAATATGAAATTGCTCAATTTCCAATTTAGCACACCTATAAACGTCCGTTTTTGTACGCTCTAAGATTGTCTGGTAGAAAATGATTTTAGACATTAAATCCACTCTTTACACAATTTAATAATGCATTGTGCAATAAAACAAATAATTTTATTAACAAAGTGTTACACAACATTCAGCCCCTAACCAGGCAAAGTCTTTTCTGCCCATCAACTATAAGTTACAGTTTTTAGGCGTTCCGTCTGTTACTAGCACTAGTTAATTTTTTGTTATTGCATTGGTTCTTGGAAAATTCGATTGATAGTCAGTTGGGCTTACAATACAAAATAATTACAGACTATCTTAAATATCCCAATCGTCCTAAAGTCCTCTAACGCCTTTGAAGGTCACCGGTCGTAGACATACGACCCGAGTGTCTGAAACTGACAGGTCTGACTCAGGGAATCAAAATTCTCAGAAACGATAATGTCTATACATTTTATACTTTTATTTCCTGTGATTCAATCGGGCTTCCTGTGGCTCTACACTGGGTAGCCTTATTCGTATCATCATTGGATTAATATCTTCATTCCATTGTTATTCTGCTATGATATTCATTATCATATAATTATGCCTTATTAGATCTGATGAAACGAAATTGACTGTAGAGCGTTAGTGAAAAACATATCCGTCTTTATAAATACTAGTGGTCGCCCAGAGGTCGAAATTCAACCATAATTAAAAATTTAAATTAAAGAAAACCAGAAAATTATGAAAATTGAAAAAAAAATGTAATGTTTCAATTTGACAATCAACAAAAGATATCCATGGGTGTGTCAATTACATGGATATATTTTTATGAATAATTTAAAAAAAAATATTAGCATTCTGCACTCCTTCTCTATATAAACTATAAGTGTACGAAATTTCATACTCTTGCGTCCACGCAATTTTCGTAAAAAGGGGAACAAAGATTTTGCTTCACGTATTAATATATAGTACAGATGTACATTAAGATAAGTCTGTAATGTATATTTGAGAGGTCACACGAAATGTATTTTAGATATATTACTAATAAACGGATGTATTTTTAATGCGACATTTTCTGGATTATTGAAAGTTTCAAAAGTAGCGTTATGTTTTCTTTCAGAGCAAAAAGTTATACTGTAAAATATAATTATTAATGCAAATAAAAAATGTTTTTTTATACTGCTTATATAGCTTGTTTGCCGAGGAAGGCTTTATTTATAATATTGGGATGTATCATAACAATTAAGCAATAAACATAGATATAAATAAACAAGTATGTTTATGTACATATGTTAAACACAGTCGTATGTTCCTTAACCGAATGACATTGATATATTTTTTTTTTGTGTTACTAAGTCGACAAACAAGCGTACGGCTCACCTGATGGTAAGTGACTACCGTAGCCTTCAACACCAGAAGTGTCGCAAGGGCGTTGCCGAACCTATCCCCAATCCCCCCAGGAGCTCTGGTCACCTTACTCAATAACAGGAACACAATACTGCTTGAAAACAGTATTATTTAGCTGTGGTCTTCTGTAAGGTCAAGGTACTACCCCAGTCGGGCTGCTCCATATTTTGAGCAGGAAATTTCCTGCTGTGCCCTACCTCAGTTGATATTTTGAAATGTTTATTAGTCTGATAAAAATGGAGTTCGATATAGGTGAAAACACGAGGGACAATTTAGTCTAGTTAATATTAAAATGTCGAATAGATTGCGTCCTGTCGCCGTTTCCTGAGCGACCATTTAGTATGCCAACGTTAATCCAATACATCCTACTGTGAGACTGTTACCATAACATGCCGTAGCGTTTTTATGATTATTCCTTTTTCATGCAGATATTGGACATGAACGTGGGAAACTCAAAGCTTGATAGTTTCACGATAAAACCGTCTACTATTAACCGACTTACAAAAAAGGGGCTCTCAATTTGATCGAGATACGATGAGTACATTTTGAGCTATCCCTATATGTAATGCGTATTTTATTAACTGTTTATCAACTACTGCGGACTGGGAAGGAAAGAATAATTATGTACAAAAATTACATTGCCAATTGTATTTTAATTCAAAATATTTTGTGTAAATTAGTCTAAATATAAATCTGTTGTTTGCGATGCATTCGATGAGTCTGCAAATGGAAAACGGTTAACAACAACACGTCACAAAATTATAAAACAATAAATTATTATTAAATTAGAATGTTTGAATAAAAACTTATTTTAAATTGTTTTATAATACTTTAATAACATTTTTATAAAATTTCAAAGATTTTAATACATATAAGTAGCAAATTAAAAGAAATAAAGAAAGTTAAACGAAACTTCATCTTGCGAGTAAAACGATGCAAAATGTCCAGAGTTCATTCCATTAAACTGCAATCGCTTGACGAAACTTCTTCCTTATCAGTTGTATAATATCAGGCATGTTTCATCGATTTATCGAAAATATGTCACCGTTTCTTTGAAGTATAACAAACATTTGTTCTGCAAAAATAACAAATAAAGTAAATAGACACAAAAGAAAATTTAGCAAGATCTGAAAAAGGAAAGGAAAAATTGTTAAAAAAGTTTCAATGTAATTCTTACTCTAAAGTCGAATACTGTTACAGGTGTTAAAATATTAAATGATTACAAAAAAAATGCATTTGTAATTCAACACATAACGCCAAATCCGGTATCCGGTGTTCATTCCGGTAGCACTTATCTATCTGATAAGCCATTGTTATTTCCATTAATCGGAAGGAACCTATACCTTATTCATATGCGTTACGTGTTAACTAACGTTCGATTCATTCACATCATTCCGTTTTATCTAGAATTCGTAGGACGTAGGCGTAACGTATGGTCTCTTGGAGGGGGGGCTGCTATGCACATTTCGATTCCACCTCATGTAGTCAATGAATTACTTTCGGATATCGCGCACGTTTATCTTTAATACAATTACGTGTTTCGCAAAACTTGTAATAAGTACTTACTATATTATTCAGTGCTACTGGTAACTCTCGTATTATTTATGCAGTGATAAACATCGATAAAGTCGAAGTGATACTTTTTAAACGAAAGTTGAAGTGTTCAATAATATAAATACGTAAAAGTGATACAAAAAAATGGTAATGGAGTCTGCGCAGCCCAATGGGCGATTCTGGCCGTTATCTCCGCGGTTATGGCGTCGTAGCAACGAATATTCAAAAGTCGTTTTCGAACCGAGACGACCACCGACATCGCCGATCGAAATACGAAAGCATGATAGAATAGATGAGACCCCAGATTTGTTACGATCTAGAAGTTTTATAAAGGATAATCTGGATCATTTGAATCTGGAAGACGGGATAGAGCTAAGAAGAAGCCTAGATGATAAGTGCAGATGGAGCGTAGATTCTAAAAAGCCACCAGTTAAAGAAACTAAGAAGGATGACGTTGTAAAATTGAGAGCGAAGAAAAGACAGAGAGAGCCGAGACCGAACAGTCTCCAACTTCTACTTTGTCCGTCGAATTCAGGACACTACAGCAGCAACACATGGAGGTACACCAGGGTTCGATCAAAAAGGTTCGATTCGATTATTTTATTATTTACATAGAATTAATTTTTAATATTCTACATAGATTTAACATGAAAATTTTCATAAAAAAGCGTGATAATTTTGGTAAAACAGTCCTCATTAAGCCATTTTATTTTTGGTTTGTTTTTTAATCATTCACGATTATTGTAAAGTTAGTTTTAAACTTTAAATATAAACGTATTTAGCATTCAAATTATAAGAAGCGTGAGAATTAAGTTACGTAAAATTGTCCTCATTTTAGACGATTTTTTGTGTTTTTAGGTATCTGAATAAATTAATCGTGCTTAAGAATCGACCTACATAGTCTTTAAGATTGATAAACCGTGCCTTGTTTAATTACGTATCGGAATCAAGTTGCAGATGACTGGATTTAATTAATTCGTTTACTTTCCCTTAAACTCGTTATCGTAAATGTCTCCACCTTGCTCGAACCGTGGGCGGAGAGTGGGTTGTATTTTGAAGGCTGGCTGAGAGATATATCACATACGATTGTTCAGTGATGGAATTTGATAGATTCAAATTAATAGCATTGATTTATGAACAGGTGTGTTATTTGAATTATTAAGTAATTAATCTATGTTTGTTGTGTGTTAGTATTAATGATGTTAAGTGCTGTTGCATATTTTGTTTAATGTTTGAAATATGATTATAGAGACGTGTTACGTAAGTCGATGTTAATATAATACGCGACTCCTTGATCTGCTGGTCCGATTTTAGAATTTATTTTTGTTTTAAAATACTAGATTGTCGAGAAAGGTTATAGGCTACTTTAAACTACGTCACGGCTCATAGGTTATACACACAAACTGTACATAAGTATGTAGATCAACGCGGGTAAAGCCACAAGATGTCTAGTTAGTTAGTATTAGTCATAGTACTTAGTCTTATTAGTCTTAGTCTAGTGTATTTATAGTTTCTAATTAGTATTGACAACTTCTAATTTGTATTGACACAAAATTATGTATGTATCAACAAGCATAGGTATACCAATCACAGTTATAATAATTACTTATGATTGCTATAATTTAAGCAATATACTTAAGTAAATAATATAACTACACTGTACTGTGACAGCCTATAAATGTCTAAATACATATAATGAAAACGATTCGACCGTAGTCCAATATGCTGTTTATCTGCATAATATTGGCGGATATTCGTGTTTTAGTGTTGTTCAGACGTTTAAGTTTTTATTTCATTCTAGTTTTGATAAATAATAAGAGATAAAACTTTACAAATTATAATACAATTTATATATTACGTATAATTTCAATTTGTAAAATTACCATTCCAATTTGATTTAGACGATTATTTTTGAGCCCTATACTTTTCGAAAAAGATCTACGGACTTTGTTCACTGACAATGAGATGTTATATGTTATATCAATCGACGTTTTTTTAATACTTACTATTATAAGATTTTTAAAGTGCCTATAGTTGAGGACAATGAACGTAATTAGTGAAAATTAATAATCGAGTCTCGTCCGCGCTGCCTGTTATGATTAACGTCCAGTGAAATAAAGTTATTATAAAATGTCGACCGTTGACATTGTGTTTTCCAGCGACCATAAAATTGAATGTACGATGATACGCGCCTCGAAGTTTTGTAGCTTTTAGAATTAGTCTGAATTTTTAATAAAATATGATGTCCATAATGCAAGAGTAAGTATTTTGGTATTGCAAATAATTCTGGCCTTATTCTGATTCTGGTATAAAAAATATCTTTGATTTGCAACCTATTGAGTTATCAATTTTGCGTTTTTGCGATGCGTGATTTGTTCCCACGAATTCTTTAGTTAATATTAACACTTCATGTAGTTACTGAATAAACCATATTAGAAAAAAAAATCAGTCCGTTTGTATGTGTGTCACACCTAGCAAACCTGACTTACGACTAGTCTCTCTTCGTTCGTACTTAACAAAATGTAACCTGCGCATCACTAAAGAATTCCGACGCCTACATGCAAGTATAAACTTATTCTAATATTGTGTACTGTCCTTTTTTTTTGTTTATCAAACTTTGTTATTAAACAAACTTCTAGTTTAGCACCGCCGCGCCTGCTTGATTCTGAGACAAGGTTTTTTTATTACTTTTTTTAATGTTTCAACGAGCTCTGTTAAACGATACGAGATAAACTGGAAAGTATTTTGGCAGTTTTTACTTAAAACTATTTTATTAAATTTAAAATGAATTATTAATTTGATAAAAAAGCCTCACATATACTATTAAAACCGAACCGTTCAATTGTATATAACTAATGTAACAGTATTTTTATTTCTTTGTTTGTTAATGCACGTGTTTTATTTCAATTAAGTTTAAGCTACCTTAATAAGTAAAAATAAGCTAATTTAATTTAATAACACTATCCCGCAAACTAATGCTACTAATATTTCTCTCTACTTCGTTAACAGAGAAAAGCTACAACCGTAAACAACTTTAAAGTTAAGCTTGATAAAACACGGTGAGCTCATTGGATCATTATAAAAGCGTTTAATTAGACCGCAGGTGGCAGTGCCCAAGGTCGAGAATACGACAATCGACTAGTGGAATTTCTAGTATAGTTGTATTGTTCATGTGAAAACTTTGTGTAGGTTACTTTGAAATATGTAGACAAATATTGATTGTACTCAAAGAGATAATATTATTTCTATTAAATTTAATATTAAAGCAGCTACTTTAGCTCTGTCACCTTAGAATTAATGTCTTAAAAGCTATCGTTTTAACTGTATATTATACAGCGTGAGTTCACGTGATATTTATTTTATTAATAAACATTTAATTTTTGCTCTCGTTTGTAATAACGGTTTTAATAAGGTTTCAATAAGCAAATTATGATGAGATTTGATTATTACCTAAAATGTAGCTAAAAATAAATTTAAATTTAAATTTTTAAATCAGAATGGCAAATCTTAGTCAGGACTCTTTAGGTTTATAACATTAGGTACTAAGTTATAATACCTAATAGTTGATACTTGATGTTGGTATTTGTAAGGATAATGAATTTGTAAGCAAATGTCAGTGACACCTAACCGCTTTCAATGAAGTGTCGTTGGCTTCGTAGAAATTCGCATGTGGGATATGACGGCATTGATTTAATTGCCTGTAGTATCATATACCTACATACATATATTTGTATTTTATTCTATATTTTCATGTGTATCATATCATCGTAAATCTTTAGGGCGAGGGTTGGATTCAAGACTAGCAATGCAGTATTTGGGTGTTAGTGTTTGTTTGTTTTTAAAATGTAAATTCAACATTCATCTACCAGTATATATCTTTATCGTGACATGATAGTTGTCAAACATGCAAATAATTCGTTGATATGATAATAACTGTTGATTAATCTAATAAACAAATTAACTAACTTGTTCCTAGTATAAATCCTGCAAATATCCTTATCACGATCACGATTCAGCCTGTAATATCCCACTGTTGGGCATAGGCCTCTTCCCCATGTAGGAGAAGGATTGGAGCTTAATCGGCGGATATATTCCCTACTATGAGTAACGATCGCTATCAGGTGTACATGATAGCAACTGGGATCGACGCCGACGGCTTAACGTGCTCTCCGAGGCACGTTATATATCCTTATCAATGGAATGAAAATAAAAGTAATGAGCCTGTTGATATGCTGTTCTGTAAAGGTCTACTTCCTTTTGGGAGAAAGGTTGAAATTAAGACGTGGTTGATCATGAAAACAACAAAACATTAACATTTTGATTTGCAAGAAATGTATCCAAAAATCAATTTTGCTAAAACCCACTAATGAAAGATTTTATTTACGAAGCTCTATCAATCCTTTCACAACTTTGTCGATTTGTTACAAATCAATGATTTCAAAGCGCGAAATACGATTAACACGTATTTACTCACAAGTTTCGAAGTAGTTGATACTACGAGTAAATTACCCGTCCTGATTACGTACCTCTGTACCAGTTTGTTGTTTACACGTGAGAAATTCCCTTTGTAAATTGTTTACGTTTTAGCGATGTTTATCATTGGCCTCCAGAAGACGGATTCCTCTATTAATATTTGCTATAGCTTTTACTCACGCTGACTCATGATGCTTATAATGTGAGAAATCGAATTGATACATATAACTTAATATTTTTTAACGTTGTTTTAATTTTAATCCAATAAATCAATTTGTCAAATTCACTTGTTTCATTTGATTTCTCAATATAACTATATTCTAGACTGGGCATTTATTGCGATACTTTGAGCTCAAATTATTTTAAGATAAGGCGTCAAAACGAATTCAAATGTAATAATGATCAGTGTGACAAAGTCACAAAATTCTGATAGTATGTAAGTATCTAAGACTTTATTATCGTAAATAATAATAAAACAATAGTTTGCAATTGTTGCATCATTACTATGTAGTGGTAAGTTTCGTAAGTGTGATATTGTTATCAATTATTGCGATTCATATTGAGGTCTTCAACCTGCAGTGATGCAGTTTTTCATCTTTTATCACTTTTTTTTTTTGTTTCATAATTAAGTTACCGTGTTTTTGTTTATCTATATTTTGTTAACACGATAAGTTTTAAACTTCATTAATACTTGAACTTTTCATTCATTTTAAACATGAAATGGCCATTTTTATTAAGTAAACAAGAATCAACCAAAGCTTTTAGTCATCAAAAATAAGCAGCTACATCTGTAAATATTTTGTTATTTAATACTTGTAGTATGGTCTTCAATATAGTTCTTTTAATGTACTTAACGTCGATAACTGATGAAATCAAATCATAAATAAAAATGATAAATATATAAATTTCCTTCTTTGGTTTTCTGCGAATTTTCTAGATTTTATCAAGCTTTAAGGTAACTCAATTCCGTGTTAATATGTCATCACTAGTTCCTCAATATTTTTATAATTATTCTCATTTCTATCGCAACCTGTTTCCATATTTTATCTTCTACGTATTGTCCAGATTATCAGCTCTTGATGTAGCCCAATTACATATTAATATGTCATAATTTATTCTTTATCATATTTCTAATGCAATCTTATTTGACACATTTACATTTGTTACAATATCTTTTTTATTATGATTCATTTGCTTAGCATGTTTTAACTTGTCCTACATATGACAACACCTACACATTTCGTTATTTATTTTCTTTCGAAACAAATATCGATAAAATATTATGAATGTTATATAGCGAGTCGATGTGCTTACATCCACGCATGCATTTTGATAAACTTAGCGCATTGCTAAGCGGTTTAGTTGATTATATTTGCTAGTGGCATGTTTATGTTTACTTGTACAATATTTGATTCGATATACAGTTTTCTAAAGATAATATTATAAGGAATTATTTATGTTAAAAAAATTAGTTTTGAGTTTTTGAGTCTTGAAAAAACAAAAAAGGTTTTACTGTGATATATACTTAAATTTAAATATGTATACGTATGTATGTCTTGATAAATCTATGCTTATGGCGTTTGTCAATACAGTATCTTTTAATGAAATTATTTTTTCGAAATCTGAATCATACTTTTCTAGTATTTTAGAACAATAAAACTCTAGCACTATAATAGTAGTACCTATACAAATTTTTTTTAATATAACTACCCCTCTCTGGGTTATGTTTCATATAATTAAACACATCAGGCTAACACAATGGAATCGTTTTGGCATCGACCACTAAAAGGGTTGTCAGTCCCTTTCACATACACACAGCGCATTTGCATGCTCCGAATGCTGGCAATCGATGGCACACCCCCATTGCCCCCTGCACTCCCCATCGTACCTTGCAGCGACACAAAGCCACCGGCCTGAGGATAATTAAAACGAAGGCCATGTACGAGTATTGACCAATTACGATGGTTCTAGTAGAGTTTGTTCTACACGATAACTGTTACATACATTATTGTAAAGATTTTGTCTTTTTATTTCAGATCTTACAATTAAACAGCTTATATAATAAATACATACTTCATCATCATCACATCAGCCTATCGCAGTCCACTACTGGACATAGGCTTCCACAAGTTCGCGCCAAAAATTTGCCCATAGTCACCACACTGGGCAGGCGGGTTGGTGACCGCAGGGCTGGCTTTGTGGCATCGAAGACGCTGCTGCCCTTCTTCGGCCTGTGTATTTTAAAGCCAGAAGTTAGGTGGTTATCCCGCCATTGCATCGGTCGGTTTTAAGTTCCAAGGTGGTAGTGGAATTGTGTTATTCCTTAGTCGCCCCTTACGACACCCACGGGAAGAGAGGGGGTGGCTATATTCTTTACTGCCGTAACCACGCAGCAGAATATAATACTTGTCTTTTAAAAAGTATCTTTAGTGAAGGACTAAGTAACATCGTACTAAGTGGGAAAAGAGAGTTATGGAAAAAGTTAAAAAGTAATGATAAGTTATACTGCACGCGAGCATATCAGTCTATGATAAAAGGGGGTAATAGAAAAAAGGCTCGATTCATCTGGTTTTTTTTTTCGGCGGTCTAAAAATATGATCTGTCGTGCGTCCATGGAGGCGGTGAGGCGTTAAGCCTTTTATGGCTTTTTACTAAACACTCGTGTTTTGGTCCATACTTCGATCGTGCATTGTAATTACATTTATGAACAGTGTTAAAATTTCCTCGGAAAGTATTGTAATTGATTTTAATTGCTTAGTGTCACTAGCTTTTTAAACTGTATATTATAATGGACATCCAGGAGGTTCATTGACATGAACAATAAAATGGTCTATTTAATTGTCATCAAACTAGGCTGATGCGAATAAACCGTTTAAAATATATACGCGAACGTTTATGAGGATAGATGAAGAGTAATAAACCTCTGTCATGATTAGATTGCCAAACTGTTTGCTATTCTATTGATCATTATATTTAGATGTTTGTCGACCTAGTAATATAAAAAAGATAAATAAAGTTCTCGATTTCTTTCGAATTCGAAATTGGCAAGCAGTGGTTCTATTGATTTTTTGATTGATTCAGCCAATAGCATCCCACTGGATATTCCTATTTCTCCATGTAGGAGAATGATCGGAGCTTAATCCACCACTCTGCTCTACGTGCTGGCGAATATGTAGTTGTCATAATTCTAAAATTGTGACGGAATCGAAAATTACGCATCTAAATCGGAAAAGCATAGCTTGTTATAAATATGTGTGTATTGTTTGTTCCAGCCATGAGCCCGAGGGCGGCGGCCGGTGCGAGGGGCCGCTAGCGCGCGCCATGCAGCCCGCCCCGCAGGGCGGCTCGCCCAAGCGACACGCGACACCGGCGTCTGGCCACGGTATGATTCCTTTATTTTACCACATATCCATTGCATTTTTACTTGCGTTGACGTTCATAACTATTGTTCCTCTATTAAGTATTGTAGCATGATATTTTATAGCCTACGCTACTTTCAGATGTGGTAGATTTATGATCTATCAAAATCGCTCGAAATACTTTTGAAATCGTTCTAGTAGTTTAAATTTTATCAATTTCAAACAAATACAAAAAAAATCTTGCTTTAATATCAAAATAGATTCATTTAAGAGCCATCATTTAATATTTTTAATCAAATTGTATACAAATTAATAATGGAAATACAATACTTTATGATTATATCAATTTAGTCTGCTAGATGATTAGATGCCGGCGGGATGTGTTGACTCTGCATATGCATAACTCAAATTCTGTTCCGCTAACTAATGATAATTGCAAATTGATTTCTATTTACTATCATTCTATGATTTCCAGCCCATTAATATACATAAACAAATACATATTATAATACATACATTTCAGGTCATGCATGTATTAGATTAAAGTTTTAGACATAAATGTTTTATCTGTAAACCTTTAAGTTATATAAAACCTTTAATTTTCTTTGTGTAATTGTTATAAAAAAAACTAGCTAAATAGAATAGGTACTTTTTAGTAAATACCTACTAACAACCTTGAACTCCGTTTCACTTCTTGTCTTCATTTCCCTAACGAGAGCTATCGTATTACTCGTTACGTGAAAAAACTTTAATTAAATGTTTAAATTTTATATAGATTTAAAGTTATCGGGAACGAGACGAAACTCACAACGATCTTATTCCTCGCTTTTGTATCGTGTTAATTTTAATTAACTTCGCCTATCGAGCGCTATTTGAGTTTCAGTCAATGTTTGATTGAATTTAAATGTTAAAACTACGTTGGTTGAAGAATATATTATTAAGTATATATGTACATGTACTATATGACTCTACAGATGATGTCCTTTCTTGCCAACTGTCAAACACAATACTAGCCCGTTGGCGCAGTTTGTAGTGGCCTTGCTTTCTGCTTTGGGGGTGTGGGTTCGATTCCCGCCTGAGTCTGGGTACAATATTTGTATTTATTTATATATTATGTATTATTTCTATGTTTATTTATAAAAAAAAAATATTTAGGTATATGAGTAGGTTATTTATTACCCAAGCATAAAGTTGCTTACCGTAAGAACAGACGACCGTGTATGTTATAAGACATTTATTTACTTATTGAAAATAATCCTTACATTTTATGTTCTAGTTTTCTTAATTTTTCATCGCGAATAAAATCTAAATTGATTTTAGTAATTAAATAAATATTCTATCATAATGCCGCGATTCTAACAGTGGATTTTTGACAAACGATGTTCGAAATATCTTGGGCTTTAGAAGTTCATACATTTTTATATTCTACAATTCATAGAAAAATATCAATGCAAATGAAAAGCTTGCTAATGATTCCATTACAACTATTGTATATTCAAAATATATTATGTCCTGTCCTGTTAACGATTTAAGTCATACTACAGTAAAAGACACCGCTAATGGGTCGCCCACCACTAAAACGAAACTGATGACGTGATTGTAGAAGCCCGCTGATGTCACTTCCGATCCGCCGGCACGTGGTCACTAATGATCGTTCGATGCCTTGTAAGGCTTCCATGTGAAAAGGAACCCACAAAATTTCGTTATTTTTAGCTATCTATACAGTTCTAAACAGCAATGTCTTTTAATAATATACTATTTGTTCAAAATCAATATTTTTTTTTAAATCTGGTTAGTGGTGCTAAATTAAAGAGGTAGATCACAACAGAAAATGTCAAGTTCAAAATCTGAACCAGCCCAGCCCGACTATGAAAGTACCTTAACCTTACAGAAGATCACGGATAATAATACTAATAAGTATTGTATTCTTGTGGTGAGTAATGTAGAGTTCGTGTGGTTGTGCTGTTTTGCCAGTAATATGGTCTGCAATGCTTTCTCATGCTCCCAGCATGGCAAACATCTATAGCCTACGGTAACTATTTAAGTACTTACCATCAATCGGACTGGTTTGCCACCCTAGTTGTTTTTCCTGATCTGATGATCTTCATCCAGTTTTTTCTGATGCTGATGAAGTGATAATCCTCATTCAGCCTCATTAAAAGCCCATAACTGCTTTTTAATCATCGAGCGTAGTACTACAGTTCAAATTAATTGTTATTGTTTTCACGAGTTGACTACATTGTTTGAAGCCTGTAAGCCCCCCAACCTATTGTCCTAACCACTTTCGTCTAACTCTATACTTAGTCATGTGAATGGGGACGGAAAAAAAAGTCAAATTGGTATATCGAATAATTGTTGAAAGTAAAACTAAATTTATGCATACAATGCTTATCGGTTTTTTAGTGTCCAATTGGTGAGTAGATACTTTATTTAACAGGTATGTTGTAGGTCTTTGAAATCTACCCATAATGTGAATGTTTTTTCTCCATGAAATATTTAATTAAAAAACGGTACTCACTTATATATGAATAATTAACATTATGATTGACTTACTCTATTCACTAGGCTATTGCGGCTAAATGTATGGGTTAATATAAGTAATTTAGAAAAATAAACAGTGTTAAGACGGTAGCAAAGAAATTACTTTTGGGCTAGATTGTAAACGCAATAAGATTTTGAAAATTTAAAAACAAGGTTAAAACTTATAAAAAGATGTGGGAGTCAAGAATGAAAAAAAAAATGTTTTGAGTATATAGAATAAAATTTGTAAGTATCCAAATCCAAGCATTACGCTAATTTTCGTTATTATAAAAGATATAGGTAGGGATCCCTAGTACATTTTTTTAACCTGAGCAGTATCAAGCTAATTTTTTGGGAGTGACTACATTTTGATGAGGCGAACAAAAAGTTCCTCTTCGAAAACTCTCGATTGTGGTAGATAATAGAGTTAGCAGGAGGTAGAGCAGGAGTGAGCGTAGGGCCGGGATAACGTACCACGCAATTTGGAGGACAATATTACCATCAAATTATATAAATATTAAGTAACTAAAAGAAAAAAAATCAGCTGGTTAGTAATAATTTTTGATGACCTTACGAGGTCATCAACTTGATGACCTCGTAAGGTCATCAAAAATTAATTTTTTTTTCTGATTTTTTTTTGCTTTTAGTTATTTTATATCTATATAATTTAATAGTAATAATGTCCTACAAATTGCGTGGTACGTTATCCCGGCCCTACGCTCACTGCTGCTCTACCTCCTGCTAACTCTATTATCTACCACAATCGAGAGTTTTCGAAGAGGAACTTTTTGTTCGCCTCATCAAAATGTAGCCACTCCCAAAAAATTAGCTTGATACTGATCAGGTTAAAAAAATGTACTAGGGATCCCTACCTAATACTTTGACTGTTAAAAAATAATGCAAAGAGGCAAATAATTTAATGTTAAAAAAATTATATTATACAAGCTTTGATAACGATTGATTTTTGTTGTATTCCTCAGTTTCCTGCTACACTCTCAGTTACCTCTGGTTTGTTTTCTTTAAATTGCCATAAATCAAAAACTTTTAAATATTTTGTCTGTTCTGCTTAGGACAAACTAAAAGGCATTATACTCTTGTTATAATGCTATTAGAATGAATTCCGAAACCAAAATGTACCTATAAAAATGACGGGCCGAAGTCAGGCCCATTTTCTTCCTTAGTTTGTAGAACTACCCTTTACATCTAGATATATAACAGTTATAGATCAGATCATCTTGTCGAAGGGCGCTCATGAATAATTCTGACATATTGTATAATGGGATATGGTGGTCGGTACACGAACGGACAAAGTTTATTTATGGCCTATCAGGCTGGCTCCGGCGACATCCTTCCGCCCGCATCGACACCACGAATTTTACGTTTACGACACGTGATTGATGTAAAGCAACAACAATCGTTTCCATTTGTTATTCTCCATATGACTTCAATTTAATTTTTACTAACTGACTCGGCGATATTCTTACTGCGGTATTTTTTTTTTATTTTCTTGTGAACATGCCTCGTCCTAACAAATTCTAACACAAAAAAGAATTATATATCCATTTGGTACAGTCGTTCGAAAGTTTTGTGCGTACATAAAATTCAGCGATTCATTTACTATTATATAGTAAATATATTCTAAACTACCATCCCGCCCCGGCTTCGCACGGGTGTTAAACAAAAATTTCAAAATTATTTTTTTTCCCTAATTTTTTGAAAGTATAATAATAGCCCATGTCACTCGCGAACAGTGTAGCTTCCCAACAGTAAAATAATTTTTCAAATCGGTTCAGTCTTTTCAGAGCCTATTCAATGCAAACAAACAATCAAATCTTTCCTCATTATAATATTCTTAAAGATAAGTAATAGGCATTACTTGTAATATTTAAAGGGATTGTTCTTGCAGTAACGAATGAAGTAATTAAATTGCTCATTCGAAAAGGTTAAAGGTATGCAGTTGTAACCTTAGACAGCGGAACAAACCATTGCTTGAAAACCGTGAGAAACGTTTGCTTTTGAAACGAAAAGGAATTTAATATTTTCCGTTTTAAGATTGTTATACTAATATAAGTAAGTATTCATACTAAATTTTAAATTATATATGGTTGTCCTGTCGAATATGTTTAGATCGTATTTCTATAGGTATTGATATGACCTTCGATTTCACAGTTGACTTGGCTGTCAACGTTAGTTAGTAGTAAAGGTAAATACGAAAAAAATATATGAAAAAATGATGATAAGTAATATAGTGTCCAGACGGTGGGACCACTAGATATTTATCCGATAACTGGTTGGAACCGCTACGGGTACGCGACCCCGGACTGCTCGAGCTGCTAGTGTCACACACCCCTCCCCGTAATCCGTGGCACTGGTATCCCAAACCCCAGATCCTGTTCTCATATAAATCCTTCCCACCTATCCTTTTTCTTATAACCAAGAATTCCCAAGGGGGGTTGATGTCAAGCAGGCGGCCGGTCTAAAATATACCATGCCAAATCTTTTACAACATGAGTTCCATGACTCGTGTTGTGCCGACCCTACGTAAGTAGGATAAGGGCAGGGAGATGATGATGATAAGTAATGTCATATCATAACATTTTAATAGTATACAAAAACACAGTGCATTTTGTTTAAACTCTTCATTGTTTTTGTGGCACTGCTTGTCACGTCGATTTTGTTTTTCTGTAAATAAATAAATAAGTTAAATTACGGTATAACTAAAATTAATAAAATGTCTAAAGAGACAATCGTAACGGATAACGTTGGTCGAATCAGTGTATTACCTACTATCTGATTTATCGCAAAAATCGCTTAATTAATCACAGCATTTAATTGAAATGTTATTTTCAGTATAAACTATAACGAAACATTATGTCAATTAAATTGAATTATTGACACTTGCATGACAGTGGCAGTTTTTTATACATATTTCCTGTTTTATAGTGTGATAAAAAATTGAGTATCACCTTGATATCGACGTTGATATCTAGAACTGAGCAAGTATTACCATACGGATGTTAATTCACGTTTTCAAAGTTTGTATAACTGTAGATAGTGTGTAATCAACTAAGTAATATTAATTATATAAAAAACAAATCGATTTCCTGTGATCTTTGCATTTCCGTTGCATGTAAAATTATGTTTTTTTTTTTCGTGTATTTTTTTGTAATGCTTCATGTTTGTAATAATTTAAAAATCGTTATATCTCTAAATTATTGGTAGAAATAGATAAAACTTACACCGGAAAAATCATTTCCTTCTTGAGTAAAGGATATTAAAAGATCAAAGAAGTAGTAAGTGTAATTAGTTTAAAATATAGATTCGCGAAAAGCATTTACGTTTTAATTTTTACACAGAGTATTTTTTTTTCGAAGCTGGTATCTCAAAATCGAAAGAAAATACTGTTAAACCTAATGCGAACTACTAATAATCGTGTATACAGTAAGTTTTTCCAAAAGACCCGATAATCCTCGAAGAAAACAAACGAACAACGACAACAACAACGCTATGAAACAAACGACAATAGAATTTCCTCGTGGAATTCGCAAGAAACCTAATTTTCCGGAAATTTAATGTTGTCACATTTCCAGCCGTGAATTACTTAGCCGAGTTCCAGTAAACTATACAATTTGATTATTCAATGAGCTACATTATTTGCATCCTAAGCACTCGATGCTCTTCTAACTACTTTATTAACGAGACAGACCTATTCATCAACTCAGACCTTGTAAGGGATAGGGATAAGCAACGAACTATTTTGTATTAGATCTATTAATGTCTTAGGACACACGAAAGCTTTAAATATTCTTAATTAATAAAAAAATTCTGAAATGTATGTACCTTACGCTCATAATTTCCGAAAGACTTCACCAAACTGATAGCGATCTCTTTTTTTAAATTCATTATTGTCAAGATAAGGATTTTGCTACAGAAAAAAAATTATATAGTCATTAATAAAAATAGGCGGTGCAAAGTTCGCCGGATCAACTAGTGTTGTTTGAAACTTACACTCAATGCTTATAATCTTATATATAAAATTCTCGTGTCACAGTGTTAGTTACCATACTCCTCCGACACGGCTGGACCGATTTTTATGAAATTTTGTGTGCATATTGGGTAGGTCTGAGAATCGGCCCACATCTAATTTTCATACCCCTAAGTTATAATGGGGGGGTGGGGGATTAAGGGGGTTAATAATATATATGGAAAACTACGTTTGCTGGGTCAGCTAGTATTAGTTTAAACTAGCTTCTGCGCGCGACTTCGTCGGCGTGGACTCCGCTTCTATTGGTCTTAGCGTGATGATACATAGCCTATAGCCTTCCTCGATAAATCTAACACTGAAAGTGAATTTTTCAAATCGGCCCAGTAGTTCCAGAGATTACCGCGTTCAAACAAACAAACAAACAAACAAACAAACAAACAAACAAACAAACAAACAAACAAACAAACAAACAAACAACCAAACAAACAAACTCTTCAGCTTTATATATGAGTATAGATATGTCAGCACCTATGATTTTGAAACGAGAAAACAAATTTTGTATGAAGCTACCTACTTTTAGAATAGTACCTAAAATCGAAACACATAATAATCGAAGTCGAAGAGTATGTTAAGTCATACAAATTCTTACATGTCTATATTAAAATTTCAAATTCCCCAACGGTTAATACGACGGTTTATGGATAATAAATAAATTTGAATAAAGTAACTTAAGACAATTGTTCTCTGAATTGAGCGCTGTAGGTGTTGAATTTTAATTGACCTTATTGTTGACACCAACGATGATGTTCTAGAAGTATTACTTGTAAAGCCTTTGGTAATTTATGTTTTACATTCAATAGTAATATCATGATTTGACTATAAATATATGTAAATTATGATATTTTTGTACACTGAGGAATGAGGATCACTTTGCGGTAGAAGTTTCTGATAAAATATCCGATAGAGTCCTTTATACCGTCACAACAACAAACGAATTTTTTTAAAGTTACTTACTTAATAATCGAACTAATCTTAGAAGACCAAAAACCTATCTAATAAGAATAACATATAAACTTTTACAAAATATAACAATAAGTTAAAGTAAATTGAATAACTGGCGTAACAAATAAATCCCCCGAGTTATTCGATCGGCGTTGCTACAGTATCAGCAAGTTTAAGCCACTTACACGGTTTTAATACAAATGGTTCAATACCGAATTAGCATTGATTCCGAGTGTATTGTGACCTATTGTTTCAATTTAAATTATGCCGATTTGTAGACTTAACATAATAAAATTAAGGTGCTGCCGATGAGATAAACACATCTAAGCCAATAAGGTAGACTAGAGGATAAAATAATAACATGTATCGATTTCACTGATAATAATTATAGTCTTAAATCACGTAGACATATAATCAATTTAACAGTAATAGTTTTTCTTAAATCTTTTATATAAATAAAAGTTAATCAAGCGTTTAATTTAAAACTAAAAACTGGAGAACGATTGAATCGATTGGAATTTTTTTTTAAATTTTCTAATAGGCACTATGTATGTAGAAGGTTTGAAATTCATGCATTTGATAGTTCTCAAGGCATAACAACTTCTGTCGGGTCAACTCGATAATCTATATAATAAAAATGAATGTTGCTAAGCGCATAACTGGAGAATGGCTCGACCAATTCGGCAATTTCTTTTTTGTATGTTCCTTAAATCCCACGGAAGAAGAAGTTTTTTATACTACAAAAAAAATCATTAACAGACAGAACGAAGTCTGTCCGGGCAGCTAGTAAATAAATAAACGATACACCAAACTGGCGCCGTGTTGGCGCAGCGGTCACAGCACTGGATTGCGATTGGCTGTTGTGCGGGCGGTTGCGGGTTCGATCCCCGCACACGACAGCATTTGTATTGGCCATACAGATGTTTGCCGTGGTCTGGGTGTTTGTGCAGTCCTTGTGGGTCTCCCCACCGTGCCTCGGAGAGCACGTTAAGCCGTCGGTCCCGGTTGCTATCATGTACACCTGATAGCGATCATTACTCATAGTAGGGAATACATATATCCGCCAACTCGCATTGGAGCAGCGTGGTGTAACTTGTACAAACATTTTTGTCATAACGAACACGCAATAACCAGATTACTTTTTTTAAATAGGACTTGTTTTTTAGCCGGAAATCGAAGTAAACCGTTTTTTTACCCTTCTCCCCCCACTTCCCGACCTCACATCGTCCGTAATTAACTTTTCCTTTCATTTTCATTGTATTCTCTTCCTTTTCCAATGGGTTTCATTCTACTACAATTTTTTTCCCTTTTTACCATTTTCAAAGGCTTAAAAAGCACTGGTCTACAGAGTACAGACTAGTACAAGAGTTAAATAATAAAAGAAAAAATCAGTTTTTATTTTTTTTTCAATATGGCGTACCGTTTTAAAAAAACCCAAGGTCATAATTTCATTGAAAACTGAATGAGGAATTCAAAAAAAATTGTTTCATAATGTTATCGTTATCATAACATGGTTAAAAATTAAAATTAAGAAAATAATCTCGTTTCTTTATGGTTCTTATGAACCAATATTGCTCGTATTTTTTTTTTCATAGAAGCTACCATCGTGCCCCACCACATATCCGGTATTTAGATCAATCGATTCACACGGTGCTGAGAAAAACAGGTTTTACTGATTTTCATTATTTTCGGATTTATTCGGAAACGGTAATAGATAAAAAATCTGGAACTTGCAGCATCAAAGTATCTTAAGAGTATCAACATTTCCTGAAATGATGAGCCCGATACCTTTATGGGGCCGATTCGATATGCTTATCGTCCTATGATCTTTGTTTAGGCATACTGGCATGAAAGATGTGTGTGCCATTCTATGTTTGAATTTTTTAAAAAAGAACTAAAATTATTTCATTGACGTTGTTGTATAAAAATGTAAAATTGTTCAAGTCATATTTCCTTCGTAATAAAGATATTTTTCTTGATATAAATTAATTTACCTTATATCCATTTGTGAGAATATTAGCAAGGAATTATTAAAATTAACAATATCATCATATCCCCATTCAATCTTTATAAATATATTATTTATATAACTAGATTTCCGCTCGCGGTTTCGCTCGTGTGGATTACAGGCGTTCTCCCGTTAAAATATAGCCTATGTCACACAGTGAAAACGTACCGTTGCAGTTGTTGTAAAGTTTTTAAAATCGGTCCAGTAGTTTTAGTTTATTCACAAAGTATTTAAAAAATACAATATTTCTACTTTATAATAAGTATTAGTATATATTTAAAAAGTAGACAGGATGTTGTAAAACGTTATAATAAATAATGATAATAATTAGCGAAACAGTTATTTTATTCTTAAGATTTTACCGCTTCAAGTAGATTAATTTTTTTATCTCGGAAACTCTTATCCAAGTACATCCGCCTTAGAAATCAGTAAATAATATTTATATTGTCATAAAAACTATATGTTTTAATGTGTGTCCGGTCATATTTTTTGTGCTTTATAGGTACTATAAGTAAATATTAGCAAAGATTTAAAGATTTCGCAGAGATGCCATGACGCTATTATAATATTGTGTTGCTTGTATTGTAGCTAATTAATTATAAGTGTTAAAACATTAATTCGTAGGTACATATATAACTCTGTGAACCTTTTAATCCTTTTAACTTAGATTAGTAAATGTTTGTCTTTATAACATTATTTAAATAAGTATTACATTTAAAAAATAATAATATTGTTTTTATGGCGTTTAAACAAACCAACTTTATAGGTCTATTATAATATAAGATACTAGCCGACCCGTGCCCACTTCGTTGGGCGTTATAATCCATTTCACATAAGAAGGGTACGGTGAAATTTGATATGTTCCAATACACTCTCACTATTTTCAGCAAATCAGATAAATATAATTGTTTTAAAATCACCAATTAATTTCTAAGGCAAATAATAATGCTTGATTAGATTGAATTGTTGACACGGCACGTCAGAGGGCGCAGGTTCAAATCCTGCTGATTTAAAATCTTTATATATTTTTATCTTTTTCCTTTTATCTTGTCACTCCTGAATAGTGTAGCTTTCTGTTAGCGAAAGAATTTTCATGATCGGATCAGTATTTGCGAAGATTACCCCGTATATACAAAGTTATAAACTTTACCTCTTTATAATATTAGTATAGATAAGTATAATATATATTTGACCTTACTTTTACTCTTGATAGCACAGGTTTAAACTTTAGAAGTTTTACGTTGAGTGAAGAGTTTGTTTGTTTGTTTAAACGCGCTATTTTCAGGAACTACTGGTGCGAATTAAAAAAAAATATTTTATGTTGAATAGTCCTTATCCCTAGGAAGGCTATAAGACTTTATACTATATAACAACGCCGGTGAAACCGCGGAGCGCAGCTAGTTATTTTATATAAGCAATAATGTACTTATATCTTCATCGTGGAAACGATAAAAAAACTTACTATCTTGTAGAAGTTAATAAACTTTACTATTGTTTCAGGAGCGGCAACAGACCCATCAACGTTGAAGGTCCACCTTCCAAACGGTGGGTTCAACGTTGTCAGGGCGTCTCCAGACGAGGATGTCCGGTCTGTTCTACGATGTCTCGCCGCCAGGCTAGCGGCGGGCGAACGGGTCTACGCCTCGTGCTACGCGCTCAGGGCAAGGAGACTGACCACTGGCAAGGTAAGTTTCTATAATATTCTGCCAATTTCCATGGTTTAGTAACGCTTACAAGTTAGGGAGCGTTCAAGTACTACGTAACGCAATTTGGGGGGGGAGGGGAGGTTCTTGTAAAACGTTACGATGCGATACAGGGGCGGGAGGGGGTTCGAACAACGCGTTACGTAACATTGTTTTTTATTAAAATAAAAAAACTAGGGTATTAAAATCTATTGTTTTATTTTATTTATTACTATCGCAAACGCGATTAAAACAATAACAAAAGTAATTTAGTGACTTTCCGGTAGTTTGCGCAACATAGTTGTGACCACGTTGTGACATGTGGGTAAAAAATGGTCAGTAAGGTGTTACGTAACGTTTACAGGAAAACGTTACGGCGCGTTATATGGGGGGACGGGGGTGTCAAAAATCTTCAAAATTTGCGTTACGTAATACTTGAACGCCCCCTTAGATAAACCTATCTGAGTCTTTGCTTCACATTGGACAAAACTGTGGTAAAGTGTAAGTCTATTTTCCGATACCTAAAAATGTATGTTAAGGAATATACTGATCATAAATCAACCCCTAAGTGGGCGTAAGTAAGGTAGAAGGACACTCGGTACGATGTCGCGATTGTTAAACAATTTTTGATCGTCATGATATTTAGTATAGTTGGGAAATATTCAAACATCGAAATATCGACACATTAAATTAATAGATGGAACTGTCGACATAACCCACAATAATGCTTACGTAATTATCAGATTCAGATGTTCCATTATGACAGAATTGTAATAGCAAGTTATATAGATCAGCTGGATTAGGAACTATTAAATTCATCTACAGTGTATGTTACAATTTTTCAGATATTTGTTAATGAAGTTCTGAGGGTCTCATTGACCCTATAAAATTCTTCTAATTGTATCCTTGATTAGGATGATTGAATTAATTTATTAACATTGTACATTTTTTGCTACCATTTCAATACCAGGTTTTAACATTATTTCTGAACTAAACTCCTGCTCTATTATCATCTTTCACCATCATAAGTGAAGAACAATCAATTTAAATAAATTTAACACATTATTCAGATCCGATGGATACACCAAGACACGCCGGTGTCAGAGCTGATAACAAAATGGCCGGCCAGCGAGTGGCGGCTGGAGCTACGTGTTCGGTACCTGCCCGCGAATCTGCGAGACCTCTGCGACTCGGACCGCGTCACCTTCCACTACTACTACGATCAGGTCAGCTCCTATTTCTTACTACCTAACCAGACAAACGTCCTGTTTTTGCAAAAAAAAAACGAACATTGTAAGGCTCTGAGCCAAGTATGTATTAAGATGAAATATGCGCCAGTTTTAAAGTAAGACCTTAAGAGTTGTAACTGCATTACAACTGCGAAACCGCGTCGAATTCCATTCAATAGATTTTTCATACAGATAAAGATGATAAAGACACGTGACTTCTACTGGTCTTCTGAAGGCTAATACAATTTGTGAAATAAAAGTTACTTTTATCATAATATCGTAGATATTTATTGTAATTTATGCTTTACAAGTTTTAAAAAGCTTAAGTTTCTTTCATTGATATTATTGCATTCGAGGATTTTACCACTTACAGACATAATTTCAGATTTCTTTCTGATTTACTACAGTTATTTCAGCTAAAACCTGGAAACTTTTCCACAATAAAAAAACCGATTGTTTTTTAATTAGTTTCTAAGCACAAAGAGGGGATCAAACAAGTAAATTAGTTAGCTTTTAATTTTATATAAATGTTTAAAGAGAACATATAAAACAAAAATGACAATATTCCTTTTATTACAGGTTCGACATGACTACCTGCACGCCAATCATCCCATGGTGGACCAGGATTTGGCGATACAGATATGTTGTTTAGAAATAAAGTAAGTGTCACATAATTGTATATGTCTTAACTTTACATATTATCATATTTCTAGTTTGATAAACTAATAAAATGTCGTCAATGTTTGGCTAGCCCACTAACCCAGTTTGCAGTGACCCTGATTTCTGCCCCGGGGTTGCGGATTCGATTTCCGTTCCGAGTACCATTGCACTTTACACTTTATTGTACACCAAAACAGAAATATTACATAGCAAAGTTGATTTTAACAAAGTATCATAAATATGTACAAAGGAGGGCCTTATCGCTGAAAAGCAATCTCTTCCAACGTAGAGGCAGAGGAGATGGCTCATGGCAGGAGGATATACATGTATACATAAATATAGATATATATAATTTTATTTAAGAAAATGCTTCCTGAAAGTCTTTTTAAAAATAGAAAGCGATATTTATTTATGTATTTTAACGTTGCAATAATAATGTTTGAAACCTTTCTTTCCTAATTTTTTCCGCAGAATAGCCATAGATAATACAAGTTTCCCAAAACAGTCGTTTTATTGCTGCAGATATTTCTGCAAGGACATGCAGATCTCTCTCGATAAGAAGTCCAATATAGAGTACCTGGAGAAGGAGTTTGGTTTGCACAAGTTCCTACCAAAGTCCGTGCTAGAAGCTATCAAGCCGAAAGTACTAAAAAAGGCCATACAACAACAGTTTAAAAAGGTATAGAGACGGCGTAGTTCTTAATTGCTTAGAAACTAAGACTTTTGTATAGACGATATGAGTAACCTTTCTTCATTTAGTTCTTGTAGTCAACTTTTTTTAAATTTTGTAACATATTGTGTTTGTTAGTTACATTTTTAATATCTTATAAAGTCGTTATCTCTATAAGTATTCCGTTGCTTGCAGTTAGAGCAGCTATTAGTCATTAAACTTTTATTTAAATAAATAATAAGTAAAATAAATGCAACAAATTCTTAGTCTAATTGGATACAGACTTTAATATTTTGGTTACAATCGTAATTATTTATTGCATACCACTGGGTGTACATTACCAAGTTTGTAATATGTAAAATGTAACATAATGTATCTATAGTCAAATTGTAGCAATTTTGAAATTGTTGGTTGGTTTGCTAAGATGACTCTTTTATTTTTATTGTTTGAAATGTTCAATTTTTTTTTTGATATTCATTATGATCACCTTATGGCGAAATAAATATTTTCATTTCATTTCGTCTGTAGTCTATACTAATATTATAAAGCTGAAAAGTTTGTTTGCTTTATTGAACGCGCTAATCTCAGGAACTGCTGATTTTTATTCATAAATTCATAAACCGTGGGGCATAGCTAGTAGTAGTCATAGTCATAATATTAAATACGTTTCCAGGTCGCCAATCTAAGCGACACGGACTGCATGCTGAAGTACCTGGAGACGATGCACACGCACTACGGCTACGACCGCGAGACCTTCACGGGCGCGCTCGGCTCCGGCTGGGCCATCCCCGTCGAGCTGGCCATCGGGCCCGACATCGGTCTGTACGATACAACCCACATCTTACAATACATGTTACATTCTATAATACAAGTTACATCTTACAATACATGTTGCATCTTACAATACTAGTTACATCTTACAATACATGTTGCATCTTACAATACATGTTGCATCTTACAATACACGTTACATGTTACATCTTACAATACATGTTGCATCTTACAATACAACTCACATCTTACAATACATGTTACATTCTATAATACAAGTTACATCTTACAATACATGTTGCATCTTACAATACAAGTTACATATTACAATACATGTTACATCTTACAATACACGTTACATGTTACATCTTACAATATATGTTACATATTACAATACATGTTACATCTTACAATACACGTTACATGTTACATCTTACAATACAAGTTACATATTACAATACATGTTACATCTTACAATACACGTTACATGTTTACATCTTACAATATATGTTACATCTTATAATACAAGCTACATCTTACAATACGAGTTATATGCTACAACACATGTTACACCTTACATCGCGTTGCATGCTACAAGATGTAGTTTTGAAGATGTTGTTTACGAAAACAAATCTGAAAAATAAAACCGAATAGCATTAAAATTTGTTATTTGTTTACATTGTTACAGTCCGTAATAATGAACTGTAAACCGAAATTGGCATGCATGCAGTTGAAGACTCATACTAACACAGACTTTTAAGCTAACAAAATACCTAACATATCTATTAATTTTGTTCGCAGATATATCGTACGTGTCGCACAAGGCCGGCGAGCCCGCCACCTACACTAAGATAGCGTCCTTCAGTGACATCGTAGCGGTTCAGACTCTCAAGTCTCACTGCACGCAACAGTCGCAGACTCAGGTAACGACATTATCTAACTTTTTTCAATAAACTGTTCATCTATAATTTTACTTTCTAAAAATTTTAAAATCAAATGTATAAGGGCGTTCGACTCCTAACTCCGTTCCTTCAAATGGGGGGGGTTCTGTCTGTGTTACAGATCATGTTTCACGTAAAAAAAATCCTAGCCCCTTTTTATAATTTTACTTTGTCTTAATACGTATACAAGCCACTCTGGTAACGTACTTCTGCATAACTGCCCTGTTACTAATTTTTATTAGCCCTGTGGCGACACCTATCGCGCCACATACAAACTGACGTGTCCTACATCGCGATGTTGAAGTTATCTGAGTGATTAAACATATGATGTACAAGAACCCGTCGGGGCAGTAGCCCGCCAGACACAACACCCGTCTGGTTGGAGGATCCTCCCTTTGCGATGATGGATGAGGAGCTTCACACCCTGTTCCTCACCCTCCCCTCCCCCCACTATAATCTTAAGTAATTTTCTGAAGAATGTTCTCCTATAAGTGGTTTTTCTTAATTTAGACGAACTCATCTTGCGGTAAAGCGGCGCTACAGTTGAGAGTGAAGGGTGCCACGGAGACGTTAACTATTACTTGCAGCAGTGTTGAGGTACGCTATATTTTATTATAAATAAATACTTATTTTTAATGCATTTGGAGAAAGTATTTGTGTAACGTTTTGTATGTATGTTACATGAATTTTTTTTGCCTTTGTTGATCTCGTAAACCTATGAAGAAATGTCCCATATTTTTTACATATTAATTCAGGTTGTAACATCTTACTGCTGGGCATAGGTCTCTTTCTCCATGTAGAAAATAGTACCTACTAAGATAACTTTTAAATATTTCATGTTTTTTCTCAGTATTTTGTTACTAATAAGTTAATAGTTTGTGTACTACAGAAAACTTTTTTCATACGTTGTCTTCTTTTTTTTCCAGGCTGCAGAAAGTTTAGCAGATTTAGTAGACGGCTATTGTAGATTAGTGACAGACTCGCAAACCTCGCTTTGGAATAGAACGAGTAAGCATGTTATTTTAATTTTTTTCAAATATGTTTAAAAAGCCGACCTAGTTATATAAAAAACATTAATTTGGCAACTTTTTTTTTGGTAACAGGCGTAATTTTCTTAAATTCACCAATACGGTAGCAATTTCTTGTCAAATGATAATTGACCAAATATAAATCTGCTTTTCATATCTGCTTTATCCGTCATATTGAATCAATTAATCGGTAATTTTAAAATAAAGAACTATAGAGCAGTCGTCGAGATGTCGCGACCAACCTTAAATAATATATAATATCTTTATAATTAATACCACAACATTATTATTTATGTATTTATCGTTATTTACAAGCAACTGTATGGAAGTCGCTCAGCTGCCACTGTAAAAGTAAGTCTACACGTTAATCTATACTTATTATAAAAATAAGTCCCCCGGCCGCGTCTTTCTGTCCTCCTGTCTGTCTGTCTGTCCTCCTGTCTGAACGCGATAAACTCGAAAACTACGCAACGGATTTTTATACGGTTTTCAACAATAGAAAGAGTGATTCTTGAGGAAGGTTTAGGTATATAATTTATTATGTTTTAATGTAAATTAGCAGAAATACGGCGATAAATGTTGAAGAGGTCGCAAAAAATCTCGCCAACGGGGAGCTTTCCACGCGAACGCTGCGTAAACTAGCAAAGATATAGTTGTATAATGTACTAGCGAATTCAAAATCTATAAAAATGCTACAAAAAAGTCCGCGATAGCATATTTCTATCTCTTAGGGTTGACTTACAATAACCACTTTTATGTTCAAATTTTTAGTTAAAAACATTACGTTATTTTCAAAGCTATTTTCTTAAGTTCAGTATTAATCCTTATCCAAATGAATATGTTATTTAGCTTAGGCATTTAATGCAGATTAAAATTGCCTTTTACACTATATCAATCAGATGAATAGTTTTTGAGATATCGTCGTTAGAAGTAATTATTAAAAATAAATAATGCGTAACGAAGTGGGCACGGGTCGGCTAGTAGTATTATAAATCTTGTTGCCATAAAAAAAAAAAAAAATTTTTATATAGGTACATGCTACTTATACCGGGAGTATTTTTTTCGACAAGACTGGTTATAATATCTATTGAAGAGTAGTTTTCGTTGAAGGTTTGATAGTTTTAGCCATACTCGCATATCTGCCTCCACTTCAATATAAAGTATTAATAATATATTATTACCGTCACTAAAGTGTAACGTAAGCTCACGACTGGAGTCCATGCACACCCCACTCATGGTTTCTAAGAGCACTGTGTTGCTATCAACTGTTCACTAAAGCTATTCTCGACCTGATACTACTTAAAAATTAGTTATAACTTCTTCGATTCTCTCTTTCGATTCTCTTCTTCGATTTTCTCTTCTCGATTGTTCCTACATAATGACAAAATAAATGTCAGTATAAAAATCGCGAGAGAAAGAGCTAATGTCAAATCCGCTGTATACTACGGGTATCGTGCAGATATGCTTGTTCAATAAATATGTATAATAATATTTTATAAATTAAATACTAATCTATATAATAAAAATGAATGTTGCTAAGCGCATAACTCGAGAATGGTTCGACCGATTCGGCAATTTTTTTTTTGTACTATCCTTAAAAATCTCACGGAAGGTTTTGACGGTTATACTTTAAAAAAAAAAACATAACAGACAGAACGAAGTCTGTCCGGGCGGCTAGTAGATAATATATGTGATATGTGTGAGTGCTATATGTATAAATATAATATAAATAAATAAATTCTGAGTTTCCCACATTTATTTAGTATTTTGAACGAATGTCCGCAGCGGAGATGAGCAGCAGCTCGTCGGAGGGCAAGGCCAGCTCGTGGGAGGCGAGCTCCGCCACGCTGCTGTCCGAGGACTACGCCGAGATCGTGGACGACGACGCCGACTACTCCACTCCACAGGGTAAACAAATAAAGAAGAACTTAACACCCTGTTCCTCTAACCCCCAAACACACAATACCAAAAGCACAAACGCTCAGAGCACAAATAACACTTCTACGGCTGAAACCACAGCTGCCAATACAACCAGCCAGTATTGTGACTTGTGACCGCTGCCATAAGGCGTTATCAATCTCAACTAACATTATTAAAGCTGAAGAGTTTGTTTGTTTGTTTGAACGCGCTAATCTCAGGAACTACTGGTTAAATTGAATAAATATTTTTGTGTTGCATTTACCGAGGAAGTCTATATTATAACATCTCACTACGACCAAAAGGAGCTGCGCATCAATTAGCGCAGGTGAAACCGCGGGGCGTAACTAGTATAATACATAGATGTCTGAAAGCTCATTTTAGAGTTAATTGCAAAGACTAACTTATTGTGTAGCTGTAAGCGATAGGTAGCTTAGTGAGAAAAATTTAACCTGTTAAACGTTACACATCCCCTTGTGGGAGCGGAGAGTTGCCTAAAGTATTAAAAAAGTAATTTAATTTATCTGAGGAAAAATAATAATACTCTAGAAAAAAATTACTTCATATTTAATTTTTTTGTTTTTGACAGTTCGTGACTACGAATTGGTTCGTAATCAAATCGAACTGATCAGCATCATCGGAGAGGGGCAGTTTGGTGACGTTCATAAAGGTAAATTGTTTATCTACATTTATATATTTTAAGTGTTATGACAGTTTGTATTCATTATTATTTATCAAAATTTTAACGACTATTAACTATATTATATTTATAATATTAACTTTCTTAGAGAAGTATTATACGGTAACATAACTATGTATGTATGTGCGTGTGCGGCAGGCACGTGCCGCGTGTCGCGGTAACATAACTATGTATGCGTGTGCGTGTGCGGCAGGCACGTGCCGCGTGTCGCGGTAACAACTATGTATGCGTGTGCGTGTGCGGCAGGCACGTGCCGCGTGTCGCGGTAACATAACTATGTATGCGTGTGCGTGTGCGGCAGGCACGTGCCGCGTGTCGCGGTAACATAACTATGTATGCGTGTGAGTGTGCGGCAGGCACGTGCCGCGTGTCGCGGTAACATAACTATGTATGCGTGTGCGTGTGCGGCAGGCACGTGCCGCGTGTCGCGGTAACATAACTATGTATGCGTGTGCGTGTGCGGCAGGCACGTGCCGCGTGTCGCGGTAACATAACTATGTATGCGTGTGCGTGTGCGGCAGGCACGTGCCGCGTGTCGTGGTAACATAACTATGTATGCGTGTGCGTGTGCGGCAGGCACGTGCCGCGTGTCGCGGTAACATAACTATGTATGCGTGTGCGTGTGCGGCAGGCACGTGCCGCGTGTCGCGGTAACATAACTATGTATGCGTGTGCGTGTGCGGCAGGCACGTGCCGCGTGTCGCGGTAACATAACTATGTATGCGTGTGCGTGTGCGGCAGGCACGTGCCGCGTGTCGCGGTAACATAACTATGTATGCGTGTGCGTGTGCGGCAGGCACGTGCCGCGTGTCGCGGTAACATAACTATGTATGCGTGTGCGTGTGCGGCAGGCACGTGCCGCGTGTCGCGGTAACATAACTATGTATGCGTGTGCGTGTGCGGCAGGCACGTGCCGCGTGTCGTGGTAACATAACTATGTATGCGTGTGCGTGTGCGGCAGGCACGTGCCGCGTGTCGCGGTAACATAACTATGTATGCGTGTGCGTGTGCGGCAGGCACGTGCCGCGTGTCGCGGTAACATAACTATGTATGCGTGTGCGTGTGCGGCAGGCACGTGCCGCGTGTCGTGGTAACATAACTATGTATGTATGTGCGTGTGCGGCAGGCACGTGCCGCGTGTCATGGTACCATAACTTATGTGAGTGTGCGTGTGTGTGTCAAGCACGTGCCGCGTGTCATGGTAACATAACTTATGCGTGTGCGTGTGTGTCAGGCACGTGCCGCGTGTCGTCGGCCACGCACCCGTCGCTGCGGCGGCAGCTGGCGGCGCGGCGCGCGGACGGCAGCGAGGCGCTGCCCGTCGCCGTCAAGACCTGCAAGCTGGACGCCGACCTCGACACCGCCGAGAAGTTCCTCGAGGAGGCCTGTGAGTACACCACACCCACCACTAGTTCATTATTACTATACAGCTACGAACGGTATGGTCGGTATGTATTCCTTGTCGTGTTGCAAAACGAACTGTCTTCTAAATATAGACACCTAAATTAGATGCCAATGTACGTATGCTCATTTTTTTAACGCCAATGTCGGTCTATGTGTATGTAAAATGATTTCTATGCTGTTTTTTTTTTCACCTAAGGCCGCTGCCTGGAATTTTGCGGGCAGCGGGGTGGCAGCGGCGGCGGGGTGGGAGCGGCGCGGGCAACGCCGATCTGTTCTCGAAACCAGCGGTAGATCGCGTGGCTAGCTATAGTCCGGCCGCTTACGGCGAACAATTTCGCACACCGGCTCCTCATCTTTTGTCTTTGTCGCTCGCGTATAAACATATTGCCGTTGCGCTCACACAACATCACAGCAATGCTGACGCGCGGCGGTCACCGCTTGACTGGAGTCACCGCTCGTTGCCTCGATGCCTCGGTCCATTTGATTGTACGCATAAGATCCGGCCGCTCCCGCGCCGCCGTCGCTGCCGTCCCGTTGCCGCAAAACTCGAGGCAGTGCCCTTAAAGCGAGTTTCCTTACGTTGGTGTTTGACATGTTTGGTAAAAATTGCTGCAGCAGTTTTAAGAGTAGGTTTTACTTTTTGGTTTTGAAACAAATAGTAAAACCTACTCTTAAAAGGCATTTTTGCCATAAAATGGAATTATTGCATATATCTTTTTAATACCTACTCATTGTCTTTTTCTTAAATTAAAAATGTTTCAGTCTAGCTCTCGAATAAGCTTACTTATATTATTATTATTAATAGCTGTGCTCTATCCCAATAAATGCCCTAACACTGTTACCGTATCTAATGGCCCGTATCCTCCGCAGATATAATGCAGCAGTTCTCTCACCCCCACATCATCGGGCTGGTGGGCGTGTGCAGCACTCCGCCCATCTGGATCGTCATGGAGCTCGCCACCTTGGGGGAGATGAGGGCGTACTTGCAGCAGAATGCTCATAGGTAACCGCTCGCAGATTTTCTTATTATAAAAATGTAGAATTAAATTTTTTTCGAGCAATGCGTCCTGCCTGTGTTAACATACGGAGCCGAAACATGGACACTGACGAAGTGACTGGTCCACGAGTTTAAAGTCGCTCAACGTGCAATGGAACGGGCTATGCTTGGGGTTTCTCTCAAAGATAGAATAAGAAATGAGACTATCCGTGAGAGAACGAAAGTAACCGACATAGCCCACAGAATTAGCAAGTTGAAGTGGCAGTGGGCTGGTCACTTGTGTCGCAGGACCGATGGCCTTTGGAGCAGACGTGTCCTGGAGTGGAGACCGCGTATTGGCAAACGCAGTGTGGGACGTCCTCCGGCCCGCTGGACCGACGATCTACGTAAGATTGCCGGTGTAGGCTGGATGAGAATAGCGGAAAACCGGGATGTCTGGCGCGAACTTTGGGAGGCCAGGTCCAGCAGTGGACTGCAAAAGTCTGAACTGAGAATTAAAATTTAACCAAAAGGATCATTTACATCTTTAAGAATATAACAAATAGCTACGGACAGCATTTTGTGGATACGTAAAATAAAATTATTCGACTTAATTATTTTAAAAGAAAGCGTGATTTTAAGGCAGGTAATATGTAGCTGTAGAGTTACTTTTTTACATGTAGGGTTCATGCGTACCATGACTGCCGCAGTAATCAAAAATGCAGTTGAATTCAGCTAATGTATGTAATAAAAATGAATGTTGCTAAGTGCATAACTCGAGAATGGCTCGACCAATCAGGCATTTTTTTTAAATACCACGGAAGGTTTTTATACTGAAAAAAAAAAACAGACAGAACGAAGTCTGTCCGGGCAGCTAGTATAAAATAAAAATACATATATTGCCTTGTTTCTTCCTCAGGTTAGAGACATGCACCCTGGTTCTGTACATCTACCAGTTGTCAACAGCGCTAAGTTATTTGGAGAGCAAGAAGTTCGTGCACAGAGATATAGCGGCTAGAAATGTTCTGGTTTCGACGCCTACATGTGTTAAGGTAATTGGCAGTCGTATAAAACGTAGTCCCTTATTTCTTTCCTGTTGTTAGGCATTTGTTATATACATTTTTGATGTGTTAATAGTTCTGCAGACCAAAATTCTGATTTGATTCCGAATTTCTTCTGTTATTTGTAGTGATAATTAAATTTGGTATAATTTTTCACGATAACCAACTTATGAAACAGTAACGTGTCTCGTTTTAAATTAACTTTAGAATATCATTATTTACACAGTTCTATGGGTTTTAGAGGCCATATTTTTGATAGTACGTACCTTTTGATATTTTAATTTTCTAAGATGAAGAAAATATTTGGCTCATTCTTGTATAGCAAACAAAATTAAGGCCAATTTCATATTTTATCATAACATATCACATTATCACTGATGTATTTGTATTTTGCCAACAGCTGGCGGATTTCGGTCTATCGAAAATGGTAGAGGACAAGTCGTATTACAAAGCGTCGAGAGGAAAGTTACCCATCAAGTGGATGGCTCCCGAGTCCATCAACTTCAGACGGTTCACGTCCGCGTCAGATGTCTGGATGTTTGGTAAATATATGTTATCTTTGGTATTATATATTTTCCTGATTGTATTAATTTCAGCCTATCGCAGTACACTGCTGGACATAGGCCTCCCCAAGTTCACGCCAAAAAATGGCGCAAACTCATGTGTTGCCCATAGTCACCACGCTGGGCAGGCGGGCTGGTAACCGCAGGGCTGGCTTTGTCGCACCGAAGACGCTCTGATTGTATTGATTTTTTTTATATTTTTATACATAACTTGTCCTGATATTAAATTCGTTTAAGAGACAATTCGTATAAGAGATATTAAAGAATATAAAATTTAGAAGAAAGGGAGAAGTTTAATAGTAATTTATAATAGTATAGTAATAAAAAGATTAATATATAAGAGATAAAATTACAGTATAGTCCATAAATGTATATAGTCCAATAACGCTTAATATTATCTTTAATATGTATTTTGATAGCTAAAACTAATTTTGATCCTAGGCGTCTGCATGTGGGAAATCTTGATGCTCGGAGTGAAGCCATTCAGCGGTGTCAAGAACAACGATGTGATAGGGAAACTTGAAAACGGTGAAAGATTGGCGCTTCCGCCGCGCTGCCCCCCCAGGCTGTATTCCGTCATGTCTCGCTGCTGGGCCTACGAGCCCTCGCAGAGGCCTACCGCCCACCAACTTAAGGAAACGCTTTTGTAAGTATTGTCTACTGGTGCAATGTATCAGATGTCTTGCGCTGACTCAATCACTCGTCTATTTTACTTAGTATTCGTAATCAAAACATAACTTTAGATACTTCTATATACCATCATGTAAACATCACATTCGTAAGATAAGTCACGTATGAGAGAGATAGCTTGATTTTGTCCTTGTCACCTTGTATGCTTATACTATTATCATAGATGCTACACTATTGTAATAATGTTAATGGGTACCGACCAGTATATTTTGTAAGTCTAATGATGAAAACAGTGATGATCAAAATCAAAAGTAACTTTATTCAAATAGGCTTCAAGAGCACCTTCGAATCCTCATTTTATAGTACCGCCGATTCGGATTGTAGATTCTGCAGAAAGGAATCGGCATCAAACTCCGCAGTTACTCTTTTAAGAAAAAAACCGGTCAAGTGCGAGTCGGACTCGCGCACCGAGGGTTCCGTACAAACCTGCAGGTATATAAGCAAAAGTTATGGTATTTTGATGCTAAATGAAATCCGTAACATTACAATATGGAAAGTTGGAGGAGCATAAATTTAAGACAAAGATATCTTTATCTTTTCATTAATCCTTTAATTTATATAAAATAAAATAAATAAATAAAATAAAAATCGCCTTTATTTCTATTACTATTAAAATTTCAATTAATACTAGCGTAAGTATTCTTAGTTTAAACATATGTATGTATATTAACCTATGTATATATTTATTCTATACTCGTACAATTAACTCGTCTACATGTTTATAACATCACTTAATTAATATTGGTAATAGTAATAGTCGCCTCTGCGGCGTAGGCCTCTCCTAAACATTTCCATGTATCCCTTTCCCGTGCTTTCTGTATACACAGCGGTCCACATAATTATCTGGTTGAAGATATCTCTCCACCTTTTAATTGGTCTCCCTTTTTTCCTTGACCTGTCTCTTGGTAGGAAAGTTCTTTTATCGAAGTTATTTATTTACAAATTGTTTAGTCACTATTTAGAAATCTGGTTCAAAAATACTTTATTACTATTAAGTATTAAATTTGAACCATATTATATATACATAGTAGATATTTATTTATTATTTATTTATTTATTTAAATAGTCCCACAGATGATGTAACATTTTTCAAGTTTGTATAAAACATGTTTTCCTAAATTTATTTTTATTATTGTCTGCTATTGTTTAAACATATATATTTTTTAATGTCTAGAATTCTCATTACAGTGTTAATATTACTTGATTTCATTAATCATTTCAATACTGTTGATTTTGACTTACTACTAGCTATATTTGGTTCTCCTAAGGTGTCTGACTGGTTTCATAGTTACTTGCATGGTCGCCGGCTACGAATACATATTGAAGAACTTTCTTCATTCTGGTCTAGAATCAACGCTGGCGTTAAAGATAAATATATAATATGTACCTCTTCGCTTAAATGATAGCCTAACTTTGAAGATACCTTCACATTCGTCTTCCTTTTATTCTAAATCTTTCACTATTGAAGCTTATCGTCTTTGGAACTTATTGCCACTGTCTAACGCGCTCAATCTTTAATGACATTTGAAAAACTTGTTAAGGAAATGTACTTATCATATTAAATTATGTTAAGCAACTTTATTTTATTATTTACTAGCTTGTGCGCGCGACTTCGTCCCCGTGGAATAGGAGCACCCGATTTTGAAACATTCTTCATTAGTGCTACGCTCCTATTGGCCTTAGCGTGATGATATATAGCCTATAGCCTTCCTCGATAAATGGGCTATCTAACACAGAAAGAATTTTTCAAATCGGTCCAGTAGATCCTGAGATTAGCGCGTTCAAACAAACAAACAAACAAACAAACAAACAAACAAACTCTTCAGCTTTATTATATTATTATAGATTATAGATTATTTTTTATTAAGTTACGTTATGTTGTTATGTCATTCGTCTTAATCTATCAATTTGCTTATAGTGTACACGTGTGTGTGTAGTATACGTATGTATGTATGTATTTATATATTTGTGTATACATATGAGTAAACTTATATGTACATATGTGTCATTAAATATAGCATCTATTGTTATATAGTTATTTATTTATATCTGATTTTTATTTTATATTGTTCCTTTTTTTACAAGATTTTGCGCCCTTCCCCTAGTTTATATGCAAGTCCTCTGCCCAAAGGTTGCCTGGAAGAGATCGCTGTGTTAGCGATAAGGCCGCCTGTTGCAATTGATGCAAGTTTATTGTTATAAATTCTATGTATTGTTCTTTTGTGTATTGGTGTGCAAAAAGAGTTAGTAAATAAATATTACTTTGCAAAGTTTTATAATTGAAAAACAAAGCAGAAATAAACAACATTACACATACTATTTCTGTGGTTGCGATGTAACTATACATTTAAGGTTTTCGTAATTTTTCCTGTATCTGTGCTATAAGACGTTGCTTCATACCTGAAGATTTTAGGTCGACGGGAAGTATTCTTTAGATTTTTATTCCCTTGTCAGTTGTTTGCTAGTTTCAATATATGCGGTTTAAATTGCTGTTTCTTTTGATATCGTGGACATAGAAGTTTGATTTTGTTACAGCTTAAAGTTATTATAGACGTGAGTATTTGATATGAATTTCAATTTAATACTTTTACGCGTTCAAGAGAAAAGTGGTAATAAGTGTAAAATTATTAAAATATTTTTTTTTATAGGTAGTAACTAAAAATTTACACTTTTCGTAATTTTTCCTGTATCTGTGCTATAAAACGTTGCTTTGTACCAAATTTCAAGATTCTGACTTCACGGGAAGTACCCTGTAGGTTTTGATTCCTTTGCGACTATTTTCGATGAAAATATGCGGTTTAAATTGGTTTTTCTTTTGAATCGTTGACATAGAAGTTTGATTTTGTTACAGCTTAAAGGTATTATAGACCTGAGTATTTGATATGAATTTTAATTTAATACTTTTACGCGTTCATGAGAAAAGTGGTATTAAGTGTAAAATTATTAAAATATTTTTTTTATATGTAGTAACTAAAAATTTACACTTTTCGCAATTTTTCCTGTATCTGTGCTATAAGACGTTGCTTCGTACCAAATTTCAAGATTCTGACTTCACGGGAAGTACCCTGTAGGTTTTGATTCCTTTGGGACTATTTTCGATGATAATATGTGGCTTAACTTGGTTTTTCTTTTGATACCGTTGACATAGAAGTTTGATTTTGTTACAGCTTAAAGGTATTATAGACTTGAGTATTTGATATAAATTTCAATTTAATACTTTTACGCGTTTATGAGAAAAGTGGTATTAAGTGTAAAATTATTAAAATATTTTTTTTTATATGTAGTAACTAAAAATTTACACTTTTCGCAATTTTTCCTGTATCTGTGCTATAAGACGTTGCTTCGTACCAAATTTTAAGATTCTTAATTCACGGGAAGTACCCTGTAGGTTTTGATTCCCTTGAGAGTGTCGAAAATTTGCAGCATAAACGGCTGTATCTTTTGATTGCCTTGGCTTAGAAGTTTCATTTTTTCACAGCTTTAAGAGGCAGCAGATCTGAGTATTTAATATAAATTTCAGCTTGATGTCTCCACGCGTTTCTGAGAAAAAGGGTCTTGACAGACAGACGGACAACAAAGTGATCCTATAAGGGTTCCGTTTTTACCTTTTGAGGTACGGAACCCTAAAAACTGTGTTTTAATATGAAATTGGTAATATCTTGCATGAAATATATAAATGTAAATATCTTTAAATGTGTTTAATGTTAAAATGTAGTTGTGGTGTACAATAAAGTATAAATAAATAAATAAATAAATAAATATAGCGTCACTAAATCGTTATCGTTATCATTAATGTAAGCCTCCACGCTGGAGGCATAATGAGTTTGTTATTAATTCCTTTTTAATGATGATGATACTCGGTCTTTCTCAGCGAGATCCTGCAAGAAGAGCGCAACACGGCGTGGGACACCATGCGGCGCGAGAACCGGCGCGTGGCCGCCGCCTCCTGGGGCGACGAGCCCCCACCCAAGCCGTCGCGCCCCACCACCAACCTGACAGGAGGTACCGCTCCCACTGCTTTTACTTTTTATACAACTAGACAAACAAGCGTACGACTCATCTGATTGTAAGCGATTACCGTAGCCCATATACACCTGTAACACCAGAAGCGTTGCAAGGGTGTCTCCGACCCTACCCCCGACCCCCCCCCCCAGGAGCTCCGGTCACCTCACTCACCACAGGAACACTAAATTGCTGGAAAACATATATTACTATTATTTGCTGTGATCTTCTGTAAAGTCGAGGTACTTCCCCAGTGGGGCTGGTATTAATTTTGAGCAGGATATTTCTTGCCGTGCCCTACCTCAGTTTGGACGGATACATTCAATAGATCGTCCCCCCAACAGCGGCGGAGGGCGGCGGCCCGCAGACGTACATCGTGGCGCAGAGCCCGCAGGTGCTGGCGCAGCTGCTGCGCGACAACCCGCGCGCCGACCCGCACGCCTACACCACGCCCGCCTCGGTATTCAACACGCTCGCCGTCGACTTCGCCACGCCCGACCCCGCCGCCCCCGAGCCGCCCCTGCACACCCGCCCCATCCCCGCCACGCGCCTGCACCGCCTCGACCCGCCCGCGCCCGCCATGCTCGGCCGCGTGGCGGCACAAGAGAGCGTCGATAACCTGAGCGCCCCTCCCGCCCCTCCCGGCCCCTCCTCGCCTCCCGCCGACACGCCCGAGCCGTGCCCGAGCCGCGTGCGCTCGTTGGAGCGCGCCCCGAGCGCGCCCGAGAGGGGCCCCGCGCGAGTGGGCTCGCTGGAGCGTGCCCCGCGCGAGCCCGACAGGGGCCAGGCGCGGGTGGGATCGCTCGAGCGTGCCCCGCGTGGCCCCGACCGCGGCCCGACGCGTGTCGGTTCGCTGGAGCGCGACCCGCGCGCGCCCGACCGGGGCCCGACGCGGATGGGATCGCTCGAGAGGGCGCGCCAGCTGCCGGTGCGCCTGGAGCCCGACGTGGGCCAGTTCGCCGTGCAGGGCGCGCTCAACGCGCAGCTGGCCGCCAGCGTGGTCAACAAGATGCGCCTCCAGCCCGAGCCGCCGCTCGTCGAGGAGATCTACGACTTCGGCGGCGACCACGTCAAGAGCTGCGCCGCCATCGCCGCTCAGAGGGCGCTGGGCGGGCGCGCCCCGGTGCTCCGCCCCGTCCGCCCCGCGCGACCCGCCCTGGCCTGCCGAACGCCACTCCGCCCGGCGAGCCCCCTCACCGCCCGCCCCACCCCCGCCCTCGCCACCGCGGGCGAGGCGAAGCAGGTGATTGCGCCGGGGAGCATGATTGGCATATTTCTTTCGAAATTTTTTTGCATCGATTTGTTTGTAGATAGATTCGATTTTTATTTGCGCATGCCTCGTGTCGGTGTCGTTGGTTTTTCGATTACTTTCTGTATATATATCCTCGCGCTCGGGTCGCGCTCCCCCGGGAACGGTTTCGTGCGTGTTTCGGGACGAAATCGGTCCACGATTATTGTGAGGGACAAACTTGAAAAATTAACAAAATGTGATAACGTGGGATACTTGGTGAGGACAGTTAACGGTGTACGACCGATAACATTTATATAGATTCCTGACTCCGATCCCTCTCCTCCCCCTCCTCCTTATTTATTTTTAAGTGCCTGTTATTTTTCTTTTTTCAGAGTATGTGTGCCCGTTGGTATCTGCGGTAGAATTGGTTTTAATTTCTTTTATAATTTTGTATTTATGAAACTGGCAAATTGTTTTGTTTTTTTATATATTTTTTTTTATTTCGCTTTTATTTGGCTTAAACACGTACTTGTTTTTTACAACAGTTTGTCAAGTTTATAATTGAATTATATAAATTCCAAAAGTAAATTAAATTGTCTTCCTAAGAACTAACATTGTGGTTGGTAACCTATCAAAAATGGTGAAAGAATAAATAAAATTAACATGGGTTCTTCCTGGCTGGAGTACAAAAACATTGTGTATAAAAGTAACATAATATATTGTATATTTTGGAATATATCTGCTGCAAAATACATATTTACGATTCTTATTTTTTATCAAGTGAATGCCATTATAATTTAAATATGTCACATTAAATATAATATTAGTGTTGGTAACACTACTAACCACAATGTTGGTTGAGCGAACGATTCTCACAAAAATGACACTTATATCTATGGCTTTAGAGCCCGGAGTTCGACACGGAGCAAGCGGTGGAGAGGAGACTGCTGGCAGAGCTGGCGAGACAACAGCACCAGAGCGAGGAGGACCGGCGCTGGCTTCAGATGCAGGAGGACAACCTGGTGAGTGGGGGGGGACAACCTGGTGAGGGGGGGTGTAGAGCGAGACAGCAGCACCAGAGCGAGGAGGACCGGCGCTGGCTTCAGATGCAGGAGGACAACCTGGTGAGTGGGGGGGACAACCTGGTGAGTGGGGGGGGGAAACCTGGTGAGGGGGGGGGGGGTGTAGAGCGAGACAGCAGCACCAGAGCGAGGAGGACCGGCGCTGGCTTCAGATGCAGGAGGACAACCTGGTGAGTGGGGGGGTCAACCTGGTGAGAGGGGGGTGTAGAGCGAGACAGCAGCACCAGAGCGAGAAGGACCGGCGCTGGCTTCAGATGCAGGAGGACAACCTGGTGAGTGGGGGGGACAACCTGGTGATGGGGGGGCTGTAGAGCGAGACAGCAGCACCAGAGCGAGGAGGACCGGCGCTGGCTTCAGATGCAGGAGGACAACCTGGTGAGTGGGGGGGGGGGCTGCTTATAAAGCGAGACTATAGCACCAGAGCGAGAAGGACAGTATGTCATTATTTTTCGTCATTAATAATTTCATCAGAAGTTCCACTTGCATTGAGAGCATATCGATTCAATTTAGACCGCGCACTTTGTGCAAGAGAGCGCCAGAGTGACTGTACACTTGCGCTATTATGTATCGATATATGAGCCGATGAATATCATAATTCCTTGAACAATATCATTTCATAATTTATTTTAATTTCAGAAACGTCTCTCAAATGTTCAGCTGGTGCCTCCAGAGACGGAAGGCGAGAAGTCGGAAGCAGCGCACACGAGCGCTCAAGAAACAAAGTCTACTAGTCAATCACATTCCGGTAAGTGTTGTTTTTAATGGTCTAAGAGACGTGGAAGAGCGACCTTCACCGATCTGATAACTCGATGGGACATATTTTTTATCAAATATAATTTATAAACAAATATGCCTATGATAACTTGCCTATCGAAAAGTGGTCGACCCTACCCCCAATCCCCCTAAGAGCTCTGGTCACCTCACTCACCACAGGAACACAAATGGCTTAAAAACAGTATTATTTAGTCGGGCGATTCCATATTTTGAGCAAAATATTTCGCTCCCTCTAACTAATTACGTTTGCGGCGGTCAGGAGGTCGAAAAGAAAACCACATAATTATTAATTATGTATTAATTCGATATTAATACAAAGTTACAACTACATCCTATAACTAACGTTATATTGTATCAATGCGATATTAATACAATAATGATACTAAAACTACATCTTAAAAAGTTAAAACTAACGACTACTTCAGTCGATGTGAGACTAAAGAGTGATTAAAATAATATTACATTTAATAAAGTTACAAATTAAAACAGTGGGTCATTGAAAGGCTAATACGGGGAAATCGGCGAGTGTGGAAAACTCGTACGGTGGTCGCCAGGTAGCCACCAGGTGTTCGCTTGGGAAGATTCCGTCAATTTGGTACGTCAGCATATTCGTGGGATCAAGGTTCCATAACTCCTCCACCCCTAGAGAGGCAACTATTTGAGAATTTTGAGCGAAAAAGTTGCCGAGATACTTGTGTCGCAAAGATTCTCTGGGCTTTCTCCATTTTGTAAAGTTTCTTCATTCTTGCAGTAGTTCTCTTAAACTTTTTATAGTATAATAAAATGATGAGTGCACCTGCACCGAATACTGGTATGGTTGTATGATATATTGTAGTATCCTTTTCATGTTCAATGTGTAGCGGTTGTACAATCCACTTCCTTCTTCTTCTTCTGGTGACACAGACTCACTACTCACTACTTCACTACTCACTATTCACAATGAAACAACCAGTGATTAGGATCGTACTACTGTATTTCTTCTAAGAGTGCATACAGACATCAATTCAAAATTTTACTTAACTAATTAAAATAACCAAACGATAGCGCGATTTAAAAGACACACAGCGCCATCTATTAGTGACAATTGAAATTAACATAAATTTACTTTAACTGATTACATGAACCAAACGATAGCGCGATTTAAAAGACACACAGCGCCATCTATTAGTGACAATTACAATTAACATATTATACATTCCGCCCACCATGAACCGAACGGTTCATAAGAAATTAATCTAAACAATTTGACAAAAGTCTAATTCATTGTGGGTGAAATAGAAACTATCATAAATTAATTTTAAACAATGTGTACATAAACTTAACAAATACAGTTATAAATTAACCTTTAAACAATGTGTACACAAACTTAAACTCAACAAATATTCAGTTAAAGAATTGAAATCTTTACTATAGCTTAAACAAACAAATCTTCAATAAACTTAAACAAAGCTGACATACTAAAATCTAACATTCACATTATCTTAGTTTCTCAACTTAATTATTAACTGGTAAAATACAAATTTTAGAAATAGGTCTTTTGATAACAATGCCTTTGCATTTTAAACTTACAACACGCGTAACATTATCCTGACCAGTATGTTTGTCAACAATTATGCCGTATAGCCATCTGGCTGGTGGAAGATATTTTTCTTTAACTAAGGCTACGTCTCCGATTTTAGGCTCAGGAGAGTGACGATTCCAACGATAACGGTGTAGGAACTGAGACAGATACTCGTTTGACCACCTTCGCCAAAAGTACTGCGTCATTCGCTGTACCAACTGCCATCTTCGGAGACTAGTTATTGTTGACTTCTCATAATTGGCATCTGGAACAAGTAAAAGAGGTTCTCCAACAAGAAAATGTCCGGGTGTAAGTGGAAATGGATCCTGTGCGTCATCACTTAAAGTAGTTAATGGCCTTGAATTAAGGCATGCCTCAATTTGGGAAAGAACCGTACTCATCTCCTCAAACGTCAAAGTTGAGTTCCCAATTGCTCTTTTCAGGTGATGCTTTGTCGATTTAATTCCTGCCTCCCATAACCCACCAAAGTGTGGAGTATAGGGTGGAATACGATGCCAAGTAGTGCCGTTACCGGAAAGCCAACTGGCGATCTCCATAGATACACTCGACTTCTCTATCAAAAGTAAATTCTTAATCTCCCTTTCAGCGCCCACAAAATTAGAACCATTATCGCTCCACAAATCTGAAACGTGACCTCGTCTAGCCACCATACGCTTAAATGCGGCTATAAATCCTTCAGAAGTCATGTCACTGACAGCTTCAAGATGTATAGCCTTAGTAGCCATACATATAAAGAGACAAATATAACCCTTAGTAGAGCGATGACCTCTACCCTTTGTGGTTCTTATTGCAATGGGTCCTGCATAATCTACGCCGGTCTGGCGAAAAGGCCTGTCTACTGTTACTCGAGACGCTGGCAACTGTCCCATAATGGGTTGATTAGATGGAGGAGCATGACGTATACACGTGACACATTTTCTGACATATAACCTAACTAAATTCCTAGCATCAACGATCCAATACTTCGTCCTAATAAAACTAAGCATTAGCTGTGGGCCTCCATGAAGAGTCCTTTCGTGTGCATCTGCGATAATGAGTTGTGCTAAATGCGAGTTGCGTGGAATCAAAATGGGATGTTTCATGTCATCGCTTAGCTCAGCATTCTGCAAACGTCCTCCAACTCTTAACAAACCATTACTGTCTATGAAAGGATTAAGAGACACAAGTTTACTCTTCTTAGTTACTGATTTAATCTTAATGATACTTTCGATGTCACAAGCAAAGAATTTCTTCTGAAAGTAAATTATACATTTTTCCAATGCGTTGTTTAACTCTAGATTTGTAAGATAAGTAGGAAAAACAATTTTACGAGAGGAATATAACCATTTAAAATAACGTATCAAATAAGCAACCGATCTAATTAATTTCCGAAGCGTTGAGAATCTTGTAAATAGTTCTTCTTGTAACTCGATACTATCTACCGTATGACAAAGTCTTTTATCTTTTTCTTCCAGTTTGGTATCTTGGCCTTCTTCTTGTGGACTGTAGTTGATAGTGAATTCACTTAGCCAAGATGGACCATGTCTCCACAAGCTTAAATTTTCATAATCTTTGACACCCCTTGATGCATAATCAGCTGGGTTGTCTTTAGATTTTACGTGTGCCCATTGACTTCGATCTAAAATTGTCAAGATCTCTGAAGTGCGATTGGCAACAAAGGTTTTCCATTTACTTGGATGACTACTGAGCCACGCAAGTACTACAGAAGAGTCTGTCCAAGCGTGAATTTTTTCTTTAGGAACCTCCAATATTTCCGAAACCTCCAAAATGAGCTTGGCAAGAAGCTGAGCTCCGCAGAGCTCCAAGCGAGGGATGGAGACTTGTTTAATTGGAGAAACTTTCGTCTTGGATGTGATAAGATTCACATGCACTTCATTGTTCTTATCTATGATGCGAGTGTATACAACTGCAGCATAGGCTTGGTTCGACGCATCACTAAATCCATGCAGCTCTACTTCTTTATCATCAGCACTTGTGTGTATCCATCGAGGAATGCGGAAAAGGTTAAGTTTTGCAAGATCTGACCGGTAAGTAAGCCATTCTTGTAACAAATGAGGTGGAAGTTCTTGATCCCAGTCTATACTTGATATCCAAAGTTTTTGAATAAAGATTTTTGCAGTAATAATAGTCGGGGCTATCCACCCTAAAGGGTCGAACAAACGCGAAATATCCGAAATTACTTTCCTCTTTGTTACTGGAAATTCTAACTGTGGCAGTTGGACACTGTATTCAATTTCGTCTGTGCTACTATTCCAGGTAAGTCCTAATACTTTATGTATAGCTTCTGTTTCCTTTCCTTCTCCTATTTTTAACCTCGACTCCTTCTCTCCTCTTCCCATTCCTATTTTCTCCATAAACTCCTTATTATTGCTTGCCCATCTTTGCAATTGAAATCCTCCCTTACCCAATATGTTACTAATTTCATTTTTTATTTTCAGGCATTCTTCGACCGTTTGGCAACCCGTCATAAGATCGTCCATATAAAAATCATTTATTATTTTCTCCACAGCAGCGGGATGATTTACACCTTCATCGTAGGCTACTTGCTGCAGGACTTTAACAGCAAGGTAAGGTGCAGACGCAATTCCGAAAGTAACACGTAACATTCTATAATGTTGTATTGTTCCAGATTCATCGCGCCACAAGATACGCTGAAACTCATCTGCATCCTCCAGTTTTACCTTCACCTGTCGGTACATCTTAACGATGTCTGCAACCAAACAAATACGATGTTTTCGCCATCGCATAACAATTTCCCTTAACGTCTTCTGAAGAGCCGGACCTACTAATAGATCATTGTTCAGACTCACACCATTAGTTCCAAAGCAGGATGCATCAAAGACAACTCTAACCTTGGATGTTATCTTATCATTACGTATTACGGCATGGTGTGGCAAGTACACCACATCTGATTTATCGCGCTGTTCTTCAGGAACTAACTCCATGTGATTAAGATGTAAGTACTCGTTTATTACCTGGGCATATTGTTCTTTAAATTCTGTATTTTTTGATAATCTCTTTTCTAGTTGATACAGTCTCTTAGTTGCAATTTCTTTAAAATATCCCTTTTTACAGATTGGATTGACATCACGAAAAGGAAGCTTCACAATATATCGTCCGCAATCATCTCTGGTCACAGTATTATAAAAAATCTTCTCACATTTCTGCTCATCTTCAGTAAGCATTTTCTTCTTAAGTGAAACATCTTCTAATTCCCAAAACTTTCTCAAAAGATCATTGTCATTGCACTGGGTGTGCATGCTGACAATAATCGTATTTCCGTGGCACGACTCTGCACTTTGACCTTGACCTGAGTGGATTTGACCAGACAAGATCCATCCCAATTGGGTGTTCTGGGCTACAGGACACCCGGAAGGACCCTTGATAAAACCTTCAACTAAAATCTGACCATACACTTCAGCGCCAAGTAACAAATCTATTTTATTTGGTACGTCAAATTTCGGGTCAGCTAACTTCAACCTTGTTAGTTCTGGCCACAACTGAACATCTACCTTCTTTGAGGGAAGAAAAGATGTCAGTTTGCTGAGCACATGAGCCTTGACGACCAAAGTGAATTGAGGATTATGAATTGACTTTAGATTGATTTCAACTACTGACATAGAAGCTAAAGTCTCATTTCTACCTCCGATTCCAGAAATTTGAACCTTGTTGGGAATTTTCTTCAGTCCAAGGGCTTGGACAGCTGACTCCGTGATCAACGAAGCCTGTGAGCCTTGATCCAATAAACATCTATAAACTAAGCCAATACCCGTTCGCGACTCTACCTCCACAATAGCTGTAGCCAAAAGGACTTGACTATAACTATTTGAATAACAGGTGTCTAACTTAGTGACACTTTGTGATGTGGTTGCTGAAGAAACTACTACACCTTTATCCTTAGATTCGGCACTCTCCATGCTCTGAACTACATTCGGTGGGTGTAGCAGAGAATGATGCTTCCGTTTACACACTCTACATCTATTGGTTTGGCGGCACGAGTAAACGAAATGGTTCGGGCTGAAACAGTTAAAACACAAACGACTGGTCTGGATAAAACTATGTCGTGCTTCATAATCACCCTTAGCAAAATCTTTACAATTTATTAACTTATGATTGCCTTTACAAAATTGACAGTTTAAATTTTTATTAAAGGCATTATTTGAACTTTCTACTTGAGCGACATTAATAGCCTTTCGTGCGTTATATGGCTTAGAAATAATATTCTTAGTGTCTAAAAATTCTAGTGACCTAAATTTATGTTCTAGGAACTCCCTAAAAGCAGACAAAGTGGGCAATCCTTCAGTTTCATTTGACTTTAATTCCCATTGCTTTCTGGACTCAGGATCAAGCTTTTGAATTAATATATAAATAACAATTATATCCCAATTACTAACGTCAACGCCTATGTTCTGTAGCGCGCTTAAACATTCGTTCATATTATCTAATAGTTCCTTAATAGCATTCGATGATTCATATTGCAAACACTTCTGACTCATGAAACGCTTTAGAATATTATTAGATAAATATTTTTTATTATCATAACGATTAGTTAACTGAGTCCAGCAAACACTATAATTCTTTTCAGTAATAGGAACATGTCTCAAAAGCTGCTCCGCTTCTCCCAACAAATGACCTTTGAGATAATGCAGTTTCTGAACATTATCTAATTTAATATTATTGTGAATCAATGACGTAAAAAGATCTTTGAAACTTGTCCACTCGGAATACTTTCCCGAAAATTTCGGTATGTTGATCTCCGGTAATTTTACAAAACAATTAGATGTATTTTCAATGTTTGAAGTTTCTGCTACAGATTTATCGTTAATTTTTAATTTATTTAAAGCATCTTTTAATTCTGTTTTATAGTCAAAGTATAAATTTTCGGTTTGGTCATAAATTGAATCTGTATAATAACTAGAACTTTCTAACTCTTTCTTACTAATTTCTGTAATTATTTGCCGATGTATGTCACAAAACGATTGCCACTGATTCTCTAAAGCCTCTAAACGCGTTTCAACATATGATACTGAAATACGATCTTTAGGTGATTTCCTAAAGTTGATTTTACCTTTAGAGATAAGTTCTTTATTATTCTCCTGAAGTTTATTAAACGTTTCCATGGCAATCCTTGAATGACACTTATATAAATATTTTTAAGAGGTGAATTTTCAATTATTACAAAATATTACAAATATTCAAAATTGCAAATATTAAAAAATTCAAGTAAAAACAAATACAAAAAATATTCAAAGTTCAATAAATTCACACTAATTTTTCTAAGTCAATATTCAAAGAATTGTTTCTTCTAACTGTTTGACAATTTGGGACATAGACTTTGGGCCATAAACAAATTTGGGCATAGGTTCCCCGTCACTTCACTTTTCTGCGATGATTAGTCTATGTCTATTCACAACTACAATTTTTAATGTTATATTCTTCATTGACTTAAGGTCCACTTTACTTTGGCAATTATTATGAAAGATCAATGTACTTACAGTTTATCGGCACTTCACTCACTAATATTTATGCACTATCTTCAAACTGCTGGGTCTGGTCGTGTCACCATGGGTCGTCTCCGTGACGTCATCAGCTGCTACCTCTCTCGCTCCCTCCAATACCGCTGACGTCACAGCCAGTCTTCTTGGCTGAAATCCCTGGCTCAGAACTCCAGGGTTGGCACCATCGATGGCAATCTGCCACCCGTCGATGCCGACTCTCGAAAAACACTGGCGAGGAGGCCAGTTACCACCACTATCCGGCTCGAAGGACCAAATTTACAATCCACTTCCTTCTTCTTCTTCTGGTGACACAGACTCACTACTCACTACTTCACTACTCACTATTCACAATGAAACAACCAGTGATTAGGATCGTACTACTGTATTTCTTCTAAGAGTGCATACAGACATCAATTCAAAATTTTACTTAACTAATTAAAATAACCAAACGATAGCGCGATTTAAAAGACACACAGCGCCATCTATTAGTGACAATTGAAATTAACATAAATTTACTTTAACTGATTACATGAACCAAACGATAGCGCGATTTAAAAGACACACAGCGCCATCTATTAGTGACAATTACAATTAACATATTATACAGCGGTGACTGTATCATAATTTTATCCTTGAGTCTATGGAGTCCTTGGATATTTATAGATGATATAATTAACAGTTGTATCTAGGTGAGCAATTTCATCGGATATCTTCATCAATTTAAAGGCCTGTTCTCTTACTTCGCTGTTGTCATTAATTAACGTAAATTCTTCGGATATGATTGGTGTCCTTGGGAAATAGTTATGAGGTAGCTGCCTTTCAATGAAGTAAATTCCTGTTTGCCGCATGATATTTGTATCTTTTGATGCTGGGGGAACGATATAAGGTTGAATATGTCATCCAGCTTCTCCGTTGATTCTCGTAGAAAATTGACTGTAGTTAAGTGACAAGATTCCTTCAAAATCTGGTTAATTATTAACTCGTGAATAAAATATGAATTTGTTCAAATCTGATGATTGAGTTCCATTTCACAGAGATACCAGCTGCTATGTCTCGGGCATTCGGCCTCTATGTACACGAATAAATTCTCGTTGGTTGCAATGAAAGGAGATGATGGGATGAGAGAGTCCTAAGCTTATCTATCATTGAACTTAATACATCTATACTAATAATTTAATGGTGCATGTTTGATGCATATTTAAATTTGAACTTTTACTGAATTCTTTTAATTTAATTTTATATAATTTTCAGATTATTTAATTTAATATAATACTAATTTTTGTAATTATAAATTATTTTGATAATAAAATTTAAAATATTAAATTTTAAATTTTTATAATTAATCGAAAAATTATCAAAATATTTAAATTTACTAATTTTTTTCTAAAAAAAACCGATATACATATTTAAAAACGATTATCATTTCCTTTCCAATAAATTATTTAAAATAATTCTACAACATTAACTTTATTAATTAATTAACTCTTTTAAATTCGAGTTTTATTTAAATAAATTATTAGAATATTTAATAAGTAAATTCCTGTTTGCCGCATGATATTTGTATATTCTAATATTTAATAAGCTCTGATAATTAATTCTTTTAAATTCGAGTTTTATTTAAAAAATATATATATGTATTTAATAAACTCTGATAATTAATTAACTCTTTTAAATTCGAGTTTTATTTAAATAAATTATTAATATTTAATAAACTCTGATAATTAATTCTTTTAAATTCGAGTTTCATTTAAATAAATTATTAATATTTAATAAACTCATGATAGACTGGATACAGTAAATTAAAAGTTACTTTTTAATCAATTAAATTTCAAAAATCTATAATTTCCTGTACAGTAACACTCTACTATAAAACCTCTTTTTTTAAATTAAAAATACTGCAACACCATTTTCTTTTTAATATATATATTTTTTTATTTTATCATCTCAACCACTATTTATTTAACCCCTAAAATTAATTAATTCTTAATTTCTTTTGAATTAATATTTCTTCTTATATCTATATCTAACCGACGGGCCTGCCTAGATTGAGGCTCTCGGATCCTAGATGTTTTAGGATGGAAAATTTTAGGAACTTATGGATAGGCTTAGGTCTAGAAAGGAGCAACACGAGAACGATTCTTATGTACTCACATAAATTGCATTATCTGGTCTCTTCTCAGTTGAATCGATTTTTGATTCCACTCCCGGCTGCCACAGGTCCGTAGATTCTGGATTCTCGAACGGTGCTTGATAGCTACCCGGGCGGCACGCGACGTGATGATAATTATCGAGTAATTATTTTAAACCGATCGCGAACCGGCCCGCGAAAATCCTACCGACTGCGCCAATTACGTTTGCGGCGGTCAGGAGGTCGAAAAGAAAACCACATAATTATTAATTATGTATTAATTCGATATTAATACAAAGTTACAACTACATCCTATAACTAACGTTATATTGTATCAATGCGATATTAATACAATAATTATACTAAAACTACATCTTAAAACTAACGACTACTTCAGTCGATGTGAGACTAAAGAGTGATTAAAATAATATTACATTTAATAAAGTTACAAATTAAAACAGTGGGTCATTGAAAGGCTAATACGGGGAAATCGGCGAGTGTGGAAAACTCGTACGGTGGTCGCCAGGTAGCCACCAGGTGTTCGCTTGGGAAGATTCCGTCAATTTGGTACGTCAGCATATTCGTGGGATCAAGGTTCCATAACGAACTCAATAATATTTATGTTTTAGTTACTGGTCATTTTAGGGTAATACTTTATATTGTCTGTTAAAAATAGGATTTTAGACGTTTCGTGAATTAATCTTTTGTGAAACACATGCAATATTGAAAATTTACTAGGTATTGATTGTACTGTACCTATATGATGTCATAAAGCTCGATATATTGTTTTAGTAGATTGGAAAAAAGCCAACACGCGGGGCTGGATTTAGGGGAGACGACCGGGGCTGGGGCCTCCATAAAAGAGGGGCTCCCACAGTAGAGATTTCGGTAAAAAGAATTCAGACTAGTGAACACTATACTCCGTTTTTTTTCGGTACGGACTAAATTGACATAAGCTGTGTTGCTAGTTTTTTGCGAATCATTAATAGTGATGTGCCACTACCGTAACTTTACGTAATTTACAATCTAGTATCGTTTTTCAGTAATAATTACAAAAATCTTTGTCTTTAAAATTTTAGAATGTGGCGACAACCGTAATGTACCTATAGGCATACCTATATAATGTATGTACCTGTATGGTTAATGTATAGATTTATGATAAATGAAAAACACTTATTTTTTAAAGTATTTATTAATCTTAGTAACCACATGCAAATTGAAATGAAATGAAATGAAATGAAAACAGTTATTTCGCCTTAAGGTGATACACACACTTAACGAAAGTAAAAAAATGTCATTTACAAAAAAAAAAAACTAAACAATAATAAAAGAAAGTTAAGGTAGCAAAATCTATACTAATATATAAAGCTGAAGAGTTTGTTTGTTTGAACGCGATAATCTCTGGAACTACTGGGCCGATTTGAAAAATGCTTTCACTGTTAGATAGCCCATTTATCGAGGAAGGCTATAGGCTATGTATCATCACGCTAAGACCAATAGGAGCGGAGTCCACGCCGACGAAGTCGCGCGCAGAAGCAAGTATCAAATACTTAAACAATAAAATAAAATATATTATTTATATTATATTAATTTTTTTTTATATTAATATTCGGTACATTACAAACTTAGGTAATGTACCTAGTGTTATAAGCAACCTTAAGTTAGTCAAAATGTTAAAATATTAAATTACTCAAAATTTCTGTTTCGGTAGACATTACCTATTTTATCCTCGACTTTATTAAATATTAATAAATATTTTTTTTATCTGTGATGCTCCATAGTTACCATGATTTTTAAAAGATTCGCCTATTGTCAAATAATAATAAAATTATGTGGTAAAAGTAAAAAGTTACGATTCATAAAACCGGTATTGTATTCATAAAATCGGTATACAACACTATTACAAAAAAGCTGGTATTATTATTTCGAAAATTGACATTTGCATGTGTCAATTTAGTCCGAACCGAAAAAAAACAGGGTATAGTAAACAACATTTTTTTCGCGTTTTACGTTTTAAAAAAATTGTTCATCTTATTTGGAAAATATTTGGGGCCAAGGGGCCTCCAATCCTTTGTTGCCCCGAGGCCTCCAATCCTTTGTTGCCCCGAAGCCTCCACACCACTAAATCCGTCCCTACCAATACGCTTTTATAAATGACCTTTTTAGTTTTTTTTTTTTTTTTAATCTTGTATTGAAGTATTATTATTATTATTTCAGCTACAAATTCGTCGGAGACAAGTCCGGCGAATACCGTTAAATCCAAAGAAAACAGAACACCTAGTGAAGATAAGGTAAGCAAAATTTAAATGACTATTGATAATTTTCAACAGAAAGTATATGAAAAAAAAAATTCTTTATTATTTGTCTTAATTTGATTTAAATATTCATATTTGCAATGACCAAGTAATTTTTCCTTGTATGTAAGTTATATCTATACATAAAGAAACGCTGAATGTGCTGTTTAGTTCTGCTAATTTTTTTCATATTTAAAATACCGTTAGAATGTCTTGTCTTTAAATTCAATATTGCTGAAGCGTCATAGGGCCTGTTTCATTGATTGTGGTTAAGGATATTTGACGGATATCTGTATCCAACAAGTTTTTAATATATTATTCTTTTTACCATCGAATGGCACTATATTTGAGATATTTCTATTCACAAATATAAATCTAAAATTTGCCGTTTTTAGAGTTCCGTACCTCAAAAGGAAAAACGGAGCCCTTATAGGATCACTTTGTTGTCCGTCTGTCTGTCAAGACTCAAGGGAATCAAAACCTACGAGGTACTTTCCGTGAACTTAGAATCTTGAAATTTTATACGAAGCAACGTCTTATAGCACAGATAGAGGAAAAATTGCGAAAATCATAAATTTTTATTTACATCACTTAATAAAAATATTTTTAATAAATTTTGTACGGAACCCTCTGTGCGCGAGTCCGTCTCGCACTTGGCTGATTTTTAATTGAGGAGAATTAGGTCCTAATTGCCTACTCTACCACTCACTGTTAAAGTTTTCGTAACTTATCTACAGGATAAACTTAATCCATAAGAGGTGAAACCCACCTTAAGAATTTGCTCTCAGTGTTAACCATGCTATATTCTATCTATATCAGTGGCTGTTGCCTGTAACACGAGCATTAAGTCTCATACCTTAGGAACAGACGACTGTGTGAAAGATATAAAAAAAAAAAATTGCTTGCGTACAAAGTACACATGTCAGAAGTAAAACTTCTTTGACAAACTAATTTAAAAAAAAAAAGCGAATTTTAATTACAAAAAACTAATTGAAAAGAAAAAAGCAAAAGCGAACGTCACGCGGTGTTCCCAGGCGGTCACCCATCCAAGTACTGACCGTCTCTGACGCTGTCGCGTTACCGGCCGCTCAAATTTTACCCCTCATGCGCCTTAAAGAAGTTTCACTTCAAAAATATTGTATATGACAAGATCGTGATGCACAGCAGGGCGACGCCCCGAGTGCGCCGGAGCCGGTGTACGCGTGCACGACGGAGGTGGTGCGGCGGGTGATGCGGCTGGCGGGCGCGGCCACGGCGCCCAGCCCGGAGCCCGCCGCGCTGCTGGACGCCGTGCGCGCGGTGGGTGCGGCTCTAAGGGAGCTGTGCGCCACCGTCGACGACCTGGTGGCGCTCTACCCGCCGCCCGCGCAGCGGTCAGTTCCTTCAGTTTTTTACATGTTGATTGATAGAGTCCTCCCTCGACGTGACGTCCAGTGTAGGATGACATAAATGATAAAGATGTTTAGACGTAGTGACTCTGTATTTCATGCAAGATATTACTGACTTTATATTTTAAAAAAAAGTTTTTTTTAAAGAATAACTGCGAAGGTGCTTCTCTACAAAATCTACATTCATTATTAACGATACATAAAATATTAATTTGTAAAATGACGAATCGAAGGTGCTTTTGAGACGTATTTGACTCAAGTTATTTTTGATTTTGATTTTGATTCATCAATGTACAAAACGAAAATTTAGTGGAATATAATTAAATTGTTTTGGTGGTGCGCTTACAGTGAGGTGGAGATGGCGCACCAGGTGCTGAGCAAGGACATGGCGGCGCTGGTGGAGGCCATGCGCCTCGCCATACACTACTGCCGCACCACGCTGCACCACGACTACACCAAGTGAGCGCGCTGGATACTATCTGTGCTACTTGCAAAGCTAGAGTTTGTTTGATTTGTTTGTTTAAACGCAGTAATCTCAGAAACTACTGCTTCGAACTGAAAAATTGTTTTTGTGTTAGATAGTATATTTGCCAAGGCTATATATTTTATAGGCTATAAAAAAAATTAATACGTTTTTCCTCAAACTAAGGCGGGCGAAACTTATTTATCTGATTTATCTCTATTTTGCTACAAGTAACACAATACTACCACAAGCTCGGCCAGTATTCAAGTAACCCAATAATACCACAAGCTCGGCCAGTATTCAAGTAACCCAATAATCCCACAAGCTCGGCCAGTATTCAAGTAACACAATACTACCACAAGCTCGGCCAGTATTCAAGTAACCCAATAATACCACAAGCTCGGCCAGTATTCAAGTAACCCAATAATCCCACAAGCTCGGCCAGTATTCAAGTAACCCAATAATCCCACAAGCTCGGCCAGTATTCAAGTAACCCAATAATCCCACAAGCTCGGCCAGTATTCAAGTAACCCAATAATCCCACAAGCTCGGCCAGTATTCAAGTAACACAATACTACCACAAGCTCGGCCAGTATTCAAGTAACCCAATAATCCCACAAGCTCGGCCAGTATTCAAGTAACCCAATAATCCCACAAGCTCGGCCAGTATTCAAGTAACACAATACTACCACAAGCTCGGCCAGTATTCAAGTAACCCAATAATACCACAAGCTCGGCCAGTATTCAAGTAACCCAATAATCCCACAAGCTCGGCCAGTATTCAAGTAACCCAATAATCCCACAAGCTCGGCCAGTATTCAAGTAACCCAATAATCCCACAAGCTCGGCCAGTATTCAAGTAACCCAATAATCCCACAAGCTCGGCCAGTATTCAAGTAACCCAATAATCCCACAAGCTCGGCCAGTATTCAAGTAACCCAATAATCCCACAAGCTCGGCCAGTATTCAAGTAACCCAATAATCCCACAAGCTCGGCCAGTATTCAAGTAACCCAATAATCCCACAAGCTCGGCCAGTATTCAAGTAACCCAATAATCCCACAAGCTCGGCCAGTATTCAAGTAACCCAATAATCCCACAAGCTCGGCCAGTATTCAAGTAACCCTCGCCCACAGGAGCATGCTGGCCGCCGCCCACGTGCTGGCCATGGACGCCAAGAACCTGCTCGACGTGGTGGACTGCATCCGAGAGAGGCACCCTGACGTCGCCTGGCGCCCCGGGCTCGCCCCGGAGCCTCCCCGGGCGCGCGCGCCGCACTGCCCCGGCCTCGCCCCGGAGCCGCCCCGGGCCCCCGCGCCCCCCTGCGCCGGCCTCGCGCCCCAGAACCCGCCGACGCCCCCCGCCTCGGATGAACCGCGCCCCGACTTCCGCATCAATCAGCCCGTCACCGCCCCGGAGTCTCTCGAGGCGCCCCGGGAACCGCCCCGGGAACACAGCAGCCTGCCCAACCGCGTGTCGACTCTCATACACAACTACAATTTGTATGGTAACGTTCGCGAGCAACACGTGTATGGGAACGAGGAGAGCAAAGGTGAGTCAGGGGAGTCGGTGAGGAGCCGTGTGCAAGCGCTGGCGGGCAAGTTGCTCGAGCAAGGCGTGCAGAACGTGCAAGCCGTGCAAGCTGTGCAAGCCGACCAGGGCTGAGCGAGAGGGGTTTTTAGTTCGCTTGTAGTGCCAGTTTTGTTGAAGGTGGCCCCGGAGTTCTGAAGCTTTACTGTTGCGAGGCTATGACGCATAGTGACTAGTACTTACAGTTAATCGATGGGTTTACTTTATACTGAAGTATACATTGCCGCTTTTTTTTTTAAATTAAATTTAGAAGCTTCGAAAAGACAATCTCGATTGCTCAATGTTTTAGCGAATGTTGTGGATTTTATTGTTGAGCCAAAATTTACTCTTCGACTATACGTCTATTTACTGTTATTAACGTTTCGTTTATTGGACATTCGGAGTTTATGTGATTTAAATGTTTTTAAATAAAAAATATCGACGCGTATCATGGTTTCTTAATTTTTTTTTAGATTTTTATTTAGAAAAAAATATATATTAAATTTGTTTTTAGAACACTTGAAATTTATTTTCCACAGAATACATTAATTAATAGGTTATAGTTTTTCGTTTAGTAAATTCTAATTTCTATTTGTCAATCATCTCATGTTAAAATGAACATCATATTAATACATATGTAACGACATATCATCGGCATTGTTTCGCTTCGAGTAAATCATGTTATCGTGAGCTTTTGTGAAATTGTTGTTCTACATATCTATCATGCAGAGTTATGTGTACATCTATCATTAATTTAACGTATATGTATATCACACTTTTCTTATTAGAAGCTTGTTTCAAATATTCAATATTTAAAAAAAATGTTTTTCTTTGTAACTCGTATACTATGTTAATGATTCATTCCACGAAATAAAATTTAATTTAAAGTAATTGTCGTATAAAAATTATAGTACATCATAAAACTTTTCAAATGTTGCTCTGTTATAACACGTCAAAATTCAATGTTCCTATTATTATGTGGTTTTAGTCAACTCGATACATTGCAATCCAAAAATGCTCATATAATATTATTAATGAAATTAAAACTGCCTCAAAACAATAAATATTATACGTGGTACTAATATCGTTTTATGATTATCTTATATAGTATTATTTTGTAATATTAATGTATTAAAAAATGTGTATATTTTTATTTAAGGTGCGTAATCTGTCACAACGCTGCATTTATTTTCACGAAATATTCGTACTCAGTATTTTAACTGAAGTAAATATACTTAGTTTTCTTTGTAAAAATGTACAAAACGAAACGATTGTCCATAATATTATTTTAATTTTTATCCAAAGTTTTATTATAAGCGTAGTAGATCTCAGACGGAATTTCGTAGCGATAGATTCGTTTATTTGATTAGTTGTACAATTGTATCAGAATTTATTTATTGATGAATCTTGTCGGTATAATTTGTAAAGTTGTTTTGTAATGTGTTAGAGTAACAGGATGTCATTCCAAAGTATATGATATTGTAAGCGCTCGTAGTCCCTGTATCGTAGCCGTGAGCCGCTCGAGATTATTTTACAAATACATAATTATGACGTGGACCGGATTTTGTTTATGTATTAAACTGAATAAAGGACAGGTCAAATTTTGTCTTTCATTTAACTTAAGCCCTATACGCTTTTATTGATCTTGTGATGTGTTTCAGACCAACGGAGAACATATGTAACGAACAGTGTAAAAGCATATAAATTACACTCGTCACTTTTAAAATTTTCATGTAAAAACCAAGTAAAAAAAGTATAAATTCAACCATTAAATAATCTAAGTCATCCTAATTATTTATGTCGCAAATTAGGCGAAAGAATAGATAAAATAAGAATTCTTCATTGTGGTCCGGGAGCCAGTGACCAATTTCCTCCCAATCGAAACTTCGTAAAATCCATAAGAGATTTAGATTTATTTTATAAATGGTCAGCTGACCTTATTTTTCCTTCAAGATATTTTTAGGTAAACTATAATCCGACAAATTTTTAAGTGGGAGGAAATGACTAAAAAACTTTTTGTTACATCTTTCAAGGCTGACGAATTTTCCATCGAGATATTTCGAGAATTTTACGAAGTTTCGAATGGGAGGAAACAATTGACCGAGCTCCCGCCTCCCGGACCATTAGTAGTCTCTACATTTTATTCATCAAAAGCTACAACAGTCACTTATTTTACAAAAAAATAAATAATAATTTAATTGCAATCCTTTTTCCCTCTGGCCTTTTGTACCCATATCAGTATTCGATACATAAGATATTTAGGAAAAACAAATTACAGGTTTCTTTTTGAGGAAAGGAGGAAAAACACTTGTTTTTATATTCTTTGTTAATTATTCCATTACGCAACATCTGTTGCATAAAATTGGATGCGGTTTTCAGTTGATTATAGAGGTCTAAATTAATAGTCTTAATTGACGCGTTGGCGCAACGGTCACAGCACTGGTTTGTGGCTGTTGCGCTGGCGTTTGCGGGTTCGATCCCCGCACATGACATACATTTGCATTAGCCATACAGATGTTTGCCGTGGTCTGGGTGTTTGTGCAGTCCTTGTGGGTCTCCCCACCGTGCCTCGGAGAGCACGTTAAGCCGTCGGTCCCAGTTATTATCATGTACACCTGATTCCTGATAGCGATCTGTTATACCTAGCCTTAATACGCAGTTAATGATGACGCTGCTATTTCAATTTCTTTTATATATTTAATTTTCCACGCGGTACTCAATTGCCATTTACCATCCAGCGCGTCACTAGTTATTATTATTTTTTTTTATACAGGAAAGGAAAGTAAGGTGTTTTAGGGACAGTTACTGTAAGTGTTTTGGACTATAATAAACTGAAACAGTTTTCAACCAATTGTGTAGTTTTTTTTAGACTACTGGGAGGTGCCGCGTACAGATTGTTACTCATAGTAGGAAATATATCCGCCAACCCGCATTGGAGCAGCGCGGTGTATTAAGCTCGAATCCTTCTCCTACATAGGGAAATAGGCCTTTGCCCAGCAGTGGGATATTACAGGCTGAAGCGCGAATTGATTTGCAGTCAGTATTGTAAGTAATAATAATATCATCTGGTGTAGTGGTGTGTATAGTCGCCTAAAACGCCGAAGGTTTGCGGATTCGAATCCCGCTCGGATTGGATATTTCTATTTGTACAAATATTTCTTTCTGGTCTGGGTATCTGTCCGTGTGGGTTGTCGGAGAACAGCTGTCGGTCGCGGTTGTTATCATGTACACCTGATAGCAATCGTTGCTTATAGTAGGGAATATATCCGCCTACCCGCATTGGATCAGCGTGGCGGATTCTCCGAACCATACTACATGGACAAATAGGCCTATGTCCAGCAGTGGGATGTTTCAGGCTGAATCAATAGTTCATTGCTGTTTATCATAAATAAGCTAACTAAAAGCGATAAATAAAAGAGAAATTGTTTGAATTCTACTTTAATAAAAATACAAAGTATAAATGAAAGTATCTTTATACACGTTATGAGTGACTCTAAACAACCGAACCCTGGTAATTGTTTATAACACATTAATGCTTTCAATATTTTTTAGTTTTGTTTGCGAATAGCATTTGAAAAACAGTTTTAGCGTTAATATCATAAGAAAAATGTTAAATTTGTTTATGCAAAAAAAAAATTACGCGGCTTATACCTAGCTTGACTATTATTTTTCCTAAATTAACTACCCTTAGCGAAGTCGAAAATGTATATCAATAAAATATAATTAAATATTTTTGACTTATAGAAAGGTTAGTGTTGCAGTATATTAAATATCAATGAGAAATAAAATGATTTAAATCTTTAATTTCAGTCAACGACTTATCTGTAGCATATTGTTTAAAGTTTTTAATAGCAAAAAGCAATTTTAACAAATTATTATTACAGTTTTTCTAAACAAGTATTATATTTAAACAAATTAAAAAAAAGTAGCCCGCTTTGAAACCCTCTTTGTAATAAGACAGAGAATAGTGCAAAAACGTGTAACATAATAATTCATAAAATAAGGTTAAATTTAAATATTCATATGTGGCATATACGCGGTTTTGCACTAAACCCAAAATACATAAAATTGTTACATAGTAAATCCTGATCCTAACCGAGTAGGACACATTAAAAAATTAGTTATGTTACTCAAATAAAATTTATTAACAGTCAAGGAAGTTGGCGGCCATGAGTAATTCGAGAGCAATTTCTGGTGCGATGGGGAACTCTGGGATCTCGGTCGATGAGTTGGTATAGCGAACTTTGTATGTGAAGTACATACAAACTTTTTGCAGGACGTGTGACCTGGAGACAAAATGTTATTGTTAAATGTTAACTAATGTCAAGAAAACCTTAACCTTAGTTTCAGGAGCAGTACATCTAGGGAAGTGCCTCAATCTTTAAGATCACAGTTAAGTAATATGCTCTCAAGCAACTGTGGCGAGTAAAAGGTGGCCAGAGCTTCTCAGGAGGGTCAAAGATAGGATTGACGCGCTTGTGACGCTTCTTACAGGCGTCTATAGGTTACAGTAACCGCGTAGGCGCGTACCATCAGGTGGGGTTTTTTAGCCACCCCAATGTTATAAAAATTACAAAGATTGCTGATTGAAGACCCGTCTGTCTGTTATCTGTATGAAAATATTTGTCCGTTGTCCATTTATAATAGGTGATTTGGAAATTTATTTATTACTAGCTGCTCGGACCGACTTCGTTCTGTCTGGGTCTGGTCTGTCAGCTCTTTTGTTTTTTTTTAATTATAAAAACCTTCCGTGGGATTTTTAAGGAACATACAAAAAAAATTAGCCGAATCGGTCGAGCCATTCTCGAGTTATGCGCTTAGCAACATTCATTTTTATTATATAGACTACCTGACCCGGCGAACTTCGTAACGCCTAACATTCGATTTTTTTTTAAAAAATTTAATACTTATCCTTCCCGGAATCCCTCCACTAACACTTAAACTTTATGGTACGGTATTAAAGTTCAAATTGACTTTTAAGTATTATTACGAAACTTTTCTATAGGAATATAGAAAATTGTTGTTTTTAGACTATTTCAGGGATTTTTTTTTAAATTTTTCTCCCCGTAAGAACCATCCTCATACTTCAAGAAATATTATAAAAAAAGAATTAACGAAATCGTACTTCAAGAAATATTATAAAAAAAGAATTAGCAAAATCGGTTCAGCCGCTCTCGAGATTGTAAAACTCTATTTGAATTTGTTTCCACGATATACCTTTTTATTCGCTGCTATGAAGAAGCTGAATAAATGACTAAATAATAGTAATATATTTTATTTTATTATAAAAATCTGTCAGTCCCAGTCGTTTCCAATTCAACTGTGACAACCCTACGTACTGCAGAGTACGACAAGTGATGTCGGTTGATGTGAAAGGTGTTGAACCACTGTTATTTATTTGCCTTTACTATGACAACCAAATGGTAAAGGTAGTGCCAGGAACATTTATCCAACTAAAAAATAAAAAAGGCCTTATTGCACCTTGATGACACTGCATTAGAATCGAAAATTAATAATTTCTCTTACGGTATCTCCCTGAAGTTGACTTCATTGGCCTCGTTCTCAGCAAACTGGCCAGGTCCGCTCAACATGGCCTTAATAGTTCCGGATGTGAGTGCGTGCTCCCGCTTCACTATGAACTCGTGACCATCAGAAGACACTAACTTTACATACATGGCATCTGGTCCTTCACAGCCACCATATACTTTCTCCTCTGTTCCTGTTGACCAATGAAACATTTATGAGATCCCATTTTCGAGCAAATTTCTTCCATTTTTAACTGAAAGGAAAATATCCGGCTCAATATCTGGAACAGCCCGACTGTGGAAGTACCTCGACCTTACAGAAGATCACAGCTAAATAATACTGCTCTAAAGTAGTGTTGTGTTCCTGTGCTGAGTAAGGGGGCCATAGCTCCTGAAGAGGGTCGGGGGTGGGGTCTATAGGGTATTGTCGCTTGTTTGCTGACCCAATGAGGATCCGTAACGTTTTTAGTTGAGAATGCAGATTTATAGAACTAAGAAATCCTTAACATACAGTGCAAAAATTTTTGTTCTACGACAAAAATTGACGAAGTTATGATCAAATTACTAGCGGAGTTTACTAACCGGCCGGCGCGGAAGGCTGTGACGTCACTCGGACGTTCCATGCCAGTTAGCCCATAGTAGCGACAAGCTGCGATGGTGTTTTCATTTAAACTATCTGTCCTACAAAAAATTTGTAAGGACATAATTTGTAGCAAATTGCTTTGCCTACATATATGTTCATATAACTTTTTGCCGAAATTTAAAAATTAAAGAAGTTATAAGCAAAAAAGTGATAAAATTTCTATAAAGATTTTCTTTTTTGCTCTATAACTTTTTTTTTATACATTTCACAAAAAAATACCTCTGACCAGTCTTGTAGATGGTTTTTTGAGGAAAATTTTTCGCTACAATTTTTTGAATTTCATTCATTTAAAACGCTGTTACAGCGCTCCAAAGTTGCCCGGTTTGTCAATGCTCATGAGAATCCGGTCAAAACGAAATGTTTAACTTAGTTTTATGATCCGGAGTGAGTTTTATGAGTCGGAGTGATGCCACACGCATCCCGCATACACTGATCCCGCTTACATGACGACGCGTTGGCGCAGCGGTCACAGCACTAGCTGTTGCGCTAGCAGTCGCGGGTTCGATCCGCGCACATGACAAAAATTTGTATTGGCCATACAGATGTTTGTCATGGTCTGGGCGTTTGTAGTTTTGTATTGTGTGTGTTTCCGGACCCCCGACACAGGAAAAAATCCTACTGGAGGCCGTTGAGTGTGAAACGTTTGTTATTTATTATTATTATTACTGACGTAGCGGCAGGAACGGCATAATGTTTATAACTTAATATCTTCGTAAGTAATGGTCCGATTTGGATAATTCAAAAAGAAATATCTTTCTTATATCATAGAGAATAACGTGGATACCTACTAGTTTTATTGAATTTGCTATAACTTTATTGATCCTCATTATACATATGTGTAGAAGAGTACTTTTGAGTCTCAACCAGTTTCGGAAATACTAATGTTTTCCAAAAATGCGTTGACTCCTCTTAATCTTCTTCGAATGTATCTACTTAGGTAATCAAATATCTCATAAATCATATTTTTTTAACGTGGTATTCCCAGTAGGCCTACCCCACAGACAGCTTATGCCAATGAATAAGTAAAGTTGTAGGCAGGGATTTAACAAAAAAATTTTAAGAATATATTTACAATAAAAAAAGGATCATAAAACTAAGTTAAGCATTTCGTTTTGACCGGATTCTCATGAGCATTGACGAACCCGGTCAACTTTGGAGCGGTGTAACAGCGTTTTAAATGAATGAAATTCAAAAAATTGTAGAGAAAAATTTCCTCAAAAAACCATCTACAAGACTGGTCAGAGGTATTTTTTTTGTGAAATGTATAAAAAAAAAGTTATAGAGCAAAAAAGAAAATCTTTATAGAAATTTTCTCACTTTTTTGCTTAAAACTTCTTCAATTTTTAAATTTCGGCAAAAAGTTATATGAACATATTTGTAAGCAAAGCAATTTGCTACAAATTATGTCCTTACAAATTTTTTGTAGGACAGATAGGCCCTGCGCGCACTAGTGACATTTGTCACCGTGACAAAAAATTCTTTGTCACTGTCACGTCACCGTCACCTTCGCGACTGCGCGCACTTGCAGTGACAGATTATATACAGGTATAGGTTGTCTGTGAACTCGTTTTTAGAAATAGAAAGAAATACAATAATAAAAAGTATTGGGTTCATCCGCTTTGGAGTGATAGGCTGATAAGTGGAAAGTTCTACACCATGTTTGCCAACCTACGTACATATGACACGTGACATTTTGTCGCGTCACGGGCATGTTGGCGTCCTCCGCGGACAAATTTGTCACCGAATTGTCACGCATCCAAGTGCGCGCACCTTCATTAGGGATGATGGACGCGGTGACAGTGACAAAAAGTCACGGTGACAAAATGTCACTAGTGCGCGCAGGGCCATAGTTGAAATGAAAACACCATCGCAGCTTGTCGCTACTATGGGCTAACTGGCATGGAACGTCCGAGTGACGTCACACGCATCCCGCGTACACTGACGTAGCGGCAGGAACGGCATAATGTTTATATCTTAATATCTTCGTAAGTAATGGTCCGATTTGGATAATTCAAAAAGAAATATCATTCTTATGTCATAGAGAATAACGTGGATACTAGTTCTATTGAATTTGCTAGAACTTTACTGATCCTCATTGTGGAGAAAAAAGGAGGGGGTTCTAAATTTTACTGTATAAAAATACAGTCAATTTTATATGTTTGTAAGGTACCTCAAAACTTTTTACTGGGTGCACCGATTTTGATGATTTATTTATTTATTAGCTGGTGCTTGTTGTGTTGTTCAATTCAAATTTGAGTGAGATCTAACAAGTAGTTTTGGAATCATCCCTAATAATGTGTTTTTTACAATACATTACATGTTTAACAATATAACTAAAGATATTTTATGTATTCAAAGACAACCTAAACACCCATGGCCGCAGTTTTGATTTCCACTCAGAATGATATTAAATTTGTGTTTGTACAAAATATGTTTGTTTACGGTCTGCATGTCTATCCTTGTGTGTCTCCCCATCGTGCCTCGGAGAACATGTTAAGCTGTCAGTCCCAGTTGTTATCAGACTTCTGGTAACACCCTATTACTCGTAATAGATAATATATTCCCCAACACGCAGCATGGTGAATAATGAGTCGATCTTACTCCTATATAGAGAAAAAGGCCTATGTTCAACGATGGGAAATTACATGCCGAATCAATTATCTAATAGAAGAGAAGAAGAAAGTCTGTACTCTGACATCATTGTTCCCATGTTTTATTGCTTTCAGATTGATAAGATACTTTTACACAAATATTTATATAAACAACTAGCCGACCCGTGCCCACTTCTCTGGGTGTTAATTATTTTTGTGATGCAAATATATAGTAAATTTTTCATCTTGCTCTTATTTCACCGACTTGATTTACATCTACTATTATTTTTCACAGGTTTTTTTTGTTCAATAACAATAAAATATAGTCTATACCACTCCTAAATAGTGTAGCTTTCTGTTAGTGAAAGAATTTTCATGATCGGATCAGTATTTGCGAAGAGGAAACAAACAAAGAAACTTCAAACAAACAAAGATAGAAACTTTACCTCTTTATAATATTAGTATATAGATTACATAGATATATTTTACATCACTATTGAAGAAATATTATGAGTAATTATGACTATCTAAATCTATATATTACCAGAAGCGGTACCAGACCGCTGCTCATCGGAAGCGCTAGCAGCAGAAGGGGCAGCAGAAGCAACAGCGGTATCAGACATATTGCTGTAAAAATATGATGAACAATAAATATAATAAAAAAATAATTTGTTCGTCTTAACACATAGCCTGTGGATATTAGCCCGTCTGTTTTGAAAGTCTCTCTTTCAAGTTCTCAATTTGACTGTACTGTTTTTGTGTTACCTCATAACTTTTTACTGAGTGTAACCATTTTTATGGTTCCTTTTTTCATCAAATCTAGCTTTCTCTACTTGTCATGTGCTCCCATTTTAATTTGATTGAGATCTAACAGTAGGTACTTTTTGAGTAATCCCTAAAAATGTGTATTTTATTAACTACATTTTCCACTACCTAGGTTGTATTACATACTTGACAATTAAAATTGTATTTCCTTTAGTTTACAAGCAAAAACAATTATTCTCAAACTAATCTATTTGTCAAATAAATAGATAGACATTGTTTAAGTTCTTTTGTCATAAATTTATCTTAATTACAATCAATATTAAGGTAAAGTAATATAGGTATATACAGTAGTATGCAAATATTTGTTTCTTAATGATAGTTCATTTAATAAAGAACTTCATGAAAGACTAGTGACATATCCTAATAGATGCAGCATATACTGCCTTATGGCCTTTTTGAAGATTAAACTTTGAGTATGTCTTAATATAAGATTAATACATATATATGCTATTGTATATTTTACAACATGTAAAACTGTATATATAAATACTAGCTTCTGCTCGCGACTTTGTCCGCGTGGAATAGGAACAATTCTATCTTACATGACTCTTTCGAAACTTTAACTGTATATGCAGCGCATACTGCGAAAGCTCTCAAAATACAACGATTTTGAAACATTCTTCATTGGTGCTCCGCTCCTATTGGTGTTAACATGACGGTAAATAGCCTATAGCCTTCCTCGATAAATGTGCTATCTAACACTGAAAGAATTTTTGAAATCGAACCACTAGTTTCAGAGATTAGTGCGTTCAAACAAACAAACAAACTCTTCAGCTTTATAATATTAGTATAGATAGCAAATCGGCTAAAATCTACATCCTGGGCCGTCAATTTAGATGTTCATATTTTTTCTGTATATAGTACTCATATATAAGAAAAGATTATAAGCTATACATAATATTACACCGGCCGCAGTGAAAGCTATATCTTAGAGATTGACCCTATCATTGTATACTTTGGACTCAATTATATCTTTATATATTTCTTTTAATAAAAAAAAATCATACCTTTTAAAATATTAAAACAAAACCGATCATCAAAACAAAGTTAGATTACAAAGATATATAAAATTAAAATATTCCTATAGATGTGGACTAATTGATATGATGATCAACTTTTCAACACGGTAACAATATTATTTTTATCTTTTATATTATAAAATACATACCAGTTTATTTCACTAAACAGTTTATTACAAACAATATTATAATGTTTATTTGTATTTTTAAATTCGTTAGATAAATTTTAACTAAATGATTCAGGATCAGGTTATTGTATTAAGAATTAAGAATATTAAGATTGTCAAATTTACACAGTGCTGCCAACTCTTGAAAAAACTTCGCTAAATCTTTTAACAAAAGCCTCTAAATTAAAAACAAAATCCCCTAAACCTAAAAATTGAAATTATTTAAAAATAAGTCAGATTTTTTTTTATTAATTTTTTTTCATTTTGCAAAGGGTTTTAAAATAGAAAATAAATTATTTTGTAATCTTTGCTTCAGTATGTTTATTAAACATGTTATTTTAAAAATTGATAATTGAAGAATTATTATTTTTAATAGTTTTTTATATTAAAATATATAACGTTCTGACGAATTAAAATTCCCAAAAAAATACCCTAAAAAAATTATCCCCTAAAACTTTCCCATTACTTGCAAAATATCCCTAAATTTAGGAGAAAATCCCCAAAGTTGGCAACACTGAATTTACAATAAAATAACTAGAGGCACAGATTAGTAAATAGTACTACGTACAGATACTTCACTCATGCTTCACTCCATGGAGAATAGATGCTTCACTCCATAGAATATCCCGTATAGTTATTGTACTCTGTGATAGAATACCTACTGCTATAATAGCCTACAGCTCCTTCGCGTCAGCAACCGCTGCATGCTAAAATGTGCCTAAATACTCAAATGTACAGTTGTGATTGCTTTGCACCAGGCGATTCCACAGCAATCACAGGGCTGACTCTTCGATAAAATTAAATTAACATAACTCATTTTTGTGTCTATGTTATTGAGAACTGTGAATATGTTCTGACTATATGTGGTAGTTTAAAATTGTATAGTTTATAAAATATATTTTTCTTTATAAATAGGCGCTGACTGTTAAATAAACTGACTGCTAAATTCATTAATACATCTAGATAAAACATTATTATAGAGGTCAGTGTGTAGGTAAAATAAATAAAAAATATTCAAAAGTTACGTGTTTTATGATTATATAATTTTTTTATAAATTAAATAATTTAATAATTTTCGATTAAAACAAGAATAATTCTTTATAATAATAATAATAATTTGATAATTATTATCAAAATCGATAAACCCAGTAAAAAGTTATCCGGTTTAATACAACGAAGGTTGACAAAAAAATAGTCAAGTAAATACGCATTTTAGATATAACTCTAAAATAACTTGGGACCACATGACACGCATTCACGCATACCCTTTAATTAAAACAAAATTCATCGAAATCGGTCAACCCAGACAAAAGTTCTGATCTAACATACATAAAAAATACAATAGAATTAAAAAATAATTAATTTAGAACGTCCTCCTTTTTTGGAAGTCAGTTGAAAATTGAACAACGTGCGTGCGCTTCGTTTGCGACAACCTCACGCGGTCTCAGGCCCTAAAGGGCCCTAGACGGCTCGGCCGGGCAGTAGGTAATTATAGCGCGCAAGTACATGGAGTGACGATAGCCTAGTGATGGTCAACTCGAGTTACTAACTCGAGTTGAGCTTAACTCGAATCAACTCGAGTTGAATTCTCTCCGACTCGAGTTCGAAAACCGAATGAAACCGACATGAAGCGAAGTTTGCCGATCATTTGAGACTATAATATTCATTCATAACAAACAAAATTAAGAGTTAATTTTAAATTTTTAGTGTTCTGTTTTTGACAAAATGCCGGATCCTTAAAGGAAATCTTTGGTAATTTGTTTTGGGATATATTTTCACCGCCAGTGAGTGATGATGATTTTATATTTGTCTGATCAATACCCCAGATTGATGAGAAGATCGGTGCGATCTGGTAGCTAGGAGTTCCCGAATTATTTTTTAGCTTTTAGTACATAATTAACCTAACTACATCATTTTTATTGTAATAAAACCGTTTTACATAAAATATTTTTTTAGGTTTTTTGAGTAGTTTTTAGATTAGTAACAAATAAATCTACACTGTCTAATAAACTGTATTCTACCAATCAAGCCCTTTTATTAGATTCCCATATTGAGGTATTTGTGGAAAATATGTAATCCACCAATTTGTGGCGGCAGCTATCTTGGATTTTTCATAGTGAGCTCTATTCTACCAATCAAGCCCTTTCATTTGATACCCATATTGAAGTATTTGTGGAAAATATGTAATCCTCCATTTTGTGTTGGTGGCCATCTTAGATTTTTCATAGTGAACTCTATTCTACCAATCAAGCTCTTTCATTTGATACCCATATTGAGGTTATTGTGAAGTAATATGTGATCCGCCATTTTGTATCGACGGCCATCTTGGATTTGCAATCATAAGGAATATATTGGGCGTGTTTGGCCGAAGTAAGTTCTTACTAAATTTAGTAAGTCACTCACTAAACTTACAAAATTTTCGGCCAGAACACAAAATAAGTGCTAACGCAGTAAGCATGTCTTAATAGACGGACGCCATTTTGCTTATTGTTGATGTAAATAAAACCATGACAGAAACTCAGATCAACAGTTCAGAACTATAAATACGTCTACACAAGCACTACTAAAATAATTTTAGACGTAAAAATGAGTGATAATTCTTTAATCGTATGTTCCTATGTTTTGTGTTAAGATAAGTCAGTAAGTGTAAGTCTGTCCTGGCCGAAAAGCGCTTTATTCAGCCTGTAAGATTTTTAATTTTTTTATGCTTACTGACTTAGTAAGTTTAGTAAGAACTTACTTCGGCCAAACACACCCATTATGTTGTATTGTCATCAAGATTAAGAGTGTGTATACCAAATATCATCTGTCATCAGGAAGGGGGTAAAATTCCAATTACCAAATTTGACCCAAACAAGACTCAAGTCAAGCTAAGCTAAATAAAACCGTTTAAAAATGAAAGAATTAAAACAGATAAAATATCATATGTCCGTTCCAATTTTTGAACTGAAACTTCTTTAGGCGCATGAGGGGTAAAATTTGAGTTACTGGTAACGTGGCAGCGTCATGACGTTCAGTAGTTGGATGGGTGACCACCTGGGAACACCCCGTGACGTTGGCTTTAGTTATTTTTCAATTAGTTTTTTTTATTAATTTGCCAAAGAAGTATCACTTCTGACATTTGTACTTTGTAGGCACGCAATTTTTTTTTTAAATTACTATTGCGAAGCTGAGGAATAAAATTGAATAAATTGGTAAAAAATTTAAAAAATCATTTACCCTGTTTCATCTAGTTAACTCGAGTTACGTAACTCGAGTTCAACTCGAGTTACGTGAATTTTAACTCGGGTTAACTCGAGTTTTGTTTTACCCGAGTTATCACATCTAATACGATAGCCCATCGATAGCCTAATAACCTTAACCAGTAACCACAGATAAATTATTATATAGTAAAGAAATCGGGTGTTGCTTTGAAAGTTTGAACATCGGTAAAAGTTTATCATCATTAAACCTACCATTCAATCAAAAGTTTATAGTATTTTTCAAAATTAAAAAAGTACGTTGGTAAGCGTACCTACTTCAGCCTATATCAATTAATATATTTATCAATTAATATAATTATCATTTCATAAAAATGCGTGCGTTTCATAAAAGTGCGTGCGTACAAAGTACACATGTCAGAAGTGAAACTTCTTTGGCAAAATAATTGAAATAAATAAATAATTAAAAAGTAACTGAAAACTAAGGTGAAGTGGGACACGAGGTGGGTGACGCCCACAGAGTACATTGTAATAGTAGGGAACGCCTGTACCGGACGAAGTAGGCGGTATCATAATTAAACAATTTAAAAACAAAAAGTCGCCGTCGCATCAAAACGCGTTGCCGTTTCATCCGTAAAATTTTACCCTCATGCGACTAAAGAAGTTTCACTTGAAAAACAGCGAGAGAAAGTAAATCCAAGCGCAAGCCTCACCAATATAAACTGCTTGATATGATCCTTGCAAACAGTGGCGGACTAAGCCCGTCAGAGGCCTGGGGCGGCAAAGCTAAATGAGGCCCCCCCCCCCTCAGCTTTAAAAAAAATGTAGTTTTTTATGTTTACTTAGTTAAAATCTGGCAAGTGAAATTTTAATTCGAATGAAATTATTTAGGCTGAATAAACATACATACCTACAATATGGAATGGATATGGGTGAAGAAAATAATAAAAAAATACCTTTTTAGAAAACAAGCTTTTATTTGAATGTGCTAAAACGAAAAAAATAAATTTTTACTTTAAAACTTTTACTATCTACTTATAAAGTCATTACACATAATCTATATGATAGAAAAGCATGTCGCGAGATATGAGTACTCGTATTTCCTTAGTTTGAAAATTTTAATAGTTAAAATCAATCACATCAATTTATTTAATTTACTTGTTTACAAGCAAATCTCGCGACAAGCTTTTATATCATATAGATTATGTGTAATGACTTTATAAGTAGATAGTAAAAGTTTTAAAGTAAAAATTTATTTTTTTCGTTTTAGCACATTCAAATAAAAGCTTGTTTTTTAAAAAGGTTTTTGTACTTTTAATTTATTTTTGACTTTTTAGTCGTTTATCACGTCACTTTATTCGAATTATTCTTAGCAAGCCCTTTCATTTGATACCCATATGGTAGAAGTGCACTAAAAATGACTAGTCCGCACTCTTGGATATGCTGCCATATTGGATTTAGAATGACGTCACAAAGTTAACCATGCATTGTCATCCAAATTGAACCTCCATACAAAATTTCAGCTCAATTGGTTGCTTCAAAATTGAGTTGCAAGATTTCACCCGAACAAACATACATACATACATGCATACATACAAACCATGCATTATCATCCAAATTGAACCTGTATACAAAATTTCAGCTCAATTGGTTGAAGATATCTGCTTCAAAATTGAGTTGCAAGATTTCACCCGAGCAAACATTCATTAAAGTTACATACATACACACATACATACATACATACATACATTGCAAGTTAAATAAAAGCTTGTAAAAATACGAATCAATCGACAAAAAAATTAGGTAAAATAAATCAAAAAACGTTTTTATTTTTATTTTTTGTAGCGTGATATGTGTTTTCATGCTTTCTTGAATTTACTGAACTCTTCAATAACTTCTGTGAAATCTATTTCTTTGGAAATTTTTCTTTCTATTGAAAGTACAGCTAGATTAACCAGTCGCTCTTGACCCATTATAGATCGAAGATAATTTTTAATTAGTTTAAGTTTCAAAAAAACTCCTCTCGCATGATGCAACCGAGATGCAAATGAGCCCTGCACGACGCAATATCCAGTCCATCTTTCCAGCTATTGCTGAATGTCTTTTGACACATCCTCAGCAGTTTTTCCAGACATTAAAAAAAATAAAATAAAAATTCTCGTATTTTCACAATGTCATTCTCTATCACAGAGTACAATAACTATACGTTCTCTATATATAGTCTATATGAACGAATATAATGATTTGACTCATTTGGTCTATTTTACTTTCATCAGGAGTGCTGTCAAAAATGTTTCCGTAATACTTAGCCTTTTTAATATCTGCAATACTTTTTTGGGGTATTCTTCCGAACAGCTCTTACCGCCGGTCGATCTAAAATTTTGTATACTAACGTATTTTGAACTCCTCCTCCAACCTTCGATCACGATCACAATTCAGCCTGTAATATCCCACTGTTGGGCATAGGCCTTTTCCCCATGTAGGAGAAGAATCGGAGCTTAATCCACCACGCTGCTCCGATGCGGGTTGGCGGATATATTTTCTACTATGATTAACGATCGCTATAAGGTGAACATGATAACAACCGGGACCGAGGCACGGTGGGGAGACCCACAAGGACTGCACAAACACCCAGACCACGCCAAACATCTGTGTATCATCATCTCCCTGCCCTTATCCTATTTATATAGGGTCGGCACAACATGTTCTCCTCTTCCTCAGACTCATGTTGTAAGTGATTTGGCATGTTATTTTTTACGACCGGCCGCCTGCCTGACATCAACCCTCCTTGGGAATGCATAGTAAAATACAGAAAATCAATAATGAGATATGTTAATAACATTATTATGATAATTCGTCAAGTTGCAATGTATTTCCCATTTCATATTGATTATCTTCATTTTCTAGTAAATTTTTATCTTCATCAGGATATTTTATATTTAGATTTTTCTAAGCTCAGTGACAATATGTATAATAGTACAATATGGCAAACATCTGTATAGTAAATACAAATGTTGTCGTGTGCGGGGATCAAACCCGCAACCACCCGCACAACAGCCAATCGCAATCCAGTGCTGTGACAGCTGCGCCAACGCGGGGCGTCCCTCCTACCTTGAATCACGAATATTATATATTTTTTTGTTTTTTTTTTTTTAGTTTGCCAAAATTGCGCCAATTTTCGTTATGATATTCGTGATTAGGAGGTCAGATTGATCAACGGTAAGAGCTTTCCGGAAGCTATCATTTTTTTGCCGTACATGATCACCCAAACATTGAATAAATTCATTTTGTATTCCTTTTGACAAATAAGTTGGTACTGCCTACTGGTACTCTCTTTGACCCAACAGCAGCCTCATCTAGTTTTAAGCAATGCTCTTTCAACACAACACCGAATCATATTTCGCTAACAGTTGTAGTCATTCTAGAAAATTTCCCCTGTTTTCCGAAGAAATATCTTCACGGTGGCCTCGGAAGGCAAGATTTTGTTGGGCTAAGAATAGTTACATCTAAAAGGCTTCTAAAGGCTTCTCAAAGGATTACATCTAAAAGTTAAAAGAATATTAGTAGGTACCCGCGTAAAAAGTCTAGATGGCTGTAGTGTTTTGATCTTGATGAAATTATGTAGGTACTAAGCACATTTTTAAAGTCTTGTTTACGATTTAATTAGGGGAACGTGGAGGCATTTGGGGGCCCCCCAAGACTGGAGGCCCGGGGCAGGCCGCCCCTTCCGCCCCCCGGTTAGTCCGCCGCTGTACGACTTGTAGTTAGGGTTGCCAACATTTTTTTACAAAAAAAAAACGTATAAAATGGTCTGAATAGGAAAAAATAAAGTATTTGGAGGAAAAATTAAATTTTATATTTTTAGTACTTTGAAAACGTATTTTTATGTGCTTTTAGCATATGCTAACAATTTTTTGTTATCTTCAAATGTTACAAAGCTTGTTTGACAATCAAAATTTAAATTTAAATAAATAAACAATTCGTTTTTAATTAAATTTATTGCCACTCCATTTCTCTCTTCTCGTCACTTTAGATTATTAACTAAAAAGCTTTTTCAGTGAAAGCTGAATTGGCGGAAACGGAGAGTAAATAAGAAACATTTTATTTTATATTTGGTAAGCTATCAGATGCATTTTTAAGTATATATTGCCACTTTTAAACTGTACTTTTCACTGAAAAATTATAGTGATTTTTTTGGATCTCTATATGTCTTATATATTCGGAATACATATTGTCCATCTTAATATTTAATCTGTCTTGTAATTTGGCCTTTGTAATTACCATTTCGCCGACCGATGGTGGGATAACAATCCAACTTCTGGCTTTGAAATACACAGACCGAAGACGGGCAGCAACGTCTTCGGTGCGACAAATCCAGCCCTGCGGTCACCAACCCGCCTGCCCAGCGTGGTGACTATGGGCAACACACGAGCTCACGCCATTTTTGGCACGAATTTAGGGAGGCCTATGTCCAGCAGAGGACTGTGATAGGCTAAAGGGAATTACCATTTCAAAATGTTCAAATTTAACCTCATTTTTCAAAGACTTGTTAGGAAATATTGAAAGCCAGTTATCTTCGCTAAAATCAAACCATTCGTTTCATCAAACATTTCGTTCAGTAGGTAATTATAAATCATTTCCATGATCCGTTTTAACTTATGTGTACCGTTAAACAGTTAAGTACCGATAATGAGTAAGTATTTTGTTGTACGCATCACAGTAAAGGTTGAAAATAAAGTATTTTTACATACTTTATTTGTATTCAAAAGTATAAAGTATAATTACTAAAAATAAAGTAGGATACGACGATACGTTATTATAAAGTATGGTTGGCAACCCTACATGTAGTCTACTTTTTCCTCTTCTTTTAAAGTAATTTTGCTTTTCATCTTAGTGGTTAATTGTAATTGTCATTAATAAATTGTTTAGTATAGTATCACACAACTGTTCGAAATAAAACAAGTTTGAAAAGTTTTCAACTAAAAATTTTTAAAATATTTTTATGGCATTTAAAAAAAATGGCATCACTAAACAAGGAGAAACGACGACGAATCGGCGGATTTTTTTTTGACATGGCTTTTTGGCTTCATTTCATTATTTTGACATTTCGATGTCAACCGCTACGTATTTCTTTGAAAAAAATCAAATTCACTTAATTTTTCTGCCCTCCTGCGCCGTTTTCACTCAAATTAAAAAGCGAAGATATCAGTGCCAAACGAGCGCTAGAGGAAATCGAGGATAAACTCCAGAAATTCCGCGAGAACCATGTGACACGAATACGAAAAAGGGCTTCCAGACCGTCAATGTGACAGAAATGTTTTCTGCCATCGCGACGATCCAGCGCCACCGCGGAGCCGAAACGACATCGAGGCGAGCTAAACACAAGGAGATATAGGCCGAGCTCGTCAAAAATGTGCGCGAGATGGCCAGTCCGTCACCGAACCCAAGAGAAGGCGAGGAGAGCGGTTCCGAGTTCACGGAGGAGACGGGCGGCCAACGTCCGGCCGCCCCGCAGAAGACGTTCGTAGCGCCCCCCGCCTCTCAGCTGCCCACAAAGCTGGAATTCGTCGCCCGTAGTGGTACAGGCCGCAGTGTTAAGCACACCTTCCGTACCGTCAAGTTCGCCCGGAGAGTGCCCACACTGCCGCCCAAGAAGCCCGAGGCGGGCGGCGCGGCCGGCAGCGGAGCCGCGTCCGGCAGCGGTACCGCGCCCGAGCGCCGCCCGCGCAACCGCAGCAAGCGTCATGTCTGCACCACCTGCGACAAGCGCTTCTCCAGCCCCGGCAAGCTCAGCCAGCACGTTCTCTCCCATACTGGTGAGCTTCCCTTTTCGTGTGATTTGTGCGACAAGCGATTTAATTCTAAATTTAAACTAGTGCGCCACAGTCTCATACATAGCGAGGCGAGAGCCTTTGCTTGTAATATTTGTGGTAAGACTTTTAATCGTAAAGATCATCTCACTAATCATGTTAGGGTGCATAATCCCATTAAAAAACTTTATACTTGTGAACGGCCAGATTGTAGGAAATCTTACACATCTCTACTTAGCTATCGGAAACATGCAGCTTTACATTCCGCTGAAGAAGGTAACTTACAATGTAAAATATGCGATGAGGTATTTGGTACCAAACAAGACATAGTAAATCACCTCAAAGTTCATACAGGGAGTCGCACACCTAAGAGCGAGACTGATAAAAAATTTACCTGTGATCATTGCGACAGAAGATTTTTTACAGCAAAAGATGTTCGAAGGCATCTTGTTGTGCACACAGGTAGACGAGATTTTTTATGTCCTTACTGCCCACAAAAATTTGGACGCAAAGATCATTTGGTTCGTCATGTTAAAAATGCTCATCCAGATGAATCATGGAAGTCAGCCGCAGTCGGTACTTCAAAAGATCCACCCCCTGAAGCTTCTTCGTTTGAGGAGACCTTTACTGATTTCCCTATAGAGAGCTCCAGTTTTGATATTTGGAAATCCGTTACTCCTAAAGAAGAGACACAGGAGTGTCAACCAGAGGTGCCTGCGTCTGATATAATTGTTGCAATTCCACCAGACCTGGATATAAAAGTGGAGCCTTTAGATATAAAATTAGAGAATCCGCCCTCACCCAGTGAAATTCTCGAATACCCTGTAGTGTATATGGTCCCACCGCCTTATCCTCAGACGCCGTCCGACTTGCCATATATGCCGACGCAGCCTATTTCCAACCCACTGGATGTTCACCTGCTCGGTTCAGGCAATGTTGGTTCTTTGTTGATGGACCCGGGGGAGGGGCCGTCGGGGCTATCGAGTCAAATGCTAGGGTTGTTAGAGGAACGTGAACCGACATTCACGAGTGAGGAGGGCCGCGTACAGCAACGGTTGCCGGCCTTCACGCAGGCCTTCCAGACAGCTCAGAGCCCGAAGCCACCTCCGCCCCCCCCGCCGCCTCACTAGCCTCGCCTGTACCGTATTAGCTGCATTTAGCTTATGTCAATACTGAGCTACCTCATTAGGTAAGATTGGTCTAAGCTGTAAAATATAATCTGGAGTAGTGCATTAACATGTGCTTACACTTTCTAAAGACATTCTCTCCCACTAAAGAATGCGCGATCCAGATTGAATTTGCCAAATTGTGCGTTTGTCTCAGTTATACCAAAATGTTTCCGAATTCTACATGAATGTTATCTAGTCGTGTATGTACTTTCGGAATTGTAAATTGTTTATTTATAGCGTTTATGTATGACGTTTATAGTGTATAAATGGGACCAACACTAAGCTGTAAGAAGGGTAACAGCGCGCGTAGTCCATGTCTTAGTTCTGATTTAATATTTTTAGGACAGTAGTAAGTGAGCAAGATTAGTATGAAGGTTTATGACTCTTGAAAGCAGTATGCTGTATGATATGTTTTAGAGAGGCGTACTGCTTTTCGACGCGAAGCTAGTACAACAAAGAGCATAATCCTTGTTTGGAGAATAGTCTTAAAAAGTTGTTGGTTGTTATCGAATCAGATCTGTCAATTATAAATAACAATCATTAAACGTACCATTGAGACTAATTAATTATATTGAGTTTTACAGTTTAGTTTCAAACATCCTATATAATCAACGTTCAGAAACCTTACCTCAGAAACACTATGTGTTTCCTTAGCATTTAAGACAATAAAAGATTGGGTCTAAAGCAGAGCGACGTACACTGAGCTTGATATCATAATATGATTAAACGAAATGTGCCAAAATTCCTTAATTGTCCAGAATTTCAAACAAAATTGTATTTAAAAATAAGCAATAACTCTTTTGCCAAATTGAACAAAAGAAGCTTATTTTGATGTATATCGAATTTAAATAAAAATAAACTACAAATACGAAAAAAGAGAAACTTAAAAAATAGTCTCAGCATATTTTTAGGAGTATGAGCCAAATTATGTAATTTGTAGTAAGTTTCACTTTGAGACTAGGTGAGTGTGTCAAGATGTCTGTAAAAAATGTTGTAGGAATTCAAACGACTTGGTACGATTGAAAAGAAACGAAAGGATTGCAGCTTTATTAGGTGCCTTACATTTATTCTTTCTTATTGAAAAGTTTAAAAAAATATGAATTGTCGAGTCAATTGCAGAAAAAATGTTTTCTTTTTAATTTTTATTATTATATAAATAAGAATATAAGTAAAAGTAACACCCAAGAGAACAGCATAGATATGTTTTAAAAACTTTTTCGCGAATATTTAGCTCTACGTTAAGCACTAAAATCGGTTACCCATAAGTACCTATAATAACTCGTTTGGAACAAAAAACATCAATTTCGATTGTTAACAAAATATCAATGAAACCAAATCTTTGTCTTTTTAAATTGTTTCAAATAGGGTTTCGTAATAAATTGAGAGCTACTCGTAAATTTTTATGTAAAAATGTTTGCTTCTTATTAATAGTCGTTATCGATGTTGGGCGTCTAGTAAAAGCGAGAAATAAACGTTACGGAAGGATCCAATGTTGTACACGCTTCATATTATAGAATATGTAAATATTTCTAATCTTTTAGGTTAATAGGACTGTAAAAAATTTAATCTACCTCAATTGAAACTTATTCTTACGTCTAGAAATGTAATTACTATATTAGGTTAGTGAGAAAAGAGAATGTTACTTTTTTTCTTTGAGAAATACACGCAACCTAGGGCTGGTTTACATTTAACATCTCGTGTTAATGTTAGTGTGTGCTGCAATATCGAAATCTTTATTTTTAAATTTTTTTAATTATGTATCATTTTGCTTTTTGTAATTAATTATAATCTGTCTTTGATTATATTTTTGGACAAACTGAGTACATTACATCGATGCCAATCAAAGACATTGTAGCTTTTATTATAATGTGTAAAATTTTAATTGAACAAAAAAAATATTTTTTAATATATATATATTTCATAATTTAGGGCCATTCCAAACAAATTTTAGTATATATATTATACTTTGTTCATTCATTTTATAAAATCAAAAAATTAACGTTCTGAAATGTATAATAATCAGTATAGAACAAAATAACAATTAGCAATATTTCCACTTAAATATTATATACAGCCTATTTTAGAATATCAATCAAAAATCATGATAGTATTATTGCAGACGTACATACATACAAAGATAAACTTTTAGATAAAGAAAGATTGTTCACTTTTCTCAGGCAGGCAATAAGAAATACAATAATTATTTGTCTATCAACTTTTAAATATGCAATATTTTATGAACTGTTCTTTATCAATTAGTTTTTCATCTACTTCAGTCTTAATCCACTAGTCATACAATAGCAGTGATGTATATCAAATAAGTAATTTACCAGGTGATATTTATCGATTTCTATTAATAATATATTTACAATAACATTAGGTGCAGATCACACTGAGTACAAATAGAAATTAAAGCACAGGATTTATATATCATATATTTTTTTATATTTATACAGAGATATACAACGATATATGCAATATATTTGTGTATTAAAAAAAAAAGTTTTTAGATTATAAATATACCTTAATTGTTTTTACATATCAAAGACTTGTATGAAGATTTGTTTGCCGCTGTTCGTCGATATGTAATGTTAGAGTACATAGTGGTTGGCATTTATTTATTAAGCAGCAGTCAACAGACGATAAATTGTAAATGTATGTTGTTTTTGAGACACAAAGTGTTCACTTTTATTTTCTTTTAAAAATATTTTTATGCATAATTTTTATTGTTATTTTTCTCGTTTCCCAGTGTTTTCTATCAGGTAATGAGTGTGACTCGTTGTATTTATAATATATAAAATTATATATATTTTAATGAAATACGTTGTGTAATACCAAATAATTACATAATTCTATTTTGTGTTTACAATTGTAAGAATTCGAATATTTTTGTTTATTTATGTAAATGTAAGTGTAAGTTCGGTTTAACTGCAACGAAAGTACTGCGAGTAAGAAAAATTAAAAAAAAAAATCAAAATTTTAATTTTTTTTATTATAATGTTTCGAATATTCATCACAAAACATACCTTCTGTAGTATACTAACTAAATTTACAGTTTCTTTTAATTGTTTGTAGTTTTTATACTCGTAGCAAAGTGCGACACTGATCCGTAGGTATACGTAATTAATGGTACATAACATAGGGGCCTTTAAAACATCTAGTTGTTTGAATTATAACAAAAGAAAAAAAAATATTTTTATATAATAATCGACGAAGAATCGATGTATAAATACAAAGAATCTATTTTGTTACGCTTTTTTCGAGTAAGGCATTTTTTATTAAATATAATAAAACATACTAAAAATAAATGAAAAAATAAATAAATTAAATAATGTTACAAGTTTTGACACAGTTTTATCGTCAATATAAATATTTATAAAATATACTTTTATACAAATTTATCGATAAACTTTCAAATAGTTGAGCTAACTTATCTTGTAAAATGAAGGTAGTTTGACATTAGTACTAACACGTTAAGGGACATGTGAACCGAATGTATCCTCGCAGGAACGCCTATTAAATAATTATAAACATTGTACCTGTTTTATAATAACACAATGTAATATGGTCTTCATTGTAATAAATATTTTGGACATCAATTTCGTTTTCTTTTCAACCTCTTGCTAACTAACTTGATACTATTCAAAATAAATTAAATGTAAAAATGGAATGGTTTTCATTAAATGAATGAATTGTGTATTTAGTTGAAATATATTTTTATTGCTGATCAATCCATTAACAAACAACACATAGACTTAGAACCAGGAATAACAAAAATAAATACCTAACCCACGGTATAATAGTCGAACGAAGAAATGCAGGTGTACAATATACATTACAAATATGAATTTTCTTTACACGACGTGTTACATTTGATAGATTGTAGACACATACATTAAATTGTAAATATTAGCGCTCTTACACACGAACGGCACGTTGCCAACGGCAGAGGTCGACGGCAGCCGTCGACTGCCGTCGAGCGCCGTCAGCGACAGTCGACTGCAGCCGTCGACTGCCGTCGAGCGCCGTCAGCGGCAGTCGACTGCAGCCGTCGACTGCCGTCGAGCGCCGTCAGCGGCAGTCGACTGCAGCCGTCGACTGCCGTCGAGCGCCGTCCGCTGCAGTCCGCTGCCGTTGAGAACATGCCGCTCACACGTCGGCTCTCTTAGTAAAGGAGCCAGTTGCAAAATGAATTCCGAAGAAGAAACACTGTTATTGTTTTTACTTCGTCGCCGCCGAGAAAAACGAAAAATAAAAACACGTTCAGTGTGGGTTCAAGAAATACTAATCAATAGAGATCAAGATGGGCATTTTTTTACACTCTATCCACTTTTACGACGAAACGAGCAAAAGTTTTGCATTCGACGGCTGCCGCTGACGGCACTCGACGGCAGTCGACGGCTGCCGTCGACCTCTGCCGTTGGCTACGTGCCGTTCGTGTGTAAGAGCGCTTACAGATAGATCCGAGCGACACGGAGGCATGTATCAAGTGTCTATATATGAATTTGAACTAAAATTGTACTAAACACTAACACCCGAGCGAGGCCGCGGGACAAAAGTATATCTATAGAAAAATATTCTCAATTTTTCCGTGCCAGATGTGAAGTACCGTTCAGAAACCTAGTAAATGCACATTAACACCAGTTATTATAGGAATGTTCGGAATCGCCCGCGGTCGGAGACCTCTGCATCAGTCTGTGAACGAACTGTAAAGCTAGAAGGAATCATTTCACTGTCCGTCTTTTGATCTTTCTCACTTTGCCTGCTTTCGGTCTGTACTTGAGGGACATAGTCTCAACGTCGGGGGGGTGGATGGGGTTGTCGTTGGCATCGCGGTCGGAGTCCAAGCCATTTTCACGGGGGTCGATATCCTCATCCGAGTCACAGTTCCCATTGGTCTCGCGTCGATACTGGAAGTAGGCGACGTCATCGTCTGAGTCAGCGCGACGGGGTCTTATGTTCTGTAGCGATTGGTTCTTTTGTAATGACTGGTTCTTGATCTCTGAGGTGACCTTGCTGCAGTAGTCTTCTCTATCGGATGAGGAGTAGCTCCGGGAGGTGCGGGGGCGGGCTGGAGTGGGGGTGGGGGGCGACAGCCGCGCCTCGGGTCCCCCACCGTATGTCTCTGTGAAGAACCGCCATAGCTCCTCGCTGAGCTGCGCGTGATCGGAGCCAGGTTTGAGGACGTAGGTGGTGACGCCGTCGATTTCCTATTTAAAATAATTTTATTGTATGAATTATGTTTTGAGGCGTGAATAAATGGAGTAAAACTTAACGTAGTGGCTTGTAAAGTATTTTAGATATATAGTACGAATAGTCAAATTTTATGTAATGGGCATGACGACAGTACCAAAAAATACGACGTCACACTATAAAACGTCAGGCGCGTTCCACCTAAGACCCACAATTCAACCGCTGAAAACCACTCAGTAGTCTAGTCGACAAGTTGAAAATGGTCGAAAATAAAGATACTGCTCCTAAAATTATGTGTCATAGCTCATTTTATTCGGAATGACGCCTAGAAAAATGTTCTAAAAGCGTGTTAAGCACATAAAAATTGCAAAAGTTATAAACAATAAATTAAAAGCGTTAGGTGGAACGCGCCTGACGACCATGACGTATTACTGTGACGTCAGAGCCGACGCCATGACACCTGCAGCCGTTTTGTAGCACTCATTGAAAAGAACTAGAATAATAGTTTCAAACTTCCTTAAAGTTAAGTTTATTACCGAAATATAGGTATTTTTGTAAATAGTAAATGTGTACCCATATTATGGAAGAGGTTTTCAAAATCTTTCGTCAGCCCATTGAGGAATTACTGAGGTAGTGCACAGCAGAAAACATTTTGCCCAAAATTTGGAGCAGCCCAATTTTAGAAGTACCTCAACCTTACAGAAGATCACAGCCATATAACACTGCTCTTAAGCAGTGTTCTGTTCCTGTGGCGAGTAAAGTAGAGAGCTCCTAACGAGGATCGGGGCGTAGGATCAGAAGCGCACTGGCAATGCTTCTGGTGTAGCTGGAGTCCCTAAGCTACGATATCCGCTTACCATAAAACGGACTGTACGTTTGTTTGCCACCTTTGTAGTAAATAAAAAATAAGACACATCAATTTAAGTGTTGAATGTTATCAATAGCCATTCACCAAGAAAATAGAATATTTATATTTAATAAAATATGAGTATATGCATGCTCGTTATAGTTAAAGTGCCATCACCTGTTTGGTAACGATAGACGAGTTGTCGACGGGAGGTGGCGGGTGTCGCGACTTGTTCCGTACAAAAGCCTGCCACTGTCTGAACCATTGCATGCTGATCGCGTAAATAGCGCGGGGATGTTCTTGCTCCTGTAAACAATTTTTTTTTTTTTGTTTTATTAGTTTTACTACCTGACTGGTCTTAAAACATAGGTTTGGGTGTATCTATAATTTACGTATATTAAACCTTTCATTATATATACTACTAAATTGATTGACAGAATGTAATTTTTTTTAACATATCATTAATTTCATCAAATTCTGATATTCGTAAATCCGGCTCACGAAGGACCAACTCGGCGGATAATGCAATTACTCCAACATAGGAGACAAAGCCTTCGCGCGGTGGGACACGACCGGTCTTATCGCACTGACGGCGCACCTGGCTCACGCACTTTCCAACAACAAGTATCTCCGATAACTTATTGGGAAGACTCAGTGTAACTTATATTGTAATCGGATTTTATGAATTATGAAACAACTTTTCGGATTTACGTTTCAGTCTGTAATATCCCACTGCTGGGCTTCTTTCCCCACGTAGGAGAAGGATCAGAGCTCAATCCCCCACGCTGCTCCAATGCGGGTAGGCGGATATATTCCTTACTATGAGTAACGATCGCTATCAGATGTATATGTTACCAACCGGGGCCGACGGCTTAACGTGCTCTCCGAGGCACGGTGGGGAGACCCACAAGGACTGCACAAACACCCAGACCACGGCAAACATCTGTATGGCCAATACAAATGTTTGTCATGTGCGGGGATCGAACCCGCAACAGCCAGCGCAACAGTCACAAACCAGTGGTATGACAGTTACGGCAACGCGTTTTCGAATTTGATCGCGGTTTATTATGTTTTTAGATGCCCGATGTTTCGGATACTTTACAGTGACCATGGTCAAGGGAGGACTCTCGTAAAAAGAAAAAGTTTTATTATAATGAGTGAAATTCTTATTATAATGAGTGAAATTACTGAAATTACGAAGTATAGATAGTAAGGAGTCCGAACGGTATAGGCTTTTCGATAGAATTCACGGTATAAATGTAACCAGTTATTTAGTTCTCTTTTCTGCCACTTGCTAGTGGCTGCGCTAGAAGCACGTATAAAGTATCGATGCCATCGCATTGGCTCGCGAATCTTGATTTTAATTGGTTTAAACGAGTACCCTATAATCAGCTGTTGAACAGTGGCGCTCTTCGGCAAAAATTAGAATTAACAGGTGTCAGTTAGTAGTCGTCTAAATTGAGACCATTTGTTTAACATTACGTTCGGACTCGTTCCTATGTATAGTTCGTGGTAGTTATGATCACCTGGAACATGGCGTGCAGGTCCGCGAAGGCCGCCAGCTCGCGCGCGCGCCGCGCCCGCAGCCGCTGCGCCGCGCGCGCGCACACGCCGCACTCGTGCGCGTGCGACACGGCCGGCCCGCCGCCGAACCTGCGCGATCGCATTCACACTGTTATTTTACGCATTTGTCAAATTATTTGATCGTGTGCGAGCTTGTTTGATGTGTTTGTTATATGAAAACATGAAGTTTGACAAATTTTTTGATCGTTTACAGGGCCCTTTAGTGTCCGGCCGAAGCTGGCCGCCGGACTTGGTGTATTTTAATTGACTTCAAAAAAGGAGGGAGGTTCTCATTTTAATGTATTTTTTATGTGTGACTGTCTGTTACCTAATAAACTTTTTAACTTTTAAACAAAAAATCAAAAACCTTTGGAAGTGGCGTGCAAAAAAGTATATTTTCTATTCTATTACAACTATAAAATGTGTATTCTATTGCACGGGTATGTCTGCTAAAACACACGTCTGCCTGGGAGTGTTCATATTTATGTGAATTAGTATGTTTGTACATTTGTTTGTATGTGTCTGTGTTAGTGAAAATCAGAAATAACTTAGGCTTTTTTTGTCACTTAACAAATAATAATGGTAATGATAGTTAGTGGTGTACGCACGTGTCCCTGAGGAAGTCCCAGAGCGGCTGCGGCAGGCGCGCGGCGAGCGCGGGCAGGTGCGGCGCGCGCTCGGGCCGCACGCCGCCGTGCACGCAATAATAATGGTAATGATAGTTAGTGGTGTACGCACGTGTCCCTGAGGAAGTCCCAGAGCGGCTGCGGCAGGCGCGCGGCGAGCGCGGGCAGGTGCGGCGCGCGCTCGGGCCGCACGCCGCCGTGCACGCAATAATAATGGTAATGATAGTTAGTGGTGTACGCACGTGTCCCTGAGGAAGTCCCAGAGCGGCTGCGGCAGGCGCGCGGCGAGCGCGGGCAGGTGCGGCGCGCGCTCGGGCCGCACGCCGCCGTGCACGCAATAATAATGGTAATGATAGTTAGTGGTGTACGCACGTGTCCCTGAGGAAGTCCCAGAGCGGCTGCGGCAGGCGCGCGGCGAGCGCGGGCAGGTGCGGCGCGCGCTCGGGCCGCACGCCGCCGTGCACGCAATAATAATGGTAATGATAGTTAGTGGTGTACGCACGTGTCCCTGAGGAAGTCCCAGAGCGGCTGCGGCAGGCGCGCGGCGAGCGCGGGCAGGTGCGGCGCGCGCTCGGGCCGCACGCCGCCGTGCACGCAATAATAATGGTAATGATAGTTAGTGGTGTACGCACGTGTCCCTGAGGAAGTCCCAGAGCGGCTGCGGCAGGCGCGCGGCGAGCGCGGGCAGGTGCGGCGCGCGCTCGGGCCGCACGCCGCCGTGCACGCAATAATAATGGTAATGATAGTTAGTGGTGTACGCACGTGTCCCTGAGGAAGTCCCAGAGCGGCTGCGGCAGGCGCGCGGCGAGCGCGGGCAGGTGCGGCGCGCGCTCGGGCCGCACGCCGCCGTGCACGCAATAATAATGGTAATGATAGTTAGTGGTGTACGCACGTGTCCCTGAGGAAGTCCCAGAGCGGCTGCGGCAGGCGCGCGGCGAGCGCGGGCAGGTGCGGCGCGCGCTCGGGCCGCACGCCGCCGTGCACGCAATAATAATGGTAATGATAGTTAGTGGTGTACGCACGTGTCCCTGAGGAAGTCCCAGAGCGGCTGCGGCAGGCGCGCGGCGAGCGCGGGCAGGTGCGGCGCGCGCTCGGGCCGCACGCCGCCGTGCACGCAATAATAATGGTAATGATAGTTAGTGGTGTACGCACGTGTCCCTGAGGAAGTCCCAGAGCGGCTGCGGCAGGCGCGCGGCGAGCGCGGGCAGGTGCGGCGCGCGCTCGGGCCGCACGCCGCCGTGCACGCAATAATAATGGTAATGATAGTTAGTGGTGTACGCACGTGTCCCTGAGGAAGTCCCAGAGCGGCTGCGGCAGGCGCGCGGCGAGCGTGGGCAGGTGCGGCGCGCACTCGGGCCGCACGCCGCCGTGCACGCAATAATAATGGTAATGATAGTTAGTGGTGTACGCACGTGTCCCTGAGGAAGTCCCAGAGCGGCTGCGGCAGGCGCGCAGCGAGCGCGGGCAGGTGCGGCGCGCGCTCGGGCCGCACGCCGCCGTGCACGCAATAATAATGGTAATGATAGTTAGTGGTGTACGCACGTGTCCCTGAGGAAGTCCCAGAGCGGCTGCGGCAGGCGCGCGGCGAGCGCGGGCAGGTGCGGCGCGCGCTCGGGCCGCACGCCGCCGTGCACGCAATAATAATGGTAATGATAGTTAGTGGTGTACGCACGTGTCCCTGAGGAAGTCTCAGAGCGGCTGCGGCAGGCGCGCAGCGAGCGCGGGCAGGTGCGGCGCGCGCTCGGGCCGCACGCCGCCGTGCACGCAATAATAATGGTAATGATAGTTAGTGGTGTACGCACGTGTCCCTGAGGAAGTCCCAGAGCGGCTGCGGCAGGCGCGCGGCGAGCGCGGGCAGGTGCGGCGCGCGCTCGGGCCGCACGCCGCCGTGCACGCAATAATAATGGTAATGATAGTTAGTGGTGTACGCACGTGTCCCTGAGGAAGTCCCAGAGCGGCTGCGGCAGGCGCGCAGCGAGCGCGGGCAGGTGCGGCGCGCGCTCGGACCGCACGCCGCCGTGCACGCAATAATAATGGTAATGATAGTTAGTGGTGTACGCACGTGTCCCTGAGGAAGTCCCAGAGCGGCTGCGGCAGGCGCGCGGCGAGCGCGGGCAGGTGCGGCGCGCGCTCGGGCCGCACGCCGCCGTGCACGCAATAATAATGGTAATGATAGTTAGTGGTGTACGCACGTGTCCCTGAGGAAGTCTCAGAGCGGCTGCGGCAGGCGCGCAGCGAGCGCGGGCAGGTGCGGCGCGCGCTCGGGCCGCACGCCGCCGTGCACGCAATAATAATGGTAATGATAGTTAGTGGTGTACGCACGTGTCCCTGAGGAAGTCCCAGAGCGGCTGCGGCAGGCGCGCGGCGAGCGCGGGCAGGTGCGGCGCGCGCTCGGGCCGCACGCCGCCGTGCACGCAATAATAATGGTAATGATAGTTAGTGGTGTACGCACGTGTCCCTGAGGAAGTCCCAGAGCGGCTGCGGCAGGCGCGCGGCGAGCGCGGGCAGGTGCGGCGCGCGCTCGGGCCGCACGCCGCCGTGCACGCAATAATAATGGTAATGATAGTTAGTGGTGTACGCACGTGTCCCTGAGGAAGTCCCAGAGCGGCTGCGGCAGGCGCGCGGCGAGCGCGGGCAGGTGCGGCGCGCACTCGGGCCGCACGCCGCCGTGCACGCAATAATAATGGTAATGATAGTTAGTGGTGTACGCACGTGTCCCTGAGGAAGTCCCAGAGCGGCTGCGGCAGGCGCGCAGCGAGCGCGGGCAGGTGCGGCGCGCGCTCGGGCCGCACGCCGCCGTGCACGCAATAATAATGGTAATGATAGTTAGTGGTGTACGCACGTGTCCCTGAGGAAGTCCCAGAGCGGCTGCGGCAGGCGCGCGGCGAGCGCGGGCAGGTGCGGCGCGCGCTCGGGCCGCACGCCGCCGTGCACGCAATAATAATGGTAATGATAGTTAGTGGTGTACGCACGTGTCCCTGAGGAAGTCTCAGAGCGGCTGCGGCAGGCGCGCAGCGAGCGCGGGCAGGTGCGGCGCGCGCTCGGGCCGCACGCCGCCGTGCACGCAATAATAATGGTAATGATAGTTAGTGGTGTACGCACGTGTCCCTGAGGAAGTCCCAGAGCGGCTGCGGCAGGCGCGCGGCGAGCGCGGGCAGGTGCGGCGCGCGCTCGGGCCGCACGCCGCCGTGCACGCAATAATAATGGTAATGATAGTTAGTGGTGTACGCACGTGTCCCTGAGGAAGTCCCAGAGCGGCTGCGGCAGGCGCGCGGCGAGCGCGGGCAGGTGCGGCGCGCGCTCGGGCCGCACGCCGCCGTGCACGCAATAATAATGGTAATGATAGTGGTGTACGCACGTGTCCCTGAGGAAGTCCCAGAGCGGCTGCGGCAGGCGCGCGGCGAGCGCGGGCAGGTGCGGCGCGCGCTCGGGCCGCACGCCGCCGTGCACGCAATAATAATGGTAATGATAGTTAGTGGTGTACGCACGTGTCCCTGAGGAAGTCCCAGAGCGGCTGCGGCAGGCGCGCGGCGAGCGCGGGCAGGTGCGGCGCGCGCTCGGGCCGCACGCCGCCGTGCACGCAATAATAATGGTAATGATAGTTAGTGGTGTACGCACGTGTCCCTGAGGAAGTCCCAGAGCGGCTGCGGCAGGCGCGCGGCGAGCGCGGGCAGGTGCGGCGCGCGCTCGGGCCGCACGCCGCCGTGCACGCAATAATAATGGTAATGATAGTTAGTGGTGTACGCACGTGTCCCTGAGGAAGTCCCAGAGCGGCTGCGGCAGGCGCGCAGCGAGCGCGGGCAGGTGCGGCGCGCGCTCGGGCCGCACGCCGCCGTGCACGCAATAATAATGGTAATGATAGTTAGTGGTGTACGCACGTGTCCCTGAGGAAGTCCCAGAGCGGCTGCGGCAGGCGCGCGGCGAGCGCGGGCAGGTGCGGCGCGCGCTCGGGCCGCACGCCGCCGTGCACGCAATAATAATGGTAATGATAGTTAGTGGTGTACGCACGTGTCCCTGAGGAAGTCCCAGAGCGGCTGCGGCAGGCGCGCAGCGAGCGCGGGCAGGTGCGGCGCGCGCTCGGGCCGCACGCCGCCGTGCACGCAATAATAATGGTAATGATAGTTAGTGGTGTACGCACGTGTCCCTGAGGAAGTCCCAGAGCGGCTGCGGCAGGCGCGCGGCGAGCGCGGGCAGGTGCGGCGCGCGCTCGGGCCGCACGCCGCCGTGCACGCAATAATAATGGTAATGATAGTTAGTGGTGTACGCACGTGTCCCTGAGGAAGTCCCAGAGCGGCTGCGGCAGGCGCGCGGCGAGCGCGGGCAGGTGCGGCGCGCGCTCGGGCCGCACGCCGCCGTGCACGCAATAATAATGGTAATGATAGTTAGTGGTGTACGCACGTGTCCCTGAGGAAGTCCCAGAGCGGCTGCGGCAGGCGCGCGGCGAGCGCGGGCAGGTGCGGCGCGCGCTCGGGCCGCACGCCGCCGTGCACGCAATAATAATGGTAATGATAGTTAGTGGTGTACGCACGTGTCCCTGAGGAAGTCCCAGAGCGGCTGCGGCAGGCGCGCGGCGAGCGCGGGCAGGTGCGGCGCGCGCTCGGGCCGCACGCCGCCGTGCACGCAATAATAATGGTAATGATAGTTAGTGGTGTACGCACGTGTCCCTGAGGAAGTCCCAGAGCGGCTGCGGCAGGCGCGCGGCGAGCGCGGGCAGGTGCGGCGCGCGCTCGGGCCGCACGCCGCCGTGCACGCAATAATAATGGTAATGATAGTTAGTGGTGTACGCACGTGTCCCTGAGGAAGTCCCAGAGCGGCTGCGGCAGGCGCGCGGCGAGCGCGGGCAGGTGCGGCGCGCGCTCGGGCCGCACGCCGCCGTGCACGCACACGAAGTCGCTGTTGTCGATGGGGCCCGGCTCCGCCCACGTGTTGAACCTGACACGAGCACACGTTCAATGATGACCGACTGTAACCGTCCGGCGACCCGCAATGGAGCAGCGCGGTCAATTGCACTCCGATCATTCTTTTATTATTATATTGAAAGAGGGGCTTATGCCCAGCGGTGGGATGTACGGGCTGAATCGTGGTCGTGATTGTAAAAAAATATACGTTTTTCGAAAAATATTTTTACATAGATGCACATTCAATAAATATAAAGTAAGAATATATGACAACCACTCTGGTGTAGTAGTGTGAGTAGTCGACTAAAGCACCGACGGTTTGCGGGTTCGATTCCCGCTCGGGATGGATGTTTGTATTTGTACAAATATTTCTTTCCGGTTTGAATGTCTGTCCTTGTGGGTCTTCCCATCGTGAATCGGAGAGCACGTTAAGCTGTCGGTTTATACCTAATAGCGATTGTTACCCATAGTATAGAAACGTATCCGCCAATCCGTAGTGAAACAGTCGTGGTCTGATCAAGCTCCGATCCTTCTCCTACGTGGAGAAAGACGCCTAATCCCCAGCATTGGGATGTAACAGGCTAAATGCAAGAATACACAACAGTACAAGCGGAGATTGTCCTGGCGAAATAACAGCTATCAAATTTGATTGCTGACATACCGATATCAGCGCCACCTAGCGGGTCCGATTGTTTTCGAACCATCCATGAACACATTGAAATGGACACACGAACTTTCAACCAAATGAGTCCCGCCGTTTAGAAGTAATTAGGTAACAAACATGATTGCTGACATACCGATATCAGCGCCACCTAGCGGGTCCGATTGTTTTCAAACCATCCATGAACACATTGAAATGGACACACGAACTTTCAACCAAATGAGTCCCGCCGTTTAGAAGTAATTAGGTGACAAACACACTCAGTGAAGAAATATAATATTTAACTATTTACAATAAATTAGACTAATCTTTATAAAACTCACTTATTAATCCATTGCTTTGAAATGTAGAATTTTAGGTCATTAGGCTCCGAACTTGCATTTTCTAGTATTTCCGCTGCTTTCTGCCGCAATATTGTCATTTGTGGGTTTACTTTTCTGTAATAGTAATTTACACTGTTAAAAATTGGAATACCCAACAAATACAAACAAAAAATTCACCCTTAATCTGACTGTTAAAATTGTGGGTTGCGTGCGTGTCTATAATAATAATTTGCTATCATGAGTATGTTATATGAATACGTATAACACATTTAACTGAAGTAGGGCACAGCAAAATATTCTGCTCAAAATCTAGAGTAACCCGATTGGGGAAGTACCTCGACCTTACAGAAGATCAGAGCTAAATAGTTCTACTTTCAAGCAGTGTTGTTTTCCTACGCCGAGGTGGTGTTGCAAGCGTCTATAATAATAGCTTACCATTAGGTGAGTAGTACGGTTGTTTGCCGACCTAGTTGTATATATAAAAAAAATACTACGCATGTTAGCGACTAAGCCTCATGTGTACGTGCGTGTAGTTGTACATATAGTGTAGAAACACCCAATTTTATTTTACATGATTATATTGTAACTAATTACTTGAATAGTGTAGGTGTCGTGTACTTTTAGTGACCGTGTAGAGTGCGACACGCTCACCGGTAGAACAGCACGTAGGCCTCGCAGGCGGCCAGGTGGTGCGGCGCACGTGTAGTGTGTACAGTGTGCAGTGTGCGACACGCTCACCGGTAGAACAGCACGTAGGCCTCGCAGGCGGCCAGGTGGTGCGGCGCACGTGTAGTGTGTACAGTGTGCAGTGTGCGACACGCTCACCGGTAGAACAGCACGTAGGCCTCGCAGGCGGCCAGGTGGTGCGGCGCACGTGTAGTGTGTACAGTGTGCAGTGTGCGACACGCTCACCGGTAGAACAGCACGTAGGCCTCGCAGGCGGCCAGGTGGTGCGGCGCACGTGTAGTGTGTACAGTGTGCAGTGTGCGACACGCTCACCGGTAGAACAGCACGTAGGCCTCGCAGGCGGCCAGGTGGTGCGGCGCACGTGTGGTGTGTACAGTGTGCAGTGTGCGACACGCTCACCGGTAGAACAGCACGTAGGCCTCGCAGGCGGCCAGGTGGTGCGGCGCACATGTAGTGTGTACAGTGTGCGACACGCTCACCGGTAGAACAGCACGTAGGCCTCGCAGGCGGCCAGGTGGTGCGGCGCACGTGTAGTGTGTACAGTGTGCAGTGTGCGACACGCTCACCGGTAGAACAGCACGTAGGCCTCGCAGGCGGCCAGGTGGTGCGGCGCACGTGTAGTGTGTACAGTGTGCAGTGTGCGACACGCTCACCGGTAGAACAGCACGTAGGCCTCGCAGGCGGCCAGGTGGTGCGGCGCGCGTGTAGTGTGTACAGTGTGCAGTGTGCGACACGCTCACCGGTAGAACAGCACGTAGGCCTGGCAGGCGGCCAGGTGGTGCGGCGCACGTGTAGTGTGTACAGTGTGCGACACGCTCACCGGTAGAACAGCACGTAGGCCTCGCAGGCGGCCAGGTGGTGCGGCGCACGTGTGGTGTGTACAGTGTGCAGTGTGCGACACGCTCACCGGTAGAACAGCACGTAGGCCTCGCAGGCGGCCAGGTGGTGCGGCGCACGTGTGGTGTGTACAGTGTGCAGTGTGCGACACGCTCACCGGTAGAACAGCACGTAGGCCTCGCAGGCGGCCAGGTGGTGCGGCGCACGTGTAGTGTGTACAGTGTGCAGTGTGCGACACGCTCACCGGTAGAACAGCACGTAGGCCTCGCAGGCGGCCAGGTGGTGCGGCGCACGTGTAGTGTGTACAGTGTGCGACACGCTCACCGGTAGAACAGCACGTAGGCCTCGCAGGCGGCCAGGTGGTGCGGCGCACGTGTAGTGTGTACAGTGTGCAGTGTGCGACACGCTCACCGGTAGAACAGCACGTAGGCCTCGCAGGCGGCCAGGTGGTGCGGCGCACGTGTAGTGTGTACAGTGTGCAGTGTGCGACACGCTCACCGGTAGAACAGCACGTAGGCCTCGCAGGCGGCCAGGTGGTGCGGCGCACGTGTAGTGTGTACAGTGTGCAGTGTGCGACACGCTCACCGGTAGAACAGCACGTAGGCCTCGCAGGCGGCCAGGTGGTGCGGCGCACGTGTAGTGTGTACAGTGTGCAGTGTGCGACACGCTCACCGGTAGAACAGCACGTAGGCCTCGCAGGCGGCCAGGTGGTGCGGCGCACGTGTGGTGTGTACAGTGTGCAGTGTGCGACACGCTCACCGGTAGAACAGCACGTAGGCCTCGCAGGCGGCCAGGTGGTGCGGCGCACGTGTAGTGTGTACAGTGTGCAGTGTGCGACACGCTCACCGGTAGAACAGCACGTAGGCCTCGCAGGCGGCCAGGTGGTGCGGCGCACGTGTAGTGTGTACAGTGTGCGACACGCTCACCGGTAGAACAGCACGTAGGCCTCGCAGGCGGCCAGGTGGTGCGGCGCACGTGTAGTGTGTACAGTGTGCAGTGTGCGACACGCTCACCGGTAGAACAGCACGTAGGCCTGGCAGGCGGCCAGGTGGTGCGGCGCACGTGTAGTGTGTACAGTGTGCAGTGTGCGACACGCTCACCGGTAGAACAGCACGTAGGCCTCGCAGGCGGCCAGGTGGTGCGGCGCACGTGTAGTGTGTACAGTGTGCAGTGTGCGACACGCTCACCGGTAGAACAGCACGTAGGCCTCGCAGGCGGCCAGGTGGTGCGGCGCACGTGTAGTGTGTACAGTGTGCAGTGTGCGACACGCTCACCGGTAGAACAGCACGTAGGCCTCGCAGGCGGCCAGGTGGTGCGGCGCACGTGTAGTGTGTACAGTGTGCAGTGTGCGACACGCTCACCGGTAGAACAGCACGTAGGCCTCGCAGGCGGCCAGGTGGTGCGGCGCACGTGTGGTGTGTACAGTGTGCAGTGTGCGACACGCTCACCGGTAGAACAGCACGTAGGCCTCGCAGGCGGCCAGGTGGTGCGGCGCACGTGTAGTGTGTACAGTGTGCAGTGTGCGACACGCTCACCGGTAGAACAGCACGTAGGCCTCGCAGGCGGCCAGGTGGTGCGGCGCACGTGTAGTGTGTACAGTGTGCAGTGTGCGACACGCTCACCGGTAGAACAGCACGTAGGCCTCGCAGGCGGCCAGGTGGTGCGGCGCACGTGTGGTGTGTACAGTGTGCAGTGTGCGACACGCTCACCGGTAGAACAGCACGTAGGCCTCGCAGGCGGCCAGGTGGTGCGGCGCACGTGTAGTGTGTACAGTGTGCAGTGTGCGACACGCTCACCGGTAGAACAGCACGTAGGCCTCGCAGGCGGCCAGGTGGTGCGGCGCCAGCGGCGCGACGGCCGCGTCGTCGAAGGCCACCCAGCGGCCGTCGGCGGCGCGCGCGGCGCACGTGTAGTGTCCGCCGCCCGCCGTGCCCGCGTGGCAGATCACCGCGCACAGCGAGTAGCGGCTCACCTTCGACGTGCACTCTGAACGACAATTCATTTTTTTACTTCTACTTGTTAGAAATATGACGCCGCGTTGGCGCAGCGGTCACAGCACTGGATTGCGATTGGCTGTTGCGCGGGCGGTTACGGGTTCGATCCCCGCACGCGACAACATTTGTATTGGCCATACAGATGTTTGACGTGGTCTGGGTGTTTGTGCAGTCTTTCCTTGTGGGGTCTCCCCACCGTGCCTCGGAGCGCACGTTAAGCCGTCGGTCCCAGTTGTTATCATGTACACCTGATAGCGATCGTTACTCATAGTAGGGAATATATCCGCCAACCCGCATTGGAGCAGCGTGGTGGATTAGGCTCCGATCCTTCTCCTACATGGGGAAGAGGCCTATGCCCAACAGTGGGATATTACAGGCTGAATCGTGATCGTCGTGTTAGAAATATATAAACTAAAATTAATTATCGTGTGACAAAATTGTACTGGTAGTTACTATGTCTTCATATATTTTTAAAATCTATTTTCTCTGTCATTCTCTGTAAAGCATATAATGACTAGTATAATAAGTTAGTACTGTATATTCCTTTAATCTATAATTCTCTATTATTAAACTTGTATTAACACTTTATCGCTGTTTCACTGCCCCATGCTGCCACTATGTGGTTCCGAGCAGCTCCAGTTGGAAATGAAAAATCGATTCGATTCGCTAGAAACCACTAGCGACATGGGCGAAACAATCGATAACGTTGTGAAGACGGTGTGTACACTGGGTCTCAGACACATTTCGCCGACGAGATCAGTGAAGTAATCCAAACTTTCTCATAAAACCTTGGATTTGATCGAGGTGAAGGTGCGAGATGCCCATTGCCCAAGCAGCTTCGCCAGAACAGAAGGCTCATTCCAGAGGGTATGGAAACTCAAACACAAGAGATATCACAGAGAAATTTTATGAACAGCCGTACTCGTCGAACGCAAACATGTCTTAAACTCGGGACACAGAGATCCACGTGCAACATTGTTGTGCTTTTTATCCGGGATATATAGAAGTCAACGAGATTGGTGTAGTGCTGAAGCAGCTTCAAAGTTGTCCTCTGTGGGATGACTAAATTACGACTGAGCTTACTGCAGCAGGAAGACCTATCCTAACAGCCATGGCGAGGTTGTTAATGCAATTTTTCACCAATGTACCACTGCGAAAGCGTAGTCCAGGAGTGTAGGTGTGCTGGTTTTCATAAGAAAATATTCTTTTTCGAAGAATCACAGACCGTTCTCACTTACTAACCACATCTATGAGCTGTTTTCAAGGGTAGTTACGAATTTTCTCGTTACAAGAATCGACGAATTCCAACTACAGGAACAGGCTAGGTTTTAAAATGGCTACAGCACCGTAGACCACGTCCATACTGTTTATAAAAAATATTGAAGAGTATAATTAGCCACTGTGTAAAACCTTTGGCTGTCGAGACCTGAGCTGCCCTGCATTCACTGATGTATATACGACGCGGTGACGAAGACCGTCCAAATCCAAGAACAAGGAACGAGAGCCATTTTCCTCTGTCCAGCTAGACCTAAAACTTTCGAGAAGGAAACCGATAAGAGGATTTGGCTTTAGCAAGTCTTCACATTAAAGAGTCCGCATAACGTCTTCGAGCAATGTCCTGTCAATATAATGTTGACCTATGGTGCCAAGACGTGGACAATGACAATAGGACAAGTCCAGAAGTTCCAAAGACTTTAATTAAGTCACTCACGCGCTATGGAAAGGACTATTCTTGAAGTCTCTCTCAAAGATAGGAGAAAAAATTAGACTATCGGCGACAGAAAGAAAGTAACTGATATAGCGCGTAGAATCAGTAAGTGGAAGTGGCAGTGGACTTGTCACGTGCGTCACCGGACCAATAACCTTTGAAGCAGACGTGTCCTGGAGAGGAGAAAACGTGTTGGCAAACGCAGTCAACACGAGCTCTCAGACCGCTGGACTGGATGTCGAGGATTGTGGAGAACCGTGATGTTTGACGTAAACTTGCCTTTGTCCAGCAGTGGTCTATTACAGACTGAAACTTATCAACAGATACAGAGTGGGGTTCGCTTAAAGGTGACTTCTTTTAGGATACGCGGCCGCCTTGCCGTGGTACAGGTCTTTAAGGTTTAACAAGATCATACTTTAAATGATTAGATAAAAAAACTCACCTTTATGAGTATACGGCGCCATATTCAAGTCATTAATGGGAAAAGACACCCGCGCCGCGACCTTCGCACTAAACATCAGTTCGTGACGAAACCTCTTGAGATGAACGCACAACACTTCCGGTAGACGGATCACGCCTGACATTTTTACACCGTTGCGGAGTTTGTTACAGCGGGAACAACTGAAATTAATCAGTTAATAAGTATTTTTATTACATAGGTCATAAATGGAGTACATACTGAAAAAGATATAAGAAGTGAAATAACTAAATTAAATGAATTTTGAGTTTTGTTTGAGAACAATTTTCAAAAGAGTTGGTATGTTTTTGAAGTAGAACTTTCCTAAATGTTAATTTAATGAAAAGCTGACAAATTCCAACAAAACTAAACATATCTTCTCTACGAAATAAAAGACAAGATTACTCGTTAAAATTCTGTTTAAAGAGAGTGGTAATTATAGAAACTAGATCTAATTTGAACACAAATGTTTCTAGTTTCCTCAATATTGTATTTAGGTTTATTTATCGGAGGTACCAAGGAGGCTAGGTAGGTTCTTATAGCACAATCCATACTATATTCTGTTGAGTAATTTCTTTGACACTTTTTTGGTGAAAAACTTTAAAAATATTACAACTTACCTATACATGTTATCTCCTTTGAGCTCGTCAGCACTAAAGAAAGCGGCGAGGCAGTCTTGTAGAGACACCACGGGTCCGTAGAACCAAGACCTTAACCAACTCAATAGCCACCAGATCTGTAAGAAATATATTAACTGAGAAGCTAGAACATGGATGGACGGAGATTTACACTAATGTCGAGATTTTCTAAGTACGCTCTAAAAAGGACGCACGAATAAAGGATTTGTTCATATTTGTCGTAATATGTAGTCTATGGGATGGCTGATAGTTAGTTAGGCAGTCTAAAAAAGACGTAAGATTTTTACACAGTATATCATTGAAACAGAGCATTAAGTCACGTCTTTGCAAAATGAAATCCTATTTAGCTGAGAAAGACGCTTATGCCCAGCAGTGGGATGCTACAGGGTGAATCAATCAATCAACCAATCAATCATGAAATAAAATTATAATTGGCTGATAAATTAAGGAAAATTTATCGGTGTGTGAGATAAATCAATCAGTTAAAAAAGAAGAAATAGACACGGGTATTAATCGTTTGTTCGCAATTGAAAAAAAAAACTGACTTCAATTACATCGATAAGAAATAAAACGTAGGTAGACGAAAAAATAGTCAAGTAAATATACATTACTAGCAATAGTTCAAAAAGTGCTCATCATATCTTGATCAAATTTAAATGGGAACACATGACAAGTACCAGCTTTCGAGTCGAAATGAGAACCTCCTCCTTTACTGAAGTCGGTTAACAAGACATTAGTATGCACTCACCCAAGATTCCTGCGCATGCGCATGTGAAGTATGCGGTGTATGGCTGAGAGGTGGTTGTTGGCAGCGCAGCATGGCCAGGTGTTCTCGAGACGGGATGGGCAGCGACAGGTCTTGGAACGTCTCCACGCGCGTAGATACCTGCGGGATATCGGCGTTGTTAAACGCTTAGCAAGTTTCAATATCAAGTAGTAATTTTTTTTATAACTATTTTTTAAATTATTTTGCCCAAAAGTTGGAGCAGTCTGACTGGGAATGTACTTCAACTTTACAGAAGACCACAGCTAAATTGTCATCAAACACATGAGGTTATATTTCTTAAGCCGGATCTTAGACTAGCCGGAACTTAAACTAAGTTGGACGACGCTTTAGCGAAACGGTTACAGCCCTGACTTACGACCTTTGCGCTGGCGGTTGTGGGTTCGATATATAATTTATGTGGAATAATTGTGAGGTTTTTTCTAAAAAGGGAGGCAAACATCTTAAACCTTAGCGTATTAATACATAGATTAGTAGAAGAACTGACCCGGTCGCAGATGAGGCACTGCACGGAGGACAGCAGCTTGCCGTCGAACACGTCCGACACTATGCTGCGGTAGCGCGCAGTATTAATATATAGATTAGTAGAAGTAACTCACCCGGTCGCAGATGAGGCACTGCACGGAGGACAGCAGCTTGCCGTCGAACACGTCCGACACTATGCTGCGGTAGCGCGCAGTATTAATATATAGATTAGTAGAAGTAACTCACCCGGTCGCAGATGAGGCACTGCACGGAGGACAGCAGCTTGCCGTCGAACACGTCCGACACTATGCTGCGGTAGCGCGCAGTATTAATATATAGATTAGTAGAAGTAACTCACCCGGTCGCAGATGAGGCACTGCACGGAGGACAGCAGCTTGCCGTCGAACACGTCCGACACTATGCTGCGGTAGCGCGCAGTATTAATATATAGATTAGTAGAAGTAACTCACCCGGTCGCAGATGAGGCACTGCACGGAGGACAGCAGCTTGCCGTCGAACACGTCCGACACTATGCTGCGGTAGCGCGCAGTATTAATATATAGATTAGTAGAAGTAACTCACCCGGTCGCAGATGAGGCACTGCACGGAGGACAGCAGCTTGCCGTCGAACACGTCCGACACTATGCTGCGGTAGCGCGCAGTATTAATATATAGATTAGTAGAAGTAACTCACCCGGTCGCAGATGAGGCACTGCACGGAGGACAGCAGCTTGCCGTCGAACACGTCCGACACTATGCTGCGGTAGCGCGCAGTATTAATATATAGATTAGTAGAAGTAACTCACCCGGTCGCAGATGAGGCACTGCACGGAGGACAGCAGCTTGCCGTCGAACACGTCCGACACTATGCTGCGGTAGCGCGCAGTATTAATATATAGATTAGTAGAAGTAACTCACCCGGTCGCAGATGAGGCACTGCACGGAGGACAGCAGCTTGCCGTCGAACACGTCCGACACTATGCTGCGGTAGCGCGCAGTATTAATATATAGATTAGTAGAAGTAACTCACCCGGTCGCAGATGAGGCACTGCACGGAGGACAGCAGCTTGCCGTCGAACACGTCCGACACTATGCTGCGGTAGCGCGCAGTATTAATATATAGATTAGTAGAAGTAACTCACCCGGTCGCAGATGAGGCACTGCACGGAGGACAGCAGCTTGCCGTCGAACACGTCCGACACTATGCTGCGGTAGCGCGCAGTATTAATATATAGATTAGTAGAAGTAACTCACCCGGTCGCAGATGAGGCACTGCACGGAGGACAGCAGCTTGCCGTCGAACACGTCCGACACTATGCTGCGGTAGCGCGCAGTATTAATATATAGATTAGTAGAAGTAACTCACCCGGTCGCAGATGAGGCACTGCACGGAGGACAGCAGCTTGCCGTCGAACACGTCCGACACTATGCTGCGGTAGCGCGCAGTATTAATATATAGATTAGTAGAAGTAACTCACCCGGTCGCAGATGAGGCACTGCACGGAGGACAGCAGCTTGCCGTCGAACACGTCCGACACTATGCTGCGGTAGCGCGCAGTATTAATATATAGATTAGTAGAAGTAACTCACCCGGTCGCAGATGAGGCACTGCACGGAGGACAGCAGCTTGCCGTCGAACACGTCCGACACTATGCTGCGGTAGCGCGCAGTGTTAATATATAGATTAGTAGAAGTAACTCACCCGGTCGCAGATGAGGCACTGCACGGAGGACAGCAGCTTGCCGTCGAACACGTCCGACACTATGCTGCGGTAGCGCGCAGTATTAATATATAGATTAGTAGAAGTAACTCACCCGGTCGCAGATGAGGCACTGCACGGAGGACAGCAGCTTGCCGTCGAACACGTCCGACACTATGCTGCGGTAGCGCGCAGTATTAATATATAGATTAGTAGAAGTAACTCACCCGGTCGCAGATGAGGCACTGCACGGAGGACAGCAGCTTGCCGTCGAACACGTCCGACACTATGCTGCGGTAGCGCGCAGTATTAATATATAGATTAGTAGAAGTAACTCACCCGGTCGCAGATGAGGCACTGCACGGAGGACAGCAGCTTGCCGTCGAACACGTCCGACACTATGCTGCGGTAGCGCGCAGTATTAATATATAGATTAGTAGAAGTAACTCACCCGGTCGCAGATGAGGCACTGCACGGAGGACAGCAGCTTGCCGTCGAACACGTCCGACACTATGCTGCGGTAGCGCGCAGTATTAATATATAGATTAGTAGAAGTAACTCACCCGGTCGCAGATGAGGCACTGCACGGAGGACAGCAGCTTGCCGTCGAACACGTCCGACACTATGCTGCGGTAGCGCGCAGTATTAATATATAGATTAGTAGAAGTAACTCACCCGGTCGCAGATGAGGCACTGCACGGAGGACAGCAGCTTGCCGTCGAACACGTCCGACACTATGCTGCGGTAGCGCGCAGTATTAATATATAGATTAGTAGAAGTAACTCACCCGGTCGCAGATGAGGCACTGCACGGAGGACAGCAGCTTGCCGTCGAACACGTCCGACACTATGCTGCGGTAGCGCGCAGTATTAATATATAGATTAGTAGAAGTAACTCACCCGGTCGCAGATGAGGCACTGCACGGAGGACAGCAGCTTGCCGTCGAACACGTCCGACACTATGCTGCGGTAGCGCGCAGTATTAATATATAGATTAGTAGAAGTAACTCACCCGGTCGCAGATGAGGCACTGCACGGAGGACAGCAGCTTGCCGTCGAACACGTCCGACACTATGCTGCGGTAGCGCGCAGTATTAATATATAGATTAGTAGAAGTAACTCACCCGGTCGCAGATGAGGCACTGCACGGAGGACAGCAGCTTACCGTCGAACACGTCCGACACTATGCTGCGGTAGCGCGCAGTATTAATATATAGATTAGTAGAAGTAACTCACCCGGTCGCAGATGAGGCACTGCACGGAGGACAGCAGCTTGCCGTCGAACACGTCCGACACTATGCTGCGGTAGCGCGCAGTATTAATATATAGATTAGTAGAAGTAACTCACCCGGTCGCAGATGAGGCACTGCACGGAGGACAGCAGCTTGCCGTCGAACACGTCCGACACTATGCTGCGGTAGCGCGCAGTATTAATATATAGATTAGTAGAAGTAACTCACCCGGTCGCAGATGAGGCACTGCACGGAGGACAGCAGCTTGCCGTCGAACACGTCCGACACTATGCTGCGGTAGCGCGCAGTGCCCGAGCCGTCGCCACTGCCGCCCGCCCCGCCGGCGCTCCACGTGTGCCTACTGGAAACATTGAGCATTTTCATTATTTTACAAGTAAATGAATGAAAAGAAGAGGTAAGAGATTATCTATTCTTTTTGAAGTGAAACTTCTTTAGGTAGCATGAGGGGTTTAAGCGACCGCTAATGCGACAACTTCAGGGACGGGGTCGGTACTTGGATGAGTGACCGCCTGGGAACACCGCGTGACGTTGGTTTTTCTTTTATTTGTTTTTTTTTTTGTATTAGTTTCACTTCTGACATGACTGTTTACTTTGTACGCACGCAATTTTTTATTCATTTACTTTTAGGGCATATTAAAATAAGTGATTTGGAAATTTTAATGCGTCCAGATCTTAGTTTTGCCGACCATATTACAAATTTTGCTTTTAAAGCCTACAAATCATTAAGGTTTGTTTTGAGGCAATTGTGAGACCTTGAAAGTGCCGCGGTTATGAAAATATTATACAATAGCTTCGTAAGAAGCGTTCTAGAAAGTAACGCAGTTATTTAGAGCCTACATGAGGCAAAAATATAAAAAAGTTAGTTTAAATAATTTCATTCATTAAATCCATTGTTAGTTGTTACGCTATTGAAACCAGGCAGACCAAAAACAATTTCCAAAACTAGTAATATTCCAACATTTGTCTTCAGAAGCTAAATTAGTAACTTAGTTTGCCCAATAGAAAAAATAAACTAAAAATTTTTTTATGTTAAACGGTTTTATTACAATAAAAATGATGTAGTTAGGTTATGGACTAACAGCTAAAAAATAATTCGGTAAGTCCTAGCTACCAGATCGCAACAATCTTCTTATCAATCTAGGGTATTGATCACACAAATATAAAATCATTGAACGTAGCGTATCCAGAGTAAACATTATAATAGAAATTTCACGTGCCATAGCAGCCATCTTAGATTTTTCATAGTGAGCCCTATTCTACCAATCAAGCCCTTTCATTCAATAGGTACCCATCCATATTGAGATAATATGTTAGTTTTTTTTTTTAACCCAACAATACTGAGTGATAATCCATTTTGGGGCTCAACGCGTAGTTACGGATTTATTTTTACTTTCTTTTATTATTGTTTTTTTTTTTGTCTTGATTTTTTTTATGTATATGTCGGGGAATCAATACAGATAGTTATTAATGTCGGTACCTGCGATATTCACCTACCCTACATCATTCTATTATTCGAGTCATTCTGTCATGCATAAAACGAACGGTGCAACCGCGGCTCAGGCAGGCTTGGCTCTGGCGTGGCGCGGTGCACTTGTGTATCCTGCTAGTAGCTTAACCTCGACTCTTCTAATAGTTAGTTTGTGTACACGAATTAATTGTTACTGATTGGGCAACTCGACCGGTGGTGGTGAGTGCCAATGCGCATTGTTAGGCGGCGCCGCCGTAAACCAACACTCGGGTCACAAGTCCCGGGCACTGCGTCGAGTTGTCTCTCTGCCACGCGATAGACGGTACCCGCTCGGTGAGTCCATTGAATACTAAGTAGTGTAATTATCTTGTTTTAAATTACATTGTGAATTAACCAGGCCATCCGTCCTACTCCTCACTTCTGATTCCTACATATATAATTCTTTCTTTTTTTGTTGATATTTTTATTTATTATTTTTTCTTTGTAGTTTTTATGTTTCTTTTTTTTAGTTTTTTTTTTGTCATTAATTGAATTGTTGTTGTCTGTGATGTTGTGTAATGTCCCAAATAAATGTGTTTTTTCTTTCTTTCTATATTTGTGGAAGATATGGAATCCGCCATTGTGTGGCGGTGGCCATCTTGGATTTTTTATAGTGAGCTCTACTCTACCAATCAAGCCCTTTCATTTGATACCCAAATTGAGTTTTGTGGAAAATATGTAATCCGCCATTTTGTGGCGGCGGCCATCTTGGATTTTTCATAGTAAGCTCTATTCTACCAATCAAGCCCTTTCATTTGATACCCCTATTGAGGTTGTTGTGAATTAATATGTGATCCGCCATTTTGTATCGGCGGCCATCTTGGATTTACAATCATAAGGAATATATTATGTTGTATTGTCATCAAGATTAAGAGTTTGTACCAAATATCAGATCAATCTGTCATCAGGAAAGGGGTAAAATTCCAATTACTAAATTTGACCCAAACACAAATAAACAAATAAATAAATAATAACAAACTGGTCAAGCTAAATAAAACCGTTTAAAATTCTAGAATATTTAAGACAACTCACGGGGCGGGCTCCGGTCTGGGGTCGGGCGCGTCGCTGGCTCCACTCGAACACGTCTCGTACCTCTCCTCCGCTTCACTGGAACACGACAGCTCTGACTCCGAACCCACGTCCCTTTGGTTTGAGTCTATTGTACCTGGAATACGTTATTAGGTATGAAATTTGTACTTTTTTCCTACTACATAGATACGTATGGTCCATCTGATGGTAAGGTGCCGCAGCCTATGGAGGCTTGACAAATGACATTGCCAACGCGTTACCAACCTGCCCCTGACCCTCCCCAGGAGCTTGAAAGCAGCATAATTTAAGGTCATAGCTCATTAGACCCACCCGGCACCCGACCAGCACCGCCTCGATTCGAGCGGTTAGTATTCTTTCTATGGAATTGTATGGATATGCGCTCACTACATCAACGCCGTATCGACACTGGAGCGATCCAGCTAGCACCTAGCACGCAAGCTGGCCACGCGTTGACGGCGGGTGGACCACTCACTCGGTGACAACTCCCTGCTCGCACGCTTGTCTTGCTTTGTTTTTGTTTTTTGTTCCTGTTTTTGTTGTGTCTTTCATTTTCTTCTTTATCAAACGCGACAGCTATGAGTGTCAAATCACGGTTTGTAAAGTCACGGTGACATCATAAGTACAAAATGCGTCGTTCACGCGTTGCGCGTCGTCCACCCGTGGACCACCCGTTGACAACGAGTGGAGGCGTTGCGGTGAGGGTGTAGTGAGCTTATGACCTTTATCTGTGATCTTCTGTAAGGTTGAGGTACTTCCCCAATCGGGCTGCTTCAAACTTTGAGCAAGATATTTTCTGCTGTGCCCTAATAAAATTTGTTGGAAGCTATTTCATACATTCGTCAAATGGACAGGTCTAGTCTGCTAAAAAATTTTGCAACGAGTTTGTGGAAAGCCTAGGTGTGTTATATATTCACTTAGGTCATGTCAATTAAGGGGCTACCCGCCCAAATTTACTGTTTTTACATTGCTTATAGTATGCTTCAACGTTGAATAAACAATAAAGTTCTGATGACAATATTTTAGCTTGATAATAGATCTGTAATCATATATAACAGATATATCGAAAAAAGTACTTTATCACGAGAAAACCCTTTTCTCGGTCTAAAATCTGTATACACTTGCTTATTATTCAACGCTTAGACATGAAACATTAACCAGTAGTGAATAATGTAGTACTCTTCAATACAGTTTGCCGATTTTTCAATTAAATAGATAATTTTTGAGAAATCTGTAATATTTAATTTCGTGTGTAAGCCGGCGTGCTTCTTTACAATATACAAATATTTTACTTCCTAACATAAGATTTTACTTTAATTTTCAGACAGATATTAGAAAATAGATTTTAATTTATGATAAGTTATTTAGCGTTAATACTCACCATTCATTTGATGTGAGAGTACGTTGTAAGTAAAGTGGTGGGTGCCCGCGAAACTGGCCGACCTCCGGTGACGCGACACGCCTTCTGACTGTGACTGTACCCTGAGGAGAAAACTTTATTACACTAGAATAAAAAACATGACATTTTAGTGGTTTTCTTTAACTTAGTATGCAATGTATATTATTGCTTGACTATGTCAATCGGATACTTTTTTTAAAATTTGGTACAGGGTTAGACTTTTAGCAAGAAGAAAAATGTTTACGGTGAAAGTACGTTGTAGTCGAAGATGCAACAAAGAAAATTTGTGTAACCTAAAAAGTTATATTATTTGCAAAAATGCTCTTCAAAATTATTTCAAAACGGGATATTTACCATGTTTTTTATTTTCATTTTGCGGAGCTCGATATTTCGACATTAATGTCTTGTTCACGAGACTCTCCGCAAAATGAAAAAAAAAAACATGGTAAATATCCCGTTTTTAAATAATTTTAGTAATAAAAATAAATATGTAATTTAAAATCGAATGCTCTCCAAAGTCATAATAGTGCACAGACGAATTTACGGGTAAAAGCTAGTGAAGTATATATGTTACTGTAAATGCACGAATCACGGTAAATCCTAAGATTTAAGAGTAAAACCTAAGATTTATCAACTCTTATTAGTAAAAGCCCGAACGTTTTTGCGATTCGCACTTTTACCACCATTCACTTGGTAAGTCTTAGGATTTACATTAAAGGTACGGTAAAGTTTGAAAAAAAAAACATGTTGTAAAGTGGCTAGTCTTTATATTAAGACCCGCGTCGGTCTAATTTGAAGTTAGATAGGTTAGGTTTTTTTTTTGTAACGAATTTGTGCCGATAAACGGTTTAATTTTGAAGTTAGATAGGTAAGGGTTATTTTTATTTATTTTTTTGTAACGAAATATGCCGATAAATGATCTGCAGGTCTTAATCTAAAGACTTACCAATTTAAGTTTTCGACTGAAATAAATGGATATGAAATAATAAGAATTAATCTTTGTTTTTTGGTCCAAAATCAACTTTTACTAGCTGTCAGTGGTAAAACCTAGCATGTACTAAATTTTAATAGTAAAAGTCCGAAAAAAATGTCTCATTTTCATAAATCCTTACATTTACCAACTTATGTCGGTAAATCCTAAGACTTACTCTTAAATCTTAGGATTTACCATAGGTCGAGCTTTTACAGTAGCATATATTTAAGTAAATAAATCTCACCGGAAGTACCCGTCCCGGATGTCGCTAACGGCGGAAGGCGCGGGGGATCTCCGCCTCATCCTGGCGAAGTAAGGCGCGTCGCTGGCTATCGGCATACAAACATTGTTTCTATTTAGTAGCTGTATCCCGGAATATTACCTACGTAGAACTCAATAGTAGCAACCCAAGTAAGATTTTCGAAATGAAAAGTTTTGTAAGTCGTAAAATTTTGAATAAGCACGCAAACAATCTCAGAAGGTAAAAAATATTTTTATGTATTGAATATGTCTTTTAACTGCATAATCTTTCGTTTTTTTTTTTCACATAAATAAGCAAAAAAGAGTAACAACAACACTTATAGAGACCGAAAATAAGGATTCTGTATCACTCTGTGAACTGCATAATAACTTTTCTGTTAAATTCCACAGCTAGTTATGAAATATTTGATTACCTCCAGAAGAAGCGGCTCTACGTCTAATATGTACATTTCTTATGTCGTGGTCGCCGTCCGCTTCTGAGGTCAGCTTATCTTCCGACGTACTGTCCCACACCTGAAATAAATATGACTTAGTTAACCATATTATATACACTTATGGTTACCTAATGTGTTATAGCATCCATCCTTGATAGACTACTTTCTTACAAAAAAAAAAAACAAAAATTCATCTAAGATGGACTACACATTTTTTCACATTTACACATTCACTTCACATATGAGTGAAGGTGATGAAAAAAAAAAATTATTAAATTAAAAATAGCCTTGACCACTTTTCGATAGGCAAGTTATCATAGACATATCTTAATATATATAAATCTCGTGTCACAATGTTTGTCCTCAATGGACTCCTAAACCACTTAACCGATTTTAATCAAATTTGCACACCGTGTGCAGTTTGATCCAACTTGAAAGATAGGCTATATTTTATTTTGGTATATGTAATTATTATATTTAAGAAAAAAAGGCCCGTGTGCAGTTTGATCCAACTTGAAAGATAGGCTATATTTTATTTTGGTATATGTAATTATTATATTTAAGAAAAAAAAAGGCGGTACGAAGTTCGCCAGGTCAGCTAGTTTCTTTATAAATTATTTTTGATAAAAAATATGTCTCATCGAGTTATCAGATCGGTGAAGGTCGCTCTTCCAGGTCTCTTAGACCAACGGCCGCGACTGTTGTTTGTCGGGTTCTTATAAATATATATTTAATCTCTCTGAAAACCTTGATAGCGCGATAACAATACGTAAGTTTTCTTTTTTCTATATATATGTAATATGTATATATCGCGAGATAGGTGTAGCCACACTCAAATAGTGTTGTGTTTCTGTGGTGAGTGAGGTGACCAGAGCTCCTGAGGGGTTTAGGGGTAGAGTAGGCAACGCGCTTGCGATGCTTCTATTGTTGCAGGCGTCTATACTATAGGCTACGGTAACTGCTTACAGTAATTTTATAATAACTTTATTAGGTAAGCCATACGCTTGTTTGCCGACCTAGTCGTATATATTGAACAGATTCATCTTTACTATATCTTCACACTGACCGGTTCCTTCAGCTCTTCATGCAGCTGGTCGAGGAAACACCGCAAAAACTCCTGAGTGTCGTGTTGGTGGTACCCTCGGAACATGGGGTGAACCTGACAGGAAACAATTCTATTACTAATTTTTTAGTTTAGAAAGTACATAAAAATGAGTATATGATATAAACTGCTGGTTATTTGTATCGTAGTAGTTAGTTATGTAGAGAAATACTTATAAAAACTTATATTCTTATTTTAATTCAATACATTAATAAAAGATGAATTTATATTTCCTATATTATTTCTTACTAGCCGACCCGTGCCCACTTCGTTGGGCGTTATAATCCATTTCACATAAGAAGGGTACGGTGAAATTTGATATGTTCCAATATACTCTCACTATTTTCAGCAAATCAGATAAATATAAATGTTTTAAAATCACCAATTAATTTCTAAGGCAAATAATAATGCTTGATTAGATTGAATTGTTGACACGGCACGTCAGAGGGCGCAGGTTCAAATCCTGCTGATTTAAAATCTTTATATATTTTTATCTTTTTCCTTTTATCTTGTCACTCCTGAATAGTGTAGCTTTCTGTTAGCGAAAGAATTTTCATGATCGGATCAGTATTTGCGAAGATTACCCCGTATATACAAACAAAGTTATAAACTTTACCTCTTTATAATATTAAGTATAGATATTTGACTGCAAAATCAGAATGTTAAGTATCAACAATAATCAAGTTAATGGATACCTCAAAGTAAATTTAAATATTGTAAAATTAATGCCAAACTTATGTACAAAATTTCAAAGGAATATAATATAAGAAATAAGTCAGTTGACTCATAAAGTCATAACTTTATAAAAAATTATTTACATATTTATTTCAGTTTTGGCAGGCGACGTTAATAGTTTTTTAACACTTTTTTGTCTATAAATATGTTTTTTTTTCTATTGACTTGCTGTGTCATATGGCATTAGCTTTGCTTGATATACATTATATTTTGTAGGAACATTGCATCGCCCAGTTATAATTATTACTAATATAATAATTTATCCTTTAGAAAAACAAATCATGATTTTTTTTTGTTTGACGTATTTAGTCCAAATTTTTACTTACATTTCGTATTCCATATAGAATACCATTAGGTACAACGTAGCCTCTAGTCTTTTTACTCCACATTTCTTTAATTAATTTTTGGTATGCTCTGTAAGGAAAATATTTTACAAATTATTACACGTTTTGTTTTATTATTATTATATTATTACAAATTTAAGTCTTTTTACTCCACATTTCTTTAATTAATTTTTGGTATGCTCTGTAAGGAAAATATTTTACAAATTATTACACGTTTTGTTTTATTATTATTATATTATTACAAATTTACAAATTGATTTGACTGATTTCGAACTGCTGTCTGTGTATCGCATGTGTTTGTGTATGTGTTCGTATGTGAATGAGTAAGCGTGTATGGGTTCGGACCCCACCAACGCTGTTGTGTTATTTTCGTTTTCAGGAACTTAAAAAAAATGTTCAAATACCACTGTCAATATTCTCATTCACTATGTTTTGTTCTTAGACACAATGACATGTTTACCTAAGCGTAACGTCAGAGCTAACGCCATGACACCTGTAGCCGTTTTGCGCACTATTTGAAAAAATAATAGAAAAATAGTTTTATACTTACGTTTATTACCGAAATAAAGGTTTTTGCGTAAATAGTAAATGTGTACCCACATTAAGGAAAAGGTTTTCAAAATCTTTCGTCATGCCTATTGATCCGAGTACATATTATGCACGTTCGTTATTTAAAAACTAATAATGACCATAGTCACATAAGTACAACACACAAAAATAGTAAAGAAAGGAGCACAAAACAATCAAAATTGCCCTGAATAATATTAGATACTGTTTAGCATGGAGACAGAAGGGTTTGCCCAGCAGTGGGGCGTCACGGACCAATTCAAAGTACCAGGTAGCGGTTCACGTAGCATATAGAGCTAGTTATAACAACTGCTCTAGTGTAGTGGTGCGAGTAGTCACCTAAAACATCGACGTTTTGCGGGTTCGATTCTCAATATTTCTTTCCGGTTTCGATGTCTGTCTTTGTGGGTCTCCCCACCGTGCCTCGGAGAGAACATAAAGCCGTCGGTCTCGGTTTGGGAACATATCCGCCAACCCACAGAAACTACACAGAGAAAGAGGCCTATGCCCAGCGGTGGGATGTTGCTGGCTGAATGCTATGGAGCTAGTTACCGAGTGAGGCCCGGCTTGTTGTCGGCGGTGAGCACGGCCACGGCGGCCGCGCACTCCAGGAAGTATGACGTGAGCGGCTCCGTGTTGCTGAGCGCCTGCAGCGCCGCGTTCATATAGCACGTGTTACCCATGTTCTGCAGACCCACCAGGCCTGGACAGCAATTTTTTTCAATGTAACTAGGTCGGTAAACAAGCGTATGGCTCATCTGATGGTAAGCGATTACCGTATAGTCCGTTCAACGAGGAGAGAAAAAATGCAAACAAACCTTTTGGTTTGTTTGCATTTTTCTTAGCTGCATGCTTTTTCTTGTTTGCATTTTTGCGAGGTCATTTACCTATGCAGGTTTTTGTAACCTTTTTTACTTGCACAAATTTTTAAAATGTAAAATTTACCTATATTTTGGTAATTACTTAATTAAATATAATAATTATGTATACAAGATTTGATACTTCAAAATATATTAAATTTATTTTACATTTTACATTTAAACCAGTAACAGATAACAATTATTAACGACAATAATAACAGGAAATAACCGAGAACGAAAGAAATTTATGTATCACCCCGAGCGCTTTAGGACACGGAATGAAATAAAAATAAATAATACAAAATCAAAGAGCCATCCGCGTTCCGAATGTTTTCAAAGCCAGTCAAAATATCGTTCGACCTTGCCGAGAGACGTGCAACAAACAAGATAGAAAGAGAAAGACTATATTTTGTTTGTTCCATCGTCACTATGAAAAAATCATGCGCTTTGTTTACATTTTTTCTCTCTTCTCGTTGAACGGACTATAGCTTATAGACGTCTGCAACACCAGAAGTATCGCAAGAGCGTTGCCGACCCCATCCCCAGTTCCCCCCAGGAGCTCTGGTTACCTTACTCACCAACAGGAATACAACACCTTGAAAACAGTATTATGTAGCTGTGATCTTCTGTAAGGTCGAGGTACTACCCCAGTCGGGCTGCTCCATACTTTGAGCAGGAAATTTCTTGCTGTGCCCTGCCTCAGTTAAAGCATATCAATACATAAATAAATGAATACGTACACGGTGGTCTGTCCCTAAAGTAAGCTATTCAATGCTTGTGTTATGGGTAGCAGCCGACTGCTATAACTACTTTTTTTTTCGATATACATACATGTAAATAATATATATACTATATATAGATAAATATATATATATATATATTAAGCCGAGAATCAGGGTGGGAATCGAACAAACAACAACCCCCGGAGCAGAAAGCAAGGTCACTACAAACTGCGCCAACGGGCTATTCAAAATATATAAATATAGAACTCGGTGTAATGATGTACGTTATTTTAAAGGATATTTTATCACACGATAATATACAGAACCCAAAGATGGCGTCCCAAAATTTATATAGAGCAGGCTGGACCGATATACCCAGAAACATGGCCACAAGACATGTACTGCCGAGGAGTTTGGAGGTGCTAATCCTTATTTAACATGTACTGCCGAGGAGTTTGGAGGCGCTAATCCTGATTTAATCGACGGTCATACAGCCTAAGAGTCCCTTTAAAGCCGAATTTTCGAAAAGGTTGGAATTATTCGATAATGGATTTACTTTATTTATTGAGAAAGGGTTAGGTAACACAAGACGTTGCGAGTGTGGCAACAAGTTCTTAGTGGGGAAGATTTCTGCTCACCAGGAGATCTTTTGCTCCTTTTTTGAAGTGAAACTTCTTTAGGCGCATGAGGGGTAAAATTTGCGCGACCGCTAACGCGGCAACGTCAGAGACGGTCAGTACTTGGATGGGTGACCGCCTGGGAACACCGCGTGATGTTGGCTCTTGTCTTTTTTTTTCAATTAGTTTTTTTCTTGTATTTTAAATCGAAATACCTGATCATACACTAGAATTAAACGCTTCATTATCTCAAGCTGTTAAAAATAAAGGTTCTCGTACCTTTAGGCCGCTGTTCCTCATCGTACTCCATGTCGTCGGGATCGAGGTCATCGTCTGAGTTCACAGTTATCCCGATCGACCCCTGACGTGTCCTCACCGTCATATCTTCCACGGTTGTTGAGTCTGGATTCATCTGTGAATATTTTAAAAGATGTACAGAAATTTTAAAGAATAAAAGTATTTTAAGATTACTGTCACTTTTTAACCGACTTCCAAAAAAAGAGGAGGTTCTCAATTCGACACGTATGTTTTTTTTTATTTTTTTTTTAATGTATGTTAGCTCAGAACTTTTGACTGGGTGGACCGATTTCGATCAATTTTGTTTTAATTGAAAGGTGTTGCGTGTCATGTGGTCCCATTTTAATTTAATTGAGATCTGACAAGTACTTTATGAGTTATATCTAATAATGCGTATTTACGTGACTACTTTTTCGTCGACCTACGTTATATTATACCGCTACTCGGTGTACCGATTTCGATGATTCTTACTTTAATCGAAAGCTAATACTAGTCTTGTAGTCTTGTTTAAATTAGATCGATAACTGATTACAACTTTTTGAGTAATCTTTAATAGCGCGTATTTACTTGACTATTTTTTTTGTCTTATTACGTTGTATTACTTGTCGATGTAATTGAAGTCGGTTTTTTTTTCGTTTGCGAGCAAACACAATTATATAGTACACAAATCACAAAAGAATTTTTAGTTGTAACATGTTGTCTAGCGTCCTACATGGACAAAGAGGCTTATGCTCAAGAGTGGGATAGTACAGGCTGAATCGTAGAGTGTTGGTCTCAGAGAACATACATATAGCTGACTAAAAAATTTTCATATTAGATTACAATAGCAAATTAAGCTGAAAAGCCAGTAAAAGCCAAATGTAAGCAAGTTAATATAAGCATTTGTTTATCTTTATTGTCAATGTTGTTAGCGGCTTCAAATAATTGTGTTTGCAAACGAAAAAAAAAAAAAAAACAAAAAGTGTTATAACAATGAGTATTTACTTAACTTTTTTTTTGTCTTTGGTTTCGATGTAATTGAAATCGTTTTTTTTTTCATTTGCAAGCAAAATCAATTATTTATTGTTTTGTTCTGTTTGTATTGATTACATTGATAACATAATGATATGTACAATAACAATAATAATCGCATATATCAATAAGTAGATGGATACATAATGACAAAATATATAAATATATAATTATAGTTGTGGTGTAATTGACTTACTTTCGCCTGCGCAAGCGCTGCCCTGATGTGGACCTCTTTCTCGCATAAATAGCACCATATTCGCTCTGTCGATACATTCATATGAACACAATGGGATGAATTATTCTGTAAGCAAATATTTTTTGTTTATTTTATTTACATCTCAGCATGTTAATTGCTTGACAACAATGTCTTTGTGTAAAATAGCCTATAGACATTAGGAAAGTAAAATTTTGTGTCTATTACCGTCACACAAAAGAACTATTATCTTATTATAGGTAAACATATAAATAATAATTCCTTGATGAAAATTGTCATTACTTGAATTTAAATTTTGTATAAAATTTTGATTTACAATAAGTAACAGATATGATTGTAATTTGTAACCTTGTTATGATAAATAAGTATGAACTGATTTATAAATCCTAAAAATCTTTTCTTTATCTGATATGATATAAACAGTATTTCCGCATGGATAAAGGCAAATTGGAAAAAATTTAATTTCGAAAAAAGTATATGAATAAAAAAATCCATACTAATATTATAAATGCGAAAGTAACTCTGTCTGTCTGTCTGTCTCGCAATCACGCCAAAACTACTGATCAGATTTAAATAAAATTTGGTATATAGATATTTTAGAGCCTGGGAAAGGACATAGGCTACTTTTTAATGCGAAAAAAGGGTGTAAGGGGTTGAAAGGTGGGAATGAAAATTTGTATGGAAGCGTGTTCGTGTTTCGTAACTGTCAAACATTTAATGTTCATCCCGTGGATATGGTAAAGTCTCCCCTAAAATTAAAGAACGTATTAAAATAAACGTTTCGAATCGACAACATATATCCACAATATACGGATAGTGGCATTTTTTAGATTTTAAAAATGTATAATAATGTCTAATGAAAACGGATTGACATAATTTATATTGGTTGTCAAATATATGCGTGCGTTCAGAAAATTATTTAGTGTAAACTAAGGAAAATATATCAAGCTACTAAAAGCTATAAAGTATTTATATAATATATTGACTTTAACTGGGTTGACAGAATAATCTGGAATGTTTCAATGAGACCAATCAATTGAACGGTTTTTTTTTGTATTTAATTCATTTTTACATTTATCATTTATCGTATATTTAAGTAGCTTGATATATTTTTCTAAGTTTACTCTAAATAAATTTCTGAACATCCGGCTTTAAGTGCAAGAGTCGTAAAAAACATATAATTGACAATTATTAATAAAAAAGGCGGTTAAAACCGTCACAAATATATTAAAGATAGAGATAGAAGATCAAACAGCTCATAAAATAATAATTGCTCGGTTATTAAGTACACGGAGGCCTTTATCTAAATATAGTACAAGTTACATCCTGCGAATAGGTACTACAGACTTGGCTTTGTGCCTAACTCAATTATGCGTAACAAAGAGGAGTTATGTATTTGTCAACTTGTTCATATTGACCTTTGAACTCTTGACCAACTAATACGTTATTTATATATACATCACAAGTTAGCAGGAAGCTCTTGTTGTTTTTCTTCGTTTGTTTTCTCATTAATTAACTATTTATTAAATAAACTTGGAGTTTTGCCCTAAAGTGAAATCATTTAAAACAGTATCGGTGAGGAGTGACGGACAAACCTGACCTGAGTTTTACCGAGAAATAAATAATAATTTTAAACAGATAAATATACTTTTAAATATCACAGATATCGTTCTTAGGGAATAAACTCGCGTATCGAAGCTAGCACATACTTTTTTTTTTGAAAGTTAACAATGTCTCGTCTATATTAATCATACATATAGATCGATATCTAAATGCTACTACACATATATTTAAGAGTTGAAATAATTTTATTTAAGTTTGGATACATTAGAGCGCTCTCAGTGCACTATGTCCATGAAATAATTGTTACGTATTATTTATAGTACTGATGCCAAAACTATGATTTTTAGAAGATTTTGATGTAATCTAGCATAATTATTGTAACTTATGTGCGCAGATGTAACTTATAAAAGGCAATATTATTAATATACCCAAAGGAAACAAAAAGAGAAAGGTATAAGGAAGATTCAGCCGGTAATAGGAATTTAATATACAATTAATATCGTGAATACCTTAAAATTTTGCTATTAATTAAATAAGACCGAAGTGGCTTGGCAAAGGTTCATCTCTTTATGTAAGAATCAACTTAAATCCCGAACACTGAGAGTCTGTTGGCATAGATAATGTTTTATTGTTTCCATATTTTGCGAAAGAAGTTTTAATACAGCTAGATTGAATTTTTAATTGTTTTTTTATTAATACTTCAAAGGTGGCAAGCAAGCGTACAGTTCCGCCTGATGATAAACGTAATTAACTGAGTTAGGGCACAGCAGGAATTTTCCTGCTCAAAAAAATGGAGCAGCCCGACTGGAGTAGTACCTCGAACTTACAGAAGACCACAGCTAAATAATACTGTTGTCAAGCAGTATTGTGTTCCTGTTGGTGAGTGACCAAAGCTTCTGAGGGGGACTGGGGATTGGGTCGGCAACGCGCCTGCGATGCTTCTGGTGTTGCAGGCGTCTATAAGATCGCTAATCGCTCACCATCAGGTGAGCCGTACGCTTGTTTGCCGACCTAGTTATATATATATATATATAAAACTTGCACCGTATCTTATGGACGTAAAACCAGAAGCATTGTAAGCACGTTGCCGATCCTATCCCTAACCCTGACCCAGAGCTCTTGAAAGCTCATATTTTGAGCAAAACATGAGCGTTTACAATTAATGTCCTTTTAGTACAATAACTTCTGTTAGTATGCGTGATACATCTGCTTAGTAAACTAGTAAATTTTAATTTTGAGTAAATTTTTGAAGTACTATACTTTATCAATTATGCCATAATGTATAATTTTAAATAAAAATAAAATTATATACCTACTGCGCTTTATTAGGATAAAAAACAAAATTCTATCTATATAACTTTAAAACACAATCTCTAAAACCTTTCTAATTTACTTGTGGTTATTTATTCGTAGGAGAAATAACGAAAACTGATGGCAAGAACTTATAGCATTAAGAATAACAAAGAAAATATTATTTTTACCTTTTGGTGTAACGTACTGTGATCATTTTTAACTTCAGAGCATCCTGTATGATGGCAGTCAGGTTGCAGGCAGATCCAGAGGTTTGGTCCCGGACAGCCACAATCGAAACATGTTAAACTCTGAAAATAATTCAAAATTAATTATAAGAATTCGATATTAAGATTATTGTATGGTACGAGACTAGCATACATTTTAAACTCTGAAAATAAATCAAAATTAATTGACTGTGCGTTGGCGCAACGGTCACAGCACTGGTTTGTGGCTGTTGCGCTGGTGGTTGCGGGTTCGATCCCCGCACATGACAACTATTTGTATTGGCCATACAGATGTTTGCCGTGGTCTGGGTGGTTTTGCCGTCCTTGTGGATCTCCCCACTGTGCCTCGGAGAGCACGTTAAGCCGTCGGTCCCGATTGTTATCATGTACACCTGATAGCGATCGTCACTCATAGTAGGGATTATATCCGCCAACCCGCATTGGAGCAGCGTGGTGGATTAAGCTCTGATCCTTCTCCTACATGGGGAAAGAGGCCTATGCCCAGCAGTGGGATATTACAGGCTGAAGCGTATAATAATTCGATATTAAGATAATTGTACGGTACAGCTGGTTAGTAATAATTTTTGATGACCTTAAGAGGTCATCAAGTTGATGACCTCGTAGGGTCATCAAAAATTAATTTTTTTTCTGATTTTTTTGCTTTTAGTTAGTTAATATCTATATAATTTAATAGTAATATTGTCCTACAAATTGCATGGTACGTTATCCCGGTCCTACGCTCACTGCTGCTCTACCCCCTGCTATCTCTGTTAGCTACCACAATCGAGAGTTTTAGAAGAGGAATTTTTTGTTCGCCTCATCAAAATGAAGCTACTCCCAAAAAATTAGCTTGATACTAATCAGGTGAAAAAAATGTACTAGGGATCCCTACCTATTAGCTATGGTAATTTAATACTAAATGATAATTAATTTTATAATAGATTAATATAAGTTATACATATTAAATAACGATTATGTTTTTTATCAAATTAGTTTCCAAGAATTTTAACAGTATAAACAATTACCATAGCTTATAGACGCCTGCAGCACCAGAAGCATCACTAGCACGTTGCTGACCCTATCTCCAATCAGGAGCTCTGGTCACCTTACTGACCACAGGAACACAACACTGCTTGAAAGCAGTATTATTTAGCTGTGATCTTCTGTAAGGTCGAGGAACTTTCCCAGTTAGGCTGCTCCAGTTTTGTGCAGGATACCTCAGTTAACTTTGTTTAATTTATTGATTTGGACTTTTAGTAACTTTTCAGTTTGACGATGACAATTTCAATTTTACAGTAGTTTGTTACTTTTATCATAAAATACTTTTTTTGTAAAAAATATTTAGTTTAAATTATTATGTTACTGTTAAATAAAATATAAGACAACTCAATACGCGTACTCAATCTCTACTCTACTCAACTCGCGTTAATGACTGCGACACAGTTTTATACTAATGTAGTTATTATCGTTACAGATTGTTTATGCTATGTACCAAATTTTCGAAATAAATAAATATTATTATTATTATTATTATTATTATATCACTATCATCACTACATATTATAAAACAAAGTCTCTTCCCGCTGTCTGTCTGTCTGTATATATGCTTAGATCTTTAACACGTTCACTGTGTGTGCCCCACATATGGGGCACCACGAGGATCAGTTCATACGTGCGTGGCACATATGTGGGGCACGAGCTAAAATAAATTCTATGGCATGTCATTCTGCACACGTATGAAATTATTTGTTTTTACTGGCATACACGTGTGAACAATTAATATAATAATTATTTACCATGGAGTCCCAGTGAAATTTTACATTGGTGTTGCTAGTATATGATATGCAAAATTATACACAGAAGGTGACAATTATTTATTTATTAATAAAAACTCTTTTACTCGTTAGCACAAAATATTAATGATATTTATTATAACAAGCCAGACAAAAAGCTTTTTTACAATCCGTATCAGTTTTTTTTTGCTTTTTTTCGGGCTTGAGCGGCAGTATTAACCTTCTTCCACTAAATTTCTGTAACCTGTACAGCCTGTGCCTGTACAGCGCTTTCGTATTATTTTTTTCGATACAGGACATAGGATTTTTGTTAAACAATGACGGGACTCCTCTAGTTGAAGCCTTCTAGAAGGCGCAGCCTCTGTGATATTCAGTAAAACTTAATGATTATTTCATGGCCACGTAACAAAGTCATTTTTTACGTTCTGTTGGCTTTAAATCTTTTTATACTAAAATTTCATTTATTACAGATATTGATGTTAGGTCTCCGGCATTTTTTTTTAACCAGAAGCATGTCTTCCGAACAGGGAGTTGTAGTTCGAAAGCTGGTCTGCTAAATCAATACCCTTCTTGCCACGGCTATACTGAAGCACAATTTTTGGTTTCAGTGTTGGTTTGTGACCGGTAGACATCTCCATCTGATGATCGTGGCATGTTGATAGAACCAACACATCTCTTTGCTATGGTCCTTCCACTTCAACACCGATCACCAACATCAAATTTAAGTTCAGACGTGCATGACACACATATAGGACATTAAATGTATAGTTCTGACGTGCGTGACCCACATATGGGGCATGGAGGAAATTCCTAATATCTTATTAAATAATAATAATAATAATAAAATCATTACTTTATTTGTTTATTTATATGATAATAAGTAAATTTATAAACAAAACATAATTGCACTTTTGAGGTCAAATTATTATTTCGGCTTGCACAGTGAACGTGTTAAAACTACGCAACGGATTTTGATGCGGTTTTCTTTAATAAATAGAGTGGTTCCAGAGGACGCTTTATATGTATAATACATGCATAATATAGTAGAGGAACACTGATAGTTTTAAAGTTTTCTAATGTGATGTCGTAAATAAACACATTTTTTGCACTTAGATTGCAAATATTTATTTTACATTTTATATTTAGTATCAGCATTGCACCCGTGCGAAGCCGGAGCGGGTCGCTAGTGTAATTATAATAAAACTAATCAGGGTTGATAAATTGGCTAGGGATTAGATGGGATGGATGGTATACCTTATCAGTGTTTACCTCTCTATTCTGATATTTTAAGTAAATTTAAAGCAAATTTTATAAGATTATGGCAGAAATATTTCGATGAACGATCAAAAATTAAAGGAATATGGTATAGAACAGTACAACCAAACTTAGGTAACCATCCATGGTTTCTTGGTGCCAATATGAGTAGAACCGAAATTGTAACTGCCTTCAGGCTGCGATCCGGACATGTCCCGCTAAACAGCTTTGCTGCATTAATGGGCAAAGCTACGTCACCAACTTGTTCAGAATGCAACAAAATAGAAGATGTACTTCACATAATGGCTGAATGCGTCCGGAACGAAGCAAAAAGAGCAGATTTTCTTATCAGAAATAATGTAAATTCTTTTGATATAGGAATACGGAATAGTATTCTGGCCTTTCCAACGTCTGGAGAGGCAAGAATGCTATATAAATTAGTGTTGATAGGATTATGACATCGACATTTGAAAGAAATGATTGTTTGATTTTAGAGATTAATTGCAAAAGCTCCTATAGGAGTGACATGATCACTTTGTGACCAAACTCCTTTAATTAAATAAAGATTAAAAAAAAAATAATAATAATTATCACAAGAAAAAGCAAAATAAATACAGTTTTTATCATTATTTATATGTATCCATAATATACCTATAGTTAGTTCAAGTCATCTTTGCGCGCGGCTCTATGTGTGCGTGCGCTTGTAATTATACAACTTTAATTTGTGTAGCAGACGGTCAGAGACAGTGCGACGGTCGTGTCACTACGCGAGACCGTCGCACCCACACATATAGCCGCGCGCAAAGATGAGCTGAACTTAGTATACATAATTATTAAAAATGTATCTTGAAACAGTAATTACACTAAAATAGTTTATTTAAAATATTGAAGTTAGCCCACACAAAGAAACTTTATTGGAACTTATATTACATTTACTTATAACAATATTTAGTAAATAATATCAATATTAATATTTTAACTAAACAAATATTGTCAATGACAATCAACTTGAAATAAAATGACTTTATACATACTTGAAAATGTTTCTATCCATTGTTATGCAATTAAACATATTTATACATATATGTTGCTTTAGACATGCATAATTGAAAGCTTACATTGGACTCTGGACCATATTTATATTTATTATATACAGTACATAACATATAGTAACTTAAATAAAATTTACGACGATTATTTTATTATGCAGTTTTTTAATCTTTTGACATTAAGAACGTAGACAGAGGAACGTTTGGCAAAAAAATCTAAGATACCTATGTAAACAATAACATAAGTTCCAGGAAGTTATAAAGTATCAGGAGTACGAGCCGTAACTCCTGACCAATTCAATGTAGTTTACATAGGCTTGTTTATTACACAATGAGACCACAGGTGAAGAATGCTAATTACCAATTACACTGATATAACGTTAGAGGTTATGTGTTATAAAAAAATATTGAAACTTACCTCTTTCGACTGCCACAGATCCTTTTCCAGGAAGTCTACAAGCTTGTTTAAATGTTCACACGTCACGCCTTTGTCCATTGCGAAAAATACGATTTTATAGTTAAGGAAATACGTAAATATCAATAAGAAATTATTGAATCACAGTAGTCCCGCAAACAAACATTTTCTATATTGTAAAGATGATTGAAACTGTTGTAAAAATTGAAGAAAATGATAGAAAAATAAGATTAGAAAAGCACATCTCGGATTAAGGCTGATAATTTAATTTAATTTACAGAAATTTCTAACACAAAACGTTCCGTGACGAGCGAAAAGTCAGTTCAGAACTTCAGACTTCTATAGATAAAAAAAACGTATATTTGACATCTTTTAAGTTACTGTGAAGTAAAAAATTAGAAGTAAAGAAGGCTGGTAACTTGACCTTAAATTTATTCCAGTATAATCCATTTCACATAAGATGATTAAATATTATATTCACATAAGATGATAAGATTCCAATACACACTCACTATTTTCAAAAAATCAAATAAATATAAATGTTTAATAATCACCAATCAATTTATAAACTTGATTAGGTTGAATTGGATTTAATAAGACGGAAAATTATTAATCTTTATTGCACACAATCATAGTACAAAACAAGAAAGATTAACCTGACTCCTAGGCCAGTCAAATCGTACACAAAAAAGGGCTAAAATCACAAATGGTCTGCTAGTTCTGCTTTTTTGATATATTGTTAGGATCAGTACCAGTAGTGTAAATCCAGTTTTGCAACTTCGAAAGACCTATGCTAACTTTGGGGCGCTCGAAAAACCACGAAATTTTCGCACTTGTTTCGGTTTTTTCACTATATCTTCTTAAGTATGCATTTTTAGAGAATACATGTAAAATAGGATACATTTTTAAAGTAGTTTATATTAGCTACAATCTAAAACCAGCTCTGTAGGTCAAATAGAAGCCGAGATACAGCTCTTCAAAAGTTGATCGTTTTTTCCAAAAAAGTGAAGTTTACAGTTTTGACCAACTTTGGACCCAAATTTCGGTAGGAAATACTCATCCTACGACGAACGTCGAATCAAGAGAGGTTGTAGTAAATTTAATTACCTTTAATTTAAGCACAAAACGGCGTCTATAGGCCCAATAGTTTTGTACAATGTTCAAAAAAACCAAAAGTCGGGAAAATAGGCCAGTCAAATTGTACATTAAAATCGCAAATGGTCTGCTAGTTCTGCTTTTTTCATATGTTGTTAGGATCAGTACCAGTAGTGTGTTAGGATCAGTACCAGTAGTGTGGGAAATATAGGCAAACTCTAAGGCCGGCTCCACACGTTGGCCCCAACATAGGTCCCAACGCTACTCGTCCAACGTGTGGATCTAGAAAACGGCATTCGTCCCAACGTTGGGGCGAGCGTTGGTAGTTGTCCGGCTCGTGTCGGTTTTATCAAAGGAATCTGCGCCAACGCTCGCAATCCGTCCACACGTTGGCGCGTTGTTCAGTTCTGTTGTAACACGCAGCGAGTGCGTACGTCGCGCGAGAATGGCTTCCTCATCCACAAAATCGCCACCGGCAGGGACAAATGAAAAAATCATAGAATTTATTGAACTTTTGATAAAGTTCAATAAATTCTATGACTTTTTCACATCCAATAATATGGGACGCTACTCGAAAGGATCATAAAAATAAAAATTTATTAGCTGATGCATGGCGCACCATTCAACAGAATAAGGGAATGAATTTCTCAATTGAAGATTTAAAAAAAAGCGAGAATCATTAATGAGCACATATCGCCTTTACATAAAAAAAATTAGTGACTCTACTCGATCTTTGACGTGAATTTTTATTTTTTCTCAGTAACAAATATAAAATATAATAACATATTTAGGAATCACTTTCTTGTGAAGTCACCATTGGGACAGTCTCAGTCTGAGCTTAGCACTGAGGTCCCCGTGGAAGGGTTGATGACCCAGTTTTCTGAGAAGGATGTTAGAGAAGCCATCAGGTCCATCTCGGGGGGAAAGTCACCCGGCCACGATGGGCTTAGTGTTGAGCATTTGCGGTATGGCGGTTACCATATATCGAGAGTGTTGGCAATGTTTTATTCTTTGTGTGTTAGTCATGCCTATCTCCCGTCAGATCTTATGAGAACAGTGATTGTGCCAGTTGTAAAGAATAAAGCTGGTGACTTATCAGACAAGCACAACTACAGGCCTATCTCGTTGGCTACAATACTTGCGAAGGTACTTGACTGTTTGCTTAATACTCACCTTAATAGGCATCTGTCGTTACATGACAATCAATTTGGGTTTAGGCCCGGGTTATCCACGGAGACTGCAGTATTGAGCCTAAAGCATGCAGTCGAATATTATCGTAGACGCAAAACACCTGTTTACGCCTGCTTCCTTGACCTGTCCAAGGCGTTTGACCTGGTTTCTTACAACATTCTGTGGAAAAAGCTAGAGTCCATAGGACTGCCTTGGGAACTTATAGGCATATTCAAATACTGGTATGGGAATCAGGTTAATAACGTGAGATGGGCAGGAACATTTTCGGAATCATATGGGCTGGAGTGTGGAGTGAGGCAGGGGGGGTTAAGCTCTCCTTCGCTTTTCAACTTATATGTGAACGAACTGATTGAGACGCTCAGTAGTATGCATATTGGTTGCCATGTTGATGGGGTGTGTCTTAATAACCTCAGTTACGCAGATGATATGGTGCTGCTGAGCGCCTCGGTGTGTGGCCTTAGGAGACTGTTGAAAGTGTGCGAGGGGTATGCTGCAGCACATGGATTATTGTACAATGCCAAGAAAAGTCAGTACATGGTCTTCGAGGTTAAATCGGGTGCACATACTGATGCACCCATGATATCCCTTAACAGAACTCCATTAGATAGGGTTAGTCAATTCAAATACTTGGGACATATATTGACTATAGACCTGAAAGACAATGCTGACATTGAACGGGAACGAAGGGCTCTATCGGTCAGAGCAAATATGATTTCCCGTAGGTTTGCTAACTGCTCTAAATCAGTCAAACATACATTGTTTGGCGCCTACTGTACCAACTTCTACACTAGCAGCCTGTGGAGAGATTACACGCAAAGATCGTATGGAGCCCTTCGAGTCCAATATAACAATGCGTTCAGGGTTCTGATGGGGCTGCCCCGTTGCTGCAGTGCATCTGGCATGTTCGCTGAGGCGCGTTTGCACTGTTTCTGGGCCACGATGCGCCTGCGAGCTGCGTCACTTGTGCGTCGGGTGCGGGCCAGCTCCAACAGAATCTTGAAAATGATAGCAGACAGACTGGACTGTCCCTACATGTTGCGCTGCTGTGGACTGCATGCTCCCAGCAGCTTAGTCTCCTACTAACAGTCATTAGTTATTATTATAAGATTCTAATTTATTGTATTTTTAATATATTTTTAATTGATTTATTTGTGATTTTAATTTAATTTAATTTGGTTTTAATATTGATGGGATTCTGATAGTAATTTTAATTATATTTTTAATTGAATTTTAGCGTTAGTTTTAATATTGATTTTGATTTTAATTATTTTTGATTTAGACATTTATTGTAATTGTAATTAAATTATTATTGATTGTAATTGTTAATCTTTTAAAATTGTAATTTCGATTGAATTTTGATTTTGAGTGTGTCTGAATGTAGCTTAGTTTTAAGAAATCTATGGACTGATGTTGTCTGAAAATAAATTATTATTATTATTATTATTATTATAAATGAGCACTCAGTACTATAAAAGCGCTCAGAGCGATTTCGATTTCTATATCGGACATCTTCACGTTGGCCCTGACGGGACAGAACTAGTTTGATAGCCAACGTGTGTACGGCTCTCCGAATTCGCAGTCCAACGTTGGTACGAGCGTTGGGGCCAACGTGTGGAGCCGGCCTCATGGGACCAAGGCATGGCTCTCTATGCTCCATCTCTATGGACCAAGGACCAAGTGAATGTCAGATTGTCAGATTATTTCATACTTCATACAGACAGAAATACTGACAGATCGAAGATCAAATGTAAATAAATATTGATAATAGTCTTGGGCTTAATCGGACATTGTTGGGTGCGCGCACTATTCGTACAATTCGAAAATTGTACTAGTACACCTTATTAGTACAATTAGTACTTAATAGTACACAAATTTTTTGAAACGCGTCACCGCGTCACGAGTTACGAATTTTTAAACCTCCATACCACGTTGAACCGAAGTTAAGCAACGTCGGGCGTGGTCAGTACTTGGATGGGTGACCGCCTGTGAACAACTGAACACCTCGTGACGTTGGATTTTTGTTATTTTTTTTTCATTTTTTTTTCAATTAGTTTGCTAAAAAAGTTTCACTTCTGGCGTGTACTTTGTACGCACGCAATTTTTTTTTCATCATTTTGATAATATTAAGTGTGTTAAAAACACTAAAGATATTACGATTGTGAAATAACAAACCTCATTATTATAATACTAGCTTCTGCGCGCGACTTCGTCGGCGTGGACTCAGCTCCTATTGGTCTTAGCGTGATGATACATAGCCTATAGCCTTCCTCGATAAATGGGCTATCTAACACTGAAAGAATTTTTCAAATCGGCCCAGTAGTTCCAGAGATTACCGCGTTCAAACAAACAAACAAACAAACTTTTCAGCTTTATATATTAGTATATAGATTATACACATTTTTTGATTTCCCTTCAGTTGTGTTGTACAATAAAGTATAAATAAATAAATAAATACTTCAACAGGCTTTTAGGACTGTCATTCTGTTATTATTTATTAACCATCACCGCAGTAAAAAAACACACACACACACACACAAACAAACCTTAATAAAGAAATAATAAAATTTTATAAACATACATAACGTTAACAAATTCCTTTTACGTAAAAGCGTATTTAACTAGCAAACGAAAAAAAAACCGACTTCAATTGCATCGGCAAGTAATAAATAATAAATAAATTAACAAACGCACTAGTCGTTACTACGATTTTCGAGGGTTCCCTTCGATTTCACTGGGATCCCATCGTCAGATCCTGGTTTCCTTATCATGGTACCTAAGTTAGGATACCCCTTTCTAACAAAAAAAGAATTATCAAAATCGGTTCATAAACGACGAAGTTATCCCCGAGAACATACATTAAAAAAAAACATATATACGGTCGAATTGAGTAACCTCCTCCTTTTTGAAGTCGGTTAAAAAGTTTTTTAAATTAATAAAATTCTCAAATTTTACTAACCTACGCTAAACAAAAACTATAGGTAGGTAACAAAAACAAGTTTACTTTTACGTAAAAGGAATTAGTTTACGTTATGTTCATAAATATTTAATTAAAAAGGGCACATTAAAAGTATTAAAACGCGAAATGCACGACGCGATGTAACTTGTACGGTCTTAACACAATTCAACAGCTCTGTTTCATTTTAGAGCTAACGAACGGTGTACGAATAATATCATCTCGGACTGTACTGTGATCGCTTAAGCGCCTAATCGACTATAACCGGACACCGTACAGTCGGACTGTAACCGCACACCGTACAGTCGCACACTCGGACAGTGACACAATCTTAAACTTGTCGTACCGCGGTAAGGCGTAGTTTAACAGTACTGTACTGTTACAGTGTGCTGTTAGTCCGGTTAGGTACGAATAGCGATTGACGTTTGGTGCTATTACATTTAGTACCTCAATATGTAACGTTACCTTTTAGCACATCGTACTTGTGCTACCCAAGACTAATTGATAATCAAAACTTGCTTTTAATAAACATCGGTTTTAATAAATAAAAAACTAAAAGCATGACGTCAGCTTCGTCAAGTAGTGCGAGAACTCTATTCGCTGAATCTAAACAACGTTTAGCGGAAAGGGTTCAAGTTAATATGAACAACATAGCTTCCCTGGCTCGACAGATTCAAAGAGGATCGAAATCTAATGAGGTGAATTTGTTCAAGTTTTTTTAATAGGTACTTAATGATAAATGCACTTGGGGTTTTAGGGGGGAAAAGGGGGGAGGAGGGTGGGTGGATTACCCTCTGGTACTACTCCCACGATGCGAAAATCCATTAAAACGAAGATATTTATAACTAAAATTTTTATGTTAAAATCGTGTAGAAACTTACCGAATATATGTGTGGAATGAATTTATGGGGTTTTAGGGGGGAAGGGGGGGGGTTGGGTGTATTACTCTCTGGTACCACTCCCACGGTGTGAAAATCCATTAAAACGAAGTTGCTATACTATATGCTAACTATATGTTATTTTTTTTGTTTCTGTGACAAAAATATGCCGGTAAATAGTCTAATATTGAAATTAGATAGGTTAGGGTTATTTTTTTTTTGTTTCTGTGACAAAAATATGCCGGTAAACAGTCTAATATTGAAATTAGATAGGTTAGGGTTATTTTTTTTTGTTTTTGTGACAAAAATATGCCGGTAAACAGTCTAATATTGAAATTAGATAGGTAAGGGTTATTTTTTTTTTGTTTCTGTGACAAAAATATGCCGGTAAACAGTATAATATTGAAATTAGATAGGTTAGGGTTATTTTTTTTGTTTCTGTGACAAAAATATGCCGGTAAATAGTCTAATATTGAAATTAGATAGGTTAGGGTTATTTTTTTTTTGTTTCTGTGACAAAAATATGCCGGTAATCAGTATAATATTGAAATTAGATAGGTTAGGGTTATTTTTTTTTGTTTCTGTGACAAAAATATGCCGGTAAACAGTCTAATATTGAAATTAGATAGTTTAGGGTTATTTTTTTTTGTTTCTGTGACAAAATATGCCGGTAAATAGTCTAATATTGAAATTAGATAGGTTAGGGTTATTTTTTTTTTGTTTCTGTGACAAAAATATGCCGGTAAACAGTCTAATATTGAAATTTGATAGGTTAGGGTTATTTTTTTTTGTTTCTGTGACAAAAATATGCCGGTAAACAGTTTAATATTGAAATTAGATAGGTTAGGGTTATTTTTTTTGTTTCTGTGACAAAAATATGCCGGTAAACAGTTTAATATTGAAATTAGATAGGTTTTTTTGATTTGACTTCATTATGCAATTTAGTAGTATAATTTTAAATTTTCAAACCGTGAGAGTGGTACCAGAGGGTAATTCACCCACCCTCCCCCCCTTTTCCCCCCTAAAACCCCATAAATTCATTCCACACATATATTCGGTAACTTTCTACACTATTTTAACATAAAAATTTTAGTTATAGATATCTTCGTTTTAATGGATTTTCGCACCGTGGGAGTGGTACCAGAGGATAACCCCCCTACCCCCCTCCCTCCCCTCCACCTCCCTCCCCCCCTAAATTCATTCCACACATCTAATGAATAACCATTGCTAAAAATAATTACAGTACCTATAACTTGCAATGTCTAACTACCTTAAATATTTCTAGATTGAAGACAACTTTATACATTTAAAATTGATCTTAAAAATAATGAGTTAAAATCTACATCTTGGACCGTCGACCGTTTATCGACATAATTTCTTTACAAAAAAATAAAATAAAATAATACCTAACCCTAACCTATCTAACTTCAAAATTTATAATGTGACAGTAAATAAGTAAAAATAAAAATATATTTAAGTAAAAAAAAAATAATAATAAAAAAATAACTTCTGCAACCTGAGAATTCACAAAAAGCTTTCTATACAATGAGTATAGAAAGCTTTATATACAGAAAATATACCAGAAGAATATAATTATGTATATATACAGAAATAATAATAAAATGAACATCTAAATCGACGGTCCAGGAAGTAGATTTTAGTCATTATATCATTGTGAAATTTAATATAAGGAGTACTGTGACAAATTCTTTGTAATATTTTTCAGCTCCTGTCAAAGGCTGCACGAGATCTTGCGGCTACTGAGCATTTGATGGAGGGCAGTGAAGAAAATCTTAAGAAAATGCAACTTATATCAGTACACATGGGTTACCAGTTCGAAAATATCCACAAATCTGCTCAAATGTTGACAGAGATTAATGAACAGATCAATAGGATGCAGAGATGATAAACAAAATTATATTATGCTAAAAGTATGAATGTGTGGATTTATAATTATTTTAAGAGTCTTATAGTCGCGTATAGCTTAGATATAACGTGGAGTACATTGAATTTACTATCTATTGCTCGTTTATTGTTTGTTGTATTATTATTTTCAATGCATAAAGTAACATTATTTTTATTTCAAAAACATTGGCATTGAAATCTGCATTGTAATAGATTTTGCACGAATTTAGCTTTATTTATGCATGTAATCGGTTGTATTTATAAGGAAAGCCTCAATAAATTGGTTTAATGCAGGGGTATCAAACACAATTTTGCAGAGGGCTATATATTAAATTTAGAATGTGTAGGAGGGCCAAATTCAAATTAAAGAAAATAATGTAGTGTGCGCTTTTTAAAACTTCCGTAAAGGAATCGAGTCAAGTCATTATTCTTCTTTCTGTGACACATTGCTATCGCGGGTCGTATTGATACGGCCCGGGGCTGCATATGGCCCGCGTGCCGTATCTTTGACATCCCTGGTATAATGTGTCTTGAATAAAATTGTAATTTAGAAATTGTTTAATTACAATATGTCGAAGGGAAATTGGTGTAAAAAATAATAATTAATAAAGCAGTTATTCTAATAATGACAATTTACTTATGCCGTTTAGGAACCTAGTTAGTTTTATATTAATACAAATAAATAACTAAATATATTTCATCATATTAAGTATGTTGTTGCATTTTGTTCTTTGTATTGTCAGTTATATAAAAATAATATGTTGTATAATGTAACATTATGTTTACTGGAAATTTTGTATAAATTTTTAAAATAAAATCATGTAAACAGTGCGTAACTAGTATTTTATGGCCCGCAGTGCGAGCTTGTAAAACTTTGCCTGCTATAAACAATGTATATTGTAGGTCAGTGGCGGCCTTAGGGGGTGGCGAACGGGGCAATCGCCCGGGGCCTCGCTCTTGCAGGGGCCTCGCGCGACAACCCAAGCAAATTTAAAATAATAGATTTTTAACTGTATTTTTTTTAAATCATTAAAACATATTTGAGGAATTCGATGACACAAGATTGGCTTTCAGTCATTTCTATTATTTTAATCGAAAATGATGTATCTCATTCGTTAGATTATTGTGTTTTAATTAAAGATTTTAGTCTGAGGAAAAGCAGAATAGTCTAGTCGACAAGTTGAAAATTGTCCAAAATAGAGATCTGCTTTTAAAATTATGTGTAGCTCGTTGGATTCGGAATAACGTCTAGAAAAATGCTCTAAAAGCGTAACCGTAAGCGAAGAGCAGTATCTCTATTTTCGACCTTTTTCAACTTGTCGACTAGACTAGGAGGACAAAGGGCCTCGCAAAGACTTGCCGCCCGGAGCCTCGCAACGGGTAAGGCCGCCTCTGTTGTAGGTTGTAGGTGTAGTGTTTCTTGGTTTTTCTGCACACCAGCAGTCCAGCAGTGTCTGCACTCTGTGCCTGGATACCATTGGCAGCTCCCGAGCTACGAGATATCTTCGCTTTGTTATTTTTTTCTTATATTCATTTTTTTTCTTTTATTTCTTTTCTTATATTCATAAAAGTACATAAAAATTGAACCACAATTTTTGTATAGAAAAACGATTCTTTTAACTCACGAACTGTTTATTTCGAATACAATTTGTTCAAATATACCAACATAATTCTAAAAAAAAATTACTAATTTAATCTATAAAATAACAGAAAACGTTGATATCTTCTAACCAAATATGTTAAATTAAACTTTAAAATAGCAGAAAATATTGAATAATATCTTTAGTGTCGGCCGTCGCGAAAAAATAGGATGAAATATTTCGGATTTTAATAATAATAGATCGATGATAATACCTAGAAATAGTCTATTTTTACAAGCTTTTATTTCAGTACCTCAGAGGTAAACTGTGTCAAGTCCATTTTTTATGAATTTTGCTTTTTCAATGATTTATATCCAATTTGTTCAAACGGATTTAGTGGTAAATTGCGTCAAGTCCTAACTTCCATAGATAAAAAAATACTCAGAAATAAATTATGTTAAGTGACAAACTAACACAGGGTAAACTAATTTATGTCCCACATAACACTTTAGAATTGTGAAATTTTTACTCTATGGTACAATTATAAGTTAAGTCCCACATAACACATTTTACCTCCAAGTAATTTATGGCACTTGAATTTTTAATGCATTAGTCCTAATTAAATAAAAACAACAACAAGGATAAATACCTTAAAAATTACATCCTTTTATAATAAAATAAAATTTTAACATACTGGGTCGTATACCTATTAGTTCCATGGGACGTGAAGATAATAAAATGAGCCTCTAAAATGATCGAAATACTGTTGGTTGCACTGTTGTCACCTTAGCATATTTTATGCTAGATTTTGCATATTTTTATGTTACTTAGCATAATTTGGTGTTTAGCATATAGCATATTTTCTTAGCATAATATAAATTAATCAGTATTTACAAATTATGAAAATTTACTTCTCTTTATTCAGTCCGTATACGTCAAAAATATATCTATATCTATACTAATAAATAAAATTAGATTGTCTGTGTTTATTAAAATAACCACTTTTTACTAAATTCATATGGATCTATACACGGAACATTTACCAAAATAACATTTTTTACAATTTTTGTCTGTCTGTTTGTTCCGACTAATCTCTGAAACGGGTGGACCGATTTTGACGGAACTTTCACTGGCAGGTAGCTGATATAATAAGGAGTAGCTTAGGCAACTTTTAATTTCGAATTTTTTTTATAACTGCGAACTGAACAATAACTTTTTTGCTAAATTCCACGCAGACGAAGTCGCGGTCACAGCAGCTAGTTTGAAATATACTCAAAGTATTAATTGTTGCATTGTGTTGATAAGATGCATTTTAGTTAGATGGGGTTGGAAACACTGCAATATATATTGGTATGGACGTAATGTTAGTATATTACGTCCATGTACATTGGAGCCAACTTTACTACAATATTGTAAACTTTACAACTAACGCTTTTTACACACATTTGCTATATGGCAGAAACACTATACAACATGTATAATGATCCTGTTAATCAATTATAATTATTGTATTTGAAAGCTATTTTGAACAAGCTGTTTGGTAGTAACAATGTTGATCCAACAAAACTTTACAAAAATTTGTGTGTCTTGGTTCAATCTACAAGTCGACGTATTTTGAATCCAACAGCGAGAGTCGATATTTTTAAATAAAATATAGAAAGTTATTTGGATCCAAAACCGTACATTGAATATGCCTTAGAAACAAAATTACAGGAATACCACGCTCAAGCTGTAGTGGAAAATAATTTAGGTAAACTTTGCCTGGATTTCACTCTAAAACTTATGACAGAACTGCGATCTAGATTACCAATTAATTTTAAAGTACTTGAGAAAATAAATTTATTAAAGTGAAACTTCTTTTGGTGCATGAGGTGTAAAATTTGAGCGACCGCTAACGCGGCAACGCGTCACGCGGTCAGTACTTGGATGGGTGACAGCCTGGTTTATAGCACATTGAATACACTGGTTCTCGTCCGATCACCGAAGTTAAGCAACGTGGGGCGCGATCATTACTTGGATGGGTGAATGCCTGGAACACCGCGTGACGTTGGTATTCTGTTTTTTTCCAAATATCTAGTTTTTTTTTAAATATTTTAAATTCGTTTTTATTTTATTAGTTTGCCAAAGAAATTTCACTTCTGACTTGTGTAGGTACTTTGTACGCACGCAATTTTTTCCGTAGAAAAGACTAAATGTAGTCAAACCTTCTATAATTGGTATTGCCCAAGAATTCAAAGTGGATGCAGCCACAACACAACAGATAGGCTCATGTCTCAATGGAGGAACATAGTACACATTAAAAGGGAATTAACTTCTTCCACCGTAGAATTCTGGAATGAAGTTATTTATTACAAAGATAGAGCTAGCAATAATCCCTTTGCAGATTTATCTCAATTGGCATTATATTTATTATCTTTACCACATTCTAACGCAGTAATTGAACGCGTTTTAAATAATAAAAACTTTAATAAATAAATAAATAAGTTTATATACATCAGATTTGGCCTAAAGAGAGCGGGGAAATGCTGGTACTCTTACACAGTTCCAAACCAAGGAGAGTAATAGTTTTGACAATGAGGCTTCCACGTTCCACCTCTACAAGTACATCGGCTGCCGATGAAGACCAAGATATTATCATTTTATTTGAAAACATAGTAGATTAGAATGTAAAATATATATTTGATGAATAAATATTCAATATGATTTAATTTTGAGATTTGAAAAATGTTGGCATATTATTTTGGCATTATTTTAAAGCATTTAGCTAAATTTTGGCATAATTTTAACACCAGTTTAGCATATTTTCAAGTCTACTTGTTGTAGTAAATAATAATATACATGCATAAGTTATGTGTCTGTCTGTTTCCTTTACATGCTTAGATGCTAAATTCAATACATATTATAAAACAAAGTCGCTTCCCGCTTTCTGTCTGTCCCTATGTATGCTTAGATCTTTAAAATTACGCAACGGATTTTGATGCGGTTTTCTTTAGTAAATAGAGTAATTCCAGCGGAAGGTTTATATGCATACAGCATAACACATGCATAATATAGTAGAGAAACACTGATAGTTTTTGCAACCGGTGCGGGTCGCTAGTTTTCATATAAAATTCTATAGTTGTATGGAAATAGTTTGCAGTACAAATATATAATTTTTAATTTCGTCATGAAATGTAATAATGCAGATGAAACCACGGCTGAAAGTATAATTCTTAATAAATAATGGACTTGACACAGTAATTTTATTAATATAGGTAAGTAATATATTTTCGGAGAACAATGCGTTAAGTCCTCCTGTGAACGTTAGGTACATGCTAAAAAATTTTTAACACTATGATATTAAAAAGTACTCCTTTAAGCATAAAAACCATGATAATAATCAATGTTTCCTAAAAACATTTAAAAATAAAATGTAAAATTCATATAAATTTTTCATAATCTGCTTCTCCTGTAAAGTTCGCCAATTGTGACTTGACACACATTACCTCTGAGGTACTGATTTAACTTGCAATGTATGTATGTATGTATGTATGTATGTATGTATGTAAATTTAATGAATGTTTGTTCGGGTGAAATCTTGCAACTCAATTTTGAAGCAGATATCTTCAACCGATTGAGCTGAAATTTTGTATACAGGTTCAATTTAGATGACAATGCATGATTTGTATGTATTTATGTATGTATGTATGTTTGTTCGGGTGAAATCTTGCAACTCAATTTTGAAGCAAATATCTTCAAACAATTGAGCTGAAACTTTGTATACAGGTTCAATTTGGATGACAATGCATGGTTTGTATGTATGTATGTTTGTTCGGGTGAAATCTTGCAACTCAATTTTGAAGCAAATATCTTCAAGCAATTGAGCTGAAACTTTGTATACAGGTTCAATTTGGATGACAATGCATGGTTTGTATGTATGTATGTTTGTTCAGGTGAAATCTTGCAACTCAATTTTAAAGCAGATATCTTCAACCAATTGAGCTGAAATTTTGTATATAGGTTCAATTTGGATGCCAATCACCTTTGTGACGTCATTCTAAATCCAATATGGCGGCATATCCAAGAGTGCGGACTAGTTATTTTTAGTGCACTTCTACAATATGGGTATCAAATGAAAGGGCTTGCTAAGAATAATTCGAATAAAGTGACGTGATAACCGACTAAAAAGTCAAAAATAAATTAAAAGTAAAAAACCTTTTTAAAAAACAAGCTTTTATTTGAATGCACTAAAACGAAAAAAATAAATTTTTACCTTAAAACTTTTACTATCTACTTATAAAGTCATTACACATAATCTATATGATATAAAAGCTTGTCGCAAGATTTGCTTGTAAACAAGTAAATTAAATAAATTGATGTGATTGATTTTAACTATTAAAATTTTCAAACAAAGGAAATACGAGTACTATCTCGCGACAAGCTTTTCTATCATATAGATTATGTGTACCTAATGATTTTATAAGTAGATAGTAAAAGTTTTATTTATAATATAAATAGTACATACCACGATATAGATTTTGATGATTGTTGTCGATATTTCGGACTAGTTACATGGTCCGTGGTCACGACGAGACCATGTATGAAAACCGCGAGTGTCTAAGTCTAAAAAAGTTAATACCTAGAAAAGTAAAGTTTGAGTAATTTTTATAGTCTACTTTAAAATGATTAATTTTTAAAATATTTACCGACACAGATCATAACATATAATAATTTACATTTTTATCTCGATTGCTTTGATGGCTCTAAGTGTTGTTAAACAGGGAAGAAAGGAAGATAAATCTTTCTTAGGTCTTTATCCGACCCACAGAGCAAAGAGTATGTGCGCCTACGTATATTTCGCTAGCAATTACGAAGAACGTCCACAACTGAGATTCAAGATTAACTTTTAAAAGTTCGTCTTAGTAGTAATTTAGTGTTTTTACATAATTTAGACTGTAAACATGTAATATTTAATTGTGTAATGTGATGTTCTTGAGTGTTTAAGCTATCACCTGTAAAACTTACTCAGAAGTCAGGCCAATGTGCCATGCGATCACACAAAGGCTCATTTTTCTCCGAATATGTAATAAAAAAGGATTATATTGTGTACGTATATTTAATTCAGCTATAAATATTATTTAACTAGCTTCTGCGCGCGACTTCGTCGGCGTGGACTCCGCTCCTATTGGTTTTAGCGTGATGACACACAGCCTATAGCCTTCCTCGATAAATGGGCTATCTAACACTGAAAGAATTTTTAAATCGGACCAGTAGTTCCAGAGATTACTGCGTTCAAACAAACAAAGAAATAAACAAACAAACTCTTCAGCTTTATATATTAGTATAGAAAATACAGCTTTTGTAAGGTTGAGTTAATTCCCCATCAGTCAAGTTGCTCTAAGTAGATTTTGAGCAGGATTATTCCTGTTGTGCCCTCAGTAAGATCAACCGCACTTACTACAAAAGAAAGTTAAATTTCATTAATCGTTTTTGAAATTGTTAAACGAGTACCTTTTTAAATTACTCCTTAAATCAATAGAATAAAAGTAGAACGCTAATGTATTATCATAATTTATTGCTTTAATAAGAAAATAAACAACCTGCTTTAAAATGTTTTTTCATTAACTATAACTACTAAAAAAAATGAATGTAATTAGGTATACAAATGATTAAATTAATTTATCAGTTATATCAGCGCTTCGATCTGTTAATGAGAGAACAAGTAACTCTTTAATAGCACGTGCCTAAGTCGCGTAATAAGAAGCAGTACAAAAAATAACAAAGTTACGTTACACAAATATTAAGCTTTCATAAAAACCTAGATTTACTATCGTCCAATCTAAACCGTGAGCAGGCGTTTTAGGAAGAGATTTATGCATCTTGAAAGATAAGTGGTGCGTTTTGAAAGCAACGTGTTGAGTTGAGGGTAGGTATGCCGTTTGGCCCAGTTGTTGAAAAGCACGTAAAATTAAACAATTATGATAGGACTCCTACAAAACAACTACAATGTTTGGTTGGTACAAGGTTTAAAATGTTTGGAAAAATGCACGGTAAAGGCGTTCTTATTTCATTTCTTATCCCTGCTGAAAATCTATACTAATATATAAAGCTGAAGAGTTTGTTTGTTTATTTGTTTGTTTGTTTGTTTGAACGCGGTAATCTCTGGAACTACTGGGCCGATTTGGAAAATTATTTCAGTGATAGATAGCTCATTTATCGAGGAAGGCTATAGGCTATGTATCATCACGCTAAGACCAATAGCGGAGTCCACACCGACGAAGTCGCGCGCAGAAGCTAGTTCCAAATAAAAATGATGGTTTGTATGGGTAGTTATTGCAAACTATTGTGTGTTTGAAACGGAGATTCCAAAATTTTCATACAATTTTCATCTGTTTTTATCAGGGCTATCTGGATCCAGATAGGTCCAGATAGATCTATCTGGAATCCAGATAGCCCAGATAAAAACAGATAAAAATTGTATGAAAATTGTGTGAAAATTTTGGAATCCCTGTTTCAAACACCAATCGTTTTTATTTGGAATTTTCAGCAGGGATAGGTTATTCCACAAACTACTAAAATTATGACAGCATTTTGCGCCGAATGAAAAAAAATTAGGGTTTCATTAGTCTTTAACTTTATACTACCCTGTCAATGCGCAATACAGTTAAGTATACTATTTTTTTGTTTAAATGGCGTAAACTATACTACCTACTACTAAACATTAAAAGAATGTTTGTAAAACGTTATGCTGTAGTCTGAAAATGTTCACCTTCTGGGTAACGATTTGTTGATTTACGTATAAAAGTAAGACTTACTAAATAGTTAATCCTTCTCACTGTCCCGATGAGGCTTAGCAAATATTCTTATAATATTACTTTTATGATTTTATCATCATAAAATGAGCTTTAAAGGCAGACTTATTATTATGAAAGCGCTACTAAACGCTATTAGGTAAATTATTTGGAAATAAGTTATTTCCATTTGTCATCGATTCACAGGCTTATATTGGCTCGGTGTAAATAGTAAAAAAAAAAACATTGACATAACAAAAATATAATAATCACGTTTAAGGTATAAAAAATAATCATATTTCAGATTGACCGATTGCAACGGATTCGGGAATGAATTTAGACCTTGAACCGCTACGCAACAAAGACATCGTAAAAGTTTCAGTTTTATTTGACTCTTTATGACATTTGTTCTGCGGCGATAAATAAAAAATCTTGCTTCTCGATATGAATCTTTATTATCATTGAATAGAGTGTTAATTGCTTAGATAAAGGGTTGAATTTGTAGGACGACAAGGGTTCAAGCAAACGTTCAGTTGACCTCTCAATAGATTTCACTATTTTCGTATTTAGCAACACTGAAATTATATGACCTACATTTTTTTCTATTCGTTTTAACACAAAAAATTCTTTAGATTACAGAAATTAATAATCATCAAATGTGTACCAATATTAAAAGTGGAATCTTTTTCTGAAAATTTAACAAAAAAATAGAGTAGTTCTAAGTCTAAGGGTTAATAGTTAGATAGGTATATTTTACAAATACATACTTAGTAAGTTTATACCACAGTACCACTGCTATACTTGCAGAAGATGTTCTTGTAGGAGTTAGGTACTCAAAATATTTTAAAGAAATTACAAACAATTAAACAAACATATTTATCTATGCGTTTGTAGATCGTAATAAGTAGGTACAGCTGATAAGACAGTCGCATGTGAAAGCAAATCAATTACCTACTCCAATCGTTAACAATTTACTCGTGATGTAATACGTACAACTCTTATTTAAATTGCTGTTAAGCTCACGTTAAATACGTTATGTAATCCCCTTAATTATTAATTTCAATGGATAATGCAAATTACTTAGAAATGTATAGATTGCTTAGATGGCTTACTTCATTTGTTTCATAGTAATTATTTACCTTATAGAGACGTTGTGTAACTTATGAGTCGTTTATCTGATATTCTCCAAGAGGATGCTTTCAAATAAATAATGTTAATAAGTATGTAAGGTTTTGTAAATTGTGTCTTAAGATTCAACGCTTGGTTAGGTATCTGTTTAAAAGTGGTTTAAAAACAACTGCAGCACGTTTCGTGTTGAATGAGTGCGTATGTGTGTCAACTAAAATATTAATAAACAATATTTTAACCGATTTATTTTTGAACATAACAATAACGCACTCATATCATGTCTTAAATTTTAATCTTTTACGGCAAATCGTGTCTGCCGTGCCATTGTATCCATTGTCCGCTCTAATTCTTGCACTTTCGTTTTTTTTTCTGCGACATCCATTATTATTGTATTGGGAACGAGGTTATGCAACCACTGCCTTTGAAGTTTTGATATAATTTTTGCTGCTTTGTGTCGTAACAATTTTATTATGATCGTGATAAAATGCTTTACTTTCAATGTGATCTTTGTAACAGAGGTGTAGAGTTCAAGTTTCTTTGTTTTCCTTGCATCAACAGTAAAATAATATTGGTGGAACAATTTGATCGTGACTACAGAAGCGACTGGGGGTTATGCAAGTCAAGTTATAATTATCCACATTGAAAGTACGAAATTAGCGGGTTCACTTAATGTACGGTGGGCGAAGAGTTAGAAATAGTCAATGCAATATGGTCTTTAAGTTATATTACAACAAGTGTTAAAAATTTAAGGGTGATTACAAATAAAATAACTCTATTAAAAAGTGGTTTCATCAATGTACAATTCGTAAATATACAAATTGATACATAATTAGTTCAAGTTTTGTCGTTGTAATTGATCGGTAGCAATCCATTGTAATGAAATATTTTGATTATAAATGGTATTAGTATGAATGTAAAAATAATTTCGTTTCTTTAGAACCGAGGTGAGTCAATTTATATTTAAGGAAAATATTATGCTGTGTTGGAAGGTATTGAGAAGTAGGTACCTACTTGTCTTTATCTATACTAATATTATAAAGAGGTAAAGTTTATAACTTTGTATATACGGGGTAATCTTCGCAAATACTGATCCGATCATGAAAATTCTTTCGCTAACAGAAAGCTACACTATTCAGGAGTGACAAGATAAAAGGAAAAAGAAAAAATATATAAAGATTTTAAATCAGCAGGATTTGAACCTGCGCCCTCTGACGTGCCGTGTCAACAATTCAATCTAATCAAGCATTATTATTTGCCTTAGAAATTAATTGGTGATTTTAAAACATTTATATTTATCTGATTTGCTGAAAATAGTGAGAGTGTATTGGAACATATCAAATTTCACCGTACCCTTCTTATGTGAAATGGATTATAACGCCCAACGAAGTGGGCACGGGTCGGCTAGTGTTTTGTATAAAGAGAAAACATTAGGTACTCGTATACATATGTGAATGTTTACTATTTTGGATTTTTTAATTAGTAGGTACAAAGAAAAGAAAAATAAATGATTTAATGTTAATGATCATTTATTTTATTATCTTTCCATTTAGTAATTTTATTCACTTGTACTGTAAAGATATAAAAGTTGTATTGTAAAGATATAAAAAGTTTGGTTTGTCACGTACTAGAATTCGCAACGCCCCAGAAAAAGATAAAACATGAGTTGAGTAAACGTTGACGTTTATTATTTTTTGTGACTTAATATTGGTTCTTTATGTTTTTATAATCTATACTAATATATAAATCTGAAGAGTTTGTTTGTTTGTTTGAACGCGGTAATCTCTGGAACTACTGGGCCGATTTGAAAAATTCTTTCACTGTTAGATAGCCCATTTATCGAGGAAGGCTATAGGCTATGTATTGTCACGCTTAGACCAATAGGAGCGGAGTCCACGCCGACGAAGACGCGCGCAGAAGCTTGTATTTTAATAAGTATGTATTTATATTTCCAATTGAATTTTTAATATTGCGAAAATTTTCATTCCTAGTTTTACTCTCAATTATAATGGTGTATTGTCCAAAAATACTAAAATAAATTACTAAGTGATTTATTTCTTTTTAAAAATATAGAATAAAAAATTTATATGGCTTAAAATAATTTTGCAATCTATTTGTTAGAAATAAAAACATTCAGTCCTTACTTTGAGGAACGTAGCAGTTAATTATGAATATCACTTTCTTAATACAATAAGGTTGTTCAGGTTATAAAAGGCGAATTTTTTATTTAAGTGTACAGCACCAATAACGCAATAGCTTTTTTTTATGTAACTAAGTCTGCAAACAAGCGTACGGCTCACCTGATGGTAAGCGACTACCGTAGCCTAAGCCTATAGACGCCTGCAATACCAGAAGCATCGCAAGCGCGTTGCCGACCCTTCCCCCAATTCCCCCCAGGAGCTCTGGTCACCTTACTCACCAACAGGAATACAATACTGCTTGAAAACAGTATTATTTAGCTGTGATCTTCTGTAAGTTCGAGGTACTACGTAAGCTCAATAGCTTGCGCCAATAGCTTGGCGTAGACAAATCATTCAGCAAGAAATTACAAATTATATTCTATATGTAGCGATGACGTGAACAACTCTGGTGTAGGATGCTAGTAGTCGCCTAAAACACCGACACTTTGCGGGTTCGATCCCCGCTTGGGATTGATACCTATGTGATTTCTTCAAATATTTCTTTCCGGTTTGGATGTCTGTCCTTGCGGGACTCCCGACCGTGCCTCGGGGGTCACGTTAAGCCGTCGGTCCCGGTTATTATCATAAACACTTGATAGCGATCGTTACTCATAGTAGGGAACATATCCGCAGTGGAGTTCACTGAGATGTATTATACTGTATAATTACTTTATGTATCTATACTAATATAATAAAGCTGAAGAGTTTGTTTGTTTGATTGTTTGTTTGTTTGTTTGTTTGAACGCGCTAATCTCAGGATCTACTGGTCCGATTTGAAAAATTCTTTCAGTGTTAGATAGCCCATTTATTGAGGTAGGCTAAAGGCTATAAATCATCACGCTAAGATCAATAGGAGCGGAGTCCACGCCGACGAAGTCGCGCGCAGAAGCTAGTTACAAAAATAAAAGTAAATGATTAATGGTGTTACAAATGAAAAAGTGACCCATATACTCCACAGTATTTTTAAAGCAACATAACTTTTATTTCAAGTCATTGGTATGTGCTACACCAGTAACCAAGTTTGAAAAATCTTTTCATATTTTAAACGAACCTATTGTAAATGATGTCATTGTATTAAAAGTTCACATTGAATAGGAAGAACAATACGAATGTATCTGTCGTCGCCTGGACAATTATTGTAGAATACTCGCCGTAAGGTTTTAAAGGTACCTACTATCGCAAGGTAAATGTGTTTGATTGTTATGATCTATCCTTCGCTATAAGGTCATTGACACCAGATTTTTAAACGACTTCAAAAGAAGGAGGAGGTTCTCAATTCGACTGTATGTTTTGAATTAAAACTTCTTTTACAGTTTTTTCGGCGGTGAATTTTTTTTTTGTTAAAAAGTTTTTATATGCAAATAAATTTTAAGGAAGTGCAACAAAATCATTACAAACACGTAAACCTTGTATAACTATATACAAAGTAATTCTTGCATCGATGTACCTTATACCGGTTAAATGTTCGTTTGACCGGTCAAAGATTATCCGCGTCTCCGCGATTGAGATGTTTATTTCATTTATTAATACACGTTTCTGAATATAAAATTACTGTACGCAGTAAGAAAGTTCTTTTATTATTTATATTTTTTACTTTATTCTGCTAAATTTTAGATAAAAACGATTTTTAAGAAAAATCATTTAGGATATAATTTAATAGGTATCGATAAAAGCAAATTATAAAATAGTTATCTATAGTACGTCACCATTTAGCCTGTTACATTCCACTACAGGGTAGAGGCTTCTTTCTCCATGTAGGATAAGGATCGGAGCTTATTCCATTACAGTACCTACCTACAAAATTGTAAAATGATGTTTTTATAGAAAGGACTGTATTTCAATAAGTTATTAATTAACGAATCATTTTCAACTTTCTACTTTTGAAAGTTTGTCATTGTTTAAACTATTATTTGATTTAAGGTCACTATCATATGAGTGTTTCGTGAGCGTGTGAGCTCATGAAGACTGCGAGTAGAGTGTGAAGAACGCCTGATGAAACATTGACTAAGAACGTAAGAACGCTTGTTCAGAGTCAATGTTTAAGTTGTTCAGATTTCTCTTGAAATACGTAGGTAGGTACTGTTAAGTTGAAGTACAACATCTAATCTTAATGAGGCACATATGCTGACGCATCTGTGTGCAAAGGTGTATTTTTTTTTATAAGTTATAACACACTGGCAGCAAAATGCGTGCAGTCTGCCTGATGGTAAGCAGCCTATGGACGCCTGCAACACCAAGAGTATCGCAAGCGCTATGCCGACCCTAACCCTGACATTTCCCAGGATCTTTGACAGCCTTATTCAACATTGAAACACATTTCTTAAGTACAGCATTATTTAGCTGTAAGTTTCTGTATGGTTGAGGTCTGTGTGTTGAGGTGCTTCTTTTTTTTACATCAAAAAAGGGTAAAACATAAATGTGACTAGGCAGTTTGTGAGTAAGCAGTCATTTTTAATGAAGTAAAATGTACTTGGACAATATCTGTAGAACGGGCACAGTACTATTATGGTAAAGGTTTTAAGGGCCCCGTAAACACACAACACGTAAAAACAACAAACATATCAAAAAAACCCGCAGCCCCGCACACGATCAAATAATTTGACAAACACGTTTGTCAAACAGAAATTTAATATGAAGTTTGATCAAATATTTGATCGTCTACGGGGCCCTTTATAAGTTACAGGTTTTAAATATGTATAAATAATTTGTTTTTTTTTTTTGTACCGAAAATTGTTATCTTCGTACATTTATAATTTGAAAATTATGGTAGATACTATTTAGTATACATAGTATCGTATCGTTTGAATAAATTGAATGTTAATCAATAAAATAATGTTTTGTTTTGCATTTTCCCATCGTAGCTAGGAAATAGGAATCGATTGCGAAGTATATTATTTATTCTTAGTAAACCTGTGAGAGTAGTCTCAATAAGGCTTCAATATTTAATATATGTTTATAATAGGAAATATCATTCCTACGAATCGTAATTAAACGATAATTATTCAAGCCCATGACCAAAACAATAGGCAACAGCAAAAAGAACGACTTTTGTCTTGTATACATAAGCAAAACCAAAGTTTTTTTAACACAAACCGGGCAGTAACTATTTACTAATCTGTGACCGGGCTTCCAACAATTACTTATCGCGTCATTCAAAAGAAAAAAAAAACCATTTTTGATGACCTTACGAGGTCATCAAAAATTATTACTAACCAGCTGATTTTGTTTCTTTTAGTTAGTTAATATTTATATAATTTAATAGTAATATTGTCCTACAAATTGCATGGTACGTTATCCCGGTCCTACGCTCACTGCTGCTCTATTCCCTGCTACCCCTATTACCTACCACAATTGAGAGTTTTCGTAGAGGAAAGAGCTACTCCCGGAAAATTAGCTTGATAGTTATCAAGTGAATAATGTACTAGGGATCCCGGACTAATATGTCGATTTTCTGAATGAAGGAAGGAATATACCTAGGATGTAGTCCCCGATCCTACAAATCTATTCAATGCTATTGTCGGTATTGTATTGATGATACAACAATTAAAACAACTATTTAGTATCCAGAATTTCTCGTTACATGCGTTCAAATGGAGCGTGATGTTTAGGTAACACACCGGAATGCATTAATAGCTGTCCATAACTTGCGTAAGTTATTATGTGGCTTATAGTGATTCAGCGAATCAATTTCAGGCACACCCTAATCATTTAAATACCTGGTTGATAAAAGTGTAATAAGATAGTTGCAAAATAAATAAAAAATGTACACTCAATGACCCACAGTAAGAAGAACGGGTTGGGTGTCAAACAAATAATAAAAACATTTTATATTCATATTTATATTGTGTAGATATTTATTCAGACCACGAAAAATGTCTTTGATGCTTAGATATTTCATATTATGAATATTGATACACTAACCGCTTGGCCACGACTACGCGCGGCGAGCGGCAGCGGCAGCGGCGAGCGGCGAGCGGTAAAAACAATCGTATAGCTGTATAGAAGGAGTGCCACGGCCCTACCGCTGGCGCGTCTTGCGGCGCCGGGCTACACCGAGCGGCGCTCGCCGCTCGCCGCTGCCGCTGCCGCTCGCCGCGCGTAGTCGTGGCCAAGCGGTAAGTATAGGTAAACACAACCTAAGTTGGGGTGAGCCGAGAAGGACGATTTTTGTGTAGACACTAAACACACACCCACACACCCACGCACACACACACACACACTCACACACACAGACAGACAGACACACGCACATACTCAAAATATATTTACATTGGTTTGATTTTTTTAGAAATTAATTAGTAAATTCTTACATTTTAACATTTTATTTTAGTAAAGAAGAAACGCGTGTGAAATACTAAATATTCATTTACATTACTTACCTACATATAATTAAAGCTATCCAAAGTATGGCGAATAAGTTACTTAATAATTGCTAGCATCTTTGATTAATCTTACATTATGTATTACAGGATAACTTTAATGTGCTGCAAAGGTCAGATGGCAATCGGATTATATCGAAACTGGTAATCTATAAATTATGTGAAGTTCATTAGATTCGCGTCAAGATTGTCATAATTATATTGGTTATGGGTAACCCATATGCTAACAAATTACATCACGGTATTAACAGAAGTGACCCTATATTTATAATTCCATGGTTTTTAATATTTAAATTAGTTTAGTTATTTTGGAAGGCTGCAGCTGCAAGCAATATTGAAGCTCGTTATTAAACGACGACGTTACGAAATACTCCGTGCAGCATGTGATAAGTGATAACTATTGTTAAACGTTGATTGTAGCATAAACTAATTTAAGTTCAAAAACATTGTTTTTTGGAAGCAATATTTTTCATTGTCCTTTCTCATGATGCTGAAAAAGTTGGTTCTTTTTTATTATATTCTGTATTACAAAATTATACACGGAGAAAGAGGCTTGTACCCTGCAGTTGAATGTTACAGGACAATCAATCTATCAATATCAATCGTTTCAAAAATGAAACAATTCTACAAGGAAATTAATCTTTTTTAACCACATCAACACATTCTACATTGGCTGGATAAATGAGGCTCGTATGTGATGATACTTAGATTGTGAGACTTGATCTTTCAAGACTTGACCCGTTTCAAGCTGCTACCAACCACTTTGAATATGTCAAGCTATCGATACTCTTGTTTATAAAGATTTTGGAAGGAAGAAGAATAGTTCTATTTAACTATCTAAAACTGCTTGAAGCTTGTTACACCCCAAACAAGTCTGGCACAAATATGAGTTCTGCTGAAGATTTTCCTGATAACTTATACAGTACTTTGTTTTTCTTCGGTTATATCTTATCAAGTTATCACCTTTATAGGTTGGATCCTCTAAATTAAGTAAACTTAATTCAGGAAAGTCCACATTAATTGTTTTAGAAAATATTTTTAATGGAAGAAACAGTCACTTTTAATTTGTTTTCGTTTCGTTTTGCCGCCAACGTTTCGTGTATTAGTATGTGCTATTTAAATAGGTAGCATTAACTACTTCATACATTAGTTTTTTTTATATCTTTAAATTTTATTTAAAAAAATTACACTAAGATATTGATTTACTAATATTTCTGTTTATCAAGGTATCATTTAAATTTTTTGGTAACCCTATTTTTATAATCAAAAAAGTAATACTATTAACGTAATGCAAAAAAAAAAAATCGTTTTAAAGTCAGTAATCTAGATGCTATTTTCAATTGGAATACAATTTCATTGTCCATTTTATATAGACAGGTTCTAAGAAATAATTAAATAAGTTGTATAATATTATTATGCAGTATTACAAAAACTATTATGCATATCTTTGTGTTCTTGATACTGAAATGTTATAAATTTAAAACGGTATTTTGTAATTTGTGCCTGATTTAAAATGACTGATGTAAGTCACCCCACCGTAGAACTTATAAAGAAATATAGTCTTTAGGATTTCGATTTTAGGTAGGTATATTTTGTATGGTTAATTGATATTGGTTTTTATTTTATTTTTAAGGAATTTCTTTGTGCGCGTATTTGGTGATTGGACTGGATATATTTGGTTTCTTAGATTAGTCGGCTTAACTGTAACACGTCTAAACCATTGACCATAAAAATTAATTCAAGATTCAAATTTCATTTAACCAAGCAGTAATAAATTCAGTCCTATTATCTATACTAATATATAAAGCTGAAGAGTTTGTTTGTTTGCTTGTTTGTTTGTTTGTTTGTTTGTTTGAACGCGATAATCTCTGGAACTACTGAGCCGATTTGAAAAATTCTTTCAGTGTTAGATAGCCCATTTATCGAGGAAGGCTATAGGCTATGTATCATCACGCTAAGTCCAATAGGAGCGGAGTCCACGCCGACGAAGTCGCGCGCAGAAGCTAGTTAATAATATTCCTAAGATATATGACCTTCTTATAATAATAATTAATCAATTACAATAACTTACTGATGAATCGTGTTTTTAATTAACAAATTGTTAACATCAAGTGATCTTTAAAGTTGCTTCATATAAATCCGTGAAACAAAGATCCGTTAAGAGGACGCATCAATTACATCATCGGGATCTGTGGTAAACGTGATATATGTTGACATTTTTATGCCTAGCGATTCTCTTTAATCGCCATTACATATCTCATTCTCGGTACTGACCATTAATAATCTGTACATATACTGTCTGACATTTTACACGACTTTTTTTAAATCTTATTAAACCTCAATGGTGGATGAATTATAATTATTTAAATATTTGTTCAGAAGATTATTTCAAGGATTAAAAATGATTATTAAATACAGTAAAATTGTATATTGTAATAATCCCGTCACTTTTCAATACTGATGGAATTTATGTATTATTTGTTTTTCAGTAGGTAGCATCTTGAAGTAATTTAAGTAAAGTACCTATGCTTGACGGTAAGCTTCAATATTTAATATTTCTTTATTAATGCAATGCAATATATTTGCGCTTGTAAACTTTTTTGCTATAAACATGTCTGGTTCGTAGACTATTTATCCCGTAGATTATGTCATAGATTAAATGATTTTAATTAGATAGATCAGTTAATATTAACTTTTTACATAATTATGTAGTAATGTTGTCTTATTTTGATATCCTCAACTCAAGCAGAGACTCAAACTACTTTTCTAACGCAGAAGAGTTTCTCAAATGTAACATATTCTTTTGTTAAGCATTGTTATGCTTAATTAATTATATATGTATGCGTAAAAGACTATCGAAAACGTATCCAAACTTTATATTATTTCTATGAATCACAGGTGCAAAATTTTTATATATGTTATTTGTTTACGAAATTATATCTAGTCCATCGTATGCAAACTATAAATTACGAAATTATTAAAGATATTTAAGTAATTCTTTTAAGACAAGCTTTAACACAAACAATCGATTTATAAGTTAAAAAAATATGTAGGGGAAGACTGAGAGGGGAGTATAATGTTTCATAAAATAAAAAAGTATTGTTAAGTAAAATATTGTCATCTACAATCCAGTAAAATTAATATACGCTTCACACTCAACGGCCTTCAGTAGGATTTTCTAATTTGTCGGGGGTCACCTGAATGGTGATTCACATCTACTGCGTCAGCCATGCAATTATTAGAGAGAATTAGAAAGGATCATTTCATGACAGAAAATTTTACTAAGACACGTACCGCGTCATACAAATCATTATCCTAGCCAAGTTTTATCTGAGTTAGAACGACAAAAAATAATATTCAGTTACTTCTCAACATTTTTATACGGCTAGGGTGGCATACAAGCAAACAGCTCACCTGATAGGCTGATAGTAGCGCCAGTAGCGGTAAGCGATTGGCAAAGCATCGCAAATGCTTTGCCAATCTTACCCCGAACCTTCCCCAGGAGCTCTGGCAATCTTACTCACCATAGGAACACAACTTGGATCTTCTGTAAGGTCGATGAACTCCTCAGTCGGTCTGCTCTAGAGTTAGAGCAAGACATTTCCTGCTGTGCCTTACCTTAATTTAAAAAAAATGTTAATTATAAACCAAATAATCACATAATTCACTTGTTTTTACATTCCGTTGTTTTATACAAAAATATTATTATTAAACAAAGATATTTAACCCTGATAATGTTTAATTGAAATATTTCTAATAATTACAATATTAATTTCATATTATAATGTAGGTATATGTCTCAGTGCCGAACGTCCTTAGCCTAGACTGCAGATATACTTGAGGTTGCGTAAATCGTTTTATTTATTGAAGTTTGTTTACAATGCTACGGAGTACGTGTATCGAAAGGAAACATTAATATTATGTCATTTTATGTCTTTACTAGCTTCTGCCCGCGACGTCGTCTGCGTGCTTTCACTGCTCGTTCCCTGTAGGTGATAGCGTGATAATATGTAGCCTATATTCTGACTCTACTTCTTAATAATATTCGTGCCAAATTTGAAGTAAATCCATGCAGTACTTTTTGAGTTTATCCCGGACATACATTGACTTTCCTATCATTTTATTATATGTATATAGATACTTTGAACGTCTGGACTTTGTAAATTTTCCTATTATCACATCTAATAGAAAACTTGTAAATGTATTTTAGTAAATTCTATTGCGGAAATGAATTCCAACGTTTTTTTGCTATGATCGTATTTCTTAGGACGATGATTAAAGTCCAGCAAATAATTAGTATAGTAGTAGTAGTAGTAGTAGCGCAAATCAAACTTTTTTCTGAGAAAAAATAAAGTAAACCAAAATGTCTGCGAAAGTATTTATTTCAAACCGAAGCGTGGAAGTAAATAAATATAAATTAATATCAATCAAAACAAGGATGTTGAAGATGTGTTTGTCAATTATTTTATATACACATATTTTTGATATACCGTTATTCTTCACAATAAATTACAGTAAAATGATCCTTTAGAGACGCCATCTTTGTCGCGTATCTTAATGATGATTAAACTCTAAGGAAGTGTCATTCAACAGTCGAACAATGAAATATTAACATCGTCAAAGAATAAAACGTGACTTAAAAATGGCATAACATAGTAGTTATAATACTATTAATATTTTGTTTTTGACAGTCTGTAAATTTATAAATACAAAAAATAATGATAAATATTTTCGCCAATTCTATAACTTTTTTGGAATACATAACCTTAAATTATACGACAATGCGTTTATTAGGTGATGATTTAAAACATTAATTATACATTAGAACAAATTGAACAATTTAAAATGAAATTTATTTGTATCTAATTTTACGTTTACTGTAGTCTGTATGTATGTATGTAGCGTGCTTAATTTTAAATTTTAATCCTTATCTTGGACGCATAAAGTATAGATGCTATAAAGGATTGAGAAACACCTTAAATTACTACCTTTATAAACTTAAGTCTATATTCGTCGTTTAAACCGATGCAATTCCACAGTTATTCCTGCTCTGAGGTCAGCTCAGTAACGATCAAGCTGTGCGGAAGTAGTATTTTACAGCGAGTTTATGATGCGAATAATTTAGGCTTTTAATACACGAGTATTCTTTATTCCTTTTTTGTAATTTCTTTAATAAGACATACTATAATTTTGATAATGTTTTAAAAATACATACATGCATACATATAATCACGCCTCTTTCCCGTAGGGGTAGGTAGAGACCACTTCATTCCATTTGCTACGATCCTTACATACTTGTTTCGCTTCATCCACATTCATTATTCCTTTCATACATGCTCTTCGGTTTAGGGTACTCTTGACCTGGCCTTTTTTCAGAACGTCTTTTTAAGAATCGTTTTAAGAATAGTCTGAAAAATTACAATAAAAGATTTATATTATGATATAACGAATGTAATAGTATATTTTTTATATTTATTTCTCATATTATTATTTTTCTTCGCTAAGTGAGCAGTAAAATAAAATCCCATGTCGGTGGTTCGGACAATACAAACACAAACGATTAGATAAAGACAAAAACTTGTAAAGCCTCTACAAACATTTGTCTACACAAACATCAATCTACTGCTGTGACCACTGCTCTTACTTACCGTCTTATAAGCATTACCTATGTAAATAGATATACAGAGTAATGAGTAGGTATTTAAGGACAATATAAAAATATTGTAAAAGAGTAACCAGTGATGAAATATCACTTTAAGTTAATAAATATTACGCTTCAGCCTGTAATATCCTACTGCTGGCCATAGACCCCTTTCCCCATATAGTAGAAGGATCAGAGCTTAATCACCACGCTGCTCCAATACGGGCTGGCGGATATATTCCCTATGAGTAACGATCGCTATCATGTGCACATGATAACAACAGGGACCGACGCGACGGTTTAACGTGCTCTCCGAGGCACGGTGGGGAGACCCACAAGGACTGCACAAACATCCAGACCACGATAAACATCTGTATGGCCAATACAAATGTTTGTCATTTGCGGGAATCGAACCCGCAACCGCCAGCGCCACAGCCACAAACCAGTGCTATAACCGATGCGCCAACGCGTCGTTGGAATTTTAGTAACTAATTAATAAATTTTAATTAGTAAGTACAATTTCAATGCTATAAATCTCATTATTAATATCTTTATTCATACGTTCATGTAATCTTTGCCTAAACCACGCTCTGATAATCATTTGTGACAGAACGCACCAACCAATACGAATATCCATCTAAGTCAAATGTCAATGATATGTGAGGTAGGTTAAAGTACTAAGATTTTGTAGTTCACATGTTTTTTATTACTTTCATAATATTAAATTGATATAGGTTTGTGTTAAGATCAAATATATTATAGATATTGTGAGGTAATATCTTTATGATTTATTTTTATGGAAATTGCAAATTTGCAAGAAAGATACAGGACAAATTCAATAATTGTGTTCACTATTGGGCAAAGGTCTTTTATCTCTTCTCCTACGAAACAGAAGTTTACAAAGTTAATTCTTCACGCTATTAGTCTCACAGTTGGCGAAATCATTTCTTGAATTTTTTTTACGAAACGTGATTAGTGGTCAGTGAGTGAATAGGTTAGAAGTCTTTACTGAGCCGAATTGGCTCTAGCAAAGAAATATCGGAAAATATTTCTTAGCTTCTCTTTTTCAAAATAGTCTTGTTAAAGGAGAATAATTATATTCTCGTACGCCAACGACGCATACGATGCCGGTCGAAGAGAGATCTGTTGGGTAAGAACCCTATCTCGTGGAGCATTATCAAATAGGTACTCAATGACTTATGCTAGATAATTATGCCTCTCATTCGCGTTGAACACTATTCCGTTCTGTGCCACTGTAAGAAATCATAACTTTTTCACATCTTGTCTTACATAGGTTTAGCTAAGACAACCGTGAATGGTTTTAGCATTAAGCCCAACCTTTGTACAATTATTTAATGTATTGTGCAATAAAGTATAAATAAATAAATAACCGTGACAGTAATTATCAGTGTAAGTTGATACGTCACTTTTTTCTCATCTTGGTAGGACTATGCTTTATTGGTAGAAATTCGACGAGCCCGAAGCCCTTACCAAGACGGTCACGCCCTCAGTGGTTATTGTGGTAGTAATTATCTGAACTATCCCGGCTCAGAAAGATATGAATAGCGTTAGGATTGCGCTAAACAAAATACGAATTTTTAATCCTTTTTTTGCCTCAGCACCGAACGTCCTTAACCTAGACTGAAAGGAATATATAATATTTACTAATATATATGTTACTGTAAATGCACGAATTTTGGTAAATCCTAAGATTTAAGAGTAAAACCTAAGATTTACCAACCCTTAATGATAAAAGCCCGAACGATTTTGCGATTTGCACTTTTACCACAATTCACTTGGTAAGTCTTTAGGATTTACAAGCAACGGTAAATGTTGAAAAAGACATTTTATACGCGTCGGTCTAATATTGAAGTTAGATAGGTTAGGGTTATTTTAATAAAATTTTTTTTGTAACGCAATTATGCCGATAAACGGCCTACGGGTCAATCTAAAGACTTGGCAATTTAAGTTTTGACTGAAATAAATGAATAAGAATTAATATTTGTTTTATTCCCAAAACCAATTTTTACTAGCTGTAAGTGGTAAAACCTATAGCAGGTACTAAATTCTAATAGTAAAAGCCCGAAAAAAATGTCCCATTTTCATAAATCCTTACATTTACCAACTCATGCCGGTAACTCCTAAGACTTAGGTACTCTTAAATCTTAGGATTTACCGTAGTTCGAGCTTTTACAGTAACATATATGTAATATATTTACGACTAAAATATTGAAGAATCTATTATTCGAAGTGCTTAAACAAATACAATAATGATATTAAAATGATGGGCTTTGAGGATATGAACATTTATTGTTTAATTTACATAATGTTCACGTATTTTGAATATAGCGTTATTCCTCATAATAAATTATAGTAAAAGAATCCTTTAGAGATGCCATCAATGTCGACAATGTCATACATCTTAACGATGATAAATCTCTAAGGAAGTGTCATTCATTAAACGCACAATGAAATATTATTGTCATCAAAAATACGGAACAAATTAAAAATTATCTGTTCTGGAAAGCAACACGACACAACATGTAATAGAAAATACTATAAGTAAGGATAAATAGTTTAATATACAAACGCTATCTATCGGGGATCGAACCCGCGACAGTGCTGACTGCTGTGACCGTTGACCGCCAACGCGTCGTCAGTATTGTTGCTAATCATATTTATTGTATCTGTAACACGTTATATAAAATAAATTATTTCGTACTATCTATAATTGTAAAAGATAATATATAAGATCTCACGTTTTTTGCTCATATTTATTTAACTTAAACTATAACAAAAAAAAAAATCGTTTTTTACCGATTTCCAAAAAGCTTTTGACTCGGTGGACCGATTTCGATGATTTTTTTTTATCGAAAGGTGTTGCGTTCATTTTATAAATCAAAAGTTAATAATTGTCATGTGGTCATATTTAAATATGATCGAGTTATAGCAGTTTATCTACTATATAAAAATAAGTCGGGTTTTCCTTCCTGACGCTATAACTCCAGAACGCACGAACCGATTTCCACGGTTTTGCATTCGTTGGAAAGGTCTCGGGCTCCGTGAGGTTTATAGCAAAGAAAATTCAGGAAAAATTTCAACAGAAAAGCGGGAAAATCTCTTTTTACATACGAAGCCATCTGGTGGCGAAACGGAGTTCGCCGGGTTTGCTAGTTCTTTATAAATAATTTTGATGATTCTTGTTTTAATCAAAAGCTGATGCTTGTCTTGTGGTCCCATTTAAATTTGATCGAGATATGATACCTACTTTTTCAATCTTTGATAACGCGAATTTACTTGACTATCTTTCGTCAACTAACGTTCTTGTACTTGTCGATGTAATTGAAATCAGTTTTTTGTCGTTTGCGAGCAAACACAGTTATATTTGTTTGCATATGCAGCCGCATCATTGAATATAACAATGTTATGTCATATAAAGCAATTTAAATGAAGTAACACTTGAAAATATACAATTAAATTTTTAATAAAAAGTTATACAATTTAAACTCTCATTGTTTCCAGTCTTGTGAAATGTATATTTTTAATTTCTATAGATAAACCGGTTGCTTGGTTATCTTATGAAATGATACTTAAACTAATTAATTAATTTGTTTTGGAATAATTACAAAATATAACAAAACTATCTGCACCATTAATTGCAAAACTAATTGCAGTCTAAGTTATGAACGCCAATTGACAAATTTATGCAAAAAAAACTTTCAGAAATACTCAAAATAAGTTGACCGGAACCTATGATTTGTTGTCTAAAACTCGGTTCCTATATTTAAAAAAAAATAAAAAAATATTTCATTTACGAATAGTCTTTAGAACTTAGATCCGTTCAATTTCGAACACAATATTTTCGAAATTAAATAATTCGTCAACAATTAAAATTTACATACTATAAGTTTTTGTCTAGACATATTGAAGATGTTTTAAAACATATAACATATATATTAACTAAGATGGATGGATTAAAATAGTGTTTCATCAAGGTATTTTATATCTACCGAAATACATATTATATATTAGTATGTGTGTTACTTAAAAAATGTGCCTACAAATTTTACAAACTCTATCCGTAGTTTTTTCCCACAATCATTCATTAATTTTCTTTTAATGAAAATAATGCCTTGTGGTTACGGCAGTAAAGAAAATAGCCACTTCCTCTCTTCCCGTGAGTGTCGTAAGAGGTGACTAAAAATAAAAAATAAATAATGATAAATAACTAACTACCGATGACACAGTTTCACTATCACCTTGGAACTTAAAAAGCTGATCGATGGCAAGATCACCATCCGACTTTTTGAAATACATACACAGGGTGAAGACGGGTAGCAGCGTCTTCGATGCGACATAGCCAGCCCTGCGTGCACCAACCCGCCTGCCCAGCGTGGTGACTATGGGCAACACACATGAGTTCACGCTATTTTTGGCGCGAACTTGTGGAGACCCATGACCCGCAGTGGACTGCGATAGGCTGAAATGAAGTGAAGTAATGAAAATTAACCTCATAAAAAACTGTAATTTTTGAGGAACAACAAAAAAAAATCATAAAATTGTTTGTAACTATACATATTTCAAATGGTTTTAGATTTCAATAGACAGTGTCAGTCATAAAAGATACCTACTCTGGATAATGTACAGGCAATTTAGTTCAACAACCATTAATATTAACGCTCTCAAAACAATTGAGAGAAGTAGCAGTCGTAAGAAATATACATTCACCTTAAGATCGCATAAGCATAGAGAAATTGTTAATTAGCTGTAGGAAGAATATTGCTGGTTCACAAGTAAACAAAAAGTTATACAATTGCTTCCGAGATAATAAATAATAGGAGCTCGGTAATGTTATGGTGTAGCAATTGACAATATTTAGCTGTATGTTTGACGCCGCGTTGGCGCAACGGTCACAGCACTGGTTTGTGGCTGTTGCGCTAGCGGTTGCGGGTTCGATCCCCGCACATGACAAAAAAATTTATTGGTCATACAGATGTTTGCCGTGGTCTGGGTGTTTGTGCAGTGCTTTTGGGTCTCCCCACCGTGCCTCGGAGAGCACGTTAAGCCGTTGGTCCCGATTATTATGATGTACACCTGATAGCGATCATTACTCATAGTAATATATCCGTCAAAACGCATTGGAGAGCGTGGTGGATTAAGCTCCTGATCCTTCTCCTATATGGGGAAAGAAGCCTATGCCCAGCAGTGGAATATTACAGGCTGAAGTGAACTGTATGTTTATGTATGTTACTTCATAATTTTTACTGGGTGTACGACTTTGATGATTTTATTTTTATTCAAAAGCTGGTGTTTGCCGTGTGGTCCCATTTAAATTTGATCGAGATCAGACGAGGACTTCTTGAGTTATCCCTAATAATGCGTATTTAATTGACTGGTACTTTACTACTTTAATTTTCGATTGTATCTTAATTTATGACGACATTCGTTATGTTTTTTTCTTCATATTCTTAGCTCCTTTGTTACGACTATATATACAAATAAAAAAAATTGGAGTGTCTGTTTGTAATATTAAAATAACCGCTTTTTATTAAATACATATGGATCTATAAACGGTAAATATACCAAAATAACATTTTTTAAAATTTTAGTCTGTTTGTCTGTCTGTCTGTTTGTTCCGGCTAATCTCTGGAGCACCTGGACTGATTTTGACGGGACTTTCACTGGCAGATAGCCGATGTAATAAGGCGTAAGTTAGGCTACTTTTATTTAACTTTTTTTTTTTAAATAACTGCGAACTGAACAATAACTTTTTTGTTAAATTCCACGCGGACGATGTCGCTGTCACAGCAGCTAGTTTCATTATAAGAAAGTACTACTAAAAATAAAAATTGACGTGTTATTCATATAACGTTGCGTTTGTTTATTTTTAATATAAATGGTTATCAGACATGCATGTTATATAATAAAAGTGTAACCTTTTTATATTAGCCATTTCAACACAAAGTTCTGTTTTATCTAATTAAAACTTTTATGGCAATAAACACTAAAGATATAAAAATACTATGATAGTAATAGTATACGTGTAAAAAGTAATTAGTATACAGGTTAGGTTAATTAAAAGCTACTTTAAGCAAGCTGGATGAACATATCATAATACATATATGTTAGAATATTGATAAAAATGTTTAAAATTTATTATCTATCTTGTGAGCTGATTATAAGCTAACAAATACAATACGGTAATACATTTTGTTCTTACCTGTTTTGCGGAATTTCGAAATGTCAAGACCACTTGAGACAACAGATAAGTTTTGATATTTCGCGAGAAAAAAGAATTTACCTTTTGGCAATAATGTTTTTGGTCACGTGTTGTGGTCATAGATTTATGATATTACATATCTTCATTGTTGTGTTCTGTTTAATATTATAAACGTTTAGTAAATATTATAAATTTTAGAATGCCTAAAAAAAAAGAATCTTTTAGAGAATTCATTTTCTTTTCATTATAACCACGATGAACCCTATGGAAAAAATCTCATGTCTCAGAAAAACATTGAGAATTAATGCAGTCCAAAACTCTTATAGTCATAGCCTTTCATGATCTCAAAACTGGTGGGTACAGCTTTTTTATATAATTAGATCGGCAAACAAGCGTACGGCTCAAATGATGGTAAGCGATTACCGTAGCTTATAGACGTCTGCAACACCAGAAGCATCGCAAGCGCCATGCCGACCCCATCCCAGTTTCCCCCAAGAGCTCTGGTCACCTTACTCACCACCAGAAACATAACATTGCTTCAAAACAGTATTATTTAGCTGTGATCTTCTGTAAGGTCGAGGTACTACTCCAGTCGAGCTGCTGTATATGTTGAGCACAAAATTTCCTGCTGTGCCCTACCTCAGTTAAAGATCAAAGTTGTCAATGATCCTTTTCAATACCTAAAACTTCGGTCTGTTTAAAAGTCAATTGACGTGTGTATAAATTTCATAGTTTGGCCAATATCTAGGTTTCGCGTGTTACAAACGTATGTAGAACCTAAATTATTTCGACTGACCGATCGTGTCGACCCAGTTCTATGCGATTATGGTCACGCCCGTCGGTTCACGCGAAACACGTAATCTTTCATCTGTTGCATTGTGTGATTACGTTTTCATTGATTTACCTTCGAAATGTTTAATTAGTGAAACATTTAGTAAACATAGTAGGACGCAGCAGGAAATATCCCAGCCCGACTGGGCAAGTACCTCGACCTTACAGTATACTAAATAATACTGCTTTCAAGCAGTGTCGTGTTCCCGCGGTGAATAAGATGACCAGAGCTCCTGGTTCTGGTGTTGCAGGCGTCTATAAGCTACGGTAATCGCTTACCATCAATTGAGCCTTACACTTGGTTGCCGACCTAGTTGTATAAAAATTAGTTAAGCACATATTAAAAGTAAGAATTCGTTTTTATACCTGCATTTGATTCGTATAAGTTGCTTTTCTTCACAATTTCAGCTATTCATAATCAAAATCGAAATCAAAAATTACTTTATTAAAGTACTTTGGAATCGTCATTTTACAAATTAAAATTATAATTGTTTAAAAAAAAAAAACTTTGGTTTTATCATAAAATTAGTAATATTTGGCACAAAATACAGCGCCACTAAATCCACACATCTTTATAAAAACAATTTAATAATTTATTTCATAATTTTAATATTTATTTTATTTATTATATTATATAATGTTTATTTTACATAATATATAAAATTTTATAATTTTAATGAAACTTTTATTCGGTTCAAGATTATCCGCACGTTTTAAAATTTAATATTGAACAAAATATGCTTTACCTATTAAATTATTTTTGATACAAACTTTAAATAGGTACCAGGCAATGCAGTTGCGTCAGTCCAGCAATATTCGCTGAAAATAAAAGTCCATCCGAACTTTCACATTTATTACATTAGCACGTTTAAATGTGATTGTATATAAGTTGAAACTGACAAGTTTCAATTGAAATCGATCCATTTTTACCTAATAGGAATATTATGGTGAGTGCATGTATGCGTGTGCATAAATGCGTTTTGAGTTTGTGAAACGCGCAAAACTGTGTGTTTATTAATTTCTTTGATGTTTTGTTATAGCCTGTATTTAATATAATAACTGTTAAAGGAATAACAACCAAAGCACTAATTAAACACTTCAAACAATACAAAATATATTCAGATTGGTGGATATCACCTAGAAGTTAGAACTAGTCTACCTTAGAACCCGTTGATGTCTTTTCGATACCACGGTTGCTTGTTGTTGATTTCAACCTCACCGATCAATCGTTCATTGTTCTCCACTCTATGTGACAGTGGCGGAATAACCATGCTCCACTGGCACACCTGAAAGCCATTAAATCTTTCAATCAATCAATTGTTGTTACTTGAAGTTTTGTATTTTTTTTTGTAATCTGTGGTCTTATTTATAGTCCAGAACGAAATTTATTTGTTTAGATTCACATATATACATATATATAGTGCATCCATTTGCAGGAGCTAATTATAGGGTATTTTTTTGGCTATTTAAGACATAGAGAAAAGGATTTCTGCCATATGTTTCAGAACGTTTTTATAGTTAAATTTAGTCTCTATATACCATTGACTTAATTTTAACCACAAAATAATAAATATTTTTATGTTACCTTAAAACATTTGCATATTATATCAAAACTGGCATTCAAAAAGTAAACATATTTATCAAAGAGATATCTTATGACGAAGATCAAAGATACTTAATAGCCTGTCCATGACGTGCGTCATAGAAGTAGTTGTTAGGATGGCTCTACTTCTTGGAAAGGAATTAGAAAATTATAAATACATTTTTGTAAACATACTTGTTTTAAAGGAAAAAGCCAGCTATTGGTCACATTTGTAGTGTCAGAGCCATAAATGTTTTATTGGCCAAAGGTTTCAAGGAATGAGAGAGCTGAGCTCAGAATTGTAGAGTTAAGGATAGTTTCGTATAAAATAGTTAATTATAGGAGGAGTTACAAATAACTCGCAAGGGAATCTGTACTGGGTGGTGTGCGGTAATACTAGATAGCTTTTTTATCAACCGAGATAAATGAATTTTTAGATTTTAATGTGAACAGTATTCACATTGCATCCGTTTTATTTTAAGTAAAAATTATAATTCCTAGAATAAAAACAAAATATACTTTTAAAATACGGTTTATGACGTAGGTAGTATTCGTTATCTTGTATTCAAAACGACATGCGTGAACGTGAGAAAAATTCTGACTTATTTCTTATTTTATTACATTAATCATTTTTATTTCGTGAGGGATTTGCGTAAAATATAAATTTATTTTTTGAATTTAAAATAAAAAAGGGGAACATTAAAAAGGGACAAGTACATCGAATAACAAGTCACATTTATTGGAACTGACTTTTAAAAAATGTTTTTTTTTTAAAGCCAGCCAATGAGCCCACGAAATTTTGTTTAAAAATGTTTCTTTGTCTGTTCCTTATTTATAAAGCAACAATAGTTTATTAAAGTTAAGTAATCAATTTGATTCACCCATTCTAAAAAGGTTCTATAATCCAACGAATAAAATATGACAGATTATATAAAAATAAGTTACAATGTCATAGAATGTGTCATTCTACAAAATTAACGGTGACAGACAGAGACAATGACCCGTAGATTATACATATGTTTAATTTTTTTATCTTCTCGAATGATCTTTAAAAAAACACGAATACAACACGTAACTGTATTTGAGTAATTTTAATTTGTTTATTGTGATTAAAAGAGTACTAGATGTCACTCGTTAAGTTGCGTTTGTGTCCTACGAGTTGACAATTATTATAGTTTTTTTTTTTAAATATATTTTTAAATTATATTTTTTGTTAAACCGAAGTAAATATGGCTTCAGTGTTTTCAAAGTTTTTTTTTCGATTACAAAGAAATGAGTAATTTTTTCTTTAGAATGTATTGTATGATAGAAAAATAATAATGTTGAAATAACGCGTTGACCTTAAACCCATACTATATGTATGTTTATGTATTAGTTGATTAAGATTCGATTCTTCTTTCTTTCTTTGAATATCTGTTTCCAGGAAGGGAATATAAGAATGTGCCACACTACAATCCTTGATATTGAAATTGGATAGATAGATTGTACTTACTTTTTAGGCAGAAAACTCTTCTTGAGAATACCAAGTTAGGATATTATTAATTTTTATTGTTGTTTTATTATTAAATAGTATAAGGTTAATATATTATATTATACATTTTATTATAGTATTATATTATTAATTATCTTATTGTATTTTATTTAATAATACATAATATTTTTATACATTTGCATTTTATCTTTAAATTTATTTGTACTTTAATAGCACGTAACAGAATATAGTTGGCCACTATGGATGATAATTGTTCTGATGAAGAGTTTTATTCTTTGTCTACCATGAGCAGTGACGATAGTTATCATAGTGCAGTATCGCCTTCCTTAAATGATGTCATCTCTGAACATCTTTCTGATGATGCAAAAAAATTTAACGTCATTCACATTAATGCCCAAAGTATTCCGGCACATTATCCAGACATGCTCGCGTCGTTTACTTCAAATAGCATACATGCTATACTTGTTTCTGAAACCTGGCTGAAACCTTGTTTACCTTCAACTAGCTATTCCTTACCAGGATTTCAACTGATTCGAAATGATCGCACCAGCAGGGGTGGGGGAGGGGTGGCAATCTATTTGAAGTCCAACTTTCCATTTTCTATAATAAGCTTGTCACCACAGCCCCCGCCGATTGATGCTGCTGAACATATCTTGATAGAGGTTGAGTTGGCGCACACAAAAATATTATTAGGTGTATTCTATAGCCCATCACTTAACGTAGACTACTTTACCTCTTTTGAACAGATTTTAGTAACTCATACACCTTTATATAGTCATAATATAATTATGGGCGATTTTAACACATGTATGGTAAAGCGGGACAGAAGATCTGAAAGACTCAGTAACATCCTTGATTCGTGCAATATACAGTTGTTGTCACTTAAACCCACACACTATTTTCCCGGTTGTGTACCTTCACTGTTAGATCTGATCATGGTTTCTGCTCCAGAATTTGTTTTTAAATTTGGACAGTGTCCCGCGGAGGGTTTTTCGTACCATGATTTGATCTATCTTTCTTATATTTTACGTCCACCTAAGCAAAAGCCAAGAGTATTGATGCAGCGGAATTTTTGTAGAATGGATTCAAATAGTTTACTATTAGACGCACGTGACCTGGACTGGTCCATAATTTATAGTGAAATGGATATAGACAGAAAAATTGAAATATTTAATAGCTTACTAACAAGTTTATATGACAAACATGCCCCAGTAAGACCTGTTAAAATTAAGCATTTTCCTGCACCTTGGTTGACCAACGAGTTAAAGTTATTGATAGCTAAAAAGCACAGGGCCAGGGCAAAGTATAGGAAGTCCAATTCTGATGAGCATCGTGAGAAATACGTAAGAATACGCAATCGCTGCAATACGATGTGTAGGGATGCGCAAAGACGTCATATTCATAAATCGGTTGAGAACGGCAACCCAGCAAAGGTGTGGAAGTTTCTTAAATCACTTGGAGTTGGTAAGCAAACAAGTAATTATCACTCAGACATTTCCACAGACGAACTAAACCTATATTTTGCTTCACCTGATTCAGACTTTGACGCCAATACAAAGGCTTGCACACTACATCATCTTTCCCAGCTGCCAGCTCCTAATCATCCTCCGTTCTTTTTTAGCCAAATTACTGAATGTGATGTTAAGAAGAGCATATTGTCCGTGTCGTCTGATGCCGTTGGTTGCGATAACGTAAGTCGTAAGATGTTGGTACCTATCCTTGATGTAATCCTCCCTGTTCTCACGCATATCCTTAATGTTTCTATTGATTCTGGCATTTTTCCAAATACTTGGAAGGATGCGTACGTTATTCCTTTACCTAAAAAATCTAATCCTTCTACTGTTACTGACTTTCGACCTATCTCTATCCTTCCTTTTCTTTCCAAAGTCTTCGAACGCATAGTCCACTCTCAGCTTACTTTGTATATGACGAAAAATAGTCTTCTTAACCCACTTCAATCAGGGTTTAGAATGGGGCATAGTACGACTACTGCTCTTGTTAAAGTCACCGAGGACATCAGATATGGCATGGATAACAAGAAGCTAACTATTCTGGCTCTGTTAGACTTCAGTAATGCATTTAATACTGTAGATCATGACGTACTTCTTGGAATTTTGTGTTCACTTAACATATCTCCATCAGTGATTGGCTGGTTTCGTAGTTATCTACAGAGGCGCCGGCAGAGAGTAAAGATGGCAATGGATCTTTCCTCTTGGTCTAATTTGCCTGTCGGTGTGCCTCAAGGTGGCGTCTTATCACCTCTTCTATTTGCCATATTCATTAACAACATCACAAATAGCATTTCTTCTCTCTACCATCTGTATGCAGATGATTTGCAGATCTATGCTCAGTCAGAACTCGAAAACTTGCCTGAGGCTATTACTTTAATTAATAAGGATCTTGCTGAGGTATCTGAATGGAGTCGATGTTATGGTCTTAAATTGAACCCAGTGAAATCACAAGTTATAGTATTGGGCAGTCGGGCTTTTATTTCGAGGATTGACTGGGCTTCTTTACCTCCGGTGCTCATCAACAACACTACTATACCATATAGTAAATCCGTTAAAAATCTTGGCGTTTACATGGACGAGAATATGAACTGGACAACGCAGATTAAAGAAGTGAGTAGAAAAATGTTTTCAACCTGGCATTCGTTACGACGCTTACAATATATGCTACCTACTTCTACCAAAATTGCGCTCGCGGAATCTCTTTTCCTTTCTCATCTTGACTATGCCGACGCGTGCTATCCTGACCTCACCGAGCAACAACTAACAAAACTTGAGAGGCTCCAAAATTTAGCAATTAGATTCGTATTTTCTTTGCGAAAATACGATCACGTGTCCGATTTTCGTAAAAAGCTCAAGTGGTTGCCAATCCGTTTTCGCCGGAATACTAGAATGCTGTCGCTGCTTTACTATGTACTTAAGGATCCCCGGGCTCCGGAGTATCTAAGAGAAAGGTTTGTGGTGCGTAAATCTGACAGGGCACTGCGCTCGAATGATACAACTATGCTGCATATACCTGTCCACCATACTGCATTCTACAACTGCTCCTTTACAGTACAGTCAATAATTCTGTGGAATGCCTTGCCTAATAGTATTAGGGAGGCTAAAACTCTTACCACTTTTAAGAAGCTACTTAAAAATACCTACTTGAATTGTTAGAGCTGGTCTGTGTTAGAAAGTTTAGTTATTTGTTAATGTGCTGACAATAACTGTTCAATTTGTATTTATGATATAGCGTTACCTGCTTAATAATTAATGTAATAGATATATATTTATTATTGTTATTTTATATATATGTAGTATATATTTATTTATATATTTACCTCATATACTATTTATTTATATTTTTATTATTATAGTATTAGATTGTAGGATTCAATTTGTTTTAATTTTTGTTTTGCCTTTTTGATGACTACTCTGTTTTATTTTAAATTCTCCTCTACCCCAAGGTTGTCTGGTAGAAATCGCTTGCCTAGCGATAAGACCGCCTTTGTGCATAACATTAGTTTGTAAGTTTTATTATTTTGTATGTTAATGCACAATAAAGTATATTTATCTTATTTATCTTATATTTATCTTGAGATATAACTTGGTAGGTACCTATACAAGAAAATCCGTGGAAGAAGGCTTTATTTTGAACTAGCTTCTGCGCGCGACTTCGTCGGCGTGGACTCCGCTCCTATTGGTCTTAGCGTGATGATACATAGCCTATAGCCTTCCTCGATAAATGGGCTATCTAACACTGAATGAATTTTTCAAATCGGCCCATTAGTTCCAGAGATTACCGCGTTCAAACAAACAAACAAACAAACAACCAAACAAACAAACAAACTCTTCAGCTATATTAGTATAGATAAGTACTTTTATTGTCTGGAGGATTGACACGAGAACAGTTATTTTTTTTACAGCCATTTCATTTCAGGTTTTACTTTATTCTAGAGAGTAAGAGGGCACTCTATCTTCTCTATCCTCCAGGATGTCTGTTTCAGAAGCCGTTGTTCCAGCGGCAACCGTGACTAGACCACTGAACTGCCGCTTCAACTTTCTGAATTTAAGGTTAATGTCAATTATTTTTGGGGACTTGCGGAAAATCTTATTTCTGATTTTATTCTTGAGAGAGATTAATGAATACGATATATAATCTTCTGATGATCTGGATTAATTATCGTGTGAAATAGTTTTCTCTACGTCATTTTCTTGTGACCTTGCGATCTGAATCTCAATGGGTTTCCCCAATACGCCACCCGAATTTTTTATACATATTAGATAATAATAACATAATTATTACACTTTATTGTCTAACCATGATGAATTTTTATTCAAACCATATTATTCGTAATAAAGAATTCATTATTATATTCAAAACGGTCTCCACTGTTCAATGAATAGTGCGAAGAGAAAACAATGGATGATTAATTTAAGAAAAAAAAAACATAAATTAAGGAATAATTGATTTAACATAACAGTTTAAATTTTCATGTACCCATTATAATCATAAACGTAACAGGAAAAGCTGAATAGGTATCGTTTTCAAAAAAAAAAAAAAATTATATATGTATACGCCCCACTCTTGAAAAGCGAATGTTTATTCCGTGGGGAAGCGTGCGCGCGCCTCAGTCGCCCATTCGCCGCCGCTTGCGCAGTCTGTGTCGCGCGGCAAGAGTTTTCCTACGGAAAAATTGTGTCGCGAGTGTGGGACACAACGCACATACGTCCTTCACCTTACCTGTGATCGACTGTGTCCCGCTGACTCTGTGCTAATATGGATTGTGTGTATGGCTTTTAAGTGTAAACGTAGTGATTTTCTTTACGGCAGTGCCCCAGGTCCACCCTTTTGCTGCTAACTTCCTTAACACGTAAGTAACAAATTATAAATGAAAGGAACTCTATGCTAGACAAACTCTACAATTATGATATCCTTTTTAAAATCGATCGATTTAATTTTTAATTCTAACTTTCGTCATTCTGGTAATTCGCACGTTATAATATAGTGTATTATTATCTTCATACTCTTAATGTCATGTAATATAATTCTCATCAAAACAATGATAATATTGTATTGTGTAATAGTATTTTGTAAGAGTGTTTTGAAACTGAAAGTATTGCGTAAAGACGAAAACGCCGAAATGTCCGACGAGCGTCAGAGGCGCTAATAGGCAGTTTATTAGAACATTTTCAAGCTATATTTAAAAGATTTGTCGCTAATATAAAATTTGAATATATAATACCTTATTGCTATCTTTAAGTAAATAATTTTCCTTTTTTTTTAAAAAAGATGTCAGTTTAAATAGCTTAGTTCGTTTTTATTTTATTACAACATGTGAATGAAGAATAAAAAAAAAACTTTATTTAAATAATTTATAAATTCTATTACATAATTACGTATAATTTTAAAATACGATAAACTCTATTTATATGAATTCCTCTATTACAACACCTGAACGATGCATTTATATAAAAATAACTTTATTTAAATTATTTATGAAATCTGTTATATAATTGCGTATAATTTTTAAAATATTATGATAAAGCTCTATTTATATTAATTAAAAAGAAAAAAAAGCTGGTAAATTATTTTACCTTCATTATATTTATATATCATATTATTTCTCAAATTTATATATTTTATAAATATCCAGAAGTTATTGCAGACCGGTGCAGATCTCATCACAATAGAAAAATATATGTTAAAATTGTGACTGGTTTGGTAAAAAAACTTCTTCGTATAATTTATTTAATACGTTTTTATACGTTTTTAAATATACAGAATTCTCTTTTTTTCGAGATGCTTTGTATATTAATGTGTATTATACGAGTTGTCGTCGATAGTTATAATATCGATTTGCGACTCGACAAACCAGAAAGACAACCTTTGAACTATAAAGGTCCACATAAACTATACGGTTTGTCTTTTTATCTTTGTGAAACAAGACAATTATTTATATTGAAAAGAGTATACATAAAAAATACTGGACATTATTGTTTTTTTTTTAAACTCCGTGTTTGTGTTTTTTAACTTTTTATTAAATGTGTTTTTTTTTTAATTTCGCGTATCAACGCAACGGTTCAAATAAAACGTATTAAAATCAGAGAGGTAAAAGGCTTTAATGCAATTCAAGTCTATCGAACGCGGAAAACATTATGATAACTATTAAATTAAGAGTTGTCTGTTTGACAGATCAAGTATTAAAACGAGTTTTTTTTTGTTATTTCATCTCTGATATTTGCGAATTTGCGTTGACCAAAAGTTTGGTAAGTAATTGTAATATTTTTGTGATTTTTGTTTATGGTGACATATCAACTGATATAATATAAACTTTTTCAATTTATATTCATAGGTATTTCTTAATTTCTAAAATTACAAAATAAATAATGTTACTTGTAATATGTATATAATAGAGTTGTAGGTAATAAATTATATAAATAATTACATATTTTGCTTATTTTTACATTAGTACCTACTGATTTTAAAACTTATAATAAAGTTTTCTACAAAAAAAAATATACACATAAATAAAATTGGAGTGTCTGTTTGTAATATTAAAATGACCGCTTTTTACTTAATGAATATGAATCTATAGACGATACATATACCAAAATGACATTTTTTACAATTTTTGTATGTCTGTCTGTCCGTTTGTTCTGGCTAATCTCTGAAACTGCTGGACCGATTTTGACGGGAATTTCACTGGCAGATAGCTGATGTAATAAGGTAACTTAGGCTACTTTTATTTTAGATTTTTATAACTCTGCAAACTGAACAATAACTTTTTTGTTAAATTCCACGCGGACGAAGTCGCGGGCACAGCAAATAAAAACTATTCCACAACTTTAAGAAGGTCACTTGTAATGATATTTTTTCCACGATTTTTCAAACTTCACTATGTTTGCATTATATTTTAAATCGTGACAATTTTTTGACCATAGAGTTTATGCCAATATGGCTCTTTTATCTACCTTTATGGCAATTAAAAATCGTATTTTATTTAGCTTACAATGCCCCTAAAACGAAAATGCTTTTTTTCCTGACGTTATATACTAAGATAAATATTTGAGAGCGTCGCCGGGCGTCAAGCGGATTTTACTTGTTTGGTTTTTGCCGTTACATCATCCTTAATGGGGTACAAATCATATTTTTAATCTCTCACGTAATTAAAAAATCTGTTGCAGCATTCAGATATAAGCCTATGTCAGCCACGATGATATATCCATGTAACCAATCAAACTTATCTATCCTATTGTCACATATTTTTAGTACATTAGTGTAAAATTTTTAATACACAAACCATAAAAGAGGTTTGAAGCAAAAAGGTTTAACATTTATTTATAAGGAAATATGCAATTAATCTTTTCTTTTGTGAGTGGCCAGTCTTATTCATATAGTTCTCGCGCTTTTTTGTACTCATTCATAATTTTTTTTTGTCTCTATAAATAAGTATTTTTTTTACTAATTCTTATATTATTATAACATCAAGCTTAAAAATTCGTAATAATTTAACTATATACGATTATATGTTTTGTGTATCTGATGTGTATGTTATTTTTGTCACCATTTATTTTGCTTTGCAGTCTCTGTATTTTTTACATGTATGTATTATATATTTTTTGTTGAATTAATGTTTTTATAAAGCTTTACAACCAAAATGGATTGTCAGCCAAGGCGTCAACTTTACCTTGTGACAAGTTTTTCGTGTTTTTTATCTTGAACATTACGAAAATAACGTTTTAAATGTAATAATACCTTTTCAAAGGTTAAAAATCTTTGTATTCCAACTTCGTGTGACGATTCCCAAATGTTACGGAGTAATATATATGAATGCTTATAACTTATAGTTAAATGTAATAAATATGAATATGATTTCATTAAAATAACTTGAATAAAATATTTTACATTTGTAATAATATAAGAAGTCAGAGAGTGTTTGTTTGAACTGTTTCTTGTGACATATTGGCCCGAATCCAGAGAAAAAAATCTTAATTAATTAGTAAATAATTTAATTAGTAAATACTTAATATTTTAGTAGGATTTTTTCCTTAAAATATTGCGGGTGAAACCACAGGGCACAGCTATTAATATTATATGGACTGTTTACTATTTATATCGTTAGTATTCATAATCATTTATTTTACATTAATTATGTTAGAAATATTTATATTAAATATTTATTGTTTATTTCTGTATAAATACGTGAATAACTAAATAAAATACATATATATGACATATTTTGTTCGTATATATTATATACGAAAAAAAAACAACAATTAACAAAAGTAATTTTGAACAACATCTTTTTTACCTATAAAAACTAGCGTGCCTTTACAAATTCCAGTCATATCTTATTAGGTACATTGATCGAATATCTCATAATTTTTATTTAACAATATACAAAATATTAACTCATAATCTGATATAAACGTGTATAAAATTTGTAGAGAATTTGTTAAACATTTTTATTCTTGCTTTTTAAAAACCTTTCATACGAGTAGACAATTATGTACATAAATATTAATTAATTGTAACAGAGATAAAAACTCTTGTTTGTTAAATGATTTTACTGTTACTTCTTAATTTTGCTAAACATTACACGATTTTTTATATTTATAACAATAATTAAGTTAATTTAGTTTTAATTAGCAATGTCAATTATAATTTTAAGTAAATGTTAATGTTTGCCTAATTAAGGACTAATTTTTACCGGAATAAAGTTAATAAAATGTGTAATTCTTAGGGTTATTTGTCATAAATAAATTAGATATGTTTATATTTTTTATATATTAGTAATACAATGAATAAATTTTATTCGTGAATTTTTTTAAATCAAATACAAACCAAAACTCTAAAATTTTCATTTCGAATTGTTATTTATCTACTTACCTACTTCTTTAATTTCTTCTTTCCTTTTTAGATTTTAACAAATTAACGCTTAATATAATTCAACTAAAGTAATACCTGCTTCTAAACTTCTCACTACTGATCCATAACATTCTGTCTTAAAAACCATTAATCAATTGACTAATTAAAATACGAAAAAAAAAACCATAAAAATAACACTTAAACCGGTGTCATAAAATCAGAATTAGTATGCAAAATATTTTAATGTTTTACACTTCACTGTACCTATTGAAAACGAATTAGAAATATATTTATATTATTTTGTCCTTTATAAGATTAACAATAAGAGCTATTTATGTATGTACCTTTTTGTTACTAAGAGCGGTCATGATATACTGTGATGCAATTTGAAAGCAACTTTTAAATGTTTACTTTCGTTTTCGCGTATGAAATAATGTTGTAAGAGAAACAATATCCTTGTCATACCATTTCATACAAGAAATGTATTTTTGTTTTTATGTCTTAAAATAATTTCATTTACTTTTTAAAATAAATTAAATTTTCACAATAGAATAATAATAATATTAATTTTTAAAATTTTCACAATAGAATAATAATAACAGTCTAATTTTATATTTGACTTTAAATGCTTTTACAAAATAAAACTATATAATTGTTTGAAGCACGTAATTTCAAGAAGGTTTGGTAAGACTAAAATAACAAGTTTGGATGTTAAAAATGTATTATTGAAACGTTACAGACTAATACTACGACTCCGTGGATGAGAATTGACGCCTTTTGTTGAGAATTCAATGTTTTGAGACATTTTAATTCAAAAATATTGAAGACTAGCTGTGCCCGCGACTTTGTTCGCGTAGAAATTAACAAAAAAGTTATTGTTCAATTCGCAGAGTTATAAAATAAAGAAACTTCTAAAATAAAAGTAGCCTAAGTTACTCCTTATTACATCAGCTATCTACTAGTGAAAGTCCCGTCAAAATCGGTCCAGCCGTTTCAGAGATTAGCCGGAACAAACAGATAGACAGACAGACAGACCACAGATAAAAATTGTAAAAAATGTTATTTTGGTATATTATGTACCGTGTCATACATCCATATGCATTTAGTAAAAAGCGTTATTTGAATATTACAAACAGACACTTCAATTTTATTTATTTCTATAGATTAAATAAAATTAAAACTGAGGTACATATAATGAAATAAAAATTGAAAGATAAATATTTATATATGAAGCAATAACATAAGCCACAGACATTAAAACTACATAATTATATACATTAAAAGTACAAAAGAGAGAATAAATAATACAGTCCAATAATACCATAGTCGAATTAAATAATATTATTCATAAAATAGGAATTTTCATATGTATGTATGAATGTGTATTTCATATAATTAAAAGATGGCTAATTTGATTCGGTAATGAATGACTCAATGATCTGTTCTTAAAAAATTTCAAATAATCGTACGTGCTATTTACTACTTGAATTATCTCGTATGATATAGTTCTGTTATCTGTGTAGTATATAGTTCTGTTATCTGTGTAAAGCGGTCGTGATAAATCACGTAAACATGATACATGTTAATTAAGAGTGCATTTTTATTTTTGAATTGTATTCCTAGATTACTTTTACTTATTATTTATTAACAGCCGTTTTCAATAATCTATCTATCTCTTATTTTGCCAACTAGCAAAGCGTTTTTGGCATTTGTATGAGGCTTACGTCAATACTTCAATAGTAAGCAAATTGAGAGACAGAAAAAATATTGAAACTGGATGTTAATCGATTGTGATATAGACCCCCAGGCGGCTTTACCTGTGTTGACATTTTCGGCTATTGTTCCTAACAGTTACAAGTATATACTATTCTGTATCTTAAAAAAAAACGATATATTTACAAAAAAAAATATAACTATACGAACTTTACCGTGTCAGCTAGTTTCATTTAAAGACTGAAAAATTCTGTTTCAAGTTTTCTTAAGCAGTTTTATTTTACAATTGAGCACATGATTAATTTTAAAGACAAATTAGTGTAATAAGTTTTGTATTAACAAGTATGTATATATTGCCCGATAACTATTTATTTTACTTACAAATAATTTATTGGATTGAATAAACTATTATTTACTTTTTTTTACACTTAACGAGAGTTCATTTGTTCGACGTGTTTCTTTTAGTTTATAAAAATTCCTTACGCTCTTTTAAAAAATCTAAAAATCTAACGCAAAAATAAAACGACATCGAATACCTCATGATATGCTAACATTACTGTTAACAACCTCAGTAGTTTTCCTATATTTTATAGATTTTTCATAAAATTAATACGAATCAGTTGTAAAACTTGCCAATTCAGTATTACTCGGAAAAGACTATTTAAATACCAATAATTTGAATTTTAAATGAAGGATATATAAAAGTGAGATTTTTTTAAATTTACATACATTTATATAATTATCGTTTAGCTCGTATCGAACGTGGAATTGAATTTTGCAATAAAATCCGTAACTAATTAACAATGACAGGAAGCTGCGTGTTCGCAGGATACGTGAAGCCTTATTATAATTGAACACAAGGAAAAATAAGTAATTATAATGTTCGTAGGAGTTATTTATGTGTTTTGTTAATATAAATTCATTTTAAGAAACGTTACAAAAAAGTGATACATAATAATAACACAGTAATACACAATAATATATTATTAAAACGATTTCTTTTAGGTTCAAATTGAGGTGTCCTTTTATTTTTTTGTGCACGTGAAAACTTGTAGTTGTTTTTCTATTTTTATTTAAAAAAAAATAGTTTTAAGTATATTAAAAAAAAAACAAATATATATTTTGTTTCTATATCTGTATTAAACTTTTTGTATTGTTAAGAATATAAAAAATGTACAATATTAAAGTACTCTATGATTTCAATTTAATTTTACAAAATTTACTAATAGGTACTGACAATAATAGTATATATATTTAAACAGACCTATCATATAGACGAAGCTAGAAGCTTATCTTACAAATTAATATCAAAATTTATAATACAATAAACGGCGTGTCATCAAAACCGGCCGGCAAATGTCACGTTATGAAATACAATGTTCCGATGATATTAGAATGTATTAGAAGGTGCATCGATGCAACACGTCCGAGAGGTGAAGGTTGGTGGTCATCTTTATACGTTATTATAGTAACAAGTGTGCAATTATAAAAAATAGGCCATTTGTATTAAGACTTTCAAAATGTTTTACTTGGCCTTTTTTTCTTTTTTTTCTTTTAGCTTTAAGAACTAAGTAATAAAGGCTTACAAAACGTGTAAAAAGTTAACATACCAAGTGTACCTAATCTAATTTATATTTTTTAATCTTTTGATTATATTAACTTACAAGCTGAATTAGCAATTTCATTACAAATTGAAAATTTTTATCTCCAGAGAGATCCCACTCTGACCTACCCTGTGACCGTGACCCTGTCTGGAGAGATCGTCTCTGAATTTCAGGGTATAAAAATTATCCGATATCCCAGCTGGTAATACGGACTGAAGCTATGCCAAGATTCATTCGAATCAATTCAGTAGTTTTTGTATACCTACCACGTGGAAAAGATATAGACAAACAAATAGACAGAAAATAATAAAAAATGCAATATATTTTGACCTCAGTATCTATTATCTATACTAATATAATAAAGCTGAAGAGTTTAGTTAGTGTATTCTATAACTAGCTTCTGCGCGCGACTTCGGCGGCGTGGACCCCGCTCCTATTAGTCTTAGCGTAATGATATATAGCCTATAGCCTTCCTCAATAAATGGGCTATCTAACGCTGAAAGAATTTTTCAAATCGGACCAGTAGATCCTGAGATTAGCGCGTTCAAACAAACAAACAAACAATCAAACAAACTCTTCAGCTTTATTATATTAGTATAGATTTGTTTTAAGCATCACTATCATCACTACATAGTATAAAACAAAGTCGCTTTCCGTCTGTCTGTCCCTATGTATGCTTAGATCTTTAAAACTACGCAACGGATTTTGATGCGGTTTTATTTAATAGATAGAGTGATTCAAGAGGAAGGTTTGTAATTTGTATGTATAATACATGCATAGTATGGTAGAGAAACACCGATAATTTTAGAGGTTTCTAACGTATCTTTTGTTGTTGACAGTAACAGCATTGCACCCGTGCGAAGCCGGGGCGGGTCGCTAGTCTTCAATATATAAAATTAGTTTTCTTAGTTTTACTGTGAGATTATATAATAAATTACTAAAAAAATTACATAAAAATATGTTTAGTTTTTTGAATATATACTAATTTATTATTGTCACATTCACGTTATTCCAATGAAGAGGCTCTAGAAACCATTAAGATTAGAGTATTTTGGAATAATTTTGAAACGCTATTACAGACCTTTGAGCTAAAACTTGGTATCTGTGTTTATTAGCATAGGCATAATGTATTCAATTTTGACAAGATTAAGTATAGTAATAATAGTGTTGGTTCAAAATATTTATTCCTTTTACACTGAGGTGTGAGGTGCGGGAAGATACAGTAAAAAGGCGCACAAGTGTTCCGGACAACGCTCTGATTTATTCTGATGAATTACAATAACAAAACATGCCTTCTAAACTATACTAATGTTACTACACCACCGGGGCAAAATAAAAAATAAAAATTAATTACATAATTAAGATTTTTTTTCCCGGCCGGCAGGGTCGCCATGAGGTGTGAGGTGCGGGTACGTACGGCAGTCCACTGCTGGACATAGGCATCCCCAAGTTCGTGCCAGACATCCCGGTTTTCCGCAATTTTCATACAGCCTGCACCGGCAATCTTACGTAGGCATATTGAATTATTCATGACACTTCCAAAACATATGAGTGTTTTTTGTTGTGTACCGTGAAACGTTGCCATTTACAAAATGAGGATTCTCTGTCATCACAATATAGATATTACATAAAATAACCACAGATCTATGCAAGTTTAGAGCTTACATAATGTGACCTTTAAGTACCCTCGAGTTTTGTAATAGGTAGCATCTGTAATGGATGCTGCATTACTTTCGCTTCGTGCATCGTGACCTCTCACTTCTATGTGTTTATTTACTCTATGTCTTATTACGAAAATCACTTACAGTTTTAGTATTATACCTATGCTATTTCTGTTTGATTCGCGATACAAGGTAATATTTAATGCATTTAAATACAATAATTATAGACTAATATTATAAATCTTAAGAGTTTGTCTAGCTAAATGAGCTAATTTCCGGACCCATTGGTTCGAAAAAAAAATATCTTTGATTGTTAAAGGAAGGCTATAGGCCATATTACCTCACGCTATGACCAGTAGGAGCGGAGCATCAATGGGAGTAGTGTTGCGCTATGGCAGCGAAGCGGGACAGTAATGTTACAGTTTTTCAATTTCACCTGATTTCGTGCGGGAAACGGGGGAACGTAAACAAAATTAGTGTTGAAAACAATCACGATTATTTCACGATAATCACTGAATACTAAATCATTTTTAGGCAATTTTATTTGCCTTTAAATATTGATGCAACAAAAATAAACACAACTATTTGTTTACTGTCATATCATTATAATAAAAAATCAAAATATGATGTTTCGAAATGAGGCTACCGTTATAAGATGTACACACAAAACCCAGATTTCTGTGCAAACGAAATAACTGTGGGGAAAAGTGCATTGACCTACACCAATATACCCGTATGTAAGATCAATGTACGGGGTAAATGTAATAATGACTCTATAACGATTAAGTAATGCGATTGATTTTGGTATTTTTATTAACCTAATGTAACTGATAGTGAAAATGAATAAAATAAGTTTATATTAGGAGTTGCTAAAATTTTTTAAAGTAATACATATAAAGATACTTTTTTTAATTTAAAATAGTTGGACACATGTTGATGCTTAGCAGCATTCAATTGATACATTATCATGTTAGTGTGTAACTGACTCTACCGTGGTGTACAGTACTCTTATTGAAAATCTGTAGGTACATGATAATTGCAATATTTATTTTGTGTGAGTCAGTGAATGAGCTAGGCGTCAACATCCCTTTTTTATTTACTCGTTCTCTCTCTCTCTCTTAATACGAGTATATGCTTAAAATTACTTTCAGTTTGCTACGCGATTTTCTGCAAATGTAACGTTCCTAATTAGACTAATTTTATTTGAGATGAGGTGTTAGCGGACTTATAACTGCGGTAATAAATTCGTTATGTTTCAAGGCACGTGTTGTGTAATATAACATAAACGAAATTCAAGTTTTTAACTATTTTAATGAATGTAGTATTACTAAAGACAGTAATGATTTCTATTTAATTATATTTTTATTACATCATTACTATATAGGATTACTATGTAGGATTGGTAAAGTGCCTAATATTATGATAAAATAGTATAAAATTCGTATCGATTTTAAAGTATTATATCAAAATTATAACCGTAGTAATACGCAGATTTAACAACTAAACAAGTAAAGCTTAAGTAGTAGAAGTTGAAGTATAAGATCACAGCGAAATAATTAGCTCCTAAGTAGTAAGTTGTGTAGTCTGCTGTGTGGTTACGGCAGTAAAGAATATAGTCACCCCCTTTCTTCCCGTGGGTGTCGTAAGAGGCGACTAAGAGATAACACAGTTCCGCTACCACCTTGGAACTTAAAAAGCCGACCGATGGTGGGATAACTATCCAACTGCTGACTTTGAAATAAACAGGCCGAAGACGGCCAGCAGCGTCTTCGCAACTGCGACAAAGCCAGCCAGTGGTGGCTATGGGCAACACACAAGAGTTCACGCCATTTTTGGCGCGAACTTGTGGAGGCCTTTGTCCAGCAGTGGACTGCGAAAGGCTGAAGTGAGTGCGTGGATGTAGTAAGTAGTAATTGAAGTATGTTTGTGGTGAGTAATATAGCCAGGAGTCCTGACATACGGAGTATTGACACCTGGGGTTGGGTCAGAAACTTAACTTTAACCCATACTTGTGCCGCTTCTAGTGTAGCAGGCGAATATAGGCTGCGCTTGTTTAGCACCGAAGTGGCTATAAAAAAATAAAAACTATATCTGCGTTATGTTTCTTAAAATAGATCTCAAGATAGCAACATCAAATACTTCACAGAAAAGTGTTTGTGTGCGACCTCTTACTTGTTGTTTTCTCTAAGCCATCTTCAAATATTTTTCTAAATCCATCTTATACTGTAAGCGATTAACACTCGAGCGGTGGCTTGCTTAATGCATGATTAATTCTTATTAAAGTATTCATAAGGTACTTGAAAGTACGTTGACGTACCAAGTATTTAGCTTCGATATATTTAACGGAATACATACCGTTGGTTTTATGTTCGTCTGTTTGTTATTCGCACATTTGGTTTGTTAGTGTTTGATGTACTTTAGACAAATTGTATGCACACACTTCATGCATCTGTTTTTTTGTTTATTAATACTTTTGATTCTATGTTATATTGAAGTACTGAGAACTGGCATGGGTAGTTTGTAGTAATGGTGAATTGTGACAATTGAGAGATTTTAATATAAGTATCAATGAATCAATTTGAATTTTTTTCTCTTATGTTTGCGATATGATTATCGTTATAGACACACCCATCTCCTTTACATATACCAACATTACATTTATACATTTGTTGATACTTTTGGAGATAAAGCCCTGTTCATGTTTTATATTGTATAAGTATAAATTATTCATATAAAATCTCACAATTTTGGCTGACGTAAGTTTCTATAAATAGTTATTGCTAGAGTATCAATAAAACGAAACTGTACTTTCTTCTTTTTCTTCTTATCTTAGATGTCCTTTTTTCCTCCATTTTAGTCTTAGATAATATAGCAACACTTATTTTTAGTTTAATTCAGTGCAAGATTCATTTATGTGAGGTTTTACTGAGGTAGGGCACAGCAGGAAATTTCCTGCTCAAAATATGGAGCAGCCCAATTGGGGAAGTACCTCGACCTTACAGAAGATCACAGCTAAATAATACTGTTTTCAAGCAGTGTTTTATTGTTGGTGAGTAAGGTGACCAGAGCTCCTGGGGGGAATTAGGGGTAGGGTCGGCAACGCGCTTGCGATGCTTCCGGTGTTGCAGGCGTCTATAAGCTACGGTAATCGCTTACCACCAGGTGAGCCGTACCCTTGTTTGCCGACCGATGTTGTATTAAAAAAAAAATGTGATGAGTGACCTTTCAACAACCGCTCTGGTGTAGCAGTGCGAGTAGTCGCTTTAAATACCAACGGATTACGGGTTCGATTCTCGCTCAGGATGGATAAATATGTTTGTACAAATATTTCTTTCGGGTTTGGATGTCTGTCCTTGTGGGTCTCCCTACCATGTCTCGGAGAACGTTAAGCCGTTGCTCCCGGTTGTTATTGTAAAAACCTGATAGCGATCGTTACTCATAGTAGGAAACGTATCGGCCAACCCACAGTGGAGCAACGTGGTGGATTAAGCTCCGATCCTTCTCCTACATGGAGAAAGAGGCCTATTCCTAGTAGTGGGATATCATAGGATGAATGCGTGAATGCGACCTTTCTCTTCTATCCCATTGCATCTATAAACAAAAAAATATTAACAAATATTAATATATAGTAATTATAAATATAAACTGCAGACTTTGAATTTATAGTTTAATCAAAAAAGATGTATGCTGTTATTGAATTATAAAATAAAACAATAATTAAACGTCACCTTTATTAATATCTCACTATACGTCACAAGTAAAAATGACAATCATTAATTCACAAGGGAAATGAGTTTCATGAAGATAATATTCTAAACCGTTTCTTCCTTAATGATGTTCTGTATGCTTTTTTATTGCATTTCGTTTCATTAAAACGCATGCATTCCAATTTTATCTTAATTAAAAATCGTATAATATATCACTTTAAAATTTTGACTGTCATTGTAAAATTTAATATTTTTGGTGTTTAAGAAATATTTGTCAAATTTAAATACTATAAGATTACATTATTTTAAGTAAGTTATATATATTTACACTAATGTGTGTGCTTGTATGTGTGTGTGCTTGTGTGTGTTCGTATAACTTGCTTGGAAATAAGTAAAAGTGTATTAAGAAAAAAAAAATCACTCACCCTCAGGGCTAAAAAAGCTACTGAAGCAAAAATGATTTCGTGACCGCAATAATATGTCCAATTTGAATAGGTAATAAGAGTTGTTTCTGATCTGGAGTCTCTCCTTGGTGGCTCAAAGAGCATGTAAAGAAGGTCCCGGTTTGTTTTCATAGACAAATGATAGCGATCGCCATATATCGATCATTTATAAAGAAATATATCCGCCAACCCGTAGTTGAACACGTGGATTAAGCTTCCCTTTTTATACACGGAGAAAAGACCAGCAACAGGAGTGGAATGCTTGCAGGCTATTTAGTATAAAATGACGCTAAATGGAAATTGAATGTGCGGTCATTAGCATTGAAGATAAATTCGTTACACTGAGTCATGTAGCTATCAACGTAACACGATTTTCATATCGCAATAACTAACTTAACATCTTTAATAACAATTTAATTTATTTCATTAAGTCCTTTTCCTTGATTATAACTAAAACTTTAATACCAGCCTGCTCAGTATGGGGATAATTATTAAACTACTTCTTTGAAAGACAATTACTGAAGTAATTTTACTCACTTAGTAGAATTTTACACTTTTATATATACTAGTGGTCGCCTAGTGGTAGAAATTCGACCACAAGTAATTTAAATTATAAGTTTGAACATTATTAAGGTTCTGTAGTCAAAGACTTTACTTCTATAATAATAAAGAGTATTGTATATGCTTGTGTGTTTTAAATACATGGTAGTGTGTGTAATGTTTTTTACTGATTTATTGTATTTTTATGCATAATTTAAAAAAAATATTAGCATTCTGCACCCCTCCTCTATATATAGATACTATAAGTGTGCGAAATTTCATACTCCTTCGTCCGCGCAATTTTTGTAAAAAGGGTTACAAAGTTTTTGCTTCACGTAATCATATATAGATGTAGGTATGTACACATAATTTCTGTTACTTTTTGATAAATATTTTTTTAAATTCCCTTATTATGGATTAGTATGGAGGGTTTCGTCAGATTGACGATGCCGACCTCATTGGCCTTACAAAAATGTATAATAATATTAAAAATAGCTACTTTCCAAATTTTATACGGCATTCTAGCCTCCTCTGAGAGCAATAACATAATTATCCACATCATATGAATAATAGCTGACTGATGTTTATTTTTAAAATTGCCCTTTAAATGAAGAAATATTACACTAATACTATGTACAGGCGACAATCAAATCTACGACCCTGGTTTGGAAAGCGTTGTCACCGCACCTGTGTCAATGGGCCCATTATGATACAGTGCATGCCATTTCTTAGATTTAAAACTAATTACGTAACTAACAGACATAGAGACAGAATAAAAATATGATCTTTTATCCTTAATACTTGTATATTATAAGTCTGTCTGTAGGTTGTGTGTTAAAAGTTAAGATTATGCGTTTTGCATTAATTACTTCATCTTCATAAACTCGTTTCTGTTGACACGTTTGGAATTTCCGTTTGACTGGATCCTGCTGTGACTTGTTCGATTTTGTTTTACCTACAGCTGGATGTAATTCTCCAATATAAAACACATGCAGATTAGTAAGAAAATTTCTCCAAAGTGACCCAAACCAATCTGACTAACACCTAATACTCTATCACACCGACGCTTATCAAATATAGTGTATGGTCATGTGGGGCAAGTGTACGCAGCGGGTAAGTGTGCGAACGCTAAGTATCTCGGCAACTAATTGTAATTAAGAGACGGCATCCCCCCTCTTCGGAACCCCACACAACATGCAACGAAGTGCTAGTTCCTCAGCGACCGACCGCTGGTTATTTTGTTTTGGCAGGCGAGTAAATTATTTTGCTTAATTTCTTACGATATTTTATCATTTTCACAGTGTAAACTTTTGTAGTTGTGTATGCTTTTATAAAATCTCGTAATTGTTATCAATATTTGGATATTTTAAGGTTTAAAAAATGACAGTGTTTGAATGTTTTGGATGACGCAATAATTAACAATTTTGATTGAGTCTCAATTTCATAGGTGGGGTTAAATGTACGCACAAGTTTGTCGTCTAAGTGTGATTTTCGCACTGTTTCAATACTGCAATATTTTGTTTTAGAATCTGGAATAACTATTTAAAATGCCTCAAAATTACCAACGGAAGTCTCCCAAAGCTGTGTGGTGACAGATGAACAGCTAGAAGCTGCCAAAGTGTTAATTACTAAAGGTGCTACTAAGCACAAAGCTGCTTTAGAAGTTGGTTAAAAAGAGAGTACTTTGAGAAAACGCCTCAAACTTGGAAAGACAACGGAGATTATGGGAAGACATTGTTCAACATTTACAAAGGCTCAAGAACAAGAAATATACCAATACATAAAAGAGTCTGACGATCTTTACTATGGGCTTACCATGATCAGCCTTCGGAAATTGATTTATGAATGTGCTGAAATAAACAAAAATTTTGTTTTCAATTTATCCGTTACTGAAACATAATTTGATAGTTAAGTTATAATAATAAGCTATATATATATGTGTATTTAATGACCTTGTAAGGTCATCAAAAATTATTAATAACCAGCTGATTTTTTTTTCTTTTAGTTAGTTAATATCTATATAATTTGATGGTAATATTGTCCTACAAATTGCGTGGTACGTTATCCCGGTCCTACGCTCACTGCTGCTCTATCTCCTGCTAACTCTATTATCTACCACAATCGAGAGTTTTCGAAGAGGAACTTTTTGTTCGTCTCATCAAAATGAAGCTACTCCCGGAAAATTAGCTTGATACTAATCAGGTGAAAAATATGTACTAGGGATCCTGTACTATAATAACTTCTTTTATTTATAAAAAAATAGAAAGGAAAGGAGATTTCCGATTTAATGAGACATGATAAGGTGTTACGGTAGCGAGTCAAATAATACATTATTTGAACATTATGTTTTGTTTACCTACCATTTTATTTAGTACTAGCGACCCGCCCCGCCTTCGCACGGTTGCAAAAATGATCAGTCTTTCTCTGCTATATTATGCATGTATTATACATATAAACCTTCCCCTTGAATCACTCAATCTATTAAAAAAACTGCATCAAAATCCGCTGCGTAGTTTTTGAGATCTAAGCATACATACAGACAAACAGACAGCGGGAAGTGACTTTGTTTTATAATATGTAGTTATAGTAGGTACTTAAGACTATGCGGTTTATTAATTTTTTTAACTGCCCCACGTTTTGGATACTTTCAGCAACCATGGTCACGGGAGGACCTCCCAATCTTAATAAATCGCGATAAAATCCGAAAAAGTTGTTTCATTCAAAACAATTATACTTACTGATTAACTTTAATATTTGAAGATCCCTCAACTTGGTAAATTCCTTTTTTTTAATTAGTAAATTATTGTGTTTGCTCGCAAACGAAAAAAAACCGACTTCAATTACATCGACAAGTAGTACAACGTAATAAGACGAAAAAATACTCAAGTAAATACGCGCTATTAAAGATTACTCAAAAAGTTGTAATCAGTTTTCGATCTTATTTAAACAAAACTACAAGACAAGTATTAGCTTTCGATTAAAGTAAGAATCATCGAAATCGGTACACCGAGTAAAAAGTTATGCGGTATAATATAACGTAGGTCGACGTAAAAGTAGTCACGTAAATACGCATTATTAGATATAACTCTAAAAGTACTTGTCCGATCTCAATTAAATTAAAATGGGACCACATGACACGCAACACTTTTCAATTAAAACAAAATTGATCGAAATTGGTCCACCCAGTCAAAAGTTCTGAGCTAACATACATAAAAAAAACATACGTGTCGAATTGAGAACCTCCTCCTTTTTTGGAAGTCGGTTAAAAATAAATAAATCCTAATCCGCAATGCTTCTCATTGTGAGTTCATGATAACCTTTCTTCTAAATCTATTTTCTTATAACGTGTTATTTTCGTCGAGTATTTAAAATCTGAAAGGTTATATGTTTCTTAGATACTACTTTGGACTTAAAATTTTAAATATAATTACACGTGTTTATAATGTTTTCTTTCCACTGTGACATTTATATTTACATAATATTACACTTAATGTTCAAATATTAAAGTTATATTAATTTAAATAATAAAATTTTCATAATACTATGTCAACAACACGATATTAATAAATAAGACTTCAACGCGAGTGAAGCTGTGTTCGTTCGAAGATATTTTTGTTATTATGTAATTTATTTTGATGATTCAAAAAAGGTGTAAGCGCAATAGTTGAATATGATGAATACAATTTGTTGCTTAATCGATACATGAGAAACGTAAAATGGCACTGTGTGTAATTCGTTTTAATTGTTTAGAGTAGGTACTTTTAAAACAGCTCTCAAATTCCTTGTTTCTATTATGGTAGAATCTCCCGTGACCATGGTTGCAGTAAAGTATCCGAAACGTCGGGCATCTAAAGACATAATAAGCCGCGATAAAATCCGAAAAAGTTGTGTCATTATAATCTTAATTGCTATTTGATCAAGTACCTTATCTTAGTTATTTGGCATTCTTCTGTTATTAGTTATCAATCGTGCTATGCATTACTCAAATGCATTGTTTTCTAAGCTCTTCTGCATTTCCATAATTTAATAAGCGATTTTTAGTTCATGTTTAATCTACCGTTGATTCTGCGTTTCGTTTTATTATAAAAAAGATCAAGTACACTACAATAATAATTTTGCGCTTAAAAGCTTTGATCTGAAGGGTGGCATATATAAAATTTTATATGAACTTTATATTTATAACTCATACGCGAGTTCTTTGGCCGAAGGGATCTTGAGATTAATCCTCAAAAATAATGTTTTATTTTGCTGTTCATTTCCGAGTTAAAGGTAAACGAACCGGATTAGTTAAAAACAAAATTGTTGTTTAGGTTTTGTTCCATGCATTGATATATATATATATATATAATATAGCGGTCTTTATAGTATAACTAATAAGGTTAAATAACAATTAATAATATTCTGCTTTACCAACCTTCTGTTGCACTACTGTGTAGATATCCGTTCCCTTCTTTCCCCTATCACGCGGATCTACTTATATGATATATATTTATATCGGAGATTTTTTTCTCTTAACAGTAAGTTTGAAATACTTCCGGCCTTTTGGGCGTGAGCATATCAATATCCTACGAATGATCAAATTAAATAACAGTCTTTATTCGAATTGAACTCAAATCATATTTGAATCGTATTTTACAAAGATTTTTTTAAATAATAAATTGTAATTGATCACAAGATCGAAATAAGAATTTTTTTCTGAATAATCGTTAAAAAATTCAACCATTTATTATTATTATATATTTTTTCCTTGCATATTAGAAAAAATAATGTCAATTTATTGATGACTTAAATTAAAATACAGTAAGTATTCAGTGTGAGCAAATGACCCGCACTGGAGCAGCGTGGTGAATTAAGCTCTTACATGGGGAAAGAGGTCTATGCCCAACAGTGAGATATTACAGGCTGAAACGAGCGTAACAATTGACTCTCATCTCAACTTACAACAAGACACACACACATACACATATGACATGATTGTATAACTATAGGTAACACAAATACATTGTAGGCAATCTTAAACCTAATATTTTGACGATAAAATTCATAATTGCTTATGGAATTGCTGTAGCTGTAATGAACCAAATCGCTTATGGAATAAGGTTGATATTCCGGTGTCATTACGAAGGTTCGTGTCTGAAAAGTGGGCCGCAGTTCAGTACACGTAATTGCATAATATTTCAAGTACTTTTTTGGCATTATAACAATAATATTTGAAACCGGAACGGAACAATTTGAATCGACATATCGAAGTAACCTTCACAAATTGGTCATATGATATGGACTTATCGGTACTGTTACAACGAAGTAAAATGAACTTATATGTAACGCGTATTATATTCGCTTTTAGATTGTGTGACTGTGGTTTTTGCAATTGGCTTCTGTATTTAATAGAGATTTTGAGGCCAGCTTTATAGCAAAAAATTACAAAAAATTGTGTACCAACTTGGATGACCCTTTTCTTGTTCCTTATTGTCAGGACATGATTTGTATTAAAAAAAAGGTGTGTGTGCGATTCACACACTATAGAAGTGAAACTTCTTTGGCAAACTAATTTAAAAAAAAACTAATTTAAAATTAGCGGCGTTCAGCGCGGCCCGGCTGCACTTCGACCTTCACTGTCGTTGCCTTCCGGTTTGAAATCACAACGATTCTAAAGAAGTTTCACTTCAAAAAGTCGATATATTCAAGAAATTTTTCTTATCACAGTTTTTTTATCAAGGCCCTTATCTCATGAGACATAAGCTTAAAAAAGACAACATACTTACTGAAAAAAATATAAAGGCTCTAAAACATAAAATTACGACTAGAGATGGAACAGTAACAATAGATATCGATCAAACTGACCTAGTATCGAAATCCTAGGCAAACTCGTTTACTTTACAAATGTACAGTATATTGAACTTTGTTATAAGACTTTTTGTTTTTACTAGTATGAACTTTTTGCATAAGTTAGTACGGTGTCGTGTAAGCAAAAAACGGCAAAGAACATTTCGATCATATCCGTTTTTATAAGTTTTTGCTTAATTTGCAATGTTCAAATATATTTTATTTTTTTATCGTTTCAAAATTTGCAAACAATTATTAAATAGCCTTGCTGGTATCCGAATATTCTTTAAATGAAGTTACATTTATATAAATAAAAATGAACTGCCAAAATGTACTCGTATGCATAATTTTTTCTTTACATATATTTCATTTACAATACACGTATTATTTGTTTCAAATACGACCGATCTATCTTATAAAATACACTAATCAATCACAAAACGGACTTCAACACCTACATATAAAGTTAACACAATAATTACAAGTATTACCAATGTATATATAAAAACACACGATTATTACCTTTATTACATATATGTAATAAGAACGAAAATCCCTTGTATAATTTTTTCATTCGCGTCTAAGCAACATCTACGGAAGTAGAGCTGTTACGTCACTGGCCAACTTTCGTTCGATTGCGCTTGCGTCGGCCCGTGAACATATTGAATATTGCAATATATCGAATGTAATCGGCTGTTTGTTCAATTTTTTTTTTAAATATTATTAAAGAGGTTTTAGAAAAAAAGTTTCCTAATGTTACGTTCTTTTTCATTAAGTAATACAATATCCATCTCTTAGTTGCCAGCCTTTTCAAATATAATGCAATTTATATTGCAATTTATGTGCTCTTCAACTAACTATGTACTAAATGTATATATGTATATATGTATGTATGTATGTATATATGTATGTATGTGTCTATGTCTATAATACGTAGGTTTAGTATTGCTATGTTTCTGAATTTCAATTCGACAACTGCTCAATTTCTTGCACATTTTTATTTGGATAATTTACATTACAAATCGGTGATAGATTTGCAATACATAATTATTTGCTCTTGATGCCTAATTTAAAGAAGATTATTTTGAATTTTTATGTATATACATATATTACTAGCCTATTCTTGTATATATGTTATAAAATTTTTGTCAATAGATCTTGTGTAAGTTAAAACCGGAAAATATTGTTAATTTCATATAAATGTGAACGCGATTGTATCGCAATTATTCATTTTAAATGTAAATCTCTTCCTGACTTAATGATTGACTGACATATTATAACGAGGATACTGACGGTATTTTAGTTGATATATATATATATACACATATATATTTACACACACACATATATATATATAAACGAAACTAAATGTATGTAACGAAAAAGTCGTAAAGTTTGATTAAGGTAGTCCTTATAATAAAATCTTACGACTGAAATAAAATTTCTAACAACAACATTTACGATATTATTTAATCAAGATAAAGTAAGTGTGTACACAATATGTATGAGAATTGTTTTGAGTTGTGTGCATTTATGTGTTTGTGATAAAGTTGCTCAAATCACATACACTGAGACACTTTTAACTGAGGTAGGGCACAGCAGGAAATTTTCTGCTCAAAGTACGGAGCAGCCCGACTGGGGAAGTACCTCGACCTTACAGAAGATCACAGCTAAATAATACTGATTTCAAACAGTGTTGTGTTCCTGTTGGTGAGTAAGGGGTAGGGTCGGCAAGGCGCTTGCAATGCTTCTGGTGGTGCAGGCGTCTATAAGCTACGGTAATCGCTTACCATCAGGTGAGCCGTACGCTTGTTTACCGACCTAGTTATAGGTATATATTACATAAAAATATTTATATCTATCAATAAACATGGTGCACAGAGTTAGATTTAAAATATAAACTCACAAGAGTTACTCTACTTGTTCTCGACTCAAGCCATTGTAAAAATTCGTATAATTTAGTTACATTTACCAACTCAAAGTAATTTTGCAAATTTACAATTGCAAGTGTAATTTTGGTTACAAAAGCATACGGACCAAACAGCGTGTTTAAGCCTGTAACTATTGTCACATAACGTTGAACAAACACTCAAGGTGTAGCAATAGGTAATGCGAATAACAAGCCCAGCTTATAAATAGGACCAATTCTATATTTTTTAAATCAAAGCTACAATTTAAATAATTAGGCTATCATTACAAAATTAAAAAAAAACAATAACTATTTAAACTTTCATCCTCCTCCTTTTTTTAAGTTGGTTAAAAAAAACTAACAAAACTATGTTAAACATCCGATTTTATTTATTGCACAAAATAATGTATATATTACATTCGCGAAAAAATAAAAGAATTTTAAGGTAATAGTGTTACACATACTTTAAATTATAAAATCATTATGACATAAGTACTTATTCAAAATTATGCCTAAAATTCTGACATAGATTTAAGCCTACATTCCACGACGGCAAAGCTCATTAATAATGAAAATGTTAATTAAGTAACGTAATATGACGAAATATACGATAAAATGTTTGCTACTATTTTCATTGTTGTTGTAATAATTTTCTAGTTGTGAAATAAATATGATAATAGCTCTGATGATAAATACAATAATAATAAATATTACATATTTATACAAAAATAATTGTTTAAATTTAATATAATTTATTTTGAATTTAATCACACAACACACATCACATCAGCCTATCGCAGTCCACTGCTGGACATAGGCCTCCCCAACGCGCCAGACATCCCGGTTTTCCGCAATCCCCATCCAGCCTACGCCAGCAATCTTACGTAGATCGTCGGTTCAACGCACTTTCTGTGGTCTGTGGTTCAACGGGCCGGAGGACGCCCCACACTGCGTTTGCAAGACACGGTCTCCACTCCGACACGGCCGCTCCAGCGGCCATCGGTCCTGCGACACAAGTTTGAATTTAATTTTGGAAAAATATTACAAAAAAAAAAGTTAGAAAGTTTGATTTGCCCTTTTAGGTTTTTAAACTGTAAAACAACGCGCTGTTTTATAGAAGTGAAATAACAACCATACACGTATATATATCAACAAACCTAACTTAAAATTTGAGGCTTGTAAAGTCGCAGAATATATCTTGTATTAATAATAAATGTTTTTACGATATAAAAGATAAAGCGATTTGATCCGACACGATTAGCATAAAGCGCAAATTTTACTGTAACGTTTGATGTACTTTACGATACAAAATACTTTTTTATTTTCTTTTGTCACGAACTAAGATTTTTCTGACTTTTGACTCACAAATATACCCTTTGACAAAGAATAAATAACTTGGATATTTAGGTTTTATTGGCGTAAACAAACGATTTATAAAAATATATTTCAAAAACTTTTTTCGAGAAAAATATGTTCAAAGCTCTTTATTATGGTAGGGGAGACGTAGAACATGGACCTTCACCGATCTGATAACTCGATGAGACATATTTTTTATCAAATATAATTTATAAACAAATATGCCTATGATAACTTGCCTATCGAAAAGTGGTCAAGGCTATTTTTAATTTAACTAATTTTAATCATTTTTTTTTCATCACCTTCACTCATAATTATGATAACCGAATGAGTTTTATCTCAATTGATAGTTTTTAACACACTGAATATGCCTAGGTAGGCTTGCCTACTTATTTTTGGTCAAGGCTACCTGGCAAGTAGATCTGAACAGGTAGGTCAATATAGGTCACTACACCGATCTGTTAACCAATCGAAATTGATATCATAGGTAAGATATTGTAATTACAAAACCAATCGTTTAGGCTTGCCTGCAAAAAATCGGTCATAAAATATTATTGCCAAGCTATAAAGTTTTGGAATTTTATCTACTTGATATATGTAGTTTTATAAAGTGATAAAAAATAAAAAATTATTTCACCAAACCCCTTTTACTTTAGCTAAATAATACAATTTAAAAATTAAAAAAAAATCTATAATATACTTTATATAAAATTAAATAAAGGCTTTATCCGAAGGCGCATGCTCGTGTTTAGTCGAAAATAATTTAGTAGTGTGATAATTTGTTACAACACGTGATAAATAATATTAATTGTAATTTTAAAAATGAATAAAAATTGCTTTTTGTGCCGTACGAAAAAAAAATTTATTGACTTTGATGAAAATTCATTTAAAAAATGCCATTTAAAATTGGCTTTCCGTAAAAAACAAAATTTTAAATATGGAGATATTCAATTAAGCAGAGAATCATTGGATTTTGTTGGATTTTGTGGTTATCACTCTATACCTATGTTACAACAAAGTAACAGTTTTAAAACAACAATACAAAGAAGAATTTGTAAATTTTTACTACTATGAAATAATCAAAAACTAATAATCTATATAAATAAAAAAGAATCGCTGAATGTGTTGCTAAGCGCAAATCTCTAGAACAGCTGAACCGATTTCGCTAATTCTTTTTTTATAATATTTCTTGAAGTACGATGATGGTTCTTACGGAGAGAAAAATTAAAAAAATTGCCAGAAAAAAAAAGCGGGAAATAAAAAGTGTTACTTTTAAAATTTTATTCTAAGAACTAAAAAAAGTCATCAATATCTAAATAATATATAAAAAAATGTTTTTTTGTTTGTCTGTGTGTCCTTTATATAATATGCATTTTTGATCATGTCATGATCTTCAGCAAAGTGTTCCGCATGAGCCCACAAAGGTTTCTGAGTTGGTATGACCAACAAAAAAAAACGTAGTAACGTGCGCAGGGTACAGCTAGTATAAAATAAAATTTAACGAATTTTGTGTTGTTAAAAGCGTTTATTACAAAGCATACAGAATTCATAAAAAAAATCAATTATATATAACGATTCAGCCTGTAGTATCCCACTGCTGGGCATAGGCCTCTTCTCCATGTAGGAGAAGGATCGGAGCTTAATCCACCACGCTGCTCCAATGCCGGTTGGCGGATATATTCCCTACTATGAGTAACGATCGCTATCAGGTGTACATGATAACAACCGGGACCGACGGCTTAACGTGCTCTCCGAGGCACGGTGGGGTAACCCACAAGGACTGCACAAACACCCAGACCACGGCAAACATCTCTATGGCCAATACAAATGTTGTCGTGTGGTTATTTATTAAGAAAAATTAATTTATTCATTGATATTCAAATATTCAACTGAGGTAGGGCACAGCAGGAAATTTCCTGCTCAAAATATGGAGCAGCCCGACTGGGGTAGTACCTCGACTTTACAGAAGATCACAGCTACATAATACTGTTTTGAAGCAGTATTGTGTTCCTGTTGGTGAGTAAGGTGACCAGAGCTCCTGGGGGGGGGGGGGGGGGACTGGGGATAGAGTCGGCAACGCTCTTGCGATTAGGTGTTGCAGGTGTCTGTAGGCTACGGTGGTCTCTTACCATCAGGTGAGCCGTACACTTGTTTGTCGACTTAGTAACATTAAAAAAAATTATTATTCATTAATGGAATCATCGGAAGCTGAATACTGAACATCACATTCTAATATTTCTTCTTCATCTTCATTCTCCAGGAGCTGCTATGTTGTGTCCTGTTCTACCACACGGACCTCGGACGCTCTACTTTCTCTCTCACTTTATAAAACTACATATATCAAGTAGATAAAATTCCAAAACTTTATAGCTTGGCAATAATATTTTATGACCGATTTTTTGCAGGCAAGCCTAAACGATTGGTTTTGTAATTACAATATCTTACCTATGATATCAATTTTGATTGGTTAACAGATCGGTGTAGTGACCTATATTGACCTACCTGTTCAGATCTACTTGCCAGGTAGCCTTGACCAAAAATAAGTAGGCAAGCCTACCTAGGCATATTCTGTGTGTTAAAAACTATCAATTGAGATAAAACTCATTCGGTTATCATATGAGTGAAGGTGATGAAAAAAAATTGATTAAAATTAATTAAATTAAAAATAGCCTTGACCACTTTTCGATAGGCAAGTTATCATAGGCATATTTGTTTATGAATTATATTTGATAAAAAATATGTCTCATCGAGTTATCAGATCGGTGAAGGTCGATGTTCTACGTCTCTTAGGCCATTATTATTATTATTTTTTAATGAAAAAACTTCAATTATGTCAAATGTCAAATCAGTAATAAATGTTTTTTTTTCGTTTACTAATAAACAATATTTTGAGTTATAAAAATTATTAGGACTGTATTACATAGTTATTAGACACGGTGAACTTCGCACCACCATATGTTTTTTCGCAAAAACATTTTCGAGAAAATATTTTTTTATTTCTTTATATTGTATTCCTTGGCATGACAATAACGAATATGCAAAAAAATATCCAATTTGGTACACAGATACGAGATTTGCGTTATTCTCACAATCTTTGACACCTTTGCACATTATTATATCTATTTGTAAATAACTGTTTTATGTAAATCTTTTCTGAGTGGTGTGCAATAAAGAATATTCTATCTATCTATCTTTGTTAGTATCGCTAACTCCTAGAAACAACTTTTCTATAAAAATCGCTATTCAATCGAGTTATACTCTACAAAAAGAAACAGCTGTCTACGTTTCAAGACTACTTATTACTTCCTGTGAATGTGATTACACGAATCAATTAACTGTTTCTTTTATATGTATACAGATAAAATGTAATCATTGGATAAGCCTATTCTATAATCCGTTAACTGGGGGTAGCCCTGATGTCGAGCTCCAAGAAAATGTACTTTTTATGTCAGGGTAGGAAATAATTTAAGTTCACGAATTTTGATAGTTTAATGCTTAGTAATCATATATTTACAAAACACAGACTTAATTAAGATTTATCGTATACACAAAAACTGTACAACAGTGTTGTAAATAAAATAGGACACAGCTGGTTTTGTTAAACTAAGATCGGGATTTCGGATAAGATCTTTACTTAGTAAAATATAAGCAACTTAAGATTACTCAAGCCGTCTACATATTTAACCAACTTCGAAGAAAAGAGGAAGTTCTCAATTTGACTGTACTATCTTTTATGTATGGTACCACATAGCTTTTTACTGGATATGCCGATTTTGATGATACTTTTTTTTTTTTAACAAAAGCTGGTACCTGTTAAGTGGTCCCATTTAAATTTGATAGCGACCTGACAGTGCTTTTTGAGTTATTTCTCATTATGCGTAGTTTATTGACTGATTTCCTACGTCTTATTACTTGTCAATGTAATTGAAGTAGGTTTTTTTGGTTTGCGAGCAAACAATTATAAACATGGTGTCATTATCAAGAGTTCTGCATTTATTGTTTTTACTGTGACGGATATCAAAACAATATCCGGAACAGAAAATATGTCATTGCGATTTTGTACCAAGATAATATAGTGCTGAATTCATTTGTTTGACATGTTTTATCTTAATATTAAGCCCACTTATTGCAGGCTTTACCTTGGCAATAGGATATCCTATAGCAAGTTCCATTAATTGATAAATGATAACAATCGTTTATTGTCTAACAGATAATGCAATTGTGAATGTAATACAGATTATAAAGTACCTTAATCAAAGTGATGTCATTGATATCAGAACTTTTTGGTTAGTTTTAGTTTCTTTTAATTTATTTTATTTTTGTTGAATTATTATAATAAATTCTGATATTAATTTTTATTGATACATTATTTAAAATTAAAAATGTGTTGATTAAATAATTTTACAATAATTATCATACTGCAGTAATTAATTTGTAAATATTGATATAAATTTACATCTTTTTGTATGTAAAGTTTAGGTTATAATTTTATAAGCTCTTTTATCACAAATGTTTATCCTTTCAATTAAAAATAGATTTAATAAAAAAATAGTTTTAAATCAATAGTTTAGTTCTGCTTTGTTTATGTTCCTTATTTTTGTGATATTTTACTGTTTGATTTACGAATGAAGAATATCAGTAAAAATAAGTTATAAAAAAGATTAATTTTCACAAAATAAATGTATAAAGATAAAATATAATTTATTAGAAAATAACTCACTTTTTTTCGCTTTAAAGATACAGTTATACTATATTACTAGAAGAAAGAAGAAGTGCGCCTATGTGTGCTAAGTTTACGTGTAATTACATATGGACATATTATACTAGTGTGCCTCCTTATATGTGCGTATAAAGACTTTTATAAGCATACTTATAATGACCCAGATTTTTATTTGTGTAATGGTCGGTTGTTAAGAAAAGGGTATAAGAGGTGATTTCACAGGTTGTAGGTATACTTTACCCTACAAATAAGTTACGAAAAGACCTTACCAGTAAGAGAGAATACGCCATTATGACCTGTTTCTTATCAATTAATAAACTAAAACTTTAGATTCGTATTTGAGAATAGAAATCTATACTATTAAAAAAAATACATAATTGAGAACCTAATCCTTTTTTGGAAGTCAGTCCGATTTGAAAAGTTCTTTCAGTGTTAGGTAGCCGATTTATCGAGGAAGGCTATAGGCTATATATCATCACGCTAAGATCAACAGAAGCGGAGCACAAATGAAGAATGTTTCAAAATCGGAGTTTTTTTTTCTTTTTTGGGAGCTACCCCAGTTAGCCTAAAGTAACTATTCCACGCGGACGAAATCACGGGCAGAAGCTAGTATCTCATAAATGTATTTGAATTGGATGGTAAACAATTTTATCTGTTGAATAACGTAATCCGTCAAATAAACTTATCCAGAACCACTGAAATGGGCCCATAGCTTACACATCTATGTTCGGTTGATAAGAAAACGGTATAAATGTTCGATGTCATAATTCTAACTTGAAGATTTTCACCTTAAACGGAGAACCACGATATACGTACTTCATGTTTTACATTGATACTGTACATACTAGAAGACTACTTATATATTAATTTGATAACTACAACTAATCCCATATTAAATAATTTACTTGGTAGTTTATTATATAGCTACATAATTAGTTTTAATAATTGAACTTGTTCAGCAAATAGATAAAAAAATAATGGATACTACACATTTTGAAATCTTCGTTAGTTTGATCTTAAAATATTGATCAGTATCTGCAGAAGTTCTATTATAATGTTACGTGGAATAAAAAATATTAAAAATTAATATTAGATATTTTTTTAAGTTCAATATTCAAATAAAACATAAACAATATTGATTAATGTTATTGCTTAATCGCTTGATTATTAATTATTATAATATATAAATAAATGTTAATAAAATAGATATTATTAAACACGAAGATAAAATTCATATAAAAGTTATTTAAATAAATATTTACGAAATAAATTAGCAATTTAAAATTATTAGGAAAACTAGATCAGTTCAATTTATCGTTATCTCCGTGTCGATCTGGTATACATCGCTTCCTGGCTTGCGCGGGCACAGCACTCACACATACATAGACACGTGCGTTTTATTGATGTTCAAATCCGTTATTAACTAAAAACGCGTTTTCGACTATTAACTATCTTAAGTTAACGCGTTTTTTTATACGTTTTCATAATAACACGTTTTTATAAAACTTGGCCGCAGTCTCAACGCGGAGAAATTGTCATTTTATCTGACAAGTTGACAACCATGGGCTGGAAACTTAGAAGTTAGAACATCGGCCACAGTAAAAAATTAGCAGTGTCATCTATTAATCGTGCCCCGAAACTATTAAATTTATTAGCGACTACCAAGTCCTATCAAAAGATGTCGCTACGTTGGCACTCGTCAATTCAGCAATCCAGTACACGCATACCAATTAAATTTGCATACAAAAATAACTATTTACCTATACTTAAAAAAAAAAGCATGATGTCACATAAAAAATTATCCTGTTTTTTTGCTTTAAGTAACAAATTAAATATTTCAATCGATATAAATTTATATCGAAACAGCACGTAAAATATATATAATTTAATTAAATGTGTGAATTGGATCATTTTTTCGTGGTTGGTATTTTAAACTTGTTTGTTGTCAAGAATTGAAAAAATATACAAATTCAGACTAGGCTGTATGGACTATAGTCTTTTGCCTTTCCCTATTGGGGATAAATTTTAAAACAACAACATTGTTTGTTGTCAAATCAAGTCAAAATAGACATTTTAAAATTTAAACTTGTTTGTATTTTAAATTTTATATTTTTATCATTGATGATTGAACGGTTGTGATATCGTCGATTTAAATGAGATCTCTCGACGACAATAATTGCACACAGCTGTTTTATTGTGATCACTGGACTTCTCAAAAAAGTTCCAAATTGGTAAATCACTACCGCGAGGCATTTTACCAATTAAAAATCCTTGCAATTCAAGTCCTTATTAATTAATTGTCTAAAACTTATTTACACATCACTATACACACACTATATTACAGTTTCACTTTTTCAACTCACAGTAATATCCTACCTAAGTACCTATTTACAATATTCTTAAAAACGAAGAAGTCGGTTACAAACACAATATTTACAATAGCACGACGAATTTACGAAACGAGAATTATCTTACTATTAAACGAGCAATTCTTGTATATATATCTATATCTATACAGGTATTATAAAGAGGTAAAGTTTATAACTTTGTTTGTATATACGGGGTAATCTTCGCAAATACTGATCCGATCATGAAAATTCTTTCGCTAACAGAAAGCTACACTATTCAGGAGTGACAAGATAAAAGGAAAAAGATAAAAATTATCAAAATTTTTGACCCAGCAGGATTTGAACCTGCACCCTCTGACGTGCCGTGTCAACAATTCAATCGAATCAAGCATTATTATTTGCCTTAGAAATTAAGTGGTGATTTTAAAACATTTATATATATTTTTCTGATTTGCTGAAAATAGTGAGTGTATTGGAATTGGAACATATCAAATTTCACCATACCGTTCTTATGTGAAATGGATATATGGATTATATTATTCATTTAAAAAAAATGTCGTTTTATCTCCTTTTAGGCAATGAAAAAATATCATTATAATACGAAGTTTAATTTCACCATTATTAATATAGCTGTAATAGTGTAATTAGGAAAGCGACGGATTTCAAATCGTTTTGACCCGGGTTCGAATCTCAGTCTCCAGATTATTATTTTTTCTTTTTTTTTTTAATTTCACTCGTGATTTACTATTTAAATAAAATAAAAATATAAAAATACCGAAAAAAAAAACAAAAAAAAAAAAAAAAAATACCGAGCTGGGCTCGGTCACCCAGGTACTTATAATATTATTTACACAATATTTACAACAGCACGACGAATGTATGAAAAGAGAATTATTATATTATTTACAATTATTATAGTACTGTAGTACAACTTGCACAGCAACCAAATTTATGTATTAAAAATTTAAAACGAACGAGCCATGTTTGTTTACGAAACAACGCGAACAACGTTTACGGTAAATTAATACGAGTAATACTAATAACCTAAAATTCCTAAAAACGAATAATACGGGCCGACGACGCGTCTACGACTGTAATGTTATCTCGCTCTAGCCTCGTTGCAGAGCGTTGCGCGCTGTGGGAACGTTTTAGACGTTTTGCGTTTTCAGACGTTTTCGACAATTGTTTGTTGAGACGTTTTTGAGATAACGCGAAGTCAGAGTACGAATAACAAACGTTACGCGTTTTTAACAAAAAACGTGTTACACTTTGACGTTTCCGTTATTTTAACCACCACTAGTGCGTTTTAAATGACACGCCTGTGTTTGTGTGCGGCACGTTCACTTTCGATCATTGATATAATGCGAAATTTTATCATTGTTTTGTTATTAAATTTATTGTAACTTATTTAATAATAAATAATCAATTTTTTTATTCAATTTAATTTTTAGAAATTTATTTTTACATTTTTTAAGTTCTTATATCTATAATAAATTGTTATATTTAAACTTATGATTTTATTAATGCTTATTTTTTTTATAATTTTATTGAAAGTCATCTAAATGCATATGGTACATAATTAGTGTTGGAAGAAAACGCAAAAGTATTTTTTAAATTCAACTGGTAGCTTCGATCAGCTTAGATTAAATAAGATAATATGTGACAGGGATATTTGAATATTCACATGTTTTAGAATTTATGAAAACAATCTAGTTTTGAGTGAAACGTGCAAGTCTTGCGTCTTCCTAGCGTTAAGATGTTAATAGTTTTTCACCAATGTTATGACCACTGTTATGATGTAATGATTGTTTATTTACTAGTTTTACGAATTTTCTACTCCGGGGAACAATTCTGTTAAATAGATTAAAATATAATCTATTTAAAGAGATGGTAAGAATCTTCGTAAATATATATATTTTTTGAAAATTATAGAAAATATTTATTTGCTGATTATGAGTAAGTTGGCATACCAGCAAGCATAAGTGTATTTTTATTTAAAAATAAATTTTGTTAAATATTATGTAATAAATTAATACAATAATCTACCTAATAGATAAATAAAATAATTATTTAAGTTACAAATCCCTATATTTATTGCGAAAAGATATTATTTATTCACAATCGAACGTTAGGTTTTATAAAAGCGCGGAAGAAAAAAACAATTTGAATGTTTAATATGTTTCATAGAATCTTTCTCTATATTTAACTTATGTTTAAATACAAAAATTTATTTCTTAAAGATAGTTTAAATGCAAAATACAATATACAGTTTCAGGGAACAGTAAAAGGTTTGAAAACACCTATTGTTACCTAATGAATATTTCAATGTTCCGCTCAAGTTGATGCATTGTTTCCAAATGTTTGTCTTCGGTGTGATTGCAGTTGATTCTACAAATAGCTTATGTTACTACATAGGTTTGTATGTTTTAACTTGCTGTTTTCTATATAAAATCCAATAGTTTAAAAATATATTTTTTTGATGGAGACTTACGCCAGCTCCGTACAAGTCTCTCTCAAAACAATATCTTTTTAAATTGTACTTATGTATTATTTAGAAATGTCTTAAAGTTCTTAAGTTGAATGTTACTAATAACTCGCAATTAGCCATACTAGACCACTCCGACAGTAAATCCGGCGTAAATTGTAGAGATGTTCCTTAAAGTGTTTGCTACAAGATCAACATACATCTGTACATACACACACGGTCGTCTCTTCCTAAGGTAAGCAAATACAAAAAAAAACAGCTGACTGATATATATACACATTTTTTTCACATTTTTTTTCATCATTTTTTTTTCATAAAAAAATCATTTTTTTTTTCATAAAAAATCATTTTTTTTTCAATAAATACATAGAAGTAATACTTATATAACTAAATACATATGTTACACTTAGACTCGAGGCGCGAATTGAATTCACAACTCCGGAGCAGAAAACTTGTCACTGCAAACTGCGCTAATGGGCTATTCAGTACATATACGACTAACATATAAATATGATAGGATTGTTTTTTTTATACAACTAGGTCAGCAAACAAGCGCACGGCTCGCCTGAAGGTAAGTAATTACCGTAGCTTATAGACGTCTGCAACACCAGAAGCATCACAAGCGCGTTGTCGACCCTATCCCCAATTTCCCCCAGGAGCTTTGGTCACATTATTCACTACAGTAACACAACACTGTTGTGAAAGTAGTATTATTTAGCTGTGATCTTCTGTAAGGTCGAGGTACTTACCCAGTCGGACTGCTCCAGATCTTGAGCAGGATATTTCCTGCTGTGCAGGAAAGTAGTGTCCTCAGTTAGTAGTGTTGTATCGAATATAAGTCGAGAATTTATAGGTAGAGTATTAAGTAAGCCATAAAACATGGTGATTAGACGCATAAAGCGGAAAGTGTGTAAATTCTAATTAATCTGGCAAGTATCGTAATATCACGCTAGTGAAAACGCAAGGTTTAGTACTTTAGTTTAATTTTACGGAATTCCTACTACCTGTACCTTATTAAATCTATTATACTCATTAGCAGGTTGTATAAAATCCTTTTTACAACTGAAATTTTTTACTGAAATTAACAAACACAAAATAAAGATTTATTAATTTTAAAAGACTACACGTCTTTTTATTTATTTATACAGATGCACCATCTCTACAGTTTCCTGTTTCTATTGCAGAAGTTATTTATAATAATATGTTTGTGTGTCTTGCGTTATAATAGTGGAAGTGTGATTATATCTGTCCCTCACCTACATGCGCATGTTGCGACAATAGGAAACATATCGTAGAGGAAATTGCACTCTTGGGCAAATAAGCGACAAATGTCTTCTTGACGAGATTGTATGAATCTATCATTTGGTAATCTTTGTGTATTGTGCTTGTGAGCTGTTTATAGTTATTAGTGCCAGCTAGTATTGTTAGTAAAACACAATTATTTATGATGTCTTCACATAATGTGACATCTATACATATAATAAAATGGTAGAAAAGTCAAAACTGTACATTGAATATTTTTTTAAAAGAATACTTGGGGTGTGATCTACAATCGATACCGAAGCCAAAAATATAGTTTTTAGAATTTTTGTCTGTTTGTCTGTTTATCTGTTTGTCTGTTTGTCTGTATGTATGTCCGGGATAAACTCAGAAAGTACTGCATGGATTTACTTCAAATTTGGCACGAATATTGTTAAGAAGTCGGCTCAGAACATAGGCTATATATTATCACGCTATCACCTACGGGGAACGAGCAGTGAACCTTTATTTCTTCAAATGTATGTCCGGGATAAACTTAAAAAAGTACTGCATGGATTTACTTCAAATTTGGCACGAATATTATTAAGAAGTCGGGTCAGAATATAGGCTACATATTATCACGCTATCACCTACGGGGAACGAGCAGTGAACGCACGCAGACGACGTCGCGGGCAGCAGCTAGTATATTTTATAAATTAAATACTAAAGAGGTATAAAGTAAATATATTTAAGATATTTTTGAAGTGAAAACTTCTTTAGCGGCGTTGAGCACTTTTGTGGGATGGGTAAAAACTGTGAAACTCGCGTCAGGACACATGGGCTGATCTATTATCTATCTATATCTATATCTCTGATCTATATTCGTTATTCGAATTCGTAAGACGGTTGGAGAGTATTGTTGTAACATAGAAATCGATTAATCGAACAATCGATTGTTTTCTTTCGATTGTCGATATTTAATAATAATTATTTAATTATTAAATATATAATAATAATTAATATATAATTAACTCTATATTTAAAAAATATTTTAATAAATTATGGATGTAAGTTGATTTTTCTGAGAGATAAACTTTTTAATGTAATATAATGTATTTTAATGTAATATAAATTGTAATGTTTGTGTACGATAGCGCAATAAATAAATATTGTATTCTACCACATAAATGATAGTACTTTTATATTGATAATAAAAGCAATTCGTTCAAAATTATTCCCTAACTATTCCAAAAAATCAAAAATGCACAACGTTAATAATCAAGTTTTCACTTCTGCCGGCACTCCCGGAGTGCAACCCCTATTTTTTTTTTGCGAAAGAGTACCTATAAGTAAGCTGAAGAAGGGCTAATTGAATAGTTTTCATAAGGGAACTATTTGCATCTTATAATTTGAGTAATCGACGAATTAAAATAAAATTTAATTACGTATTAGAACATGCTTAGGATTAATATATACTACTTAAATTAAAAAATAATAATTGTCAATTAGTAACAAAAAACAATACAATAAGAAGACATGGTGGCTTTGTAAAACATTTACCTTTTTTATTAACTTAAAATTACAAAGATGGAAATTCAACGGTATTAATGCCTACACCGCGACACCTGGTTTTTGAATAATAGTTTTATTATTTAGAAACTGTTTAGCGAAGGCTTATTTATCTTATCCTAGACAACTTAATGTTAACGGACCGAATTGATTTACTATCAGCGGATTTCGCAAGGAAATGCAGTTTTGAAATGTAAAATTACTCTTGTAACGTAAAGTGTAATAATAGCTCAACATTGACAACTGATAATCACAAAATTAATATATTTTGAGAAAAGAAAAAAACCTTAGCTGAAACTTCTCTGACTTCTATAAATAGTAGGAAATAATATAGTCCGTACTTTTGATAATAACAGTCGCTGTTTCGATAACAAATATATGACTGTATTGGTCATACAGATGTTCGCAGTGTTGAGCATTTGTGTTGTATGTTTCCAAAAGGCGACCGTTGAGTGTAAAACGTTCATTTATTTGGACACAACTTTAGTACCGATAGCTCTATTACTATCACTTCAGCCTATCGCAGTCCACTACTGGACATAATATGTCCCCACAAGTTAGCGCCAAAAATTGCGTGAACTCATGTGTGTTGCCCATAGTCACCACGCTGGGCAGGCGGGTGGTCACCAACTATCTTTGTGGCACCGAAGACGCTGCTACCCGTCTTCGGCCTGTGTATTTCAAAGCCAGCAGTTGGATGGTTATCCCGCCATTTCTGGGCTTTTTAAGTTCAAGGGTGGTAGGGGAACGGTGTTATCCCTTAGTCACCTCTTACGACACCCACGGGAAGAGAGGGGGTGGCTATATTCTTTACTGCCGTAACCACACAGATTACTATACTCTATTACTATGTCACATTAAATAGAATAACACAGGATGTATATATTATTTGTAAATATAATCAGCAAAATTGATGAAAAAAAAACTTAAGTTTAATTTTACTAAATTTCTACTATTGCTATAGTCATAAAAAAACTCCATCCTTCCCCAGGTGTTCTTGTACACGATGACAAAGACGATGTAATGTATGCATGTACAGTCAGCCATAAAATACGAATACTTGTTAAATGCACACAATGACAAGCATTTTCTTTAAATTTTAATAACAGTATATAATATATACGTAATATTTGACACTCGTGAAAGTATAATTATGTTTAGGATTTCGTAGAACCTACTCTTACCTGTTACTTAGGTTATTGTAGATCTAACATATAATATAGTTCTTTTTAACAGGCTTAAAAAAGGAGGTGTTCAATTCGTCTCTATTTTTTTATGTATGTTACTCCATAATTTTTTACTGGGTGTGCCGATTTTGATGATTCATTCATGATTTCGTATGCGAACAAACACAATTGTATTTTTATACCCAAACAAAAATAAACAATAAGTTTTGAGTTATTTGCCTAATTTTTATTAATGGCTGTACATAAAGTATTAATTTAAATGAATAACAAAAACAGTAAAATTTGTAGCAACTTTGTGATAGCGACTGTACTGATGAGGCTTGAACAATGATGCCCACGCTACTCAAGACGAATAACTAACTATTATAAGGCGTCTAAGGATACGTTTCAATTAGTTCTAAAGTTATTGCTTTACTTTAAATACTTATAAATTTCAGTAATTTAATTATTTTATTCATACAAAGAAATTTAAAATTCAATTTCATCTTGAGCTATAAAAAAAAGAATATATTTACTAAAGTATATATTATGTATGTCTATCTTAAACACAAGCATCAAGTTACCTTCCACAGGACTTGGGAACCGTGTATATGTGTATTTATATTTATAATTGAAAGTAAAATTTTACCTAAATACTTCAATTTTAAAATCGTGACTTTTAAGTCACTTAACTTATTCAATTAGAATAAATTTTCAACGGCATTTTAGTTCAAATTTAAACCTCTTGATTATCGTTGCAAAAATCTAATGCAAATATTTAATGGTTGAGGGTGTTGAGTAATCGAACTCGGTTAGGTATATAGTTCAATTCCGTTCTGAACTAACTAAGGAGGTCAAATGATGATAGATTATAAAACGTTTTTAGGCAAAAAGTATGCATGTTATATTCAAAATAAATAATACAGTCATAGGGTCAATAACTTTTTAGAAGAGTAAAACTTTAAGTTTAGTTTATCATTAAAAATATTTTACAAATGCTAAAGAATAACGTTTGGTTTTAACATTAAATTTTTTTGATTGAATGATTTCATGAAAAAAGTGATAAAATAATACAACTAAGTATGTCTTAAGTCTATTTTTACTAATGAAAAAAGAATGAGACCTCGTTACTAAAGTTTGGTGTTCTTAAACTATTTTTACAGTCATATTACCTATATAACCAAATATCAAAAATATTCATATTATGTTACTTTTTAGTATGTTCTTGTAATCTTTTTAAATTCTATTATTATCATTAAAATTATTATACAAATAAATTAAAGATTGAATCATTGAGCGCTAAGTGAAATGAACTCACGCCATGCCAGTCTATAGCCTGCATAGCTTTCTATCAAGCACAATGGGGCAGACAATAATGAAAAAAAATGTATGCAAGTATTGTACACGCTTTTACGGTTTAATTTCGATGTAATATAGCTTAAGTTAAGTATTTTCACTTTTGTAAATGTTTTATTAATGATTCGTGTGCATGCTTTGTTAATTTTTAAAAGCGTTTCTGTGTTGTTTTATTTTTTACATATTAAGAAAGATAAAAATTAAGGATTTCTTTCGAAATGTTCTGAGATTTTCTTTTTATAAGTGACTAGCCTTCCGCTCGCAGCTTCGCCCGAGTGAATTGCACAATTTTGCTTCAATCGTTTTCTCTATTAAATATCGCCTATATCAGTGATAACGTAGAATTCTAGTAGGAAATAGTTTCTAAATCGGTATTTTTTAAATTTTTATCCATTAAAATTAATGACAATATGTTTTCTCCTTGTAATATTCGTACAGAAGTATAGTAGTAAAAATATATCTAAATATAAAAAAAACAAGTGTGCTTTCAACTTCCGTTTGTCTCGTTCGATCACACTTTTCGTGACGCTCTCGTCACGCATTCACCAGCTTACTCCCCAAGTAAAGCGTGCGGAAAGAAGATTTACTTCAATAAATTACAAATGAATTAATTTAACGCCCTAATCTCAGTATGTACTGATGTTCATCTTTTGATTGATTGATTAAATATTTTTTATGTTCGTCTTTTGCTGACGTAAAGAAGTAACTTCAAGCGACAAGCTATTAAGATAAATATTAAAATTGAACACGTGTGAAATGTGTGAAAAAGGATAATATTAAACGATTGCACAAATATTCGATTGTTTGTCGACAGTTTCTGTTAAAAATTAACACTTCATTTTTTACTTTTCTGTATGTGTTTTAACAATTTATTTATCTGTATAAAATACATTTATTCTATATTACAAAAATGCGTGATTTGGTTATTTTGACAATACTGACGTATGGATTGATGGATGGTAATTTTACACTCATAAGTCACTCTTCTCCTATGAGTTTAAAATTTAAATGTCGCACAAAACCTGGCCCAAGACAGAATTTTCGTAAGTCGCGTAGACTGCAGACTTTTAAACTTACAAAGTCACAGTGATTTTATATTCAAATTTTATAACCACAGAACCTATAATTTTAAATTTAATAACAAAATGACAACATTATATGAACTCATTGAATTAATTTTCGTATATTTAATAACTATAAATTGTCACTGTCAAAAATGAGAAGTCATCAAAGAAGTGAGAATTTACATAAATGTTTAAACATAGTGTTTCGTGTAAAAATACACTGTATCTTGTTTGTGATAAATTATTTTCGTGGTATTTGAAAATGAATTGATTCAATAGAGTTGTTTGTTTGTGTACTGTTTTGTACAAAACGGGTTAGATTGTTTGTTATTTCCATACATTAACACATGTATTGATACGCTTATGTTTTTGTTTATTGGCGCTGAACGCACATTGCCTTACGCTAAATCAAATAAAAAGGCACTTTGTGCGTAAACTACTTACTAGACCGGCGTTATTAATAAAAGATTAAGCTAAAACTTAGTATTAAGTGATTTATACTGTCATTTAGTGCTTACATTAAATGAGCCAAAAGTGTGTTTGATTTCAGAAAAAAGATTCCTAAAATTGTAATAAGAATAAAAATTGATTTAAGGGTGGTGTAAAAAATTTACAGTAATAGTAAAGTAATAAATAAATAATCAAAATAATAATCGAGAACAACACAAAAAAACATGCCTCGACTACAACAAATTTTTGTATGACTTATACAAACTTTGACTGTGGAAACACATGAGTGTTTCCACAGTCTTCAATTAGTTTCTGAGATGATTACGTTCGAACATACATTAATTACATAGATTAAATTCTATTGGTAAGTTTATTTTGTTAAAAGCACTACATTAATAGTAGTGTACGAAAATAATATTTCACGGTAAGTGATTAACAATCTTTGTTAGATATTTCGTTATGTTTTCATATTAACCGGGGCCTTAAAATGCTACTGCATTTATGCACATATTTATTTAGATTAGTCAATTTTGGTTAAATTTAATGAAGAATGAGGAATACATTTTAAAAAAATTATTCCCTATTTCCAAATTTGAATTCGTTTTGTAATTTGTATCAGAATTATAATTTACAGAAAAATACATTAAACTGAACGAGCCACTTAATTTTGTTAAACTTAGATGCGCAAGTAATATTGTAAATTGAAAAATAGCAAATTAAGCATTCAAGAGCTACTTTTTAATACCAGATATAGATTCATAGTTTTAGAAATATTGTATGTTGTCATTTATCTATGTAATAATCTATATTATATTATATAATCTGTGTATTAACTGACTGAAGTAGGGCACAGCAGGAAAATATCCTGCTCAAAATCTGGAGCAGCCCGACTGGGGAATTACCTCGACCTTACAGACGATTACACCTAAATAATGCCGCTCTCAAGCAGTGTTTATCTCATGGTAAGTAAGGCGACCAGAGCTCCGGGGGAGGGGGGGGGGAGGGAATTAAGGATAGGGTCGACAACACACTTGCGATGCTTCTGATGTTACAGGTGTCTATAAGTTACGGTAATCGTTTACCATCAGGTGTGCCGTACGCTTGTTTGCCGACCTAGTAGTATAAAAAAAAAACGAATGCAACCTATTTCCAGCTTTCCTATTCATTAAATTATCAGTCTATATTCCAAAATATATTAATTAAAAAAACTTTATAAATTTTTTAACTTGATATCACAAATTTTAAGACATGTTTATTTAAATAAATTTTCACAATCGCGTATAATGGAAAGTATTCTCTGTCGTCGAAGCGCTGTCTTATCGCCTGTAAGTTGTAACCAAGATCGTGCGACCGCTTACAAAACTCATTGTTTGTCTCGTAATTACTTATTAGGCAAGAACGCATCGACAGACCGACGTACTACACCGACCTTGCGTGGCGAAACGATTCATATATCTATTTTTTGCACATTTAAATTTATTTTTTAGTAAAACAACTGAGCTGAGTGACTTTTTAAAATGTCTTTTTTGTTATTTTACATTTATAGTTTCCACAACGTTTTTATAGTTAAAAGTTCTTAATCAGCACGTTGTTACAAGTTTGTAGTGGCCCTGCTTTGTGATCCGCGTGTTGCGGGTTCGATTCCCGCCTGAGGTTGGGTGTAAAATTTGTATATATATATGTATTATTTTTATCAAAAAAATTAGCTATAGCTTAGCTATATAAGCTATTTATTTATAGATAATATTTGCTTAAATCATAAGTTTGTTCTTTGAATGATAGAGCTAACACTTTTCTGTTTTACTATTTTAGGAGTCTTAAGTGTGGAATTACAAAAAAAAACCTTTCTCATTTTAAGTGTTACGTTTAAAAAAACACCCTATTGGTTATATTTCGAACATTTACATGTAATAAATGATATTAATCATCTTTTGATTTAACCAAGTAACCATAATCATAACGATCATCCAGAGCATATTATTGTACAAGATTTTGTAGAATATAAGTACCATAATATCTATGTTAAAATAGAAGTGTAAACAATATTTTTTTACAATAATTTTGAATTAAGACTGTTCATAGATTCAAATTTTTGTGACAAAAAGAACTATATAATTGTGGTATCTTCGACAAATAAGATTTGTTAATTCGAATAGCAAAGAAACCGAATAAATTTTGTATCTTTAACAAATACAAAAAATGTATTTATTTCTAAATGAAGTCAAAATCGGAAATGATATTTAATTTACTACAAATTGTGGGATATACGTTGTGTATTAGTTTGTAACTTTGTAAAACGCGATATATCTTAATTGCTATTTCCTATTATGCCGTGTGAAATTATTTAATTTTGTGTATTTTTATTCTTGTTGGGAATTAAATTATTTTGAGGTTCTATTTTGCGTACTATAAAGGCTTTAGCCTTGTATGTTATTAAACATCATTTTTGAAAGGAAATTTAAAGATCTATTTTTTGTGTAGTATCAATTTTTTACTTCATTTTAGAAAGTAAATTTAACATATTTATATTATTAGTTTAATTTATAATTGTCAGTATCGTGACTTTTACTTTGTTTAGAATGTGTATATAAGAAAAAATAGTTGCTTACATATTACCTCGTGATCCTAACAAGAACAAACTAATCCCGCACGAAATGAACGAAATCAATATGTAAGCGTCTTACTGTAAATACAAGGGCTAGCTCTCTATATAAGAAAATAGTTGGATTCACACCACGCTGTTTCGCTGCAAGTTGCCAAATAATTTCTATACCATAAATTACGATTACTATGAGATGTCGATGATAAGAACCAAGTACCAAATACCTGTAATAAGAACCAGGACCGAGGGCTTTATATGCTTTTAGAGACACCTCCATATTAAAAAAAAAAAATCTTAGTTACAAGATTTGAGAATTTTACTTGTTTGTGGGACAATCACAGTCTATTATATAATGTTATTTTGTACGCAAAAAAAAAAAAAACCTTAGATTAATTAAATGCAAGGGCGTGTCTTCACCCTGACGGATTGACATTGAATCATTAAACTTCCAAAAATAGTTCTATTGTTTTTGTAAACGCCTGTTAAGACAATAGAAGAAAATTCGACGCTCCATCGTTATTTCATTGAGAATATCATTAAACCTCACTCAAGGATTATTATTTATTCATAATTTTTAGATGAAAAAATCTATGTATGGTGTAGTTTTGTAATTATATTTATGATTACATACTTAAAATGTTTAGCCATTGATCCGTGATCCGTTCAACATACAGTTCTTAGAAGTAAATAAGTAAAAGCTACCGCCAGCTCGCTTCAAAAGTGTGTGAGTGTCTTGGGCAATAAATTGTAATACTTCTAACCATCTTGATATTTTTGACTGTACTTTACTTTTTACAATCCTCTAAATCATTCCGGTCGGTGTAATCAGAATCAATATAATACAATTTTCTAATTTAAGCAATGTAGAAACATAATAATTAGCAACTTTAAAATTTTGCAAAATGGGCAATGTCTTGTATTCAAAGTTTATCAATATACGTAACTGCCTAACTGTTCTTATCGAATACGGGCCGAGAACTTGTACAGTACAATTCAAAGTAGCTTAACTTATGTGAGGCCGTCGAGGATCTACATGACAAAAGATTTATGTAAGTTTTGGCAGTTTTGTTAAACACGAGTTAGAACAAAACACGTTAAAACAAGTTCACCAAAGGAGTGCTAAATTTTCGGACATGCAAATTGTTTAGCCGGACACTTACTAATTAACAAATGTTCAGTGGTCGTGTGAGTCATGTCCGTATGTATGTACGGCTTTAAAACATGGATGTCAACAAATGAGTCGTATAGAAGCAAATATAGCAATCTCCAATCGGAGTGGTTTTAAGAAATTTAAATAAAATATTTTTCTGTAATTAAACCTATGTTTTTTTTGAACCAAGTCTATTTTATTGTTAAAATGCATATATGCTAGCCTTTAGATGATAAAAATAATAAACGATAATGGTAAAATATTGGAAAAATGACAGGATATTATTGTTAGGTCTGTTTGGCAAAAAAGTGGATATTGCTATATTTGCTTCTATACGACTCAAATGTGTATATGTTTTTAATCTATATATATAAAAGAGATTTCCACCCATTGATTCATCACGATATCTCTGGAACCATAAGGCGTAGAGACTTGAAATTTTGTAGGAATATTCCTTTTGCCGAGTAGAGGTCAGCTAAGAACGGGTTTTAAGAAATTCCACCCCTAAGGGGGTAAAATGGGGGTTCGAAGTTTGTATGAAAGTCCTATGTTTATGAAGTAAGAGACTTGAAATTCAAAATGTATGGTCTATAGACGGTGTTGAGGTGTACTAATAATGTATTTTGAGAAATCAACCCCCTTTTGGGGTTAAAACAGGGGATGGTTGTTTGTATGAAAGTCCAATGAAAAATACACCTACAAACTTGAAATTAGGAAATTAACGCGGGGGTTACCGCGGGGCACAGCTAGTACATACATATTTTTTTTCTTATACCAAGTGTTAATAAAAGTAACTTTAACTTTACCCTTAAATTAGGTTTGCGGACAAAACAGCGACCACAGCGGAATAACAGTACAAAAACAAATCATTACAAAAAACGCAGTGAAACGAATTGATGACGATTTTACGTAGTTTAATTGTATACATAAAAATATCAATCAAATATTATGAAGATCAGACACTAAATAATGATTATGACTTAGACTCTAAGCACTAAAATAATAGTTAATACGTTACCAAATTTATGTGAAACTGCTGAATGTCGAAAAGCGCTGTATTGCTTAAGATTAAACGTGAAACGAAATTACCTTGTAATTAGTTATTTTTCGCGCTTTCTAAACGGCGTTTCGAAAACTGTAGCGGAATAATATTTATAGAGCATTTTATACGATTAACCTAATTCTTATAATCGACTGTTGTTGTGTACAATTATAGGTCTTAGGTTTTAGGTTAGGCTTGATTGTGTCTATGTTACCGGTATTTTCTCAAGTATTTAATCAATTAAATTTATTGCAATATTATATATTTAAGCGTTTAAATATATAGTTTTCTCGAGAAATAAGTATTAAAATTGTATAACCTTACTTTAGCAAAATAGCTATATTTTTGTTTAATATTTTTTTCTTAAATTTTTAATGTATTTATTATTTAAACCAAAAAATGTAGCAAACTCCCTCCAAATGTTTCATTGCCTTTTCTTCTTTTATTTAATTATACTTTACGGTAATGGTATATAATATTTCGTAAACTATTTTACTACATAAATTACAATCAACATGATGACTATATTTTCTTCATACTGTTTCCACACTACATTCATTACTATAATACATGTGCTAAGGATGTTTCTTTATTTTTAGATTTTTTAAAATGTGATTAGAAAGTGTGTGATACTTACACATTTATTACATGATTACAGTACTAATACATATAAATAATTTAATTAACAATGTAAACAACATATATAATATATGTATACGGTTCTCTAAATAACTAGCCAGTGGATTACACAATACATTGTCTTGTATAATACATAATACACAAGAGTATGATGATAATAATAATTAGTTTAGGCGTATTAGCGGGTTTGCATCGTGAGAACTTGGTTTGCTCTATTTATTTTAAACAAACATCACGTAACATAAATAATATTTATAATTCTTATGAATTAATAGTTCATAAGAATTTTAGTTAGAAATACTTTATATATTATTTTCAAAAAAGTAACTGCGGAGTTTCTTGCCGATTCTTCTCTACAGAATCTACATTCCGAATCGGTGGTAGCTTTACTTTTACAATAATAATCATGATATACCTTTTTGGAATTCTTGTATTAAGCCCTTTAATTTGATACCCATATTGTAGTATTCTAAAAAAATATTTTAAACAAATAAAATTTATGGTACGTAAAGTACGTTATTGATTATAAAGCTCACAGCTCACTACACCCTCACCGGAACGCCTCGTCGCTCGGCGTCCAATAGTTAGCTTGCGTGCGAGGCGATCCGGTGACGATACGGAGTTGATGTAGTAAGGCGCATCTCCATACAAGTCCATAGAAAGAATACTAACCGCTCGAGGCGAGGCGGTGCTGGTCGGGTGCCGGGTGGGTCTAATGAGCGATGACCTTAAACGTTAAGGTTTTATTCCCATACCGCACTTAGTGTTCTCGGGTCAGTTAGTACAGTTTAGTATGTATTCGTCTGAAATAGAACAGTTTATCTTTAAAATAATAAAAGCAATTTTCCGACAAATAATGATGAGAAAATCCTACATCTCTGTTTATATTATGTCTGTTTGTTTACACGTCGATGCAGCGTATAATTATATATAAATTGCCTTGCCGTAGGTTGCTCGTTTCATGTAAATATACGTGTTTACCTCATTTATTAAGTCAAACATTGTTTTACTCAAAGGAATCGTAAAACATGTTAATTCTTAAAAAATGTGGGTAGTATACAGGATATTGTGGTGTTGATATTTCTTAGAAGATGAAGAATAAGTTGTTCGTAATGATCTGATGACGTCTCGAATGATATGTTGTATATTACTTCATTTTCATAACATTTTGTAATTGCGTCATAGTTCCAAAGCTCCGAAATTGTCGGAGCTTACAAATTTCCTTGTAATATTAGTTTTAAGTGATTGTTTATTTTAGTTCAATACAAACTTTGTTAGTTTAGAATGAGGTCATTAAAATTGTTTTTAAATTATTTTATTTTCGATTTGTAAAATACTAGTTGACGTTTATGGTTACTGCTTTACCCCAATCGTAGAATGAAGGTTTATAGCTGATAACATTACTCAATGAACTGGTTGCGTAAAAATAATTGACAGGTTGCATCAGTCATGATACCCAAATTTTTGTAGTCAGCTGCGAATTAAACATTTTTTGTAATAATATATTTATTCTTTTTCAGGTAAGAGCATTCAATACCAAATAAAACGTCCCGTAACATCTTGGTCTTTATGAAGGTATACAATATATTTAAATTACCTTTTTTTTTGTCACATACACAATTAACTAGCACTTTGTACTAAAAACGTTTTCACAAAGTTGTAATGAAACAACTTTTTCGGAATTTATCGAGGTTTATTAGGTTTTTTACATGCCTGTTCGGATACTTTACAGCAAACATGGTCATTGGTGGATGTCCTAGACACATAAAGAAGATCACTCCTCCCGTGACCATGGTTGCTGTAAAGTATCCGAAACGTCGGGCATGTAAAAAACCTAATAAACCCACAGATAAAATACGAAAAAGTAGTTTCATTATAATGAGTGAAATTCGCAGCAAACATGGTCATGGGAGGATGTCCTAGACACATAAAGAAGATCAGTCCTTCCGTGACCATGGTTGCTGTAAAGTATCCGAAACGTCAGGCATGTAAAAAACCTAATAAACCCACAGATAAAATACGAAAAAGTAGTTTCATTATATTATAATGAGTGAAATTCGCGGAAACATTAGAAAACAATATCTTTACACTAAAGATATGCAAAATATTAATGGTCTAAGATCCGGAATATAACAAAATCTTCCCTCATCTGTTAATTAGATGAAACAATTTTTTATAGGCTGATTTCAATGTTGTAAATTTATAAAAACAACCTCTGCCACCATAAGCCTGCTGCAAATAATAATACTTAAAAAAAAATTTTTTTTTCTTCAAAAAAATCTTTTCCCTCTCATGTTAATTACATGTAGTAAGCTAAAACCGTCAATATTTTACATTATATACCTGACTATAGTAGGCACCCATCTCTATGATTGCTATACTTACCTGCAGCCAGGTTACTCTGACTGAGGTTACTGACCTGGCTGCAGGTAAGTGTAGCAATCATAGAGATGGCTGCCTACTATAGTCAGGTATATAATGTAAAATATTAACGGTTTTAGCTTACTACATGTAATTAACATGAGAGGGGAAAGATAAAAAAAAAAAAAAAAATTGCAGCAGGCAGATATGGTGGCAGAGGTTGTTTTTATAAATTCACAATATTGAAATAAGCCTATAAAAAATTGTTTCATCTAATTAACAGATGAGGGAAGATTTACCTTCTCGGATCTTAGACCATAACTTCTTTCTTCTAAAACTTTCTTTCTCTTTACTTTTTCTTCTACATTGTTACATATATGGTTAAAAATGGATTATTATAAGTCTTTTAATATAAATGATTAACTAGAATATAATAAAAGATGTAAAGAATTCACTACAATACAGGATAACAGATCACTTGCCAGACATACATATAATTATGATAATGAACAGTGAACAAGTGAAGTAGTGTGAACTCAAAGATCATTGACCCCGAGCAATGTACTGGGCCTATCGATATTCAAGTATCATGTACATAATGTTACAAATTACTGCAGAACCTCCAATTAGCAATTATCGGTTTCATTTTGAACGAAAGGCTAAAAAAAGTAAAAAAGTCGCTCTCGGTTGATTTGATGGCAACTGATAAATGTTTCTTCGAAAACTTATCGAGCTCTGTTTTAAAATTTGTTGTATTTTTCTGTCAATAATTAATTGCCCCTTTGAGTTTTTAATGAGCAAACGTAATTGCTAATTAATTTTTTTTCCGCGATGCACGTCGGCAACGTTTTGCTTATGTAACTGAATAATTGAAAACGAACTTTGTATTTATTCTACAATTTATTACAACATATTATTTACTGACTTGCTTTGCCCCGCGATTTCATACACGTAAGTAAGAAATGTACTAAAATATTTTTTAAACAATTACTATGCAACTTGGGGGACTTACACAGGCGCGTGGTGCAACGCGGCGTCGTTTCATTTGATTTTACATTATCTTCTTAATTATGCGACCAAATTAAGTTCTATAAAGAGAGAAGGGTTTATCTTAACAAAATTTCCTTGTTGATGAAATATTTTTCTTTCGTAAGGATTCATAATATGACTGGCTAATAGTAATGCAATAAAATCACTATTTAATTTTTTGTGATCATTAATTCGTTGCAGAGTTATTTTAAAACTATAAAGATATATTCTAAGATAGTCTTAATTGAAAATAAAAAAATTGAAAATAAATATTAAAATTTAATGGCTTCAAAGGAAGAAATATTTATAGAAATAGAATTCGAAAATTAAGTGAGAGATGGACAATAGTAGGTAGTAGCTTTCGTGGAACAGTACATCGATTAATCAGCTCATTTACGTTATTTTCAAATTACCACATTTTTTACGCAAATAAAACGGACCGAATTAATTTGTAGACCCAATACTGTCACGGTAGCACAGTTTTTACTTTCTTAAATTGGACATAACAATAGTTATGGGATCACGATCCAATATTCTGTGGGGGTTCTAAAACTTGCCGAGTAGTTCTATCACTTTAGGTAAATCTAACAGGTTTTATGTAAAGCAAAGGCGCCTCAACTGGATACTGAAAAATTTGTATATTTATACAAGGCAACTATATCCTCTTTATAAGATGTCGAAATATGCGAGGACACCGGTATGTCTTCACCTTCTTGCTCTAAATTATTTTCATGTCGACTTTATTCGTTATTGTACTCAATTTTGGAAAATATTTATTCGCCACTATTTTTTAAAAGCAATCAAACTTCTATTTGTTCTTCATTAAGAGGAAAATAAGCCACCTTGTTAGTCTAAAGCAACTAAAATGAAAACTAGGATACTAAAAATAATAAGACACAAATAGCTCTGTTCAGTGCTCTGAAAAGTTCTGTTGGAGATGAATACCACAAAAACAGTGGTCAACCATTCAAAATGGCAGACCGTTGCACGTTCCTCGAAATGTACTCAAAGCGGTGCGGCACAAAATTAAACAGAAACCCTAAATTTTTAATTTATACACTATGTAGTAAATTTTACCCGGCAGCACCTCCTGACGAGTTAATAAAGAAGTTGCTATTAAAAATATTTTATCTTAATGTCGGTTCCATATATTTTGAGATTGGTTTAAATTAAAAACTAAATATCTTGTTATATTAAAAATCGGACGACTCAGACAACCTCATTTCATTTAAAGCCTAAAGGCTTTTCTTTAGTATTTTCCTAAATTTGCTTTAAATAAAACTAGACATATATTTTTAATAGAATTGTTTATGGTTATATTTTGTATGTTCGAAATATGAATATAATAATTGTAAATAGGAATTCCCATTTTTATCAGTTGCTATAAATAACGACACAGGTCAACATGTAAACTGCCCAGTAAAGGTCATGTTTACTTATCCTTATGTTAAAGAGTAAAACGATTAAACTAATTTGCATTAATACACGAGCGTCTTCAAACGGATGTGAGTAATCCGCATTCTCGAAGGTTCCTAGGATTTGACATTAGGTATTGCAGACTACATCTACGAGTACACTAATATTATGAAAAGGAAAGATTAGTTTTTTATATGTACTTGTTTATCTCTGTTATAATTTTAAGTAGGCCTTTTACAATTTACTTTACTTTATAATTATGTAAGTCTTACATGCTAAAAAATATTGTGCAGTGACTTGAATGTGAACATTTTTTTAAGGATAAGTTACCGATGCAATAATTGCTACATATTCAGCCTAAGGCTTTCACATCATCGTTAGTTGATCAAAACGTAAGCTTTTATAGAAAAATCTAAGTTGGTTTTGCCTTACATATTATGATTTATTTAAATAAAATACAAATAAAGCTATTGTACGTCTAGAAAAAACTAATTGAACTTTAGAAAACAAAGTTATATAAATGATAGGTCTATAAGGTGACCTTATCGCTACAGCTATTTTTCAACCTTTGTCGTTACCAAAAAAAAAAAAAACGAAAGTGTTCTATAATACCTATATTAAAAAACGTGAAAGTGTAGGAATTGAAACATAAACCAAACACTCGATCACCGATTCAAACCACGGAAGGTTTTCGCGCGGACAATATAATAGCCTTTCAAATACTGTGCTTCGAATCTAAAACGAACTTTCTTCGCCTTATCTTACGAAAGTCGACACTTAAATTATATTAAACTTTTGTATTTTAGAGTGATACAGTTTTAGAAGTAGTCTAGACGTCCCGTATGATTTATCTTGCATTGTGTTGCAGATGCTTTTTAGACTATCGCATACATACACACTTACAGTGATTGTCATTTTAAAATTCCCGATATTTCGACGACGCTGCAGACGAACTGCACGATGGCGAGTGCAATGTCTGGGCTGGTCGCTAGTATTCTATAAAGATATTTGTCTTGGTTTGGACCTTTGTCATTCTGTGATATACTGAAATGACTAAGAATTATAAAGCCTAAATGCACGCTAGTTAATACACCAGTCTAGAAATAAAGAAATAAAGCTAAGATTTAAACTTAAAAATTAACAGATACGAGTATAAGAACTAGCCAAATACGACTAAAATCCTTAATACGATTGACGCATCAATTTTTAAAACTTTCTTATTGCGACAGTGGGTGACGAATATAAATAGAATTCGTATCCTCTTTGGAGATATTGGATTGCAATACGTAATCTTGTAAATGCAAAACCTTTTTGCTAATTTAGCCATCAATTTTTCCTTAATACTGACATTTAAAACAGACATTTTAATTTCCTAGAAACACAACAGAATATCGATTTTTTTATATGACTAGTGTGAAAAAAACTGTCTCCTTATGACAGATAGCATACATATATGATATATGACGCCAATGGACACCTGCAATGCCAGGACCATCTCATCTCATTTTGTGGAATTTGTGTGGATTCCTAATATGTAGGTGTATGTTACGTGTAGCCGAGCCTCTCGGCTAGTGTAGGTACAGTATGCCGTTTCAGTCGGGAAGCATATCAATTTCCTTTTGGCCTTCTCTCAGTTCTGTTGCATAGTTACTTTACTTCGTGGAACATAACATTCTAACTTATCCTTCTCAAGGGCTTTAACTATTTACAGCTACAAGTATCTATTAATTCTTTAAATATTTTCTCATTTATAATATCAATATTGAATGTCTATCTGTGCGTTATAATCATGTAACAGAGCAGTAATGTCGATCAATTTCATAATGGTCTTTAGCGGTTACGGTGTTGCCACCATTACAAAATGAACGATTTGATCATAAACAATAATGATGCATTTTAGTTGCATAAATTAATTGACTATATAATTTTCTACTTTTGCCTAATATTGCGAAAACAAAAGTGGTCGGTTACCTTAAAAATGTTTTCCTTGTAAATATGGACCATTGAACAGAACATAAAGTTGTTGTTATATAATGTGCAATATTTTATCCTTCCTAACTACAAAATTGGCTTTCCGTTATCACGAAAGCGTATAGCTTATGTGGAGCCTGTTCATTTTAAAAGCTTTTATTTCGTCTGCTGAACATTTGTTCCTCTACAATTAAGTTTTATAAGCTATGTAGTACGTAGTAGTTTTAGCAAATTTATTCGACCAAATTCAATATTCACCGACTATTGCTAGGACAATAATCCACTGCAATGTCCATCGGCATGTATGGGATTTTGTGATGGTGTGCGCACGCATTGTAAAAATTTGCTTTCATTATTTTTCCCTAACGCGCTAAAAGAAGTATTACTTCAAAAACATCTATCATAATAATAATGAATGGGTACAACGGAAGAGTCACATCATTCTTTCTTTAAAAATGTATGTTTAAAAATGTAATTTTAATGCATTATTGATTATTAAGCTAGAATGCTTAAGAAGCGTTTCATTTATGTATATTCGTATGAATGTTTGTATAGTGTACGTTTGTGTGAGTTAACAGAGCTACATGACTTATATAGGTTGTGGTAAAGTCATTATGCACAAGAATGCGCCTAATTTACGCCCTTGCGTGTATAACTCGTGTTTACTCACATTCTCCCGAAACGCGTTTTTATGTTCGCTTAACTAGGTCAAGATTTTATCAATATGGTTATCGATAAAGGTTAACTTATTTAATTTAGGTATTTATTTCAATTACATTAAATTATAAAATTATATCTAATAGAACTAAAAATTACACAAAATTGATTAATAAACTAAAACATATATACTAAAACTAAAATATATACTAAAACAATGAAGCTAAAACTAAAAACCTTAAAAAAATATAATATAATAATTAAAATATATTATTAAAAGAAGTCCCTTTAGGCAAGGTTCCGAAGATACTGGCAGCGTTCCCCCTTTGGATAGCTAGGCTAATTCTTTGTCCGAGGTAGCTGCCAGCTCTTCGGTCTCCTGTGATGTCGACTAACCTTTTTGCTATTTCCTTAAAGAGCCTTATGGCGTTAGGACCCCACGGACCAAGGGTCTCGACACCGAATGGGACAAAATCATATTCGGAGCCTAGACCCCTGTATTTGCTTTGTTTAGCTTTTTCAGCCGCTTCACAAGCCGCACCAGCTCTGTTGTTGGTTCCATGTAGATGGGAAGGGGCCAGCGTGTCTGAACAGGTTGCATCCCATACCAGCACCCTGCCCATCTTCCATGGAATCAAACTCATACCGTCAGGTCTCTTGCCATCGTCTCTTGCAATACCAGACGGCTCAAGTATACTTGGTACGTTGACGGTGGCAAGGGACCGGCGTATAATATCGTTTAGTGCGGCATGTCTCGAGAAGCGGCCTGCACTTTTTTGGCATGAAAGTCCGTGATGTCCTAGCTTGTCGACATCACTGCCACAGGGACATTTATGAGGAGCGCAGACCGGAACCCCAAGCCGTAGACAGGTTGCGATTCTGAGCGTGTCAGGCTCAAGAAATGTTCCTGTATTTGACGAAGGGTACGCGTGAAGCCAGTAGCCGGCCTCATGCGTACCCACTGCCAAAAGCCTGGCACGCGCTGAACCTGTACTACAGCTTAAAAGACTGTCAAAGGTAAATTTACAGATTATGTCGTCCCAGCTCCTCTGTGAATTTGTAGAAACTGGAAAATTTTGACCTGGGCATGCAATTAAGAATGCGTTTCTAGCTTCTTCCAAGCCAGCAATCTCAAAGTTTGGAGGGGGTGCCCTTAAAATTTTACTTATGAGGTTAACTTTATTATAAAGAGTTAGTATAATAATATCAGTTAATTATTGGCTCTTTGTATGTTAATTGTGTTATTTTAATTTGTTTGAATATTTACATAAATGATATATGTAAGTTTGCGCTGTGTTTAGATGACCCAGTGAATAAAATACATAAGTGAACATATAAATTGGCACTGCTCATATTTACAGGGTTCAGTTTGTCTTAAAATTTCAACTCGCGCTTGACTTTATAATTAAAAATATTGTGAGAAAACCGCAATGGAGTAATGGCGACAGTGGTAGAGTAAGTTCCAGCAATTTTTTTTATTAACAAAAGTAAAAGCATTCGTAGTTATATAATAAAAAGAGTAACACGAGATGTATTAACGTGTAATTATAAAATAAAATTACTTACAAAAATACTTATTTATGTCTCTGAAGTTTTCAAGTAAAAACATTGTTTTTTATGATTAGGAATATATGTATATTAATTTGAAGGACTTACGTATGGTTTGTGTAGGCTGTTGTGTTATTGTGTACTGTACTGTAATATAATACATATTATACCGTAGAATTGAGTACACTTAATAACTAGATAGGTATACAAATTAGTCAACTTAATATCGAGAGTACCAAGTTCAATGACCTCAGGTGAGATATTCTGATAAAAATCGGCGAACGGTAAAATGTGTGTTTACTTAACGGCAATTTGTTGTTTAAAGACAAAGTACGAAAGAAAGAAATGTATTGAACAATTGAAAGAGCTAACCCTTCGTTATTTTTCAATACAATCTTAACATGTAAAGTGGATAGGTAAGCTGAAGGTGTGTTAGGATAATTAATTAAGAAAATGTTACATCACGTCTCTTTTACTACACTCTCAGTTCTATGATCACCGCAGATTTTTATAGTTGTCGTCCAATTAGCAAAAATGTTAAATTTTCCAGTCAATGGCGCATTTAAAATTAAATCTTATGCTAATGTAAAAAGATTTAAATTAGGTTTATGATTACATATAATAATTAGCATAAGGTCGGCGTTTCTGTTGTACTCCATATAAACCGATTTTAATGAATTCAAATTTTGAAAAGGTTCAGTGAATGAAATAAAAGAAATAACAAAATATGGAACGTGGGTTAAGGGTTATTATTACGTTTATTTTATTATTATTTTCTTTACTCTGTGATCACCGATTTAAATTCGTTTTGCATGTCTTTTGAAAAAAAGAAAACATTTGATTTGTTAAACAGTTTTCTACTATCGTATAATAGTTATCTCTGTGTCCTTTTCAAGATCGATATACACATTTCGAAACACTCATTTACTTTAAGGGCTGTCATTTTATGATGAAAAAATTGCTGTATCTATGTCCTTTTCCATAGTGATCTCAGGTTACAAAGGTGCAGGCCGATACATGAACAGTCTGTTTCATTTTACTGGACTACGATAGGCTAAAGTAGTAGTAAGTATTTTAGTGCACTCATCGATAATGAATCTGGTATGGTAGGGATAGGTGAATAAATTTGTAACACTTATGTCTCTACTACTCAACCGATGACGATGAAACGCGATATATAGATAGCTGACAAACTAGATTAACATATGTTACACATTTCTTATTGAGTAATTTCCTTGGGTACTACGCGAGCGAACCGCGTGACCTAACTACTGTTATGATACTATGAGTTATAAAAATATATATTGTATACAATTTCCGGTTTAAAATTAATTTCCAACACTCCCTAGCGGATAGAACCGAAAGGTCAGCTTAATCCACCATGCTGCTCCACTGCGGGTTGGCGGATATGTTCCCTACTATGAGTAACGATCGCTAGATAACAACTAGGAGCGAAGGCTTAACGTGCTCTTCGAGGTACGGTGGGGTGACCCATAAGGGCAGACATCCAAACCGGAAAGAAATATTTTTACAAATCAAATATCAATCCCGAGCGGTAATCGAACCCGCAAACCGTCAGTGTATTAGACGACTACTAGAACCACTACACCAAGGCGGTTGTTAAAGGTCAATTAGTGTATTGAGATTTGTGCAATCTGTGATTTGAAAAAAAAAAACATCCAGAAAAAAAAATGTAACGGTACGAGGTTTGCTGGTCAGCTAGTATATGTACAAATTTATAGGCCTCATTTACGGAGACCCGGTCGTCGTGCGTAGCGTCTGGCGTGGCGGAACGCCCTAAACACGGGTTCATTTTCATACATTTTGACACACGCGCGACGCTACGCCACACGCTACGCGCAACGCCCCGCGTCTCAGTAAATGAGACCTTATCTTATACTATTAAACGAGCAATTCTTGTGTATATATATATATATATATATATAAAGAATTTGAATCCGGAATCGGCTCCAACGATTTTCGTTAAATTCAGTATACAGGGGATTTCGGGGGCAAAAAATTGATCTAGCTAGGATTCATTAAAAAAAATTTCGTTTTATCCCTGTTTTTAGGCAATGAAAAAATATCATTAGAATACGAAGCTTAATTTCACTACTGTCAAGTTGTCAACATAGCTGTAACAGCGTAATTAGGAAATCGGCGGGTATCAAATCGTGTTGACCCGAGTTCGAATCTCAGTCTCCAGGTTAATTTTTTTTCTTTTTTTTTAATTTCACTCGTGATTTATTATTTAAATAAAATTAAAATATAAAAATACCGAGAAAAAAAAAAAGAAAAACAAAAAAAAAATGAAAATACCGAGCTAGGCTCGGTCACCCAGGTACTAAACATAACACGTGAGAGATATCAATTTAAAAAAAATATCGGAACTCGCTTGAACTCTGCAACTAATGGTCAAATATTTCGTAGTCGGATACGCTTGCTTTTGCAATCGTCGCCCGCGTGGCTGGTCACTCGCAATATGTATTTTTGTAATATATGCTTTGTCTGATGCAACGGTTGAAACGTGGTTGAAACCCACAACTCGATATTGTTGCTAAATTTATTTAGACAATTTCCCAAATATGGTTTGGTTGTTTGTTAAATGTCTATGGTGATTTATGAACAATTAAATGCTGTTAGTTTCGTTAAATTGGCTTTATTGACTAATAGGGTGTAAAGTGTCCATAATTATTTTATTGTTGTTATTTAATTTCAGCGCATAGTGATCTTTTACACAAGTTATTCTAGTAGTGCGAAGGTATTTTCCAACTTTGATTTAAGTATTTACTTTCGTTTGAATATAATTATCTACACTTTTTAACTGACGCAAATTTTTTAAATGGATAAAACATCACTTATTATATTCTTCTCGTATAATTATCTTAGAAAAATAGAATTTTTTTTAAATGCAAAATATATTTTTAACCAGAATTATAAATATGGATTAAATCAATGAGATTAGCTTAGTCTTCAGACAGATACCGACGATGAACTCTGGTTACGTAAAGTTGTAAAAAATGAAACTAAATCATCTAATTTATGATAAAAGGTTGCAGTAATTGCCTATTTAAATGTCTAGGCTACGTGCTTATGTTCTGCACGCTCGTCTACAACCTCATAACTTGACCCTAGGGCTGTCAATAGACAGTAGCAAATCTGGTAAGTGAGTAACACGTAAACCGGCTCGTTCAGGGCCGTTGTAATATAATTATATTTATCACTGATTCTATAAATTATCTGAAATTTACCGGAACTATAAATGCTATACTTAAAATTTAATAATATCAAAGGTTGGATACAACTGTGATCTTAATTTGGGCTAATATTGGTTATTAAAATGTAGCTGGCACTGCGAATTTCGTACCACCATGTTTTTTAATAATGAATATATCGTTTTTTAATTATTTTTTTTGTTTAAGCCTCATCCTAACAATAACTAACAAAACCAAAAGAATTTATCCAAGTTGGTGCAGTATTTCGAAAGATATGCGCGTACGTATATTTCGGAGATTAATTTGTATTTATACTAGCGACCCGCCCCGGCTTCGCACGGTTGCAATGCTGAAACTAAATACTGTCTACAATAAAAGATAGGTACGTTAGAAACCTCTAAAATTACCAGTGTTCCTCTACTATAATATGCATGTATTATACATATAAACCTTCCTCTTGAATCACTCTATCTACTAAAGAAAACCGCATCAAAATCTAAGCATACATACAGACAGACAGCGGGAAGCGACTTTGTTTTATAATATGTAGTGATATAGATAGAAGTATTAGTACAATTTTGCGAGGACCTTGAATCTCATACGTATAAAGTAGTAAAAGCTGAATTGAAGTATACAAAACAAATATTTGTCAAAACAAAATATTTGTTTTGCACATGACCAACAAACACTAAACAAACGATTAATATTCATACCATTTAAGCGACTACGATTCTAAAAAATACATTTGTAAACTTCACAAACATTGCAATTGTAATTATAAACAAAATTTACATAATAATATAAGATTTATGTTTACATGTACATACATGTATAATGGTATAAATATACATGTGTATAATGCAACAAGTCAAAACAATTCCACGACTTTACGACGACGATTAATCAAAGGAACATCTCAATTCCCAAGTCAAGGTGATTCGGCTAATTAATATAAAGCTATTATTTATGTTGACGCTTCCTGTCGACCCTTCCGGGACGCGTCAGGCTCAGGAGATTTGCATCCGCGATGACATACAAATGTACCGGCTTTGCTTGTACGTTAGTCATTCAAGGTGTCGTTTATCGATATCTTCAAGGCATACAGCGTTATCAATAGAATTTTCTTTTAATTTGTTTACACACTCTTATAAACAGCTACTTTTGGTTTCGGAGCGTTTAAAAAAATAATTTAAGCTAAATAACTTTTTAATTACTGAATTTAAAATAAAAAAAAAGGAAATAAAAAATTAAAGACATGTAACCGATTTGGAGGCTTTAATATCTCTGAGTTTCTCTATTACATTCCCGGCTCAGCGGCGGTCGCGCGGGGGCGAGCAGACGCTGAATTTGCGTCTCTTCCTTAATCTAGGGCGGAGGGACGAGACGTAATTATAACTCCTCCCTCCCTAAGAGGAAAATTATCGGAAGGGTTAATTTGAGATTCGTTCCGATAATTTTGCTTAAATGATAAACATATTGGCGATTTCAGCCACATTATGTAAAATATAAAAAACAAAAGGCTTAAAATTACTAAAACTAATGTTACATATCCTAAAATTTCACTGAAGTTATCGTCTTTCTTATCATTCAAAACACTTTTAATCACTGCACTATGTTTTAACGAAAAGGCCATATATTTCACTTCATCTAAACTTATTCCTTTCATGTTGAGTACACTTGCACCAGATAGAGTCATATCCGTTTTTAATTGAGGTAGTGTGACAATTGGGATCTTCTTAGCGACATTGGATTCTATAAGAGCTTGATGGTGAAAGCGAATTCCGTGAATTTCCAGGTCACAGGGTTCATCGATAGTCATCAGGTAAGTGCCAAATACAAATTGTTTACTGACCTCATGACCGCATTGCTTGGTCAGCGGCATCCTCAGTCTACTGTAGAGGAGCCAGCTATCTGTATTGACTTGCTGAACCTTAACCTCTTCGATTTGGACCTGATGCTGCTTACAGGGAGTCAGGTCATCTTCAAATTTCATGAGCTGTTCTATACAGGTGCGTTCATAAAATAATGCTAGATTGTCTGAGGTGCATAGAAATTGGTCACTGGTAGACAATGAACGGCACGGTTTTACGAGTGGTAAGTACTTTATTCCTTTCGCCAAAAGGTAAGGATATTTGGGAATAATGGTTACAGTTTTGTTTTTTGGTTCATAAAAAATTGGTAATGAATATATCTTAAAATAATTATACGTGGAGTTATCTGTAATTGGTATTTCCATTATAAATGTTATCTGATTGTTTTATAAATATGATTTTACACAAATGCTTTCCTCTATTTTTAATAAATTTGTTTCTGTTGGTGAATATACCAAACTTCCAGAATTAGAGATTAAATTTAAATGATATAATAATTCTGTAGAATTTACAATTGATTGATGTAATATAGAAACTTTACTTAACGCTAATGCTGTTTCTATTTCACTTAATCTAACAAATATAGTACGAAAGCTGCTTGTAAATACACTAAACAATCCCGTAAGATAAGTTACAAAAATCCAATTATTCTGCTTTACAGATAAATCTTTCAGTAAAATTTCAACTTTAGTTAAACGATTATGAACGTGAACAGAGTTCTGATGCATTGTTTCAGTAACATTGATAAAACTATCAAACATTTTAGAGACTATTGTTAGTTTCTTTGAAATAATAATTTGGTTATGATTTAAATCTGAAATAAGTTTGTCGTATTTAACCGCGTCATCATGATCCAGATTACCAGTTATTATTTTTATTACGGAACCCAAAGGATTTATAAGACCTCTGTTAGAACGTTTCTGTGGTACTAGTTGTCTGTATTTTTTATAGTTATATGTCTGTACTAATCTTAATACTTGTTAGTTTTTGAGAGTATGATGCATTCCAATCAATACAAGCTGAACTTTATTCCAGTGATTTTACTGGAAAAATTCCTGAGTTTTCGTTAAGCTTTTGAAGATGAAGGGCCTGTGACTGCGTCGCTATGATGAGGACACAGCAGAACCTGCGGAGAACGTTTAACGTTTTTAATAAGAGTTTCGGTGTTTCTGTCTCCTACTTTTAGGGATAAGATATTTCTCTCGGCACGTCCTATAACCCTTGCCTTTACATATCTTGGTTAATTCCTGAAACGAGGTATCCTGGTTTTTTGTCAGCTGTAGAATAGGCTTAATGGGTTTTCTATCATATTTCATTTCCTGGCATGCTTCGCAACTATTTATAACTGCTGTAACTGTTTCCATCATTCTATCCCAATAGTAATTTCTACGAATCCGAACTAAAGTCTCTTTAATGCCCCGGTGGCAAGTCTTTCCTTCATGATGTTTACTTATGATAGCTCTCTGTTCTTCTTCATCTTTAACATATATTACTCGTTCTGTACATTCATAAAAATTAACTAAACCTTTCGCAAAAAGTTGAATAATTATATTACTGAATAATTTTCGATGTTCCTCTTCTTTAAAATAAATAAAATACTTTGTTTTCGGCTTAATATATTGTTTTAAAAATTCTTTTATGAATTCAGGTTTGCCTATTGGTAAGAAAAATTGTAGGACCTTTTGTTTATCACGCGATAGATCTGTTACTTGCATATCATTTTTGAGCCATGGAAAAACTAGAATCTGGTTAGGTTTGGTGTCTATGGCCTCATTCAAAATTGGTATTCCAGATAGCCCTGGATTAAAATCTGAATTAATCGTTTCCGATCTACTAGACTCTGGTCGCACAGGATAGCCATTTTCAGTTACATTTTCACTTTCATTTAAATTTAAATTTACATTTTCATTTACGTTTTCAACAGTAATTTCTATAGAACTAGCTGTTGCGGTTTGACTTAAATCTGATATAGTAATTGCTGATGAATTACTGCAATCTAGGCTTTGATTAACATTAACTACTAGTGACTGATTTTCTTCGTCTGAATTTAAGGTATTAACTTTTATCTCAGACAGAGCGTCAGCATCATAACCGTAATTAATATCATTTGAACATTCATTGTCGTAATAATAGTATTCATCACGGGGAAAATTCTGTTCATAGTTGGTCATCGTTAATTTGTTTGAATTAAATTCTTGTTGCATTTTTGGCTGAGCTGTCCTCATTGATACATCATTGGTTTGTTGCTGAGGTTGTGATGGCTTGTAGCCGAATTGTTGAGGGGGTTTGTACCCTAGTTGTTGTGAGTCCTTATATCCAAATTGCTGTGGGGGCATATACCCAAATTGCTGCGGAGGTCTGTATCCAAATTGTTGTGGAAGTTTGTACCCGAATTGTTGCGGAGGTCTGTATCCAAATTGTTGCGGAGGCCTGTATCCAAATTGTTGCGGAGGCCTGTATCCAAATTGTTGCGGAGGCCTGTATCCAAATTGTTGCGGTTGGAAACCTAACTGAGGTCTATAACCGAACGATGGCCTTGGTAGTTGACCTTGACCCTGAATTTGACGTGTCTTTTGAGAATTATTAAAATTAAATTTAGAATAAAAAGGTAAGCTGGGTTTGTGACCAACTGGTTGTGTCATCGATGGCCTTGAACCTATAATTTGACTATTACCATGTACACGATTACGCATCCTATATTGCTCTAAAAAGTTTACTTCCTCAAGAACGATACTTAAAGCTGCTTCTAAAGTTGTGGGCGATTTAAGCCTAACAATACGCACCATATCTTCCGGGAGGTTATATAAAAACACATTTAAAGCTGTATTATTATAGATAACTGACTTCGCAAGTTTTAAATCTGAATCATGGATTGAATTGACCTTCGACATTAACAACGACCGAACACCTTGTATCCTATTACAGAATTCAAGGAAAGTTTCTCCTGTATTAATTTTCAAAGATTCTAATTCGATGTTAATGCATTCCTCGCTACGAGGGTCTCCAAAATGTTGGATTAACAGGGATTTTAAGGTTGACCATGTGACAATGTCCTCTCTTTCGGACAAAAGCGCAGCTGCATCATCTCTTAACCTACTTGTTAGAGCATTAAAAACGTAAAGATTTTGCTCCTCATTGCCGTTATATCGTTCAATCACGTATTGACATTTTCTTAAATAAATGTTTAACTGCCTTTTATCACCACTATACAGCGGGACTAGATCTAAAATATCCTTTGGAATTAGTGATACGGTTGTGGTTGTGGTTGTCATGATCATAGATTAATAAAATGCTCAGAGGATGCAACTGGCTTAAATATAAAACACTTTTATATGAGGGAAAAAGAAATCACACATATAATAAAACACAATTAAAATCAATAATAAAAATCAAATTTAGAAATTAAAAAAAATTGTGAAAATATAATTTTTAAATTTATAAAATAGTATAATGTAAAATCATGTAAATGCTTATTAGAATTTAAACTTAAAATATAAATTGAAACTTATAATATAATTTTAAACTTTTATATATTTAATTACTAACAATTTAATATTATTAAATTTATTTAATGCAACTCAAAATTTAATTTTATTAAATGAAGTATTATAAGTTCATAATACTAATATTATAACAATTTATTAATTTAATTTATTTTATTCAATTCAATTCAAAATTTAATTTTATTAAATGAAATATCATATAAAACTTTAATATTATAACCATTGATTAATTTAATTTATTCTATTCAATTCAAAATTTTATTTTATTAAATTAAATATCATAGCACTTTAATATTAGAACAATTTAATACTATTTAATTTTTTTAATACAATTTAATTTCTTTAATACAATTTAATTTAATTTAAAAATAAAGTATCTGTGTTCATTACTACTCTATGTTCCTATTCTAAGAAAGATAAGACCGAATAATTTCATACGGAGATATCAATTTCACAGCGTTATAATGAGCAAGGTTTGATCTCAAGAATAACAATTACTTAATAATTAATATGAAAAATACAGGAGGATTACGGGAACAAGGATTGGCGAAAAGATTGACTCACCAATTGACCGCTACTCCCATATTCTGTCTTCTCTGCTTCTCGAGACACAAAAGAATATTTCTTTGGTTCGTAGGATCTCTGCTCACGTAGAATGTTCGCGTAATTTTTGTAGACGAATTTCGACGTCGGAAAAACACGAAGACTACGGAGGCTATAAGAGAATCCTCACCGGCTGCGCCACTTTTGGTTTCGGAGCGTTTAAAAAAATAATTTAAGCTAAATAACTTTTTAATTACTGAATTTAAAATAAAAAAAAGGAAATAAAAAATTAAAGACATGTAACCGATTTGGAGGCTTTAATATCTCTGAGTTTCTCTATTACATTCCCGGCTCAGCGGCGGTCGCGCGGGGGCGAGCAGATGCTGAATTTGCGTCTCTTCCTTAATCTAGGGCGGAGGGACGAGACGTAATTATAACTAGCTTGATTTGTTTTAAAATTTATGTAATTTTTTATTTATTTATTTATTTATTTTGTATCAAGTAAAATAGGAATTAAATAGGAATTATTTAGGAACATATAGATTATAGATAAAATAACACAATTAGTTATATGTAGCTAAGCTTGTAGTATTCTCTTTTAAGTGATTTCTGTTATCGATATGTTTATGGCAGCGCTTACAAAAAAGTTTTTTTTTAAAATTAACTGAATAAATTTGCGGTTTCTTTTCATTTGATTGTATGTAATTAATTAATTAATGTCAATGGTTCTATAATAATTAATACTACTAAAAACTTTCGTATTCTGAATTAAACATAACTATGTAATAGGGTTTATCAATTAATATTGAAACAAAAAAAAAAATATGTAGCTTTACCAGTCGGCTGTTACCTATAACACAAGCATTAAGTTGCTTACTTTAGAAACAGACTACCGTGTGTGTATTGTGTACTTAGAAACAAAATTATTTTCATTAAAATATTGAATTAAAAAAATATTTAATTTTGATGTTTAATTAAGTAATATACATATAAAATTCCCTAGAAATCTATAAAAATATATATTAAGTATAATACCTACTTAATAATTATGAATATTAATTTTATAATTGTAAAATGGTATCTTACGGAAACTTTTATAGCCTAGGATTTTAATTATAACTTAAAAAGCAATCATTTATTAAATGTCAAACGATAATAATAAGTATTATGAACTTTTTTGACCTTTAAAATTTTTTCAAGGATATATTAATCTTTTAATTAAAATTTTTTATTCTATAAAATTAATCAATTGCGGCTTAATAATTGATTTAGATACATAATTTATCAATATGTACTAAATTGTGTCGATTATTTTTTCAAGTCGGTCCTTTAGATCTTCAGATAAGCACAATAAACTACCAATAAAACAAATAAAGTGATCTATTTCGTTATTTATTATATCTGTATAAATGTAAAAATTATCTTAACGTACCTATTGTTAAGCACAAAACTCGAATACGGCTAGATCAATATTCGTATACGTTTTTTTAATATTATTGCAAACGTTGTAGAAGATTCTAACAGACAAAAGAATGTACAGAAAATTAGAAAATTTAAATAAAAGTAATGATTTTTTCAACATGACACGTTTGACAGTTTTAAATAAAGATAAATATAATCATAATGTACTACTATTGGTCTAAGATCCGAGAAGGTAAATCTTCCCTCATCTGTTAATTAGATGAAACAATTTTTTATAGGCTTAATTAAATATTGTGAGTTTATAAAAACAACCTCTGCCACCATAAGCCTGCTGCAAATTTTTTTTTTTTTTTTTAGCTTTTCCCTCTCATGTTAATTACATGTAGTAAGCTAAAACCGTTAATATTTTACATTATATACCTGACTGTAGTAGGCAGCCATCTCTATGATTGCTACACTTATCTGCAGCCAGGTCAGTAACCTCAGTCAGAGTAACCTGGCTGCAGGTAAGTATAGCAATCATAGAGATGGGTGCCTACTATAGTCAGGTATATAATGTATAAAAATAGGTAAAAAAACTTTTTAAGTTAAACGGTTTTATGTTAAACATAGATTGCAATGTTTAAGATAAATGTACTAAAAACCAAAAAATAATAAAATAGATACAGTCGTGGGAATTATAAACATATGCATAGACTAGACTAAAATAAAACCGTGGGGCACGTCAATTGTCTACAATCGTTGATTAAAATGTTTGTTTTGTAATGTTACACTATAACATCTCTTTTATTTACATGGAGTGTATAACTATTGGAATTCTCCTGGGGGGGATTGGGGATAAGGTCGGCAACGCGCTTGCGACGCTTCTGGTGTTGCAGGCGTCTATAGGCTACGGTAGTCACTTACCATCAGGTGAGCCGTACGCTTGTTTGTCGACTTACTAACATAAAAAAAAAAAAAAAAAAAAAAAAAATTTCCATGAGCAAGAAAATAGTAAGTAATTTCCTCACCGTCTGCGGGCCAACTGCCTAACGACGAATTAAACGATTCTTCTATCGCACATTAAGTCGATAATTTGTAGACAATTGACGTGCCCCACGGTTTTATTTTAGTCTAGTCTATGCATATGTTTATAATTCCCACGACTGTATCTATTTTATTATTTTTTGGTTTTTAGTACATTTATCTTAAACATTGCAATCTATGTTTAACATAAAACCGTTTAACTTAAAAAGTTTTTTTACCTATTTTTATTTTCTAGTTTTTAGTTTTTATTTCGCATTCTTTGATACCCATATTGGTGGGATTGATAAAAAATTGTTATCAGCCATTTGGTAGCGGCGGCCATCTTAGATTTCAATTTTGCATAGTAAATTGTATTCTACTTGTTGAGACCTTTCATTTGATACCCATATTGATGGGATTGATAAAACCTAAGTTATCCGCCATTTTGTAGAGGCCGCCATCTTGGATTTTAATTTTATATAGTACATTGTATTCTACTGGTTGAGCACTTTCATTTGATACCCATATTGATGGGATTGATAAAACCTACGTTATCCGGAATTTTGTAGCGGCCGCCATCTTGGATTTCAATTTTTTATAGTATATTGTATTCTGCTTGTTGAGCCCTTTCATTTGATACCCATATTGATGGGATTGATAAAACCTACGTTATCCGCCATTTTGTAGCGGCCGCCATCTTGGATTTCAATTTTTTATAGTATATTGTATTCTGCTTGTTGAGCCCTTTCATTTGATACCCATATTGATGGGATTAATAAAACATAAATTATCCGCCATTTTGTAGCGGCGGCCATCTTGAATTTATAATGATAATGAATAAACATAATTGTATTGTCACCAAAATCCAAAGTGTATACAAAATTTCAGATTAATCGGTTAACAGGAAGAGGGTGAAATTTGAATTACTAAATTTGACCCAAGAATAAATAATAAATAATAAAACAAACGGGGTGAGCTAAATAAAACCGTTTAAAAATATTGACGGTTTTAGCTTACTACGTGTAATTAACATGAGAGGGAAAAGATTTTTTAGAAGAAAAAAATTTTTTTTTTAAGTGTTATTATTTGCAGCAGGCTTATGGTGGCAGAGGTTGTTTTTATAAATTCACAATATTGCAATCAGCCTATAACAAATTGTTTCATCTTATTAACAGATGAGGGAAGATTTTGTTATATTTCGGATCTTAGACCATATGTCATTTACCGAGAATTAACGCAAAATTGTTTTAAGAAGTTTTCATCCATTAATCGATAGTACATTTTATTGCAGTTGATGTTCTTAGAGTTAATTGAACATAAATTTTCTTCTGACCATTAAATAAGGAAATAATTTCGATACCGCGGGCGGAATACAAGTAAGAGGTCGCGCGATAAATTGATAGGGTTTTTGAACACAGATTGATTTAAGAGGATTTCAGATTGAAGATAATTTTCCAATTCGATATGGTATAAAATTTCCCGAACAATATTTTTTAAGGCTTCAGCCTGTAATATCCCACTGCTGGGCATAGGCCTCTTTACCCATGTAGGAGAAGGATTGGAGCTTAATCCACCACGCTGGACACATTGGAATGCGGGTTGGCGGATATATTCATTATTCCCTACTATGAGTAGCGATCGCTATCAGGTGTACGTGATAACAACCGGGACCGACGCGACGGCTTAACTTGTTCCGAAAATATCTCTCTGCGAACCTCTGGTGTCCAATAATAATGCAGTTTACTCTGTTGCCTTAATTTTGGTGCCACATTTTACGCACCTACATGTGAATAAATACCAGGTTCTATGATTCATAGCATATCTTATACTAATATATAAAGCTGAAGAGTTTGTTTGTTTGTTTGTTTGTTTGTTTGAACGCGGTAATCTCTGAAACTACTGGGCCGATTTGAAAAATTCTTTCAGTGTTAGATAGCCCATTTATCGAGGAAGGCTATAGGCTATGTATCATCACGCTAAGACCAATAGGAGTGGAGTCCACGCCGACGAAGTCGCGCGCAGAAGCTAGTGTTGTGATATAGCCAGTAACATTATGGACAAACAATCATCAACGTAAAAAGTTTTACCTTATATAATTATATGTTTTATATTATATAAATGGTGTAATCGTTCATCTGGTGCTTATAATATTAATGCGCAATGTAGCTTCTCAAGTCGTAAATCAAGCGCGTCCAATTACCAGGATAAGAGCCGGTATAAATTATGTAACTTTTTATTTGCACAATTAATTTTATTATTATTAATTTAATATATTTACGCAGAAATCGTGGATGTGATCGGTATTTATTATAATAAACTTTGTGTTACGTGTAAAAATGAATAATTATTAATTTTTATTTTTTATGATTTTCTTTTATGCAACTAGGTCGGCAAATAAGCGTGTGGCTCACCTGATGGTAACCCTAACCCCAATCCCCCCAGGAGCTCTGCTTGCCTAGTGAGTAAGGCAGGAACACAACACTACTTGAAAGCATTATTATTTAGCTGTGATATTCTGTAAGGTCGAGGCACTTCCCTGTCGAGCTGCTCCAAATATTGAGCAGAATATTTTCTGCTGTGCCATACATATACGTATTTCTGTACCTTTGTGTAACCGTCTATTGCTCTAATAACGTAAATTGATTCGCGAGGTCAAAGTTTATACATTACAGGCGAATAAATAAAACATTTCTAATAATAGAAATCTTAAAAACGATATTAGAATACATAATTATATGTTTTTGCTTGACGGGTCCGATTTTTACAGAAGCTAAAGAAAATATTGAAAGATAGGATGAAAATATTTGTCCGTGAGATTTGAAAATAGTCAAAAATTCATTTTTATATGTGATCAACTTTAACTATTGACAATAGTGTACATTATAATAATCTCAAGCGCAATACTCCAACTGTTGGTTGTGTTAAAACTAAACGAACGCAAAAAACCCATATCATTTACTAGCTTCTGCGCGCGACTTCGTCGGCGTGGACTCCGCTCCTATTGGTCTTAGCGTGATGACACATAGCCTATAGCCTTCCTCGATAAATGGGCTATCTAACACAGAAAGAATTTTTCAAATCGGCCCAGTAGTTGCAGAGATTACCGCGTTCAAACAAACAAACAAACAAACAAACAAACAAACTCTTCAGCTTTATATATTAGTATAGATTTCAAAAAAGTAAAAGAATCATACCAGGAAAACTTTATTAAATAAACACTTTCGTGCTAAAATGTAATTTGTATATTCGTTTTTAAAGCGTAACCAATGTGCCGCGAATGTAAATTAATTTAAGTGACACAAAACGATGTGGTTACGGTAAAATGATGTATGTTGGTCACCAGCGGAATATCCTCGCGTGTTGTACAGTTGGTGGAAAAATTGATATCAAATTATAATTTAGGATATCTTTGATGTCAAATTAAACAAAGTACCTATAAACTAAAATACAGACTAAGTATAGGAACCACATGAGTTGGTAACTATAGAAATAATGAAGGTAAAGAAATCAAAAACTTAATAAAATAACTAGTCTCAATTTGTAAATACAAGAAATTAAAACTTAATCCTTATTTTATGTATACTACAATAGTATATTTTTATTATTGTTATATTTACCTGTTTATTCAAAAATGTTAATTGTTTACTGCACATCTCTACTAAACAGTAATGATAAATTAAATAATAAAAGCAAATTAAATAAATATCCATATTTTTTTTACATTTAACATTTAAAAATGTTGCTATAGATACGTACTTATATTATGGAATGGAAAAATTTACATAGAATATTTATTTATACAATAAAAAAAACAGTCCTTAAACTACAAACGTATATAAAATAGAAAAAAAAACGAGTGTGCTTTAGGCCGTACGACTAAAATAAAACTTCTTTAGGTACATCTAACTTATATCTCCCTCTCAACTTCCGTTCGCCTCTCCCGATCACACTTTTGGTAACGCTCTCGTCACGCATTCACCAGCTTACCCCCAAATCAAGCCTGCGTAAAGAAGTTTTACTTCAAAAATGTACACAATACTCATCATATCATACAATATAATTCGTTTATTCATGCATGTTCGGTCAATGGTTTGATGACCGGAGGCGAAATGACCTTTGTATTGATTTCCAAACCTTGCAGGGTTCATTAAGCTGTCATTCCTACTTATCGTTGCAAATCTGACGATATATACTCCGTTTTTTTTCGGTACGGACTAAATTGACATAAGCTGTGTTGCTAGTTTTTTGCGAATCATTAATAGTGATGTGCCACTACCGTAACTTTACGTAATTTACAATATAGTATCGTTTTTCACTAATAATTACAAAAGTCTTTGTCTTTGAAATTTTAGAATGTAGAATACCAAATACCTTATAATGTACCTTCTTGTATGGCTAATATATTGATTTATGATAAAAGAAAAACACTTATTTTTTTAAAAGTATTTATTAATCACATGCAAATTGAATTAAAATGAAATGAAAACATTTATTTCGCCTTAAGATGATACACACACTTAACGAAAGTAAAAAAAATGTCATTTACAAAAAAAACAACAATAATAAAAAAAAGTTAAGGTAAATATCAAACAATGAAATAAAATAAAAATAATTTTTTTATATCTTAACATTAGGTACTTTACAAACTTAGGTAATGTACCCAGTGTTATAAGCAACCTTAAGTTAGTCAAAATGTTAAAATATTAAATTACTCAAAATTTCTAATGTCTCGGTAGACATTACCTATCTATTTTATCCTCGGCTTTATTAAACATTACAATAAATAACATAAAGTAATGTCCCTAGTGTAGGCTGAGATAAAAAAAGCCATAGAAAAAAAAACTCTCGGTACTCTTTTAATTTTTTTTAAATCATATACAAGGTAAAAACACAATAGTAGACCATGAAATTTTCAGGACAAACACGAGACAGCCAATCGTGCATCTAACTATTTACAAGGCGGGTCATAGACATAGCCTCATCATCATCATCATCATCACATCAGCCTATCGCAGTCCACAGCTGGACATAGGCCTCCCAAGCTCTCGCTAGACATCCCGGTTTTCCGCAATCCTCATCCAGCCTACGCCGGCAGTCTTACGTAAATCGTCGGTCCATCGGGCCGGAGGACGTCCCACACTGTGTTTGCCAAGACGCGGTCTCCACTCCAGGACACGTCTGCTCCAGCAGCCATCGGTCCTGCGACACAAGTGACCAGCCCTCTGCCACTTCAACTTGCTAATTCTGTGGGCTATGTCGGTTACTTTCGTTCTGTCGCGGATAGCCTCATTTCTAATTCTATCTTTGAGAGAAACCCCAAGCATAGCCCGTTCCATTGCGCGTTGAGCGGCTTTAAACTTGTGGACCAGTCTCTTCGTCAGTGTCCACGTCTCGGCTCCGTATGTTAACGCAGGCAGGACATAGCCTGGTCGAGCTATATTCAATCCCATGCCTTTTAATCATTAAGGTATTCATTAATGTCCAAATTAAAATTAACGTTAAAAAAATTAATGGTCAGAATCAGGCAATGACTCCGTACCTGAATGTTCCGAATCGCCAGAGTCGTCACCTACTTCAATTATAAATCTGTCGGTAATGTCGTCGACAATATGGCCTAGAGTACACATTTTGTCCTCAACTCCAATTATATTATGTTTAATACAATCTTTCCAGCGCTGGGGAGTCACTAGACGAAGCCCTTCCTCGAAAAGACTTCGCACATCTTTCATTTTAAACGTTTTATTGTTTTTTGCGACATGCCCCTTTACCTGTGCCCACACCAATTCAATTGGATTTAGCTCGCAGTGGTAGGGAGGCAGTCGCAAAATGGTGACTCCCCGTTCAGCGGCCATTTCATCGACGACATATAGAGCGCGGCATTTTACAAGAAGTTTTCGTTTGAATTGTTAATGTCATTTTTATTCTGCAGAAAAGGGCTATCCATGATATTAACAAAATCTTAAAGCGCGAGTGAACAGGCTACTTCTGGGCGAGCTCGCTCCATCGTCTCTGCCCTAGAGCTAGACTGGGGTCAAGACTAAGCCCATAATTTAATTTAAAAAAAACCTTGTTTTGAAGCTGTAAAACGTTAAATGGTAATAAGATGTAAAATTCGTGGCTGAATTAATAAATTCGGTGGCAAATAAAAATAAGAAGGACAAGTAAAAATAATTGTTGATCTTTATTTGACGCTTTTTAAAGAATGTTTAGTTGTTTTTAATAATAAAATTATGTGGTAAAAGTAAAAAGTTACGATTCATAAAACCGGTATCGTATTCATAAAATCGATATACAACACTATCACTAAAAAGCTGGTATCATTATTTCGAAAATTGACATTTGCATGTGTCAATTTAGTCTGCACCGAAAAAAAACGGAGTATAATATATTAGTAAATTGCGCCTTAACGTTCTAGGTTTCCGCGTTCTTTGCTAATCATCATTTATTCTAATAAAAGAAAGATGTCGATATCAATAATATTTATAACGAAAAGTTTGACAACCGCAATGACTAAAATTTTTTTAAATTGTAAATGCTACAAAATATAGATTTAATGTTTTATTTGCAGGTATTATTTAAAAAGAAATATACAAACTTTTGAAACAACAATGAATTTTATTGAGAAAAGCTAATGGCTGTGAAACATTATAGGTATATGTATACCTACATTATGACTTCTTAGAACTGAATAGGGCACAGCAGGAAATTTGCTGCTTGAAATATGGAACAGCCTGACTATGGTAGTACCACGACCTTACAGAAGATCACAACAAAATAATACTGTTTTCAAGCAGTGTTGTGTTTCTGTTGGTTAGTAAGGTAACCGGAGCTCCTGGGAGGCATTGGGGATAGGGTCGGCAACGCGCTTGCGATGCTGCTGGTGTTGCCGACCTAGTTATATACACAAAAAGACTTATGCGAGTAAAAAGCACTGAAGATCTAGTAGTATAATAAATCTATATTATTCAATTTTCTTAAATTTAAAGTGTTTTAAAATTCTGACGACCTCGTTGAAAATATTTGAAACATTTTACTAAATAAATAAGTTTTCAAGTGTTCAGGTCTTTATTACCCATGAATATAATATTTTTAATACAGTTAAATATTAAAGTAGAGTTCAGTTACCTCCCGTGATAAATAAGGCTTATTATAAAAGTAAACAGATACGTTTCCTTGATTTTACACTTCACTCTTCGCTTTTTAACCGACTTCCAAAAAAGGAGGAGGTTCTCAATTCGACTGTATTTTTTATTATTTTTTATTTATGTATGTTAGCTCAGAACTTTTGACTGGGTAGTTTTCTTGTCGAATAAGAATCGTCAAGAAAACTATATGGTTCACAACATTGTGAGAAAATGCTCTATTCTTCTTCATAATAGAATAGGCCTTGACGCAGTAGCGATATACTTACAAGTTACGATTACAGAAGATCCAGAAACAGATAGGTGAATTAAAACTAAACAGACAAAAAAAATTGACAAGTTAATGCAGTCGGCTGACATAGCAATTTTTAACTTTTTTTTTTAAATTTTTAATGACAAAAATTACATAATATATAAAAATTTATACATCACATCCAAACTCTGGTTGGGAGTCAAATCCTCAACCCCCATGCATGGTAATTGGAAGTTACACCAACAGCAAAGTAAAATAAATAATAAAACTTGAGGGCACGAAAAACAATTTGCAAAATCCAATGCACGTAGGTACACATAAAATTTCATCTTGCAACACCGATGTTTACTGCAGACTTTCTGAGAATGTATGCCTTCACAAAATACTGAAGTTTCGCATGATTTGTGTTCATGTGCACGTTTTGAGTAAAGAATAAACGATTTAAATCATTCGTCTTGGTTACTTTGAGAGAGATTTATTGAGATTCTTCTCGTAATCGCAGGTGTGAGCAAAGATATCGAAACATCGAGATTACATAAATCATTTTAAACAATTTTGAACTGACAAATGATTTGATCATCTTTATAATTGTGTTTGCTAGCAAACGAAAAAAAACCGACTTCAATTAGGTCGACCAGTAATACAACGTAAGTAGACAAAAAATTAAACAAAAGCACTAGTCACCAGCACCACTACAATTTTCGAATGTTCCCCTCGATTTTTTTTTTTTTTTTTTTTTTTTTTTTTTTTTTTTTTTTTTTTTTTTTTTTTTTTTTTTTTTTTTTTTTTTTTTTTGATATCGCAGGGTAACCCATTTACGGGTGATATCCAGGACGCCCGGGTAGGCAGTCCTAGACCGTATGTCGGACTCAGCATTTGGGGTGCCACTACCGCACTAAACCCCCTGCGGGAGCCTTCAGCCGCTATACTTGGAGGGTCCCGGATCTGCAGGCAACAGGATCCCTCCAGCGACAGGCTGGCCTCGGCGAAAAGGCCAGACTTCTCCTCCATGGGGACTGTCCGGCTCACCTCTGAACAGTCCCGACGACGCCGTGTCTAGCAGGACCGGGTTCCCATCCCGGCCCTACACGGGCACAGGGGCGTTACTGGAAGCGCATTAAGTAGCGCCTCCTACGCACCCCCATTCGTCGCCCGCGGGTGGAAGCCACGTCGGCGGCATCCTCTCTCACCCGCTCGTCGGCCTCCTTCTGGGACATTACTGTCTCGCAGAAGGAGACCATCGCCTCCCAGGACTCGTCGTCGCCGAGCATCGCGGTGATGACGCTCGGGAGTGACAAGTCCCCTCCGAGGACCGACGTCAGACCCTGACGCAGTGCCGCCCATCTCGGGCACACCTCGAGAGTGTGCTGGGCAGAGTACCAAAAGAGTAAGATAAAGATACCTTCAAATGAGAGATTTAACCTACGTAGACATGGTAGGCGTATTTGGTTAGGTTTCTAAAAGAGATAATTATGATGAGTTAGTATGTTAAAGTTATCGATGATATTTTTATACATTTTTATATCTCACTGTACGTAAACAAGTATTAACTAATTTTTTTTTTTTTTTATTAATATTTGAGCCCAACTTCTGAGAAAAGACAGTGTCCTTTTGTGCAACGTTCATCGACCTTACGGTGTTTTATTTGTTTGTGCCCGCATCGGGCGTTATTAATCTATGCTTCTTTTTTAATTTTTTGTTTCAGGGTTGCCACGTTAATTAGATAATTTAATATTATTGTTTCTTTAATGTGCACTGTTGAGTATTTGCATTTAATGGTGATTATTAGTATGATGGTTATTAAGTACCTAAAGCTTTTTTTTAGTTATGGAAAATATATACCGTATTATACTGTACATGTACAATATAGAAAATTATTATTTTTATATTTGGTCAACAAAGTTGAAATTTTTGTTTGAAATTTTCCCACAGGTTAACTTTTTGCATCATCCATAGGGATGATAGTTTTAAATGACTTTATTTCCTTTATGTTCCAATTATTGCCTAACATTTTGAATTAAATCGAATCAAAAGTTTAACTGTGGTATTTTTTTATTACTAATAAAACATTCAACCCAATTTCAATTTGAAATTATATTAATTTTATTGTTTTTTTTTAATTTTAATTAATTCAGCTTGTATGATCCCACTACTAGTCATAAACCTCTTTCTACATGTAGGAGAAGGGTTGTAGCTTAATCTACAACGCCACTACACTAGGAAAAAATTAGTTATTAATTTATCTATACTAATATAATAAAGCTGAAGAGTTTGTTTGTTTGATTGTTTGTTTGTTTGTTTGTTTGTTTGTTTGTTAGTTTGTTTGTTTGTTTGTTTGAACGCGCTAATCTCAGGATCTACTGGTCCGATTTGAAAAATTCTTTCAGTCTTAGATAGCCCATTTATCGAGGAAGGCTATAGGCTATATATCATCACGCTAAGACCAATAGGAGCGGAGTCCACGCCGACGAAGTCGCGCGCAGAAGCTAGTTAAAAATAAAATATATCGATAACCCTGAACGGACTCGTATAGGGCTCGATTTGCGAAATATAAAATACTAGCTGCTGCCCGCGACGTCGTCTGCGTGCGTTCACTGCTCGTTCCCCGTAGGTGATAGCGCGATAATATGTAGCCTATGTTCTGACCCGACTTCTAAATAATATTCGTGCCAAATTTGAAGTAAATCCATGCAGTACTTTTTGAGTTTATCCCGGACATGCATTTGAAGAAATAAAGGTTCACTGCTCGTTCCCCGTAGGTGATAGCGTGATAATATATAGCCTATGTTCTGACCCGACTTCTTAACAATATTCGTGCCAAATTTGAAGTAAATCCATGCAGTACTTTTTGAGTTTATCCCGGACATACATACAGACAAACAGACAAAGAGACAAACAGACAAACAGACAAAAATTCTAAAAACTATATTTTTGGCTTCGGTATCGATTGTAGATCACACCCCAAGTATTCTTTTAAAAAAATATTCAATGTACAGTTTTGACTTTTCTACCATTTTATTATATGTATAGATTATTTCAAGTGGACGGACCACCCGTTCATCTTGGCCCACGGCGAGGATCGCGTGTGTGATTCCATTTGTGTTATTTGTTAATTCAATTTGATATGTCTTAACTAATAAAGTTTTGATTTATGCTCCTATAAGGGTAAATTATATACCTACATTTTGAGGATACGTTTGCTGATGCGTTGTCTTGCTGATGATGGTTGGCAGTTTGTAGCCCTCGAACAAGGTAAATATTTGTGCGATTCATACAGATGTTTGTCGTGGTCTGGGCGTTTTTATTTATTTATTTATTTATATTTTATTTATTTTATTTATTTATTTATGGCTGGCTGGCGTTAGACAAACGTAAATTAAATACAAATATTATTGAAAATTAGTATTAGGTACCTGATTAACATTATGTGAACTGTTGCACAGTCCTAGTAAATATTTAATATGTCGTCTGTACTCTGTTTTAACAAAAATTTGACAAAAAAGGTTTTTTTTAAATGTATTTTTCAGTCTCTCAAATCCTTTTGAGAGACTTCTCAGTCAATCCTTTTGACCACTTTTTTTATACATTTTGTAAGACAGATAACGTCTCACCAATTCCTATTGTAATTTTTTTTAAACTGATTAAGTGCAACAAAAAAAAAAGTAATAATATAATTTAAAAAAGCTTAAGAAGACGTATTAACATTTTTTTTTTGTTTTCAGTTTCATAATGGACGCGGCACGACAAGTGTCGGCCCACTGGCTATCTGCAATAGTTCTTCTGTGTTCATTCTTCTCCACTCACTCGCTCAACACTAAGGTAAGGCGAATGACTTATTTGTATCTAGTATATAATTAATAGAAATAATATTAAATATTATTTTAATCATTTTAATTTTACAAATAATTTAGATTTTTATTTGATTGACTGATTAGATTAATATAATTATATTTTTAATTCTATTAATAGCTTTTACCTTTGCCAAGAAAGAACTGATAGATACACTTACGTATATCATATTACGTAGTATTAAGAAACACGATGGTGACTAATCTGCTATTATAATAATAAACAAAACTAAAAAAAAAAAATTTTCGATCACAGTCAGTCATTATGAAATTTTATCCTCATAACAGTTTTAGACGAAACAAAACAGGCTTTTTGTAAAGAGAAAAAAAACATTGTGAAATAATCATCAAAGTACATCTTATATTCTGCCTAGAGTACGCGAGAGATATCTATATATATATATATATATATATATATATATATATTTATATATATATATATATATATATATTAATACGTGAAGTAAAAACTTTGTACCCCTTTTCTACGAAAATTGCGCGGACGGGGGAGTATGAAATTTCGCACACTTATAGTTTATATAGCTTAAACAGCGTCGGCTGCGTTGGTTGGGGCATGTGCACCGGATGGATCCCTCCCGACTTCCACGGCAGATCATGCTCGGCGCAATTGCGGATGCAAAGAGGGACGTTGGGAGGCCTTTGCTTCGTTTTAAAGACTGCGCCAAGCGCGATATGGTGGCTTTTAACATAAACCACAATAACTGGGAAAAACTAGCCGAGAACAGAGACCAATGGCGTAAGAGCGTGAAGGATGGTCAAAAACACCATGATGAAGCCTGGTTTGGACTCTTATCGAACAGGAGAATCAAAAAACATCAAAACAGCGACAATTATGACACTAGCGCATCTTTTCCCTGTTCGGTGTGTGGTAGAGTCTGCCGCTCCCGTATCGGCTTGTACAGCCATCAGAGAAAATGCTCTTCAGGCACTGTTTGAATCGTCTGTAATAGACGTAAAGGCCTATGATATAGTTTATATAGAGAAGGAGTGCGGAATGCTAATATTTTTTCAACATTATACATAAAATATACATTAAATTAATAAAAAAGCATTACACACACTACCACATGCACACACGCATATATACCCTTTTGTTTATTGTTAAAGTCTGTTGTCAAATTGAAAATTTAAAAAAAGGTTCTTTATTTTCATAATTATTTGGTCTTCCTTAATTTAAAATTTTAATTATGGTCGAATTTCGACCTCTGGGCGACTACTAGTTAATATATAATGTAGCTATTTTATTTTCACCTATAGTTATAATAAAATTAAGGTTAACGTTCTTCATGAGATATAATGAATTATGCAAATCAAGTTTGAGGAGTAATTTTGATGATATGTCAGTCATTAATGATGCTTTAATTGGGCTACGAGCACACCTGAGACCATAGACAAAATATGACATTAATGATCTATTTTATAGATGAGTCAAATGATGTTGAAATGTCAAAAGATTACGTGGAAAATTGAGTTGCTAATGGCTTGTTCGTTCTAAACAAGTAATTTAGGCGAGTGGCGAGTAATTTTGAAGCTAAACGTGACTAAACACTATAAATTTAAACTAAGTCAATTTAGAATAATTTACTAATGTGAGTACTTACATTTAAAAGTGATTTAGTTTAGAATAATTTTATTTATTACACGTCACTGGTAACTTGTTCATTTTGTAAAGAAGTCCAAACTTGTTATTTTATGATCTGTTTTAATATTGACCAAAAAAGTAACGCTTAGAACAAATTTTAACATTATTGTAGTTTGTGCTGGAACTTTTTAAACTGTGCCAAAATATACAGCATTGGTAATTTCGTCAATTTCAAGCAAGACAGAATCAGGATATTTCCTGCTGTGCCCTACCTCAGTTAAAAGGCATAAGTTTTTGTTGATATGAAATTACGACTTGTATTTAAGACTAGCTGTGCCCCGCGGTTTCACAAGCGTTAATTTGAAAAAGCCTATTATAGCCTATAGCCTTCCTCGATAAATGGACTTTCTAAGCCTGAAATAATTTTTCAAATCGGACCAGTAGGTCCCGAGATTAGCGCGTTCAAACAAACAAACAAACTCTTCAGCTTTATAATATTAGTATAGATGTGAATCGAAATATGACAACACAGCCGCTGTCACTGATTATATTCAGAGCAAGTAAGACCACCTGGCAACACCACGCCCGATTTCATAACAAACCAGTAGTGCTATTCTGTAAGAACATTTTCGTGTCTCGACAGCGGAATCCGCGGTGAGAAATCAAATTCGTATTCTCTAAAACTCGACAGTCCCGGTAGCGCCACACTGGTGCGTGTAGCGACGAGTCGAACCCTGTTGCGTGAGAAAGTTGACATTAATAGTATGAGTAGGTTTGAGTATGAGTATCGGTATTCTGTGTTTACAGAATTCCAAATCAAGGTCAAGTGGGTTTTGCTTTCGAAGTGAGGTCTGTCACTCAGGTGAAGCTCGATATCGAAATGGTTTTTTACAGAATAGCACTACAGTTGGGTTCAACTGTTCGGTAGTAATTCCGTAATGTGTGACGTCATAACCTGTCTATATGACGACAGCTCACAAATTGAAAAAAATTGTTTTTTTACATAAAAAAATTAAAGAATTTAAATGGTTAGATGATTTCTATAGTTTTGCAACGACAATATTGGTTATCTTCGTCTCGTATGTCATAGCGTCATGTTTTATAGCACATATGTATAAAATAATATTTATGTGGAAAACACAAATTTTAAAAGCAGATCTATACAACAAACAACAACGACAACAATTAATTTAACTCTACTATATACTTGTATGATACAATGAAATGTTCAATGCTAAACAAAAAGTGTACTTTTACTATGATTGCAATACTGGTAAGGAACTTTGTCGATTTTCCACAATTTTCCTAAAGTTTTGCTTTAAGTTAACTTTTTAAGATAGTCTGGCAATTTGATAATAATTAATAGATGATTTATTTGGCAATTCGATGATCTGAAAAGTTTGTAAAACGTCTATAAAATATTTTGAAAAAAAAAGACAAATTTGGTATATATAGGTATACAGAATTTTCGGGTCCTCGAATTTTTTTTTCACGTGGAACGTGATCTATAAATAACACCTACATACATATACATACTTTTTTAACGCTTTAGCCCACTTCTGGGCATAGGCCTCTTTCCCATGTAGGGGAAGGATCAGAGCTTAATCCACCACGCTGCTCCAATGCGAGCTGATCGCCATCAGGTGTACATTATAACAACCGGGACCGACGGCTTTACGTGCTCTTCGAGGCAGGTGGGGAGACCCACAAGGACTGCACAAAAATCTAGACCACGGCAAACATCTGTATGGTCAATACAAATGTTTGTCATATGCGGGGATCGAACCCGCAACCGCCAGCGCAACAATCACAAACCAGTGCTGTGATTGTTGCGCCAACGCGGCGTCGCGTTTGTTAATAATTTCCGTTATAGAGTTGTTCTTTTTCTTATGAACCAAATTGTAATATATAACTCATCTCTTTTTTTCCATTTAGCAAAAGTTTGGCTAACGTAAGCCACAAAGAAACAAGGAAGCAAGTACAAACGCGTAAATGTCCTCAGGAGACAACAGTCAGTGTAACAACAGTGTTGTCTTGTTTCGATTGTTAAACACGCCATTTGGTTACACAACATGTATCGAGGCCATTACTATTCACTCATTTAATGTCTTAAATGTCTAATTTCGACGCGTTACACCATGATATGTTACAATGTTTGACACACTTTAGGTAGCTAGCTGATGGTGTTTTGTTACTTTAATATATTCTTTAATGTGAAATCATAAAATGTCACAGTGACTTTTGTAATTTTGATTTAAATTTATCAACTTTGTTTGAAATTTTTAGGTTTAGTTATTGCCTTTTTTCACTGTCAAAATTTATTCGCTGTTAAACCACCTTATTTGAATAAATGTTACTTGGTGAACGTGGTAAGGTGGTGGTAAGTGATCATATAGAGCCACTATTTTTTTAATGTTAAATAAACGACATCTACGATTTCTCAATAGCCAGTGTTTTTTTTTCTAAGATCATACATTAATTATGCTTATCATATGGGAGATTTTATTTTTAACGATAGATTGACAGTGCTGTGACTGCCTAGTGAAGCTAGTTAGACCGACACGGTATTATCTGTTCCAAATTTTTCTTGCTATACGTGCTATTTGCAATTGTATTTGGGCATAGCCTAGAGCATTTACGGTTTTCTTATTTTTTTAATTTTCAGCCATTAAAACTATGTGCGTTTAACAAAAAAATAATAATAATTGTTATCAAATATTAGGTATACTCATATTTGTATATATTCATGATACAAATAGATTTCACGGTAAACATAAAATGTTTAAATATACTAAAATTATTTTAAACAAATCGTGACTCAAATGTTTATTCGTAAAAAGGAATCCCAGACTATGCGATGAATATTAAATAATATGCATATGTATTGTACCCGTGAAAATAGTTCAATCACCTCTCGTCATACCACAGACTAATAAATACAATGTTTTGTACATACTATTTTTTATTTATGTTTTAAGAAAATCAATCTGTGGTTCAAAGATTTAGACAGATTGCAGTTTATCAGTTAGATAAAATAGGTACAAATGTGTAGAACATTACTAAAAACACTCAGTGAAATACTTATTTCTCACTTCAAATCAACAGTCATTCATTCATAATTTACACTTTTAACTACATTGAATAAGTTATCTCACTAATCACTTATACGCCACTTATCGAGTAGCCGCACAAATAAATAATAATAACTGCCTCTTCACTTACCTAATAAATAATTATCATATTTATAGGACAACAATCCCGCCAATAGATTACAAAGATGGCAACCAACCAATCAGAAAATTAGTATTAACTATTCAGAAGATGGTGTCACCATCTTTATGCTATTCTGGTACTTCAACAAATAATTATTACAGTAAGAACACTACAATCTTATAAAATTATTAGAAGTATAAATTTGAACGGTAACAGTATTTATTGGGTAACTACCCTGAAAACAGACAAAAAAGATGGCGACTTACTAATCGTAAATGAATTTAACCATTCGAAAGATGGTGTTGACATCTTTGAACTGTTCCGGTATTAAACGAATAAACAATGAAAGTAATATCGACACAAAATCCAATATTTTAATAATTGTCAGAACTATGAATTGAAATGCTAACAAGTTAATTTACGATGTTCCTAAATTAAGTTAAAAGGCAATCTTATAATTGACGTGGTTGCCAAGCTGATTTAAATTGTAACCTCACTTGGCGACAATATAAATTACTTTATATATAATTTATATACATATAAGAGCTCTAGAACCGGTTTGATTATATAGTTTTACTTCATTTTTATTAATCCAATCTTCAAAACTACATTTATCTCGCTATCTATTTAAACGCTAAAATATTTTTCATTTGTTAATTATTACAATATGAAAATTATTCGTTTATAATTATTTAATTTAATAGATTTATTGTAACGTCCACATTATTAATAAGTAAAACTAATTCTAAAACCGACTTTTTCTACAGTGTTTGAAATCGATCTAAATTTTATTCTTCACGGATAGATTTCGAACTATTAAGAATATTATATACTTAACATTATTTTATTAACATTAGTTTATTAACAACACAGTTCCACTACCATCTTGGAACTTAAAAAGCCGACGGATGGCGGGATAACCATTCATGCTGGCTTTGAAATACACAGGCCAAAGACGGGCAGCAGCGTCTTCGGTGCGACAAAGCCAGCCCTGCGGTCACCAACCCGCCTGCCCAGCGTGGTGACTATGGGCAAAACACATGAGTTCGCGTTATAATGTCGGGCGCGAACTTGTGGAGGTCTATGTCCAACAGTGGACTGTGATAGGCTGTAGTGGTAACATTATTTTTGTAAATCAAATTGATTGATATTTCATACAAATGATCTAGATTAATTATTTAGGAGAATTGTGAAATGAAAAAATAAATAAATTTAAATCTATACTAATATATAAAGCTGAAGAGTTTGTTTGTTTGTTTGTTTGTTTGTTTGTTTGTTTGTTTGAACGCGGTAATCTCTGGTTCTACTGGGCCGATTTGAAAAATTCTTTCAGTGTTAGATAGCCCATTTATCGAGGAAGGCTATAGGCTATATATCATCACGCTAAGACCAATAGGAGCGGAGTCCACGCCGACGAAGTCGCGCGCAGAAGCTAGTAATAAATAAAGATGTTTGCGAATTTGTCAGAAATGAATTTAGTAACTGATTTTTGAATAAATTTTTTTTATAAATAATTTAGCTGTTAGTTTTATCGTGATTCTTACGTTACGTTATTCTTTAGTTATAACATACAGACAATATTTTAAATTGTTTTTTAATAAATATTACTAAATCAATATTTACGTCATCAATATTTATATTGATTTAGTAATAAATTTTTATTATATAGCAATTAGGCATAAGAGATGTCCATGTCCTTGTACTGATGGCTTTCCCCACCGTGCCTCGGAGAGTTAGTTAAGTCCCGGTTGTTCCCGGTTGTTGTCGTAGACGCCTGATAGCAATCGTTACTCGTAGTCGGGAACCCGCAGTGGATTAAGCGTAGTGGATTAAGCTCAAATCCTTTTTCTACATGGAGAAAGAGGCTTATGCTGTAGGATGTTTAATTTATATTAATTGCAACTGAAATAATTAAGAAAAAATATATTTTAGGATAACGTAACAAATGCCGAGGAAACTCTATTATTAACATTTTATATGATGTACACTCTTACAATTTTCATACATGATAAACTATTATACAATTAATATAAGTATGTAATAAAAATGAAAAAGTGTTAAATTAATTTAATTTTATATGGTGTGGTGTGTTTTAGGTGTAGTGTGTAGTGAGATGTCTTCGTCTGCGATTTTGTTTTACATTTAATTTGGACAGTGTTATGTTTTTGCATGTAACAGATAAGGCACTCATAATATTCCCTTAGCCTCAGTACTCTATGGTAATCAAAACTATTGTCCGTTGTCTATTGTTACGCAACAGAATGCCAATCAACACAGCGGTTACGTGCGAATAGTTTATTTTCCTCGTGAGTGCATTGCTTCGGGTTGAAAGTTCGAGTAATTCTAACGGTACAACGCGCCTAACACTAGGCATTCCTCGCGATTTTACTGAGGTTGGTGCTCTCCAAACAGACTGGGACCTTTTCAGCTTTTTTAGATCACTCATTTTTTTTAGCCTGACCTCCCCAAGCTGGCGGAAACATCCCGGTTTTCTGCAATCCTCATCCAGCCTCTGCCGGCAATTTCACCTACGCATTATGTAAATGATATGTACACGTTTAATTTTTTTTCGTAATCAGATTTCACATATTCTTTATTCCGTATCCATAAAATTTACAGACATATTAAGAATCTGCTTTACTATTCTGAGCTGATACTTTACCCGAGTTTTCGACAACCCCTATTAGTTCCCTCAAACCCACCTAGTATAAATACCAGCAAAATATAACAATCCTACTGGTATTCTAGCAAAACCATAACAGAGTGAATGAAATATCGAGTAACCAACAATCCCGTACTGACGACGCGTTGGTGCAACGGTCAAAGCTCTGGTTTGTGGCTGTTGCGCTGGCGGTTGCGGGTTCAATCCCCGTACATGACAAACATTTGTATTGGCCAGGCAGATGTTTGCGCCATGGCCATGATGATGTCTGGGTGTTTGCCCAGTCCTTGTGGGTCTCCCCAAGTTCCCACCGTGCCTCGGAGAGCACGATAAGCCGTCGGTCCCGGTTGTTATCATGTACACCTGATAGCGATCGTTGCTCATAGTAGTGAATATACCCGCCAACCCGCATTGGATCAGCGTGTTGGATTAAGCTCTGATCCTTCTCCTACATGGAAAAAGCCTATGCCCAACAGTGGGATATTACAGGTTGAAGCAAACAATCCTGTAAATCTATCCCATATTCAGATTTCTAGTTTCATTCACTCAAAATCAAATGACTCACACACTGACTGGCTATTTCCATTTAAAATAAATAAAACTAATCGGAGCTTCGTTTAGTAAAAAAACAGCAATTGTGTTCAATATATCAATGTCAATAGAGACAGGAAGTTATGATCCGTAAGCTATGTTGTAAGGTTACCGAACTTTATAGTGTTTACAATTGAAAATAGTTTTTGTGCGGATTTTTAAGAATGACCGTAGATTATAATACGATTTTGTTGTATTCGAAATTCGAATGATATAGGCCAGTCAATAAAGCATTTAACCTCGCACTAAATTTCCGATCCAATTTTAGTTTTTTATTAGGTTAAGGGTCACTTAATGACCATAAAAACATAAAATGCTGACAGATCCAGGTGGAGCTTCGATCGCAATCTTAAAGAAAAGTTTTTGGCCAATATCTCGAAAACTATCAACTTTAGGGCAAAAGTTATTTAGACCTTTTTTGTAGACAATAAAATTTCGCATCTTTTATTTTCTGTAAATTTTTTTGTAAAACTTACCGTTTAAGATTTATGGCCCATTTAATGAACGCGTTTTTCATTTTTGGCCACTAACTCTTCAAATATTGGATTAATCAATGAAATGCATACACCCTTTTTTTAAGATTACTTTATTCTCTACAACTTTTGTTTAAAACTTTTTTTTTCTAATGTCCATACTTTTCGAGTTATAAAACGTTTAATGTTTGACTACCGGACGTAAAGTCAAAATTTCAAGGTACGCATAGAATATAATGGCACAAATTCAACAAACTAATTAAAAAAAATATTCCGATTATTTATGTACTTAAAAATTTATAGTTCATTTCCTTACCTGCAATAGTAATTAACTTTTTATTTTTTATTTTATTATATTTCTTACAGCTAAACTTCTTCGTTACACTCTTCGGAGGAATACAAGGAAGACTGTAAAGCTTCAATGATCTCTTTATCTTCATGATCAAACACATCAATGTCAACCGACTCTTCGTTGGAGGCGAGGTTCACTGTCGGTTGATTTGTACATGATTCTGCCGTGCAATTCTCGCAAATCACAGTGCACTCTAAACCTGCTTTCCTGCACCCACATGCTCTACTACCACAACCAGTTCAGCATTTGCAAGAAATTAACTCGAGTAGACTGGGAGGTGCCGCAGGAGATGTTGAAGCAATCGGTAGAAGGCCCTGAGAGGTTCGTGTCCACCCCCATTCCATTAGAGAATGAAAAAAATGCCGAACTGGCTGTGGTAGTAGAGCATGTGGGTGCAGGAAAGCAGGTTTAGAGTGCACTGTGATTTGCGAGAATTGCACGGCAGAATCATGTACAAATCAACCGACAGTGAACCTCGCCTCCAACGAAGAGTCGGTTGACATTGATGTGTTTGATCATGAAGATAAAGAGATCATTGAAGCTTTACAGTCTTCCTTGTATTCCTCCGAAGAGTGTAACGAAGAAGTTTAGCTGTAAGAAATATAATAAAATAAAAAATAAAAAGTTAATTACTATTGCAGGTAAGGAAATGAACTATAAATTTTTAAGTACATAAATAATCGGAATATTTTTTTTAATTAGTTTGTTGAATTTGTGCCATTATATTCTATGCGTACCTTGAAATTTTTGACTTTACGCCCGGTAGTCAAACATTAAACGTTTTATAACTCGAAAAGTATGGACATTAGAAAAAAAAGTTTTAAACAAAAGTTGTAGAGAATAAAGTAATCTTAAAAAAAGGGTGTATGCATTTTATTGATTAATTCAATATTTGAAGAGTTAGTGGCCAAAAATGAAAAACGCGTTCATTAAATGGGCCATAAATCTTAAACGGTAAGTTTTACAAAAAAGTTTACAGAAAATAAAAGATGCGAAATTTTATTGTCTACAAAAAAGGTCTGAATAACTATTGCCCTAAAGTTGATAGTTTTCGAGATATCGGCCCAAAACTTTTCTTTAAGATTGCGATCGAAGCTCCACCTGGATCTGTCAGCATTTTATGTTTTTATGGTCAGTAAGTGACCCTTAACCTAATAAAAAACTAAAATTAGATCGGAAATTTAGTGCGAGGTTGACCAAAAAAAACGACTATTTTTACTAGCCTAATAACTCTATGTGGGATTTCGATCTGACTATATTACATACAGTTCATCAGATCAGAATACGTAAAAGATATGATGTGTCTTTGACTTTTCCGTCAAAGAATTTCTATGTCTGAGTAAATAGTTGATGCGAAATTAATCTTTAAATCTCTTATTACTGTGTGCGAAGTTTGATTTATCGACACAGAAATGTCTGTAAAAAAAGAAATATATAGAAAGGCTTTCATGAAACAAAAGATAAAGATATAGACCTTTAGAGTTTTTTTTTTGTTATTACTCGCCTGTTCACATAATTTACCTGGATTTTTACCAAATCGAACGAAATTTTTAGGTTCAAAAGGATAATTATAGCTTTAGATACATCAGTATTCACGAAAAAAGCACTGAAATTAATTATGAAGTTCAATACAATCGCACTTAAATCACAAATTACGAAAAATAGTGTAAATACTTCTAGAGATTTATTACTGACAAGGGTGTACAACTTGACAAATATCTACATAGATGCATTTCAGCAACTATATCATCAATTTGTTTCAGTAATAATTTTCGTTCCAATACTGTACTAATTTTTTTACACGGATTTTTTTTAATGTACTTATATACTATATACTTACTTCTTACTTCCAGTGGCGCTACAACCCTTTGTGGGTCTTGGCCTCCTCCACGATTTTCCTCCACATGTCACGATCTCTGGCGACCCTCCTCCAGTTCGTAAACTTGCCCATCGCCCTCAAACATAAACGTTTTTCCTTTAGTCTTCGCCGTGGTCGTTGGTTTTGAGACAGTCCGGATTTATTATTCGTGTTAGATTTCGGAACCGGAAGCCTTTTTACCCTCGTAGAGTGGTTAGCACTACGAAGAACCCTCTTCTTTTACCCGGGCTTGGGACCGGCAGTGCCACCAAAGTGACCCTGGCAGAGTTTTTTTTTAATGTATTCTTACATGATTTTTCACATTCTTCTTTATTTATTGATTGTGTGTGTAGTGTTAGTGAAACCACACGCCCTAAAACCAGAAGAAGGGAATATATTTCAGGCAACCGTTTATAATGTAAAATTGTTTATTAGTAAAATACAATATGAATGAATGAACACAGTTAAAACCGCATTAGTGTTTATTATATCAAAACGAATGAAACGATAATTCTGCTTATATTTTCCGCGCCAGTTGAAATGAGAATGAAATTATGGCAATTTCACGTAGTTATAAAGCAAAATTAGAATCAAACCGAAACAAATGTTATTTTACATATTTCTATGATGTATGATGATGGCAAAAATATGTGTTACATTAACAGTTATAATTTTTTTAATAGCGGAGACCGCGACATTGCAGCACAGAAATTGTCATTTATTCGAATCTTTAAAAAAAAAACCGTAGACCAATTATATTGACGAAAACATTATAAAGTTACTATATTTTTTTAGCATAAGTTTAGTATTTTTAACAGTGATGAATATTCAAAAGAGGGATATATGTAGAGGGATAGTATGTAGTGTACATAAAAAGAATCACGCAGTTTAGCATAATTTTCCTTCTTCTGTTCCTCTATGCACGGTTGCGTAACATTTTATTAATGATTATGTTTGCTCGCAAACAAGAAAACAACGACTTTAATTTACATCGACAAGTAATATAGTGTAAGTATTCGAAAAAAAAATTGTCAATTATATATGCATTATTAGGTAAAACTCAAAAAGTACTCGTCAGGTTCGTATCAAATTTAAAGGGATAACACGACAAGTACCAGCTTTTGATTTAAAAAAAGAATCCTCAAATTAAAAGTTATGAGGTAACATACATTTAAAATACAGTTTAATTGAGGACCACTTCCTTTTTTTGAACGTCGCGTTGGCGCAGGGGTCACAGCACTGGATTGCCATTGACTGTTGCGCGGGCGGTTGCGGGTTCGATCCACGATCACACGACAACATTTGTATTGGCCATACAGATCTTTTCCGTGGTCTGGGTGTTTGTGCAGTCCTTTTTGGTATCCCACTCACGTTAAGCCGGCGGTCCCGGTTGTTATCATGTAAACCTGATAGCGATCGTTACTCATAGTAGGGAATATATCCGCCAACTGGAGCAGCGTGGTGGATTAAGCTCTGATCCATCTCCTACATGGGGAAAGAGGCCTATGCCTATCCTTTTTTTGAAGGTAGTTAAAAATAGTAAATACATTTAAAAACCAAAAATTATATTACAAGGTTAGAGTATTCAAATAAACGAAAAAACACCAGCCACCTGGTTGAGTGTCTAATCGTAATTAGGTATATCACGTGTTTTCCCAATAAAATGGAAATTCTGATTCAAAAATAAAATTATTTAAATAAATAATGAAATGTGACATTTTACAAAACGTTTCTGACATTTAAGTGATACCCATTTGTTGTCTATGGCGGCTTATTTTTTTTTTATTTGGTCTAGTCCGTATAAGGCAGTGAGATATAATTTAGAGCAGCGGTCGGCGTACATATACCTAACCATAATGTAAGCATTACGTGTACGAATTAAATTCCGTATGTAATTCCAATTATATCTACGTATATCAGGTAGAATCTAGGGTTAATATCATAAGTGCGCGCCCGCCATTAATTTATTTGGCACTTTGTGGCTCTTGGCTGTCAAAAGGTTGCCGGCCGCTGATTTAGAGCAAAATTTAACGATAAACGATAAGATTAGAGTCTTTAGAAACTTAGTAAATAAAATTTTATTATCTTTTAAATTTAATTTTTTTTAAATGATTAAAATTAAATTAAAATAAAACCCAACAAGTGTTGGATATGCCATTTATCGTAGAAGGTTAGATTTTATAGACGACGCGTTGGCGCAGTGGTCACAGCACTGACTGATGAGCTGCGGGTCACGGGTTCGATTCCCGCTCACGACAGATATTTGTATTGGCCATATAGATGTTTGTCTGTGATGTGTGTTTCAGGACCCCCGACGAAGGAGAAAATCCTACTGGGGGCCGTTGTGTGTGAAGCGTTTGTGAAGCCTTTATAGATGACTAGAGATAAAATATTAATATAATCAAACTACTAAACTACTAATAGTAGCGGAGCATCAATAAATAATTGTTTGTTCTCAAACAAAAAAAAAAAAAAATTGACATCAATATGCATCGCCTCGAATAATAGATACATTACTCATTAATATTAGTGATAACACTAAAACTACTCATCACACCGCAATCAAATTTAAATGGAACAGTTAGAGAGAAACAGACAGATTTCGAATACAAAAATTGAAATCAGAACACTCAGTAAAAACTTGAGTTAACACACGAATACCGTCAAATTGTGGACCTCTTCCTTTTGTTGACGTTGATTAATAATGTTGCTAAAATGGAAAAAAATTATACCTATTGATAGCGTAACGTATGGCATAATGTTAATATTTTCTATGAACGTAGTAAGGGGCAACATCTAGTGATATATATTTCTGCTTGATGTCACTTTTAAATTGTCTATGCCCAGTCATGGTCGGTGTATTGACCGATCAGTACCGTTATTCCTAGTATCACTAATCAAGATCCTATTGTGATATATCACTATCATGATTAATTGATGATTACCATTTTAATGACTATTAAATAAATTAAACTAAATAATACGTGTCTTTAATGGATGCTCCTAAAGAGTTTGTTATTGTTAAATTCATGAAGTTTATGTCGCCTCTGTTTAGGGAAATAAAACTAGAATGTTTAAACTATTTTTATTTATAGATTCAAAACGTAAGTAACAAGAAAGTTTTAAATACCTCATTGACAGTTTAATTTTTTAATTAGTTGATTAGACGTTGGAGGGGTTCGTTTAAACTTATAATAAAACGTGAAAACTTTTTATAGAACACTATATCACTTCTTTTTTTCTTTTGTATTATTTTTACAATAGTCAGCATTGTAAATCGGCATCAGCATTGAAAGTATATAGATATCTAATGTATAAGTAAAAAAAACTGTTATATTTAATAATTGCTAAATTAATTGCTACTATTAATTTATACAAAGCTTTAAGCATTTTATTTCTTAATTATACAACACGTTTGTCATCTAGATTAAGTGTCTATGGCTATTAAGAACAGTTAAAACTATATATCAATTTTATGTATTAGTATTTCTTTATTTTCTTCTCAGTTTTTTTTTATAAATGTCTTTTATCCATGTAAGGGTAGAACAACATTGGTAATTCAATTTTTTATACATGTTATAGTTGTGTCTAATGGAATAGCTTTCATTTGGATTAATGGTTGCAATAGAACTAAAAAAGGATGGATGATTTAACGAATGTGAAATGTAGAATGGAGAAGACACGAATAAGATTAATTAGTGCGGTCGAGATACCAATCCTAATAAAATTTTGAAGACCATTGAAATATCGAAATATATTTTAAGTTTACCAATAGCTTAAAGTACCAGTACATATAGTAAAAATACGATAACCATACAAAAATAATGTTATTGATACATTCATGGCTTGCAGCATATATAAATAACACATAATTATGAGTCATTCCATGTCAAACCAACAAGGCACTCATAAGGCAAGGCATATCTCCCGATCCCATCATGGTCCCACTCTGAAATTTTTATGGTGTACTCACAAAATTATACATAAAAACAATTATATAAATTTGAAAAAAATTAAAAAACACCAACACAAAGATTTTTCAAAAACAATTTTTGAGTTTCACTCAAAAATCGTTATAAAATTTAAAAAATATTTAAAAAATAACGTTTAAAAAATATTTTGTACATTAATGTGTTCAAATTGGGTATCACATCAAAGCCCATTAAACCCTCTTTAAAATGAGCTATCATTCAGTTCTCTATCTCTAATAGAACCAAAGTTATTGCAGATTTTAGATTTTAGTGCACGTCAAAAAATGCGGATCTTGTGATTTTAAAAATTTATAATTAAAAAACTATCAGGGATTAAATTTTTTGAAAACGATATTTGAGTTCAGGATGTCAGAGAGTATAAATAAACAAAGTTTCAGCCAAATCTGAAAGGGCCAGATTGAAAACATTTTTTTATTGGTTGATTGACATGGAATGACTCATAATGTTAGAACAACCACATCTGCGGTTTTTATGTTTCGTCAATAACACTCTAAAATGTCATTGTCATATTGACATATCCTGTATAATGAAAAAAAAAAAAAAAATTAAAGCTAATTGGCGGGTTTATACCAAGGAAGGAAATAGCCGAAATAAATTCTCCGAACCTCTGCGCATGATGACAATGATGAATCAACTGCAGACAACATAACAGCAATAAATCATGCGTGCATGAAAAAATTGCTAAAAGTTTATATACTTACGAAGACCAATAAATAATTTGCAATTGGAAGAAAAACTTTTATTAATTTTATTTGGTTTCATAACAACTTAAAATGATTTTAATTGAAATAGAAGGATTTACGCCGCGTTGGCGCAGCGGTTACAGCACTGGTTTGTGGCTTCGATTCGATTCGGTGGGTTCGATCCCCGCACACCACAACATTTGTATTGACTATTGGCCATACAGATGTTTGCCGTGGTCTGGGTGTTTGTGCAGTCCTTGTGGGTCTCCCACCGTGCCTCGGAGAGCACATTAAACCGTCGGTCCCCGTTGTTATCATGTACACCTAAGGTTGCCAGATGGTCGGGATTCGTCGGGATTGTCCCGACATTTCGTATGATGTCCAGAGTCCCGAAAAAATACTAAATGTCCCGACAAATAAGAACAAATCAAAAATCTCAAACTAAGATACTGCTCTTTAAATTATGTGTGATAGCTTATTGGATCCGGAATGACGCCTAGAAAAATGTTCTAAAAGCGTGTACGAGAGTGTAAAAGCGTGTAAGCGAGTACGACACATTGATTAATTCATTTAAGGTATTGAAAAGTTCATTTTTCAACAAGTTAAACAATTGTTAACTAACAAAATTTTCTCCAAATTCCGTCTCAATTGTAGTCAACTCTATCTAGAGTTCCGAGAGCTGGGAGTTTTTTATTGGACCTCCTCTTTCAGAATTTTTTTTAATTTCTTAAATATTAACATTTTATGAAATATTGCCAAAAAACGAAAGGCTATTTTTTTTCTTTTTTAATTGTTTATAACTTGTGCAATTAATAAATTAAAATTATAAATAATGGAGATAGAGTTCTGGGAGCTGGTAGTTTTTTATTAAAAATTTCCTCCTCTTTCACTCTTTTTTTGAAATTTCTTAAAAATTAACAGTTTATGAAATATTGGCAAAAACGAAAGGCCATTTTTTTCCTGTTTTAAATTGTTTATAACTTCTGCATTTTTTATGTACTAATACACGCTTTTAGAACATTTTTCTAGGCGTCATTCCGTATCCACTAAGCAATCACACATAAATTGAAGAGCAGTATCTTTATTTTCGACCATTTTCAACTTGTCGATTAAACTAACTACTCTACGCGGAATGGAACGCGCTTGGAGAGTCTCTGCGCTGCGATCGGCAGGGCCATGCAGAGCGGGTTTTTTTTTTTATATTTCATAATATTTATTTGTAGCGTTCGTTGGTCCCGACCATAATCCCAAAATCCCGACTTTTTGAAAATTTGTCCAGACATTTTAGTCTTCCCATCTGGATCCATCCATCCTATGTACACCTGATAGCGATCGTTACTCATAGTAGGGAATATATCCGCCAACCCGCATTGGAGCAGCGTGGTGGATTAGGCTCTGATCCTTCTCCTATATGGGGAAAGAGGTCTATGCCCAACAGTGGGATATTACCGGCTGAAGCGCGTAGAAAGATTTATAGATTTTATTTATATTTTTTTGCTACGATCACGTTTAGGATATAAAAAAATTAAAACATATTTTTATTATCATTTTTGCTTGTATAACTATTGTAAAGATAAAGTTACCAGTAATAATGTCACACTTAGCTTAAATAATAATGCTTGCTCCAGGTATTTTATTTTTCTTAAATCTTTCTTGACAAATGTTTGTCAAAAGGTCATAGAGATACTAGTCGTTTGTGTTTCGTATGTTTCCAGAATACCGACATTGGGCTATTACTACCGGTACTGTCTGACGTGATGTAGCTCTCAAAAGTAGTAAGATAAAATAAAAACCGCAACATTTTAACATTAAAATTAATTGAATAATAAAAACGTGTCATCTTTCTTGGAACATAGGTATACACATTTTAATTAAAAAGCTGTGTGTGAAGCGGTGATGTCATTTTTGTAATTTCCTTGTTAATTCCGTAAATTGAAATAATAATTCTTGATTTTATTTTTATAACATAATATTTGTAGTTATAACAGCTATAAAAGATCATTTTTAAGACTGACTCTTTGTAGTTTGGATTGTGGCTATTAATAATCTAAATATATCAATGTATGTTACAGTTAAAACGGTATAAAACAACATTTTTTTTATTAATGTTAAAGTTATAAATTAATTAAATATATCTTTATTGTATAGGTACCAGAAATAAATACAAGATAAAAAGTTAATAAATATAAAAAATAAAACAGAGTACAAAACAGCAGGCTGACTTATAACATGAACTCAAATTGTGTCTTGTTTCATTTAAATCCGTGCAGTAGGTTTGTGTAGGTACTAGTTATGGTCTAAGATCCGGGATATAACAAAATCTTCCCTCATCTGTTAATTAGATGAAACAATTTTTTATAGGCTGATTTCAATATTGTGAATTTATAAAAACAACCTCTGCCACCATAAGCCTGCTGCAATTTTTTTTTTATCTTTTCCCTCTCGTGTTAATTACATGTAGTAAGCTAAAACCGTTAATATTTTACATTATATACCTGACTGTAGTAGGCAGCCATCTCTATGATTGCTACACTTACGTGCAGCCAGGTCAGTAACCTCAGTCAGCAGTAACCTGGCTGCCTATAAAAAATTGTTTCATCTAATTAACAGATGAGGGAATATTTAGCTATCTTGGATCTTAGACCAATATAGTCATACAGACATACTAATTGACAGCTAAATATTAAAAAAAAATTTAGTATCATTAATTTGTTTTAAAGTGCCTTTTAAAAATACTTAATAATTTAAACAATAATTATGTTTGACATTAATTTACATCGATAAGTAATAAAATGAGATCATCATCAACGCAAGTAGTCGATAAAATCATCAAGCATTATTAGGGATACCTCAAAAGTTACTTTTTTTTATATAACTAGGTTGGCAAACAAGCGTACGGCTCACCTGACGGTAAGATCGTAGCCTATAGACGCCTGCAACACCAGAAGCATCGCAAGCGCGTTGCCGACCCTATCCCTAATCCCCCCCAGGAGCTTTGGTCACCTTACTCACCAACAGGAACACAATACTGCTTAAAAACAGTATTATTTAACTGTGATCTTCTGTAAGGTCGAGGTACTACCCCAGTCGGGCTGCTCCATATTTTGAGCAGGAAATTTCCTGCTGTGCCCTACCTCAGTTAACTTTTACTCGTCAAAAAAAGAGCATACTCATAAGTAATACATGAAGGGCCGGCAACGAGCCCGCTAATCCTCTGATGTAGCGGGTGTCAGTGGATGTTGTTTCTCACTTACCACTAGGTGAGCCAACTGTCCGTTTGCCCCCTCTTCTATAAAAAAAGTCAAATCTCGCTTAAATTTAAATGAAACCACACGAAAAATGTCAGCTTTTGAATAAAAAAATAATCATCAAAACCGGTAGGTACACCCAGTAATAACCTATTACTGGGTGTACCTACCGGTTTATAATAAAGCTGAAGAGTTTGTTTGTTTGATTGTTTGTTTGTATGTTTGAACGCGCTAATCTCAGGATCTACTGGTCCGATTTGAAAAATTCTTTCAGTGTTAGATAGCCCGTTTATCGAGGAAGGCTATAGGCTATATATCATCACGTTAAGACCAATAGGAGCGTAGCACCAATGAAGAATGTTTCAAAATCGGGGATTTTTTCCTTTTGAGAGCTTCCGCGGCATAAATGGTTAAAGTTTCGCTTAAATCATGTCTGACAATATTGGTCCTATTCCACGGGGACGAAGTCGCGCGCAGAAGCTAGTAGGTTATATGTAACACACCTAAAAAATATAGTTCAATTGAGAAGCTACTCCTTTTATTGAAGTCAGTTACAAGCGACTTCTGTCGCCTCAAATCGAAGGTCAAATCTTCTGTAAATATATATCGTTATTAATCTTAACGAGTAGATCACTATTATCAAGCGATTGTGTTTCACAAGAAACCGAGTTATCGTAAGTTAATTCTATATTTCATCGGTCGAGACCTACTTAACTATTTGTAACACAATATTCATTACCTCAGATAACTTACAGAACTAGTTTCGATTATTTTCATACATGAATTGTAGATTTAAATCTTTTAATTTGATCTTTTTAAGATTATTTCATTGCACCCGTTTGTAGAAGTGGTGATGCAAGTTACTTTACCGAAATGAATTGTGTTTGTGATAATATTTGTTATGAGGTCTTTATTGTGTTTCTGTTCCCCACTATGCCTCGGAGAACACGTAGAGTCATAGGTTGCTTTTGTAAACATGTGGTGATGATTATTATCTTTTAATATGGAAATTTATCGCCAACTTACAGTGGAACAGCATGAAAGGTTAAGCTTCGTACCTTCTCCTCTACCAACAGGAGACAGCGTTATTGCCCAATAAATGTCTTTTAATTATTTTAAAAGAGTTTTATGTGCTATGTTGCGAGGAAAAATGGGTAGATGATTTACTCTTTCAAGTAAAAACCAATAAATTGATTACGATTAAATTTGGTATGTTTGTAATTAAATATTGCTTGTAGAAAAATGGTGAATCTATCTATCTTCTATCTATACTTATTATAAAAAGAAGTCCCCCGGCCGCGTCTTTCTGTCCTCCTGTCTGTCTGTCTGTCTGTCTGAACGCGATAAACTCGAAAACTACTGAACGGATTTTTACACGGTTTTCAACAATAGAAAGAGTGATTCTTGAGGAAGGTTTAGTTATATAATTTATTATGCTTTTATGTAAATTAGCAGAAATACGGCGATAAATGTTGAAGAGGTCGCAAAAAATCTCGCCAACGGGGGACCTTTCCTCGCGAACGCCGCGTAAACTAGCAAAGATATAGTTAAGTAATGTACTAGCGAATTCAAAATCTATAAAAATGCTACAAAAAAGTCCGCGACAGCATATCTCTTACTCTTACGGTTGACTTACAATAACCACTTTTATGTTCAAATTTGTAATTAAAAACATTACGTTATTTTCAAAGCTATTTTCTTTAGTTCAGTATTAATCCTTATCGAAATAAATATGTTGGTTAGCTTAAGAATTTAATGTAGATTAAAATTGCCCTTTACACTATATCAATCAGATGAATAGTTTTTGAGATATCGTCGTTAGAAGTAATTATTAAAAATAATTAATGCGCAACGAAGTGGGCACGGGTCGGAAGCGCTGCTATTATAATATTTTGGTCTACATTTTTATATTATTGCAGTTTTTTCTGTACGTCTTAACTTAAAAGCATAAAAATTAATAATGATGGCGTAACCATAAAGCAAATAATTCAATTAATTAATTTTCAAGTATATAAATTAAAATTTGCAAATAATCAATCATCCGATCGAACTGAGACTGATTGTTCTAATCGAGAATCGAACCCTGACCCGAGTCCTAGTTCGGTTTCCGTCTCGCTCCGCAACCTGCCCTTGCGCTGAGGTCGTTTATAAGATTATGACAGATTTTGCGGTAACTTTTTCTTTTATTAAATTTGATATTAAGCCATTCGACTGCGGTGGGTATAAAGAAAGACAAATGAATTCGTGTTTATTGTCCAGTTTTGTGGGAAATTACTTTTTTAGTAGATTACGGGTGGTTCTGATTATGTAAAACTGAGAAAGTTGTAGGCTTTAGGTTTGGGTTTAGTTTTAACCGAAGAAAAATGTTACACGTATGTAATAATAATACTTAGTTTAAAAAACTAAAAAACACGCTTTTATAAATAAACCAAACTAAAAAGTAGAGAATCTGAACGTTAGAAAAGTCCAAAGGATAGCGAGAAAAGCCTTGATTGTTGTGCCAAGCCGTTAGGATAATTGAATAACTTTATCAAATTACTGTATTGTCATCGGTCCTCGATAAGCCTACCAAGTTTAAATGAAATCTGAACGTTAGAAGTGGGTCAAAATGAAGTCCAAAGGAATCGGTTACAAACTCACAAACATATTAACAAACATACAGGTGAAGCTAATAAAAAGCGTGTAAAAATGACAACTTTTTATATTGTATAATATACAATATATTATTTTGTTTCGTCGGCCAGTGTTACAAATTTTAATAAGTATATTCTATGTTGGTAATATAAAATAAAGTCATAAATAAAACACTAGTTTGTTAATTGAGGCGATTGGGTACGCGAAATTGAAGTAGACCGTAAATTATTTCCTAACTTTTGTGACAAGTAAGAGTGTAGATTTATAAAGGTAGAAAGTATGTATTTTTTTATTTCGCAAGATTCTTACAAATTATAATTTAGCGCTGGACGATGTCATAAAATTTGGAGTAACATCTTGAGCAATTGCCCAAAATACAAGGCAGACTCTTAAATAGTATGACTTAACTAATATATTAATTTAATCAATATCTATCTGTTGTAAGGTAGAGCGCAGATTTATAGATCGACATTTTGGCTCTAGAATCAATTCAAAAGCACGCACAATTGACTTTGAAATAAACAAAAACATGTCGTAAACGGCCATTATAGTAATTACTAAAAAGTTACAAACCTTCGTATTTGATCTTGGACTGGATTAGCAACGTTTGTTATTCAGAAAAGCCATCGATCTATTTAATTACAATCACATCGGGGCATGACCGTTACCGCGTTACAATAAGAGTGATAATGACATAGCAAGTGCTGTTAGAGTCGTATAAACTGTCGCTTTAATTGTCTTTAAACGAGTTGCGTAAATTTTAACACTTGCAACAAAGGCTTTTGACGTTGAATTTATATAATACCTCTGTAGTCTTATATGGTGTTAAGAATTCAGACATACTAAAGTATTTTCATTGTCTTTTTTATTTATTTAAGTTATGTAATCTGGTCAAATAGTTATTTCTTTTATTTTTTTTTCAACAATCTTGTTGCTAAGTTATCGTACTGGATGGTTTCTAATAAGGTCATCTGTGATTTGTTTTTAAATTTTGGCCGCATCTTTGTATAGAATTACTTTAATATTCGCTAAAACAACCAGATACGCCAAACAAAAACCGCCACTTATGGTTTTACGGTTGAAGTTACTTAATGTATCTATCTATATATGTATATGTTACAGTCAAAACTCTTAACCAGTCAAAAGCACTATTGACTAGCAAAATCAGTCAAAAGTAGTTTTGCCCGTTTGCTTTAGTCAATAATACTTTTGACTAAAATAACAGTTAAAAGTACTTTTGCCCAATGGAGCTGGTTAAAAGTACTTTTGACTAAATGATTCCGTCAAAAGTGGTTTTGACTGGTTGTATCAGTCGACCATTAAACCAAAAGAAATTAATAGACACTGGAACAGTAGAATTCTTACTTAGTCAAAATTTCTAATGTCTCGGTAGACATCACCTATCTACTTTTTCCTCGGCTTTATTAGATATTACAATAACATAAAGTAATTTTCCTAGTGTAGGCCTAGAGAAAAAAAGCCGGCGAAAAAAAAAAACTCTCGGTACTCTTTGAAAAATTTAAAGTCAAATACAATATAAAAACGCAGTAATGGACCATGAAATGATAAGGACAAACACGAGACACCCAATCGTGCATGCCGAAACCACCACATGCCACCTGCTCACAATATTTATATACATAGCGGGTCACAGACATATCCTGGTCGAGCTTTATTCAATCCCATGCCTTTTCATCATTGAGATAATCTTTAATGGTATAGTAGGCTTTACTACACAAAACTCGCTTAATAACTTTTTTAAACTTCAGTAAAGGCAGAGATTGAAGCGCAGCCGGAATCTTATTATATACAAGGATAGACATTCCTATAAAGGAACTACTTTTTTTCTTGAGCCGGCATTTAGGAAATATTAATTTGTGGTCGTTCCTGAGTGTTACATCATTTGAGGCATTTCGATCACTACGACTAACAAACAAATGCCTATTTTTCCGTATGTACATTATATTTTCATAAATATACTGCGATGCAAAAGTCAGGATGTTGATCTCTTTAAACTTCTCTCTCAGAGATTCTTTACATCTCATTTTATAAATATAACGGATAGCCCTTTTCTGCAGAATAAAAATGACATTAATATCAGCCGCATTGCCCCACAGTAAAATGCCATAGGAAATGTCCTAGTATAATGATACTATGGAAGTAGCTGAAATAAACTAATTTTTTTGAATGATATTTTGGATATTGATGATATTGAATGATATTTTTGATGAATATATTAATACAATCCATCCGACACAAAGCCGATAACATGCCAATTACAACCATATAATTATGTAGGTATGAAATAAAACTACAATATAAAAAATTAAAAATTTAATAAATAAAAATCAATCAGCTGTTTGAATTTTGAATGTTATAATGATTATTTTCATACTTTCGTTAATAGTCTCTATTTTAATACATAAATTATTTACAACGATTTCTATCTTATTATTTCTATTTTTAAAATCTTATGTAAATAAGTATAAAATATCGTATAAATGATGCGAACTACAAAACATTTAGGTACGCGGTATTCTGCTAGTTGGCGTTGTACTGTAGAATTTTGTTTATTATTCCATTTTATATAAATTATTTATTTGAATTTTTATATTTTCTGAGAGACGTAGCTCTTAGTAATTGTAAAGATTAAAATGAAAATTCAGTACAACTTAATAAACACACATACGTGTGCATATACAAAGGCAGACTACTAAGTTCAAAAAACCTTATCTTCGTTTAGTCGTAGTTGGGATAATAAATAAAATTGGCTGTTACTGTAATAATAATTAGCAAATAGACATGCAACTATTTTTATTTATTCATATATCTATACTAATCTATACTAATATATAAAGCTGAAGAGTTTGTTTGTTTGATTGTTTGTTTGTTTGTTTGTTTGTTTGAACGCGCTAATCTCAGGATCTACTGGTCCGATTTGAAAAATTCTTTCAGTGTTAGATAGCCCATTTATCGAGGAAGGCTATAGGCTATATATCATCACGCTAAGACCAACAGGAGTGGAGTCCACGCCGACGAAGTCGCGCGCAGAAGCTAGTTGATTTATAAAACCGCTGTGGTGTAGTGGTGCGTGTGTCATACGCGTCTAACAATAGGCGGTTTGCGGGTTAGATTCCGCTTGGGATGGATATTCGTATTTATATAAATATTTATTTCCGGTTTTGATTTCTGTCCTTGTGGCTCTTCCCACCGTGCCTCGGAGAGTTAGTTTTAAGCAGTCGGTACCGATTGTTATCATATACAACTGATATCTAGCAATCGTTACACATTGTAGGGAATATACCCGCCAACCTGCAGTGAAGCAGCTTGGTTTATTAAGCTCTGATCCTTCTGCTACATGGAGAAAGAGGAATATGCCCGGCAGTGGAATGTTACAGGATGAATCCTCATATCAATTTATATTTATCGTTAAAGTGGCTCATTAACACTAACGAAGCAAAGAACAATTTTGATAACCGACTTCAAAAAAAGGAGGAGGTTCTCAATTCGATTGTATCGCGTATTTGTTCGACTATTTTTAGTCGACCGTCATTGTATTATTATACATTCTTACTTTTTACTGGGTGTACCGATTTCGATGATTCTATTTTTAATCGAAAGCTGGTGCTTTTGAAATTGTTCCATTTAAATATGATTGAGGTCTAACGAGTACTTTTTGAGTTATTTCTAATAAAGCATATTTCCTTGACTATTTTTCCGTTTACCGACTTCAATCACATCGACCAGTAAGTATAATACTTACTGGTCGATGTGATTGAAGTCGGTTTTGTTTGTTATTTTGATATATTTTTTGTTATTTCAAGCCATAATAATTAACACAAATGTAAACCGACTTGAACTAGTATTTAATGGAATTTCTTTTTTTTTAAGTAAAAAATTTCGATTCATATCTTTTCAATCAGGTTTTTTTTTATCGAAAAAAAGTGTGATAATGATACACATAAATAACAAAATATTTCTCGTGTTTAGCATTGACAAAAATCAGAAGCCTAAAAAATTTTTCGTCGAATAATATGACAATACTAGCTTCTGCGCGCGACTTCGTCGGCGTGGACTCCGCTCCTATTGGTCTTAGCGTGATGATACATAGCCTATAGCCTTCCTCGATAAATGGGCTATCTAACACTGAAAGAATTTTTCAAATCGGCCCAGTAGTTCCAGAGATTACCGCGTTCAAACAAACAAACAAACAAACAAACTCTTCAGCATAATTATACAAAGTTGTTTAATTGGTAGCATCCTGTATGCATAAGAAAGTTGTCAGTTTAGGTTCAACAGGACGCTCGGAGCTAGAAAATTAACAATTAACGTTATGATATGAGACGAAGTTCCTTCCAACAATGTCGGTATGTATGAAATTATAATATTTAATTATGTAATTTACTTGTCTGGGTTGTTTATGTTTGAAATTCGTAGCATAAAAGCTATATTTTCAACTTAATCTTTCTTATTTCAAGCAATTATTGTCAAGTAATACTATTTTTTTTCGATTTTAGCAATTTTACTAAGACTAAAAATTCAGATATTTTCAAGTGTTACAAAGTATTATTTTCGTAAATCAATTTAAAGTTATTTGCAGCAAATGTTTAGCCATTAAAATACTAATTTTAACAAAATACCTGAGTAAAAAATACCACTTCGTAAATTTAATTCATTAAACGAGGGGTCTTTTAAAAAAACAAAAGAAAAGGGTTTTTACTTTATTTAAAGTAGGTACACAAGAAAAATAAAGCTTAAGCAAATCGCTCACCAATACTATAAGACCTCAGTCGAGTCTAAGTGGGTAAAAAAGATTGAAAGGTAAAAGTCCTTGAAAGAGTTCATTTTGAACTGGAATATATCACAATGACATGTCCATGCCTCTGTGGAAAATATCGAAAGGCGAATGACCTTTACTCTTTTTTTGTTTTAAATGTAAACAGCGCTATGTTTTCGCGAGTGAGTGTAAATTTGTGGTCAGTAAAGGATAACTCAAATATAACCGAGAGTTTGAAATATAATTGACAGCTCATGACATCTCGATATGAGCCTTTAGCAGTGGCAAGATTGCTAACTTAATTAATACCAACTGACATCTTATACTTATAAATGGAGAGCTGGTTTTTTTGTTCGGTTATACTGCAAAAATTAGCTGAAGCGATTGGAATAATACTCATACCATAAGATGCAGCGTGTTTCGGAGAAGGTTTTAGTATATGATATGTTGGTGATTACTAATCGTGTAAAAAAAGTATGGAAAGGCAGAGATCGCTATTATAAAATAAATAAGCACTTCACACTCAACGGCCCCCACTAGGATTATCTCCTGTGTCGGGGGTCCGGAAATACACACAATGCACAAGCACAAACGCCCAGACCACAGAGCATCGAATGTCATTTTCGCCCCCCGAGCCGGGGGGCGAAAATGACATTCGATGCTCTGTGGCCCAGACCATAGCAAACATCTGTATGGAAAATACAAATGTTTGCCATATGCGGGGATCGAACAACTACAAACCAGTGCTGTGACCGTTGCGCCGACGCATCGTACGCGACGCGTCCAACGCGACTATAATATACTCGTGATGCTTTCAATTCAATTCTTGTTTTTATTGCACGAAGTTAAATGAGAAAAAATGAGACTATTTAAACCTCTTAAAAACTATTAAGTTATTTGAAAAAATATGGTTCGTACTGTATAGGTATCGCCACGTATATTAAAGCTCGGCGAGAGAGTGGGGATAGCTTTACGCATCCAGCAGGAGACGTCGGGCATCGAGGAATCAGGGGTCGAACGGAAAATAGGTAGAAAAAAGTTCAGTACAAAAATAAAAATAAATAAAATGCAAAAATATTTACTACTCATTAAATATCTACATTCTATATCTAAACTAGCTTCTGCGCGCGACTTCGTCGGCGTAGACTCCGCTCCTATTGGTCTTAGCGTGATTATATATAGCCTATAGCCTTCCTCGATAAATGGGCTATCTAACACTGAAAGAATTTTTCAAATCGGACCAGTAGATCCTGAGATTAGCGCGTTCAAACAAACAAACAAACAAACAAACAAACAAACAAACAAACAATCAATCAATCAAACAAACAAACTCTTCAGCTTTATTATATTAGTATAGATTAACAAAATGTGGAAGTAAAGTCGAAGGTCAGAGCTTAATATCCGCGCTTATAACTATACCATGGCTATGATACAAATCAGACGATGTTGTTAGCCCTTACTTCTAAACTCTGTAAATATGTTGCGAGTTCATTTTACATTGCAATAACTGACCATATTATGAGTGACCACATCACATTAGCGGTTTTAGGAAAGCAAGTGAAGCAAGTGAATATGAATGTACGTGAAAACAAAATTGCAAAAATAATATGAATATTTAGGGAAGTTCCTTTCAAATTTCAATCGAAATTAAATTAATTTTTTACTAGCATACTTAATGGTGTAAGCACACAGCTAAAACTAAATCAATCAAAACTTTTACGTAACCAAAACGGTTTAAAAGTTTATACGCCTCCATCTCGTGATCTGACAATTAAAGACATCATGATGAATGGATCTCTCAAAAGATTCAGCGAAAGAAACGTGGAGTACTAGGAGAACATATCCCAGCAGTGGTCCATTTGCAGACTCTAACAGTATCATGTATTGTTAATTCCGAGTATTGTTTAAATGTGATATTTCGTTTAACTGTTCTTTGTCTATCGACCTCGGTTAAATCTTGCACGTCCGACCGCGTCTCTGATAACAACTCCTTTGATATAATATCAGCCACCTTGACACCAATAGCACCGGAAGAACAAACAATGGACTTCCTCTTCCTTTGTTTCGAACTGTCAATAACTTTCTTCGTGTAATGTGATAACAGATCAAAATCGTACAAATCTTAGCCTTGTACATATAAAAGTGTTAGCCAAAGAACGTAGTACAATTTATGAATTAAATTTAGCCGTACCAAAAGCCACTAAGCCGGTGAGTGTTTATTAAAATTCAATTCGCATATTGTCTCAACGTTTAAGCCCAATGTCAAATCTAAACAGTGTTTGACGCATGCGCCGCTATCGCGCAATCGAAATTGCGTTCTGTCACCTTTGCTAATAGTTCGTTTTCCTTTATCGGATTTTTGTATCGTTTTTGCACTCGCGTCTTTATTTGTGTTACTGGGTAAAGGGCAAACGTGCAAAGCTAAAACCTCTTTATGTAATGTGGTGCCGTTATGTGCCGGATCGATCGGCTAGTGTCACGGTTGGTAATCATTAGCTTTTTTTTATTAATTACGTTATGGATAACTGAGGTTGTCCTGATTGAGTGATGTCTTCGTGTAGACAATGCATTGTGTTATTTTATCTTCTTAAATTATTATTAAAAAAGTCGCTAATTAACATTGGAATTAATGATATTGTTACTAAATATTATAAATGCAAGCTTGTAATATTTATTGTTCGATCACGAATAAATGACAACGATTTCACCTTATAATATTATAAATTAATATAATCAGTTATATTGTAAATTAATATAACTGAGGTAGGGCACAGCAGGAAACTTCCTGCTCAAAGTATGGAGCAGCCCGACTGGGGTAGTACCTCGACCTCACAGAAGAACACAGCTAAATAATGCTGTTTTCAAACAGTATTGTGTTCCTGTTGGTGAGTAAGGTGACCAGAGCTCCTGGGGGGGATTGGAGATAGGGTCGGCAACGCGCTTGCGATGCTTCTGGTGTTGCAGGCGTCTATAGGCTACGGTCTTACGATCAGGTGAGCCGTACGCTTGTTAGCCAACCTAGTTACATAAAATAAATAAATATATGTCGGAAATCATCAGAAGTGGAAGAGGGCTGAGCTGGTTTAATTAATAATGTAAGGCATTCGATGAATTTACATCCCACTTCTGATGTCGGAATCATCAGAAGAAAGAGGTTCGGTTACACTAATTAATTACAATGTCTGGTAGCACAAAATATTTACACAGACTAATTATTAACGGGGTGGTGGCCGAATTACTCAACATACGATGAATTCACCGAGCTATTCACTACTATTCGCTACACAGCTATTTACTATCGCGTGGCAGAGGGACAAACTCAGAACAGTGCCCGGGACTTGCGACCCCGGGTGTAGGCTTAGGGAGGGCCCTCCTTACAATGCGCATTGGCGCTCACCGTCCACTGGCCGAGTTTCTCGCTGCGCCTTGTCCTTATACCAGGTAATCAGGTGAATCAATTCAGCTAGTAGCATCCCACTGGAAGGATCGGAGCTTAATCCACCACGCTGCTCTATTGCGGGTTGGCGGATATATTCACTGCTATGAGTAACAATCGCTATCAGTTGTACATGATATTAACCGGGACCGAAAGCTCTACGTGCTCTCCGAGGCACGCTCACCCACAAGGACAGACAACTAGAACGGAAAGAAATATTTCTACAAATACAAATATCGAACCCACAATCACCGTCGGGTGATAGTGCACCCACCACTATACCGGAGCGATGAGCTGAATGTTAAATTCATTTTTTAAAAGGTTCTTAGTATTAAGGAGTATTACATTGTTAAGCATATGTAAAAATGTCAAATGTCAAAAACCGTTACGTTTATACGTTGCAAAATTACATACAAGTTTACTTCACGTCTTTGTCTGTCAAAAATGTTTGCTTGTTGCTATTTTCTAAATTTTAAAAGTTCTGAATTAATAAATCAATTGCCCCTCAGCAGAATATTTAGCAAAAAAAATAAGGCTTAGATTTTTGTGTATTTTGTGTATTTGTGTTATTGTGTATAAAAAACTATTAAGGGGCCATCCATTAATTACGTCACACAAATTTCTCGATTTTTCGACCCCTCCCCCGTTCTTGTCACAGATGGTCACATTTATGAGACCCCCCCCTACCTAGTGTGACGTCATATATTGTGTAATTTAATAATTTTGCATGAGCAAACTGATGACAGTTTCGACATCCTTTTTATTTTCATTTTAATAAAAGTCAATTTGCCAATAAAACAAATAAAACTTTAATTTTTGAAGTAAGTTATTGATAGGTAGTTGAAATATCATGTTTTTGTACTTAAGTTTTGATATTATTATATTTGAAAATGTGACGTCACAAAATATTGGACCCCTCCCTCACCCTTGTCACACAATGTCACATTTCGTCGACCCCCTCCCCCCCTCTTAACGTGTGACGTAATTTATGGATGACCCCTAATTGTACGTACAATGAAAGAAAAAAGTGGTTAACTATTTGACGATATTATAATTTGTGTTCTTTTTTCTGTAGTCGAATGACAGACAACAAATTATTATTTGTGTTTGTAACATCCGTAATACATGTTACGAATTTTTCTTATTACACATTGACACCGTTGAAATCTAAATGACGTGAGATATGACATACAAAATTAAGTTAAGCGAAACTTTGGTCGTTTAAAATAAATTGGTATATTTTTTTTATGATAAGTAATGATTCCTTACCGTATTTATAGTAACACATTTTATGAATGGCTTTTAGTTAGTAACTTACTAAATGAATTAAATGTACTTTTGCGTGCGTCTCTTATATAAATTTGTTTATTGATTCCTTCATGCAACGGTAAAGCAAGAACTTGTTATTTTTATTACTAGCAATAATTCGATAACATTTACTGAAGTAGTTGAAATTTGTATAGCTCGACTGGTGAAATAACTCAATCTTACAGAAGATGAGATCAAAATAATAGGTACTACTCTCAAATGGTGTTGTGTTCCTGTGGTGAGTAAGTTAGCCAGAGTTTCTGGGTTGGCAACCCGTTGGCGATCCCTTTGATGCAGGCTACAGCAAACGCGCTTACTATTAGTTGAGACGTACTTGTTTGTTTGCTACTCTTGAAAGATAACAAAAAAACTCGAACGAAAAAGTCAAGTACAAATTAATACGAATATATCAGAATGAATATAATTATGGAATTATTGACACAATATACGGAACTCCAATAACAACAGTTTTAAAATGATAATTCTGATGTGTCAATTTGTTGAACCCTACTTTTCGAATATCCGCTTATCTTGTAGAATCGATGTTTCTTAATCCGGAAACCAATATTTTATATAAGTAATTTTATTTTAAAGGCTTAATGTAAAAATGGCACAATATTTATTAATGATAATACTTGTAAAGAATCAATTTGATAACAGAAAAATTGTATACAGATAATTGTTTTTTAAATTTTTGTAATAAAAAGATGTTGAGAACTGAGTGCCGAAACTTCTGCTGCGAACTCATGAGGGTTTTTGCCCATAATCGCCACACTGGGAAAACGGGTTGGTGACCGCAGGGCTGGCTTTGTCGGGGGGTCGGCAACAGGGTCGGCAACGCGCTTGCGATGCTTCTGGTTCTGGTGTTGCAGAGGTTTATAAGCTACGGTAATCGCTTACCATCAGGTGAGCTGTACGCTTGTTTGCAGACCTAGTTATATGAAATAAAAACTATATAGACCACCCCCTGCCCCTGTGAATGGTATTTCCTCCCATCCCTCCACCGGTCACGTAGTATGGATAAGTTCCCTAAACAAAAGCTTCAAAAAGTTTTGCTCACATTAGTCGTCATAAAATTCAAACAAGAAAAACTCAAGTAATAAAATGTTAATATTTCTTCTATCGTTAAATGATGATTAATCAATCTCGCACATTGTTTAATTAGAATATTTTTATTTTCTTGAATGTAAGTCTAAATATGCAGTGTTAAATAAATATATAAAATTATTACAGAGTAAATTTATTTCAACAACGTACATGTAATCTTATATCGTAGTAAAGTTAAGTTGTCTTGTCTGTATTCTCCCTTATCGAATCACGCAACGAGTGACATAACATTCCTTCCCGCTTCCGAGACCGCCATATTGCGTCATTTGTTGCAAAACTCGCACGAATTACAAATTTGTACAGATCATTAATATAATTGATTCTAGTCCGTTAAAAAAAGTGAACTAAAAAAAGTGGAGTAAAACAGTTATAAATATTAAAATGTATTTTAAAATAATTAAAATTTTATTAGTGATAGCGTTTCCATTCAACAACAAATAAATAAATTAAAAAATTTTTAGATCCATATTAGTCTTAGTTTTATTGCTAGAACATTGCAAAGTTTTATGATATTATATATAATGAAGATATTATAGTATGGCACGTTGCAGTTTATAGAATACTACAATTGTCAAGAAACAATAATTCTAAATAATTGATCAACGCTCCTTTACCATTGTGACACTGTAAAATAAAAATTGGGTCCAAAGAAGCCTTTAGTATAGAAAAAGGATACAAATTTTAAGGACACGACTGACTACCATTAGGTAATCAATACACTCATAACCATTCCATCATCTTTTTCCTGAAATACTCATCATATAGACTATAAATACCTAAATGGTTTTGACATAACACCTCAATGCATTTCTATATATGGAACATAATAAAAGGCGTTTAATAAACGAAAATATGAAACTTGTTCGTACGCCCGTATTTGGTATCGGAAGTCCGGTAACAATACTATAGATACATCAGTCAATATCGAACCCATGACCTTTGGCTTCAGACTGCAATAGTGGGTTGAGTGAATTAAATTTAATCGTCTTTGAGCGTGTTTTGAAATGTGTCTCGATTTATAGTTGGACTGAATATCGATATAATGATGTAATATCGACAGGCAAAGGGACGATTGTTCGTTTTAATGATTATCCAAATGCATCACAATTATTATAAAGTAAAATTTAAAATAGTCTTGTGTACAGTAGTCAAATAATTGATACTTAGTCTATGAACAGAACGGTGCCATAGAACACCAACATCTTATGACTTTCTACTCTAAGGATTATCCTTGTCTTCCTATTTGTCGATTTATTTTATTACACACTAGCCGACCCGTGCCCACTTCGTTGGGCGTTAATTATCTTTTTTAAAATGCAAAAATAGTTTTGAAGAAAACTTTTGACCAAAACTACGTCCGGAGTACCGATAAAGTAAAACAGAAAGTAAAGAGAAAATATATAAAATAAAAAATAAACGGCAGCGGGCGCCTACAGCGATGAATAAAATCGTAATAATATCGTGTATTTATTATTTTAAATTACAGAACCAAATAACATACTATAAAGAACAAATTTTAAACCACTTAAATAAATAATATGTTGCTCCAACGCCATCTATCAAAAAGCGTAAAAACTTCGTCATCGATAGATTCAAATAGACAGTAAATAAAATAGAGTATTAAATAGTTAAATCTAACAGCGATAGATGGCGTTCGTTTCTTTGTCATTTTCATAATATATTTTAATATTTTTCTTTTTTACTGAATTTTTTTGTACAATTACAATAAAATATAGCCTATGTCACTCCTGAATAGTGTAGCCTCTCACTATTTTCAGCAAATCAGATAAATATAAATGTTTTAAAATCACCAATTAATTTCTAAGGCAAATAATAATGCTTGATTAGATTGAATTGTTGACACGGCACGTCAGAGGACGCAGGTTCAAATCCTGGTGATTTAAAATATTTATATATTTTTATCTTTTTCCTTTTATCTTGTCACTCCTGAATAGTGTAGCTTTCTGTTAGTGAAAGAATTTTCATGATCGGATCAGTATTTGCGAAGATTACCCCGTATATACAAAGTTATAAACTTTACCTCTTTATAATATTAGTATAGATTTCCGAATAAAACCTTTTTAGTTCCTTAATCTAATTTATGTAAAAAAGTTTACGATTCGAACTAAATATTTTTAATGTAAATCGTGCCTCAAAATTCTTAAAAATAATTAAAAAAAATAAAAATTAATTTGAAAAAAATAAAAATAATTTGAAACAAAAGTTTCAATAAAAATTTCATAATGAAAGTTTCAAGTTTCAGTTTCTTGTATTGGTCTAAGATCCGAGAAGGTAAATCTTCCCTCATCTGTTAATTAGATAAAACAATTTTTTATAGGCAGATTTCAATATTGTGAATTTATAAAAAAAACCTCTGCCACCCTACGCCTGCTACAATTGATAATACTTAATTAGTTAATCAGTATTTTTTTATGATCTTTTCCCTCTCATGTTAATTACATGTCGTAAGCTAAAACCGGCAATATTTTATATTATATACCTTACTGTAGTAGGCACCCATCTCTATGATTGCTATACTTACCTGCAGCCAGGTCAGAAAAGGTAGATAAATGTAGATTATTACCCTCACATGTTAATTAAAAAATCCAAGTACAATAATAAACGGCGGCGAATTCTAAACATAATAATGTTTGGCTGCCGTATTAAAAGCTGATGCAGCCAAAGATAAATATGGTGTAAGATCCGAGATAGCTAAATATTCCCTCATCTTTTAATTAGATGAAAAAAATTTTTTTAGGCTGATTTCAATATTGTGAATGTATAAAAACAACTTCTGCCACCCTAAGCCTGCTACAATTAATAATACTTAATTAGTTAATCAGTATTTTTTTATGATCTTTTCTCTCTCATGTTAATTACATGTCGTAAGCTAAAACCGGCAATATTTTATATTATATACCTTACTGTAGTAGGCACCCATATCTATGATTGCTATACTTACCTGCAGCCAGGTCAGAAAAGGTAGATAAATGTAGATTATTACCCTCACATGTTAATTAAAAAATCGAAGTGCAATAATAAACGGCGTCGAATTCTAAACATAATAATGATTGGCTGCCGTATTAAAAGCTGGTGCAGCCAAAAATAAATGGTAAAAAGATACAATTTACGATGACTATGGGAACTCATTGCGAAGAATGAGACCGAATAATACTAATTCCTTCAACGAAAAGAGACAGCTTAAAATTCATGCGCGCGCATCACAGGCTCATTTAAACATACTAGAAAATTCGCAAATTCGAAATTACGAAAATTTAAGAAAAATGTATACTAGAATAGAAAGAGAGAAGATGAGAATTGGAGTAAGTATAAGAAAGATAAAGACAAAAAAATTGCTCCAAATTATTAAGATTTTTTTAATTTACGGAATACCTAATGTGCAATATTAAAAAATATATAATGCTTTTGAGTTACCCTTACCGTGAAATTTTCTTGATGGTTCAATTATTAATTTTTTTTATATAGGTAGTTCTTTAATTATAATTCTGATACGGTAAAATTATTTTTTTTAAAACAAACAAAATATTTGTTTTATTTATTATTATACATACCATTATTATAAACATATTACAAACAGAAAATTAGTGAAATCAAATTTTGTTGGAAATAAGTGTAAGGCGAAAATCAATTATTATTTTAGTCCAGTATCCCTAGTACATTTTTTTCACCTGATTAGAATCAAGCTAATTTTCCGGGAGTAGCTTCATTTTGATGAGACGAACAAAAAATTCCGCTACGAAAACTCTTGATTGTGGTAGGTAATGGAGTTAGCAGGAGATAGAGTGACCGGAGAGTGAGAGGAGCAGCAGTGACCGTAGGACCGGGATAACGTACCACGCAATTTATAGGACAATATTACCATTAAATTATATAAATATTAACTAACTAAAAGAAAAAAAATCAGCTGGTTAGTAATAATTTGTGATGACCTTACGAGGCCTTGACCTACCACAATCGAGAGTTTTCGTAGAGGAATTTTTTGTTCGTCTCATCAAAATTAATCTACTCCCGGAAAATTAGCTTCATACTAATTAGGTTTTTTTTTTATGTAACTAGGTTGGCAAACAAGCATACGGCTCACTTGATGGTAAGACCGTAGCCTATAGACGCCTGCAACACCAGAAGCATCACAAGCGCGTTGCCGACCCTATCCCAAATCCAATACTGCTTGAAAACAGTATTATTTAGCTGTGGTCTTCTGTAAGGTCGAGGTACTACCCCAGTCGAGCTGCTCCATATTTTGAGCAGGAAATTTCCTGCTGTGCCCTACCTCAGTTGAAAAAAATGTACTACGGATTTCGAAAATTTCGAAATTTCGAATTTTCTAGTATGTTTAAATGAGCCTGTGATGCGCGCGCATGAATTTTACGCTGTCTCTTTTCGTTGAAGGAATTAGTATTATTCTGTCTTACTCTTCGCAATGAGCTCCCATAGTCATCATAAATTTTTTCTTTTTACTATTTATCTTTGGCTGCATCAGCTTTTAATACGGCAGCCAAACATTATTATGTTTAGAATTCGCCGCCGTTTATTATTGTACTTGGATTTTTTAATTAACATGTGAGGGTAATAATCTACATTTATCTACCTTTTCTGACCTGGCTGCAGGTAAGTATAGCAATCATAGAGATGGGTGCCTACTACAGTAAGCTATATAATATAAAATATTGCCGGTTTTAGCTTACTGCATGTAATTAACATGAGAGGGAAAAGATCATAAAAAAATACTGATTAACTAATTAAGTATTATCAATTGTAGCAGGCGTAGGGTGGCAGAGGTTTTTTTTATAAATTCACAATATTGAAATCTGCCTATAAAAAATTGTTTCATCTAATTAACAGATGAAGGGAAGATTTTGTTATATTCCGGATCTTAGACCATATTCATTATTATCGTCAGCATATACCTTCGTATTGTTCTAAAGACAATAAAAAAATATAATTCGTCCGTTTATACAAATATTTGTGGACAATGACTAACACTTTATTGTCAATTTTATTGACAAGACTGCCCTTTGATGAATATTTCCATAAAAGTAAAAAAAATAAAAAAAAATCGTCCAAGTGCGACTCTGACTGGCGCACGAATGGTTCCGTACCATTGACTAGGTAAACAACAGTAGGTAAATTGTTTTTAATATGGGGCAAAAAGTCACTTTTGTTGTATGAGCCCCCTAAATATTTTTTTTTAATTTTATTATTTATTCTTATTAAAGTAAATATACAATTAAGTATTTTATGAATATTTCAAGTGCCTACCTGTTACCATTTATTGATATCGAGCAAAAGGGGCAAAAAAATCGAGTTTGTTGTATGGGAGCCCCCCTTAAATATTTATTTTATTTTGTTTTTAATATTATTTTGTTGTTATAGCGGCAACAGAAATACATAATTTGTGAAATTTTCAACTGTATAGCTATCGCCGTTCTTAAAACACAGCCTGGTGACAGACGGAGAAATGGACGCACGCACGGACAGACAACGAAGTCTTAGTAATAGGGTTCCGTTTTTACCTTGTGGGTACGGAACCCTAAAAAGAATTATTCGCATAATATTATGTTATTGTAATTTTATTTCTCCTAAGACCGGTCACTTGTTTATCGTAAATTTATTGCGCACGTACAAAAATAAAACGACAATGGTAATGTTGTCATAATTTTATTGTTGTGTTAAAACACAAGCTGTGTTGTTGTCGCTTCCTACTTCGTTATTTTATTAATAAGTCGATATTAACTTCAATAATGATGAATACATTAATGTCGTGACGTGCTTTGCAACATCTTCCTGTCCATATTTGCGACGTTGTGAAATTGCAATGTTTTTTTTCATAAGGTTTTTTTATACGACTAGGTCCGTTTTACCGTAGGCTATAGATACCTACTAACATTTCTTGCAAAAATCTGTCAAGATCTAGATCATTCTGTTTTTTGTGTTTTTTTGTGAGCTTTTCAGGACAAAATTTGTACAAAAGGAATCAAAAAATAAATAAAAATGTATATTCACGAATAAATTATGGCGATATGAACTCCGCCGGGTCAGCTAGGTTTTTGTATAAACATCGCTTCAGCCTGTAATATCCAACTGCTGGACGTAGGCATTTTTCCCCATTTAGGAAAAATACTAACAATAGAAAAAAATGTATTACAAAAAAAACGAGTGTGCGTTAGACCACAAGACTGAAGTAAAACTTACGAAACGTAACTCTCTCTTTCTATCTTCACTAACTTATATCTCCTATCCTCTCAATTTCCGTTTGCCTCGCCCAATCACACTTTTCGTAACGCTATCAATACGCAATCACCAGATTACTCCCCAAGTCAAGCGTGCGTAAAGAAGTTTTACTTCGAAAGCTGTGAAAAAGTACTAACAACGTATTTTATTTAAATATATTTCGGTGCACCTAAGTAAAAAAAAAACAAAACAAAACAAACTAATAATAAATTTATATATAGATTCCGTAACAAATCTTACCCCGGTCACTCATCTATTCACTCACTGTGCTCAAAATTACTTAACCTATGTAACTAGAGCTCAAAAAGTGTAACGCGAATTAAAATAAACTCATTAAGACGGCTCCCACAACCGGTTCTAATTGCATAATAATTTTAATACGGGTTACGTCCATGACACCGCGGCTGTGGTGAAAACGAAAGTAATTTATATAGAAAACGAAAGCGTTCGTATCGTAGAGCAGCACTGTGCTGGACTGTACTACAATAAAAACTGCAATGCTTTTATTAATATATGACCTAAATGCTTATTGAAAATAGACAGTTATTATAAGACAATGTGTTTTTTTTTGGTTTTTTAATCTATGTAAATGAAAAAAGTCGACGAAATATACGCACTCAACTTCAGAGACTACACCAATATGGATAATTCTTTTTTTTTGTTTTAAAATTTGTATAATAGAAAAAAAAGCGAAATTTTTGAATGAATAAATAATATAAACTAACACTATAACTTATAATAAAATTTCTAAATTATTTGGTAAAAAAGTAACATAGGCTATAACATATCAAGATACGAATATAAGTCAACCCTTAAAAAAGATACTATTATCAAAATCTAGGCGCTATATAATTACATATTTTATTCTATAAATCACCTTTGAGAGATCAACAACAGGAGCAAAGTCCGCCAGATGGTAAGCGGAACATGCGCGTTGCTAACCCTATACCCGACCTTCTCCCGGAGCTACGGATACCTCACTCATCACAGGAACACAACACAACTTGAGACCTACGTTATTTGGATGTGGTCGAAAATGTTTTTTATTATCATATCAAAATTTTCGACCCAGCGGGATTCGAACCCGCACCTTCCCGACAATCCGTGTCCGGTGCTCTAGCCGTTAAGCTATGGGCCTATACTCCGCGGAATCGAAAATCTTGATATGATTTTATTCGGTTTTAAGGTGAATAGTGAAGTACTGTAAAGGTCTCGCTATAGATGGCACCACGGTTGCTTAAAACCGAATAAAATCATATCAAGATTTTAGAAGCACCGGACACGGATTGTCGGGAAGGTGCGGGTTCGAATCCCGCTGGGTCGAAAATTTTGATATGATAATAAAAAACATTTTCGAATTTCCTCATGTGTGGGTAACACAAAAAATAAAAATAATACGAATTAAAAATAGCTTAGTGTCGTCTCTTGTCAAAAGATTTTCATTGTAATATGAAACTTTGAATAGTGAAGTACTGTAAAGGTCTCGCTATAGATGGCACCACGGTTGCTTAAAACCGAATAAAATCATATCAAGATTTTCGATTCCGCGGAGTATAGGCCCATAGCTTAACGGCTAGAGCACCGGACACGGATTGTCGGGAAGGTGCGGGTTCGAATCCTGCTGGGTCGAAAATTTTGATATGATAATAAAAAACATTTTCGAATTTCCTCATGTGTGGGTAACACAAAAAATAAAAATAATACGAATTGGATGTGGTCTTCTGTAAGATTGAGGACTTCCCCAATCAGGCTGCTCCAAACTTTGACCAAGACATTTCATGCTGTGCTCTACGTCAATAAAATTGAGTACTCCTGATGTTACGTAGCCTCATACAATGCTTCAGTAGCATCACATCTTTGAATTGTTCCGAATGACATTTGAACTGGAACTGATTCATCGATCTTCGGGGCATTTCAATTATTTTTATATAAGTAACTTTCTATTGTTTATTGTTTATCTATACTAATATATAAAGCTGAAGAGTTTGTTTGTTTGTTTGTTTGAACGCGGTAATCTCTGGAATTACTGGGCCGATTTGAAAAATTCTTTCAGTGTTAGATAGCCCATTTATCGAGGAAGGCTATAGGCTATGTGTCATCACGCTAAGACCAATAGGAGCTAAGTCCACGCCGACGAAGTCGCGCGCAGAAGCTAGTAAATAATAATATGCATCCACTATGCATCTTATTGAAGATTGTAAGGATTTGTTCATAAGGGTAATAAATTTTTAAGCCGTGATTTATCAAAACAAAAAATTTAAAAGCAATATTTTATTAGATTACATTTTGAATTCTTATGGTAATTCTTTTTGTGCACTTCCCTATCCTCTTTTACTGTGCCATTTTCTATATATACCCAAAGATTGTCTCGAAGAAATATTTCATCTGGCTATAACACCGCCTTGGTATATCTTTCTTTGTTATAATTATAAATATTACTTCTTTTTTCAGTTATGTGGAAAAAAATATAAGATCATATAAACAAAAACCAAATTGTTGTAAATTATTTGAATAATCTTTTCAAGTAATACTTAAGTATAAAATCACACAGCTTTTTTTTCTCCTCCTTCACTTTTATTGCGCGTTCACTTTTTTTTAATAAAAAGTACATAATGACGTACAAGGCTATTTTACTTTCAGTCCTAAGTTCAAGATTTAATTAATTGAATACTTCTCAATAATACAATCACCAACACAAAAATACTTAAACTTAAAGTGACCTCATTAGCAGTTAAACTTTGTCTTAAACTAGGTTTACTTCGTTTCAGAAGTTTGTAGATGATGTCATAACTAATGAAATTTATTTAAATATTCAATTTAACAACCGGACGTAAATAGCGTTTTCAGACCAAGAATAACTAACCTACATTAAGAAATAATAACAATAAAAATTATGCGTTTTTTTGGTATGTGCACGACCACGTGTTAGACTTAATAAATATTAATGATTTATTATAATATGAATGTTTTACTCTAAATAACTTTGCTATTTTAAGGTCTAATTAATTTGTTTGCTGTCTATAATATAAATTTGTGCAATAAACAAAGAATTTGATTTTTTTTTCTTAGTGTTACTCGTATAAAAGTTTTTCATTTACTTCCATGATTAAGAATTTCTAAATTCAATTTCTAGAAAATTCGTCAATTCGTCCTTCCCTGTCTTTTTGCCGTTGCATCCGGTTTAAAATCACAACAATTCTAAAGAAGTTTCACTTCAAAAACACAGATAAGAAAAATTTATTTATTATGATTGCAGTCTTACAATTTTACAGAATGAGCTGTCAAAATGTCAGTTAGCGAACGAACATCATAATTTCGTTTTTGATTAAAATTATACTTGACATAATAATGATGCTTCGAGAAAGGCTTTATAAAGACTTTATTAATCTGTATCATCAAAATGGAAAATTGCTACACTACTCTATGTCTTTTTTTAGCAGACGAACATGTGTCGTCTGCTAAAAAAAGACATAGACAATTGGCTTGTTTAATGGGGATGACTCATTAAGCTCTACGTTTATTGTATATTTTTTTATTTCTATATTTTTTTATTTATATATTTTTTTATTTCTATATTTCTAGGTTTTTATGGCTTTTCTTGAAACAGCGATGGAGCTTATTAGTATTATACAAAGTTTCATAGCAGAGCAGTAATCTTAAATGTCGAACTTCGTCGTCATAAAATACGATTAAAGAAAACAAAACCTTAATAATTAATTGCCAGTCTACAAAAATAAAATATCGCTGCAACAGATTATGATATACATAGATAGTACTGGATACTAGAAAAATTGTCATTGATTTTTTAGTGAAATAAATTAAATATACCGACTACAAAAACAACAAAATAAAAAAAAATCGCTAATAATTGAGTTGCTAAGCGCAAAACTTGTAAACGGCTTATCAGTTCGGCTACTTTTTCTTTTTTAAAGTTTTCTAGTAGTTGATAAACATATAAATATTAAAATATATATTATAGATTAGAAATATATATATATTATAAATTAGAAAATTTCAGAAAACTTATCATATAAATTCCACGCGTTTGACATTTCGCAAGACAGGAAAACGTCCTTAGAAGTCAGCTACAAATAATTGTTAAAATTTTTAAATATGTTTCTGCTACAAATAAAATATAATTATATTTGTCGTTTACAATATTTGTGATTTGTGAAATGTGCAAATTCAAATACCAAAGCCAACTTAACCGTTACCTGCGCGTGCGCATATACCTAATACACATTGCAAACGTTTTAACATTCTTGAGCTAAAATGTATTGAAGTACTTAGTTTATTACTTAGTATTCGCATAACTCTGAGTAGTATCTATAGGTGCTAATATATAAACATACAGTGTTTATATGTTTGTTTATATGAAGGACTTAATCAAATCAAGACAAGCACTAACCAAATTGATCAAATCGACAATTTAGTTTCTGTAATCCAAATTTGACTTCAATAAAAATATTATTACAAGTACCTACTGTATTTCCTTATAAGTATAAACCTACAAATTGGATTCAATTTTTCTGTTACCCTTTCGATCACGTTCACGATTCAGCCTATATATAGAATGACTGCTGGGCAGCAGTAGGATTTTATGTTATAAGTATGGTCTTTTTTCATGTACAAGGAGGACTTTTCCTACATGAAGAAATCTCAGGATGGATCTTACCCTTGTTACGTCCGCCTGACGGTGGGGTAACAATAAAAACACAAATAATAATAATTATAAAAGATTAATATTATAAAAGATTTAAAAAAATAATATATAAAAAAACAATCTCAAAATGAGAATTAAATAATTATAATAAAATAATTCACTACTGTCTCTAGTTAAATTAAAGTACTCTCAGGGTATAGGTTCTAAGCACAGGAAGGTTCCTTTGGCACTTTTTACAATTAACCGACGTGCACTGGGGACTTATCTTATTGCGGTCCGATCCGGTGACGCGTGGCACAGTTACGGCCGCCCGATGAAGACGAGAACACGGGGTGTGTAGCGGGTCCCGGTGGCCTTGCAGAAGGACCCTCCGGCGCAGCGGTCAGCTGGAGACGGCGGCCACAGTGTCTGTTCCCACCCTTACGGTGGAGTGCAAGGTCGGACTTTGTACCGTTGGGTAAAGTGCAGGCGTCGATTTTGAACCCGTAGCGTGAAGTGCAGGTTTCAACCCGTAGGGTGAAATGCAGGTCTTGGCTTTCGACCCGAAGGGTGAAGTACAGGTTTGACCCCGTAGGGTGAACCCCCAGTTCTCTGGAACGCGTCGAGAGAACACTTGAAGCGCGAAAGATCCGACCCCCAGGCACTAGGTGAAACTAGGAGTGGGCGTCGGCGTCTTTATTGGGTAATTTTATTTAAATAATTTAATTTTTATTTTTTTTATAAAAATAATAATAATAATTCTTTTTATAAAAAAAAATTATTTAAATAAAATTACCCAACCCAGAATCGAACCCCAACTATTGTATGCCGGACGTTCACCATTCCATTAAGCAAATATAGAAAAAAAAACTAGCAAAAGCAAATGAAGCAATAATTTTATAAATTTTTAATTTGCAGGTACTTCGAGAATTCTCGTTAATTTAGCAAATACTTTTAAGAAAAAAAAAATGTTTATCGTTATGCCTCTTATGCTTTATGTATCCTTATCCCTAATTTAGATTTTTTATAAGAGACATAATTATGTGTCCCATCGACCTCAATAAAATATTACACAACTGTGGTACTTTCTCATAAATTATTATAATTTTTAATTAAACATTAAAAAAAACTAGATGTTATTTATATCTTGTGGTGTTTGACGAATTTTCTATAATTGGTTTGAAGGAAGTTGTTTTTATGTGGTGTGGTTATGGTCTTGTACAAGAAAACCTGTGTAGGTATATCCGGTCTTAGAAACTTTTTGTGTAAGCTGCATAGGGTTGTCTATACTTAAGGTGCACATATTAATTCTGTGTATCTTAAATTGAAAATAGTAAAACTACTAAAAAATGGTATTAAAAATTAAACGAAACCGAAACAAAATGTACTACATATTGTTTATATTACAATTGTTTTACGCTATCAATTACGCCGTAAATTCAAATTAGTGGAGGTATTCCAATTTGGTTCTAATCTTTTTTTTAAAAGCTTTTATTTAATTTGCAATGTTTGTATCTAATGTATGTATGTATGTGTATATATGTTGGGGTGGAATCTTGCAACCCAATTTTGAAGTATGCCTATATTCCATTCCAGATACCACTATATATTTCTTAAAAACTTAATATATATTCATTATTTTATAGAAAGTCCCCCCTGGTCACGCTACAAAGCACGAGTGCGTTTTTGTGCTTCGTGACTCAGTCATCGAAGCCTTCACATTGTGAAAGGCTCTTTTGAATATTACCTAAATAGCTGGTCGCATTATTATACTGTCAAAATGTATATTTTATGCCTATTAAATATTTTTGTTGCAAATTCAAAGGTTTTGTAAAATATGCCTAACCTTTTGTGTAGCCTTAACTCACAATTAGATATAATTATGTAATAAAAATATTTTACTGAACCTAAATAGCTCATTAAATTTTACTTAAAATATGATTATTCGCATTTACCTACATGTATTTTCATATTTCTTACACCAAGAGAAGCATATAAATACGATAATAAATAGGACTTTCTAAAGAACTATCGTTTTATCCATACCCATAAAGCTCTATGTCTATCTATATGGAAGCAATAATCCTCTCAGAGCGACAAGGAATTAAACCCGTTACTGCCAGCTTTAATAGAATTTTCGTCACCGCTCCTTTATATCCTTATTAACTTAGTGACATTAAATTTTACAAAATAATAAATTTATTTTTAAGCTATTTCTAAATACCTAGATATACCTATATAAAAATATAATATATAGAACTCGGTTATAAGGTCAGCATGCTTAAATATTGTCACAAGACAAATGGATTTATGAATGGTAATCCCAAAACACATAAATCTTAATATGCCATAATGCAAAAATAATGATAACATAATAACCGATAGACGAAATTTTCTCACCGACGCGTTACGACACGAACCGGTGGGTTTCTGGAGCAAGGTCGTGTAAAGATGGCCGCCAACTTAAGATGGAAGCACATCGAATGTCAGACGAGAAGCATTCGCGCCAATTTTGCTGTCAATATTTTTCTTTTTTTTTAATAAATCAACTCCAATTGAAAATAATAATTAGCCAAGCTGAAGTTACATTTTTTTTGCAGCGATGCTAAAGTTTTGTAATATTGCAAGGCTGTCAGTAGAATGGCGGACGTTCAAATTATTGGGTTTGTGTGAAAATATTAAACTTTATCGATACGTTTTTAATAGGAAACGGCGGAATATTTAGCATTCTTTACATAAAAATAGTTTAACGTTCAGTCATCAACATGGTACTGGTAGCGAACTTGACATTAAATGTGAGCTAGTTTTATGTTACGTAATTATTCATATGGAATCCTTCAAAATAATATGTTTACAAAAATATCGTTAAATTAATAAAAAAAATAACAACAAAAATGCACTTGTTTTTTTTGTAACATCATTTATTGAATCACTGCAATCTTTTATATCAAGGAAATTTCATTGTCAAATCCTTAGTGAATACAATAATTTAATATTACAGTATAAATTCGAAGATTGCATGCTTTTAAAGAAATTTCGAAATATAATAATTAAAAACAGTAGCGACGTTAGGGTAGGTCGCGGTAGGGCGAACGCCCAGGTCACTGGATATAAGAGGGCGCCACTGGCTCTGAATCTGATAGGTAGGTAGATCAGATAACTGTTGTGTATCTGTGTGTCAGATAACTGTACTGTTTTGTCAGATAAATGAATCCTGGATATACTTTCCAAAAGTTGTGCTACTATTAAAGATGCTATTATTATATATTTTACAGAACAGCTTTTTTTGGTTGCCGTAAAAATCTCGCCTAGGGCGCCGATAGTACTAAAACCGGAAAAAATTAAATTCACGAAAAAATAAAAAAAATATTTGACGTTAGCGCAGCGGTCTTTAGCACTAGCTGTTGCGCAAACACATGACAAACATTTGTATTGGCCATGTAGATATTTTTCGTGGTCTGGGCATTTGTTTTTGTGTATTGTGTGTTTCCGGCCCCCGACACAGGAGAAAATCCAACGCAACCAAAGTAGTGATTTTATTAGATAGTAAGCAATTATGACTTTTTAAACTTAACGTTAATAAATATAATTATTTCTGCAATCCTGTACCTATTTGTTCTAATGTGATTCTGCACTCAAAGTACAGAAACGGCTAATATATTATCTACTAGTGACAGATATTGTTTCTTTCTTTAGTAATAAATTGTAATTGATCATTTACATACGTAACATGTAAAAAAAATCATAATTATATTAAATCCGCGTAAAAATAAATTGTATAAAAGAATGCCTAGTTTAATTTTATCTAAATAACTGTAGTTGCGAAGGAAAAATATTAACATTGTTGCTACCATTCCACGCGGACATGATTTGTTCTGTAATTATCTGTAAATGTTTAAATATGTTGCACTACGATATTGTTATTATTAATTTCTATGGAAAGAATGTATAGACCAATAAATTCCATATTACATTTTTTTTAACAAATAAAAACTGACATATGTGAAAAGATAAGCAATAAAACGATTGTATTATGTATAATAATGTCACTTTTAAGTTGTATGTAATCGATATGTTAACTATAATAATACATACATACATACATATAAATCACGCCTCTTTCCCGTAGAGGTAGGCAGAGACCACTTCTTTCCACTTGCTACGATCCTTACATACTCGTTTCGCTTCGTCCACTTTCATTATTCCTTTCATACATGCTCTTCGGTTTAGTGTACTCTTGACCTGGCCTTTTTTCAAGACGTCACTGATTTGGTCTTGAAATGTCCGCCTAGGTCTACCCCTTCCAACACTTCCACTCACACTCGCCTTATACACTTTTTTCGTCAATCGCTCTTCACTCATTCTCTCGACATGGCCGAACCATCTCAGCATCCCTTTCTCAATTTTTGTCACTACATCTTCTTTCAGACCACAACGTTTCCTTATCTCACTATTTCTTATCCTGTCACTCAGTTTAACTCCTATCATACTTCTTAACGCTCTCATCTCAACTGCATTTATTCTGCTTTCATGTTTCTTCTGCCATACCCAACTTTTACTTTCATATTACATGAGTGTCGGAACCAACACCCCCCTATGCACAGCCAAACGAGCCTTGTTAGACACCTTTCGACTGCTGATAAAGGAGTGCAAAGCTCCATTCACCATGTTTCCTGCATTCACTCTTCTTTCAATATCACTCTCACACTTTCCATCTCTTGTAAACTTTGAACCCAGATATACAAACTCATTCACCTGTTCTATTTGTTCACCGCCAATCACGATATTGCAATCTGTCACTGCCTCATCTCTTTCAAACACCATCACTTTCGTCTTCTTTACATTCATCTTCATTCCCTTTCTAACAAAAGCTCTATTCATAGCAGTTACCATCTCCTGTAACTCCTCGGCCGAGGACGCAAGTAATACTTGGTCATCAGCATAGAGAAGACATTTGACGAGTAACTCATTCATTCTCAACCCATTTTCATTCTATAATAATAAATTACATTTTTTTAGTTTAAGTATAAAAAAGCTATAGATCTGATATATAAAGCCATCGGGATTTTTTACGAAAGTCAGTACGCAATATTAAACAATAAAAAGGTTTTATTGCAATTTTAAAATTTTAAGCTGTACTGTTAATAATTTAACAACTTATAAATAATATATTATCAAGATAAAAAATAAGATCTTAAATATAAATCCAACAAGGCCTTCTTACGAGAGACTGTTCAAAATATTTAAACAATAAAACAAAACGTAACAATTTAATGTATAAAAACCGTTTATTGTTCAATAGCAACAAAATAATGATTTATTTTAACTTTCGTTTCGGCAAACGGATTAATTTATTAACACCAAGGTCTTTTTTAAAGAAACTATCGACTACAATGTTTCAATTACGCGAAGTTTTGTTATAATGCAATTTTAATCGCATTTTATTATTTTACGATCGGTTATAAATTTATTTTTATTTCCCTTTTCCTTTCCTATATTAAATTTTTGTTTCGTGAATTATAACAATACGATAAGTTTGTTTTGATTTGTGCTGGTAATGTGTAAACAACAAGAATACTTAACCGAATTCAATCAACATCATTGCCTTAAAAAGCTTTTAAATGTCCCATATCTGGACAAACTATTGCTGGTTGACAGATAATTTCCCAATACACATATTATAAAACAAAGTCGCTTCCCACTGTCTGTCTGTCTGTATGTATGCTTAGATCTTAAAAACTACGCAACGGATTTTGATGCAGTTTTTTTTTAATAGATAGAGTGATTCAAGGGGAAGGTTTATATGTATAAAAGCATAATATAGTAGAGAAACAGTGATCATTTTTACAACCGTGCGAAGCCGGGGCGGGTCGCTAGTACTGAATAATTATAGCTTTACTTGCACTCCGAGACCCCACACACCGAGAGACACCCAGACCGGAAATAAATATTTATACAAGTACGAATATCTGTCAAACGCATTGATTGATGGGTTTAATGGCTTTCAGTTGTGCCAGTTAAGTACGCTTACTCTGTCTACGAGTACGATTGATTCCGCAAATGTCACGTAAACAACGGTTGAGATTACAGTTTCAATTAAAATTTGAAAACAGGAAAAATAACCAGACTTTCCTTGTTAAACCTTAACCTAAAACGACACAAACATTTTATCCTAAACTAAAACTACAGCAACTAGTAACTAAACTATTACTAGCTAATTGTACTTGTTAAATGCGTGTAGCGACTCAAGCTATAAAAAGTCATGGTAATGTGTCGCCTAAGTCCGGTGAAAATATTCGCATACCCACGCGAAAATCTTTACCCAACGCCGCTGTGACAAATTAATGTCGTAACACATAATAATATTACGTTAGAATTCGTTCGTTTGTACGTTCTAAGAATAACGTGTTGGATGTAGAAGGTTATCTTTTAGTTGTTATTTAAATAAAAGAAAAATGATTTCTTTTTTCGAAATAGTATGAAAAATATAGATGCAATCATTTTATATAATACTAGCAGCACGCCCCGGCTTCGCTCGGGTAAAATAATTGTTTTGTGTACTTTTTTGTAGATCTTTTTTAGTACTATAATTTAGTCTTACATCATTTTGTCTTATCTTTAACCATTTAAGTAGCGCACGCGAAGGAATGAAATATTTGAGACGATTTTTTACACCTTGGTGAACATAACCTGTTTTTTTTGCACATGTCTAATTTAAAAAAAAATAATATATAGCCTATGTTACTTCCTAACAATGTAGCTTTCTATTAGTGAAAAAATCATTAAAATCGGTCTAGTACTTTTGAAGCCTATTCAATACAAACACATTTTGTTTACTATTATTATTTACTTGAGATTATTTCCAGGAATATTCTTGAATGTAATGTGTATTTTTTTGCTTTGTTTCATCGCAAATCATAAGAAGATATGTTAATACTATTAACATATCTCTTCACTTCAAGTTATTTTAATATTAAGATTACACTAAAATTAAAGATTTTTTTGCAGTGTTAAAATTTTAAAATGTACAGTGAATTAAAAATATTAAAAAGTAATTAATGTCAGCGTGATGTTTTTATTAATGATTGTGTAGATTCGCGTAAACACACTCAAGATCATCATTATTTTGTTGTAGCTGTTAAGAATCTTATGTCAACAAAGCCAGCACTCACTGCCTATAAGCAATGATTTGTCAAAAAATTAACAACACGCACATTGTATACTTGAAACCTAAATCATTTCTCATTACCTTCCCAACTTCCTGTGGCACAAAAACCATCGACTTCTCATAATTTGTCACGATAATAATTAAGGTCATAACAATTTCCTAGATCTCTAGGCATTGTCTATTATATTCGGTTCCTTTACACGGGGTCACATAATTATAATGTGCTTTAACGATATTCGTCTCTATATTTAAGTTATAAGGTCTAAAATCTGTCTCAATGTGCCAAACCTTACCCAGGTTAGGTAACCTGGTTTCCTGTTCGAACTAGAATTACGTTACATTGATTTGATTCAGATATTCTTGGCGTGCAAATAAGAAAGTACGCTTACGTAAGGCATTGTCTTGTGCCATTATTAATGCGACTTATCTTAAGTTTACACAGAATTTATAAGAGAGTACGGATGTAAAATTAGGTAAAACTGTGTGTACAACACATGTAGAGATATTTCGTAAATTTTGTATCAGGTATTAAATCAAAATGTCTTTTTGTACTTCTCGATAGAGAACTATAACAATAGATGCATTTGGATCCTGCACCTTGTACGAAATAATGATTTAGTTCTGAATACATAAGTTTCTTACCGTGATTTAGTTTTTAAAATATTTCGCATGCTTATTTTTCGCTTTAGCTTTCTAGACACGAACTACCCACTTGTTCCAATGTATGACTTTTCGTGACTCGTAATCAACGAAATCTTAATTTACCTTTGCTTGTGATATAAAGCACTTATTGTAAAAGTTAGGTAAGACATTACAAAGCATTTTAATCTCTGTTACTACTTACATATAGGTCAGAATTCCTTGGTTAGCTGCTACATATCTGTGAAGCAAGAATGGTTTTAAGATTCAAGTTTAAGGTGATACGACCTTGTGTTTTAGGTGATAAAGTTTAGAATTCATTGTTTTGCAAAGTTTGAATTGTACGGCATTTGTATCATAGGTCACAAATAATACATTCGCCTGATAACAAGTAAATGCAAGAAATTAATACTAGATTGAAACATTACAAAGTAGGTATAGCTAGTTATTTTAGTTTGTAGTAATATTTTATTACCTTAAGTAGAATTAGTATTTCCCTACTATTCCCATTGTTACGATTAAGTTCTGAGCCTTAAAGTCGCGTGCTATGTGTCTATTGCGTTTAGGAATGTGGCCGTGAGAACAACATAATTGAGAATAGCTAGCCAATTCTCGAATGTAGCCTTTCTCAATGATCAGGCTATTTTCGCAAAACAAAAATAAATACCACCACAGGACCAACTAGAATATTCCTTCTTTTACATGAAGAAAAATGCCTTTGCTTGGCAGATCGATATTACATACAGAATCAGTCAACTGGAACATTATAAATAGTTCACTATCATTTAGGAATCAGGAAATTAACATCCAAATTAACATATAAACATATAAACCAATTCGGAAGACTACATAGCTTGTATTGCATAGCCTTGTAATATTATTTATCTGTTGACAACTTTCTGAGCTATGAAAGCGTCACTAAATAAATAAGGAAGTGATTTAATTTCATTTTACTTGCCACCTACGAATAATCACATAATGACAATAAGTAGGCGATATTAGCTTTCTTTATCACATTTTTAGCCTAGAAAAAACTCGTTCTAATCACATTACATAATATAACTGGATCACAATCGAGGCCACCGACTCTTAACACTATATAATTAGTTCGTCTATTGTAAAATATAACATGCTATTATCACATCTAAATAAATAAAATAAGAGCTATAATTCTGTAACCAAAATTACAGTGTGAAAAATATTTTGTACAGACATCGTTGCAATTGTGTGTCTATTAGAAATATATTGCAAAAGATTTAGAAACTCATACCTTAGTAAATAGAAGCGATAATTGCTTGTTTACATAAGCTTATCTTAGTTATTTTGTGTTTACAATACTATGTTATTAAAGTCATGTTGATCTACAAAACCTGTCATCCTTAGGCGACTTCCGGTCACAAAGGCATTCCAATTATGTGTATCAATGTAACAGTCAATGATATCAATTTTTTTGCATATATTTGCACGTAACTACAACTTTAAATTGGTAAACTCCGTATAATCTTCTATATAATTATTAGATACAGCAAAAAATCGAAACAAAACGTTGTTTATAATATATGTAAATGACGTCGCGTTGGCGCGGTCACAGCACTGGTTTGTGCCTGTTGCGCTGGTGGTTGCGGGTTCGATCCCCGCACATGACAATCATTTGTATTGGCCATACAAGTTTTTGCCGTGGTCTGGGTGTTTGTGCAGTCCTTGTGGGTTTCCCCACCGTGCCTCGGAGAGCACGTTAAGCCGTCGGTACCGGTTGTTATCATGTACACCTGATAGCGATCGTAGGGAATGTAACCGCCAACCTGCATTGGAGTAGCGTGGTGGGTTAAGCTCTGATCCTTCTGCTATATGGGGAGAGAGGCCTATATCCAGTAGTGGGATATTAGAGGCTGAAGCGATAATAAACACATAATCTACAGAACTCCAGAGTTTGAAAGAATGATTTCTAATTTATTATTTTTGTTACTACCTAAAAAGATATACTTAAACTGAGTTATAAAATAAAGTATTGGGAGAATTAATCATGAATTCACAATTATGAATATTTAACAAAAGCAATCAAAGCAAAATAAAATTTTACAAAATGCTTTTTCGCTTAAATTAAATTTAGTTCGTAAAATCGATATGAATAAATTTTATTTATAGTTTGATATGGTTAAATATATCGTTCAAAGTTTAAAAGTTGGTTTGTTTGTCTGGTTGTAAGATAAATTTAAGATTTGAGATGCCTTACAATTAGACTTTTTTGACTTTTCGTTAGGTATCCCGTTTATTTATAAAGCTTTTAAAGGAACAGGGTATCTACATTTATAAAAATGAATCACTGAAATGCGTGTTCGCGCATAACTTGTGCACCAAATCGGGTATTATACGATTTAGCCTGTAACAGCCCACTGCTGGGCATATGCCTCTTTCTCCATGTAGGAGAAGGATCGGAGCTTAATCCACCACGCTGCTCTACTTCGGATATTATATTTTGTTACTATCAGGATAAGGAAAGACAGTTTTTAGCAAATCACTATCACTGTATTCACGAAATAGAAAATGGCGTTACAAAGTTTGCCATATTAATGATTTCGAAGAGCCAACATAAATGAATAGGTACTACTCTTATATGTATAACCGAAATCAGTAACAAGTATACCCGCACATCTCGATTGGTATTATTAATAAAGATCAATAGAAACGATATTCGTATAAATATGTTAATAACGAGAAAGACTGTAAGGTACTGTTGACCGCAACCAAGGTTTTCGAGTTGGACGGGTGACATTCGAACGAAATCACACCAATACGGATGTAGCGTTAACCGATATTGTACTAAACTAGTTTTAAAACGCATAAAATATTGTAAACATCAGAAATAGTATAAAAAACTGACGGCTATTTTTTATCGCTCTGTCCTATCCTACCGCTTAAATGTGTTTTAAATTGAACGACTTTTTATAAATTACTTGAAGGTGTGCTATTTGATTTAAAGTTCTAAAATGTATGGTTGGTTGGCATATAAATATAATTATCTACTTAGTTGAGGAAACTTTTCTAAAAATGTTTATATATTTCTATACGTTATACAGAAATGCATTAACACCGTTTGAGTTGTCTAAAAGAAATAAGTATAATTAGCCATATGTACAGACTTTGTACTACACAATCTCTACCTGTTTGAGAAGTATGATAAGGATATTTATGTAAATTATCGTGTATTATGTGTAAAATTACCCAAGTATAAATAAAGTAATAAATATACAATAGTAATGGAAATGTTTTTATTGTTACAGATTCATGAACACATGACGACAGACGAGCTCCGGAATGTCTTCCATGTGGACCACCACAGTCACGTACCACAATACCATTTGGTACACTTAACGCACCACCTCTCAAGGCGAAATATCCCAACGTCACACTCATCAAATTCCCACTCACCGAACACAGGCAAAGTGCCTCACGAGAAGATCTCAAAATCTACCAAATCTGATAATCCACCGTCACTCCTTAATGACGAAATGTTTGTCAAAGCGAAGGAGAACATAAAAGACGTTGATATAATTGGAGATTTAAATAATACAGTGAGCGTGCAGTTCAATGTGTCAAATTCTAGTGAAATTAATGATAGTGTTAGTGTTGGTGATACAGAACATCCTGTTGAAGATCAAGGAGACGATGTGCATAAGATTGAGCTGGAGGCGTTTGGGAGACTTTTGAAGCTAGTGTTAAAGAAACAAGAAGGATTAGTGAAAAAGGATGGACTGAAGATGTGGCGAGTACTTACCAATGATTCACAGCCCCATGGAGTTGATTATGAGGAGATGAGTTCGGTGAGTAAACAAACAAGCTCATATTTCTTGTAATTTTACCTAAGCTATTATAGGTATAATGGTGATTTTTTAAAGTCCAATATTATAATCAGCCTGTTAAATTTATATTCCATTCTTGAAGATTCATAAAATAACCATAATTTATGAGAATTAGTGAAGATAAATAACGTATTTTAGTTGAACATATAAAATAAAATACTCTCTTGAAAGGCTTTCCAACAATGAAAAGACAAGTCGGTAATAAAAAATCATTTCACTTTTAATTGCTTTGGAAACTTGCTTTTCCCCTATGCTAATAATTCACCCATATTCTACATCAATAGAGAAAAGGGAAACCATCCATGAAAAACTAGACACGACAACACTATTGAACATTATACAACCGATCCGGGAAAGATACAGAGAGCAAATCTCAGCAACTTACATGAACGAGTAATCAATTTTCTTGCTTATTTCTTGAGATATAAAAGTTAAATTCGCTTACGTGTGTTATGCTACGTTGCAATGTTCCTTTTGTTCTTGTGGAACGCAAAAAAAAATGTACTCATCTAACGTAAGGTGAAAGCGTTTAAGCTTCCCACGAAGGCTTATCTAACGCAGTTAATGCAAAGTGATAACTTCGAGAAATTAAAACAAGTGCATTGTGTAACTACGGAACAGTTATTACATGCTTGACAGAATAATAGGTGATTACTAGCTGACCCGGTAAACGTTGTATGCACAGGGACACCATTATATTCTAGGGTTATAAAATTACCTACCTACGACTATTCTCAAACTTACCAAATATAGACACAAAAGTTCATAAAAATGGATCAAACATTTCGGAGGAGTTCGATAACAAACACTGTGACACAATATATTTACATGTTAGATTTATTTATGAGTTAATTTTTATTCGGTAATTAGTTTTTAATCTTTATTGACACTGTGATTGCGATAGTCGATTAATCTGCAAAGATAAAGCAATACTATAATATGTATTTAATAGCAAAATGTAAACATGACTAGAATACACAATTTCAATACTGTAAAGTACTTTAATGTTTTATTAATGAACATTGAGATAAAAGGTTACATTACAAATTTTATGTTTATCTATAGTACTTTATAATTTAAATAGGTCAGGTTTTGATATTTTTGTTGAATAACTGAGTAATTCTATTCTACTAGATACTCCCAAGTGGCAAATTCTACTATAGGTTTTAATAAAAGTTATGTGCGTATTTAGACACACTAGCACAGATATCACAATGTCTTCACAATATACAATACAACAACAATATAATTATGTAATACATACTATGTATATAAATCAGTAACTCAATCAGTTCAGCCTATTGTATAGTCCACTGCTGAACATAGGCCTCCCCGAGTTCGCGCCAAATATCCCGGTTTTCCGCAATCCTCATCCAGCCTACACCTGCAGTTTTAATACGAGCAGTAGATCGTCGCGTCGCGTCGGTCCAACGGGCCGTAGGACTCACTACGTTTGCCAAGACGCGATCTCCACTCTAGCCCTAGGACATGTCTGCTCCAACGTACATACATCAGTATACCTACTTACAAATACACACCGGTATTTTTTGAGGGTACATAAATGAATGTGTTGAAAGATTTTTATATTTAGTACCTACTCGAAAGCTCCCATTTTGCAACCTCAAATTTAAGATTTACCTAATTATGACATTTTATTTATTTATTTTCATATTTAAATTTAACTCTGCCGATTCAAAAATTTCATACAAAATCACAACTTGCCATTACCTACTGCTTTCCATAGTGACTATAGAATAAATACATGCATACAAATTATCTCTGATGTCGTGACTTTGATAAGAGTTTCGTCCAGAATCTTACTTAAAGACTGATGTGAGTCTATATAAAAAAGTTTATTTTTTAGAAGTGTTTATAAAAGGCAAAACGTCTGTCATTTTAATGGGGTCGAGTTACAATTTATGTAAAAAAATATTACTTTTTTCTCTGAGTCTTCCCCTAGTTTTATGTGACTGAAAAATGCGGTAACACAACACGGTGAGACACGTTACTATAACCCTTCTTCTAAATGAAGTGTAGGCACCTAAAGTTCAAGTGGCTGTTTTACTCTAGTTTTAACAGTATAAGGCCTCATATACGGAGAAGCGGGGCGTTGCGCGTAGCGTGTGGCGTAGCGTCGCGCGTGTTTCAAAATGTATGAAAATGAACGCGTGTAAAATGGCTTCTCCGTAAACGCACTCATCCAACACCCTACATTTGAATTTAGTGCGTTCCGCCACGCCACACGCTACGCACGACGCCCCGCGTCTTCGTAAATGAGGCCTAAGTCGCATCATGTCGCATCTCAAACACGATCTTGATTGTATCTGGGCTAAATAATATCTGAGCGAACTCATTGTATTAATAAATTAAAGTTTTAGTGTAATAGTTATCGACAGTTGAGCGCTGACTTTCAACTTTATACTCAGATAGCTGTGTCCTGCTGCGGTTTCACTCTTGTTTATTTGAGGGAAAAAATAGCCTCTAGCCTTCCTCGGTAAATGGGGTAATCAACACAAAAATAATTTTTCAATTCGATTCAGTAGTTCCTGAGATTAGTGAGTTTAATTTAAAAAACAGACTTTTCAGCTTTATAATATTAGTATAGATATCCTTGCCGTCTTGCCGACACCTGTAGGAACATAAACTTTTTAAAAGAAAATTTTGTTTCTCGAAACATCGTTTAGAATTAGGTACTCATCTATTAATAGAATTCGCTTACAATTTTGATTAAATTAAAAGATTCGAAGAACAACTTTAGTTTACAATTGAGTTTATAGACTGTGTTTAAAACTCTCAGCTTTAATTAAAATAATTTTACGATATACACCAATCGTAAAATTACTTTGCAATTCCTTTTGTGATTAAAACCTTTAAATTACAAACATTTAATGGAATTACGACTAAAATGCCGCTTCCACGTCCTTGTTGTCAATTATTTTGATGTCTATTGCTAAAATATTGACAATTAAGAAATTACACTTCGCCGTTTCGTTAGCTTTAAATCGTTTGTGTTCTTCTTGTGGGTTAACCATAAAACACCTACTATTTCTACAGTCTTCTTGACCGTACTAACAAGTCTCCTTCGAGTCTTCGCCATTCTAAGTGACATTGGCGAAATCATCCGCGCTATTTTGCACAATTGAAAACTATGAAACTAGTTACATTTAAATTATTAATCAACTAGTATATTTTTATGATATATCTTATATTTAACATAATAAATATTTTTGAGAGAGGGTGAGAGAGTGTGAGTTTGCTTAAATAAACTTATCTCGGAACTTACAGATCCGACATCTTTTCTACAAGAGAACTTGCATCTCCACAAACACAAACGCCCAGACCACGGCAAACATTTGTATGGCCAATACAAAATAAATGTACGCTGTTTGCAGGGATCGACCAGCAACCATCCTATAACTTTAACGATTTATCACTGATAGTTATATAGATAGTTATACACACATACACACACATCAGCCTATCGTAGTCCACTGCTGGACATAGGCCTCCCCAATTTCGCGCCAGACATCCCGGTTTTCCGCAATCCTCATCCAGCTTACGCCGGCAATCTTACGAAGATCGTCGGTCCAACGGGCCGGAGGACGTCCCACACTGCGTTTGCCAAGACGCGGTCTCCACTCCAGGACACGTCTGCTTCAACGGCCATCGGTCCTGCGACACAAGTGACCAGCCCACTGCCACTTTAACTTGCTAATTCAGTGGGCTATGTCGGTTACTTTCGCTCTCTCGCGGATAGTCTCATTTCTAATTCTATCTTTGAGAGAAACCCCAAGCATAGCCCGTTCCCATCCATTGCACGTTGAGCGACTTTAAACTTGTGGACCAGTCTCTTCGTCAGTGTCCACGTCTCGGCTCCGTATGTTAATACAGGCAGGACGCAGATAGTTATAGGAAAGTGACTATTTACATCAACACAACGCACGTAAACTATGGGTCATTTTGTTAGCTCTAAACGGCTTCTCATTTCGAATTCATCGTCACCTGACTGAATTATGTAATTTAATTTGCATTGTAAATCTATTCATCGCTTAAACGATTACTGTACGCAGATTTAAAATACTGCTAGAATAGCATGTCTAAAATTCTACATATATTTTATAGAGTTTATAATAGTACATTAAAGTTACTAGTACCTACACTTTAATGAGATCATGATAGAAACTGATGTATAAATTACCATAAATCTTAAAATCGAAGCTTGATGTTGGTAAAACTGGGAGACGTCTAGACGTATTAAAAATAAAAGATTCTACATATCTTTACGATTTTATGCTGCCCCCGATAGTTAAAAAGACGCATCTAACATTTTTGCCGAAATTGAGTTATATATATTGCCGGAATCAGCAAAAAAAGGCGCATCTGATAGTAATTTTCTTATTGTGCTATCTCATCCCGTTACAGATTTATTATAACGAAAATGGGCGCAATTATAAACTTTTTTCTATTAGTCAGAAGATGAAAAGACGGATTTCGTTAAAACTTAATTGAAAAGGCACATTTACGTAGAAACGCCATTTAGTTTTATAATATTCTTCTAAGTTCGGAAGTTGAAAAGGCACATGTTTCAAATAGGAAATTGATTAGACGCAACTGACCATATGCGTCTTTGATAGTAGTTACAAAATTCATGCACACTAAGAAGAAAAGTCATCATCTGTCACAAGCGCCCTTTCAACCTCGTACATCAAGTTTTTTTCGAACGCATTTGGTACATACGTCTTTGGCCATTCTAGAAATAGCCTAACTTTTAAGTAGTGCTTAATTGAAAAGGCGTAAATGTGTAATAGCGCCCTTTCAATATAGCACCACAAACATTAAGGTGCGGGGGTTAGACAAAATATGTACAGCAAAAGACCAGTTGCGCCCAAGTGGCTAAGCAGGCAGGACGCGTTATCTAGCGCGCTCTCTGTGTTCTGATGGTGACTTATTATGGGTAAGAGTAGTATAATATTATTTTACTTCAGTTGGTCAGTCTTCAGCCTATTGCAGTCCACTGCGTTTACCAAGACGCGGTCTCCACTCCAGGACACATCTGCTCCAATGGCCATCGGTCCTTTCGACACAGATGACCAGCCCACTGCCACTTACACTGCTTACTTTCGTTATCTAGCGAATAATCTCATTTCTATTTCTATCTTTGAGAGAAATCCCAAGCATAGCCCGTTCCATTGCACGTTGAGTGACTTTAAACTTGTGGACCAGTCCCTTCGTCAGTGTCCACGTTTCGGCTCCGTAGTTTAACACAGGCAGGACGCATTGCTCAAAGACTTGTCTTCAAGCATTGCGGAATCTTTGAAGTAAAGACTCGACGAAGCCTGCCAAACGCCGAGCAGCCCAACCTAATCCTCCTATCGGCCTCCTTTTTGAAGTTGTTGCAGCCCAGTTGGATGGTATGGCCTAGGTAAACCTAATCCTGAACAACTTCGAGAAGCGTACCATCGACCGATACCGGTCACGGTATGACTTGGTTGTTAAACATAACTTTCGTTTTGTCCAAGTTCATACCGAGACCGACCCGTCGGGAGGACTCGTTTAGGCCGGCCAAAATTTATCCCAGCTCATCCAACGTCTCCACAAAGATGACGATATCACCGGCGAAACGAAGGTGAGAGATGTATTCGCCGCTGACGTTGATGCCTCGTTCCCCCTAATGGAACCTAACCAAGGTCTTAAAGACATCCTCCAGCGCAGTCGTAAACAGTTTCGGTGATATTACTCCTCCCTGTCTTACCCTACGCCGGAGAAAAATGGGTCTTGTTCTCTGGTCTTGGATATGAACGGTCATCGTCACCGATATATCGCTAGTCGATATGACATCTCTGCAGAGAGTCCAGGACAGCCCAAGTCTCGACAGAGTCGAAGGCTTTCTCGAAGTCCACAAATGCCATACACAGCGGCTAATTATATTCTTCTATCTTTTGAATAATCTGCCGAACAGTATGGATGCGGTCGACGGTTCTGTAGCCGTTTCGGAACCCATTATTTTACTTGCATTTATAAAAATATGTGTCATTATTATTTGTTTACCTGTTATATGTTTAAACGCAATTAGCTAGAGCACACAATTATCTAGTGGTTATAATAATAATAATAATAATAAAAACTCTTTATTGTACATCAAAAATAAGCAAAATTACAAAAATAAAAACCGGATATAAGTACAAAAGGTAGCCTTAACTATTACATTTGAACGAAAGTTTTATTCATAATTAATTTTTAAATTTTACGATACAAAATTAGAAAAGCGCAAAAGAAATAAAAAAAAATTAAAAAATAACATCAAATATTGCTTGAAACCGGGTTGTGACGAAAGTTGTAAAAAAAGATGCAACGCGAAAACTTCTTCAGATCATAGAGTGACATTAAATAAGCAATTTCGTAAATTCAGTTACAAAGAACAGTATATTTATATAGCCAACAATACTTCTCAAGTGACACCAGCAAGACATACACAAATTAAAAACACGCACTCAAAAAAATCTACCGTGAAAAAACTATAATATATTTTTTAAATGATAAAAATGGAGAGAAAATTAATGTACATGTAAAATTATGTAGTAATAAGTACATAGTAAAATATCTTACGCTTAATTGAAAGGGCGCAAATGGTTATTTGCGCCCTTTCAATTAAGCGTAAGACATTTTACTCGATTTTTTTTGCTAAGATGAAAAGGATTTTATGAAAAAACTAATTAAATTAAATGTAAATTGTTATTTCTAGTTAATCAAAATCAAAGATGAATATGTCAGCCATCATTCAGTACATAATTCATTTTCATTTTTATTTTCTTTGAGAGACAGCAAAGAAATTCCCGATTTTGACATTCAAACATTTTTTTCTCCATTTTACCTTTTTGTTAGATGCGTCTATTCAACTATCGGTATGATATAACCGCTTCAGAATATGAATAAAACTTGTCAAAAATATTAGGTAGTAGGTATAGATAGTCTTAATATAATAGGTATATAAAAGCTTGCGGCTAACAAAATCTCGTTTACTGACATTTATTTATTTTTATTATAATGGTATGGGTCTAGAGGTACGCGGAGCGATTGTTATAAACTTAACTTTTATTATTGAATCTTGATATAATGTAATGTTTTATAGGGCTTTGTAGATTTAATTGAGGTAGGCCCAGCAGGATATATTTTTTTGGTCGGCAACCCACTTTCAATGTTCCTTAGGCGTTACCATCAGGCGGATTCTTGCCAACTTTACAGGAAGAAAAAAAAATTGTTTTGAAAAGTATTTAATTGTTATTAATTAACTCTCTTATTTCGCACATCGATCACGATTACGATTCAGCCTGTAATATCCCACTGTTGGGCATAGGCCTCTTCCCCATGTAGGAGAAGAATCGGAGCTTAATCCACCACGCTGCTCCAATGCTGGTTAGCGGATATATTCCCTACTATGAGTAACGATCGCTATCAGGTGTACATAATAACAACCGGGACCGACTTAACGTGCTCTCCGAGGCACGGTTGGTAGACCCACAAGGACTACACAAACACCCAGACCACGGCAAACATCTGTATGGTCAATACAAATATTGTCGTGTACGGAAATCGATTTCGCACATATTTACTGTCAACTGTTGCCTTTTACTTATCATCCTATCTCCCTGCTTGTTTCTTATCTGTTAATAAAATCTCCTAAAACTCCTAGTGCATTGACCAGACTAGCCATTAAAAATCACTTCAGATTTGTCTTTCAGAATATTTATGTTCATCTGATTAATACGTTTAATAAATTATAATTAACACGTTTTTATGATATCACGTGCTCTTTTATCAGTATTCAGACTTTTTTTTATTATTTTTTATTTTATTAGATACATGTTCTTTTAATTTAACTTTATTGCGGAAAAGTTTCTATTTTATTGAAAACAAATTTTATGAATATAAATTAATATTGTTGTTTTATTATCTAGGATGTTTAATGATGATCTCTATAACCTAAATTCTTGGAAGTGCAAAATTTTTTAATCGCTTTGTATTTGAAAGCTGTTTACTACCCCATCACGATCACGATCACGATTCAGCCTGTAATATCCCACTGTTGGGCATAGGCCTCTTCCCTATGTAGGAGAAGGATCGGAGCTTAATCCACCACGCTGCTCCAGTGCGGGTTGGCGGATGCGGGTTGGCGGATACTACCCCGTACTTGTAATTAATGTAGCGTTTACATCTACCTACGTACCAACTTTTTAACAGACTTCCAAAAAAGGAGGAGGTTCTCAATTCGATTGTATTTTTTTTAATGTAGGTATGTTACTTCAGAACTTTGACTGGGTGGACCGATTTCGATAATTTTTTCTTTAATCGAAAGGTGGTGTGTGTCATGTGGTCCAATTTAAATTTATTTGAGATCTAACAAGTACTTTTCGAGTTATATCTAATAATGCGTTTTCAGTTGACTATTTTTTCGTCGACCTACGTTGTATTATACCGCATAACTTTTTACTGGGTGTACCGATTTTGATGATTTTTAATTTAATCGAAAGCTGATACTTACCATGTTGTCACATTTAAATTTCATCGAGATCTAATTACAATTTTTTGAGTAATCTTTGATAACGCGTATTTACTTGACTACTGTTTCGTCTACCTACGTTTATTTATTTATTTATTTATACTTTATGTACACCGAAATACAGACATAAACAAAGAGAGATACAATACAAGATGTACAAAGGCGATCTTATCGCTAAAGAGCGATTTCTTCCAGATAACCTTTGGGTACAGGACACGATACAGTAGCAGCGGTTAGAAGTGTGCACATATTAAAGAGGAAAAAAAAACCTAGAATAAATAACGTTCCACAAATTAGTTACATATTTAATAATAAAAATGCGAGGAATAATCAGAAATACATACCTAGATGTAAACTATGATATGATAGACTTACGTAAACATAACATATTTTAAATATAAGTAATTCTTTTAGTATATAACATCTAATACACAAATACACAATACACATATAACTATATACATACATATAAGCTTCAAATCATGACAGTTATGACTTAATGAGCGACGTATAATGCTTTTTAAGACGTTGCTTAAAGCAAGCTTGCGTTTCAGCTTGTCTTATTGAAAGTGGGAGAGAGTTCCACAGGCGGACAGCATTAACCGTAAAGGAATTGGAGTAGAAGGAGGTAGAATGGGAAGGAATTTTCAGAAGCAAATTGGATTCAGATCTAAGGGAACGTTCGTGGGAATCACAAAGAAACGTAAACCGTTCTTTAAGGTAATGAGGGGCATTGGGATTGAAAAGAACACAGTAAAGAAGAGTAAGTACGTGGGTATTCCTGCGAAGGCGAATTGGGAGCCACTTGAGTTTACTGCGAAAATCGGAGACGTGGTCATATTTGCGAAGACCAAATATGAACCTTATACATAAATTTTGAAGGCGCTCAAGCTTATTGAGTTGCTCCTCTTTGAGATCGAGAAAACACGTATCTGCATAGTCAAGGATTGGTAAGAGTAGTGATTGTGCTAACGCAATTTTGGTAGGCAAGGGAAGAAAGTACTGGAGTCGACGGAGAGAACCGATGGCTGCAAACAATTTCCGGCTAAGCTCGGTTAATTGAGGTGACCAGGAGAGATGCCGATCAAATGTTATTCCTAGATTTTTCACTTTATCGCTAAAATTCAAAACAGTATTGTTGAAAAGTACAGGAGGTACAAGTGACCAATCAATGCTACTGACTAGTTTTGGACTACCCATGATAATCACTTGGGACTTGGAAGGATTGACTTTATACTACGTTGTAAATTACTTGTCGATGTAATATTGTAGTATAGATTATGATGATGATCTTTTTCACGATCTAACTCTGCTTTATTTGTCAGACATTTCAATTTGCAATTGATAAGTTGTAATTGTTGTAATTTATTTGTAAATTCGACAAAACGGACTGTTTTTGCACACACGCATGCACGCAAGAACACATTTATGCACGCATATAAACGAACAACAAAAATAAACACAGTATATTGTTTGTAGATATTGACACACATTTTAATATGTACAAAATACTCACAAGTAACACATAATATGCAACATTTCCGTGGGTCTATGTGGGTTTACACTATGACTAGACAATAATTTAAATTCTAAGATAAAATTAAATAATTATGCAATGACGATTTATTCTATGTTATAACACAAGGAAGTTATATTCATTTATCATTCGTTATCTAACAATACTAATGTTTAATTTTGTGGATGAATATTTTATTAACCTTATTCTATTCAATAAATCTGGTTTTCTAATTACTTGACTAGAAATATAAAAAATGACTATTCGGTCATGCATTATTATACATTAGGTGACACAACCTTGAACTCATTGAATTAATTAAATATTTTTATAAATATTTAAATTTACGACGACTTACGACGCCGCTTATTATTGTTGGCGCAACGGTCGCAATGCCAGGAGGCAGGTTTGTAGCTGTTCCGCTGGCGGTTGCAGGTACAATCCTCGCACATGAAAAACATTTGTATTGACCATACAGATGTTTGGCGTGGTCTGGGTGTTTGTGCAGTTATTGTGGGTCTCCGCACCGTGCCTCGGAGAGCACGTTAAGCCGTCGGACCCGGTTTGCTATCATGTACACCTGATAGTTACTCATATATATTCGTTACTCATAATAGGGAATATATCTGCCAACCCCCATTGGAGTTGCGTGGTGAATTAAGCTCTGATCCTTCTTTTACATGGGGAAAGAGGCCTATGCCTAGCAGTGGGATATTACAGACTGAAGCCTGAATATTTAAAATACATTTTCAAAATATGTTGTTTCTTAATGTATTGCTTGATATCTTCTGTGCATTAATATAAGTTGCTGGAAGCTTGTCACATTGGTTTAAATTTTCAATTATTTTATTTCTTCTAGTGACAATTTATACCTAATAGCCTTTCACGTAGGTAATAGAATCGTACAAATCGTAGGGTATAGATCTGTATAAAAATCCCAGCACAAGTATTTGCGATAATTGGAGAATCTCTCGAAGGCGATTGGCTACCAACTACCAAAGACTCAAATTAATTATGTTGCACGAGTGCCCACTCATAACCCCAAAAGTAAACACATAATTGTAAGCTTTATAAATAGATACATCAAAGATGAGTTCATGGCCGCTGCAAGACTCAAAAAAATTATCACAGGCAGCGATCTGGGATTTAGTGATTCTACGCTTAAGATTTTTGTAAATGATCACCTAACAGCTGAAAACAAGAAATTATTAACGACGGTAAAATCAATTGCTAAAGAAAAGAACGTGTCTTATGTATGGGTGAAACATTCGAAGATTCACGTACGTAAAAATGACACTTCTCCAGTGCATATAATTAGTAAAGAATCCGATTTAAACAGAATTTTGTAATCAATTTTGTACATTGTTTTAGATTTTTAATCACAAATTTAATTTTATTCATGTTAATTATATGTATTACACAAAGTTTGATAACCGTTGTCTTGCCCGATCGAGGTGTCCGCCTCCTTTGTTCGCTATTATTGCTTGAGTCATTTGTAATGTATAGCTATGCTTTCCTGCTTGCGTACGCGCATTGTTACATAGGCCTCACTCTTCGCACCTATGCGCAATTGACGTTTTGCCTGTGTACCTTCTTTTATTGTTTGTTATTTGTTGTTGTTGAATTTATTTTTAGACTTAATTTGCCTATAATTGCTTTTAGTTTTTTGTATTTTGATTTAATCAATGCTTATTGCCTTATTTATAATAAATGCTTAGAAATGCTAGTGGGAACATTTTCTGTGAATATTTTAGTAAATCACTGTATTCAATTAAACATTATTCATAACAAATGTTTGAATTGTAAAAGTATATATTATACAAATGTTGGTATATTATATTCATATATATATATATATATTATTATGTTGTCCGCTTTGCTTTTTTCTATTTTTAACTTAAAATGATGGACGTTAGTATTTATTACCAGAACGCTCGGGGACTTCGAACTAAGACAACTGAGTTCTATCGTAATGTTTGTGCTAGTACCTTCGATGTTATAGTTATCACGGAGACCTGGTTACTCGACAGTATATACGACACAGAGTTATTTGATGCGCGTTATGTAGTTTTTCGCCGCGATCGTGATTATTCGGCTACGGGACAGACCAGGGGTGGTGGGGTTCTGATTGCGGTGCGCCGTGACTTCAAGGTGATTCCAAAAGTTAACTACCATTCGACTGCGGAGGATTTGTGGTTGACCATTAGTTTATTTAATAAAAATAAAAATAAAAATTGTCTTGATATCTACTTGTGTGTAGTATATTTATGTAAGGAGAATTTGGGCTTATCTTTTTCACAACAGTTGCAAAATTTTCTGACGTCTTTAAATAACGTTGTTATTTCTAATCCTCTTAGTAAATTTATTATTGTAGGTGACTTTAATTTAAGTAATATTAAATGGACACCTAGCCCAACCTCTGATAAATCGTTCGAGCCGAGTAATCACAAATCTCCCAATGAGATACTTCTTATAGATGAAATGTGTTCGTTAAATTTGCGACAATATAATGGTAATCATAATCATTTCGGTAAAATTCTTGACCTTGTTTTATCTAATATCATTGTTCACGTCACTGATTTTAGTAGAGACCCCTTGGTACCTATTGACAAACACCATGGCGCTCTGGTTCTCAATATTCCTAATCTTCAAATTTCAACTTTAAGGCCAGCACCTAGAAGGAAAATTCTATTTAATCGTGGTGATTATTCGTCAATTAACAGAGAACTAAGTAACATAGACTGGGTTACTGAATTTTCGTCTCGGAACCTAGAAGAATGTATCTCTTTATTTTACAACAATGTAAATACTCTAATCGATAAGTATATTCCTTCCAAAATAGCAACTTCTAATGGGTACCCAGTATGGTATACTGCACCGTTGAAAAAACTCTTAAATGAAAAACAGAAACACCTGCGTAAGTTTAAAATTTACGGGAACCAAAGCGATCTAATCTCGTTCAAAATATTACGTGAAAGATTTAAATCCCTAGAAAAGACTTGCTACCAAAATTATATTAATAATGTTGAAGATTCAATCAAAGATAATCCGAAAAGATTTTGGTCTTATATAAAAAATAGAAACAAGTCGACGCAGATACCTAATGTGCTTCGATATAACGGACAAGATGTTAATAACGGTGAGACAATATGTAACGCTTTTTCCAATTTTTTCATGTCATCCTTCCTTCATGGGGGAAGTGGATCTCATCGAGTGTCTCGGGAAGCTTCTAATTGCACTTCTTACATATCTTCTATCACAGTAGATGAGAAGATTATACATGAGATATTGAAACGTCTGGATCCTGGTAAGTCAGCGGGGCCCGATAATTTACCATCTCGTTTTTTAATAAATTGCTCAGCATTAATTTCAAAACCCATTGCATTATTATTTAAACTTTCTCTTTCTCAATGCTGTGTCCCTGATATTTGGAAACGAGCATATATCACTCCTGTCCACAAAAAAGGATCCAAGTCTGAGGTAACCAATTACAGACCTATTTCTAAATTATGCATTATTGCAAAGGTTTTTGAGAAGTTGGTATATCGGCAGACTTACTCGGCTTTATGTCACTCCATCAGTCTTTCACAGCATGGATTTATTAAGGGACGCTCAACGGTGTCTAATCTGATTTTGCTCGGTGATTACATTACTGATGCTATGGATGATGGCTGTCAGGTGGACGTAGTTTATACCGACTATAGCAAAGCTTTTGATCGGATACCGCATGACGTCCTTTTGAATAAGCTGGAAGTGATCGGTATCCATGGTGACTTGTTGCGTTGGTTTGCTTCCTATGTCGACAATCGCTGTCAGGCAGTAGTTATTAATAATTATATCTCTAGTTGGGTTGAAATCCCTAGTGGCGTGCCACAAGGCTCACTACTTGGCCCACTACTGTTCGTTATATTCGTGAACGACATCGAGAAGTGCTTAAAAACATCCAAACTTCTTTGCTTTGCTGACGACATGAAGATCTTCGCAAGGATACGCACATACGCTGACACCATCTTGTTGCAAGAAGATCTTAATCAACTCCAATCGTACTGTATTAAAAATAAGCTCGACCTGAACCCAGAAAAATGTACAGTAATGTCATTTAGTCGTAGAGTCAATACAATATTGTACGAATACTCACTCCAACAGCGGGATCTTCGGCGGGTGTGTTCTATGCGTGATCTTGGCATTACGCACGACTCCAAATTTCTCTTTGACAAACATATTGATGGTATAGTGTCTAAAGCATCTAAGGCTCTGGGATTTTTAATTCGTAGCACGCAAGATTTCGTTAATGCTAAGACGCTGAAGATATTATATTGTTCATTGGTCCGCAGTGGCTTGGAATATGCCTCACAAGTTTGGAGTCCGAGGTATTCTGTTTATATCGACAGGATCGAAAATATACAAAAAAGATTTTTAAAATACCTGTGTTACCGTACTGGAGAAACGTATAAGTCCGACCAATACGATCAGATTTGTCGAAAGCACCATCTATTACCGTTAACATATCGCCGCAAAATAGCCGACACAACATTCTTGATTAAAATCGTTACTAATGGTATTAATTGCCCCGACCTTCTGTCTCTGTTACAGTTTCATGTTCCTACTGGTAATCTTAGAAATTTTAAACCTATTCATGTACCTTTGGCAAAAAGCAATTATAGGCAGAATTCATTTTTACTAAGAGCTGGTAAACAATTTAATGACTTGTGTATGACTACTGATTTTGATTTGTTCAATGTAAGTCCTAACTCTGCTAGACGCAAGCTTTCAAACATTTATTTTGAAGTAGAATAAAACCATGCTAGTATTATTATAAGTTATATTACATAAATATTTACTATGTCTACCACCAACATCAATATGTGTATAAGTTTTTTCTATTGCGGGCTCAACTTATGCTTTAGTTACTATTTCATATCTATCTGTGTGAATTTTTAATTGGTTTTTGTAATTTTTTAATTTGTATAAACTCTAATTATATATTATTATAACTGTAAATTCACCTTAAAATAAAAATAAAAAAAAATAAAAATAAATAAATAACGTTTTGGGAAGACTCGATGTAATTTATATTGTAAAGAGATTTCATGAATAAGGATATAAAGATAAAGATATAAAATCGATCCCGAAGATTGTTAAATTAATGCATTCAAACAAATTATCTCTTTTGTCTTATTATGTTAGTGTATATTTTATAGGTACGTGAGATATAATGTCACTATCATTTTTTTCATATTTTATTTGAAAACCAGTTATTTAAAACTTTAGGAACGATTGATGTCATGTTTATTTATTTAAAAAAAGGTATAATATAATAATATTATTATTACCTTTAAATCCTAAACTGATGGTAGGTATATAGTACCGATAGGTATATATATAATATTATTATTACCTCTAAATCTTAAACCGATGCCATCAATATTGTAGTCACAGAGCTACATCTCTTTAAGCGCTTAAAACACGTACCTTGGTTTTTCGCCATAAGAAATTTCCAAAAATACTAAGTTATTTGAAGTTATTTATTGAAATAAAAATTGGAACACATTTTTTGGTAAAATTTCTGATGTTACAGTAACCGACTAATTGTCATGCCAACACTACGGTATAAAGCTCCTTCCTAGTATTCTCTGCCATTCTATAACTGGTATGCTTGTTAGACAGAAGAAGAATAATTGGAACATTTTAGGCAAGAATGCTCCTACGTGTCTTTTAAACATCCTCAGACAACGTCCTCGACAATTGCAAGCCTTTTCTGTAAAACATATCGTCATCATTCTTTTAGTATTTGTTGCTAGGAAAAATACACTATTTTGAACTATCTTGTTAATAAAAAAGTGAATACATGTTTAAAATAATAATAACTGATTGCGTATTTTAGTACGTTTCATTCGTAATTTGATAGCCTCAACTTTGTAAGCGTGCAGATATTTTTACGCCTTACTTAACCTTTACTACCAAGGTTGTAAAAAGTTTTTTTTGCGAACATTTTATTGCGTACATTTTAAGTAATAGCTGAATTATATGCATAGTATATAAAAATTATGTATTTACCTATAGGTACTATTCTTATAATTTTTGTTACTTACTGTTTACTTTGTCGAATTGTCAAATCTACCATAACATCACCATCACGCTTCGCTTCAACTTGTAATATCCCACTGCTGGCCATAGGCCTCTTTCCCCATGTAGGAAAACGATCAGAACTTAATCCACAATACTACTATAATACTTTCCCAGTATAGGAGAAGGATCAGAGCTTAATCCACCACGCTGCTCCAATGCAAGTTGGCTGATATATATTCCCTACTATGAGTAACGATCACTATCAGGTGTACATGATAACAACCGGGACCGACGGCTTAACGTGCTCTCCGAGGCACGGTGGGAAGACCCACAAGGACAGACAACCAAACCGGCAATAAATATTTGTATAAACACAAATATCCACTCCGAGCGGGAATCGAATCTGCGACCGTCGGAGTTCAGGCGCCGCCGACACGGCACACGCACCATTACCAGAGCGGTCGTACCGTAACATGTCTAGTCTGAAATTACTTAGGGTGCCTTTATGAATACTTAGTGGTCTTTAGTCGAAAATTTAAATTTTATTTGTTTTTAACCGATTTCAAAAACTAGGGGGTCCGTAATTCGAATGTATTTTGTTATGTGCTACCTCATAACCTTTAACTGGGTGGACCAATTTCGATGTTATTTTTTTAGTCGAAAGACGGTGCTTGTCACTTGGGCCCATTTTAGTTTAATCGAGATCTTACTAGCAATTTTTGAGTTATCTCTAATAGTACGTATTTACTTGACTATTTTATCGTCTACCTACGTTGTATTACTGGTTCACGTACCTAATTGAAGTAGGTTTTATTCGTTTGCAAACAGTCACAATATTTTACCAATACAATTATTTACTATAGTTACCTATTCTGGTTATTTAAAAATCAGAAACCTTAAATGAATATTATACTTTAAATTTTTGATTTAAGTTCAAAGGTTTATCACCTTAGATGTTATGTTGTTACGAAGTTATAATTGATTGATTGATAGGTTTAATAGGCTAATGCGCCCTTAGTCACGAAATGACACTTTAGTGACCATACCCTTTTGATGACACAAAACAGACGTCAATAAATTGTTGTTATAATAGTTATCATGGTAATTGGTAACACACATTATCGTTTTCCTGTACACGTGGATATTTATAATCACTGCATAGGTAGTTAAAAAAAAGTCGATTCCCGCTGTCTGTGTGATCTTTAAAACTACGCAACGGATTTCGATGCGGTTTTCTTTAATAAATAGTGATTCCAGAGGAAGGTTTATATGTACGAGTATAATACATGGATAATATAGTAGAGGAACATTGATAGTTTTAGAGATTTCTAATGTGTTGTCGTTAATAAACACTTTTTTGCGCTTACATTGCAAATTTGCAAAATTTATTTTATATTTTATACTAGCTGCTGCCCGCGACGTCGTCTGCGTGAACGCTATACAGCAAATAAAGGTTCACTGCTCGTTCCACGTAGGTGATAGCGTGATAATAGGTATGTAGCCTATATGTTGACCCGACTTCTTAATAATATTATCTTCTTAATAATATATCCATGCAGTACTTTTTGAGTTTATCCCGGACATACATACAGACAAACAGACAAAAATTCTAAAAACTATATTTTTGGCTTCGGTATCGATTGTAGATCACACCCCAAGTATTTTATAGTTATATATAAGTGTATATTATTTAAAAAAAATATCAATGTACAGTTTTCCCTATCCTACCATTTTATTATAGGTATGTATAGATTTGGTATCAGCATTGCACCCGTGCGAAGCGGGGGCGGGTCGCTAGTGTTTCTGTAATATTAACATTTTATATTGCAACGTGACTCTAACTGGTTGATTTCTTTATGAATGACGGAATAAACAAAACCGCAAACGATTGTAACTTATTAATTTATGCAAAATTATTGCGTTCTAACATAGAGAATATGAATAATGTTTTACGATAGCTATATTTTACCTTTTTTTCTACATAGAAGTGCGATCTTTGTTTTTTTTTCTTGTATTAAAGAAATATTAAGAAATGAATTGCAATAATTTTAAATTGTTTTAAATATCACATGCTATTGTATCTTAACAGATAGTCGTTTCGTGATTTCTTCCAGGGTTTTCTTTATAATTAGAAATTAAATTTTTAAACTAAGTTTTAAATAAATTATGTTGTAATAAAATTAAATTGTATGTCAAAATCAATGGACGGGTATGTTAAGCGCAAGCTATTTATGTACAGAATTCAAATTGTGTTTACTATATATATAACGGTTATTTCAAATCACACCAGCATTTCAGAATTAATAGCATTCAATACAGAATAGTATATTTCATTACAAGTGCGGAAAGGCTGTCATTGCAACGAGTTCCGACAAATGTCTACCAGAGCCGAGGCGCAGCCGAAGGCGAGGGTTGACAGTCGGAACAAGTTGCAATGACGGTTCCGCACGTGTACTGAACGACTATTTTTAATACAGTTGCGAAAAAATGAAACAATTTAATAAAATAAAGTCGCAAAGAAAATTTCTGAAAAATGGCGCCAACCATAGAATATAAGCAGAGTTTTTTTTCTTCACCCATTCTGGTAGGCAAAGGGAAACTATGCCCATACAGCCAAGTCTTCAGTAGAAGTTTTTTATTGATATGAAATGAAAAATGAAATTTAATGAGATGAAATGGAATGAAACCTAACCAAACTTATTCAATCAAATCATTAAATCTGATATTGAAACAAATTAGTAGCTTCTTTTAAGAAATATACGTATTTGCATGAATCATAAAAACTTCTATGAATTTTTTTTAGTAAAAACTTCATGGTTGGTTTTTCTTTTTAATAGACATTATTTTGACAGTTGGGAAAGAGAGCGCACGAGTGCGGGAAAGGTAAAAAAAAGCACGAGTGTGTAATAGCCATGGACATAATACCTACTAACTATGTCCATGGTAATAGCCCACTTCCCGAACGCTATACGTCCCTGCAATACGCCACTTTTTGAGCAACTGTATTAAAAATAAAATATCGTTTAGACTCTACACTATAGAGCCTTGTGAAAACTGATTTTCAACCACAGTACAATACAAATACGTTAATTGTTGTTAAATGAAAAAAATACATTTTATATAGAAAAAATATAAATGTACAAAATATGTCTCATCGTTTAAAGAGCAATCTTTTTGAGAAGGCCTTTGAAAAATTATATGACAAAGAACAAAGCTGCACAGAACAGAAAATCATTTTAAGTTCAATCAAAATTCAGAAATGGTTTGCATGAATCAACATTTTTTATTAATCTTGTCGCATGCAATAGCTTACTGTTTCACTTGATATATAAGTCAAAACCACTCAGTCGAGCTCATTAGTAGAACATTTGCAAAATACCACTCACTTTTCTACTACACTCGAGTCTCGACAGAGGTGCAAACAATTTTTGGACAGAAGCAAGTTATTACTTAACTAAATTACTAGCCTCTTGTGCATAAATATTAATAATCTATACTAATATATAAAGCTGAAGAGTTTGTTTGTTTGTTTGTTTGTTTGTTTGTTTGTTTGTTTGAACGCGGTAATCTCTAGTTCTACTGGGCCGATTTGAAAAATTCTTTCAGTGTTAGATAGCCCATTTATCGAGGAAGGCTATAGGCTATGTATCATCACGCTAAGACCAATAGGAGCGGAGTCCACGCCGACGAAGTCGCGCGCAGAAGCTAGTTTAACAATAAGAAGAGGTGATAAGTTCTAACTTTATATTTACGACATAAGAGAAACAAATAATAAATAAATAAATACCTCACGCTCAACGGTTCCCAGTAGGTTTTACTGCTGTTTTGGGGGTACGGGCACACAACACACAAGCATAAACGCCCAGACCACCATAAACATCTATATAGCTATTAAAAATATTTGTCATGCGCGGGGATCGAACCCACTACAGCCACCACTAGCGTAACAGCTGGAACTGTGACTGCTGCGTCAACACGTCGTCAACATACAAATAATAATTGCAGAAGTTTGAGGATGGATGAATATTTGTTACAGTTTCAAACTACTGAACTGATGTAATTAAACGTTATTAGTACGTAGTTGGTACGAAGATAGCCGGAAATCCAATTAAAAAATACATAGGCTACACTTTATGCCGACATTCCCACGGGATCGGAACTTACGCTCGCTGGTGAAACCGCGATACGTACCTACATGGTACTAAAAAAATCTCTAAAATTAAGTGTAATACAAACATCATTATTACTTATCAAAGTAGTCGAATAGCTGTTATGAAACGTTACAAGTTCCCACGACATGATTCATACCGCGACTGCGCTCGATTTCGGGAAAGGCGTCGACAGCCTTCGGAAACCGGTGTTGCAATCCTTATTTCCGTGAACGAAATAACTTTTAATTATTTTTAATTTAACTCATTGAATTATATTGGATCTCGATTTTATCTGTGTCTTATTGACGTTTTCTTTTATAATTTTTAATATGTTCAGTTCCGGATTGTTTGTTAAATGAAATTATGATTGACTATAAAATGTAACATGAAGGTTGATATGGTCGTATATTATTTACTATTGTAATAGCACCTAACACTGATTCTAGTAACAATTTAGTCGATTTTATAAAACGAAGAAATCTAGAAATTATGTATTAATTTTTTTTAATATAAAGGCGCGAATTTATGCAACATTGCTTAATCCGTTTTTTATTAACTAATATGGCAACAGATAAAAGTTAGGAATGCGGCTAACGGGCAACCGAAATACGCATAATTATTTAAATTTAATAATATTTATCTCAACAAGAATAAAATTATAATTAAGAAATATTTACTTTTTTCATGTAATTTTATAATGACTAGTTGCAACAGATAATGGAACATGATAATTATACCTTTAACGACATAGAGTAAAAAATCAGCAACGAATTTCTTTAAGGACATTTTCGACGACCTTTTAAAATGAAGTGATTCATTGATGGATACTACGAATTATAATAAGATTCTTTTCTTTCAATGTTAATAATGTGAGACAGGCAGAGAGACTTTTGTGAGTTGCTCTATAAATAGTTAGCTCAGCAAATATTTTTTTTTATTATAATTTTTTTTATATAACTAGGTCGGTAAACAAGCTTACGGCTCACCTGGTGGTAAGCGATTATACCGTAGCTTATAGACGCCTGCAACACCAGAAGCATCGCAAGCGAGTTGCTGACCCTATTCCCCATGTTCCCCTAAGAGTTCTGGTCACCTTACTCACCAGCAAGAACACCATACTGCTTGAAAACAGTATTATTTAGCTGTGGTCTTCTGTAAGGTTGAGGTACTACCCCAGTCGGGCTGTTCCATATTTTGAGCAGGAAATTTTCTGCTGTGCCCTACGGCCTACCTCAGTTAAAAGGCTATATAGACATCACGTGGATTTTTCTATACTTGTAAAAGTTAGATAATGATTGTAGAACCTCAACCAAGTCGGACGCTAATCTAGTCTGGAGTAAAGTTATGAAACCATTCAAATATTTAATTATTACGTAATCGATAGCAGCCAGACGAATAATACGTTTATACAAAAATAAAAAAGACTAACCAAATCACATATTCACTAAAATTTATTTCATCTTTTTATTAACATTGGAACATTGGACAAACTCAGTGATGTTTCGTGAATACCAAATACCGTCATTAAATGTGTATTGTCGAATAAAAATGTTTATTGCAAATAATTGCACCTTAACGACATGAATATTAAGCAGATTTTTCACAAAAGGTAACGAAGTAACATGACAGAAGTAACCGTAATTACCGACGACCTTATGGAGTATTCGCTTTTATAAGGACAATAAAATTAGTTGGCCACTGCTCTATATATTTTTTGTCTATCTTTCTTTGTCTCCATTAAGATTTAGTTTCTAAATTTTGTATTCACTCACGAAAGCCATATTTTGGGATTATGGATGTGTCTGTGAAGAAGTATCTGAAGCATCCTTTATGTTTTTTGCGTAAGGGCGCGTTCCCACTCTGTCGTGACGATTAATTATCGTTTTACGACTGTCGTCTCTAGCTGTTCACATTATAACGATTGTTTGTCGTCAAAAAATTTTATCGTTTAGCAACTATCGTATCTAGCCGTTCCCACTGTCACGACAATCTGTCGTCAACGCAAAGTGTCGTAGACGACAGTTATACAGACAGTTACAGTATAGTCGTGTCGTTTTATATGTGAACACCTCCATTTAAACATATGAGCCACGACACTTAAAACTACACGATTATCTGTCGTCACGACGGAGTGGGAACGCGCCCTAACTGTGAAACAATTATCGTATCGTTAAAACGATAAATCTCTAATTAATTATATATACTTGAAATAACCTGCATAGTCCAGTCTCAACTTTTTTATAGCGACATTCCTAACTCTAGATTTAGTGACCTTCTTACAATTAATTGATCATCAGTCGTCAGGCCAATGACAAGTTGTTGACAATTGTCTTGTCGATGCGAATTAAAACTAAAAAAGATACATTTCTCATTCATTCCAAAACTTTTCCGCAATAATCCAAGTAAGGTCCGGTGCAACGCATCGCATACAATCAAATATAATTGCATTTCTTCATTGAAACAATGCAGCCTTCGTATGGCGCTTCCGTTCATTGTGAGTGCTGAGGTATGCGTATATCGTTGACCTCGCGTTTCTTTAATTAGTTCATAGGTTAAGTATGTATACCTGGAGTGGTAATTTCGCTCTAAATACTTAACAGGCTTAAGTATACTGTCAAAGGAAAAGTCATATCGACAATAAGTCCCTCAATTCATTATACTTAATGGCTTTCACTAGTTCCTAAATAACAATGATGTATAACACAAAGTGTGATGTATAAAAAAATCATTAATAAATTATTTGTTTTTGGATTTGCTATTTTTTAAACTACAAAAATGGCAAACAAGCGGACGGGCCGCAAGATAGTAAGCGTACTACCGTGTGTGTGTGTACCGTAGTCTATGGACACCACAACGACAGTTGGATTTGAATGCGCTGTGCGCATTACTGACACTAGCCCCGACTCATTGGAGATCATAGATTATACACTTATATACGGGTATGTTCTGACTACTATACTCACACAGTAACACAACACTAATTTCGATAAGTATTATTTAGCTGTAATTTTCTTGAAGGTTGAAGTACTAATATGTCAGTTGTGTTGTGTTCCTGTTGTAAGTAAAGGAGCCAGAACTTTTGGGAATAGGGTTAGCAATGCGCTTGTAATTCATAGGCTATTTAAAGGCTTGGTAGGTAACTGTAACCTCTAACAGTCTGGTGGACCGTAAGTTGGTTAGCGGCCCTAACTGTGTAAAAATCTTGAATGTTTGGTCACTTTTACACACGAACAATCGTCTGGTCAATCGAGATTCACGTCACACCCTCCTTGCGGTACAATTAGCGTTGTAAGTGGAGCAAAATAACAATGGATACCCGCGAGACTTTATTGCTGTAGGTTTCTCAGCCTTGACCAGCTGTTCGGTTTTATTGACTACGGTTTTAAGTAACGGTTAAATTTAAATATTTTTAAAATTGCATTTTGTAATTCCTTAGACGTTCCATGAGGTTTTACATTCAATTGATGGTGTGACTATTGTTCCTCTACAATGAGTCGTAATGTGGTGTTTTATAGTGTATATTTATTTTTAATAACGTATCTCATGGTAATTGAAATGTGGCGAAACAAATGTTAAGATGAACTTATAAGTCTTTTCTTTTCATAATATTCGTAGTGTCTTGAGTTAATCTATATATATAAAAGAGATTTCCACTCATTGACTCATCACGATATCTCTGGAACCATAAGGCCTAGAGACTTCAAATTTGGTAGGAATATTCCCTTCGCCAAGTAGAGGTCAGCTAAGAACGGATTTTACAAAATTCCACCCACAAGAGGGGGTTGCGAGGGATAATAACATTAATGGCAAAACAACGTTTGCGGGGTCAGCTAGTATACCTACTAATAAAAGCGTAATCACAGTTTCAATCCATTCTAGTACTGTAACTGAAGCATACAAATAAACTTATCATTAAAACTTAATCAGTTTAAATTCAACTTAGTATTGTAAAGCAATTTAAATGGATTCTTTCTTTTAATGAAAGAGAGGTAAAATATAAAAATAAAAACAGTTTTACTTTTTCTATGATTTTTTACTAATCACGTAGTTTGTTTTTGTTTACTTAATGTTATTATTTCTGTTAATTGATTCAGTTCTCAGTAGAAGTAACATTCTGAAATGGAACACAATAAGATGACTGTTAATTACAGCACACCTGATACTCTTGCCAGACAACAATGCTCCATATTTTAGCCAGAAGTGGAAGGTCACTTTTCGAAGTTTTGGAACGTTATGATTTCATTGTTACACAAAAGTAGATAAGCAAAAGCATTATCGCTGATAAGGATAACACATAACACACCATTACATAGTATAAAACTAACTCGCTTCCCGCTGTCTGTATGCTTAGGTCTTTAAAACTACGCAACGGATTTTGATGCGGTTTTCTTTAGTAAATAGGGTGATTCCAGAGTAAGGTTTATATTTATAATACATGTCAATTATATGTCGCTTTTTTAAGAGTAACCTCTAAAGAAAACATGTTTGTATTTTCTAATGACGAAGAAAGCCGTGTACGTTATATAGGTATACAGGACATTCTGTAGTATAATATTTAGTATCAGCATTGCACCCTTGCGAAGCCGGGTCGGGTCGCTAGTATTTAATAAATAATAATCTGTCCCTCTCATGACAAATATTTGTATAGACTATTCAGATGTTTGTCATGGTCTGGGCGTTATGTGTATGTTTCCAGACCCTGACATAATATTCAAATCCTACTGGGTGCTTTGAGAGTAAAGCATTTATTGATTTTATTTATTTAACAGTCTATTGCACATTTGAAATTATATATATAAGGAAATATAAAAACAATGCAAAGGTGAACTGTGGAAAGTGACTAATAGTGGTCTCTTACAGACAACCTCAAACAAATTATTAAAATTATTATTATTTTATTTATTTGTGTTCTTATTTAATAAGCTATTTGTTTATTTGTAGTATAATTTTGATTGCTACCTGGGGTCACTCTAATTAAATTTTAAGCATGACTAAGGAGCAGTAAAATATATACCTAGACAATTTTTCATTTCATTTTGTTATTACAGGAAGGTGAAGAAGATATCGGAGATCTCTACCAAGACGACGAAAATGGCGCTGCTCTTCTGATCAGAAGGCATCCGAATCATGGAAAACTTGTTGTGGTGAGTAATATGAATTGTCCTAATTTAAACAAGCGCATAAAATTGATTACTATACAAGATTGTCACATATATAATTATATTGGTAAGCTTTATTTGAAATTCTAATAGCTAAAATAAGCACAGTAAAATTAAGCTATATTACAACTGTAAATTTCTGATATTTAAAAAAGTATTTCAAAATTTCAGTTGAAATTATTATAATTCGAATGTTTAAAATAACGCTATTACTCGTAATGGCAACTCTTAAAGTCAAAGAAATAGTTATTTTTAACAATATTCAAATGAAACAAGTAAAATTTTCTTGATTAATTTCTATTTAACCGTCTCGTCTTTAGTATTCATATTACAATGTTATAGAGCCTCATGTCCATTACAATAAACAGCCTCATGTCCATTAAAATGTTATGTAAACAAGGTTTTATATAGATATAGGTATACGTATTCTTACTAAATAGTGGCAATATGTGATTAATCATAAACATAATTTGCAAGTGTTTCTAACTTCTACAGCAATATATTATTCTGACATATTAAGCGCTCGTACAGACGAACGCCACTTTTCTTACGATGAAATTGTCGTCAACGTGTTGACATTCAGAAATGCATCACTCATGTCACGTGCGTAATTTTTGTCTATGTTTATTTTGTTTCATTGTTATCACGATTTTTTCACAATTAAACAGATTGTGTGAAACGGGAATATGTTTCATTACACTATTATTTTTTGAAGTGAAAACGTCTTTTGGCGCACCGCACACATTTTTTCGTAGGTAGTAAGTTAGGCGGATCCGCACGCTCTAGATGAAAGGCAAGATCGGGTGAACTCGGGACTTATTGCATTATTGCTTGATTGCGATGTTCAACGAAGTTTTCACTTCTGCCGTGCGGTCTTAAGAACACACTCTATCTTTTAATATTTACCTATATTGATACAGTGAAAAGGTTTCATCAATAATCCTTAACGCTATTATCAACAATAGTATATTACTAGTGTCAAAGATTTTTAATAAGGCGCAACATCTACAAATTCCATTCCAATTTTTTTTTTGTTTTACGTTAATTACCACGACACTGTATGAACTATGATGTATTATAAATATGTATAAGGACTGCTTGATATTTTCATGTCATTATTCATGCGTTTGTCGCTAGAAAAACGTGTCGCATGTAGAAGCCCCAACTCCACCGCAACTTAACAATTACGACCGTAGTCTAACTAACACAAGTAACATCACGTAATAAATATAATATTAGGTATGAGCGATATGTGTGAAATCTTACCATGACGATCTTTTACACGATACGATGGGATATTGTGAATAGATTTGTATACGATAACCTGAACTAAACCACTACAATTTTTGAATGACTTTATAACTGGATGTTTAAAAATAATTGAATATAATTATGATGAAATAAAATATTGTTTTCTAATGTTTACGCGAATTTCACTCATTATAATGAAACAACTTTTTCGGATTTTATCGCGGCTTATTAGGCTTTTAACATGCGCCGCGTTTCAGATACTTTACAGCAACCATGGTCAGGGAAGATTGCTGTAAAGTATCCGTACTAAAGACTAACTCTGACGACTCCGTACTAAGAAATAAAACGGAATCGTTTCATTTCTAGGTATAATAGAAAAAAATTAAAAGTAAAAAACCTTTTTAAAAAACAAGCTTTTATTAGAATGCACTAAAACGAAAAAAATAAATTTTTACCTTAAAACTTTTACTATCTACTTGTAAAGTCATTACACATAATCTATATGATAGAAAAGCTTGTCGCGAGATAGTACTCGTATTTCCTTAGTTTGAAAATTTTAATAGTTAAAATCAATCACATCAATTTATTTAATTTACTTGTTTACAAGCAAATCTTGCGACAAGCTTTTATATCATATAGATTATGTGTAATGACTTTACAAGTAGATAGTAAAAGTTTTAAGGTAAAAATTTATTTTTTTCGTTTTAGTGCATTCTAATAAAAGCTTGTTTTTTAAAAAGGTTTTTTACTTTTAATTTATTTTTGACTTTTTAGTCGGTTATCACGTCACTTTATTCGAATTATTCTTAGCAAGCCCTTTCATTTGATACCCATATTGTAGAAGTGCACTAAAAATAGCTAGTCCGCACTCTTGGATATGCCGCCATATTTGATTTAGAATGACGTCACAAAGGTAACCATGCATTGGCATCCAAATTGAACCTATATACAAAATTTCAGCTCAATTGGTTGAAGATATCTGCTTCAAAATTGAGTTGCAAGATTTCACCCGAACAAACAAACATACATACATAAATACATACAAATCATGCATTGTCATCTAAATTGAACCTGTATATAAAATTTCAGCTCAATCGGTTGAAGAGATCTGCTTCAAAATTGAGTTGCAAGATTTCACCCGAACAAACATTCATTAAATTTACATACATACATACATACATACATACATACATTGCAAGTTAAATAAAAGCTTGTAATAATCTTTTTTAACGAGTAGACAATAAGTAAAAACTATTACAAATCAGTGCAGTTATAAATTAGTTTCGTACGTTGCACAGGTTATTTTGCAAGACAACTAAGTTAATTAAGGAATTAATAATAATTATGTTATTTATTGTATAGGTACACAGAGGTACTTCCTCTGTACAAATACAAATGAAAATGATGAAAATTTGAAATATTATTTATATTAGCACTTTAATTTAATTTAAGCGGGAGTTTTACAGGATTATTATTATGAGATTCTCGATACTTCGGCAACATTACAGACGCCATGGGTACAAATATACGATTTCGTCACAGAAAAATCGCGAGAAGCCCCTTTAACTTAAATGAAAGTGTTTGTTGTGGCTGTGAAGGTCTTAAAACTTATATTAAATATACATATGATATAAAATAAAATATATATCGTATCGGATGATATGAGTCGTTGAAAAATCACATGGATGCGCGATTTAATTGGAAATGTTCTAGCGTAACTGCACGTACCTACATACGTAACTATCCGAAGGGAAATACCCATTGTAATGACATCTGGCCACAATTGATATTTACTTATTACCTATTTATTGTTTTTTTATTTTTATTTAAGTAGCAGATATGTAGTCCAGTTTGTTTGTTTTTTTTTAAACATCTTAAATTGAATTTACTTATAGGCATGTTAATAAACCTATTTGTTTTGTCCTTAATTCTATACAACATTTCGCTACGGTGCATTCATATGAACCGATCAAACACATATAATATTACTACTTTTACTTAAGTATATATAAAATTTTATATATGTATATAAAGTACTAGCCGACCTGTGCCCACTTCGGTGGACTTTAAATATTATTTTTGTGATGCAAATATACCTATATATAGTAAAGTTTTTATCTCCTTCGCATTTCGCCGACTTGTTTTACATATATTATTATTTTTCACTGAATTTTTTGTTCAATAACAATAAAATATAGCCTCTATCACTCCTGAATAGTGTAGCTTTCTGTGAGTGAAAGAATTTTCATGATCGGATCAGTATTTGCGAAGATTACCCCCCTTACCAAACAAAGTTAGAAACTTTACCTCTTTATAATATTGTATAAAGTAATTATGTCTTTACATCTTTAGGGCCCGTTTCACCGGTGGTAGATAACGCTGTTCGACGGATTACAGTGTTCAACAGATAATTTTTTTAATGTATCGTTATTTTTCACCATTGAATTCCACTGTATTTATACATACACATACATATAATCACGCCTCTTTCCCGTAGGGGTAGGCAGAGACCACTTCTTTCCACTTGCTACGATCCTTACATACTTGTTTCGCTTCGTACACTTTCATTATTCCTTTCATACATGCTCTTCGGTTTAGGACACTCTTGACCTGGCCTTCTTTCAAGACGTCTCTGATCTGGTCTTAAAAAGTCCGCACTGTATTTATGAGATATTTTTATTCGAAGATTTGAATCTAAAAGCTGTAGTTTATTAATTGAAGCGAAACAGGTACTAGTGGCCTACCCTACCCTACCTCCTGCTGTTAAAGTCTAATTGCAACTTATTTGCAGAATAAATTTTATCCACTACTGGTGGAACCGGTCCTTAATGTTTTAAAAATATTTAGAAGAGATTTAGGGAAAATACACTATGTATGTTATACTATAAAATATTAGACGCCGAGTTGGCGCAACGGTCACAGCACTGGATTGTGGCTGTTGCGCTGGCGGTTGCGTGTTCGATCCCCGCATATGACAAACATTTGTATTGGCCATACAGATGTTTGCCGTGGTCTGGGCGTTTGTGCAGTCCTTGTGGGTCCCCCCACCGTGCCTCAGAGAGCACGTTAAGCCGTCGGTCTCGGTTGTTATCATGTACACCTGATAGGGATCGTTACTCATAGTAGGGAATATATCCGCCAACCTGCATTGGAGCAGCGTGGTGGATTAAGCTCTGATGCTTCTCCTACATGGGGAAAGAGGCCTATACCCAGCTTTGGGATATTACAGGCTTAAGCGTATAAAATATTACAAAGTATAAAAATCCATTTAAATAATGAATAATAAAAAGGTAAAACACTCGACATGACAGAGTTTGGTTGTCGAAATCAGTTTTAAAAAGGTCTATATTTATTTGTCTAACGAAAAACAAATTAAATTTACGCAAACAGTGCAACAGTTTGTCAACACGTCGTCGTTTGGACAGGAAGCTCTAATATTTATTGCTGTCATAAAGTTAACGGTTAATTTAAAGATAATTTACTTTACGATAATTAGATTTTGACATGGTTCTGTTAGTTTATAATCTTAATTAAGAAATAAACAAAAAGGATTTTGTAATTTAAAATGAGAGTGGTTTTTCTGTTTTGGTTTTTTTGTGTACATTTTAAATAGATAAATATAAATCACACAAATGTTCAAATAGACTATAAACATTGGTAAACTTTTTTTTGCACTATGATTTGAAGAAGGTACCTTTGAGATTAGATTAACCATTAGTAACTGAAATAGCCAGCTTATGGGCGTATTTGTAACTATACAAAAATCATCAGTAGTTATCGAAGTAGCTCTATTACTAAAATGTTTACAGGTAATAAATTTAATTTATTGATACTATCGGACCTGTACATATCGAACTCTTCGCATACAAAACTCAAACACTAGCATCTAGCTCAAAACCTTAGACAGCCGTACTTGGGAAAGTACCACAATCTTATAGAAGATCATAGATAAATAATGCTGCTCTTAATTAGTGTTGTGTCCCTGTTTATTATAAGTTAGCTACAGTTTTCATTAGCAAGCGTTTTATTGACAACGGGAGTAGGGTCGACAACGCGATTTGACGCTTTTGGTGTTGCAGGCTACGGGCGCTACGGCAATTGCATTTCATCAGGCAAACTGTACTGTGTTGCCACCCTAGTTGTAAAAAATATAAATATTGAAATAAATAAACACTGTATGATATTACACTGTCTAGAATTTTAGACTCGTAGTTATAATAAATAATCTTTAAACAGGATATGCTTAGTCGAAATTTTGAACACGTACCAATGTCATTATCACGAACATGTCAGATTATTCGAGTCATACATTTACATACATATTTACGGGTTATACCTATTTGTCTGGACGATAAATAGTTTTTTGTATGACTTTAAAGAATTAAATCATGACGGGATTATATTAACTAATCCTGTTAGCGGATGCGTAGGGAATGAAGTTGTTATGTCACTTATGGATTTACATAATCATTTCGTCTTCTATTTTTAATTCTATATGAATAATTTTAATGAGAATAATCGCCGACGAAATGTTTTCATACATTTATTTATATTTTTTTCTTTTGTATTCTGTGCCTACACTACAAATATATTATGAAATAATTTTAAAGTTGTAATTCTAATTAACCCAAACGGAAAATGAAAAATCCGGTTTTTGTTACAGTTTTATGATATAAGTACTTACAAACAAATGTCTTTATTCTAATACTCATACATAATACAGATAGGAATAAAAAATAGAATAAATTTTAACATTAAAATATTTTTTTTTGGTTCCAAACATGATTTCTTTTGAAACAATTGGAATAAAGAATAAAATTAAATGCCCCATTGTCGATGTGTTTATTACACACAATAATAATACGTTGCGACTATCCTAAATTACATATTATTGTAATATTATACGGCCGAACTACTGCGAAAATGTCTGTTTGTTAGCATTTAGAACTAATTTCACCGGTTCATAATTATCCAGCACATAAGTTACTGATATGGTACTTTATCAGAAGCTAACACAGGCTCCTACAATGCCACGATGACGATGGAAAATCTTAAATTGTAATAATACAGAAAAATATACTGATTAAAATAAGATCATAACTCCTTTTGCATTTAAAAATACATGTTTACAATATATTATTTTGACTTACCTGTAGGTAGTAGATACACAAACAAATTATCGTAACATTTTTGGTCGTCATAATTATATCATGGTGATTTTTTTCAAACGCTTCATTCGTATGAATTTCATAAACATTTATCTGTTTTCTCAGAAGAGTTTCGAATTATCGATAAATAAATTATACAGATTTTCCTCTTAAAAATGTTGCTAAGAAAAGGCCTTTTCGTTCAAAATTAAGTAATTGCGATTGTTTAGCATCACTTGCAGAAAACACTTGTTATTACTGTACTACGGCAAAGAAACAGTATTATTTCAGATAAAGATCGTTAATATAACATACATTCAATCATTTGTTTCGTCAAAACAAAAACCCCACAAATCATATTTCGAGGTTACAGAATCTTAAACAGTGTTTATTTGAAAACATCAAACCAAGAAGACAATAGAAAAGCAAGTAGTCTAAGGCCGATTGCGGCAACCGCTAACAATTGACGGGAAAATGTTACAAGCATGTTATACCTGTACTGTGTACTTGTTATAGGTACACGTACTATGTTTGTATGCATACTGTTGTTACTAAGCGCTTGATGGACATTATTAAAATGTTTTAGAAATACGAGGGATTCTATTTTCCAGAACTTACTCATACTGATTAGTAAATACCTTTTTTTATATAACTAGGTCGGCAAACAAGCGTACGGCTCAGCTCAGCTGATGGTAAGCGATTACCGTAGCTTATAGACGTCTACAACATCAGAAGCATCGCAAGCGCGTTGCCGACCCTATCCCTAATTCCCCCAGGAGCTCTGGTCACCTTACTCACCAACAGGAACACCACACTGCTTGAAATCAGTATAATTTAGCTGTAATCTTCTGTAAGGTCGAGGTACTACCCCAGTCGGGCCTTTCTTGTTGTGCCTGTACCTCAGTAGATACCTATCTAAAAATAAAAGTTCTTCTATTTTTTAGGTTTGTATTAACGAGGCTGAGTTTCCACAGTGGAAGGTGGAGTCTAATAAATTTAAAAACATGGAGGTACTTTCATGTTTCCATTGTAGCGTTATTAAGTCGTTTATCTTTTTTTCCCTATGAAAGAGACGTGTACCACTTATGCGCATTTACACATAAAAAGGAATTTATCAGAAGTGTCAAAATAACAATAGCGTTAAGTCCCGAAAGTAACGCAAGTGTGTTAGTGGCCGTGATAGCTTAAAAACTCATAAGAAAAAAGACCTACAAAATTCAAGGTTTTGTTAAAGGTGAAAGATTCGTAGAGTAATTCGTCACTTCGTTTCGTTTTCCATTGAAATTGTCAGCTTTTTAAGGATGTAAGAGCCTTCTTAAATCTTTTTCTTTCCTCATCGCTTAACGCGAGATGAATAGAGAATACAAAAATGACTAAAGTATTAAAACAGATTTATAAATAGGTATAGAAAGGTTTGATATTTTATTTTAAACACTCAATAAAAATATTTGTGATTAGTATGTAGTCATTTTAAATTATTTTTTTAATATTTAGCAACATGCACTTTATAGCTTATAACATTAAATAATAAGTAACAAGAAAATATTGAGCAATAGGTATGTATAAAACTATTATATGTGTTCTTTTATACAATATTGTACATTTAAATACTAATTATTATTTTAACTTAATAAAAATTCTAAAACTTATACGCTTCTAAGTATTTTAATCAAAGTAGGTAAACGTCAAAAGTTACAAAAAAAATAAATACGAAATTATATTTTAGTCATCGTCTCTTCGACATTAACATAATTTTAAAATCACGAAATCATTGGTTACATCAGACACATATACCTATTAACATATTATGTAAATTCTCTAAGACGCTTTAAAATATAGTAGTACTGCACTTTATTTAATAATTTATAATATAAATATTTTGAGAAAAAACGTAAAATGATAACTGTTAAGTAATCGCCATCGAATCTATTTTACTTTAAAAATAATAAAGATTTTATTCACATTTGTCTACTAAGCTAGCTACGCGTCACGGTTTCGAACATGTAATTTGCGATGTCATAGGAATGTCGGAATAAAAAGTAGACTATGTGTTCTGGATATCCAGCTGTCTACGTATCTTTCATTACCTACAATCAGTTCAGTAGTTTTTGCGTGAAAATCACTATTTCAACCATCCCCAAAAACTTTCGATGCCTTAATATATGCCTTTAAAAGCCTGGTGCTTGACAGTAGATTTAAAAAAATATATACACTATACAGTTTATACATATTTTGTAATAATCAATAAAAAAATAAAAACTACTTTTTGTAATTTTAATTTTTTACATTGACATTGACGTTTAATGTTTTTTTCTACAGGAGGGCTCAATAGGGCACGATCTAGTGATACGTCCGATTCCAGACTCAATGATGGCTCCAGATGACGAGATGTTCATGGACCCCACCAGCATGAGAGACATGGTATCGATTGATACTGGTCTTCCTATTGGTGAGTTTGTTGTTTTATTTATATCTCAATTTGAGTAAATTTTACATGTAATCAAAGAATTTTTAAACGACTTCAAAAACGGAGGAGGTTCTCTATTCGACTGTATTATGTATGTATGTATGTACTCATTTGAATTGGAGTGAGATCTGAGGAGTCGTTTTTAAGTTATATCATCCATAATATATATATATATATATATATATATATAGTCCTCCTCATCGATTTCGATGACGGCGACCCAGGGACTCATTCAGATCACGGCAACATCTTAATGGTCAATACAAATGTTTGCCATGTGCGAGAATCGAACGCGCGACCGCAAGTACAACATCCATAATAAACCATAAGCTAGTGATGTACCCGTTAACGTGTCGCCATTGCAAACACAAGGTTATAGTTCCAACTGATAACGTATATATAACGGTTACATATTTATAACGGTTACATATTTATGTTTATATCGATATAAGTACAATACTTTTAAAGATTCTAGAACACGGGTTTTTGTTATTTCGTTTAATAAGGCCAGTTCACATTTTTGTGACTCTACATGCCGCTCACGACGTTATCCTTGTATAGGCGGAGTTTTTTTATTATCTTTTGCTTAAATGAATCACTTGAAAACAAAAATGATATAATTTTTACTTTTCCTACCAAACTACGCATAATCGTTTTGGAATATAAAAGACATACCTAAAGCTTGTTTAAATATATGCAGCTATCCTAATTTTTTTTTTTTTATGTAACTAGATTGGCAAAAATGCGTACGGCTCACCTGATGGTAAGCGATCACTGTAGCTTAAAGACGTTTGCAACACTACAAGTATCGCAAGCACGTTGCCGACCCCATCCCCAGTTCCCCTCAGGAGATCACAGCTAAATAACACTGTTTTTAACCGACTTCCAAAAAAGGAGGAATTTCTCAATTCGACACGTATGTTTTTTTTTTTATGTATGTTAGCTCAGAACTTTTGACTGGGTGGACCGATTTCGATCAATTTTGTTTTAATGGTGTTGCGTGTCATGTGGTCCCATTTTAATTTAATTGAGATCTGACAAGTACTTTTAGAGTTATATCTAATAATGCGTATTTACATGACTACTTTTTCGTCGACCTACGTTATATTATACCGCAAAACTTTTTACTCGGTGTACCAATTTCGATGATTCTTCGATCGATCGATCGATCGAATACTTGTCTTGTAGTCTTGTTTAAATTAGATCGAAAACTGATTACAACTTTTTGAGTAATCTTTAATAGCGCGTATTTACATGACTATTTTTTCGTCTTATTACGTTGTATTACTTGTCGATGTAATTGAAGTCGGTTTTTTTTTCGTTTGCGAGCAAACACAATTATCAAGCAGTGCTGTGTTCCTGTTGGTAAGGTGACCCTCTTCTGTGAGGTCGATGTACTACCCCAGTCGTGCTGCTCCATATTTTGAGCAGGAAATTCCCTGATGTGCACTACATCAGTTAAAAATCTTCTCTTTAATGGTATAAAATAGAATAGGCCTATACCTCTCGGGGGACATTTACAAGTTTAAGTAGAATATAGTCGTCTATATGTGCAGATGACCTATGGTAGTTATTCTAGTATGCTTTCTTTTGACTAGGCCGTTGGCGCAATCCGCAGTGACGAGCCGCCTAGAGGCCGTAGCGCATGTTTCACCAGATTTGGATAACAGTTTTTGGTGGATCATTCTTTGTCACCATCGAATTCCACTATATTTATGAGATATTTCTATTCGCCAAAATGAGTTTAAAAGTTGTAGTTTATTAATAGAGGCAAAACAGGTACTAATGGCCTATTCTACGTCCCGCTGTTAAAGTCTAATTGTAACATATTTGTAGGATAAACTTTATCCATAACAGGAGAGACAGTTACCTACTGTTATAACCATTACTTTAACAGACGCATGAAATTGTCTACTTTAGGAACAGACGGCCGTATTTATTTTAATGAGAATGAATGAAGAAAACGATTGACGAAAAAAGTGTATTTAAGGCGAGTGTGAATGGAAGTGTTAGAAGGGGTAGACCTAGGCGGACGTTTCAAGATCAAATTAGGGACGTCCTAATAAAAGGCCAGGTCAAGAGTGTCCTAAACCGAAGAGCATGTATGAAAGGAATAATGAAAGTGGACGAAGCGAAACAAGTATGTGAGGATCTTAGCAAGTGCAAAGAAGTGCCTCTGCCTACCCCTACGGGAAAGAGGCGTGATTATATGTTTTAACGAAAGTTCGATAAAATAAGAAATCAATAGTTTATAGTACAAAATAGGTAGATTAATCTATTCTCTTAATTATAATAATAAAAAGACACTTTATTTAAACTGTCGACACGACATTTAAACAGGTAGTTTCTCATTCACGATATTGTTTTATTACAATCAGGTGTAGAACTGGTTTTTGCATATATTTTTATATTTTTAACATTTAATAATTACGAATTTATCTTATGAATATAATCTTACTATTGGTTTTTTTTCGTTTCTTCCGTGATTTAATATTACGTTAACTTGATTGGTTTCCTATTAAATTAAGCTTACTACTGGCTTAAAATACACAATTGGTATAATGTCCATGAATTTTTTGTCATAGTGGTCATCCGTAAATGAAACAAACAGTAAAAGTACGGTAGTAGTAAAAAAACCAAATTATTAAAATACTGTTATATATTAAATCCTGAAATATACTCGTATGTGAGCTTAGATATTGTAAATTCGCTAAATAAGTTTCAAGACATGGCGCGTTGTATGTATTTATTTATTTATTTATTTATACTTTATTGTACATCACAACTACACATATCATTTACAGACTGTGAAGTACAATGGGCGGACTTATGGCTATTTAGCCATTTCTTCCAGACAACCCATATATACATTTCCTACTATGAGTAACGATCGCTATCAGGTGTACATGATAACAACCGGGACCGACGGCTTAGCGTGCTCTCCGAGGCACGGTGGGGAGACCCACAAGGACTGCACAAACACCCAGACCACGGCAAACATCTGTATGGCCAATACAAATGTTGTCGTGTGCGGGGATCGAACCCGCAACCGCTCGCGCAACAGCCAATCGCAATCCATTGCTGTGACCGCTGCGCCAACGCGGCGTCGCGACACATGTGTGACACATAATATGTATGTGTCAAACTTATACAGATACAGTAACTGCGCGTGCGTCAAGACTTACAGTAAATGCATTTTTATAATTAAAAAAGTATGTTCTATAGGTATGCCGATTTCTTAATTTTTCAACTTCGTTGAAGAAAAACATTATTTTTTTGTATCTGTGCACGATGATCGTTGCGTAAATGTCATACTACAAAACCTGTGAATTTACGTGTACCTAATACTGTGTATTTTCAAAGACAGACACACAGCACAGCTAAAAAGTGCAGAATAATTGCATATTTTCAAAACTTACTAGAAATTATTTTTAAATTTTATAAATATTTTAATGCTTTTTTTTTGTTTCAGTAAAAAGAAAAAAGGCTGAACGAGAAGAAATTCAGAGGGCGCTACAGGGTGCGGGACACGTCATCATAAAGAAGGATCCGGCGCAGGGTGACCACTTGAGTGATTATGGTAAGCTTATTTATTCTGTGGAGTTTCTGTGGAGTTTATTCTGTGGAATTAACATTTTTATTTTATTTCTTCTGTTAATATACATACACCTCGATATTTATATGCACCTATTATGTTCAAAGCGAAGATCAGTCTCCTACGTAACTATTAATGATAAGTAGGTACAATGTAAATTATGATTACAAAATAATTACCATTAATAGTAACTCGCTGTCCCCGCAAACGTTGTTTTGCCATATATGTTATTAGCCCCCTCAATCCCCTCTTTTTTGGAATTTCGTAAAATCCGTCCATAACTGACCTCTACTTGGCGAAAGGAATATTCCTACCAAATTTCAAGTCTCTACGCCTTATGGTTCCAGAGATATCGTGATGAGTCAATGGGTGGAAATCTCTTTTATATATATATATATAGATAAAATACCGAATCTACAATTGTTTTTTAATAAAAAAAGTTTTAATCAACATTTAAATTATCTATGTCATTAATAAACATATATGTTTTATTAATAATACCTTTGCATGCGGATAACCAATCAACAAGTTTATTGTTAATAATATACTAGTATAAATGATTATGAAATCATGTTTCTCTTCATTCACGTGTATTCATTTAAAATACATGTTATTTATTGGATAATTGACATTAACGCCATCTAGAGATGATTCAAATTAATGATATTGTATTATTTTATTTTATAATTTTCAAATTAAATATTCGTTAATATTTTGTTCCTATTTAAATGTTTTGTCGACTTTTCAACCATCTAATTGCGGGTCTCAAATCTCTATGAAAAAAAAAGATCTCTATGATCTCTATGTTATAATTCTGATGCAACTCGTCGGAGCTCATTTCAAAATTTTGTCACTAGCGAAAATGATTTATGATATACCTAGAGCAGTGTTCCGCAAAGGGTGTACCGCGGCACACTGGTGTGTTATAGGTGTGCCTCGGAAAAATAAAGTTTACGTTTATTGATTAATCATAAATATTGTTTCGGTGATTAATAAATAAACGTTGGTTAATGTTACTTAAAAAATGATTTTTTATTTGTGGTGTACCTCCAAAATATTTTCCTATTCCTAGGTGTACCTTGAACACAAAAAGGCAAACGTCTTGTTCAAACAGAAGCGCTTTTCTATTAGGAATGCTGCAAAATTCCGATTGGAATAGTGCTCCAACCAGAAGATTGCAGACAAATAATGCCGTTCTTAAGTAGCGCTGTGTTCTTCTACTAAGAATTTGCTCTATTCAGAGGAGAGATAGATTCGACAAAGCGCTTACTATTTGTTTAAGTTGCAAGTTTTATTGTGCCAATAAACGCTTTTAATACATAACATACATATAAGATACATATACATACATACATATAAGATATCAATAATAAATAATAATACACTTTATTATTTTATTTTAAATAAGAATATGCTTATTAATCACAAACTTCCTTCATTCTTCATTCCCTTCAAGTATTAATCATACAATAATAGGTAGGTGCCAAGCAATAGAATCTTATACATTTAATTTTTAAAATTAAATATCAAAGAATGAGATAGACATTATTGCCTATCGGATTAATTAAAAACTATAGAGTTTTAAAGGAATGTATGTAAACGATATCTAAGATTATTTAATCAAAATAATTTTTAGTTTTTAAAGAGTACCTGTTCAAGATGAAATAGAAGTGGTTCTAAGGATATGGAAAGAGGAGAAGGAAATTATTAAATCAATTTCGTTGACTATTTATTCCTCAAGATACAAAAAATACTCTTTGATCCCAAAATAAACGCGTAATCTATGAAAATTAACATGTTGTTTTTTTTTACGAACGGGTTGTTTGATTTCGCATGTGTGAAAATTAATTTAAATTTGAATACGTTTTAAAACATAATACTGATTATAATTATATTACAAAAAAAAAACTCGTATTTTATACAAACTGAAATATTGCGACGTAATTAAATATTTTGTGATGATTGTTTGTTTATATAATTTGTATATAAATTTAGACTTTTATATTGATATTATTTATTGCGATTCAAGTTCAGATCTATGTAACTGTTTTTTTTTTAAATTTAATTACATAATTTTACTAATATTTAAGTTTAAAAGTTTGTCATTATTGAGATTACTATAATAAGGTTATCGAAAAGAATTATTGAAATTTCATAAATAATTGTTAGGCCGAAATTCGATAGAGTTTTGTATGAGGCGTACCATACGTACTTTTCCGAGCCTTACTATTTTATCCTATGGCGCGAAGCATGGCCTATAATTACGATTATACTTTAGGTCTAACGATAAGTTTAAATTGCGACCAAAGAGAATGTTCGAGCATGCAAATTTATTGTATACATTTAACATAAGCAAAATCTATACTAATCTATACTAATATATAAAGCTGAAGAGTTTGTTTGTTTGTTTGTTTGTTTGTTTGTTTGTTTGTTTGTTTGTTTGTTTCTTTGTTTGTTTGAACGCGGTAATCTCTGGAACTACTGGGCCGATTTGAAAAATTCTTTCACTGTTAGATAGCCCATTTATCGAGGAAGGCTATAGGCTATGTATCGTCACGCTAAGACCAATAGGACCGGAGTCCACGCCGACGAAGTCGCGCGCAGAAGCTAGTATGTATAATAAAGCTAAAGAGTTTGTTTTTTTGTTTGTTTGAACGCGCTAATCTCAGGATCTACTGGTACGATTTGGAAAATTCTTTCAATTTTAGATAGCCCATTTATCGAGGTAGGCTATAGGCTATATATCATCACGCTAAGACTAATTGGAGCGTAGCACCAATGAAGAATGTTTCAAAATCGGGGTTTGTTTTTCATTTTGAGAGCTTCCGCTGCGTAAACGGTTTCGCACAAATCATGTATGACAGAATTGGTCCTATTCTACGGGGACGAAGTCGCGCGCAGAAGCTAGTTTATCATAAATGTGAATCTGCCTCACGAGTATTGGAGTATTAGACAGGAAAACTGTAATGGATAAACAGTTTTTTACCGACTTTTAAAAAAAGGCTAGAAGGTATATAGGTATAATGTATATTAAATTGATGTCTGTTTTTATCGTTTGCTAGTAAACACAATTAAATAGGTTATGTTCATATGCTACAGATAATAATAAAACGTTAACCTTTGTACGTTTTATATTCTGTATCCTTATTTGAGAAATTCGTGACTGTTGCGGTTTTACGACAGACCTTTATTTTTGATTCGGTTCAGATATTTACGAGACGTGATAGGCTGTACGTTCAAATGAAGGCAAATGATAAATGACTAAACATGGTATTGTTTTGTAGAATTATCATTCTGTTTATAATTTGAATAGGTATTTAAAAAATAATTATTGAATTAGAACTCAGTGTCTGTCGGGCTGCTCGACATTTTTTTTTTTGAAGTTGGCCAGAGCTCCCGGGGAGGGGCTACCCCCGCTTGTGATTATTATGAGATTGCGACGCTTGCGATGCTTCTGGTTAATACACCATTGATGTATAAAATAGACAAGAATATGTACATAACATTTTATTAACATACAATAATAAATTACCCCTTCATGGAGAAAAAAGGCTATGCGCAGTAGTGGGGTGCTATAGGCTGAATTGTATACATATTCGATATTATTAAAGAAAATGGCTAATGATTTGAATAATTTTCCTTTTGGATTCATAATTATAAATAAAAGTAACCAACTAAGACATACCTACGAATATTAGGTACCTACATTATTTTGTTACAAAAAAGCATACGAACAAAAGTCAACAAATTTATTAATTGTCGCTGCCATAAATAATGTGATTTCTATGGAAACATTAAACACTTTGTTACAATATAAAGTAAAGATATTAAACGTAACACAACCACAACGTTCTAAGCTAGTAATGTTTGTAACCTCAACGTTTAATCTTTACGTAAACTTGAATATAACGAGAGATGACGTTCAGTGTGTTTTATTATATTTATGTGATGACACTATATATACATTCGTCCTGTATAGGTATAATATAAAATTTAGGTTTAAATGTTTAAATATAATACTTACATTTTTATCATGTCTCATATGCAAAAGAGGCCGCAGCCCAAATAATGAATACTTATGGACTGTATTATTTATTTTTTATTTCTTTATTACTGTAATGCAGAGATATTATACTAAAATACATTCACATAGGAAAAAACATAGTAGTATCAAAAAATTAAACAAAAGGTAGAAAGATATACCTACACTGGTAGTATGCAAAGGCGGTCTTATTGCTTTAAGTAATCCCTTCCACACTGGCGGATCCAGAGGGGGGGTCATGGGGGTCATGACCCCCCCTTGGGCTGTGTCCAGGACCTAGGTGGACCACTTATTAAAATTGTTAAACAAGATTTTTGTCACAATATAGGTATTTTTAAGTACCGTATCTACATAGATTAATAAAATACCTACTTTTACCTGTATCTATCATTATAAAAATTAAATTATAACTTCTTTTTACTTGACCACGATTATGTGACCCCCCCTGGCGCCTTGACCATGACTGTGACCCCCCCCCCCCTGGCGCCAAAGCTGGATCCGCCCTTGCCCTTCCAGACAACCCAACAAAAGTGCAGGATTGTGTAAAAGTAGCTAGATATAAATACGAGGATAACTATAAATATACCCATTTAGATATAAAATAAACAAACAAAAAAGCATGTGAATAAATAAATTTACGGAAACCTTACATAAGAATAAACAATTATTAAATACTTACTACATACACCTACATAGATACACACATACATGCATAAATACATCTATACTAATATAATAAAGCTGAAGAGTTTGTTTGTTTGATTGTTTGTTTGTTTGTTTGTTTGTTTGAACGCGCTAATCTCAGGATCTACTGGTCCGATTTGAAAAATTCTTTCAGTGTTATATAGCCCATTTATCGAGGAAGGCTATAGGCTATATATCATTACGCTAAGACTAATAGGAGCGGAGTCCACGCCGACGAAGTCGCGCGCAGAAGCTAGTACATACATATGCACGATAAGTACACTAAGTACTTAGTTTGGAAGTTTTAAAAATTAAAATCAATCAGATCAACTTATTTAATTTCCTTGTTTATCTGAGTACATAGGTAAATCTCGAGACAAGCTTTTAACGTTTAAAGCGATAGATAATAATCTTTGTATAAGCTATTCTTAAAAATTGACAACGACGAATCAAAATGACGAACTTTTCCAGGCAGGCGATTCCTTAGTTCTACAGCCTTTGATGTAAATTAATTGCTGTGGGCTTGTGATTGCTAAACAAAAGATGTTTATCTTCAGTCGATTGTCATTACGTGATCGAAGGTTCAGGCAAAAATATATATTATAAATTTATATGTAACTGTTATTTACTGTCGTCAAAATGTTTACTCATTATTATCTCTCTCTCTCTTGTCGGTCCCTCGTGTCTGAGGATCGTGGTCAGCATTAGGGTTGCATCTGGAGCGAATGATTTGCCTCCACCGGTCTCTGTCCATGGCGTCTCTTACGACCGTGTAAAACTTAGTGGCAGATGAGTTCTTGATCTGGTCTGCCCATCTCGTCGGTGAACGACTGCGACTCATTATTATAACACAAACTATTATAACAGTATTAATAATGATTATATAGTAGTTTATGCAACTGTCATATAATGAAGGGTATTAAAACACGAGTGTGAGTTTATGAAACGAGCGCAGCGAGTTTCATAATAGTAACGAGTGTTTTAATACCCGTGTTATATGCAGTTGCATACACTACTTTATCTTCACTAATGCAATTAATCAAACAACAAGAGTAAAAGCTGACAATAGTATATTTATAATAATTGTTCAAATTTTGGATGGTACAAGTTTGAAAGTTAATGTTAATTATTGAAACAATATATAATTTTGCCGCCATTAAAATGTAACCAATCAACCGCGCCGTGCGCTCGCTGGAGGCGGCGCTGGCGGGCGCGCGGCGCGCGTGCACGTGCAGGCGCTGGCCGCGCCGCGCGCCTGCCGCCTTGGACGCGGTGTTATAATGAGATTTTACGATATCGATGTGGATATTATACCATCATGTGAAATTGCTTAAATTGAGTGTTTTGTTGTCTGTGCTATAACAGTAGTAATTATAAGTCAAGTATTGGAAACATAAGTAGAATGTTACAACATTAGTGTAGATAAAATACTTTACAGCAACCATGGTCATGGGGGGACCTCTTTCCTGTCCTTTATAATAAAATCCGAAAAAATTGTTTCATTATGAGTGAAATTCGCGTAAAAATTAGAAAACAAAATAGTCTTACCTAAATATGGACGTATGGTTATTTCAACCATGACTAATAATGACCTACATACTCGTATATATTTCGAAGTAATTATACTAACTTAATAATAAACGCCGAAATGATTTCTTTGAAATGTTTTATTACCCTCGATATGTAAATTGGTCACTATCATTATCGAAGTCACCTAATGATTAATTTAATTCATCTATGTAAGGTTATTAATGACGGTCCATAAAATTGGCATAAATGATCGACTCATTTATAATTAAATTGATCTATTAGTAATATGTTAATATAATCATTTTAGTTACATTTTTTTATACATAACTAGGTTGGCAAACAAGCGTACGGCTCACCTAAGATAAGCGATTACCGTAGCTTGTAGACGTCTGCAACACCAGAAGCATCGCAAGCGCGTTGCCGACCCTATCCCCAATTTCCCCCAGGAGCTCTGGTCACCTTACTCACCAACAGGAACACAACACTGCTTGAAAATAGTATTCATTTGCTGTGATCTTCTGTAAGGTCGAGGTCCCCCAGTCGGGCTGCTCCATATTTTGAGCAGGAAATTTCCTGCTGTGCCCTACCTCAGTTAAAACTGTAGGTATATTCTTTATGTAATAAATTACCAGTTGGCTTAAACATAATATATTTTTGCACTATTAAGTGTGTTAAGAATCACTGTTGTCATTAAGACAATAGTGACTCAGCCACGCCCGTTGACCAAAAAAATCGTAGTAATTTAGAACGTCTGTCTGTAAGGCTTACTTTAATTGGTCAATTTGAACACGGCGTTATTATAACGCGAATAGACTATAGAAAGTATGTTTATATAACATACATACATACATATAATCACGCCTCTTTCCCGTAGGGGTAGGCAGAGACCACTTCTTTCCACTTACTACGATCCTTACATACTTGTTTCACTTCGTCCACTTTCAATATTCCTTTCATACATGCTCTTCGGTTTAGTGTACTCTTGACCTGGCCTTTTTTCAGGACGTCCCTGATTTGGTTTCGAAACGTCCGTCTAGGTCTACCCCTTCCAACACTTCCATTCACACTCGCCTTATACACTTTTTTCGTCAATCGTTCTTCATTCATTCTCTCGACATGGCCAAAACATCTCAGCAGCCTTTCTCAATTTTTGTCACTACATAAATTCTTCATTCTTTCAAACCACAGACCACATGTTTATATAAAAACTGTGAATAATTAAATAATATATAAGTCAGGTGAAACCACGATATGCGTGTTGCGCCTACATAAAAATCGTGTTTAAAACTTAGGTACCTATCTCAAATAGCGTCTAAGTTTTTAGTAAGAACTCTACATGAATATCAATGAATGAACAACGGCTATTACAAGTTTATCTTATTTGAATTTCAATGTAGATACCTAAGATTGTGTATAATTATGATAAATACAATCTCCTCATATATTAGGTATACATATTGATGATATGTTTATATCTAGTTATGGCAGAGGTAATTAAAAAATTAAATAATTATTTTATAATATTACAATTTTAATGGTCATTAAAATTAAGCTTAAACGACGAAGCTTTTATTGTCGTAGTGTTTATAAGATAACTAGCTGACCCCGCAAACGTTGTTTTGCCATACATGTTATTAAACCCCCCAATCCCCTCTTGTGGGTGGAATTTCGTAAAATCCGTTCTTAGCTGACGTCTACTCGGCGAAAGGAATATTTGTACCAAATTTCAAGTCTCTACGCCTTATGGTTCCAGAGATATCGTGATGAGTCAATATATGGGTGGAAATCTCTTTTATATATATATAATATAGACAATGATTTTTAAGTTTTTTTCTCGTTGAAATGGAAAACTATTGCATGAAATTAATGTCTTTGACAAACATTGTAGTTAAACAAAAAACCAGAATAAATATTTATATTAAGTAGAACTATAGTCATTAGGTAAATTATGTACTGCTTTATTATTAAATTTATCATTATATTTATACTTTCAAATTATATCACAAATTATTTAGCAATCAAAGCTGATTGTAGTCACAAGGTAATAAAAAATATATATTCCAAAAAAAAGTCTTAAAGTTAGTGACATTTGAAGCTTTGTCGAAGATTTTGTTTCTTTTTAGTTGTTAATTAATTTAACAGTTAAAAAAGAGAACAAATTCATAAGGATAGTAAGAATTTAATCAAAATGTGTTGCCAGTTCTTGAAGCACTAGTTCAAAATAATATAACTAATAATCTTGTGTTTAAAAGACACCACTTCATTACATTTGTACTATGCCTAACATCGACGGTAAAATTCGGCAAATAAATTTGACAGAACTGCCATTTTGTTTTTTAGACTAGCCGAATACTCGTATATGTATAAACCAAATAAGCCAATAAAAACGTAAGAAATGTTATCTTTATGACCGGTATCACGGAGAGGTCGTAAGGTCACCTACCTATATTACATCACCATATAATAATATATTCAAGTTGGTATTAAAATATCATTCATTAATCTTTTATTCGACAATAGTTGTTTTCTGGGGAAAACCGCATATTATTATTTTTTAGGTAAAACGCGATTTTAAAAACGTTTTAAAGTTAGACCACCTGTTATTGTATGTTGCATCTTGCTTATACAAGTAATATAAAAGAAAAAACCGACCAAGTTCGAGTTGTACTCGCGCACCGAGGGTTCCGTGCAGACAAAATTATTAAAAATATTTTTATTATATGATGTAACCAAAAATTTATGCTTTTAACAATTTTTCCTTTATCAATTTTTATTTATAACGTTGCTTCGTACAATATTTCAAGATTCTGAGTTTACGGGAAGTATCCTGTAGATTTTTATTCCCTTGCGAGTGTCGAAAATTTGCAGCATAAACGGCTGTAGCTTTTGATTGCGTTGACTTAGAAGTTTGATTTTTTCACAGCTCCAAGGCACAGTAGACTTGAGTATTTGATATAATTTTTAGCTTGATACCTCACGCGTTCCTGAGGAAAAGGGTCTTGACAGACAGACGGAAAATAAAGTGTTCCTATAAGGGTTCCGTTTTTTCCTTTTGAGGTACGAAACCCTAAAAAGGATGACATAGAGTAACTTGCAACAAGCATTATGTTATTAATATAAATAAATATACTGACTGATATACAGGACATACCTATGTAATCAATGATCAATGATTACATAGATATGTCAATAACCCTAAAAACATCTAGCTTTTTTGTCATATTCTACATTTAGCACAATAAAGTGTTAATTTGAATCTCGAGCTGTCTATGTACCAAGTTGAAACTTTTACTGAACTTATTGTAACGATTCATCGTTATCAGTTCAGTAAAAGTTTTATCTGAAAGAGTAACAAAAATCCATTCATCCATCCGTCCATCCTCACAAAATTTCGCGTTTATAATATTAGTAGGATATTAATAAACATGTATGCAATATATCAGAGAGTAATTAGGTACTTAGGTTTATTTTTAAAAATGTAGGACGTAAAATAAATTACAGTAATTTATTCGTTCAAAATATTAAATTATGTTCTTCATTAATATTTTTCTTTTATTGATCTTAATTTAAGTTCATAATTATGGAAACAAATTAAAGCCATTTTAACAAAACATTTCTTTTTGCAAGATAAATGAGCTAATAATAACGAAATAATAACAAAATTTCAACAGTATCAATAACTAATTAGCCTCAAATTTGTAAAATTATATAAAACCTTTTTTTTATAACATCGTATTTCTCAGTTTTATGAATAAGGCAGTAGTAGTAAATTTCAACGTAACAGCAGTAACAAAATGATCACGTGTTACTTTCCATACATTATTTAAATATCGTGGGCAGATTGACAACATAATTATTTAAAATGCTTTCAAATAAAAGGTGTTAGTATATTATATAAATGTAAATATTATTATAATCACGCGAGACTTAACGCGCGCTTAGACGCGCTTTAACTGAACTACCCGACTATTCTATGAAGACGGGAATGATTTTTTCGTATATGCGTATATATAAATATAAATAAATATACTGACTGATATAGCTATATCAGTAAGTAGTAGGTACGTCAGTCAGTAATGTAGCTACATTTTTTAAAATAAATATACCTATAATAATTCATATATTAAACTAGCTCTACTAACTCGCTAACTAGCTCATTGGCGCAGCCTTGTAGTGGCCCTGTTTTCTGCTCCGCGGGTGCGGATTCGATTCCCGCCTGAGTCTGGGTGTAAACCATGTTTAAGTTTGCTATTAATTTGACAAATTTTATCATAAGAAGGAAGGTTAACCTTTATTATAGAATCGAAGTAGTCTATTTTTTTTAAAACATAATTTGTTTAAATTTTACGGTATTAAATGTTTTTCGGTAATTAATTATTACAATTTATTTAAATGACGTCTAGTTAATGTATTTGACCATAAACAAGAGATTATGCGACATTTAAGACTTTAAAAATTCGCTAATTCTACATGGAATGCAGGCGCCATATAATGTTAATTTATTAAAAATTTATTGTCTATAATATTCAGCTTACAAACGATAAATTTACACGATCATTTGAATTGATAAATTTTGCTTTGTATGTTAATGTCATACATACTAATTTAATAAAATATAAATATAATCTATTCACCAAAAATGTCATGTACTTACACGTGAAAAAAGTTATAAACTTACTAGCTTTCCGCCGTGACTTCGCCTGTTTGGACAACACGATTTTTAATGTTCCGTTTTCTCCCATTAAAATGTAGCCTTAGTGATACTTAGCAATAATAACGTAGCATTTATCTGGTGAAATAATTTGAAAATCCGTGCAGTATTTTTGAATTAATTAATTAGATGCCGGTGTAGGCTGGATGAGGATTGCGGAAAACCGGGATGTCTGGCGCGAACTTGGGGAGGCCTATGTCCAACAGTGGATTGCAATAGGCTGATATGATGATTAATTAGAAACAAAAAGAAAAATAGAAAATAAAATATTTCTTCATCATAATATTAGTATAAATTTAGTATGATTCATACGTTTTGTATAATTTTTGCAGCTTTCATGGAACCTGACCACCTCGCTAAACGCTTCAGAAGGAAAAGATCTACGGATTCGCTGAGCAGGCGGAAACGGGACGCACCATATGTTATATATCCAGAAATCTTAGTTATCGTTGACTATGACGGCTACAGGTATGCTAACCTTAAATACTAATTGATAATGCACACATGATAAATGTATGTAGGTATAGGCCATACAATCTTAACTGTGTTTGTGTTGTGTGTATTCGGACTCTTCGGAATTTGTTTTTGTGTGCGTGTGAATCATGTGTATTTAGTAAAAAATATTTGTTTACATACCAGTACATATTTGTGAATTCAAAGAAATCAAATTAAATTAGACTAAATTAATCTATGTAATTAATTAAATAAGTGCTTGATTATCTAGCTTTTATCCAGAATTTTTATTTCTTATTTTAAAAATCGTTTTTTTTTTTGCGTTGGACGGCCGTTTTATTTCGCGCGTTTCATAGGAGCGGAATAAAAATGATAATCAATTTGAAAAGCTTCAAAACCATGCTCTTACGAATACATGGTGTTTTCCATGTAAAAATATATATATTTACCATTAGGAACTAATAAATAAAAATACAATAAAAATAAAGAAATGTGATACGTTGAAAAAAAAACAATACTTAGGTATGTCTATTGATTTAATTATGTTTTTTTCTCAGGTTACACGGAGGTGATAACTTGCAAATAAAAAGATACTTCGTATCATTCTGGAATGGCGTCGATCTGAGGTACAAACTGCTCAAGGGGCCAAGAATAAGGATATCAATTGCTGGCATTATCATATCTCGGGTAAGTTTTTTATTTTAACCGACTGCAAAAAAAGAGAACGCTCTCAATTCGACTGCATTTTTTTAAAGTTTTCTCCTACGTTTTTACTCGGTGATGATCCTTTTTTTAATCTAAAATCGGTTTTATTCATATGCGTATTGAATTGACCATGTTTTCGAATACCTACGTTGTATTACTTTAGGATGTAAATTGAAGTCGGCTTTTTTTTCGTTTGCGAGCAAACACAATTTATTATTTATTTATAAAAATAGACACTAATAGGTACATAGGTATACCTACGGTCGGGAAAAAAGTTTTTTCGTACTTTCTACTAAAAAGTTACAATATAATCCTTTTGGTGGTATTGTCTGTAACTGGCTGGTTTTGATACCATGAAAAGGTGACATTTTAAAAATGATTTAAAAAGTAAAAAACAGTTTCGCACTACTTTTCATTTGTTTTTTCTGTCCGCCAAAATGGGTGATTCGAACGTCTAAAATAAAATGTCACATGACTCAAGCCGCGAAAAAAATTTGTGACGCACAAAATATTGGTTTAAGCGTTTTCAGTCAGGAAATTTTAATATCACAGATACATTTAAATGTAACATTTTACTCTGGTCGGCCAGTTACGGATAAACGACATTTTTGACAAAGTGGAGCTAGATCGACGTTTAAGTAGTTACGAAATAACACAAGAACAGACAGTTGAACATAACAACAGTTTTGACCCACTCAACAAAAATTGAGAGTTTGACTGGGAAGTTCAAATGCATCACCATAATTATAACCGCGATCTTGCCCCGTTAGATTTCCATCTGTTTCGGTCTCTTCAAAATTCTTTAGGTATAGTGTAAACTTAATATCAAAAGAGGGTTGTCAAAAATACTTGTCACGGTTTTTTAATGAGAAGTCCCAAAATTTCAACAACAACGAAACCCTGTCACTACCTACGAGATGGCGGCAAGTTATCGAACAAAATGTTACATATTTATTCTAATTAATTTAAATAAAATTTGTAGTCTTACCTTTAATTTCTATATAAAATACGAAGAAACTTTTTCGCGACCTATTCAAAAATTTAATTCTTCGTTTTTTTTTTTTTTGTTAATATAAAACGAACCCTTTTGTTATTATCTTTGAGTTTCGTTTTATACTTTTTAAATAATTTATTATGGCGAAACCCTGAATTAATTATATAGTTTTGTGTTTACAAATACATACTAATTAGCATTTTTATGTCAAGTCAACAATTATGGCGCAATTTAAGAACATTATTTTTTTTTTGTATAAGTTAAATTATAATAATTAAAAAATTGCGGAACTTTTTTAAGCTTCTCATTAAAACATAAGAATTATTCATGCGTCGCATATTTTTAATCTCTACGTAATGACGAATCTGTGTTGAAGACAAATTTATTTGTGCAAAGCATAATAAAATTCACAAATCAATCTCAGATATTCGTATTTTTAATATTTGATCATAAAATTTGCATTTAATTTTTTTTTTTTATTTATTATAAATCAACGTTTTATTCCATTGTTTTTATTGTTTCGAAACCAGTTTGAAGTTAACAGTCTCGTCGGTTTCTATACAGAGTTCGTCTAGAAATGTCTTCTTTGATTTTGGGTAACCTTCGAGGACGGCTTCAATCATTTCCGAACAGATTCTCTTTCGCTTTCTAAAAAAAAAAACAATTACCACAGAAAAATGTTTAATAACTTCATACAAGCTGTGCCCCGCGGTTTTGTCAGCGTAAAATATTATACAGCCTATAGATTTCCTCGGTAAATAGACTATGCAACGCAAAAATAATTTTTCACTTCGAACCAGTAGTTCCTGAGATTAGCGCGTTCAAACAAACAAACAAACTCTTCGGCCTTATAATATTAGTATAGAAATTACCTGTATTCCTTATAATAATATTCATGTTCATTCATAATGTGTTTTTTCTCGTCGACGCTAACGACTTGTGTGGTGTTACGTAAATCGGATAACTTGTTTTCTAATTTTACAATATTATTTTTAATTTCCTCGATCTGTGACTTGGCGCGTTCGTTTGTTGGCGCGGACAGGAGGCTTTTGAGGTTAGACTCGGCAGTTTTTAGTGTAGATTTATTCTCTTCGAGTTTTTTCGTCAGATTTGCGATTTGGGAGTCGTAGTCTGACAAATAAAAAATAAAAAATTATAAAAACAAACAATTATGTCAATAAACTAGATATCTTTTTTTTCTAATAGCATATTATTAAGTACCTTAGAAATTAGAATGTAATTTTTTTGTAAACTGAAGGATTCGATTCCTAGTCAAAAACTTATTTTTATCAAAGTTAGAATGATTAGTAATTTTACTTTTTATTAAAATCGGCTTCAAAATCCTTACATAATTTTAACTTCAGTGGTACATTATGTAAGCCATTAAATTCAAAATTTCATACTTTATAATAAATGATAACCAAAATAATAACCCATACTAATTTACCTTCCGTATCACTAACTTCTTCACTGTCCTTTTGTATGGCTACATATACCTTCTGTTTTCCATATAACTTGCAACGTATTTTACCTAATTCACTCAAACTATCAAGAGTTTTTTGTACTACGGTTTTCGAATAAGTACCTCTTAAATTTACTGTTATGTCTGCACAAGAATACGGCCTGTTCGTATCAGTTAAATATTTAAAAACCGCTTCGCTAGCCATTTTGTGCAACTAAATTAATAAATAAAGTAATAATTAAAACAATTGCTTGTAAAGATGACCACTAAATTTACCGCGTAATCTTTTTCTTTCTTTTTTTTTTAAATTTACATTCAATGAGTATGGCATGTGACAAACTTTATTCAGCCTCTTATTATGATAATGGTATAAATAACGAACCTATTAAATTGGATTTATTTATAATAAAAAATTTATATTATAAAAATGTAATTTTCGAAGTAGACTTATTAAACATGAAATTTTTTTATTGATATAATTTAAAAAAAAAATTAAGGTCAATGCACACTTTATAGAGACATCATAACCTAATTTAACTTTAAAAAATAATAAGGTCGATATTAATAGTAGGTACCTATAGACTAAGTTATACATATTTAATAGAAATATTTATTCACTTTTGAAAATTTTATTATAATTTGAAATTATCATTTTTCAGATTAAAATAAGATTAATGTGTGCTTCACAAACACATTCATGACATAACAATAACATATTAAATAATAATACATGAACATTAAAAATATTTTATATTTGTTTTCATGGTTTGACATCATACTTAGCATCATGTGACAGATGAAATGGAAAAGGGTACGAGCAAAACAAGATAAGAAAAGATTGAATCAATTTAAATTAATTAGCAACACCTGCAACATCATTTTTACATAAGAAATTTTATTTGCGCTGTTTTTGGGTTAAAGCATAAACTTTGTTAACAGTTTTTTTTAATAAATTTAAAACTATGGTTAAAAATTTAAAAAAAAAATTACTTTGTGTATGTACATATTTGTGTTGTATAAATTATTTTAAGTAAATTATATATTTTATGTACCTATATAAGCGAAGTGTGAACTGTTAGATATATTACGCTTAACTATATTATACTAAAATCATCTTAAGTATTTACATACAATTATAATCTATAAATAATATGTACTTACATAATAAAATTTATTTTCTTTACTGTTATACTAAATTACATATAAAATACAGATATATTTTGGAAAATACAGATAAAAAAATACAGATATATTTTGAAAAAAAAGTAGGTAGGTAAATGATTATAAACTAGAAAATAGTAGACAGTTATGTATTACTTAGGTATTTTTGTTCTATGTAGGTACCATTTGGGTTAATATTTAAATATTAAAATATGTGTAATGTAAAGAGCACAAGTGCTGTGTGGCTACGGCACTAAAGAATGTAGCCACCCCCTCTCTTCCCGTGGGTGTCGTAAGAGGCGACTAAGGGATAACACAGTTCCACTACCACCTTGGAACTTAAAAAGCCGACGGATGGCGGGATAACCATCCATGCTGGCTTTGAAATACACAGGCCAAAGACGGGCAGCAGCGTCTTCGGTGCGACAAAGCCAGCCCTGCGGTCACCAACCCGCCTGCCCAGCGTGGTGGCTATGGGCAAAACACGTGAGTTCGCGTCATAATGTCGGACGCGAACTTGTGGAGGCCTATGTCCAACAGTGGACTGTGTAAGGCTGTAGTGATGAAAGAGCACAATAACATAATCACTTATCGTTAGGTTTAAAAAGTTTATTATCCCAAGCCAAATTATAGGTAAGAGAAACTTAATTTAAAAAACGATTTATTTTACTGTTTTGATGTGTTTTTTTAATCTTTAATTAGCTTTTATTATAGGTACCTAATATTTTTCTTTTTCATATAATTTTTAATTACGGAACGCTTTATCAATGTTTGCCGTATGTAGTTTTATGATTAAAAAGTATTCCGCTTCTTATAAATCATTTCTATAGTTCAAGGTTATGAACCTTTTAATAATTTTATTCTTCTTAGAATCATCGATCGATTTCGGACACCTGAACTAAATATATCAGAACATAATGTGTATTTTCATCCAATTATGTTAATTATTCTTGATTTTTATTTATTTGTTATGTATTAATATTTGATTGGTCGGAGATAATTTCGAAATGTCACCTGCTTAACGACTTTCAATCGAATTTATTTTGATAATTTTGTATCGGAATCGATTCATGTGTTAAATAATATTAAGAACTTTCTTGATAATATGTAAAATAATAAAATTATTGATATTAAACATAAATTTCGATCAAAATCTGTTATAATAAGCGGGTAAATGACTTATTTATTGTGTTTACTTGTAAATAATAAGATCCGACTGCTGATTACTGACTTATTATCGTTGCCGATTGCGGACTACCCATTATTATTCTTCGTGTCTTTTCCATACTATGTAACATAGGTTAAATAGACTGAGCTACACTGGTACAACTGAAAGCCTTTACACCCAAAAGTAATTAGTACCAAAAACTTTTTATATATATAAGTATATAACTAAGTTGGCAAACAAGCGTATGGCTCACCTGATGGTAAGCGATTACCGTAGCTTAAATACGTCTGCAACACCAGAAGCATCGCAAGCGCGTTGCCGTATTTAAATTGAAAATTTTAGTGTTTTTAAATTAAAAGAAGGTACCCTACTTCATTCGTTCAGTTCGTATTTTCTCTAAAAATATGAATTTTATGAATTCAGGGTCGGGACGCTACGCCGTATCTGGAGAGGAACCGCGTTGGACGTGATGCTATCGACTCAGCTGCTGCTCTCACGGATATGGGTAAATACCTCTTTAGAGAGAGGAGATTACCAGTCTACGACATAGCTGTGGCTATCACTAAGTAAGTGGGAAAGAGGAAACGGTAGTCAATTTATTCTTTCTAGATCGTTTTTTTTTAGTTGAGTAAGAGAATATGTCTAAAGCATTTAAGTTTTTTTTTTCTATTTTTTTATTTTGATATTTGTTATCAATTCTAAGCTGCATATTAAAAAAATATATAAATATAAAGAAAATACATTTCATAATTATTTATGAAGAATGTCTGAATGTCTAATTGTCTACATAGGTACCTATTTAAACATATTAATAAGGTATGTGCTATTGCGTAATTTATAGATTACAATGGCAGCACCAATGCGTCAATTTCATTATATTTAAATCGTAGAGGTTTGTTCGTATGACTGTACCTACTATTGTTATGCGAATTGTGACGTATGAATTTATTAAGATTATCCTAAATAAAATTGTTAACTTAATATTCAGTTCGTAGCATTAGATTTAAATATCTCGTATTATATATGTAAATGGCAATATTTACTTTAATACTTCCTTATAAGGATGGCAACATTGGTGAGTATGAGATTTATATAATTACCTATTATTCTTAATTTGGCGCCATTATTCCAAGTTTGACATTGCCATTAAACCAATCAATCAATCAATCAAGTTTGACATGTCAAAGATTAAAAAGCTTAATAAATCAAATAGAGTAATGAATGAAGACGCAAAAAACTGGTTTCACCAACAGGTATGACATGTGCCGACGACGCAAGGGTGGTCGCTGTACAAAAGGCACCGCTGGTAATTCAATTTTAAACAAAAACCTTTAAAAGGTCGCGACTGGTGTTGACATACTCGGCATTAACAGAGGCTTACGAGTGAAATAATTCGGCTTGATAATTTTATTTTAATGTTTGCGGTAAAGGATTTGGTAATGGCGCTGAATATTGTCATAAGCAGTGTTCTTTTTTTTAATGGTCTATGAAACTTAGTTTTGGTAACGGGCGAACTGAACATAGCTGACGAAAGACTAGTTGGTCGCACTTTTATAGATCAGGCCGTTATTTGAAACGAAGCGTTTGTGGTCGAATAGTCGAAGAAATATGTATTTAAGCAACTTACTCAGCAATTTATTTCCGTGACTTTCAGACTAGACATGTGCAGAAGACAATACGCGAACGATGCGTGCAATAGAGGGACTGCAGGTAGGCGTGTGCCGAAAATTAACTGTTTTCCCCCTGAGCACGCCTTTTCTCACCAGTTCCTTTACCCCCTCGTACGCAACGTTTCACTGGAATCATATTCCTGTTACCTATCCCCCAAAATCCGTGATTTCATTAGCACTCTGTGAATAATCTTTCTAAGCATATGTCTCTTTCTACACCATGCAATTCTTCATGTATATAGTACAATAAAAATTTCCTATACGTAGTGTAGCCATAGATTTATTCTATCATGTCACGTATCATAAACCCTTAAATATGTATATTCCAAATGACCTTCTTCTGTATATGAGTCATGTGTCGAACATTTACTGGTCCTTTCGTTACAGCATGCAATGACTTTTTATCCATCAATATAAAACGATCGTTGTATTTTAAAGTGATGCTTTAATTTATCGCTGTTCATATTTTATTGTGTACGGTAAGTCAGAGATCGCCCACATCAATTTCAACATAATGATTGGCTTCTCGCGTCAAACCTTTCAAAAGGCCTCCAGTACATCTTCTTGCTATAACAAGAAAGTTGCGTAAGGTCAGAGGGACCAGTCGGCCCTACCTTACATAAATGAGACGAGGACATCGTAAAATATACTAACCTGTCTATTACGTATTTACCAAACTGTACTCCCTATTAATGACGATATAAATATTCTGTTTATTACAATCGATTAAGCCATTAAAGATGCATGTTTTATGGTTAAGCACGAAAAGAATAAATCACCTATAAAGTTCAAGAGATGCAATTAATTACTCAAGAGTATGTGCGTATGCACCTTGACATATCAAGTGAATTTTTAACACTTATTTGTATTTTGGTGTTGGTTCATATTTTTAATCCTTAAATTATGCAGTGCTGTAGCGTGGATGAGGTAGGAGTGACCAGTTCCGGGCGTACAATTTTAGGGCGTACAACTTTTATTTTGCAATAAATAATGTTATTATCAGTTCATTCTTTTATCTACGCATAAATTAAAAATACGATGATATTTAAATATGATGAGTTGAAAGTTTATAGTGAGCAACTTAATAAGTAGTAAAACTGTATTAGATTACCGAAGCTCTTAAAATAACAATTTTATAAGATCAATGGTCTCTGTGGCAGAAACATATATAGGTCATAAAAGTTAAGCTTTTACGTTAAGTTAAGCTTTTAAGTTAAGCTTTTTTTCAACTGAGGTAGGGCACAGCAGGAAATTTTCTGCTCAAAATATGGAGCAGCCCGACTGGGGTAGTACCTCGACCTTACAGAAGATCACAGCTAAATAATACTGTTTTCAAGCAGTATTGTGTTCCTGTTGGTGAGTAAGGTGACCAGAGCTCCTGGGGGGATTGGGGATAGGGTCGGCAACGCGTTTGCGCTGCTTCTGGTGTTGCAGGCGTCTATAGGCTACGGTCTTACCATCAGGTGAGCCGTACGCTTGTTTGCCGACCTAGTTACATAAAAAAAAAAAAAAAAATGTAACATGGGTATCGTCCCGTAAAAGGGTAATCCCCGTAAAATATAGGTCATTTTAAATTGTGTTTTAAAATCATCTCAAATTAAATAAGAAAAGAGGTGACATATTTATAAGCTCGGGCAGCTGAATTCCACGCTACGCCATTAAAACCTTGCATATGCTGTTGATAATAAATATTATATATGGGTTTTCTTAACTTTCTAACATAGAAAAAAATTGCTTTGCATGCGCTCTTCTATTGCAAATTATCTTAGTCTTCGCATCTTCTACGTCTCTTTGTAAGTACGGTTCATTTTATCCTATTATCACTGATCATCGCAATATGTCTGTCATCCAACACCTTATCAATGTAAGTACATAGTTCACTATCATGTAAAACCTCGACCTTATTCTACCTATCCTTTGAATTATATTTTTATCTTTTTTTTACACAAAAATCAGATAGTTAAACTTATTTCTGAATAGGATTCGCGTACGTTGGAGGCGCGTGCGTGGTGAATAAGCGACTTGAAAAGGTCAACTCTGTTGCTATCATCGAAGACACAGGTGGCTTCTCCGGTATCATTGTTGCCGCCCACGAAGTTGGACATTTGTAAGTTTAGGAAACTTTCGTTGTGCAAATTGAAAAATAAGTACGTACATACATTGGTTAACCGTTTATTCTGCTCATCTGATACGAAGATTCTAAGACTGCGAGCAGTCATAACTTTTTTTTTCTATAACAAAGTCCGATAAAATTTTCAATTCGCAAAGCAACGTATGTTCCTCATCCTGTCCTTATAAATTTTCAGACTAGGAGCAGTTCACGACGGAAGTCCACCACCTTCATACTTAGGAGGTCCAGGAGCTGAGAAGTGCAGATGGGAAGATGGATTCATTATGTCTGATCTCAGGCACACGGAGAAAGGTTTCCGTTGGTCCCCTTGCAGTGTTCAGAGTTTCCATCATTTCTTAAAGTTGGTTTATTTCTGTATATTTATTATACGCTTAACCATCAGATTTACAGATCGACTTTAAATCGTTATTGTTTTATTGTGTCCCACGTCGGGTGCCAACATTTTAACGCGTACAAATTTTTTGTTATAACTCTTATAAGTTAACGATTACTATAGATTTTTTAAGTCATCTTGGCGTTTGCTATATAAAATATGTATTTATTTGATACGTTTGCTTCTATCTTTTATAGATTAAATAATTATTCCATATACAAATTGTAAAACATTCTTAGTTCATTGCGCTTTTTTTATTCATTCAATGTACGATAAATATCTACATTAATTTAAAACCATACAAAAATTATTAACTAAATGTAAATTTAATTGCCTGTACCATAAACCAACAAAAAACACGTGTTATCTGAACAACGACTGCTGTCACTATCACACTCACAGAAATAAATTTTCTGATAGGTTAAAAGACGCACACATAGAACTGTGCGCTAAAACGATTGAAACATTCCTTAAGTATTGTTATTTAGATTAGTATGTTTAAATATAGAAAGTCCATTTTCAAACTTTATACATTAAAAATTGAATACGTTTCAGCGGTGATACTGCGACTTGTTTGTATAATTCCCCGCACGAAGATGACTCACTGCCCCGGGTACTTCCCGGACGCTTACTTACTTTAGACGCTCAGTGTCGAAAGGACAGAGGAACTAGGTAATTATTACTTTAAATAACAATAATACGAAAAAAAAAACGAAAAAAAAGAGCTTTCAAGGAAGTCAAAATTTGACTGTTTTTGTTCCTTGAAAGCTCTTTTACTTATCTTTGACTGATTTTAAGTTTTGCTAAAACTGTATCGGATTGTATTATCTTTGACTGATTTTAAGTTTTGCTAAAACTGTATCGGATTAAACTTTAGGTTTAAAAGCGACGATTTTTGAAATTAAATAATAATAGTCTAAATTTTATCGTTTCCAATTTTTTTATCAATTAATTAATTAATTTATTTTTTTGTATTTCAGTGCATGTTTTAAGGACGAGCGTGTCTGTGCGCAACTTTTCTGCTTCGACGCAGCAAGCGGATACTGCGTTGCGTACAGACCCGCCGCTGAAGGTTCTCCGTGTGGTGATGGGCAGGTAAATAGTCAATATTAAAAAAGGGAAAAAACTACTATAAAAACGAGTGCAAATGTTTTTAAATGCTTGCTATTTAATTACAAAAGGGACTTTTAACTCACTCAATATTTTTCGAGACTTATGACATCATTATTGATATCTGAAAAATATATTTTTCAATGTGTTTACTTTTTAAATAATTGGCTCATTTTTAGAGATTTTCGTCAATTTGACTAAAAATCCATACCTGACTAACAGCAACTAAGAATAATAACTAATTGTACATTTCAGTACTGTATAAATGGTCGGTGTATAACTGAGCACGAGAACATAATACCGGACTATTCGCAACACACGCCGAGCTACATTCGACCTGAGACTAGTCCCTTCTACGGAAATATAACGAGGTCTGTATAGTTTGTATAATAAAAAATAATAAATGTTTTTTATGAATATCTTATACACTTTAATGTTAATTATACATCAAGTAATACTGGTTTTATAATTATAATTGCTGAAACATCACAATACTGTCACGAACAACGAGATAGCACGTGATCTCGGGGTAGTCAGTTTGTGTAGATACCGATCAGGATATATATTAACGTATTGTTTTGAACATATATACAGTACCGAAGTGACAACACAGCCATACGTAGCTAGCACGTCAGAGCCAGAACTGTACAAGCCAAACTATTACCAATATTACCAAAAGAAAACAAGTCCCGAACAATCGTCGACAACAACTACGACGACAACCACAACTACGACAGTTAGAACAACAACGAATCCATTCAGATATTACTTCTTTACAACAAGACGACCGATCACAGAAAAAACAACAGAAGCACCACCACCGTCTAGTACACAAACACCTGTAAACATTAACTCAATATCGACAACTAAAAACCCATACGATTTTAACAACTTCACAAATAAAGCCGCAAAATCAGAAGGCGATGAACCGAAACGCGGTTTCTTCAAGAAAGAGGAGTTAGACAGTTACTTCGGGAGGGGTACGACAAAAAGTCCTTTCGCAAATAAGGTTGTAAAATCACTATTCAAGATAGGAACATTTTACTCACAAGCAAAATCATCAGACAACTCCATAAGACCAGACGCTAATTCTCAGCAAGTTCAAATCGAGCCAGCAAGATTAGTCTACTCATATCAGCGGAATCTGACGTCCGGAGAGATTATAAGAACATAGAAATGCCAAATTAATTATTGGTAAGACACGAACATTGGACCATATCGATGTCATTCTGTCTATCGCCAAATCATGGTCTTCCGCATCTTAAATATACATCACAACTACTATTATATCATATGCATTCCTTACAGCCATATACGTCGTAACGACAAGATTACAAACTGTCGCAATGTGGACTTCATAAATGGACAGATTGTAATCAATATTTGACTATACAACATATTTATGTGTACATACTCTTAGTCATATCCATATTTAATACGTTCTTTATCCTTCATATTCTAAACATCATTAGATTCTGTACAATCATATAACATGACATTTAATAATACCTACTTTTAGAATTCTCTTTGAAAGTTCAATTCGATTATAATAATCTATTATATAATTTGCTTTTAGTCTATGTAGTTTCTTTGTAGTTTCCTATTGACTATTATTCCTGACTTTTAATTCATTAGAGAATTTTAACATTATACACATGGTAATTTTTATTATTTTTATGTTACAGTAGCCGCCATTAGCAAATTGAGCGGGAAAAATATTGAAGACTGCTTGCTGGACTTGAGACGGTACCTAAGGTACCACTAAAGCCTGGATAGTATACCAGGCAGTCCGTCTCCAGCCTTTATATACATTTCAGATTGTGAAACGTGCGCACATGCCTTATGTGAATATTACTTCCATAATAAAGACTCTTAATCTATATACTCTAAACTAAATTTTTATTTAAATACTTCAAGTCGTACATAAATAGTTGTAACTATTTAATTTTTTCTATTGTATAGTTATTTCGTTCGAAATCATTTTGATTACTGTAGTAATATTTATAAATGAGGTAATATACAGCGGGTAATCATAGGGATGTGACGCACGAGATTGTGTGTATAAGAATGTGTCTGAAGACAGTTAGTGTCAGACATAGTTCTGTGAGTGATATTACAATGTGATTGTGTTACAATTAATGAACTCTTTAAGTACACTAGTTATGTAACCTGTACATTACGAACGAAGCTGATATGACAGTAGATTGACAGATATCAGGAGGTTTTGGAATTATTGTAATTTTTTTCTTAGTCTATATTTCTTTAAGTGGTTGTAAAAATAGTATCGTTTTAAGATTACGAAAAGAAACTGCCACAAAGTGCCTTTTTAATAATTAATTAAGCGAAGTATAAATAGGGCTTACGAACTGCACACCATAATGTATTTTTCATATTTTTTCAATTAGCATTTTTTTTAATTCACTATTTTATATTTTTTATTTACGAAATACTCGCTCTGCATTGTAAATTATTTCTAAACGAAAAATGCATAATAATTAAATGAAATAAATTTAAAGAAATCTTTTGTATGTATTTTTTTAATACAGCGACTGGTTCGCTTATCTTTTAACTGATTAAGTTTTATAGTTTAAGTTACTTTTTCGTATGTCTTGTTATAATTATAAGTCTTTTTTTTATTATTTTCTAAATTTATTTATGTGACATAGATCATTAACTTTTAAAGTTACCATAGATTAAAAAATTGTAATAAGTTTTCGGCAGTTTAGTTTTTTTATTAGGGAAACGCACTGAACTTCCCATTCTGACATCACTTGCCTTTGTATGACTATTTATTATTTGCCAATTATTTATGTATGAACAAAATAGTTTTTTTTTCCTAAATTGTCTAAATTTTAAGAAAAAAAATATAAACAAAGAGAAACATAAATTATTTCGTTTTATTTTCCCATATTCAAATATAAATTAAATAAAGCAATTTCCAACACCATAGTTACACATCATTTCCTAAATCATAAAACAGAATATTAGGAATTAAAATAAACATTTTTAATGATTGATAATTTGATATTTGATACAAAGAAGTCAGACTTCTTATACAAAACATACATAGAATATAAACGGACATATTAACAAAATCATGTTAACAAATTGCAATAGCACAATTCTTAAGAAAGAGTATTGCTATGACTGACATATTTCTTGACATGCTTAAAAACATGACAGAAAATTTTTAAACAATAAGTTTTTAATAGGTTTTTCTTTTTGTATGGTAGATGTACGAAAAAAAATAGTACTTTCATCTATTACTAATATACACTTTCACTTGAGCACTAAGTTAATTAGATTTTACAGACATAGGACTTGCAGTGACATTTCTAACTATTAACTTCGCTAGCATTCCAACCGACAATGCGAATATTAGACCTGCTGGCATAAACTTTCTGCTGTTATAATATCTGAAAAAAAAAGAAATATTTTCATTACATTTTTATAAATTAGAAAAATAAATATATATTACAAATAGAGTTAAAAAATAGGGTATTCCACTATGTTTGAAAAAGTACTTCAAAATGTTGATTTTCTAATAAAAAGCCACAAAAAAAATATATTTCGGCAAAATAAACACGTTTTCATGCCATAAAATTAAATTAAATTTTAAACCTTTTTTACTACCGCGAAAACGCTACAGCCGTTTTGGTGACGTAATATGGGCAATAACAAAAGTGTATGACGTATGTAAGAGTAAAATAACCTACAATTACTATGACAGCCATCAACAAATTAGTAATGAATGCATATTATTTCAGTTGGAACAAGATATGAATAGTTAATATACGAAAGAACACAACTATTACTCCTTGAAGTTAAAATTAATATGTATTAGTATGTAGCTGTTGACAGCACTGACAGAACTTTGTTATTGCCCGTATGACGTCACACCATGGCGGCTCGTGTTTTAGGTCACGTGATATACAGATTAAAATATACGACTTTTAATTTCAATATAATAAATCAATAATGTGCTTTTATGATTCTAAATCAGAATATTTAGGTGTATTTCTATATCGATTTTAATTTTTATCAAAATTTATAATTTATTTTTCACTACGGAAAGTACCCTATTCAATAGAAATATAATATATGTACTAATACACTATGAATACAATCATAATATTAGCTTTCATGCAACATGATTGTAAGAATAACTGTTTGCTCGCAAACGAAATAAATTAAAAGTAAAAAACCTTTTTAAAAACAAGCTTTTATTTGAATGCACTAAAACGAAAAAAATAAATTTTTACTTTAAAACTTTTACTATCTACTTATAAAGTCATTACACATAATCTATATGATAGAAAAGCTTGTCGCGAGACACTCGTATTTCCTTAGTTTGAAAATTTTAATAGTTAAAATCAATCACATCAATTCATTTAATTTATTTGCTTACAAGCAAATCTTGCGACAAGCTTTTATATCATATAGATTATGTGTAATGACTTTATAAGTAGATAGTAAAAGTTTTAAAGTAAAAATTTATTTTTTTCGTTTTAGTGCATTCAAATAAAAGCTTGTTTTTAAAAAGGTTTTTTACTTTTAATTTATTTTTGACTTTTTAGTCGGTTATCACGTCACTTTATTCGAATTATTCTTAGCAAGCCCTTTCATTTGATACCCATATTGTAGAAGTGCACTAAAAATAACTAGTCCGCACTCTTGGATATGTCGCCATATTGGATTTAGAATGACGTCACAAAGGTAACCATGCATTGGCATCCAAATTGAACCTATATACAAAATTTCAGCTCAATTGGTTGAAGATATCTGCTTCAAAATTGAGTTGCAAGATTTCACCTGGACAAACATACATACATACAAACCATGCATTGTCATCCAAATTGAACCTGTATACAAAGTTTCAGCTCAATTGCTTGAAGATATTTGCTTCAAAATTGAGTTGCAAGATTTCACCCGAACAAACATACATACATACAAACCATGCATTGTCATCCAAATTGAACCTGTATACAAAGTTTCAGCTCAATTGCTTGAAGATATTTGCTTCAAAATTGAGTTGCAAGATTTCACCCGAACAAACATACATACATACATAAATACATACAAATCATGCATTGTCATCTAAATTGAACCTGTATACAAAATTTCAGCTCAATCGGTTGAAGATATCTGCTTCAAAATTGAGTTGCAAGATTTCACCCGAACAAACATTCATTAAATTTACATACATACATACATACATACATTGCAAGTTAAATAAAAGCTTGTAAAAAATAGCCTTCAATGAAATCGACACGTAATACAACGTAGGTAGACGAAAAAAGTAAATACACGTTATCAAAGATTACTCAAAAAGTAGTGATCAGATCTCTATTAAATTTAAATGGAAACCACAAGACAAAGTGACTTTCGATATAAACAAGAATCATCAAAATCAGTTAAACAAATAAAAAATTATGAGGCATAATACAACGTAGGTCGACGAAAAAATAGTCAAGTACGCGTTATTATCTATCTGATATAACTCGAAAAGAACCTGTCAGATCTCGATTAAATTCAAAGGGATCACATGACAACCAATTACCCTTCGATTAAAAAAAGAATCATCGAAATCAGTCCACTCAGTAAAAAGTTAAAATAGTCGAAGTGAGGACCTCCTCCTTTTTGTGAAAGTCGTTTAAAAATAACCTATTGGACAAGAAGTTGAACTTTTTTTTTTTAATTATCTTCACTACATAGTTACAAAACAAAGTCGCTTCCCGCTGTCTGTCTGTCTCTATATATGCTTAGATCTTCAAAACTACGCAACGGATTTTGATTCGCTTTTCTTTTGTAAATAGAGTGATTCCAGAGAAAGGTTTATATGTATAATACATGCATAATATAGTAGAGGATCACTGATAGTTTTTGCAACCGTGCGAAGCCGGGGCGGGTCGCTAGTAATAAATATAAATTACGCGTCAAGTTGTTTGTCCGCGATGCACTGCAGTTTGATCCAACTTGAAAGATAGGCTATATTTTATTTTGATATACGAGTATTATGCAATTATTATATTTAAGAAAAAAAAATAAGGCGGTACGTAGTTCGCCAGGTCAGCTAGTTCTAATATACAGGGTGTCCCGCGATAAAGTGCAACCCCGAAAGAGGGTGAAACTAGACCATAAATTATCGACAAAAACCAGAAAAAAATTAAAAAAAATTAAAAATTTTTTTTTTTTTTTTATTGACGAATTAAGATTTTTATATAGCTTACGTAGCCTCTTTGTACAAAAAATGATGATTTTTGTACGTGTGTGCGTGATACAGGCGTAAATTTTTTTTTATTTGAATAGCAATATGGTAAGAAATAATAATAAATCATAAAATTTCCTGGTATTGGGGGCATAATTCTGAGAAAATTAGAGATCATTGAAAAAAACAGTCATAAAAAATGGATTTTTTTTCACAAGAAGCATAGTTAAAGACATAATGCCACTTTTTTGCGAGCTAATTGTTATTTTATCCTTACCGCCAAGTACGTGGCGTAATATTTTATTTTAAATTAAAGCAATCGACCCACTACTTTGGAAGAAATCATCATTTTTTGTATATCGAGTCTACGTAAGATATAAAAATCTTAATTCGTCAAAAAGAAATAAAATATTTTTTTCAAAAAGTTTTTTCTATGTTTTGTCGATAATTTATGGTCTAGACTCTAGATTTACCCTTATTCGGGGTTGCACTTTATCGCGGGACATCCTGTATAAAGTACAACCAAAAAGAATATAACAAATTATTATTAAAATCTAGCAACTGTCTCGGTACAGTCTGACGTCTGTCTCAATACAGTCTGGTGTCTATCTCGGTACAATCTAGCGACTGTCTTGGTACAATCTGACGTCTGTCTCGATACAGTCTGGGGTCTGTCTCGGTACAATCTAGCGACTGTCTCGGTACAATCTAGCGACTGTCTCGATACAGTCTGTCTGTCTCAATACAGTCTGACGTCTGTCTCGATACAGTCTGGCGTCTGTCTCGGTACAGTCTGACGTCTGTCTCGGTACAATCTAGCGACTGTCTCGGTACAGTCTGACGTCTGTCTCGGTAAAGTCTGACGTCTGTCTCGGTACAATCTAGCGACTGTCTTGGTACAGTCTGACGTCTGTCTCGGTACAATCTAGCGACTGTCTCAGTACAGTCTTACGTCTGTTTCGGTACAATCTGGCGTCTGTCTCGGTACAGTCTACAATAATAAAGCATAAAGCTACTTATACCTAATCTTATACAAAAAAAAAAAATTAAAGATGATAAGCGATTTTAATAATGGGTAATGTTAAACAATTACTGTAATCTCTAGACACTAGTAACAGCGGGAGCATCCACAAATTAAGGGTATAAAAATCGCTTTATCAATCTTACCGCGCGGCCGACCGTCACGCGACATGCAACACACAGACGAAAAGGTTTGAGACGATGTAATAAAAGTTTCACTTTAAAAACCATTCAAATCATTAAATAGTATAAAATTAACAAAGTCGCTTCCCGCAGCCTGTATGCTTAGATCTTTAAAACTACGCAACGGATTTTGATGCGGTTTTCTTTAGTAAATAGAGTGATTCTAGAGGAAGGTTTATATGTATAATACATGCATAATATAGTAGAGGAACGCTGATAGTTTTTGCAACGCGGCGGGTCGCTAGTATAGTATAATTGCAAGATTAGAATTCGAAAATGATTTTTTTCTCATTTACTGTCACGTTACTAAGCTATTTATAAACTTTGACAGTGTGCTCTACTCACAAGTAACAACCTTGTTTTGATCTCCCTTTCACAGAGAAGTATCAAATCAAATCATTTTACTCATAATCAGTAAGGTCGCCTCAGATCTAATTACCTGATTTGAGTTGTTTACAGATTTAGATGATTCTAGCATACTCAATTACTCATTATTACAAATTAGCTTGAATATGTTAGTTCAATGCTGATGTTCTTTTCTTTTCGAGTTATATTAGCAATTTAAAATTGTATGTTATCGGGATTGTATGTTATAGCCTCCGCTATTTTTAAAAAAAAGAGCATTTCTTTTTTGCTTCTTGCAGAGGTGTTGTCATTTGTAAAAAAAAAAAAGAGTGAAAAACGTCATATTTGTATTCATCAAAGTTGCTTAAAATTAAATTGATAAAAAGGTGAACAGCAAGTATGTCAAAATAACGTAAATTAAATAAATTCTAACCTGTAGCCCATGAGACCTCCAAGAGTTGTGGTGGTTCCAAGCATTAGAGTGTAATTTGATGGATCCTGGCTAAGTTGATATGCTCCAACACCTTGAAATACAAAAAGAAAAGAATATGTATTTAGTAAACTTCAAGTTTTAAAGCTAGGGTCATAGCAGTAGTTAATATAATAGACTTTGGACTTCTATATTATTTCACTTCAATATTAAACATTTAAAGATAAAATAAAATTACTGAACCACACAATAAACATCAAAAAAACTATTAGAAAATGATAACTATCTCTTTATAATCATAATTTATTGTGATTGGATATACATACTTAGCAATATTCATTTTAAGTACAATTAAAATCAGACAAATAAACAATGATTAATTACTAGTACAATAAAAAAAAAACCAACAAATTAATAAAGAATATAAAGTTGTGGTTCATTTTTCTTACCTAAAATAGATCCAAAAATAATACCAGCACCAAGTGATGGTATTGAGCCTGTAAAATAATAATAAATAGAATTAAAACCTTTGACACCAACATTGGTTAACAATGGAATTTATTAAAAACTAGCTGCCCGGACAGACTTCGTTCTGTCTGGTTTTTTCTTTTGTTATATTTTTTTTTCAAGACAAAAAAAAAATGCCGAATAGATCCAGCCATTCTCCAGTTATCAACGTGCTTAGCAACATTCATTTTTATTATATAGAATAAGGCTTTAGCTGAATTCCTATATATGTTTATAAACACTGCCAATAACTAATAATATTGTTTTTTTTTATACGACTAAAATATACGAGTACATAGTAAGAGTAGTAAAAAGATATGTTTGATGAACCTATTTCATGATGTCTTAGCTACCATAATTGATGTAGGCGGTTAGGTGCAAAAAATTTTTCAATGTAAAGTTATTAAAACAGAAATTGTTACTTATAGAAAGTAATATTTTAAACTCTATTGTTTATAAAAAAAAATTTAGTTTGTTTTATTCATATAGGTACTAATTAAGTAAAATAATGTTTTCTTCTTTTATTAGCACCTCTACCGAGCATCAGTTGATCAGTAAGGTTTATTTCTACATTACAATAATGAATAAGTTGTAAGACATAGTGGTGAGCATAGGCACCAACATAGTGGTGAGCATAGGCACCAACATAGTGGTGAGCATAGGCACCAACATAGTGGTGAGCATAGGCACCTTAAAAACGCCTGAGAAATGTTTGATTTCCATTTTGTTAACATATTGCTAGTGTCCGTAGTGCCTTGGAGATCATATCGCGGGCTTCAAGCCAGAGGGGCGTATAAACAAAATGCGTTTTTTTATTATGTCAATCATTTCTAAGTTTATCGATACATCACGTCCGTTTTTTTTTCTTAACTGTAGGTAAATTATTTTAGAAAATATTAATAAAATACTTTCAGGTGTATAACTGAAGTCAGATATTATTTTCATGCCAGAAAGTCGTACCGCGTTATTGCTTATACGCCATTCTGGCTTGAAGCCCGCGATATAAAAGCGCAGCAGAGGGATGTTTAGACTGATTCAATATTTAAAAAAAATAATATTTCTGTCTTACAGTATTTCCTACAGGTCATATAAATCATCATTGTATTAGTAACATTAACATACATAATTACATTGTAAATCAACTCAGTTGCATGATGAATATATTATATAGTTACATATAGATGTTACTCTTCACATTTATAATATTAGTATGGACTAATATTATAAATCTGAAGTTTGTTTGTTTGTTTAAATGTGCTAATCTCAGGAATTACTGGTTCGATTTGAAAAATTCTTTCAGTCTCAGATAGCGCATTTATCGAGGAAGGCTTGCTATTTTTACTTTTGCCTGCTTTATTTTTTTGAGTACAGCTAGTATGTTATATAGGTTATGTTTTATTAAGTAAATTTAGCCAATGCGTTAAGTGTTAATATTCTCACGTTTTTTTTATTACGAAAAGTACAAGAAATTTCTGGAATGCTTGACTTAAAAAAAACGACTATGATATGCTATCTTATCTCAAAAACATAAAAATAAAAACTATATCTACAAAATTATGCAAGAAAACTTCGTTTTTTGAATTTAAATATTTATTATGAGAGTATTTTCAATAAATTAATTGATACATTTCATTTATGTAAGGTTCAAATGTTTACTTTTTGAATTTTAATTAAAATATAACTTTACCTGCTTTAGCATATCCCATAATACCACCAGCAGCTACAGTAGCGGCATAAGCGAAACTCAAAATGTCGACACCCATTTTTAATTTATAATTAAGGTAATAGTAAAGGTATATTCAGTTTTTATTTATAAAAAGTAATTAAACAAACGATCAAATTCTAACGTGAAAATTGTGAAATATAAATTTTGATTATTTTGATTTTTGACTTCACCAGAATACAGATAACTTGTTTAGTAGTCTGTGATACAGATTAGTTAGCAGTGTTCCCAACCTGAACTGACGCAGTTATCGTACCAGGGCCGTAGAATTATCGTATATGGCAAGTATATGGATAAAAATTATCGTACACAAGTTTCTTGTCGTACACAAACAGAATTATCGTACAATGCGCCTACTATACTAAGGTACTATCGTACGTAGGCATGAAAATATCGTACACTAGCCGATCCGTGCCCACTTGCCACTATATCTTATTATTATTTAACAAAAAGTTCAATAATAATAAGATATAAGTCTATGTCACTCCTGAATCGTGTAGTTTTCTGTTAGTGAAAGAATTTTCATGATCGGATCAGTATTTGCGAAGGTTACCCCCTACAAACAAACAAAGTTAAAAACTTTACCTCTTTATAATATTAGTATATAGATGTACGATAATTATCGTACGGTTGCGAACGCTGCTTTGCATGTAGGACTCATTCTTCATTGCACAGATAAAAAATAATTAATAGGTTAGTAAGTTACAGAAAATATACAGCCACTGAAAAAATGTATTTGATACTATAAATATACCTACTTGCCAATGATAACAATCACTCCGAGTGTGTAATCAAAATTTTGCTGCTCTAGAAAATTACTTCTTTCTTCACTTAATTTGAATAATTCCGTTTGTCAGAGCGAATACAGACATATAATCATAATAATATAACGAAATAACTGCCAACTTTTCTACACAAAATATACGATACATATGAAGTCAAAGAGTATGAAGTGTGAACATAATCGAAATATCGAACTTATATTCTCTTGTTCGCATTGGTAGATGCTATACTAACCAATAAGAAAGCGTGTACAGCAGGCGCTGGATAAAGTTACAGTATCGGCAGTGGTGAAACTTAGTAAAGCGGATCGTAAGGACCAATAGGAATAGAGAACTTGTATTTCCCGGTATTTTCCCAAGATTTTATTGGACAAAATAAAATCATGCTACTGCGATTGAGACTATCAACGCATGAGTGAAATAATATTAAATTCTCAAATTTTGCATCATGATAGAAATTATCGTACAATCTGCGTACGATAATAATATGCTATCGTACATCGTACATAGGCACAAAATTATCGTATGTGTACGATAATTATCGTACGGTTCCGAACGCTGTTAGTTAGAACTTTAACCATAGAGAATAGTAAACTTTAACTTTAAGAGTAAAGAGCCCCATAGACGATCAAATTTTTGATCAAATTTCTGTTTGACAAACATGTTTGTCAAATTTTTTGATCGTGTGCGGGCTTGTTTGATGTGTTTGTCAAACATTGGAAATGTTTTACGTGTTTGATGGAAATTTTGATTGAAAGTGTGTTTGACAAACCTGTTTAATCGTGTGCGGCTGTGTTTGTCAAATAAAATCTCAGTTATCACCTTGAAACCATGGAGAACACAACTGCAATAGCTGTGTATTCCTTTATAATTATAATAATATAAACCTGAATTTTCAGGTTTTTGTAAATTGATATGCTTTCCATCTACAGCTCCATTGCAGTTATCAAAGTTCCGTGTATTGCTAAATTGTAGTGCCAATATTTTCCAACTTTCTTGTATTATAGTCTGTCCAAAAATAAAAGAATTAAAAGGTAAACAAATATGGCGGAATGTGTAACTATAGACTACTATAGTGCTGTGATGTATGTTGTTAAATGTCGATATTGGTAAATTTAATATGATGCATTTCTGATGGCGCTATGCAAGGCCATATAATTAGTGTACTTCCACAGATTAAGTAATAGGTACTACCTCTACTTGAAAATAATATGGATGTAATGAGGAATTAAACTAAATGAAACATTAACATATTATATTTATTACATTTAGCACACCATACTATAAGGGGGCATTCAAGTATTACTTAACGCAAATTTTGAAGATTTTCGTTGTCGAACGTAGAAAATATATAACTTCTTACAGTGCGTAGAGTTATTTTAAAATATCAGTGACAAAATACTAGGTACTCGACTACTCGATATTAAATAAAATAAAAATAAAATAAAAAAGGGATATATGGAAAGGGATATACTACTCGATATTAGCATTCTAAAAATACTACGTTTATCTCGCCTCCTCTTAGCGTAAACGCTTAAGCACAAGCGAAATGGAGATGATACCGATTTTACAGACAAACAATTATTTTTTTTGCTACTCTGACAAAGTGAAATCTGTATCTACCGCATTTGAAATCTGTATCTACCGCATTATATTATTGGATAGTGTGACTTGACTTACCTCGTAGAAATGAAGTTCGAATAGGAATCCAGTCAAAAGCGAAATCGGGGTCCTTTAAACTTTGCAAATAGTCGTCAATACGGAGATAAACACGGTCCAAATCACAAAGAAATCGGAAGTCCACAAACGAAAGCCAAGTTGTTGAGCCGTAGAAACACAAACGCAAAGACAAGAATTTAGATTTGGAGGTTTGGTATCGTTCATCAGGTTTTTATTCGTTCTTAATGGAATTTTTTCATTTCTGGCCAAAACCATGTGCATGGTATACTAGGAAATCCATATAACATTATCTGATTTTTTTTAAATATTTTTCTGTTATTTTTGTATACAAATAGTTTGTTGATAAACTGAACGATATAACACTAGCAACTTTAGCAGGGTGCATCCTGTATGTGCGTTTCAAATTAGATTTCCGAAAGTACTTTTCGGTATTTGTGTGTGAGTAAAATTTGTCAAAATTGATTTCCGAAAGTACTTTTCGGTATTTGTGTGTAAGTAAAATTTATCAAAACACAGAGTAACTTCTAACACCTTTTGACACTCACAACCTATTAGATATTACTTACAACACGAACGAAATGGCGATGCATGAAAAGGCTATGTAATTATTAATATCTAATTTAAATATTTTCTACTTAGAAACTAATGAAGGTACAGAGAAATGTTAATTAAAACAAAAAAAGTCTATTTGTATTAGGGGCACATTGCCTTAGCCCTTAGCTGGGGCTCCCCACTATCGTGTAACAACTCCTTTAAAAAAAGTATTAGCAATTTGATGACAAAGATAACACTAAAAGTATTTTCTATGAGATTTAAAGCAAAAGTTACCACAGAGAAAGACTTACGGTCTTATTGTCAAAAAACGAAGTAATGCCTCTCTCAAAGTCGCATATGACACTATTTAACTTTAGTGGATGTTTTAACTTTTTTTTTTTAATTATTTATAAAAAGTGAAAATAAACTTATGATTTATAAAAAGTTCGAGTTACTTTTTTATGATTTATAAAAAGTTCGAGCTAAAACGCTTTTTTTAATATCATTGACCTCGACTTTTTATCGATATGAAAGAACAGAAAGCCCTTAACCATAAACACAAGACTCAGTAATGACAAATGTCACTTGTAAGTTTGAGGTTACAGCGAATTCGGTTTTCTGCTAAAAAATATTAGTTTGACGATGAAAAAGACGTATAATTACAAATATAATGGTAGTGCATGTGATTACCCAGATGCTACAATAATTATCTAGTAGCCATTGTGAGTGATTACACAGGGATTGCGTATTTTTCATCCGGTAAGTGGTTTGTTTACATTTTAATTCTTTTATTTTTGGACAGAGTTTAGTAATTTTATACGATATTTATATTTATCATATTATACTAGCTGTGCAAAATAGTTATCGTTCAGTTCGCATTTATAACAAAAAAAAAACCGAAAATAAAGGTAGCCTAAGTTACTCGTTATTACATCAACTATCTGCCAGTGAAAATCCCATCAAAATCGGTCCAGCCCTTTCAGAGATTAACCAGAACAAACAGTCAGACAGACAAAAATTATAAAAAAAAATATTATTTTGGTATATGTACCGTGTATACAAACATAATATAAATTTGGTTAAAAACGGTTATTTTAATATAGCAAACACAGATGTACAGACCCCGTATTTTATTATTAATTTATTATACTCTTTGTGTACAGATTTCTCGTTTTGATTTCTCGGAATCATAAGTTTTTTTGATCTATTGGTTTGATCGTGTGCGCCTTTGTTTGAAGTTTGATCAAACAAGTTTGACAAACAAATTTGATCATTTACGGGGCCCATTAGACTTGGGATTACTAAGCACAGATTACTATTCATAAATTCATTTCATACGATGTATTTGACAATGAAAAAAAAATAGGCAAAAATTACGAAAAACTGCTTCGCAAGTCGCAGGCATTAAGAATATCTAAGATTATTTATTTATTTATTTATTTATTTATTTATAATAAGGACAACCAATGGTATACAAGAAGTAATAAGTTAACAGCTTATTGTTGTCTTTGTAATTTTCAAAAATAGTCAGTCCAGGATTTTTTTAGGTAACCCATTTTTTATATCACGATTCACGATTCAGCCTGTAATATCGTGGGATATTGGGCATCGTGTTGGGCATAGGCCTCTTCCCCATGTAGGAGAAGGATCGGATTTTAATACGCTGCTCCAATGCGGGTTGGCGGATATATTCCCTACTATGAGTAACGATCGCTATCGGGTGTACATGATAACAACCGGGACCGACGGCTTAACGTGCTCTTTTTTATATATTATTATCTAATACATACTAAAACTAAATAATTACTGCAGTCATAGTTGAAAACAAAGTCGCTTCCCGCTGTCTGTATTGTATGCTTAGATCTTTAAAACTACGCGATGGATTTTGATGCGGTTTTCTTTAGTAAATAGACCGATTCCACTTCCAGAGGAAGGTTTATATAAATACACGCATAATATAGTAGAGGAATACTAATAGTTTTAGCGATTTCTAATGTGATATCGAAAATAAACACATTTTTTGCGCTTACATTCTAAATATTTATTTTATATTTTATATTTTAGTATTAGGACTGCACTCGTGCGAAGCAGGGGCGGGTGGCTAGTTTATTTTAAAGTATGTTTTATTCTATTATCAGCTCGGTGAAAATCTACAAAGGAGCTGTCTCCACGAGCGAATGAATCACGACGAGTCCGCCCTTTTATCGTCGGGTCGTCTCCACGAACGAGCGGTTATTCCGATTTCCGCCAGTGTATCGTCGCGACTCGCGACGGAATCGCAGCGTGTCCGCGACGATTGGCAACAGGCCACGCTGAAATGACGCTGCGTTTAACACCGCGCCCACCGCGCGCTCGCTGCGAGAGCACGGCGAGTAGCGACGATACCTACCGCGGCGATACGTCGACGTTACGCGCGCTTATTGCCACTCGTCGCATCGCCGCGATAGAATCGCCGTGTGGAGATACGTTCATAGAGAGTATATAGAAATAGGTGGCATGACGGTAATATCGCCACGATTCTCTCACTCGTGGAGACAGCCCCTTAGGATTTACTTCTTTGGTTTCTTACGATTAGGATCTTCTACTATATATATATATATATATATATATAAATGAATCGCTAAATGTGTTGCTAAGTGCAAATCTCGAGAGCGGCTGAAGCGATTTCAGTAATAGGGTACTTTCCGTAGTGAAAAATAAATTATAAAATTTGATAAAAACTAAAATGTATAGAGAAATACACCTAAATATGTATTCTGATTTGGAATCATAAAAGCACATTATTGATTTATTATATTGAAATTAAAAGTCGTATATTTTAATCTGTATATCACGTGACCTAAAACACGAGCCGCCACGGTGTGACGTCATACGGGCAATAACAAAGTTCTGTCAGTGCTGTCAACAGCTAGGGTACATATCTAATATCTGTAATATCTATCAATTTTAGCTTCAAGGAGTAATAGTTGTGTTTTTTCGTATAATAACTCTTCATATCTTGTTCCAACTGAAATAATATTATGCATTCATTACTAATTTGTTGATGGCTGGTAGGTTATGTTACTGTCTTACATACGTCATACATTTTTGTTATTGCACATATTAGGGGCCGTTCAAGTATTACGTAACGCAATTAGGGGGGAGGGGGGGTCTTGTAAAACGTTACGATGCGTTACAGGGGGAGGGGGGGGTCTCGAACAACGCGTTACGTAACGTTGTTTTTTATTTAAATAAAAAAAACTAGTGTACTAAAATCTCCCAAATTGGCAACCCTTTTCGTTTATATCCCTTTTTGTATATATATATTTATACTTACCGCAAACGCGATTTTTTTAAGCGACTTTTCGGTAGTGTTCGCAACAAAGTTGTGACATTTGGGTAAAAATGGTCAGTTGGGGTGTTACGTAACGTTTATGGGCTGGGGGGGGGGGGGTACAGGAAAACGTTACGGCGCGTTACATAGGGGGGAGGGGGGTCAAAAATCTTCAAAATTTGCGTTACGTAATACTTGAACGACCCCTTACGTCACTAAAATGGCTGTAGCGTTTTCGCGGTAATAAAAAAGGTTTAAAATTTAAATCAATTTTATGGCATGAAAGCGTGTTTATTTTGCCGAAATATATTTTTTTGTGGCTTTTTATTAGAAAATCAACATTTTGAAGTACTTTTTCAAACATAGTGGAATACCCTATTCTTTTTTTTATAATGTTCCTTGAAGTACGAGGATGGTTCTTACGGAGAGAAAAATTTTAAAAATTGCCTGAAAAACTCTAAAAACAACACTATATATATATATATATATATATAAAAATGAATCGCTAAATGTGTTGCTAAGCGCAAATCTCGAGAGCGGCTGAAGCGATTTCAGTAATTCTTTTTTTATAATGTTCCTTGAAGTACGAGGATGGTTCTTACGGAGAGAAAAATTTAAAAAATTGCCTGAAAAACTCTAAAAACAACACTATATATATATATATATATATATATATATATATATATATATATAAAAATGAATCGCTAAATGTGTTGCTAAGCGCAAATCTCGAGAGCGGCTGAAGCGATTTCAGTAATTCTTTTTTTATAATGTTCCTTGAAGTACGAGGATGGTTCTTACGGAGAGAAAAATTTAAAAAATTGCCTGAAAAACTCTAAAAACAACACTTTTCTATATTCCCATACAAAAGATTCGTAATAATATTAAGATTCGTATAAATATTAATGTCAATGTTTGTCAATATTTATACGATGGTAACGAATTCAATATTCATAGTTAAGACAGGACAACGTCTGTCGGGTCAGCTAGTATATAATAAAAAGAGATCCGAACCTAAGGTTTTGTCGTGAGCGTGCCATCGAACGCTCACGTGACGTCACAGATGACGTCATTACATCCGCCATATTGCGCTTACAACGATTTTGCCTCGGGTGTTCGGTTTGGGTGTAAGCGTTGTGAGTCTTCTGTCACTTTTGACATTTCTTGTCAGTTATCACTTGAACAACAACAAAAAATGGAAACAACACATAATTATTATTTCAGTTCACGATGAGGGTACAGGGAGAATAATTCAACCTTAACTATGTTAAATGAACAAGATGTTGAACAACCGCAAAGAGGTAAAAATTAACAAAAATTAACAAACGTCAAACTGACAAACAAAAAAATGCTCAAAGCGCTCAAAGTGCATTCCGATTTGAACAGTGATTTTACACCAATTTCAATTCGGAACGGGCGATTTCGACGATATCGCTGTAATCGATTTCATCGCATTTCGGAACGCAGTCAAAATAAATACTTGACATTGACAACAAGGAACTCTTGACAGTGTTGTGTTGACAGTTGACTCTGTCCTGAAGTTTTGCAGATAAAATTTTATGTTATCCAAGCGATTTTAAAATTAAATTCTTTAGTCAAATTGGCTGTTTGAGCTACACACCTAAATGATAAAATAAATAATGACTAGTCAACCGTCCTACGTCAGTGTTAATATCTGATAATGTAAGCTGCCCGTACATACTACATTAAAACAAATCGCAATAGTTAGTCATGATTTTTGATGCTGCTGATATGGTTTAACAACTATAAATATGAGTTTCACTACTCAAGGCTATGGAATTTAGTTTGTCGTCAGTACTTGAAACAAACAAACGCTTCTCTCCGATCGATTAAAACGGCCAGCATTTTTTTCAAACTTATTAACGCAATACTTTACCGGTAACCTTGACTTAGAATAAAATAAAAACACGATGTTGAAGAGTGCCTCAAAAGTGACGATAAATACAGGAAACGTGCTGAACCTTATAGATATAAAGAAAAAGGCTGGACAAAATGTGACTGAGGAGGTTAGTTTTATATTGAATATTAAGTTTTTCTTACAACTGTCAAGGAAATAACTTGGAATTAATTACTGTACAATTCTGATTCCTTCTACTGTTCAGTTTATTAATGTGCATTGTAAAATTACTGAGTAAATATTTTAAAATGTTATCTTTTTCTTGAGTAGAAATGCTCTTCAGTTAGAAAAATAAATAAATGTAATTTTCTTTACTTGTCTGAGTATTAGCAGTAGTACTTTAGAAATGTTTTGAATTTAAGTTGCTATGGTTAATTAAATTTCATTTTAAGCAGCTTAAGTAAGCATGTCTGTAGTAAAAGAAAAAAAAAATTAGGAATATAAAATAATGTAACAAATCCAACTTAAAATAAACAGTAGTTTTACAAATAAATTTTTGTTTCAAAAGCAAATTATTAAAAAAAATCTCCTCCAACAATATTTTGAAATTTATGATTTTGGTTCCAAGAGTTTTAATGTGCTGTTTTATGGCCTATTTTATTTTAGGGTATTAAAAAACTTTAAATATGGACATAATTATGCTTAGTAGATTAGCTTTTTATTTTCTCTTTTGACAATGTAATTATTCATATTGCAGATTGTTTTTAATTTTATACATATCAATGAAATAATTTACTTAGTAATGATTTTCAACTTATACCTTATTGTGCCTTATGCCTTATTGTTATATTTCACAATGTAGAGAACAGTCACAATTAGAATAGTCACAATTATCGTAATTTTTTTCTGACCTTGACATCTTTTCTAAATTTAAACATTGATATTGCAATGTTTATAATAAATAACAAGCTATTATTAGGATCTATTTTTAGATTAAAATAATTTAAAATTAAATCATATATTTTTTAAAGGTATTAACACTACAAATTGTTTATGGTCTGAAACCAAAAAAAAACTTGAATTTTAAGAATAGTACAATACATATTAGGGGCCATCCATAATTTACGTCACACGTTAAGAGGGGGTAGGGGGTCGACGAAGTTTGACAATGTGTGACAAGGGGGAGGGAGGGCTCAAAATTTTGTGACGTCACATTTCCAAATATAATTTAATATCAAAATGTAAGTACAAAAATATCATAATTCAACTACCTACCTATCAATAACTAACTTCAAAAATTAAAGTTTTTTTTGTTTTATAGGCGAATTGACTTTTATTAAAATGAAAATAAAAATAATGTCGAAACTGTCATCAGTTTGCTCATGCAAAATTGTAAATTATGTGATGTCACACTAGGTAGGGGGTCTCATAAATGTGACCATCTGTGACAAGGACGGGGGAGGGGTCGAAAAATCGAGAAATTCGTGTGACGTAATTTATGGATGGCCCCTTAAAGATAATTAAAACCATCTCGTCAGATCTTGCTTTGAATGGAAACTTTCGAATAAAGAAAATAATAATCATCAAAATCGGTACATCCAGTCAAAAGTTGAGCTTACCATCAGGTGAGCCGTACGCTTGTTTGTCGACTTAGTAACATAAAAAAAAAGATATAAAAAAATATGGGAAGGGAAATTGTGTGAAACTGTTAACAAAGGGCATGTTTCACTGTTTGCTGTTAATACAATTTGGTAGACTTTTTTTATATAACTAGGTCAACAAACAAGCGTACGGCTCACCTGATGGTAAGCGATTACCATAGCATATAGACGTCTGCAACACCAGAAGCATAGCAAGCGTGTTGCCGACCCTATCTCCAATTCCCCCCCAGGAGCTCTGGTCACCTACTCACCAGCAGGAACACAACACTGCTTGAAAGCAGTATTATTTAGCTGTAATCTTCTGTAAGGTCGAGGTACTACCCTAGTCGGGCTGCTCAATAGTTTGAGCAGGAAATTAACTAGCTTTGCCCCAATACAAATAGAAGCGATTTAATTCCTAATTGTTAGTGGTCCTCAATCAATCACAAGTCACAACAACACACTAACAAATACCTAACGATTCAGCTTGTATGCCCTTTGCTGGGCATAGGCGTTTTTTTCTATTAAGGAGAAGGATTGGAGCTTACTTAATCCACCATGCTGCTCCACTGCGGGTTGGCGGATATATTCCCTACTATCAATAACGATCGCTATCGGTCTATAGGTTTTTATGATAAGAACCGCGACCGACGACTTAACGTGCTCTCCGAGGCACGATGGGAAGACCCACAAGGACAGACATCAAAACTGGGAAGAATTTTTTTTGTACAAATACAAATATCCATCCCGAGGAATCGTACGCACAAACCGTCGGTTCTTTAGGCGATGAAACACCAGAGTTAACAAATACCTATAACATTAAAAATACGAATGCGAATTGATTGCGTAAAAGTGAACAAATGCAGTCGTTATCTTTACATATCGAATGATAACAGTTAAAATAAATATCACAAAGTATTACTTAATATAATTAATATATAAAAAAAATATAAATATAAATTAAAAAAGATGTTGCCAAGACAATTTGCAGATATTTTGGAATCTTATATAACCAACAGAGCCTTTAGGGTAAGACAAGAAGACGCTGTCTCAGAACTAAAGGAAATAAAAGCTGGCGTACCACAAGGGAGTGTACTAGGTCCGGTCCTGTACCTACTGTACACGTGTGATATACCAAATATACAGAGCATAACTATTGCAACTTTTGCTGACGACACCGCAATCATGTCTACTGGAAAAAGTCACAAAGAAGCAGTGGAAAAAGTACAGAGAGGGATCAATCATTTTTATGATTGGACTGTAAAGTGGAGGATTAAACTGAATGAAACCAAATCCATTCACATTGACTTCACCAATAAAAATACAGAATATCACCCAGTGTATATTAATAATCAACGTATTCCTTATGAAAACACAGCCAAATATCTAGGTATGACGCTAGACGCAAAGCTTCGCTGGAAAGCCCATGTCAAAAAGAAACGGGATGAACTCGAGATCCGATATAGAAGCATGAACTGGCTGCTGGGAAGACATTCCTCGCTGTCAATTCCAAATAAAATCCTGCTCTATAAAGCAGTGCTTATGCCAATATGGACATATGGTATACAGCTTTGGGGCTGTACTAAACAGAGCAATGTACAAATCATCCAACGTTTCCAAAACAAAGTACTCAGGAATATTGTAAATGCGCCTTGGTACGTAAGAAATGATGACATCCATCGGGACCTCAATATAGATGTCGTTAACAAAGTGATACAAAAATACGCAGAAGCACACCAACATCGTCTTCATCATCATGTGAATGTCGAGGCCATCCAGCTCCTCGATACCACAGATATAGTGAGAAGACTAAAGAGGACTAAACCTTTTGAGTTAGTGTAGTGTAAGTTTAATGTGACTTCATCGCGAGTGTAATATAGTGTTGTAGTGCTATAAAAATGATCACAAGAACAAAGTGACTTCCCCTTAAGAGACACTAAGAAACTGCAAAGGACAGAATCTTAGATATACTTACTATTAGCAATTTAAGTTAGTTTTAAATTACTCATTAGCCTGTATTTTAAAGACAAGGCTAGATTGTAATAAACATGTAAAGAAAAAAAAAAAAAAAAACAAAGTATTTGAGCGTTGAGCCATTTATAATTGTTTGGCACATTTAGCCTTTATAATATAATATCTACTCTTGTGTTTCACTTAAATAGGCTTAGAATTTTAGAGTTATCATATTTAGATTACTCGTCGAGTTGCGGGCCAGACAAAAACAGACAGCGGGCCGCATTTGACGACCAAGGCCTTACACCCTCTCTCCCCTGTCATGTCTCTCTACACACAAGCAAAGTCTTTCCTCCCTCCCCCTTAAATGCTAACGTATTTTATGGACGACTCCTAAGTAACATAATTATAGATTTCGACTGGGTGAAATTTAGTAAGACTTGGCATTGATTCAACTTTTTTTTATACATCTAAGTTTGTTTTTTACGCCTATTGTTGTTTTCCTTCAACAAAAGTAGCCTAAAACTATTGTGTTGTGTAAATCAATGCTATTGAAAATATTGATAACGATCATTTATAGTGCGTTTCATCGAATAGTTGAATAGTTCCTATGGCGTTAATGTGGCAGTGATGTTTTCCAGTGTTCCCACATTATCTATAATAACTTACCTCAAAGTAAGGGTAATTTTATACACGTTTTTTAGTTATTCTAATATATTTATTAATTACTAGCTTCTGCGCGCGACTTCGTCGGCGTGGACTCCGCTCCTATTGGTCTTAGCGTGATGATATATAGCCTATGGCCTTCCTCGATAAATGGGCTATCTAACACTGAAATAATTTTTCAAATCGGACCAGTAGATCCTGAGATTAGCGCGTTCAAACAAACAAACAAACAAACAAACAATCAAACAAACTCTTCAGCTTTATTATATTAGTATAGATTTATTTTTATTTTGTTGCACACTAAAAACAAAAAACATACTGAATAAAGTGCAAAGGTCTTATTACTGATTATATATTTACAAATTATTCGATTGTTGTAATTTTAAAAATCAGGACGGTAATGAAAAGCATAAATAATATAATAATTTTTATTATAATTATGATCAGGCAAAAGATGCTCATCTAACGGACTTATACCCAAGAGATCGTCATCATCTTCATCTTCCATATCATCTTCGTCATCAGAAGTGTCGCTATCGTCTCCCACTTCAATTATGAACCTGTCCATCTCGCTGTCAATAACTTGGCCATCAGCGTAATATTTTTCTTCCAATTTTTTCACGTGCTCACATTCTTTTCTCCATTCTACTTCGGTGATCGTTGCAAATGCTTCTTCTGTGATTTGGACGATTTTATTTGCTTCCTGACCTAGGGTTTTTTCAGCAATTCGTCTTTTTAAGACACTCCATATCAGCTCGATGGGGTTTAAATAGCAGTGATAAGGTGGAAGCCTTACCACTTTATGCCCATGCGCCTCCAACATTACATCGGCTTCATAAACAGGCGGTTGTTTGTGCTCCTTTATTATTTGAAATAGCTGGGCTTTTACCATACTTGGCAAGTAAGAAAGACCATTACTTGTTATCCAGTTTTGCATTTCTGCCTTTCTGCTTGACATTGTTGGTGCTTTGTTAAGCTGCACTGTGTGGTAGGAGGCGTTATCCATCACCACAATTGATTGAGGAGGCAGATTTGGTATCAGCTTTTCATTAATATTATTAAAATTCGTCTTATTCATATCGTCGTGATAGTCAGCTGCTTGTGACTGAGATCTGAAGATCAGTTGAGCATTGGGTATGAAACCCATAGCACCACCCGCGTGGACGATAATCCAACGTGGCCCTTTTGAGTCTGATGATAATACACCTTCTTGCTCGCTTTGCCAACATTTTCCGGCGCAATATGTTGAATGTATATATATGTCGTCCAAATATACAACTGGGCGCTGGTTTCCGAGACGATTATTTCGCAATTCTTCCAGGTATCGATAACGCCAGGCGACAATATCGTATCTCTCCATTAGGACTTTTCTTTTGGATCCACATTTTTTAAAATAAAATCCCGTATCTTTCATTATTCTCCACAAAGTGGTACGACTTCCTTCGAAATTTATCTCGCTTCGCATTTCATGCAATAACTTTGTTAGAGTGGGCAACTCCTTTTTTACGGAATAAAATTCATGTATTTTATGCCTTATAGGCTTATAGCACACCGGTCGAAGTCATCCAGTTCGATTCTTTTAGGCCGGGGGCCGGTTTTGCGTGGTGTTGAAACCTTGGTCGAAGTGTTGGCTGCGACCTCACCTTCTTTGGTGATTTTAGACACGGTTTTTTCGGATATACCTAAAAAAAATATTTCGGGTTATTAATTTTTTTTTTAAATATTCGGTTTGTCTATTGTCAAAGTAATACGTAAACCAACATTAGTCACAAGTACACATGCTTCCTAGGTCTTAAAAATAATTACGAAATTATGAATTACAAGAATTGCTCGTTTAATAGTATAAGATAAATTACGCTTCAAGTAGGTACTTTGTTAAATCCTTAGGATGATTATAAGTTGAAGAAGGAAAATAACTGAGAAAAATTATTGCTTATTGATTTTTATTTTTTATTAATAGATATATAATAAAGTAGAAGAATACTTGTTTCAAAAATTAATATTTTATGCAGCTATTTTCCGATTGTATTGATATCAGCTATAAAACATCACGTTTTGATTTGTGGTCTTTGATTATAGATATAAATAAAAAGTTACGAAAAATGCCAACGATTGATAACATGGATGTCGAGATAGATTATAATAATAATCTATCTCTACATCATACATAATATGGATGTAATATAAATAGCAAAAATATTTATTTGTATTAGGTTATTATTAACTGCCTGTTTTGGCTTGTGGTGGTGAATAACATCGATTCGAACAAATTCTAGGACAGGCTGATAGCAAGTTTACTTAATAGCGAAACGAAACGCCGATGTTTTCATAACATTTCAGATGCTTGGGGAATGTTTATGTGAATAATGTTTTATGATTTTCTAGTGAATTATTTATGGGGATTGATGTACTTACTTCATTTGAAGAGTTATGTATGTGTTTTTTATATGGTCTAAATGGGTTTTCAATTGATTTTTTTTCAGTGTCTAACCAGTACATCGACACTATTTTAAATGCCTATTAAATTTTGGGTTGGGGTAGATGATAAATTGAGTTTAAAAATACTTAGTAGGGGAGAACTCGAGGTGGGAAGCGGACACATACCAATGTCCGATTTTCCACCAATGTCAGATTAAAAAAAAATCTTCTTCATGCTCATCTTCGCTTTTTGATAATACTTAAAGTTAAGTTTTTTTTTTTTTTTATGGAACTAGGTCAGCAAACAAGCGTACAGCTCACCTGATGGTTAGACCGTAGCCTATAGACGCCTGCAACACCAGAAGCATCGCATGCGCGTTGCCGACCCTATCCCCAATCCCCCCAGGAGCTCTGGTCACCTTACTCACCAACAGGAACACAATACTGATTGAAAACAGTATTATTTAGCTGTGGTCGTATGTAAGGTCGAGGTACTACCCCAGTCGGGCGGCTCCATATTTTGAGCAGGAAATTTCCTGCTGCGCCCTACCTCAGTTAAAGTAGGAGAGTTAATAAAAATGAGACTGTCAAAAAGCATAGCTAGTATTGTTTGAAAACATCACTACAAATCACGTTTTTGTCTTTTTGTTCTATAGCAATTTCACCTTGTTGATTAATCATAAAACTTTAAATACATGTATCATTTTTAATTTTCAGTTATCAGAAAGCATTAAACTAACCCTATCAGAATGGGGTACGCAAAATGGCCATCACCTCCAAAATGGAACATCCCACTCAGATAACTCACAAGATTCAGACTACATGGTTGTATCCACATCCGCGACGAACAATGAGGCAGTTGTGAACATAACAAGGCCACACGATGACGTCCACAATAAAATGGCAGAAGAGGAACGGAAGAATCTTAAGATTGGTGTGAAGATATTTATAAATGAAGACAGTACGACAGCACTGACGGAATGTATGGAAAATGGTAAGTAAAATATTAGTAACGACACTTCCAAGGAGTAATACTCCAACTGAATTTTATTTATTGTCTATTTTTGAGGGAAAATTGCTTATAAATTTCGCCAATCATTCGTCGTTGTTTCAAATCAAAAAACTATTAAACTAGTCTTCAAAAGCATTTTTGAATCGTCCTTTTAAAATTATCTTTTAAAATTCGGTTTATTTAATTGGAAGCTACCACCGATTCGGAATGTTGATTCTGCAGCGATGAATCGGCAAGTATCTCCACAGTTACTCTTTTAAAAAAAAGTGTAATTATAGAGTTTGTCATGTCTTGCATGAAATACAGCGCCACTAAACCGACACATCTTTGTCTGACATAACCTTGAATCAAATAATACGATTCAGGCTGTAACATAGCGCATAGCCTACTGTTGAGTATAGGCCTCTTTCTCCATGTACGAGAAGGAGAGAATAAATCGAATAATATACTTTTGATATTAAATACTTAGTATAATAAATTAATATACCTACTTAGACTTAAATGGTCCAGACATTTGAAAATTTAGTTCAAACTCATAACAAAATTACAAAAAAGGTTGTTATATGCTACTTAATATCAAAATAATAATAATTGATAAACTGTTTTTAGAGCTTTGAAACGTAATAGATAATTTCAATGTTACAATCAAGCAGTATGACGTTTTTTATCAGCAGAATGACAAGTACAGCCAAATCAGTGCTACCAACTTAAAAATGATTAGTGACTTATACAATCTGAACCACGCCCTAATTTATTGCTCAAAGATAAACCATCATACAGATAGATATGTTTATAAATCGATTCAAATTTGATAAGCAGAAATGAAGGCTATCAGAAGGTCATTTTCAAAGTAGACAAGTCCATTTTTCCGAAATTCCAACTATGACAATATTGGGACGGCTATTTTTAAAAATAGGGAATTATTATTCGTCCCCTTAGTAACACAAAAACGTATCTCGATTTATATCAATTTTGAGTTAAGTATACCACCAATCTCAAAATACCAAGTTCTATTTAGTCACAAAGACACGGATCTCTATGTCATTTTTATTTCTAAAATGGAGGTTAACGTACCTAATACCTATCTATATTATGCGTAAAACAGAAACTAACACAGAAACTTATCTGAAGATATGTCTCTGTGTAACTAACAATATCCGTATAACAGAAACAGAACCAATATCGAGATACGTTTTTGTGTTACTAAGGGGACGTATTATCAGTAACAGTTGCGGCTCGTACTTTAATAATTACTATACTACTTACGGAAGTTGACATATTATTTATTAAGAGATATGATAAGATGACTTGTAATTAACTATTATCGTGTATTTATTTCAATGTCAAGCAATATAATAAATTAATAATAGATCTCAAACTTTCTTTATTACTACTATTTTTATTACTTACTTTATGGGCCTATGCAAACCGCGTTTTTTAAACGCGATACAGACGCGATGCAAACGCGCGTGTGACGCGATACAAACGCGATGCAAACGCGCGTATGACGCGATACAAACGCGCCGTCGACGCGCGTTTGAATCGATACAAACGCCAACAAACTGCTCTGTAGGACAAAATCGCGCCGTCGACGCGCGTGTCACGCGATACAGACGCGATGCAAACGCGCGTATGTCGCGATACAAACGCGCTGTCAACGCGCGTTTTAGAAACGCGCGTCGACGGCGCGTTTAAAAAACGCGGTTTGCATAGGCCCTATTTTTAACTAGCTGCCCGGACAGACGTCGTTCTGTCTGTTATGTTTTTTTTTTTAAGTATAAAAACCTTCCGTTGGATTTTTAAGGAACATACAAAAAAAATTAGCCGAATCGGTCGAGCCATTCTCAAGTTATTCGCTTAGCAACATTAATTTTTATTATTAGGGTTCCGTACCCAAAGGGTAAAAACGGAACCCTATTACTAAGACTTCGCTGTCCGTCCGTCCGTCCGTCCGTCCGTCTGTCCGTCTGTCTGTCACCAGGCTGTATCTCAAGAACGGCGATAGCTAGACACTTGAAATTTTCACAAATTATGTATTTCTGTTGCCGCTATAACAACAAATACTAAAAACAAAATAAAATAAATTTTTAAGGGGGGCTCCCATACAATAAACGCGTTTTTATTGCCCTTTCTTGCTCGATATCAATAATGGCAACAGTTAGGCACTTGAAATATTCACAAAACACTCTGTCGTATTTTTAATTTAATAATAAATAATTAAATTTAAATAAAATAAATACGAATAATATATTAAATTTAAATAAAATATATATTTTACGCGCTTTCGACCATACATATTATAATGTCGGGTAAAAAAGTCCTCTCTAGTTTATCTAGTCCTATATAGTTTATATATATCTCCAGCTAAAAATACCATCACATTAAAAATTCGCTTGTAAATATTATTGTATTTTAACCAAAATACAAAACTATCGATGATGATAAAATATTGTGTAATGTTGATTCTAGAACATGTTAGCCCACAAGTCACAAAATTGCCAAGTCATGCATATTTAAATAATAGTGAGCTCATACTGCACAATACATAAACAAACCTGTTGTAACTTTTAACAGACATGATAATGAACTGCAATAATAAATTAGACATTAGATAATTTGCTTTATATAAATAAACATAAGCTACTAGCTTTCCGCCGCTGCTTGACCCACGGCTTTTGGCTTTTAAGTTTTCTTCCATTAAAATGTATACTTGTAGCCTGTATTACTAAACTTCATATCATTTTTAAAATAAGTTTAGTAGTTTTTGAGTTAGTTACAAAAAAAAAAAAAAACATGTGGGGTGTCGTGGGACACCTGATAGGAACGAAGTTCCTTATTATAAATATTAATTTCAAGTTCTATTCGAGGTATAAAGAAAATAATTATTCGGGTATACATTTTTTATTATGATTTTTTATCGATATAAAGCAAAAAAAAAAAACTTTACAAAATTTTCTTAACACCTTTGTTTTATTTACAATGATATATAAAAATATATAATAATTATCGAATGATATAATAATTATAGATAGTAAACTGCAATAATAATAACAGTCATCACGTAGACTATACATTAGACACTGTATAGCCATCATACATAATAATCAAAAAATCTTACGCTTTTTTAACGTTACTGACTTTTTTGCCGGCTAGGGTACCCCTCCCAAATGTGTGTCAGCTCCGACAGTCTACTGGAGTTAAGAAGCGACATAACGTATAGTGTGAAAAAAATATGACGACTGAAATCGTGTGAAATAATGATAGAGTGATGTTTTGTGTACACTGACGTAATTGATTGCATATAAGAATTAATTGTAAATAAAACGTATCAAGCTAATTAACATGAATGAAAATACTATATACATAATGTATATGGGTATATCTAAAACAATAATCCGTACTTATATGATATATAACTAGAAACATTTAAAAATTGAACCTAACGTCATATATATAAAATTTAAATTGCATTATTGTCAATCATTATGAGGTAATATACTGACGTAATTTTATAAAGACATTCAATATTAAACCTTAGTTTATAAATAATAGTATTAATTGTTGAGTATCATAACTGTATAAAACATTCGATTCTTTGATAATTGTTATGTAGATAAAAAATATATAATTATGTATGTAATTGATGATAATTTCGTTGATACTATCCATAATAAATATGTATAGAATATGTTGATTTATATTACTTTGTTTGTTTTATTATTATTTTTTTGTATATTATATGGCGTATAAGAAAAAATAATATTATTAACTAAGTACCTATACAGAACTCAGTTAACTTGCCATTATATCATTATCCAAAAATAATTATTGTAAAGATACCAAAGTAAACCAAATTTTTATACGATCTATAATTTTTTTGCGAGTGTCCGAACTGGACGACTCCATCACCAAAGAGGTGGTAAAGTGTGCGAATTAGACAACGGTTTATGTAAAGCGCGGTGAGACAGCAGCCGGGCCGGGGGGAATAGGTACCTCAGAACTACGATGCCCGATGCCTAGCCGTAAAGACTCTGGTCGATTCCGGCAGGCTCTTTGTCGGATGGAGCTCGGCCAGGGTTATAGTTATGGAGCAGCGCCCCCTGTGCTGCTACTAATTTTATAAAAGCTCAGCAGAATCTAATGTAGATTATTATTTCGTTAGTCAGGTTGTCAGAATCGGTGGTAGCTTAACATATTTTATACATTACTAACTGTACCCCAATTTCGCTCGCGTGGAAGGATCTGGACACTAGTTATTTCTTTAACAGCGTGATCCTGATCCTGTGGGAATTATGGGATAATAAGTATATGTCCTCCTTTATCTTATTTTGAGATTTTATTTGTTTTTGCTCGAAAAACTGTCGTATTTAATAGAAAAATCTTTAGTTATTTTATATCTATCTGGGCATTAGGTACTCTCGCGCGCTAAACGCGGTTTTCGCGTGTAAACCCCGGTATCGCGGGAATTCCGTGATAAAAAGTAGTTTGTATGTTGCTCCACAACCTCCTCCTTCCTAAGTCCTTCAGTGAATGTACCATAACCATAATCGGTTTAGCCGTTACGGAGATTCCGTTCCCGTGATTAGGCCGGACAAAGAGAAAAACAGAGTGACAGACAGACAAACATTTGAAAATCGTTTATTTGCTTTAGCATCGTTTAAATAACTATATGCACTTGAAAAAACAGTTTGCGCTTCCATGAATTAAGAAAATTTTTGATTTTGAAAGAATTCGTAAATTTTAAGAAGTTAAAGGATTTATAGTTAAAATAATTATTTATATTTATTTTCAGTATTCACAGCCCTGCTTACAGAACGCATAGAAAACGTAATACTGGCCTACAATCCAGATATTATAACTCGCGGAGAAAATAGAGATGAAAATAATACAAAGAGTACTTTTACAAAAGCCTCCCCTATGTCTTTGGGTAGTAATGTTGGTGAGTAACTTATTCATATGACTTTTATTTATATACTTTGTGAAATCTTGATCATTATTTTGCAGTCGTTTTCCAACATATAATGATGTCTAGAATGCCCAATAAACTTCTGTTTTCCTTGCCAAATGGGCATCTTCAAAAGCAGAATAAATCGGAATTTTCTAGACGCCTGTATTTTAAAATGTCAGATTCTCTCCAAACTTCTTGCAGTTCTATCATTTAACTTATTTTTTGGTATCTTCATGCGAAAAACGGACATTTTCAAGAATAGCATATCGCATACTCCAACTTAGATCTTATCTTTGCATTTCATCAGACAAGGCTGTAATCGTCCATTAGCTTATTTCACATAAACCAAATTTGGGATGTCAATAATGTATCGAAATGTAATTTGATATTTGTCAGTGAGTTACCAACTCACTTCTATCAGTGATACCTATAGTGTAGTCTTCGTTACCAAACATCATTTTCAATTATAATAACACCTTCTTTACTTAAGACCAATAACTACCCAAATTATTGCCTTAAAGTCATTCTTCACCTATATTGATTATGCTGATAAAAAGTCGGTAAATGTCCCGCTGTCGGGCCTTATCTTCTATGAAGAAGAAAGGTTAGGTTAAGCTTAAGCGTTGTTGAATTGAGGTTTAGCGTATATTATATTTGTACACTGGAATGTTAGTTATTGATTTTGGAACGATGTAAAGTTTATTATCTAAGTAAAAGGCAGTCTTTTATCATTTTTGTATTTTACATATTGATATATTATTTATTATTGATATTGTCATCGATATTTTGTATCACAGGGCTGATATCAATCATGTTACGAACTAAATATATATAAATTCTTTTTTCAGATTTTTTTGTTTGTAAAAAATAGTTAATTTTTTATTTTTATTTCGTAATGGTATGTAATTGTTTTGTAATATTAATCCAGGACGCGTCTCCAGTACAGAAATAGAAGCGGACAATGAGGCAGATGCAAGAAAGTGCGAAGCTATTCTACCCGGTATTCAAATTTTATGGGCGGTGCTTGAAGATTATGTCAAAGAAGGTAGGTACATGAATAAATAAGTAAATAAATATTTATTTATTTATTAATTGAACTATAACAACCAGTAGCTAATACAGAAAAACTTTCATCTAATACTAATACTAAATATGGAATGAAGTATCTGGACAGCTTATGGGGACACCCTCATAAGCTGTCCAGATTCTTCATTCTCCAGCGTTCTTGAGTCTGTAAAATTAATTAGGCAAGTAAATTGTTATAAATCTAGGTATAGATATATCAACCTCTTGGTCATCAGCTCATAAGATCTGGGCATTTGGGATTGTATGTGTTTCTGGCTCTCATATCAATCATGTGTGATTGTGTCATATTCTACTGGGGACCGGCAACCGTGAAGTGCTTATGTATTTGTTTATTATTCATTTAATTTTGGCGTAAAAGACCATCAGGTCTATACTGCAGGCAGAGAACTCTCTACTAAAAATGTCTTTAAATCCGGTTTAGTATGACCACCACAGTTCTTTACAGTTGGTAAAGATTATTGAGGTAGGGGCACTATAGGAAATATCTTTCCCATTGTGGCTATTCTATAATTTAGAATAGACACAATGGGAAAAACTTCCATAAGATTACAGCTATAAAATAATGTCTAATGTCTCAGAATGTCTTCGGAAAAATGCATGTGAAACATGCTGTTATAAATGATATTTTCTGTAAAAGAGGTAATAAAATTCATTGCACCACATTTAAATATTAAATGAGCTTAAACCCTGCTAGTAGACGCCGCGTTGGCACAGTGGTCACAGCACTGGATTGCGATTGGCTGTTGCGCGGGCGGTTGCGGGTTCGATCCCCGCACGCGACAACATTTTTATGGCCATACAGATGTTTGCCACCACCAGACCAGACCACGGTCTGGGCGTTTGTGCAGTCCTTGTGGGTCTCCCCACCGTGCCTCAGAGAGCACGTTAAGCTGTCGGTCCCGGTTGTTATCATGTACACCTGATAGTGATCGTTACTCATAGTAGGGAATATATCCGCCAACCCGCAATGTAGCAGCGTGGTGGATTAAGCTCCGATCCTTCTACATGGGGAAGAGGCCTATGTCCATCAGTGGGATATTTCAGGCTGAATCGTAAATCGTATCGTAAACCCTACCTCAGTTATTAACTGAGGTAGGGCACAGCAGGAAATTTCCTGCTCAAAATATGGAGCAGCCCGACTGGGGAAGTACCTCGACCTTACAGAAGACCACAGCTAAATAATACTGTTTTCAAGCAGTATTGTGTTCCTGTTGGTGAGTAAGGTGACCAGAGCTCCTGGGGGGATTGGGGATAGGGTCGGCAACGCGCTTGCGACGCTTCTGGTGTTGCAGGCGTCTATAGGCTACGGTAGTCACTTACCATCAGGTGAGCCGTAAGCTTGTTTGTCGACTTAGTAACATAAAAAAAAAAAAAAAAAACCCTGCTAGTTGTTCTACTGGTTGTTTAATTTTTGATTTTTGACATATTTAACACATGAATGTACCATGATGTGAGCAAATAATTTCATTAAATGAGGAAATTTGTCGTTTATCCCAGGTCGCGTCCAGCAGTTGGGTGTGGCAGATGTGGGTGGTGGTTGTCTACGGAAGCTCCACGCGTGGGCAAGAGTGAAGCCCACCATCGCGCAGATCAACCTCGCCTCCTGCTGCGTGGTCCCACCCTCCCTACACGCCTTTTGCAAGGCCAACGACGTCCAGCTCTTGACGCATGCTGACCCGCCAGGTATTATTGCTCTCTTAATATCTTTCATCTCACTCACTTACTATATGTGTGAAAGAGACGCAACTAAGAAGATTGAACTTTCTGATGCCTTGTTCCCATCTTCAGAATATTACACATAATTATATTTTTCTTCTTTTTTTGAAAATGTCTTTGGATTCTTTTATAGGACTATGGTGGGAAACAAGCGTAGATATGGCTTGCCATTGGTGGGCAGAAAAAAATTGTACAAAAGGCGATCTTATTGCTAATAATGCGACCTCATCCAGATACATCCAAAATGGACATTTTATACATAGAATTTTTTTTTTACAAAAGATCGTCTTAATGTTTGCCATGGTCTGGGTGTTTGTGCAGTCCTTGTGGGTCTCCCCAAAGTGCCTCAGAGAGCACGTTAAGCCGTCGGTCCCGGTTGTTATCATCTACACCTGATAGCGATCGTTACTCATAGTAGGGAATATATCCGCCAACCTACATTGGAGCAGCGTGGTTTAAGCTCTGATCCTTCTCCTAAATGGGGAAAGAGGCCTATGCCCAGCTGTGGTTTATTAAAGGCTGAAGCTGAAGCTGGTCTTAATGTCTTGTTCCCAATAGCGCTATATCATCCAGACAACATTTAAGAAAAAGACAAAAGCCATGAAATTAATAATTTTCTTTATATTTCTTTCAGATCTTCTGTCCCTAGCAGCAGTAAAAACCCTTTCCAATGCAGGCATAGGATGCAATAACCTAGACTGGTGTGCAAGATACCAAGTCCATATAAAATGTAGGGGAGTACTCGCTCTCAAGGGCTACGTGTGTAAAGCTACACTGCAAAATAAGAATAAATAATACTGTGTTAATTTAATTATTTAATATTATATAAATAAATTATTAATCGTGATTATTGTATTACTTTATTGTATAAATTTTTAAGCTTTTAACGTAACTGCAACATTTTTACTTATACCGTGACCAAGACGTTTGCAACTTTGCAAAATATTTGGAGATTTAAAATGAAAATTCCGGTAAGTCCCGTGTAAGTAACAGCGTTGTTTTATTATAGGTAAGTTTGACACTTTCACGGTGTTGCCATAAAATAATATAAAACATCAAATATTCTAAATTGATAAAAATTGATTTATTTATGTTCTTAAATTTTAATTGTAGTTAAAACTATGATTTATATGTAAAAAATACCGTGACTATGGCACTTTTAATAGAACCGTAATATGTGTGCGGAACTCAAAATGACCAGCAAAAAAACATGGTAAATATCCTATTTTTTATATAAAATCAGTGATTTGTATAAACTTTAATGCTTAAAAATCCTTGAGTTGGGTGACAAGAAAGAATAATGAGTGATAATTATGTTGTATTGACTACATGAAGTTTTAAAATTAAGTATTGTCAACTAGGGTTAGCAAAACTCGGTTATTTAATTGTAGGACATTATTATATTATAAATTTTAATGTTGTTTAAAATGAAAACGTAAAAAAAAATTAAGAAAGTTTTAAATAGTACTTAAAACATTCGCATTTAAAAGTATATATAAATATAATAAATTAATACATATTAATTATTATAAATGGCTTGTATTAGAAAATGTATGCGTCGAATTTAGAACTTTACTATATAATTGGTATTATAAAAAATGTTGCCATAACACAAAATAAGTAAGAATATTTTAGCTCTATACTACAACCGTCATTATGCCGTAAACTGTTGTAGTAGTTTTCAATTTTATTTTATTTTGTTATAAAGGAATTGTCTATGGTACGAATATTAAACGTATTTTACTTAATGCTGCTACTTATTATTACTAAGCTTTATAAATGTAAAATAAAACATTATCGCTTTGCACATTTGATGAATTTTTTTTTCGTAATCTCACTTTATTGTATTTTAATTAAATTATGAAAGTTATCGTAATAGATATTGAGTCCTGAACATTAATCTACGCAGAAACGAATTTTAGGTCTTTTTTTGGTTGGATGTAAAGGATAGTGTTAAGGGTAATAATATTATCGTACAATGATTCCTAAGTTGCATTTCGCGATGCTAGTATGACTCGTGCCCCTTTTGTGATTGGTTCCTTTCCCTTACTGGGGTGCTAAACCTTTGGTAACATTTAGTGCCTCGATTAAAAACCAATAATTTAATTTGATTTAATGTTTTTACTTATGACGAAATGGGTACCACCAATATTAAAATGATTCGAAATAATGTAGTTATTTAATGAGTACTAAATACTTTTTATCTATTTTAATACAGAACAAAACTATTTTCTGTTTGTGACTTCTGCACGATGCGCATATTGTCCTCATTGTCGCCCAGGGCTCAATATCCGTGCCGATGCCTATACAATGAAATGTCTAATTATGCTAACAATTTACTTTTTATTTTATATAATCAACACTTAAATGTTTTGACATGTTGCTTGTTTTAAAACTATATAATGAACTACAGTGATAATTTTAAATTGATGTGATAAATATTAATCCACTAAAAGGTGTTTGAGTGTAACTAAACGTTCAGAAATAAATAGTATTATATTTTTATTATATTTTTTCTTATCTCCCTTTCATCTACATAATTTATTACGATTTTTTTTTTGAAAATTATAATTTACGATATGAAGTTAACAATTCAATAAGTTTATATTACATTACATTCCTAAAACCGTAATTTCGACAACTAAAAACTGTAACAATTACTGTAAACTGTGTCGACTGTTAATTAAATAATAACTAACTGAACAGCGGATCTAAATTTTTCTTTTTATTTCTATGAGTTAAGTTAAATATAGAGCTATTTCATATTACACTTTACTAATAGAAAAAGTTATGCACTAACAGCGACATCTGAAGAGATGACATTAAATTAATATTATGTACCAAAGGGACTAAAACACATGAGTTCGCACCATAAAGTCGGGTGCGAACTTGTAGAGGCCTATGTCCAGCAGTGGACTGCGATAGGCTGAAGTGAGTGAGTGAATTATTTTGAATTGCAGAGATCAATATATAATAATAACCGTTTTTTTAGATTTTCTTATTTTTTAGCTATGAAATACTTAAAAAGTTAAAATAACATTACCTATACGCTTCAAGAATTGTAGATATGAATAAAAAAAAAACCAGTGACAAAACGTGAACTCTGTTACAAGTTAAACTTTAAAAACAAAAAATAGTATTATGATAATATAAAGCAGGTGTGTCATAGCTAATTAATACAAGACAGTTAATTCAACTGTTTAGATGCACGCCACTAAATTCATTTAAAATTTAATTTAAGAAGCATAAATGAGAATTAAGTGTTTTCTGGCAAGCGAAAAAAAAACGACTTCAATTACATCGACAAGTAGGTAATGCAACGTAAGTAGACGAAAAAGTAGTCAAGTAAATACGAGGTTATTTTGTTAAATTTTGTTATTTGTTTGTTTGTTTGTGCTAATCTCAGGCGCTACTTGGTTCTAGGCAATTTTGTTCTCATATTAACGCGGGGAATATCTTAAGACGCGGCTAGGAATAAATATAAAGACACTTTTTTTAAATACTTACCTATGAACATACCTATATTCTTTGTCAAAAATCACTATAGGCCTTTTTTACCCAGAAGAAACCCCTTGTGGTTTCCTGCAGCCCGGGGGAGCCGCAGGATATGAGCGAATCGCCCGGACTAAAACCTCTGGAGTGTTCCACCGATGCGCCTATGGCGGAATTGCGGGGCCGCTATAGTGCTTCCGCAACCCCTCCAGCGCTTGCCCTTGCGGGCCCTCCGTGGTGCAGAGCACCTGCGAAGGCGCACTTGAACACATAAAGTGCGCCTTCCTCCTCGGGGCCGATTAGCACGGACGACGGGTCCCCCGACCCACCACCCGCCGGCCCCGCGGGCGAGGAGTAAACCCCCCACCCGCAACACCGCGCCAACACGACTGTATGGGCTCACAGGTCCACTCTGAGAACCAGAGCAGTACCCGGAGCGCACCCTCCTCTGCTGGTTTTGGTCCACGGGGGTCTGAAGACCCCTACCACCCGTAAGCGGGCGGAATTACTAAAGGCCTTATGATTTTAACATAAATGATGGGTACTCAAAAGTACACGGAAGATTAAATTTAATATTTGATTGTTAAATTGTTAATATGCATAGAGTTTACAGAACCATAAAATTGGATATCCTAATATTGTATAAAACCAATAAATTGCATAAACATCGTCCGAGCTACAGACCACCCTAGAAATGTGAATTAAACGTCAATTTATATTCGTAAGCGGCGACGAGAAGCGACGAAATAAAGCGAATAACTTTATAATAGTATAAAATAAAAAGGGGTTAGCAGTAACCGGATATTGCCTTCCGTGGCGACCCTTGGCTTCCGGTGAGTTTTTTTTTATGATGGCAATTGTGGATTCTGTCATCGCTTTTATTGCATTCGAGTTGGATCAGGTGCAAGATATATGGTTTTTGCTTGATACGTTTTACGTTTAGAACTTTAGAGTCAATTTTACTTTCTATGAAGTGTTAGAACGTTTTATATTTATTTCCAGACGATACGGTATTTCGGTCGGAATTTGGACGTTCAAATTTAAAATTTTTGTTTTTCGTTCTTTTTTTTGACAGTACGTACATGCATATTGTAAGCGTGATATTATTTGCCATATTATCTACCTATATTATTAAACTATAGGCGTCGTAAAATAGTTACCTACCTAATTAAAAATTTAAAACTTATAAACATACTAGCCGACCCGTGCCCACTTCGTTGCGCATTAATTATTTTTAATAATTACTTCTAACGACGATATCTCAAAAACTATTCATCTGATTGATATAATGTTAAGGGCAATTTTAATCTACATTAAATTCTTAAGCTAACCAACATATATATTTCGATAAGGATTAATACTGAACTAAAGAAAATAGCTTTGAAAATAACGTAATGTTTTTAATTACAAATTTGAACATAAAAGTGGTTATTGTAAGTCAACCGTAAGAGATAGAGATATGCTGTCGCGGACTTTTTTGTAGCATTTTTATAGATTTTGAATTCGCTAGTACATTACTTAACTATATCTTTGCTAGTTTACGCGGCGTTCGCGAGGAAAGGTCCCCCGTTGGCGAGATTTTTTGCGACCTCTTCAACATTTATCGCCGTATTTCTGCTAATTTACATAAAAGCATAATAAATTATATACCTAAACCTTCCTCAAGAATCACTCTTTCTATTGTTGAAAACCGTGTAAAAATCCATTCAGTAGTTTTCGAGTTTATCGCGTTCAGACAGACAGACAGACAGGAGGACAGAAAGACGCGGCCGGGGGACTTCTTTTTATAATAAGTATAGATCTGTGAGGAAAGTAATTTAAATACAGTCATGTACATGGTTATTACTCACTAGCTTCTGCGCGCGACTTCGTCGGCGTGGACTCCGCTCCTATTGGTCTTAGCGTGATGACACATAGCCTATAGCCTTCCTCGATAAATGGGCTATCTAACACTGAAAGAATTTTTCAAATCGGCCCAGTAGTTCCAGAGATTACCGCGTTCAAACAAACAAACAAACAATCAAACAAACTCTTCAGCTTTATATATTAGTATAGATATTTAATACTAGCTGTGGCCCGCGGTTTCAAAAAGAATAGCCTACAGCCTTCCTCGATAAATGGGTTATCTAACACTGAAAGAATTTTACAAAAAGGACCATTCAGTAATTTATTCTGTTTTTGTTTATTGAATACAAATGCTCAAAACACAATAAAACATTTCTTTATGTTTTATTACCATATCCATTCTACATAGGTATACTTATATATCCATTCTTCACCCCTTATAATATTCTCGCTGATATGGATGTAGTGGAGTAATGGTATTAACTGATTATACTGATGACATTTACGCCTACTCCTTCTCCACATCTCTCCACTAGTAGCTCCACTAGGAGCGGCCACATCCCGGTAAACCGCGTCTGTCCGCGGGCTAAAACTGTTTTGGTCCACGGCTCACTAATCTCGCTCCTGTATACTCTCGTGATCACCTCCAGAGACTCGTGGATTCAAAAGAGGTACTCGCGCTCGCTTTGAAAACTCCGTAAAACACCTGGTTCAGATGGTATCCCAAAGAAGGAAGAGGAAGGAAGTCCAAAGATACAAAACCGACTATTCAAACTCGTTCTTAAAGTTCAGGAAACGGAGACAGTACTCCAACCGTGGAAAGACGCTTCAATATAAGCTAAAGTAAAAGTAGTGTAAAAGAGATTCCTATAGGGGAATATCACTCCTGAATGTGGCAGGTAAAATTCTGTCCCATATCATAAATGAACGCCTAGGTAAGACAGCTGAACAAATCCTAGAGGAGAGTCAGCGCTGGTTTCGGCCTGATAGCCTGATAGGGGGACATCTGATGCCATATTTGTCGTCAAACAGTTGCAAGAGTAAAGCCTGGAGCAACACCGTGTTCTGTATCTGTGCTTTGTCGACCTCGAAAGGACGTTTGATTGAGTCCCGAGAGTTGCGCTCTGGATAGTACTTAAGCAAGTGGGTTGCTCAGAGAAGTTTATTTGTCCATATATTTGAATATCAAAATACATGCACATGAGGTAATCGAATTATCGAACGTTGCACAATAGAGAGTTGTTTTGAAAGCGGGAAATTGCTCGGAGACAATTTCGGCGAGATCTGCGCGCACGCTTCACTGTCACCGGTAGCGTCACCATAAACATTATGCAACCTGACATAATAAAAAAGTTGTTAGCCACTCTCTTTATTTTGAATTAAAAATGTTTAAAAAAATACCTAAAGCTTTTATCCTGCTCCATTTTTCCATATTGTGCAAGTACCTATTCTATTTATTTACATGATATTTCATAATATTCACAATTTTTTGAAATTTCTACACGAAATTTTCCTTCGCGTCTCTGTGCGAGTGAAAGAGAAAGAAAGAAATTAATTTTAAACAGATTCCTGTTACTACTATTTATTTAAAGACAAAATCTAAAAAAGTAAAATCTTTTGTACTTTTGTCTTTTATTACCTACTGTTTTACGTCGTAATCGTTATTCAATAATTATGTACTGGTTTTACCCGAGCTATTTCTATACTTATCAGAGCTTATAGTTTTAGGGTGGGTTTAGACCAAAAGAGCTAGAGCTAGATCAAGAGCATTCTTTCTTGATCTATGTAAACGAAAACTCGTATTCATATATATAACAACGAAAGAGTGCTCTACGCCTGTTTACACTAAAATAATTTGATAAGATTTTGATGAAGTGGGGATAGAATGAGCATTCGCTCGTCTGATGTAAATCGACCTTTAGACTCATATTATACCTTAATGTTATAAGAATATCTTTAAACGATCTGGAATTTCCTTACATTAGTAAGTACTTTAGAAATAAATTTTCATTTGTCTTTTATCGTTTCTTAAGGAGTAAACTACGATAATAATTTCAAGCCTCTATTTTGCTGACGGTACACACCCTGCGCCCGCGCATCAGAGCTTTAGTTCAGCGCGTGCGTTTGTCACCGTGAAATTGTCGCACTCTTGCTTTCTCGTGACGTGACGTCCTTTCGCTTTAATTGTCATGATCATTATTGTCATTGCTGAGGTGACTGACCTAGGCAATGTCATTAATGCATTCCGCTATGATATGAGACAGATAGCCATTTGAATAGCGTTTTGAATTACGATTAAATTATTGAAGTTAATCCAATATACACATAATAATTGATGTAGATTATGCTAGATCCTATTTATATATTCTACTAGCTGACCCGGCGAACTTCGTACCGCCTAACAGTCGATGCTTTAATTATTTTTTTAGTACTTATTCTGCTATTCGTGACACCGGGGTCAGTTAGAAAGATAAAAAAATTAATTATACTTAATTGAAAAAAAAATTATAAATATTGACAAATATTTACATTAATATTTTTACGATACTAACGTCACTCAATCGTTTTGCCTTCCCGGAACCCCTCCACTAACACTTAAACTTTATGGTAAGTAGGTATGATATTAAAGTTCAAATTGACTTTTAAGTATTATTACGAATCTTTTGTATGGGAATATAGAAAAGTGTTGTTTTTAGACTTTTTCAGGCAATTTTTAAAAAAAAATCTCTCCGTAAGAACCATCCTCGTACTTCAAGGAATATTATAATAAAAGAATTGGCGAAATCGGTTCAGCTGCTCTCGACATTTGCGCTTAGTAACACATTCGGCGATTCATTTTTATATCTTATACTATTAAACGAGCAATTCTTGTATATATATATATATATATATATATTTTCTGAATCTCGGAATCGGCTCCAACGATTTTCGTGAAATTTAGTATGCAGGGGATTTCGGGGGTGAAAAATTGATCTAGCTAGGATTCATTTAAAAAAAATGTCGTTTTATCCCTGTTTTTAGGCAATGAAAAAATATCATTAGAATACGAAGCTTAATTTCACCAATATTAGTATAGCTGTAACAGCGTAATTAGGAAAGCGACGGATTTCAAATCGTTTTGACCCGGGTTCGAATCTCAGTCTCCAGATAAATTTTTTTCTTTTTTTTTTAATTTCACTCGTGATTTATTATTTAAATAAAATTAAAATATAAAAATACCGAGGAAAAAAAAACAAAATATAAAATGAAAATACCGAGCAAGGCTCGGTCACCCAGGTACTATCTCTTTATATAGCTTAACAAAATACGAGTATAGTATAATACTCAGTATTATATACATATATTTTAATAAAAATAGATTATTTTACCATTTAGGAGAAGGATTGGAGCTTAATCCACCACGCTGCTCCACTGCGGGTTGGCGGATATGTTCTCTACTATGAGTAACCGTCGCTATCAGGTTATATATGACCAGGACCAGGGAAGACTCAGAAGGACAAACATCCAAACAAGAAAGAAATACTTGTACAAATACAAATATCTATCCCGAGCGGGAATCGAACCCGCAAACAGTCGGTGTTTTAAGTGACTACTGGCACCACTACACCAGAGCGGTTGTTCGATATGTGTATCTATTACGAATTAAATCACTAAAATAAATCTTTTCTAACTTAAAATTAGAATATTGTAAACACAAACGATAGTTCAAAACTATTAGAAGTAATAAATCAACAATTATACATTTCAATACGCTGCGATTGAAACCATTCTGCTGCCACACAGCTTAACAGCTAATAATATTGATAACTCCACCAATACATAATTCATTCGGAAGTGGAATGTTGCACAAAAAGACAAAATATTTGATTTAGTTTGGGCCAAACTAGGGTTGTGATATTTTAATGAAACATTGTTAAAATGTATAGTTATAAAGTTTTAAAAAATGAAAAGGAATAAGCAATCATAAGCGTTTTAATTGTTTCCTAATCAAATTAAACCATGTTCCCTAAAACCTATATAAGTTGTAGTCTTAGCCTATTGATAGTAAACAAAATCAAAGATAGATGGATTTTAAAATTTTATTAATGACTAGATGGCCCGGTGAACTTCCTATCACATACGTATATTTGTGAGAAATATACACAAAACACTTTCTGAACGCACCTACAAATAATATTTGACAACCAATTGACAACGTTTTTGACAATATACATTAAATTTCCCCGCTAGGAACATTTTGTATTGAAAAATTAAATCGTCGTTTTTAGTATTTTCCGTTACATATTATTTATGTTTCTCACCGTTTAAATCTTCCCGGAACACAAACATTTCAAGATCAAAATTAGCTAAATCGGTCAAGTCATTCTCGAGTTTTAGCGAGACTGACGAACAGCAATTGATTTATATATATATACTAGCTGACCCGTTGAACTTCGTACCGCCTAACAGTCGATTCTTTAATTATAAAAACTTTTTCTTCGCGTAATCCCTCCACTAACACTTAAACTTTATGGTATGGTATTAAAGTTCAAATTGACTTTTAAGTATTATTACGAATCTTTTGTATGAGAATATAGAAAAGTGTTGTTTTTAGACTTTTTCAGGCAATTTTTTAAATTTTTCTCTCCGTAATAACCATCCTCGTCCTTCAAGAAATATTATAAAAAAAGAATTAGCGAAATCGGATCAGCCGCTCTCGAGATTTGCGCTTAGCAACACATTTAGCGATTTATTTTTATATATATAGAGATATAGAGACAGATCAAAGTGTGGGTTTAGTGGCGTTGTATTTCGTGCAAAAAATCGTTAAATATTATACCTAATGGTTATTTTATTAAAGAGCAATTGTGTAGTTTCTTCTTGATTTTTCTCTGCAAAATCTATATACATTCCAAATCGATCGAATCCAAATCGTACCAAATGTACCTACCGTATTAAATGCACGAAAAACTTAATAAGTATAATTATAATTTGTAATAAATGACAAAAAAGTAAAAAGTGCTTTTTATGCTACTCGAATAAAGACATTTTTGATTTGTCATTGAGACTGGCCGTAAGGGCGCCTTCAAATTAGCCGCGCGGAGGCACCGCGTCTGCAGCGCTGCTGACGCGCGACGTTGTAAATGTATGTAAATAACAACGCGCGACAGCAGCGCGGCGCCTTCAAATTAGCCGCGCGGCGGCAGCGCGTCTGCAGCGCTGCTGACGCGCGACGTTGTAAATGTATGTAAATAACAACGCGCGACAGCAGCGCGGCGCCTTCAAATTTGTCGCGTCAGCAGCGCTGCAGACGCGCTGCCGCCGCGCGGCTAATTTGAAGGCGCCCTAAATCTGATTTTATTTATTTTAATTTTATACTCAATTTATTTCGCAGTTTCATTTGCGGTAATTTTTATAACTGTTGTTATGTTTGGACTATTTAGATGTAGTTTTAGCATTTTAAAATAATTTTAGGATTATTTGTCAAATGTAATTTTTCTCGTTGACAAAATTACAATCACTAGAATTTTTTGGGTTTATCAACAACAAGTTAAGAAGTAACGCCCGGTTTCCCAAAGGCTGATCAACGCAAAAATTAACTAATCAATTGCCAAATAGTCCGGGTTCCCTAGTACATTTTTTTCACCTGATTATAGTACTACAGGCAAATAACGCCCGCTTAACTTTAAACTATTATTTTTTCTATTAATACAAATAAAATTAATAAAATAGTGCGATAAACAAATAAACCATTCTTTTCTGAACCGAAACATATTGATTGAAAATACAATTCTTTAAAATTTCCGTACTTATGACATCTTTTTAAAAAGTATGTCTTTGGGCGTTATTAAAAATACCATGTTTAATAACGCCCGTTAACTTAAATGTCATCCTAGACGCAGAAAACATATTCCTGGAGGATAAATGTATAATAATACACATCAGTCATATACAATATTTTTATTAGAAATGGAAAATATAGAAGAAATCAAAATTTAACACAAAAATTATCGAATTTCCTAACGTAGTAAAATTACTGTTAAACTGCTCTTTATAATCATTTTAACAAAACTTTTTTGGTCATATATCAACACCTTTTAATTGTTATGCATCAAATAACAATTAAAATGTTTTTCTGTCTAAAAAAATAACATAAATATTACCCTACATTGGGCGTTATTAAACAGAATAGGGCAATTACGCCCTGAGGTAGGTAAATAACGCCTGTTCATGTTAACAACAACGAAAGGTACATAAGTAAGTACATAATATCTCTCACGAAAAAGGTAAGCCTGTTTTCAAATGAATTTTGCTGTGAGAGGTACTCCGATGGTTGCAAATCGTTTTATTCTTCAGCCAAATCATATTCTATGGTATTAATTTATTTATCTGTGAAAACAGGTTTTCGTCCCAAACTTCTGTCCACGACTCTCCTCCTCTTTTTCTTTTACCCATAGAACTCAGTGGCGCCATTACAAATCCTAAACAAAAGATGAAAATTTATCAATCGCTTAAATACATAGAACTGGGTCAATAACGCCCATGAAGGGTAATATCGCCCAACGGTTATTTGAAAAGGCGTTATTAGCCGAGTGGGCGTTATTGTCCTTTTTTGTGCATTTTCACTAAATTATGTACCTTACCTAAAAAATAATAGTGCCACATTAAGAACAGTCACTTACAACACGACGCATAACATAAATATATTAAAAGAAATATTAGGAAATAATTAAAAACTTACAATTTCGTCGGAGCAGTTTTTATAACAGCAACGTCCATGAGCGATACCCACAAAGCGCGGCCTGATATTGGCAAGATAGCGGCTCGAGAAACTCACTTTTGGGCTAGACGCATTACTATTGGTGTTAACTATGTGTACGTGCGCTGTGATGCTGCTCATTCGAATTAAAGTAAGTTTTCTGGGTTCTGGGCGTTATTTGGCAGCGGGCGTTAATTGCCATACCTACTATACTATCAAGCTAATTTTCCGGGAGTAGCTTCATTTTGATGAGACGAACAAAAAGTTCCTCTACGAAAACTCTCGATTGTGGTAGCTACTGTTAGCTACCTTACGACTCGACGAGTTACGACGAACGAAACATTACTTAGAAACGATCGTTTGATAATTTTTAAAATACTTTATTTTCCTTGTGATTGTGTTGGTGGTGTTTGCGCAAAGTGTAGCAATCAGTAATTATTTCTTACTAGCTTCTGCGCGCGACTTCGTGGAATAGGACCAATTCTGTCAAACATGACTTGAGCGAAACTTTAATCGTTTACGCCGCGGAAGCTCTCAAAAGGAAAAAAACCCGATTTTGAAACATTCTTCATTGGTGCTACACTCCTATTGTTCTTAGCGTGATGATATATAGCCTATAGCCTTCCTCGATAAATGGGCTACCTAACACTGAAAGAATTTTTCAAATAGGACCAGTAGATCCTGAGATTAGCCTGTTCAAACAAACAAACAAACAATCAAACAAACAAACTCTTCAGCTTTATTATATTAGTATAGATTAATCATCGAAGGAACACTTCAGTATAACATTATTGCACTAAGAGGGAGAACAATAACGACACAGGACAACTAACAACAACGCAGGACAAACCACAACAACAATATTACAACAGGAACAAAATACAACAAGCTGTTACATTAAGCCACATTTTTGTTGGTTTATTTCGAATGGGTCTTCATACGCACATTTTAAACCTCAATCAAGATGATATCTGGGGCGTGTTCGTTTCACACTCGTCTCCATCCAGCGCGTCTGATTGTTGAAACGTTGCGAAAGTAACATTACTGTGATATTGTCAACGGAATTTCAGCAGTGCAAACTTAGCACCTCATCGATGGAATTTTGGGTTGAAAATGACCTTAATCGATAGGTCTACGTTAGGTCCGTATAGGTCCACTAAATTTTTCATTAGGTCCGCTATAGTTTTTTAATAAATAATTTATTAAATTTAGGTAAAAAAAATGAAATTTTAGCACCCCATCCAAGGATTTTTAAAATCAAAATGACCTTAATCGATAGGTCTACGTTAGGTCTGTATAGGTCCACAATAATTTTTGTTAGGTCCTCTATAGTTTTTTAATAAATAATTTTTTTTAATTTTGGTAAAAAAAATGCAATTTTAGCACCCCATCTAAGGATTTTTGAAATCAAAATGACCTTAATCGATAGGTCTACGTTAGGTCCGTATAGGTCCAGTAAATTTTTCGTTAGATCCGCTATAGTTTTTTAATAAATAATTTTCTAAATTTAGGTAAAGAAAATGCAGTTTTAGCACCCCATCCAAGGATTTTTAAAATCAAAATGACCTTAATCAATAGGTCTACGTTAGGTCCGTATAGGTCCACAATAATTTTTGTTAGGTCCCCTTAGGTTAAGAGCAATAACTCTGTTAATTCATTTAATTTATTATTTATATATATCATTTATAATTAAAAAAAAACTAATAAACGCATAAATAAATAATATTTTTAAACTAAATGTATTTAATTAAATCGATTGAAAGTTCTTCTTAAATAAAATCGATTATTATTTCAAATCGAATAAATAACGTGTGAGGCAGTCACTAATGCCAAAATTTCTTGAAGTGTCAAAAAGATAATTAGTGGCCGGACGGGGTATAATATAAATATGTAATATAACCTCGACAAGTTATGTGTGTGTGGCACAGCAATCATAATACCTACACGTGACAAATATTTGTGTACCATACAGATGTTTGTCATGATGTGGTATTTGTATATGTAGTTGTTTTGGACCGCCCATCGAAGGATGGTATTCTACAAGGGACAAGGGGCCATCGTGAGCAGTGCAAACTTAGCACCTCATCGATGGAATTTTGGGTAAAAAATGACCTTAATCGATAGGTCTACGTTAGGTCCGTACAGGTCCACAAAATTTTTCGTTAGGTCCGCTATAGTTTTTTAATAAATATTTTTTTTTTAATTTAGGTAAAAAAATGCAATTTTAGCACCCCATCCAAGGATTTTTAAAATCAAAATGAACTTAATCGATAGGTCCACGTTAGGTCCGTATAGGTCCACAATAATTTTTGTTAGGTCCCCTATAGTTTTTTAGCTGCTAAAATACGAAATTTTTTTTCCAAAATTTTAAAAATTATTTATAAAAAATCTAAAGAAGACCTAACGAAAAATTTAGTGGACCTATACGGACCTAACGTAGACCTATCGATTAAGGTAATTTTGATTTCAAAAATCCTTAGAAGGGGTGCTAAAATTGCATATTTTATTTAACAAAATTAAAAAAATTATTTATTGAATAACTATAGAGGACCTAACAAAAATTATTGTGGACCTATACGAACCTAACTTAGACCTATCGATTAAGGTCATTTTGATTTTAAAAATCCTTGGATGGGGTGCTAAAATTGCATTTTCTTTACCTAAATTTAAAAAATTATTTATTAAAAAACTATAGCGGATCCAACAAAAAATTTAGTGGACCTATACGGACCTAACGTAAACCTATCGATTAAGGTCATTTTGATTTCAAAAATCCTTAGATGGGGTGCTAAAATTGCATATATTATTTTACCAAAATTAAAAAAAAAATTTATTAAAAAACTATAGGGGACCTAACAAAAATTATAGTGGACCTATACGGACCTAATGTACACCTATCGATTAAGGTCATTTTCATTTTAAAAATCCTTGGATGGGGTGCTAAAATTGCATTTTTTTTTACCTAAATTTAAAAAATTATTTATTAAAAAACTATAGCGGACCTAACGAAAAATTTTGTGGACCTATACAGACCTAACGTAGACCTATCGATTAAGGTCATTTTCGACCCAAAATTCCATCGATGAGGTGCTAAGTTTGCACTGCTCGGAATTTCTTCTCTTTCTACTAACAAGTGTCTTAGTTACGTCTGTACGGACTGATCAATCTGTAATTTTATGTAAATAAAATTAATCACTGAAATGCATTTACTCGCATTACTTCCGAACGATTCCACAAATTGGATAATTCTCTTTTTTTACAAAGAAAAATTTAAAAAAATATAAATTTACGAAAAAAATGTGGTTTTACGAAGTTCGCCGTGTCAACTAATGTTATCATATTATCATGCTTTTTTTTATAAAATGAGGGTCAAATGAATTAAATTTAGGTACCGTTAATAAGTGTTTAAGATTTCACGGTCACTCATATTCCTAGGTACATTATATGGGACTTATCACTTATCTTAATTTTTTAATCGACTTTAAAAAAGAAGGAGGTTCTCAATTTGACTGTTGTGTATGTTACCTTACTTTTTACTGAGTAGACCGATTTTGATGATCCTTTTTTTAATCGAAAGGTAGTGCTTGTCATGTGGTCTTATTTAGATCGATATCTGACGAGTGATTTTTGAGTTATCTTTAATAATGCGGTTTTTGAGTACTTTTTCGTCTACCTAAGTTGTGTTAATTGTCGATATAATTGGTCGGTTTTTTTTTCGTTTGCAAGCAAGCACAATTATTAATTTCTAAAATTTCAGTGACGTTGCAGACGCCATGGGTCGGTTGATGGTTGGAAAAAACTCAGTCATACTGATTTACTTTTAACCATAGTAATTAAATAATTTAATTTGTAAAATGATTATTCGAAGGTGCTTTTGAAGCCTATTTGAATAGAGCAATTTTTGGTTTTGATTTTGATTTTTGAGATGTGTTTGTGTTAAGTAATCAACATTGTAGAAAAGATCGTTAATCATAGTAGGGAACATAATTATAGGTACGCCAACCCGCAGTCTAGCAGCGTGGTGGATTAAGCTCCGATCCTTCTAAATGGAGAAAGAGGCCTATGCCCAGCAGTGGAATATTACAGGATGAATCGTAAGATCCAAATACACATACCTACATGCACATATATACATAGATCCATACACATACGAACACATATACACATACAGATAGGTACATATTTCCGTGTTTATAAACACTGTCCTGTCTCCATAACACAAATTTCACTGTAAGTAATTGTCTTAAACTCTACTGATTCAATTTCCTTATAAAACATCGTTCCGCGAAGTGAGAAACTGGTACTACGTAATACAGGTAAATGGATAATAGAAATTAACTTCGACAAACATAAACAACTAAAATAAATATTTTATCATTACCTCATTCTTTATTTGCTTACATTTTAATCGCAAAATACCTATTTATTCAATAAAATATTTTGATTAATGTCAGCTTTCCTGTAGAATACATATAAAAAATGTGGTTTGACAAAATTGTCTCAAGACTAACTAACTACTGCTTTACTTGCTGCACTTTCTCTTACTGATTAAGTTGCGTTGTGAATCCAGTAATAGCTGTACATTTACTGTATGAATGTTCAATAACTATTTAAAAGAGCTCTTAACTCCTCTTTGAATAGGCATATATAGTAAAGTTTGGGTTCCATTTTAATACTTATGGTTTAGGTATTGCATAATATATTAGTATATTGTACAAAATCCATATCTGCTGTCTAATCTTAGGACATTGGTACCTGCAACAGATTAATGTTTAACTGCCTTACCTAACATATTAAAAATAACATAGTATTTTTCAAGTTTTGGCTTCGCTAATACTTAATAGGTAGGCACATACTTAGCAAAAAAAAAATCAAGGTCGTAGCTAACTGGACGCGTACAGACCTGAGTGTAACTATTGAATATTAATTAATGCAGCGATTTATAAATTCAGCGACAATAATTATGTAGATAACATTATTACCTATTTCATTACAAATTTAACTATTAAACTCGCCGTTTTAAATGTACCTACCTTATAGGTATCGTTTTAATATCTATAAAATACTAGCTGACCTGGCGAACTTCGTACCGCCTGTTTTTTTCTTAAATATAATAATTACATATACCAAAATAAAATATAGCCTATCTTTCAAGTTGGATCAAACTGCACACGGTGTGCAAGTGGTTTAGGAGTCCATTGAGGACAAACATTGTGACACGAGATTTATATATATTAAGATTAAGATTACACAAGTCAACTACCTTAAATATGTATAAGTAGGTAGATACTTACCTACTCTATGCTATTTCGTAAAATCTACATTTTTAAACGACAAAATCATTATGATAATTTTTATAATTCGCAACTAGCAAGATTAATATTAAATTTATTGTGTTCTTTTTTTAATTTAATAAAATACATAGCTTCTAAGATTACTTAGAAGCTATGTATTTTATTAAGTCATTAGATTTTTATTATTAAATCATTAGATTAAATATAATTAATTTTAATTAAATCATTAGATTTTTAAATGCACGTTACGCTTTAATCTTTTTTACACATTATGACTTTTAGTGCTAAACGGTCGTCTTTGATAGTAGCTTTTCGGAGTTGCATTTGACAGGACGCCATTGTGGATATTTTAAATTTTTATTTTGTTTTCGCTCTAGTTAGACTTCGATGTACGATTAGGTACATTATTTAAAAGCTATTAATATTTTATGCTATTTTGTATGGAAATAATTTGTAAAATAATAATTATAATTCTTTATGACTTAATTTTTATTGCAATTAGGTATGTATGATAACTTCAATAATATTTAAAATAAATATATTTAATTTTAAACGTAAAATGTATTGTCTGCATTTCAAGCCATGTTATTGTGGCGTCTTTGATCATACGGTTAAAAATTCATTTGAAATGAATCACACTAGTAGGTAACCACAGAACGATATTAGAATTTGTTTAACACACACTTAAATTTATTATTATAGAATTGTTATACATATTCATACTGTCGATGTTAAGATATGAACGCGACCCACATACAGCAACAAAGCAGATACCACAAAAATATTGCTAGATAGAGCTGCATATAGGAGGGGAAAAGGGTTAGGAAATACTCTTAATTCATCTTTAAAGACATTTTTGTATACCTATAATAATAAAAAAACAATTTACAATAACAAAAATCAATATCTAATAATGGAATTTACAAGGCTAATTCTATTTATTGCAACGAGCATTTTTTTATGATTCATGAAACTATTTCGTTATGTTATTTTTTTTTATTTAGTGACCCACCGGTCGTCACCGTCGTTGGCGTAGTTTTTTTTTTTTATGAAACTGTTGCCGACCTTATCCCCAATCCCCCCCCTAGGAGCTCTGGTCACCTTACTCACCAACAGGAACACAATACTGCTTGAAAACAGTATTATTTAGCTGTGGTCTTCTGTAAGGTCGAGGTACTATACCCCAGTCGGGCTGCTCCATATTTTGAGCAGGAAATTTCCTGCTGTGCCCTACCTCAGTTAATAGTGGACACAGGTTTTCGTAGGTGAATTTACCGTAGTGTATGAGGCATTGGTATGCCTCAGTATGACGATGGTCGTGTATATTGCACACGATGTTTATTGGACCTGCTCTAGATGACATTGCTTCACGGATGGTCATGACGCACGACCCTTCATTGATCCAACAGGATTTCTTTTCGTTATGTGTACGTACATGAAGTACCTATGTAGGTACCTATACACTAAGTATTTCTTCTTTATCTCCTTCTTTTCTTATTCTCCTTTAGTCATCAATGACAAACATTTGTATTGGCCATGTATAGATGTTGGCCGTGGTCTGGGTGTTTGTGCAGTCCTTGTGGGTCTCCCCACCATGCTTCGGAGAGCACGTTAAGCTGTTGGTCGCGGTTGCTATCATGTACACCTGATAGCGATCGTTACTCATAGTAGGGAATATATCCGCCAACCCGCATTGGAGCAGAGTGGTGGATTAAGCTCCGATCCTTCCCCTACTTAGCGAAAGAGGCCTATGCCAAGCAGTGGGATATTGCAGGCTGAAGCGTTATACCTATGTTTAATTTTGCTTAGATTTTAAGGCATCCTATTTATGTATAAAAAACACAAAACTCTGATTATAGTCATAACAAGCAACTAAGTTAATAATGTAGAGACGGCAAAACGTAAGCAAGATAGAACAAACATTAATTAATTTAGGGAGGTATAGGTACACTTATTTGTAAAAGTTGTCATAAGCAATAGAGATTTAGTTATAAATGTGAAAAGTAGGAAAAATTGTTTAGCACTAGTAGCTACATCACAAAGAATTTCTATAAGAGTCGTGGTATATTCGTGGTACCTATTGCCGTTGTCAAGGATTCCTTAAGCGAAACCGTATCCATTCATACGATGTCAGATTTCTTTGATTGAAACCTGTTAAAACCATTGTTATGCTATTATTTAATCCTGTATCTACTATTGTGGAACGATTATTATAGTAGAATAGTTATAGGACCTGCTTTCAACGTATAGACTCTACTACAGTAAAATTGTGTTTATAGGTACTTAAATCAAGTTGACATTAGTTTTTTTTTTGTAGATACTAGTTTTAATGTAATGTGTGTGTGTAGAGACAAAAATTAATAAGTAATTAGGTACGTACCTGTTAGTTACACCTATTAACCTATACCTACCTAGTTTACGTTTATTTCTTTTATTAACAAAAATTGTAAATTTTCATCTTAGTAAACAATAACTGTTATTTAAAAAATACAGTAAAAATGTTTACAATTAATTAAATGTATCTAATGAATATAATTCAAACGTACCTATATAATATAAGGTACCTGCGGCATATAAGGCCCGGGGTTTAATAAGGCCCACATTTGAAAACTCGCGCTAAAATACTTCTATTCCGATTCAAACTTAGCTCACACATGCATAAGACCGATAAGTATACCGTGACGTTAGCTTGCGGCCGGTATGTGCCACCATCTTGCCAGTAGCGAACGATTTGTGACAGGCTACGCTACATCACTTGGATTTATAATTATTGGCGATAAAGAAATGTTAGTATTTTGATTCAATTGCTATTAATCAATAATTTAACGTAATTTTATTAAACATTAGACATAATAGTATATAATTTCTATGGTTTTAATCGAAAGTCAGAGCTATTTTTGTCCTAAATTGATGGTTTTATAAAATAATGCTAAGTGGCTAAAAAGGCCCACTGGTGTAGGCCATGGGCCTTATTACCCTACCTTTATTATACAACTATACATATTTTTTCTATCAACAAATTGAATGGATATGCCTCCAGGACGGTCTCAGTGAACGCAAGAAAACTTGCGTTCTGCTATGGCAGCTGTAGAACGAAGGCAGTTGACACAGCGTGGTGCAGCAGACCGATATAACATACCCAGACGTACGCTTAGGAACAACTTGAAAAGTGGAAATATAATGAGACGTTTAGGACGCAGTTCGATAATAAATGAAGCTCAAGAACGCGATATTGTCAATAGAATCATAAGATTTGCAAATATTAGGATGTCACTTACGCCATAACGCCATAAAACATAACTTCAACAAAGATGTTGGCCTTGCTGGCAAAGACTGGCTAAAGATGTTTTTGAAGCGGCATCCAGAAATTTCAAAAAAGGCACAGTTCATGAATCCAGCCAGTGCAGAAAAATTGAACAGACGAATTGTAAGCCAAAAATTTGAAGAAATTAAAAAATTATATGACGAACTGGATATAAGTAACACATACGGAAAACTTTACAATGTAGACGAAAAGGGATGCCGGTTGACTGTTCATAATCAACAGACTGTTTTGGCACAAAAAGGAGTTCACAAGTTCGCGCCAAAAATGGCGTGAACTCATGTGTTTTGCCCATAGTCACCACGTTGGGCAGGCGGGTTGGTAACCGCAGGGCTGGCTTTGTCACATCGAAGATGCTCTTACCCGTCTTCGGCCTGTGTATTTCAAAGCCAGCAGTTGGATGGTTATTCCGCCATCGGTCGGCTTCTTAAGTTCCAAGGTAGTAGTGGAACTGAGTTATCCCTTAGTCACATCTTACGACACCCACGGGATGAGAGGGGACGGATATATTCTTTAGTGCCGTAACCACACACCATATTTCTAAATAAATCTAATAATAATAATCTAATTCCGAAGTTCCTAACTGAAAGTCTGATTTAGAATATGTTTCATTTTCATAAGAAAGGAAAATTCTATTTTTGGGCCTTAATATACAGTGGTATTTTAATAAGGCCCCTGGCAAGAGTTGTTAGAAACTGTTATATTTATTTCCATGATGATTTCTATACTACTCTTTATCTTTTATTATTGTCTTAAATAGCTAAAGTTTCTACTGAACTCATTTTATTAAACTATTTTAAAATAATTTCTGAGTTTTTTAGTTTTAAAGTTAGGTGGGCCTTATTTGCCGCAGGTACCTTATATATAAAAAAAAAATTACCAAAAAAATTCAGGTCGAAAAATTGAGTCACAAAAAGCGCATAATCTTTTACAAATCTTAAATAATTAAAAATACCATAAAATTAATCACGGTCGAAACGCAAGGAAAACTCAAAAAAATAAACGATCGCTATCAAGTACTCGACTTCAACGATAAATAAAATAAAAAACACCGTATCTGCTATGTAAAACTGTTTATATTTACTCCTACCTACGAAAATTGGCCGATTGCCATGGGATGAGCCCCAGTACGCCACGTCTACATTTTGGTCCATAAAGATGTAAACATCGCGTTGTCTCTTTTCTACATCACATTTAATACTATGATAGAGCGAGGCGGAATTACGAGATGCAGTTTCACAGCTAATGAAACGTAACCACTGTCCGGCTGCGCCTACGCATCTCGTGCCAAAATTGTCTCTACCAAATAATTCTATTGAATATTTTTTTTATTTGACAACCAAATGAATTGAACCTTGAATATAATAAGTTTTGGTTATACATATTTTGTATTTGTATTAATAATTTGATAATAAAATTACTCGAAACTTGTATTATCTCGTAACTTCGAAATTTTATTCTTAAGATAAATTTATTGGAATTTAAAGCTTATCACTTAATATTTTGAGTTTAAAATGATTTCATATTACATTGTTGTACTTAAGTTGAATCTGACATGAAGTAGATGAAAATGTTCCGTGTAAAATCATCTGCATTTATATAGTTGTACTCTTTTAGTTACAGCAAAGAATATGATGCGAAAGAGAGATAGCTATATTTTGTTTATATCCCTTCGAAGCTTGATGCACATATTTGTTAAGTCAACAGGTTTTTTCAGGTGTCGTCAACTATTTTCCGTAGAGCTTTTTTTATGAACTTATTAATTTAAAAGAAGCAACTTATTATAGGTAAGAGTGAGATAGTTTAGTTATTTACTAGACATAATATTTTTAGGTATACAAGCTATGAATAAAATAAATATTTATTATCAATAAATATAATAACACATTGTTTGCCTATTTGAAGGATATTATTTATGGATTTTTGCTTTATAAAAAAGCACCTACCTGCAGCAGTTACCTGCAAGAAATCGCTATTATGGTTAGACCACCATTAAGCTTCCTTAAGTTAGTTTATTTAATATACTTCTATATGGGCAATGGCGTATTAAAAATAAGGAATATAAAATTTATTTGTGTAATTTTTCTTGAACACTAAGGGACAGGAATGAATGTTACGATTGTTCCTCATAAAAAATGTTGAATTCCCCTGGATCCAGCGGTCGCCCGCTTTGAGCTGCGCGCGCGCACCAGTGTACCGTGCTCACTCGCCGACGCGTGATACCACGCTCCTTACTCAAACAAAATCTCCGTACCTCCATCGAGAACAGACATTGACGTTCAAATTAAAAAATTAAAGTTAAAAAACTGAGTGAAAAGTGATTATTGTAATTAAGTGTATTTTGATATTTTTTACTTTAAACGTGATGCTGTTGTGTATTGTAGAGTTAATGTGACAAGTTACGGTTAAAGTTCAGAACTGTGGATGTACTAGTTAATTATATTACATGTACGAATTTAGTTGTATTACACGTAAGTTTGTGTTGTGACGAGAGAACAATATTTCTGAATATTTTGAAGTTAAAATCACATGGTACGTATAATTTAATGTCTATTTTTGTATGTACTTTAGTTGTTTTTATAACCTTTTGTTTTGTTTATAGCACTGTACATACAGGTGTCATGTTTTTATATAATATGGAATAAGTTATAGTTCAAGTAATAATAATGTATTAAAAAGTTATATATTGAATTATTTTAACATACATTCTTATACTAAATTTATATCACAGCTAATGTAAAACACACGAAGCCAACAAATTCAACCTTTCGACCCTAATATGAATATTTATAGGAAATAGCACGGTTGAACAAACTCGAAATATTAAATTTTTACATAAAACCATGTATCAAGTATTTAATACGTGAAACTTTTAAAACATATAATAACTAGATTATATTAATTTAGAAACGATAATTTACAAAAATGTAAATGATAATTATTTATAACATAAAAGCACAAGGTAGAGTCACTATATTATAAAACAAAGTCGCTTCCCGCTGTCTGTCTGTCTGTATGTATACTTAGATCTTAAAAACTTCGCAACGGATTTTGATGCAGTTTTTTTTAAATAGATAGAGTGATTCGAGGGGAAGGTTTATATGTATAATACATGCATAATATAGTAGAGAAACACTGATCATTTTTGCAACCGTGCGAAGCCGGGGCGGGTCGCTAGTTTATAAATATAAGTACATTTTACAAAACATATAATATCAAATATTCATTTATAAATATATGTAAATCTATTTATTATTAATAAAAACATATTTTTAGATCAACTATTAAGTCTTATTATTGTTATAATTAATACATTTTACAACTCCAAGCGTTCGTAATATTTATATACAAAGTAGTTCTTACATTTTATGTAGAAATAACTTATAAAAAGAAACAAAGAAAGCTAAATTTAATTAACAAATTAAATATTTATACAGGTACAGGTTTTATAAAAATAGTAAATAAAAAAACAGAAATGTATTTTAATTTATTTACAGCTTAGAATTTTCATATGTCTAATATATATATTTTTTTTTGAATAATTCCTACAGTAAACGAGTTTGCTAGCGAATATTCGTATGTTTTAAGTTATTGTAAAAAAAATGGTTATACAGAAAATTTTATTACGTTCCTATTTACCTACCGTTAATTAAAATTAATTACAAGTAACAAAATATAATTGCATTTAAAACCGACGGCTCTATCTATTTATCCTAAAGCTAGATCAATTATTGATCAAAGTATAAGATATAATTGTATGATATCAGTGTCAGTAGGTACACGTGAATATTAACGTAAAATTTGCAAGCTTAAATCTAAACTAGTTTTCTCAAATTTCTAATTATTTCGGACAAAAGTTATATATGTACATATAAATTCATCAAACTACTATAATGCCACTTCTGTACTATATATTATTATGATGGGAAAAAGCCTCTTTTTCTGTTATTAGAGATTGTTTGAAGCCTAATTAATAAAGCTGCCTTATTTTTAGAATGACGGATATACCTGATATGTTAATACGATAAGTAAAAACTGAAGGCATCTTCCCTGATATAAAAAATAAGCATAGAAGAACTCCCAATTGAGTAGGAATAAGCGCATACGGGAGTAATAATTTCACTAACTTTAAACAAAGGTGTCGCTATTCTTTTAAACAGCTAAATTTAAACATGTATAATATTGCAATAATAAATAAAAATAGAAAAATAGAAATTTTACTGGTAGGTAAAGCAGGTTTCACTACAGTGTAGATCTGAAAAATGTGTCCGAGTAAAAATAGAAAACAAATTTACAGAAGATCTTCAGTTATTTGGTTTAATATTTGGTGCAACTATCTCATTGTTAAAATCACTAGTAGAGATTTTTTGCATATGAAGAAATAATAACTGGTGGACTCTACATGTTATATACTTAATTTATCCCTATACGTGCGGGTTATTTAGTAGAGTTGACTTTTCTTTTACCACCGATAATGGGGTAAGTTTGTAGGCTTTGACACTTGAAAATTTAGCGGAACTTGCTTGCGGTAACCCTAATTTCATTAATTTAATTTCGACTTTTATTTTAAGTTGTCATGTTTTTATCGGTTTAAAAAACGCTTCATACTCGTTTTACAACTTACTTAGTCTTAAATACGTTTTTTTATATAAAAAAAGATCGGCAAGCAAGCGTACTGCTCACCTGATGGTAAGCGTTTACCGTAGTTTATAGACGCCTGCAACACCAGAAGCATCGCAAGCGCGTTGCCGACCCAATTTTCTCCAGAAGCTCTGGTCACTTTACTCACCAACAGGAGTACAACACTGCTTAAATGCAGTATTATTTAGATGTGAAATTCTCTAAGTTCGAAGTACTTCCTTAATCGAACTGCTCCAGATTTTTAGCAGGATATTTCCTACTGTGCCCTACCTTAGTTACTGTATAGGACGTGCATCGTGTGTTAAACAATACAAATATTTGTCCAACTAAATATTGAAGTCATGACTACTAGCTCATTAGCCAGTTATTGTAATTATACTGTGCCAACGCGTCTTAATATGTTTTTCTTGGTGTCCTCCAATATATAAGTTTGAGCTCTTAATTAATATAATTGTTATTTATTTTAAATTTTACATTACTTTTTAAAAACTTATACATAGAGTAAAATGCCAACAATTTTAAATTAATTTAATATAAATGAAAATCTCATAAGACTGTGAGATATTTACATGTTTAATTTAGTTAATTTATCATGCCCGTAACTACTTCTCTACTAAATTACTGTATATTCAATTGTTTACCGTGACGAAAAATTTGATATGATACCTGAATTCAATCTTAAGCGACCGTGAAGCCATCTTTGAAGCGGTCTTTACAGCAAGCATAATTACAGAAGTAGTTTTACAAGAACACATACAAATCATATGGTTTCACTTTCATGACTCCTTACATCTTTATCAGTGGTAGCTTTATATTTTAGCCTTTATTTGTTACTTAATAATGTAAGTGACGAGTTGTCCCAGCTTGCAAGCGATACACTATTTGGCATACAACCGCTGTGGTGTAGGGTTCGATTCCCGCTCGGAATGGATATTTGTATTTACAAGATTTTTTTTTTCGGTTTGGATGTCTGTCCTTGTGGGAGGGGGGCATACCTACCATGCCTCGGAAGGCACGTTAAGCTCGGTTAAGTAGTTCCCGGTTGCTATCATAAATACCTGATGGCGCTCGTTACTCATAGTAGGGAATATAATATCCACCAACCCGTAGTAGAGCAGCGTGGTGGATTAAGCTCCGATCCTTTTCCTACATGGAGAAAGAGGCCTATACCCAGCAGTAAATTCGCTTCTATTATGTAGTAGAGTATGCTGGTGGTTGAAAATGGTGGGGATCCTTGTGTCTGAAAACAAAAAAGGTGTTTTGCTGATTAAGGGTACCTACTTTTTTAGGGTTCCGTACCCAAAGGGTAAAAACGGAACCCTATTACTAAGACTTCGCTGTCCGTCCGTCCGTCTGTCACCAGGCTGTATCTCGAGAACGGCTATAGCTAGACAGTTGAAATTTTCACAGATTATGTATTTCTGTTGCCGCTATAACAACAAATACTAAAAACAAAATAAAATAAATATTTAAGGGGGGTTCCCATACAAAAAACGCAATTTTTTACCTATTTTTGCTCGATATTTGTATAATACATATATTTAAATATATATTACCTAGTCAATGGTACGGAACCCTTCGTGCGCGAGTCCAACTCGCACTTGGCCGGTTTTTAATCCAGTTATTGTTATCATAACTTGTAGCTATAATTATGCATTTCCGATGTTATAAAAGTAACATCTTAAAGCCTCATATTTTGTGAATTCAACACATGCTTAGCAGACTTTTTTTCAATGCAACGTCGCGAAGGATAAGACTTAACTGTACCTACATTCTATATACATACAATGTTTAATTTTTCAAATCAAATGTTGTCGTCAATTACATTTTGGTTTTGACAATGCCTAGATATGTTTACATTAAATATTTTTTTAGTAATATAAGGACATTAGTAGGCACATGTAAATGAATTTATTTCATTAATAACATATTTTCAGTCCAAATTAACAAAAATTTCATTATCTATCATCATCTCATTTCAAAACTATCTCTTTGTACGTTTTTGTTAAAAGCCTTTGTATTATTTCGGCGTCAATTCAAATAAACTTACAAAATAACTAAGCAAAATAATAAAAATAGAAATCGTGCTTGGATCATTTACGGGCTCTCATATTAACAACGAGCTTGGTCTATGGAGATTTATTAGCCATTTTATAAGTAAAAATAAGTTCTTTTACTGATCGTTTTCATTTACTTACCATTTACGAAACACTTTCATTATTTTATTACTAAAAATTTAAATGGGACCACATGACACGCAAAAAAATAAAATTGATCGAAATCGGTCCACCCAGTCAAAAGTTCTGAGCTAACATACATAAAAAAAAAATATAAAGTCGAATTGAGAACCTCCTCCTTTTTTGGAAGTCGGTTAAAAATGTACATTATCTTAAGCAGAGACCATAAAATCATTTTTTTTTCGTTCTCTTTATTTAGAAGGATATTTAAAAGTATTAATCTAAATGTATTAATTATTATGTCCTAATTTTAGTAAGTATACGTAAGAAATTAATTTAAAGAGTAGAGTAACCCAACATAAAGGGATAAAACGGCACGCGTAATTTAGTTACTTACATTTAAAAAAAAAACATTTATCTTTATTGTATACTAGCTGATCCCGCAAACGTTGTTTTGCCATATATGCTATTAACCCCCGCAACTCCCTCTTGTGGGTGGAATTTCGTAAATTCTTAGCTGACCTCTACTTGGCGAAAGGAATATTCCTACCAAATTTCAAGTCTCTAGGCCTTATGGTTCCAGAGATATCGTGATGAGTCAATGGGTGGAAATCTCTTTTATATATATAGATTAGCCCCTTAATCCCCCCCCCTTGTTACTTAGGGGTATGAAAAATAGATCTTGGCCGATTCTCAGACCTACCCGATATGCACACAAATATTCATAAAAATCTGTCCAATGAGGAGTAATTGTAAGTTGTAACTAACTTTGTGACACGAGAATTTTATATATAAGTACATAAGATATTAAAGCAATTTAAATTATCAATCTTTGTATTCATTAAAAAAAACAATGGCTTATTTAATTATCGTCTTTATTAACATTAACATTCCAACAAGTAATATAATTAAAAGAAAACAAAAAACCCGCCTGCGTAAAAAACGGAAAGAGCAAAGTCAACATTTTTTAAACTTTCTTATTGTATTTCTTTATTATTATTACGGTAATAATAATCATAATATACATTTTCGAAATCCTTGTATTGAGCCCTTTAATTTGATACCCATACTATAGTATTCTAAAAAAAAATTATTTCTTCATTAACTACAATGGCTTCGCACAGCCGCCATGTTTGTTTTTTTTACCCGACTGCCAAGGAAGGGTTATGTTTTTCGCGCGTATCTTGTATGTATGTATGTAATATTCTTAAGTACCTCATTTCTCTAGAACCGCTGAACGGATTTGCATAATTGAGATATCGTTAGATTTTTCTTAGCAGCCCAAGTGTTCTTAGATAGGTGACATTAAAAAAAAAACAAACATGGTGGCTGTGCGAAGCCATTGTAGTTAATGAAGAAATAATATTTTTTTTAGAATACTATAATATGGGTATCAAATTAAAGGGCTCAATACAAGGATTTCAAAAATGTATATTATGATTATTATTACCGTAATAATAATAAAGAAATACAATAAGAAAGTTTAAAAAATGTTGACTTTGCTCTTTCCGTTTTTTACGCAGGCGGGTTTTTTGTTTTCTTTTAATTATATTACTTGTTTAATGTCACCTATCTAAGAACACTTGGGCTGCTAAGACAAATCTAACGATATCTCAATTATGCAAATCCGTTCAGCGGTTCTAGAGAAATGAAGTAATTAAGAATATTACATACATACATACAAGATACGCGCGAAAAACATAACCCTTCCTTGGCAGTCGGGAAAAAGGCCACCAACCAAAAAATGGATGTAAAATATTTGAAGATTTTGTCTCGATTTACATATACAGGTATCTATTTGTATCTATTTGACTCGTACATATTTAAATTAACAGTAGACTTTCATAAAATGTATTATGCCTAGTATCGTTAATTGTATTCATAATTATCGTAAGATGATAATCATCCACTGCTTGACATAGGTCTTCTTTGTGGATTTTAGCATAATAAGATCTGCTTTTGATCATTTTTGCACCTGGTAATAGGTCTCCTCTTCCGGGTTTAGATTAAGCACGTTAATACCCCAGAGATAGCCCGTTGTCGGTCATCATGGGTCTCTTGATATCCTGATGTTGCTTCCGGGCGTAGCCCCAGCTAATTAAGACTCAAGAATCAGAGACCACATTATCATTTTTGGTTCACAAGGGTTTGAAATACCTAGTCTGCATTTTTTAATCCTTTTCTGATCTATTTCTCAATAAGCAACCCTGAGCAGTCTCATGAAACTCATAGTCCCCGAACATTTCTCGGAGTCAGATCCAATTCCAACACTATAGGTTCATCTGTTGAGATGCTACTTTGAAGTCTTCCTAAATCTTACTTAGGCGTTTCAGGTACCTTTAATCTGCAACTTATCTATCTATACTAATATTATAAAGAGGTAAAGTTTATAACTTTGTTTGTATATACGGGGTAATCTTCGCAAATACTGATCCGATCATGAAAATTCTTTCGCTAACAGAAAGCTACACTATTCAGGAGTGACAAGACAAAAGGAAAAAGATAGAAATATAACTCAAAAATGGTAAATGTACTACCATCTCTCGCCGCCATCTATCGCCATTAGAAGACTATTTATTAGTCTATCGACGTCGTTTTCGGGATTTTTGGTAGATGGCGTTGAAGTAACATATTATTTGTTTATACCCCGTCCGGCGACTAATGATCTTTTTGACACTTCAAGAAATTTTGACATTAGTGACTGCCTCACACGTTATTTATTCGATTCGAAATAATAATCGATTTTATTTAAGAAGAAATTTCAATCGAATTAATTAAATACATTTAATTTAAAAATATTATTTATTTATGCGATTATTAGTTTTTTTAATTATAAATGAAATATATAAATAATAAATAAATGAATTAACAGAGTTATTGCTCTATATTCTTGGTTTGCAATTAAATTTCAAGATTTCGACTTAATTCCTTGCAAGTAATCAATCTTGGGGGTCATAGATACTATTTTTATTTCCTTTTTTGTATTAAATTTATAAAAACAATAATCACATGACGTAAAATTATTTTTATCATATGGTCGATTTATTATCGATTTATTATTTCAAGAACTCTTTCATAGTCTGTGGTTGTTTGTTATGCACAGGGTACTTCACTCAATCAATCAAATCGTCAATAAAGTATGACATTACTGTAAAATTTTTAGTACGTTATTCCGGAAAAAAAACTGTAATTTATAGGCGTGAGCTGTCAAAAAGCTAATTAGTCGCCGGACGGGGTATAAGTGCTATAAAATTTAGTATGTTATTTGGTTCTGTAATTTAAAATAATAAATACATGATATTATTACGAGTGTATACGTCCAATACTTGCTATAAACAATGAACCTAATAGAACTTAGTAAATACTAAGAACTACACAACATAGGTAATGCATCAAAAAGAAAAAGATAATTAACGCCCAACGAAGTGGGCACGGGTCGGCTAGTTCTTATGATATATTATAGAATACATTCGAATAACACAGTTAATCTCCACATACAAGTAGACTTAAATATTCTAGTCTCCTTCAACTTTTATTAGGTACAATAGAATGTTAGCATATAGATATCTAAATATAATCTAGAATTTTTCAAAGTTTTGTAATTGTCGAATCACAATGACATGAGGAATGAAAATATTTTAACACATGCTTATTTTTCTTCTATATTTCTGCATCAATGATTATGACTAGCCCGTTGACGCAGTTTGTAGTCGCCCTGCTTTCTGCTTCGCAGTATACCATAAGATGCAGCTTGTTTCGGAGAAGGTTTTAGTCAATGATAATATCGACGACAGAAAACAGTAAGGGCGTAACCGCAGGAAACGTTACTTTACACCAGAGGCAAAAAACAAAAAAATAAATTGAAAAAAATTCATATCTCCTTATCGGTACGTCGTGTGTACGTAATTTTTAAACCATGACTATAAAATATCACCGTTTATTGATTTGCCTACAAATTAATAATCTCCTATTGCTAGAAATAGGATTTTTTTGCTTTACGACCATAAAAAAATTAAATATCAGAAATTACGGACCTCATAAACTGCTTAAATTGACATGATGTTTGTACTGCGTAACAAAGTTACAACAAATTCGCTAACCTTAAGAAGGTCGTAACGACTTATTATTTTAATTTCCACTATGGACCAGGGTGTAAGTTCATTCAATATACTTTCAATGTCTAGAAATCTGGTCGTAATGTCAATATTTAAAATCCGGTTGACTTAATAAAACGTCGCAAGCTTTTTTGAAGGTAATTTAATTAATAAAAAAAGTGAAATATTAACGGACATAGAAACATAATTTGTTTATGTTAATATTAATATAATAATTAATTATTATATTAATAATAACCTATTGTTTAAAATAATTAAATTTAAAATAATATAGTGTTTCTCCTTGTACAATTACACACGTCAACAGAATCTATACCTATATAATACTCGTATGTTAGATTTCAAAAGGCAGATCCGATCCAAGCTGATACTTATTGGAACACATTAAAATCAATACCTGATTGAATATCCCGTCACAATTTTAATTCATGCAATAATTATTAAAATAATAAGGAGGTATTATAAAATTTCAAAAAAAAATGCGTGCGTACAAAGTACACATGTCAGAAGTGAAACTTCTTTGGCAAACTAATTCAAAAAAAAGTAATCAAAAAAAATAATTAAAAAAACGAATTTAAAAAACAAAAAACTATTTGAAAAAAAAAAACAAAAAGCCAACGTCACGTGGTGTTCCCAGGGTCAATCATGCAAGTCAAATCATGACTGAACGTCATGACGCTGCCGCGTTACCGGTCGCTCAAATTTTACCCCTCATGCGCCTAAAGAAGTTTGACTTCAAAAATCAGTATGCGACTAAAACTCGTGTGGAACGATTCCGTAATTTTTCTTTCCTTTAAATTAGAAACAAAAACTATTTATTTACTTAAATTATTTATTGTACAATAAATACACCAACACAAGTGTGTACAAAAGGCGGGCATAACGCTAATGCATGGCAACTATCATGTTATTATATTTCTTAATTAAGGTAAACTCTAGTCTCTAAATGTTGTAATGTAATGTAGCCGTTGAAAGAACACACCTACCAGACTTCAACCCAGGACCGTTGGCAGTGTGTAAAAGCATTTCTCCGTGATAAAATAAATATAGCCGCTAGTAAGTAGTTTTTTTTATTACACTACGACTACTACGAGCACTACTGCCCTACTGCAAACAAGCAGTGTGTCTTTTGGTAAGTGATTAGCAACGCTCACAAACAACCATGTAACTTGTAGTGATGCCGATACATTGCCCTCCTTAACCTCCTCACCCCAATGAGGTATCTGGACTCTCCTAAGCCTCATGAAATACGACAGTATAGCCATCATTTCACACAGGTATATTGTTAGTAAGGTCTTTAATATAATATCAAATGCAATAGTAAGCAATGCTGACAAAAATCGATAAAACAACAAACAGTTACATTTATTACATAGTACGTACATACACAGGTACATTATAAATTAGTTATAATCATAAATCGCTGTTACATTTTATTACGATTAATTTAATACGTATTATTTTAATTACGTTTTCAGTAGGTAAATAAATCGTAACATTAACCTTGATTGAAGTAAATTATACCCCGTCCGGCGACTAATGATCTTTTTGACAGCCCACGCCTATAAATTACAGTTGTTTTTTTTTTCGGAATAACGTACTAAAATTCTACTGTAATGTCATACTTTATTGACGATTTGATTGATTGAGTGAAGTACCCTGTGCATAACAAACAACCACAGACTATGAAACAGTTCTTGAAATAATAAATCGATAATAAATCGATCATAATATGATAATTTTTATCATATTATGATAAAAATAATTTTACGTCATGTGATTATTGTTTCTATAAATTTAATAAAAAAAGTAATAAAAATGGTATCTATGACTCCAAGATTGATTATTTGCATGGAATTAAGTCGAAATCTTGAAATTTAATAGCAAACCAAGAATAAAGAGCAATAACTCTGTTAATTCATTTATTTATTATTTATATATTTCATTTATAATTAAAAAAAACTAATAAACGCATAAATAAATAATATTTTTAAACTAAATGTATTTAATTAAATCGATTGAAAGTTCTTCTTAAATAAAATCGATTATTATTTCGAATCGAATAAATAACGTGTGAGGCAGTCACTAATGTCAAAATTTCTTGAAGTGTCAAAAAGATCATTAGTCGCCGGACGGGGTATAGTAAATTAAAAACGTTTACAATACGATGTCAATGAAGCAAAATAAATACAACCTTTTATCACGGCGTTCGCGCAGCGACCAAGTTACCTTACCTCGGGCGTAACTGAGAAAAACCGGTATGCACAACACGTATGATTCGCTGTAACCACCTAAAGTATGAAATATTCAGTTTGGTAATATTGTTGTACCGTGGGTTGTGATTATTAAATTTACCCACGAAACTGTAGTATCATATAGGTTATTCAATATGCTTATAAAAATACAAACCGCAAGAAAGTCGTAAGCAATGAAGTTTAGAAATGCATGCCGCAAAAAGGTCGTAACGTATTTTTTGTATAAAAACACGAACTACTAAATAGTCGTATCATTAAAAAGTTAAAATTCGCCGTTTTAGAGGTAGTTACGCCCTAAAAAAATCACACACTTTTCAATATATTTCCTGATTTTTAGATTTCATGTCGGCGTAGAAAGACGAGACCCAGACCAAAAGATGGAGAAAAAAAAGCTGATTATTACCTTATACTCAGTGTGGTTACGACTTTTTAATGGAATACGCCCTTACTGTTTTCTAGCGTCGATATGTTGGTGCTTACTTATTGTGTAAAAAATATGGACGCACACGGGTCGTTAGTATTTTACTATTTCATCACCCAAACCGTCGACTATAACTAATTAAAGAGAAACAGCTATCAAAACTGTCAACAAACTGTCCAATGTGGTCTATCTATCGAAATAAGGGTTATTAAGGCTTACTCTAGCTTAAGACGAAAATAGACAAATTTAATAGGTCTACAAATATAACTAAAGATTCAAGATTGTTCTATCAATCACAAGAAAAATGTGTGTAAAATATTATCCAACATGACACGATCACTTCCTACTGCGATGTTTTTATTAGCTCTGTGCGGTAATCAAAACATTTCATTTGTTTTAGTTGAACGTACGTTCCGGAGCGGTACCTGGTTTATGTAGACATACAATAAAAGTAAAACTATTCCAGTGTTTCATATGTAGGTATACCAAAACCTAATTACTACACACCTAATATTATATATCATTTACAATATCCGAAAATAATATTTATTTGTTGAAAAAGTTTGATTTAAAAGATGATAAAACGTTGAAATATTTATGTTAATAGTGCCATAAATAATACAGGGACAGGTAGGTAATTAAAATTACAATATACGGAAAACAAGTTGAAAAATATTTTGTTTTTCGAGATTTGACCACGAAAATTATGCGGGTTAATAATGTTTGTTGTACTTAGTAGGTATACTTGTCAATGTAAATAGAAGTAATTTTTTTTTGAGAACAATACATTAATGTAAAATCGTTTTGTCTTTAAAGACTATAATAGGTATCAGAATACTTGTATTATTTATTTTAGTATTCTAGTGCAATATGTGTTTGTCGAAGGTGACAAGAGAGATTACACAAATAATTTAATTTTGACATTAATGTTTCTAGACTAACTTGGTTGTAAATATCTAAGATAGTCTAAAAACGTGAAGTTCTTAAGATCATTTCCATATATTATGCTATCGTAACAAATTATAAAACAGAGTAGGTAGCTTTGTTTTTTCGAACCAATAATCTCAGTATGTATGTATGCCATTTTGAATGGAAACTATTTTTTAAAAGTCGAAGTGAGTGGTTAGGCTATAAAACACTCCGACTGATAACAGCAGAGTAGTAAACAAAAATCTCAAGAAATCTGATTAAATAAAATCGAAATTAAATTAGGAAATTAAATTTAATCTAAATCGAAACGACACCCAAATTCGTAGTGCGCATATAAAGGGAATTAACTAGAGGACAAAAATACTGTGTTTCGCTAGTTTTGATACTTTAGAATATTAATCATACTACGAGTACATATGGCGTATATGCATAGAATTATAGCAATTGATTTAAAAAAAAAATGAAAAAATATTTCACACAGAATTCAATGAATTTAATTATTGACGAGTTTACATTACATAAAAAATATCTACGTAATATTTTCAAAAAAAATATATAATTAAAATCATGTTTTGAACGATGTAGAGTTTTTTATAGCCCATATATAAATGATCGTTGGTGTTTATTAGACAAAAAAAAATATACAAAAAATAATTTAATTGGCATTCCGCCCGACTACCGGTATTCTGTCGGATCGACTAGATTTTTATCGATGGAAGCTGTCTAGTGCTGTGACAGAGATTGTCGATAACCATGAGATTATATCGATGTTGTATTGTGGAAATTGAAAGTGAAAGATCAATTACCTGCTACCAGTGTGATGTTCTCAATAAAAGGTTAATTAAAATAATTATGATATATCATCTTACAACTATTAAACTAGCTGACCTGGTGAAACTTTTTTTTATTTCCTATTATACAAAATTTGGTCTGAAACAAAAAAACAAAAAAAAATAAACATACCACAAATAAAATCAACATATAAAATCATATTTGGTGCACTTGTGTGGAAGTTATGTGCGTAAATACATTTGGGAGAGTCATTCTTATGTAAGTAGATCGCTCTAAATATTTTTACAATTGTATAATAAGTATGGAATATTAGCTGACCCCGCAAACGTTGTTTAGCTATGATGATGATCACGATTCAGCCTGTAATATCCCAGTGTTGGGCATAGGCCTCTTCCCCATGTAGGAGAAGGATCGGAGCTTAATCCAACATGCTGTTCCAATGCTGGTTGGCGGTTGTTTAGCTATATATGTTATTAACCCCCGCAACCCCCTCTTGTGGGTGGAATTTCGTAAAATCCGTTCTTAGCTGACCTCTACTCGGCGATAGGAATATTCCTACCAAATTTCAAGTCTCTACGCCTTATGGTTCCAGAGATATCGTGATGAGTCAATATATGGGTGGAAATCTCTTATATACGAGTATATAGAAGAAGATAGATAACAGTAACTAAAACACTAATTAAACAAAAATAAAAGAATTATCTGAACTTCAAATATGACAACTAATTTTCTGAATTTGTTTATTTGCACTTTGTACTCGTTCATCTCAAGAGTAAGTTTCATTTTAAAAATTCTTTATGCGTCTGACATCCTGTTTGTTGAGGAAAGCAATATGCCATGAAACAACACAATATATTAATAATTTAATTATAAGGACAAAGCGTTTTCATAAACGTATGCATATAAACAGAAAACGTTTAATACAAAATTAAAAATTATTTTTAAAATATGATGTTCACTAGCTCTATTATTGAGATTTAAAACATAATAACAAAGCTACATAAATATTTTTTGAACCAAAACAGAATCTCCATTAGGCATATTCCATGAATAGGTACTTGTAAAACTTGGTTCATAATTTTCAAATCTCGTTGTAACATCTCCATAAGCTTAAAGTAGGATAGTCCATAGGCTGGGAAAATGCTTGGGGTCTCACTCGAAGATAGGATCAAAAATGAGACTATCCTCAAATAGGTAAGCACCTTGAAGTAGGCTAGCACCTCTGTCCCAGTACCGATCCTCGCTGAAGCAGACGTATCCTGGATTGAAGAACGCGTTTTGCTAAATACTGTTTTGGAAGTCCTCCGGCCCTCTGGACCGACGATATATACCTAAGGTTGCCGATGGAGCCTAGATGAGTGTTGCGGAGAGCCGGAATGTTTGGCGCAACCAGGAGAGGCCTGTGTCCAGCAGTGGATTGCGAGTCTGCGATAGGTTGTAGCGAAATCTCTTTATATAAATATAAAAGTTAAATAAGTACGTAACTATTTAGGTGTCGAAATCGAATAAAAAACGTAGGGGGTAATAGTCAAATTTAAATTGAGGACTCATTACGATTAAAAGATTATTACTAAGAAATAAAAATATAGGTATGTATTCAATGCTGATATACCTATTGGTATTATATGGCGAAAACTTAAAGCTTATTTTTAAAATGACATGAATATGTTTCCTAGAGTAATTCACCTAGCCTGGAAGTCTTAGGTAAAAAACCAAACGAAGCTAAGTCACCTTGTTGTTACGATATCCATAAAATTCAATGCTTATGTTACTTATTATTATGAATTACCTACATAACCGTCATAGTTGGTTAAAGAATAAATGATGATTTTGCATACGAGAAAATGTAGAGTTTTATAAATAAATATTCTATGTCATTATAATAAAGTCGAAAGTTCTTAAGTCTTGTATAGTTACCTATTTAGTGTGTAGTAACGCGTTTTAAGGTGTTTAATGTCACAGTACCTGGTTGACCGAGCCTAGCTCGGTATATCTTTTTTTTTGTTTGTTTTTTCTCGGTATTTTTATATTTTATTTTTATTTTAATAAAAAATTAGGAATCAAATTAGAAAAAAAAATAATAGATTGGAGACGGATTTGAACCATGGTCTCATCGGTTGATTCAGCGACCGATGTTCCACCGAGCCATTAAAACTTATTTAGCATTTGCGAAATTAACTTTCCTATTCTAACGATATTTTAGCCGTGTTTTTCATTGTCTAAAAACAGGGGTAAAACGACATTTTTTTTAAATGAATCCTAGCTAGATCAATTTTTCGCCCCCGAAATACCCTGCATACTAAATTTCACGAAAATCGTTGGAGCCGATTCCGAGATTCAGAAAATATATATATATATATATATATATATACAAGAATTGCTCGTTTAATAGTATAAGATAAGTGGACACACGTTTTTGTGACGTCATTCGATCGTAAATCAGAATTTATTATATGTATAATAATGAATTATTTGGCGGTTTTCCTTATCTATGCTTTTGTAATATTTAAAAAACTGTTAAGTGAGGTTTTAATATTAAATATACAATTTAAAAAACACTACAATAAATAAACCTCTTTTTATTTAATTTAAAAAAATCTCAAATAAAGAATGTTATATTTTATAAATGAAATTAGTGGTGTCCCTTGTAACGTGAAGGCGCGGCGACGCGTCGCAGTGCCGCCAACATTGACAGCTGTCAATCAGATTCAATATGGCCGTTCAGCCGGTTCCCGTACAAACAGGCCGTGCTATCTCAGATCTGATGCCAGTTCAATACCAGATGTATTAGATTATTGAGGAAGCTATATATTGTAACAAGAACATTTCGGGGATTATGGCTTAGCGACAGTCGATGTACTTAGAACATTAATCATTTTAATAAAAGCTTATTTTTAATTCATATTTCTACTATTAGTTAGGCTATGACTAAGCATATCGAGCCTATTTAATGTGTAAGAATTTTATGTATTTACATTTGCGTCTTATGATGCAACAAAAAAATATAGCAATGCCTAACACGTAGATATAATATAAGAGTAGATTATGTTGAAATTCTTGTTACGAAATAATAAAAAGTTAGAAAATATTTTTTACTAATTTATAATTATTCTGTACCTACTAAACTGAAAAAAAACCTGTAAAATCTTACTGTCTGACAAGTGACAACTGCACGTGCTCTCTGAGAGACATTAGGCGATCCATAACTTTACCGAAAACAAAAACAAATGTTTTTATAAACACCAAGATCTGTTTCAAACGGGAATCGAAACATTTATGGCATTTCTACACCATCCCACCACACCACAGTGGTTGTTATACTCTATCAGAACAATGTATTTTTTTTTTAATAGACACTCATTAATTAAAAAAGGATTAAAAAAAACAAGGCTAACTACATTTAAATAAAAATTAAATAATTAAGCAGTTACTAGTCAATAAAACAATATTTTTTTTCCTTGACTTTATATATCTGACTTTTTTTTATATTTACTTAAATTTACTTTGAATATTTATTACAGCTATAGTTTTTATTACAGGTAAGAGACAAGGACAAAACGAACACTAGTGATGTGACGTACATAATGTGGTGTCGCGTCACTCAGACGCAACGGACTGTTGAACTAGTGAAGTGCAATTGAGGAAAATATCGATAGTCCATCAAATCGTGAATAAATAACGAATGAATACACTCATGCTGACGACAGGTACGGTGGAAGATCAGCCCATGGACGGCAATATGCCTTTTTCTTCTTACAAGTAAGTAAAGTATTAAAATGAATATTTAATTTAGTTCTTTGAATGTTTTAGAGGTTCATTACAATTTTGTGATATTTTTTTTTGTTTCTATAAGATTTTGATGATTAAAAGTCAATCTATTAAATTAGGTACCAACTACTTCCTTACTAGCAGTAAGTTTCGTGCATAAAACAAATTGCCTCTTAAACATGTATAAGAAATTAAACAGAACCATACCATCACATCTAAATCTATATTGGGCCTAATTATGACAACCCAAATTATAATGATCGTGGACGAAAAAACAATAGCTGCTTTCACATATAATATTATTAATTGATAAAATGCCTTGTTTTTCGGCAAAGTCCATGTAAAGTCATCATATCCATAAGTGACATTACCGTATGCTCGAATGAAGACATTACGAAAAAGCGCAGACAAGAACTTTTGTTTAATCGATGCAGAATTCGAATGATTATTTATACTTGGAAATCGCGTTCGGATTTCGATTCGTAATTAACAGCACTATCCGAATTAATTAATCGGGTTTTAATTAATTATAATGATAAGTAGTCACAACTTGTTTTGATCAAGTACCTACTAATCTTAACAGTCCTAGATCTATTTTATTCCGTACGTAGAAATTTGATAGTTATATTTCCTTTTTATAAATGATTTTTTTGGACCCAAATTGTATCATAGTTTTGGCACCTTCTGAAATTTGATGCCCAGAACGACTGAACGAGGCCCCGGTTTTCCCCTAAATCTTTAGTTTTTCCGTGAAATCCATATTGTGTTTGCATCTTATAATTAGTGAAATCGTTTTCCACGTTTCATCTTCTCAATTCCCGATAAACGAAATTGCTTTTTAGTCTTGAATTGTTGTCTTAATAATACTGATGTTATTTTATTAATTGTAATAAATTCTGGTTTACATCCGGCATTCATTTTTTGTTGCAATAAAGTAATTTGCGAAATATTTGACGTCTGCGAAATATTTTAGGTACCATAAGATAATTACTCAAGAAAAACTTTTGCAGTTTTAAAATTAAATAATTACTTCAAATATGCTTTTGCGTAGCTATACCTACACTTTAACTTGAGTAGTTCTTATTTTGTATTGATTTTTTTAAATTCATTATATAGGTACCTACATAGTTAAATGTTTTTCAAATTTTACGAGTATATTATATATAACACTTTATATATAGCACTACTAACAAAACTTTCAACAATTTTGACTAAAAACTAATTTTGAAAAACTGTAAATTGTATATTATTAATCTAAACGTGAATGCTTTCGCAAAATTTTGTATTCATTTATTCAACGGCTTGCACTATGTGCCGATATATCAGTCAACCAGTCTCCTTTAGCTCTTATATATGGGTAAAAAAAGTTACAAAATTGACTTTGAAAATTCCTCCAGCCAGTTACAGTATTATAATAACAGTAACATTTCCTTAAAATTGTACATCAAGAGGCAATAATAGCGCCTTTAAGATTTAAATCGTTCGCGAAGGAACTTTATTTGCGGTTTGACAGTAAATACATTTTATAGCCAACTGCTTATAGCTGTTCACGGTCGGTACAAAATGAGCTCAGACACATAAACACTCATTCAAAGGTCAGAAAATTCGTTCAGTAATGCAAATGTATCAATTAATTTAGCGATTTCGAGTAAATAAACACAGAGCAATTACGGAACGTAAAAAGCCGTTGACCAATGAATTCGTCAGGCGGTTACAGTCCTCAATCGGGCACCTTTCATTTTAAAAAAAGAACCATACGCCATTTCATGTCAATTTTTGAATAATTCATCGTGCGAATGCGCGAGCGCATCGATTGATGCAAGCAAAAAACGCGCGCTCGCTAATCTTCGCCGTCTTTCGCGTCGCTTCGGCCTTCCTCGGAACTCAGTACTGCCAACCGAAGCATTTATTATTCAACTAGTTTTTGCAGTCACGCTGAGCAAGGACATAACCGGGAATGCATTTATTTGATAAATGATGTTTTTTTTTCTTAGAAACCAAAGCAGCGATTTTTTCACATAATTTTTCGGTGTCAAATTTGAAAGGTAATTTTTTGTTGTAACCTGTGGAAATCATTCACGTGGATTCAATTTAAAAAATGTTGTTAATATCGTCTATGTTTTGACTTTTCAATTTTGAAATGTAACGTCAAGGTATTTTTATGATTTATGCCACTGTTCGGCACAATTTCTATTTTGTGTACTGAAAACATCTTAATTGGTGCATTTGTATTGTAGATAAGGATCGGGCGTGCGCTGGTATCTCTTAATGATTCCTTTAATAGCTTAGAGCGGTTTTTGTCGAATTATCTTCTAGGGTGCATTTTCATGTGACGCTTGACGCTGGTTTTGAGCGTCAAATTTGACATTTGAACTATGCGCCATCTTGAAAAAATTGTAGTGATAAATTTCAGCGTCGAGCGTCAAATTCAAGAGAGAAATAAAAAACGTTAGTATCGATTATCGAAAGTCGTTTCGATAATCGATACTAACGTTTTTTTAGTTTGATAATACATAATTGTTTTGTTTGATATTGCATAATTTTTTATTACTTGTGATATTTTTTTCACTATAATAATGTGTTTATTAACTATTGTTTATTCGCTTTGAATGACAACTAAATTTACTGAAAGATAGTTTTTTAACCGACTTCCAAAAAAGGAGGAGGTTCTCAATTCCACTGTGTGGTTCTCAATTTTTTTTTATGTATGTTCGCTCAGAACTTTTGACTGAGTTGACCGATTTCGATCAATTTCAATTCAGTTTTCCGTGTCATGTGGTCCCATTTTAATTTAATTGAAATCTGACAAGTACTTTTAGAGTTATACCTAATAATGCATATTTCTTTGACTACTTTTTCGTCGACCTACGTTGTATTATACCGCATAACTTTTTACTCGGTGTACCGATTTTGATGATTCTTACTTTAATCGAAAGCTAATACTTGTCATGTAGTCTTGTTTAAATTAGATCGAGATCTGATTACAACTTTTTGAGTAATCATTAATAGCGCGTATTTACCTGACTATTTTTTCGCCTTATTACGTTGTATTACTTGTCGATGTCATTGAAGTCGGTTTTTTTTTCGTTTGCGAGCAAACACAATTATATATTAATAGTATTGAACTAAATAAAACTTTACACTGCTGAGAGGGAACTTGTTTATTTATATGCGCCATCTTGTATTTTAAGATACGAGGTTGCGCTTGACAAATTTTTTTGAACTGAGATACGGGATTGTGTTTTGTTAAATACAAAAAAAAAATTGAATGAATAATTTTGTTTATAACTTTACAGATCTATGCGCCTATATTTATTGATTAATTTCATTTCGTAAAATTAATCAAAAAATTGTATTCACCAATAGGTACCTACTTAAAAATACCACATTTGGAAATAAATAAAAATTTATTTCTACACTCGCTATTTTTTATTTATAAAATCACAAAGTAACAGCTAATAGTTGTTTTATAAGAATCGATTACTATTTATTATCGATATAACTGTTCGAGTTACGCTGACGCTAACATCACCCGTTAAAAAAGCTAAACTATGTTTAGCTTTTTCGCTACAATTTTTTCAAGATGGCGCATAGTTCAAATGTCACATTTGACGCTCAAAACCAGCGTCTAGCGTCACATGAAAATGCACCTCTAGCATGGAATGATATGGTAAGATATTGTTAATGGTGGGTAATTAATTTGATACTAAATTTATTGTCACTGGCCGTTAAGCCAATTACAAGTATCGTCATGATGCTTGGAGTGCAGAAAAAATATAGTATTCGAATTTCCGAGCGTTCATCCCCCGCGCCCGCACGTCCGCCGCACCTCGACGCCGCGTCTCGACTGTACGTGATTGGTTTATTAATTAGGCGAATCATCGTCGGGTTCCATTTTTAAAAATAGGCGGGATTCTTGCCGTGCGACTTTTCTTTTTAATTTTGGCCGACGTTGCACGCAATTAGAGTTGCCAGGGTTGTTTTTGCCTTAATTCCGTTTCTGACGATAAAAGTCATTATAAAATCTGTTTAACATAGTTAATTAACAAAGCAATCTTTGACTAGTTTGATCGGAAGACTATAAGGAACTTTCTAAGCATGGACATCTTTCAACAAATTAATTTAGACTCCATAGGGTAATTATGTTAGTTTATCCTTTTCCTCGTCATTAAAATTGAAATTTAATGATTCTGAAGTTATTATGGTGTCCATTTCTAATGTTTGTACCGTGTACCCTATTCGTTATGATTGACATCGGTTATACCTATTAAAAAAATAAATTTGTGAATCCTAAATAATGTAGTAAATAGTTATCGCTTCAACTCGACGCATTAATCCGAATTAATATTCTTGACTTAAGAAACAACTTATAATTAAAAAAAAACAAATATACTGCTCAATAATTTATTACAAGTATCTAATATTACCTAAAACTTAAACGCATAGAATAAAACTTCGATTAAAAAGTTAACATTCGAAAAATCGAACGAAACGAAGTGAGGTCAACGGAAAAATAATATAAAAAGTCGTGTTCGCGGTCCGTCTGGAGTTATGTCTCTTGGTGGATACCGTTAGGATGCCTGCGGGGCCTAAAATAAGACGAAAAAAAAAACCGAAAACTATTCCAATTGCCAGCGTACGGAATGCGTTTTGTCTGCCATAATGTTTGGCTCGCTTTTTCTAAACGTGATCGAACATTAGAGTTTACACTTCAAAAACCATTGATGGAGATTGCAGAAATATCTAACAACTAGCTTGTGCGCGCGACTTCGTCCCCGTGGAATAGGACCACCCGATTTTGAAACATTCTTCATTAGTGCTACGCTCCTATTGGTCTTAGCTTGATGATATATAGCCTATAGCCTTCCTCGATAAATGGGCAATCTAACACTGAAAGAATTTTTCAAATCGGTCCAGTAGATCCTGAGATTAGCGCGTTCAAACAAACAAACAAACAAACAATCAAACAAACTCTTCAGCTTTATTATATTAGTATAGATAAACGGAGGACTTTGTTTCGCTAAAACGCTGCTTAGTTGTGTTTGCCCGTGTTCTTTACTCTAGTTACTTTAGTCACAGATTAGTAAATCTTTAGTTTTAAGAGCCTTGAAGAATATAATGTCATGCAAGTCATTTCAATGCTAAAATCAGTTGTTTTTATAGAGTTACCTACTATAAATTCTCCACGCAAAGTTTGACTCTTTTTAAGTTATTGCATTTTGCTTGTAAGCAATATCTTAATATTTCAGGATGTAATCTATACTAATATATAAAGCTGAAGAGTTTGTTTGATTGTTTGTTTGTTTGTTTGTTTGTTTGTTTGTTTGAACGCGGTAATCTCTGGTTCTACTGGGCCGATTTGAAAAATTCTTTCAGTGTTAGATAGCCCATTTATCGAGGAAGGCTATAGGCTATGTATCATCACGCTAAGACCAATAGGAGCGGAGTCCACGCCGACGAAGTCGCGCGCAGAAGCTAGTAACCTTTATAAAGTAAAAATGTGACTAAAAATGTCCAGTAGATACTATACTAAGTATGTAGGTATTTTCAATTTCGATTTTGCAAGTTTATTTCTTTAATTCAGTATGTATAAGGTAAGTACAGTGTAATATGTGTAAGGTTGTGTATTCAAATAATTGTGTAAACTAAGTGCATAAAAATGTAAATACATAGCACTGGTGCACTGAATTATAAAGCTTGTTATAACCTCCTACAGCTAAGCAAAGTCTGTAAGTCCCCACGCTTCACTTCTGATGTAGATACCTACATGTCATAATTTCTCACGATACCTGTTATTTATAACTTTTCGAATAGCATTTAAAATTTAGCGTTGCTAGTTCAGATTTTTCAGTCAATTTAGTCAAGTACCTATCATGGCCTATTGGCGCAGTTTGTAGTGGCCCTTCTACTCCGTATCCTGTCCTCATTTGTCTCCGTGTCCTCATTTGTATTTATATACGTATTATTTTTATATGTATTTATCAAAATTGAAAACTATTTAGTTATGAGAGTTGGCTGTTACCTTTAACACAAGCGTTAACTTTACCATAGGAACAGAAGACCGTATGTGTATATTATAAGATAAGACAAAATAAGTACCTAGTAAAATAAGTAATTCGCCATTTATTATGCACCTTTTTCCGTATTTTCACTTTTCTTTTCGACTTCCGATCCAAGCTAGTTTAGTTCGCTATTGTATTAATGATAATGGCAGATTTGAAATTTTACTGGACATTGGATCAAATTCAGCAACAGTTTTATTACCAAATAAACACTATAAGAAAAAAAATTACGTTCAATTGAACCAGAAGCGATTAGTAAACACAAAAGAAAGAACCATAAAGCAATTGAACAGAAGTCAGGAATGCAAACATATTCAATATTGTCACTGAGCTTAGAAAAATCTAAATATAAAAATATCCTGATCAAGATAAAAAAAATTACTAGAAAATGAAGATAATCAATATGAAATGGGAAACACATTGCAACTTGACGAATTATCATAATAATGTTATTAACATATCTCATTATTGATTTTCTGTATTATACTGTGCATTCCCAAGGAGGGTTGATGTCAGGCAGGCGGCCGGTCGTAAAAAATAACATGCCAAATCACTTACAACATGAGTATGAGGAAGAGGAGAACATGTTGTGCCGACCCTATATAAATAGGATAAGGGCAGGGAGATGATGATTCCGTATTTTCACTACAACATCAAATACGTCAAAACTGAAATGAAATTATAAAATGTTAATTATGACACACACATATTACACACCAATGTTAACACACACGGAGAAAGTTACTGAAATTTTTTTAACACAAAAGTTAAAGCAAATTACATTACTCTTAATACATCGACGTTACAGAGGCAATGATTGCTTGGTGTAAAGGTTAATGTCCCTATGTTTTCTTTAATTTAATATTTTAAATAAAAAATAATAGTAAGTATAAATAGTTAAGAAACATATATCAATACAAAGTCCAAGCAAGAAAACATTTCGAATCGAGGCAGACAAGTCGGCTGACCGCTACTAAGTAAGACGGGACGGGACATAAATTCTTCAAAGGCTAAACAAAATAAAAAATCAGAAAAACCCTTTAAGAGAGCTACCGAACTATAATTTATGGGCGGCCCAACGGCCATCGGTTGAATAAAAAGACTCTTTGGAGACGCAAAACGGTGAAATTGGAAATAATTTCGCGATAACATCGTTGCCTGGTAACTTTCAATTTTGCGTTTGCAAGCTTTTTTTTTCGTTTGGCATTTTTTTTTTGCAATTTTTTTTTGTTTCGACTCGTAACTTATGGGACACGCTTTTGGTATTAGTTGTAAATTTCTTAAACTGAAAAATATACGTTTCATAAAATTCGAATGTTTGCATAGTTGACATTTTATTGAAGGTATACAAAATGGTGACAAAAGCATTTTAATTTTATGAGACGTTTATAAAATAAAATTTAAAAAGAATGTCAAATAAGTAGTACCTAGGTATACATACACATATTTAAATTATATAACTTTAAGATTACTTTGCAATACCAGTCGATATTAATCACAGATTAGCAATAAATCTATATGTTATAACCAAATCGACAGATGAATACTGCTCCAGAACAAACCGAAGAGCAAATAGTAAATTAGAAGCTGAGACTAATAAGATTAGAAGATTGATTCGATTTTATATTGTCTGTACTAATAAAATAAAATTTAAGTTCAAGGTTTATTTGTTTTTTGAAAACTTTAAATTATTTAATCTGTTCTTTTAGACAAGATGAGACTTTTTGACAAATTTAAACGTATAATACGAAATGCGCACGTACGTTATATAAAACTACAATGACTATATAATATATAGAATAGGTCTGTATCTGTTTCAACCACAGACTATTAACAAATAACTTAAGCACATTTAGCTTGATACAATTTTAAAAAAAAAAATTGTCCTAATCCATTTGACATTATATCGATAAACGTCGAAACTACATAGGTAGCCTTTTTCTTTTCACATAAAAAAAATTATAGACGTCAATGTCAAAAACGGCTGGAAAATATCTCCAATAATTTAATTTTTGATCCTCACATTAAGTAATTTATGTCTAATTGACACAGCTAAAGGCCATTTAACGTAGAATGGAAATTTAATAATTTTGATATAAAACAATAACTTGATCATTATAAAACTGATACGCGCTAATGATAAAACAACACGAGAAAACGTGTTTCAAGTAACAGCTACAGTTTCAAAACAACTGTCCTAGATTATAGATAAGATCGGAGCATCCTGCGTTCAAATAGATAAATAATTCATACTTAACGCGGCAGATGTATATTAAAGCAACTATTTTAATTGCTATTATTTCTTATACTTCTATAGACTAAAAATATCAATGGTATCGAAAAGGTAATAAATGTGATATAGACATACAATAAAATAATATATATTGTTTTAAATGTATAAATCTTAAAAAACTTTAATCTAATTGTAAAAAATATATTCCCAGACTTATCCGAACTCTATTAGTAAGACATAAGGTATATATTATAAAATTAAGTTAAAAATTAAAGTTTCCCATTCATTATTGACAAAATTGACAAATTGACAAAACATAAAAATTCGTAAATGATTTTGTCTAATAAAAAAATTTCTTCCCAAAAAAACGTATAATTTTCATATTTTATCGAAAAGATCTTAACGATTCCTTATATATTATGAATTTTAAATAAAAATTAAATACAATTCGCTATTCCTACTGTTGTTACCGTTTTATCAGGCAAGTCTAATGGTCATAAACGTTCAATCACCAGCTATTAGAACCCTACCAGTCTATTCAAGGCAATATTTTAGCACTATGTCACATTAATTTATCACAACAGTAACTAAGGATCGTAATGAGTTTTCGATGTTAAGTATCTGCGACACGGTTCCACTTCCAGTATTATTGGAAAAAACGTAATTTAAAGTTGGACTTGATCGATATTATAGCTTTCTTTATTATTGATAGTGTCCTTATCGAGCTTTGACTGGTTATTTAAAATGAAATGTTAATATTACGCTCGACAAATACTTATAACTTTTACATAGTTGGTCACTATATATAAAAAAGGGAAGACGGTAGCGTCGATAATTTTTCGATCAAAGAATATATATCTGCAAGAAATCTGTTAACGTAAGGTTAAGCCAAAAAAATAGTTGTACATAAAGTATAGTACCTAGTACGTTGTTTTCTATTATAAATTGGAAAATATGTTCTTTACTACTCTTCAAGCTATTTTACCTAAAACAATAGTTTCGACCTCTTAGCCTCGATTAATACCCAATTTAAGGCTTATTACTTCCATTTATCAGAAAATAGATCTGAATATAATATTAAAATTATTCTTGTAACTTTATCAAACGTATTAATATGAAATCTAAACATATAATAAAATGGTAGGAAAGTCAAAACTGTACATTGAATTTTTCTTTAAAAAATACTTGAGGTGTTATCTACAATCGATATCGAAGCCAAAAATATAGTTTTTAGAATTTTGTCGTTCTGTTTGTTTGTATGTATGTCCGGGATAAACACAAAAAGTACCTACAGCATGGATTTACTTCAAATATGGCACGAATATTATTAAGAAGTCGGGTCAACATATAGGCTACATATCATCACGCTATTACCTACGGGGAACGAGCAGTGAAACTTTATTTGCTGTATAGCGTTCACGCAGGTGACGTCGCGGGCAGCAGCTAGTGTAACATAAAAAAAGTGATGCGTGTATACAATAATTGTCGATACTCTGGATCTGATGATTCCAGTAATTGCGTTTATAAAAAACGTATTGTCGATACATACGACGCAATTTTTTTGCATGATCCTATAATTATTTTTATAGTAGCGTTAAGCTGTCATAATGTGATAATAAAACATAATTGGAACATCCTCTTTGTGTTGGAGTCAACAATTGTTGTTTCTGAACAATTTGTGGTGTGTGTTCCATAACATTTTACTATTATAAATTGTAAAAATATTAGATTTTTTTTTGTTGTGGTAGTAGGTAGAGCTATAAACTTTTTTTTTCAGTTTCAATGCAAAGGTTGTCTGAAAGAAATTGCTTTATGCGATAAGACCGCCTTTTGTACTTTTTCTTGTTTTGCGAATTTATTTTAATTTTTTTTTCGTATATAATTAAGAAAATACATTATTATTAATATTAATAATCAATTTTATTTATTAGAAAAAGGCTAATTATTGTACATCGAAATATATACCTAATCAAATTCAATAACGTACTTTACTGTATTCATATTAATTGCAGATAGATATATGATGTATATATAAGATGTTGTAAAAGAGAATTAATTAAAATATCTGTAGAAGTACAGCTTGCACGTTAGGTAATACGTTATCAGTGCATACTTATCATTATCACTGCAAGTGCGTCGTCCTTCCACGCCCGATAAGAAGATTTGCAATATATTAAAGATAGTGTTAATCATCTAAAACGCACGTGTGTATTTTTTGTTTTTGATGCAGTTTTAATTACTTTGTTATTACCTCCCACACACACACATATCTACATATACAATTACAAAATAATATTAGCACTAATTCATTAATAACCTTCTTCTTTTGACGTTATTTTATATGTTTATAAAGAATTGTAAAATCTTATACTATTAAACGAGCAATTCTTGTATTATATTATACATATATATAGAATCTGAATCTCGGAATCGGCTCCAACGATTTTCGTGAAATTTAGTATACAGGGGATTCATTTTTAGAAAATGTCGTTTTATTCCTGTTTTTAGGCAATGAAAAAATATCATTAGAATACGAAGCTTAATTTCACTGTTGACAACATAGCTGTAATAGCTTAATAAGGAAATCGGCGGGTGTCGAATCGTGTTGATCCGGGTTCAAATCTCAGTCTCCACATTAATTTTTTTTTCTTTTTTTTAAATTTCACTCGTGATTTATTATTTAAATAAAATTAAAATATAAAAATACCGAGAAAAAATAAAAAATAAAAATACCGAGCTAGGCTCGGTCACCCAGGTACTTTTTAAGCACGTATTAGCATATATTTTCTTTATTGCCTTGCAGGACATTCAAAAGTTGTTACAGTGTAATTCAGTTCTTGTAAGATAACTTCAAACTGTACCTAATCGAATTTATATGATTTTTATTAAAAAAAACAATTTTATTTTTCTGTGTGCTTGATATGGCTTTACAAAAATTTATAAAATAGTTAATGCTATTTATAATTTCAAAATTTTATAAGTGTGATACTTCGTCAGCTTCAACAAAACATTACTAGACTCAAAACTACTGTAAAAGATTCTTCAAAAGAACTGTATATTGAAGATTATATGGTATGGAATGTTTCAAATGGAATAGTAGAACAGTATTTCAAAAGGCTGAGAAAGGGCTCGCAATGCTTCTGATGTTGCAGTTATTGATAGGTCGATAACTGTTTACCAAGTCGAATTATATTCTTATCATTATCTATACTAATATAATAAAGCTGAAGAGTTTGTTTGTTTGTTTGTTTGATTGTTTGTTTGTTTGTTTGTTTGTTTGTTTGTTTGAACGCCCTAATCTCAGGATCTACTGGTCCGATTTGAAAAATTCTTTCAGTGTTAGATAGCCCATTTATCGAGGAAGGCTATAGGCTATATATCATCACGCTAAGTCCAATAGGAGCGGAGTCCACGCCGACGAAGTCGCGCGGAGAAGCTAGTAGTGATATAAAAAAGAGTTTGCTTTCACATGCATCACATGACATGACTGAAGTAAAAATTCTTAAGTTCTAAATAACTTATATTTCCCTCTCAACTTCCGTTCGCCTTGCCCGATCATACTCTTCGTAACGCTCTCATCACGAATTCACCAGCTTACTCCCCCAAGTTAAGTGTGCGTAAAGTAGTTTTACTCCAAAAAACTAAAATGTTAATAAAGTAACAACACGTAATTTCGCTAAAATCTTGCAATACACCTTGTTACATTCCACGTAACGTGGTCGTATACATACTGAGAAATCATTGTTTTCTCCCAGCTCGATGTTGATGATAGTTGACAATGCCTTGTTTCCACAGCGGTGCTTATTTTTAGTTGCGCGAATGTATCGTGTTTTAACATATCGGCTTGTAAATATTTAGGGTCAAGTTGGGCTGTTAATATGGAGATCGAATAGTTTTTTATAATTAAATATTAATATTTTTGAAGTTATACTACTTTTGGTGCGTTAGGGAAAACTTATGAGAGTAAATTTTTACGATGCGCGCGCACACCGTCACGAAAAAAAAAACCGACACCCGTTAGCTAGTCAACGAAGAAGAAGTTTGCAACGTAAAGTTAGCTAGCCTATGAAGTATAACTTCTTACGTGCGTACACGCACATTCTTTTTTATTTTTACGGTCAAAGTGGCTTCTGTTCCACTCCTATGAAATACAATGAAATTTAGTATAACCAACCTACTTTAACTATTTATTAAACTACTTTTTTAAATATTAATTTGTTTTTACTACGTTAATAAAATGTTTTGTGCGTTTTATTTACTTTTTGAATTTTGAATTTTGATAACTGATAAGTGCTTTACTCATGAACTATAATGTAATGTAATATATTATGATGTCTTTATCAATTTACATCATTAATCTAATATAAATAGAGTTTAGAAAAACGTTCCAGAAGATTCTAAGATGAGCGCATTTAAACAAACAAATTAATAAGTAGGTAACTGCTTCATTTTAATTATACCATCTATATACGTACTTAATTAGCTAAATAATTCTTACTACTAAGTGAGTACATATAATATTCGTATATTTCCTAAATAAAACGACTCGTGAAACACTGATATAGTATTTGCTTATCATTCAATATTGTACTTGTATAAATATGTACGTTATATACGTATTGTTATGTATATATAACACAGGTACATTTTTAAAATTTTAAATAATTTAACTACCTAAAATATTAAAATAAGTAGTCTGTTTTAATGCTTAAAATTAAAATAGGTACTCATTTGAAAGGGAAATGTACACAAGTACACAAAGCCGGTTTATTCAGTAAATTAGTCTTAAACTAAACCAATGTAGACATGCGCCGGCGCTGATAACGTATCTGATAAGCGATCTTTATCGGATGCAGCGGAGCGTGCAGTCAACAGAAATACCTTTTGATATTATTTTAATAACAGTATTTTTAGGCGCCTAAACAACAACGGTTGTGGTTAGATTCGGATTCTCAGGATGGATATTTGAATCTCAAAAGTTTTTTCGTAACCTACCTTTAAAATGAAAAAAATACCACAAAAAACTTAAAAGTATTATCACTACGATTATGTAATGACAGTATTTTACTCTACAATAGAAGATATTCTAATCAATCCTAGCCTACTTAGTTCACGAACAACAAATTGTTTGACACCTTATATTTGTTCTCCTGTAAAATGACGATTTTCGACTTATATCATTTGTTACTGGAGGTACAGAAATATTTCTTTCCGGTCTGGTTGTCTGTCTTTGTGGGGCTCCCAGTGTGCCCGAAGAGCACGTTAAGCTGTCGGTCCCGGTTGTTATTGACATTGATCGTTACTCACAGTAGGGAAAATATCCGCCAACAGTGGAGCATGGTGGATTAATGCCCAGCAATGGGATGGAGCTCCGACACTTCAAGACCTTATGCCCAGCAATGGGATGTTACAGACTGAATCGATCAATCATGAGTATATTTCAGCAAAATATTTAAGCGCTTATAATGCTTAAAAACTAAAATTTAACACATTTAAAAATAAATAAACAAATAAAAACACATTTTAAGTAGGTACAGTAATTTTTAGCGCAATCAACGTAAAAATTAAACACTAACGTAAATTGGTAAATAAATGAATGATTCATTTATAACGTACTTAATTTTCGATCCCATGGAAATTTTTATTTGTCTGACTTAGTATTGAAATGTATTTTTCCGCTTTGACTGTCATAACAAAGATAGTGTGCGAGCCTGAAATACTGATCCTGAAGTACTGCATAACGAGCTAGGCTATAAAATATCTGACTATGACTTGTTAAATGGCAACTAAAAAGGGTTCACCTTAAAGTAGGTTTAATCTCTTAAGAGAATCTCGTTGAAGTGAAGCATTTTGTGATTTTTAAATATTGCAATTTTTTAAATGTAATTTTGAAATGTGCAATAAAGTAAATTTAAGGTTAGGAGTAGCTAATATACGTGACTTCATCTGTGTACTTATTACGTTAAAATTTATTTTATATTAAAAGGAAAAAATGCATAACTTGATATATTTATATTTCACTGAGGTAGGGCACAGATGGAAATGTGCTGCTCAAAATCTAGAGCAGCCCGACTGGGGTAGTAACTCGACCTTACAGAAGATCACAGCAAAATAATACTGCTCTAAAGTAGTGCTGTGTTCCTGTGGTGAGTAAGGTGACCAGAGCTCCTGGGGAGGGGGGGAATGGGGGTAGAGTCGGCAACGCGCTTACGATGCTTCTGGTGTTGCAGACGTCTATAGGCTACGGTAATCGCTCTGTGGTCTGTGGTAATCGCTTACCATCAGGTGAGCTGTACACTTGTTTGCCGGCCTAATTGTATATGTAAAAAATAATTGTGTTTGCTCGCAAACGAAAAAAAAACCGACTTCAATTACATCGACAAGTAATACAACGTAATAAGACGAAAAAATAGTCAAGTAAATACGCGCTGTTAAAGATTACTCAAAAAGTTGTAATCAGTTTTCGATCTAATTTAAACAAGACTACAAGACAAGTATTAGCTTTCGATTAAAGTAAGAATCATCGAAATCGGTACACCGAGTAAAAAGTTATGCAGTATAATATAACGTAGGTCGACGAAAAAGTAGTCACGTAAATACGCATTATTAGATACTAGCTTCTGCGCGCGACTTCGTCGGCGTGGACTCCGCTCCTATTGGTCTTAGCGTGATGATACATAGCCTATAGCCTTCCTCGATAAATGGGCTATCTAACACTGAAAGAATTTTTCAAATCGGCCCAGTAGAACCAGAGATTACATTACATTTTATTGATTACATACAGAACAGAGATTTGCTGTGTTGATAACTCTAAAAGTACTTGTCAGATCTTAATTTTTAAAAAATGGGACCACATGACACGCAACACCTTTCAAATAAAACAAAATTGATCGAAATCGGTCCACCCAGTCAAAAGTTCTGAGCTAACATACATAAAAAAAAATACAGTCGAATTGAGAACCTCCTCCTTTTTTGGAAGTCGGTTAAAAACTGTAATGATTATGCTTTTAAAAATCCTTATTAAGTATATTTTTAATAATTTAATTTAATAAAATATTACACTAATTCTAATTAATATCAAGATCTAAGTCAGATTAATATCAAGTACTATAACTTTACTAAGAGAAATAAAACTAAGAAGACTTAAGTTGAATCCATCTAAAGTCTTTTAGCGATACGCACACAACTGTCTTTTATCATTTTATTTATGCAATAAAAAAGTGTGCGTGTACTTAGGGTATCTACGCACATAAGAAGCTATACTTCATTGGCTAGATAACTTCACGTTGATAACTTCTTCTTCATTAACTAGCTAACTTCAGGGTGTCGGTTTTTTGTGACGGTGTGCGCGCGTAATATAAAAATTTACTCTCATCATTTTCCCCTAACGCGCCAAAAGAAGTATAACATCAAAAAAGTTTGTAATCATCGTCAATTAAATAATTAATCAATGATTCATATTCCCATCTCGTTTCGTGAAATCGAAATCTTCGGAAGTAGGAAGCGGTCATCAAATCGATTGTGAGAGAAGCATGTATCGTTGTTAGTTCGAACGCTGACGACGCGCCGTTTACAATGGGTATTGTCTCGCGATATTTGAAAATATTCGTCACATCATCTCGATGTTGCGATTTTAATATAGATTTTTTGTTTACGTCAGTCGAAATTAATTATCACCTTTTCAACCGACTTCAAAAAAGGAGGAGGTTACTCAATTCGACCGTATATGTTTTTTTTTAATGTATGTTCGTGGATAACTTCGTCGTTTATGAACCGATTTTGATAATTCTTTTTTTGTTGGAAAGGGGATATCCCAACTTAGGTACCATGATAAGAAAACCAGGATCTGATGATGGGATCCCAGTGAAATCGAGGGGAACCCTCGAAAATCGTAGTGATGACTAGTGTATTTGTTAACTTATTTATTATTTACTAGCTTCTGCGCGCGACTTCGTCGGCGTGGACTCCGCTCCTATTGGTCTTAGCGTGATGATACATAGCCTATAGCCTTCCTCGATAAATGGGCTATCTAACACTAAAAGAATTTTTCAAATGGGCCCAGTAGTTCCAGAGATTACCGCGTTCAAACAAACAAACAAACGAACAAACAAACAAACAACCAAACAAACAAACTCTTCAGCTTTATATATTAGTATAGATTACTTGCCTATGCAATTGAAGTCAGTTTTTTTTCGTTTGCTAGCAAACACAATTATTAATGTATTCAATGATGTCGATTTCTCATCGACTATGCTCTATATTGATTTGTTGTTAGTAATTAAATAAGGAATTGGAAAAAGATTTTTTGAAGTAAAACTTCTTTACGCACGCTTGACTTGGGGAGTAAGCTGGTGAATGCGCGACGAGAGCGTTACGAAAAGTGTGATCGGGCGAGGCGAACGGAGTAAGAGAGAGAGGTGCGAGCACAAATTTTCTTTCTCTCTTTCTCTCATAGCCAGTTACGTTTCCCATATTTAAGACACATGGAAGGCCTATTGTGAAGGCCTATTGCTAAAGAAGTTTTACTTCAGTCATTTGGTCTATAGCACTTTCGTTTTTTTTTATTATTAATGAGAGCTTTATGTCGTATATTCTTACGTTTTGGTCTGTTCCTTTAGTATTAAGTTAGTAAAAGTGTTGAAATTTGAGTTTTATTCTGTCAAATTAGTGCCGTTTTATATTGAGGATTAAAAATATATTCAAAAGACTGTGTGGTAAATTCGAATTTTTATATTTTTAAATTTTATTGTCAAGATAAATCCTGCTGTGCCCTAACTTTATAACACCTAGTAGAGAAGTTTAATGAAGTTTGTATCTATGGCAGGAAAACTTGCCTTATTTACTCAACAGTAGAGCTTTTAACGACAGTAAATTATCAATGTGATGTGGATGAATAATGTGGTTACCATTAGTTGACATAAACATGTTTCTATGTTTTTTTTTAAATTATTTGTTTAGAGAGCGCGGAATGCGTTTTCTAATGAATCGTCGCGATTGTACGGTTATTTATATTTACACAAGAATAGAGAAAAACAATGGAATCTTGAATGATAAACTGTTTATCTGTTAGTTGTAAATAAAAATATCGTTCATAGAAACATGTGTAGATGTATATCATAAGCATCGACGTAGGTCTAGTAAATAATTAAATAATAAATTCTTTATTTGTACCAAATACTTTACAATTTCTTAACCCGCCAAACTGCGTGATATAAGGCTTGGAACTAGTCAGGGGCGTAGTGAGCTTAACTCGCGTCCGGGGTAAAATACCTTTTTAGCGCCCCCTCATTCCTCGCGCTCGGGGCACAATACCTTTTTAACGCCCCCCTCATTCGAAAACCATATAATATGTCCAGCAATTTTTAGTATTGTGGACCATTTTCCCCCCCTTTATGAGTACCATCCGGGGCATGATGCCCCCCTTTGCCTACCCCTCACTACGCCACTGCAACTTGTAGTAGGTATATTGCTTTACCTTTCCGTATTTTTTTGTCGTTTTTTTAACTTGAGCATTCTAACGGGAAGAAATAAACAGCCAGTAAGAAAAATGCAAGGCTATATTAAAATACACTATTTCTCATGATGATACGTGTTAGAGAGGGAAGGAAGTTACGCGTATCATCATTTATGTACATAAATGAGTATGTACTTACCTTACAAAATAAGGCTATATAATTATGTTCAATTTAAGTTAAATAATTTTATACTCATGAAGTACCTAATGCTTATACATTTTATTCATTTCAACTTAAGAAAATTAAAGCTTTTTAAAATGATTTTTAATTGCTTACGAATCGGTCGATAAACTCAGTTTTTGTTCGAAATGTTCGGTTCAAATCCAGTTATGTAAACCAATTGTAAGAATTATTAAGATTATTTTATACTTAATTACTTTCTGGTTAATGTAGAAATTGTTTTACAAAGAATTAATTTATACCGTTATATTTTTATTTATAAAATGATTTTGTTGAAACTTAATCATTTTGTGTTATTCAATTGCTCGTGATTTCTATAAACTAAAATGTAATTATTTTTTAATTATTAAAAAATTTTAGTAACTTAACCATTATATATTTACATAAATAATATTACCTTTAAATCTTACATTATTTAATTAACACCAAAAAAACCCTTATTATCATAGTCTATATAAAATCCAATAAAAAGTTACCAGCTTTCTGCTACAAGAAGAAACATCAAAGAGAAAACGGCCTAACAATACCTGATTCCCACAGTGGCGCCACTAGCGGCGTTCTTAGAAAACACGGTGTCAAATGCGGCGCCTGCGCACTTTCCTTTAAATTTGGAATCGCGTATCGCCTCAAGTTACTCTATGTGTGGCAATGTTTGCCAGTAACATGTGGTAGGTATGTAGTAATGTGTGGCCTTTATTCCTAGAAATTGTGTTCACTTAATCTAGGCATTATTACAAACTGCAGTAAACTGGATACGTATTTTTTAAACTGTGGTATAATGGTATTAAATGTACCTGCTGACCAAGACATTATTTATTAAATTTAAAAATAAAGTTTTATTTTTTAAGAAACAGTACGAGCCTATGATCCAAATCTTTAATTTCTAATCAATGGAATTTCTAATTTAATTTAACCTTGATCGTAGAAAATATTTGATAATATTTATAGTAGCATCATATGCACGATCTAGATCAATTACCACTTTTATTACATTTAAGATTTTTTTGCATAAAATCTTGTTCATCTCCTTCTTCAAAAAATTTTCACTTACATTTCAAAGAAAAGATTTTCCAAAGAAACCTTTTTTTACTAAATTTTCTAAGACTAAGTCAAGCCCCACCAGAGCTAATGGCTAACTCCAGTAGACGTAACTGAGCTCCAATAACGCGTATCGATTGCCGACGATGTAGTTCGTTTTACAATGTTTCCTGATATCGTTATGTTCTCGTCACCATGTACCCGACACCTGATAGATTTCACAAATACGTCGTTATTCCTTCCCATTCCTTATCGTGTAATAGAACGCTTATATCCTTCGACTCTTAGTAGACTTGATTCTTAGTAGCTTAGTATGATAAGCCTTTAGTTATCTAGTTGAAACTAGTGGAAGATTAATTTTTCTCATGCATTTTTGAGATTCCTAACAATTATTCTGAAGTTTTTAATATTTTGGATTTTATTGCGATTATGCTACAATTTCGAATAATCTAATATCTAAATTTTAGTCTCTAAGGTTTTAGGAGATATTTTTTTTCTACATGTTTTGGTTAAAATTTGTATTATCTGTTATGTTTGTAAAATGTATATTTTTTTGTCAACAGCATGATGGACTCAGGGGGCGCTGGCATTGAATCTCCACCGACCTATCACCGGAGTTACGAGCAATATGTCCAAGGCGCTGTAGAGAACAGTACTGATTCAGTCCAAGACCAGACTAGCCCAGAACTGGTAGTTTGGTCTACACTACCATACGGCCTCGACTACAGGGCGCAGTATGATTACAGAAGCCCTTATGATACCTCAAGGGATTATTCCTCACAGCAGTACGCAAGAGCGCCCTTCACAACCAAGATGGGCCAGGCCAAAGCGTTGAAGGAGGCCAGGATACGAAGACCTATGAACGCGTTCATGGTTTGGGCGAAAGTGGAGCGGAAGAAACTGGCTGATGAGAATCCAGATCTTCACAATGCTGACTTAAGTAAAATGCTAGGTAAGTGATTTATGTAAATAATATTTATTTTCAGGGTAGTAACTTTAAATTATTATCTTTGCTAAGTCAGAATATAAGGGTTTACTTGCTTTTTTTTAAATTAATTCGTTCGTTTAATTTTGAAGACGACGAAACAAACATTAGCAAATTGAGTATTTTAGCGTTAGCGCAACGGGCACAGCACTGGATTGCGGCTATTGCGCTGGCGTTTGCGGGTTCGATCCCAGTGGGGGCCGTTGAATGTGAGGCGTTTATTATTTTTTTAATTGTCGCCTGTAAATGCAACTTAGTAGTAAGTATACGTGTACAGATTAAGAATGATGTTTGATCATAATTACATATTTATAATTTATTGGCTGTGTCTCAAAGTTTCACCCAATTGTCATGTAGGGATAAAAACAGCCTATTTATTATTCGCTAAATATCCACATACCAAGATTCATTACAACATCCATCCAACCTCACTAACTTTCACATTGATAATATTAGTAGGACTATCAAATAACTGGTTATAGTAAACGGGATAAAAAGTCACAGGAAACCAACCCTCGTCTGATGAGTCAGCACAAATAGCCAATCTCCGCTACAGAACATTTGAAATTCAAATTAGAAGCTAGTTCCAAAAAAAAAAACTCCTAAACGTATAACATCTATCGCCCCGAGTTATTTGTATTATTAGCATATTGTTATTTTAAAACGTATGTATATTTGTATAGAAATATTTAATTTACATGAAACGAGTTTTAGTTACGTACATTTTTATTTAATTAACTAGCTGACCTGGCGAACTTCGTACCGCCTAACAGTCGATTCTTTAAAATACTTATCCTTCCCGGAACCCCTACACTAACACTAAAACCTTATGTTATTGACTTTTAATTATTATTTCGAATATTTTGTATGGGAATATAGAAAAGTGTTGTTTTTAGACTTTTTCAGGAATTTTTTTAAATTTTTCTCTCCGTAACAACCATCATCGTACTTCAAGGAACATTATAAAAAAAGAATTAGCAAAATCAGTTCAGCCGCTCTCGAGATTTGCGCTTAGCAACACATTTAGCGATTCATTTTTATATATGTATATATATAGAGATACTAGCTGACGTTGTTTTGCCATTTATGTTATTAACCCCCGCAACCCCCTCTTGTGGGTGGAATTTCGTAAAATCCGTTCTTAGCTGACCTCTACTCGGCGAAAGGAATATTCCTACCAAATTTCAAGCCTCTACGCCTTATGGTTCCAGGATATCGTGATGAGTCAAAATGGGTGGAAATGTCTTTTATATATATAGATTACGCCTTGGAAAAATATTATGTTAACCTATGTATCTGCGCATGCGTTTGTGTATGTGTGTGTGGATGTGTGTACGTGTACTTACGTAAAATGTACAACTTATACATACATTAATCTCTCCTCGTTCTTTAAGGAACTTTAATAACTTTATCGAGATAGTAATTCACTTCATAAAGAAAGTAAGGACCGGTAAAGTGCGAGTTTGGCTTGCCGGTTCTATAAGTGTTCCGTACCACCGTACAATTGTTAAATAAGCATACTTTTAAATGCCTATTAAATCACTGAAAAACATATTTCTTTTACACAATATTATTTAGTTTGGTCACATAATTATCCCACGGAAATCTCAACTGTAGGATTTTGTCTATACTTTAGGGTAAAAAAAACTAACAAAGAAATCTTTTATATCTACAAATTTAATATAAGTAGTAGTAAGTATGTATTATTTAGCCATAAGAGTCGAAAGTACAACCATCAATAACAACAGCAAGCGGTAATCACATAATAGAAATTCTCTTGAAATTAATTATACATACGATGTTGAAAAAATAGGCTGTAAGAGATGTCTTGTAATCCCTTATTGGCCTTAAATAACTTAGTCACATAGTTTCACTTACATGGCCAAGCGACATTACGTTAACAACTTAATTAAAATCTACTATAGGTTCATTGGTATGCGCTTATTAGAACTGGTCAAGAGTGAGGTTTCTTTTTCTTAAAATATATAAAAACTTCTTGCTTGTAATATCTCGCCATTTTAATGATTTTTTTATCTATATCAATATGAAAAAGGTGAAGGATTTTATGTTTTACTATTTGGAAAATGCTTTTTTCGTAAAGTTCGCTGTTATTTTAAGATATGTACGTATATTTAAGTAGTCATATAGGTATAGTAACCAGTAACGCGAGTAAAATTTTGCTTTAATATGGTAATCAGGTTTTGTTTTTTTTTTTGTGAAAAAAATAATTAAAATAAAATAATTGATGCTAAGAATTTTAATAACTAAATAAAAATAAATTCATCTTATATTATACGTTTAACTACGATCTACGTAAGATTGCCGGTGAAGGCTGGATGAGGATTGCGGACAACCGGAATATCTGGCGCGAACTTGGAAGCCCTATGTCCAGCAGACCAGCAGTGGTCTTGAGTCAAAGCTTATCAATTAGTCAATTACCAAAGATGTCAAATGTTTTTACAATTTTTCACATGTTTCTTAGTAAATAGTCTATTTGTTTCGTCTAAGGAGGGTTCCTTATTCATAAAAGCCACTTTTCTACGTGTATTTTCTATATTTAGAGGTAAATGAGGTTACCTGTGAGAGCTATTTTTCTATAAACAATAGTCCTTCTGTAACTTTTAATATTTTTGCCTTTCAAATAGTCCATTTCCTTGCCTAACCTTCTATACATGGTACCCAATGTCGTCTTAAACTTTTGTCCAACAGTACTGATCACACTATTTCTATATACCGAAGTGATTTCGTTATAATCGTGTATGATATAGTTATATTTATAATTATCGCGACCTTTATAACTTTCTCCGAGCGGGACATGAACTCAGCTACGCAACGTCTGTAATGTAATCCGTACAGTCGTACGCGTAAGTGGTTCTCTTATATTCTGTATTTTTAAACTCAAATTAATAAACTGTATAGGTACAGATTTTACTACAAGTATATCTGCTTAACGATTTTAACAAAATCTTTACTTTTTTTTTATGTTACTAGGTTGGCAAACAAGCGTACGGCTCACCAGATGGTAAGACCGTAGCCTATAGACGCCTGCAACGCCAGAAGCATCGCAAGCGCGTTGCCGACCCTATCCCCAATCCTCCCAGGAGCTTGGGTTAACAATAATATCAAATCTAAGAGCAATTGAAACTCTTTTTTTGTATTTGTAGTAAGGAATGTAATTAATCAGTCATTGTGTCTGTATTATTTTTTGTACAGCATATTTATAGTAGTTAATTACAGGTTACTACTTGTTTCAATATAATTGTTACCTTAAAAATATTAGCGTTTTTTTTTTTCTTAAGCACACGTAAATTGTTCGTTTACTTGTTTGAATGTGGTGAATTGAAAAATGTTACTAGGAAGTTTCAGTAGGTATTATTTATTGCTTAAAGTTTGTTTATTTACGAAGGTTGTAGATTTAATTTTAAGCCTATAATACAACATTTTGTTACTCTTGTTAACGAAACTTTAACACTGAGTGACAAACAAGCAGAAACACCTCTTATAATAAATGCTTTTTTAAACAATTTATAAAGTTAAAATCCGAGTTCTATGTAACAAATACAATCAACTTATTTCACATCTAATCCCATTTGTCATAGCTCGAATTAGGCTGGTAACGGTAACTTCTGTAGCCGAATGTCCCACCATAGGTTAGATATGGCAAGTCATTATGGCGTACCGCGTGGGTGGCTGATCGTATCATACTTAATGAAATAAAACTCGTACAAAAAGCTGTACCCCTAAATAGTAGTATCATATTCGGTAACTGGATCGAGCTTTCGCTCAAAACTAAGTGTAATTACCATACAAATATTATGCGGTGCCCAATTTTAAGAGGTTAAATCTTGTATGATGGAATAAAAGGTAAAAAAGAGTGGTCGTGTAGATTCGAAGGAACAAACTGAGTTTTAAAACGAAAGAAATTATTAGTAATTTTTCTATGTAACGAATCTGACTTTGACAAAATAAAAACATCCTGATCTTTAACCTATGCTCTTTTAGTAGGTACACACTCATATTTGGCTGGGAGAGAAGGCTTGTATAGCCTTAAGTTGGTTTCTGGTACAAGATAACAAAAATACAAAGTAAATTAATAAATAAATAGTTCTTAACATTTTTCAAAATCGAAGTAGGTACTCTAAGCATCACTGAAATCATTTTTTGAAATAGAATTACTGTTAGGTTTTTAAATATGAGACAGTTTTGATAACTGTAAATTGAGATACATTTCAGAATTTGTTTGTTACCTTATTTTAATTATTCACAGATGACTTAATTAAAACTATAACTAATTTTGGTGATTTCTGATATTATTTTACCCTTTGGCCCTTTGGACTGAGAACAGTGACTGAAAGAAATTTCCTTATTTAATTTATCTCCTTTGTTATAAAACCGCTAATTATGCTTTTGATACTATAATTAATACGCGTTAGTGCAGCGGTCACAGCACTGGCTGTCGCGCTTGCGGTCGTGGGTTCAATCTCCGCTCACGACAGACATTTGTATTGGCCATATAGATGTTTGTCGTGGTCTGGGCGTTTGTGTGTGTGTGTTTCCGGACACCTGACACAGGAGAAAATCCTACTGGGCCGAAGAGTATAAATCGTTTATTTATTCATTTATTTTTTTGTTTCAATTTATTTATAAAATCTGAAATGTCTGAATCAGTTCCAATAATTAACTATAAAACACAGAGGCTATAAAATATTACCCTATGACGCACTATCACTTTAGCTTTAGTGACGTAAAAGTAGTTAAAGTAAGTAAGTGCTCTAGCACAATAAAATTTCGAGTCCTTATTTTATTTTACATCAAAATCATTTATTGTTGGACTAATTATTATTAATTAACAGCTAATTTGAAGTTACCAACAGGTTGCAATGTAAATTCCGTTGAGAAGAATCAATAAAAATGTTTACAGTTGCTTAAAAAATTATATGCATTTTCCATATAGGTATAATGTAATTTCAAACATAGATTTAATTCTCTTACACTTGAAGCGATTAGTGGAGTCAAGAGTCATGTTTCGCTTGCATTAACCAATAATGCAAATATAACTTTACCACAGAGAATGATGCATCACAACATATTGAGACTTATTTAAATGGAATAAGGTTGAAAATGTTTTGATGCAACATTACAAGTGTATTCTATCTCGTAGACCACTATTATTCATATGAGTATGAGTAATGTGTGCAAGTTATCGGCCAAAATATGGAATTACCGATGGCTTACGTGTCGTGATACTAATGTTATCGTTTATAGTATGTTATGGTTTTGCCATATTTATGTCATTCTTGTGTTCGAGCAAACAAGTTGTTACATAAATAAATAAACTTTACCATACATATGCGGTCTGTTCCTAAGATAAGCTACTTGAAGGCTGTGTTGGAGGTACCGACTGAGTCTGGTAGCCGACTGATGTGGCTAAATACTTACTATTTTTTTTTATAGATACCTATAAATAATTCTCAAATAAATAAATAAATAAATATTTAATCAAGATAACTATCGTAGGTAGGTACTTGTTAACCGATTAAAAAAAATTTGAATTTATCTAGTGAATTATAAATGTATTTTGTTTGTGTTTGTAAAAATAGCTTATTCGACTACACACTGATTTATCGTGTATTATGTAATATTTCCTTTAATGACAACTCATCATCATACACTTAACTAAAATTAATCGATTTAGGCATTTCAAGTTTTTCAATCAGTTTTAATATTTATATCTAAAAACAAAGCACTATATCCCTAGAGCAGGAAGTTTTTTTTTTTTTAAATAGATAGTTATAAATGTAGATGCGTTATCGCTTAAATTCGAGTGACTACACGGTCGAGTCACTTCGCAACGATTCGCGTCGTTTCGTATCGTGGTCGCATTCCTACGATAGCTATCGTTGATAAACGAATTCAATATCACTAAATTTTTTTTTCTAGTCCCGATGTTATGACTAACAACAATTGCTAGTTCACAGCAGGATGTATCCTGCTTAAAATCTGGAGCAGCCAGAAAACATTGTATAAAACAATTTACAATTTAATTAGGAGTGAAATAGTAAGTGACCAAGTGTTTTTAGGGCCAACGTATTGAGTGTTGGGCAAACGAGTTGGTGGTAGAGGCCAAGTTGGCGTACTAAGGTCTATTCTAGGGGTCAATCTTCTTGATAGCCCAAGCCATTTTAGCCATTTTTTTTTTAATTTAAAGTAAAATGAAATGGAAACGCGGGTAAATTGATCGAGAGCCACAAATAAAATTCTTCAAAGAGTGTGGCTAGCGAGCCGCAGGTTTTCCAACCCTGCCGGGCTAGCATGCGCGCCACGACAAAAGTTTGTCTACCCCTTTTCTCGTATTATCTCTTTATGTCTACAGTAGCTAGCATGCGTGCCTGTGGTACTCTTCTCGTCACGACAATTGAAGAGATAACAAGAAATTTTAGTTATCTCTACGGGAGCTAACATGACATCGTAATTTTCAAAGACTACGATAAACGAAATACATATATTAATATTATAAATATTATTATAATATCTTTTGTATAACATGGCGTTTCCATTCCGTTTAGTCTTCGGAAGAGAATTATGTCTCTCGTATTGCGCATGCTAGGGTAATCGAGAAAATACTCGATGTAGACATTATCTATCTCTCTCGTCAAGAGAATATCTCGTTGTACGCATGCTAGCCCGGCTGGTCTATTCCATACTCCATAGCTTATAATACCGTCAAAAATGCTTAAACAATTTAACTATTTTAGACATTGCGGCTAGATTTTGTTTTTATAATATATAATTGCAATAAAGTATATATAATAATTATTAACAATATAAACATTTGTGGTTTATATATATCAATTTAATTAATTTATTCCGTGAAATCACTTCGCGCTATTATTTAATATTTGTGAGTATTTGTTTGTATTCGAAACACTTATGGTTAGTTTTCTTGCAATTGATTTTATTTTAATTGTCGACAACAATGGAGAGTTTTTTTCCTAAGGTTTTTTTTGCTCGATTACAGCACAGGCCGCAGTTAAGTTGCATAATGTTTTTTTTTTAATTTTTAGTTTAAAGTCTATTTTATTAGATATGTCAATAAATAATTAGAGTCTATATAGTAGTAGTTATAGCCTATAAAAAGTCGTACGTAATATTTGGGATTTTTGGTGCAGATTTTATTTTAAACAATTTTAATGCGAAGAAAAAAAAATTCCGATAATTATAATAGATATAATTTAAGTAAAAAATTAGTTACTTTTTTACAATCACCAAGAATGTACAAAAAGCAAAAACATGTGTTCAATAATATTACGCAAAATTAATTAAATAAATAAAACATTTATAAAGAGTATGTATGTTTGTTTTTGATGATAAATTCCTTCTAAAACCACACTGAGAGCTACGTAAAAATAAACGCTACTTGATCTACGTCACTGTCGGTATTCCCATTTACTTGAAGAGCTAAATAAATCATATTATAAAATAAATATTATTGTATGTCTGGAATTCTGGTATCATAAATTTTACTATGTGACATATAGGTATATAAGTTTGTAACTAGTAGATAGGTACTCAGAATCTGTCGTAACAACTGTTCTTATGTAGTGGTGATCAAAGTTTTTGATCTGTATGTCTACCGTGAGTTTCCAGAGAAGATGCACGTTAGCGAGTGTAGTTTTCTATACGGAAGAAAGATAAAGATATTAGTAACTAATACGCAATATAACGCATTTAATACTATAACTTATCGAGTGCTCGATAGACTCCATAGTAAAATTTAGAAATAATCATAATAAGTATGGTATAGTTAAATATTCCAGTTACGTTTCTACGTTTACTACTGTAGTTACGTCATGTGTGCTTGTAACAAAAACTCATGGTAGACCTACTGTCCTGGGTTCGGTTTTGCTTGGAATTAATATTTATTAATATTTTTACAAATATTTGTTCTTATTGAACGTTTGTACGCGCGGGCCTCACCTACCCCGAGAGTCCCTAAAAGCCTTTGAATTTAGTTGTTAAGTTAAACACCTAATGACAATAATTACTCATGGTAGATAAGGTATCTGCCAACCCTCTGTGGAGCTGCGTTGCGGATTGAGTTTCAACTATTTTTCTAGAGAGAAGAAGCCTTATACGACAGTTAAAGGCGATTTAAGTTCAGAATATGGTTTAATTACAATAAAATATACAACAACCTAGTGTCCTAGTTACAAGTTACATTTTGTAAATACGATAAGTCAGTTCAGCCTATCGCAGGCCATTACTGGACAGAGGCCTTCCCAAGTTGGCGCCAGACATCCAACAATACGATAAATGTGGGGATTATTATATATTTTAATGGTTGTATATATAGATGCAATAAAATAATTGTTATTTTGAATTCTAAACTTATAGTTAGTTGTAAACAAAGTTAGGGGCTTCCCAAGTGTTATCAATTAACGTATGGTACATAATATTTAATGCAGCTTTTATTTTTCATGTGGCTTATGTAAATACAAATAAGTATGTGTCTAATTACTTTGACATAGATCGACCAAAAGAATAGAAATGATAAAATTACCTCCGTAAATTAGTAATTCTTGGAAAGGTAGTTTAAGGCCCTGAAGCTTTTTGGACTTGGAATTTTTTTCAAAGTTTCACGAAACAAAACTCTGCTTTTAATGCGATGCGCTATTTTATGTATGTATAAAAGGCAGATGTTACTTACTCTTCTGCTCCTGTCATACATCTACTATACATATTGACACCAATATGTATAGTACCTAGAGGTATGACTGATAAGTACCATGTAAAATCATTTCTTTCTATAGTTATCTTTAAATTTAATCATCGATTAACGTGAACCAGTAATTAAGATTGATTTGGAAGTGTTTGTTCTAGACAAAACTATTGTATAGTAGGTAGTATTTTCATACAATAGTCTAACAGCAATAATATTATTTTTTCAATTGCCTATAATTAAATTACTCATAGGAAGTTTAGTGTCAATCGAGATGTTATAGAGTCAAGGCATACACGTACTGGCCTTGGGATATGTATCCTTGCTGTTAATTGGTTAAATTGCACACCGTGTATGGAGCGGCGGTGTATGATGGTCGCGACGTCCGTCCGATCATACTGAGTGCACATAATTAACTGCTAGGCTATTTTAGCAATAAATAGATAAACGCCACACACTCAAGGGCCCCCACTAGAATTCACTCCTGTGTCGGTAGTCCGGAAACACACACAATACACAAGCACAAACGCCCAGACCACGACAAACATCTGTATGGCCAATACAAATGTGTGGCATGTGCGGGGATCAAACCCGCGACCGCTACGCAATAGCCAGTCCTGTGTCCGCTGCGCCAATGCCTTGTCGTAACTTGTACTCGGTGAATGTAAATGAATACTTTTGGTTCCACGAGACTTACGGGATTTTGAACCTCCCAATATTTCGGCGAAGTTGCTGAAGCCATGGTCAAGGTGAACCAGGTGAGTCGAAAAGAGTCGAGAATATTGGGAGTTTTAAAATGACAATCGTGGTAAAAAAAATCAGTAAACTCAAACACTCCACTAGGATTTATTACTGTATTCTGTATTACAGTAGTTTTATTGTCACCAGTGGTTGTCCTATTTTTTTCTACTTGTTCAATAATCTTTAAGTTATTTTAATTTATCCTTATTTATTTGCATTGTCATTGCAGTGGTTTTTGCTGGTTTTCATCTATGTATCTATACGAATGAAGTGTTGCTTATAATTAGAGCAGCAACTACTAATTAAACAAATGAACGTATATTATTTGATAATTTTTATTATATGCTCAAAAAATGGAGCAAGTTCCTCGACCTTACAGAAGACCACAGCTAAATAATACTGCTTTCAAGCAGTGTTGTGTCCCTGTTGGAGCTCCAGAGCTCCTGGGGGAGAATTGGGGGTACGGTCGGCAACGCGCTTGCGATACTTCTGGTGTTGCCAGGCGTCTATAGGCTACGGTAATTGCTTACCATCAGGTAAGCCGCACGCTTGTTTGCCGACTTAGTGATTTAAAAAAATGCTCTGTTAGCAATCAAAATTTAAATAAACAATAAAATAATTATTTAAACAACGTAAAAGTGGGGTTGTCCTAAAAGCAGCGGTGGTAGGTGGTAGCTTACTGCGGCCAGTACTGAGGGCTTTTCTTTAACTGTACTATAACTGATCATCTTAAGGCGACTAGAAGAGCTAAAACGATGTTTTATAACGCCTAAAAGTATATAATCCACTGCAGTGAAAAATAACAGAAAAATATATGATATTCTGCAGGATATATGCTAGATAGATAGTGTGTTGAAAACATGATTCTTTAAATTTGATACGATAGAAAAAAATCACAAAGATACCTCTAAAAATATCTTTTAACGGGTAAAAACCATGTTAATATACAGGCTATAATTCTGATATTTTGTCAAATTATTCTTTAAGCAACATACTATCGTGATAGTGTTTTAATTATCTTGTTTGATCAATAGATTTTTATAAATACACGTTTCCTTATTTTTGAGCATAAATAATCATAATACGTGCGCATGGGTGCGTAATGCCCGTGTACAGACAGTCTCGGCCAAGGCCTGATGCTAAACGGACGTGTTGCTCGTTTTTTCCGCATTATTCGCATAAGATTATTTACTGTTTTTAATTATTTTCAATATGGGAAATAAAGCGAAACCCGTCACGAAAAGTAAAAAACGTTCATATAAAACAAATGCCCAAAATATGAACGATATTAAAAGGTAAGAATATTTTATTATTACTAAATATTGATTGTCATAACAATGATAACAATGATAACAATGAATTTTGGCGTTTTAGATGTTTGACGGACGGATGTCAGTTCGAATACGTTCAGTTTTTTTTTGATCGGAAAAAGTAATAGGTAGGGATCCCTAGTACATTTTTTTCACCTGATTAGTATCAAGCTAATTTTCCGGGAGTAGCTTCATTTTGATGAGACGAACAAAAAAATCCTCTTCGAAAACTCTCAATTGTGGTAGCTAACAGAGATAGCAGGAGATAGAGCAGCAGTGAGCCTATGCTCACGGGATAACGGGATAACGTACCACGCAATTTGTAGGACAATAGTACTATTAAATTATATAAATATTAACTAACTAAAAGAAATAAAAATCAGAAACAAAAAGGTCACCGTTGGATTCCTCGTTAAAAGTTACCTAGGTTCAGTGGCGGATTTACGCATAGGCCCGCGAGGCCCGGGCCTAGGGCGGCATAATTTGAGGGGCGCCAAAATTTTGGAAATAGGTACCAAAATTTTAGACGAAAAAAGTAACGAGTCTCCTTTGAAAAATAATAATAGTTAATTTTTATGTTTTTTTTACTTTTTAGTCTATGAATAAGATTTTAATTTTTTAAAAGATCAATTATAGTCTTTAACTAATGATGTTCTTTACTTTTTGTTTCATTACTGATATTAATCATATTATGCTTTATGAAGCTTTTAATAAATACTAAATCTTAATAGTTTTAAGCTAAATTTGTTTTAAGCGTTAAATAAAAATACTGAATATAATATGCTATATATGCATGTATTAAATATCATGTTAGTATTTATTTAAATGTCAGAAATTTTAGTTTTCATCGAAAGCCAGAAAAATTTTTTTGTTGTTTTCCAAATGTTTTTTTTTTTATGTGATCGTAAACTCAAAACATAGTTTAATGTATAAAACAAGCATCTTGCAAGCATCGCGCTGTAGAAAAGTTACGGAAATCGAATTCCGAAGACCATTGGGGAGAAGCCTTCTTGCGAAACTCAAAACAGCGGATGGCAGAGCCGTTTGCTCTCGCTCTCAGATCCGAGAAGAGGCGAGAAATTTTATGGACCGCTGTTACTAGTTGAGCGTACGCAAGCCCGAGAATTGGGACACCGAAGATCCACGTGTACCAATGTTGCGCCTGTTCTTTAAGAAAGGGCGACAAAGTCAAGAAGAGGCAAGTTATCATAGGCATATTTGTTCATAAATTATATTTGATAAAAAATATGTCTCATCGAGTTATCAGATCGGTGAAGGTCGCTCTTCCACGTTTCTTAGACCATTACCCCATTTAGGAGAAGGATCAAAGCTTAATCCACCACGCTGCTCCAATCCGGGTTGGCGGATATGTTCCCTACTATGAGTAACGATCGCTACCAGGCGTACATGATAACAAACGGGAGCGACTGCTTAACGTGCTCTCCGAGGCACGTTGGGGAGACCCACAAGGACTGCACAAACACCCAGACCACGGCAAACATCTTTATGATGATCTAGCTAGGATTAATTTTGAGAAAATTTCGTTTTACCCGTGTTTTCAGATAATGAAAAAATACAACATTATTAGAATAGGAAAGTAAATTTTGCCATAATCTATTAAATTATCAGGTGGAAAATCGGGTAGTCATGAAACTATATGACCCCGGTTCAAATCCACATGTCACCAGATCGATTTTCTTTTTCCCTTTTTTTTCTAATTGCACTCGTGTTTTTTTATCTGAATAACCAGTTCATTTCTTTTTATTATTATGTCGGTAAGATCGAAAAATATTATTGATATTCCATAAGTATGTAATTAGGATGTAAATAAAATTTCCAATAAACACGATATGAACCGAGCTAAGCTTGTTCATCCATAGGTAAGACTAACTCCCGTTTATGACTAAGTAAGTCACAAACGGGAAATTCCCACAAGTATAGACGTTGCCAGTCGCTACAAAATAAAAGGGATTCACCGACTTCGCCACAAAATAAGTAAAGAGAAATTCCGTGATCCTTTCAATCGGTCCGAATGTATAGTTCCGATAAAAATGATATAAAATGGTTCAAATATTTTCAAAATATTGTTATTATTTATTGTTAAATTTTGCCGCCCCCTAAAAAGTGCCGCCCGGGGCGGGACGCCCCCCCCCCCGCCCCCCCTACGCTACGCCACTGGTGGTACGTAATCCCGGTCCTACGCTCACTGCTGCTCTATCCCCTGCTAACTCTATTACCTACCACAATCGAGAGTTTTCGTAGAGGAAATTTTTGTTCGTCTCATCAAAATAAAGCTACTCTCGGAAAATTAGCTTGATAGTAATCAAGTGAAAAAAATGTACTAGGAATCCCGGACTATAATAATTGCGATCGAAAAAACTAAATGTATGCGAACTGACAGCTGTCCGTCAAACTCCAAAATTCTTTCGCGCCATCTATTAGCATGGTCAGGCATAATCTCGCTAAACGGCTGTCGAGTTAATTTTCATAAGCGCCATAGTTAAATGGCGTTCACGTCGATATTGTAAATGTGTGCGTGCGTTCTTGAAGGTTACTTAGCTCTTCTAGTCGTCTTAATTGTTTTTCCTGATGGTTGTATTCGACACCTACCTATGTGATAGCTTGGTAGGTTTACTGTTTTATAAAAATTGTTCAATTACATACTACTCTTCGAGAATGTTTTTTCATTGTTTTAATAGTGACCGTATTTACCGTAGTAAATATGGTATAACTTACGTAATATATTTTATAACAACAACGTTGTGCCTAATACGGTTTTTATAACAGAAAAAAGTCTGTAAACATATGAGGAACATATTTGTTTTAAATTTCTTTCCTTTTTGAACTTTACGTTTTATTTTTTGTTATTTAGAACAATGAAAATATAAAATTTTGTACCGATTTTAATTTTACATAACTGAGGCATGATATGTATATATGTATATCCGTTTTGGAATTATTGCATAAATGTAGTAATATATAGTTAAAATAAATATTTATTAAAATAACAAATCCTATTAACCAATGCAGGCAAGAAAAACGCAAAAAATATCTATTATAAAAAGTTAGTTACTTTTAATTTTTGCAAATTCAAAAGCACTTAAATCTTCAATAAGCTACAAAAGATTTGTAGATATTAATATATCAAAACTAAAATGCGACACTGAATTATGACGAAGCAGATATTTTGCACCTACCTAAGTGATTCAATCAGATATCTTGTGACATTTTATCATAAAAAAATAATGGAAGCCATATTGGCGGGAATTAAGAAAACCGTCGAAAAAGTATTGCCAAAAATGTTTCATTTTCTTCGATACAGCCTGTAATATCCCACTATTGGACATAGGCCTCTTCTCCATGTAGGAGAAGGATCATTTTCTTACCTGAATTAAAATTAACTTTCTAAATAAGTGACTTGATTGAAACATTTAAGAGTTATTTATATGGTGCTCTAACAAAAACGGATATTTTTAATTATCACGACTATATTTCCTTAAAGCCAAGTTACCTTTTACTTTTAATCAAAACGGTAACTCGTTGAGTAATTAAAACGAAGTAGCATATCTCAAACATTTCCCACAGCAGACTATTTTCGGCTTATCTGTGGTAAGCGTCAACGTTTTTGGCCAAAGACAACTTTTTACACTGCGCCCAATATAGCCAACGTCAACTTATGGTAATATTATCTTGATGTGTGTATAATAAAACTCATAAATCATATTTTTTATCTGTCGAATGACAGAACCTAAACTTTTATCGATTAATTTCGAGTTTAATACGTATGGACAGTGACTTTTATGATACTGCTTACTTACAGGTTGAACCCATCACGAAAATAATTGTGTTTGCTCGCAAACGAAAAAAAACTGACTTCAATTACATCGACAAGTAATACAACGTAATAAGACGAAAAAATAGTCAAGTAAATACACGCTATTAAAGATTACTCAAAAAGTTGTAATCAGTTTTCGATCTAATTTAAACAAGACTACAAGACAAGTATTAGCTTTCGATTAAAGTAAGAATCATCAAAATCGGTACACCGAGTAAAAAGTTATGCGGTATAATATAACGTAGGTCGACGAAAAAGTAGTCACGTAAATACGCATTATTAGATATAACTCTTAAAGTACTTGTCAGATCTCAATTAAATTAAAATGGGACCACATGACACGCAACACCTTTCAATTAAAACTCGGTCCACCCAGTCAAAAGTTCTGAGCGAACATACATAAAAAAAACATACCTGTCGAATTGAGAACCTCCTCCTTTTTTTGGAAGTCGGTTAAAAAGGATTAAAGACGGATTCACTTTCTTTTATTCTTTTTTTATTGTACCTACTGTACATGTTGTAGGTATATGTACCTGTAAAAACAAATCATACCTACTGAATTATATGAATTACTGTCAAACTTTTATACCCATAATATTCTTATGATGAGTTGATGAAATAATGAAAAAATATGAGTACTCGTATTTCCTTAGTTTGAAAATTTTAATAGTTAAAATCAATCACATCAATTTATTTAATTTACTTGTTTACAAGAAAATCTCGCGACAAGCTTTTATATCATATAGATTATGTGTAATGACTTTATAAGTAGATAGTAAAAGTTTTAAAGTAAAAATTTATTTTTTTCGTTTTAGTGCATTCAAATAAAAGCTTGTTTTTTAAAAAGGTTTTTTACATTTAATTTATTTTTGACTTTTTAGTCGGTTATCACGTCACTTTATTCGAATTATTCTTAGCAAGCCCTTTCATTTGATACCCATATTGTAGAAGTGCACTAAAAATAACTAGTCCACACTCTTGGATATGCTGCCATATTGGATTTAGAATGACGTCACAAAGTTAAGTACCATGCATTGTCATCCAAATTGAACCTGCATACAAAATTTCAGCTCAATTGGTGCTTCAAAATTGAGTTGCAAGATTTCACCCGAACAAACAAACATACATACATGCATACATACAAACCATGCATTGTCATCCAAATTGAACGTGCATACAAAATTTCAGCTCAATTGGTTGCTTCAAAATTGAGTTGCAAGATTTCACCCAAACAAACATACGTACATACATGCATATATACAAACCATGCATTGTCATCCAAATTGAACCTGTATACAACATTTCAGCTCAATTGGTTGCTTCAAAATTGAGATGCAAGATTTCACCTGAACAAACATACATTAAATTTACATACATACATACATACATTGCAAGTTAAATAAAAGCTTGTAAAATAAATATTTTATTTTTTAAAATAATTATGTAGGAATAGTTTCTTAGCATTAATTTCCCACTAATTTAATTATAATCTATTATAACTACCCACTATTTTAAATGTAGATACACGTGGTCTTAAAAATACATTAAAAATGTCATTAAATAGCTAAACTAAAAACGCGTGAATCCTAACGTGGTTCAGACGAACTAAAAAAACGAGTCTGGAACGCGTTCTGTTCGACAAACAGCATTTTCTAGTAATAGCTAAGAAACCTAGGCAGGTAAATCGATTTCCACGAACGTTACGTACCGAAATCCATACGGAATAGCACCAAACCGTTCTAAGAAACGGGACAAAAAGCGACCGACGCGCTTATCAATATTCCACACGGGTCGACTATAATAATACAATTAATTCCGTTGTCACATCTGATAACGAAGCCGCAAACTTAACAACTGCGTCGACAACATCTTTATATCCTATGAGATAAGAATTAGATTCATTTGATGCGGTGTTTCCAATAAATTTGTAAGACTATATAAGAAAATCAGAAGTGGGGGTCAAGTCGACTTGGGAGGTGATCCCTGAGGAAAATCGCATCTGCGCAGATCACACGATATCCTTGTCAAGTTCACGTCAAGAGAAAAAGTATGATGGATGCGGGAGATGGTTCTGATATATCAAATTTAATATTTTCTGCTAACTCTTATGTGGTTAATACATGTACGAATTTCTTATTCGATTGGATAAAGATAATCTTTCGCGGCGTAGTAAACTTTGTATAGATTTTTATTTAAGTTATTATTAGATTTAGATTTTTATTTAATATTAATGATATATTTTTTGTGTTCGTTATTATTACAACAAGACTTTTAGAAGAGAAAATTGTAAAAATCAATATATTCATGACAAATATGGCGGTACTTAGTTCGCCGGGTCAGCTGGTATTGAACGAAAAACATTTTATACAGAATGCTATGAAGCCAGAATGCTTTCAATGAGACTGAGATTGGGTACTCAATAATTAATTATATTGTAACAAAATAAAGCTATAAATAAATTAAGTAACAAAGTTCATTTAGTTAAAATTATAACTACTGAAAACAAAAGCGTTTTTTATCACTCCGTTACGAAATGATGTAGCACTTAAAAATAACCTTAAATTTATAGGTAATAAAGATTACAGTCAAATGAAAAATTAGTCAAATTTTTATATGCAATTTCGTCATATCTTGAGATATACGTTGCGAGCGTGATTGTTAACTAGACAATTAGGAGTTATTATCAAATAATACGACAGTACCCACGCTCTTGTATAATAGCATCGTTAACACCGCTACGTCTAGTCAAGTGTAAATTAATTTTAGCAATATTAGTAGATAATTACAGCTAGTTATGATTAGTGTTGCCTGAGGAAATCTATGCTAATGTTATGGTGTAAACTAAGACGTCAGATTCGCTGGTTGCGAAGACGCAGATGGAAGCGATAGTTTTGCGATTTTACAGCGATAATCGCAGAGCTGTCATTACGAAAACGATAGTGCTTGTCATGTGTCATGATATTTTTTTTAAATCTAGTTTTCACATGCAAGTGTCGTCGTTTTGAATCTACGTCAGTTAATCATTACATTAAGACCTCAAAATTCATTTGAGATTGTAATCTCGACCTTACCAATTTTTCTTCGTATTTTCTCTATTCTAGGTAACATTAGCGAAATCATTTGTGCTATTCTGACACTATTGAAAGTCTTTAATATAAATGAATGAATGAGTAAATGCCTCAAGACGGTCAGGGTAGACACATACACAGACATACAAATAACTGTCACAATTACACAGTAGCATGGTGTTAGCACCCACATAAAGAGTAATAGCTTGTAATGGATAAACTTTGACGCTTGTAAGCTGATTTTAATTATGTATTCATAATTAGTACCTACATAAATTATGTAGAATATCAAGATGTACAATACGCAGAAATTACGAAAGATATTAAGATATAGATATAACTCTATCCTCAAATGATAATGCGAGAGGGAAATCTAGTAAAGAGCATTTGATAAAGCGACTCGCTGAAGACTACTTCTTTGATTTTTTGTGGTCTAATCTGTAGGGTACATTATGTATAGACTTCAAATATCATCGACCAGTAATACAACGTAGGTAGTTGAGAATTAATCAATTAAATATTCAATCTTAGGGATAACTCAAAATGTACTGGTCCGATCTCGATCAAATTCAAATGGAATCACATTACAAGCTCTAGCTTTTGATTAAAAAAAGAATCATCAAAACCGGTACTCCCAGTGAAAATTAATATGGTAACAGACATAAAAATACATTCGCATTGAGAACCTCCTCCATTTTTGTAGTTAAAATCTAATTTGTGTTAGTAAAAATTTATGTGTGTAATTTAGGTTTAAACGCTGTCTAGACAGTTTGAATTATGATTCTTAATTATTTGTAATTCAAATTACTTATACCACACAATATATTAAACAAGTCTAGTTAGAGACTATTTTATTTAAAAAAATCTATAATATACTAGCTGACCTGGCGAACTTCGTATCGCCTTATATATTTTTTGTATATATTAATTATATATATCGAAATTAAATATAGCCTATCTTTCAAGTTGGATCGAACTGCACATGGTGTGCGAATTTTATTATAATCGGTTAAGTGGTTTAGGAGTCCATTGAGGACAAACATTGTGACACGAGATTTATATATATTAAGATATGTATAATGTATATCGTATTATGTAATTATACAAACATTATATGTATTTTTTTCATTTTTACTTTAAAACATTTCCAGGAAGTATTTATGTACTTAGAAATACTAGGAACAAAATATAAAAAGCTATTTATTTTCACGGAATTAACAATAAGCTAACGTCACGTACGTCGCTACCGTTGGCAATCGAAATAAAATACGAAATTTGAAATTTTAAAGTTGCGCACGCGCCGTGAGTCACACACGCAATAGGGTCACGACTGCTCGGGCCTACTATACCGATATATCCATACTTCATACTGCCTTACCGAGTTTTGATTACGATGTATTTACTTTACTAAAAGACATTTGATACTTTAGCAAAATAATATAAATAATTATATATTTTTTTTCGTTTAAAACATTTTAAATAAATATTCGTAAAATACAGCGCAAATTCTATCAACTGTTGGTGAGTAATTCAAATAAAAAATATTTAAATTATATTTATGATGGTGGCCATTGTATGCCGAATTTGTGTCAGAGTACTCATGCTTAGTGATAAATTGATTTTAATACCACCAAAATTGTTGGACGCTACGACTATATTTAAATAAAATAAACATTATTTAACTAAATAAGGGCAACATCGTACGTGACGCCTATATAAAACAAATAGTAAATGTCTACTAGGCAATATGATGGATTTTATAACTTACTAGATTACCCGCGTTGTTTGACCCGCTTTGTGGTTAATGACTGCTAATCCTCTTAGTCATATCATGGTGTTTCGTAGCCAAAATTATAATTGTTATAATAGCTATACTTATCTTTTATTTCTGCGTAGTGACTGATCAATTCAATCGTAACACTTTCCTTCTCTTCGTATATTATAATTATTGAACATATTGTGTATTAAATAACCGACTTATTTTTAAAAATGTTGTCTTTCTAATGTATTCTTGTTAAAGTGAAATGTAAATTCTTATGATAATAAGGCATTTTTGACTTGAAATAAAAATATATAATAAATAAATATTTTTAACATTCACACACGGTCGTCTATTCCTAAGGTAAGCAATTTAATGCTTATGTTAAAGATAGCAGCCGACTGATATAGCTACATATACTTTTTTCGATAAATACATATTATAATTAATACAAACGTTACCAATTACACATATTACAGTCAGACTCGGGGATTCGAACCCACAATCCTCGGAGCAGAAAGTACTGCACACTACGCCAACGAGTTAACTTATAAATAATTGTCAAATATCAAAACGATGTATTTGTAGTACGTATTCGCCTACGCTGCGCCGCTACGGAGGTTCGAGCGTCGAATACATTATTTTGTTGTAAGTAGGCGAATCGATAGATATGACCGACGACAAATTGTTACTGCAAATTAATCGATGCTCTAGTAATCGATTGATTGGAAGATAATCGATTTATAGCGTTATAAAAGTGATCGAGTTTATATCGACATAATTCAATTAAGGAGACTCTTAATATCTGGTTTTCTGGTTCGATCAAGTTGTATACTTATTACTTAATACTAGTTGTTTCTTGCGGGCTTGTCTGCACAACTTCTCATTCCGGGAGAACTTTATCTATCTCTGGTTTTCCTACTAGCGATGGGTTTTTGATACAATTTATATGGAGATTACGTCAAAATTCTACCGCTAGTATTGGGGTCATCCATTAATTACGTCACACAAAGTTTACGATTCTTTGACCCCTAGTAAGGGGTCATCCATAAATGACGTCACAGCTTCAAGATTTTTTTACCCCTGCCCCGTTCTTGTCATAGATGATCACATTTATGAGTCCCCGCTTACCTAGTGTGACGTCACATATTTAGCATCTCTACACCTATAAATTCCTATTTATTAAATTAAAACATCAATTTCGACATTATTTTTATTTCTATTTTACCTAACAATTAGACATATTACATTATTAAATGTGATATCACAAAATTTATGACCCCTCCTCACCCCTTGCCATACAATATCACTCTTTGTCGACCCCCCGCCCCATCCCCCTTAACGTTCGACGTAACTTATGGATGTTCCTCTAAGCTAATTCCGAGATAGATAATAAAGAATATTAAAACTGGCTGGTCTGGGAAAATTACTTAACCAATCGGTTGGTTAAGTAAATTTTGTGTTAAAGAGTAGTAAAGTAAACATGTATACAAACTTTCTCACTTATAATATTAGTTAGTATCTACGATTAATAGTATTTTGCTAATTACGTGGGAAAGTTTCGAGTGAAAGGTCATTTATAAAATGGTATATAAATCTCAACAGTGACTTAGGTATTTATTACCTAAAAATTAATTTGTTAAAACAATAAAGCAGTCACAGATTACTTTAAATCATATTTGTTAGCAATTAAAACGTATAATTAAACTTTATATTGCAGTAAGTTTAAACGATAATTATTTCCAATGTACGAGTAGGTCGAGACTATTAAATCCAACTATTTTATAACTCCGTAATGTCATTTTGTTGTGCGAATATCATAAAACATCTTTGGAGGACAATTCATTCAGTCAAGCGTAAATCTTGGAACTAGTCTTATAATGACTTTACGATTCGTTTAGATTTTGCTTAGGCCAAGCGCTTATTTGAATACTTACTTCAACTTGTTTGACGGCGCGTTAGCGCAACGGTCACAGCACTGGCTTATATCTGTTGCGTTGCAGTCGCGAATTCAATCCTATATAGGTCGGGGAAAAAGTCCTTTCGTATTTTCTAATAAAAAATTGCAACAAAATCTTTTTGGTTGTGTTGTTTGTAACTGGCTGGTTTTGATACCATGAAAAGGTGACATTTAAAAATGAAATTTAAGAGTAAAAAACAGATTCCCGCCAATTTTCATTTGTTTTTCTGTTGGCGGACAGAAAAACATTGTGAGAAAATTGGTGAGTCCAACGAACTCCGAGAAATTCAGTATATTTTAAAGGAAATAATGCGACTCAAACCGCGAAAATAATTTGTGACTCTTATGAAGCTTATGCAGTGTCAGCATGTGTGCAGCAGTAAGATTAGCACAAAATTGGTTTAACGTTTTCAATCAGGAAATTTTGATGTCGAAGATGCATTTCGCTCTGGTCGTCCAGTTACGGGTTACATAAACGTGATGAGATTTTTGAAAAAGTGGAGTTACATCGACGTTTGAGTAGTTTTCATATAGCTGAAGATCTGATAATTGATCATAAAACAGTTTCGACGTATTTAAAAACGCTGGCTATACAAAAAAACGTCTATATATGGATGCCATATGAACTCACTGAAAGAAACCTAATATACCGTAACCGAGTACCGTGTACTCATTTACGGTTATTTCTTAAGACGTAATGATATGGAACCATTTTTAAAGAGATTGATCATTGGTGACGATAACAATGTACGAAAGAGATCGTAGAGAAGAGAAGTAGGTATACTAAAATTATTCTCACTTTAGTGTATGTGTCACAGCAGAAATGTTAACAATAATCACATTATTTAAACCAGATTAACCTATTCTTGAGAGATTTACTCTCAAACGTTCGGGAATTATCTACGAATTGCACATTTAAGTAGGTATACAAATACATATTTTGTAAGAAAAAAACCATTTAGATTACGTAACATTTTAAGACTTGTTGCTAAGTTATACCTATAATAATAGGTTTTAGCGATAATGTTTTTGCTATATTGACACTTTTCTAGCATTTTTTTTGCATTGTTGTTATATGTTCAGAAATATAAAAATACTAGCTGACCCGGCGAACTTCGTACCGCCTAACAGTTGATTCTTTAATTGGTTTATTTTTTTACTAACATTTAAACTTTATCGTATGGTATTAAAGTTCAAGTTGACTTTTAAGTATTATTACGAATCTTTTGTATGGGAATATAGGAAAGTGTTGTTTTTAGACTTTTCAGGCAATTTTTTAAATTTTTCTCTCCGTAACAACCATCCTCGTACTTCAAGGAATATTATAAAAAAAGAATTAGCGAAATCGGTTCAGCTGCTCTTGAGATTTGCGCTTAGCAACACATTTAGCCATTCATTTTTATATGTATACTAGCTGACCTGGCGAACTTCGTACCGCCTTTTTTTTTCTTAAATATAATAATTACATATACCAAAATAAAATATAGCCTATCTTTCAAGTAGGATCAAACTGCACACGGTGTGCAAATTTGATTAAAATCGGTTAAGTGGTTTAGGAGTCCATTGAGGACAAACATTGTGACACGAGATTTATATAGGTATACTAGCTGACCTGGCGAACTTCGTACCGCCTTATATATTTTTTGTATATATTAATTATATATATCGAAATAAAATATAGCCTATCTCTCAAGTTGGATCGAACTGCACATGGTGTGCGAATTTTATTATAATCGGTTAAGTGGTTTAGGAGCCCATTGAGGACAAACATTGTGACACGAGATTTATAATTATATATAGGTATATTAAGATAAGAGATCTTGATTAGAAGTATATTTATAGGAAAACAAATATAAGTTTATTCGTACTGACTCTAAGTGATTCTGGCTCTCATTGTTATCGAAACAAAAGCAATGATAGTAACTGTCTCACATTAGCACACATTACATTACATACATACATTACACATTTTTATGAAATGCTTTCTATGGAATTGCCAGTCTTCCTTCGGTTTTCTAATGAATAAATAGTCTTAACATTATAGATAAATAAGCACAAAAAAAAACTTTTCTTAAACTATTAAACCTCTTTGCTGGTTACATTAACAAGTTGTATAGAAGATACCTATAACTTATATGCAGAGAGCTCTGAAGTCGCGTCAGTTTAGTATGCAGAGCGACATCGATATCAATGGCTTGTCGATGACAATACCACACAGATTACCTTTGCTATACTAATCGTTATCATTTAGTCCTTAACCAACTATAAATAGATGGATATGAATAATACCAAACTTTGTATGGGTAAAAATATGTACCTACGCGCATAATTTACAAACGAAAGCACTAAATTGGACATTTTTTGTTTGTGTTCGTTACTGTCAGGCCAACGTTTGTATACAAGAAATTTAAAAAAAAAGTTAGTAAATAGATACGTTCACGAAAAAAAGTGTGAGTATACTTATATACGCACGTAAGAAGTTATACTATATTGGCTAGCTAACTTAACTTCTTTCCTTCTTCTTCGTTGACTAGCGAACTTCAGGGTGCCGGTTTTTTTCGAGACGGTGTGCGCGTGCATCGTAAAAATTTACTCTCATAATATAACTTCAAAAAAATTGGTGCTACGAAGTTCGGCCCATCAGCTAGTTTAAAATTATAACGTTATGTTTGATTTGAAAAACAAGGTATTTAGCATATTTCTTGTTGATCATTTTATTTTGCGTAATTCACATCACGTCTGACAGTTTGAGACATCCTCCTAAATATATGGTGTAGTAGCAATTAAAATTACACATATATTTAAATCGTATTTTGAATAGAGGTAAAGATTTCTTAATGTACCTACGTCGTGTACAGGACGTCGTAGAAATAGTTTAGTTTTATCATATATATTTTAAGCCATTCAATTGTCAATTTTAAATAAAAGACAATTGCTGATTTTAAATCACCATTTGATATGCTAAGGTCCGGCAAATAGATTCAGGAGTTGCACATTTAGTTATTTGAATATAAACAAAACATTGCAATTATGTATATCGACACAGTGAATTGCAAGTAAGGAATAAAAAGTGTTTATTTTAAATGAAAAATTGCATAGAAGTTAATGCCCTAGCTCACGTACGAACATGAGTCAAGAAATAAAATCAGTAATAAAGAGTCGGGCTATAGACGCACAATCGGAAACTTATCGATTCATCGGCCGTACAACGACGCGTGCCAAACCGATGCTATTCGCAAAGGCATACGATTAATTTATTTATTGAAATCATTACTAATATCTGCCAAGACAATGGCCCCAAATGAAAATGCGTATTCTGTTATGGCATGTCGGAATGCTAAACGAAGCGGCGTGATTTCAATACGCCATTTTGCATTCGATTTTGAGGTTATTAGATGCAATCGGAATGCGTGCGGCCATGTTTGAATTCGATCGGCTTTATTCGGACATCTTCGACTCCTGTCAGTTACTACTTTTGGTGACAATTGACGTATGTTACTGTCATACTTTTCTAAGAAAATTGTCGTTTCGTTATTCATCAGGAAAATGGTTTGATGATATGATGATCGCCAATGCTTCGATGATTACCCGCTACTTTGCATAATGAGTTGGCAATGCAAATTTTTAATGACTACCAGATTTGAATATAGCCGACTATTCATAGGGTAAACTGGTTAAATACGCCCTACATACTTTTTATTTTGTTAAATTAAATACATTTAAAATAATCAGCCTTTTATGATTTGGTCATTTAGCTAGTAATTTAAGTTATTTTTTTTGTCTTACAGTGTTTTTAAAAAGTATAGTAAAGGGCGTTTTCCCAAGAAGCCTGTAAAAAATTGCCCCATATTAAAAATATCGAAAATAATAATAATCATCAATAACAGGACGATCTCTAATAATAATAATAAAGAAAAATTAACATAATCTTGCAAAAAAAACATCACTTGTTTTGCTGTTTCACATAGCTTCTTCTGCTGAAGATTCATGAAAAAATTGCACTTTTTTAATTTTCCCTGACTTTTGTGATCTATTTTTCTTTTCTTTTTATTTAGAAGAATTCTTTCCCGCTTATTCTTGAGATTCAGAAAAATGTAAATCTCAGCTCTTTTTCTTTCGAATAGTTCTTCTTACAAGTTTTTCATGATACTCCTATCCATTTTTTTGGCCATTAATTTGGCCTATGTAAATACTGTCTTATTTTGTTTCTGCCTGTAGGGTGATATTGATGTCTTCTACGGTTCGATTAAGAATACCATTCTACCTTCCCCCAATACACCCTTTGACATCGCCTCATATGCTTTGGACGTATTTCTTTCATAGTGCCTACCAAAAATTAACCTGTAAATAACAATTTGAAGGGTGCAAAAGTTGAGGCATATATTTCACTGATAAAAATGGGGCTTATTTCCTAAAACGGGAGCAAATACGCCCCAATACTGTCTTAGTGTCTACCTACGACAAGTTCAATGTTGCACAATATTCTGTTAATATTATAAAGGTTATGTGCCTACGAAAACATTAAATTCATAGCACTTCTTTAAAATATTATTGAAACTAGTGGTCGCCCAGAGGTCGAAATTCGACCATAATTAAAAATTTAAATTCAAGAAAACCAAATAATTATGAAAATAAAGAACCTTTTTTTTTAAATTTCAACTTGTTGTGTGTAATGCTTTTTTATTAATTTAATGTATATTTCGTGTATAATTTTAAGAAAATATTAGCATTCCGCACTCCTTCTCTATATAAACTATAAGTGTGCGAAATTTCATACTCCTACGTACGCACAATTTCCGTAAAAAGGGGTACAAAGTTTTTGCTTCACGCATGAATATAATTATAGATATATTAAAATAGATAATAATACTCACCCATAAACAGAAAAGTTATTTATTCACTAAGATTTTACCTTTCTATAATTATAATGAATCATTTTCTTTAAACCATCAACTTGAATGAACCTTATACTGAAAGGTAGCTTTTTAGTTGCTATAAACCTTGTTAAATCAAACTCTTTACAATATTATAGACCGAACTATGGACCGAAGCGTGGTCAATAAAATAGTAATTATTACTGGTATCAGTCTATCTATGCTGACTGAGGTTACTGACCTGCCTGTAGGTAAGTATAGCAATCATAGAGATGGCTGCCTACTACAGTCAGGTTACTAATGTAAAATATTAACGGTTTTAGCTTACTACATGTAATTAACATGAGAGGGAAAGATAAAAAAAAAAATTTGCATCAAGCTTATGGTGGCAGAGGTTGTTTTTTATAAATTCACAATATTAAAATCAGCCTATAAAAATTGTTTCATCTAATTAACAGATGAGGGAATATTTTGCTATATCCCGGATCTTAGACCTAGACGTTTGGCACGACGGCCTTATTAGCAAGCTTGTTCATTCGGCCTACCCACTTCGATTTGTGTTTGGATATCTGACTTCCTGAGGGATCGATCGATCCGCGTAGACATAGACGGCTGCAAGTCTGATCAATTGGCCATCAATGCCGGAGTCCGTCAGGGGTCCGTACTCTCGGCAACGCTATTCTTGCTGCACATCAACGACCTGCTCAAACCCGGGATCTTTGGGTATGCAGATGACAGCACTGTTGTTGAGCGTTACGTATCCGACGCACGAGCGAGTGGGTCTGAGACCCAGTCGCTGAGGGAAGCCATGATCCAGCGTCTGAACTTGTCCCTTAAAGCTGTCTCTGACTGGGGTGACGCTAACCTGGTCAAGTTCAACGCGTCTAAGACCCAGGCGTGTCTCTTCTCGGCAAAGCGGAGTCCTTTCCACCTGACTCCCTCTTTCCGAGGTGTGCCCGTGCCTATAGCCGGCCATCTGGAGCTTCTTGGCATTATTTTAACATCTACCCTCAATTTTGGCTCATATATAGAAGCAAAGGCCCAAACAGCTGCCAAAAAACTAGGCGTCCTCTCGAAGGTGAGACAGTACTTCACTCCGGAACAGCTTTTAAATCTATACCAAGCTCAAATTCCCCTGCCCCTTCCATCTCCGTACGACTAGAAAGTCGGCGTTACGCCACCCTTATACGGTCGACATTCCCAACATACGCACTAAGCGATTCGCTAGTACTTTCTTGATGCGTACGGCCAAGGAGTGGAACTCTCTGCCGGCATCTGTGTTTCCGGAAAGTTACAATCTGGGTATCTTCAAGACGCGAGTGAATAGGCTACTTCTAGGCAAGCGTGCTCCATCCTAGACTGCATTCTCACTTAAGATCAGGTGGAATAGTGGTCAAACGCAAGCCTATCTAATTATAAAAAATAAAAAAAAACCAAAAAGAATGTTAAGGTAGCAAAATATCAGGTAATAAATAAAAATTTACATCTTAACATTAGGTACATTACAAACTTAAGTAATGTACCCAGTGTTATAGGTAACCTTAACTTAGTCAAAATATTAAGTTAATCAAAATTTCATAAGTGTAAGGTAGAGTATGAGCAGTTTGTTACAATTGGACATATTGCAATTTAATCTAGTAGACAGATTTAAACTGAAAATACTTTTGATTTTATTATATTCCAGTCAGTAATAATTGTAACATATTGGTATCACTTTATTTAAAATATCGTAGCCCATATGTTTTAAATCCTTAACTTAGTTATTCTTAACTGTTCATTGATAAATTATAGCCTATACCTAAGCCATCTCGATGTATAGGTATACTAAAAGCTGAGCAGTCATCTTGGTTATCTTATAACCGAGTACTTATAACATTTTAAAGCAGATATGATCGCGGGCGATATCTAGTTATCTATAAATGCTAAACTGAATTTTTATCCTATGAATAATATCACGTCTGTCCTATTTTGTTAATTGAATTAAGTATCGTGTGTATTTAGCCTTATACAACGTTAAACTTGTCAAATTGTAACAACTTTATTTGTCGATCAGTACAAAAACTTGTCTTATCCGACTCGAATATAAGTTACAGGTACCTAAATAGTAAGATTTCTCTATTTGGTATAGCAATGCATACCTCTGAATATTAAATAAGAATTAGTAATTTAGTTTTCAAGTTACTTGAGTGTTTTTCCGTCAAAACTGTTTATGGTGATTTTTACCTTGAATTGTAATTAGTTAACTTTATTTCTTTATTATATAAACGTATTATATTTGATATATAAGTAAAGGTATTTGTAGTGGTAACATTTGTTATTTTTAATATAATACACGCACGCACGCACACACATACACACACACACACACACACACACACACACACACACACACACACACACACACACACACACACACACACACACACATATGCTAAATAAATTAATATTTAGTTCATTACCAATGTTAGATATCGAAACAGAGTATTTCTTGCGCTAGAAATTTAATTTATTTTAAACCTATAAAATCTCAATCTATGACTTTCAGTTGTAGAATCAAAATTCGTAATAATAGCCATCCTAAAGCGATACTGTGCGATGTATAACGATTATAATACAAATATGATTAATATACAACATACTTAATGTATACCATATTGTAATTTTCATGCCACACTGCATACAAATGTTTGCTATTAATAAGCAAGAGGAAAATCCTGGAGGTATCTCCTTGAGCGTATGACCAGGTTGTTTCACAGGTACTTTGTCCATTTGTGAACAGAATTGTATGAAGTCTAGATATTTATGTTTATAATTGAGCTTCAAAGATGTTTTATGATTGAAATTGTCTAGATTAGAAAATTAATTATTGTTTTTTGCTAAAATTTACAAAGGCTCATAAAACAATAATAGATGTTTATTTATTTTTTATCTCTCGTGAATAGCTGTTACTAAACGGAGCGCTAAATCTAACAACAAATAATGAAAGTTAGTTAGAAATATCTACCCAAAGTAAATAGGTATTTTTTTCAAAGACACCACAAGCTTACATGGTTACATGTTTGATATCACACCTACACCTATTAAGCAAATCCTTTTGATTCACGATCACGATCACGATATATACACGTTACTTAATTTTTTTTTTGTAGTTGTTCTTAACATGCAAAATCAATTAGTTCTGTTACTTATATTTACATGTTGCAGGCAACTACTACAGTTAAATTATTATTTTAGGCTCCATAACAATAAGAACAGGTGCAGGAAAATGTCAGCGCTGGAACAATTAAACTCATATGTATAGCTGACGTTTGAATTAATTTAATAAAAATTTCAAATACAATTACTATTGAATCGTAACGCACGAAAGGCCAACAGCCTAAGTCACGCTGTCACAGTTCTACTCGTACACATTGTAATAGCAATAGTGACTGACTACACAAGAGTCAGATTTGGCAAATTGATCTTTGAACATTAACTTATTAACGTCGGCCTTTTATAGGTACCTATATCAAAAGTGGCAACTATCTATGGACGAAGGCAATTTATAACGATATAACAACGAACACAAGAGTATTATCGAATTTGGTACAGTCGTTTGAAAGTTATGCGCGTCCCCGTCCATACATTTATGGTCCGGCCGCTGAAAGAATGCGTTTCTGACAGATCGTGATTGATTGGGCGATGTAACTTTGAACTGGCGTACAATTTACGGCAAAATTTTAAATATCTTTTTTTTACCTTATTAACGAGTGATAACAATAAAATTTGAATAATTTTGCCAACTTACAATAAATGTATTATTTTGGCCTAAACTTATTACAATTACTTAAATAAAAAATATAAAAACAATAGCTTTTAAAAGTCTAACCACTTCAAACGACGCTGCTTCAAGGTTATGTCAACTGTTTGTTTTTGTATTGTAGTGATGTGACAAAATAACGAGGCAATTGTTATCGAATATTTTTGTAATCTTAATAAAATCTGTCGGTATAATATAAAATAAAACGTTATAATTTTATAATATACTAGCCGACCCGTGCCCACTTCGTAGGGCGTTATAATCCATTTCACATAAGAAGGGTACGGTGAAATTTGATATGTTCCAATACACTCTCACTATTTTCAGCAAATCAGATAAATATACCTAAATGTTTTAAAATCACCAATTAATTTCTAAGGCAAATAATAATGCTTGATTAGATTGAATTGTTGACACGGCACGTCAGAGGGCGCAGGTACAAATCCTGCTGATTTAAAATCTTTATATATTTTTATCTTTTTCCTTTTATCTTGTCACTCCTGAATAGTGTAGCTTTCTGTTAGCGAAAGAATTTTCATGATCGGATCAGTATTTGCGAAGATTACCCCGTATATACAAACAAAGTTATAAACTTTACCTCTTTATAATATTAGTATAGATAATGTACTTAGTATTTAATAAAGTTAACAACATAATAAAGGTACGCCGAAACAAAACTTAAGAAAAATATTGTCACAATATCAGTCAGATGAATTAAAAAAAAAACATTGAAAATAAAATTACTTACTTTACTACTATATATTTCTAGTAAAAAATGATATATATGACTTAAGTCTTCATTGTTTAAGGCTTAAAACAATGTATTTCATAAGTCATACATAACATACATTTTCCAATAAATAAAGCATTTTTATTTTTTTCTTTTCGTTACCTTCAGAAATTACGATTCAATTCAATTAATTGATTCATTAAAAATTATCTATATTGTGAATATTTATTGAATATATTACTGAAAAAGCTCGAACTACGGTAAATCCTAAGATTTAAGAGTAAGTCTTAGGATTTACCGACATGAGTTGGTAAATGTAAGGATTTATGAAAATGGGACATTTTTTTGGGCTTTTACTATTATAATTTACTATTATAATTATAAATAAAACCTAGCATGTACTACATGCTAGGTTTTACCACTGACAGCTAGTAAAAGTTGGTCTTGAGAATAAAACAAAGATTAATTCTTATTCATATATTTCAGTCAAAAACTTTAATTTGTAAGTCTTTAGATTAAGACCCGTAGACCGTTATCGGCATAATTTCGTTACAAAAAAAAACCCTAACCTATCTAACTTCAAAATTAGACTAACGCGGGTCTTAATCTAAAGACTTATATACACGGTAAATGTTGAAAAAGACACGTTATAAACTTATAAACTTATAACGTGTCTTTTTCAATATTTACCGTGCCTTTAATGTAAATCCTATGACTTACCAAGTGAATAGTGGTAAAAGTTCGAATAGCAAAATTGTTCGGGCTTTTACCATTAAGAGTTGTTAAATCTTAGGTTTTACTCTTAAATCTTAGGATTTGCCGTAATTCGTGCATTTACAGTAACAAATATATTGAACTGTAAATCCTATAAAAATAACAACATTTAAATTAAATTGAATAAATATGCATAATGAATGCAATAAACAACGTAACTATATATTATTAATGTTATTTATTGTACATCACTAGTCATGACGAATTGGCAGGTGTCAGAAGCGCATTCTCTGAGCGGCCGGAGTATAATACGTCAATGTATGTGCGTATTAATTTTTTTACTTATAGAGATAGTACCTATCTATCAAATTAATCAATATCTCATCTAATTCTTAATAGAAATGGCTGCAGAAGAACTAATAACTCTAAAGTTAGTTAGATTTAAAATAATTTGAAAATTCAAGTTAAAACATTGAAGCAGCGTGTAGGGAAAGAGGCCTATGCCCAACAGTGGGATATTACAGGCTGAAGCTGTAGTTAAAAACAGTTAAACCTACTCGAGTTTGTCGATTTTTTTCTAATATTTAGGAAACCTGAAAGATTATCTTAGTATATACAAACACAAATAATTTCCAAATAAAGTTAGAGAAACAGCTGACAGACGAATCGCAAAAAAGGCAACAAACACGCTTATTGCTAGCAACCGCATGTCACACATAGGTAGGTACTTCTGACATTGTTTTAGTATAATGTTAATACTATTGATATGTAATTGCCTGAACAAAGCGAACCAAATTGATTCATGCATTCTTTAATGGACGTAGGGCATCGGATGTCGCGAACGTGAACGAAATAATAATATAGTCTATATTTTTTTGTTACAGTTTTAATTTTGTATCGCATTTTGATTGCAATTTTTTATCTGTTATGGTGTTGTCAATTGTTTTATTATATTGTTTTCGGTTGTGTTCATTTTAAAACAATCTATAATGTATTTTATTGACACCCATACATAATCATTGTATCAATTAAATCAAAATTAATATTTACTTAATTCAAGGATGCTTTCGCTCTGGTGTAGTGGTGCGTATAGTCGCCTAAACACCGACGGTTTGCGGGTTCGATTCCCACTCTGGTTGGATATATATATTTGTACAAATATTTATTTCCGGTTTGGATGTCTGTCCGTGTGGGTCTCCCCACCGTGCCTCGGAGAGGATGTTAAGCCATCGGTCCCGTTGTTATCATAGATACCTGATAGTGATCGCTACTCATAGTAGCGAACATATTCGCCAACCCGCAGTGGAGCAGCGTGGTGGATTTAGGTCCAATCCTTCTCCTACATGGAGAAAAAGGCTTATGCCCAGCAGTGGGATGTTCAGGCTGAATCAAGTAGGCTTCAATAGCATAAATATCAACTTTCGATTAAGTTGGTGAATGCTTGACATGGAATATTTAATGGAATTATGAGAACACAACACAAGATATTATGAGACATGTGCTTTCACCAACGAACATCCACTATGGTCTAGTGCTTGTTAGAGTTTAGGATACAAAATATTCAGTCAGTCAGTCAGTTCAGCCTATTGCAGTCCACTGCTGGACATAGGCGTGCCCAAGTTCAAGCCCGACATCCCGGTTTTCCACACTCCTCATCTTGCTAATTCTGTGAGCTATGTCGGCTACTTTCATTCTCTAAACTTGTGGACCAATCCCTTCGTCAGTGTCCACGTCTGGGCTCCGTATGTTAACACAGGCACGACGCATTGCTCGAAGACTTTTGTCTTCAAATGCGGTGTCTTCACTCTCGACTCGACGAAGCCTACCAAACGCCGCTCAGCCCAACCGAATTCTCCTATCGGCCTCCTTCTCGAAGTGGTTGCGGCCTAGTTGGATAGTATTGGCCTAAGTAAACGTAATCATGAAAAAATCGAAAATATTACCTACGTGTTTAAAAAAGTACCCCTCAATAGAGAAAGACATGATTGTTCAATACTGAAATATTAAAGGCTATAATATTTATAATAATATATTAAGATTAAATTTTAAAATAATAATTTTTAGGACTGAAAAAAAAGTAAACACATTCTCAGTTATATCTCGTATATATAAACATGCAAGATCAGACTCTGATAGGTACGCTATACGTTAATAAAGTATACGTTTGTATATTCATATTGTGCAGTGGACAGGTAAACTGACAATTACAGCCTCTGTGCCGGACGCCGCCTCTCGGTTGCTTTGTGATCGCCGCGCGCCGTCCGGCCAATGGCGACGCCGCTGGCCAACCAATGGCCGATCTGCGCCCGCGCAAGAATTAACCGCTTAAACTGTATCGATAGAGTAATGGGCATGACGATAGTATCAAAAAATCGCCAATTTAATAATTTTAGGGGAACACTCATATTAAAAAAATTCAAAATACTGGTTTAGTTTTATGTAAAATAATAAGATTATTGTGATTTTCAATAAAATAAAACATTAAAATACTGCAATCGGCCATTTTGATTGAAACACAAATTACATCGCATGACGTCACGCTATAATACGCGTTCCACATAACGCCCACAACGCTATCGACCACGACCGCTGAAAAACGCTCAGTAGTCTAGTCGACAAGTTGAAAATGGTTGAAAAATAGCCTGTAATTTATAGGCGTGAACGTTCAAAAAGATAATAAACGATTGGACGGTGTATAGACCACTGAGCGGTTTTCAGCGGTCGTGGTCGATGGCGTTGTGGGCACTTGTGGGTCGTAGGTAGAACGAACTAGTGTACCGTGACGTCAGAGCCAACGCCATGACAGCTGCAGCCGTTTTGTATCACTCGTTGAAAACATATTAGAAAAATAGTTTTAAACTTCCTTAAACTTAAGTTTATTACCGAAATATAGGTATTTTCGTAAATAGTAAATGTGTACCCACATTACGGAAGAGGTTTTAAAAATCTTTCGTCATGCCCATTACGCTATTAGATTCCGAAATTTGAATTTTTGATACTTTCACCGCAATGTTATGATATCATTAGTAATGATTCAGTAGCGTTGATTTATCCTATTGACTAACCTATTGTCCAGTTGTATTTTTAATATTACCTAGAATTGTTTGAGAGATGAATTTTCAAAAAAGAATATAATAGAAAAAATATAATAAAAACTATAATTAATAAAGTTATGTTCAAATTCAAGTATAACTACCTATATTTTTTGTTACGTTAGTTTATGTATGTAATTATGTTTATTTATGTAATTTAAAAACTGAAATATACGAGTAGGTACTTACTAAATAAACGTAGGTACTAAAATATACGCCAAAGAATACGGAATTTTTAATTTCGTGTATCCAATAAAAGTGTCGATAGCATCGCGTTTTGTCTCTGCATGTCGTTCGTATATCGGCATCGACTGTCCGGTTTCCGACTCTAATTGTGTCCTTTATCGATATATCGATGAAAAGGGCACCCGAAATGCAAATGAGAATTTATCTTTTTATAAAATCCCTCCATTGCCTTACTGCAATATTTTTGCTTTTTGTTTGTTTGATTCAGCCTGTAACACCCCACTGCTGGGCAAATTAATGCCTCTTTCTCCGCGTAGGAGAAGGATTGGAGGCTACCACGCGAGGCTATTTCTGTCATATGTCTATGATAACAACCACTGCCGACCCTTTGCCCTAATACTTATTTATTTTTAGAATTTGGAATTTAATTAATTTAAATTTATTACCTTTAACTTAATCTAAGATTTCAAATCTAGAATTTCCGTTCGTTTTTTTTTTCAATTAACTTTTTTTACGTCTGAATACGATTATGAAGAATGCTACAATAATAATTAAGCATGGATTGTTTTGTTTCATACAGTGATTGAATATGGAATAAAAACTAATGTTTAATACTACATAATAATACATGTTATCTTTACATCATTAATTAAGTAGGTACCTACCTACATTTTTTGCCTTTAGGACCTGGGGTTTATATTTTCTTTTATCATAATCATAACTTTGACTAGCTACTGTTGAGGCATAATCACATACGAAATATTAATAATACTAAAATATATTTTTTATTTCTTATAATATGTTTTAGCTACAAAGAAACGTATTATGACTTTTTTATACTCGGCACAAAGAATCTTGAATTACACAGCCGCTTAAATATTAATACGAATTTAAAATTAAATTAATAATTAAACACAGACATGGTTCATAATATTAGCATAGGAATAAACTCGATTTCCTGCTACGTCACCTGGTCGTCCATTTTGAATTGCAAATGAATTCAGATTTTGAATTTTCGAACGCCTCTTACGTAGGCGTGGAATATGAGCAAATCAACTTTTTTATATCAAGTAAAATTAAATTAAATTTTTAATGAAGAATATTATTTTATTATATTTAAACGTAATTACTAATTGAACTAAAAACAAATGGTATAATAAAGCTATATTGCGAAGCAACGTTTTTATTTAGTAGTTATTTTGTGTCAAATATTATGTAATAAATCAAAAGTAAAATTCATTAAAAAAAAACTAAAATACCTTTAATTTTAATTAATATTTTTTAGTAATTTAATTTAACAAACGTAATAAATATCTGTAATTCATTGTCACAATCTATATACATACATATATAAAAGAATTATCCACCCATTGACTCATCACGATATCTCTAGAACCATAAGGCGTAGAGACTTGAATTTTGGTAGGAATATTCCTTTTGCCGAGTAGAGGTCAGCTAAGAACGGATTTTACGAAATTCCACCCACAAGAGGGGGTTGCGGGGGCTAATAACGTATATGGCAAAACAACGTTTGCGGGGACAGCTAGTAATATATAAAACCCAATTTTGTTGTTTCACCTGTACCTAATTAAAAATGTGTCAAATTATACAATTCCGAACGTATCAAAACAAAGCTCGAAACTGTGTTATTTATTTCCTTTTCCCCTTTATTACATCAATCAATACTAACAACAGATAAGATAAACACCATGTAAGACAAAATTATATGTCATCGGATGGTTATTTATTCCAGACGGAATAAAACCAGTACCGTTATACGTGGGAGGATCGTGAATGGCCGTCTTTAATGAAACTTATTTATTTTGAGTTCGAAGAACTCCGCTATGTATTTACACCGATGATACGATGACATTTAAATAATTATTCTTTATTGTTATGTATCTAGAACACAAATTGAAACGTTATTTATAAATATCGAAATGTTTCGTCGATTTGGTTTACGTCGTTTCGATTTGATGAACATGTGATTTTGCTTGAGAAATGACAGCTGTCAATTGTCAATTTTTTTTAATTTGATAAAAGTATTGCCAGTAAAACTTTTGTGACTTTGTTTTGATGAAGGGTAATAATATCTAATGTCGTTTTTGTTTGTTTCAGGTATGTTCTTCTTACATAGACTTTATATTATTGTAAGTAACTATAATCGAAAAAATCATTTTAAGTTCAAATTGATTAATATTCTAAAATGTTCGACAAGAATAACTTATCATCATCTTATTTTATAGACCTCTATTATATTTCTAATGTATAATATATGTATATTATATACTTTTTATTGCCTACACAGACGTCGTAGTTATTCATCAACGCGAACACCTACTCCGTGTACTGTAATTAATATTTTAAGAGGCCATTTCTTACATATATTATGCGTTGTCAGTTGGGTTCGAGTCACTGGTTAGTTCGTTATGTTCAGTAATTACAGAAACTTTTACATCAATCCAAGTATTGGATATTACTTGGCTTAAATTGTTTAAGAATCTTGTTAATAGAATGTATTCGACCGATAGGTTATGATACCTCGTTATTTAATTTAAAATTTATTTCTCAAGTCAAACTCACGATTTTGAAAGAAACTATGCTTGCTTAGTTTTTCAACAATTCAAACAGATTTTTACACATCATTACCATCATGATTACCTATATGATAATATGGTGATGATATGACGACATGATTAGATGGTGACATGATGACATCTTGACAGTAGTATATTTGATTAAATACATGAACATTCATTTATTTGATTACTGCTGCAATTATCTTAGGACTTCTTCAAATTTATAGTTTCTACTCTGTACACGTCATTGATAGGAAAAATTTTAATACATGCCTTGTGTGATTACACAGTAATTTCATCATTACCATCGCGTGACCTGAAACTCCATGATTTATAATGTTACAATTATATTGTGATAAAGGTCACCTTGACTTGATGCAAAATAAAAAATGCATACTTATTTAATTATTAAGTAGGTAGGTGCCTACGCATTAAGATGTTCAATGACATAATTATGTTTTTATTTTATTAAAGCATTTATTAGATACTAGATAACCTACTATGTTTCATTCGCGATTTTTTTTTTCAATATGCTTCTATCAATCGTAGCGTTATAGGTACCTACATTCTGTTTAAACGTGTTACCGGGAAAATACTTTACATAACCGTTTCAGTAGTTTTCTATATACAAACTTACAAGCATACAAACAAACAAATAAATAGGTAGTATAATTTCCTTATGTTTACATAGATAGTTAACTACCTACTAATGTAGGTACCTAATAAAACTGAGGTACGTGTCTGTAACTCTCTTTAGATGTTTGTATTAGATAATTCGTTACCGCAAATTTTTATTATTTGGATTTCCAAAATATCTGTATATACCTACGTGTTATAGAGTTATAACATGGCTAAAAAAACTAAACTATATAAATTAAAAATCGTTTCTCTTTTAATAAAAACTTCAATTTCAGTACTTTATCGTTTTTTTTTTTTTTTTTTTCTAAAAGGATACTGGAAGTAACCACCAAAGTTTAATTGTAAACTATTTTATTAGAATCTTTGCTCGATTGTCGCACAAAAATTTACGAACTTTTTATTCTTTATTACATACTACTATTAACAAAGTTACAATGCTTCAACTAAAAAAACAAAATTAACTATAACCTAAATACATTTAGAACAGCTTTTTACCACAGAGCACATTAAATATATGGGTACTTTTTACCTTATAAAGATTATGATTACACTAGCCGACCCGTGCCCACTTCGTTGGGCGTTATAATCCATTTCACATAAGAAGGGTACGGTGAAATTTGATATGTTCTAATACACTCTCACTATTTTCAGCAAATCAGATAAATATAAATGTTTTAAAATCACCAATTAATTTCTAAGGCAAATAATAATGCTTGATTAGATTGAATTGTTGACACGGCACGTCAGAGGGCGCAGGTTCAAATCCTGCTGATTTAAAATCTTTATATATTTTTATCTTTTTCCTTTTATCTTGTCACTCCTGAACAGTGTAGCTTTCTGTTAGCGAAAGAATTTTCATGATCGGATCAGTATTTGCGAAGATTACCCCGTATATACAAACAAAGTTATAAACTTTACCTCTTTATAATATTAGTATAGATATACATCATAACACACTTAACACAGGTAAAAAAGTTCCAATTGTGAATCTTCTTTAGAGTCGGATCTCTCAACCATCACAAGCGTTTGTTTTTGCGTCAGACACGGACATGACATACCCATTCATATTGATAGTACGGCGCCTGACACAAGTTCCTGTCACCCTACTAGGTACAAAGAGCCGCCATTCACGATGCGCCGTGCGTCTGACACGCGTCGCGCGTCATGTCGTGAATAGCTAGATGGCCTTAACTACTAATTAATATTTAAATATGCATATGCTTTATTTGTTGGGAAATCAGTTTTATTCTTGAATGGATCTGATGTTGCCAGTTCTTTTAATTAATGCGCAGTAAATTGTTTTTTTTTTTATTTAGTTTTATACAGGTAATACTAACAAAATTATTATATAAAAAGTCGTTTAAAAATGCCTTTGATGCCTTTTTAAATAATAAAAATTGATTGAATTAATTGCTTTCACTACAATACTAATTAGTTCCCCTATCCCCTAGGAAAAAATACCTAAACAGAAACGCTAATGAAGTTTTACGTCCATAATTACATAAAATAGGTATACGTTTTACGTAATTTTGATAAAATAACTGTATGAATATGAAATTAAAACGCAATTTATTACGTTCGGTAGTAAATTAACGCGTAAAATCATATTTTGCGTATTCATAATATTATTGACACGTTCAAATATCTGTAACATTTGAATCACACACGCTTCGTTAGTGACACTCGGGATATTTTGAAACGATAAAAACATTATTACTATTGGTTTGAGAGACTTTTTAACCGAATTTGTAGGAAAGAGGATGACAGATTTATTATTTTATCAGATAATGTTTGTTTTTTGACATGTAGATTATGTAAGATATACATATACATATAATATAAATATATAAATAGTTTTTTTGTGATTTTATTTGGTTTGTTTTGAGCACATATTATCTACAACGGCTTAGCACAAGTGAATACAGACGTTTACTTGCAGAAAAAAAAGTGTGTGTGTCAGCTCCGACGCACGACTGCAGTTTACTCCTTCAGATCGACTGTCTAAATAGGCACAAAAAAAGATTAATACAATATCAAATGGTAAATAAAAGAATCAAATAACGCCATCTATCGGAACCGAATAGAGTAGTTGGCGTTATTAGAAAACATCGTAACGAGGTCATTCGTTCGGTAGATTTTACTATCTTGTTCATACCGCGGGCTTTATATATGAAAATCTATTCTTAAGGAGTAGACACCAAAACCAAAATTTAAAAAAATTAGGGAGGTACAAAAACAAATTCAAATAGAGCACAATTTTTGCTTCTATATCCTTTTAAATAATTGCAAATCACTTAGCGGTGACATTGGCGTGATAGCGTGATCTAAACAAGTCAGTTTTTTTTACAATAACTGTATATAATATATAATATATAGGTATATTGTATTTCATTTAATATATCAAAATTTTCTAAATTTTATTTTAAAAAAAATCTCTTCGAGTTTCGATAGTAAGATAATGGTCTAAGATCCCAGATAGCTAAATATTCCCTCATCTGTTAATTAGATGAAACAATTTTTTATAGGCTGATTTCAATATTGTGAATTTATAAAAACAACCTCTGCCACCATAAGCCTGCTGCAATTTTTTTTAATCTTTTCCCTCTCATGTTAATTACATGTAGTAAGCTAAAACCGTTAATATTTTACATTATATATATACCTGACTGTAATAGGCACCCATCTCTATGATTGCTACAATTATCTGCAGCCAGGTCAGTAACCTCAGTCAGCATTAACCTGTTGTTTGGTTTTAGCTTATTACATGTAATTAACATGAGAGGGAAAAGATTAAATTAAAAAAAATTGCAGCAGGCTTATGGTGGCAGAGGTTGTTTTTATAAATTCACAATATTGAAATCAGCCTATAAAAAATTATTTCATTCAATTAACAGATGAGGGAATATTTTGTTATATCCCGGATCTTAGACCATAATAAGGTTCGCGTCGAATTGTCAAGCCGTACGAAATTGATTAATATAGTTAGTAATCTTATCGTAATAACTGTATAATTTCGATTATTATACGTCGTCGACAGATCAAATGTAGATTTATAACTCAATAATGTTATAACTGCTACTGAATTATTAATATTACAGTTTATTATGATATAATATTGTCATATAAATTATATTACACGTTTAATAAATGTGATAGTTTATAAATCATGTATGTTTTAGTAGTTTATTTCTCACATATGATGTCAAACAGTGCCACAATTTTTTAAATAACTGCTGCTCTATATTTATTTATTCATCTAAATTAGCGGCTTCCAATATTGTATCCGATAGTAGGTACCTACAGATGATTTTACCAATGTCAAGTTTGATTAATCAGTATTCTATAAGTATAATAGGTACTTTACATATAGCACAAATGAAGCTTAGGACATTTATATAGAGTTAATATAGAGACTCATTGAATTTATATATTATAGTTTTATAACAAATCGTCTGCTGCGTGGTTAAGGCAGTAAAGAATGTAGCCACTAGCCACCCCATCTCTTTCCGTGGGTATCATAAGAGGCGACTAAGGCAGGGGTTCCCAATCTTTTTCAGCCCGCGGCGCACACACAAATTTAGAATTTTGTCACGGCGCCCTATCCTATTTAGCTATTTAAAAAATATACAGTAGAAACAAATAGGCACCTATAAAGATAATAATTAGGTTGAGAGGAGCAAAAATGAATATGTCTGCTTACAATATGAAATTGTTTTTTTTTTATTATAAAAGAATTGAAACAGACAATAACAAGAAAGACTTAAGTCTTTAGAAAAGCAAAAATAAAATACGATATTCACTCAATCAAATCAATGTGGCGGGTGAGATTGGTGAATATTTTTAGTTTCGGATAATACCTAATAGAGAATCGACTCACGGCGGCGCCCCTATTTAGTTTCTACGGCGCACAGTTTGGGAACCCCTAGACTAAGGAATAATACAGTTCCACTACCCCCTTGGAACTTAAAAAGCCAGCATTTGGATGGCGGGATAACCATCCAAATGCTGACTCTGAAATACATAGGCCGAAGACGGGCGGCAGCGTCTTCGGTGCAACAAAGCCAGCCCACCTGCACTGCACAGCGGTGACTACGGGCAAAACACGAGTTCACACCGTTTTTGGCGTGAACTTGGGGAGGCTTATGTTCAGCAGTGGACTGCTATAGGCTGAAGTGATGAACAAATCGTCAAAATATGACAAGTTTCTATATTTGTCTGTACGTCTAGCTCTCACGATAAGTATATTTGTCAATATCTCCGACTCAGCTCCTATATTTAAAAAAAAACTATTCGTTTTGTTTACGAGCCGTTCATTTTCGAACAAGACTTACGAACCATCGTTGAAAATGAGAAAAGTATTTCGTTTACCGAATATAGAAACTAATCATTAGTCAGTTGTGTCATGGTTATTGTAACCACATATTTTGATAACTTTTTGTATCAATTAAAACGAAGTCACCTTAAAAACATAACACTACGGTAAGTGATTCAATGATTTCACCTTCTCACGGTTATTTTAATATCGATGTTTTAAATAATAACACATAACACGGACGGTAACACGACTCCTGTTTAGACTCCGAGATGAATGAGTGTAATGCGAGAGCTTTTATCGCGATTACGAGTTTATGAATGAATCGATAATGTTTTTTTTTTAATTTTGTACAGTTAGTTGTTTTATCGTTTGTGGATAAAGTTAATCCTGCCCATAACTTAATCCGGAGCATAAGTTACTAATAGGTTGTGATCGCAGGCCATTAGGGCCTGCTGGAGGGATCCTGTTGTCTGCAGATCCGGGACCCTCCAATTAGAGTGGCTGAAGGCTCCCGCAGGGGTTTAGTGCGGTAGTGGCACCACCAAGTGCTGAGTCCGACATACGGTCTAGGACTGCCTATCCGGGCGTCCTGGATATCACCCCTAAATGGGTTACCCTGCGATATAAAAAAAAAGGCCATTAGGGCAAATTATTTAAACCATACTGTCTTCTGAATTACCTACTACGTGAAAACTCGAGGGGGAGGGGGGTCTTATCAAATAATACGGATGGTCACCAAGGTGGGGGGGGGGGGTTAAAAATTGTAAAAACGGGTCACGTAGTTGTGTATGTTCGCTAACACACAGCTACGCTAACAAAGGTTGTAACGTCTTGCGAACTATTAGATAATTCCGTAAAATTTAATTCATCGTCAGTTCTCTAAAATTTTACAATTTTTTCCCGTCTACAAAGTATGAGAGAACTAAAATGAGGTTTTTATAATCGGTAGTTGTACCTGCTCAACTTATACCTAGCGTGACCCAAAATAAAATTTAATTCATTTTTATACTCATAGAGTCATAGGCTTTGTAAAGTACTACGTATTTAACCAATATTTAATAGATATTACGTGCCTTTACGTTAAAAAAGTTGTATTTAAAATAAAACCTAAATAATTCAACACTTATAACAACATTTCCAATTAAGGGATTACCTAATTAAAATTTTATTACGATACGCAAAGCAGACGCTATGAAACATTTAAGTATATATTTAAAGCATAACTTATGTACTATGTGTGTATATAAGTCAAGAATTTCATCGAGGAATCGTCAAAACGTGCCACAAGAAAGACTTATAAAAGGTAAAACGGATGCCTTTATAGGGCTGGCGATTCGTTGTTTTAAAAAATTTAATATAAACTATCAATTTTGTCAATAAATTATAATTATACTCCGTGCGCTGTAGGATGGTGCGAGTGACAGATGCCAATATGACGTTGACACACATGACTAGGGATGTGCCGTTATGTAATTCATTTTTATCATTATCGATACTCGCAGCATAAATCTAGTTCTAATTTAATAGTGTTATGAAAATTTGTGTGCTATTCAGTTGTGCAATGTAACTACGTGTAGGTATAAACTTGTCAATATATATATTTTATGGCTACATAATATCTTTGTACTAATAATCAAATAAATTATCAAAATCGGGTTTATGATTTTTTTCGTGAAAAAATGTTTGCTCTATGACTCTATGGCGTGGCGGCCATTTTGTTTACTCGTGCGATGCTGTCAGTACGAGTGCTAGCGCCTTGCATTTTGTTTACTCCTGCGATGCTGTCAGTACGAGTGCTAGCGCCTTGTATGTGACACGTATTTATTGCTATTTCATTGTTTGTTTTCATTTTTGTTAAATTGTTACTTGTAATAGTTTGTTGAGTTTGTTCTTTATTAATTTGTTAACGCACCCTACCATTCGGTACAAGTAAACCCCCAAACCAATCCAACCGCAAAAGCGAGTTGGTGAAGTGGTTGAATGAAAACGGAGTTAAAGCAGATATAAAAATGTTAAAGACAGAGCTTATTGCCTTAGTACGGCGTCATAAGCCACCAACTCCTACCTATGCTTTGGACGAAATGGCAAAAGAAAAAGGCCACCAGGTCCTTCGACTACCACCCTACCATTGCCAATATAACGCTATTGTGCTGATTTAGGCCCAAATAAAAGGTAACGCCGTAAGAAATAATACATCGCCACCATTTACGGCAAATAAGATGTTGGCCTTATTACAAGAGGCCAACAACAGTTGTTTTCTAATGGTTACGCGAATTTTACTCATTGAAATGAAACAACTTTTTCGGATTGGTCAACCACGGTCACGGGAGGGAGTCCTCCTGTGACCATGGTTGCTGTAAAGTATCCGAAACGTCGGGAATTTAAAAACCTTAATAAACTGCGATAAAATCCGAAAAAGTTGTTTCATTTCAATGGTCATCAGCAATGTTCAACCCAAAGACTGGTCGAAGGTAGTGAATAAAATAAAAAGGAACATTATGTCTGATTGGGATCGTGACATCCATATTGACAATATAATGGACTCATCATTAATAATATCCGTCACAGACACAGATGATGAATTTAGTGACAATTCAGATGTTCTTGACTCTGATATGAGTTTAGACGAATAAATTCAATTTTTTTATATATGTTCTGTTGTTTCATTAATATAATTATATACTACAATAATAATATAATACTTTTTACAATAATAATTGAACTAAGCCCAATATACGTTTTATATTATAAAAAACATCGACTATCTATCGTAGCAGTACATCCCATCACTAAACATGTCTATGGCGTTACGTTATACGCATAACACTTTTCTTAATTTTTCTTTTCATTAAATTTTATTTGTAGACTAGAACATTCTGGTTGGGTTTAATTTAATTTACTACAGTAATTAATAATTTAGTATATTACGAATGTGGTACAGCTGAAATATTAAGTCATAATTTGTAAATCACGGCAACTTTCAACAGTGAAACGAAACGTTACTGAAACTGTCACCCGCACCATGCTACAGCGCACAAAGTATAATATCTACTAAAATAATAAAACGTGATTAGTTACTAAGTAAATGGTCGTGTAAAGTATTATTCGTATTGTACTCAAATAATTTCAATCTTTTTCACATTTTACGACTTTTTAAGCCAAAAAAGTTAAACACTAATTCTTAAATATTGAACCTCAATGCAATACCAGAACTTAGCAAGCTATATCTACAACTAGCTTCTGCGCGCGACTTCGTCGGCGTGGACTCCGCTCCTATTGGTCTTAGCGTGATGATATATAGCCTATAGCCTTCCTCGATAAATGGGCTATCTAACACTGAAAGAATTTTTCAAATCGGACCAGTAGATCCTGAGATTAGCGCGTTCAAACAAACAAACAAACAAACAATCAAACAAACAAACTCTTCAGCTTTATTATATTAGTATAGATAATACGTCAACCGTATTCTGTTCTCAAGATAACTTCTTTAATACAAGAATAAAATAATGAAATTATACTTAAAGGTATTAAAACTTATTAATATATTAGCAACGGCTGACCCTAAGGTGTCGAGTTTTATGCCACAAATGAGTGAGCGTTCTGTGTTAAATTAACGTGCAATATTTTGCTCAAAAACGGCAGGCGTCAAGTTTCTCACCCGGTCACTAAGTGGACACACGGCTCAATAGTTTAACGAGTAACAAAAATATTAAATTAATTTTATTTAAATGTCGCGTTTTCAATCTTAAATCTTACTATACTTCTAAAGAAATGTGTTTGTTTGTAGGTTTGATTACGACGATTTTTAATGAGTTACCAAAAATGAGACAACTAAACACACTTATTAGGATTTACGTCTGTCAGGATTCCGGAAACTACGAAAACAAAAGCACAAATGCCAAATCAGGAAACAAACAAAACAAACTCGCGACCGCCAGTGGAACAGCCATTGCGGTGACCACAACGCTAACACATTACCAAATTAACTCACTAGTTAATAACAAGTGTGTTAGTAGTTAACTTAGTAGTTTTTTAGTTAGTAGTTTAACATGGATGAAACCCGAAGACACATGATATGATACGTATTTGACCATAATTACCACCATTGCTTATGAAGGTGTTATATATACTAATATCATTATTATACACAATTAATTTGTCTCTCTAATTTCAGTATCTACAATAATTTAAATAAGCTATATTGCTTACGCGAACTACACTCATTATAATGAAACAACTTTTCCGGATTTTATCGCGGTTTTTTAGATGCCCGACGTTTCGGATACTTTACAGTTTACAGCAACCAGTTGTTTATAGTTATAATAAACTTACTATATAGTTCATTCCTCACGACTATTTTGAGTATAAGCAGTATTTTCGTTCATTCCTTTTGATGGCTTCCAATGGCCCCAGAAGATATTCTATAATATCTGTTGAAAGCTTGACATGATATTAGTTCGTATATCCACCGTTGTATAGACATAACTTTATATAATTAATGACCGTTCACCTTGCTTTACTCGCTGAAGTTGATTCGAAACATACTCGATTTTAATATATTTTATTTGTATTTTTTTTAATGTTAGCATTTGTCGAATTACAAATAACATAAAAGTTTATCAATATCATTCATTTACAATCTTTATTAGTATTTCATCGTAAATTTAATCATGTTGATTGACTCTTGACTTGATCTCAACCTAGGCCGGATAAGACTATAGGCTATTAAACATCATACTATTGTAGAAGTGAAACGGTACCTTATAATTTAAGTTGCGACGAAGTACGTATAGTCCTTACAGTATAGGTTGCATTTTTCTGGTCTAATATATAAAAAAAATCTAGTAAATGTGTTTGTGTTGACACTCCTTTGAAACAGCTCGATCGATTTTTAATAGGGTTTTCTGTATTCGGTAGGTATGCGAATACGTCGTAAACTATATTTTATACTGCTAGGTAATCCATGAAAAGAATTTTTTTTCTATATGAACTGTCAAGTTCGCAAGACAGGACGTGTGTCAGGTCAGTTAGTAAAAGTATATAAAAATGTCTCTACCAGAATATACGACTCTCTAAAGATTTATCCCTACACCGTTCAAGTCAAATTGTTCACAATAAAACTTATTCATAATCGTACAAAGTGCCGAGCGAAATCGTCAGAATGCATACAGAATGTTGCCATTTCAAAATCGCGCCGTTAGCGCATGAAACTCCCTATAAATCAAGTTAGCAACAGTGTTGCCATCGTAAAAAGTACACGTAAAATCCATGGAGATAATTCGATCGGTTCTGCGAACAATTTTTGCGAATTTTAAAAGCGTTCTAGGTTAACTCTTTAACACCTTACCTAAAAAAAGGAAAGAAATTTATGTTGTGATATATTTTATTTTATTCGTATATATGTGTTACAAATAATTGTTATAAATTATTATGATATGTATATAAATAATTATTTCTACGAATAAAATAAAATCCAAATTCGAATTTTAAATAAAAAACTAACAAATTAAATAAAAAACTGACAAATGACACATGCAAAAGAAAAAAGAATAAACACCATGAAGGTTGAGCTACGTGGAGCCAATAAGTTTTAAGAGGTCAAGTCACACACCCTGATCGTAAAACCGAATCCCGTGATTATTCCGAGTTGCAGTTGACGTACGAATAAATTCATCAGACTACGACATTTACGTGGTTTTTCACCTCTTGCCGCTTTTTCAATATCATTGGCGTGGAAACAAAATTTAAATTTACAATGTAATATACCTACTTGAGATATTTTTACGATTGGAAGTTTTTAAAAATATAAAAGATATTTATTTATTTTTTCTTAATAATTTTATACATATAATAAATGAAATCTTTTTAAACGTTAATTTTTTTTAAATATAACCAACTCATTTTTAAGGAGCGGTTATAGTTATCGGCCATTCTCCGAGAAGCAAATTTTAGGTGTCCGGGCTTGTTTAATCCGTAGTGTTATCATATTCAATCATAATTTTTTTATATATATTAGAAAGCATCCGTATCTAGCTGTAAAAAAAATATTGGCTTCTGTTGTAAGTAATTAAGACTAAATTAATTTAACTTATGTTCAAAGAACCTCTGTTCTCTAATTACCGTGGCGTGTCCGCACACCAACTTAAGAGGAAAGGGTACCAAACACACTTTTGAAAAATAGGTATTTGAATAAAATGTTCCTGTCTCCACTGACTATTACTGTAGGCCGCCCCGCACACCCGCCAACCCCGCACCGCTTTGTCTATGTGTAAGTGCCGTCGTGTTAGTGTGCGTGTGCCGCTTCTCGATCTCGAATGCTATTTTTCTGTATTTTGCTTGTTTTATTTCATTAGCCCGTTGGCGCAGTTTGTGGTGGCCCTGCTTTCTGTTCCGCGGGTTGCGGGTTCGTTTCCTGCCCGAGCCTGGGTGTAATATTTGTATTTATATACATATTATTTCTATGTATATTTATAAAAAAATATTCATATATAAGTACATATAGTTATAGGAGTCGGCTGTTACCTGTAACACAAGCATTAATTTGCTTACCATAGGAACAGACGACAGTGTGTATATGTTATATGATATTTATATTTACATATTTATTAAAAATTTTCTGCTTCGTTCTTCTGTAACTCGGCTTACTTTTATTGGATTTCGTAAACTACTTAGTACATACTTATTATTTTGAATTATTGTTTGTTAATTCATTGGATTGTTATCTACATAACTGTATTTTGGTAAGTAATAATTATTGAAATACTTAGGTATTTTATTTATGAATTAGGTATGTAATTACGTGGTTGAGGTGTATGTAAGAATGGGTGTTGAGATACATACATATAGTGTACATGATAAATGTATTGTAGCCATACATACATAGTAATTAATATGTTTGTCTTAGTATAATAATAATAATATACTTTGTTGCACATTTAAATAAAGAACAAAATTTACATTACCAGCAATTATATAGTCACAAATTGTACAACCAGGCGATCTTATTGCTAATAATTGTGTTTGTTCGCAAACGAAAAAAAAACCGACTTCAATTAAGTACCTACATCGGCAAGTAGGTAATACGTAAGCCGACGAAAAAAATTAACAAACGCACTAGTCACTACGATTTTTGAGGGTTCTCCTCGATTTCTCTGGGATCCCATCATCAGATCCTGGTTTCCTTATCATGGTACCTAAGTTGGGATATCTCCCTTCCAACAAAAAAGAATTATCAAAATCGGTTCATAAACGACGAAGTTATCCCCGAACATACATAAAAAAAAAAACAAAAAAAATATATAAGTACGGTCGATTTGAGTAACCTCCTCCTTTTTTGAAGTCGGTTAAAAAGCAATCTCTTCCAGACAACCTGCTAATGAAAGGGATATTGCTTTTCAGATGGGCAGGTGGTATGTAAATATAAATAAGCAAAAAAAGAATATATAACAAACATACATAGGTACATACACACATACGTACGCAATAAAATAATAATAATAATAATAGTATACATATAAGTTGTAATGTCTCATGTTTGTCGCGGTTATTAATACGCGGTTATATTACATAATTGGGACGATATAAAAATGTTTAAAAATAGTAATAAAAAAAAACAAATGAGATTCTGGTGACATAATATACAAAAAGAGACTGGTTGACTAATCCTAAAATTTTATGCCTCCGACTGCATATTATGTAGGTACGGTGTTGCATAAAATTTCAAAGGACTACCGTATTGATATTTTTAAGTGTACAGTTGTACATAATGTTTGATATTGTTCTAATTTATAAATTATTATTTTATTTATGTCTTTTTCGTTAGGCAAATTACGCAATAATACCTAACAATAAGCGCTTTATTTGCGAAATACAATGAAATATAAACGATGAACATAAGATAAAAATTAGTACATTTCAAAAAAAAAAAAATTCAAAATAAATGTGGCAGAACAAACTATAAATAAAAAGAAATAATAATAATTATTAAAAAAAAAAATTGAAACAACTGAACTCAGAATTAACAATAAAATAACGATATTTAAAATAATCGTCACTAATAAAGGTGGCAGTGTGTCTCACAAAAAGATAAGTCCTCGGCTTCAGTTAGGGATAAACCCTAACACAGATTTTCAGGACCACCTATTGATTTTTTATTTAATTATTTTGTGGTTGATTAAGAATTTTTTACCGACGAAGAAAAACAGAGGAGGTTCTAAAATCGCCACGTATATTTTTTTAATATTTGACCATGCATATCTCTTTACAGAGTAGTCCGAATTTGATTTTAAAAAAATATTGGAAAGACTACGAAGTTACTGCTATTCTATTTTGTGGAGCCCTAAAGGAATCATTTACTAAAAAATTGGTAATTGTGTTTGCTCACAAACGAAAAAAAAAACGACTTAAATTACATCGACAAATAATACATGATAAGACGAAACAATAGTCAATACGCGCTATTAAACATTACTCAAAAAGTTGTAATCAGATCTCAATCTAATTTAAACAAGACTACATGACAAGTATTAGCTTTCGATTAAAATAAGAATCATCAAAATCGGTAAACCGAGTAAGAAGTTATACGGTATAATACAACGTAGGTCGACGAAAAAGTAGTCAAGTAAATACGCATTATTAGATTAGATATAACTCTAAAAGTACTTGTTAGATCTCAATTAAATTTAAATGGGACCACATGACACCTTTCAATTAAAACAAAATTGATCGAAATCGGTCCACCCAGTCAAAAGTTCTGAGAACATACATTAAAAAAATACAGTCGAATTGAGAACCTCCTCCTTTTTTAAAAGTCGGTTAAAAAGAACGATGCTTTCTGGAATTCAATAGAACCAATATTAGAAAAATTTTACTATGATTGCCATATGAGAAAGGAAAGGAAATAATTAAATAACTCTTTACCTACTTGAACTGAATAAATCCTTATTTTGAAATTTTGTATCTTTATTTAGTTAACCTACTTTTCCTAGTGTCTGTCCGTCAGTCTTTCTACAGTATCCTTCTTTTGCCTCTGTAATAAGACTACCGTTAGCCAAAATTATAGTCAAACCAAAAACATAAACAACATAATTATTTAAATTATTTACCATAATTATCATTTTTATTTGTTAGAGAAACCCTTCTTTAGCCCAGGTTTGCACAATGTTACAATGAAAACCGCATCCAAATAAGGTTTTATTGTAGTTTATGAAAAGAGAGATTATTTAATTTTGTTTACACGAATTTTTGAAAATATCGACAAAATATTACATCACTAGTGTATCTATATAATTATCGACTATGAGGCATCACTTCGCTGGCGTGTATACGTACTGCTTTGACCCTTCCCTCCCCCAGACCTATCCCACAAACAGCAAGAAAGGGACAACTGAAGCTCAGACCACTTTAGGTAGATAATTTTTGACCAAAACAGCATTTCGTATTCGACTGTTTTCTCCCCGAAACATGCCAATTTTTTTTTTATTTTTTTTTACGTAAATAAACAAAGCCTTCAGCTATGCCGCTCCGTTTTCTTTTTTTTGTAAATATGAATTATTATTTTTTTATGAGTGTCTGAAAATGTACAAAAAATTAGGCAATATTTCTAGTTTTTGAAGACTCCTACTACCTAATATAATAAAAATTTGAAAAAAAACAAAACGTAGGGGCATGGTCATGGCAGGTAAAAGTGTTATGTTACAAAAATATTTGATCTAGTGTCATTATCCAGGGAGAAAACAGTCGAATACGTTTGTATGGAGAAAGAGCCGGTATCCTTTCCTCTTAATCTTAAAAATTGCTTGTAATTTTTATAACGTAAAGATTTACTTTGATTCATTCAATGTTTTAAATGATATTAAGTAACGTGTATCGCACAACAAAATATCGACTCAATAGAACCAGTCTACAAATAATTATAATTAAGTAATCGCATGTCCAATGGAAAGTTATAATTCCCGTAACATTTGCTGTTCTCGGGTGCACATCCCTAAATAAAAGTATTTGGACCATCACTACCGTACGCGTCGCGTCTCCTCAGTGTGTGTCAAGGCCCATCAGCATCTGAATGTCTCTATGTTTAGTGTACCTCCAATGAAGCACGTGAGTATATAATTACCGTAGCCTTGGTTAAAAACTTTTCTAATTACCGTTGTTCTTAGTTTAATACTTGATTTTTAAGATAGACCCAAGTTGATCATGTAAATGAAGACAGTACTTTGGCCTCCGTACGTTGTAATACGCTAGTATTTGCATACTGTGTTGGTTTTCGACATTTTTAAGAAAATCTATCGTTTTCTAATTACCGTATACTAATTACCATATGTTTATAATTACCGTTGTATGAAAAAATAATACTTGTTTACTAACTGGAACCGCAATCAACGCCGGCAACGAATTGAAAATGACCCTTTTTGTATCAGCAGTCAAAATAAAAGGAGAAAGAAAGTACGTATGTGTAAAGTGTATTGTACAATAAAAGAAAATCCGCAATGCTTGAAGACCAAAATCTTCGAGCAATGCGTCCTGCCTGTGTTGACATACGGAGCCAAGACATGGACACTGACGAAGGGACTGGTCCACAAGCTTAAAATCGCTCAAAGTGCAATGGAACGGGCTATGCTTGGGGTTTCTCTCAAAGTTAGAATTAGAAATGAGACTATCCGTGAGACACAAAAGTAACCGACATAGCCCACAGAATAAGCAAGTTGAAGTGGCAGTGGGCTGGTCATCTGTGTCGCAGGACCGATGGCCATTGGAGCAGACGGGTCATGGAGGGGAGACCGGGTCTTGGCAAACGCAGTGTGGGACGTCCTCCGGCACGTTGCGCGTTGGACCGACGATTTACGTAAGATTGCTGGTGTAGGCTGGAGATGAGGATTGCGGAAATTCAGGATGTCTGGCGCGAACATGGGGAGGCCTATGACCAAGCAGTGGACCGCAATAGGCTGAACTGTCAGACTGACTTTATAAAAGTAAACGAGATAAAAAAATACTACCTGTCTGCGAAATGTCACCAAAAAACCGGAAGAAAACTCACACATACTTATAAAATTACTCACACACACGTCACACACTGATAAACTTACTCACTCTTATAAAATCAGCAACTGGACATTTTCCAAGATGCGACCATTTTGGGTCGTGATTCCAGAGTCTTGCACTTTGAGTCCTTCACTCATAGACATGACGCAGTTGCAGTATGGAGTCATCTCATACGTGCAATGACCTTATAGAAGGTCATTGCATACCTGTCTTAAATTTCATTGAAAATGAAGCTCCTCATGTAAATGTCTTTCATTTTATATCAGATTCTCCGACTGGCCAATATCGAAATAAAAAAAAAATGTTGAATGAATGAAAATGCTAATGATGGCGTAGGAGCAACGATAAAAAGAACTGCAAATAGTATCGTTGCTCAGTAGGCCTAGCGTGCGCGCCAAAACAAAATTTTGTCTACCCCTTTACTCGTATTATCTCTCTATGTCTACAGTAGCTAACATGCGTGCACGTGATACTCTTCTCGTTACGTCAATAGAAGAGACAACAAGAAATTGATTGAGTGTTCTAATTTTTATTAAATTAGAGCAATGATAAAATCTCTTTTTCACTATTTGTAGGTTATGGTTATGAGGGACATCGTTAATTCTTTCGATTTAATTATAATTATATGTGAACGAATTATTAATTTGTGTTATTATCATTTATCATATTTTACATAGACTTTATGTTATTTTCTAATTACCGTTACATTAAATATAAAAACATTTCTAATTACCGTACTCATAAAATTTTTAAGTCTCATTATCTAGAAAACTACAATTAATTGTTACATGCCAAATTAATTATTGAATTCGTATCTTTGATTTGTTTCATATTTTAATGTGTTTAAGTCAAATCAGTGAAAAATAAAAAACGTCACGGTAATTAGGCAAATAACGCCGAATTGGAGAATGGCCGTTATAATCTGTTACTTTTAGTAAAAGCATTTTCAAATGGAGATTATCAAATGCGTAGATCATGTTGATCGTAGAGCTTTTTTTACGGATATTAATTGTATTACTACATTATGTTACACTATTAATGATAATCGAAATGTGGAGTTTTCTTCTTAGAGAGTTTTCATAAAACAATAATCCAACTGAAACTATTAAAATGTGATACTTTTAGATATTTTTAACAGCACTTTCTAAAAATTTTCAAAAACAGTTAATATCGTATTACTAAATAAAACAAATAAGTCGGACTGCGAAATAGTCAAATTAATAAATGATAAAGTTCAAATTTAACATATTTTATTTTGAAATAGCATGTAGTATAATCTGTGAAACTATTTTCTTATATGTGTAAGTGTCAAAACGTTCAAATAAAGTGCACAACGCATGAGCGTGCCGGTAACCGCATACCGTTACTAGTATTTGTGACTTATGCCCTATCGCTTCGAACAGGATAAGTAACAGAACTTTGTAGAAATAAATATTTTTTAATTATATGTAGAAATACCTAGTTTTTTTTTAAATTTATCATAGCTATATTTTTTAGGTTTGTTACTTTATATTTTTTTCGACGTGACTCAAATAAGGTTACATATTTATATTTTGTTATGTATAATATAATTTTGTTATATCTATATAATTTAAGAAAAACCTATTATTGGATTGGCAATACTACATGTACATAGCTATATAATTTATAATTTGTAAAGCTGTTGGTTTTTTAAATAAATAAATAAGTAAATAAATAAATAATGTATATGTAAGGGTATGGAACTTCATTGCAACTTAAACTCAAATGCTTGTTTTGTAGGTTGCTGATTGTTACTATGTTATGTATGGCAATTGGCAATATGTAGTTTTATCACCATCGAAATCTATCAAGTAATTCTATTCGCTATCTAAGAGTTCTCTCGGCTCTATACTTCGATTTATATCCTACTGATAAAACCTATTATAATCTATTGATAAGTCTTATGAGTAACCAATAAGATAGGCTTTTAGCCTTTCAAAATGTTATTCAACATATAAAAGTTACACAAAATTTACTGTTGAGTATTGACACTTCAATAAAATTGCGATGTTTACTGAAATAAACTTAAATTGATTCGTAATTTTTGAATTACAAACTAAGAATAATAATTTAACTATCAGTAAGAAAACAGATCTACGTATATCTTATTCCTAGCCAAGTTCATTTTCAGTTTCTCCGAGAGAGAAGGAAAAGAAAAAAAAGTGAGAGAGATACCTATTTGATTATCGATTTAAAGAGCACTAAATAAATCCTTTGACTCTATGTCACAGTATTAAAGTGTACAGTAATTATTTGCATTGACAAATGTTTGACTGTTTCCAGTCTTACGAGAATATTTCTTATTCGTGAGTTTTAAAGTTATTGCTTAAATATGAAGCCCTTCACTTTGTCGTAAAAATCAGCTTTACTAATACGAAATCCTACAAATACGGTTGTAAATGAATAACAAATATTCTGTTACGAAAAAGACAGTAATTCATTATATTGTACATTTAAAAAATTAAAATTTTAACAATATACGACATTTTGCAATAAAAATGATATAGGATGAATAGTTGGAAATTTATATATTTACAAATAAAATTTACTTTCGAAGTTTCGACATATTATATTCAATCCTTCTCTTCTCTGATCCTTCTCCTACATGGGGAAAGAGGCCTATGACCCTATGGGATATTAAAGGCTGACGATTTTTTAGCTTTTATATTATATTCAATATGAAAGAAGGAGAAACCCATAGAAACTAAAATTTAGTTCAGTTAAACTGATAATCATAACGCAGGTAATTCCAAAAACCAGTCTTTAAAATAATCACGAGCCAAGTCTAAAAACTAACATCCCGAACTGTCAAAAACCACCAAAGTATACCATATAAAACGTATATTAATCACTCATTCAGTGACACGTAAATTGAAACGTCTGATGTCAATTGAAATCTCAAGGACGGCTAGATGGAGATAAAAACAATTGGTAAACATGAGCACGTGGAGATAATTGCGGTCCGGTCTAAGCAAACAATGTGCATTGTCTGGGAATCCTGCAGGGCGTTCACATTGAAGAAATGGACGTATTTGTTCACTACCGGACCTGTCTTAATGTTTTTCTTAAGTAACATACCCAAATACGGATAGTCGATCACCAAATAATTTGCAGAAGTTACGAAACTTTTCTTATAAATGATATTTATAATAAGACCTATTATTGTTCTAAATTTGAAACTGTTTCTGAATGACGTAACGGTTTTAGAAGAACTAGAAATAAACCTAAAAACGTAAAGCTTTAAATTGATTAATGCAATTATCAATAGAAGTAACAAAAATCTCAATAAATAATAACAGTTATAATTGGGCTGATTTTAGCGCAGTTTCTTGTACTTTTTATTAATGAAAACGATCTGCTCTACTCGCTTCTTGATGCACATATATAAAGCTCGGGTGTCAACTCAGTAATGACTCGCCGTCGGCAAAATTCTTTGAGGACATTCAACATTCATCCGACGGTTCGGAAAGGAAGCGACATTCTTGAGAAGGCTGACAGTGACACCTGCGGATTTCAATTTTAAAACTACGCTTGTCAAAATTAAACAATCCACCTTTTAGTTTTGGAAACGGTTGCTGCTTATCTTTTAGCTACCTTGGACAATTTCAATGCTGACAAAAATACAGTTTACAACGGTAGTATCAAGGTTTAAATGAAAACAAAGGCAATTTATAACTATCTTATGATTTTGCGAATATATAAATACAACAAATTCTGAACTTTTAATTTGATCAGTGTTGTTAAAGGTGGATTAAGCTCCGATCCTTCTCCTACATGGGGAAGAGGCCTATGCCCAACAGTGGGATATTACAGGCTGAATCGTATCGTCGTTGTTTAAACAATTTAGATTATTTTAAGAAATTGAAATTAAAATTTCAATCAACCAGCAATAAATAGTACATAATACGTCACCATTAACCTAACCTTCAACCCGACATGACCTCTGCACTATAAAAACGGTAAAATAGCACGGGAGGCTATACAAAAGGCACCCGCTCCCACGATCAGCTGATCGCCACATTCGGGCCTGTGACCCATATTCCGACCTATGACGTATCCGACAACAATAGGGCATTGTTCTTTTATATTTGCGCGAACATCAGGAGTCCCTCAAGGTGCACAACTGATGGTTCATTCACATCTAGCTTTCATTTAAATAGGTTCATTTGTTTTTCATTGTTAAGATCAGCTGTTTTCACGAGATCCTATCTACCATTGATCGGTGAGAGGTGTAACAGTGAACTTAAGCATTGTCTACTACGGAACGGGTATTAAATTGTATTGTTTCGGATTACGTAATGTAGATGTCTCTCACTCGTTTATCGTTAGATTTAAATTGTTGTCTGTGACTGTTCCGTTCAAATTGTTTAATGTCTTAATCACATTCTATTGTCTATTTTGTAATTCTCAAAGTATTTTATAAAATTCGAAAACCATATTTGAGCCAATAGTTTAATAAGCAGTCTGTTCGAATTTCAAATCAGATTTTTTTTTTGGTATCCGTCACCGAGTGTCGCGCCCATGGAGGTTGGCTAGTCAAACGGTAGTGAAAGAAAAAGAACGAATGAATGATAAATAGTTCAAGTTAATTCTCCCTTATCGCCTTTGCCTCCCGTGCGGTCCAAATATGAAAGATGGACCCGTGTTGAGATAACAATTCCACGTAATAGCTTTCGAGGGAGCGAAGAGGATTTGAAGAGATTATTGTTTTGATTGGCATGTTTCGTAAACATTGTGATACATATTTGTATCTGTGGTACCTAAAGTAGAGCGTATTGTAGATTTTTTTTTTCAAATAACATACTAATTTAGGAACTTTTTTGATCATTTTTTTTATTTTGAACAAACGATACAAGTACCAAAGATTGTAATAGGTATTTAAATAGCAATACCTATACAAGACAAAAAGTTTAACAAAACTTTATATTATCATCATCTGTTAGTATATGGGTATAATATAAAATAAAAGAATCTCACCGGACACCATCCGTGTCTGCCATGACAAATGTACCAACTGTTGAGTTAGCGCGCTCTGATCCTTGATACCGAGTAATTGTATCGGTATGGTACTAGTGCTGTCATTTATGCCGATATTTTTATATTTACAATAAGTATTTTTGACTATTTAGGTATATACTTGAAACAATTTCAACTTACCTGATTTGGTTTGCGTATATTATTTTTAATATTAAGTAATTTAGTGCACCATGACTCAGTTTTGGTGTGCAATTTAGTTCTTTGTGATATTTATATTTACTTTTGAAACTTGAACGTTCTTTATGTTAACAACAACAAAAGAAATTAATTATTATTTTGATAGAAATATTTTTTGCTTTTGTCTTCTCTTTTTGTTTTCAGCCTAGACCATATAAGTTACTCAATTAAGAAATTAACTATCTTTATCCATTTTATAATAAATAGATGTATAGAAATATCGATATCAACACACAATTTTTTTTCGGTAAGAACATCACTAGCTAACTATTTGTCGACGGTATCAGCACCTCCCGCGTATCCATCACTGTTCTCTCAGTGATAAACGCGCTACCATATTAACCACTGCGTTCCATCATACGTAACAGCCTTTTACTAACTGATATTAAGTAACATTACTTATGATTTTCGAACCAGTACGAATAATTGATTGAAATAAATAAACGGTATACTATAACTTGAACATAATTACATAATTACATATGTTGTTTTTATTTATCGAAATATTTAATGCGTCCGCTGGACATAGGCCTCCAAAATATCGCACCAAAAATGGCGTAAACTCATGTGTGTTACCCATAGTCATCACGCTGAGCAGGCACCGAAGACGCTGCTGCTCGTCTTCGGCCTGTGTATTTCAAAGCCAACAGTTGTATGGTTATCCTGCCATCGGTCGGCTTTATAAGTTCCAAGGTGGTAGTGAAACTATGTTATTCCTTAGTCGCCTCTTACGACACCCACGGGAAGAGAGAGGGGTGGCTATATTCTTTACTGCCTCAGCCACACAGCGTATCCTTTCTTATGCTCATTCAAAAAATATATATATAAAGAAACTCCTGATAATTTTTATATTACAAATAATATGTGAATATATGAAGTATGTAGCTTTGTAACAACAGAACTAATAATTATATAATACACAACATACGAGTTTCAAGCACGTAACAAGTCTGGGAAAAAATAAATAATTGAAATAAAAGCAACTTTTGTTGTTAAAGCATCTTTAACTTTCTTTTTAACAGACTTCAACAAAGTTTTAGGTTCTCAATTCGGCTGTATTTTTTAGTGTGTAGTACCTCATAAATTTTTACTGAGTGCACCGATTTAAAAAAAAATTAATCGAAAACTTGTCAAATGGTCTTATTGAAGAATGCTTTTTGTGTTATTCCTAAAATTGTCTATTTAGTTAAATATTTATTTGATCACCTACTATAGCATTACTTGTCGATGTCAATTGAAGTCGCTTTTTTTAGTTTGTAACAAAACAATTATAGGATTAGGATTATAGGATATAAGGAAACGGTACGAAAGGTAGATGCTCGAATGTATCGTATCTATATAAGTGTTTATATCTATCTATCTATCTATGAGCGGAGCATGACTTTCATATCCGTGACTCGACGTGTGCCCAATATCTTTTTGTGATGACTGACAATATTATGAATTAACCTTTTTTGTGTCGACTTTTATATGGAAATAATTGGATAAAATATTAATAAGTGTTATGTTCCCTTTTGTTGTGCTTAGAAGAATGACGTGTTTGACAGTTTTTTTATAGTTATACTCTTATGAATGCACAATATCGGTTTATAAATACCTACTTGTGCATTAAATTAACATATAAAAACTTTTTTAGAAGCCCGAAAAAGATTTTTTAATTTAAGTGGCCAGGCCTACTTAAATTTTAGGTTTTTGTTTATGACAGTATTCAAGATAACCTACACTATGATTTTAGACTTCGTATAGCTTAAAAAACTCATAATTATTACAGGAAATACGTCTGCAAATTTTTTTTTGTATTCGTGTTATCCGAGGCTTCACATCAACTTAGAAACGATGAAAGTGTTACAGTTAGACAAACAAAATTACTTTGCATTAACAATATTTTATAGATGAAATGCGAAACCAAACATACATTACATTATTAGTAAACGCATTACCCTTCCCAACTTCCACGTAGAGTAATAAAGTTAAAGACCAAAACGTCAACCGCGTTTATATACAAAGCCTTGAAGCCGATGAAGGAAAAATGTTACGCAGAAACTTAACCACAGCCTTCCAACGTGGTAATGGCAGCAGAAATATATACCAATTTACATTTAGTAGGTACATTTAAAATTAAATTTGAAGTCAGAATGTGTTATTCATTTTAAAAACTGAAGGACAGGATAATATATTTAAGTACCTAGGGGAAAGCACGGAAGGAGATTTCTAAAGTTATTTAAAATTATTAAAAGTAACGTACCTAATAGATAGTTGTCACGGGTACATTTCCAAATAAAAGATTTTGCCAGATTTGGTAAGAAAAAAGAAAAAGAAGATTTCGTTTTAAACGTTGTCTTTTTTGAATAATTAAATTTTATTTAATTTTTTAACATTATAGCTTATAAAGCTATGTTTATCGAAGCATTCCTAGATCGTGATAATTATATATACATACTAGCTGACCCCGCAAACGTTGTTTTGCCATTTATGTTATTTACCTCCGCAACCCCCTCTTGTGGGTGGAATTTTGTAAAATCCGTTCTTAGCTGACCTCTACTCCGTGAAAGAAATATTCCTACCAAATTTCAAGTCTCTAGGCCTTATGGTTCCAGAGATATCGTGATGAGTCAATGGGTGGAAATCTCTTTTATATATATAGATTATACCCGTATATAAAAACATACAAGCTAGTCATCCAGTTACGTTGTAAATCTAGTTAAATTTTACGTATTTTACGTTATTTTCTTTACATTAAATATAAACATAAAGATAATTTAGGTAGTAACATTTCTTTGTTTAAGTTGAAGCTTTAATATCATGTTTTAATTTTCTTAATTAATCATGACCTTTAAAATAATCTCAAGTTTTCCTCGATCGCATCACAAGAGACATCGCACTTGACGGTAATGATTTATTAAATGAAATTTTTAATGCTTGACGTTTCATGAGATCATCGTGTCATTTTGGATTGTTTGAAAAATATTGTTTCTATTTACGTCAAACAATATACCTACTATTGTTATAAGGTAGGGAGACATGAAGTCGTAATAGCTGTGTTTGCTAGCAAACGAAAAAAACCGACTTCAATTACATCGACAAGTAATATTGTAAGTAGACGAAAAAAAACTAACAAACACACTAGTTGTCACTACGATTTCGAGGGTTTCCTTCGATTTCTCTGGGATGCCATCATCAGATCCTGGTTTCCTTATCATGGTACCTAAGTTGGGATATCTCCTTTCCGACAAAAAAGAATTATCAAAATCGGTTCATAAACGACGAAGTTATCCCCGAACATACATAAAAAAACAAAAAAAAATATATACGGTCGAATTGAGTAACCTCCTCCTTTTTTGAAGTCGGTTAAAAACATATAAATATATGTTAATGCGTCTTAAACATATTAAAAATATTGGTATATTTTAATAATAATAATATTACTTCTAGCTAGGAGTATTGTACGTATCATATTATGTTATTTTATATTGCAGCATAAACATTTTTAGATCATCACATATAAAAAATATAATATAGTACAAAGTAAATTATGTACCTAGAGAATAATTATTGCTATTTAAATGCTGACTGTACTTTGAAGTAATAAACTCGAGCGTAGAGTCGCTTAAAACATTTATATGATTTACTATGTACTTAATACAGCCACATGCAATAGTAGTTTAAATGCATTTTCATATTACTATATAAATATAATGTACATATATATACATAGTTTGATTGTGATTGACAAATTTATTTGTATATAAATCAAAGCGTATGGAAACGCTTTAAGAGGAATCTAATGAAGTTTGACCTAAAACGGTTTAGTGGTTGTAAAGGGGCATGGAAATAAACATAAATAAAATAAAATAAAAAGCTATAAAAGTCTACATTTTTATATATTCTTATAGAATATATTTTTTAACGGTTCTCAGGAAATTGGACATAAGGTGCCATAATCATACCACCAATTGTAAATGCAATGTTTCAATCCTTTATTAGTTTATTGGACCATCATCAGGCATCTAAAATTTATAAATATATAAAGAAAGCTGTACAAACATTACTTAATTTTCACAAGAAACAAAGAAACTTATAGAATAATCTTTAGCGTTTTACGCACTTTTACGAGGATGAATTCGAATACAATTTGCCCGTTACAATTATGGTATAGAAAAAAATAGCAATTCGAAGACATTATTTCTCTCGTACAAATTATAATTCTAATTCTCTTCACACTGAACGTTCACCGCCCACGTCAGAGATAAACGGAAATGATTTTTATACGTATACTATCTGTAGCTCGTGGTTTTACCAGCATAATTACCGTTCCATGGTAATTTGGGGATAAAAAAAGACTAAACGGTAATTCAAATCTTAATCCGGGATTGTAGTTTGATCGAAAGTAGTTATTAGGTAATGGTAGAGTTATTTGTAGTAGAGTTATTGTACACACAATAAAAACACATCTATCAATTCATACATCTACACACAGTTCAAAGTTTTTACATGTATTACCATTATATGTACCTACTTATTTGTAATTTTAATATACCTCTTCGGAATGTAGCATAAATGATGACTCAAATGCATACTTAATTATTATAATATTTATTCAAACACAGATAGACTATTTTAATAACAATCTTTACAAGATAAACATTAAATTTAAATGATATTATAAAATTCAATCATATATCACAACTTTTTTTACGTTCAAACTTCTGCACGTGTCTATGGGCTGTGAATGAACAAACCGGTACATTTACTACCACATTGTAATACCATCAGTAAAACAAAAAACAAGCGAACTTAAACTCTATTACAAAGAAATAAGACGTTATTTTTTATTGTAAAAGTTTAACCATGTCAATGATATGTTGTCATAATAATTGTACTGTGCTAGGCGATTTCATTGATATTGAATGATAAATGAATGTATCGAAGTATTGCGTATGGGCGTACAAAAAAGTCTGTATGTAAAAATATTAAGCAGTTCATTCACCAGCGATTGACATGAGCACAGATTAAATAATAAGCAGATATAGAGAAAAAGAAACGTACCGTACGTTTGCTATTTAAATTTTTATTTGACAGATTGATTTGATTGTCATCATTTTTTTAAAGATTACTTTTTTAATATTTTTTTTTTCTTTTTCATCAGAGTACGCACGTGCGTGTAGAAATACGTGCAGTTTTCCTTACTATTATGCTGAGCGTTATTATATATTAAATTTTAACTGTTTACACACATAAAATATACACACATCCATACAACATTCAGTGTTACTTAACACAGGTGTGACATCATGAGGTTGTTTTAAGTAGACACTAGCTCTAGGACTCATTATTACAAATATACTTTTAACTTTTTTTTTATACTTGTCTTCCTACTTATTACATACATTGTATGTGTGAAACTTTTGAATGAGTGTTTGTTACTTTTTCACATAAAATGTATAAAACCGATAGCAATTAAATTTGGTACGTAAATACGAATAGATACAGGCTTAAAATAAATTATAAGTTCCTTTTCATACCTAAACTGTCGAGTTTTTAGATTTTGTAGATCGAAAGTTACTTGTAACAAGAAGCAAAGCTAGACAAAACTAAATCACCAGCCTTGTAAGTAAAAAGTAATATACAAGTAGGTATTTAAAAGATTATACATGATTTATGATGTGCACTTAATGATTCATCATAAATTTTAAATGATTGTCAATTCGATAGATAAAAATGAATCTATACCTATGCCAGTTTCCGCCCACTGTCGAATCAGTGATCAAATTAGGTAGGTAGGTACTTGTATCAATTATTTTTCTCGATTTTCTGGTTTATTTTTCAATTGTAATTGTAATGAAAATATTAATTATAATTAATAATAACGTGAACCCTGTATCTGAAACATTCCATTAAATGTGCTTAATGAAAAATAGTTACCTACCTCATAAATAATAACGAATCGCTTAAAAGGACCTATGTAAGCGAATAACTTTTAAACAACTGCACGAAATTAGATAATTCTTTTTTGTTGTCTTTATTATTGTCACGGCCAAATTTGTATAAAAATATATTTTAGAAAAACCAACATTTTCATGAAAAAAAATAAGGTGGTATGAAGTTTGCCGGATAACCAACTTTTTTTAAATGTACTTCCCATGTTGTGGGGTGAAGAAAGTAAAAGTAAACAAACAAACTTAATTACTTTGTGCTTTACGTCATGTAAATAAAATCAGTATGATCTCATCAAATTAAATTACAAAAAAGCCATAAAGCTACCATAACATCCTGAGAGGTGCGGTCCTAACCACGCGTGGCGTTGTTTATATAAAATATATGTAACTAGATCAATATATACCTAATATTAAACTGTAAATTTATTTATATGTATGTAGATTATAAGCATCACCTGTGACTTTTAATACTTAAAAAGTATATAATTAGTGCTAAAAATGTACGGTTTGTGCGATAAATTCTAAATATAAATATAAAGCATGAGTGAAACTTATATAATTATGCTCTTAATATAAAGCATAACCATTATGCCTTTGGGCGGTTGGACGAACCTACAAATATCAAAACGTCTACTAGAAGCACATTTCCTTGCACTTACTTCTTTCATAACCACGTACAATAATTATGAGAAATTAATCAAATGTACCTAATCTTTTTAATTCGCAAGCGGAAACAGCTTGGATTTAATTTTGCGAACTTTCAATTGAAAACCTATTTTTATTTTCTCTTTAGATCGGTTGGCATGCCCTCATATACCCTCAAATACTTAAAACGGGTTTTCATAGACATTGTACATAGGTAGGTAGGTACCTCATATGTTAGTTATTTCGGCACACAAAAATTTATAGTTTAAATTTTATAATAAAACTAGCTGATCCGGCGAACTTTGTACCGCCTAACAGTCGATTCTTTATCTCGGAACCCCTCCAATAACACTTAAACTTTATGGTATGGTATTAAAGTTCAAATTGACTTTCAAGTATTATTACGAATCTATTGTATGGGAATATAGAAGTGTTGTTTTTAAACTTTTTCGGGGGTTTTTCTAATTTTTTCTCACCGTAAGAACCAAGGAACTAGTACTTCAAGGAATGTTATAAAAAAAGAATTATCTAAATCGGTTCAGCCGCTCTCGAGATTTGCGCTTAGCAACACATTTAGCGATTCATTTTTATATATATAGAGATACCCTACATGTTTCAGGTTACATACTGAATTTATCTAGAATTCATTTGAAATAAATACTATGAAACTTCTAGATCTTTATATGGTACAACAAGACTAGAAATCTTGATTACATGATTGGACAGTTTCACAGAGCGTAGTTATCCGTGGTTGGCTGATCTGTAGGTTTATAAACGCGTCTAGTTTTTATGCAATGGGCTCTTAGAAATTGAGCCAGTTTAATATAAAATTATCTTTGAGGTAAATGTGGTTAGTAAACGATGTTGACACTCAATGATACGCCGCCATGTTGAATTTTTTTATACTATCTCCTCTTATATACAAGTGGAATTAAACTTTTTGCGATACTTTTATAAAAAAGAACCGGATTAAAGATTTCCACATTTAAAATTACTTCAACCATAACGGAGTGTAGATTTTTAGGTAGATTTATAAGGAACAGTTAATTTGGAATTTTTTAAACTATCACATGGTTTTTGACATAAAAATTCTAATTTTATTAGTCCACTAGCTTCTGTGCGTAGCTTCGTCCGTTTGGACTCCGCTCCTATTGGTCTTAGCGTGATGATATATAGCCTAAAGCCTTTCTCGATACATGGGCTATCTAACATTACAAGAATTTTTCAAATTGGACCAGTAGTTCCAGAGTTTACCGCGTTCAAACAAACAGACAAACAAACAAACTCTTCAGCTTTATAATATTAGTATAGATTTTGTACCTAGACATAATAGATAATACTGTAAAGAAACTTTTGTAAAGAATAAAGATACTAAAATATCAACATAAATTGTTTTCAAGTTATACCAAGTACAACGACAACTACAAGTATATAGTAATTCTTGAAACCCATAATAAAAAAGTCGGTACATTTATATAAAAATGTTTAAATGGAACATGCTTAACATAGTGTATACTCTCCTAAACCAAAATCTGAATTCAATCCAGCATTGGAATTTAATCAAAAGTATTTTGTGTTTAGAATATACAGAGACACAGCTATAACCTCAGTCATGAAATAATTCCAAGCAAAGATAAGCTAAGCGAGGGCAACGTCACGGGTGGCTGGGCGGTCTAATTGCGAGCCGCGACCCGTGACCGACAGTTAGGCGGGAGCGGCCGGCGAGGTACCTCGTTACGGTGAAGTCGGATAAATTATTTGGGTGTTCTGATACGAGGTCGCGTCATAATGCTTTTTACTTGACACTTTATACATCGAAAGTTATAGACGATTCGTCCGGTTTCGTTTAGGCTTTTGTTAATAAAAAATTCTCTTACTTTATACAGATAATTCACTTTATCATAGACTAGCTTCTGCGCGCGACTTCGTCGGCGTGGACTCCGCTCCTATTGGTCTTAGCGTGATGATACATAGCCTATAGCCTTCCTCGATAAATGGGCTATCTAACACTGAAAGAATTTTTCAAATCGGCCCAGTAGAACCAGAGATTACCGCGTTCAAACAAACAAACAAACAAACAAACAAACAATCAAACAAACTCTTCAGCTTTATATATTAGTATAGATTCAGGTTGTATGTGTAATAGCCTAAATGTTCCAAATACTGATTTTAAAGTCTTATATCTTTTACAAATTCATTTGCGATTTGTTCGTTAATGATTGCTTATGTTAATTACTGTTCGTCATGTACCTACCATGTGTACCTAAGTAGATATATTTCGTAGCGTGATCTTGCGTTCCTGCTAATCTAAAATTATGCTTTGCACTGAAAAAAACGGGTTTCATAAAGAATCTTTTATAAAACATAACTAGATGACCCGGTGAACTTCGTATCACCTACGTATATTTGTGAAAAATATAGTACACAAAACACTTTCTGAATGCACCTATAAATATCAATTGACAACGTTTTTGACAAAAGACATTAAATTTCCCCGCTAGAAACATTTTGTATTGGAAAATTAAATCGTCGTTTTTAGTATTTTCCGTTACATATTATTTATGTTTCTCACCGTTTCAACCTTCCCTAAACTTCCACAAACATTTCAAGATGAAAATTACCCAAATTGGCCCAGCCATTCTCGAGTTTTAGCAGCAATTGATTTATATATATATAGATTAGTAGGTATAGATAAGAAATCACACATATAACTGTCAACCAAATGTCAACACTATTGTTCTAATGACACTCAACCAATCAGTGAGAATACGTCATTTTCAAAGTACAGAATGACTTATTCAAAGTAATTAGACAATTCATTTCAGTAATTTAACTACGAAGATAATACTAGACATAAAATTCATCTTAACGCCTGTAAAAGTCAATGTACTTTAAATTGACTTCCGTCCACTCTAATTAAAATACAATCATTTGTATGCTTTAATGGTAAAATTACTTAAAGATATCCGCCATACTGTAGTAGGTACAGTAGTTTGGTAAGCTAAGATTTAGCAGTTTTTTTCATTGATTGATTGATTGATTTTTTTCACGTCTATACCCACCTATAGGGTACTTTCATGTTTTACAGTGGCCTTTCAAGGACTTTCATCGAATCATAATATAAATTATATAGTACTAACGCTTAAAACTGTAAAGATTGAAAGATACTGACAAAAGTACTGAGAGCGACTGAATTTTTACGTAGATGGAGGAAGGATAGGATGGAATTTATACCTTAATAGCTCCTCAAATCCAAAACAACAAATTTTCAACATTAATTATATGCTGCCTTACCAGATGTATGGAATATTTAACATAATTTAATACTTAATATCGTCATGAAACTAATAAGTATGGTCGTAGGACATTTATAGTAGTATACTATAGCACAGAATGTTGAGAATATTTTTATAATGTACCTATATCTATGGTTGGTTCATGGTTGGTTAACACGGGCTGGTATCCGCAATTCGACGACTCAGTGCCTATTTTGGGTGTTGTATATTATATCGTATCGTATCAACGTATATCTAATACCCATCATATTCTGTGCGCTATTAAATCGAACGCAAGATAAAAAGGTATAAACATATCACACACATCTAATAACACACATCTTTAATTATTCATTTATAACTAGTGTAAATAAATGCAAATTAACATAATAAATTAACGCCTCAACCGCCCAATCCGGTTGCCCAACTGAGACGAGAAACAAAGCGACCGGAAGTGGCCAGTTAACCGGCAAAATTCAAACGAGCCAATGGCGGGTAATATCCGTTCCGTTTTCGCAATCGGCGCTGATGCGTTTCAGCACGGTTTGAATTTAGAATTTGCATTCGGATCTACGGTTCTGATCGACCTGAATAGCTATTGGTGGATTAAGAATTTTGGAAATCGAATATCGTATTGTTAAAATTATGAAACTACCTTCACCTACCTTACTTTATACTTTAAGAATAATAGTTACCTATATATACTTTTGAAACAAAATATTTGTGTTTCTTATACATATATTTAGTTAACTGTTTTAAGGAAGTTAAAGTACGAAATTGCATCTAGACTATATTTAACAATAAATGTATGTTCGTATATCTAATTTGTAATATAAATTTCAATTTCTTTAATGTCACAGTTACCATATTTACAACCATATTATGATTAGGAGCTAATAAATTATTCTTTTATTTTACAGGTAAGTTGACGTACATCACGATATGGAACGAAGGTATTGTTATGATAAACCTAAGACGACAAAAGGATATCAAGAATTACCCAAACAAAAATCAAGTAAAACCGCAGTAAAAATGAAGTGAAGCAAAAACAAAACGCCGCGAGATGGCGCGATAGTCGCTCCAATGGCGTACACAATTAATACCACACTTATCTCAACTAATTAACGATTGCAACGACCTAGAATCTTTAATGAGGCTGAAGCAAGATCCGGTCGATTCGGTTGCGCGAGCGCATCGCGAGATTTGTTTTACACTGCTACGAGTATCCGATAAATACGTTTTGTTTTTGCATACGTTCGTAAGACGAAACATTTTTTATATAAAAACAATCTATATGTAAATAGATTTCTTAAAAATTAAAGGCATACAAACTCTTTCGAAACTATTTTTTTGCTTGGAGAAGATAAAACTTTTTTTAGATTATTTTTATAATCTTATTTGTTAGGAAAAGAGTAAAAATTTCGATTGACAAACTTTGTTTACGTTTTCCTAGGATTACCTGGTATCAATGTGATCTATATTAAACTTTATAAAAAGCATTTAGTCAGCCATACTACCGTACAGCACCATAGTACAAACGATGTACCAGGTATGTCGAAAATGTTAATACAAAGTTGTAAAAGAAATATTACGTCCTCCACCACTACAGCCTATCATAGTCCACTGTTGGACATAGGCCTCCACAAGTTCGCGCCCGACATTATGACGCGAACTCATGTGTTTTGCCCATAATCACCACGCTGAGCAGGCGGGTTGGTGACCGCAGGGCTGGCTTTGTCGCACCGAAGACGCTGCTGCCCGTCTTCGGCCTGTGTACTCCAAAGCCAGCAGTTGGATGGTTATCCCGCCATCGGTCGGCTTTTTAAGTTCCAAGGTGGTAGTGGAACTGTGTTATCCCTTAGTCGCCTCTTACGACACCCACGGGAAGAGAGGGGGTGGCTACATTCTTTAGTGCCGTAACCACACAGCACGATTACGTACAAAATGATAAATACATTACATATCGAACGATTAAATTTATTTAAATCGTGTCCATAAAACGAAGGGTGCCGTAATGAGTGGCGACATATCCATTAAATTTGACGGATTTGGGAGATAAACAAAAAAGCTCATCGAAAAACTTACACGTCGACAATACTGGGAAACTTTGATTAACCAGTACCTAATTAACCAATCAATCGAACGCTTAAGACCTTAACGAATTAAATATTTAAGACTGAGAAATGAGATTTGAGAATGAAATGTAAAATTATTTTGTTTTAAAATAATATATTTATAACAAAGTAAGACATTAAAATTTAATTTTATATTATTATTTTATATTTTATATTAATCAGATAATCAAATCAGAGATCAATACATTTTTTCACTTTGAAAATTTTGTTAATTCAAATTATAATAATAGAAGTATATAGAATATAAATACCCCATAAATAAATTGAAAAATTAGTTAAAAAGAAAAAATAATGATTAATAATTTTTTGTCTCATCAACCTCGTCCTCTTTTGAAGTCTTTTAATTATATTATTGCTTTGCTTTTATCATTTATAATAAATATATCTTATGATTCCAGAGATTCGTTACGCTTAAGACGTATTTCTTTAGGTATTGATATTCATTATTAATTAGCATAATTACAAATTTATTCTTTATCATTACGTTTTTTTTACATAAAGACGTCAGCGTTAATTGCTCGCCTGAAACGTAAAAACATGGCGTGACTTTATTTTCTACATATTAATCTGTGGAAAAATTTGCTTTAGTTTTATATTATTTATCTTTGTTTTCTTTTTTTTTTCTTTCTTAGAGATCAGTTGTAAGTGTCAAAGGTAGAGTGATCAAATCCCTAAGATTAATTATTATCATTGACTAAAATATGAACTTTTTATAAAAGATAAAACTATGTATATATAGATATATATATGTATATATACGTAAAAATTTGCATGTAAATTATGTTAATTATCAATGTTTGAATTTTATTTGGTATGACGTACGTATTTTTTTAAATTAAATTAAAAACAAAAAATTTGTATTTTAGTATCAGCTAGCAAATATTTTTATATTTAGTTTGTTCATTATATATCGTTATATACCTATTGTGTTTATATAAGTATGTTCGTATTTGCAATAAGACATCAATGTAAAAACTACAAAATAAAATAAAATATTAAAATTTAATTCACTCAATTTTCACGTCATAAAAGTACCGCCAAAATAGTTTTTTTTTTTAAATTTATTCCTAATCTCGTACAAGTGATACCATAAACGAAGATCGAGTTTTTTACAGCCAAGTTATAAGGAAACATCAAAATCTAGACCGAACCAGAACCAGTATCCGTTTCATTAATATGACAAACGCGTGCCTGATCGTTTTTGACATCTTTATCGGCGGAAGAAAATCAACTTAAAACTTTTTACTCGATTCCTTAATAAAATCTGAAATTGTAATTATCTTCTTGAGAACAGGAATTATTTATGGTTATGAATATAGCACATTGAATATTCAGGCTTTTTCTTCGCCTTTAACGTAGTCGATCGCAATAATTGAAAATTCCTGCAAATATATTTCTTTTAATGGTTGGATGATGAAAAAAAAACACAAAAAGCACGTAAATATTTCAATCTACTTTCTGAGAGATAAATGGAAACTTTAATTTTATCTAAATCATTATAATATGTACCTTAAAGGCCCTTGCAGTTTTACCTGTATTGTCTTTCGTAGCTACTGCTCTAAAAAGTATTTTTTCTAACCATTTTAGATTCCGAAATGATTTTTCAAAGAAACATACAAAGATATAGTCTTGTTGTAGGTATATTAACTCCACAGAACAAATATTAAATATTGCATCTAGACAATTTAGCTTTCTAATAATTGACTATCAGTAGTTTCGAAGTTCAATAGCTAATGAGTTCTTAGTCTGTATCGAGCAAATTTTAATATACACCAATCTAATATCAGAAATAATGTCTTCGTTCAACTTATGCATATAGGATGGTTTAACCAATAATCAGTTAATTAACGCCCAGTTTCAAAATAAATAACAAAAACCCTTGGTTTTGCTTTGTCTTTAAATTACAAACAAGCCGCGTCAAACGGTTTGTAACTAACCGATCGTTTTCTGGATATTGAAATTGGGAACTACTTGACTAACAATCCGTTATTAGTAAAACGAATCGAAAGTAGTATAGGGACCAGGCTTTTGACGAAGTTTAAGCAATAATTACAATTAAAACAAATGATAAATCAACATCAATGACCTTCCACTCGCCGCGTGACACGCAATCATAACGTTTCGCAAGACGTTTCGACACACGTGTATACCGTAAGTTTTCCTTTTTTCGTGGGAAATACAGCCGTTTTCACTAGGGATGTGACATTCAAGTAAAAAAATCGATTAAATTAAAATCGATTTTTCTTGATTACATATTAATCGATTTCTCATTTCATTCGATTTTTAGTAAAAATAATAATCGATTTTTGCGAAAAAAATCGATTTTTTTCTATTATTCAAAAATCTACGTGCTTTTCATATTCCAATAAAATTCATATCAGATTAAAAATCAAATAAAAGATTATTAAAAAAATTAACCAATTCAAAACTAAAAATCAGAGTAAAAGTTCCTTTAAACTTTCAAGGTAAGGAATAAGGTAAGCAAATATCATTATTAATACAAATTTTCAGTACCATTAAAAGTTTTACAAAACTAAAATAAAAATAAAAATATATAAAACTTGCATGCATACAAAGTACACATGTCTGAAGTGAAACTTCTTTGGCAAACTAATTTTAAAAAATAATAATAATAATAAAAAACGAATTTAAAAAAAAGTAGTTGAAAAAAAAAGGAAAAGCTAACGTGCGTGACGTTACGTGACGTGAGTTTTCCCAGTGGTTTTTCCACGTTACCGGTCGCTCAAATTTTACCCCTCATGCGCCTAAGGAAGTTTCACTTCAAAAAAATTGGCATAAATATTTTATAAAATAAAAAAATTAAAATGAAACGATAATTATGTAAATAAAATTGCGTGCGTACAAAGTACACATCTCAGAAGTGAAACTTCTTTGGCGAACTAATTAAAAAAAATAATTAAAAAGAAAACAGTTAAAAAACTAATTAAAAAGTAAACGAACTTAAAATACAAAAAAAAACTAGTTGAAAAAAAACAGGTGGTCACCACCCATTCAAGTACTGAACGTCATGACGCTGCCGCGTTACTGGTAGCTCAAATTTTACCCCTTATGCGCCTAAAGAAGTTTCACTTCAAAAACTAAACGACTACGCTATGGTCTCAAAAACTAAAATATAAAACAAATATTTCGTTAATCTTTCAGTTTTAACAATAAAAATTTTTATAGGTGTTTTACGGTTAGAAGACATTTTTATTGTTTAATTGTTTACAAACAACTATATAATATTATCTTATTCACTACACTAAAAGTACTGAAACTACTTTACACGTATAGGTACATAGAAAATAGAAAGAATTGGCACCGTTTTAAGTAAAACTGAATTTACTTTGAGTTGTTCCATCCGCCGCATAGATAGCGCTGTATATAAAATTGAAACTTTCTTCGCTCTTTTTTTCCTCCATCGCATAGATGGCACTGTTTATAAAAATCGATTTAAACGCGTAATTTATATAATCGATTTATAAAAAATCGATTAATATTAATACAGAAATCGATTATTAAAAATCGATTTTTAGAAAAATAATAATCGATTTAAATAAAAATCGATTATTTTTTCACATCCCTAGTTTTCACCACACTACACAATGCATGCCTGTAGAAAATCACACACATAATTATGCATATACCACCGACTCTAATGCGTGGTATTAAATGCTAGTTTACTTTGATTAATTTGTGATTAAAGTTGTTGATAAGATGTGATATTAACGGTGTTTAGAGTAATAACATTGTAAGGTCTTGTACTAAGTGATGAGAGACAATAATATAGGTACATATAAATTTGTATTCAGTCGATGTTTGTTCATAATATGATATACATATTTAAGAAAAACGGACTGTAGAGGTCTTTATGAGAATCATGTTTCAGCCTGTAATATCCCACTGCTGGTCATTGGTTCCTAGTTCCTACTATGAGTAACGATCGTTATGAGGTATCGTATCGTAGGTTATCGTAAAATAACAACCGGGATCGACAGCTTAATGTGCTCTCCGAGCCACGGTGGGCACAGACATCCAAACAGGAAAGAAATATCTGTAAATATAAATATCCATTCCGAGTGGAAATCGAACCCGGAAACCAACCACCGGTGTGTAGGCGCCGACGTGGCACACGTACCACTACAGTGTAGTCTATTAGTCTATTATTCTCATGAACACCTGCTTTGGTGTAGTGACTACACCAAAGTAGGTGTTTATGAGAATAATAGAAGCCAAAACCAAGTTCTCGACTTTTAACAAACTTAGTGGATTACATTTTTTATAAATTAAGAAAAGGAAATTATTTTATAGTACAATAAAAGTACGTAATAATTTAATAAATACATGTGCTTTTAAAAGATTAATTACCTAAGTATTTTTTAAAAATAACAAGTAACACATCTAATTTTATAAAGACCCTCTCTGATCCTAAAAACAATTGGGAAAGGATAGTATTTGTAAAGACCTCAACATAATTTTTTAATTTGATCAAATAAGATATTATGTGTGTAGAAAGAAATAACTAATCGTGTCTACTTTATAATTCGAAAGCAACATTTATTTTGCACTATGACTAGATGTTTTATTAAAAATAACATAGTTTTAAAAGGTTTAAAATTTGTATATTTTTGACTCCATCTACAAATGAAGTCTTAGGTAAAGTGAGAAATGAAGATGTATATGAAATGCGAAGTCAAGACATCTTGTATTTGTGTAGAATTTTATATATAAAAAAGTAAAAACGCGTAAAGTTCCCAGCGGACGGAAGTTGCATCAGCGACGCTTAGTATGCGCGGCAGTATGTGCGAGGCTTAAAGGATGCAGAAACATTATGAAAACCTTGCTTTTGACGTTTATGAATAAAATCAAGTATAGTAGACTGCGGGAATAAAGATTGTCCAAAAAAAATTATGATAAAGTATAGTTCTTGTTTTAGTTGTTTGTTCTTTAATACACCGAAACTGCTAACGTTTTATGATAGCCTGGTACAGATATTTGAAATAGAAATAGTTTTAAAAGATTTTTAGGCTTAAAATTATTAAATTGATTACTTAAATAAAACGTTATTATGAACACATTTAGATGAGATTCCTTTGAAATACAATAATTTTTCAATCAAGACAATACGCGCGGCCTTACCAGAGATTTTTGGGTATTCGTATCTTAGTCAATAAACCTTTTTTTTAATTGCTTGAAAATTAGAATTTGTAAAATTAGGCTAAGCAATTGAGAGTTTGAGACAAACAAACTTAGCCTTATAATATCATCATACGAGTATTTCTTCTACAAATTTAAATTATTATTAGTGATGTATCTAACGTGTACCAATTTATTTAATTTATTAATTTGCTCGTTGAATAATAAAATATATACGTATATAGACTTCATAGTACGTATATTTGTAATTTATAAGTCATTCTCATCCATTTGTATGCACGCGAGTCGCGACGCAGTCTACTTTAAGGGCGTATAATATTTGAAGGTAAAGATTAAACTGTTGTAATTAAAGTATTTGACGACAAACAGTTTAATAATATAATATAAACCTTGAAGTTTACTTATTTTCATCATCACATCAGCCTATCGCAGTCCACTGCTGGACATAGGCCTCCCCAAGTTCGCGCCAGACATCCCGGTTTTCCGCCCGTTTACGCCGGTCACGCCGGATTATTTATTATTTACTTATTTTAGATGTTCTGAAATATTCGACAAATAATAAAATCATACAAATTTAGTACCTAACAAAAACTAATCAGAAACTAAAAAAAAATTAAAATCTTCAAGAAGTTCTCATTAAAATCTACACATAATTAAAAAAAAAACATAATTATAAGCGGATCTTAGCGGAGCTTGTTCTTTTGCTAATTTTAAACGTTAATATGTTTTTTTTTTCGTCAAGTATTCATTGACTTATCAAGTGATGTATTATTTCCTTTCTATGCACGTGCACGGAAGGGCGACTTAATGCATACACTTTCGTGACTTGTTATTTTACGTTTTTTAAATTTCATTTTCTTAAATCTTAAATTTTCGAACGAACGTCAAAAACTCCCAGTCATTTTTAAAAAATGTTTGTACATTCTGATAGACAGACAGGTTGATAAAAGAGAACGTGGAGTCAATAATATATTTCTATTTACAGCTGCGGTGCTTACAGAATTTTAATAATTAAATTGTAAATGCATTTTTTGTTCAATTACTATCTCAACCTGTATATTAAATTAAATTTTAATTCTATTTCGTAAAAGCAAGAATAATTGAATTCTTTTTGAAGTTTTCGCACATATGATTAGTTTTTTTGTTCATATTTTTCAATTTTATTCGACCACATTTTTAAATACGACTAATCTTAATGCGACTTATCTTTAATCCTCTGGAAAATTAAAGTTTATAAAAAATAAAATAATAATAATATTTTGTAGTCTATTTTTGAAGTTATAGTTCTTTTGTCGCGTTAGGAAATAATTGTGAGAGTAAATTTTTACGATTCACGCGCACACCGTCACGAAAAAAAAACCGACACACTAAAGTTAGCTAGTCAACGAAGAAGAAGTTAGCAACGTGAATTTAGCTACACAATGAAGTTTAGCTTCTTAAGTGCGTACATAAGTACACATACACTTTATTTTAAAATGGCTAACAAGAATAGGAACGATCCGCATGATGCTAAGCGAATACTATAGCTTTTGGACGACTGCAACACCAAAAGCATCGCAAACGCGATGCCTACCCTTGGACCCTGGACTCTCTCCAGGTATTTTAGCTATTTTGCTCACCACAGGAACACAATTAGAATTATTGAGAGCAATGTTATTTCAGACACAATTAAATAATGTATGTAGGTATAATAAACTAACCAATGTTTCTTTTTTGTTTGGTAATGTTGTATTTGAAGCTGTTAGGTAAGAGACTCAAGGTTTATAGAGCCTCAAATGTGTTGCGAACTTATTAATTGCACCACTGGAGATTGAGTTCTACAGAGTGTTGATTTTTTCCTTAAACACGTAATATTTTACATCTTATGTTTGTAGGTAAAGGTTTGTAGGTAAAGTAAGCATTATATTAAAAGATTTATTTATTCGTCCTGTTAGCACAATAAAATATAAAAATACAAACTCTGATAAGTAACTAAAAAAAGTAAACATTTATACAAATTTACACTATTACAATAAAACATAACATATTACTATTAAATGGCATCGAACTTGAGAAAATAATTAAAATGACGAATTATTTACCAAGAAATTTATAATGCATCAGAAGCTTTTAGTGCTACTTCTTACGACTTTTTCTAAATTCATATGTAAAACGTTATAATAATACAATTAAATAATATAAATTCAAAACTAAATTTTTAAACTATAGGTATATTTAAAATATTTATATAAAGCTCTAGAAATTTCGAAACGAAACCCTCTTCTAATTTTATAGTAATTATGTATAATTTAAAGCAAGATAAACTAATTTAAGTTTTAAGTTATGGAATATATAATAAACGCAAACATTTAAAATTAAAATATCTATAAAACAGAACACCCGTACACAATACAGTTGCAAGCAAACCGTGCGAAAATCTGATAAGTTTTATGTATGTATAAGAATATTTTTTCCCAGACAATAGCCGGGCCATATGGGCCGTTTTCTTAATCGTAAACCTTTCTAAATTCTAGAGGTCGTTCGCGAATTAGGATGAGATATTTGTTAATTAACTTGCTAGATCTTTTTGATTAATTATTTAAATATATTGAATGACTCGATAGATTGCATAAAAAATGTGCTATGGTGACTACAATTAAAGGTAAACTTTAATTAAACTAATACACACACACACACACACACAGTCCAGCCTATTGCAGTCCACTGCTGGACATAGGCCTCCCCAAGTTCGCGCCAGACATCCCGGTTTTCCGCAATCCTTATCCAGCCTACACCGGCAATCTTACGTATATCGTCGGTCCAACGGGCCGGAGGACGTCCTACACTGCGTTTACCAAGACGCGGTCTCCACTCCAGGACACGTCTGCTCCAAAAATTAAATTAAACTAATAAGATTAATAAATTTTTATCAAATTGACCAATCTCCTCTGCGTCTTCTCCGTATCTTAACTCTAGTGAAAAGGCCAATAATCCAACATAATAATTATAAAACCATATTTTTAATTTCACACTCAAATCACCTATGTAGAAAAAAAAACAATGTAATTTAGCTAAATGAAACTTTGTTAAAGTCGGGAAAAGCCTTTTCTCTGTTTATCTTGAATCAAAATGAGGAATTAGAAGACACCTTAGAGCCTTCGTCTTTTCATCTACATACATACATTTGATTTCAGTAAAGTATAGTTAAAGGTATAGATTCATTTCAAAACTATATCAAATTGTTTTTATCTTATGGGTTTTTTTACTGCAAAATAATCAAAAACATTATATCAGTTTGAACGTTATATAAATAATATAGTTTAGATACAATCACTTTACTTATCAGTGACGTCAGTTAGTTGACGCCATATCGAGTGGGGTATTTTAAAATCGTCATGGCAGTTGATGACGTTTTAGTTTTATTTGATTCACTATACCTTCGTCACTAGTGGCTATACTTGTATTTATATTTCGTGTCGATTAACAACAGTCATCATTAAATTTTATATTTAACTCAATTACTTATTATTTTTATGATTTATGATTATTATATTATATTATGCTCAAAAACAGCTGTAAAAGTAGCGCTAAATGTGTTTCTGACAACCTACTTTTTGATAAACAGAGAAGAACCGATGTCTGTCTTGTTCTAAATATCAAATTTAAACATTATTTTAGTAAATTTACTAATCATTTACGCAACACGTTGAAATCGTTAGTAACATTATATAAATAAACATTTTATATATACATATGTCACAGTATTGACCTTTAAATTTCTCAACAAAATATATAAAGAAGTAGGTAGACTCGACGCCCCAAATACCAATGATTGGTAAGAAAAACCAAATAAACTTAAAGCGATTAATCGCTTACCTTCAAATGCGTTTCCTAACAAATTAAACGGCAAAAAATAGTCAATTATGGCATATCTCATTAGGTCCAACAAAGCACAGCAAGAAATAACAATCTAGCCCTACGTGGTGCAACGTTTTTGCGAAATTCATGCATTGTATGCATGCATAGGTACATAGCGCAATATCATGGGAATATGGCACTTGCTGGATCATTGTCATGTTCGAACATTTGTTTAGATTGGACCGTGATTACTGTTGCGAAATCTAATTATCATTGTTAATTTACCGTCTAAGATTGTTCAGGGTTCATTGGCAGCCGGTATCATGATTGTGAACTTAAGTTTTATGTAAGTTGAAATTGAGGTAGGTTTAACTTAGTTTGATTTTGGGTAGTTGACAAGTTGGGTATCTACTGCTATTGTTTGGGCGTAATATCAAGCGTTTTTTGCTTATAACCTACCTAAGTAAGATTTGGTTTCAACAAATAATAACTATTTTCCGATACGCGTTAAGTTTTTACACACTTAGAAGATGAATCCTTACAAGTTTAGATAACGAAGTATCCAAATCATAACAAAAAAAACCGTGCTACATTTTAATTTATCCCCTATACAATCTTTTTCCTATTCACATCTTTAAGAATTGAATTTCAGAAAGACTCCATGTGCCCAAAGTCTAGGTCCCCAGGGTCTAGGTACTTCGGTGTACTGTGATAAATTATTTATATGATAATAATTTTAAATTAACTCTTTATATACTATTATAGATAACATAAAATAAACCACCGCAAATTTTGTTACAAGGATATTTATACATATATTTATAGATTGGCTCTTGGGGGGAATTGGGTATAGGGTCGGTAACGCGCTTGCGATGCTTCTGGTGTTGCAGACGTCTATAGGCTACGGTAATCGCTTGCCATGTTATGAAGGCTTGAAACAACATATACGCTATACTATTGTACATCCTGAAATCACCTTATTGTGGTTTTACTTACACTTCATAAGCAAATAAACGCGCCATGGCTAGAAACTATATTTAATATATGTATTTTCCAATTTTGTACTGTTCGAAGTGAAAAAATATTATTGACATATTATCGCAAGAGGGTCGTTTTAATGAATAAAGTAAATAATTTAGTATTGATGTCAGTATGTGTCTCGTAATTGGGAAACGTATTAACATAGGTCGCGAACCGACCTGGTTTATTTGAAAATATTTTTACATATATAAAACAATTCCATTAAAAATATTTACTTCTCAGTAGCTACTGATATCTTTTTGAAAATGATTTCTTAAAGTTAAATTTTTGTCATAACTTTTTATTTAAAGTTAAGTAAATTTTTATTAAAGTTTTTTTTTATACTTTATGACTTATGAGGTTCGGAAGGAAGAATAAGAAACGTTTGACAGTTCACAAGACAGGATATAGTGTGTTGAGTCAGCATTTTGACTGATTTTATATAAGTATTTTTTGCACAAGCAACACTAATGTAATATTAATGTAGCAATTCTTTTAAAAATATTATTAAAGAGAAAAGAGATAGTGCCATTAACAAATGACAATACCATTGCAAGCAGTCGACATAAAAAAAAACTGAAAGTCATTTTTAAAACTACACATTAAAAATATGGGGTAATCTTTTAAGTACATACATATTTTGTTTGTAATAAATATGAATGAAATTTATAATTTTCTGAAATTGCTTCTAAATTATAAATATAACGTTACGAATCAACGAATTTATGATGTAAAGTTTTTGCACCTCACGTAGATATTGCAAAATGACCCTTTCACTTGTTCATTAAAATTCATCCAATGAACGGCTTATGCGCTGGTCTCATCATATTATGTCATAGCGGAGTTCATTTTACGAAATATAATATTCATATAATTATTTAACTAAATATTACATAGATTAAAAATTAAATTGAATTACTTTTGACACTGTGCAAAAAGTCTACATATCTTTGGCCGAATTGATTTTTACTTTATTCAGCTACAACCAGCTGTTGCAACTATGATATAAAAAAGTAAGGTTTATTATTAACACTTTCTTATATAAAAGTAATATGAAAAAGTTTGCATCTTTATTATTTGTCAAATTTTGTATTCTTGTACTTCATCTGAATATGTTGTTGACCACATTTTTGTAAGCTTAACTTTCTAAAATGTTATTTTGGTATTACTTACTTTTCATTCCTTCGTTCTGTATTTTCATAATATATAATAAAATAATCCAACTTAAAACATCGCACTTTTTTAATCTTGCTAACCATTAACGTATAAAAAAAACAAAAAAAAAAGAAAACGAAATAATAATAAAAATAATTAATGAAACTTTCACATGAACATTTTACTCACGATAAAAATTAACACTATTTTATATAACCGTTATTTATGTAAGCATTTTTAATTCGTTAGAATAAAAATGAAAAAATATAAATATTTAAGAGAATTAAATTTCTAGAATTATCTAAAAACTTTTTCGAACAACAGTTTTGCTGTTCTTTCACCTTTGCTCTAGTTGGGTACCCACCCGAGACCACGCAGTACAAATCCATCATATACCTTCAGACAATTTTAAACCTTATTATCATAATGCTAAGTATGATATTTTCTTAAAATGTTTTTCGCTAGGGTGATCACAACAAATTGCTCTCATATGTAGTAGGGTTTCCGTTCGAATATTAATGTCTTAAGCTGATTTTTATACATGAGTCTACAGAAAATTTTTGATGTGTGTATAATTTTAATCAATATATCATTGTGGTTTTTTTCTCGTTATTTAAATTACAAATAACAACTTTTAATCAAATATATAAAACTTGTATTACATATTAGGTACAGTGAATTAATAATCTTAACCTTCTTAATATTATACCTACCTATAGGTCTTAACTCAGAATCACTATAAAAAATTTTTATGCATATTTATAAATATGGGAAACTTTCACTGTAAGAACAAGATAAACAAATCAAAAGACGAATTTAAAGGCTACAAGAGAAAAGTTCAGATAGATGAACTAAAAAAAAATCTAAAAATCAATGAAAAACCCAGGCCTGGGACTCAGTGCATATACTTAATACTTACATACACTTACATATGCCTACAAACATACATATAAATACATTAGGGTATAGATGGGCCTTTTTAATACTCTACCACTACAATAATTAACCCGTGGCAATGATATTCACTTCTGTATACCTTTAGCCACCATTATCCGGAAACTAACAAGGAATTAGGACGAATCCGGGTAAAACAACAAAATGCATGAACAACTAAAACAAAAACTATTACAAAACCCATAACGCTCTACTACCGAGACCATCAAACGCGCTCATTCACATTTTCTCTCATTTTTTTGCAAAGACCATGATCCAGTTAGAAGTGGGTGATGCCACCGTGGGACTCTCCCACCATTGTGGCGACTTTCTCGAATATCTTAATTATGTGTGTCGCCAATTCAAATTAACGTAATGGTTATTAATACGATAACTATCTGAGCTTTAATTAGATTTTACCGTTAATTTTTTTTTCGGGTTATTCAGGTCGAAATTGTGAAAAATTTAGTTGCGTTACGCTAGTTGTAACATGTATCTGTATAATTATGTTGTGTAGGTGTTTATAATAGTTGTAATAAGTCGGCAACAACAGTCTTTTAGTTATTAGAGAACCTATATTAAAGAGAAAATTACATGTAATGTTGACTATCGTGTTAAATATGTATAACAAGGTTTGTAAGTAATTGTTTTCCATATTACAAATTAAATTCAGACCACATGCTAAAATGTCATAACTCTATTCTATGGTTTTATTACTACAATTATGTACATACCTATGTACTTTTAAACAATTCTTTTTTCAATAGTGTTGTCAAAAATCGTAATAAATTAAAAAAAAAAAAACACTTTACACGTACAAGTATTTAAGCAACAAAAAAGTATATATATATATATGTGTGTGTGTGTGTGTGTGTGTGTGTGTGTAAATTTATATTTACATTTCATTGCGCAGATTTCAAAGTATATCACATTATATTATTTATTTTATACATCACAAATCACGAGACTTAAACTCAATAGATATAAATAGCTAACAAGAAACATATAAAACCTTTTTATGTAAAACTTTTTACATTAAACCAGAAAGCGTTTATCATTAAAATAGACGCATATCTATAAATTAGAATCACACCGAGTTAACACGGCGTTTAATTAAATATTACGATATTTATCTAACAAAACGTATTGACACAACAAATAAGCGTCAGATAACATCAAAACGAATATGACTCTACACTTCTTCACTTAACAAAAAATCACCTCTATTTTTAAAAGTATAAGAACTATTTTACAAACAAAAAAGTATTAATAAAAAACTGTCTTTTCTAGCGTTGCTCTTAAAAAAACTAGCTAATGGAAACGCCCATCGATTTCCATAATTTCATTACATATTGATGACAAATCAAAATGTACCTTATATCAAGTGAATAACACACAATTTGCCTTAAATTGTACTAATGAATGAATTCATTAACAGATATCCATAACGCACATTTAATTTTACGAATTTGAAACCATATAAAATGGGAAATAAAGTCGAATTTGGCTTGGCATGTGTTTGATGTTTTTTTGTGGTGGTAAATTAAATTAGTCGCTTGGGTGGTGTTAATGGTTACATTTGTATGAAATATTGTGATATATGATAATTAGTATGTGATAGCTTATTTTATGCTTGTAATATAGGTGTTAAAAGTAATTTTAATTGCTACTTCAAAATGTATGAATTTCACGGTATTAAAACATGTACTTATAAGTAAATAATTACGATGTTGTATGTAAAAGTGATTCTTTATTGTTTTACTAATGTTTATATACTTACGTAGGTAAATTTGAACAGATGATATGATTATTATATAAGGTTTTGACACTAACTGATTAGTTAATAATAGATAATATTGTATGCACAGAATCTTTTCTTAACAATCAATCTCATCATCATTCAAACATCTCTTTTTAAACGAATTTACCTATATTAAAAATAAAAAATAAACATAACTATCCTCTAACCCGCTGTGGACCGGCGTGATGGATAAAGCTTTGACTCTTCTCCTACATGTAGACAGATGCCTATACCCAGCAGATCAAACTGTAACATCCCAAGAACATATAATACTAGCCGACCCACTTCGTTGAGCGTTAATAAAATTGAATTGTCGTTCAATAACAATAAAATATAGCCTATATCACTACTGAATAGTGTAGCTTTCTGTTAGTGAAAGAATTTTTATTATCGGATTAGTATTTGTGAAGATTACCCCCTACAAACACACAAAGTTAAAAACTTTACCTCTTTATAATATTAGTATAGATTTTAGTACGTTTTTTCCTCAAATTAATGCGGGTGAAACTGCGGGGCACAGTTCATTTATTATATAGGTATCTATGAATTTTTATATATCTTGTACTATATCAATGAACAGAAGAATATATATTTTTATCTATAGACGTAAAATAATCATCGACATGACGTATGCAATTAGTTGAGGTGTTTTTTGATAATAGTATAATTAATTAAACTAAGATCCTATTTATGTACCATTTATGTGGCTCGTTTCCTGTTGTAAAAAGTATTTGTATAAAGTTTTAGCTTAAGACTCTACATTATAGGTAAAGGTTGTAAAATTTTATGAATACTTTAATTTGCCTTAAAATTAATTTTTCTGTCATTATTAGACATTATTTTTTTCAGAATGGCGGATTATAACATTCATTGCAAAAATATATAATATATATTAGATACGTATCTAATATATATTTTTTACGTTAAAAATATAATAATTATATTATATTAATATAAATATTAAGTTTTATTAAAGTAATAAATGTAATACCTAGTCATGATGTCTAAAACTTTACAAAATAATTTTTTTTTAACTTTTGTTGTTCACTATACCTAGTAATATAATAAATACAATGATTTGGGTAGAGTAGCTTGTAACACTTTAGTCATTTTCCCTTGTATGAAGTTAGTGTAAATAATACTGGAAAATTAGTTTTCTATAAAGACGTTTCTTTATTGAATTTGAATCATATACGTGAGAGAAACTACTGGAAGAATAATTCAGATGTTTTGTCAACAGATAAATATTGCTATTAAGTGAACCATTGTCACATTTAAAAATATTCTATTTTCAAATAATTAATTTTTTGGCAATCATTTAATTGGCAATTCACAAAAGTCACAGATAATCCAACATCCCTTAATAGCAAAAACAGAACATATCTAGATTCAAATTATTAATCAAAATAGCATTAAAAATTACAAATGCACATACATTTATCGAGTAAGGTAAGGTAACGGGATAGCGAGTAGTTTTCTCACACGCTGCGTGGCCATATTTGAACGCATTGTGAACTAACGCGGAAGTCCCGGGTTCAAAGTCACTCATAGGGTCACACTTCACTTGATGAAAACTGCTACTAATATTTAAGTATTATTATTTGATTGTGGAAATAGTGAAATTTGACTTTTTTGCTGTGCTAGTGATCTTAAAATTTTTAATGAAAGATTATTTTTTTATTATTATAAAGTAAATAATTTTTGAACTGTTATTTTATTTATATTATTTTTAGTGGTTGATAAATGATAACATTTTTGGAAAATACGTTATGACGTATTTTAATTTATTTAATTACCATGAAGTAAATTAATTTTGTAATAAAACGTTTTATAATTCAAAAAATAATTTAATTTAAAATACCCACATTACATATCCATAAAAAAGGAGAAAAAAACCTAGTCTTCAGTTCCTTATACCATTAAAACGCTGATTAAAATATAAAAATCATATAAATTAATTTTATTATCTTATAATTTTAAAGATTTTCTCGATTGTAAAAAAAAGCACGGTCAAAGATCACTGACCTTGACTAATTAATGCTAAAAAAGAAATATGAAACTCAATCACGGCTTACAGTTACGGTCATGGGAACTGACTTTCATGCATATTGCACTACTTCGATGCTAAATTACACATTTATTGCTATAATTATAAAGTATCGTCCATCGAAGCGTGTAATACATTTGATTTAAAAAACATGAATGTATTAATTTTATCTGTGAAAATGTCTTTGTTTTTTATATGTGGAATATAAGCGCCAATTTTTGTAGGTCATTGATTTTAATATGTCACTATAGGATTATAATATTATAGGAAATATTAAAAAAATAAGATTTAAAAAAAAACAATTTTAAAATTTGTTTTATGGATGTATACGAGAACTTACATAATATGTATTTTAAAGTAACTTAAATTACACATAATTCAATTTAACTTATAACCCTAACAATATCCTTACAGAAAGAAAACAATGCTTCTTAATTGTTGTATGTAATCTCTACCATGGGGTCGCGAATGTAGGGACACGGTATCGAATACAAAGTATCGATACTGTACTCATGAGTAGTATCGAAAAAAAAGTATCGTACTCAGAAAAGTATCGAAACAAAAGTATCGATACGTCTAGGTATCGAGTACAAACACAAAAGTACTCAATAGTAGGAATTGATACTTCGACTTCCAAAAAAAAACGGTCGACGTTTCAAATTTCGTACAAATACTAAACGATTGTTTCGAAATATGTCAGTCGACCAAAAAAAAAAGGTCTTCGCTTCAAATTATCGTACAAATACTTCTTTTTTTGATATCACTAAGTCGGCAAACAAGCGTACGGCTCACCTGATGAAAAGCAATTACCGTAGCCTATAGACGCCTGCAACACCAGAAGTATCGCAAGCGCGTTGCCGTACGTACCCCCAATTCCCCCCAGGAACTCTGGTCACCTTACTCACCTACAGGAACACAACACTGCTTGAAAGCAGTATTATTTAGCTGTGGTCTTCTCTAAGGTCGAGGTACTACCCCAGTCGGGCTGCTCCATTTTTTGAGCAGGAAATTTCCTGCTGTGCCCTACCACAGTCATACTGACCAAATGTTTTCAAAATTTCAGAAAAAATGGTAATATTACTCATTTAAATCTTTCGATACGATACCTACCAAAAAGTACCCACTCATTGAGTAAAAGTATCGAATGCAAAGTATCGAGTACAAAAGTATCCGTATCGAATGGAAATGTACTCGATACCACAAAGTATCGATACTTTTTTCGTGTCCCTACGCGAATGCAAACTAGCCACTAATTCTCATATAGCCTAATTTCTATTTGCAATTACAGTTAAGCCGATTGTAGAGATAAAATGTGAAAAGATCATATGATTATTTAAAAATAACTGTTTAACTGGTTGAATATCATAGTGCCTTTTGAAAATTATTATAAAAAAATATGACTTTTTAATTTTTTGTTTAACATTTAACTGGCAGAATAAATTAAACCGTTTCTAAAAATATTAAAAATTAAAAATAAAAACCGCTTCATATTAAGCAAAATGGCAGGAATCACGTTTCGATGGCATTAATTGTATCGATTAAAAAATCGAATGTCAGTGGAGCATTAAATGGGTACCAAAAATCGAGTAATTTCCTGTTTAAATAATAAAAAAAATAACATAAAAGCGAACTTCTTCCATAGTGTAGAACATTTCTTGGGGTCATAGCACCCGACAGGAAGTTACGTCACGGGTCGCCGCGCTCGACTCTTACGAAAAATAATTCTTTCTATACGCTTAGTGTAATGTACCGAGACGTTCTTATATTAATACTTTAAATAAAATAGGATTATCTTTGTACTTAAAAATATATTTAAAATATATTTGCCTTTTTAAAAGCTATTATTTAATAACATTCAACAAATTAAATTTTTAATATTTAGCAATTATTTAATTATATCAAAATTAAAATAAAAATTAAAAACCTCTTTATTAAAGAACACTTAAAAAAACTCTTGAATCGTCATTACACAAATTACAATTAGGTATATTAGCAGTATATTTAAGTAAATTAATTTAAGTTAAAATGAAGCTACCACCGATTCGGAATATAGATTTCGCAGTAAAAGAATCATCAAGAAACTTCGTTGTTACTCTCTTTAAAATTGTTAATCAGTAGGCATAGTTTTTACAATTTATCCCCAATAGGGAAAGGCAAGAGACATTAATAGTCCATACAGCCTGGTCTGAATTTATAAATTTCAATCCGATGTAATTAACGGCCGAAGCCACGTCTATCAGTAGGTATAAATTTTGACATTTTTGCATGGATTTTGTAATATCTGTATTTCTCTGTCTCTCTCTTGTCGGTCTCTCATATCTGAGGACCGTAGTCAGTATGAAGGTTGCATCTGGTACGGATATTGTAATAATGATATTTATATTGTTATATTTTAATATTTTTATGATTGAATCATGATGTCTCTAAAACTATACCTATACCCAAATTATTTCCGTCCAATAGGACTAAAGTATGTCGAAAATCCAGTTAAATTAATCAGTAGCTTAAGTCTTGCAAAGATTGTCAAAATATATATATTCTGCTTTAATTTTTTTATATATTGACTAGGTCGGTAAACAAGCGTACGTCTCACCTGATGGTAAGCGATTACCTTAGCTTATATAGACGTCTGCAACACCAGAAGCATCGCAACCGTGTTGTTGACCCTACCCCCAATTCCGCCCAGGAGCTCTAGTCACCTTAATACCCCAGTCGAGCTGATCTATATTTTGAGCAGAAAATTTCCTGCTGTGCTCTACCTCAGTTAATTTGTACCTTAACCGTATCTAAACGTTGGCAATTTGCATTTTATATTTTTGAACATATATGTCTGTTTACTACACCTACCACACATTCATTCATACATAACCAACAAAAAAATTAAACATAATTCAAAAAAACTTTACCTAAACTAATATTTATTAAGTTGTCTTTATTTTTAAAATAGTTACTAAATCGCGCGCCAATAAACACACACACAAACACACACACACACACACAACTAAAATACAAAATAAACCACATAGGTACATAAGATCGTAAAGTGCTAAACGACACGCACATATAAAATAATGGAAAAGAAAGTTGACCCGACATTTCCCATACTCCGCCTCCATATTTATGACGAAAGCAGAAACCATTAATCAATAATTGGTTTTATGCAATTATCGGTAGCTTCCGTGTCACATGTTTTTTATAGAAAAATAATAGCTTCTAATTGCTGTTCATTGCATAAATTTATTCTGCCCAGTTAATTATGTATATTTTACTAAGATTATTTTCCTTTTATGATTTTATATTAATATTAAACGTACCTATTTGTATTGAAGTAAGTAAACGTATTTGTGTGACGCCGCGTTGGCGCAGCGGTCACAGCATTGCGATTGGCTGTTGAGCGGGCGGTTGCGGGTTTGAACCCCGCACACGACAACATTTGTATTGGCCATACAGATGTTTGACGTGGTCTGGGTGTTTGTGCAGTCTGTCCTTGTGGGTCTCCTCACCGTGCCTCGGAGAGCACGTTAAGCCGTCGGTCCCGGTTGTTATCATGTACACCTGATAGCGATCGTTACTCATAGTAGGGAATATATCCGCCAACCCGCATTGGAGTAGCGTCGTGGATTAAGTTCCGATTCTTCTCCTACATGGGGAAGACGCCTATACCCAACAGTGGGATATTACAGGCTGAATCGTATTTGTATTATTTAGCTTAAAATATTTATGGTAAAAAATCAACCAAGAATTACCGCGTATAAGTGAAGCGAGCTAATCAAAAAACGATAAATAAAATTACGCCGCTTTCACGATCCGAACAAAAACGTGTGACATCTGCTTAACGCTACATTTTTACCTGCTATAAATATTGTCCAGTTAACGCAATAAATAACTTTCAATTTTTATTTAAATAATGAAAACTTCTTGAAAATCTTTTATAAACCTGGCATAATATATAAATAAAAAAAAATAAAAAGTCGCACTTTCGCACTTAAACGTAATTTTATATTTCGAACACCCACATCGCGTCCCCACAGGTATAATTAGGAAGAATGATCACGGATTTTATGCACGACAGGCGTCGAAAGGGCCGGCTCGCGCCACGCAAATATATTACCGATTTTTCTTATAGCACACATAAAATGTGCTCATAAAATCACGCGTTTAATAATAACGTCCCATAGCAGCTTTATTAAAAAATATTGCTCCAACCATATTTTGCTTCATTGTCGTGAATGATTTCATTCATGAGTTCACAGATACTAATCAAGTAAATGGTATACTATTATAACTGAATGTTGATATTCAATTATTCTTAGATTTCCGACCACACACAATCAAAATCGACCACAAAATTGATCGATTTATCGATTTTAGAATAAAACGTTTCCAAATTTGTAAGCGACCATCTTGTAGTCTCTAATTCAGTTTTTCCCGACTGTAATTGACACCGACTCGCCTTACTCTGTCCCTTTTCGACTTTCTCTGGTCGTATAGGTCTGTCTCTTATTTGTCAGGTCACGTGCAAGTCAGCGCAGTGACTATTTCGACAATTATGTCATTTGCTTGTCATGGGGTGTCATTTGGGCGACGAACGATTGCCCTGTAATTTTGTATGAAATCGTGGAATTTTTGAGGTCATCGACATTTGTTTTATGGGAATATATGTAAACTGACATTGTATGTGCAATAACATGTGTCATAAAAAGGAATTAATGTCAATCTGACTAATAAGATATAGGTATATAATAATATTTCTTTTTTTTTACTCCTCACAAAAACAAGCCCAGATTATATAAAAACAGAAATTCAAGTAAAACAATATACTCGTAAAAAACAGTTCTGTTTGTGTGTGAAATCGGTTTATATTTATTATAAGTATAAACCTGTATTACAGATAACTAGATACTATACTACGCATATACGCTTAGTTTTATATGTTTACATAGAAACGAATACTAAAGTGTTTTAAGAAGGGTAAAAGAAGATCTAGGACTAAAACACTAAGAATGTATTGATGAAAATTAAGGCCATAAAACGTTAAACATTATGTATTCAGTATAATTATATTACTAGGTAATACCTACTTCGAGTGTCTACGTTTAATACTTCGAGATTATAATGTAGTATTATCATTGATAAAAGTCATGATGTTCTTCGATAGATAATTTACAACATTGTACTTAATTTGCAATAACAATAGTATCAGCACGAATAGATATAAGGGCGAAGTTCAGCGCTCATATTTAATTCAATAGCGTTTACGTCTCAATAACGATACGAGCCTACTCTCGTCTAGTCACGGAGCGTATGTAAAATTGTATTAGGAGTTTACTCCTTAAGAAACTAGGCAAGGTTTTTTTCTATACAGCTAGGTCACCAACTCACCTAATGGTAAGCGATTGCCGTAGCTTATAGACCTACAACCTAGAACTATTGGAAGCGCGCTGTCAACCCTACATCCAATACCCGCAGGAGCTCTGGTCAACTTACTCACCACAGGAACACAACACTGCTCGAAAACAGTATGTATAATTTAGCTGTGATTTTCTGTAAAGCCGAGGTACTTTCCCGGTCGGGCTGCTTCAGATTTTGAATAGGATGTTATCTGCTGCGCCTACCTTTAACCTACCTTAGTTAACCCTTAATCGGGCCGAACAAAAACAATTACTTTTCATGGCTTAAGTATAAGTTCTTGTGTAATAATGGATATCAGTGTACATAAAATAGTATTTAAATTACTGAAACTGAAAAAAACGATGTTTTTACGAGTGGGAAATAATTTCCCTTTGCCTGTTCATGGACAACCAAAGTGGGAAATAATTTCCCTTTGCCCGATTACGTCTATAAATTTAAATATACTAGTAATTTGCCCTGACTATACTTTTGAATTTATTTTTCGTGATAAATGTGCACAGAATTATTTACTTAGAAGTGAGGTGGAGTGTCAGTGTGCGAATAAAGGATCCAATAATTTTTAACAGAAGTATCGATGTCCAATAAATCAGAAAGATTTTCTAATATATTTTCAAGAGCTTTATCATTAATTTTCCATCTTTTAAAAGACATGAGCTAAAATAATATTGCAATCTACAATTAAAAATAAAGAAATTAAGTAATGGACAAAAATAAAAAAGTCTACAAAAATAAATCCCTACTTTTTATATATATTGACGCAATATGGAGTTCAGGAACGGACAAAGGGAACTATTTTCCCACTTACAAGAATAAATTTCAAATGAATCAAAACCACACAAAAACTGCATTTTTGAATTGAATATCATAACAACGTTACAAAGAATATAATAAATTAGTACACAACGAATCAAATATCTACTTATCAGAATCTTTTTTTAAGAAACTTAGCAGATTTATATCTCCACGGTGTGAAAATCGCGCGAATTTTTCAAATGTGAAGTTAATTCGATTCTGACATCGACACTTGACATTTGAAAAGCTGGGGTTGTCAATAAAATAATTCTGTAATTATCTAAGATTATATTTGTGTAACAAAATGAATTTGAAAGGCTGCCAATTCAAAAATATTCGGGAATTTAGCTAGATTGACAGGGTGGGAAAATAGTTCCCTTTACCCGAATAAGGGTTAAAGGTAAGGTTCGTGGTATGAAAAAGAAATCGTCACTACCTATGAGTGAAATTGAATGTAAAAGCCTGTCTTAAAACACTTACGTCTTTAAACCCTTACGTCTTTTGCGAGAAAAAATTATTTTTAAATATCACGGTGATCATTCGTAAGAAATTAAGTCGCAGTCGCACATCGGATCTGACGCACACACTTTTTTTAAATATATTTTATGAAACAGAGTGTTTTTACAATGTAGTAAACAATAGTTAGTTATACAAAGCTAATGCATATCTATTCGAAATATAATAGTTTTTCAATATATAAAACAAGCTAAATAGATATATATATATACTTGTTAAAAATATATAAATTACCTATCCTTCTTTATTGCACGTCTTAAGGTTAGCTGGTAAATGGTGATCCTCCTAGTGGCTATTTTCTCCATTCTTATAAGCGAACGCTTATTGAAGCTTTTGAAGTAAAACTTCTTTACGCACGCTTGACTTGAGGAGTAAGCTGGTGAATGCGTGACGGAATCGTTACGAAAAGTGTGATCGGGCGAGACGAAAGGAAGTTGAGAGGGAGATATAAGTTCGTGAAGGTAGAAAGAGAAAGATTTACGTTTCGTATATTATTACTACAGGGACAACAGAGAGAGACAAGAGCACACATTTTCTTTCACTCTTTCTCTCATATATACATACATATAGATGGAGCTAAAGAGTTTTTAGATAAATCAGACTGTGGTCTAAAATACATTCGTTTTTACGTTAAAGATTTCTATACCCATAGATAATGATATAATTAAAACGAGGAACAACAACAATTAAGTATTGTATAATTATGTTGTTTTGTTTTAATCTTGTAACATAATTAATGATATCAGAAACCGAATTTTAATCTCAGATGGATGTTTCGAGAAATATGTCTAATAGTCATATATACAATATAAATAAATAATATTTTTTTTTTTATATTTAAGTCTATTTATGTCTGTACCTACTAGCTTCTGCACGCGACTTCGTCGACGTGGACTCCGCTCCTATTGGTCTTAGCGTGATGATACATAGCCTATAGCCTTCCTCGATAAATGGGCTATCTAATACTGAAAGAATTTTTCAAATCGGCCCAGTAGTTCCAGAGATTACCGCGTTCAAACAAACAAACAAACAAACAACCAATCAAACAAACTCTTCAGCTTTATATATTAGTATATAGATGTACTTACTTTTTTAATCTGTTCCCTCGTGTCTCCCATAGTACTTATCATATTTAGACAAATGAAGTATCATCAATTGGTATGGTGTCACATTATATTTAATGAAGGACATAATGTTACGTACTATTTTTTTTTTGTCGTTGTCGGATTTTAGTTTTAGTAGCACACAAAAGTAGTTTTAACATGGTAGAGAATCACTTATTATGATAGACAGTTGACTTAATATTACTTTGCAAACATAGTATCAAGCGCGAGGCAAATCGTTCCTAGAAATATAAATACGTACAAAATACATTTTACCTTGCGTCAATGTCTTAAAGTTTTTTGTTTTATATACATAAATTAAATAAGTACCTATATACAAACACCTCTACATTCAGACAACATCAAATATAACCGGTTCTTATTATAGTTAGACTAGATTTTAATTTAACAAGATGTAATTACGTTTACAAATGTTTAATACATGAAGACTAGAACCTTCTCAAATGAAAAAAAAAACAAATTGTTCAGATTTATTTTATTAATAAGTGTAGGTAAATTAATATCTTGTAAATATATAAAGCTGAAGAGTTTGTTTGTTTGGTTGTTTGTTTGTTTGTTTGTTTGTTTGTTTGTTTGTTTGAACGCGGTAATCTCTGAAACTACTGGGCGGATTTGAACAATTCTTTCAGTATTAGATAGCCCATTTATCGAGGAAGGCTATAGGCTATGTATCATCACACTAAGCCCAATAGGAGCGGAGTCCACGCCGACGAAGTCGCGCGCAGAAGCTAGTATCTTGTATAAGTAAAATAGATACACCGCTCTACTACGATACTTAATCGCACAAAAACAACAAGCACGACACTAATATGAAACAAATAATAAGTAATAGTTAAAAAAAACTAAAAAACACGCTTTTATATGGAGTCCAAAGGATAGCGAAAAGGCCTTGACTATTGTGCCAAGCCGTTAGGATAATGGAATAATCTTATCAAATTAGTGTATTGTCATCGGTCCTAGATAAGTCTAACAAGTTTAAATGAAATCTGAACGTTAGAAGTTGGTCAAAATGAAGTTCAAAGGAGTCGGTTACAAACATATTAACAAACATACAGGTGAAGCTAATAAAAAGCGTGTAAAATTAATAATAATATCAAGAGAAACCACGTGCATTCTTCACTCACATATAAAAAAGTTACATCTTAATAATTCTTAATAATATATAACAGTTACATCAGTAAAATAATTCTCAAGGGCAATCGAATGATTACCACCAGTAACGAAGGGTTGGTGTTGCACATAGCATTCTAATGCCGCCTTTGTCTACGCCGCGCTACTTCTGGGAACAAGCGGCCGGCGAATATTGATCTAGTAAAGTTTCGATGTGTTGTACGTGTGAAATACTTGCTAAATATCTGTGTTTTTAAAACGGACACAGTTAAAGAAAAAATTGTTTATATGATGTAATAGTCAAAAAAATAATAATAAACTAAATTGAAATTAATTTTGCGGAAAACGTAATTGAAATGATATTAAAAAACTATATATATAACTATTAAATTGTTATTATTTTATCTATTGATATCATACAGTCAACATTATTTTTACAATATTTTGTTTAAAAAAATACTATATTTTTATGTCAAAATAAATACCCGAATATTTTATCTTTAAGGGCAGCGACATGCTCATAGAAAAGATTTCAACGAGCTACCGAAATTTCGTTTTCACTTACATCAAACGAAAGTATAACTTTTTTTTTTTACTGTAATATTTTCAATTTATATGTAGTTCTTTAAGTTACAATGTGCGGCTAATTGTGTGATATTAAAAATAAGGTATTATATATAATAAATATGTAACTGTGTTTTCAGAAACTTAAACAAAGTACAAATAACTTCGATAAGATCGATTTCGAATATTAAAAATAATTATAATCATCGAATATCAAAATATATCCATACAAATATAAAGTATAATTTTTTTTAATAAATAAAACTATCAAATAAGAACGTAACAGCAAAATATTGGACATTAGTCGCCATATGGACATGTTAATAATAACTTATAATAACGCATGGAGCGTGCGTGCCGCTATGCGAAATACACGCGTTTCCATTGTTCTAAAATACGTTAGTATAAATATAAATATTCTTAAATTTGTATCAAATTATTATTGAAATAATTTGTAGGAACAATTCGGAGTTGTCCACTACCACTACAGCCTATCACAGTCCACTGTTGGACATAGGCCTCCACAAGTTCACGCCCGATATTATGACGCGAACTCATGTGTTTTACCCATAGTCACCACGCTGGGCAGGCGGGTTGGTGACCGCAGGGCTGGCTTTGTCGCACCGAAGACGCTGCTGCCCGTCTTTGGCCTGTGTATTTCAAAGCCAGCATGATCCCGCCATCCGTCCGGCTTTTTAAGTGGGGAAAAGAGGGGGTGGCTACATTCTTTAGTGCCGTAGCCACACAGCACATTTGGAGTTGATATGTGACTATTTAAACAGATTTTAAATTTAGAATATATTGAGACATATTGAGTGGCTTCGACACGTAAACTTTATTTATACTTATTAGTTGATTTAACGCTTCCAAGTAAATATCTGCACCTGAAATACAGCAAAAATACATGAGTTCATGTCGTTTTTGGCGTGAACTTGGGGAGGCATCTGTCCAGAAGTGGACTGCGATAGGCTGAAGTTGGTTGTTGCCTGTTTGTTACATGTAACACAAGCATTGAAAATCAAAATCAAAAATAACTTTATTCAAATAGGCTCCAAGAGCACTTTCGAATCATTTTAATTAAAATGCATATCTTAGGAACAGGCGAACAACATCAATCAACATATGTCTCGTCGTGACACAATGGGAACGGTTGCCGGCGCGTGCTGTCGACGTGACACACGCGGCGCGAATACTACCCACCTAATGATTGAACGCGCCTCTCTTCAATACAATAACGTCCTTACTTTTGTTAGATATCTTTACTAATATAATACAGATGAAAGATTTTTTTTCTTTTGCTTAAGATACTCGAAATTTATCCACCTTATAAAATACTATTATGTCCTACAGTGTGCTTACTAGAGTAAGCTATGAAACATTAGGCTACGAGAAACGGGAATCGATCTGAAATTGAACACAGGTGTCTTTTCGAAGGAGGATGTCACGATTATAAATTAAATATTGGTTAAATAAAAACACACCCATGCTTTACTAAACTAGTAGATAGAATTTTTTAAGATAGGCTTATAGACAGATCTAAGACTTTATTACTTGATTATATACAAAATTACTTTAAGTAGATGTTACTTCTCAGACCATTTTCATCATAGATACTATTTACCTATATTTTAAAAAAAATCCAACAAATTTACTTATGTATGTATCATCATCATCATCACTTCAGCCTATCGCAGTCCACTGCTGACATAGGCCTCCACAAGTTCTCGCCAAAAATGTCGTGAACTCATGTGTGTTCCCCATATTTACCACGCTGGGCAGGCGGGTTGGTGATCGCAGGGCTTGCTTTGTCTCAAAGAAGATGCTGCTGCCCGTCTTTGGCCTGTGTATTTCAAAGCAGTTGGATGGTTATCCCGCCATTGGTCGGCTTTTTAAGTTCCAAGGTGGTAGTGGATCCCCTTAGTCGCCTCTTACGACACACACGGGAAGAGATGGCGTGGCTATATTCTTTACTCCTGAACAACACAGCAGTATGTATGTATACGATACTGTAATATATTGAAGTAAAAATATAATAGTAGTATTTACTGTAGACGAATAGTCATAGAATTGTGAGGAATATTAGTTTTTAGAAGTGCATAGAGAAGTTCTTTCGACTTGTATGTTATTTAAAATGTGATCGTTTGTTTAATAACAAATAAATAAAAATCTTTAAATTACATCTATACTAATATTATAAATCTGAAGGGTTTGTTTGTTTGTTTGTTCGTTTGTTTGAACGCGTTAATCTCAGAATTTACTGGTGCTTTTATTCTTTCAGTGCTAGATAGCCTATTTATTGAGGAAGGCTATAGGCTATTTTTTTTTCAAATTAACGCGTGTGAAATCGCGGGGCACAGCTAGTACTTATATATGACAGACATAATTAAATAAATTAATTCAAATATTGGCAATAAAAAAGAAATTAATGTACATTGTACAAATCATAACCGCGTGGGATGGTGGCAAGATAATCGTTATTTATTATTATCTGTCTAAATGAAACAGAGAATCGATTAAGTTCTATAATCGATCGAAATCGATTATTCAATTCGAGAAGCTATCATCTGTATCGATTTTGTTTATTTAAGTAAGCGGAAACTATTTTAAACGACTAGCTTTCGACAATCACTTCATTTTATGCTTTTTCTTGTAATCGAAAAAAAAAACCAACGTCGGGGCACGCGCGGAGTCGCCGTCTGCGTACGCGGCTAGAATCCTAACCTCTTAGAAAGGGATGGATATATACAATTTCTCTGTGATAGAGCGAGATGTTTGTATGATTAATGGGCACGACCAGTAACCGAGAAATGCAGTCAAATTAGGAGAAATAAATATCGATACGATACACTACGGCATATCTGATATAGCTAAGTCAAAAGTTAAAGCGAAATAACATTAAAAAAAACTAAAAAAACGCTTTTATAAATAAACCAAACTGAAAAGGAATAATCTTATCAAGTTAGTGTATTGTAATCGGTCCTCGATAAGTCTACTAAGTTTACATGAAATCTGAACGTTTGAAGTGGTTAAAAATGAAGTCTAAAGGAGTCAGTTACAAACATACAATGACACAGGTGAAGCTAATGAAAAGCGTGTAAAATTGAGTGGAACATTCAGTCAATTCTTTTGTTTAATAACATGAGACACTCATAATTAAGATGGTCATTCCAAATCGCAATCAAAATAGCTGTATTCTGTATATATTATATGAAAACATATACAAACAACAACAATAACACGTTATAAATATTTTGCGACGAGTTGATAATTATGTCTATCTTATGAAAAACATCACTCAGGGATAATCGAGCTCCAAGATCGTAAACACCGCGAACAGCCCTATTTTGTAAAATAAATACAGTCTCAATATGTGCAGCATTACCCAGTGCAGCAACAGAATACGAACAGAAACGCGCGTCAAATCAAACAACGCGCCAAACGTCGATCAGTTGTCCAACTTTCCTAACTGAGAATGCTGCGTAGGTGAGAATTCCACTGAAGTTTCGAATCCAAATTTATTCCTAAGAAAACTCTAGTATCTCTGAAAATAAGACTCTCGTTATTTATTTCTAAATTATAACTTATTTGGATACTTAACATTGGACTATGCAAACACAACGCACTCTGTTTTCTTGGCGTTGGCTTTTGTTTTAAAGCAATCTTGAATTCGCAATAAAGAACTATTCATGTCATCATAATTTACTTTTATCCTAACAACTTTAAAAATAAGCGATGTATCATCAGCTAGTAACATTACATTACAAATATCCTTAACATCAAATGGCAGATCATTTATATATTTATATAAAAAAAGGAAAGGACCTTCAATGAATCCCTGTGGAACGCCTATTTTTAGCATAGATCCTGAAGGCTTCGTTCCGTTTATTTTTCTCTATATTTGTAAAACTCGCTATTTACTATCAACATAGATAGACTCAAACACACAAATAACCCACCCAATAAAACAAAAACCCAAACACTTTTACAACCACTTCACATACAATCAAACGAAACGAAACAATAATTTTCAACTCAAAAAATATTTACAATACAAAAACTCATACAATACATAGTTTAGCGCGTAATTTCTGTAGTATTCTTGTAGTACATAAAACAGATTATAGTCCGCTAGTAACCTAGGGCGGTGGAGTTAGGCAGCCTAGGCACAATACCGGCTCCGGGCATAGAATTTACGGTGCAACAAACATTTATTACTTGTCGAAGATATTGTACTGCTTTTGATGCTTGGTGCAAGTTTATGGAAAAATCAAAGGCTCTGTTTTAACAAAGTATTTATTACATATATGTATTTTAATAAAACAAAATTAAGTTGTGAAGTACCTACTTCAATATTTAGAAATTAATAAAATATGAAACTAAAATAGTGGTGTTTTTAGTTAGCAAAACTGTGAATCTAATAAAAATTAACTAAAGCAATAACTGGTGCCAGATCACGTCCAATATTAAAGCATAGACATACATAGATATGTAACCTAATTTGCTGCTATTTACTCTATTTCTTTAGTTTCCAGACAATTTTACTTATGAATCGTAATAATACCTAATATTAAAATGTAATTATATTTATTTTACAACACAGTCATATCAACTTACTTTAACCTCACTAAAATATTTGTACAGAACGGTACTAACTAGTTTTAATAATTAAGTAATACAATATCTCGACTAGTTATATTATTAAATCTTTAAAACATTTAAATTACATTGTAATGTAACGTGTAAATATGTAATGTGTGCAATATTTTTTTCCATACTGTAATGAAATGCTAGCTTTCGTTCATAATTCATGGCGTAAAATAAAATTTTCGTTTCCGTCAATAAACGTCTCCGTATAAAGCCTCCTTTATGGATTTCGGCAGCAATTTTATTTCGCTGGCCACTTCGCGGAATGCACAGATAAAAAATATAGGAATTCTTTATGGTGGACAGTAACTTTAACGTTGGCACTACCGTTCATGGGAGGCAATGTGCGTTTCTAATAATATTTTGAATACTTGCCGAGGTTTTCTAAGTACGTGTAAAGGAACTGACGTCACCTCGCTTACGACGAGGAATGAAAGCTTGGTTATTAATTTATTTTTTTATTACCGCGAAATCGTCACTAACGTTATTCTTTATAAATGATTCATTCGCACGTTAGTTTTATTATTTCTATATGTGTATAATAAAATAACTTGTACGTGATCGCTATTTACCATACATGACATTAAGCTATAGGTAGGTACAGCAACTAAAGTTAATAAAACAAAAAAAGAACTGAAAATTTAAAGTGAAACAAGTCTTAAATTCAAGTCGACATATTCAAAGTTACCGATAGATTAATAACCCGAGCCGATATAGTTTATTGCGAAGGTTTTATAAGCGACAAAAAAAAACAAAAAAGTCCTGCCACTGCCACCGCAATACTAAAAGAAAAGCGGTCTTAAAAAAACGACAAAAATGACAACGCACTTGGAATCGAAATGCAAAAAAATACCGCGAGAGCGAGACGGGTATATAAACTGATAGAGATAGAGTGAGACAGATAGATGATAGAGTGGAATGGCAGAAATTTCGAATTTAGAATGCAGCGCGTGCGTTGGACATCCGTTGTGGCAAAAAATCTGGGCTGCCATCTATCGGCACTTTGTGACACTATCGATTTTAACATTTTGTTAAACGGAATATGTCTTGTTTTGTTTACTTTTATATAAAAGTTTCCTCATATATAGCAGAAACAACAAATATAGAAACACGTACGATATTATGTGTGATATAAGAGTGAAGACAAAAGCACTCAAACATTAATACATAGATATGAAAAACAATCAATTGGTACTTTTTTACATTAAATTCAGTAATTTTAGAAGATACAACTGCTCTGGTGTAGTGGTGCGTGTAGTCGCCTAAAACACCGACAGTTTGCGGGTTTGGTTCCCGCTCCGGATGGACGTTTGTATTTGTACAAATATTTCTTTCCGGCTTGGATGTATGTCCTTGTGGATCTACCCACGGTGCCTCGGAGAACAAGTTACGCTGTCAGTCCTAGTTGTTATCATAAATACCTGATAGCGATTGTTACTCACAGTAGGGAACATATCCACCAACCCGCAGTGGAGCAGCGTAGTGGATTAAGCTTCAATCCTTCACCTACATGGAGAAAGAGGTCTTTGCCCAGCAGTGAGATATTACAGGCTGAATCGTGATCTTGATTTAGAAGATATTACAGCTTTAAAATTTGATATGTAAATCTAATTAAATACAGCGGAAAGACCTAACCCGCGTCCTATCAATTATATAAATTCTAAGTTAGGATATTCCGCAAACCCAACAAAAATAGGAAAACTTACAGATAGGTAAGTTCTCTAAGTCTAAGGACCTGTTTCACCACTTGTGGATATCGCTTTTTGATGGATAACAGTATCCGACAGTTAAAAGTTTTTGATCCATTACTCTTTTTTACCATCGAGTTCTACTATGTTTATAAGATACTAGCTTCTGCGCGCGACTTCGTCGGCGTGGACTCCGCTCCTATTGGTCTTAGCGTGACGAAACATAGCCTATAGCCTTCCTCGATAAATGGGCTATCTAACACTGAAAGACTTTTTCAAATCGGCCCAGTAGTTCCAGAGATTACCGCGTTCAAACAAACAAACAAACAAACGAATAAACAAACAAACAAACTCTTCAGCTTTATATATTAGTATAGATTTCTATTCGAATATAGTAATCTTAAAGTTTTAGTTAATTGATTGAGGTGAAACCGGTCCTAATGGCCTATTTTAACTCCCGCTGTTAAAGACTATTTGTAACTTATTTGCAGGATAAACGGCCCTAAATAATACAACTCCATAATATCATATAACTATTCCAAAAAATTACGTTCTATGTATAGGTACACCGATTGATAAAAAATAACCAAAATACAAAACTATATCACATTTTTAAGTATCTACTCAATAAAGTCTTCATATACCTATATTTTTTTCTGCTGTGTTTACGGCAGTAAATAAAATAATAATTAAAAGAAAACAAAAAACCCGCCTGCATAAAAAACACATGATATAAAATGAACTGAAAAGTCTGGAACAAGATAAAAATTCAATAATTACACTAAGCTAGTTAGTAGTTAATTTGCAGTCGGAGACATGCAAAGAGAGAATGATTTGACTTACCCTTCAATTTCATGTCTTCGACTGCATATTAACTACTAACTAGCTTAGTGTAATTATTGAATTTTTATCTTGTTCCAGACTTTTCAGTTCATTTTATATCATGTGTTTTTTATGCAGGCGGGTTTTTTGTTTTCTTTTAATTATTATTTTATTTATGTCTTTTTAGTTAGACAAATTACGTAATCGGTTCAATTCATTAAAATAGTTTACATCATGTGGTTGATTAAGTAATTTTTTAACGACGAAAAAAATGAGGCCGTTCTAAAATTGTCACGTATATAGGTATATCATTTTTAAGTTTGACCGAGCATAACTTTTTACAGAGTAGTCTGAAGTTGATAATTCTTTTTTTTTATGGGAAAGGCTACACCCCAAAATTGACCGTCGGATGTTGCCTAGGAGGCGAGGAAGAAGCTCGGCTCGCATCTTGCTTGCCTTAGGCATGGGAAAGAGCAAAGTCAACATTTTTTAATCTTTCTTATTGTATTTCTTTATTATTACGGTAATCATAATCATGATATACATTTTTGAAATCCTTGTATTAAGCCCTTTAATATGATACCCATATTATAGTATTCTAAAAAAAAATTATTTCTTCATTAACTACAATGGCATCGCACAGCCGCCATGTTTGTTTTTTTTAATGTCACCTATCTAAGAACACTTGGGCTGCTAAGACGAATCTAACGATATCTCAATTATGTAAATCCGTTCAGCGGTCCTAGAGATACGAGGTAGTTAAGAATATTACATACATACATACAAGATACGCGCGAAAAACATAACCCTTCCTTGGCAGTCGGGTAAGAATATAGCCACTTCTTCCTCAGCCTCTTCCTACGACGACTAAGGATACGGCGACTAAGGGATAATACAGTTCCACTATCAGCTTGGAACTTATAAAGCCGACCGATGGCGGGATAACCATTCTACTGCTGGCTTTTCAATATACAGGCCGAAGATGGGCAGCAGCGTCTTCGGTGTGACAAAGCCAGATCTGCGGTCACCAACCCGCCTACCCAGCGTGGTGACTATGGGCAAAACACACGAGTTCGTGCCATAATGTTTGGCACGAACTTGTGGAGGCCTAAATCCAGCAGTGGACTGCGATAGGCTAAAATGATATTTTTTTAAATCTTTAGAGTCATATAAGAATTACTCTAAACATCATGTTCAAATATTTACACTGTATGTAAAAACAACCAAATAATCTTCAATTTAAAAAATAGCATCTTTTACATCATTTTAATACTCATAAAAATCTTGATATATGTATTTAAAAAACGAACATCTTTCGCTAACATCATTAAACTTTTTAATGATACATTTTAATTAATGATACGGCCGGACCACCGCACGTCATAACACGCGTGATTGATTTGAATCATTATACGTTATCATTAACTCAAACATTGCTTCTGTTTTCTTTCAACCTATAATCTAATAAACCTCCTTTAAGGGCCAGATTCGTCGGTGCTTATAAATTATCAGACATTTATGCCTCGTTTCCACTAGGGGACATTTTGTCCCGCGACATGTCGCGGGACAAAATGTCCCCTAGTGAAGACGAGGCATTACCGCAACATGGGACAATTGTTCCGCGTCAGCCCCGTCTACACTAGGGAACATTTTGTCCCGCGACATGTTGGGGGACACGTCCACACACATGTTGCACAGTGTCCCGCAACATGTCCCGCAACATGTCCCACAGTGTGTACGTGTTTAGGGACATGTTGCTTGTTCCCGCTTCGAGATCGAAAACATTTGTTTCGCGTCAATGTCGCATGGTAGGGCTTTTGATATTTTTTAAAATATCGGATTCTCGATGTATCGATATTTTTAAATACATAATCAATATCGGAGTTAGAGATATCGAAAAAAAAATCTATAATATATCGATATTTTTTAACCGACTTCAAAAAAGGAGGAGATTACTCAATTCGATTTTAATGTATATTCGGGGATAACTTCGTCGTTTACGAACCGATTTTGATCATTCTTTTTTTTTTGTTGGAAAGGAGATATCCCAAGGGTGGTACCATGATAAGGAAACCAGGATCTGATGATGGAATCCCAGAAAAATCGAGGGGAACCTTCGAAAGTCGTAGTGACGACAAGTGCGTTACTAAATTTTTTTCGTCTACTTACGTTGTATTATTTGTCGATGTAATTGAAGTCGGTTTTTTTCGTTTGCTAGCAAACACAATTTATCAATTTTATTTCATCGCCTTTTTTTCAACCGATGTACAAACGGAGGAGGCTATGTATTCGACGCGTATATTTTTTATGTATGACCACGCATAACTTTTTACAGAGTGGTCCGATTTTGATAATTAAAAAAAACAATCGTGTCGATTTAAAAAATAATTTACACAGTTTATAATTCAGTATAATATTTGTTAAACAAATTAAATTATCAGTGATTTATTAAAATGTAAGGTTCTCAGTAATTATTGTTCAATTTTAATAAAACAATAATGCGTACCAATATTCAGTAAGATTTTAAAAATATTCGTTGTTTTATATGTTCAGTTGTCAAACAACTATTACTATTATTAGGCACTAAAAGATTGATTACAGAAGCAATTCGTTAAGATGCTACAGAAGAAATCACATATTTAACAGCTATTTCTGAGAGCATCTGAGTGATAATATTTCAATATTTACTATCAATCCAAAATTTTAGTGCGTTTAATGACCTTGAAATATTTGGTTGATCTAAATACTGTTTAATTCAGCAGGTATTGCAACAAAAATTGTGCCAACAAGTTCATTGGCATTTGACGTATTTTTCATGAGCATATTATTAATTTAATTAATTAAATAAATAAATAAAAATAACTTCACAAATGATGGAGGTGTTTCTTTATCTCTATGAGGAACATGTTGCTGCATTTGTCCCCTAGTGTGGCCTACACAATGTTCGAAACATCTGTCCCGCAACATTGTTGAGGGACAAATGTTCCTCATTTGTCCCCTAGTGGAAACGAGGCATAAAGCATCTAACAAATAGCTTAAGATTGAAACTGAAAATTAGGTATCTACCTATATTGGCTTTGGTAATGTACCTAAAATGCAATTTATAAATTTTATATTGATTTTGCTACTTCAATTTATTGTTAGTAATGCCTCGTTTCCACTAGGGGACAAATGAGGAACATTTGTCCCTCAACAATGTTGCGGGACAGATGTTTCGAACATTGTGTAGGCCACACTAGGGGACAAATGCAGCAACATGTTCCTCATAAAGATAAAGAAACACCTCCATCATTTGTGAAGTTATTTTTATTTATTTATTTATTTAATTAAATTAATAATATGCTCATGAAAAATACGTCAAATGCCAATGAACTTGTTGGCACAATTTTTGTTGCAATACCTGCTGAATTAAACAGTATTTAGATCAACCAAATATTTCAAGGTCATTAAATGCACTAAAATTTTGGATTGATAGTAAATATTGAAATATTATCACTCAGGTGCTCTCAGAAATAGCTGTTAAATATTTGTTCTTCTGTAGCATCTTAACGAATTGCTTCTGTAATCAATCTTTTAGTGCCTAATAATAGTAATAGTTGTTTGACAACTGAACATATAAAACAACGAATATTTTTAAAATCTTACTGAATATTGGTACGTATTATTGTTTTATTAAAATTGAACAATAATTACTGAGAATCTTACATTTTAATAAATCACTGATAATTTAATTTGTTTAACAAATATTATAGGTACTGAATTATAAACTGTGTAAATTATTTTTTAAATCGACACGATTGTTTTTTTAATTATCAAAATCGGACCACTCTGTAAAAAGTTATGCGTGGTCATACATAAAAAATATACGCGTCGAATACATAACCTCCTCCGTTTGTACATCGGTTGAAAAAAAGGCGATGAAATAAAATTGATAAATTGTGTTTGCTAGCAAACGAAAAAAACCGACTTCAATTACATCGACAAATAATACAACGTAAGTAGACGAAAAAAATTTAGTAACGCACTTGTCGTCACTACGACTTTCGAAGGTTCCCCTCGATTTTTCTGGGATTCCATCATCAGATCCTGGTTTCCTTATCATGGTACCACCCTTGGGATATCTCCTTTCCAACAAAAAAAAAGAATGATCAAAATCGGTTCGTAAACGACGAAGTTATCCCCGAATATACATTAAAATCGAATTGAGTAATCTCCTCCTTTTTTGAAGTCGGTTAAAAAATATGGATATATAGATTTTTTTTTCGATATCTCTAACTCCGATATTGATTATGTATTTAAAAATATCGATACATCGAGAATCCGATATTTTAAAAAATATCAAAAGCCCTACCATGCGACATTGACGCGAAACAAATGTTTTCCATCTCGAAGCGGGAACAAGCAACATGTCTCTAAACACGTACACACTGTGGGACATGTTGCGGGACACTGTGCAACATGTGTGTGGACGTGTCCCCCAACATGTCGCGGGACAAAATGTTCCCTAGTGTAGACGGGGCTGACGCGGAACAATTGTCCCATGTTGCGGTAATGCCTCGTCTTCACTAGGGGACATTTTGTCCCGCGACATGTCGCGGGACAAAATGTCCCCTAGTGGAAACGAGGCTTTATTCAAAAATGTAACTTTTTTGTTCGTTAAGTGTGCATAATCAACTTTATAATGGCGAAATAAATATTTTCATTTCATTTCATTTGATGAAATCAAGTGTTTTTCTTTTTCACAATCAAATTTCGATTTATGTGAATACAAAAGTTGTAACTTATTAGTTGAGGTGACAGAAATACCTAAGTGCTATATTTCAGCTATAAAGCTGATAAAGCCTCTCTATGACTTAACTGCGATGTAAACTTTAACAGCCAATGGTGAAGTAAGCCTTGAAAGAAATATTTATTTTAACGCAGATACAAAAAATACAGTTTTTTTGCCATATTAATAGTCTAAAGACTTAATTATTTTATATTTAAAATATATTCGAAAATTACAGATATGTTTCATTATTTCATTCACAGATAAAAAATTAATACGCATAATAATAGTAAGGCATACAAATCTATGTTACGACTAAATTTTTTATTTTAGTCAACTTTTTTTTTGTTAAAGTCTGACAAGATGTCACTTTGACGGATTTCTATCATTTAAGTTAACGCACCTGATACCGACCACCTCTAATTTAATGACGTCATTTGTTACGATAACCTTATTTTTTGTGGTTTTCGAGAAAAATTGTAAAAGATTTTTTCTTTAAAATCGGTTGGATATCGATATGATTGAGATGGATGCAATATCTCAGAAGATTAACGGCAAATCGTATATCATGTAATATTTTGATTAGATCTCATAATTCTCAATATAAATATTTCTTCATCTGTTTGAAAGTTTTGAGCGTTATTATAATAGCGCATTTATCATTAACTATCGACGATTACAAATCTTAAGTGTAAAAGTTTCATTTAAGTAATTTGGTTGTGGGTTTTGATAAAATATAAAGTAACAAGCCTTCAACTTTAATCACTTTAATAATTATTATTTATTATTAAATATAAGTATTTGTTAATTTATTAATGCTTTATTAAATTAGTTACATGATACATTATTAAATTGTACAAAAGACGGACTCTACTAGTTAACCTTAGAACTTATTATAGCAGACTTTCGTAGGTAGACACTTAAGAATTTTAACTTCAAGTTGTCAACTTTGTACCTACTACATCCGGTGTTTGTGTGAGTTTAAGAAATAATTTAGTAAACCTAAGTAGGTATAAAAAGAAAAACTTCAAAAAAATCCAAATAGATATCTATTCTTTATAATTTTCATCTGAACATCCCTTAAACTACAACGAGTATATTAGAATTGATAAGATTAATTATTTATCTTTATATGAATGCATCCTAAACGTAAAAATATAATTTTAATAGCTTAAAAATCAATAAGGCCTAAATTATCTTATACCACAAAGAAACACAATTCATCTTCAAAAAGATTCTAACAATACCATTAACATGTAATTAATTGTTATTATACGTTACAAAACAACAAATAACAAACAAGAACACAACAATTAATAACACATAATATGACAATACAAATCGTATTCCTAAAAAGGAAGACGGTCCACCATTTTTATTAAAGAAAGAACTTTATAGCGCACGCGTTGTTAGTATCAACAACACTCTATTACACCGATAAGGAGTATTAGGTTTCTATACGCTACCGGTGGTCGTACACACGGACAAATTATAATACGTATGGAAATAAAGATTATAATTATGTAATGATTAAGACTAGTTATGTTTCCTATCTTCAAGAAGTTTTAGAATTTTATTTATCAGGGACTAATAAAATAGAAATGTGTTTTTTATCCGCTTTGGTGATTTTAAAAGTGAAGTTATAAAGAAATAATGTTAGTTCACATTTATTTATCTGATTAGCTGATGTGATGAGCTGTGTTAGAATAATCATTTAAAATCTGCCATGTCTAGGAGTATAGATTACTGACATTGCAAATGATTTATTTATTTAAAAAAAATTGTCAGAATAAATCTGAAAAAATGTCGTAAAAATGCAAAAAAAGAACTGTTTTTAATCTTCATAATTGACATAAAGTGACAGAAAAGAATAAAAAAAATAGGTAACACAGTAACACATGTAAATGTTTTAAAAATATAGACGTACGCCGTGTCTGGTAAATTAATATTATTTATCAAATTAATACGAGTACATCATTACAATATTTAACGTTTTATCGATAAAGAAAACATCGATGATCGGCAGCACTAATGGTTCGAACTAAGGAAGCCCTTACTCATTTGTCAACTTGACATTTGACATCAGTCAAGCAGGTTCAACTTAGTACCTGGTTGAAGTTTTTTGTTTATCTTGTTAAAATTCACGTCAATTACCTTTGTAGCCTTTTTAAGATATAATTATAATCAATAAATAAATAAATAAGAATGTTGTATGAAATTATAATGTTATTTATATACCTAATATGTTTATTACGATTTGTACTAATATTATGTAATATAGTTTGCTTATTAATTTTTCTAACCTGTGGAAATATCTGATATTTGTTCCTTATTCTGTCTTATATCAAATTACTTTAATATTATTACGTAATTAGTCTCTTAGAGTGAGGTACTCAAAAATTAACTCTAATTTACTTAATCAATCAAATCGTTTTGGAGATAGTTGTCTGTAACAGTCAGATAGACATATACACGAATTATACTATACTGACTCTTACTGAATATGTTTTTTTTATGAACACAATATGATAAAAAATTCTCCTAAATTAATGGGAAAGCATAAAACCAATAAATATAGTACAAATAAAAGTTAATAGCAAAAAACCCTTACAATCTCAATGATTAAATATTTATCATCGGCTATCATAATTTGATAATAATTAAATTATTCTAAAATGCTGTTTAAATAAATTATGTTAAACAACACTGTCTAGTTACTAAAATAATAATAATAAAATAAAAACATATTTCTTACATAGTAATTTGTAATAATTAAATAAAAGATAAATTAATCAGTAATTTAAATAATTTATAGTTTTTATCGACACGGTGCCTCACTAAAGCTGTATGACAGTAGCAAGTAGCGTCTCATTGATAAATATCCTTAAAGATTGTTAAAGGTCCCGATAATGCCTCCGCTAACTTCATACATTTTACTTCAATGAAAAAAATACTTTAATCTTCATTATATAGAGTTTAATATCCTTTAGACCAATTGTAGATGCTCGTAACCAAGTGTAAGGTTATTTATGAGACACTCGCGGTAGGTGTTTTATAGTTATTTGATAAACACTATCGTGATTATTTAGCCTGACTTTGTGACTGGTGGTGTCTATTTTGCATTCATAAAATTCCACTAATGTTACTTTAAAGAATGTTATCTCGACACTGTCTAGTTTTATTAGTAATGATGGTTGACATTTTTTAAGATCCATCTTGACTCTCGTGCCCACACTGCACTGCTAGATATTTGGATAAAAATTTATTAAACGTTAAATCTGTGCCTACTGTATTTTTAAATAATATGTACTAAATTATTTAATGATACTTCTGTAAAAAAATAGCAAACGATTCAATGTATTTTTCTGTTTTCAGGTAAAAAATGGCGTTCTCTCACACCGCAAGATCGGCGGCCGTTCGTTGAGGAAGCCGAGAGACTTCGCGTTATCCACATGACAGAGCATCCAAACTATAAGTACAGGCCTCGTAGGCGAAAACAAAACAAAGCCAGACCTAACCAACCCGCCACGCCTTCCAGTGCACCTTCTTCCGCTTCAGCGACCCTAGGATCTCCTTATGCTACCGCCACCGACTCCCCCGATACACGTTTTTCACACAACCCTGGTGCTGGTTTCTCCCCATACCGAACATCACCCTTGGCGTCAGACTCGTTCCAATCGAACCAATTCAACGGCCATGTTCAAACTCCTGAATCCTCGCCTGCCAGATCTCCTGAACCACAAGGGAGAAGAAGCGCACCAGCCGAAGCCCCTTTGCCTACCCCAGATGCATCACCAGTAGAAAATGAAAAGGAAAATTACCAGTACGAGGAAAGACGAAGAGCGATAAACGCTTCAACTATGTCAGACTCATATTCTTACAAATCTTATCGGACACCTGGATCCTTTTCTCCAGCTCCGGTCGCTGCCATGGGTATGGCGAATGGTATGTACGTGATGTGTACTCAGAGGACATTAGCTGAGCAGCCACCACTGGTAACGGGTACATTTTTCCCACCAGTAGCAACATCTCAAGATCAACAAGCGCTGGGATCAACTGCGCCGAGAGTTTCGTCCGCCCCGAGTGGACCGTTGACTACAGAATATAGTATTCAGTACCATCCATCATACGAGCAGTACGATCAGATGTATAAAACTGAGGATTCCTATGTCTCACACTATCCCGAGCAACCTAAAACTGAATACGAGGAGTATAATGCGAGTGGGACTTACTTTGCGGAGGAGCCACCGAATCAGCAACAAGAAACGGATCAAAGTATGATGAACCCTCGTTCAGAGATGCGGACAGGGTCTCCAGAGTCGGACGTAGACGCGCGGGAGTTTGATAAGTATTTGGATTACGGAACGGAAGGAGCTATGGAACAGTATAGATATGAACAGCAACAGCAACAGCAGTACAGGCCTCCGTACTGTGGAGAACAGGGACCAGGGCCTGAGTACTGTTCAGACAGGATGTACGCATCTCCTTACGCTTCTGTGATATCAGGAGCTCCTCCTCCGGGACCTTACACTCCAGCGCCGCCCGGCACCGATGTGCGACCTGACGATGAGTTCAGCGTCATTCTGGCAGGTGTCAGGCAAACATGCTACAGCAACTGACTATAAGAATTACTAGAAAGTAACAAACTCTTAAAGTAGCCCAAAGAGTTATTTTTTTGAGATCGGTGATGTATTATCGTTATAAATATATAAGTTTTGTTATCATTGAAAATCTTCGTCCAAAAAACTGTTTAAATAAAACAAAGTATATTATACTCGTAGTTTGGTTAACGCTGTTATAAATTGTTTGAATTGGACAATATTAACTCTATTTCACGGCTGTTTCAGTCTGCCTATTATATTTGATATACGAGTAATTGTATTACGAAATCTATTGGTATTTTATAAGTAAATGTTCCGATTGTTGTGATCGTTTATTTTTTAAGAAGTTACTGTAAATATAACTGCGTAATGCGTATTTGAAATATTCTATAAACGTTTATATTTGAAAATAATTATATGACTGTAGATGGAGTAACGAGCTTGAAATCTTTACAGGTTATTTTCGTGCAAAAATTGTCACTTTTTTACATCTAACAAATTTGAATTGCGTTTAATTGATTTTAATAACTAGTAACCGTATTGGATGTAATTGGTGCTAAGAACACAACAGTGCCTATATACAAGGCCTGCATATACCCTCCAAGAGGTATAGTTTCCTATGTAAAAGATTATTTATTTGTATACTATTTTTGTATATTTTTAGAATTGAAAATTAAACTATCAAATTAAACAAAACTTAGTTCTTCCAGTAAGACTGTAGATATAGAAATTTTGAATTATTGTTAGTTTATTATAACATTGTCTGTATAAATTGTAAGAGCATATATGAAAATATCTCATAGTTTTTAATATAATTTGTACTAAAATTTTAGTTGAAATATTATTTAGTTTAAGCGATTCTTTAGTTATATTTGAAATAAAAAAACTCGCACTGCGAATCTACGATCTTCCTGTTTTGTAAGAAAATTTATAAGACGCAATAAAAATTATATTCTTAACGTTTTTGTATTTATTTTTATCCCAAAAAACACTAGCTTCTTCTTCTAAACCTTATTAATACTTCTTATGTATGATTATAACTATTATAACAGAGTAAACTACGTATAAGATGATTCAAGATTTAGTAATTTTTTACTGATATTAATAGAATCAGTAAGAAATATATCTAGTTATTATACTTAGTTAATTAGATTCAAGAGATTCACTATGGCAGTACCTATATTTTTTGACATCAATCATCATCAAAAGTACACATTTACCAAAATTTTATCAAAGATAAAAACTTTATCAAAAGAAATTTATACCACAATACACTAATACGAAATTATCAGCAACGAGCCGCGGGCGAGAACATAAGTAAGTAATAAAACAACAATAAAATCTAAAATCAATTCACAAAACGTTACTAAATTTCTTAATACGGCCATAATTCAAATCGTACGTAATTATTAGTTACACAGTAACAGAACATATTAATCATCATAATACCTGAAGTACAACGAGCGCGATCGCTTGGTTTGAGTCGCGAATACTTCGAAGAGCGCGAAAAGAGTTGCTAAGTCGAACATACAAGAGTATAAATGGAAATAAGTTTAAAATTACTAAATAATCCGTTTGGTGCGGTTGTACGCCGGCCCGCGGCGCATGCGCTGTAATTATCGGACCGAAACCCGCCCTTGCGCCCGCGCCGGTATTGATGTATCGAAGGTCCAAAACAGGATATAATATGCAAAAACAATGTTTTGAGTTTGTAAATCGTAATTTGTGCGATATGGGCCCGGATCGTGCCCTTATTTCGGTAGTTAACGCCCTAAAGTTGAATGAACCTTTTATATTCGAATTTGTTATTGAAAATAAATGGAACTAATTTGTTTGTGTGGGATTTTAAGTATCATTTTATTTTATATTAGTCATTTTGTAATTTGTTAAAGAATGATTTTGAATATTTAATGAATTTTCACTGATAAAATATTAAAAAAAATAAAAACAAACATTAAAATGTATTAAAAACATCCTAGGATAAAAAAAATTCACTTTGAACCTAGCGTATCCCAATCTTGTCTAGGTACTTGAAGATCCAACTCCAAGAAAGTGTACCTAATATAAATAAATATAAATTAAAAGTAAAAAAACCTTTTTAAAAAACAAGCTTTCATTTGAATGCGCTAAAACGCAAAACAATTTTTACTTTAAAACTTTTACTATCTAATTAGGTATAAAGTCATTACACATAATCTATATGATCATTCAATCAAGTCATCAATCACATCAATTTATTTAATTTAGTTGTTTACAAGCAAATGTCGCGACAAGCTTTTATATCATATAGATTATGTGTAATGACTATATAAGTAGATAGTAAAAGTTTTAAAGTAAAATTATTTTTTTTCGTTTTAGCGCATTCAAATGAATATCTATCTCTATCGCTATCAGCAGTTTGGTGATTTTTAATTGTATTTTTGTTTTTCAGTTCGTTTTTTTTAATTAGTTTGTCAAAGAAGTTTCACTTCTGACATGTGTATCTACTTTGTGCGCACGCAATTTTTTTTTGACTGCCTACCCTGTCTAAAAACTTTATGCACGCCTCTGATAAAGTCATTACACATAATCTATATGATAGAAAAGCTTGTCGCGAGATAGTACCCGTATTTCCTTAGTTTGAAAATTTTAATAGTTAAAATCAATCACATCAATTTATTTAATTTACTTGTTGACAAGCAAATCTTGCGAGTAGCTTTTATATCAAATAGATTATGTGTTATGACTATATAAGTAGATAGTAAAAGTTTTAAAGTAAAATTATTATTTTTTCGTTTTAGCGCATTCAAATGAAAGCTTGTTTTTAAAAAAGGTTTTTTACTTTTAATTTATTTTTGACTTTTTAGTCGGTTATCACGTCACTTTATTCGAATTACTCTTAGCAAGACCTTTCATTTGATAACCATATTGTAGAAGTGCACAAAAAAAAACTAGTCCGCACTCTTGAATATGCCACCATATTGGATTTAGAATGACGTCACAAAGTTAACCATGCATTGTCATCCAAATTGAACCTGTATACAAAATTTCAGCTCAATTGGTTGAAGATATCTGCTTCAAAATTGAGTTGCAAGATTTCACCCGAACAAACATACATACATACATACATACAAACCATGCATTGTCATCCAAATTAAACTTGTATACAAAATTTCAGCTCAATTGGTTGAAGATATCTGCTTCAAAATTAAGTTGCAAGATTTCACCCGAACTTACATTAAAGTTACATACATACATTGCAAGTTAAATAAAAGCTTGTAAAAAAATACTTAATTGAGACCTACTTTTATTGTCAATTACAATGAATCCATGCACATATATGTAGAAAAAACTATTATAAGTACATAATATACAACTGTAATTTATACACCAAAGAGTAGACAAACACAACTACGACAAAATCCGAAAAAGTTGTTTCATTATAATAACTAAATGTCGTAACAAATTACACTTAAAAGAAACAAAGAAGATAGAGACGAATTACACTTAGAAGAAATAAATTAATATAATCGAACAAAAAAAAATTATCCTAGCAAACCTTCTACTCCTACTAAAACTATAGATCTGCTAAGTACTAATAATTAATTTTACTGTTGTACCTAAGTCATATTGAAACAAAATCAGGTAGAGGCACAGTAGAGGGACAGGTGACACGATATTCGCAGAAGATATTTAAGTAAAGTTTACAATAGTGTCTTTATTTAGGTTAAATAGTTGACAAATAAATGAGTTACTCTTTATCTTTAGTTGTAAAATATTTAATAAACTTTTTCAAAACAATACTGCTACTATATTACGCATCGTTTTAAACTAGAAACTTGAAAACAAAAAGGATTATTTTTAAAAAGCCTCAGCTTTCTATGACCATTAAAATCACACACAATTTTATTCAAAATGCACAATACATGACTACATTCAAAAATTGCTCTTATTTCAACAGTGTTAGAAGTTCTAATAGATTATACCTGTTACCATTTGCACAGAACTTCGTTGCAGTGCCCGTCCCATTCATAAATAAGTCTGAATAGTTTATGATTTCAATACGACTTCAGTAAATATATAGCGATAAGAATGAAAATCGTCTAAATATATTACCATAATTATAAGGTTAAATATATGAATCGACAACATTCGAGTTTATAGGAATTTGTGAATTATATTCCTTAAAAATATTTAAATTAAGACTAATGGGTTTATATACAAAATTATTAGGTTGATAATAATTTATTATAAAGGGTATATCGGTAATTTTATAATTAGGTACATTATAATATTTATAAAATTAACATAATTATAGCTATTAAATCTTTAAATTAATAAAATAATCAAAGCGGATACTGCCGCTGAGACCTTTTAGTAACAAAATAATAATTTGTTTTTCTTTTATTAATGTTTGAAAAAGTTTCTTTAGGATAAGTAAACGTATAAAAAAGTAAAGTTATACTAATATATAAAGCTGAAGAGTTTGTTTGTTTGTTGAACGCGGTAATCTCTGGAACTACTGTGTTAGATAGCCCATTTATCGAGGCAGGCTATAGGCTATGTGTCATCACGCTAAGACCAATAGGAGCGGAGTCCACGCCGACAAAGTCGCGCGCAGAAGCTAGTAAAGTATAAAAATGCATTACATTGATTAATTGATTGAGCCTGTAACATCCCACCGCTGGGCATAAGCCTCTTTCTCTATGTAAGGGAAGGATCAGAGCTTAATCTGTACCTCTATATAGGTATATAAAAGAGATTTCCACCAAGATATTGACTCATCACGATATCTCTGGAACTATAAGGTGTAGAGACTTGAAAGGTAGGAATATTCCTTTTGCCAAGTAGAGGTCAGCTAAGAACGGGTTTTACGAAATTCCACCCACAAGAGGGGGTTGCGGGGGTGTTAACAAATATATAGCAAAACAACGTTTGCGGGGGTCAGCTAGTACATATATAAAAATATATTTCACATTATTATTTTGAACGATGTAGGCTTGTAATCATTATTACAAATCAAATGAATATAGGTGGGGATTCCTAGTACCTAGGTACATTTTTTTCACCTGATTAGTATCAAGCTAATTTACCACGCAATTTGGAGGACAATATTACTATTAAATTATATAGATATTAACTAACTAAAAGAAAAAAATCAGCTGGTTAGTAATAATTTTTGATGACCTTACGAGGTCAACAATTTGATGACCTCGTAAGGTCATCAAGAATTGATTTTTTTTTCTGATTTTATTTTCTTTTAGTTAGGTAATATCTATATAATTTAATAGTAATATTGTCCTACAAATTTCGTGGTACGTTATCCCGGTCCTACGCTCACTGCTGCTCTATCTCCTGCTAACTCTATTACCTACCATAATCGAGAGTTTTCGCAGAGGAATTTTTTGTTCGTCTCGTCAAAATGAAGCTACTCACGGAAAATTAGCTTGATAGTAATCAAGTGAAAAAAATGTACTAGGGATCCCTACATAATAGTGCAAAATTTATATCCATTGCAAAATATTGTACGTCTTAATAAAGTAACGTAATCTACTCGTATGTATTTTTTGTTTACAAGTCGGAAAACGATTAATAATTTTATGGTTTGTAATGACCGGATGTAAAGTAACTGTTGTGAAAAAAAGTGTGTGTATACTTATGTATGCACGTAAGAAGTTATACTTCATTGGCTAGCTAACTTCACGTTGCTAACTTTTTCTTCGTTGACTCACCTTCAGATTGTCAGTTTTTTTTGTGACGGTGTGCGCTCGCATCGTGAAAATTTACTCTCATAGTTTTTCCCTAACGTGCCAAAAGAGCTAAAACTTCAAAATTCATAATACTTAACTGAACTGAATAATCCACCTATAAATGCTTCGCAGTTGAGCTAAGTCCTCTTTTCCATATAGAGGAAGGTTGCAGTTCAATCTTCTACGTTTGACTGCGCTGGCGGCAATTTCCTAACTATGACTAACAGTTGCTATCAGGTGAATACTGAAATAAATATCTCAAAATTCTTTTAGACACATACAAAACTTCTTTATAAACATTTCCTTAAATAATAAACTCGATAAACGTCAAGTCCTAAATACAAAAACACTCAAAAACAATAGTGCAATGACACCTGATTTGAGAGACACGATTGAATAAGATCCACAAACGTGAACACAGTCATGAACTACAATTCTTAATTTCATTTTTTTTCTTTTAATGGTGTACAATAAAGAGTATTATAGTTATTATTATTATTATTTCTACGTATTCATAGTCAGCGACTGGTCGGAGATTTAAATATGAGTTAGTGTCATTTATTATTATGAAGATCACAATCAATTTATGATTTAAATTTTGAAACGTCATTTATTTGTTTAACAATTTATTGCACTTTCAAAATCACATTAAAGAAGTTCACAATATTTTAACTTACAAAAGTGCAAATCCGGTCCTATCTCTAATAGTGATATCTTACACACAAACCCTATACTATAGGGGTATGTACTATAGGGCCTATAGAGTAAATATATTATTAAAATAAAGAAAAAAGAATGAAAATTAATTAGCTACAGTAAATTAGTCTAATCAATTCATTATTATTTATTATTATCGTCCTCTTTGTTCTTATACAGGTTGACGAAAAACTTTAAAAGAATAGCACGTTGCAATTCATATGCTGTTTTCTTATGGTGTATGATTTTTGTCATACGAGATCTATGCAGGAAGTTTCGTATTCAGACGCTGAAACTATTGGCGCTTGAAGACATCGATAACAACCGAATAAGTAATACAGTCATCTGAACACTGAAACAAATAAGTTTTCACTAAGTCATTAAACAAAAACACACCCAACAAATCCTTGAGTTTTATAACTCGTCACTCGATACATTGATTATTATTACGTTACAACTAGAATGCTTATTCAACAGCGATCATAAAAAATACCATAAATAAAAAAGACTTACAAAAATATGTAACCCAAAAGAAATATCTACAAATCTAATTAAATCTACAATATAATATATTATTTCATAAGCATATCACGAGCTACTTCGCAGATCCTCGACGCATGCGCATGCGCACGCGACAGCTGCGGCGCGCGTAAAGAGCGATTCCTCTTTGAAGATAGCGCCGATACATTTATTACCGTCGGTGCTTTGCATAGCGAGCTCTGGACGTCCACAATGGTCGGACTTTTAACAATCCGAAACTTTTAATCCGCTAATTATATACATCGAATGTTTTTTTATTTTGATATTTAAATGTAAATATAACAGGTCTAGAAACAAAAGGTTACGAGCCTTGAAGTCAAGATATTATAATTTCATTTAATAAACCCTTTAATTTCATAGGTTTTTCATTTAGCTTACTCAAGTATAGCTTGCGAATATATGCAGAAAATTTACGTATGCATAATATTTAAAGTTTTAATTATTCAATTAGCGTAAAGCCTACATAACTGAGAACTCAAGAATGATAACATATCGTAAAATTGTAGCCGCTCCATAAATAAGTAATTATATAATGCAAAATAATACTTTATTACTACACTACTACATTATACATATAACAACTTAAAGAGACTTCAGTAGGTTGTATTCTCAATATCGTGTGTATAATTTTATTTTAGCGACAATATTTTAATACCACCCAGTCTGGTGCGGTTACAGCCAAAGGCTTTTAGGGCGGGTGTAGTTAATAAAATCGCTCGGCTGTAATTTAGATATTAATAATTTCTTCAGATTATAGAAATGATAAGACAACAGTATGGTAATTCTGATAAACTTTTACCGCTGTAACAATTCCCATTTGTCATCCCCGACAGGAAAACTGAACTCCACAATATTTGCAGTTACGTAAGTTGAGAAGGCGGGTGTACTTAGTAAAATCCGTTTGCTCTCTAATTTAGTTATTAATGTCTTTAGATTAAATACATGATAAGGTAGGCTGTTTAAAAGCCTAATGATCCTTAAAAACCACTTTTATTGTTGTCCCATTCGTCATTCCTGAATGGGAGACTGAGCTTCGCAACATTTGCAATATAAAAATGATTAGACAGGCCAAAGCCTGATGATCCTCAAAAACCATTATATTAATAGCTGTCCCATTCGTCATCTCTGACTGGACTCAGTTCCACGGCATTTTACTATTAGAAAAGTTCGTTAAGTGACTGAGGTACGCATTCTATCTTTCATTCCTTCTCTCAAGGGAAATGTACTGAATTTAGGGACAGAATGTATTTAATTTAGAGTCCCAGCTCATACTGTGAATTATAATTATACTTGGCTTGTTTATATTTATTTTGTAATTTTAGTATCGCATCCAAGATACAGAGAGACAGACAAAAATGAATGTAAATGAACGTGGCTGGAATGTTTTCTAATAACTACTCTCATAATACCGCCAATCTGCAATGGCAATTCTTACAATTTCATAATAATTATAAGTTATTATAATAATTATGTTAACCACACTATAATTTTAAAATTAAAACAATTTCTTAATATTAATTCACATAAAATCCTAAACGGAATGTTCAACATACGTTATCGATCCCTTATCGAAAATCTTTTATTTTCCTATGTTTTGGAAACACGTATTACGCTTAACACAATGGGTGATTAATAAATTGTTTTGGTTGATAAGTATGCATGTGGGTTAAAAAGACATCTTCGATAGCGCACGTGGCAGCGACGTGGTTCAGGTCTTGTGGATTAACACACGATACTTTGAACGACTGACGGTCATATTTATTTTAAACAACTAACTTAGCTGAAAAGTGAACGGTTCATCTGATGGTAAGCGATTACCTTAGCTTTGTTTGTTGTGGGCTCAAGTTTCAGCATTCAGGCCCAATATCGGTCCATTATCATAGCTTATAGATGCCTGCAATAACAGAAGCATTGCTAGCATGTTGTCGACTGTATCCCCTTTTTTTTTAACGTGGGGAAAATCCATCATGGATACCCTCCGGCGCGGGGGCACCAGAGGGTTATGTCAGACTCCTACTGACTAAAAACCGTCACGTGCGAGCCGTCGTCCGCCTGAGTGGGGCGAGATGGGGTCGTGCTAGCAGTCGCCACCTCGCCCCGGCATCGACTGTATCTCCTACCACAAGACCTCTAGCTACCTAACTCAAAACAGGTCCACTATACTACAGAGCAATAGTGTGATACTTTCACAGTCGCAGTATTTGGTGGTTAAACCTATAAATCTACACAGGTTATATTTTTTTACCACTAGTTTAGTAAAGAAGTATATCGTCCGCCTGATGATAAACGGATACTGTAACCTATAGTTGCCTGTAACACAAAGAGCGTTGCAAGCGCATACCGACTCTACCCCCTACCCTGCCCGGGATCTCGGGCTTCTTTACTTGCTACAGAAATTAAACACCGTAGTGTACCGTAACCAACACCGTAGTAGCCTGTAATTCCAGAAGAATTATGAGAAAGATAGTTCCTGCTGTTCTCTATCTTAATAGTTGTTTCACTGTATTCCTATTTTAAAATTGACAAATTGATAATTGTGCAGAGTTTATATGTTTATTGTACCTACAGGAGTATTGCTTAAGGTATCTGACTTTTCTAATTCTTGAAAGAGTTGGCCTTATAACGATCATTATAAAATATTTTTGAGAACATCCGGAACTCACGAGGTAACGTGTTATCCATGGCACGCTAATTAAATATCACCTTAACATGAGATATAATCAATCAATCAAATAAGTAATTAATCAAAGAGACAAATAAGTTAAATTGAAATTAATTACTTAAAAAGTGTATTATTACTTAAAGAGTAACATTTATATACCATAATTGTTTAAAAATAAATAAAGCTTTAAATAATATTTATGGAATTGATTTGATCCGACCTTTAACATTTTGGAAGTCGATTTACATCATAAGCTATTGATACAAATACCAATAATCTCTACCATCATAAAATTACTCTCAAAGAACCACTATTTAATTTACTATTAAAAGAAATAATTCAACATTAAACCCTTATCTTAATCAGTTAACGTTTGCATATTTTTTATTACGACTAGTAGAGTAGCAGTAATACACGATTGAATATTAACTTCAAGTAATATCAACAACAACCAATGTACCTAAGTAACGTACCAAATATATGACTATATACTAGCTATGCCTCGCGGTTTCACCCTCTTAATTACCAATCCCGCGTAAATGTTATACAGGACAACTTAAACATTGGCTTTTATACATATATTAATAATATACTAATAGTAGGAATTCTACAGTTTCAGTTTTCACTTCTTGCACACATATTAATTTAGAAAAAAAATCTTTAGTAATGAGGGTAAGGGGCGCCTGGGCGGGTCGCTAGTTAAGTATATGTTTGACGATAACTTAACACTCAGGTCTCAGTACTAATCAGTAGAACGTTACAAAAACTCCGCTTTTGCCCCGTCACCTCGACATCCTGTCTCGGTCCGTCACAGCCTATCTCATTAGCATAAGCTATGACTTATGGTATTTTTTTACCGTGAAATATTAAAAGAAATGACTACCTGCTCACGTTTTTAAATATATAATAGATATATGTATGTATGTATGAATATTCTGTGTTAGTAAAATTATTTAGTTTTAATTTCATTTCATTTTTAAAAGATTTTTTTGGATATTTTAACTGCACATCAAAAATCTTATCACCCAGCCATATATGTCAATCAATTAAATCACTTTTACATCAAATATATTATAACAACTGTTAAACTTTCGCGTTGCAATCAAATATATTATTTTAGAGTAAGTATACCAATTGATTATCAAAACTAACATTTCAAATATTTCGAATAATAACATCAAAAGTTGATTAGCCTTGTATATATATATATTGCTTGTAAGACAAAAAAAAATGTTTTGAACTCAAACTAGTTTCATATCAAATACACTAATTGCATAGCAAATGAACTATTCTTGGAGCATTGCTATTATCATATCAAAAATAGCTGGACATAAAATACTTATAATTTCAATAATAAAATACTTCACGCTCAGCAAAATACGTTTTTTTTATAGCATATAGATGTCATGGACTAAGTCATAAATAGCATTTTAGAAATAATGCTAATAATTCGAATTTCCTTATCAAAAATTATGAATATCTCCAAGTGGATTTCAGGCAATATGATAAATACCTAATGCACATTGCAAGGCATTTGTTACTGTGTAATTAGATAATATAATTATGTGTGTAATCAGATAGTTCGTTGGGTTAGGTTAGGTTTTTTTTAATTGACTGGGTATTATATTTTATTCTTTTTTATTTTTATTATATTATATGATTTTAAACTACTCTATTTGAATGATTGGTCAAGATTCACTTTCGACGATTACAAATTAAATTTATTTTTTTATATTTATCTTCAATTGTTCTTCTAACATAAAACTCTTGAAGTAACTTCACACATTTCTCGAACAGTCACTCAAAACTTTTTAATATTCATAAATCGACACACTGTGTTCATAAATAAATTACGTATTCATACAAAAAAAAACAGACAGACCACCCCTAGCTTTGGTTTTATTAACGCTTATCACGGACTGAAATATAAATTATTATCATTATCAACATATTTTTACCCGACTTCAAAAAAAGGAGGAGGTTCTCAATTCAACTGTACTTTTATGTGTCCCCCCCACCACTACAGCCTATCACAGTCCACTGTTGGACATAGGCCTCCACAAGTTCGCGCCCGACATTATGACGCGAACTCATGTGTTTTCACTTTTATGTGTGTTACCTCATAACTTTTTACTGGACGTACCGATTTTGATGGTTCTGTTTTAAGTGAAAGCTGGTGCTTGTCACGTTGTCACAGTTAAATTTGATCAAAATTTGATTAGAACTTTTTGAATTATAACTAATAATTAATTCGTATTGAATTGATTGTTTTACCGACTAGCTACATTTTATTCCTTGTCGATGTAATTTGAAGTCGGTTTTGTTTCGTTTGGGAACAAAAACAACTATTATTAAAGATAAGAATTAATAAAAAATTATATTTTATTGTAAAGTAAGTATAAAATAAGGCAGCACATGTAGAATATTATTAAAGAAACAATTAAGAACAACAAACTTTTTTAATTTAATTTCTTGATTAAAAAATTAAATTATTTCAAAAGTAAAAAAGAAACACTCAACTATGCCAAAAAAATGCATTAAAATTATCATAATACTTTAAATATAATTTAATTGCGTAAAATTTAAATTATTTTAATGTTTAATTTAATTTATTTAAAATCATTAATTTTTGAAAATTAGTAAGTTTTTAATTTAATAACATTGATAAGCCAATTATAACGGAACAACTTTTTCCTGTCCTCCTCCTGGGGAGTCCTCCCGTCCGAGTGAAATTCGCGTAAACATTAGAAAACAATATTAATAAACCAAATTTAAAAAAAAAACTAAGTTAATTTACATTAAATTAAAAATAAATTAAAGCACTAAATTTTTATTTTTATTTTAGGTTACCAACTCTTTGATATTAGATATAGATACTACTCATATGTATGTGTGAGTTTTCCACTTATCTTTCGTTTATTAACCCCATATTCACTTATCTCATATATTCTAAGAAAATAAAACCTTACCTCTATAAAGATCAAGTATACGTTATTTTAGCTTCATGCCAGTAGCTAGTCCTATCAATAGCCTAATTGCGAGTGAATCCCGGCTATGCTAGGGCTCTTAGCCCGGAGAGATGTTAATGGTTACTCGCAGATTCCGCTGCGTAGCGGAGGCTAATTTAAACTGGATGCTGCGACGTACAGGCGTAGGAGAAACGATATTTATTTTGTAAATAATATTGTAACAACACACACGGTCGTATATTCTTAATATAGGTAAAAAAGCTTACGTTTTAGGTAACAGCCTACTGACGTACACAATAGAAGCGAGAATTACACGCACGATCCTGGATCGGAAAGCAGTTTGACAGCCAACTGTATATAAATCCTGTAAACGATGATTTTATTAAAATTATTTAAAATGTGTTATGTTAAATTTCTTTACAGAAACTTATTTTATGTAGGTAATTTTTACAACTCGTGTAAAAGCAAGCAAGAATTACAAATATTACTGTCCAATCATACTTCTTTTATTCTTTTCATCATTATCATACCTATATAAGAAAGATATCAAATCAAACCACGCTGTAGATATCAGTTATCAGTTGTATTCAATTTGTCACTCTATCCAAGTGTATATTACAAACACATAGGTACACGGAAAGGATGTTTCAAACTATATTTTTACTTAAAATATAAGAATACTTTTTTCGGTAATTGTTCTAAATTTAAAATATATAAATTTCCAAGTAGGCTGTATGTATTTCACGTGAGCCTGTACTCGTCATTATTTTATTTATCGTCGCACCCTATCGCCGATATCGGGGGCCGATAGCGCCGACGCAGGTAAATGAGGCTACACTGATTTATACTACACTTATTAGCTTCCAACTTTTTATTACTATAAAATTAGTGAAACCTGTGACGTCACTGGACATTACTATTTTTAAAAACATATTAATTGTAAAATTTTAGATTTTTTTCGTTATATAGTTTATGATAGCGTCCTTATTCCTTAAGCTGCTTAAAGCTCTAAGAGTTGTGGTTTCGATAAACGCTTTCAGTCTGAGGTACTATACACTGGCGGATCCCGGGTGGGGGGGTCACGGGGTCATGACCCCCCCCCCTGGGCTGTGTCCAGGACCTAGGTGGACCACTAATTAAAATTGGTAAACAAGATTTTTGTCGCAATATGGGTATTTTTAAGTACATTACCTACATACATTAATAAAATACCTACTTTTTACCTGTATCTATCATTATAAAAATTTAATTATAACTTTTTTACTTGACCACGACTATGTGACCCCCCCTGGCGCCTTGACCATGACTGTGACCCCCCCCCCCTGGCGCCAAAGCTGGATCCGCCCTTGGTACTATATTTATTAATGAATTTAAGATTATACTTTAAATAAAAATTATATCTGCCGGTTGCTACCTAAAAACATTAACATTTATTTTCCTACTATTAGGAAATAATTATTTTTTCCCCTATCAGGAACAGACGACCGTAAGTCGAATAAATGAAACGAAAAATCTGCAGTTAATAAATATTTTACATCATGTAACAAATTAATTTTGTATTAATAATTTCGTATAAAATTGCGACAATACTCTTCTAATACCCTCTAAATACCCGTCACAATACTATGGTCTAAGATCCGAGATAGCTAAATATTCCCTCATCTGTTAATTAGATGAAACAATTTTTTATAGGCTGATTTCAATATTGTGAATTTATAAAAACAACCTCTGCCACCATAAGGCAGGTCAGTAACCTCAGTCAGCAGTAACCTGGCTGCAGGTAAGTATAGCAATCATAGAGATGGGTGCCTACTACAGTCAGGTATATAATGTAAAATATTAACGGTTTTAGCTTATTACATGTAATTAACATGAGAGGTAAAAGATCAAAAAAAATTGCAGTAGGCTTATGGTGGCAGAGGTTGTTTTTATAAATTCACAATATTGAAATCAGGCTTTAAAAAATTGTTTAATATAAAAATCAGTATTACACATTTTTGGCAATGACTTTAAAAGTACACGTGATATTTAATTTATTTTTATAGCTACATATTACGTAAAAAATTCTGAAAATAATGATGTATAATACAATATTATAGCCCATTTAGGACACGCGATATAACAGAAAAAAGGTTTTTTGCTCGTCCTGTAAAATTTATACTTTTCTCTATTACCACTTTATTCCCCGGGGGCGTCGCTTTGATGAAAAAAATTGTATTTTAAGGAGTTTTAGCGTGAAAGATTTCAAACCAAGAAACAAACTTCTTCAGCTATACATATACTAGTATGGATATAATACTATAAACAGATATGCATATGCAGATAGCAAATCTTCAGTATACGTACGGGCACATACACTGTGGGAGCCGTCCCACAAAGCGCGACAGCCGACAAGCTACCGCACAGATAAAATATACAGATTATAATATGTAACCTCCATGGAGTTTCAGTTTAAATGAGAGCTTTTATTTACGTCTTACTATTTATTTTATTATTTTAACACATTGCAAAGATACTTTTATATGTTGAAAAAACTGTTTAAATTAATTTTATCTTAAATATTTCACTCGCCAAATTCTTAAAAAAGTATTTCTTTGAAAGATTGAGTACCAACCGTATTTTTTTTGACTGCCAAAGACGACATTTCATTTGATACTAAAACAGTTACCACAAAAACAATACAAGTTAAAACATTAAGAAACTTTGTCCTTTCTTATCTTAATCCTTATCTCGATTGTATGGTTAATTAATTCTGGTTTGATTGCGCTCGTCAGATCGAGTAGATTGAAGAGGTATTAAACTGTTGATACGGGATGAAATTGATCGCATTGTCTCAACTGCTTACTCTTGAAACGACCACACGAAATAAAAAACGTTTGTTTGGACATAATCTTTAACGTCTCATTGATGTCATTTTATTGTTAGTTAACTGCTCTTTTATTTGATTAATTAATGACTGAATGTTTTACAATAATTTTTAGGTCATAAAGATGTACGTAAAAATAAAAATAGTAGTACTATTTTTTACTTGAATAGAATCGCAAGTAAGAGCGTGTCAATATTTACGTGGATACCTAAATATACATAAATTCATATATAAAGAAATCGCGGAACTGAAGTGACCAGGCTGTAGAAGGCTTGATGAAACAGCATCCGTTGGAGATTATCTTTATTTAGGTAAACATATAACTTGATGATTAATCTTATGAAAAATCTAGTATTCGTTGTCTTTCTTTAGACTAACTTGGTGATTTATCGTTGGTTGGATGAAGTTCGAAGTACAGAAAGAACGACGGTAGCTTTACGGAAGTGATACAAACATAACACTATTCTAATACAATTGTCATTACCCTGGCTCTCTTTGAATGCGACCTATGTAAGACCCAGCCCATACACCAGATATCGTATTAACGAGACACAAGTATATCGTTATAAAATATGAACGCCACTATCAATACCTATCGGCTAATCAGTGAGCTTTTGAGAGTATCTCCCGCTATCTGATACAAGCGCATAAAGATGCTGCGGATAGCCGTATCTCAGATGATAGCGATAAATGGACGAGCGCAGCCGAAATACGGCGGAATCGAACAAAAAGGTGCGCGGGCGCAGGATAGTCTTATGCGATAGGGATAAAGATGGCTTTAATTAAATAAAACACCATACTTGTATGAATCGAGTTATGTGCCTTGACTATAATGTCTCTAAGGAATAACTAGATTTGGTACTAATTAGGTAGGCTAGAAAGAAGCTAATTGAGACGAGTATTAACTTTAAGACGTTTATTAGAAGTTGGAGTCACTTTACAGAAAGCCTCCATCTTACTATTAAAAACTTGTGGTGATAATAACACATTTATACCCGAAATTACTGTTTATATTTAGTAAACTTTGACGTAATCGTAGAATTAATAATAATGATATAATTTTTTAATCCTAATGTGGTATTTGTTTTCTATTTAATCCTAAACAATCCATCAACATAGGTATATTTTATCGTCCGTCACAAATCATTAATTTTGTTAAGTAAAATAAAGTTACTTATGTACTCAATGTAAAATGATTATGGTAAAGGAACTATCATTTTAAAAATAAATGCATATAGTTACATGTGTAGTTTTTATTGTAATAATCTTCCTTATCCCACAATTAAATGATTTTTCATATTAAAAAATATAAAATCCTGAATCGTTCTATTACGCATGAAACCATCCCGGCGGTGTTCGCAAAGGCTAGTGTGACACTCTTATTTAGTATCGTCGACCGGTAGCACACGCCTGTCGCGGCCCAATGCCTGCGAACTGTCTCCGATATTGTGGACTTTGTAGCCCTAACGTTGTCCTGACTTTAAACGACACAGTCCTAGATATGTAGCAGACATTCCATTTTCATTTAATATCATAATTTAAATTTTTGTTTCTTTAATGAGATAATCTATAATTGGAAATAATTTTTAGTTTTTGGAATTCTTAAATATAGTCTTCAAACCAGTTTAATTAGGCTTTAGGCTTAAAAACATCGTTTTACGAGGTATAATAATGAAATATTAGCCATATAAACATGACAAATCGGGATAAAGTCACACAGAACACAATAATTTTAGTAAAAATCCGTTCGACCTTAGATAAGCACAACTTTATATTGACCACAGAGTACCTACATTGTAATAGTAGGGAACAAAATCAACTGTATAACAAGTTAGTTTACTAGGATGTCTTCCCATGATTCTTAGAACAATTTAGCCATACATAACAAAATTGTAAAAAGCTTCTAATAAAACTTGATAAACCTTTGTGTGAAATTAATGTCTCTATTAAGAGTATTTAGAATTAACAATTACATTTATTTGTTTTATTATCCGTGTCTTAGGTTTTTATTTATAGACTAGCTGACCCCGCAAACGTTGTTTTGCCATATAATTATGTTATGAACCCCCGCAACCCCTTCTTGTGGGTGGAATTTCGTAAAACCCTTTCTTAACTGACCTCTACTCGGCGAAAGGAATATTCCTACCAAATTTCAAGTCTCTACGCCTCATGGTTCCGGAGATATCGTGATGAGTCAATGGGTGGAAATCTCTTTTATATATATGTATAGATTAATCTTAATTCTTAACATCAGTGTCAATAAATTGGCATCATGGACTAAAATTATGTAGGTAATATTATTATTATCTTCTCTATTTTGACTTAAGAGGCGTGACAATGTTAGAATACCTTTAAAGTTTTATAAGGCCATAATAAATTTAAGTAAACTTATACATAAACAATTATCACATTTTATTTAAAAATTTGCTGTGCTGTGTGGTTACGGCACTAAAGAATGTAGCCACCCCCTCTCTTCCCGTGGGTGTCGTAAGAGGCGACTAAGGGATAACACAGTTCTACTACCACCTTGGAACTTAAAAAGCCGACGGATGGCGGGATAACCATCAATGCTGGCTTTGAAATACACAGGCCAAAGACGGGCAGCAGCGTCTTCGGTGCGACAAAGCCAGCCCTGCGGTCACCAACCCGCCTGCCCAGCGTGGTGACTATGGGCAAAACACATGAGTTCGCGTCATAATGTCGGGCGCGAACTTGTGGAGGCCTATGTCCAACAGTGGACTGTGATAGGCTGAAGTGGTGGTGGGTGGTGGATTTAAAAATTTATCATATTTAAGACTATTCCACTATTTTAAGCTACGCTATAATGTCATTTTTATAATTTAGACTAATTAGACAGAAGTCTTATTCCTTTTTTATAAGTTATAAATCTTTTCTTTTTTATTTGTATCGATTTTTTTTTTGGAACGAAGTTCTTTGGGAGTGGAACTATACGGAGGGGTACTCTAGCCAACAAAAAACATCCGTAACGAAAATACTATACAATGTCTAATGTAGAGTCCACGACTCTACGTGATCACTGCTATTATTATTATTATTTATGAATCATCTATACATATAATAAAATGGTAGAAAAGTCAAAACTGTACATTGAATATTTTTTTAAAAGAATACTTGGGGTGTGATCTACAATCGATACCGAAGCCAAAAATATAGTTTTTAGAATTTTTGTCTGTTTGTCTGTTTGTCTGTTTGTCTGTATGTATGTCCGGGATAAACTCAAAAAGTACTGCATGGATTTACTTTAAATTTGGCACGAATATTGTTAAGAAGTCGGGTCAGAACATAGGCTATATATTATCACGCTATCACCTACGGGGAACGAGCAGTGAACCTTTATTTCTTCAAATGTATGTCCGGGATAAACTCAAAAAGTACTGCATGGATTCACTTCAAATTTGGCACGAATATTATTAAGAAGTAGCGTCAACATATAGGCTACATATTATCACGCTATCATCTACGGGGAACGAGCAGTGAACGCACGCAGACGACGTCGCGGGCAGCACCTAGTTGTAAATAAAATAAAAGTGTTAAAATAATTTTGTAAAGTTATTTTTGATTTTTATCGATAAAAAATCATAATAAAAAATTAATACCCGAATAATAATTTTATTTTACGTCGAATAGAACTTGAAATTAATATTTACAAAAAGGAACTTCGTACCTATCTGGTGCACCACGACACAAAACTTTTTTTTTCTGTGCTCCATCCACTAATTACACATAAGTATCAACGGAGATCGAATCTGTATACCTCGTTCCCTTCCTGAAAGATCGTCGCGCTGATCACAAGAGACGGGGAATGAACCGACATAGTTATTGTGGACATCTTATTTACTAAACTAAGATATTCCTTTATATTATAATAAATAACTATATATAGTAAGAAATGTCTTTAACATACGCACAAGGTCGTCTGTACCTAAGGTAAGAAACTTATTTATTTATTTTTTGTTATAGGTAACACCCGACAGATACAGCCACGTGTTTTTTTTTCGAATAATATAGTTATAAATAATACGAAATAATACAGAATATTATTACAACAACATCACAAAAATGCTATATAGGTATTTAGTGTAAAAGTAAAATTCTAAAGCAAATGCCTCTCTCAATTCAATTTAAATTAATGAAAATGATCGCGTCAACCGTATTCTTTCGTACACAATTAAATATTTTGGTGAACGGTTTCACAATCCTTAAATTATAAAGAATCCGCTCGCAAAATTCGCTTTTGTGCTAATGAAATACTAAAGAGTTTAACCTAATTTTACACGTTCCAGTTATTTCTAGAACAACTTGAACTTTATTAAGACAACTGGTATTTAAAGTCGCTTAAATATGAATTTTAGCAAATTATATGACATGATTCAAATTCTAATATGCATAAGATTAAGTAGCCAAATTAATATTCCTGTACAGCAAAGCTATAATTAAAGTAAATTAATTTCATCAATTCTAGTAGAATAAAAGAATTAAAACGAGACATTCAAATTAATATACATATACCATTTACAACAAGCTATAATGTGAAATTTTAATGGAAAATTAAAAAAATTTTTTTGGCCCTAAACATAGATGTTAAACCCACATTGGTGAACCAATAACACTGAAGTATTATAATTTCCATGTAAATTACAAAAAAAAAAAATTAAGTCTCATAAAATAAATTAGTGGCACATTTGACAACTAAAACTTAAAGTCCGGGATCCCAAGTACATTTTTTTCACTTGATTACTATCAAGCTAATTTTCCGGGAGTAGCTTCATTTTGATGAGACGAACAAAAATTTCCTCTACGAAAACTCTCGATTGTGGTAGGTACCTAATAGAGGTAGCAGGGGATAGATAAAAAAATCAGAAAAAAAAATCCATTTTTGATAATCTGATTTTGTTTTTCTTTTAGTTAGTTAATATTTATATAATGTAATAGTAATTTTTTTTTCTTTATGTAACTAGGTTGGCAAACAAGCGTACGGCTCACCTGATGGTAAGACCGTAGCCTATAGACGCGTGCAACACCAGAAGCATCGCAAGCGCGTTGCCGACCCTATCCCCAATCCCCCCAGGAGCTCTGGTCACCTTACTCACCAACAGGAACTCAATACTGATTGAAAACAGTATTATTTAGCTGTGGTCTTCTGTAAGGTCGAGGTACTACCCCAGTCGGGCTGCTCCAATTTTGAGCAGGAAATTTCCTACTGTGCCCTACCTCAGTTAAGTAAGTAAAGTAAGTAAGTAGTAGTAATATTGTCCTACAACTTGCGTGGTACGTTATCCCGGTCCTACGCTCACTGCTGCTCTATCCCCTAGTAGATCAAGTCAAGATCAAGATAGTAATCAAGTGAAAAAAAAGTACTAGGGATTATAACTATCTGAAAGTAATCGAAACATTACACGACTACAAAATAAAACACATTTTTCGATCATTTTATTTCGATAATCGCCACAAAATCTACATGACCGTAATTTAACTGTAGTCTCTAGACCTCTAGCTCTAGAGACTACAGTTAAATTTCTAGAACATACTACTATTACTAAACGTTTAAAAATAAAGAAGCAATTCAAAACATTTACCGAGGAACAAACGATGACCAAATACAGCCATTTCATAGGTCACGATAGCGTTTTGCTAATACTATAGCTAGAACATTGAACAACGTGAAACAAAACAAACCCTATTTGTATTTCTAGCTAATCTAAGAACTAACTGGATTTTATTCTAGGATTTTCTTATAATGCTTTAGTATAGGGATGGAATTACGACCTATAAATCTACTACGGCACGCTTTCTTTCTGAAACGTATTTTTTAATACAAAAATAAAATAAGGTCAACATAATTCTGGCATAGAGCGCTCATTTTTTTTTTATTTTGGGATAAATTCTGTAATCAAAAAATGTTTCCTTAGATTTTTTTAGATTTTAGTAATACGAAAACGGGAAAAGTTACTAGTATAAATCAATAAATACTCCAAACGCCTAAAGGTCGCTGGCGTGCGCGGCCACGTAAATAATTAGATAGAGCTAATTAAACGGAACTACTTAAGACTTTAGGCTCGGTTCAACCGTGTGCGGTTGGACATAATCTAACCAGCGTAGTAAAATACTTAAATAAAAATTTGACTAGTATAAGTGGAATATAGACTTTTACAATAATTATATGGCCCACAAGGTAAGAAGAGAAAAGAGGAGATGAGAAAACATTGTCAGAAGCTGTCAACCGATATGAAAAGTGACAAGCACTTCTTCTCTTAAGTGTGGGGACAGTAGTCGAGCATTTCCAAATAACATTTATATATGTGCACATATCATCCTTATTACTTTTTCAGTTTATTGCTGCGTAAATCTATACTAAAATATAAAGCTGAAGAGTTTCTGTTTGGTTGTTTGTTTGTTTGTTTGTTTGTTTGTTTGTTTGTTTGTTTGTTTGTTTGTTTGAACGCGGTAATCTCTGGAACTACTGGGCCGATTTGAAAAATTCTTTCAATGTTAGATAGCCCATTTATCGAGGAAGGAGGCTATAGGCTATGTGTCATCACGCTAAGACCAATAGGAGCGGAGTCCACGCCGACGAAGTCGCGCGCAGAAGCTAGTAATAAATATGCCTGTAACTAATCTTTGAAATTTTTGAAATATACTCGTATTGTAGGTATATGATCAAATAAATCACAACTCAAATCGTAAAATTGTCGTTACTCAGTATTTTATCCATAAAATTTTCTTCTACGGGCTTCTTATGTTTCGATGTATATTTAACGTTTTTAAATATTGTTACCAGGATATAGTTTAGAAATACAATTTAAAATTGACAGATAATTGCTGTACAAATCATGTCTTCGTATCGTTAATGGTACATACTGACAGACAGCTATCATTCATTTTGCTTTTACGGAATTACAAGTAGGTATTGACTTTACGTGCCGGCAAAAATAATTATACGGAATTTAATTTTATTATTTGACAATATATTCTTCAATCATTATCTACTTAGTAAAAAAGAGTAGACATTGAAAAGAATAAAAGGTAAGACTTTATTAGGAACAAAAAAAAACAGGTTTAATTGATGATAATGCGAATTATCTTTTTTTTCTTTAAATTAATAGCAGCGCCTGTCATATTTTTTGAGCAACTAAAACAAATAGGCAAAAACCAAATAATGTTTTCCGTCTTTTAGTTTTCTAATTTTATGTCAGAATGATATTTTATCTCGATACTAATACTAAATGCCTAAATTGCACGTAGTAACAATCATTCGTAACTTTTAAAATATTTTGACCAATAGTTAAAACAAAACGTTAAAATTTTTAAGCCAACAGTGTAACTTGTCCCAAGCCAAATGCGGTGGTAATGTACCACGGCGGCTGCTAATTCCGATTCGACCACTTGAAAGCTATCTAATTTAATGCCTCCACTGATTGAAAATAAATGATTAAAATATGCTTTATTATGAAAATATGTATGATGATAATAATTAATAACTGACGATTTAATTTGTTGTGTTCCAGATATTAGAATAATTTTTGGTTACGTTGGATTCCTCGTTAAAAGTTACCTTGTTGACCTTTGTTTTACGACTAACCCGTGAGGTTTTTCGAATTTTCCTAGGTTTCCATACTTTTTCCTCACTCGGTATATATAAACTGGTTTTTATATTAACTACTATTTCCCTATTTGAAAAGTAATCGACATGCTTTACCGATTTTACTTGTGTGTACACAAATCAATTCTTGTGTTGTCTGCCTAAATGTCATCTGAACTACTGTACATACCCTTTGCTTGCAAGTACGAGTATTTTGGGGTAATATAAGATTTATTTCGAACGTCAAGCGTCTCATTGCATAATGAGGTTAAATAAGTGCTCAATTATAAGTATTAAATAAATAAAAAATAAAAAACCTTTTTAAGAAACAAGCTTTTATTTGAATGCGCTAAAACGAAAAAAATAAATTTTTAATTTATAACTTTTACTATCTACTTATAAAGTCATTACACCATAATCTATATGATAGAAAAGCTTGTCGCGAGATATGAGTACATGTATTTCCTTAGTTTGAAAATTTTAATAGTTAAAATCAATCACATCAATTTATTTAATTTACTTGTTTACAAGCAAATCTCGCGACACGAATCCACCTGCTTCCCGCTCTGTGTTCTTAAGGTCGTCAGTACACCCGGTTGGAGGGTGGCCTGTGCTCCTTTTGCCGAAACGTAGTCGCCATTCGAGAACCTTCCTTCCCCATCGGTCATTGATTCTTCCTGCAATATGGTCTGCCCATTGCCACTTCAGCTTGCAGGTTTTGAGACTAACTAATTACTAACACTTCTGGTGCTGCTAATATTATAAATGTAAAAATTATTAATAGAACAATATAGGATAGATGTATTAACATATAATTATATGCAGGTAATATTTACTAGTAAACCCAATACGATGAAATACAATCTGCGTATAAACTATAAAGAGATAAAATCAACAAATATGCTACATATTTGTTATCGCTTAATTCCCAAGTAATCGGGAATTACTTTAGTTTTTTACTAACTAAGAAATGTTGCCATATGGCTATAGAAAAATCTCGAAATATTTTTTACCTTTAAGATAATTTAAAACAACATATAAGAGTTTATTTCCGTAAACATTTGTCATCCATGACGAAAGTGTCCATACTAATGCATACAAAGTCACTTTAACCAAATACGGTCACCACAGTAATTTATTTCGTATAACTTTTTAATTTGCCTAATCGACAAGCCATATATATCTAAGTAAATTACTTTAAACCATCACCAGACGCAATGATACCGAACATTACAGCTCCCTGGCCATTTTACAGACCTTATACGGTACCTACATCTCTACCACTATCTAATCTAATCCCTTTACCTTACTTCTGTAGTACAATAGAAACTCGACCTTTTTGCAATCGTTATAGAACTCAATTTTGAGTGTATCCAAACTAATTTGTAACTGAAATTATGTGCAAATGATTATATACTTTGTGATTTGATAATAAAGACAATTTTTCCTTGAATAATTAAGTTCGTTAGGACCTTTAACCTAGGCGTGAGCAATCAAAGGTACATTTGTTTAACTTACTGTTCGAGAAGATCTTTGAAACGAAGTAACGCTAATTTTCAGTATCATGGAAAGCTTAATGGGCATTCGATGGGAATTGAAAATAATTATGAACACTAAAGTCCTATTTACACTTTGATTATAATCAAGTTATTGGTTTTACTGTTAAAGAATTCATTCAAATGTACATTTTAATCCACCATTAAAATCTACCAACCCGCATTGGAGCAGCGTGGTGGATTAAGCTCCGATCCTTCTCCTACATGGGGAAGAGGCCTATGCCCAACAGTGGAATATACAGGCTGAATCGTACATTTTAATCAGCTTGAAAAAAAAATCTAGCATATACCAAAATACTTGCCCACAGCTGGTTGCCACAGTGTTGCCACAGCACAAATGTTGGGTAGTTTAAAAAAGGCATAAAAATTGACATATGCAAAAAATAATGATGAAGAAGAGAAAAATTTACCGCCTAACCAAGTTCAGATTTACATTATCAGAAAATTAAGTTACCTAGAGGTTACATAGGCTTCATACATAATTATAAGGTCTTGACTTATATAAATAAAACAGAAGGGACTTATATAGATAAAATAGAATACTATTTGCGTATTCCACAACCACTTAAATACACTGACATGGGCATCTTTGGGCGACTTTAATAAAAAAAGACATCAAACATTTTCAACAATATTTCACCTGTAGCAACATTTAAAGTAAAAGTAATAACAATTTCCGGTGCCTATTCATCAAATTCAAAAGACAGAAAAAAAAATGGTATTTACGAATAATATTGTTCTATATTCAAATCGTGACCGCGACGATTAGCATCCAAGATGGCCGTCAGATTTTCGGCCAGTGATATAGATTTCAATTTCCTGCCTACGTTATCAAACTCCTGTCATCTAAGTTTGACAAATATGTTCATTTTGATGAGTCGCTGGGTTGTAGCAGGCAATTTATTATTTTGAAATGATTATGCGGTAGAAGCTGAGACAGTATGGTTAAAACGTATTGTTGCTTAGCTCGACAATGTCACACTTATTTTTTTTTTGTTGCTATCTCAACCACTTTTTAATCATATTTAAAGAGATATAAAAATACCTACTTAGAGCTTTAGTTATTTTTTAAGTTTATTTTCAATAGACTTTCATTTACATATTTATTTTGACATTTCTGTTGGATAATTTATACATACCTACCTATTAATTATATTTCATAAAATTCGGGCAGCATTCTCGACCAACCAAACATAGAACATACAAGATAGGTTGCTAGGTCTTGCTTTCAGTAAAGCATATTTTTGAATATTACAGCCTTAAAAATGAAAGCATCAGAAACACATTTATTAAAGGTACCGATATCGTAAAATCTTATCCATAATTTGCAATATTTAATCTGATAAAATTATCAATAGTTTTTCATTAAATGTTAATTTTTTTAAATATCTATGTAGTTTTGGTCCAGGGATCATATTATTGCCAGTAAAAAATAGATTCATGCTAATTTTTAGTAGAAAATGACCAAGAGACCAAAGTCAATTTTCTTCAATATTTAAGTCAAACCAACGACGATGACACAATTCGTAATTGTTAGAGAAAAGCAATACAGGTATGGAAAGTTAGAGATCTACCAATTTGACTGAAAATGTTAAATAAATAAATAAAAAACATTTTGAAGCGCAATTTTAATTTCACTTAAAATTGAGCGACAATAAACACCAAATAACCGACTAAGATGCTTTACTCGTAGCATTTCCCTAATAAAGTAGATTTTAACTTCCAGGAGCTATCACCGGCGCATGTAAGCATGTAAAGTAAAAAGCCGCCTCGGCTGCTTCGAAATAGCAAAATAATTGCGACGCTCGGCCTTAAATCCAACATCATTTGTTTATTAAGGGCCACCGCGCGCCATTTTAGCATAAATACGCACTATAAGGCTGACTGCTTGAATGCTGGTGGAGATGTAACTATTCAAGTATGCCTTACACATACACAATCCTCGAATGATTCGGTTAACTATTAAACGCAAATAAAATTAATAGTATATTTATTAAAAGTGTCACTTTATTTCCTACATTGCTTAGAAATACTGGTCAAAACTACAAAGTATCGTAGGGGGATAGACGCCAGTGAAGCAGTTGCGGCACGACGACACAAAAACGCGGCGAAACGGGTACGACGACAGGATGACGATGCGAGTATACGACTTCACGATATGGATGCGACGATCCGATGACGCACGCGACGAACGGACAGAAACGAAGGCTCAAGGCAATAAGAGAGAGACTACGATGATCCCTAGTTGAATAATATTTATTGTAGGGAGGTGAATACAGAGTCGTATTGAACCTGAAGCTTTAATAAGAGACAACTTTTTTTTATTCGAAATGATTGTTACTGTTGTCCCTATTGGCCTTTCTTTATAGCGTCATCGGTGTGAGAGGCCGGGTACTATAGACTTCGTCCGCGAAGGAAGATGGGACCCTTTGGGGGGCTCAGGGAAGACGCTCGTCCTAAGGGCGTCTCCTAGCAAGTACCTCGGCTTAGAACGTCGTTGGAGTGGTATATTGACAATTAGATTCTGGGAAGATAATTATATTCATTCTTCCGTATAACTTTGATAGCGTGATGTAACTGAAGTCAGCCCCATCTAGTGACGAGTACGCTACTTAACACTGTCATATCTTAATTTAATAATTAGCCCATAGGGTAACGCTCACTCTGGTGGGCGTATACTCGGCCCATCGGGTCGAAAACGGAGCACCCGGCAGTGGGTACCTACTGCGGTACTGCCGGAGAGAAGAAGCCCGGGTAAGCAGGCATATCCTGAATGCCCGTACCCAGACAGGCCCTCGGACCTGCCAGGAAGATCCACACAATTTAATAAGGTTTGTTACAAAAGTGTGTCGTTGTTATTTCCTAAATTAAAATCATACAACATATTGTATATGTTGAAAAAACAAAATAAAAAAGGAGTGTGTCTATAACTAATTTAAATAATAAACAACAAACAGTTTTTAAATAAAACTATTAGAAGATTTTAAATACCGAAAAGTACCAGACGAGCATTCCGCGTAGAGAAGTGGCCGGCCTCTGTCCGCTTGTCATCGGTTGCGCACACTCGCATAAATCTGACGACGACATTCTTTGCGGCCACCGCCGCCGCGTTTCTGTGCTCCTGGTACCCGCTCAGATGAGACAGGCTTTTCTTTGTTATGCATAATTTTTAATATATTTTTTTTTTACCTTACATACGCATTTTAAATTCATTCTTGAGCAATGTGTAGGCGACAAGTATATTTAAGACGATATTTTCAGATAAATAACCCAGCTACCAGCACCAATATGCTACCAAGGAAAACTATAAAATTTGATATATTATGATTAATGACATACATGACTTATATAACAAACACATGTTATTCAAATGTATATAGCATACATAATTATGTACATATGAGATTATTACATGTTATATTGGAAAAGAAGAACGAATACCTAAATGATAACTAAAAACGAATTATAATCGCGTAATGCGAAAATAATGTTAAATTGTTTAGTTCAAATATCTATTCGAATGCGCAGGTTGCAGGAACAATCAAATTTAATGTACATCACATAGAGATGCGCTTACCCACGTTGCGCCCACATTGTAGTGTAAGTGTAACCACAATTTGAGAAAAATTATTTAACAAACTTAATGCGTATATTCATTAAGTATCTTTAACTTAAAGAAAACACCAGAAAATAGTAGATGTAACTGAGGTAGGGCACAGCAGGAAATTTCCTGCTCAAAATATGGAGCAACCCGACTGGGGTAGTACCTCGACCTTACAGAAGACCACAGCTAAACAATACTGTTTTCAAGCAGTATTGTGTTCCTGTTGGTGAGTAAGGTGACCAGAGCTCCTGGGGGGGATTGGGGATAGGGTCGGCAACGCACTTGCGATGCTTCAGGTGTTGCAGGCGTCTATAAGCTACGGTAGTCACTTACCATCAGGTGAGCTGTACGCTTGTTTGTCGACTTAGTAACATTAAAAAAATAGATATAAAAATATAACGTGATAAGACTTCACTGCCGTCACATGGACGTAATGTTAAAAGTGTATTCACTGTTTATTAGTTTTCTGTTACAAAATACTTCTTTTAGTGCCAACAGCCAAGCCAAAATTAGGTCTGGTAGAGTTACGGCGAGTAGAGTTAGAAACTTGACTTTACATGAGATCTGATAACATAATTATTGACAATCTTAGCCATACGGTGTCGTCTTGGCAACATTTTACGTAAAAATGGTTCTAGTGAAATAACTATAACTGAATTCAAACAAGCTACCAGTTTCTGTGTCCCAGTGTTACAAGTATAATATAATCATAGCCACCCTTCTCAACTAAGCACGATTTTTCCTGCCAATCAATAAAACGATCGCGGCGCAAGGAACAATCGGAATACATTGCACTTAATATAACGTTCCAACTTAACCTTGCTCTCAATGAGCTATTATATTATTTAAGCTAAGATTTATTAATATTTAAATGAAAATTAATATTGTTTTTCGTGTAAGCATATATAACTAAAATACAATAGCCATTAAGGCATTAATAATAATAATAATAATAATAATAATAATAATAATAATAATAATAATAAATGCATTTAATGCATAAACAAGAGATTATTTTTTTCACTAGAGATTATTTTTTTCACTTTTTAACGATAACAATTGAAAAGATTTTGAACACTTTCGAAACAATTTTTTTTTAATATAGTTCAGTAATATTGTGCAGGGACTATCGATTTTTGAATACAAATTTTAAAACATAGATAAATATCAAAACATGGAAAAGTTGATTGTTCACAACAAAATTAAATATTTTAGGCTATCAGATCATCCTATTATTTCTGCGAGTACAAAGGTTTCTAGTCCGATCCGCATCCGGACCACCGACACATTTTGTGCGGACCGCGAGAACACAGGAACTAACACTACATCATCAAATTGATGACCTCGTAACGTCATCAAAAATTATTACTAACCAGCTGATTGCTGCTGCTCTATCCCTCTACCCCTGCTACCTCTATTACCTACCACAATCGAGAGTTTTCGTAGAGGAAACTTTTGTTCGTCTCATCAAAATGAAGCTACTCCCGAAAAATTTGCTTGATAGTAATCACGTGAAAAAAATTTACTAGGGATCCCGGACTATTCATTGGCTAGCGAACTTCACGTTTGCTAACTTTTTCTTTTTCTAACTTTTTCTTTATGAGAAAACAATGAAATTTTCATACCTGCTCTGAAGATTTCAGGTTTAATGTGTGCCAACGGAACTTTACTTCTAAGACTATGCTTTCCTACCAATTGCGCGATCATCCATTTTTCTATTTCACCCAAGTAATAGAGATAACTACTAAAAATCTTTAAAAAAATATGTAACTTAAAAGAAAAGTCTTAGGAAATCAATCCTAAAATAATAAAATCAACGCTAGGCTTTCCTTCTCTTCTTACAATTAGAGTCAAGACAACTCACACTTAGCAATGAAATGAAATGAAATTAAAACATTTCTTTCGAAATAAGGTGATAAACACACTTAACGAAAGTGAAAATAACCCTTCCTTGGCAGTCGGGTAAAAAAATGTCATTTACAAAAAAAAAAAACTAAACAATAATAAAAAAAAGTTAAGGTAGCAAAATATCAAACAATAAAATAAAAATTTACATCATAAAACTAAGGTACATTACAAACGTACTATAATGTACCCAGTGTTAAGCAACGTTAACTTAGTCAAAATATTAAAATATTAAATTACTCAAAATTTCTATTGTCTCAGTAGACATTACCTTCCTAGCAAGTTTGTAATAACAAAGTAATTTACTACAACTTTTCACCTTTTATTTTAAAACGACTTCAAAAAAGGAGGCGCTTAAATTGCCTGTTTTTATGTGTGTTGCCTCATAACTTTTTACTGCATAGGTCGATTTAGATGATATTTTATTCAATCGAAAGCTGGTGCTTGACATAACTACGACGATACGATTCAGCCTGTAATATCTCACTGTTGGGCGTAGGCCTCTTCCCCATGAGAAGGATCGGAGCTTAATCCACCACGCTGCTCCAATGCGGGTTGGCGGATATATTCCCTACTATGAGTAACGATCGCTATCAGGTGTACATGATAACAACCGGGACCGACGGCTTAACGTGCTCTCCGAGGCACGGTGGGGAGACCCACAAGGACTGCACAAACACCCAGACCACGGCAAACATCTGTATGGCCAAAACAAATGTTGTCGTGTGCGGGGATCGAACCCGCAACCGCCCGCGCAACGGCCAATCGCAAACCATTGCTGTGACCGCTGCGCCAACGCGGCTTGACATAAGGTCTTATTTAAATGTAATCGAGATCCAACGAGTACTTTTTGAGTTATCTCTAATAATAATTATGCACTTAATTGACTATTTTTTCTTCTACCTATGTATACCTATGATGTATTACTACTGGATCATGTAATAAGTTGGTTTATTTTTCATTAGCAACAAACAATCATCATAAGAAAATCATCTGTCAAGGGGTTATCCACCCCTAAACTAACCACACACAGCGACGTAAAAGTTAAGTCGTTAGCTTGAACGCCATCTCTCGGCGAGGCGGGGCACGTCACGAGTGTGACGTCATCTGATTGAGCGATGAACTCGCCCGTGTCGATCACGGAGTATTATTACAGCAGAGGGATTATCCATTCAGATTTTTTATACAGCCTGTTATACCTTATAAGCAATTAGATAGTTAACTAAAGTTAAAAAATAAATAGTTTCTGTGAAATATGTATGTATGTTTCTAAACTACCCTCAATGTGCATCTGCAAAGATTCATTACGAAATAATTTATATACCACTGATTTTATTTGAACATTAATCGAAATTTAATAAAATAAAAGTTTTAGTAATTTCTTTATTTAAAGTTATTTCTAGAACATTATTTGATAATTATAATGTTTCAAAATTATAATTTTCGTAACAGACTGTATATAACGGTCGTTGAAGCTTGGTTCGCAAGCTCTTATTAATAACATGAAGAAAGGCAAAACAAATCTGATCGAAAACTAACAGTGGGAGTGCTTGAATTCTGTATAATGGTCCACACAAGTTTGCAAGTTTGTGCATAAAATTATAAACCTAATCAATTAGGTACATCTATACCTTTTTTCTTTACATAACTAGGTACTAAATTTATAACACAAACATACAATATAACAAGACTAACATTTATATGCATTTAACAATTTTAGTAATTGTTTTAAATTGACATTAAATAATAAACAATTAACATTAAATAAATAGGTAAAAAATCAACTAAATAAATATTTTAATATAAATTCAAAAAATATACAATAAAAACTAAACAAATATATCTTAAGAGATAAAAAACTTACAATTAATATAAAAGATAAATAAATAAGTAATAAAAATTAGGCCTATTATCCTACAATCATTGTAATTACATAATTATTATATCAATGTGGCAATGTTACGTTAAAAAAACTTTTTTTTTAATTACAACATAATATCTTATTCAGCCTAGGGTACGTTTAAAACAAACACGCCACTCCTATACCTATCACAAAACCGATATCTTACCGCTAAGCTCGCGAAACATAAAAGTATTCTCTGTAATACCTCTTTCAATAATAATCCACGAACGAGATTGAATTGATATGAAGCTCAGCAACGTAAATTAATATTTTGCAAGAGAAATTATAATAATTACTCCTTGCTTTAACATGTTGTTTTAATAATATTCTCTGAGAAAAATTTGTTGATGATTTAAAGTTGATATATGAAACAAAAAAGTATTCTTTTAATGACTGGATCAAAATTAAACAAGTATGTCTCACTTTCTTAAATTCTTAACCTTCTATATAAAATATTTATCATAAATCTTGATAAAATGATAGTTTCTATTCTTTCTGTTTGTTTCTTTTTGTTCAGTATAATAAAATAATAGTGACCGAATACTCGAACATTTAAAATAAGCGCCTTTTAAAACCAATGAAAGAGCTTCGTTTTGTAACCACATCTCTGTATTTTAATTTACTTTGTTATATTTATTAACGAATGAAATTAGTTTTAATGTGTTTTTAATATACAACATTAAATTAGTATTAAAAACTTAAAAAGTTTTAATTGTAAATAGTACCTTGTACGGATGCTAGCTTGATGCTAACGTTCGTGTATATTTTATCTGTGGTGAAGTATTCTAGATTAAAAATATATTCTTAATTTCTTATGTCAACGCAAACAAAACTATGTCAAGAATATTTCTAAATTTCGTGTAAAAACATAAACATTAACACAATCATATTTGCGATTTAATTCATGTAAATTTTTAGTATAATCGTTTATCAAAAGCAAAACACAAACAAAATGGCTGAAAAGTAAGTTGATAAATTATGTATTTGTTTATGACAACAAAGTTTTTAGATAAGTATTATATAAATAAACATTGTTCTTGAGTGCTCGTGTATATATAACCAGAAACAACGAAATAGGTTAACGAATTTCTTTAAATTTATTATTTTTACGTTTAAAAGTCCAAAAAACAAAACTTATGTGTTTATCAGTGCATAAGTTGATTGTTCCTCTTTCTCAGGTCACTAAACATTTCTTATCATAAAAGCAACGATTTTTAATGACCTCTATTTAGTCGCAATAAAAACTACTTCCCGTATCGGGAGAAAGATTTACCTTCAGATTTAGGTACCAGTTTTTGATTCCAACTAGACTCATATTAGAAAATATGTACAATAAACTTATCAAATAACTCAGTTTAGTGTATCTAGATCATTCTAACTGTTTATCTTCTTTTTTTCAAATGTAATCGATCGTGTAGTCTTTCAAATTTTCTAAAGCTTGTCACTTTTCCCTAGCTTTTTTTTTCTTTGGTCTTTATAAAAACAAATATCTAGAAAAAAGTTCTATGAAAATGTAATAAACTTAATAGTTTCAGTCCCCATATTACATCATACATATTTAAAACTAGAAAATTACTTAGGTTCACACAAGGTATTTAGGTACGAGGTTACCATTACCAGTAGGCCACCTTTACAGTATAATCAAAAATTTTAATCTAATAATTTATAGAGTTTATAACTCTTGTTCTAAATATAAAGTTGTAAATGTTTAGTTACACCTTTATAACTGAAAACCACATCTCATTTCATCTATCTAAGTCAGTGGTCGGCAACCTTTTGGTAGGCAAGGGCCACGAGGTGGCCAAATAAACTAAAGGCGGGCCGCACTTATGATTTAAACCCTAGACTCTACCTGATACCTACATATAATTGGTCATATCCCATAGAAAAAATGAAAATGCTATTAAAATTTTTAAAACATGGAATTTAATACGTACACGTAATACTTACATTATACAGCACAACAGCATTTTTGTTGTATGGATTTTTTTTATGGATCTGGCTGCATTTTCTACCCTAATTCTAAATTTGTACTCAGATTTTTGCTAGCTGCTCTACATTTTGAGATATGAAGGGTAGCTATTTTTGTCAAAAAAAACATGGTTTCCCGTCATATAACAATTTATTTAAACAACATTTTCTTTTATGTAACTTTCTTGAATAAGTTGGAGTTTTACTACTATTCTGGATAATCCAACAGTAGTCAGCCATCATACTTTCACTCCAATAGCCCTGGTAGCTCCTCCATGAAGCGAATATCCTGATGAAGCGTTCTCCCTGCTTCTCGCTTAAATGTCCAAGATTTACAGAAAATCGATCAAGGTGGCTATAAATGAAATGCATCTTAATGCTCATGTTGTATCCAAGATGCTGCCGTATAATGGTAACTGCTTGACGTGGTCAGGAAAGTCGACGGACTTTTTACTTCCCGAAAAGTTTTTTACAAGCCAAAAAAACTAATTCCAGGTATTTTTTCAGCAATTGTCATACTTTCAGTAAAATTTACATCGTTTATTAATTTTCTAATTTGTGGTCCTTCGAAAATTCCAGCTTTTAAATTCTCAGCACTCAATTTTGGAAACGATCTGGATATACAGTGGCGTGCAAAAGTTTTGGGCCACCCTGTTTTTTCCATATAACTGACAAAATTTGTGTGTTTCACTATTATTATGGGAATGAGAGTAAATATATTTGTTTTCAAACATGTGTATAATAGCGTGTTTTAAAATTTATGAAAAATAAAATGTCCAAAAATCTTGCGTAGTAATGTCCGGCGAACTCGTGAATTATGGTGGCCCAATACTATTTTGCACACGGCCGAAAATAATTTCCCGTGGTAGAAAAAAAATATGCCGAAAAAATAAATAATTTATGATGTTATTATCTATATCTCGATATTCTTAAACTGCTCAAATGATTAACGAGTGCAGGAATGAAATATTTTATTAATTATACGAAAAAATCAGGGTGGCCCGAAACTTTTGCACGCCACTGTATGTACTGAGATATACGAGTACTTGGTAGGGGTTTTAATGTATCAGTTGAATGAGACAGGTTAGTAACTGACGGTACAGTAGGATGAACCCACTTGAAAAGATTTTGGGGGTTAATTCCTGTTATGTTTACAACGCAGAAATAACAGTCGTAGTGGTGGCTCGACTGTTCACGCTAAATCATAGGACTAATGAGGTTCAAGGTATCCCTCTTGTTATTTTTCCATAATCGCAAAAACTCCACACAAGTTTTACACATTATATTGGGTATCCAGTGCTTGTTGCTTGTTTCCAATGGCCGTTGATAGTACTCCATGTAAGCATTTTTAACGAAGTCTGACACATTTAAACAGAATTTTTTGAATGTATATTTGGCACAAATGTAACAAAATCTATTTGGATTGTTTACACAGGTCTAGACGCATGTTGTGATTGATCTGCAATGTAATGACATTGCAAATCAATCACGTTCATTTGTAAACGACTCGGTACTTCCTGAATATCACAGGAAAAAGGGGTTTGCAAAAATCTTCTTTGCTTGAAACTTTTCAAACTCACCAAATCTGTCGCTGAATGAAAAATGTCACATCATATATATCTGCCAGTTTCGTTTTAATTCTACGTGTTACGCGATCGCGGTTCGTTCATGCATTTATTTTGATATTTATAACTTATTTACAAAACATTCGCGGGCCGCAAGTAAGACCTCCGCGGGCCGCATGCGGCCCGCGGGCCACGCGTTGCCGACCGCTGATCTAAGTGATCCATTTCCAATTTCACAGACAAATATTTATTATTCTATGTTATGTAGTAAACATTGTCAGTCCTACTTATTTATTGATGGTGTTAGCATGAAAATTGCAATCATTTATCAACATAAACATAATAATCTAAAAATGTATTCCTAATCTCTTAGTTAAAACATGTTTGTTTATTTTAAAATCATTTTAGGTGATCATTCATTTGTTATTTTTAAGTTTTGTACCTATTTTCTTGTACTAAAATGTATTATATAGATATTATAAGTAAGTATAAATATCTTTAACATAGACACACGATTGTCTGTTCCTAAAATAAGCAACTTAATGCTTGTGTATTCATATATGACACTTAGACTAGATAGGGATGCTAATTAACAACACCCAGAGCCGAAAGCAGGGTCATTGCAGACTGCACTGTTGTGCTAGTTAAAACATGGCCTACAAATTGTTATTTCTTTTTTCATACCATATTTGTATTTTTTTTTTTTAACTAGGTCGGCAAACAAGCGTACAGCTCACCTGATGGTAAGCGATTACCGTAGCTTATAGACGTCTGAAACACCAGAAGCATCGCAAGCGTGCTGCCAACCCTATCCCCAATTCCCCCCTGGAGCTCTGGTAACCTTACTCACCAACAGGAACACAACACTGCTTGAATTTAGCTGTGTTTTTCTGTAAGCTCGAGGTGCTGCCCCAGTCAGCCTCTTTCATATTTTGAGCAGATAATTTTCTATGTGCCCTACCTCTGTTAGTTGATTCCGTTTCTTCCCAACTTATACTTTAACTTGTATTGACAATTGATCATATTTAGCATTGGCAAGCCTTTTATGTTACATATATAAAAATAACTATAAGAAATTATTCCTACACTTCTATAAACAGAATATACTTTTCAGGTGTGAATCAAATCCTAGCGATAGTGCCAGCACAACGACACAAGATGACAAGCCTTCTGGTAACTGGTGGGATTCTTGGATATCCTCTGCCAAAACCAAGGTACCATACAATACAACATAAATATTTTAATTTGAAGTACTTAATCATAATAATCAGTCAGTCAGAAAATTGTAGACATTTATACCTTGTAAATTATAGAAACTTATTTGTAAAAATTATAGATAAAAAATAGTTTAACCGTGTAAAATTTGCATCCTGAAATGAAGACATTATAATATGTGAAGCTGTAATGCATATTAAAGTTGTTCACAAACCTAACCTAATAATTTCTTCAAGTTCTAAAAATATTTTTTTACAATCAAAGAGTTTAAACCAAGGAGCCCGTGAACCACAAGCGGCTCGTTAAACATGTTTATGCGTCAAAATAGTGCCATTTCAGTAGTTCTCATCAATAATTTCAAGTAAATTATTTTTTCTGTTCTTTTCTTGTTTGTATTTATCTTTCATTAAAATTTGTATATGAAAAAACTTTCTAGAGATGAAAGATCTGAGTTTTTTAATTTAAATTTATTTATTTATATATGTTTAGGAAACAAGCTTTTTTGCATAAATAAGATATTGCATAAACCAGTTTATAAATAAACGGTATTTAAAATTTACCTAATAAATTATTACAATTAAATTTAATTTAATAGATAATAAGAACAGCGTGGAACATTTAATGTTTATAAAACTTGCAACATTAATAATTGTGTTTGCTCGGAAACGAAAAAAAACCGACTTCAATTACATCGACAAGTAATACAACGTAATAAGACGAATAAATAGTCAAGTAAATACGCGTTATTAAAGATTACTCAAAAAGTTGTAATCAGATCTCGATCTAATTTCACGAAGACTACGTGACAAGTATTAGCTTTCGATTAAAGTAAGAATCATCAAAATCGGTACACCGAGTAAAAAGTTATGCGGTATAATACAACGTAGGTCGACGAAAAAGTAGTCAAGTAAATACGCATTATTATATATAGCTCTAAAAGTACTTGTCAGATCTTAATTTAAAAAAAATGGGACCACATGACACGCAAAACCTTTCAATTAAAACAAAATTGATCGAAATCGGTCCACCCAGTCAAAAGTTCTGAGCTAACATACATAAAAAAAAAATACAGTCGAATTGAGAACCTCCTCCTTTTTTGGAAGTCGGTTAAAAATAAATTAATTCAGAATTATGCACACTTAATGTTTATTATACTGTTTGTTAATAAAACCTACTTGTTATTTGTTTCTATTTGAGCAACTTTGTTTCACCAACCTTCACTAACACACTAGCTTTTGCTCGCGACTTCGTCCGCGTGGAATAGGAACAATAATTCTATCATACATGAATCTTACGAAACTTTAACTGTTAACGCAGCGCACGCAGCGGAAGCTCTCAAAATACCCCGATTTTGAAACATTCTTCATTGTTACTCCGCTCCTATTGGTCTTAGCGTGATGATATATAGCCTATAGCCTTCCTAGATAAATGGGCTATCTAACACTGAAAGAATTTTTGAAATCGAACCAGTAGTTCCTGAGATTAGCGCGTTCAAACAAACAAACAAACTCTTCAGCTTTAAAATATTGTAGTATAGATTTCGTGACTTATTAACTAGATAAATAATGTAGATCTGTCTGTATTTATACCTTCTTTTTATTTTACTAAACAACATTCATAGTCTTAATTGCCTATGTTTTCGAAGTGAAAATTCTTTAGGCGCATGAGGGGTAAAATTTTGACGACCGGTAACGCGGCAGCGTCAGAGACGGTCACGGCGGAGACGGTACTTGGATGGGTAGTAGTGTCACCGCCTAGGGACACTGCGTGAAGTTGACTTTTTTTTTTCAATGAAGATATTTTTGTATTTTTAATTCTTTTTTTTTGAATTAGTTTGCCAAAGAAGTTTCACTTCTGACGTGTACTTTGTACGCACGCAATTTTTTTTCTAACATGACATATTCACGATCACGATTCAACCTGTAATATCCCACTGTTGGGCATAGGCCTCTTCTCCATGTAGGAGAAGGATCGGAGTTTAATCCACCACGCTGCTCCAATGCGGGTTGGCGGATATATTCCCTGCTATGAGTAACGATCGCTATCAGGTGTACATGATAACAACCGGGACCGACGGCTTAACGTGCTCTCCGAGGCACGGCGGGGTAACCCACAAGGACTGCACAAACACCCCGTCCACGGCAAACATCTGTATGGCCAATACAAATGTTGTCGTGTGCGGGAATCGAACCCGCAACCGCCCGCGCAACAGCCAATCGCAATCCAGTGCTGTAACCGCTGCGCCAACGCGGCGTCATAACATATTATAAACATAACATATTATGGTTATCCTATTAGCGATTTTATAATAAATTAATATATATCTTGATAGTTATTTCCTCTGTGTTTAAAATTACTCTAATTTTTATAGCCTATAATAAATTGTACTTCACTTATTGCTACTAAACATATATACAAACAAACATTTTTCTTTATTAGATGACTAGCTGTGCCCCGCGGTTTACCCCATGTTAATTTGAGGAATAAAATAGCCTATGGTCTTCCTCAGTAAATGGACTATCCTAACATTGAAAGATTTTTTCAAATCGGACCAGTAGTTCCTGAGATAAGCGTATTCAAGCAAACAAACAAACAAACACTTCAGCTTTATAATATTAGTATAGATATATTATTCAATGCTGAAAACTATTGGATAATTCGTATTATTTTAATTTTTTTGTGTTACCCACACATGAGGAAATTATAAACATTTTAAATCATATCAAATTTTTTCGATCCAGCGGGGTTTGAACCCGCGCCTTCGACATACCGTGTCAGCGCTCTGCCAACTGAGCTATTTATGATTTCATTCGGTTTTAAACATAGCTTGGTGTCGTCTCGTGCCAAAGAATTCATTGTAATATGAAACTGAATAGTTGAGTGCTGTAAAGGACTCGCTATAGATTCGGCGGGATATCGTTCCATAGCTTAATTAGCTAGAGCACCAACGCGGTATGTCGGGGTGCGAGTTCGAAACCCGCTGGATCGAAACTTTGATATGATAAAAAAAAAACATTTTCGATTTTCCTCGTGTGTGGGAAACGCAAAAATAAAAATAATATATAAAACTATTTTACTAGAATTATAAAAACTTTACCAACAATTATCTTATTCGATATGTTTTATTAATTATGTTAATAACTTTTTTGTCTCTCTTTAGTCAGCTGAAGTCTACACAATGGTCAAGAAGGATCTCGATGAAATCGGCACAGCTGTCAAGTGTGAAGCCAGTCATGTCTTCAGTTCGACGTCTAATGTTATTGGCAAGACTCTCAAGGTAAATTTAAATAAACTATCAGAACATAATTATTATAAAAGTATTTATATTTATAACTCAAAAACTACTTAACGGATTTTCATGCGGCTTTCACTAATAGACATAGTAATTCAGTAAAATGACTTTTTTTCATTGAATGTGTTAGTAAATTACAACTACTTATGTAAAAATTGGCTGAAAATGATCATTATTAAATTTTACCCAGCTGGGATCATATACCAAAGCTTTGCTAAGAACAATATGTACACAATCTGCATAAATCTGGCGAGAGTCGCTAGTTGAGTAGAAAAAGTATCAAACTTTGTCAGTATTAAACATCTAAAAATTACGTCTCAAATTTAGAGAAAAGGAGAGGTCAGTAAATTGTGTATTTGTATGACAAAGGTTTCCAAGTAGAATGTGACAAAACTTCACGTCATATGTGTGTTATTTTTTATCTATAACGTTAACATTTAAGTTCATTTAATATTATAATTAAAAAAAAGTGTGTGTATACTTATGTACGCACGTAAGAAGTTATAATTCATTGGCTAGCTAACTTCACATTGCTAACTTCTTCTTCGTTGACTAGTGCTAACTTCAGGACGTCGGTTTTCTTCGTGACGGTGTGCGCGCATCGTAAAAATATCAATTTTTCCCAAGCGCGCCAAAAGAAGTATAACTTAAAATAACATGTTTTGTGTACTTTTTTATGTCCTAAAAAATAAATAATAATAATACATGTTTTATGTACTTATTATGAATTTTTTTTTAGTTGGATGTACCAGAGTCACCAGCCAATGTTATGAAGAAAAGTTTCAGCAGTTTTATCGGTAAGAACTAATATTATTTAAAATTAATTATGAGAGTGACGAGAGACAATGCGACTTGTTAAAGCTATTTCAATCCAAATGCGAGACAAAAAAACAGCTATTCGTGTTTATGATTTTTTGATGCTATTTTAGCATTTTATTAGTTTTTATTTGACTATAAAAAGGCATTACAAATATTAAAATTATTGTTTTTTTTTTTAATATATAACTAGGTCGGTAAACAAGCGTACGGCTCACCTGATGGTAAGCGATTACCGTAAATTATAGACGCCTGCAACACCAGAAGCTTCACAAGTACTTTGCCGACCCTATCCCCAATCCCCCCAGGAGCTCTGGTCACCTTACTCACCAACAGGAACACAATACTGCTTGAAAACAGTATTATTTAGCTTTGGTCTTCTGTAAGGTCGAGCTACTTCCCCAGTTGGGCTGCTCTATACTTTGAGCAGGAAATTTCCTGCTGTGCCCTACCTCAGTTACAATATCACTTTTAAATTTATTCTTTTGTTTTTAATAATAGGTCAAGTAAGCACTGTCTTGAATCCGGAACCTGACGATGAAGATGACACAGAAGTGATACTTTCATCCGGCGATACAACTTTGTTATCTACGTACAAGGTAAATCGTGATTCAATTTATACTTTTATGTTATTTTCGAATTATTTTAGTAATAATTGTGTGATGAACAACAGCAACTATTTTGAATAGCACCAAGCACCAATCGACAAGCACCAATTTTTGATTAAAAAAGAACCATCAAAATCGGTACACCCAGTAGAGGTCTTAAAGGATATTACGAATAAGTCTTAAAAATTTTTGGTAAAATTTGAATTCGCTTTAAATAAAGTAATTTTTGGTATTGAATAAATAACTTTATTTTAATTTCTCCATACTTTTTTACAGAAAGAACTAGAAGCCCTCCAACGTGTAGACGCGACATACATAGTCCCGGCCTACAGTCCAGAGTTCGAGGCCTGGCGAGCCAGTCTAGAAGACACGCTGGTCATAAAGCCAACGTCAGCGGTGAAACGTTTGGAATCCAGTCCCTTGTTAAAGGCACAGTATGAGAAACTTGTACCGGATGCTGTATCTCATGAGGAATTCTGGGAAAGGTATGCAATAAGAGTATTTTTATCTTAACTAATATAAAACTGAAGTATTTGTTTGTGTGTTTGAACACGCTAATCTGTGGAACAAATTGAAAATTTTGACCAAAGACCCCGGTACCGAAAGAACCGAGATTTTCTGGTTCTGAACCCTACTTCGCAATCGTACAACGTGTAGATGATCTTGTTATAATTTGTTTTAAATTTAAAAATTGTATTAATGACATAATGACTGTCTCCGAAATATACATTTACATTGCCTTAAACCAAAATAAATCCAAACCTTTTCGCCAATAACATCCTAATAACACTACATCGAAGTAACTGCGTAAACCATTATAATGAAACAACCTTTTCAAATTTTATCGCGGTTATTAAGTTTCGTTTTGTTGAGTCCTCCCGTGACCGTGGTTGCTGTAAAGTATCTGAAACGTCTGGCATCTAAAAAACATAATAAACCGCGATAAAATTTGAAAAGGTTGTTTCATTATAATGAGTAAAATTCGCGTTAACATTAGAAAACAATATGCGTAAACCATTTTAAAATTTCATCTTGTATATTTGGTACCAAATTGGCAATTGTTTTGTATTTTTCAAGAGCTTTGTTGTTTTTTAGTCACAAAATGTCATTTTTAACCGACTTCAAAAAAGGAGGAGGTTACTCAATGTATGTTCCGTTTTTTTTTTTCATTTGCTAGCAAACACAATTATTTTATTATGTGTGACAGCTACAACATTCCACAATACCGAAGCTAATCAATTAGATCCACGTTTAATTATTTTTACACTGATTTCTGTTTTATATTGTTATAGGTGCTTAGATTAGTTTATAGAATAATATCACAATATTTAAACTATTTGAAGTGGCTATCTCATCAAAACGATTTTGTTTTCTCTTATATGTTACGCTATATCTTCCTTTACCCTATTTTTTTTAGTGAAACAAATCATCAACTCTGAACATTTGATATAACACTTTTGTATGTACATTTTACGCACATTACATATAAGAAGTTTAAAAAAAAAAGAGAAACAAAACGCAACGCAACCAGAAAATAGTATTGTTTTATACAAAACAAAAAATAAATAAAATGTAAAAGTATTTGATGAATGAATAATGTTTTTAAAAACGTAGATCTAATATCAGTATTATAAATCAGTATTTATTGTAACTATAATTATTTTCAAGTTTCTATTATTACATATTATAATTATTTCCAGATACCTGTTCCGCTTGGCCCTACTACAAGACCGCCTGGCAGCCGCGTCTCGAAAACAACCCGTTGAAGAAACCAGCTCAGACCCCGTACTCGCTAACCTACCAATGCCGACTCCCATTGAACAGTCAGTATCTATTATATTACGTGAAGGAGTATGAAATTTCGTACACTTATAGTTTATACAGAGGAGTGCAGAATGCTAATAAAAATATAATAAATCAATAAGAAAAACATTACACACCCCATGTATTTGACACACACACGCATATTGTACTCTTTTTTTGATGGTCAAAGTCTGTTGTAAAATTTAAAATTTTTAAAAAGGTTCTTTATTTTTATTATTTTTTGGTTCTTTTACTTTACATTTTTAATTATAGTCTAATTTCGACCACTAGACGACCACTTGTATCTATGTAATAGCTAATTTGTTTACTTCAAACTTAGTCACAGAGCAAAATTGGGTTGTCTGGAAGAAATGGCTAAATAGCCATAAGTCCGCCCATTGTACTTCACAGTCTGTAAATGATATTTGCAGTTGTGAATGTATAATAAAGTATAAATAAATAAATAAATAAAATTGTTCCAGACATAGTAACAGAGATATAAACGTAAACAATAGATATATTTTCTAAAGTAAAAACATTTCTGCTATAGTTTTAAAATTAAATTTATTATATTGAATTACTTGTCTGAAACTAACATAGTTTTAAAAAACTTTAACTAACAAAAAGTATGGACATCATCAGTCTGAAATAAATGATGATTATTATTAAAAGTTAATTAACAGTTATCGAAATTAACAAGGTCTAATTACAAAGAAATTTAATAGAAAGTACTTTGACTCTTAGGAATTTTTTACGATAAAAGTTACCAAATATTTGTTACGGTAACTTGACCAGAAAAAAATTACTGTAATAATAAAAATTTGGTCTAAATGCTATAAATAATAATCTTTTATGGTAACACCTATTAAAATTCTTACTAAATCCGTTCTAATTTTCTTCACAGAAGTCCTAAAAAAGTCTTATCCGGTATAATACCAGAGGACGTTAATCCAGAGGAAAAAATAGTTGACAACGTCGTCGCTTGGGATGATGGTAAGTAGATTATTAAAATAATCTAAATTGAGTCTAATCACGTAGCATTAAGATTCAAAAAACGTCAACAAAAATTTAAATTTCGCAGAAGATTTCGTGAATGACGTAGAACTGACGGAAGAACAGCAAATACTACTTCTAGAAGAATACGAAAAGGAAATAGCTATGAAGAAAAACACTAAATCAAAAGATAACACGAACAACAACAAGGAAGCGAGAGATAAACAAAATAATAAGACAAATGAAATACAGAATAAAATTAAAACACCAGTAAAAAAAATAGATGTGTGTGGCAATAATTTGGTAGAAGATTATTTCGATGATAAAGAAGTAAAAGACGACGCTAGTGCTAATTCGGATGAAAGTTGGGAAAGAATTGAGGAACCAGTCGAACAGAAAGCCTGATTGTTGGTATACATCTCATCGCTATATACAAGAAAATAGCAACATTACTAAGAGCATTTCAAGATAATAAGAGATTTAAGATGGCGACAATAGATTAAAAATAATGTAACTGGCAACCCGAGCACAACACAAGTTTTTATGTATGGCAATATTGAGAATTTAAAACAAAATGCCTTTTTCAGCCTGCCTGTAAGTTTTCATGGCTTATGCTAAATCCATAATATAGTGTGTGATATAGAACCTATATACATATAATAATAAAAATGTAGATGATGATTAGGTAGTACGTAAGGTAAATAGTTTCACGTGTAATATGTAATTATAAAGTAAAATTAAGTAAGGTCAATGTAGGGAAGTCCGTCTGGAAGGCAAGTCCATCTAGCGGCAATAACTGCTATTTTTGAACGATTAGCTTCATATGGCCTGGTCGGTAAAACAGTGTTACGAAGCTAGTTCGAACTGAGAATCATAGATGTCGCTAACATCAATACGTTGAAAGAAATCGGTCGGCCATTTTTATTGGCGTTTTGTAATCGAAGCAAAAGTGTGACGTGTCTTCAAAAAAAATTAAAAAAAGTGGAAAAACAAAGGAGTTGTAACAGTTTCTGTGATATGGTAAGTCATTCGGTGATCCATATACATATTTCTGGTAATGAATTCATTAATATCGCTTGGATTTCGTGATTATTACTTGCAACAAATTTCTAACCTCAACATGTAATAGTTGGGAAGTCCGTCTAGTGTGCTTAAGGAAAGTCCGTCATATGCCGGTCTTGCCCCGATTGCAGTGATTGTCAACCGTTTTAGCTATATTACGCGAAGTCGATTTTTGTACATCGAATCAGATCCACAGTTATGACCCGATTTTGATAAATTATATTACTATATGATTATTTGTATTTGCTATAGCTACTACTTGAAAGTAGTCGTCTACTGAAAACTATCATTAGGTCACCTATTTATATTGAAGCTGTATTGTCTAAATGGTTATAAGAAAATAATATTGGCAGAAGATGAGGAAGGCTCAGCGGTGGGACTAGCACCGCAAAATAAAAATAAAAAACAAACAAAAATAAATAGACTAAGATAGAAATTCATAACTTTAATTGTCATACAAATTATGAATCGAGTTGTTGGCAAAGCTTTTTCCGGGTTTTGCATATCTCTGAATTTTGGTTTTGCGCATTGTTCTTAGCACTTCGAAATTTTGTCCCTTTCTAAGACGGCCGCACATATTTGAAAAAAATACTCCATTTGGGAAAAGCACCAAACCATCGAACCTATAACTTTTTTGTTTCAGATATATCACCTACATCATGAAGTAAGATGCCTGATTTTCTAGATATCGATCGTTTTCTGCAAAGAACCGATTTTGAAAAGTTGTACCAACAAAAGTGGCCTTGGTTAATAACCCACTTCATACTCGCAAAAAGTTGTTATAATTGTAGCAACAGATCCGATAGTAGCTTGCCACACCATTTCGATATTCAAGCATCGGATATACAAGTTTTATTAGAATTTAAATTCTTCTGGTGTCAAGGCTGTTTCAAATTTGCTATTTACGACCATTATCCCAGCGACGAGTGCCAATTTTGCAATAATGGTTAGTAACTATAAAAGAAAAACGGACAAAGCCTCCTACTCTAAAGAGAAGCTACAAGCAGCTGTTCTTGCGGTAAAAAATGGGGAGCTAAGTGGCTACAAGGCTTCACAAAAATATAATATTCCTAGAATGACCATAATGGATCATGTAAACAATAGGAGGACAAAATCAAATTCTTTAGGAAGAAACACGGCATTGCCATTGCCTGTAGAAGAAAAGTTAGCTTTCTGTCTTCATCTAATGGAAAAGCATGGCTTTGGATTAACTAAAACAGAAATGCTAGAAATGGTGGCCGAATTTATAAATAAAAACAAAATATCGACGCCATTTAAAAACGGAACACCTGGTAATTCGTGGTTCACTGCATTTAAAAAGCGACATCGTTTAGCTGTTAAAAAACCTCAAGCAGTTGAATACGCTCGAAAGAAAGCCATAAACCCATTTATTGTTTACCCGTACTACGATTTACTTAACAAAACATTACATGACTTGAATCTTTTAGAAAAACCGTCTGCAATTTGGAATTTAGACGAGACAAGTTTCTCAAAAGACCCAGAAAAAACCAAAATCGTTGGACTTAAAGGATACGCGGCTACTAGAGTAATTTCATCGCCTGGAAAGGATAACACAACTGTTTTGCTTGGAATCAACGCGCTTGGAGAAAAAATGCCGCCACTGATAATTTTTAAAGGCAAGCACATGTGGGACGAATGGACGTCTGCAGAAGCTTACCCCGGCACAACTTATGCCGCAACTAAGAATGGGTGGATGGAAAGCGACATATTCGAGACGTACTTCAAAAAAGTTTTTATCCCAAATATTGGGGATGAACGTCCAGTCCTGCTCACATATGATGGACACGCGACCCATGTGGGATTAAATATAATCGAAGAAGCTCGCAAAGCTAAAATAACAATATTGAAATTACCAGCGCACACCAGTCACGTTTTGCAACCGCTTGACGTGGCAGTTATGAAATCATTTAAAGACCGTTGGGATCAACTTCTTGTGAAATGGCAACGTTTGAATGTTGGAGCAACATTGCCGAAAAAAGAGTTTGCAAGGCTTATTGGAGAAGTTTGGACACAGATCGACAGTCATGTTTTAAAAAATGGTTTCCGTAAGACAGGAATTTATCCTTTCAATCCTAAAGCGGTTGAAGAAAAGCAGTTCGACTCGTTGAAATTCGACCAATGGAAAAATCTCCAACAACTTGAGTCTCAAAAGAAGCTTGAACAGGTTTCGGACAGTTCTCAAAAAGAATGTCCTAATTTTGATGATGAAGTTGAGAACTCTTCTACCAAAAGTGACCCAAAAACTCTTTTTTCATTAGCATTTAATTGCATTTCAAAAGTGGCGCACACAACAACTTGTGGAGAGCTTGACTTCCAGCAGCATTCAGATTCAAATAGTTCTCCTATGATTAATGCTCATGAGTCATGACCTAAACAAACATGATAAAATTGAACTGGAAAATAGAAAACTTGTAAAAAATCAAGTACGTGAGGCATCCGAATCCAACGATAAAGACTTTTCAAATTACAAAAGTAGTGGTAAGCGGATCCAAGTATTAGAGGATAAAATTGTCACTTTTGAAGAACTGCTTTTGATGAAAGTTCAACCTGGAAACAACACAAAATTTAAGCGACAAAGAATGGGACCAGGAGCAGAAGTTATAACTCATGACGATGTTTTAAGGCGTAAAATGGAAGAAAAAATAAAAAGTATAAAGAAAGAACCAAAGGAAATTGAGACAAAAAAACAAAAAAGTACAAAGATAATGAATTCCGGTCCATCAGGTTCGACGAAGAAGCCTGCTAGTAAAGAACAAAAACAACAAACAATTAAATCGAAAAAAGGGAAAGGCGTTGGTAAAAAGAGTTGTGTCGATGACAAATATCGCAAAAAAGCTTTAAAAACTAAAAAGAAAAAGCGATCTGAAGTAGCTTCAGACGACTCGACAAGTGTTTCGGATTGCATAAGTGAGTACCGTGATTCCGACATTTGCGACAGTGAACATAGTTTTGAAGAAGATGCGTCAACAACAGAAGAGATGGTAATATTGCAAAATGACAAAAGTAAATCTCATATAGTAAAAGAGATACCTGAGAAAGCCTGCAGCAAACTAGTTACAGAAAGTAAAGAAGTTGAAGAAAATAGTAAGTTCAAAACAGAAAACTATGAGAATGATGGTCATTCAAATAACGTGATTTCAGAAAATGATAAACTAATACAAGAATATAGCATTAATGATATTGTACTCGTACGATACTTAATTCGGAAAAAATGGACATACTACGTAGGCTATGTAGAAGAACTAAAACCTGGTGACGACGAAATATATTACTCGATAACATTTTATAAGACTGTTAAAAAACCATTAAAGTTTATATTAACAAAAAAGAAGGACCATGATGATGTACCGAGCCTATCTATTGTCAAAAAAATTAGTCTTTGTCAAAATTCAGATGATCCCAAAGAATTTTTATTGTCTAACGATCATGACACTGTCTATTTTTTATAAATTCGTGATTTTAGCAAGTACTTACGACTGATGTTATTGTAAGACTTTGTGGGGACTTACGACGTTCGGGTGATATATACAAAGCTAAAGAGAAACAGATCTCGGTAGTGATTAAGCAATTTTTTTCATGCGATGTTAGATTAAGGCAAACTTTATTTTTGATTTTGTCACAGAACACTTCTTATTTAGAAAATGCATATATGCACAAATGATAATATCATTAGATTAAGATTAAGAATTTTTATTGTCTAACGATGATGACACTGTCTATTTTTTATAAATTCGTGATTTTAGCAAGTACTTACGACTGATGTTATTATAAGACTTTGTGGGGACTTACGACGTTCGGGTGATATATACAAAGCTAAAGAGAAACAGATCTCGGTAGTGATTAAGCATTTTATTTTCATGCGATGTTAGATTAAGCCAATGTCTTAAACTTTATTTTTGATTTTGTCACTGAACACTTCTTATTTAAAAAATGCATAAATGCACAAATGATAATATCATAAGATTAAGCTAATGTCTAAGTATAAAAAAATGCATAAGTATAAAATAGTAATAGTAAGTTTAAATGATTATATAATTAGATTAAGCCAATGTCCTAAAGCTCATTGTTGCTATTTGTTATATATAAGAAATAAAGATTTATTTTTTTACTTAGTATTTTATTTTCCAAAACAAATCGCTATAATTTTATTTTAAGGCAAGTCCGGCATATCTTCGGTTACAGTGGTCGAATGTTTACAACCACTGTCACTGGAGATATGCCGGACTTGCCTTAAAATAAAATAAAATGAATTATCTTTGAAATGTAAACCTTATTTATAAACACATAAAACCCATATTACAATGCCAGTTTTGCATCACTGCTAGAAACTGTTTTTATACATATTACCGCACAAGTTATAGTTATATTGCTACTAGACGGACTTACCTCAAACTGCACGGGAAGTCCGTCTACACGCCGAGTTTTAAAAAATATCATATAAATCTAAAGATTATTGCAAATAATATTATTTTTCGACCAATATAAGCAAATTAATATATTACCTATAATTTCCGATGACACAAGTTACTTTAGAAAGCGTATCTCCATTTAAAAAGTTTAGTTAAACCTAAATTTTAGAAAAGTATGCCGGAGTTCCCTACATTGACCTTAAGTAAATAATATAAATTGCGTAACGGTTATGTGTTATTTCTTATTTTTCGTATTTTTTTAGTGCAAATATTCAAATCTGTATCAAACTACTAACTTGATAAACGAAAACTTCTTGAAAAAAATTTTTCAGTTCTCAAAGCTACACACTATTAACTGTACACTTACAAATAATTATCAGATCTACGTTCTAGATGATATTTAAATAATTTAAATTTAATAGACTACATAAAAGAATGAACTGCTTTACAAATACTATTTTAAAATTTAATAATATATTTGTATTTTTTTCATTAGTGTAAAATATAATTTTAGTACAATTGACATAATCTTTGCTTCTTTTAAAAGAATGTATTGACATGGACTATTGGAACGAGATTATACCATTGGCAGCTAAAGCTTACACAAAAATAATTTTCTCGTATGCTCCACTTCGGCACTAGGTTCAGTTAGGAACATCCTAATATTGACAAAAATTAATTTTAAATTCTAATATAGTTAGCTAAATACACTAATTAAAACAACATTACACTAATTAAAATTGAAAAAATCATTTAGAGGCACTACTTTTACTTTCAGATACTACTAGTTAAATAGTTAATTTCATATTACAATTATTACAACACACAAAGCACAGCCAAGAACTGTGTGTCACACGACACACAGTTATGGTTATTATGGATGTTTAACGCTAACCTTTCAACTTTACCTCAACATTTTATGGATTTAGTTTGAGTATTACATACTTGATGAGTACTACAGGTATTGAGCACTCGGCGACAGAGTGGGTCGCAAACAAAAAATTGTTTTGTTTACTACAAAAATAAAAATATGTAATAGTATTTCGCATTCATTAAATATCTACATACATCAAGGAAATGTTGAAGTAAAATTGTCCTTGGCCAGCGTTCAATATCCAAGCTCAATAGCGCCAATAACTATAATTATGTACCTTACCATTCCAAATGTCTGTTTTTTTTTCTAGTAAAATATGAAAAAATCTACATTACTTACCAATTCTATTGCAATGAACTTTACGTTAAACTAAATACATATTTATCTATTTATCATATGCACTGTTAACATACACACATGACAATAATGTATTTATTTTAAAATCATTACGTTTAATTTTTACGTACATTACTTTTTTATATTTTACGTACATTACTTTTTATATTTTACGTACCGCCATATTTTTTTTTACAGTTGTAATAAAAATTGAATGCAAGCGAAACATTAATAAATGCACAGTAGACAAAAACACTCAAATAATATATAGAATATCTTTTGCAATTATGAAAATACGTTATTTTGTATAACATGCTTAAAATGTTACCCAAAAAAATGTAACCCAATTTGTCGTTTAAGGTTTTCCTTTTTTTAAACTAAAGGTCTCTTAATAAATCACAAAGTTTCTTAATTTTCTACCTGATCTTATGATAAGCAATTATTATTTTATACTTTTTTATGATAATGATATTCATATTTAATTCACCATAGATAATGGGCATGACGACAGTATCAAAAAATCGTCAATTTAATGATTTTAGGGGAACACTCATATTAAAAAATTCAAAATACTGGTTTAGTTTTATGTAATATAATAAGATTATTGTGATTTTTAATAAAATAAAACAGTAAAATACTGCAATCGGCCATTTTGATTGAAACACAAATTACAGCGCACGACGTCACAACATAACATAATACGTCAGGCGCGTTCCAAAGAGTAAAGTAAAAAGTAAGGCCCACATTATTCTGTGACGTCAAGCCGACGCCATGACACCTGCAGCCGTTTTGCCGCTATCATTGAAAACATATTAGAAAAATAGTTTTAAAATTCCTTAAACTTAAGTTTATTACCGAAATATAGGTATTTTTGTAAATAGTAAATGTGTACCCACATTATGGAAGAGGTTTTCAAAATCTTTCGTCATGCCCATTAAATCAATAAAAAAAATTAAATGTCATAAATTGTAAAAAAGTATATTGTCTATTTATCCTCTCGGAATACAAAGCAACGCTAACCATTCCATGCCATTATGCAATAAAAAAATAACACGAATATTTAACATATCGACACCTTCAAATAAATACTATGCTAAATGAACTTTAGGTATTTTTATATGCCTATAGGTAAGGCTTATAGATATTCGAATATATACGAACGTATTGATTCGTATTTCCTCTTTTGGAGGGAAAGTCACACATAAAATTAAATGTCGTCAACTACTAAAAGCTGTCAATATTATTAAAATCGTTCTAATAATATAGCAATTATGAGTATATTTTCTCTAGAAGCTCCTACTTACCTTCGATAAATCGAGTTGTAGTATTTATTGAAGGTGTCGATACAAAAAAATAATATATTTAATATATAGCGTTAACGTTAGTTTTATTTATCGATAAATACAAATTTTGCTATAATATAATAATAATAAATTAAGAGTGTGATATACAGCTTGTTTATTTATAGTATTAAGTTGTCTTCTTAATTTTGTTAGCTTATGTTCGTCGATCGCAGAAGGGAAATAGTTTAAAAATATTGATCAAGATGGATTTTATTTTATTCTTATCAAGTAAATTATTCTGAAACTACGTCAGAGTTGTCAATTTCATTTGACATTAGATTTCGTTATGTTTGTGTAAATTAAGAATGTGAATAAAAGTTAATAAAAATTGTAATTTTTGTTTCATTTGTTTTGTATCTTCCTAATAATACCAATTTTTTGCAAAAGTAGTGTCATTTCTTTGACAGTATTGTTTTTTTTTTTTTTCACTTTATTGAACAGAAAAACGTACAAGTACATTAAACGTAGTTTTAAGATAGTTGCTATTTAGATAGCTGGCTATTTAGCCACTTTTTCCAAACAGTTAAAAATTTCTTGTCTTTAGATCTATTAAAATTATTCTATCGGAATATTTGTTTTTTTTTTTTTTTTTAATTTTGGCAAATAAATGAAAAACTAAATTCAGTTATACATTTTATTCATTATCAACAAAAACTTTTTTAACGGGTAGTTGAAGTTCCGGCGGCATCTGCCCTTGTATGTGAGGGTAGAACGCGCCCTGCATGGACTCGTGTAGGTCTGACGTGTCGTCCCCGGAACGTGGGTAGGGGTGGTGGGGGGGTGCCCCCATCCATTGCGGATACCAGTACAGACCCTAAATAATTAAATGTCTTTAACATATGTAAGTTCTCTCGGCAATCTGTTCCTATATTAAGCAATTTTATGCTTATACTCGTATTATAGGTAACAGCTGACTGATATAGATAAATATACATAGAAATAATATCGAACCCACAAACCAGCAAGAAGCACTACAAACTGCGCCAAAGGGCTAGTCAAAATTTGTATAATACTATATTGATTGGTAAATATCACTATACACTACTCTGAATGAGTTTGATGTTTAATCAAATTATAGTCTATTTTAGTTATATTTTAGTTATTATAGAAATTGTGACTCATTGCTGTCACTTATCCACGCCTCTAGAGTCTAGACCAATTTAATTGTAGTTGAATGCCGCGTTAATATTGACCAATTGAAGTAAGCTCTTCAAATAAGTTTTAACAACTAACTCAATATGTCTCCGCCATTTTGCCCTACAACCTATCTTTTTTTATGTAACTAGATCGGCAAACAAGCGTACGGCTCACCTGATGGTAAGCGATTACCGTAGCTTATAGACGCCTGCAACACCAGAAGCATAGCAAGCGCGTTGCCGACCCCATCCCCCCAGGAGCTTACAACTAATTTGGTTGCACATGTGTATATTAGTTTTAAAATCAGCTGTACAAATAGACTTTAGTTTAATTATATTAATTTGAATATTAAGTCGTTACCTTGTTATTCCCCGAGCCCGAACACGTGTATCTGTACTCGTTGACGGAGAGCGGGTCGAGGTAGCTGATGCCGGCTATGGAGCCGTAGTTGGGCGGGAACATGAACCAACATCCGTCCAGAGTATCTGTCGCGGAAAACAGTTTTTTTAAGAGACGATATTTCGTATACAATGTATTATGTATTGCTACGATTTATATTAGGCTGCACTCTTCTATACTAATATTATAAAGATGAAAAGTTTATTTGTTTGTTTGAACGAAAAATAGAAAAATTATTTTTGTGTTTGATAGTCCATTTAGCAAGAAAGGCTATAGGCTATTTTTTCCTCAAAGTAAATGTTATTCGAATGTAAACTCAAAACTTATTGGACCGATTTTATTTTATTTTTTATTGGGATAATATTTATACGTTTTCGCCGAGTATAGGCTGTTGCCTATACCTACTTCATCGGGCGAAAAGGGAACAGTCGAAACCGTGTAATCCACGCGGGTGGAAAGCTACTCATTAATAATTATGTCTATATATACGTGGATTTTGGTTTGGATTTTTTTTTTCAAACAATTATAACAAAAAAAACAATTTCTGTTAAAATGGCGGTTTGAAATTTATACTAATTTATAATATCTAAGAAAAAAAGTCCAGCTAGTTCCTTACAAGTTATATTCGCGTAGTCGTGAGGAGGCTCCGTGGAGGCAAGGGTGTATGCCTCTGTCGTCTGCTCGATGAACGGTGGGATTGGAGATAGTCCCGAGCCGGGATCCCCCGGAATTATGAATGGCCCTGGAATTTATATTTCTGTTAGTAATATAATTCACACTAAAATTAAAGTTTTTTTTCTACTACTACCTACAATTGAAACACCAATAAACAAACCTTAACAATCAACAAATAAACGCCTTAGGGTGGATTTAGACCAAACGAACAAAGAGCTAGAGCTAGAACAAGAGCATTCTTTCTTGATCTTTATGTGTAAACGAAAACTCGTATTCATATTACCTATATATAACAACGAAAGAATGCTCTACGCCTGTTTACACTAAAAGAATTTGATAAAAATTTGATATAGTGGGCATAGAATGAGCATTCGCTCGTCTGATGTAAATCGACTTTTAGATACACTCAACGGCCCCAAGTAGTAATGTGCCGGGGGTCCGGAAAAACACAAACCACAAGCACAAACGTCCAGACGGAAAACAAATGTATGACCAATAAAAATGTTTGCCGTGAGCGGGAATCAGATAAACGAGATGAAATCCTAATAATATATCCTTTATACAAAAAATTAAATACATAATATTTACCTCCATAGAAATTAGTATTGTTCCACTCGCATACGTGGTGATCACATACTAGCGGCGTGGACTTCTCTTTCGTGTAATAGGCGTGTCCGTTTGGTAAAAACTAGAATATATTAAACTATGATCAAAATCTAAATTTAAAATTTTATAACGATGTTGACAAAAAAAATCGTGTTCATTTCTCTCATAAAAATATTTTGGGATAAAAGTATCCAGTATCCTAGCTCGTAGATAATGTTTATTCAAATGAAGTGAAATTTCACAAAAAATCATTTAGCAGTTTTGACATGTTGTGAGACCACTTCAGCCTGTAATATCCCACTGCTGGGGATAGGCCTTTTTCCCCATGTAAGAGAAGGATCAGATTGTAATCCACCACGCTGCTCCAATGCGGATTGGCGGATATATTCCCTACTATGAGTAACTATCGCTATCAGTTGTACATGATAACAACTGGGACCGACGCGACGGCTTAACGTGCTCTCCAAGGCACGGTGGGGAGACCCACAAGGACTGCACAAACACCCAGACCACGGCAAGCACCTGCATAGCCAATACAAATTCATGTGCGGGGATCGAACCCGCAACCGCCAACGCAACAGCCACAAACCAGTGCTGTGACCGTTGCGCCAACGCGTCGTCATTATATACAAAATAATACATAATTTTATTTACCAACATATAATCGTAATGTCTATACCGAATCCCCTGTATATTAAAGTCCAGTATGAAGGAACCGGATGTTATAATACAGGACACGGCAGTCAATGGCGGTAGTTTGTACATTATGAGGCCGCATTTGACTATCGCCTTTGGCAGTGTTGACACGTCTCTTACGTGCTGCAGGCTCTTCTTGAACGGAAATCTGTACAGTGTTGAGAAACGAATTATTGTGTATATTTCTGTTTTCATATAGGTTATTCTCTTTCTTTTTGTAATTTATTAGATATGAAAAAAAAATAGATTTATTATTATTTTTGTTTTACAAAAGAACAAACAATTTTCCACACCCATTTAATCATAAATTTTTCTATCTCTGCAGCATTTTAGTTTCCACCTAATTAAGGGTGAAATAAAAAAGACCCATTTACATACCTAAAAATACATATACCATGATGGCATTCCAACCCGTGTATGTAATTGTCCATTTGAAACGCGACGCTCGGGTCCTCTTCCAGGAAGTACTTATTGTCATCCATGAAATGCACGAAACCGAGGAAATAGAAACCACGACCCCTACAGTAAGGGGTGATCCCTCTACCGATATTGTATATATCGCTGTAGAGTTCAGACAGGAAAAGGTATACGTTTTTACCGCAGTAAAATTCTGAAATTAATTTAAAATTACTAAAGTTACAAGTAACGTGATCGTATGTTTATTATTGGTATACAAAAAAAAATTTTATGAAAAAAGACGTTTTATGAAGTGCTAGTAAACGTCAAGAAAAATTTAGCGTGAATTCATGTTCTATAGTCAGTTTTTTTTTACAAAAGTGAACCAGCTTAGGCAGTTATGGCGGCAAAGAAAATAAATTTCTGAAGTGCAATAAACAAATATGGTGTTTTTACAAAAAGCGCTCATTGAAATGTGGTCCACAAACTTTATTTTCAAAATATTTTTGAAAAAAAATATTTCATAAAGGAAAATTCTGATTTCACGTCTATTTCAAGATCGACACTGTACAAATCACTAAAAACTTTGGGTTTTTCCTAAACAGTATTTTAGTAGAAAGGCCGGATCAGTAATTAAATAGTTTTCTGTGGGCCGGATAGAGTTTTATGATGAAGCAAATATTTAGACGGAGTAAAGGCAGCCAGACAAAACGGAACTACTATATATTATTTAGATGAGACGTGGGTAAATGCCGGTCATACAAAATTAAAAAAAAATATTTGACAGTTCCTTTAAAAATATTCTAATAGTAAAAATAGAGTTCTCCTCTTCAAGTGTAAAGAGCATATGCCGACATTACTCACAGGAACACGACATTAATATTACCTAATTGTTTTATTCCAAACAAAAAGATACTGTCCTTACCTTGACTTAAATAAAACTCAGACGGTACAGCTCCGCCAGCAGCTGAGTTGAATGTGGCAACTCTTTCAGTCTTTATCGCATTGTGATTATCATACATTGTTAGCATATTGTCTATAGCGTCATCCAGAGCGATCAGCAATACCTGGATAAAATGTTTGTGATAATGCAGTACAACTATGTGTTAACTATGTAATATTGATGTAGAGGCTTTTTATACAAAAATTGAGACATTTTAGGATTTTTAGGGTAGACTGGGTATGGTAGTGACAATTTTCATTCGACGGCAATAGTTTTGTTAGTAAAATGAAGTTAGCAATACCTACGAAAAACAATTTTTTACGTTGTATATTTGTTTCTGCAATAACAGCCACAAAGGGTAGTTCTCTTATAAAGATGTGTGTAACAACAATAAAGAAGGTCTAGTATTTTTAATAAATTAATTTTACCTTCAATTCCTTAATATGCATGTTTATAAACCTTCCAAGATGATCCGTTGCGATGTGAACATGTTCATTGATAATGAACTAGAAGAGAGAAACACTTAAGTAAAAATAAAAAATAAAACTATTGTAGGTACGAATGCTATATTGGCTTGGCAAAGTATATAAATATATTATCATTAGACAAAGTATATGTATTGTCTGGAGCAAAAGAGAATTTTCTAATGTTTACGCGAATTTTGCCCAGCAGCGGGATCTTACAGCTGAATCAAATAAAAACTCTCACTAATAATAAATGGAATAGAACCTGATCAGGGGCTCGCTTAATCTTCATCATCTCGATCTGATAGTGAGCGAGATGATCCAGCTTATCAGTGGGGTCGTGGCCGTAGATCTCATAAGCATCGATGATCATAGCCAGCGTTATGTTTTCGCTCGGCTCTTGACAACATGGGTGTCTGCGTATATCGTAGGCCTTCTAGAAAAATACATTTTACTTACAACTCGTCTCATTTATAAAATAGTTGTTGTAAAGTATTATGTTTTATTAAACGGATGAAACATTGTCCAACGCAGTGGCGTAGCGGGGGGGGGGCAAGGAGGCATTATGCCCGGGCGCTGTTCACAAAGGGGTGCCAAATGGTCCACAAAACGAAAAATCGCTGGACTTATTATAAGGCAGGGTTTCTTAACCTATGGTCCATGGACGCCTAAGGGGTCCGTGTTATGAAAACTGGGGGTCCATGGCAAGCCTATTTATGTTGTGAGTAATAAATATTTTCACTTTGCGCTTAATCAAAAACAACTCCTCAATTTGATTTTCTAATCCAGCATAAGCAGCAGCAACCGTCACACTAGTTATTTATATGTAAAGTTTGATCGCAAAACAATAAAATGTGATTGAAGTAAAGCATCGCTGTGTTTTTTTTCTTTTTTTTTTGGTACGGGTCCGTGGACTCTTTGAAATTATCAAAGGGGTCCATCACTAGAAAAAGGTTAAGGAACCCTGTTATAAGGTTTTCGAATGGGAGGTGGGGGGGAGCTAAAAAGGTATTGTGCCCCGGGTGCGAGTTAAACTTGCTACGTCACTGGTCCAATGGTTAATATTACCCGTATATTCAATGTACTCTGTGGTTATTAAGAAGTATTGAACACAATAACGAGGTTATTTGAGGTTCTGGCGTGATGCTAACGATATGTAGGTATCTACGAATTCCCTACGCGACGCTAATCTTTAAGAGGAAAATAATTAATGATTATATTTTTAACAACAACACAAGTTGACAAGTAATAACTAACCGTGGTAGGCACAGCAGGAAATTTCCTGCTCAAAATATGAGTAGCCCGACTGGGGTAGTACCTCGACCTTTCACAAGATCACAGCTAAATAATACCTACTGTTTTCAAGCAATGGATCTGGGGCTTCTGGGGGAATTGAGGATAGGGTCAGCACCTCGTTTGCGATGCTTCTGTTGTTGCAGACCTCTATAAGCTACGGTAATCGCTACCATCAGGTGAGCCGTACGCTTGTTTGCCGACCTAGATACATTTAAAAAAAATGTGAACATCGTCAACGTAGTCGAAGTCAATTAAATACGCGTTATTAGAGAAAACTCAAAAACTCCTAGTCAGATCTTGCTCAAATTTAAAAAGGCCCATTTCGAATAAAAAAATAATAATCATCAATATCAGTACGTCCTGCAAAAGTTATGAGGTAACATAAAAAATAGGTATATAGTCGAATTGAGAGCCTTGTCGTTTTTTTAAGTGAAGAAGAAAACAGCTCTATATCCATAAAAATTGCTTTATTGTCTAGAACTCTAGAATCTTGATGACGAAAATTTGATGTGTTTGAATCTTTATCAGATCGGTAGATCATTTTTATGTCCTATAAGTTTTTACATCATTTCTGTCTTTAAACTGTCTATAAAACAGGATTTCCTATATAAGGATTTTTCAAATCAGACACCAGCTCTAAATTACTCAATTTCTTAGATTAGAGCGGAAAAAGCACTATACCCCGTCCGGCGACTAAATAGCTTTTTGACAGCTCACGCCTATAAATTACAGTATTTTTTTCCCGGAATAACGTACTAAAAATTTTACAGTAATGTCATACTTTATTGACGATTTGATTGATTGAGTGAAGTACCCTGTGCATAACAAACAACCACAGACTATGAAACAGTTCTTGAAATAATAAATCGATAATAAATCGATCATATGATAAAAATAATTTTACGTCATGTGATTGTTGTTTCTATAAATTTAATACAAAAAAGGAAATAAAAATAGTATCTGTGACCCCAAGATTGATTACTTGCAAGAAATTAAGTCGAAATCTTAAAATTTAATTGCAAACCAAGAATAAAGAACAATAACTCTGTTAATTCATTTAATTTATTATTTATATATTTCATTTATAATTAAAAAAACTAATAAACGCATAAATAAATAATATTTTTAAACTAAATGTATTTAATTAAATCGATTGAAAGTTCTTCTTAAATAAAATCGATTATTATTTCGAATCGAATAAATAACGTGTGAGGCAGTCACTAATGTCAAAATTTCTTGAAGTGTCAAAAAGATCATTAGTCGCCGGACGGGGTATAGTTTCCATTTACTGACAAATAACACGTATCTCATTTCTCGATAGATTATTGTGCAAATAAAAAATATGAATTGACGACGCTTTGGCGCAGCGGTCACGGCACTAGCTGATGCGCTGGCCGTCACGGGTTCGATTCCCGCACATGACAAACATTTGTATAGGCCATATAGATAGATGTGTGTCGTGGGCTGGCACGTGCTTGTGTATTGTGTGTCTCCGAACCCCCGACACAGGAAAAAATCCTACTGGGGCCCGATGAATGTGAAGCGTTTTTAATTATTATATTCCGAAACCATAATATGGAGGATATTCCAGATTTATGTAAATAAATAAATTTTAAAAAGATAAAAAATATAGGTAGGTACTTAAAAAAACAGAAAAGAGATATTAGGATCTAGTTAATTTGTCTAATAAGGGTCTAACCTTTAGGTACGAAATCATTTCAAGTTTCCACATGTTTATAAATTATTTGCTATAGGGGTACACTAAACATAAATAATGTATCAATATAAGGTACATTTACTAAGTTTAAGTTTTACTTACTATAATTTTGTGTAAACATGATAAAAACAATAATATTTCTGAGAGTCGAAGAATACGTAAGCCCATATCGCTTCAAACAACCATGTAACTACGAGAACATTGTTACAAAAACCAATTAACCACCACTAACAATCATTTAGAAATACGTTTATAGTTTATGTAATCGAGGAAATGGTGATTGGACTTTTCAATATCCACGATATTTTTTGAGAACTTAACATACTACAATACTATACTCATATTAATAAAATAATACAAGAACAATTTTTTTCATTGCTATTAATATAAAAACGGCGCCCATATTATCAATATTTTCAATATTTCATATAAGTATTCTCTATTTTATTATTTAACATAAATTAAAGTGCAAAGAATCGCTAATGTATCATCAACAAGTTTATTTACGCAACTTTGATCAAATATCAATATATTCGTTGATTTGTAATCTATACTAAATTACTAATATTTATAGCTGAAGAGTTTGTTTGTTTGAACGCGGTAATCTCTGGAACTACTGGGCCGATTTGAAAAATTCTTTCAGTGTTAGATAGCCAATTTATCGAGGAAGGCTATAGGCTATGTGTCATCACGCTAAGACCAATAGGAGCGGAGTCCACGCCGACGAAGTCGCGCGCAGAAGCTAGTCTATAATATCTGGGGTATACGTATACTTATAATAATATATTTTTAATAAAAACTGTCGCAAATGTTCGCCTAATGCCCTTTAGGCATCCTATACACGTTATATAGGAACAATGTTGTTCCAAGTCGGTACGCGTATCGATCGCCGTACCGCGCATCACACTCGCGTCGAACTCAGTCACCTAAACGAGTAAAGCCGTGCCAGCCATTACAATAAAGAAAACCATTTAAAAATGGTCTAAAACCCCCAACATTTAACATCTTAATTGTTAAAAAACGAGTGCTCAAATCAAATAGTACAACAGTCAAAATGTTTAACAATGGGGAAAGAAATTATCATCTTTAAAATGGCTGATCAAACCAACGGCACGGTTAAGCAATAATGTAAAGAAATTTTGTATAGTTTAGTGTAAAGAAGTCTTCCATTTTAGAATTAAATTAAAATAAGTATTATTGAAAATCGGTGTCTTCCTGTTGCGTCAATTTTGACATAGTATTAAAGTTCGAATATTAATATTTATAAGAGTATTCACTATAAAGTTTATAGTTCGGTTTTTAAAAAAGTTTAAAAAATGATCAACCTCGGGCGTATTAAGATACCGCCCCTGAAAAATGTGCTGGATGTAGCGATGCAGACTGTGAGACAGCAGGTGCCTGAGAAACCTGGACCCTCGCCGCGCCCTCCGCAAAATGTTCGATTTGCAAATATGGGTAAGATCCTAAAAGAACATTTTTTTTTACTTTTCGTCATCAATTTTTCCTCGTCACAAACTTATGAAAAGTATTTTAGTGTTCTGTCTATCTTAAGAAGAATATTCGAAGGCACAAAAAACGTTGAGTTTTTATTACAGCTTGTCTCAAAAAATACACGATAATTCAGAATAGGTTGAAAACTAACAAATTTGCTATCCAAGTTTGGTTTTTCATTAGGTATGTAATACATGAGATACATCAAATCAAATATACAAGTTAATGGCGCATTGTTAAGTCTGCTATTCATATTATTTTCAAATGAAAATTATATCATACGTCTTCTGTCAGATATGGGAGAGAGCTGTGAACTATCGACTATGAACGAGACAACTTCACCCACATACCAATCTACCAATCCCACTAACCCATTTTTAAGTGGAGAACTACAGGCAGAGGACTCCTTTACCAGCTACCAGAACACTTATCCGCAACAAGATGGAGCACCAAGGTACATTTTTAGCAGAATATAAAGTTTAACCAAAAAATAAATGTCGGATAAATTGGAGTTCAATCCTTTCAGGACTCAAAGCATGCAAAGTGTCGACTTTTATGCTTCATCTGAGGAAGGCGGTTTTGAAGAAGGCGGTGGAAAACCGGGCGCTAAGATTAATGAATTTCAAGCAGCCTGGAATGTTACCAACGCAATTCAGGTATGTATTTCAATTTTTGTTTGACTTAAAATTTAATTTCCTATATTGAACATAATTAAATAAAAATTCTGTTTATTTTTTACAGGGAATGTTCGTGGTATCGTTGCCATTCGCAGTTCTGCAGGGTGGATACTGGGCAATAGCTGCTATGATAGGAATTGCTCATATTTGTTGTTACACTGGTAAGATACTCGTTGAATGCCTTTATGAAGATGACCCGGTATCGGGACAGCGTGTACGTGTTCGTGATTCTTACGTAAGCATCGCTAAGGAGTGTTTTGGAAGAAAATACGGTGCAAAAATTGTTAACATTGCTCAAATCATCGAGCTCCTAATGACTTGTATTTTATACGTCGTTGTATGCGGTGACCTCATGATTGGCACCTTCCCTAATGGCTCGATTGATACTCGTTCGTGGATGATGTTGATTGGTATATTCTTGTTACCACTCGCTTTTTTGAAATCGCTTAAAAGTGTCAGTATGTTATCGTTTTGGTGTACTATGAGCCATTTGATAATTAACGCAATTGTTCTTGGTTACTGCATTCTCTATATTGGGGACTGGGGTTGGTCGAAAGTCAAATGGTCTTTAGATTTTGAAAACTTCCCAATTAGTCTGGGAGTTATTGTATTTTCGTATACCTCCCAAATCTTTTTGCCAACGTTGGAAGGAAATATGGAAGATCGATCGCGTTTTGAGTGGATGTTAAATTGGTCGCATATAGCGGCCGCTGCATTTAAATCTATCTTTGGGTATCTATGTTTCCTTACCTTCCAAAACGATACGCAGCAAGTTATAACAAATAACTTACGTTCAGCTGGTTTTAAAGGGTTGGTTAACTTTTTCTTGGTAATTAAAGCGGTGCTAAGTTACCCTTTACCATATTATGCGGCATGTGATCTTATGGAAAGAGTTCTATTTAGGGGCAAACCAAAGACGATTTTCCCGACAATTTACGCTTTAGATGGAGAGTTGAAAGTATGGGGTCTGGCTTGGAGACTTGGTGTTATCATGTTCACGATTCTAATGGCGATATTTATTCCCCATTTCGCTATTCTCATGGGATTTATTGGCAGTTTCACTGGTACTATGTTGAGTTTTATATGGCCCGCTTACTTCCATATTAAATTGAAGGGCAACCAATTGGAAAGTAAGACAATAGCTTACGACTACTTCATCATAGCCCTCGGCATACTATTCGGTATCATTGGAATGTACGACTCAGGATCAGCTCTTGTAAAGGCTTTCAAGATCGGTTTGCCGTTTTAAATTTACGTAGTGTTTTAGATAATTGTTGAACTATTTTTAGATTAACGCATTTACTTCGTGTAAGTTCGTCACTGATGCGATATATCTTAAAAATGTTAAACGCCAAGTAATATCTAGTCTGATGTGATTTTTTTTTTATCTTAGTCTTCTTAGATGTTAAGTAAAGATAACAGCTGTTACGTTATGATGTTCAAAATGTCTTCCATTAATAATATTAGGTATATATCTTTATGTATATATATAATACATTAGATGGTTAAAGTTATATGTACAATATATTTAAAGGATCCAATGTCTTCCAAATAGAATTAAAGTTTTAAATTCTTCGACAACGAAGTCTTCCATTATAAAGTGTCATTTATAAACTTATAAGAAAATTCGCTAAAAATAAGATATAGTGAAAAGCATTATATAACTGTAATTACGTGCAATGATATTAACATATTTTAATCATAAATAACAAAAATTCTATGAAACATTTATTGTTGTGATAATAGATATTCTTTCTGTTTTTAATTTTACATTAAATTAATTTAGTTGTAATTCAAAAATACTATATAGCTTTTGTGGAGTAAAATATTATAGCTATAGACATTCAAGAGCATATCCATTTACTGTTATTTTAATCCAAATTTAAAAAAAAAAACTAAAATATATCAGACGTAGAGTATTTGATTGCAATATTCCATCATTTAAAAATATAGTGTTTTTAAACTGGCATCCTTCCATTTAACTGGGATATCAGACTCGATATTATAACCTTAATATGCATATTTCCCTGAAGGTTTAAAAAAATAATAATTAATTATTAAATAATTATTATTTACTAGCTGACCCGGCGAACATCGTACCGCCTAACAGTCGATTCTTTAAAAATTTTTTTTAATACTTCTTCCTGGAACCCCTCCACTATCACTTAAGCTTTATGGTATCATGGTATGGTATTAAAGTTCAAATTGACTTTTAAGTATTATTACGTAGCTTTTGTATGGGAATATAGAAAAGTGTTGTTTTTAGACTTATTCAGGCAATTTTTTTTAAATTTTCTTTTCGTAACAACAATCCTCGTACTTCAAGGAATATTATAAAAAAAGAATTAGCGAAATCGGTTCAGCCGCTCTCGAGATTTGCGCTTAGCAACAAATTCAGCGATTCATTTTTATATATAAAAATCTCGCCAACGGGGGACCTTTCCTCGCGAACGCCGCGTAAACTAGCGAAGATATAGTTAAGTAATGTACTAGCGAATTCAAAATCTATAAAAATGCTACAAAAAAGTCCGCGACAGCATATCTCTATCTCTTACGGTTGACTTACAATAACCACTTTTATGTTCAAATTTGTAATTAAAAACATTACGTTATTTTCAAAGCTATTTTCTTTAGTTCAGTATTAATCCTTATCGAAATAAATATGTTGGTTAGCTTAAGAATTTAATGTAGATTAAAATTGCCCTTTACACTATATCAATCAGATGAATAGTTTTTGAGATATCGTCGTTAGAAGTAATTATTAAAAATAATTAATGCGCAACGAAGTGGGCACGGGTCGGCTAGTAAGAGATAAAATGACCATGGTGTGTTATGGTGTCGTATCAATGACCGAGTCACCTGCGTTTTTACAGTTAAACATTTTTTTTATAGTCAGTTTTATCATGAATGGGCATGACGAAAGAATTTCAAAACCTCTTCCGTAATGTGGCTACACATTTACTATTTACGTAAATACCTATATTTCGGTAATAAACTTAAGTTTAAGGAAGATTAAAACTATTTTTCTAATATGTTTTCAATGAGAGCGGCAAAACGGCTGCAGGTGTCATGGCGTCGAATCTGACGTCACAAAATAATCTGGGCCTTACTTTTTACTTTACTCTTTGGAGCGCGCCTGACGTATTATGTTATGTTGTGACGTCTGCGCTGTAATTTGTGTTTCATTCAAAATGGCCGATTGCAGTATTTTAATGTTTTATTTTATTGAAAATCACAATAATCTTATTATTTTACATAAAACTAAACCAGTATTTTGAATTTTTTAAATATGAGTGTTCCCCTGAAATCATTAAATTGACGATTTTTTGATACTGTCGTCATGCCCATTGTCTTCTCAACATTTTTTTCAAATTTGTCGATTTGAAAGTTACTTAGTAATGAGTTGTACTTACTAGTGCTTTATTTTTTACCCGCCTTCCAAAAAAGGAGGAGGTTCTCAATTCGATTGTATTTTTTTTTTACGTACCTACATATAAATTCGGCTTTGGTATGCCTGCATGTAGGTACCTATCTCTGTATGGGCCTAAACGGAAAGACGCCAGTTTAAGAACAAGTTGTATATGAATTTAGTAAAAACCAATATTTTATTAAGATCCCCACATTATATCCATTATACCGGCCAGCGCTATTGGCATATTGTAGCGTTTAAGAAAAATGTAAAAGACAAATTATGCTCAAACACAATAGGGTCATCACAACACATCACGCACAAACACATCACACAAGCACACAAGCCACGCACATACATACACATACCCTACCCACACACATAACAAAAATAGTTTGAAACAAAAAAGGTTTTTGCTATAGAGGAACTTAAAATATAGCTTCCAATCAAGTATAATAAAGGTTCAGTGTTATTAACTTATTATATTAGAATATTTATATCCGATTTTCATAACATGTACCTAATTGTTGTTGATTATATATTATAGATTTAAATTTAGGTAGGTCATATTTACGTGGTCATAATTAGCATTTTGAGTACCTATTTACGGCTAATAATAAGTCAGATAATGTTTTAGGTGAAGAATGCGATTAAATTTTTTTAATTAGCTATATTTCAGTTCATCATTTCATCATCATCATTTCAGCCTATCGCAGTCCACTGCTGGACATAGGCCTCCACAAGTTCCCACCAATAATGGCGTGAACTCATGTGTTTTACCCATAGTCACCACGCTGGGCAGGCGGGTTGGTGACCGCAGGGCTGGCTTTGTCGCACCGAAGACGCTGCTGCCCGTCTTCGGCCTGTGTACTTCAAAGCCAGCAGTTGGATGGTTATCCCGCCATCGGTCGGCTTTTTAAGTTCCAAGGTGGTAGTCAAACTACGTTATCCCTTAGTCGCCTCTTACGACACCCACGGGAAGAGAGGGGGAGGCTAAATTCTTTGCCGTAGCCACACAGCATTATTTATATTTCAGTTAAGGGTGTATTATTTAAAAAAGAAAAGTTTTTTTTATTCACTCTTTATTAAATGACAATCTTTTAGAGAAGATTGCTAAATAATATTTTCTAAATAGGTACCTATATTTGACAATTTGAATTTTTTTTTTTACAGCTGAATATCTTTTATAGCCATATACCTATTATAAAGAGACAATAATATTATTTTAATGAGAAATATACGATTAACTTTCAAACATACATTATTGTATAATAAATAGGACATACGTAGCCAAATAGTTAAATTTATTATACATTATTTCAAAATGTCTTCCTGTTAAATTAAAAAAATATAATATATTAAATAAAATATGTATGTATACTTTTCAATGGAATTGATTTTTACAATGTTTAAAAAATTATCACAGATTTGCATTTAAATTAGACTGCTTTTTGTTCAAAAGCCTACAGATTAAGTATAAATGTATTTGGTCAAGGAGTTTTTAAACAAAGAGTTCAGTTAAATGATACCCATACTTTATGTTACGCTTAAAATAAATCATATAATTAGTAATGTAATAAAGTGCAATAATGTTTTATATATGTATAAATACTCGATACGCATTACGCATGTATTGTGATGAAATAAATTCTGTGTGTATTTTAAATATTATAAAATGTTATTCTATTTCGTGTTTCATTTTATATTAATACCAATCCACATACTGTTAGTATTCAAAACAATAAATAGATACATATTAAAAATGCATGAAATTCATATTTACTACGATTTAATTGATCAATGGGCTTGGTTAAGCTAAGTGACATCGATGAAGCGATGATTTACTATTTTATTAAAGCGAATAGACTTTGAACATAACTTGAAACAGAAAGACATCTTCATAAGTAGGTACCTACCTATCGTATGCAAAGACTTATACATATTGTTAATAAATGATGTTTAAAAAAATTGAAAACAAATCTTTGATAAAGCGAACTGTTAAAGTAAACGAGCAATAAAAATATATTGTGACTAATTAGTTAACTGAAGAAAATGCAATAAATGGTCTCCGCCATGACGACAAAATGGACGGTCCTACACACGTGCGTTTTTTGCTTACAATATGCATCGCCATGTTACAGATAACGGTAAAATTTATTTTTATTTTATTTAATAATAAACGTTTGGTAATAATATAATAATAATAAATAATAATAAATAAATAAATATATACACAATACACACACGGTCGTCTGTTCCTAAAGTAAGCAACTTAATGCTTGTGTTATAGGTAACAGCCGACTGGTCTAGCTACATATTTTTTTTTTTTCGATAAACATACTTATAAATAATACATATATAAATATATATGTATATAACACCCAGACTCGAGGTGGGAATCGAACCCACAACCCCCGGAACAGAAAGCAGGGTCACTACAAACTGCGCCAACGGGCTAGTCGATATAAATATAAGGATTGAGTATAGCCAAGGACAGAAATATAAAACCAACTAGACCAGTAACACGGATGAAACTGCAAAAAATGTCTTTAATATCTTTCCTCTTCCTTTTACTTAGTCTAGTTTACTAGTTAATAGTTACTAACTTTTCTGGGCTTATTTGCTTCAGCATTTTAAAGTCTTAAATGTAAACCTTAAACGAGGTTTTCATTATTATCTCAGCTAATGAACAAGGCCATTAATGAGCAGTAGTTAATTAACTTTTTTCTAAAATACATGAAACAATAAATGAACACCTCTCACTGAACGCTCCTAAAAGGTCAAACTATTGTCGACTTATTGGTAGCTACCTACAGCACAAACACCAAACCACAACAATTTGTATGACCCATCATAATATATTTGCCATGAGTGGGGGTCGAATTCACGATCAACAGATATAATATTATGATTCTGTGACCACTGTGCAAACGCTTTTATAAAAATATTAAATACTAGCTTCTGCGCGCGACTTCGTCGGCGTGGACTCCGCTCCTATTGGTCTTAGCGTGATGATGCATAGCCTATAGCCTTCCTCGATAAATGGGCTATCTAACACTGAAAGAATTTTTCAAATCGGCCCAGTAGTTCCAGAGATTACCGCGTTCAAACAAACAAACAAACAAACAAACAATCAAACAAACAAACTCTTCAGCTTTATTATATTAGTATAGATAACCAGAGTAAGTACACAATACAAAATAAACATAAAGATAATAAATCAGTTCGGTTAAAACTTTCCTATGACTGCAGACACCTTACAACATCCGCAACCATCCCTGTTGCTTGGAGCCAAACGAAAATTTGACTCTGGCTATGATAATAGATGCATTCGAGATATATGGCCATGACCCCACGGACAAACTGGATAACTTATGGCTCTACCAGAACGAGATGATGAGGATCAAGACAGCTGAGGATCAAGTATATACTCTAGATACACATTTTTGGACTTAAAATTAGCTTAAACTTCTTTATCATTGGTAAACTCACTGCCCTGATAAAAGAGAGATTTAAGCTCATGTAAATTTCAATTACTTATCATAAATGTTACTTGCGTTAATTAACTAAAAAATGAAGTACGAGTAGGTATCTAAATTCTTGTCTTTCCTTCTCTATTGAAAGAATTAAATCAAAAGCTAATCAGAACGTAAAGTATATTTAAAATGGTAAACGTTAGCGAGAAATCGGCTAAAAGAGTACTACATCAAATGATAATGAAAAACTATTTTTCACGGTGAACTTGAAATTAACATAATAGGACAATAGGCTAAATTTTATTCCACTGAAAGTTAACTTTCATATGTTAGTTTTTACTAAACCATTTTATAATTTATAATAAAAATTTACTTTACAGTCTCATTAATAAAAAACTTATTAAAATTTATAATTCTATTATCTTCAAGTATCTAGTCTACTTAAATGTAGTGAGTGAAGTGACTTAAATTATATATTTTCAGTATTTGATAAACGAGAGAGTCCACATAGCGACCGACCATTTGGGACGTTTTATTAAATTACACATACAAGAACTAAAAGTGAGTTGACTGAAGTGTTGTATATATTTTTATATCACTAGTCACTACATATTATAAAACAAAGTCTCTTCCCGCTGTCTGTCTGTCTGTATACATGCTTAGTTCTTTAAAACTACGCAACGGATTTTGATGCGGTTTTCTTTAGTAAATAGAGTGATTCCAGAGGAAGGTTTATATGTAGGTATAGTAGAGGAACACTGATATATAGTTTTAAAGTTTTCTGATGTGATGTAGTAAATAAACACATTTTTTGCGCTTAGATTGCAAATATTTATTTTATATTTAGGATCAGCATTGCACCCGTGCGAAGCAGGAGCGGGTCGCTAGTATGTTATATTATATTAATTATAAATGTGAAAATTTATGAGGATTTATTTGATACTGTTTCAAACAAAAACTACCGAACTGATAGTTATGAAACTTGGAATGTAGATAGCTAAAGATCCATAATACATACATACCTAGGCTACTTTTTATTGTGACACCGCGAGGTGCAGCTAATATTATATTTTAAATCGAAGGAAGAATCAGGTAGTAAGGTAGGAAGTAGGAACTTAAACTTCTTGTATTTAAATATGTTTTATAGGTACTCCTTATAACACTCGACGATGTAATAGACAATATGCTGACTATGTATGAGAATCACAACTCCATAGCCGCTGAACGAAAATCTACTTACACCGGTGGTCCAGTTCCCATGGAATTTTATATAAGTCAAGGTACGAAAAATAAAGTACTTTTAGCATATGCTGAGGTACTTCCCCAGTCGGCCTGCTCTACAATTTTTGACCTGATATTTCCTGCTGAGCCTAACCTACATTAAAAGTGACCCGTGATTATAGCGTCTGCATTGTCGCCGAAATAGTGCGAATTTCAAAATGACAATCACGGTAAGTCCTTATGAATTAAAAGTATCTAATCAAAAATCTTGAACTTTGGAAATTGGAACATACAAAGTTTGGTACCAGTTTAAGTAAACCATTCTGGCGGGTTTTCTCTTTATTACTAATTAACTTAATTGATCAATGGGTGTTATATACCTACAAGTCTAAAGAATATAGCCACCCCTTCTCTTCCCGTGGGTGTCGTAATAGGCAACTAAGGCATGACACAGTTCCACTACCACCTTGGAACTTGATGACGGGATAACCATCCAGCTGCTGCCTTTGAAATATACAGGCCGAAGACGGGCAGCAGCGTCTTCGGTACAACAAAGCCAGCACTGCGGTCACCAACCCGTCTGCCCAGCGTGGTGACTATGGGCAAAACACATGAGTTCACGCCATTTTTGGCGCAAACTTGTGGAAGCCTATGTCCAGCAGTGGACTGTGATAGGCTGATGTGTGTTTGTGTGTACCTTAGTTTTACCTTGTTTGCAGAGTTTTACTGCGGAAAGAATGTTTACCTATTCTTCTCCGAACTATACAGCGATATATACAACATGGCTAAAGGTATAGCGCCATACTGCAAAGATCGATCCTTCGTGTTCCTGGGATTCTTACACTATCACGATGAACAGAAATACTATTTGATAGACGATCCCAGTATATCGTTTCCTACTGATAATTACTTACATGGCTTGGAATGTCATATCGGTATTTGTATATTTAGGTATGTAAGCAAATAAATTAACTGTTTACCATTTCGCTATATATAAGTACTCTCGAATAAATTTATTATTTTTTGCAAAACACATTTTTCTCGTAATAATTTAATAATGCCATTTATTTAACCCTTCTACGGATGTAGAGGTTTGTTAATTTGTTAGAAATTTATAGAAAAAAATAAATAACAATAATAATAATATACCTACTATATTGCGCAATTAAACAAAAAAAAAATTAACGACACAAGCAATTATAGTAACAAAGTACAAAGAAGTATGTAAACATAGTAAGTAGATGAAAGGAATATTGCTTTGCAGTTGTGTAACGGTATCCGTAGTTACCTAGGATAAAAATTTTTAATATGTATGTGGCTCACCATCAAACTCTTCTTTATCTGTCAAATTTCGTTTCATAGGATGTGAAAAATATAATAGGTAATCTCAACTCACAACCTATCAAACTAAAAGTTACAGTTAATGATTTAAATGAAAGGCCTGTTTTACGTCCAGCTAATAAATCCTGTCGATAACTTATGTGTGAGATAAAAATTTTCAAGAACAGGTGAAAAATAATAAAATAGTAAGACAGTATATTGTTCCTAGATTTCCATTTAAAAAGTTAATGCAAAGAGAGAGGGACGTCTCGACTTTGCCAAAGGCGATCGTCAAATGCGGTCTAGTGATGTACAAGCTGCCGCCATTGACCGCCACTTCGTGTATCATCACTTCCGGTTCTTTCATCTTAGACTTCAACATACAAGGGTTGAGATATCGACATTACGATTATTTGCTGGTTAGTATATTTACCGCCAACATGTAGTATTGCATTAAGCTGCAACTCTCCTATATGGAGAAGAGGCCTTGCCTAGCTGTAGGGCGATACGATTCAGCCTGTAATATCCCACTTTTGGGCATAGGCCTCTTTCCCATGTAGGAGAAGGATCTGAGCTTAACCCACCACGCTGCTCCAATGCAGGTTGGCGGATATATTTCCTACTATGAGTAACGATAGCTATCAGGTGTACCTACATGATAACAACCGGGACCGACGGCTTAACGTGCTCTCCGAGGTACGGTGGGGAGACACACACGGACTGCACAAACACCCAGACCGCGGCAAACATCTGTATGGCCAATACAAATGTTGTCGTGTGCGGCGATCGAACCCGCAACCGCCCGCGCAACAGCCAATCGCAATCCAGTGCTGTGACCGCTGCGCCAACGCGGCGTCAGTAGCTGTAGGGCGTAGGAACTGAATTATTAGTTTGAAGACTTATATGAAGAGTCTTTAAGTTAGTAATATAATAAGTGACCGAGAATATTATTATCTACATGCTACAGGAAAATGGGCAGAAAGCTTTAATAAATTGAAACAATGCCTTGTTTTAGAAAATAAAACAACGCATCAACAACAAACTTATGTCTGAATTAGACATACTTACTGTATCTCTTACCACTTCAGCCTATCGCAGTCCATTGCTGGACATAGGCCTCCACAAGTTCGCGCCCGACATTATGACGCGAACTCATGTGTTTTGCCCATAGTCACCACGCTGGGCAGGCGGGTTGGTGACCGGCAGGCGGGTTGGTGACCGAGTGGTAGTGGACTGTATCTCTTACTTATAAGACCTAAATTCAGCAGGTTTACCTAGGAATTATGAATATGTTACTGATATAGTACCTATGTGAGCTTTTTGAGCTCTCTCGTATTCTCTCTTTCTCTCTCTCTCATTTATCTAAAATAAAAAAAAATAAAAAAATTACTTCTTATTACAACAGACAACTCCAAACGGCAACACTTATTACACAAAAGAGGATAATACACCATTAGTGTGCGACCACCATGTCTGCGAGTGGAATTATACTAACCATTACGGCGGTAAGTTTTATATAAAGTCTTAGAACGGGTTTGAATCGGTGGGTGTTGGTAAGACTGACTAAATTCGACTGTTATATCATTCCCCAAAAATTGCTTTACAAAAAGTGTATAGGATTTTCATAAACTACTTTAATTAGCAACTAAATATAACTAAATAGGTAATGCTTATGTTATCAGCTTACATCATAAGAAAATAAAAGAATAAAATCAAAAAAATGATACATAATTTGTCAATAAAATACAAAACCCTCAAAAGAGCAATACTTAAAATACCACAATAACATTAAAAATCGGTATAATATTAATATAATTTATTTTAGGTCCGTTTTTAATTCCGGGCGATCCTGGAACAGGAATCGATCCAGTACCACCATACATAGAACCTACACCTAAACCAGATGAACATCAAGAAGAGGAAAATATTACTGTGCCCTGTAAGTAACAATAAATTCTAATGTGTTTTCCACTTACTAGTAATTTGACAACCCGCATCGTATATAACGCCTCTTCCGACGACGTTCTAAGATCTTAATTCTAAACCACAGATTATCTAGTTCAGGTGCGATCTCACTAAGAGATACTCTCAAGACCTAATTCCATTCAGAATCCTAACGAAAGCCTTCAAATTTTTCACAACTGTACCCGACTCCCCACTGATGATGCTGGAAGCCGCCAGTGCCATAAACTACTTAGGTACATTTTACAAAAAAAAAAAAACATATAGGTACATATATCAAAATCAAATTTCACTCATCATTCCTCATCAATATTACCATTGTAACTACATTTAATATGTATAGCTATAAAATAACTAAAGACCAATGTAAATAATGACCTCAACTTACCTGAACTTAACGAGACTTACCATTTTAAGGTAAAAAAAATAATATCAAAATAATTCACTGTGAAACAGACAGATATATTTGTTTTTTGTTCTCTTACTAGATGTCTTGGATGGTTGTCTGTTCATGTACCCACCAAACTACGGCTCTATAGCTGGCAAGAGCTACCTGGATCAAGTTGAACTTCACGACGACAGATTTACGTGTAACGCCGCGGGTGGAAATAAGGTTATATTATAAGAAATTTAAAGACAAATTCTAGTTGTAGAAGTATAATACGAGTATACGATAATCTAGATAAAATATACGTATAATAAACTATTTCTGGTTGAAGAATAGAAGAGAAAAGATTTTTCAAAAATATATTTTGGTAGGCTATCACTGAAAATACTCGTATGTCGTATCTTACAATAGTAATGATAGCATAAGCTGCATAAGTAAAAAGTAATAGAATACTTTAGTATTGAGGGTAAGTTACATTAATGGTCTAAGATCCGAGATAGCTAAATATTCCCTCATCTGTTAATTAGATGAAACAATTTTTATAGGCTAATTTCAATATTGTGAATTTATAAAAACAACCTCTGCCACCATAAGCCTGCTGCAAATTTTTTTTTTTTATAAATTTTCCTAGACCCCCCACACTAGGGTGTGAGACTATTTTTACAGGTTTCTTTTACTACTCATGCAGCAGGCTTAGGCTTGGTGGCAGAGGTTGTTTTTATAAATTCACAATATTGAAATCAGCCTATAAAAAATTGTTTCATCTATAATTAACAGATGAGGGAAGATTTTGTTATATTCCGGATCTTAGACCATAAGTATGTATTACAGTAACGTATAGGTACAGAGTGGCTACAAGTAGAATGCATCTTCAATAGGTATATTAATACGTGAAACATAAATTTTGTACCCCTTTTTACGAAAATTGCGCGGACGGAGAAGTATGAAATTTCGCACACTTATACACAGCACTTATAGTTTACATAGAGAAGGAGTGCAGAATGCTAATATTTTTTTCAAATTGTGCAAAAAAAGTACATTAAATTTAAATCAATAGGTAAATAAATAATTACACACACTACCATGTATTTGACGCACACACGCATTTATATACTCTTTTGTTTATTGTTAAAGTCGCCGCGTTGGCGCATTGGACGCCGCGTTGGCGCAACGGTTACAGCACTGGTTTGTGGCTGTTGCGCTGGCGGTTGCTGGTTCGATCCCCGCACATGACAATTATTTGTATTGGCCATACAGATGTTTGCCGTGGTCTGGGTGTTTGTGCAGTCCTTGTGGGTCTCCCCACCGTGCCTCGGAGAGCACGTTAAGCCGTCGGTCCCGGTTGTTATCATGTACCTACAACAGATAGCGATCGTTACCTATAGTAGGAAATATATCCGCCAACCCGCATTAGAGCAGCATGGTGGATTAAGCTCTGATCCTTCTCCTACATGGGGAAAGAGGCCTATACCCAACAGTGGGATATTACAGGCTGAAGCGTAGGGTACGGGTTTAAAACTGAATTTAAGTTTTTGCTTTAAAATGACTAGTTTTTTGTACATAGCTTTTTATAGTATAGTAACCTCTCGCTTGTATATAGCCTATATATCATCCGTTTCTCCTGTGTAACATGTACCTATTCATGAACTGGGTTTCTAATGTATTCTGGTTTATATTCGAAACATAAAATAGAAGGAAAATTAACTTTTATTGTAAGTATTCATAGGTACCTCTTAATTATTCCCCAGGGTCTTTACTGGTATCCGCAATGGATGGGTGCTCCGCCCCACCACCCATACTCGTCGATAGTGGAAGAGAAAGGGGCCTTCGAACCTCCCGGTGGATTCTATCCCCAACAAAACTACGATATAGGTGATGAAGATATGGACTAGTGTGAATTATTAAGAAAAATAAATGTATTTATTTTTTATTTTGTTTATTTATTTCTATTGAGAAGTAATTTACTGTATTTTGGTGTATAATGAAGAATAAATAAATAATATACCTACCTAATAAATCATTTTGAAATTAGATTTTGACATAGGTCCGTTAAAACGAGCAAAATAAATCCTCTAAAAGGTCAGCAGGTTATTAAGTATTATTAAGATTTTTCTATAAATTATTTGATTTGATTCATTCTATAAATTATTTAATAGGTGCATGGTACACAATCTTGAAAATTTGCGTAATATTTAATAACCCACATCACCTCGATATCCGGAAATCTACAACTCATTTTTTATGCCATTTCCTGCCTCGCACGATTACTATATGGAACCAGCTGCCACCTACGGCATTTCTGAACCGATACGACTTAGAAACCTTCAAAAAAAGAGCATACCTTATTTGAAAGGCCGGCAACGCGCCTGCTAATCCTCTGATGTAGCGGGTGTCTATGGTTGTTGCTTTCACTTCTCATCCCAGCAGGGGGTGGAAAGCACCTGTTTTTTGGATAAATGTTCATCACGAAAATGAAAACCGACAGCATTAACAAATGATTCGTAATAGATAATGATATTTTCACCACCTTCAAAATCTGAAATAGTGTCCAATATGGCATCATCAGAACTGACAAAGTCAGACCAATTTGCATTTTTGAGGTAATATTTTAAGAGGCTGCAGTGTGGTTACGGCAGTAAAGAATATATCCACCCCCTCTCTTTCCGTGGGCGTCGTAAGAGGTGACTAAGGGATAACATAGTTTCACTACCACCTTGGAACTTAAAAAGCCGACCGATGGCGGAATAACCATCCAACTGTTGGCTTTGAAATACAAAGGCCGAAGACAGGTAGCAGCGTCTAAAACGTAATGAGGTCATTCGTTCAGTAGGTTTTACTCCTCATATTTTTTTCATACCGGGGGGCCTTATATGAAAATCGATTCTTATGGTTTAAACTCCAAAAATTAAACTTATAAAACGTCCTAACGAATTACGAAATAATGTAAATTCTTAATAAAAAATAAAAATACTTTTTATTACCGTTTATTCTAAAATATATTATGATACAAATATCTCTTCAATAACATTTCAGTATATTAATTTATATTGCAAAAACTCCTATTGTGTTTAGGTGATGTTATTTGTTCTATTCATTTATTTAAGGCAATGATATAATTTTTAAGAAAATTCGGTTTTAATATATACAAATATAGATCATACATAAAATAACATTTTTAAATTAGCGTCACAAAACTGAGCATAATTATACATACCTCATTCCTACAGATATAGTCATAAAACCCATTTGACAAATACATTAAATTCTGATTAACATTCTATAAAAAGACTAAAAATAAAATAAAAATCTTATTATATATGACTTTCAATATAATTTCTTTCAACACGACTACCCCGGGGTAAAACAAAAAACGCTGCAGTACCGCCTCTTAGCTCGAAATACTTCGAAACTAAAATGTCACCTAAATTCTTATTTGGATCAACGATATGTGGCATTTTATCATAACCTTCAAAATAAACATTTATCGTACTACATTTGTATTTATTTTCCTCATCCCATGGAGCTGGAAATAATTGTTCCAATTGTTTAATAAGCGGTGCATTTTCTGGACAACCTTTTACAAAGTCCGTTAATTGATATTCCGGATACAGCAGCAATATAGGCCACATTAAAACCCCGTTTTCTAAATGTACTATTGCGTCATGCGCTCCTGGTAATGTTGGTTCCAATTTTGACAAATCAATGTCATCTTCATCATCACATTTTGATATTTTAATACCTCTTTCTATGATTGTCTTGATAAGTTCATCCTTTTCTTCATTATTTTTTATTTCTGTCCTATTTTTCTTCCTTTCATCTCTTTCCTTTAACATTTTACTTTTTTTCGCCTTATTTAGAAGTTCAGTAATCTCTTTGTCTATATTCTTTTCTAGATATTTTTCACAATGTTCGATGCATGTATCGTATCTTTTACCTTCAAAAGCTGACTTCGCAGCTCTTATGCGTGCTTTTGTATGACTTGGGTCAAGTGTTAGGGCTTTCTCGCTATCTTGTAATGCTGATCTGTAGTTCTTTAGGAACCAATGTGCGGCAGCTCTGTTGTTATATAAACTTGCATTTACTTCGGCATCATCACACCGAACCTTGATTCCTTCTGTATACCTAAAAATAAATATTATATCTGTATTTAATTATGTATAATACATATAAGTTATTAACAGTTTAGAGCATTTTTCGAAAAGCAGATGTGAATAATTTGACCAACTTCCTCTTTGAAACTTTACGTAGAAAATAAGTTTCGAGATTTTTTTAGTTAAATTTTTTTTTTGTTATTATTTTAAAATATAAAATATTTTTTTAAGTGTCCACAGCCAGCTGCCGAAATGAGCTCGTGCTACAAGTAACAAGTACAACAATTTTTATAACATTCTGCAAATTTATTAATAAATTGCATTAAATTAATTTGCGAATTATATATTTATTTAGGAAGTCCTAAAATAATTCCAATATTTATTTACACATTTATAGCCAAACAAAAAGAGTTCAAACAAATATTTCAGCAGCTATGACAACTTCAATACCAAAAATAAAAAGTAAAAGAAAGATTTCATAAAAATTGAAATCAATAATCAAATACAAGTGTTACATAGTTTTAATATTTACCCTAAAACAGCCAATCTATAGTTTTTGTGTTTGAAGTTAAAGTTTCCATCTTCCTTATAATTGTTTGCCAGTTCTAATGGGGTATTCTCGTCTGGATCATACTTAAGCTTAGCCAGTCCTTCCGCAAGGGGAGAAAGTTCACCATTTTGAGGAACTGACTTCATGAAAAAGGGATGTTTGTCCATTTCCTCCTAATAATAAAAAAGCAATTTTTTTTTTTTTTTTTTTTTTTTTTTTATGGAAACAAACAGTATATAATATCCCTTATAAATAGCACATACTTCGATAAACATCACCAGAACAGTTTCCAAAGATTTTTAACACATAATAAGTACAGGAGTAGATGCACCTTACAAAACCAAGCAAACTCAAATACATTAGTGAGATTACAGAGTGTGAAAATCATTCAATTTAACGATTACAATAAAAATAATAACAATAAATAACTAACAAATTGTATCGATCAATAATACCTTTAGATTATTAACTAAAATTTAAATTAAAAAGATTGTGAGACAATGTTATACTATATCCTTTATTACAATTTTATATATAAATCTGTCTATGAAATATATCTATGAAAATCATGCACTGCAAACTTATTGCAAAATTAGGTTGAAGATATAAATTATTTTATAAACAGTCTGTGATATTTTGTATCATAAGAAGTGTTAGAAAAACCCAACCTATTATTTCCATTTATAATTAATCAGAGACTGATCACAATATACATGCAATAGTTAAACGAATAAAATTCGCTTTTCTATCACATGTAGATGTGGAATATTCTACAAACATTTTAAACGAAAATAACTAAAGTTGAAGTTGTTTTACTTACCTCCCAGCGGTCTTCTGGCCAACCATCGTCATAGCCCTTCTTTTCTAAGCTATCTATGAATTCGTCAAGTTCTTTGTCCAGCTTCTGACATAGTGCTAGCCTTTCTTCATCGGTCATAGGAGCTTTTTTACTAGTTTCTGCTGCATCACTCATTTTATTAAAATACTTTAATTAAACCGATAAACAAGTAATAAGTAATATTTTAAACTTTATAACATTGTTCAATTTAATATACCGTTGTAATTCATTTGGCAAAATTTGTATTCATAAACTACGAAAACTATTCACTCGTTAAATAGGGAATTAGGGACAGGGTCTTTGACTGACACTGACATCTTTGACCATGTGCATTTGACATTAGAATTTTGACAATTGTCATTTTTCGCAAAAACAGAAACAGAAATTATTAAATTACTAGCTGACCCAGCGAACTTCGTACCGCCTAACAGTCGATTCTTTCATTTTTAATTTTTTTTCATACTTACCCTTCCCGGTAGCCCTCCACTAACACTTAAAATTTATGATATGGTATTAAAGTTCAAATTGACTTTAAGTATTATTACGAATCTTTTGTATGGGAATATAGAAAAGTGTTGTTTTTAGACTTTTTCAGGCAATTTTTTAAATTTTTCTCTCCGTAAGAACCATTCACGTACTTCAAGGAACATTATAAAAAAAGAATTACCGAAATCGGTTCAGCCGCCCTCGAGATTTGCGCTTAGCAACACATTTAGCTATTCATTTTTATGTATATTAAATTATGACATAGTTAATAAAAACCACCGCTATTAATTTTGTAAATCGAAAGTAGTGTAAATAAATTTCTCTGAAGATAAATTAATTGTTCGTGTAGCCATTTTTTTAGGAAAACTTTTTTACACATGCTTGACTTGGGGAGTAAGCTGTTGAATGCGTGACAAGAGCGTTACGAAAAGTGTGATCGGGCGAGGCAAACGAGAGTTGAGAGGGAGACATAAGTTTGTGAAGATAGAAAGAGAGAAAGATTTACGTTTCGTATATAGCTGTAGGAGCTAAAGAAGTTTCACTTCAGTCGTATTGTCTAATTAAAGGCGAGACGCGCGACGTACGCTGTAGCGCTGACTACTATAATATTAATTCTTAACAAATCTAAACCTACAGTTTATTTTTTTAGCCCTCTAGGTACCTACGGACCATGCATATAGGGACCTGTTTCACCATGACACGTTCCATTTAAGGCACACAACGCCATCGACCACGACTGTTGAATAATTGCCGTTCCACTAACATAAAAACACCACGGGCGTTGTAAGTGAATTTTATAGGTGACACGCATATTTGAGCGCCGTGTGCTCGAAATATGGTGCCATGATAAAAACATGTAGCTGTGGGGGTTGTGAGCAAATATTTCGCATGGATTGAACTTTGAAGTAAATCTTAATTCAAAATGGATTTCCGGGAATTTATTGTTGCGTTATTGCTGAATCGATCATTAACAATTTGACATTGACAGTTGTTTTTTTCAAATTCCCGCCACGTTTTGATGAAAGCCAACTCTGACCCACCTATATTTGTGGGCGAAGTGGGTGCGATTTGGTCGCAAGTCGCAACAATGATGTCGTCTATGACTCGCTATATCGCTATCGCTCGGGACGACCACGGGCCTTAGGTGGAATAGGGTACTTTCCGTAGTGAAAAATAAATTATAAAATTTGATAAAAATTAAAGTGTATAGAGAAATACACCTAAATGTTCTGATTTGGAATCATATAAGCACATTATTGATTTATTATATTGAAATTAAAAGTCGTATATTTTAATCTGTATATCACGTGACCTAAAACACGAGCCGCCACGGTGTGACGTCATACGGGCAATAACAAAGTTCTGTCAGTGCTGTCAACAGCTAGGGTACATATCTAATATCTGTAATATCTATCAATTTTAACTTCAAGGAGTAATAGTTGTGTTCTTTCGTATAATAACTCTTCATATCTTGTTCCAACTGAAATAATATGCATTCATTACTAATTTGTTGATGGCTGGTAGGTTATGTTACTGTCTTACATACGTCATACAGTTTTGTTATTGCACATATTACGTCACCAAAATGGCTGTAGCGTTTTCGCGGTAATAAAAAAGGTTTAAAATTTAAACCAATTTTACGGCATGAAAGCGTGTTTATTTTGCTGATATATATATATATATTTTTTGTGGCTTTTTATTAGAAAATCAACATTTTGAAGTACTTTTTCAAGCATAGTGGAATACCCTATTGGAATGATAGAAAGGGCGTTGCGCCGTTGCGGTCGTTGCGGTCTCTTAGTGGAAGACACTGTTTGACTTGACTTTGACTCAAATTTCATTTTCAAATTGACGTTTCACTTTTGTTTCACTATTATAACTTGAAATATTTGTTGTGGTTACTTTATTTATTTTTAGCGATCATGTATATTAAATGCTATTTATTAATTGTGTTTTAAAATATACAATATTAAAACTTCTTCGTTTTAATTTACGAAATACTAGTCGTGAAAGTTTTATGTATACGTTAACTTTCTGGATTTACCGGTGTTTTAAAAACAAACCATGTCGGATGCATGGGAAGAGATTCAAGCAGTTAAAAGCAAGAGAAATAGTTTGAGAGAGAAGTTAGAGAAGCGGAAGAAAGAACGACAGAATATTCTAGGTGCCACATTACCGAGTGGAGACAAAAATGAAGGTTTACAAGCTGCAACAAGTAGCTCAAAAGAAAAGTCCATCGGGAGCCCTGCATCAGGAAAAACTGAATGTAAATCGACTTTTAAACGTTTACTAACTGTAAGAATAGCTTGCAATTAATAAACAAAATGATATTTATTTGTTTATCTAATACTTTTAGTGCACTCTTTAAAATTACACAAAAGATAGTTACAATACTTACACAAATTACTGTCACAATACTATATTACTATTACAAACTTCACAAAGTGCAAAGGCAGTCTTGTAACTGAGAGTGATTACTTAAACATACTACCTATTTTATAGATACACTGGCTTGCTTATTCTTTTTACCATTTTAGTGATCTAAACTTAAATAATGTTAGTATGTTGAAACAAACTTTTTCTTACCTGTAAGGTTTAATTAATACTAATAAGAAATTTTTGCTATACTTAATTTTATATAAGTAGACTTCAAAACAATAATAAATAAAAACCATTTAATCCTTTTATTATATCCATTTTGTGTATAAATATTACATGTTTAATGGATAAGAAAAGTCCTATGTACTATTAAAGATAGGTACATTATTTTTAATATTTAAATATTTTTTAAGCACCGCCTGCTGAAAAACCAAAACCTCCAGTTCCCTCAGCGTCATTGGAAGTACGTTTATTACAAGTGTTGTCAGACATGCAGCTACAACTACCTGCCACAGCCAGTGCCCTTCTACCAGGTCTCGGTGATGTCGACACTGGGATTGTTGCAAGTTTATTACAGAAGTTTGCAACGCAGAAGCTTATAACGTGAGTTCTGAATTTAAGTAGTTCCTATGCAGTTCTATTTGCATTTATTGTACTACTCTACTTCGATAAGTTGTAGGGCTATGTTTTGTGAAATTTCTTCCAAATAAACTTAGAATATAGTGAAAAATTTGTGTAATTTTAGACCATGATATTCTGAAATTGCTTCTATTGATTACTGCGAAATACTTTGCTTTGTGACAGTAGAATGTGTATTTACTGCACTAACAATAATTTATTATTTATTTGCTAATTTAATTTATTATCAACTTTTATGGACTAATTTGACAACTTAAGTACATTAAGATATCTTAAATCCTTTACAAATATTTCCTTTAATAAATATATCCTATTAAGTAAGGATTTAAAAAAATGCTATAATAAATTCATCATATTTCTTTAACATCTTCACATATGATATATTTCTATATGTATTCGAAACTAAGTTTATTTAATTTTTTAACATGTAAATATTGAGAAAGCGCTGCTTTTTTTGAAATCAGTTTTAAAAGGATATAGATAATGTACATGTAGACATTAGAATATTTGTAACAGAATAAAGGAAAGAACGGAAAGCACAACAGATGCAAGTATAGAAGTAGTGAGTGCAGAATCAGTAAGATTGGCCGCCGTGTTAGCTGCTTTAATGGAAGAACAGTCTTCCACGACTAAACGAAAAGGTACTTTGATACAATTTTATTTAGAAGTATTATATTAAACTAGCTAGCTAGCATATGCTGAACTTTGTACCACCATATATTTTTTTATGAATATTTTTTTTTTTTAAACCTTAATATTATTTTATCCAATTTGGTATGTTGTTTAGAAGTTATGTGCTATAGATTTTGGTGATTAATATTTATTTATATAGATAGTTTATAATTATTCTGTTGTGTGATATTAGTAGTTCTATACCTTTTAATAAATTATATTTTACTTAATAAATGTTGTTTTGTACTTCAAATTTATAAATATTTCTACTTAAAAAGTAAAAGTAAATATTTACTTTCTATAGTGCTAACATTTTTATACAATTTATACAAAATTTTAGGTGACAACATCACAGAAGAGGGTTCAAATCAAAAAGCTTCAAAATTAACCACAGATGAGAAGAAAACAGGAAAAGATGATACAGATATAATGGTACATATTTTTATATGTTTTAAAAACATTAAAAAAAAAAGAAAAAATGTAATAAATTTTTTTTCTTAAATGTATATTGTTTAAGATATCTCTTAAATTTTGCCATGATGGGCAAAATATCGCTAACCAAAATTCATCACATATGAAAGTAAGAAAATATAGTTAATAATAAATTAATAACTCTTTCAGTCTTTGTTAGCAATGCCTTCAAGTAGAGAGAAGGCTGTCAAAAGAGTGGGTGAAGAAATAATGGACTTACTCAGTAAACCTACTGCTAAAGAAAAATCTCTTGCTGACAAGTTTAAAAGTCAGGGAGGTGAGAACTAAGATGTGTTTATAATTTTATCATTATTTAAGTAGAATATACTTTTTTTTTTATATAACTTAGTCAACAAACAAGCTTATGGCCAACCAGATAGTAAGCAATTAACGTAGGCTATAAACGCCTGCAACACCAGAAGCATTGCACGCGGGTTGTCGATCCTACCCCTGACCACCCCAGTAGATCTGGTCACCTTATTCACCACAGGAACAACACTGCTTAAAAGCAGTATTATTTATCTGTGACCTTCTGTATGGTCGAGGTACTTTCCCAGTATGGCTGCTGTAGATTTTGATCAGGATATTTCCTGCTGTGCCCAACCTCAGTTAATTAACTCAGCCTTATAATCACTCTTAAATATAATATTAGCGACACAGCCATGATTTAATAGCAAATAATAAAAAAAGTTCAAATGAAGTGGTAACAGAGGTGGTGTGTCAGGTGCCCAGGTGATGGAGTTCTGCCCGCACGGCACGCGCGCCGAGTGCGAGCGACGCCCGCAAGGCCGCGCCTGCCGCAAGCTGCACTTCAAGAAGATCATCCAGAGCCACACGGACGAGGCGCTTGGCGACTGCTCCTTCCTGAACACCTGCTTCCACATGGACAGCTGCAAGTGAGTCGTGTTCTGTCACATAGCAAGCTGCACTTCAAGAAGATCATCCAGAGCCACACGGACGAGGCGCTGGGCGACTGCTCCTTCCTGAACACCTGCTTCCACATGGACAGCTGCAAGTGAGTCGTGTTCTGTCACATAGCAAGCTGCACTTCAATAAGATCATCCAGAGCCACACGGACGAGGCGCTTGGCGACTGCTCCTTCCTGAACACCTGCTTCCACATGGACAGCTGCAAGTGAGTCGTGTTCTATCACATAGCAAGCTGCACTTCAAGAAGATCATCCAGAGCCACACGGACGAGGCGCTGGGCGACTGCTCCTTCCTGAACACCTGCTTCCACATGGACAGCTGCAAGTGAGTCGTGTTATGTCACATAGCAAGCTGCACTTCAAGAAGATCATCCAGAGCCACACGGACGAGGCGCTGGGCGACTGCTCCTTCCTGAACACCTGCTTCCACATGGACAGCTGCAAGTGAGTCGTATACTGGAATTTTGTTTTTCTATACTAATATTATAAAGAGGTAAAGTTTATAACTTTGTATATACGGGGTAATCTTCGCAAATACTGATCCGATCATGAAAATTCTTTCATTAGTGTGTGTGAGTGATATAGGCTATATTTTATTGTAATTGAACAAAAAATTAAATTTTTTAACTTTGTTTTTTTGTAGGGGTACAAACAAACAAAGTTAAAAACTTTACTCCTTTATAATATTAGTATAGATTGCTATTTTGTCTGTTTATTTTATAGTTATTGAAAACATGATTAGTAACACTGACATTTAAATTCTATAAAACTGTTAGTATTGCCAGCTACTAATGTTTGTGTGCTGTTCTGTGCCAGTATTTAAATTTTATATCATAATTTCAGATACGTTCATTATGAAGTGGATAACGCAGATCCGAACGTTACCGCGAACAAAACGACCACAGAAACCGCAGCTAAAGCTGGTCATAACGGTATGTTGTACACTACTTAGTAATTTTTAAAACTAAGCAGAAGTAACACAAAGAGTAATAAAATAATTTTTCGTTAATATTTAAAACGTCGTTTGGTGGCACTTTCACTCTTGGTCCTTGCGCCACTCCGGTAGATCCACTAGACATCGCAACTCCCGTGGTTTCAAGGCGCACTACTTTCTTCTGTAGTTCAGCGAGGCCGGTTTTCACATTTTCAACATCCAATCCTAACCCGGTCACTTGTTCTTCCGATTCATCGACATCTTTTCGAAGCTTAATCACCGTGTCACTTACATCTTTTATAGCCCAAAGCGCTTTTACTTGGAGGTCTTTTTGTTGCTCTTGTGATTCTTGCAAAACGCCGAGCTTGCGTTCGTGTGATTCCTTCATTGCCTGAATTTCAGCCCTTTGCAACTCCATTAATTCAATTAAACTTCCTAGTTGAAGATCCACTTGAGGGTCTGTGTAAACTACGGTTCCGCTGGTGGTCGTAGCCTGTCTGGTAGGTTTGGCAAGGTGGGTGGAGCCAGTGGGCGGGGCTTGAGCCAAAGTGGGCGGGGCTTGAGCCAAAGTGGGCGGAGCCTGAGGGGTGTGGTCAGTGGGCGGTGCTTGGCCCACAGTGGGCGGAGATTGGTCCCCAGTGGGTGTTGCCTCCGCAGCTCGTTATGCCCTTGTCCTTGAAGTTCTCTCTCGGAGTCAATGGCATCTCCAAATCCCACTTCTGACACAAGTTGTTACGTGTTAGGGTTCGAAAGATTTAGTTAGGGGTCGTTCAAGTATTACGTAACGCAAATTTTGAAGATTTTTGACCCCCCCCCCATGTAACGCGCCGTAACGTTTTCCTGTACCCCCCCCCCAGCCCATAAACATTACGTAACACCCCAAATGACCATTTTTACCCAAATGTCACAACTTTGTTGCGAAGACTACCGTAAAGTCGCTTAAAAAAATCGCGTTTGCGGTAAGTATAAATATATATATACAAAAAGGGATATAAACTAAAAGGGTTGCCAATTTGGGAGATTTTAGTACACTAGTTTTTTTTTTATTTAAATAAAAAAACAACGTTACGTAACGCGTTGTTCGAGACCCCCCCCCCTCCCCCCTGTAACGCATCGTAACGTTTTACAAGACCCCCCTCCCCCGATAATTGCGTTACGTAATACTTGAACGGCCCCTTATATAAAAAAAAAAAAAAAGAATTTGGAGAAGACCTGCTGATCCAACACAAAGCACTAGGTTTAAACACTAAGCACTAACGATGTCCTAGGTCGTAGCCAATTTCGTAAGTTTCGCTGGTATGACTCTTGATCTCTAGTTTTCACTTCGAAGTCGCCTCGAAAGTAGCTAAAACTGAACTGAACTCGCTCGCCTCCCTGCGGCTATTTATATCGGCCGAGACTAGTCCCAGAACATTCTGGAAAGTTCACGCATGTACCCGGTTTTCGAGACTATACTTCTATATAGTTCCACAGTAGTTCCTCTAACGCCATCTAGCATTGAGTAGAGGATTTCATGTTGTCTTTGTCTTTGAGTGGTTTCACTGGTTGACGCTAGATAGCGCTAGTTTCTTTGTGCTTTGGGTATTCGTAACAATATGTTTATCTATGCCTCGTAAGAGATATTGCGTGGTGAATTTACTCTCAGGGTAGAACAGTCAGCGTTACTATTACACAGAATTTCGCTCTCCATACTTATTTTCATACGTCGATCCTATAAATCTCAAAGTAAAGCAACAATATGCCTAAACTATACCTGATAACTTTTAATCCTGTATAGTGCAATAATTGAGATTCTTAATCATAATACATAACAATTTTTCTTCTATTTCAGGTACAAATGTAGTACCAAAACCAGATGGAGTGTTAACACTGACGCCGCCGCAGTGGATCCAGTGCGACCTTAGGTATCTCGACATGACCTTTTTAGGTAAGCTAAAAATAAAATGAAGTACTAATTATAATTTTTTCTTTTTTAATAAACAGTTGTCATGTTCAAGCTATCATGAACAATATCCATATAAAGTGTTTAGTTAAGCGTTTTTGGTTATGATCAATTACCACACAACATGTATTATTTTTTTTTGTTGAAGGTAAATTTGCAGTGATAATGGCGGACCCACCATGGGATATTCACATGGAGCTACCGTATGGTACTATGTCTGATGATGAGATGAGATGTCTCGGAGTACCGCAACTACAGGATAGTGGCCTCATATTCCTCTGGGTCACTGGCAGGTAATAACAAATATTTTTAAATAGGAGACGCACACAAAAAGCTTAATTGTTTAAATAAACAATTTTATAATGTCAAAAGTCCATTATGTGCCTTATATCGTTTCTCAAGGAGTAAACTCCAACTGTAACGGTCCTAGGGCAATGGAGCTAGGTCGGGAGTGCCTCAAGCTGTGGGGCTATGAGAGGGTGGATGAGTTAATCTGGGTGAAGACCAACCAACTACAGAGAATTATACGCACCGGGCGGACGGGGCACTGGCTTAATCATGGCAAGGAACACTGTTTGGTTAGTTATTAATTTTATTATAACAGGTAGGGCACAGTGTCAAATATTCTGCTCAAAATCTGGAACAGCTTATTTCAAAACAATATTTGCTTTTAATTTTACCTGAAAAAAAAGTGTGTGTGTCAGCTCTGACGCACGAACGGAGTTTACTTCTTCAGATCGACTGTCTAAATAGGCACAAAAAGGCTTACCAGTCTAAAAAAGATTAATACCATATCAAATGGTAAATAAACTAATCAAATAACGCCACCTATCGATCGATCGATGCCGTTATTAGAAAACTTTTCTTAGTTTCTGATAGATGGCGTTGGAGCAACATTATATTCACGCCTGAAAAGTAAAAGGCAAAAAACGTAACGAGGTCATACGTTCAATAGATTTTACACCTCATTTTTTTTTCATACCATACCTTATATGAAAATCGACTCTTAAGGAGTAAACTCCAAAAAAAAAGCGTTACTACAAAAAAAAGGTACATACTATGGCAATAAATTATATATTTTTGATTACCTTTGACCAAATTCTGTTTTCCTAACATTCAAAACAAAATATAACAAATATTTTTTTTACTTTATTCTATTTTTAGGTGGGTATGAAAGGAAATCCAGAAAACTTGAACAGAGGTCTAGACTGTGACGTCATCGTGGCCGAAGTACGCGCCACGTCGCACAAACCCGACGAAATATATGGCATTATAGGTATATAAATCTATAAATTAAAATTATATAATAAACTAGGTACCGGACCTGGCAGATGTGACATTTGATTGCTGACATACCGACAGCAGCGCCACCTACCGGGTCCAATTGTGTTTTCGAACCGTCCATGAATCCATTGAGATGTACACACGAAATTTCAATCAAATCGGTCCAGCCGTTTAGCACATTCAGGTGACAAACAAACATACAGCAGAATTATTAAGATATAACATATTATTATATTTTTTTTGTTTCCAGAGAGGCTAAGTCCGGGTACAAGAAAAATAGAACTGTTCGGTAGACCGCATAACGTTCAACCCAACTGGTAAATACGTATAATCAAAATATAATAGGATAACATTGTTTTAGAATTTTGTATGTCTTTTCTTGATTCACGCACTTAGATCAAATACATTTCTAAGATAAAAATAATAATACTAAAAGTAATAATGTAATGTTACATACATTAAATAAAAGTTTAAATTTTTATAATAATTAATATTTAATAAAAATAAAGTTTTAATATGTTTCCAGGATAACTCTAGGAAATCAAGTGGACGGAGTAAGACTAGTTGATCCAGAATTAATAGCAGCTTTTAAGAAGAGATATCCTGATGGCAACTGTATGGCCCCACCCACACCTGACGCTGGACTGCCTTAGACGTATTAGCCTTACCGTGTTTTTTGGTCTTTAGACACAAAATATTCTTACAATTTATGATCACTATAGTTGTCACAAAATGAGAGGCCCGTTTTGACGTTTAACAAATACCCTAGAACGTAACTTGGTACGAAACTGTAAGAAACAATAATAGAATTATTAATAACATAAAGTGTTTTAAAACATACGTAAATTAAAGAAATATATTGGGAGTGTTCTTTTCGCGCTTACTTTATAGTAGCATGCAATTTCTAATTATTACGAAACGTCTCAAAAACAGTTACGTTCTAAGTCTTTTTGTTTTTAAATACTAGTGTTGTAACTAGTTTATTACTGAATTTCACCAGCATCATTCGATTTTAATAGTAAATCGATATATTGTAGTGATCTCTACTGAAAATAGTTTTATTGTATTTGCTCGCAAACGTTAAAAAAACGACTTCAATTGCATCGACAAGTAACGCAACGTAGGTAGACGAAAAAATAATCAACTAAATACACATTATCAAATATTACAGTCTTTACAGCTACCATGGTCATGGGAGGACAATGTCCTCGTGTAGAGAACCTAATAAAACGCGAGAAAACCTGAAAAAGTTGTTTCATTATAATGAGCGAAAATGGCGTATCTAAACATTAGAAAACAATAAAAAAAATTAGATTAAAGACAAATTGGTCTTTTGTACCATTGTATCATTTCAATTTACCTACAATATTAAAGTGTAAGTTAAATTTTCTAATCAGAAATTTAATTCAATATACTTTACATTACATAATCAAATCGATCAAATACTCATACAAACTTGAATCGATTTATCGTGAGTATCGAATACCGAGTCGTATGGTTACTTCCCTATTTACGTCTCGATGACATATGTCCAAACGGGCCTATTATTTTGCGATGACTATAATGATAATTATGTATTCTGTCAATAACTAATCGGTAAAATTTCCTCGAAATCGTATCGTATTTACGGATAGTAAATTAAAAGTTTTTCAAGTACATATGTATATGTTAGAATGAATTTTAAGAAATGTAAATAAATATTTTTTTAAATAAAATTATAATTCTATTTCATTTGTCGCTTCCAAGAAAAATGAATAGGTATAATCATAATTATTCATTTAATTTTTTACATAAAATTTTATAAAAGAAAAATAAAAAATGAGTAGTAGTAGTATCAGTAAATGTTAATAAAATGGCGGGTGTGGAGATTTTCTGCCTTTAGGCGAAGTCGGACGAGGAGCATTCTGGAAAGCTTTTGATATACTCGTTACAGTCTTCTCTCTGAAATAATTATGTAATTAAAAAATGGACTTATGAACATTAAAACTGTCTTAATAAACAATCCCCCCCCCCCACTATTTAATGCGCGTTTCATTAACAGCAATTCTGCTGCAGTTTTGTTTATGTAGCTTAAAACATAGTTAACAGACCTTTGCTCTTGATTAACTCCTGACTTCGCTCCAGCGGCACAAGATCTAGAGTTCACGTGACGTACACTGGACTTCTGAACCGTGCTGTAGAAATTCGTTGAATCGATCATTTATTACTTAAGGGAATAGGGATGTATGTATATATAAGAAAACTACTTAGTGATCGCCCATAAAACACATTCGCATATAAGGGACAGTTTTGCTTAGTGTGACGAAACAAATATACCTATGTATAACAATGACGAAAGGAATGTGATATTCGGACTTTTGAAGTAAAACTTTTTTACGCATGCTTTTACTTGGGGAGTAAGCTGGTGAACGCGTGACGAGAGCGTTATAAAAAGTGTGTTCGGGCGAGGCGAACGGAGCAAGAGAGAGAGGCACACATTTTCTTTCTATCTCTCATAGCTAGTTACATTTCGTATATTTAAAACAAAGTACAGGCCTACTTTGTAGGACTAATAATAAAGAAGTTTTACTTCAGTCGTGTGGTATAAAGCACACTCGTCCCCCCCCCCCCACCCCCGAGTTCAAGCTGTTATGACAAATATAATGTAATGTTGTGTTATGTAAAGTATGAAATAAATTTGAATTTACAAATCAGTGATATAATATTTAAAACTAAATAATAATTATTAAGTAGGTAATATAGCTAGGTACCTATAGGCATCTTGGATATCGCGGCGAAATTTCGACAACGCAATCTGTCCTTTAACAGCGACAACTCGAGGTAGTTGTTCTCATACAAATGAAAATATAATTCGCATAAAAGTATAGTAATAGTAAACTAGAGATTTTAACGAACAAAATAGCTACTGACTTTTTAAAAAAAGCTGATATTTTGACATGAGAATTTTCGATTGAAAATGAGGGTGCTTTTTCGATATTGAGATCAAAATAATGTGAAAAAATAAATATTTTAAATCAAAACAATTACAGTGTGTTTAGGACATAAAATGATAAGTTTTCACCTTTCGTAAAAAACAAAAAAAAAAATTGTAAAAGATAAAAATCATAAACCAAAAACTTGATTTTCTGAATTTTTTACATAAATTTTGAGGTTATGTGAAAAAAGTGTAAATACAAAAGTTATAGATCTTTTTATTACCTACAACTTTGCCATTGATCTTTTTTCCATAGGACTTGTAGGTTAGCCAGAAATTGATACAAACCGTTTTTTACCCCTAAACCCCCCTTCCCTACCACTTTCCGACCTCAGATCGACCGTAATTTATTTTTCCTTTCATTTTCGTTGTATTCTCTTCCTTTTCCATTCCAACAAAAAAAGAATCATCAAAAACGGTTCATAAACGACGAAGTTATCCACGAACACACAAAAAAATATACATTTATATACGGTCGAATTGAGAAACCTCCTCCTTTTTTGAAGTCGGTTAAAAAAATTGAGTTTTTTGTATATTCTCGATACGTTACCGGTATCACATCGTCATAATAATATTTACTTTCATTCTTCTGACAGCTTTTATCCACTCTTCTCTTTTTTTTAATTTCCCATTCCCAATTCCGTCTCGAAAAAGAGTAAAAAGTCAATTCACGATTCCGAGATTGGGAATTTTACACCTCACAACACAACAGTACCTCGTAATACCCATATTTTCTTTTTTGAGTACTTTTTAACGTTTTCAACTAATTGAATAACGTAAACAACTGCAACCGTATAGCTGATTTGAGCTGATCGCACGCAAACGGTTGTGTGTTGCCTGACTTTGCCTCTACGCCGCGCCACTAGCGATACCCAAGAGGCCTATTTTAAAGTAATATTAAAATTACCTAGCTTTATCATTTGATTTGTTCCCATGTCTTTCTATAGTTATATTTTCCCGTAGTCTTCTTTGAAACTGAAAATAAAATACATATACCATATTTTATCAAAAATAATTTGGCTAAACAAGACATAACAGAAACATTATTGTGATATTAATATTCATTTTTGCTGATGCCCTTAACTAGCGCTAATGTAGGTACCTACACAGGAGCGCCGATTTTGTTCTCTACCCCTACATAATATAAAAAGATTGTTTTTCTCATATTGTACGTAATACGTACCTATGTGCTACATAGTTTTATTCATAAAATGCCTGTTGTTGGATTAAGTAGGTACACAAGAATAACTATACATATAAGTTTTACATATAAATAAAATGTAAACACTAATAAGAGGCGTATTGTAGGTATTAAGAAGCCCGTAACATCCCACTGCTGGGCATAAGCCTCTTTCTCCATGTTGGATCGGAGCTTAATCAGTAATCACCACGCTGCTAAAATGCTGGTTGGCGGATATATTTCCTACTATGAGTAACGATCGCTATCAGGTGTTTAAGATAACAACTGGACCGACAGCTTAAAGTGTTCTCTAAGGCAGTGTTCCGCAAAGGGTGTACCGCGGCACACTGGTGTGCCGTGGTCGTTTATTGGTGTGCCTCGGAAAAATAAAGTTTACGTTTATTGATTAATAATAAAATTAATAAATATTGTTTCGGTGATTAATAAATAAATGTTGGTTAATGTTACTTAAAAAATGATTTTCTATTTCTGGTGTACCTCCAAAATATTTTCCTATTCCTAAGTGTACCTTGAACACAAAAAGTTTGCGGAGCACTGCTCTAAGGGACGGTGGGTATACCCACTAGAGACATCCAAACCAGAAAGAAATATTGGTATTAATACAAATATTCATCCCGAGCGGGAATCGACAATCGAACCCGTAAACCGTCGGTCGGTGATTAAGCGCCTACACGACACACGCATCACAACACTAGAGCGTTTGTTGTTAAGAAATATATAGTTATACGTTTTGTTTGTTCACCTTAATACTGTTGAGCATGTCTCCTTGAGTGGCAAGTTGTCTGTCATCCGAGCGAACGGAGGGCGCTTTTCGCTCTACAGGCGCATCACGCTGAGCGCCCAACGAAGCGGCTCCGATAGAACCGTTCCGAGGAACCGATGCTATTAATACATATTATTTCTCAGCAACACTTCATGTTAAAATGAAATTAAAATTAGAATATATAATAATTATAAACGTAGTATAACTAAAGGTACAAAGCAGGTGGTACACATGTCAGAAGTGAAACTTCTTTGGCAAACTAATTCAAAAAACTAATTTAAAATACAAAAAAAGTAATTGAAAAAAAAACAAAAAGCCAACGTCACACGGTGTTCCCAGGCGGTCACCCATCCAAGTACTGACCGTCCCTGACGCTGCCGCGTTACCGGTCGCTCAAATTTTTCCCCTCATCCGCCTAAAGAAGTTTCACTTCAATAAACTTCAGTTATTACTTTACAACTCCTTAGTTATATTTTAACTATACCTTTTGTATTTATTTTTTAATATGCACGTTCTATTGCACCACCTGTACATTAGCCATTCTAAATTATTCTACCATTAAAATGATATCTTATACTATTAAACGAGCAATTCTTGTATATATATATATATTCTGAATCTCGGAATCGGCTCCAACGATTTTCGTGAAATTTAGTATGCAGGGGATTTCGGAGGCGAAAAATTGATCTAGCTAGGATTCACTTAAAAAAAATGTCGTTTTATCCCTGTTTTTAGGCAATGAAAAAATATCATTACAATACGAAGCTTAATTTCAACATTATTATTATACCTGAAACAGCGTAATTAGGAAAGCGACGGATTTCAAATCGTTTTGACCCGGGTTCGAATCTCAGTCTCCAGATTATTTTTTTTTCTTTTTCTTTTTTTAATTTCACTCGTGATTTATTATTTAAATAAAATTAAAATATAAAAATACCGAAAAAAAAACAAAAAATAAAATAGATATACCGAGCTGGGCTCGGTCACCCAGGTACTTATTATTAAACTTCATAGGTATATTTAATTTCTCTTAAAATACTGCATTATACACTAAACAATATTTTTACAATGCCCCTTGTTCTATGTATTAGGTAAATTTCAAGACTATCTATTAGGACTCTGTGATTTAAAAGGTACCTAAGAAATCAAACACAGTTCAATATCAAGATAGCAATCTTAAAATTGTAACCAATTCATTATTTATTTCTTTTATTTATTTCTATAAAAAAGGAAGGTTTTTTTTTTTAAGAAAACCATGTAGATTTAACATTAAAAGTCATGTGGTAACAAAAAACTTATTTATTACTACTATTCTAAATCACATTATACATACATAAGTAAGCCTTACATAAAGTAAGTCTTGCCTATCTAAATAACTAAGGAAATTAAAATTATGCTCTGCATTTTTCTACTTTTATTCAACCCATCTTCTGAGGCTGGTAAAAATTTAAATCAGATAATAAATATGTTACAATTCATAACTCTTCTATATAAAAATTATTATAAATATAATTCCTAAGTAACAACAAAATTTCAGTAACAAAAGACTGAGGTAAGTCATTAAATAGCTATAGTTGAATTAACTCGGTATATTCTTAATTTGCTCTTGTTTGTTTTCTTCGGAGTTCTTTTTATCCTCAATTTCTTTTACGTTCGGTTTATATAGTTGTTCCCTTAACTTACTTGGTCCAGCGTACAAAGCCGGAGCTTCTTTTGTAGCTGGAACATAAACTTCATATGTTTTAAAATATTTTAGAATATTTTCTACATCTTCCTCTTTCATTTTATACTCGTATGCTATCTTAGCCGCCGTAACTTCGTCGGGATTGACTTGATTAGCTGAAATGAAATCTATTGCATGTCTTAAGGTTGTTTTTCCATATGGAACCTTTGTTGGTTCCATTAAACCAAAGTCGAAATCGGGAACCGCACCGCGATTTTGGGGCAACGGTCTATCAGGTCTTTGTTCTTTTTTCTCCCTCGTCACATCGTCTTCTGGTCTTCCGTGAGAAGTTACATAAACGTCTTTCAAACGTAGGTCTAGTTCTGGATCTTTTCTGGCGAGTTTTGTGTCAATTTCCGGGTCGAGCTCTTGAACCCTTTTTAACTCTTCGATTGTCGAAGGATATCTCGGCGCCACTTCTGGTTTTTCTTTAGATATAACCCGGTGAGCCCGGTTTTCTATGTTGAAAGATTTTAGAGGGCGTAAAGCCCTAGACACTAAAGCACCCATCTCAGGTGGCGTTAGTTAGATATTGGTTAACTTATATTCTCGTATTTTTATTCAAATAACATTGTTTAAAAAGAATTGCGAAAATAAACATAAATACTTTACATCGTTCGAGGTTATTATTACGAATATGTCAAATTTCCCAAATTGAATACTGACATCTGTCGCACGACATTTGACCATGGAGCATAGCTATGCTCCATGCCATGACATTTGACCATAAAAAGTTCATGACACAAGAAAATTCAAAACTGGCAAAATATTATTTTAAATTACAATGATGATATCATGCCTGGTTGCTATATCCAGAAAACGGTTAGTTTAACTTACAACAACAATAATAAAGTCGAACAAGACATATTTAACGGTTCGTAAGAAAAACCGCTTACTAAATAATTTTTAATTAATGCGATTGTTAGTTTTTTTTTTTAAATTATGTTCAATTCAAGTTAATTACATAAAAATTGTCAGGCACTCTAACCAAGAAAAAAATATTTAGGTCTGAAAGATTCAGGTGTTAAAAAAATACTGGAACGATAGACTATAAAGCTGTGTTTACATAATATATTAATTAAATCCATGAAGCAAGGAAAAAAATTATTTTTTATCAAAGTTTTGTTACAAACTTATAAACTATAATTTACTAACATTTTAATCTCGATAGCTCCTCCTGTAATGTCGAGTTTCTAATTTGGTAACTTTCTGGATGAGTGGGTGTGTTAGTAGCGCGAGACTGTTCTAATACTTTTCTCGTCGGTGCAGGACTTGGACTCCGTCCGAGGCGACGGCGTTGTAGAGGTTGAGTCGGTGCTCTAGACACTATGGATGGATAAATGTAGTTATAAATATTTAATTGAATTTTCTGTAAATGTTTTATCTATTAGATTATAACGAAAAATGTTATCAATTGAATTCTTATGCCAAAAAGTTATTGGTCATATTTTAAGAAAAGGCAGTAAAGCTATGTGAATAAAAACATTATTAAGAAACTAAAATATTTATACTAATTTTGATACTTAATTCGTTTTGACAATATTCAATTTAATTTTTATTTAATTATATTATGTAAATATTAATACCTGGCGTGAATACAGAAGTAATATTTTTTGTAATACTGGTTGGATTTAAGTGTTCATTGAATATATTAAACTCTCGAAAATTATACTGTGGTTTAATCAAAATTGAGGAATTCAACTGGTTCATTCTTTGCTCATTGTCTACTGAAGAGCGCATCAAAATGTTCTAAAAAAAATTTTTATTGTTTATAATAGTAAATTCTCAGATATATGTTTTAAATAGATATATTCAAAATTATACTTTGACATCTTTAAAAGTTCTTGCGATTGGTGGTGGAGCTGTACGAAATACGTTGGGAGTAAATTTCTCCGTATTTTTCACATTTTCCTAAAAGGCAAAGCAATTTTATTAATTAATTATGCTCTAAGATATGTGCACCAATTACTATTAAAGTTTAAACTAACGTTTGTTTTAACGCTATCTCTTCCTTGTAATTTTGGCGTACTACATCGGGAAGATCTACTATTACGTGGTTCACCACAACCGCTACCACGTCTGGATCCCGCACGACTATATCCGCTTGAATTTCTATGAATAAAATAATAAGCTAATACAAAAACACATATACTAATATAAGTTAACCGTATTACAGTAATCACAAAATAAAGGAAGTGTGATTATTTATAATATATTACATTATTTGTTAGTTGTTACTAAGTACCTACATCGTTTTTTTCAACAAATAAAGTTCTTAAACAAAAATCTATCGACTGTTTTTTTCATATTTTACATTTATAATATGTATCGATTTTTGCGACCTTGCGTATGGCCAACTCCAGAGCCCGGGAGCACTGCAACCTCTGTACTATAGTTCAAGCCGATAATATTTTCCTAAGGGTAATATGAATTACTCCTTAACAATACTTACCCTCTTTTAATATTGTGCTCCATATTCATCTTCTCATTCCATCCGCCCTGGTTCTTTTCGGTTGTCTTACTAGGAACTGCCTCAATAAAAATATTTTAGTTAATTTATTTAATGAAATTCGATGGTATGTAACTTATATTAACTAACCATATTCAATAGAAGGCAACATTTATTCGATTTGCATCTATTTGGTGCCACTTTTGCACAACGTACTGCCAACCACCACAACTTGTAGTTACAAGATTTCTTACACGGCTTGCAACATAAGTATCTTTCCCAAATAGAAATATTTTCTTCAGAACCATATTGGCTAGTCGATTGTTCGCTGATCGTGTTACATTTTATGACACAGCCTTTCATTTTTGTCATATTTCGCTCAGATGTTTTAACGGTTAAATCACATGATGTAATAAATTTTTCGTCTTCGAAATTTTCAGAATTATCTGAATGAAAAAAAAAATGCTAAATTATTTAAAAGCAATATAATTTTAACACTGTTTTGTGGCGTTGGCAGTACATTTTACAAATGTTAAAAATATTCAATTCAAAAATTGCTTTTAAAAAACTGAAATCATGAAAGTAACATTATCTGAAATTACATAAATCCAATAAGATATTACCTTCTCGTATTCTGGAAGCTTGTGGTCGTACTGGTGACGTCATTTCCGAGTGTGTCAGCCTTTGTAATGGTGGAGGTGGTGATGGTGATTTACTAAACACCACAGGTCTGTATCTATGAGTTTTCTCCGCTATAGAATATATGCCAAATTCGTGTGTCGGCATCTTATCCACATCTTGATGTCTTCGTCTCCTGACACAGACTTTATAAATTTGAATTGGCGTTATCTTTTCAAAAGAAAATAAATTCTTATAATTGCAAATTTTACCTGTATAAATTCCCCTGTTTTATTAGCCATGACTCCAACTCCTCTAACCAACCCTGTAAATTATTATGATGTCGAGAAATCTTTTTATTAATAGCAAATGCTCTCGGCTCGATCACTGTTTTGTATGGAAGTAAAGTTTATATACAAGGCTGTTTTTCGTATGTTTTGTTTTGTTTTTATTTTACCATCAATATAATGAATATATTTTTTCTAAAAAGCTTTTTTTAACTGAAAGTTTTGTATTTCGCATATTAATAATAGAAAAAGTTATTATTTACCTGTTGATGTCCAATAACAGAACCTGGTCTACATATTCGCATCCAAGCTATAGCTTCATGAGCAGTCATACGATAGTGTTTCATTAAATAACATCCTATTAAAGAACCCGTTCGACCCAAACCTGCCTGCAGAATAATAAAAAGGAATAGTTGAAATGTATGTTCGCGTATAACTTCCAGACGATTACATCAAAAGGGATAACTATTTTTATTGTTTTCGTTATTGCTGCAGGACTATGAACCTTGTTTATTCAATTATTTTTCTTAATTAATTTAATCCAAAACCTTGCAGTGTACAGCAATAGCTCCCTCACTGTCTTCGCTTATTTGTAAGAATTTAAACAGAATATGCTGCGGTGGACACGATCCGTCGGGGAAGAAAAGATTATAGTGAGCTATACCGGCATCTAAAAATCTAAAAATAAAATTAAGTATTGTATTATAAATTTGCCTTATCTAAATATAAAATTTGATTTATTCAATTTATAAACGAGTTCTCGTTTTAAAAAGTTACTACAGTAAGTGCTAAACTGTTTACAAACGTAAAAAATGGTAAAGGCGTCTAAAAATATTTATAAACGCTATTGAGTATTTTGTTTTTGCGCCATTAATGATTCAATAATTGTATTAACGGATTTATGGGTGATATTTTTGTTTTTTGAAAATGTAGATAATGATTTTATTACTTTATACATAAATCCACTTACACCTTAGCATCATAGAGTTTTTTATTTAATCTTATAACCATTTTTACATTGTTTTCGTGAAAGTACTCAATATACATTTCAGGTGGATGATAAAGATATCCACTGTAGTCCACAGGTCCGATAAATGCTAAAAACTTGCCTAAAATATGTTACAAGTTTGATTATTTTTAACCCATTTCAAAAAAGGAGGAGGTTATCAATTCGACTGTATTTTTTTTTATTTGTGTTGTGTCTCAGAACTTTTTATAGAGTGGACCGATTTCGATGATTCTTATTTTTTAATCGAACGTTACCGTTTGTCATGTAGTCCCATTTAAGTTCTGAGATCTGACAAGTACTTTTTGAGTTATCTCTAATCATGCGTATTTACTCGACTAATTTTTCGTCCACGTTGTATGGTCGATGATTATTGATGAGAACTCGATTTATTTCGTTTACAATAAAACACAATTATTTCAACTAAACGTTATCTTAGAACCATATTTTTACCAGGTACAATCCAATTCAAGTCACCGCCGTGAATTTTATCCCATCTTTCATATTCATCGTAATTGAAGTCTTGAAAATTAAAAAATTTCAAATCACGCGCTTTAGCTAATCCTTGAAGACAATCCATTAATGAAATTGTATATGACGAATCACCTTGCGTTGCGTCTTGAAACGGTCTTAAATTATATAATTTTATCCTTTATTAATTTGTTGGAAAATGTACCACTTAATTTAAAAAAATTATTTACCTGTAACTTTGTCCGTGTACCATTAATGGTTTTAAGGCATCTTTTGGTTGTAAACTTAGATATAAAACACCATAACAACCTAAAAGATATGCTGCATTGGCCTTTTTCTTAGGGTCCATAGATGTGTAATGCACTATACATTTATATTTATTTGGATATAATTTTAATTTTTCATCAAGTGTTTTACAGTATTTGTACACACAGCCTAAATTCAAAGGTCCGAAATCAGCGTAGTAGTTTTCGTATATCAGTTCGTTATCAATTGAAAAAAAATGTGTTTCACTAGTGCTTTTAAGTACTTTTCCTTGTCTTACTGTTGCAAAATATAATATATTTTCTATATACTCAGTCATAAACAAAATATCTAAATTTTTTGTCATGTTATTGATAGCTTATAATAATTTTCATAATAAATATAATTTCGAATTATTCTCAGTATACATTACAATTACTTTATTTAGTAAAATAGAGATTCCAAAACTATAAAAATAAATATTAGTACATAATCAAAATGACGTTGATTACAGTTTTATTTTTTATTTTAGTGTAAATGCCAATTTATTACCAGTATTCGTTTATTTAGCCTGGCAACTAACAAAAAACGTCAAGTCAACATAAAGCACAAATATGGCAACCCTAGTCTTTTTCCGGTGCGCAAGGTAAAGTGTCAAAGAACTTATCAATAGTTTTGCGAAATCTGTAAAAATTTATGTGATCTTCATAACTTTAGTGCTTTTTGAAATTGTGCAAATATGTTTCGGAATTATTCAATTTGTTGTAATTCATATTTCAGGTTTACTACAAGTTATAAACCATGGCCGACGTCGATGTGTAAGTATTGTTTTGTTTACTTGATTAAATATAACTTAAAATATATTTGAATAACGTGTAGTGAAAATCTTTACTATTATACATTTTATCTATCAATATTAACTTGAATATAACTCATAATGGTATATACTTTTCAAATTGTCAACATAACCTTAAATTCATTAAAACTCGTGTTGTTTGTCGCTTCAGTTAAATGTGATTGACTATTACTATGAACTCGACATTTTATAAGATTTTCTAAGAGATCTGTTCTCAACTTAGCCCTTCTATCCAGTCTACTAAAGGCATATCGATCAATTGTAAATTGTTATATTTTGTTCAGTGAGGTACCTAACAACCCCGTCCTGAGCGGAGGGGCAATGGACGTAAACACAGCTCTCCAGGAAGTTCTGAAGACCGCCCTAATCCATGGCGGACTCGTACACGGCCTCCACGAAGCCACTAAAGCCCTTGACAAGTGAGTTTTGCCCAAATTTTAAGACAGAAACACCCCATGCACAAATAACAGAAATATGCTCAACATACACACATTGTTGTCTGTTCCTATGGTATTAACTTGATCATTTTTGTTTTAGCTAATAGCTAACTAATATGAATTATAACATTTTTAAATATACACACCACTTATGTACATACCACACCCAGATGCTAGACTGTGATATTGCATTCTTCTGGTCAAAGAATTTTTAAAATGGACACAGTCAGTGTTGAGTTTATCAACCACAAACAATAAACCAAATCTTTTATCTTTATAGTAATAGTATAGATGATTTAGTTACACATATAAAATACTAGCTGCTGTGCCCGCGACTTCGTCCGCGTGGAATTTAACAAAAAAGTTATTGTTCAGTTCACAGTTATAAAAAAAAAATCGAAATTAAAAGTAGCCTAAGTTACACCCTATTAAATTAGCTATATGCCAGTGAAAGTGCTGTCAAAATTGGTCCAGCCGTTTCAGAGATTAGCCGGAACAAACAGACAGACAGGCAGACAAAAATTGTAAAAAATGTTATTTTGGTATATGTTCCGTGTATAGATCCATATGCATTTAATAAAAAGTGGTTATTTTAATATTAAAAACAGACACTCCAATTTTATTTATTAGTATAGATTAATAATAATGGTAAAAATGTATGTTACCTGTTTAACCCGTGAGTAGGCGCGCCCTAAAAAGTTACACGAGTAGGCGCACGTATAGCAAAATGCTCACACTCTTCAAATGACTTTTTCGTGGGGAAAAAAGAAATTATATCATAAATTTTATTTATTATAATAAATTAAAAGTCTTATATTAATGAAATAGAATGTTTTATTACAATTAAATAACAAAAATGCAAACTTATGAACAAACTAAAAATCTTATAAACTTTGCCCTCAACTTATGGCTAATTTTTAGAAAACAGACAAAAAAAATAATTGCAATAAAAATTGAAATGTTTTATTCTTCCATGACATCTTGAGATATACGTCTCTTATAAAATATACGGCACATAAACATCACATGCTCGTTGCAGAGTAATTTACTGCACAAAGTGCATGCTTTTTTAGAACGCCTATTTTTCCTCCTTTTTGTGGTTTTGTGGCTACGGCAAAGAATATAGCCTCCCCCTCTCTTCCCGTGGGTGTCGTAAGAGGCGACTAAGGGATAACATAGTTTCACTACCACCTTGGAACTTAAAAAGCCGACCTATAGCGGGATAACCATCCAACTGCTGGCTTTGAAGTACACATGCCAAAGACGGGCAGCAGCGTCTTCGGTGCGACAAAACCAGCCCTGCGGTCACCAACCCGCCTGCCCAGCGTTGTGACTATGGGCAAAACACATGAGTTCACGCCATTATTGGCGCGAAATTGTGGAGTCCTATGTCCAGCAGTGGACTGTGATAGGCTGAAATGGTGATGATGATGATTTTTCCTCCTGGGACATAGTTCACAATAACCATTTGCCCTAGGCTTCGTGGGAGCTGTGAATGACTAAACAGTCGCTTTCTACGTCATCTACTCGATTTTGAACCGTATCTTCATAATCTATTGACTGTCCTTCTTTAGAATCGGGCTCTTCTAGCCAAGCACAAATTTTAGAGGGTTGTCGGCATCCATTTTAGACTTTGTATGCTGAAAATAGCAAACAGAATATTAGAACAATAAATCAATAATTTTTTTAAATTTTTATACACGAAAAATAAGAACAAGTATACAAAATATTTTTCATTTACTTAAAAAAATACTTACACGAGTAGGCGCGCAATGAGCAAAATGCCGCACTTCACGATGCATTGCGCACGAACACCTCACTACGCGGATGCAGCGGCACCGAGCTGTGCACGAGTCACGTCAGGGGGAAGGGCGTGAATAGTTAGGAAGGTACTGTGAAGCTTATAGTGCCCGAGCTTATTGTAATCGAAATAAACCGCAACAAATTTTTGCGTGAGCAAAATGCTCATAGCGCGCCTACTCACGGGTTAAAGATGATTTTTTTTTGTAACTAAAAGATTGTAACCTTTTTTTGTGTAGTATAAAAAAATAAAATAAGCTATGGACATCACACAATATTCACTCAATGTGTGGCTGTTTTAGTCACATGTTGCGTGGAAATATCTATCACCTATTATAGTGTGGTGGATCAACTCCGTAGCTAACAGTATAGCATACACATAGTACCACAGTGCATGCTGTCTCATGATTGTGGCCTCCCAAGTGTGCTACAGAATATTATTTATTTCATATTTTTGTTATTTAAACTAACATGTTTTTTTATATCATAACAATGTGACCAGACGTGTGTGGTTGAACCACATGTGATTGCTGCACCAATAAATATAACTATTCTGAAGACTGGCAACCTGGCACAACCTTTAAAAAACAAAAAAAACTTATGTTTTAATTTAAAAAATATATATATTTTTCCACCTTATTTATGTATTTTCTGGATAACAAAATAATACAAAATTAAAATTTTAAGTGCCCTTTTTATTTTTATATTAATTTATACTTGACACTGGCAGAATGTCGCAAATGGTGATCGTATGTCAAAAATAAAAAAAAAGTAATTAAATATTATAAAATTAAATAGTTAAACTATTTGTATTTAATGTCTATGTATATTTCTAAATATTTTTTATATTAACAGGAGACAAGCAGTACTTTGTGTATTGGCAGAAAACTGCGACGAGGTTGCATACAAAAGATTAGTGCAGGCCCTTTGCAATGAGCATCAAATACCACTTGTAAAGGTAAAGATTAATTAACTATTTTTATATTTACATTATTAAAAATTATAATTAAGTAATATCAATATTATTAATTGTTGAATATTAATTATATTATGAGTTTTTTTTTACTTTCATGATCACAAAACTGATTTGTATGTAAAATGATATTATAATTTTTTTAATATCAGATATCTTAATTTCAGTTCTTACAATAGTGCCAAAATATTAGGAATTAAAAAATGATTAACAATAAATAATTATGGAAAATTTTACATTTTACATATAAATAAATCATTATTTAATTTGGATTAAATGTTTTAATACTAATGGAATACTGCTCCGCACGAGCCACTCTGTTCTAATAACAGAGGTGGCCTAAGGAGCAAATAATAAATTGTGTGCCCCTATGGTGCCTCACAACTTGTGAGTCAACTTTCCTAGCATCCAGACAAATTTGAAAAAATAAATAAAAGTAAATGGTATATTTGTCATAGATTATGCATTAATTTGTAATATCTTTGTTAGGTGGACAACAACAAGAAGCTCGGAGAATGGGCGGGTTTATGTAAAATCGACAAAGACGGCAAGGCCAGGAAGATTGTTGGATGCTCATGCGTAGTTATTAAAGTGAGTATACTTTATCAAAATAACAATTGTATTAGTTCCCAAACAAAAGAGAAACTTCGATTAACAACGACAAGGTAGTAATAAAATGAGAACATCATCAATGTAGTCAATTCAATATCCATTAAAATTTGCAACTGTTCCTGTCTGTCTCTGATATCTAGTATGCGCTTAGCACGATCACTGGCGACTTAGTAGTTGCAAGTGACGATAATATCAGCGCTATAACAACTTGTGTGACCCTATGGTGTCGTGCCACTTGCACAGGCAACTTTCCTATCACTCGTACAAAGCCATATCTTTTATAACATGAAAACTATAGTGTATTTTGCATTATGAAAATAGTGACAGTGTTGTCACTCAGCTGAGCTTGATCAATAATTAGTAAATTAGAATGCCATGTTCATATTGACCATGATATGAGCTCCGAGTCAATTTTCTTAATAGACTATAATATAAGAAAGCATATTGTACTAGACTTTAAAAAAATTCGGTACCTACGAGTATATGGACTGATTTTTTTGTATGAGGGTGGATCTAGACCAAACGAACAAAGAGCTAGAGCTAGAACAAGAGCATTCTTTCTTGATCTTCGAACACTTGTATTCATATAATTATATAACTATGAAAGAATGCTCTACGCCTGTTTACACTAAAAGAATTTGATAAGAATTTGATGCAGTGGGGATAGAATGAGCATTCGCTCGTCTGATGTAAATCGACCATAATGATAAAATGAAGCAAAATAAAATACGAAACTTTTTTTGCAGGACTTCGGTGAGGAGACACCCGCGCTGGATGTGCTCAAAGACTACTTGAAGTCTTCAAGCTAATCCTTAGGTGTAATGTCTATAAATATACAATAAAAAACCAAAAAAATCTATACTTTGTTTTATTAATATCTAGTCATAACGTAGTTGTACCTTAGTGGAGTTAGAATTGATTGAAGACCCGTTAAAAATATTTTGCTGGTATCAATAAATTATAAAATCAATCCTACATTCTTAATAAAAATCGTTAGAGAATGACAACAGAAAATTATGTTTCACATGCACAGCTTGGAAAATTGATCACATAGTTCTTTATGCTTGGGCCATTGCTGTACTTGGCATTCTCTGAAAAAAAAAAAATCGTTGAATTCTTGATGTGGTTAATTGTATGTTGTGAATTTGGGATTAGATTCTGTTCACATAAACTTAGGAAGCTAAAACTGCCAATGCCTAAGATATACATCATACTTCGTGGATATATCGAACGCCGCTAAGATAAAAATCGGCCAAGTGCGAGTCGGACTCGCGCACGTAGGGTTCCGTACCATTGGCTAGGTAAACACCAGTAGGTACATTGATTTTAATATCGGGCAAAAAAGTCATTTTCGTTGTATGAGCCCCACAATTTATTTTAATTTTATTATTTATTATTCAAGTATATACACAATTAAGTATTTTGTTAATATTTCAAGTGCCTATCTCTTACCATTTATTGATATCGAGCAAAAATAGGCAATAAATCGCGTTTGTTGTATGGGAGCCCCCCTTAAATATTTATTTTATTTTGTTTTTAGTATTTGTTGTTATAGCGGCAACAGAAATACATAATTTGTGAAAATTTCACCTCTAGCTATCACCGTTCTTGAGATACAGCCTGGTGACAGACGGACGGACGGACGGACAGCGAAGTCTTAAGTAATAGGGTTCCGTTTTTACCCTTTGGGTACGGAACCCTAAAAAGAACTCGAATACGTCCCTATTCACCCCTCGTAAAGTACGTTTTTTATGATTTTTTTAATTTTAAACCATTATGTCCATGTTTAAAACTGACAATGACACTGAGTTGAAGTACAAAGTTTAAATAGTTTAAATATAATAAAGGTTTGTAATTGCTACCACATCTAAAATGATTCAGCATTGCTTAAGCTTTTGTTATGCGCAAATTTAAATACATTTTTTTCTATTATAAATCCTTATTAAAATGTAAACAATGAATTTTTTAGCTTTTAGTGCGTTTTCCAATATCAGCACTAAAGCGCATTATGCGGTATAATGCTCAATGCTCAACGTTGAAAGTTCCAAAGCTACAGCAACGCTTCACAAAACGAGCACTCTCAAAAGTAGGGCTTCCGTGTGGGTGCTTGCAATGGATACCAACTCAGTGGTGGCTCAGTGGTTTAGTATTGTGCGCCACTAAGTCGCATTATGCTCTGTAATTGGAAAACGCACTTAGTGATTTTTAATTTTAACAAGACGTGATTACCTGCCGCAGTACCATTCAGTCTTGCATCTTGAACACTTTTTACTTGCTTTATCACCACATTTAGCGCACTTTGCCCCACCACTATCCAAGGCAAGCGCAGCGTCACTAGTGTATGACTCTAGAAGCATCTTCGCCATATTTCTCGATGTATCCGAGCCATCCATTTGGAAATGCTCGAGCTGTGCTTTAGCTAACGTCTTAGTTCGTTTGTGTACTTCTTTCAAGTACTTATTTTTTATCTGGAAATATTAACTCAGTATTGGTGTCTTATAAAATTATATTTACTATTTTATATTTTTAGGGACTGTTTCACTGTTAAAGCTGGTGGTATTCAACAAAAAAAGTTTATAAGTATTTTTCTTTTGTACCATCGAATTATAGTTTATTTATGGGATATTTCTATTTGTAGCTGTGAATTTAAAAGTTGTAGTTAATTATTTGAGTTAAAAGAGATAGATCCTCATGGATTATTTTACCTCCATCTGTTAAAGTATTTTCGTATAACTTAAGTGCAGGATAAATTTTATCCAAAACAGCTGAAACAGGCTCTCCGACAAGCTCTTCTCTATTTAAATTTAAATTCTAACGGACTTTTGGTGTCCACGCTTTTCATCAAATTTTTACTATGTTGTGAATATACTTAGTAAAAAATACAATAACACAGTAAATTATGTTAATTTTGTTTCTTTCTTTAGAACATTACCTGTGGAACTACTTCGATAAGTGTACATCCCGGGTTCTTGACGCCATTAGTACGATTGTGCAGACTGGTGTAATCGCCAACGGCGAGGCGGCACAGAAATATTTTCAAATCGCCTAGCGGTGGTACTTGGTCTAACATTGTATCTGTGATTTTTGCTTGAAGCTAAATTACGAGAAAATTTATCTATACAAATAAATAAAATTGGAATGTATGTTTGTAATAATAAAATAATCGCATTTTACTAAATTCATAATAGATGGATGTATTGATGTATACACGGTATACATCCATAGTATCCTGATAGAAAATAGTTCCTTTAGGAAATTATCTACAAATTCGCAGTTCCTGGTAGTGAGACATAATAGGCCCGAGGCCGTTACCCTTTAAATCAGTTGATATACTTACCGAGCAAAAGGCTGAACGACGGCATTCATCGATAGTATAGTGATGTGGTAATCTTGGTTCTAGAAGTAACTGACGGAGGCAGAGCCAAAGTTGCGCCTCAGTGCGATGCAGTTGAGAGAGGTCGTCCTCAGTCGGCTTGGACCAGCGACCAACTAAATAGTGAGAAATAATCAGATAAAATTATAGTCAAGTCCAAAGTAGCAGCTAGGCCTCGCTATTAACACATTTGGCTATTCATTATTTTTCATAGGCGATACATATGATTATTGATTAAGGTTAATTGATAGTGTAAAGTAGTTGATAGTGTAACTCTACTGTTCGGGTTTGCACATCAAATACCATGCCTAAATTTTTTAAATATTTTATCTTATTTTAATTTCTTAATAATCTGGTTAACTTTTTACAAGTAATTTGAAATGTAGGACTCTTAATTGTATATCCTTTCGTTTTCTATTCGTTCACTTACATTATTCTTTATTGCAAACCCACAATTTTAATCTGATTTTAAAATACCTTGTTAATGACTGAAAAATTATATGGTTCGTATTATTATTTTTTATTTTTTGTGTTACCCACACATGAGGAAATTATAAACATTTTAAATCATATTAAAAATTTTCAGTCCAGCGGCGTTTGAACCCGCGCCTCCGACATACTTACCTATAAATTAACATATTAATCTTAAAACCAAACAAAAATCATCTTAGGAAGAATTTCGACTCAGCGGGATGTGGATCCATAGCTCAATTGGCGGAGCGCTAACACGGTATGTCGGAGGCGCGGGTTCAAACCCCGCTGGATCAAAAAAAATTGATACGATTTAAAATTGTATGGTGATGAAATGTCGGTAGTTTAAAAACTTGACAGCGCTATAGTTAGAATTATATGTCACATCTACTAACATACATATTGTAATTCTATATAAAACGTAAATATTTGACGTACAGTTAAATATTTGTATGTCTCCCTTGTCGTTGACTTTTCGCCATGGCTGTAGCTGTATAAGATGGCACAGAATTGATGGAACGTCGAACGTTTTATATAAGTTCGTTGATATTGAGGCACCGATACCTGCCGCTTCCATATGTTCTGCTAAATAGCTAAAACGTTTAGTCAAAGTTAGAAGACAAGTAGTTCAAAATGAGTTCAATAAATAATTTCTTGCATTTACCGAACAATAGATATACATCTCATACTAATGTCGAACTGCAAGTCTTTCTTTTGGCGCTCTAGCTCTTCAGCTGCAGTCTCGCATTCTAATTCCTTAACAGACAACGGTTTCAAATATCCATTGCTGAAATTGAATTTTTTTTATTTCAATAAATAATATATATATATATATATATATATATATATATATATATATATATATATATATATATATATATATATATATATATATATATATATATATATATAATTAAAACATATTATCATAACTATTAATAGCTACTACGCAAACGAACAAAACAAAGCTCTACGTACTTCAAGTTTAATAGAATTCTTGCTATTTTGCAATAGATTTTCTAATGTTACAAGATTCCAAACTATAACTGACTATAAGTGCTCATCGAAACCTCTCAGAGATTCGTACTGGCATAAAAACATTTGAAATTGCAAATTGTTTCAAAGGTCAAACCTCAAATAGATTTTTTTTTAAATATTAACAATGTAACAAGTGACGTTAAAGTCCTGTGGAAAAATCTAATAAACCTCATAAAATATGGATAAATGCAGACTAAATTCTCAGACCTCATAGCCTCTCATAACTCGGTATGAGAATTTCGTCTGGATTTGTGCATGTTTAGGAGGGTAGAATGCATATTCTGTAAAATTTCAATAGGGAGACCATTTTAGAAGACAGAGACTTGCGTGAGAAAGAAAGATCTCTTAATTAATAGCAATAACAAAAGTAACATTTTATTGTGAATATTTGAGGTAGTTAAATATAAACTACAAAATAGCTGTAGTAGATACTTCACTTAATAATGGCGACGAGAGCAGTGAGCTGATCAACGGAGTAATGGAGCAAATCAATGGCAACTTCACTGATACATTGAGCGCCGTCTTCATGGAAAAGTACTGTCTCTAACAGCCCTATAGCTGCAGCCTCGTGGTACAGCTGCATGATACAAAAACAAATAATAAAAGTTAATTAAATTAAATACGAGAATCATTGGTGGATGATAAACGAATCACAAACCAGTCCAATGCCTTAATTGGTAAATTACTGAATACGACGACTAAATAATAAATAAAGCAACTTGCTCAGGTTTTAGTAGAAATCTCTAGCTTCTGAAGTGAAAAAAATATTAATACCTCATGATTTTAATATTTTAAATTAAACGGTTTGTGAATTCATGCTTAACATTTGGACATAGACATTGACTTTTAAAAGCACGAATTAAAACAAACACCAAATTTCTGGTTTATGGCCTATAGCTTTGTATTTTACATTATACGATGACCGTTTGTATAATTCACATAAGTTCTATATTCTAAATTAAATTTAAACAAATAGAATTGAATACTTACCACCATATAAATACCAAAAGTATTAGCAGGTGCGGGTTCTAATTTCATTATTTGCGGGTAGATTTTTAAGCGCCAAACTTGAATGCAAATTGCTTCGTGAACTAACACGGGAAGCTAAAACACATGGACTCATTGTTTCATGTAATGAAATGAAATATAACTAAATCGTAAAATATCATCTTTTTAAATTTATTAGTAATTACAGTCATAATCTATCGTTAACACGTTAAAATCTCAATTATCTTTTTGTATTTGCTTCCTTAACTTGCGTCCGGGAGACATAAAGATCAATTAAAGAAATTATCTATACTAATATATAAAGCTGAAGAGTTTGTTTGGTTGTTTGTTTGTTTGTTTGTTTGTTTGTTTGAACGCGGTAATCTCTGGAACTAGTGGGCCGATTTGAAAAATTCTTTCAGTGTTAGATAGCCCATTTACCGAGGAAGGCTATAGGCTATGTATCATCACGCTAAGACCAATATGAGCGGAGTAAACGCCGACGAAGTCGCGCGCAGAAGCTAGTTAATGTATAATATCTCAAGTAGTTTACTAATAGGACACAATAGAAGTAATATTAGGTGACGAGGATCTGACGTCAGGATGGAAATAGAGACATTTCTATAAAATATTAGATAAAAATACCTTCCCATATGAGATAAGAGTTTCTTTTGTCAGTTCTTCTTGCATAGATGAAGCTTCGAGAACTGCTTGTTGGTTAAGTTTCTGTAGTCGAATATGCCAGTCAATCCAGCTAAATGAAAAGTATAATTGAAATCCATAAAGCATTGTACATTAATAGTCTTGGAATTAAAATTTAGGTTTCTATTGCAATTACATTAAAATATTCTAAAATTGCATTATCTTGTAGTTCGGCTTTTAGAATAAGTATTCGAGTTAAATATATCAAAAATTAAAATCAATTGAGAGAAGCAAAAAAAGATAAATAATCATTTTTTAAATATTTAAATATATACACAATACACACACGGTCGATCGTCTGTTCCTAAAGTAAGCAACTTAATGCTTGTGTTACAGGTAACAGCCGACTGGTCTAGCTACATATTTTTTTTTCGATAAACATACTTATAAATAATACATATATAAATATATAAATAAATATGTATATAACATTCAGACTCGAGGTGGGAATCGAACCCACAACCCCCGGAACAGAAAGCAGGGTCACTACAAACTGCGCCAACGGGCTAGTCATATTAAAATAATAAAATTACTATCCATATTATAATAATATAATTACTATCCCTAAATTATAATTTATAAACAAACGGTCGGTACCGATTTTTTCGCTCAGAGATTCGTAGGAGTTGAACTGCTTCGCTGCTTTATACAAAATCTTTTAGGATAAAACTTACGCTTGGTTTCCAATAGCATCTAAACGCCAATGTTCCATACTTTGAACATACAAGTCTAGCTCTCCAATATCTAAAGCACTGAGCTGTGCGTCCTTTTCAACCATTTTTATAATTGAATATTTCAAAATCCAGTATGTTTGAATTTTTATATTACAAAAATCTTTCTACCATTCGTAAGTGGTATTGAGGAGCATAAATGAAATATTTCGATTTATTACTACCGTTGTTATAGAAACGTTATTTTAAATGTTTATTCCTAAGGTTTTATTTTTCAAAATATACAAAAGCCCAGAGTACAAGAAAAATGGATATATAAGATTTATATTAACTTTAACGGATATTTAGCTAGAAATAATGTATTACGTACAATCTGGCTAACTTTGGCCCACTTTGCACACAAAAAATTAAACCAAAGTTTAAATTAATACTTTACTCAGAAAAATACACTTTTTATAGTGGCTTAAAGTAACCTACTTTTAGAAAATATAATCGTGTGCTTATCATTTAAGGAAAATAGTTGCAAAAAATCCGATAAACCATTGGGCCAAAGTTACACTGCGAGTTGGGCTTGGATTGGCCCAGGTCCCAATAACAGGCTGTTTTTGCCTATTTTATGTAATTTAAAGTGTTTAGCTAACATTATCCTGCATTTTTGCTATGAGAAACACAGCTGAGAGCCATAAACAATAATTTTGGATACCTACATTTTTAATTTTTATTAATAAAATGGGTAAATAAAATGGTACCATAGCAAAATCAATACAGCTATTTATTTTGGTTGGTAATTAGGAACCTGACTTGCCATAAAGCTTAATAAATGAAGAAAGCATTAAAATAAATAAAATTGTACTTAATCCTACACACGATGAGATCAAACTTTGAAAAATTAGTCACCCCATTCCATGGCCAGAAAGTCATCTTCTCTGACAAAATAGCCTGACTGTTGTGGATCATCCGTTTGGTTGCTTGTTTTTTTCTTCTCTTTACTTGACTGTTTTTGGAACCAATAGGCCATCCTCTTTTCTTAGTAGAAGTTTTAGGTTTGTTCTTAGATTGTTCCCGTTTCACGATATGCTTTTGAATTTCTTCTATTGACACACTTTTCCCGGCTACAATAGGAATCTGGAACTTTAGAGTTTGCTTGACGCCCAAGTCATTGTTTCGTAATAAGTCATTTATATACCTTTTAAAACTCTCTCGTATATGACTACGGCAAGCCAATAGACGTATTGGAGTCAGGAAGTCAGGCAGTTTGTTTAATGGTACATTGACATCACAAGGATACAATCCAGTTACTTTAAAGCCTGCTCTTATGTTTGGTCCCGGAGTATCAGCTCCTAAATCCACTCTGGATTTTTTGATAATGCAATAAAGATGTTATTTGGCAGCGCAGCTGCAATTTTTCCGCGTCTCTTGTTTCTCCAGTCACTTAAAACAGATCGTTATTTGTTTTTTAAGGAACTAAAGTAAGCAACGTCAAGAGGCTGCAATAAATGAGTTAAGTTTTAGTATAACTAATAAAAAATAATGAAAATCGCGGTAACTTAAGCCCGGGCCAAAGTTACCCTAATTCACCGGTAATAATTTACCTGTTCGATTTTTATAGCAATATAATTTAAATAAGCTGACTAACTTCGTAAATTTTAAATAAATTTCAAAGATAGGCACATATTAGTTAATTCAAAAGAACACTTACCTCAGTAAGTATTCAAACAGCAACACAGCAGACAACTTTTTGGCGCTTTGTTAACAAAGCGCGAAGTTCAAACAACAGAAAAAACCGACTAACGTCTAAACAATAACAGATGTCAATTGTTTGATGGAATTTGAGCTTTAACGAAGATACATTTAACTCGTTGTTTACAAAAGTTGTTTAAAAAAAATAAAGTTAAAGCGAAAAAAAAATGTTAACACGCAACTAAAATTTTGGGCCAATGTTATATTGAAGGCTTAAGTTACCCAGATTGATGGTACGTTTTTATTTCTTTTTCTTAAGTATGTAATAATATTATTTATGGAGTGTTGCTATTGATCATTATTGTACTATTGCCACACAAAAATATAGACAATATGGCGATTACCGGAAGTCTATGGTTTCTGTCGTTCTTTCTATAATTTGACACACGTGCCGCGTGGAGTTTTGCCCCGCAGGTTGTTAAATTTTTAAATATTTATTTATTGGTTGGTGCTATTCTAGACAAATATTAATAAGGAATATAGTTTTAGTGAAAATATATCAAAAAAGTTTATTGGTTTTGTGAAAAAGTGTAACAAAAAGTGGTTATTGTCGATGCTAAGTAATCAGTAGCTTACCCATCAAAACGCTTTAAATTAAACCTTCTCGCTTTTGAAAGCAAATTAATTCTTCCATATTTATTATTTTTATACTGAAATTTTAATGAATCACATATTGGATTCGACTTTGTTGATACTTTTCTAACCTATACCCTATACCCAATGCATGCTTGCATGCCTTGCATGCAATCATGGGTGTAAATAAATATCATCACCACATTGTAATAACATAGTGATAATTATTTTAATTAGAATTACGATTTCCTTTATTATTTGTTGTGACGACTTCAATGTTTTGCTAAAACACACTCGCACCTCTTAACCTAAATACTAATGTCACTTAGTGATAATAAAATTTTCTTCTCGTGAAAGAATTGTTTAAATTAGCAGCAGCTATGTATTAATTTTATCTATTATAATTTTTTTTTAAACAAACAAAAAATTATAAATTTTCCTGTTTATAATGTATATTCTCAATTTGTGATTCAGCACAATGGTTGCGACTACTGACAAAAAGGCTCCGGCCGAGAAGAAGGTGGTAAAGGGTAAGGAAGACAGCAAGAAGCTGCCTGCTGTCCCGGAATCAGTGCTCAAGCACCGCAAACGCAGGGAGGCACTCCGAACTCGCCGCATTCAGGTATTAATATACCTATTGATAAGCAATAGTATAAAAAAATTGTAGCTATATCACTCTGCTGTTATCTATAACACAGGTATTAATGTGCTTGCTTACCTTAGAAACTGATGACTGTGTTAATGATAAGAAGAAAAGACAAGATCAACAAAATAAGGAAATATTGAATTTGTAAAATGAAAAAAACTCTATTTAAGTGTAGTGTTGTAATAAAATTCAGAAAGAAATTTATGAAATTCTTATTAACTCGTGTTTTAGATTATTATGTTACATTTTGTTTTCTAATGTTTACGCAAATTTCACTCGTTATGAATCAACTTTTCCCAGATTTTATATCAGTTTATTAAGTTTTTTAATTAATGCTAAACTTAATAAACATTGTTACTTTTCTGTAGTACATAAATTGTAAACAAAGAATCTAGAATCTGTGTAATCAAATATTCTATTTCTATGATGACACCAAATATAAAGGCATAGTTCATCTGATTAAGATGCTGTTAAATATATTTCCTGATACATTTCACTAATAAGTTCATATGATAATTAATTCAAACATAAATTAACAATATTGTGATTGTAATTTAGGTGACAATCAAAAGGCGTTCAGCTGCCATCAAGAAGAGGAAAGAAATCTTCAAGAGGGCTGAGCAGTACGTAAAGGAATACCGCATCAAGGAACGTGATGAGATCAGGCTAGCCAGACAGGTAATATATTAATTTCTTTATTACAAGTGGACCCTGCAGACATTGTCCGGTCCGGAAAACAGCTACCAAATTTGATTTCTTACATACCGATAGCAGCGCCACCTCTACCAAGTTGATGCTTACAAAATTTGATAAAAGTTGCTTCAGTAGTTTATCGCTAACATACATCGTGACCCAAAAGGTATATATATATAATATATATACATATATATATAGATTGCAACACAATTGTTTTGTGTTCAATGTATAGTATTCTTAATATATACTACGCGTCACGTTGTTTGTCCGTGATGGACTACTTTACTGATTTTAATCAAATTTGCACTCAATGTACAGTTTGATCCAACTTTAAAGATGGCTATATTTTATTTCGATATATAACTATTATATTCAAAAAAAAATAATTAGGCAGCAAGAAGTTCTAAAAGCTTCCTTAAGAAGTGGGTTTTATTTATAAAGAATGATTAAAATCAGTATAAATGTTTAGCGCATTCAGCCTGTAACATCTTACTGTTGGGCATACGCCTCGGTCTCCAGGTACGATTGAAACAAATGTTTAAACCTGATGTCTTTTTAAAGTGGTATACAGATTTTTTAAAATCGTTTTTTAGCAAATAAACATTCTGTTACACTCGAGTTTATTATAGGCAAGCTGAACAGAATATTTATTCTAAATTTTATTTCAGCTGCGACTAATAACAAAAACATGGGTTATAGTTTTAAGAAACCAGTGTATTTCTTATGTTAAATAAGCTGTTATTTTAGTACATTTTACAAACGAATTGTTTCTTGTTTTTTTTTTTTGTCAATGTAATCCTTAAGACAGATGTAATTCTTATTATGTAATGATAACTTATATTTCCTTAGGTTTTTATTTATTTATTTTCTTTGTCATAATACATAAATATTTTAAAAGAAATGAATTAAATTGGTGACTATAGTTTGTTAAAATTTCAATCTATACTAATATAATAAAGCTGAAGAGTTTGTTTGTTTGTTTGAACGCGCTAATCTCAGGATCTACTGGACCGATTTGAAAAATTCTTTCAGTGTTAGATAGCCCATTTATCGAGGAAGGCTATAGGCTATATATCATTACGCTAAGACTAATAGGAGCGGAGTCCACGCCGACGAAGTCGCGCGCAGAAGCTAGTAAATAATATACTTTATTAATAAAACTTCGATAATATAATTAAAAACTTGAATGTATTATATATTTTTTTAGTGATTTTAATGTGAGCAAAATTATATATTAGTCCTTTTTTTAACTAAGCACATAATTCCAGGCACGCAACCGAGGCAACTACTATGTTCCCGGTGAAGCTAAACTAGCCTTCGTCATCCGTATTCGTGGTATCAACCAGGTCTCACCTAAGGTAAGTTGAATTACATAAAAGTTATGGCCCATTTCACAAGTTAATAAAGCCTTTTGATATTTCCAAAAGAAAAGTGATATATTTTGATTTTAACCATTAAAATCCCGAAACTTATTTGCAATCGATGTAGTAAAAAAAAAAAGATTTCAAGTGCGTTATTAGGGACACAAAAAAAAAATCAAGAATGCAAGAATGCATAAAATTTAAAAAGAACCTCACTACAAGCAACACTTTCACATACGAAAATAATTGTCAAACTATTACAATAGTTTATTAAACATTATACATATTTACAAATCACAACTTAAGAACTAAATATTTACAGATAGTTATGGTACAAATCATGTCCGCGTGGAATTGTGCCAAGAATGCTGGCAGCATTTCCCCGTTGAATCGCTATGCCGATTCTCTGGGCAAAAAATGCACCAGCCCTCTTGTCACCAGTGGAGGCAATAAGGCGAGGAGTTATTGTCAAACTCAATACACCCAGTAAAAAGTATTGCACAATGCACATAAAAAAATACAGTTGAATTGAGACCTCTTTTTTGAAGTTTTCTGTTGTAAACATGAGAAAAATTTGCAGTTGTTCCTGTCTGTCTCTGATATTTAGTATGCGCTTAGCACGATCACTGGCGACTTAGTAGTTGCAAGTGACGATAATATCAGCGCTATAACAACTTGTGTGACCCTATGGTGTCGTGCCACTTGCACAGGCAACTTTCCTATCACTCGTACAAAACGATATATTTACTATAATGTGGAAACAACATTATTGTAATTGAAATGTAAAAGAATCATCAAAATCGGTACATGCAGTAAAAAGTTATGATACCCCATAACACACAAATAAAAAACAACACACACAAAAAAAAATTGAGAACCTCATCTTGGTTTTTTAAGTCTGCAAACAAGAATTTAGCGTTAAATATAATATTTAAATATACTTAAGGGCCGGTTTCACCATATGTGGATAAAAATTTACCCTGCAATAGACTTTAATATCAAAAGGTATAATTTATTTATTTTAATGGAAACAAATAAAAAAATAGCACATATTTCGAAAATCATCACCAGAACAGTTTTCAATGATTGTTAACACATAAGTACATGGCGTAGATGCGTCTTACGAAATCAAGCAAACTAAATGAATAGAATGGGCATTAGGACCTGTTTCTCATCATATACACTACAACTTAAGATTCATAATTGCAAATAGAAATGTCTCATAAATATATTGGAATTTGATGATAAAAAATCAATATATTAAAATCTTATCTGTTGTGTGCCATAATCCATCAAATAGCGTATCCTTAACCTGTGAAATAGTCCTATACTTGGCAGTGGTATTGTATACTTATAGTCTGCTATATTTATACAACATATTGATCAATGTCATAATATGGCCTAATGGTTGGAGGATTAGTGTAATAGTTAGTATATAAACAGTAAATTATGGGTGAGCAAATGTAACAATTTATGAATGTTTTAGGTACGCAAAGTCCTCAAACTGTTCAGACTGCGTCAAATCAACAATGGTGTGTTCATCAAACTGAACAAGGCCACAGTGAACATGCTACGTATCGCTGAACCTTACATCACTTGGGGATACCCCAACCTGAAGAGTGTTCGTGAGGTAACTAACGAGGATGTTCCCCGCTGTTTCATTAGCGCTAATTCAAGGAAAAAATGAAAGCCTTCCTCAGTCAATAGGCTATCCAACACAAAAATAATTTGAACCTGTAATTGTAACCTGTAGTTCCTGAGAACCCCGTTCGAATAAACAAACACTCCAGCTTAATAGTATTAATATAAATGTAAACTATATTAGACTTGGTTCGAAAGAGTTCCAATTTTCAAAAGAAACTAAAAAATATTGTTCAAAAATTAAATTTGAAAGTTTAAAAAAAAATTTAACTACCTCCCGATATGCATATTGCTTATAACATATTTTATTAACTGTGTGAAATGAAACAAAATGATAATTTATTTTGTCATAAGGTATAAGGTATAGGTCATATTAAACACATTACACGAATTTTAAAAAATATTAATAATTACACAAGAAAAAACTAACAAAAATTTAGGTAGCAAAATTATCAATCCAAAAACTAAATGTTTTATAATTTTGCTTACAGCTGATTTACAAGCGAGGTTTCGCTAAAGTGAAGGGACAACGTACACCCATCACCTCAAACAAGGTCATCGAGGAGAAACTCGGCAAGAGCAACATCATTTGCGTTGAGGATCTCATACACGAAATATTCACTGTCGGTGATAAGTTCAAGGTAATTATTATACTGATTACCATTTTTCTTTTAAAAAAAAACCTTGCCTTACTAATAATAACACATAAAAAATAATTATCCAATTTGGTGCTCATTCAGAAAATAAGCTCACATACATAAATTTCAGAGCTTAATATTTATTTATATAGATAGGGTATTCATTTCCTAGTAAACAAAACCAACTTCAAATATATCATACCCTTCAGCCCGTAATATCCCACTGTTGGGCATAGGCCTCATTCCCCATATGGGAGAAACACCCAGACCACGGCAAACGTCTGTCAACAAGCAAAACAGCCACAAACCAGTGCTGTGATCGTTGCGCCGACGAGATAACACCAAACACTTGAATTGAGAATCTATTACTTTTTTGAAGTTTTAAAAAATAAAATGTCAAAAATAACTTTGTAAGTCTTAATATTAACATATTTTTCAGTATGCAAGCAATTTCCTATGGCCATTCAAGCTGAACAATCCAACTGGAGGCTGGCGTAAGAAAACCATTCACTACGTTGACGGAGGTGACTTCGGTAACCGCGAGGACAAGATTAACGAGCTCCTCAGAAGGATGGTCTAAATAAATAGATTATAATTATAAAATTATTACTTTTTTATTTTTTACACCCCATCCTAATATATTTTGAATTTTGTGACCGATTGAGGGTAGTTAGAATTTTTCGTATTATAATTTTACAAGCTGCTCCGGTAAATGTTCTGCGGTAAGGATAGGGATATCACCTAAGGTTATAAAAATACTCTACTTATTCTCAGACCTACCAAATATACACAAAAACTCATAAAAATCTGTTGAACTGTTTCGGAGGACTTTGAAACTTTGATAACAAACACTACGACATGAGATTTTATATATTAGATATTGAAATATCATGAATAGAAAGAGAAACACATGAATTTACTATTTTTAACTCGAGATCTGAAAGACGCACATGAAATAAAAAATTTATAAAGCTGAAAAGTTTGTTTCTACACGCTAATCTCAGGAAGTACTGGGTCGAATTGAAAAATTCTTTTTGTCAGTAGTAATGAAAGAATATTTAAAACAGATGCAGTTTAATTTTTATAAACAGAAAAATAAGGTAGAAGTTCCCTACTATTACAATGTACTCTGTGGGTAGAAGATAAGTGAAAGAGAACGAAAATGGGATAATCACGTGCATAGGAGTGCCCAAGGTGCAAGGTGCATTTGCCCCACCGTGACTCACCACTCAAAGCTAATAATTGATATTTTAGATTTTAGCCAACACTTTCACAACATGTTATTGAAGTAGTGTACATAAAGTAAACAAAAATAATTTTTAATTTTCTAGTACTACTTAATTGAGTTTTAATTTATTTTTGCCCCACCTTCAGTGGAGCAGCGTAATCTGTTGTAATCCAGCGATTAAGCTATAATCCTTTTCCTACGTGGAGAAAGAGGCATATGCCCAAAAGGGGGATGAATGGATGATACAGGCTGAATGCTAATGTTAAGAAAATTCTAGGTACGCCCATGATCACATGTATTTACTTTTCATTGAAAGTGCGATTTTTAAACAAAACAAACACCTGCAACTTTAATGCCTATGTGGACATTTTTATCACGATGCTTATTTTTCCAGTTTATTCAGATTATATGTACTTCAACATAACTAAATGTAACAGTGGAGGTTTGGTTAAAATGTTGCTAAAAACATTGTTTGATGGACAGTGGAAACCCCATATTTTGTAGAATGGAAAATAAAACGATTTTTTTTTTCTAAAATAATTTGCTCATACATTTTTTTAACTTTTATTAAAAAACTATAAAATGAGTACATTGATTTTTATAAAAATAGTTAACAAATTTAGAAAATGATTTAAGATTTTGTTTCATTTAATGACACTTACATGGCATTTTTAGCGCTTATATCATAGAATACGGTGATTCTTGTTAAAAATTGACTAGGTATTTTAGTATTAAGCAATTCTGTTATATCGCTAAAGCACCCATAACAGTTTTTTGATATCGGTGGAAAATATTGACAAAGTCTATAATTGAAGGATTATCCTGTGTGCACCTTTCGAATAATTTTTCTTGGGACTGAAATAAAAATTATAAAGCCATAAGTTTATTAATTTTACTCGACTTCAAAAAAGTAGGTACTCTGTTGTTTTTTTTTACCTGAACATTTTCCTACTGGATGTAGCGATTTTGATGATTCTTTTTTATTTAAAAGCTGATGTATGTCATGTTTAAAAAAAATTTTCTTTTAATCTTGGAGTAAATATAATTATGAATATAATTAAGTGTAAAAGTTTATTTTTATTAGTGATGCACTTTGGGATCAAGTGGTCTTCATTTATATTTTTTTATTTTATTTATCTCATAGCCTGTAGGCTATAAAACATACTGTTATGACACAGATGTGAATTATATCAAGTAGCTCTAGTCTAAATATTTAAATCTCAAAAATACATTTGTAATAAAATATAAATGTGATTTACCTCAATAAATTCCATTAAATCATGCTCTACATGTTCATGTTCATAGTTCTGCAGCATGCTGTAAGCGAGGTTTGAAAAGAAGTTTCTTATATTAAAAGCAACTAGAGGATTATGAGAAGTCACTGTCAACACAGCGTTGGAGAAGCCATCATTTTTAATTTCTAGATATACCCTCACATTTCCTACCGACCAGCAAAGTACATTCTTTGATTTCAGGAATTCGTTAGAACTTATTTCACTTAATAAATAGTTTGCTTTGCTTTCATTGAAAATTTCATAATAATAAGTTCCGTTCGAAAATGTATCCTCAAAGTGTATTGGTAATTTGACTAAAAAGGACCAATTTATGGGTTTAACTTTTGGAGCTTCATTGATCTTAAACAACTGCCCGTGATGATTGCGTGCCATTTCAAAAATTAATTCCTTAATAGATTTCTTTGGTTTTTTTATATACTCAATGTTTTTGCTGGGGTAATCACATTCGATGAAATGTTCGGAATTCAAAATTATCGTTTGGTGATGCAGATTAGCCCATAGCGTCTCGCTCTCGTTTAAAGCCCCAGGCACAGGAGTTACTAGATTGATGTTAACTGCTACGTATGTTAAATTTAACATTTCTGCATTTAAAGGTACAAGAATATTCAGTTCTCTCAGATATTCGGTAATTTTAACGCTGGTTGTTTTTAAAACTTTCTCCTCGGACAAAAGTGTAACGTGAATCTGAAGATTGCCAAACAGATTAGAGAGTACATTGATGTATTTTTGCTCTACACTAGTTGTAGTTATTCCAATAAGAAAGTAAAATGTGCGGGTATCAAAATATTCTCCAATGTTACTTGTGACCAACAAAGGAATATCATCTTTTAATACATCCTCATATTTATCATAGACTCTAATTTTATACTGAACCATTCCATCAACAATATCTGTTCTATTAGACAAAGCCAATGCTGTGATGTAATTTTTTTGCCTTTCAACTTCTTGAGCGAGCGAATTATTTTTAGAAATTGCATCTGTTATTTGATACAAGCATTCTGCATGATTGTACATATATTTCGAAGGGACATATTCGGCCACAATTGGTATTTGTACGTAAGACAATTCATCATCAAATGGCAATAAATAAATCATCTTCGAGTACGTCACACAGACAACTGTATCATCGACCTTTACGAAATCTTTGACATGTTTAACTATAAACTCTCTGAATGTTTTACATGTTTCAGAATATGTTTGTTCTGCCTTCCACAAACTAATACCATCAGAATATATAATAGTCTCATTGAAAGTAACAAATTTTGCAATTGCTTTGTTCAAATGAATGATATCGGGCATGTTATGTTCCCTGCTTAGAGTGATCTTAATCAAGGTGCCGGAGGCTAAGCCTAGAATTACACACAAATGATTTTTGTTAATAAAACTTACATTGTTGAGTTGAGATGGACTGGAATATAGTTTGATTAGATTTGCAGTTTGATTCCGTGATTTAAGGCATATTAGTGCAGCATATAATGATAAGTAATCAAAACTTATTAAAACAAATATTTGATTGCTCCAAGTAACGTTTTGTATTTGAAATTTATCTCTTATATTGACAAATTGTGTTTCATTTATCGGGTATGTACGAAACAAAATCTTCCCATAACTAATATTTGTTAGACGTTGTATATTTTTATGTAATATTTGAATTTTATTCATCAGCGGAAACTCAGTGCTTATTTTATGAACGCAAAAGTCTAATCCTTTTGGGTTTTTCTGTAAACTGAACGATACGTCTAGACTGTAACTAATACCCACAATTTCCTTTTCACGTTTTTGAAAATTACTAATATTCTTCAATTTAAACTTCAACGGAGATATGTAAAGATCACCACAGTTATCTAAGCATATTACATGATTACTTGATAGTATTACTTGGACTATTATGAATTCTGAAACGTAAATCCACTGAGACTTCTTTTTTAGGGTTTCATAATCGAGGTCTTCGTAGAAAAACATTTGATATTTATTCCAAAATACTGCACTCCGGGTGTAGAAGTTAGAAGCTATGTTGAGATTATCGAATACTTCGTGTTGAAATTTAACGCACTTTTTAATATTCATTTTTACTTAGGTAGGTATCAAGTAATCTAAAACTTTTATAAGTGGAATGTAGAAGTCCAATTTTTCGCGCCTTTGTTCAAATCAGTTCAACTTCAAATGGTCAAACAAGTTCAAAACTTCAAACTTCAAATTGTCAGCACGATGTCAAAAACTTTTTTTTTTTTTTTTTTTTTTTTTGATCTGGCAATTCTCGTACATAGTACATTTGCCATTAGCAAACGGGAGAAATTTTTCATGTAATATTAACCTCTGGTATACCGAAATCGCCCAGCGCGAACTCCCGTAGTCTCCCGCAAGGTTAGATCTAACCTCAGCACTGAGTCTACCGCACCGCTCGCACGGCGCTGACCTCGCATTTCCCGCGGTAATATGATTCGATAAGCGCGCGTTACTTGAGTCGTAGTTTTTTCCTCATAACTCACAAGTTTCTACACTTAGAACAAAAACGCTTATATTATTTTGAAGAGTATGAACTAAGCTTTAATTTACTGTATACAAAGTGTTGTACATGTGCGTATATCAATTATAAAATCGCGCTTGTTTCAGAGGGAGAGAGAAAAAGTGGCCTTGGTGCAAAAACATGTCGAAAAAATAAAGTATTATGATACATTTGTCGTTGATTCTACTTATTCTGTTTCCCAATAGTATCTATCTAGCTCTAACAGCAAAATAAATAAATTGTGATACAGTTCAAAGTTTCTTTTTTATACTTGAAAATAGGTGGTCTAGATTGAGAGCGCTTGAATCACGATCGACATTTCAATTACACCTTGTAAAGCAATTACCTTAGGTACGGGGTTTGTACTTCATAGTTAATTTAGAAAAACTAATCAAAATTAGTATTGAGGATGAAGAACGCAACGATAAAACTGAAAACAATATTTTTTGGACAATAATATCTAAAGAGGGCGAGAAATTAGGATATTTTTTTGAAAGCAAACTATACATATTTTACCTATTCTCGACAAATATCATTATAAATATTCATAAAGTACACAAAATACACTTTGCATCGGTGTATAATATGTATACAATTTTCTTATTAAGAAAATAAGAAATCTCGATCCAAACATAGAGCATAACGGTGCAGAAATTGATAGGCATGGGGTGACGTTACTGACCTTGGTTAGTGTATGACACAAAATCTACAGCATGTTCTTTTTCCTTCAATGCATTTTATGCTCGTTTTCAATATAAACGTAGTTTTTGTCCAATAAATGAATTTTTAGTTAATGGGTTCGGGTTGTTTATGTAATAAATACGTTATGTAATAATAATATATAATATATTATGTATATATACAAATAAATAAAATTGGAGTGTCTGTTTGTAATATTAAAATAACCGCTTTGACTAAATTTTTATGGATGTATACCCGGTACAATTATACCAAAATAACATTTTTTACGTCTATAAGCTACGGTAATCGCTTACCATCAGGTGAGCCGTACGCTTGTTTGCTGATCTAGTTACATTAAAAAAAATTGCGTGCGAACATAGTACACTTTACAGAAGTGAAAATTCTTTGGCAAACTAATTGAAACAAAGACAACATCACGCGGTGTTCCCAGGCGGTCACCCATCCAAGTACTGACCGCGCCCGATGTTGCTTAAATTCGGTGATCGGATGAGAACTCGTGTATTCAATGTGGTATAAAATCATTTACGATGCGTTGCCTTTGTCTCAAATTTTACCCTCATGCGGCTAAAGAAGTTTCACTTAAAACAAAAAGTTTTTTTTTTTCGATTAAGTAAAATAAAATTGTATGGCTCAGTATGGGATTGATCTTTACAACATACAGATATCTATTTATTTTCAGTTTTTCAGATGAAATGATGCAGTAATCCTGTGAACGACATGTACAAATAAAAAGGCAGCATTTTTTTTAAATATCATTTATTAACGAACACAACTTGTGAGAAGAGAAGAGATGTCGCAACAAACCCATTAGACAGTATAATAATAGATAATAAATATAGACGTAATAAGAATAGTCAAGTAAATCGCGCTATTAAAGATTACTCAAAAAGTTGTAATCAGATCTCAATCTAATTTAAACAAAACTACATGACAAGTATTCGCTTTCGATTAAAGTAAGAATCATCCAAATCGGTACACCGAGTAAAAAGTTATGCCGCATAATACACCGTAGGTCGACGAAAAAGTAGTCAAGTACATACGCATTATTAGATATAACTCTAAAAGTACTTGTCAGATCTCAATTAAATTTAAGTGGGACCACATGACACACTACACCTTTCATTTAAAACAAAATTGATCGAAATCGGTCCACCCAGTCAAAAGTTCTGAGCTAACATACATTTAAAAAAAAATACAGTCGAATTGAGAACCTCCTCCGTTTTTGGAAGTCGGTTAATAAACAACATTATTCAGTAAGTCTAAAGACTTAACAATCCTAACCTCAAAACTTTAACCGTGATATCTCCATAACCATGGGATTACTGGGAGTGGGAGTGGTACCAGAGGATAAGCCACCCCACTCCCTCTCCCCTCTTCCCCCAAAACCTCATAAATCCAGTGGTACCAGAGAGTAGCCCTCCCCCCCGCTCTTCCCCAGAAACCCCATAAATCGATTCCGCACATGGTGGGAGTGGTACCAGACGGTTACCCACCCCCCCCTCCCCCACTCACCCCACAAAACCCCATAAATCGATGTCCGTCTTTCTAAAGCTTAGCCCTATGAAATATCTCCTTTCCAACAAAAAAAGAATTATCACAATCGACGAATTTATAAACGATGAAGTTATCCGCGAACACACTTAAAAATATAAATCGGTCGAATTAAGAAACCTCCTTTTTTGAAGTCGCTTAAAAGTATAATTTCACAAACTTTACTTGTTCGGGTTGAAAACGCAAAAACAATCATCCTGTGTTTGAAAAACATTAACCGGCCATTTTGAAGCCCACGCACACATAAACAAATTTGAATATGTGTAAGTAGAAAAACAGCCATTTCACATTTACCTATGAAAAACAAAATATTTACGGAATATATTACCAAAACAGTAACTAATGCGTAATCTGCAATGAATTTACTTTACAATAATTACATTTTTTACTAAGGTCTCAAGGAAAAAAATAAAATATCGCACGTTGAAAATGTTGTAAAGGTCATCTACTTGTCTAAGTACATTTTCTATTTGAGTTTTTTTTGTAGGTACGGACATTAGAACAGCCAATGATTGTGTTTGCTGTCATCTTTATGATATAAATACTGTAAAAAGTAACAGTAACTTACCTTTTCGTAATAAAGTTTAAGAAAAACACTATAATAAAATACTATAATAAAAAATGGAACGTCTACACGAAAGTGAAGAGTTTGACTGGTTGAATCTTGGAAAACTTATATGAAAACTAAATTAATGTTTGGTCTAATTGGTATCTAATTTCGTACTGAATATACTAAAATACGCCTGTAAACTATTTTAAGCTCTATTTTTGTTAAATAAGGTTTCAAAACGAGTTAATTACCTGAGGTTAGATCTAAACGCGCGGGAAACAACGGAGAAAAAATTTGTCGTGTAGATATAACCGCGCGGGAGACAACAGACTACAAAACGGATGAGATCGTGACATATGCGTAGATAAATAATTTGAGGTTAGATCTAACCTCACGGGAGACAACCTATTAAAGGAACGGGAGAAGTTAAATTTAGGAATCATTCAGGGCAGGAATATATATAGGATATTTATGACATTTAGATAATAAATATATAAAATAATAAAATGTATAATTCAAATATATAATAAAGAAATAAAATTACATTCAAATAATATATTACCTATTCTATGCATGTATGACACACTTAATATAAAAAAAACTAAATCAAATATATATTTAATGAGCTAAATATTTAAATTTCTATATTATTAGTAATTATATAATCTGAAATTATCTTATATATGTAATATTTTTTTATATATAATAGACAAGTAATTGAGGTTGGAAAAGGGATTTGATATTCTAGTAAGGATTTAAGGAAATCGATACGATCATATAGAGGACAAGAAAAGAAAAAATGATTTGCATCGCCTGTTTCACAACATGTCAAAAACTTAACAAAAAAAAATGAATAAATCTTGCTTTACCCCGGCTCCACACGTTGGCCCCAACAGAGGCCCCAACGCTACTCGTCCAACGTGTGGATCTAGAAAATTGCATTCGTCCCAACGTTGGGGCGAGCGTTGGTAGTTGGCTGGCTCGTGTCGGTTTTATCCTAGGATGAAGTATGCTCTGGATTTGCTACGCAATTATTATTACCGCGTGTGAACGAAACCACAACATACGAAAACTGTAAGGAGTGAAAAGGACACAAACAACATTTGTTGTCTTTGTCAGAGTTTCTGTTGGTCACAACTGAAGTTGCGACCAACAAATCAGTTGAGACCGATATTTACTTCGTGAATTTATATGATTTAAGTGATTTACAGTAATTTAAGTGATAAAACTACGACGTAGTTGAGTGTTCTATAAGACTTATCACGGTTATATGTTATATAATCGGCTATGAAAGCCGTACTGAGCAGAAAATACGAGACATAACCTTTCATACGTAAGTACAATTTTTTTGATAAAAATATCCCTTGTTGGGCAAAAATATTAACAGAATGAGAGTTGTAGCATAGTTACAAGTTATTATAAATAGAAATAATGTATGAAAATGGCATAATTATCATGATAATAACAAATATATTAACCAACCAAATTAAGTGGTAAGCTTAATTTGTCATCCTCGAAACAAACTTCAGGCTGGTCCGCCATTTTTAACTACGTTATAATTTGATCAGGTTATAGATTTTTTAGGGATACTAGCTGAGGTTACTGATAAATTACCCTAAAAGTGGGGTATTTGTTATTCAATCTTAAATTTCATCTTATACTATTAAACGAGCAATTCTTGTATATATATATATATATATATATTTTCTGAATCTCGGAATCGGCTCCAACGATTTTCGTGAAATTTAGTATGCAGGGGATTTCGGGGGCGAAAAATTGATCTAGCTAGGATTCATTTAAAAAAAATGTCGTTTTATCCCTGTTTTTAGGCAATGAAAAAATATCATTAGAATACGAAGCTTAATTTCAACATTAATATTGTAGCTGTAATAGCGTAATTAGGAAAGCGACGGAATTCAAATCGTTTTGACCCGGGTTCGAATCTCAGTCTCCAGGTTTTTTTTTTCTTTTTTTTTAATTTCACTCGTGATTTATTATTTAAATAAAATTAAAATATAAAAATACCGAAAAAAAAAACAAAAAATAAAATAAAAATACCGAGCTGGGCTCGGTCACCCAGGTACTATTACTTAATGAAACTTGTTACTTGTTACAGATTTCCAAAGGACTCTGCAATTCGCCAAAAGGATTCCTGCCACTGGGCGACAAAATTAAATATATTCAAAGGACAATAAAAACTAAAATTTGGAGTAACTTGTTTCATTTTTTATTCATTATATGCTAAAGAAGTTCCTTTCAACTCCCCGGTTCGACTAAGAGATAAACAGAACATTTTTTCATGCCACATCTTACAAAATCAAAACTCAAGTAAAAAGCACAATAAAATAAAAAATCGAAAAACCCGACTGTGTAAAATAAAAACTTAAAACAAAAACAAGTGCGATTTTAACAGTCACGACCCAGTATAACTATTAGAAAGAATATAGATCGATTTTAAATAATAATATGGGTCCTGACCAGTCCCGACTGTTAAAATCGGTTTTTTTTTTCAGTTTTTACGTTTTTATATTTTTTAATTAATTTACTTTTAAAAAACTTTTAAGTTCTTGTTTGCAGTTTCTTTGTTTTACCTCAAGACCATTTACAGTTAACAGACCCGTAGAAATATCAGGTGTTACTGGTTTATCGAAAATTCCTGAAGAATACGGGGAAATTTTGGTAGGGCTGGCAACCCTGACATCTTATATACTTTTATGTTTGTCCCTTTCGGGTGTAACACGCTTGTCACATCCAGAGTATACTTCATCCTAGGTTTTATCAAAGGAATCTGCGCCAACGCTTGCGATCCGTCCACACGTTGGCGCGTTGCTCAGTTCTGTTGCAACACGCAGCGAGTGTGTACGGCGAGCGAGAATGGCTTCCTTATCCACAAAATCGCCACCGGCATGGACAAATGAAAAAATCATAGAATTTATTGAACTTTTGATAAAGTTCAATAAATTCCATGACTTTTTCACATCCAATAATATGGGACGCTACTCGAAAGGATCATAAAAATAAAAATTTATTAGCTGATGCATGGCGCACCATTCAACAGAATATGGGAATGAATTTCTCAATTGAAGATTAAAAAAAAAAGCGAGAATCATTAATGAGCACATATCGCCTTTACAGAAAAAAAAAATAGTGACTCTCGATCCTTGACGTGGATTTTTATTTTTTCTCAGTAACAAATATAAATGTGCACTCAGTACTATAAAAGCACTCAGAGCAATTTCGATTTCTATATCGGACATCTTCACATTGGCCCTGACGGGACAGAACTAGTTTGATAGCCAACGTGTGTACGCCTCTCCGAATTTGCAGTCCAACGTTGGTACGAGCGTTGGGGCCAACGTGTGGAGCCGGCCTTAGAACATAGAAGATAGGTCTATAGTCTATGGTTTTAATTTTGTTAGGTATTGGGCGTGTTTGGCCGAAGTAAGTTCTTACCACAGAGTACATTGTAATAGTAGGGAATAGAGATCAATCTCGATGGTTTTAATGAGCCATACGGAGCAACGCCATCTCTATGCGAGTTTTGGAGTTAATCACGATATAGCTATATATATATATATATATATATATATATATATATATACAGGTATATAGCGATATAGCTATATATATATAGGTATTTACTTATTTAGTGATCCTCTACTGATAAACTCTTCTTTAATTTATAATTTCAATAAATTTTATAGAATTTAAAAAGAAATTATTTTTCTTTTTTAATTCTATAAAAATATTGAAATTATAAATTAAAGAAGAGTTTATTTTTACTATAAAAAGTATAGAATTAGGAAGCAATAAATAAAACGCGAAGTGGATAGTTGATATTAATTATTTATTTTTTCGTTTAAAACATTTGTGGAAATACTTTTTTGCCTTACTTTTAAACTTATCGTTATCATCATCACATTCCCGTTTGTTGCATATAATTTTTATTCCGGCATTTATTCAGCTTATTGGCCAATTAAACTAAATTTTTATGTAAAGCTTGTTCAGGAGGCATCGAAAAGTTGTGTTTTCGCTTGCTGACAACAAGTTTCGGGGTTTCTTCATTTTGAGACACTGAAATTAATAAGAGAATAATAATAAATAATTATATTCATCTTATAATTATGCTTCTGATCAGATTTTGTCATTTCATTTGAGGGTTACATATAGTTTTAAAATAATAGAACTATAATATGTAATGCAATGCTAGAACAATTTTGATAAAGGTTTATTTATTTATTTATTTATTTACACTTTCGCACACCAATACACGGTTTTAACAAGGTTTTAGACAAACTTCAGATATACAATATATATTGTATTATATCCAATTTTAGACCAAATATGTTTGAACAAACTGATAAAAAACATAAGCAATTAAACTTCAAATTAAAATAATATTGTGATGAAAGGAATTACCTGGCATGTTCAATGTTGGTACAGCTATATTGCTAAGTCTTTTATATCGGCACAAATATTTTTCTTCTTAATGTTTGTGACATATACGGCAATATTTGAAAAGTATTAATTATTCTTCTTCTTCTTCGGCCAAACACGCCCATTGTCAATCTTCATTTTACTTCCCCGTATTTTATTTTACTCTTTGTTTAACTTTGTCTTTCTCTAAGGAACAGACAAAGGTATGCTGTAAAGCTTTTTTCCTTTCTATTTATATACTTGGATACTATGCGGATAAAAGGAAAAATACAAAATTTATCTAAAACAATACAGTATGAATGTCCAAAATTGGCTATGAAAAAGCGTCTAGTGCAGGAAGATCTTTTTTTTTTTGCAAAATACACGCATTCACAACATCTGTAGCATTACCTCACACTAACAGACCGTGAGACATTACCTCGGAAATGATTAACATATATGAATCGAGCAAGCGCAACGTTGTTGGTCAGTTAACGAACTTTACGAAGCATGATGTATATACCGCCGTTTGTGACTGTTGCGCGGGCGGTTGCGGGTTCGATCCCCGCACACGACAACATTTGTGTTGGCCATACAGATGTTTGCCGTGGTCTGGGTGTTCGTGCAGTCCTTGTGGGTCTCCCACCGTGCCTCGGAGAGCACGTTAAGCCGTCGGTCCCGGTTGTTATCATGTACCAGGTGTACATGATATGTAACAACCGGGACCGAGCGATAGCATGCATATGAAACAAGCAAACATGTGGAGGATCCTATGAGAAAAGCAATGAGTGGTGAGTGCTTCACAAGAAAATAAAAATTAGTCTTTAAGAAGACAAATGGCTGCGGATCCGAGGACCTGTGAACCACGCTTACTGGCAGTAGTTTCTTTGTGAAAGAAAATTCGTTTCGTTTACACATATAAACAGGATAATAAGTATGAGGTCAGCCACGGACACACACAAACATATACAATAATGCATATACACAAACATATACACAACGCACACACACAACTTATAGGTTTGGTTCGCGGTTATACACTTTATTCGGAAGATCTTAACGTCCACTCCCTAACCTTTTTTTTTTACGTGGGGAAAATCCATCATGGATACCCTCCGGCGCGGGGGCACCAGAGGGTTATGTCAGACTCCTACTGACCAAAAACCATCCATCCATTGATCATAGGTAAGATGACGTCAAAGTGACAACATTGTTTAGCAAGTGCTCCCAGTTTTTTATCGAATTCACAGTGAAATTTAACCAATTTAAGCCCTCTGCTCGGCGAGCGCCCTCTGCTCGGCGAGCCAGGCCAGACGGCTCCAAGTCCAGCAGAACCGATCCCTACGATTGATAGTAGGAGCTCCGAGGTACGTCAGGAAAGACGTCATACGCAGAGATACCAAGACGCCCACCGTGGAGGAGTATGTGCGTCGCCTCGCACGCGTTATGTTCGCTCGCGCGGACAAGAGCGCGTCCACACACCTCCACGGTATAGCACCGCTTCATGCGAGACCAGCGGATGGTCGTTCCCTGCATCGCGAGCTCCTGCTGTCACCACCGGCTGCTGTCACCACCGGCTCCCAACACTGCTGCTGGTGGTGACGATAGCGAAGATCACGATGACGGATCGCGGTGTCCCCCAGAACTCCAACAAGAACGAATACCCAAAGAATCGGACAACCCAACACATATTACTGACTAGGCTATAGCCTACCTGTGTAGGTATGGCCCTGGCCCATCGGGCCAAAAATCAAGACCCCGGGGGCGACGTCCCCCAGTGAGGAATAGCCTGAGTAGAGAGGCGATGCCTATAAGCCCGTACCCGGGTCGACCTAGGTCGACCAGGAAGAGCTCACGACGAGGGACCCAACGTGATATATACGTTCCGATACACGCATGGTAAAAGTAGACATCAATTATAATTATGAATCCAAAAACCAAATCTTGTTCCGGATGCCTGCAAAAAAATTCGAACGGAAGATATCTGTCATGTTCTATTTGTAATGAAGCGTACGACTTAGACTGTGCTAATATTAATTCACATCAATTTTCTGTAATGAGTAAGGATAAAAAAGGTAAATGGATATGCCCGAGCTGTCACAATAAAAAAAAATAAAAGTGATAACACAAATAAACCTGTTGTATCAACGCTGGGTCGGGGATGTTACCGTCGTAATCCTTCCTCTTCTGAGGATGCCGGGTCCATTATTATTGATCATGTTACCCATCGTAAAAAACTTCAAACATCTATGCCTATAATGTCTCATCTCCTACTCAAATTGATGAGTCGCTGCTATTGGCAATAAGGTCCGAAATACAATCATCTATAGACAGATCGATGAAAACGGCTATCGAGACGGCTCTAAATCGGGAGTTCGAGTCTTTAAAAATCGAATTAAACTCGTTAAGGGATTTTAAATGTAGCCTGGAGTTCTTAAGTGATGAGTACGACAAAATCAAATCTGATCTTCAAGCATCTGAGGAGAGGGTTAAATTCCTGACTAATAGTAACCAAGCCCTACAGACTAGGGTAGAAGAGTTATCGCAAAGACTTATCCTAGTGGAACAGCACTCTAGAGAGACGAACATCGAAATAAATGGCATACCGGAAATTAAAACCGAGAATTTGATTAGTGTGGCTAAACAGCTATGTTCTACCATTTCCGTGTCACCTGCGGTTGTAGAGACAGCTTCTTGCACTCGCGTAAGAAAAATGAACAGCTCTGATAATAGACCTCGTGCGATCATAGTTAAACTTCCCTCTATTAGGTCAAGAGACGAGATCCTAGCAGCAGTATCTAAATTTAATAAGAATAATCAAACCGATAAACTAAATGCTGCTCATCTAGGTTTCGCCGGAGCCAAAACACCTGTTTATGTGTCTGAACACTTATCGCCATACTTTAAAGCTCTGCACGCTCGTACAAGGCAAGCTGCACGAGAAAAGTCGTACGAATTTGTTTGGATACGAAACGGGCATAATTATCTTTGTTCGCAAAAATGATAAGTCGCCGGCGAGGCAGATAAAATCATATGATACACTAAATAAGCTGTAAATTATCACCAATTTGTGCAACTTACCGTACACATATATATCTACCAATGGCTAATTTCAGCATCTACTATCAAAACTTTAGAGGTCTTAAAACAGAGACTAAGGAAGTCAGATTAGCTCTATTGGCGACCGACTATGATATGATCGTTGGCACCACAGAGTACAATAACTATACGGGAAAAGAGAGCCAACTCCGCTATTTTTTTTGCAAGTATGGAAAGTAGCGCCTCTGGTGGATGTTTGGTGCAAACTACGATGCCATAACCTATATATAGGTATATATAAGTACCTACCTAGTACCTATTATACGTAGGTACCTTAGTTATTTTATTTAATTAGTTTTCCTGTATCGAATCAGGTTTGTTAAAGTAATAAAATGTATTACAAATCAGTCCCGCAAAAGGAGTGATTTATGTAATGGATTTTATGTTTAGCAAACCTGATGATAGATATGATATTTACATAATAAAGAAAAAGTAAGAACAGTTTAAAATAAAACAATTGATTAAAACTTAATATCATTTATTTTTATAGTTCATATAAAACACAAACGTACCAAAAACACAAAAACAACCTAAAACTCAACAATTTCAAACAAAAACTTGTATGAATTTAAATTCAAAACGAGAGCTCATCGGATTACACACTTAAAAATCGCTTTCACTTTTGAAAATTTGCAGTCATCAAATCACTTAAAAGTACAATACTTTATTAATAAACATTCTACATAGTTATTTACAATAAAATATAATTACAAATAGTTTTGGTACAAAAATAACCTATCTTATTCTTTTTTCACATATTAAATGTCAAAATTCAAAAACTTCGTGTTCGTTTTAGTTTTATAATGTTGCTAGATTATTATTTTCATTTCCCACATATTTTGTATTTATTTAGTTGAAAGAACCGCCAATTACATTTATATAGGGTATATAATTGATTTTTTGAACTTCAATTCATTTCAAATGTATTTAAAAGTGATTAAATTTTTAATTTGTATCTGTAGGCCCAGTAAAGGTAGTTTTATAAACACCCTTAAGCGCAATATACTATAACAAGTGGCAACATCCATATTTATCAACAATTTGATACGAGTAGAAGCGACATCTATAAAAATAATGCTTAATTACAGAACTGCTTTACCACAAATCGACACCAAACAATCACCAGATGCCGCTTTGATCGATTACTTAGAGTGTACCCCCCCTGGTTGGCACAGAAACGTGGCTGGATGACAGTGTCTGTGATCACTGATCATGAATTGTTTAATAATAATTTCAACGTATATCGGAGAGATCGAATTTCTACATCTCTAGGAGATAAGACCGGCGGCGGAGTCATAATTGCTGTTTCGACTAAATACATTTCCAAACGTATCCAGCGACTCGAAAGTTCTTCGGAGGACCTATGGGTATCGGTAAAGATAAGAAAGGGCGATCCCAGTGAAACTTTGTTTGGTGCGATCTATGTTCCCCCTCCAGTCAGGGCGGCATCACTGGAGAGTGTATTGGAAAATTGCAATGGAGCCTTCAGTTCCCAGTTTAGAGACGTTGTTTTACTTGGTGACTTTACCTTGGTTTTGTTAATCGGGTTAGTGGTGAGAGCGTATTTTCTGATGTTATTCCTACTAAATATTATTGCAACTTGGGATATCTCTTGGTTGATTTCATGTCATTGAATGATCTTAGGCAATTTATTCGTGTAAAAATTGTAACCATCGGACCCTGGATTTAATTCTTTCCAATATTGGCAACATCTCAGTCCGGAAAAGCCAAACTCCAATCGGTAAAATTGATTCCCATCACCCTCCACTGGATATTGATATCAATACGGACGCTTTATAACTGTACAGCGGACCAGTCAAGGCCATTATGTAACTTCAAAAAAGCTAATTACCTACTTATACAATCGAAACTAACAGACATTGACTGGGCTGCCGAGCTATCAGCGTTTGACGATGTGAATCTTGCAGTCGAAAATTTTTATGAAATACTGTATTCCATAATTGATTCCACAGTACCTAAATTAAAACCTCGTAGTTGTAAATTTCCAAGATGGTTTTCGCGTGACTTGATTAAAATTATAAGGGAAAGAGAAAGAGTTCGTAAAAGACACAAAATCTATCAAAACCTCCGCGACAAACTCGAATTAAAATTATTGAATAAACGTATTGACTCCCTAACTTCCTCTTGCTATACAAATGACGTGGCTGATACTGAACAATCACTGGAAAAAAATCCAAATAAATTTTGGTCTTATATAAACTCGCTAAGAGGTAAATCTTATAATTTACCATATGAGATGTTTCTGGACAACAAGGTAGCTGGCGGCGATAATATATGCGATTTATTTGCTCATCAATTCGCTTCTATTTTCTCTCCAGTTGAGGGTTCAGAGTGTTTAAACTTGGAAGATCACTCTCCTCAGAACTCGCTAGGCAAGGTTGTTACTACTTAGTATGATGTCCTTAAGGCATTGAAGTCGAAACATCCTAACAAAGGGGCTGGTCCTGATGGAATTCTCGGTGTTTTTATCAGTAGGTAGTCATAAATATCTAACACTTCCCTTAAAATTACTCTATGAAAAATCACTTCACATGGCCGTTTTTCCAAGCGAATGGAAACATGCCAATGTTGTTCCCATATTCAAGAAAGGGGACAAATCGAACGTCAAAAACTACCGACCGATTTCCATCTTGAACTTATTCTCTAAGGGTTTGGAAAAAATAATTTGTCCAATTCTGTCAAAGTACTTTTCAAATATAATTTCCTCTAATCAACACGGTTTCACTGCAGGTAGATCAACAGTTAGCAATCTCCTGAACTACGTCTCAGATATTTTATCAATTGGTATTGACAAGAAAAAGGAAATAGATTCGGTTTATACAGATTTTTCTAGCGCTTTCGATACAGTCAACCATAACATCCTTTTGTCCAAACTAAAATATTATGGAATTCATGGAAATCTTCTCAACTGGATTAAATCTTACTTATTCAACAGAACTCAGCGGGTAACTGTGCAGGGTTATAAGTCATTTTTTTATTTCTCGACATCGGGAGTTCCACAGGGCTCACATTTGGGGCCTATTTTGTTCCTTATTTTTATAAATGACATCTCTAATCACATAAAATATAGTCAATGTTCTGTCTTTGAAGACGATTTAAAGCTCTACAAAATTATAAATACCCAGGAGGATGTTGAGGCACTGCAGACAGACTTAGACTCAGTAATCCACTGGTGCAGTACTAATAAAATGAACATAAATGGTTCAAAGTGTCTTTATATAAAGTTTACAAAAAAGAGAAATGTTAACCCCTCTAGCTATGCAGTTGATAATCAAACACTAAATACTGCTCCGTCTGTACGAGATTTAGGTGTCATTCTAGACAAAAAATTAAACTTTATAGAACACATTGATAGGTAATATAACATCACGTGCCTGGGAGGTTTCCGGTAGAGGCGGCTCTAGCCCTTGTGGCGCCCGTGTACAACCAGTACCCTGGCGCCCTCTAGTAGACACGCGGTCAAAATGAAATACAGTTATATTTTCAAATATACTATACTATAAACTTTCGGCGATCTCAACTGGATTGGCCTTACTAGCGAAGCTCAATTCCAGTTGAGAATCATTTACTGGAACCCTGGCGGCGTCAGGGGACATATTTGAGAGCTTACGTCGCTTGTCCAGTCGCTGAATGCACACGTGATTCTCCTGGGTGAGACGAAACTCTCGACTGACGTCGAGCTCCGAGTCCCCAACTACTTCGTGTACCGGCGTGACGAGGTATCTCCCGGGGGATATCCATTTAGGAGGACGGCAGCCCTGGTGCGGAGAGACATTGTGCACGAGGAGTTTTTGCACTCGCCCTACGTTAGCATACGCACGCAAGGGGTTCGAGTGCACGCAGGAGAGGACGAGGAGCTAACCTGTATGCCACCTATTAACCAACTGGCCTGCCTTTCTGCAGCATGGATGTCCAGATACTGTTAATTTTGTAGGCGCCTTCACTAGTCGTGGTAGATCTGAACGCGTACCATCCGGCGTGGGGCTCCCACGTGATCAACCCGGCTGGGAGGTGTCTGCTTGAGAACAGCGAACGGTATGGCTCTGTAGCCAAATCCAATCCGTTTAACCGCGAATATCTTTTTCAGTACCATTACGCTTTTTTGTATACCAACTGGGAAGTACAAGTTTAGTGTTTGGTTTACTATTAATACACCGTTATATTGGGTCCAGGAGCACCTACGCACGTACCCACAGCCCCTGGCCAACAACCGGATGTTCTGGACATTGTGCTGCACAAGGGAGTGAGTGATACACCCGCTGGATGTTGAGGTTCTATATGACCTCAACACACAGTATCAACCAATTATGGCCGTGCTCACCCTCCATCGAAGCGTCATGGTACCCAGAAGATTAAGGTCGCGGGTTGACTGAAACCGCTTCACCTCGACGCTCGCGGGACTGGAGCTTACGGTTCCTGCCTCGACTGATGCTGACGTTGAGGTCGAAGAAAGGGAGAGGAGGGAGAAATTAAGACGGCCCTTGATAGAGCTATCATCATCCAAGGCCTTCCACCAAGAAGCAGGGACGACCTTCGCGAGAAATTGCGCAGGAAAGGCAGCTGCGTAAGTTCTGGGCTCGGTCCAGGTGCCCGAGGGTGAAGCGCGAGCTAAACCATATTTATTTATTTATTTATTTTAAAGTACACTTACAACATACATATACAAAATTAAAAGTTAAACATCATATAATAAAAGTACCTGATATGTATGTCACTTACCAGTGTACCTACATAACACTCCGGGACACAGTGATCAAAAGTACAAAAGATCATAAACATATAAAATATTTGAACTGTAGATAATCAAAATTAAAATAAATAACAATTCATCATAACCATTTAAAAAAATCAAACAATTGGATAATTTAATAAAATAACTATAAATTCTCAAAATAATCAAAATAATAATTATAAAAAATAACAATTAACCTGTTTATTAATATAATCAAACAATTGGATAATTTAATCAAAATAAATAAAAATTAAAAATTAGAAACAAATTATACAGAATATACATATTGCAGAGGAGGTATCGCGGGCGCTCGTGGCTCTCAATGAGTACGACTGGGAAGATACCATCGATCGAGCATCTGAACACGATACCAATTTGTGCAGCCTCTGCAAGAAACTCACGAGAAAAGACCTGCCTGTCTACCCGCTCCTTGATAGAGCGGGTAACAGAAGATATTCCGCCAGAGATAGAGCAGAAACCCTGGCGGAATATATGGAGAAACAATTTTCAACGTAGCGGTCATCTATCATCACGCGGCAGTCCACGAGACAGTGGAAAGGTTTCGGTCGGACTCCCTTCCGGAACTCCAGGGAGGGGACCACATCTCCTTGTCTGAGCTAAGGAAAGGAGTTGCCCGCCTGCCCAAGCGAAAGGCCCCGGGACCCGACGGCATACCTACTGCCGCGTTGATGCAGCTGCCTATTGGATGCCTTGTAGCGCTCACGAAGGCATTCAACGGGATACTTCAAATCGGACACTTCCCCGTGATATGGAAGACCGGGAAAATCATCGCCCTACCTAAGTCGGAGAAGGACCGTCGACTCCCGAGAAGCTACCGCCCACGCTACTCTCGCACATCGCCAAGCTGTTTAAGCGACTGCAGCTGCGGAGACTCACGCCTCATCTACCCATGCGCGAAGAGCAGTTCGGTTTCTGCAGCTGCCACTTGACGTCGCTCCAGCTGGTGAGAGTCCTCAGCCACTTGGCCAGTGAGCTCAACAACCGGCACTGCACAGTCTAAGTCTTTCTCGATATGGAGAAGGCCTGCGATCACACGCCGGACTCCTGGCCAAGTTGATTGCTACGACAACACCGCCTGGGTGCCTGCATATGTGCGAGTGGTGGTATCGTTTCTGGAAGGCCGTATAGCATTCCAATACAGCCGAGTTAGCAATATTGTTGTCGGCGTGTTTTTAAACGAATCAAAACAGGTGCTGGCACGAGTCTTCGGTAGCGATACGACACTACACCAAGTCACCAATGTAATCTTTAATTATCTGTTTTAAGGCTGATTTCACATTGAAACAAAAGTTTTTGTGTAAGAGTAGGTAAAAAAGCAGCTTGTGGTGGCGCGCTTTGCTTTGCTATCGCGCGCCCGGCATCGGCCGTAACACGGGCGCAGGGTCTTTGAGAGAGCCGGTGCCGCGAACGACGCATCTTTGGAGGTGTCGCATTAGAGAGCGCTCGGCGCCCCCTAAGACCCGGCGCCCGTGTGCGCCGCACACCCTGCACTATAGGTAAAGCCGGCTCTGGTTTCCGGCATGGTTAAGAGAACATGTAAAGACTTAAAAAACCCTGCATCTATCCTCATCCTGTATAAAGCCTTAATACGTAGTGTCCTTGAGTATGTATATCTGGAACCTCTACTATAATATACATATTGACAGAATTGAACGCGTGCAACGCAGTTTCACAAGCTTTCTTGCATACAAGGATCCAAATTGTCCCTATCATGCCGACTATCATACTAGTAGATTATTACACTTCAATTTAAGTTCTGTCGAGATGCGACGAAACATTTGTGACTTGAAAACGCTTCACAAGATTCTACATGGGCAAGTTTGTTGTTCAAATGTCGTCCAGCGAATCAACATCAACTTCCCTAGATCTATTTCAAGACATCCTAATTATAAAATTTTCTTTCCCTGGTGCACCGGGACTAACGTTGGAAAATATGCTCCTCTCAACAGATTAATGGGGACATACAACGAATTATTGTTAAGGGGTGACATTAATATATTTTTTCTATCGATTGTAAAGAGTTTGTCAAAAATTGTTTGGAAGCTTACAATTCGTTAAATTAACAGTATTCTTTTTATTTATTGGAATTTTGTAAGTTTGTTTCTTTTTTATTATTATTATTGATTCATCTTAACTACTTGTCTACCTACTCTGTGTTCACTAACTGTTGTATAAGAATTGCTGTATACACCTTAAAAGACAAATCATACTGTATTGTACCTATGTTTAACTGTGTATTTCTACTTGTAATGTTCTTATGATGTGTCAATGGTGTGTCTATTTAATAAATAAATAAATAAAGTCTCTCGCCAGAAGTACATGGCTGTTATTTCCATTCTGATTCCCAACATGTTTCTTTTTTATTGAGATCTCTTCCATTCTGATTTCCTGCAAGACATTATGATCACTTTTACCAGCTATGAAGACCCCCCCGTCGTTTTTAAATTTGTTTATGTCAGTTTCATCTCTGTCTCTCGGATATACTGTGTAGCGATTGTTAATAAGCTCACCATTGAATACACCGTTACATAATCAAGTTTCTGTAAAAATTAATATAAAGTATATTGAGTTTTACTTCTCGTGTTTTATTACGGACCCCCTAACATTTTGATAAATCAATTAGTAAGATATGAAGCAATGTTTTTAAAAGCTTTACCTTTTACACTAACTTTGTTTGTTTGGTTTATTACTAAAGATCAAAAGAACTATTAGTTCGAATTGAAAAAATCTTTAATTGTTTTATTCTTTAACATTTTTTACTACAACTACACACTACAACACACTACAACTTTAACAACTATAATTTTAGCAAAAAAAGTCGCTTCAATGCAGTACCTGACTAATCATCGCCTCGTTGGTTATTCACTTATTCACATGCTTAGTTTATTGTGTTTTGGATTACAAGCTTTCAAGAGCCGTTATATAAGCTACTAGCTCTCGAGTAGGTATATTTTTTTTCAACCAGAAATTTATGCAGAAGAAGAATATCTATACGTACATATAATAAAATGGTAGGAAAGTAAAAACTGTACATTGAATATTTTTTTAAAAGAATACTTGGGTTGTGATCTACAATCGATACCAAAGCCAAAAATATAGTTTTTAGAATTTTTGTCTGTTTGTCTGTTTGTCTGTATGTATGTCCGGGATAAACTCAGAAAGTACTGCATGGATTTACCTCAAATTTTGCACGAATATTACTAAGAAGTCGGGTCAGAACATAGGCTATATATTATCACGCTATCACCTACGGGGAACGAGCAGTGAACCTTTATTTCTTCAAACGTTTGTCCGGGATAAACTCAAAAAGTGCTGCATGGATTTACTTCAAATTTTGGCACGAATATTATTAAGAAGTCGGGTGAAAACATAGGCTATATATTATCACGCTATCACCTACGGGGAACGAGCAGTGAACCTTTATTTCTTCAAACGTATGTCCGGGATAAACTCAAAAAGTACTGCATGGATTCACTTCAAATTTTGCACGACTATTATTAAGAAGTCGTGTCAACATATAGGCTACATATTATCACGCTTTTTTACTCAACGCATTCTGTAACAACTTGTAATCTAACGAGTAACGACGCATATTTGAATGTTGTTGTTATTATGTTAATAATAACCATGCTACAAGCTAGCTTCACACTATAAAAATTACGCAATATAAGTAATTTAGGCCGATAAACGTAATTAAATGAATATCAGTAGTTCAAGACAAATTTAAAGCAGCATTAAAATGAAATCTATGAGATTTCAAAAACATCATCACCAACCCCTTTTTGGATATAAATAATTTAAATTTGATCATGTTGGCGAGGTTAATTGTTATTTTTAAAAGTCATAGATGGAGTTGTGCATTTTCTTCTTAAAAATTGTAGGTATCGTTAATTCGTTTCAAAGATGAGCAAGACAATAAAAAAAATCTGTTTATATAAGTTTTAAGCTGCTTCATCTGTGTCTCATAAAATTCATCGAGTTTGTCTATATGTAAACAAGCAGACAACAGAACTCAAAAAGAACGGCATAGATTTATAACAAAATTTAAACTCGAAAACGGAACGCTATTGCTGTAAGCAATTTGAGCTAAATAACGAAAAAAGAGAAAAATTAAGCATGCCATATATATAATTAAGATAAGACATGCTTATTCTTTTACAGTACAGAATAAATAGTACCTAATAGAGTTAGTACAAAATAATCATTGACTGTTAATATTTTTGTTCGGTATTTGTTGGTGTAATTATTGCGTCTTAATTAATATATTTTCATGTCGCATATAAGCTTAAGTGAGATGTGGAACTAGCTAGATTTTTATACGCACACTGCGCACATACAGCCATTTATTTTATGTTAAGATTATGTAAAGTCATATCTTAGATGAGTTATAATTTTTCACCATACAAAAAAAAAATTTCTGTTTGCTAACTAGCAGTGGCGGACTAACCGGGGGGCGGAAGGGTCGGCCCGCCCCGGGCCTCCAGTCTTGGGGGCCCCAAAAAGCCTAATCATAAACAAGACTTTAAAAATGTGCATAGTACCTACATAATTTCATCGAGATCAAAACACTACAGCCATCTAGACTTTTTTGTTTTAACTTTTAGATGTAAGCCTTTTAGATACCTTTAGAACAGGGTTGAGCAACCATTCCTACTAGAGGGTTTTAGAATTTAATTCGAATTAACATTTTACTTGCCAGATTTTAACGAAATAAACATAAAAAAACTACATTTTTTTTAAAGGGGCCTCATTCAGCTTTGCCGCCCCGGGCCTCTGACGTACTTAGTCCGCCACTGCTAACTAGACGGCTCGGTGGCGTCGAATTAAATCACGCTATAGTTTCGTTCACAAAAAGTGATGCTATGAGTACAAATCCTCGACTAGAAACTCGGGTTACCTGCGTTGCTATAAGTTATCGTGTGGTTGGTCGAATTTAACGTGAAAACCAGAAAACATTTTCCTGAAATAAATAAGTCCATACCACAGACCACAGAAATACTAGTCCATACCAATATTATAAATGCGAAAGTAACTCTGTCTGTCTGTCGCGCAATCACGCCAAAACTACTGAACTGATTTAAATGAAATTTGGTATACAGATAGTCTAGAGTTTGAGAAAGGACATAGGCTACTTTTTAATGCGAAAAAAGGGTGTAAGGTGTTGAAAAAAGGAAATGAAAATTTGTATGGAAGTATGTATAATGTTCGTGATTCGTAATTGTCAAACATTTAATGTTCATCCCGTCGATATGGTAAATTCTCCCCTAAAATTATTAAAGAACGTATTTAAATAAAGGTTTCGAATCGACAACATGTATCCACAAAATACGGATAGTAGCGTATTTTAGATTTTAAAAATGTAGAATAATGTCATTAATGAAAACGGATTTACATACCTATTATATATTGGTTTTCAAATATTTATGCGTGCGTTCAGAAATTTATTTAGTGTAATCTAAGGAAAATATATCAAGCTACTTAAATATACAATAAATGATGAATGTACAAATGAATTTAAAAAAACGTTCAATTGATTGGTCTCATTGAAACATTCCAGATTATTCTGTCAATCCAGTCAAAGTCAATATATTATATTAATATTTTCGTCGCGAAAGTGTAAAAGATATGTTTGATATCTTAATCTGTACTAATCTATGCTATGAGTAATGATCGCTATCAGGTGGACATGATATCAACCGGGACCGATGGCTTAACGTGCTCTCCGAGGCACGGTAGGGAGACCAACAAGGACTGCACAATTACCCAGACCACAGCAAGCATCTCTATGGACATATTATGTTGTCGTGTGTGGGGATCGAACCCGCAACCGCCAGCGCATCGGCCACAAACCAGTGCTATGACCGCTGCGCCAACGCGGCTATATATTATATATTAACGGCTCTATATATTATTACAGCGTATGGATAAATATTAGTATGGATTATAAACCTGAAAGTTGGTTTTCTTTGTTTAAACCCGCTAATCTCAAGAAGTACTGATTCGAATGGAAAAATTCCTCTGAGGTGGATAGCCTATTTAAAGAGAAAGGTTATGCTTTATGAAGAAGGAAGGGTATTTTTTTTCTCAAAGCAACGCGGGTGAAACCGCGGGGCACAGCTAGTACAGTCTATAGTCGTAGTGATCAAATTGAGATACAAAATGAAAAACAATATCAAATTTTAAATATTTTATTTCAATAATCTTCAGTAACGTACATATTTACAAGAAAAAAAGGATACTTTTCAAGACATGCGAAAAGATCAACGAAAATGAGAAAGTAACGCCTCTCGATTCATTTAAAAATATTTTACTTGGCACACATTTCGTTTATGTAAAAAAATAATAAAACGATTTTAACCAAAATTTTCTTACACTTATTTGTCAAATAAAATCTCCATTGGATGTATTTAAAATTATATTAAAACTGGCATTAGAAGAATTTTCATGTATTTCATTTTTTAATTTGATACCAATGATAAGTAAAAAAGGTATCATTAAACTTTTCACATTTATTTATATTTAAATAACACAATACCATTTTTACAAATTATATAGGTATAAAAACTATTTTTTATGGCATTTGATATTTATTTTACATTTACCTGTAAAATTTTAAATGGCAATTCAGTAGGTAGCTAAAAATCGTATTTCGTACTACGGGCTTCCTTTACAGGTCTTGCAACAACAGTAGTGGGGGGTATGTCGGCTTAATGGTTTCGTTTTTCTTTTCAATTTACAGCTGACAGAGGCATGACGATAGGTGCGTGTGCTGTGCAACGAAGACAGAATAGCATTCTGTCCCATTTCCTATCACACGTAACGCATTTATGTTTTAAAATATAACCAATTATGTAATGAAACGCCACTCAACCGGTGCGTGCGCAACAAACACAGCACACGTCTGCGCACCGCACCACGTGACCGCACCCATCGATAGCAGCGTGATAGCAGTCAAGCAGTGACTACTTGACTTATGACTAGTGTAGTGAGTCAGTGACGTACAGTGGCGTTGACGCGAACGAAAAGTTATGACCGTAGACGGAGTAATAAACTATGAAACTATCGTACTAATCTCTCAGCAATTCACCAAATAAAAAAGGAAGAAGAAATTGGGCTTCATCGCAAGACCTGTATATAAGACCGTGTTTCGTACATAGTCTGACACACGAAAGCTCAATATTTATAAATTAGGTATAAGGAGGGTTAGGTATACATATAACAAATTATAAAAAAAATTATAAATTACATAGGTAACATTTTCAAACCCTCATTGACATAGTTTGATGTTGTTGTTGTTTTAAAATTTATCCCCAATAGGAAAAGGAAAAGGACTATAGTCCATACAGCCTAGTCTTAATTTGTATTTTTCAATCCGATATAACAACCGAAGCCAAGTCTGAAGTATGTAGCTTTCTTGTGTCAGATTATTTAAACTGTAATAAAATAAATAAAAATTTCTACTATTAAAATGTAAATTCACAATAATTAATAAAAGATATTAAATACTCAACCAACGCGCGGTCGTTACAACTTTAAAATCTAATTGGCACACTTTCACAATGAATAACTAGCAACGCTATTACTAATATAAAAAATATTAACTAAAGAGGTTTCATATTAAAATTAAATATTTAGACTGAAATTTCAAATACTATAATAACTATATACAAATATCTTCTGATATGTGTTTTTATTGCGGTGGATCACTGAATACTCGGCTTAATACTTTATAATCGTTATTAAAAATACTATTTTCAGAAAAAAATGTGTTTAATAGAAACAAATTATGGAAATTTATTATCGACCAATATGGTATTGTATGTAGTGTAACTAACAATCTTGAGAACATGTTTGATTTATAATTAGATAATTAATTTTAATTTCAAGTATTATGTTTTGGTTCGTTATTATAGAAAACCAAAAAAAAAAAAACAAAAAAAAAAAACAAAATCCGTAGTAAATATTCTATTGTGTAAATAAAAAACGCGCCAATGCATCCTGCACTCTTTCCAATACACATATGTATAGAAGAAAAGATCATAAGGAGCCATACTGCTCTAATGCAGGTTTATGATAATAATTTTTCTGCCAAATCTATTAGATATTTATATTAATACCAGGATTGACGATTTTAAGTGTTCTTGCGACACGGAGGGTAGACCCATAAGGTCGACACACATTCAGATTAGAACCAATATTTGTCTATAAAAATACCTCGAGCGGGACACAAGTCCAAGAACATACGGCGCCAAGGAATCTTATATAACTACACCCGGGTAATTGTTACTGTATTTATGGAGTCAAATGAATAAATAATAAAAAAGCAATATTGACCGATAATAATCAACACGGTGCTCTGTCACTATTGGTCTTTAAAAAATATAAAACGAACCACATCACACGCGGCAAGTACATGCTTAATTTATCTATAACTAATTCTATATTTACAAAATTCTCACAAACTTGAGTATTTCATAATTGCACTTTATTAGAATGCGGTTTGTCTTTCATAAAATTAATTTCTATCATATTTTTTAAAGTTTGAAAATATTTTAACTGTTGCAACGGATAATTTTTTTTACATAATCTGTACTAATGGTTTTTAAGAAAAAAAAAAATACATTATTTTGAATTAAATGGTCCACAAGCTTATTACAAAAACGTTAATTAAAACAAAATAATTTAAACTGTATAAGTACCTATAGGAAGGCATTCTCATTTTAAGTCGATATGTATATTTTGTATCATTATGGCATTTTATTATTTTACATTAACTTAATTTAAAAATATAAATAAATAAAAGTGTAATTTTATCCCGAATCAAGGCGTTGCCATCTTTATAACATATCGAAGTAGTAACCGACATTGTAAAGAACTTATAGTCTAATATATCAAATGTTACCATTACGAAAAATTTACAGGTTTTTTTTATTTCTCATAAGTTGCGCGTCCGTTTTTCCGAGACGACGCCGAGGTAGTGCTTGTGTTACTTTTTGATGTCCGGGTCCATTTTTGTTTTGTCCATTGTTGATGACACCATCCCGCTTTGAGGGTATAATTTGTCTAAATGCTTTAGAGATTCGTTTAAGAAGTTCTGAAACAAATAAAAATAATGTTAATAGGGCAACAAATACCTGGTGAATTGTATATTATTACTAGATACAGGTAAAAAGTAGGTATTTTATTAATGTATGTAAGTACCTAAACTTAAAATTATCTATACTGTGACAAAAATCTTGTTTAACAATTTTAATTAATGGTCCAGCTAGGTCCTGGAGCCAGTCCAGGGGGAGAACATGACCCCCATGGACCCCCCCCGGATCCATCCTTGATTTCATATAGGTATGTGTACAGATCATAAAAATTAATATTTGTCATAGTCGTAAGTAGAGAATTAACAACAGTAGCCTTGTGTAATTTCAGATTAAATTTTATATCTACGCCAAACTACATCCAGATACGAATAATTATTCTGGCATTATAATCATCATCATCATCATCATCATTTCAGCCTATCGCAGTCCACTGCTGGACATAGGCCTCCACAAGTTCGCGCCAATAATGGCGTGAACTCATGTGTTTTGCCCATAGTCACCACGCTGGGCAGGCGGGTTGGTGACCGCAGGGCTGGCTTTGTCGCACCGAAGACGCTGCTGCCCGTCTTCGGCCTGTGTACTTCAAAGCCAGCAGTTGGATGGTTACCCCGCCATCGGTCGGCTTTTTAAGTTCCAAGGTGGTAGTGAAACTATGTTATCCCTTAGTCGCCTCTTACGACACCCACGGGAAGAGAGGGGGAGGCTAAATTCTATGCCGTAGCCACACAGCATTATAATGTAACATACATTCAAACTGTCGCATTTCTATAGTATTTTTTTTAATTATGTGATACAACATCCACGGGTTCTTAATTGCCCATGCCTTTTTGTCCTATATGCAATTTGTTTCTAATCGGCGTGCGTTCTTTATGGTAATAGTACCTACTTTAGACCAACAGTCCCAAGACGGCTTTCATTTTTATAATAGTAAGATATAACTACCTGTATAGCTGTGAGAGCTGCCACGATAGCAGGACCCCCGAACCCATGCGAGATGAGAGAAAAATGTGTTAGATGTCGCTGTATAGCCGGCTCAAGTAAATGCGGTGGCCGCGTGTTGCAGAGCGGTGATCGATCCTGGTTTAAGAGGTCCATCACTTCTTTTACCACCTGTCGAAATAGAAAATTTAATTAGAACAGTGCATAACAAAGAACAAAAGTTTCAATCATTTAAAATTATTTAATAAACAGGAAATCAATTTTGCACGGGCTAGTATTTCAAGATGAAATGGAATATACTCCAGATTTTACTCCCAAACAGTTACTGCATGGCAACACAGACATTTTTGGCAAATGGTTCCTCCTGCGCCTAGCGCGCGCGCGGGGAACTCTGTCTCGCACACCTACACCTGTATGTTTATATTACTCTTTGTCGCACACGTAGCCGAAGTCGCGGGCTAAGTGAGTGTAGAACGAACTGTCCAGTGGAGAGTGTAGCGCTCACCTGCTTGGTGGCCTGCAGCAAGTCCCGGCGGCGGCGCGCGTCGTGCTCGGCGTACTGCCGCGCGAGGTACTCCGCGAGCGCGCGCGCGGGGAACTCCGTCTCGCACACGTAGCCGAAGTCGCGGGCTAAGTGAGTGTAGAACGAACTGTCCAGTGGAGAGTGTAGCGCTCACCTGCTTGGTGGCCTGCAGCAAGTCCCGGCGGCGGCGCGCGTCGTGCTCGGCGTACTGCCGCGCGAGGTACTCCGCGAGCGCGCGCGCGGGGAACTCCGTCTCGCACACGTAGCCGAAGTCGCGGGCTAAGTGAGTGTAGAACGAACTGTCCAGTGGAGAGTGTAGCGCTCACCTGCTTGGTGGCCTGCAGCAAGTCCCGGCGGCGGCGCGCGTCGTGCTCGGCGTACTGCCGCGCGAGGTACTCCGCGAGCGCGCGCGCGGGGAACTCCGTCTCGCACACGTAGCCGAAGTCACGTGCTAAGTGCACCGCTTCAGCTGTTGAGAGGTTCAAACGTTTACTTTTTATTTAAAAAAAAAAACATTTCGTGCGTAGTACAAAGTACACATGTCAGAAGTGAAACTTCTTTGACAAACTAAAAAAAAAAACTAATTAAAAAAACGAATTTAAAATACAAAAAAAAAAAAACGAATTTGAAATACAAAAAAACAAAAAGCCAACGTCACGCGGTGTTACCAGGCGGTCACCCATCCAAGTACTGACCGCGTGACGCGTTGCTGCGTCAGCGGTCGCTCAAATTTTACCCCTCATGGTCATGCCGCCTAAAGAAGTTTCAGTTTAAAAATATTTTTCCTCATTTTTTAAATACGACTAGGTCAACAAGCGTACGGCTCACCTAATGGTAAGCGATTACCGTAGCTACCGTAGCATCGGAAGCGCGTTGCCGACCCTGTCTTCAATCCCCCACATTAGCTTAAGTCACCTTACTAACCACAGGAACACAACAGTGCTTAAAAACAGTATTGTTTAGCTGTGATGTTTTTTTAAGGTCGATCTACTTCCCCAGTCTTGCATTGATGCTCCAGATTTTGAGCAGGAAATTTTGTGCTTTGCACTCTACCTCAGTTATTCTCAGAGACTTGTTCAAAATAAACATCGAAAATTACTTTATTATTAGGCGCCAAAAGCGCTTTAGAATCGTCATTTTAGAAATTAAAGTTAAATATTTTGTCTTAATTATAGTTAAAAGTGAGGAAGAGTCAAAAAGCTCCGCAATTACATTTTTAACTGACTTAGGCCTCATTTACAGAGACGCGGGGCGTCGCCCGTAGCGTGTGGCGTGGCGGAACGCACTAAATTCAAATGTAGGGTGTTGTATGAGTGCGTTTACGGAGAAGCGATTTTACACGCGTTCATTTTCATACATTTTGACACACGCGCGACGCTACGCCACACGCTACGCGTCACGCCCCGCGTCTCTATAAATGAGGACTTAAAAGCAAGGAAGAGGTTCTCAATTCGACTGTATTTTCCTTAAATGTTTGTTACCTCAGAACTTTTTACTGGGTGGACCGATTTCGATGATGATTTATTTTTTAATTGAAAGTGATTTTTGATGTGATTTTGATTAGAGATACATAAATAGTTTAGCTTATTAACTTACCTTCTACTAATGAGGTTAGGAGCGTGACATTGGCAGCTTTTCGCCTCCCCGCCGGCAGATTGAGACCGATTTTTTCTAATTTTTCACGTAATAACCGACCACCATTTTTACTTTTTGCTCTGAAAAAGAAAACAAGAATTTTTAATTAATATTTACAATTAACTTAATTTGTAATGGTTTTTATATTATCTATATATTTTTTAAATGTATTTGAATTCAAACTATAATAAACATCTCTTGAAATAAACTATTTTTTTTTAAAAAGAACTTAAAATTAATATTATATTCCATCAAAAATTTATACCTACTACTATTATAAAGCTGAAGAGTTTGTTTATTTGTTTGCTTGAACGCGCCAATCTCAGGAACTACTGGTCCGATTTGAAAAATTCTTTCAGTGTTAAATAGCCCATTTATCCAGGAGGGCTATGGGCTATATATCATCACGCTAAGACCATAAGGAGCGGAGCATAATTATATCAATGAAGATTATTTCAAAATAGGTTTTTTTTCCTTTTCAACAGGAACACAACACTGCTTGTATACACAGTATTATTTAGCTGTGATCTTCTGTAAGGTCGAGGTACTACCCCAGTCCTCAGTCTAGTTACTGTCGCTAAATTATTAAAAATAATAACATTTATTTATAATATACGTTTTTCGTTTTGAAATACAATCTGAGAAGTGTTAATTTATTCACACCTATATAACATCAAGATAAATAAGAACGATTCGCCGAAATTTATGTACGCACATAACTTCCGAACGCAGCTAATTGGATGATTCTTATTTGTGTTGTTATTGGCATGACAAAAAAAAATATGGAGGTTCGAAATTCGCAAAATTAGCCAACCTGCCAACGTATGAAACAATTATTTTAAATTTTTTCGAATATCTGTATGTTTATTTAATCTCACAATACTCAAAATTTACTATGTGAAATGATTAGTCTTCAAAGGTGTGATCGTGGAACTTTAGATTAGAACCTGGTACAGGTTTCTTCATAATACGCTGCAGCGTACTGTCTAGAAGTGGAGTTATTAGTTTATAAGCAATTGTTGTAAAATCGTAATTCTGCTATTTTGCACATTAATATTAACTAATAGGTACTTGTGGTCGCCCAGAGGTCGAAATTCGACCATAATTAAAAATTTAAATTAAAGAAAAGCAACAAATTATGAAAATAAAGAACCTTTTTTTTTTTAAAAATTGAATTTGACTACAGACTGACAATCAATAAAAAGTATAATATTATGCGTGTGTGTATCAAATACATGGTAGTGTGTGTAATATCTTCTTTATTGTTTTAATGTATTTTTTATACATAATTTTATAAAAATATTAGCATTCTGCACTCTTTCTCTATATAAACTATAAGTGTACGAAATTTCATACTCATCCGTCCACGCAATTTTCGTAAAAAGGTGTACAAAGTTTTTGCTTCACGTAATATAGACTACCTTTTTTATTACGAATACCAAGACCAAATCAGGAATAAAACAAAACGTTTGTCTGCCTGTCTCCTCGTCTCGTCGTTCTGTCTATGGCACATATAAACAGAGCAATATCAACGTTATCCAACAAAGGAAATTAAAATAGAGCAAGAAGAACCACAAATATATATTTTTACAAATACAGTAGTATGTCTGTTTCGGGGCCCTAAGGTATGTGCATGCCAAATTTCATAGAGATCGGCTAAGACGTTGAGCCGCGAAAGAAGAACAAACAAACACAGAAACTAACTTCCACGTTCATAACATAAGCACGAAGTATAGATAGGAAGGAGTCCGAACGGTAGGTATAGGCTTTTCGATAGAATTCATGGTACACATGGCATACATGGTGATGTAAACAGTTGTTAGTTCTCTTTTCTGCCACTGGCTGCGCCTGAATTTATAACGTACCGACAGTGTTTCCACAATGAGGGGAAATTTCCCTTTTGAGGGGAAATCAGATTGTACAAAGTTTGTTCCTGTTATTTTCAATCCAGATTTTACGCACAGGATTGATCCAACTGTTTCATTATCGAGCTTATTACGTATATATCTGTTTTAATATATATTTTTAAATACCTAAATAAAAAATTCCTGAGAAGGGGAAATCTCAACTGCGGCGTGGAAAAATGAAATTGTTAAAGTGGAAACATTAAACGAGTAATTTATTGTAAATGGCGCGCTCTATCGGCAAAATTAGAACTAAATTGTCAATTGTAATAGTCGTCTAAATTGAGACTATTAGTTTAACATTACGTTCGTTACGTTTGCAAACCTTTCCTGAATTACGTAGCATAAAATATAATCTCTGTAGAATATGAAAATAAATTTGAATAAACTCATTACGTTTGAATTGAATACATCTGAGCAGATTTTTTATAATAACTAAATAAAAGCATAACCGTTTAAGCTCTTTTTAACATCAAAGTTCTCGCAAGAATAAAATTAATTTGCATCTTTTATTCACAATCTTTTGTGCGTCATTCGATAAATAATGTACCATTGTTGCTATTACAAAATATCAATAGATGTGTCAATTATAAGCAGTAAATGACTGAGTGCGTAGCTATATTTTGACAACTGGCAAAGCGTAGGTATGGCAAAATTTTAATGAGCAAAGAAATAATAGCACACAAATCGTTGTTTAATTATCGCCGCGACTTTGCGTTGCTTGTTTGATGTGGACATTGATATATAAAATATCTATACTAATATATAAAGCTGAAGAGTTTGTTTGTTTGGTTGTTTGTTTGTTTGTTTGTTTGTTTGTTTGTTTGAACGCGGTAATATCTGGAACTATTGGGCCGATTTGAAAAATTGTTTCAGTGTTAGATAGCCCATTTATCGAGGAAGGCTATAGGCTATGTATCATCACGCTAATACCAATAGGAGCGGAGTCCACGCCGACGAAGTCGCGCGCAGAAGCTAGTCCTTTTATAAATCAATGGATGTGGGTAGAAAACAACTTCGTTACGATGTTACTACCAACAACACCATTCACAAGACAATTATTTTAGAGTAGGTTTTTTTTTAATTGCGTTAACACGTGTAAAAACTTGGTGTAAACTGAATCAAGGTTGTCCTTATTCTTAGTTGAACCGTCTACGATTCAACCTGTAACATCTCACTGCTAGGTATAGGCCTCTTTCTCCATGTAGGAGAAGGATCGAGTTTATTCCACCACCCGCTCAACTGGGGGTTGGCGGATATATTCCCTAATATGAGTAACGATCGTGTGTATATAAAAACGACAGTGACTGACGTACGTACACTCCGAGACACGATAGGGAAACCCACAAGGACAGACAATCGAACCGGAAAGAAATATTTGTACAAATACAAATATTCATCCCGTACGGGAATCGACCCGCAAATCGCTAGTGTTAAGGCACGTATTACATGGCACACGCACTGCTGCATCAGAGCGGTTAAAAAAAAATTTGAAGATGACCACTTTTAAAAAATTTGAAGATGACCACTTTAAAAAAAATTTGAAGATGACCACTTTTAAAAAATTTGAAGATGACCACTTTTAAAAAATTTGAAGATGACCACTTTTAAAAAATTTGAAGATGACCACTTTTAAAAACATCTCAAGAATAATTTGAAGAGCAAAAATTCCGTTTCTAAAAGTTATAAAGAGATGAAACCTTGATCAGTTTTTAAGTTATACCTCCAAAATAACAATGTTAAAAATCGCATACAATTTCGAAATGCAAATTTTTGTTTATCGGAAAACATAGACAAAAATTCAGACAGACAGATAAAAAAAAATTGTTTTGACGTCTATTGCTCTCATAAAACATAATTATGATATTGAAAACTGAATATGAATGGTATTTTTTGTGTTTTAATGAAATTTGTTACCCGACTACGGCAAGGCCGAAAGGAGGGTTATAATTTTGAGAGCCAGGGGACACGCAGCCCGAATCTGAGTCGGTTAGGTTGTCCCTAGCACCCTGGAAAACATAAGGAATTTAGACGTATGTATGTATCTATAATTGCATATAATATGTAAGTTCATTTGTTTCCTAATATCTCTCAAACAATCATAGAGCATCATTAGAAGCGTCTTAACCCGTTGATTATAAACTATATCTATGGTGTAACATTATATTGAATGTAAAAAAAAAATTATCGTCGTAGTCGGGTTTTAGTTTTTAAGTTTCTTTATCTTGTTTACGATTTATATCAAACTATAATAAAGAGTTATTTTAGGTATATTTTCTTTTTGTCTCATCATATGCAAACATTAGTTATATTTATTTCTACAGACTAAAGTCTAACAGCCTTACATATTGATTGAATAAAAGAATCAGCATGGAAACATCCGGTTTGTTGGGGGCAGGCTTTTTCTCCATGTAGTTGTAGGGGAACAGTTGGAGCATAATCCACCACGATAACGGATAACGGATAATATCTATATTATGTTACGATTGTTATTAGGCATTGGAAACAACCGGTATCAGACTTTACGTGCTTTGCAAGGGAAAATGTGTCAATAGTTTCACAATCCTGCTTTATCCACTGAGCTATCTTGGTTCATAAAACCTTTAAGATAAATGCAATCAGAGCAGTATTAGTTGGTGCGACGACCTGTAACGCGCTAATTTGAAATTTTACCTACTAAATTTGACAAATGGCTCTCGTGAGTCGAGGTGTGGGCGAGGTCGTTAAAAAAATTACAGATTAACGGCTTAAGCATTAACATCAATCGAAGAAAAAACAAAAACTAAACGTCATTTATTGACAGGTCGCGTGTCCGAAGTACAGCTACCAGCCGCTAGATCGAGCCACAGATTAACTATCGATTACCGTCAGACTCTTACTCCATGATTGACGGATAGAAACTTTCATAAGCGTCAGCAATGCATTTCAGTTTCGAACTCATGACATTATTACACTAAAAATAAAGTTGAAATTTGAATAACAATTATATTTTGAAGTAATATTTGAAATTTGTATTTCGTAGTGTTCGTATGCGCTACCAGTATCAAATCTTCGAAAAATAAAAGCTCGTTAATGAAATTGTTTTATAAACGATGGTGTTCTGAATTCGAATTGTGAGCCAAATACGCTGGCTTGTTAGGTTGATTGATCGAAAAAATTGATATTTGATAGTTTTTTTTTTCTAACTGACCAGTTTATCGGTTTAATAGAACGGTTAGTTTAATGTAACTATTTTTACATCATAAACTAAGTATAGTTTTGATGGAGCGTACAATTTTTTTTTGAAATATAAATTAATGTTTAAGTGTCATATAAATGTATATATTTTTTTATATTAAATAAATAGATATTATAAGCGAGGTATGGTCATTAAAAATTTTACAACTGTTTCTTATTAAAGGCGGGCGAGATGATTCGACATAATAGGCTCAATTTGATAAACCAACGTCTGGTTTCCAATTCCCCTTTTAACGGTATGCTGGTGAGGATCTTTGGGAATGTTATTTAATATATGAAGAACCGATTGCCTACATCAAATTTATTTGTATATTGATCAAAGTTACAATTTTTTTTTAAATATTATACGAGACGAGCGGTTTTACTGTATACGACTTTTCTGATTGTTTCCTCCTATGAGTACTGAGTAGTAACTTGATGTATTTTTTCGTCCTTTAATCTAACTTGTTGAATAAGCTTATTAATTTAAAAAAAAAGCAAAAATAAATCACTGTTTTATTTAAGCCATTTAAACTAAAGACCGAGGGCCGAGACACAAATGACAAAAAAAGTATATCATTTTAGCATTATGAACGTAATATAATGGATATAAAAACAAATACAAAACACATAAGAGAGCACTTGTAGGGAAAAACAATCAATAAACCCAACAAAATCTACACAAGATTACAAAGACATCAAATATCCATCAAACAAGCGATGATTTAATCATTTACGACCAATGCAAAAATAATCTTAAATATCATCTCAGTTGTCTATGGTTTTATTCAACAAATATTTTCACACGTTCGCTTAACCACGAACAAAAGAAACGAAACTCACGCGCGGCTAACGAGTCAAACAATGATTTAGAATTTGGAATCAATGGAAAACTAAATCGGATGAATCGACATATTGGAAGCCAGTGATTGAGAAATGTATACCTACGTTCGATGAGATTAATTATTATCAATCATTCTTTGATTTTTACGATAATAACTATAGTATCCGAGTACCGTAAACTAAATCATGGGTACTTATTATGTATCATGTGATAGGTGTATGTGAATAGGTTGTTCTGAATTCTTATTTTTTCGTGTTAGCTGGTAACTGAGAACTATTGATGTTCAAATCCGTTATTAACTAAAAACGCGTTTTCGACTATTAACTATCTTTAGTTAACGCGTTTTTTTATACGTTTTCATAATAACACGTTTTTTATAAAACTTGGGCGCAGTCTCAACGCGGAGAAATTGTCATTTTATCTGACAATACGCCTCTCGCTAGTCGCAACTTTGCAACTAAAAACTACTCGCAACCAGGGATGTTAGACGGCCACTTAGAAATCATTGTACCGAACTGGCTAAAAAAATGGTACTGGCAACAAAAACATGGTACGCCAACACTAATGTGTAAATTTTGTCGGAAATCGCAGCCTATAATTCACGATTCACGATTCAGCCTCTAATATCCCACTGTTGGGCATAGGCCTCTTCTCCATATAGGAGAAGGATCGGAGCTTAATCCACCACGCTGCTCCAATGCGGGTTGGCGGATATATTCCCTACTATGAGTAACGATCGCTATCAGGTGTACATGATAACAACCGGGACCGACGGCTTAACGTGCTCTCCGAGGCACGGTGGGGTAACCCACAAGGACTGCACAAACACCCAGACCACGGCAAACATCTATATGGCCAATACAAATGTTGTCGTGTGCGGGAATCGAACCCGCAACCGCCCGCGCAACAGCCAATCGCAATCCAGTGCTCTAACCGCTGCGCCAACGCGGTGTCCTATAGCCTATAATTAGTGAAAAAAATTTATATACAAATTTCGTGTACCGTTAATAGAAAACAAACCTTTCTTTTTTTGATATTCTAATTAATTGCTATACGTACGTATGTACCTATATCACGTACCATGTACCATGACTAATCGTCATGGTACATGGTACGTGACACAAAATAATGCAAAATAATGGTACGTGTACCATTATAATGGTACGTCTGACATCCCTGCTCGCAACGCGCTGTACACGAAAGAATGTAATAATCTTTGTAATAATATATCATGAAGCGTTATAGATCAATAAACTTTAATTAACAATCAATACAGCTAAAACTTCATTTATTATTTTCACTGCTAAAAATAAAAAGATACCTGACTACTCCGCTGACGATAAACAACGATATACTACAGCGCTCTCATCATAAAAAATACCTTGGCTTATGGTTAGACGACAGACTAAATTTCAAGATACATATTAACCACATTAAAACAAAGTTACAATCAATATTAGGAGCAATCAATAGGATCTCCACTTGTGTACCAAAAAGAATCCGAAACATTTTATATAATTCATTAGTAAAATCACATTCTAGAATATCTAATACAGGTTTGGGGTTCCGCCGCTACTTCAAATTTAAATACTTTACAGAGAATACAAAATAGGATAATCAAAATTTTCTATAACTATCACTATCTTACTCCAACGACACAACTTTATAATAATACAAAAATAATGAATATATCACAACTTTACACATACAATACATGTATTCTAATCAAAAAAATTAAATCAGGTTCCGTGCAATCAGAAATAAGGATATATGAGAGATCGCATATTTCGAATTTAAGAAATAAATATAAACTTCATATTGATAATGTAAGAACTAATTATGGTAAAAAAAAACAATTATGTTTGAAGGAGTACAGCTGTTTAACAAACTACCAGATGAAATAAAATTATGTGATAGTATAAAATCATTTAAAACCAAACTAAAAAATCATATTGTATCCTCACTATAGTAAATAAGAAAGCCTTCTATATCCAACAGCCCAGATGTTAAAACTGTCTTCTTACAATTGTATAAAAAATATCATTGTATCTAATGTAATGAATGTAAATTCTTATGAGAAATAAAGTTCTTTAAACCTAACTTTCCTTCATACTTGGCTTAGGACTGTCTATAATAAAATTGATTTTATCATAAAGAACACACAGTAATATCCTACCTATTTACAATTCTTAAAAACGAAGAATTCGGTTAAAAACACAATATTTACAACAGCACGACGAATGTATGAAAAGATAATTATTATATTATTTACAATTATTATAGTACTGTAGTACAACTTGCACAGCAACCAAATTATTATATTAAAAATTTAAAACGAACGAGCCATGTTTGTTTACGAAACAACGCGAACAACGTTTACGGTAAATTAATACGAGTAATACTAATAAACCTAAAAACGAATAACACGGGCCGACGACGCGCCTACGACTGTAATGTTATCTCGCTCTAGCCTCGCTGCAGAGCGTTGCGCGCTGTGGGAACGTTTTAGACGTTTTGCGTTTTCAGACGTTTTCGACGTTTTGCGTTTTCAGACGTTTTCGACTATTGTTTGTTGAGACGTTTTTGAGATAACGCGAAGTCAGAGTAGGAATAACAAACGTTACGCGTTTTTAACAAAAAACGTGTTACACTTTGGCGTTTCCGTTATTTTAACCACCACTAGAGAACGTCTGTTGTATACTCGTACTAAATACGAGTAGGTATGTTTCTTAGCCGTTTCCTTTCTTTTTAATTATGTCCTATTAAACCTTTTTAAAATACGTATAAGCAGAGGCGGCCTTACCCATTGCGAGGCCCCGGGCGGAAAGTTTTTGCGAGGCCCTTTGTCCTTCGTGAAATGCTAAAGTTATAAAAATAACTAGAATTTGAGTTTTAAAAATATTTTACATTGAAAAATTTACAAAATTAACAAATATAGAGATTATAAATTTTAAAACTGATGTTTGCGGCTTTTGCTACGACTAAAATCTTTAATTAAAGCACAATAATCTAACGAATGACCAATACTAGACCAGTGCTTTTAGCCTTTGAAATGGTAAAAAGTGAAAAGAATTTATAGTAGAATGAAACCCATTGAAAAAGGAAGAGAATACAACGAAAATGAAAGGAAAAATAAATTACGGGCGATCTGAGGTCGCAATCCAGTGCTGTGACACCGCGTTGGCGCAGCGGTCACAGCACTGGATTGCGATTGGCTGTTGCGCGGGCGGTTGCGGGTTCGATCCCCACACACGACAACATTTGTGTTGGCCATACAGATGTTTGCCGTGGTCTGGGTGTTTGTGCAGTCCTTGTGGGTTACCCCACCGTGCCTCGGAGAGCACGTTAAGCCGTCGGTCCTGGTTGTTATCATGTACACCTGATAGCGATCGTTACTCATAGTAGGGAATATATCCGCCAACCCGCATTGGAGCAGCGTGGTGGATTAAGCTCCGATCCTTCTCCTACATGGAGAAGAGGCCTATGCCCAACAGTGGGATATTACAGGCTGAATCGTGATCGTGTGACAATTGCTAGATTAAGTAAGTACATTATTATTTTGATTCTTATCAAATGTTAAGTTAATTTTCAATTGAAATTGTTAAGAAAAGAAAAGGTACTCTTCTTTATACCTACTTCAAAAGTGGCACGAGCATTGCAAGCCCGTTGCCGACCCTACCTACCTCTCTAGTTTACTCATCACCGGAACACAACATTACTCGAGAACACTATTATTTATCGGTGATCTTGTGTAAGATTGAGGTACTTCCCCAGACGGGCTACCCCAGATTTTGAGCAGGATATATCCTGCTGTGCTCTACTTCAACAAAATTTGATCAAAAAAATTCTATTTTACAGTCAATCAATTTGATAATTTTTCTTTTTTTGTTGCGTAAGTCTGCGAATAATAACACTAGCAAATAATGAAACTAGTACATCTTTTCACTGTTCGGTGTGTGGTAGAGTCTGCCGTTTCGTATCAGCTTGTACAACCATCAGAAAAAATGCTCTTCAATCGTCTGTAACAGACGCAAAGGCCTATGATGAAGTCTGCGATCGTCTGTGAGGTAGGCACTTTCCAGGCTGGCTGCTCCAGATTTTTGCGACCTCCTTCCTCCTCCTTTTTTCCTGCCTCATCTTACCTTAATCCTTACCTCTTATCCTGCCTTAAACCTTATATCCTATCAATTTTTATGGCTGCAATATAACGTAGGTATATTCTTGAAGGAATTATAACTTTGGACGTATGTATTGAGTGTTAAAACGTCTGTAATGACTAATGACGCTTAGATCGTTAAAATATTTATTAGATACAATTGTAGGCAAATAAAAATTGAACAGGTAATTGTGTTTTGTTAACCGACTTCCAAAAAAGGAGGAGGTTCTCAATTCGACACGTATGTATGTTAGCTCAGAACTTTTGACTGGGTGGACCGATTTCGATGAGTTTTGTTTTAACTGAAAGGTTTTGCGTGTCATGTGGTCCCATTTAAATTTAATTGAGATCTGACAAGTACTTTTAGAGATATATCTATATAATAATGCGTATTTAATTGACAACTTTTTCGTCGAGTCGGTCGACCTACGTTGTAATAATCCGCATAACTTTTTACTGCGTTTATCGATTTTGATAAATCTTACTTTATTCGAAACCTTATGCTTGTAATGTAATCTTATTTAAATTTGATCGAGATCTAATGTCTTCTTTTATAAGTAATCTTTGATAACGCGTATTTACTTGACTGTTTTTTGTATTATATCTCATAACTTTTTACTGAGTGCACCGAGTTTGATATTTCTTTTATAAATCAAAAGCTAATACTTATCATGTGGTTTTATTTAAATTTGATCGAGATATAATTAGTACTTTTTGAGTAATTGAGTAATCATTGATGATACGTATTAATGACCACCTCGCTACGCAACGCCATCTATGGGACTATGTTAAAACTACTTCAGTTTAGAATCAATCCAAGGATGCAACGTAGTGCGCTGTATTATCCGCTAGGCGCTAGCGTAGCTATACGTTGTATTACTTGTCGATGTAATTGAAGTCGGTTTTTTTTCGTTTGCGAGCAAACACAATTATTACTAGATCACCTTGAATTGTAAAGATAGTGTGAGCTACATCGTACTAATATTGTAAATAAAAAGTTTGTGAGAATTAATGTTTGTCAGGTACCCTTCACGAAAAAACTACTGCACTGTAGATATTTGTCTGCCAACATGGATGTCTGGCGCGAACTTGGGGAGGCCTATGTCCAGCAGTGGACTGCAATAGATTGAACTGACTGATATAATATGATCGGTTTCAAATACATCGTGATCATCAGGATCATCAGGTTAATAAAGAGATAGAGCCTGGTAGTAGGATATTTACAAGCTGTTACAATTCCTATAATTCAGGTCCAGAGCTGAGATACTAAAGTAGTTATTAAAACTCATTCAGTAGTAGGTACGCATCGTTATAACTATGACGTAGAATATTTTTTTCAGTAAGTATTATTATTTATAGTTCGTCAGAGAATAAAAAAGTATTACAACTTTTTTTTCATCAACACCGTTTACTTTTTTCATTTTAACGCTTTTTTATTTGTGCTACCAGCTAGCAGCTAGCTAGCAGTGGTTGAGATTTTAATGCTTGGTGACAAATAAATGCATTCCAAGAGAGACCAATTAGGACCAAAAGATTGCAGACGAAGTAATGGATAATTATGTTTCTAAAGACATTTCGACAGATGTGCGTTCGTCAAATAGCAAAGAATTAGATTAAGCTCCAAAGCTTCTACTTCATATACTCGTAATGGTTTAAATGTGTTTTTAATAAGTTAGTATAATATATGTTAATATTGAAATTCAATATTTTATATCTATATTTCTGTTTCTTTACGTTTGAAATGCCATAGTGTATTAGCTGAGGCGAAACAGATCATAACGGCATCTTTTACCTCCTGCTTGTTAAGTCTATCATATTATATCAGAAACTTAGATATATCATACTTAGTATATGTACCTATTATAATAAACTTATTCAGCAATTAGTGAAATAGGTCCTCAGTGACTAATAGCTCGTAGTTTAAGTTATTGTTTCACTTTATAATTGATAATTCGAAGCAGTTGTTTTTATAAAGAATCTTCAATTCGATATTTATTTTTTAAAGCCTAAAATATATTTCAAATATAGAACAATATTCTAAACTTATTTTTAAGGTTGAAAGTATTCCTTATTGCTTGTCTATTTGGCCAGTTTATTTGTTTACCTTAAACGTTTTATGAATTAAAATAAATACATTAGTTTATATAAAAAAGTAATAATAAAACATCCGAATGCGATCAATTCGTGTTCAATTATCCGAATCTAATACTAACTGATTGAAAATTAATATATTTTATACTACGACGTAAGGGTATGTGCAGACTACGCGTTTTTATGTTTTTACGTATATTATCGTACTTATCGATCGATTCAGCCTGTAACATCCCACTGCTGGGCATAGGCTTTTCTCTTCATGTAGGAGATGGATTATTTATAGTAAAACTACATTATATTATGATTTTGTAATAAAAATAATATAAAACTACATATACTTACATATAAAAATAATATAATACCACCTTAATTTGCAAACCACTAATCTTTATTAAGCTTAGTAAAGATTAGTGGTTTGCAAATTAAGGTGGTATTGTGTATAGAAGAGATCTTTTCTAGTCAACATGTCGGTAGTGAAAAATAGTGTTTTACTTTCCATAACAAGTACAGTTAGATGTATTGAGAGATTTCAACTTGTAGTTCAGTTTGAATAAGCACTGGATCTAAATTTTTGGTGCATTTGAGTAAACAATACTTAAAACTATGTGGCTTTTCCACTTATTACGCATTACGTATTCAGCTTGTAACATCCCACCTGTTGGGCATAGGCATCTAGAAGGATTGGAGCTTAATCAACCACGCTGCTCCACTGCGGGTTGGCGGATATGTGTATTATGGAGTAACGATCGCTATTAAGTATTTATGATAACAACGACACCAACGGCTCAACGTGCTTTTCGGGCCACGGTGGAGTGACTCACAAGGACTGCACAAACACCCAGACCACGGCAAACATCTGTATGGCAAACACAAATGTTTGGCATGTGCGGGGATCGAATCAATGCAAGTAGCCTTAACCGCTCAGACTGTGCACCGCCTTATATTACAGTAACCATCCATCAATATCCCTCGCTTCATTAGTCAGATACGAAAGTTTCGATATCACAATCAAAACTAATGTCATAAATGTATGAATGAATGCCTTTTTGTATGTATGTATTAACATTCTTCGCGTAACCTCAAATACAAAGTAACTTTGTAATCTTTATAAATGATTAATGAAAGGCTTGTCGAGTGTACTAGTATTGTATGAATCTTACAGTGGATATATTCGGTTTGTATGTGCAAATGGAAGAAACAAATCAAATATAATGATTCGAAAATTAAAATCCGTTAAGCCGTAGTATCAATATACTATCAGTATACGTTTTCTGTTTTCGGTATTATACTCATTACTCATATTCAAGTATAAAGAAAATCATCGTTAAGTTTACACTCTTGTCAAATGTCAGTCTGAATAGGGTTTTTTTTTGGCTCAGTTGAAAGCTATTCATCCAAATGTTAATATATCAATTTTTTTTTAAATTAATTTATTATTTTCAGCCTTATATTATATCAAAATATATTAAATAGACTAACCTTACAACGAAGCGAAAATAATTTCTTAAAGTGTGTTTCTTAAAGTACCTTGTAACTTTCTCTGCTTGATTTGTAAAAAATATACATAGGTACTAAATTGGTATTTGCTTGTTAAATTAAAAGCAAAACCTAGAAGCATTCGAAATAAAAATAATTAAGTGAATTAAGTGAATCTACACTAATATAATAAAGCTGAAGAGTTTGTTTGTTTGGTTGTTTGGTTGTTTGTTTGTTTGTTTGTTTGTTTGTTTGTTTGTTTGTTTGTTTGTTTGAACGCGGTAATCTCTGGAACTACTGGTCCGATTTTAAAAAATCTTTCAGTGTTAGATAGCCCATTTATCGAGGAAGGCTATAGGCTATATATTATCACGCTAAGACCAATAGGAGCGGAGTCCACGCCGACGAAGTCGCGCGCAGAAGCTAGTATGTAATAAAGCTAAAGCTTGCAAATACAAGGGTCTAGGCTCCGAATATGATTTTGTCCCATTCGGTGTCATACCTTTGGTCCGTGGGGTCCTAGCGCCTTAAGGCTTTTTAAAGAAATAGCAAAAAAGTTAGTCGACATCACAGGAGACCGAAGAGCTGGCAGCTACCTAGGACAAAGAATTAGTCTAGCTATTCAAAGTGGGAACGCTGCCAGTATCTTCGGAACCTTGCCGCTCCTTTTATAATAATATATTTTAGTTATTATGTTATTTTTTTTAAGGTTTTTAGTTTTAATTTCATTGTTGTAGTATATATTTATTTTATTTTTTTAATAATTATAATTATTGTTACATATAGATAGTTGAGTTTATTAATATTTTTTTTTAATATATAGGTAGGTACTATCTATATTATCCTCTATCCAATCAAAATTTTTTTTACTACGGTTATAAAAAAACATTGTGTAGTAAAACGAATTGTAAATTTTGTTGTTAGTCATTTTTATCAAAATACCATGGAATTATTATGTACTACGTACAACCGTAGTACATAATAATTACATGCAAATACATGCAAAATACAGACAACAATAATACCGGAGGAAAAAAATATTGCGCATTTCAAACTTACATTTTTATTTAATATACAATAGAAATTATCTATCCCTATTTTGAAATTTTAATAATAATTTTATTGATTACTAGATGGCCCGGTGAACATCGTATCATCTACGTATTTTACTTTCTGAACGCACCTATAAATATTTGACAACCAATTGACAACGTTTTTGACTAAAGACATTAAATTTTCCCGCTAGGAACATTTTGTATTGGAAAATAAATCGTCGTTTTTAGCATTTTCCGTTACTTATTATTTATGTTTATCACATTATGAGAATTTCTCACCATATTGCCATTCAAATAAAAAAAAAAACTCTCACTGAGAAATAATAATCGATTCAGCCTTTAATATCCCACTGTTGGGCATAGGTCTCTTCCCCAAATAGGAGAAGGATCGGAGCTTAATCCACCACGCTGCTCCAATGCTGGTTGGCGTTTGGCGAATAATAATAAATCATAAAATTTCCTGGTATTGGGGGCATAATTCTAAGAAAATTAGAGATCATTGAAAAAAACAGTCATGTAAAATGGATTTTTTTTTCACAAGAAGCATAGTTAAAGTCATAATGCCACTATTTTGCGAGCTAATTGTTGTTTTATCCTTACCGCCAAGTACATGGCGTAATATTTTATTTTATTTTAAAGGATTCGACCCACTACTTTGGAAGAAATCATCATTTTTTGTACATAGAGTCTACGTAAGATATAAAAATCTTAATTCGTCAATAAAAAATAGAATATTAAAAATAAATAAAAAATTCTATGTTTTTTGTCGATAATTTATGGTCTAGTTTCACCCCCTTTCGGGGTTGCACTTTATCGCGGGACACCCTGTATATAAGATAGAAGATTTATAATCAATGAAATTCTTTATTGAATCTTATTTGGAAATTACATATTGTTATTGATAATTTTAATTGTCAGAAAATAAAATAAGAATATTTTAATATGTTTCCTCATTTTAAAGATAAGAACTAATATGATACATTTTTTATCATAATATAAAAATTAAATTATGTTAATATTGGCTATAAGGCTATAACATAGCGAGGAGTAGTAGCAGACCACAGACCGCTACAGCGTTCTTCAAATATTGGTTACAGATAAAAAAGCTTAACAAGTAAATAATCATTACTTTCATAAAGGTCGGTTCTCTTTCGAGCTTACCGCAACCGCGCAACGGTGTTATTATCCTACTAATACTATAAATGCGAAAGTTTGTGATGATGGATATATATGTTTTGCATGGTACGTAGATAGCTGGAGATCTAGAATAAAACATAGGCTACATTTTATTCCAATTGATTGGAAATTAGGCCCGCGAAATCGCGTGGCGCAGTCAATAATGTAAATTTGCAGCTTATAACGTTTTAAGTAGGTGCGTATAAATATTTTGCAATTTTTAAGTATCTTCTTTATTAGATACTAGCTTCTGCGCGCGACTTCGTCGGCGTGGACTCCACTCCTATTGGTCTTAGCGTGATGATACATAGCCTATAGCCTTCCTCGATAAATGGGCTATCTAACACCGAAAGAATTTTTCAAATCGGACCAGTAGATCCTGAGATTAGCGCGTTCAAACAAACAAACAAACAAACAAACAAACAAACAAACAAACAAACAATCAAACAAACTCTTCAGCTTTATTATATTAGTATAGATATAATAGTTAAAATTAAATGACACAATTTATTAATTGCATTCTATACAGTAATACTTATAACAATCAGAATAAAAGAAACACTTTTTTTGTACCTATTTATAAATTTGTGCCAAACTTTGTTATCCAATTGAATTATAGTTAAACGTTTTATCTATTTTGCCTTGTATTTTAAGAGATTAGGTATAATACCTATGTGTCGAAAAAGTTACATTTGAAATTAGCAATTAAAAACAGTAATGGCAGTAGTACCTATAACTAATGTTTACTTATATACGACGATACATACAAAAATTTACTGTCGTAAATCTTATAGTTTTGGAATAGATTACAAGAAATAAACGTAACTTTAGAATTTGTAATATGTAACAGAAATACAGGTTTCTAACTCAAAAAGTTTCTAATAACGAACCACAGACATACAATTCTTATTTCAACACTTGACCACAAATTGAATTACCTACTATTTATAGGTATAATCATATTAAAATCAATAACATCAACTAACCTCCTCAAAACTCCTCCCAATAAAGATGCATTCAAGCACTCCGGAGGTGAGAGCCTCCTCTGGACCTCAGCCACAGTCACCTTGTACTTGCTAGTGGACGACAGCAGGGATAGGCGTCCGGGAACTGAGCAGAACACGTCGTTTGGAGCACAAGTTCCCGTGCCTCCTAAGCCATCTCGACCTTTCATTGCTGAGAGAAAAGGAAATATAAATAATAATACTTGTTGTAGCATACAAAAAAAAACAGTGAAATAGAAGCATTGGTTTAGGACAGTTTAGGTACAAGATAGGTTTTTTAGTTTTGCTTGAACAAATAAAAATAGATAGACATCTTTAGCCATAAGTATAGCGAATGTTGAAAATTTGCAAAATGCATGTATCAGTAGGTAGGTATATACATTTTCCACATTTGAGGAATGTGTTTCGTTTTAGCTCTCTAATTGTGATTAAAATAAATAATAATAATATTTATAACTGAAGTTAAAGGTACGCATGGATCTGATAGCTATGCATTGTTGCATAGCTATCAGGTCCATGCGTAACGCGTTTAGTTTTTTTCCTTTTTTCCTTTTTTTATTAGATAGTTTACAAATCAAGGTCAATACTAATTTAAGAATTTATACTGTAAAAGTTAGTGCAAAACTATTGTTCTCGTAGTCTTTAACTTCTTAAGTCTATTAAATTGTTAATTTTAATCAGATGATGCAGAATTTCGTCCCGAATTACGCTTATAACACCAAATATAAAAACTTTTTTCACACAATACGTGAAAGTTGCCACTATTAAAAAAAGAAATACTAAGAATACGGGTGTTTAAAATTCCCCGTGTCAACTACCAACAATGGCACTCGTAACAATTAACGTCACGCCCCAAACATGTGCTCAGCGTGAAATCCATTACCATTACAATATTTCTCTATGGTAACCCTAATACAATAAACATTACTATATCATTAGTACTGCATCATGCTGGTTGGCTGACACTGCGCTTTCGAAAAGAAAATTAGCACGGGTAATTTTTTTATAAGTTATTAGCGGCCAGTTACTGTTCATTCACAAAGTTTTTACTAGAATAGATAATATTGTTGTGAAGCGTAAAATAAATTTAAGTACCGTTAATTTAAAATGTACATTTTTGCTTTGATATTTGCTATTTAATTATAATTAACTTTTGATATGTGCCATTTAATCATTAACATCTATTATTTTATAAGGCACACAAAATAGTTTCTATCTATTTATCATTTAAAAAGAATCTAAACTGCTATCTTAACAAGTCATTTCCGTATCCGACTTACGCTATTTAAATATCGACTGATTGATCGACACTTTTATTTCTCTGAATCGATTTATTCAGACGAATGAGATCGATTTTTTTTATGTCGATGAAAAATCGATACACATATGCGATAAGTGTAGATGGCTAATTATTATCACTTATCAAAGAGGTCATCTATGAAGAAATAAGCTAATAACTCGTTCTATAGTTTTATTGTCTTAGTGATGTACATAAAGACGTTTTGCACACAGTAGGCAGTCTGTACTGGCCGTATAATAATTTTTTTAATAAGGAATTTAAAAAAGTAATTCAGATTTGATGAGATCGCAATTGCTATTATAAATTATTTGATGCTTTGATAACTCTTCGTTTGGATTGTTTAAAAAAAATAACGAGTAATTGTAACTGTTTGGGATGTTAGGTATCGGGTTGTATTATATTTAAAATAATTTAATCTTATCTGTGCAAGCGAAAAAATTCTTAATATAAAGTTTTATTAAAAATATTGGAACTTGCTTTTAAAAATTAATATAGCATTTGCACTTTTTAAAATTGTTAAATTAAGAAAAAATAAAGCTATCCCCTAATACTAATATAAACGACCTCAAATAATGCAAACTTACTTTTTAATAACGGAAGATCTGTCATAAAGCCAGTAGTGTCGTCCATGCCTGTGTTCTGAAAAAAAAAAACATCTTCAATATGGCGGAATGTTATCAACTCAATATCAATATTGAAGAAAAATTCATGAAAGAGACGGTCCGAGGGAGGGTTTTAATTTATTAAGACTATTAAATTCCTATTGGCCGACAGGCATATTTATTGGTGTTTAATATCGGACGAAAAAAAGTTAAAGCGTTGTAAAAATATTGAGATTCTGTCATTATATACAAAAAAATAATACATCATATTTTAACTGAATTCAGATGCGTTTTACTGATACGCTTTTTGAGGGCACTTAAAATTTAAATATACTCTTCGTCTACTTCGTTAAAAATCTTCTTATTAGACATCATTTAAGGCATTTGCTCTACGTTTCTATTGTGAAATATTAAAACGTACAACACGAGTTTTTTATATTTTAAAGTGAAACTTTTATTACATCGTCTCAAACTTTTTCGTGTGCGTATTGCATGTCGCATGACGGTCGGCCATCTCTTATCATTTCCTAGAACTTAGACACTAATGACAACTTACAGCTGATCTAAGTTACCTATTAAAACATAGATGGCGTGCAAAAGTTTCACTTTTACCGTGGTTTAATAAAACCACACAGAGGTTTTTTAAGGTTAAGATAAGTACTTCCCCAGTGTAGCTCCAGATTATGAGCAAAAAATATACCGTCTTATACGAGTCTTTATATGAGATAAGTGTTTCGTGTCATCAATTGGCTTTAGATGAGAACATTTAAATTTCAAAAAAAGATTCGTAGCTTCAAAGAGCCTTTCACGAAAGAGTCGTCAATACCGGTAACCGGTGAAAAAACCCCCCGGTAATTATCGATTTTTACTACAACCGGTTTTTTTAGGTTTTTTTCTAATCCGGTTCATATTACAAATTCAAACCTGTGTTTCGTCCGTTGAGTGCAGCGCGTGATGTAACGCCAGTTCATGCTGCTCCCGTGCGCCGTACTCCGCCCGCCGGTCGCCTCCGCCGTAGCTGAAGCCACCGTGGGATAACTACGAACAATATACAAACATCAACGTTTTTGGAATAAGCCTGTGTTAATTGGAAAATTACTTATTCTACATTGTAGTCTCCTAGAATTTCAACCGAGGATATTGATTGATTGAGCCTGTAATATCCCACTGCTGGGCGTAAGCTTCTTTATCCATGTAGGAGAAGGGTCGGAGCTTAATCTACAACGCTGCTCCACTGCGTATTGGTAGGTTTATTCCTAATTATAAGTAACGATCGCTATTAGGTATTTGATGACAACCTGGCTGATAGCTTAACGTGCTCTCCGGGGCAGTATAGTGCATGAAGAAAATAGAAATGAACAAATTAAAAACGATATGAGTCGTGAAAAAACCTTCAAAAGGAATCTTGAATTAATTCAACCTCTTCAGATTAAAGCCTTTAAGCTGGAGAGTGGATACGAATAAATTAAACCAGGCGTACTTCATATCATTGAAAATACATATAGCCAAAAAAACCAACCAAACAAAAGTAGTAGTTTAAGCACAATATAGGTTAACAGCTGAACCTAAATTACTTCTATTTGACTAATTTATAACGGACTTCAAAAAAGTTGACGGTTGTCATTTCGATTGTATTTTTTTATTTGTGTTACTTCAGAACTTTTTACTGGATGGATCGATTTTGGATGATTCTTTTTTTGAATCTAAAAGTAGTGTTTATCACGTTGTCCCATTTAAATTTGATCGAAATCTGACAAGTACTTTTTAAGCTATCTTTAATAATGCGTATTTAGGTACTTAACTATTTTATCGTCTACCTTCGTTTTATTATTGGTCGATGTAATTATTGCAGTCGGTTTTCTTTTCGTTTGCAAGCAAACACAATTTTAGTATTGGACATAGCTTAGAAATGGTTTGTTGTTTGTGCAGTTTAATTTAATGCCTCTAGATGGTATCCCCATTGTATACAGTGCATTATGATATCATAACTGTACGGTTCATTCAACATTTCCTAAACCGAGTTATTGTACAAGTCCCGGTAGTTCCGGGACATTATGGGTTAATCTTTTTAAGCGTTTTTTTTTGTATAGTATTGTAGGACATTTTCCAGTTGGTTTCTAATTGATTAGATTGTTGACAATAGTTTGATAAAAATTTTATATTTATACACACTGCAATTCTGTTCGTAGTGAGTTCAGTAATAGCTTTTATTATACTCTCTCATACTAATGATGCTCGTACTGCATAGCTTTGTGTATGAATATCAAATTATTACATTTGTTCAGGTTGCTAAAATAAAAGTAAATACTTAAACATTTACACTGAATTCTTTAACTTAGTAGAATGAAATGATAACTTTAAATAACAGTTTTAATATACTTAAGTTAAGCGTGAGTAAAATACGACATCGTATAATAATTTCGATTCGGAGGGTTATTTTAATAACGTAATAATGTAGGGTAAGGTTGCAAGAATGCCAAGATTTCGTACTAGGCACGCAGCGGCCGAATAGTTTAAAAGACCGTTGTAGATCGATTCGTTACGAGACGCGTGTTTTGTTGAGCAATAATTATTAAAATATCATGTACACCAAACATGCTTCTCTCTATATAAATATAGGAATATTAAATATATAGGAATAATCGCTCTATATATGTTCTCCTAGATTTGTCTAATTTTTAACAGCATAATGTAAAAAATATGACATGTGATGTAACATGATGAAATTTTAACGGTAAATTATTTTAAATAATTTATTAATTATAGCCATGACCATATTTTATGGTAATTATATTAGTAGTTATATGTTCATAAACATATTATATTCGATAAAATATAATTTTAATCCAGTAAACAGATGAGTGAAAGCTTAACCTTACTTGGGATATTAGATTATAATGGCTAAATCCAGTACAAAGTCTACCTCTATTATGTTTTTTAATAGTGAATCTATATATTATTTTACTATAGTTATTACGAATTCAGGATATATTCATTTCAATAATTATGCTCGTAATGTGTTAAGGGTGTGCAATCTTACAAGAGTTCACACAATTTTTCAAATAGCCTATCAATAAACACGCATATAATATTAAAGGTTAACTTACATGGTGGGAGTGTAAGGCGTCATGGTGGTCGCGATGGTGACGCAGGTGGCCGTGTGGTTCGTGGTGGCCGTGGTGTCGTGGTAGCAGTTGCTGGGGTGCGTAGTGCTGTGCGTACTCCGGACCACCGCCTCCACCGCTGTATTCCATGCCATGGCTCTATGGGGATAAATATAGTTAGTTCCATGATTATGTGAAAGAAAATTTTGCGTAACTTAATTGGTATTCTTTTTTAAATGTCTTTTTTTCATTTTTCGAAGGGTTCTTTGCATTTTAATCTAAAAAATAAATTTAAATAGGAAATCTTTATTTTAATGTGATTGCAATTTTTTTTATGAACGAGTAAATTTTTCGAAGGTGTGATTTAACCTAAATAGGTATATATTTTTTATGCTTAGGGGTATTTGTTGAAATTAGGATATGGAATTTATTTAAATATATAAATATCTTAAAACATTCACACACGGTCGTCTGTTCCTACAGTAAGTGCCTATGTTATAGGTAACATCCGGTTGATATACATTGAGATATATGTACTATAGTAAGTACATAATATCTCAATGTTGATATAGTATTTTTTTTTGTTGATAAATTACATAGTAATATAAATAAATACAATTTGGATAAAACAACAAACTTCATAATTTTTAGTTATGTTTTTTACCTGTTGCTGGTGATGCGGGCTGGCGGGGTGGGCGGCCGGCGCGAAGGGCGGCGGGAAGTAGGGCGGCTGGAAGTCGGCGAGCGAGGGCTGCGCGCCGCGGAACCCGCCGCCGCTGAGCCCGAGCCCGCCGCCGCCGAGGCGCTCCTGGGCACAACAGACCGATTACTTAACAATTTGCTTAAATCTATAATGATATTATAAAGATGAAAAGTTTGTTTGCTAGTTTGAACGCGCTAATCTCAGCAACTAAACAATTTGTATATAAATTAAATTTGCTCTACAAATTGTAACAATAATATCATAGATATAAAACCCATTCGAGTTTTACTGGTCAAAAGGTTAGAATTTTTTGTTTTTCAAAACACGCTTTTTTGTATGAGTTAATTAAGATATAATGAATAATCACACCACTTTGTCTGTACAACACATATTAACCATACAATTTCAATGCATCATTTATATATGAATTAAGAATTAATCAATGGTAATCAGTTCTTCTGACATCAACAAGCTTTATGATTAATGTAATTATCGAATCAACACTATTTCTTTGTATTAAGGCTATTAAAGATTTTACTATTATGTTACTAAATTAACTGTCGAATTATCGGGTATTAGAGACCCGGCGTGGCCTTTGATGTGGTTAATTATGCTTGTAATTAATATTAGTAGGAATGTTTTATCACGAAATTATATTACATCTATTTAAAGACATAATAAAACACCTTAAGCTTTTATATTAGTTTATAAAAGTTAATTTTATAATTTTTGATGGCATAACAATATTTTGACAAGCTATTATTTAGGCCTTTACCGTCGTATAAAAAAGTGTGTTGACTTACATATGTATGCACGTAAGAAGTTATATTTCATTGGCTAGTTAACGATATAATATAATCGATGCACTCGAGATGTGGTGCTGGCGGCGACTGCTACGGATTCCTTGGACTGCGTTTAGGACCAACGTTTCGATCCTGGATGAGTTAAAGATCAAGAAGAGATTATCGTCGACTGTGCAAACACGAATCCTAAAATATTTCGGACACGTTGTTCGAAACGAACAATCCATGGAGAGACTCGTTGTCCAGGGGCAGGTAGAGGGCAAGCGGCACGCGGTCGATCGCCTACGCGTTGGACAGACCTCATCAAGGCCGACACAGACCTCCATAGTCCAGAGTTCTCGGGACGCGGAAAACCGCATCAAGTGGAGGCGTATAGCGGGGGCTGCTTTAGCAATGGATCATCGTCAACCACGACTAATCTGTCAAGAGTGAACGACTAAGGAGGAGGAGTTAACTTCACGTTGCTAACTTCTTCTTCGTTGACTAGTTAACTTCAGGGCTGTCCGTTTTTTGTGACGGTTTTTTGTGCGTACGTTAATTACTAGATCTCCATAAAACGTGAATATAAATGCTTAAGAACAAGTTTATCCTTAAAGTCGAGGGTTACATAATTATATGGGGTGAGACAGAAATGCATGAATGGTATCTAATAAGTGCTTACGGGCCGGGTTGCTTATGAATGTCATGGTGAAATTGAAATCAAATTTTTAAAAAGACAATGTCAATAATTCAAAAGAAGAAAACAACATAATTTTAAAGTTATTGTAATTTATGATTTAATCACCTCAAATTTAGATACATTATTATTCGTTTAAATTAGAAAATGAGAATGATCGTATCAATCTTTCAGTGGTAAATAACACACAGATTCTAATGACATCTGAACAATGTAATCTGTGGTGCACGCGATGTTCAAATTACTTTAATGTGATAAAATTATAACGGGTACGTCTGTACGTGAATTATTTATAAGATCAATCATTCTTAATTTAATTATTTAATTTATTATCTTCACTAATAAGTAAAATAATTTGTTTATTTTTGAGCGCTCTGAACAGACAATTTTGACTTTAAAATATTTTTTCGTTTGTATGTTTATTGAACAATGTTATAGGCGATAAAATATCACGCTACGACTAGACCATTAACGTCAATGCGAATCGTCTAGTTGGTTAATAAAATTGCATACTTAGGGATAACTTTTTCCCCGTCATAGAGACGTATGGAAGTTCCGGGTTCGCGCGCTATCATGTTTACCTTCGTAAAATAAAATAAGATTAGTTTAAGCATTATTTGTTATTGTTTATAAAATCTCGTCTTCTATAATAAATAGGTAGGTATGCATTGGAGAAAATAAAAATTAATAATACTACTGACTACGTATTTCTTAAATACATAAGTTGTAAGGATTAACAATTGTAGAGTTAATAATTGTATGTACATTAGTGTCCTGACATAAGCGTATGAGAATCAGGATTAATTTGCCATGGTGAAGTAGGATCGTAGTCTAAAAAGTGCGCGTGGATTTTGATTGTATTATTTATGAAAATCTAATTTTTTTTGCGACATGTACGGAAATCTTTTCCAATTTTCAGTTCGTAAAATTGAAATGAAACTTTAACATTTGAAATATCGATATAACACTGCGCACATCACTATAATTAGGTAACTATAACACTTTGTTATAAATTTATAGGTATTATCTTGCCTCTGTGCGCAAGGGCGGATCCAGCTTTGGCGCCAGGGTCACAGTCATGGTCAAGGCGCCAGGGGGGGGGGGGGTCACATAGTCGTGGTCAAGTAAAAAGAAGTTATAATTTAATTTTTATAATGATAGATACAGGTAAAAGTAGGTATTTTATTAATCTATGTAGGTAATGTACTTAAAAATACCTAATTATACTACCTACCTACCCTACTATACCTATTGTGATCAAAATCTTGTTTACCTAACAATTTTAATTAGTGGTCCACCTAGGTCCTGGACACAGCCCAGGGGGGGGTCATGACCCCGTGCCCCCCCCCCCCCGGATCCGCCAGTGTCTGTGCGACACATCGCGCCCACTGTACGTCGGCAGTGAAAAGGTTAATGCTGTATTCTAATCTGTTAAACTTTCTAATATGATGTCATCTGCTTCTAAAGGTTGATTTACATCAGACGAGCGAATGCTCATTCTATCCCCACCATATCAAATTCTTATCAAATTCTTTTAGTGTAAACAGGCGTAGAGCATTCTTTCGTCGTTATATGTATGAATACGAGTTTTCGTTTACACATAAAGATCAAGAAAGAATGCTCTTGTTCTAGCTCTATAGCTCTTTGTTCGTTTGGTCTAAATCCACCCTAAGGTGTGCTACATACGTGCGATTGCCAGTGTGGCTGCTAAGTCTAATATAATGTTGCTTTATTCATTTTCATGTTCTTTTCTAAATGTTGTCAGGAAGATATATCTAAAGAGGTATAGCTCTTTACCATTTTCTTTTTGTACATATTTTGGCTTCCTCTTGCATATTTTAAAGTTATGTTTTTATTTTGTCATATTTCTACATGTAGATACAGTTAGTAGTTAGGGAGCTCGGCTTAGAATCTCTCACAAGGTCACAAGACTGTTAAATTCAAATGTCGGTTGGGCTTAATTAATAAACTAGCTGCGCCAGGCGGTTTCACTCGCTTAATTTCCGATCCCGTGGGAGTGTCAGAATAAGAAGTAGCTTACGTCCTATTCCAGATCTCCAGCTATCTACGTACAAATTCGTTCTATTATTTTTCGCGTGAAAAAGTACATACATTACATACACACATACATCCATAAATACATAATCATAAACTTTCGCATTTATAATATTAGTAGGATTAAAATTTATTTATATTGAATTAAAATTAACTGTCAATATTTCTAGGCAAAAACCTTTTCGCGTTCTTCTGGTGCTACCAAAAAAGATGACCGCTATACAATTTCTCGTATAATCATAGTTTTTCTCATATTTTATATATTACACAAAAACAAAAATCTTTCACTTAACGCACTTTCTAGTAATAAAATTTTAGTAAGTCGAATGTATTCGATAAATACTGTGATAGTATCGTAGGCGTCTAAGAACGGTTTATTTTTTACTGGCATGTAATTAAGTAGCAATTTGAAACAAGATTTATGTGTTCAATGATCAAAACCTCAATTTATACTTGACATGGCGTTAAATGTATTGAATTTAGATCAATTGCCAAATATTGAGTTACGGGTAAGTTTTAGTACACATGCGACAGTTTTACGACAAAACTTTGTAATAATATTTTATTTGGTGGGCTGCTGTATCAACAAAAAAAAAAAAAACACGAAACTGACAATGAGTGTATCACATATCATATGGAAGCTATTTATGTACAATATTATATAATACTAGCTTCTGCGCGCGACTTCGTCGGCGTGGACTCCGCTCCTATTAGTCTTAGCGTAATGATATATAGCCTATAGCCTTCCTCGATAAATGAGCTATCTAACAATGAAAGAATTTTTCAAATCGGACCAGTAGATCCTTAGATAGCGCGTTCAAACAAACAAACAAACAAACAATCAAACAAACAAACTCTTCAGCTTTATTATATTAGTATAGATTATAATTTTTTTCATGTAATTATGACACGTTTTAAACACTGATGCTGTATCTGCCTCTATCTAGGAAGGCTCATCTGGCTGTGGATTATTTACAAGATATTAACTTATGTTAGTTAATTTCAATTCTACAATTAAATGCAGCCAATTTTAATCGTATTTAGTTGGACAAATAGTAGAATTGATTGTTGAATCCTTAACAAAATACACTACACCTACTGGACGTATGTTTAGTGCGCTAACCCTAGGTTTACTACATATTCTTACATCCGTTTATTTAGGGTATATTAGAAATCTTAAACGGTATGCTACGACTCACGTTAAAATTTATTTTATTATAATTTTGTCAACTAAGAAATTATCAAAAAATGTTCTTGTAAGACTGTCTTGTCTGAAGTCTGCTCTATTTAACGATTGCATTTGATCGAGTTGTGTCCAACTAACGCGATGACCACCGGATGTATAGTGAACAAGTAAACAAAAACAGGTACATTAAGCAGTGGAATATTACAATATTAATTAAAATAAATGACACATTTTGTATCTACACTATTATATAAAACGTTTGTGTGTCAAAAATGTTTAAGATTAGTTTTTTCTCGTTTTTGTAATAAATAGCAGTAGCTAAAATTACGAAACAGTGCCTCGTTTTCTCTCATATTAAGTTTTTAGCTGTTAAGATCCTTCAGTGTACACCTTTTTTATTTCTTAGAATGTATCTATGCTTTTTTTGTTAGTGGTGTGCAACAAAGCTTTTATTTCTGTTATTTACCTGAAAAGTGAATAAAACCAAATTAAAAAAAATACTTTACATATTTAAGTAGGTCATTTTACAATTCAAAATTATATTAATTATAATTAAAAGTACACACATAGAAGTTTGTAATAACATGATTTAAATATAACACCAACGCATATAATTTGAAGTTTCTTTTACGTAATAAGTAATTAATCCATATCTGAAATATAATAAAACATAATTTAAGTCGTTTTCGTGTCATAAAAATATTTAAGCAAACTTGCCTGTGTCAAGATTTATGATTATTGACAGATTAAACTCCATCATGTTTTCTTCAAAGCCATTTCAAAAATTAATAGACAAAAAGTAGCACATATAAAAGTCATAAATAAAAAATAATTTTGATTGATAGTTGGATCGACTGTTTCCTCAATATTTGGTTAAGAGCCGGTTCTTCTTATTTGCCAGTTAAAATAATTATAACTGATATTTATTTTAATTTTACTATAACGGTTAGAAAGATTTAACTCAAGTTAAAAATATAGTGGCTTCAATTGATCTTGATATTCGTTTATGTGTGCGTAAGTTTGTATATAAATATAAAATAACTGCTTGTCTGTGTGTGTCGAGAGATATATATTATATAAATAAATGTGTCTGGTTTTTATATCATTTGTCACTAATAAAATTACAAATTTCGTTATCAAGGTGTTAAAAAAAGGATATTTTTTAGATAAGACTCGTCTCTGAGAATCAGATTGATTGCAAAATATATTTTGATACATACGTGTGAAAATTTATAAGTGTTTTGAAGTGCCATAAAAATATCAGTGGGTCAAGGTTAGTTGAATGATCTATATATCTCACAAAGAAGTTTTAATTTATGTCAAAAAGAACTATGTTTAATGGAGATTCATTCACTTCCGGTTTTTTCTTGTCACATATGAAAGATTTATTATACCACATATGTATGTACTCGTATGTAATCTTTCAATCATAACCATAATGAACACATATAGATTTGTAATATCTATACAATATATAATAATACATAAATCTACGTAAGATCGCGAGGGCTGGATGAGGACTGCGTAGAACCGAAAAATTTGGCGTGAACTTGGAGAAAAGCCTATGTCTAGTAGTGGATTGCAATATGCTGAAGCCATGTAAGTAATATGTACCGCAGTTAAAGTAACTCGCTTAAAAATATTAAATATATGTAAAATGTTAAAAGTACTTTTTAAAATTTGTATTTATTTCAATACTATTATTTTTATATACATTTTGACGGAAACATCAAAAGAAAAAACTAAATCACCGGCCATTCACAGAGATTAAATTTTAATTTAATAGTTGTATGCCGTATAAATGTCCTCATTTTTCATTGCTCTAGTCAAAAACTATTGCATGGCATTTGTATTTCGCAAGCGGTACGATTTTGATAAGATTTATGTATTTTGATCACTAATTACTTGACATATTATCGTTGACACAGATAAAGCTATTAATAGCGTTAATTGATTAGTTGCCAAACTTTAAAATAAGTTAATGATGTTATTACATGATTTTTAACGCAAAACCGGTAAATATTTCAATTAGTAATCTGACCTTTTTAGTAAAATCTTTTAAAATCAAAAATCACAATCAAAATAGCATTTATTTAAAAGCACTTTCGAATCGTCATTTTACAAATTAAAATTTTAAAAATGATTATTATTTTTAAAAGTGAAGCTACCACTGATTTGGAATGTAGACTGAGGAGATGAATCGGCTAGAAACTTCGTAGTTACTCGATTAAAAATAACATATAAACTGTGTTTTAATAATAAAATATACAGCGTCAATAAGTCCACCCATATTTATCATCAATATAATCCTGCACCGAATAAAAAGCTTAACTTAAAATTTTAAAAGTCATTCCAATGAAGTAAAGGAATTAATAACTGTTGTGCATCTTGTTACTCATTTTTATAATGTTTGCTTTTTTTTAAATTTTATCAATATTTGATGAAATACCTACTATGAAATTTGTATCCAAAAACATTTTGAAAACCATTCATATTCATTTAAAACACATCTTTATTAATAATTTTTCTTTCATCGATTTTTTTTTTTGTGCACAATAATTATTTCCATTTTCATATTTTAAACAAGATATTTATTTCAAGATACATTTACATGGGACTTGGGTAAATATATCTACTAGTGCGAACATGCTATAAATCATCGATATCGATACGTCATTTAATTTACTGTTATATGTCTAAATCAATCCATCAATCGTGGAATGTGTAATGGCCGGTATATCGATATTACAATGCAGTTTAAATTGATCAATATGTAAGACTCATTACCATACGAAATAGGCCGAGTCTATTCGTTAGCGCTTCAATATAAAACGCGATAAAATGATGATATTAACGTTTAAGTGTTGGTAGAGTACTTATTGTTCAATTGAGATGTGTTATTAGATTTTGAAAGATTAAAATTAGTTTTTTTTAATTGCTAATTATTTTTATTTATATTTTTGAACGTTAGTTTCCATTTTTTTTCTTAAAAGACACACACACAGTTTACGAGCCACTTAATATGTGTGGTTGATGGGCTCTTTAGAATAAACGTAGAATTATAATGTTCTTTAAATTGTAAACATTATAATTATGACGAAAAATTGAATTTTCTGCTCCTGTTGTATTGAAGAGGTATAGAAAGACAATCGCGGCATCATAAATATTAATATTCATGTTCCTTTTACAAATAATAAAGTTTATAGTGATTATGTGTTTTCATTTAATAGTCGTTACGCTTAGTATTAAGCATATTGAACAAGATCATTTTACAAATTAAACCAATTAATAATGAAACGTAATAATACCCAAAAAGTAATTTATACAAAGTAGTGCTAAAAAATTTATTCGAATATAAAGTGTCCAGTCATTCTTAGATAGGATTTCTAAAAAAACCAGCATGTTTGACGAACGAGGTAATTTGGACGGAATAAAAGCTTTTATTACGTTTCAGAAGATAAATTGGTAATTAAAAGATGTTGCCGATACAGTTAAGGATCTAAGAAAAAAAATGTCTACACGTAGGTACCATTCTGTCTCAGAAATGGATAGATTAGATCTAGCTATGGTATATACAGTATGCACTATGTAAATTACTACCGACTTTTTTATATGGATGCAATGAATGGATATTTTGACTGCCTGTCAATTTTTTACGATAAAGTGTACGTATATAATTATATCTATAGATTGATTTTTAGTGACGTAAGTATTGAAGGTATGTTTTGTAAATAAACAAAAATACTCATAGTAGACCAAAAACTACTTATAAAATTAAAAATTCCGATTTTGAAGGTCTTAGTATGTATAATTATTTACTAAAGAATGAATAGCATCCTAAACTATAGCTTAATGTAAAATTTTGTTAAAATTACACATACATAGGTACTTATGCACAAATACATAAAAATATCAATACACATGTGAATAACATAGTAATTTTTTAAGACTTAAAATTATTAAGTCGTTATAATATTTGTATTTTTAATTAAAGTTATCAAATACCTAAAATCAAAACGAAAAATCAATAAAAACATAACTAATATCTGTTCTATAAGATTATTAAAATCTTATATCAATATTTATTAAGCCATGTGATGTTATAGCAGATTGCTAGCGATATTCAAATACATACATCTTTTATTTACAGTTTATGAAATCATTCATCACATCAAATTAGCATTTTCCATACTCACGTTGATTTTATTCAGGTTCTTTAATGCAAATTATACAAGTTTCAATGGTCCCGTAGACGATTATATATTTGATTCGACAAGTTGAATGCCACTAAATCATTTTATGTAATAACTAGCGATGTGGTCGCGTATCATTCAATTTATTTTCGAAATAAAAATTGTTCTATAATTAGTAATTATTGCAAACGTTTAGCGATCAAATAATGATATATATGCTTATATTTTGCTATTGCTATATATATATATATATATATATATATATATATATATATATATATATATATATATATATTATTAAGCTATAACAAAAGGTGTAAAAATATGTAATAAATAAATAGAGGATTTGCTAAGTTCAAGATTTGCACATACGTACATTACATACTACATTTTTATAATGATACAAATATGTCAAATTCAATTCATAAAAGGCGTGATTTTTCCACATAATGGTAAAGACGGGTTGTGTCATTTACTTGAATAAAATTTAGTAAGTTGAGTAAAGACATTACCTGCACCTCAATCACGCTGGATAAATCCACGTACGCCACCGCCAGTGTTTTTTTATCTCTTTACGATAAAAAATAAGTTTTTTTTAAAAGTATAAAAGCACTATTTAACGCACCATCGGCTTACATTTAATTCACTATCAAGTAATTGTCCCGTGTACTTTAAAAGTTCGTTATTAATCGAGCGACGTGAAAGCGAATATAAAAAAAAACACAATATGTAAATTTTTATCCGAATATTCGATAATTACTGGCCCCTTAAAAGGCGGACGATTCCGACTACGATCAGTAAGTGATTACTTTTTAAATTACAACCTTACGTTCGGAACTCGCTTCGACCCACTGGACTACCGGATCCAATGCTAACGATCAACAATTTATATATAGTTAAATAATCAATAAAAACTATAACGATTTTTAACACGTGTGCACCAAATTCAAATATCGATGAGCGAAATTTTATATAATATCAATAATTTCGATATCGATGCAATTAACAACACTAATGTTTACGATTATGCAAATACCGATATAAATCGATTCTGTGTACCGATTGTAATTAATGCTCTGGAAAATAATAAAACTATAATCAATATACCTACGTAGAAATCGTTGGTTTACTCTCGTCTGTAACTGTATATTACATTCTTAATTACTGAACTCGTAAGCTTTTAATTGACCTTTTATTTTGATTACTTTGAAGCTAAAATAATATTAAGATGATTGTGTTACCTATAAACATTAATATAGTTTTACTCTAAATTGAAATTTTAACAAAACTAATATAATAAAATCTCGTTTGCATATTACAAATCAAATGTTTCGATACATAGTAAAATATACAAAACACGTTATTTTATGACTAAAAGCAGACTGATTTATATTTTATATCTAACGTTTCTGACTCAAAATAATCATAATTAAAAATAAATTTCTTAATTAAAAATTACATGAAAAGGTACGAAATTCACAAATCACGGCGTGTTTACGATATTTCACGGATGACCTTGTTAACGATCGCGCACGACGCGTGCCAAACGTAGACTGCCGAGGGCGGTGCTCCCTCGGGGTATTTACTATCGATACTCGATTAAAGTTTGACCCTACAACACTACGGCACTATAATGGAGGCTACGGATAAGATTAAGTCCAAAGTATTTACTAAGTATTAGAATACCAATATATTACTATTAATAACTGTATGTTTTAACGTTTTTCTGTTATTAATTAAAAACAAATGTGGAAATAAATAAATAAAAAACTCATTTTGTTTGTTAATTCTTACAAGATGTATATAAAAAACTTAGTTTATTTTTATTTTGAAGATGACAAAGGTTTAGCAAAAATTACTTATTTTTTTTAAGTAAAACCAAATTTTAAATTATTATAAGTTTTGAAGCGATTATGGTAGCCGAGTACCTATCAACGGTTTTTATTATTCGGAAAATAAATAAAAAAGGAATCTTCAGGCTTTTTAAAAGTTTCTTACAAATTTATAGAGAATACGTTTATGATTCTGAATTGGAATATTATCTTTAAGTAAAATATTACAAGTAACGCAGTAGTAAAACTGAGAACAATCATAAAGGGCCCACCCCGCCCCGAGGCGATAGCTAATTAGTAGGTACTACGAACGTTCTACGATTGGTGACCATTCGGGTGAACAACTGATTTACTGTACACGCCATTGTACAGACTACTTAACAGCAATATCGTCTTTATTCTCAACACAATAAGACTGTTATAGAGTGTATATTATTAATATTCAGGCGACTGTGATCGTTTTATTTGCACGTCGCTGAGCGGAAAATTCAATACATGTAGCTAAAGCTAAGTAATAGTATTTGTAAATCAACAATAAAGGCATTAGTAATACAACAAAGAGTACTTAGTTTAAATTAAAATAATGGCGTGATTCTTATGTACTTACCTCACGTTATATTCAGTAGCACTGAGATTCGACCATAATTAACGTAAGGTGTTATTGATATAAATAAATACTTAGGAATACTACTGTGTGTGTAACAGCCTGTTATTGGGTATTGTTTTAAGAAAAAGGGAACGCTTTTGTATAATTCGATACACAACAATACTGGCGGATGCAGCTTATGTGTTACTGTAATCGTCACCAGGCGTGCTGGTGTTTTTGGAGTTTACTCTTTAAGAATCGATTTTCATAATTATAAGGCCCCCGATATGAAAAAAATATGAGGAGTAAAATCTACTGAACGAATGACCTTGTATGATTTGGGCGCCATCTATCTGCTACGACGTTTACGACGGTACCGGCTACGATGGTTACGACGTTTTCTAATAATGCCATTTATTTGATTCATTTATTTACCATTTGATATGATATTAATCTTTTTCTTAGACTATAGTCTTTTTTGTGCATATTTATTTTTTATACCACTAGGCTAGTAAGCAAGCTTACGGTATGCTTGATGATATGCTAATAGTACTACCGTAGCCTAATGAAGACTGGACGAATATCAGGAGCTTTGCAAGCATGCTAACGACCCATTTTCGATGCCAGAGCAGAGATTAAATGTTAAATAAGTTTAGCACTTGAATCTTAATCAAGATTTAATTTTATCTTGCTATTCATCTTCAGTAAATCACTACATATTATAAAAGAAAGTCGCTTCCCGCTGTCTGTCTGTATGTGTGCTTAAATTATTAAAACTACGCAACGGATTTTGATGCGGTTTTCTTTAGTAGATAGAGTGATTCAAGAGGAAGGTTTTTATATATAATACATGCATATTATAGTAGAGGAACATTGGTAATTTTAGAGGTTTCTAACGTATCTTTTATTGTAGATAGTATTTAGTTTCAGCATTGCAACCGTGCGAAGCCAGGGCGGGTCGCTAGTATATTCTAAATTATGAATCAAATATCTTAAATAACGCGTAGAAACCATGCGGGTGTAGGGTAGAGCTTATAGGTACTTTATAGCATCAAACTGGCAAGTAAATGTATCTTAAATAATATGATAGCAGTAGGTACTCTATACTATAGGCATAGGCGTCTTTCTGCGTGGAGATTGTAGTTTTTGAGAAAGAGGCCTATGCCCAGCAGTTGGATGTTACAGGTTGAATGAATGAATCATCTTGAAGAAATAAAAATATGAGTCTCAAAATTTAAAGAGTTAGTCATTTTGATTGGTAAGCAATTTGAATTAATATAACTTAAAAATCTTATGTTGTTTTCTAGTCTAATGTATTTTAGTCCTCCCGTGACCATCGTTGCAGTTAAGTATCTGAAACGTCGGGCATCTAAAAAACCTAATAAACCGCGATAAAATCCGAAATTTTTGTTTAATTATAATTAAAAATCTGAGTTAAAAAGCTCTTTGGGTACGTTGATTTGTAAAAAATTTAAACAAACATAACTTAGTAAATCAGAACATTATAAAACACTAGCTGACCCCACAAACGTTGTTTTGCCATATTATATGTTATTAACCCCCGCAACCCCCTTTTGTGGGTGGAATTTCGTAAAATCCGTTCTTAGCTGATCTCTACTCGGCGAAAGGAATATTCCTACCAAATTTCAATTCTCTACGCCTTATAGTTCCAGAGATATCGTGATGAGTCAATATATGGGTGGTAATCTCTTTAATATATACATATAGATAAGGAACTAGACGTCCAGTACGACTTTACTTTGCTTATAAAGCTCAGGATGATGGTTATCTGATAGGTTAATAAATCTATACTAATATATAAAGCTGAAGAGTTTGTTTGTTTGTTTGTTTGTTTGTTTGTTTGAACGCGGTAATCTCTGGTTCTACTGGGCCGATTTGAAAAATTCTTTCAGTGTTAGATAGCCCATTTATCGAGGAAGGCTATAGGCTATGTATCATCACGCTAAGACTAATGGGAGCGGAGTTCACGCCGACGAAGTCGCGCGCAGAAGCTAGTATATTATAAAAATCCAGAATTTTATAATGCTCAAAATCTTAGTGTGACTAGTCGAAATGGATACTCTTTGGAAAATTGGGGCTTTCCCGAGAATACTTTTAGCTTTTTTATTTCTATTTTAGTATATTCTTCAAAAATATCCTTGTGCGTAGAAACGAATTCATTCACATTTGATCAATATCCGTTATTTAGTCGCCCCACGGAACATGTGCATTCAGCCTCAGGCTACTGGGACAAAGTATATAATATACATACATATTAGGTGTGCTGGAAGGGGTGCCATCGATTTGCCTACATGTACCGATGTCTTTATACAGAATTCTTAGCACTGTATTTGGTAGAGAATACATTAACATAAGAAAGTTTTTTAAAAAGAGAGAAAAATTTATATTTTGTAAGTCTTAATAAACTTACGTTACCAATAATTGTTACTTTTCTTTCAATCAATAAAATAAAAAATAATTTTTTTTTATCAAAATCGGTCCACCCAGTCAAAAATTCTGAGGTAACATTCCTACATAAAAAAAAGCAATCGAATTGAGAACCTCCTCCTTTTTTGAAAGTCGGTTAAAATGTATGCATACGATTTCTTTTGACCTAACACTGTAGGTCAAAAAGCAAGACATAGAAACACAACGCAAGTGAAACAGCGTGAAATGCTTAGTAATTACTATAAAGACGATTTTTATAGGTGCTTATAATTTATAAGTTTCCAGTAAATCCACCAACCCGCATTGGAGCAGCGTGGTGGATTAAGCTCCGATCCTTCTCCTACATGGGGAAGAGGCCTATGCCCAACAGTGGGATATTTCAGGCTGAATCGTCGTGATCAGTAAATCCAGTGATTAGTCAATGGAACAATAAGCTTAATAGTTTAAATATCCGCAAAACCGCAAAGTCTTAACCCAATTAAGTTACCTACCTAACATACGGTTTTTATAATAAGTATCTAGACGCTTAAAAATCTCATTATTTTACTTCTTATTATAAAAATATTAATGAACTTAAATCTCTTAGTACTTATGAAACAATATTTATAAAGGTCATTGTTCATCCCATTATAATTAAAATCTAAAAAAAATACTTTCGAAAATAACTGGCCAATGAATAAACACAATGTAACAAATAAATGAAAGGAAAAAAAATAATTATGCCAGAAGTAACTTTTTGAATTTCGAATAAAGAACGCGCGTCAATTGGTACTATCGCCCGAGGCCAGATGGCGGGGTGCCTATATTGCTAGTATTTCGTCCGGAAATATGAATTCTATTTGTCTAATCACGTTCAGAATCTGTTATGAATTTGTAAATTTTTGTTAGTTTTTTTATAATATTGATTTTAAGATTTATAGCAATCTTCAAAATAGAGCGCAATTTCATCATCAATATAAAATCACTGCGCGCAATTTCAATAAAATAAATAAAAAATAAATTGTAGTATAACGCAAAATATACAGGCTGTCCCGCGATAAAGTGCAACCCCGAAAGGGGGTGAAACTATTTATCATAAATTATCGACAAAAAACATAGATTTTTTATTTTATTTTAAATATTTTATTTTTATTGACGAATTAAGATTTTTATACCTTAAGTAGACTCTATATACAAAAAATGATGATTTCTTCCAAAGTAGTGGGTCATTTACTTTAAAATAAAATAAAATAAAATATTACGCCACGTACTTGGCGGGAAGGATAAAGTAACAATTAGCTCGCAAAAAAAGTGGCATTATGACTTTAACTATGCTTCTTGTGAAAAAAAATCCATTTTTTATGACTGTTTTTTTCAATGATCTCTAATTTTCTCAGAATTATGCCCCAATACCAGGAAATTTTATGATTTATTATTATTTCTCACCATATTGCCATTCAAATAAAAAAAATTTTACGCCTGTATCCCGAAAAACATGCACAGAAATCATCATTATTTGTACATAGAGTCTACGTAAGAAATATAAAAATCTTAATTCATCAATAAAAAATATAATTTAAAGGTATATTTTTTATTATTTTTTCTGTTTTTTGTCGATAATTTATGATCTAGTTTCACCCCCTTTCGGGGTTGCACTTTATCGCGGGACATCCTGTATTTGCTTTTATAGTAATTAGAAAGTACTTAGCAAGTGTAGATGACGCTTTCAGCAATCTTTACTAATGCTAGCTGTGCCGCGCGGTTTAGCGTGCGTTAATTTGAGAAAAAAAATAGTCCAGAGGGTGGGACCACTAGATGTCTATCCGATAACTGGTTGGAACCGCTACGGGTACGCGACCCCGGACTGCTCTAGCTGCTAGTGCCCCCCCCCTCCCCATAATCTTACTAAAATAGAATATGTAGGTATAAACTATCCTCATTAAATGGACTGTTTTACACAAAAATAATTTTTTAATTCAAACTAATAGTTTCTGAGATTAGCGCAATCAAACAAACAAACAGGTCACAACTAAAGGTATAGGCTTGCTGTCTAAAGGCCTACCCAACCGATGACAAGACTTATTGCAGCTTTTGGAAATCTTCGTCAAGTCCAAATGATCTGTGATAAGGCTAGTGATTTAGGCAGTGGTATCTTTGGACTTCTCCTCATTGACACCATGGAAAAAGAGATTCTTGCGACGCCCGCACCGTTGCATTTCCATGCAATCCTTATCTCTTGCGAGAAATTCAATCTACCTGTGATGACCGGCAAGTGCATTGTGAATAAACGTTTTAAAAGAATTGAACTCGCTTGAGAGTGATGTAACGGTGACCGGTGAAAAGTTATGAGGCAAAACATAAAAAATACAATCGAATTGAGAACCTCCTCCTACCTTCTTTAAGTCAGTTAAATATTCTTTTAAATAGAAGTTTTTAGAAATCCCAAGTAACTGGCTGGACTTGGCGATAAAAACTTTTCATAGCAAGCTTTTCATCTATATTTATAAAAGAAAGTCGTGTAATCGTGTTAGTTAAACTATTTATAACTCAAGAACTGCTTAACCGATTTGGCTGAAAATTGGTAGGGAGGTAGCTTAAAACCAGGAAACGGACATAGGGTACTTTTTATCTCAATTGGACCCGGTAGGTGGCGCTGCTATCGGTATGTAACTCCGAAACGACTGAACCAATTTGTATCAAATTTTGTAAGCATCTGTAATTTGGTCCAACTTGGGAGATAGTGTAGTTTTTTTTCTCAATTAGACTCGGTAGGTGGCGCTGCTATCGTTATGTAACTCCGAAACTACTGAACCAATTTGTATCAAATTTTGTAAGCATCTGTAATTTGGTCTAACTTGGGAGATAGGGTAGTTTTTATCTCAATTGGACCCGGTAGGTGGCGCTGCTATCGGTATGTAAGCAATCAAATTTGGTAGCTGTTTTCCGGGCAGGACAGCGTCTGCCGGGTCCGCTATAGTAGCTTATAAAATAAACGATGACGCGTTGGCGCAACGGTCACAGCACTTGTTTGTGGCTGTTGCGCTGGCGGTTGCGGGTTCGACCCCGCACATGACAAACATTCGTATTGGTCATACAGATGTTTGCCGTGGTCTGGTTGTTTGTGCAGTCCTTGTGGGTCTCCCCATCGTGTCTCGGAGAGCACGTTAAGCCGTCGGTCGCGGTTGTTATCATGTACACCTGATAGCGATCGTTACTCATAGTAGGAAATATATCCGCCAACTCATATTGGAGTAGCGTGGTGGATTAAGCTCTGATCCTTCTCCTACATGGTGAAAGAGGCCTATGCCCAGCAGTGGGATATTACAGGCTGAAGCGTATACTTTCTGGTTGGTAAAGTGCACTGCTAAGATAAAAACATTTACTATAAAAACATAAATAATACTAAGACGTAAGACCCAACTTTTTTTTAATACGAACATTATTTTGGGGACAATTATTTTTTACACAAATAAGACCACAAGGAAGCTGCGATGTCCCAATTAAAAGCCATTGATGTCCAAAATTCAGAAAAAAAAGTCGTTTATCACATATAGAATGTAGATAATTAAATTTTACAAGAGGAAAGTCGAGTGTTATTATTATATTCGACGGTCAACCAGTTCTCAATAAGTGAGCAATTGCCGCCAAATTCCTTCGTGATGAATTAGCGAAACTTTCGAATGCTTTTTTTTATAAATAAACTAAATCGATATCCGCGAGTAGCCGGAATGTAGTCTTCATTATTTTTACGAAATTGTGTAATATTTTATATGTGAAAGACAACAACATGTATTTTTAATTTGATAAAGGTTATTTATATGTTTGAGTGATGTAGACGCTTAGTTTAGTAATTATTTTTTTATAATTTCTAAATGAGATTAATATGTGTAATGAACCTAAGTAGAAGGGCTTCAATAAAATATATTCAGAAATAGAAATTAGTGGAAAATTTTAATGAAACTTTTTCACTATAAAGACACAGGCTATGCACCTATATAAAGGCGAAAGGTCACTCTTTCATTCACTGAATAATATTTTTAAATTAATAATATTTTAATAAAAATTTAAAATGTTTGACACGCTTATGGGGGGAAGGGGGTTAAATTTGGGATAGGAACTTATATAAGAAACCGGTTATTTTTAAATATTATGGATTTTGGTTTTTAAGCTTCTAATTGAGAGATGCTTTATGGCAAATAGAACTATTATTAGAATACCAAATTATCTCTACTATCTGCTGTTAATCTGCCGAAGGTAAAACTGCGAGAAACAGCTAGCATTATTATAAAATTAATGTTAATACTTTTTAATTGTATTTGGTAATTGTAGAAAGGCATGTGTTATCAGTAGTCCATACGGTAGTCAACGAGCTAGGTCCTAGGGTCAGTGGGATAGTCGTGCACGCATGCGCGGCGGCCATGTTGAGCGGAAAATTTTATTAACTTTGCTTATTGGATTACAATTGGATGTTTTGGAAGGTTTTGAAAGTAAGGCTTATGGTATGATTGTCTTTATTTTGTGACTTTTTTCGCGTGATAAATTTGATTGAATTTCTTGTTGATTTTGTAATTGAAAGGAATGAATGGCTTTTCCAGGAGCTTTTTATAGCATTCGCTATAGCTTACTATCAAGCAGACCTTAGGGTTAGTTACTATTGGTTTAATCTATAATAGGTAAAGAAATATAGAAACAGACGTAACCGCGTCTTTTCTCTAGTTATACCACAAAAGGTATTCGTTCTACGTCTCGCTGACAGCTAAATAGGGCCTGTAAATATGTTTACATTTATTGTTGGATTGACAGATGGCGGGTGAGAGATCATAGTTCAAAGTGTCTGCTACTTGATTTAATGCGTTAGTGACTATTTTTATAAAACGACATAAAAAGGAGAAGGTTCTCAATTCGACTGTATTTGTTTTTATGTGTGTTACCTCAGAACTTTTGACTGGGTGGATGGATTTCGATTATTTCTTTTTAATCCAAAGGACGTGCTTTTCAAGTGGATCCATTTAAACTTGATCGAGTTTTGACGAGTGCTTTTTGAAGTTATCTTTAATAATGCATATTTGACTTGACTATTTTTTCGTTTACCTTTGTTGTATTACTTACTTGTCGATGTAACTAAAGTCGGTTTTTTTCGTTCGCGAACAAACACAATTATTGTAGGGTAGGGTCACCTAAGATTGCGCGGGAGGTAAGACTGCGCAATGCTAATATTTCAAAACCTAAACGACATCTGTGCCTAACTTCAGTCGTATTTTGATGCGTACATATGAGTGGTTTTGCTGCGACAAAAAAATTGAAAACAGTGGGATATCGGATCTGCTAGGTAAGTTTGAAGATAATTCTTGCAACTGATGTTAATTTTGGTAATTTTGAAACAGTGGTCATGTCTGATTAAGCTATATTCCAATAAATCTAGTTATCGTTTTTAAAAATGAATTTCACCTACAACGCTGCCTGGTTGCATATTTTACGCATCTACTCAAGATATGGCATGGATAGTAATGTATTTGCATATTAAACGATTCCCTAAGACTGCGCAGAGCCAGGGTCCTTAAAACTGCGCGCGCAGACTTACCTCCCCCTAATTTAAACTTCATTTTTGATGACCAGATCTTTGACGCAGTTTGTAGTAGCCCTGCCTTCTAGTATATATATATTGTTGGAAATAACACCAGAAGTTATTTTATTAAAAACAATATTTATTTCTACCCTCAATAATACCTCAATAATTACCGTTAGGAACAGACGACCGTGTGTGTATGTTATAAGATATTTATTTGTTTTTCTTTGTTTTCATTGATTATCACAATGAAATTTATTTAATTACAGGATGCCTAATCAAAAAAATAGGTAAATCGATTACAGAAGATTGGATTGGTTGTTCTGTATGTTCTGAATGGTGGCATCAGTAGCATGAAAAATGCACAGCGGACATTGGTATTGGACACTTCAAGTTTGACTTTTGTACCTAAAATGGGTTAATTTAGTATTAATAGGGCTTAAGTTAATTTAGTATTACCTTAAAAGCTTCTGTTCTCCATGCGCAGTCTTAGCGATCCTATTGCGCAGTCTTACCCACAGTGGCGGCGCAAGTCTTAAATTTAATGTGGGCAAGGTACATTTGCGAGGCCCTCTGATGATGCAAAAAGAAGGGAATATAAAATTAAAAATCACTTAAAGTTAAACAGTTTTTTTTATTAATAAAGAAAAAAACTGTATTATATGTTAATTTTTTTTTCCCAATCATAAGGAAAGGCAAAGGCAGAGCCATGCAGCCAACGTCTTATTTTAGTTTCTTCCCAAATATTTACTTAATTTCTTTGGGACATTAAATAAATAAAAAAAATAAAGGTCAATAAATTATATTACAAATATTATCACGACTGGTCCTACAAAATATAATTATACTTTATATTAATTAAAATATAAAAATTATTATATATGCATATAATTATTATGATAATTATTTATTATAAATTATTTATTTTTTATTTTTTGCTCACAAACGAAAAAAAAAATCGATTTCAATTACATCGACAAGACAAGTAATACAACGTAAGTAAACAAAAAAAAAAAAAAAATAAGTAAATACGCGCTATCAAAGTTACTCAAAAAGTAGTCGTCACTCGTCAGATCTCGATTAAAAAATAAGACCACATGACAAACATTAGCTTTCGATTAAAGTAAGAATCATCAAAATCGATAAACCCCGTTAAACGTTATGCGGTTTAATACAACGTAGGACGACGAAAAAATAATCAAGTAAATACGCATTATTAGATATAACTTGAAAAGTGTTTGTCAGATCTCAATTTAATTTAAATGGGACCACATGACACGCAACACCTTTCAATTAAAATAAAATTCATAGAAATCGGTCCGCCCAGTCAAAATTTCTGATGTAACATACCTACATTAAAAAAATCAATCGAATTGAGAACCTCGTCCTTATTTGGGAATCGGTTAAAAATATAAAATTAAAGAAACAGTAATTTTCTACCATTGAGTTTTCTACCTTTGGCTTTACTGAACTTAGATGCTATATCGGCTTCATTGGATAAAATCATAAAACTGCCTGAAAGCTGAAAGTCTTTCTTGACCCATAGTATTTCTTAATTAATTTTTAATAAGTTTTAATTTTGAAAAACTCCTTTCAGCGGAAGCAGTACTTACAGGTATTGTTAACAAAATTCTAATTACAATGTAAGCATTTGGGTAAATTTCTTTCTAATTGTTATGTATGATATATTGGAGCAGATCTTTCACGTCTTTAATGGAGTTAGGTAAAAATATCTTAAGATAATTGACATTTGTTCAACCCTACTACAGTCTCGAGTAAAAAAGAATAATATTTTGCCTCTTTTAATCCTACCAATCACTTCACTGGTAATTAAACTTTTATGCCGTAATTTATAAAAACAGAGATGGGAAAATAAGTAGTTAATTAATAATGGTGTAACTTTTTGAAAAATCGACATAATTTTTTTTTCACCGAGGTTTTTTTCGTTTAAGTGTCTAAATGACACCATAATTTATTCAAATTTTTAAATTGTTTTTTAATTTTATAAAAAAATTATTTAGGTGATATTCCCGGCTTTTTAGATGGCGCGCCTATGCCGTAACGATCTCGCAGAGCACTATTTTCAGCGTTAAAAAAAATTACAAATAATAGGGATAGTGTTGAGCTTGTTCTGAGAGTCTGGATTTTTTAATTGGAAATTTCGTCCTATTTCAGGATTTTTTTTTGGAGTTTACTCTTTAAGAATCGATTTTCATATAAGGCCCCCGGTATGAAAAAATATAAGGTCCGTGTAAAATAGTTTAATTTTATAAATATCAATTATTTCAGTCACATTCATTTCGTGCGCCGAAGAGTGGAAGAAAAACCTTGTGGCGTGTACTGTAATAGGTGTAGGATTTTCCATACTTTTTAAAATTTAATTTCGGGTGTCAGGCGCGAGGCCCTTTACACCGCGAGGCCGTGGGCGGTCGCCCACACCGCCCACGCCCTCCGCCGCCTATGCTTACCCACCCAGAGTCCTAAGACTGCGCATTTACCATTTTTCATATATTGCTCAATTATTCCAAAAAATTTTACTAAATATTTGATTGAGTTGTTTGTTAACAAAGTATATTAATGTATGTTTGAAAATAAATAAAGATGATTATGCTAACTCATTTTATTTTTGACTTACAGCAAGTCAAATGTTAAGTGCGCAATCTTAGGTGACCCTACCCTACTAGTTAAAAAGTATTAAGGATAATTATTTCTTATGTTTTTTTGTTTTTATTTCGTAGTTCCATACATACATAATCACGCCTCTTTCCCGTAGGGGTAGGCAGAGACCACTTCTTTCCACTTGCTACGATCCTTACATACTTGTTTCGCTTCGTCCACTTTCATTAGGTATTCCTTTCTATTCAATTTCCTAGTTGTGTTTTTTAAATACTATTTTGGTTTAAGAGCACAGACACGATAATACAACGCCGATAATATTTTTATTTACTATCAAAATTAATGCATCTACATTATATAGGATTAAATTTGTTAGTAGTTTAAATGTTGTTTTTTAATCGCGAAAACAAGTTCTACTTCTAATAAACAAAATTATATTATTTCACACTTAGTTGTAAATATAAAAATAATATCTAGTAGCTTAGTAGTCTTTTGGGTCTTGGTTTTTTTTAGTATCAGGTACATGTTCTTTAAGACGAATATTTGCAACAAAACTGCTTAATTATATAAAAAAATATACATACAAAAAGAAAGTACAAAAGACGCCGGTACTGGTCCGTTATCTTCGTGGAAGTATGTGATTGATTCTGTAAGGGTTATCGTTCACCGCAACTATAATAAAACATGCTATGTGACGCTATATTATTGCGATTTTTAATGAATTTATTTTTATTTAGTAAGTATTCCTTATCTATAACAATATGGGCAAAGTGCAGTGTTTACCAACAGATATTGATTTTCCGTACAATTTTGTGTTACAACTGTTAGGGATACGTCCACGAAATTCCTTTTTTGGAATTATTAGAGGAGCTGCTTGGCATTATCCTTTCCTAAGTTCGAAATAACAATACGATTTGATAAAAAAAATTAGTGTGAAGATGAACATAAGTTGCTTATTTACAAAGAAGTGACATAGGCTATAAAAATTACTACATTGGGTACTTGATTTCTAACTATATAAATACAATCCAAAGAATTATTACGTAGTTTCTAATTTTGCAACTTATTTTTGAAAATATATATGTAGTTTATAATGCAACACAAATATATATACGAAAATATAAATAGTAGTAGAGACATTATAGATGATGCCTTTCTAAGGAATAATTATCTTATTCGATCAAGATATACTAAGCGATTTAAAGCTGTATAGCTTCGATTATCCAATGAAGAGTAAAGCTAAAGACTATTGTGGTCGGAGATGTACTATTTCGAAGACTTACCACACGTTGCTGTGATTTAAATTTAATCTTAATTTAGTAGGTATAAGGTCGATATTCCCTTCTCTTTCCTTCTTGATTAACTCTGTTTGTTTCTGAATGTGGGCTGACCACAAGCTAATATTATACAAATATAAATAAAATTATAGGTACATATTAAAATATCACGGGGTATTCTCATTGCTGAGGGAATTGTATATATATTTCGTTATGAACTATGCCCGTTGTACCAAGGTTATTTTAGTATTGATGTATTGAATTGATTTTATGTATTGTTGGAAAGCATTCCCTTCCTTTTAGGTTATTACTGACTGGTATAAGAATAGATTGAAAGATACAGAGTACCTAGTTAAAATAGTTTGGTATCTCTTCTAGAGATAAGTACACCTTTGCTAACTCAATGTATGCGAAACACTATATTATTTTAAATGCAATAGAGAATACTATATGTACAGTATATAGTTAAATACATACATATAATGCTCACGATTCACGATCACGATTCAGCCTGTAATATCCCACTGTTGGGCATAGGCCTCTTCCCTATGTAGGAGAAGGATCGGAGCTTAATCCACCACGCTGCTCCAATGCGGGTTGGCGGATACCAAATAAGAATTTATGCAATGTTTAATGTTATTGAGAAGAAATTCTTATAAAAATTAAGGAATGTAACAAATACCTAACGAAAATTATATAATTATATTGAGATTTTCATTCGGGCTCCTACGACTTAGTTCGCGTGATTATTTTCCACATAATCCTAATCCTTCCGCAAGTGAAAGTAAAATCAAAATCGAAAAAACCGTTTATGATTTTTTTATTCGTTAAAGTTTTGAGAATTGTTTTTTAGTACTAAATACTGAGAAAAGTATACGATTTTATGTAAATTGTATACTTTTTACAATATTTCATACAGTTTTATATACAGTCATTACCATTTTTTATTTATTTCATCAGATATCGCATCAGTATCTGATATAGATGTCGTATCGGATGATGTAAAAGTAATTGGTATAAAGTATACACTTCGGTTACTATTCGCGATGTTAACAGGAATTTTAATAAAAGTCTTTAAGTCTTACGCATTACTTGAAGGCTGTATTGACCTTAATTAAAAATTCTTGTTTAGTTATTGAGTAACGTTGACATCTAAGAGCAGTGAGTTTCGGAAGTGGCATTGGAAATAATCTACGAAAAATTACTTTTTGATAATGTAGTTTTACTCTTTTTAAGTTATACAATTTTACATGACAAACAACACATTTATATGTAAACAATGAATTATGCGCTAACAAATAGTATACATATGACAAGTTCATGATAGTATGGTGTAGGTTCACACAGGCTTCGACAGCTGGAATGTTTTCCCTAGCTATCCCTTTTCTGCTTTCAATCAATATGATAGCTCTAAAATAGTGCATTAAATAAGAAATATCACGTAATAACAAAAACACCAAAGAAAATCCCACATTGTAAAGTATAAAAATGACCTAAAATACACAATGACAATAATACGACTATCAAATCAGAAAATTAATTGAAAATTTGAAAAAGTACATTGTGATAGCTGTGATACAAACAGATACGTTTATAACCATCTAGCGGGTACCACTGAAAACACATAACATTAAAAAACTAGGCATACATAAACATATATGACTAAACATCATAATTTTTTGTGATACAAGTAATCAATTTCGCTTCAGCCTGTAATATCCCACTGCTGCGCATAGGACTCTTTCCCCATGTAGGAGGAGAAAGTAATCAATTTGCGTGTCGGAATTTTGCGTCACATTAAAGGAATTTAGGTATAATTAAAGTTATTAAACTAATACGTCATGTAATTTCGTAAAATGATTTAGATATAATATTAATCAATTTAAGTCCGAAATTTTATTATGTAAGCCATAACTATTAATTTTAGCTCGTGACTCTAAAAACACCAAATCACACATGCCATTTCCTGTACTTCACTGATCTATGATTTTGAGCAACTTTCTACACATGCATATGTTATTACTTATTTTAATACGTTCATGCCAATTTTATTCTTATTTATAGTCATATAAAAATTATAATAGGATACATTTTTTTCGATATAAGTACTGTGACTTCACAAGGAACGTATTATGAAACATTTGTAACAAGTTCCATAAATTAAATCTCGTTATTTTCTTATTATCTTAATAAATATTAGACATTACGTAAATTAATATGATATTATTTTGAAATTCAATCATTATCGTAATTTTATAAAATATATTTAATTATTCTAGTAGCCATATCGGCGAACTTCATAAACAACACCGTAATAGCGAAAATTTAATATCAACATAGAGGAAATTATGGCATACATGTGAGAAAATAGTGAAGGAAAGAATATGTAATTTTTAACAGATAGTTAAATATTTTGAATAAAGAAGTCAAATTAATAAATTAATTTAACATTTTATTAATTCTTTTTTATATTTATAGTAGACCTAATCATCTATACCTACTGATTTAATAAGTGTACATACAAAGAACTTGTTTGTATGTAGAGTGCACTAATTTTTGGATTAAGTCCGTCTTGAAATTTCTAAAAAATAATTTTGCGGTTTTTATGTTTTTGTTTTGGAAGATTTTACGTCATTGATTATAATTATAGCTTATGATACTTAACAAATTCTAAATTAATAAAAATCAAACGGATAATAAGAACCTCTCTAGTTTGAAGGATCCTTTGGTTTCAACTAAATTTTTTTAATTTTATTTAGATTGACTAGAAAATTAGTTATTATACTCGTATTCGACAACATTTTTCCCGCTATTATATTAAAAGTTTACACGTTTACATCAAAGTTATATCTATTGTAAATATTTAGTTTATTTGTCAGATAGTGTTTACTCATACAATAAGGAAAAAGTTTTGATATTTATTGCTAGTCTTAACAGTTAACAGTAATAGTAGGAGAACGTTGAAGCATGGTTGAGGTCATGGCTAGAGTTTTTACAATGAATTCCCGGATCCTACAGTTACTTTGTATTATAATAGCCGTAAGTTATAATATGTAGATCAAGGAAAATTACAAGTTAGTTAAGGGCCAGTTACACCGGTTGCCGTTAACGCCAGCAACAGCCAGCCAGGGCCAGTAAAGTAGGGCCGGTACGGACGGTAACCGACAGGTAAAAGTTTATGGCATTTCTTCAATTTTGACTATCGAACAGTTTATTTATGGGATATTTATTTTCGCAATTGTGAAATAAAAAGTCATAGTACATTAATTGACACTTCTGTTTGTATCTTCGCAAGTCTACTCATAATTTATTGAAGTAAAACTTCTTTACTCACGCTTAACTTGGGGAGGAAGCTGGTGAATGCGTCACGAGAGCGTTACGAAAAGTGTGATCAGGCGAGGCGAAAGGAGCAAGACAGAGAGGTACGAGCATTTTCTTTCTCTCATTTCCTCATAGTCAGTTAAGTTTCGTATATCTAAGACACAGTACAGGCCTATTGTGCAGAAGTTTTACTTCAGTCGTGTGGTCTAAAGCATACTCTTAGGTTTTTTTTGTATGATTGATGTATGAAATTTTATCCACAATCGGTGGAACAGGACCTAAGTATTTTCCAAGACAATCATAATTTAATTTATTTTAAATATGCTCTAAAGGTAATAGCATATTGAGGACCTGTTTCTTTCGTTCATTCATTTAAATTAATGGCTTCCGTTAGTGCCAAAATAGCTAGGCTATTTTATATCCTGACATTCCAACGGGATTAGAAATTACGCGGATAAAATCGCGATGCGCTGTTAATATTTTAAATACTTATTTTATTTTTGGAAATTGATATAAGTATATATTCTTTCAGACTGAACGTATTGAAATTAAAATCAAATCAAAATCAAAAATATTTTATTCAGCATAAAATTATAACAATTTCTTACTGAACGTCATGAGTCTACTACCAGTTCGGAAAAAAGAAGCCTCTGACCTGAGAAGAACTGACGAAAGAAACTCAGCGGGACTATCATTTTTTTTTCTAAGTAATGTTTTTTTTCCAAATCAGATTGAAATTAACAATAATTTTATAGGTTGAAATAGCCTGGAGGCGATCACATCATTCCCAAGGCGTACTGTCTTCTAGAAAATCGTTAATCGAATAATATCCTTTAGTACACAAACGTTCTTTTACAATTTTTTTAAATTTGGCAATAGAAGCTTTTTGAACGTTTTCTGGGATATAAGCGTATACATTGTGTATAGAAGGAATTACTGACTCGGCGTAAGCGAGTTACAGGCATTACAAGTTTATGTTTGTTCGTAGTATTAATGCTATGCATGTCGCAATTGCTGCGAAATTCGTGTATATTTTTATGAACATACATAACATTTTCATACACATATTGAGAAGCAACAGTCAATATTTTTATTTCTTTGAACTTATCTCTTAATGATACTCTAGGGCCTAAACTATAAATTGCACGAATGGCTCTTTTCTGCAGGACAAAGGTACGTGAAACGTACTGTTACGCGGCACCTCCCGGTAGTCTTTTAAGAATAACAACACAATTTGTTTGATAACTAATTTAGTTTATTACTGTCCAAAACACTTACAGTAACTGTCCCTAGAACACCTCACTTTCCTTTTCTTTAATAAAAAATAATAACTTGTGACGCGCTGGATGGTAAACGGCAACTGACTGACCGCGTGGGAAATGAAATATATTAAAGAAATTAAAATAGCGGCGTCAGCATTAACTACGTATTAAGGCTAGGTATAACAGAACGTAAACGTATTCATTTGCAATTTAAAAAAAAAAAAACTGAATTTTCGCGGGTAAAATATTTTGCAGCTGCTTTTACTTATTCTGATAATTTTGTACACATTTCGATTGAGTAATGAACTAGTTTTAACTATCATCAATTATGAGTGTAATTGGAATAAATGTTGCTAGATAAAAGCTCGATATTAATTATAATTACAACATCAATCTAATTAAAAGATAAAAGTGTGCGACACGATTCTCGAGCAGATACAATGGAGTTACGAATTAATGCTTTAAATATTTTAGGATCACTGTTCATTAGACGATAGCGCAATACAGCGATTGAAAGCGCTTTTTTTGAACCATCAAGCCAAGTTTGATATGATTTGATTTGATATTAAAGTTTTTAATCTGGATAGACGACAGAAAGACAAATATCAAATTTAAATTCTACAAAAACGTCTGTGTGGGTGATTGTCTACTCCTTTCATTTACATTCTTGTTTACATTGGTTATTTGAAACACTGCAATTATGAACTAAAAGTTTGATAAAAATTTCGGCTCTCCAACAAACCTTCATTCTTCAATCCAATGAATTGTATTAGTAATATGACGTACCACGTTTAACTTTTAAAAATTAAAATATTAAACAAAAACTCAGTAGCTATGTAATGCTATACCAAGCTAGTATCTTGTAAAGAACCTCCCTAACATCTGATTCATAAGTGAACGGTCAATGGAGCAAGACTTGAATAAGGACATGTGACATTATCAAATGCCGGTTACGATTCGAGTGCACGTGAAATCGACAATCGTAATAAGGGAATTATGTGTCTTAAATCTGGTAAGTAGGACACGTAGACACGTAGGTATATGTGTCATTAATTACGTTTTTGTTATAATTCACAAAGTATTTTAAAAAATAATTAAATAAAAATAAATATTTTAAAAACTTTTGAAAAATAATTACCTAAACATATAAATTTAATAAATAATGATATCCACCAACCCGCAGTGGAGCAGCGTGGTGGATTAAGCTCTAATGCTCGATGAAAGAGGTCTATGCCCAGCTGTAGGACGCAGCCCGTAGGCTGAATCAGCATCGTAACAGCCGTTTGTCCTTAATGTAGGCAACTAAATCTCACATGGTGTTTAGGTATTTTTTTTTAATAAATACACCCGTAAATACATTTAGTAATAAGGATAATATGTATATGGTACTTACTCCAAGACACAATGAAAGAATTGGACTCAAACTGAGAGTTATCAAGTCATCTAGAAATAAATAACTATTTGATCAAAATTAGTTTCATTAAATTATGTTTAAGAAATATAACTTTTTATACCTGTAACCAATAGTTTTATTAAATCTGGCAACAATGGGAATCTATCATCAAAACTGACTCCATCGAAGCTTTCTATAAATGTTTTATGACTTAATTTTATCAAACAGATAACCAAATTTGCTTATCTCTGTCGTAACAATGGAAATTCTAGATCACTTGTCATGTTGCGATCTCAGTACAATTAGTACAGGTCAAGTTAAGCTGGTCTCTGCCACCCACGCGTGGACGCCCATACTTCGTAATAGGAAAACAGTTAGCTATTACTATGGTTTGTCGATAAATGAGAACATGAGATAAGTGTGAGTTTTAAAAGGCATTTTCAGCCACAGTAAAATTTACTAATAATTAAGATGTATGTACTTACATACTGTACTGTATACATATATACATACTTAAATAATTTTTTTCTGCAAGGAAACAGTTATAATTTTTTAATTTCATAAAACACGAAATTTTCGCTATAAAAAGTTTTTATAGCCAATTTACCATATCAATGTTTGTAGAAACTTCTATTTAAATAATTTTTAACTGACTTAAAGAAACTAGGAGGAGGTTTTCAATTTGACTCTATTTTTTATGTTTTATTTACCTCATAACTTTTTACTTGGTCCACCAATTTTTATGATTCTTATTTTAATTGAAAGCTGGTGCTTTTCGTGTGGTTATATTCAAATTTGAGCGAGATCTGACGAGTAGCTTTTGAGTTATTTGAGCAGTAACTACGCTATATCTCTAGTCTCCAAACCGACTTGAGTAAGACCACTAATAATCATCTAGTGTTGAATCACTACATATTATAAAACAAAATCGCTTCCCGCTGTCTGTCTGTATGTATGCTTAAAATTTTAAAACTACGCAACGGATTTTGATGCGGTTTTCTTTAGTAGATAGAGTGATTCAAGAGGAAGGTTTATATGTACAATACATGCATATTTTAGTAGAGGAACACTGGTAACTTTTTTATTGTAGATAGTATTTAGTTTCAGCATTGCAACCGTGCGAAGCCGGGGCGGGTCGCTAGTATAATATATAAACAGTTAAAAAAATATTCGTATTCATTATTGTTTTTTTATTATTAAGTTATTTAATTTCAAAAAGAAAACTTGACTTAAATCGACTTGTTAACGAGAACAAATAGTAATACACACACTTAATAGTCTATCAGAGTTCTAACAATAATATATTGCCATTTCATTTAGTATACAGTTCTATTGTATTTTTTACGCGCAGTAGGCAGGTTGTGATAAATAGCCTCTCAGTATCTCATCTGGTTGCCGTTACAAAAGAGCCCACCGCCAGAAACGTTTCGAACGAGTTTTATTACGATATTATTGAGAAAATTATGTAACTCAAATATATGTATGTATACAGATATTGACTACTAGTTTTCCAGCCGCAGCTTTGCCCGCGTAGACTGCGCCATCTTTGCTGTTCCTTTTTTTTCATAATGTAGCATTCTACTGTTGAAAATGTTTAATGGGTTCAGAAGTTTTTGAGTTTATCCATTATAGAGAAACAAAAAGTCAAATATTTCTTCTTCATAATATTGGTACAGATTTTTGTAAGTATTGTGTAAGAAAAAAAAAGAACAAAGTTTTCATTTCAATTTATTTTTTTGTTTTTCTTATTGGGTAAAAAGGTATTGTACAGAGAATACTAGAATGTTTAGATGCAAACAAGAACCTTGGAAGGACCCACAAATTTTTAGATTTAAATGTGTTAGATTTTTTTTTTAATTATGGACGCGTTCTAGATCTGGTACATTTTGTACACAACTTAATAATTTACTACAATTGAATTGGTCAAGGGTCTTAATGCGAATAGACTAAAATAACGTTTAGAACAAAATATATAATAATATTAAGATTAATCGCGGAAATTGATTTATAAAAAAATCAATTTGTCTATTTCTTGAGAGATGGTTTCTGTTTTACATAATTATACAATATATTATAATCATACAATAATAACGGAGATAGAAATAATAATTTATTAATAATTTTATATGTCGTGATTAATAAGACAAGTATATTGTATAGAGTATATTTATTGTCTAATATATTAAACTATCATGTCACAGTGTTTGTTAGTGAACTTCTCCGAAATGGCTTTATCGCTTTTTATCATTTTAACCGAATTCGAAAAGAGCTTCTCAATTCTGTTGGTATTTTTTATGTATTGTACATCGATTACGCCAATATTTCTGAACCGATTTACTTGATTCTGTTTTTGTTTAATGCGGAATAGTTGTCGTTTGGTCAGTTTGGATCAGTGTTTTTTATTTTATGAGCATTTTTGTTAACTTGGACGATGTAATTTTTATGTTGTTACCTCATAACTTTTCACTGGTTGTACGGATTTTGATAATTCTTTTTTTTTCGAAAGCTGCTGCTTGTCATGTAGTATTTAATTTTCGATCGAGATCTGAGGAGTATTATTTTGTGAGTTATCTTTGATAATCTATATTTACCTCATTACCTGGCTAATTTTTCGTCTACCTGCATTCTATTACTTGTCAATGTAATTAAAGTTCGTTTGCGAGCAAACATAATCATTTTCGTATCAGATTGGTTGTGGCAATAGGTTGTTGGCTACTTTGTATACTCCTAGGTGATAATAGTGTCCCTATCCGTATGGCAGAACAACGTTTGCTGGGTCAGCTTGTAGTCTACAATATTTTGGGAATTAGCTAGTCAGATAGAACATTTTACAGTGACCCTACTTTCTATTTAAAAGATTGTGGGTTCAATTCCTATCTCGAATCTTTTTATATGTATGTGTATTACTCATAGAGTCATAGAGATATGTATGTTTAGTAAAAGCATCGGTAGATACTAAAATTCCTATTGTGCGTGAAGACGCTTTTTAAAAATTGGGATTTCATGCGAAGTAGTTGTGACGTATTATAATTTATACTCGTAGTTAATTAATTACAAGCCGACCAAGTACGGTTCAAGATTTGCTGGTTACGCGAGAGAAAAAAAAGTGTCCCGTCAACTTACGCTTGACACATTTACATGGTGAGGTCGTCGACCTGACCGAAAGTAGCAAAATTTTTTTGTTATGTAAACTTGATTATGAGGAAATCTTACGCACATAATTCATTGTATGTACAGCTACAAAACATTTAATGTATAGTGGTATTTTTTTATATCATGTAAGTACATTTTAGTAACGCGGGCATTAAATGGTTGATTTTGAGCTTTCATGCAGATAAAGTAAGGCATAGATAATAAAAACTATCAAAAGTAACTATGTAAAAAGAATAAATCTAATAAATTCATTATATTATACATACTTACATTAATCGGTTAAAAAATGCTCAACACTGATATTTTAGTATTGTAATAAAATAATCAAACACAAATATTTAAAAAAGTAGGTAATCTACAAAAAAAAAAAAAAAAAATTTAAAATAAACATTTCCTTCAAAATATTTTTATTATTTCCGAAAGTACTAAAATTCACAAACATCTGTGGAATGTACTATAAAATGTTAACGCTACAGCAAGGTGTTAAAAAAGTGCAAAATTATTATTATCTTGACATGAGTCTGGCTGGATATTGTGATAAAATCGCGACATAAAAGCTGTAGGCACATTAAAAAAATATTTTAATTAGTTAATAATTTTTTATATATACAATCACAATTATAAAATTGGCATATATACATATTTAAAGTTTGTAATAATCGATTATTGTGAAATATTCAAATTTAAAAGTTGAGTTAATACATATTATACAATAAAACAAGTATTATAAAAATATTTTAAAATCAATTCCTACTTATTTTTAGATCAACAAAAATTTTTTTATTAAATAGGTAATTAATATTTGAAAAAAAAAGCTGTACTAACATAAAGTGGGTAACACTAATAAAAAGTTTAAAAAGTTTGTTTGAACTTAATTTCAACATACATATATAGACATAACTAAAATAAATTTAATTTAAACTTATATATATGTTACAAATTGATTGAAATTAACTCGAGAGTCTAGTTTTTTTATGCGACTCAAATAAATAAGTTCGATCAATATTTTTATGATAATATAAAATAACAAAGTAGGTATAGTCTGTTTGTATATTTATTTGAACGTATCAATTACAAATTACTTTTATTATGTAATTTTTAATAAAAAATTTAAATGTATTTTATGATGACTTTTATAAATATGTTTTCAAATCGATTTGTAACACGTGGTTCAATAAGTCCCGAGACTAAGTACTAAAAAAGATCTTTTTTATAAAATTAATTTTTATTCATCAACATAGTCTCCTCCAAGAGCGGTACAGTCCCTCCAACGCTTTTCTAACTTTTCTATCCCATGTGTGTAGAACGATTTGTCTTTGGCTTCAAAATAAGCCTCCGTTGCTGCGATAACTTCACTATTTGAGTCTTTCTTACCCTGAAGCATTTTTTTAAGGTCTGCAAACAGCCAGTAATCGCTGGGGGCCAAGTCTGGCGAATAAGGGGGATGAGGAAGCAATTCGAAGCCCAATTCGTTAATTTTGGCCATCGTTCTCACGGACTTGTGACAAGGCGCGTTGTCCTGGTGAAACACCACTTTCTTTTTGTTCATGTGAGGCCGTTTATCCGCAATTTCGTACTTCAATCGCTCCAATAAGCACATGTAATAGTCACTATTTATATTTTTCGAGGTAGTCGATGAAAAGTATTCCATGCGCATCCCAAAATATAGACGCCATAACCTTACCGGCCGATTTCTGAGTCTTTGGACGCTTCGGGCGGCTTTCACCAGCCGCTCTCCACTCCGCTGCCTGCCGATTGGCTTCCGGAGTGAAATGGTATATCTAGGTTTCATCCATTGTTACATACCGACGTAAAAATCCTTTTTATAATGATTCATCAGCGCCAAACATCGCTCTGAATCATTGATACGTTGTTCCTTTTGATCAGTTGTAAGCAAACGCGGCACCCACTTAGAAAAAAGCTTTTTCATGGCCAAATTTATATGTAAAATAGTGAAAACACTACCAGCTGAAATCTTCACTATCTCGGCTATCTCTCGCACTTTTACCTTCCGATCTTCCAATACGATTTTGAGGACTTGGTTAATATTTTGTTGAGTCACTGCTTCATTTGGACGACCTGAGCGTTCCCCATCATTGGTGTCCATGCGACCGCGTTTGAAGTCGGCATACCACCGACAAATGGTTGCTTTAGAGGGAGCTGATCCTGCATAACATTTTATAAGCCATTGCTGTGCTTCAACGGTATTTTTTCCCATTAAAAAACAATGTTTTATCAACACGCGAAACTCGTTTTTTTCCATTGTATCGAAATTACAACCGTAGCGTCACTTAAATGTTTCAAAATCAATAATTTTATTGTTCCATTTTTAAAAATTTGACACATATTCTTGTATTGATAGCCATTACTTTTAAAAAATCAAAAGAGTTTTTAATATATGCGCCATTTCCAGGTTAGTCTCGGGACTTATTGAACGATCTAGTAATTATTATCTCTATAGTCTATACATATTATAAAAATGAATCGCTGAATGTGTTGCTAAGCGCAAATCTCGAGAGCGGCTGAACCGATTTCGCTAATTCTTTTTTTATAATATTCCTTGAAGTACGAGGATGGTTCTTACGGAGAGAAAAATGAGAGTAACTGAGGTAGGGCACAGCAGGAAATTTCCTGCTCAAAATATGGAGCAGCCCGACTGGGGTAGTACCTCGACCTTACAGAAGACCACAGCTAAATAATACTGTTTTCAAGCAGTATTGTGTTCCTGTTGGTGAGTAAGGTGACCAGAGCTCCTGGGGGGGGATTGGGGATAGGGTCGGCAACGCACTTGCGATGCTTCTGGTGTTGCAGGCGTCTATAGGCTACGGTCTTACCATCAGGTGAGTCGTACGCTTGTTTGCCGACCTAGTTACATTAAAAAAAAAAAAAAAAAAAATTAAAAATTCCCTGAAAAGTCTAAAAACAACAATTTTGTATAATCCCATACAAAAAATTCGTAATAATACTTAAAAGTCAATTTGAACTTTTTAATACCAAACCATAAAGTTTAAGTGTTAGTGGAGGGGTTACGGCAAGGGTAAGTATTAAAAAAATAAAAAATTAAGGAATCGACTGTTAGGCGGTACGAAGTTCGCCGGGTCAGCTAGTTTTCAATAAAAATATGATTTACTGATTACATAACAAACAAAGCACTAAGAATATTTTGAAGCAAATAAATTTCGATTGTTATAAAAATGTCATTTCTTTTTTTAACCTTAAAGTCTTACCCTAAAGTTAAAATCATACGGAAAAAGGTATCTTTAGCCGTAAAAAAATAGTTTTCCCTATCAGTTCATAAGTGACGCACTTCTGAAGTAAAAAAAAAACGAATATTCCTCCTTTTTTTTTAAAGAGAACATTTAGAATTAAAAAAAAATGTTAGATGATAGTGACTAAATGGTTGAGATTAGACTGTTAATTTGGCGTGAATGGTCGCTAATGTGGTGCGAAGATATACAGCGTTGATTCGCCATTATTTATATAACTCTCATGGTGATCATGAATCATGATAGATGGTACTTATGCCAATTTATAATGAAAATAAACGAAATAATTTCGTGTCAAAATAAACAGATTATAATATATAGCCTGGGAATTTTATATGCTAACTATTTATAGTCTTTCTATTTTTTTTTTTTGTTTGACAGGTGTCGAAATATAAGCTGCCAGTTTATGTAAGTCTTGGTAATGAAATAAGTTATTTGAGCAGTATTTATATTATTTTTTTTTAAATATTGTTAATTTTTTTCTAATTTATTTTGGCTTAAGGCTTAAGATGTTTAGTTTATTGACAACATTATTGTTTGACAATTTATTAAATTTTTACACTTTTTTAGCGAAAGGCCAAGTTACTTCATGTTACTACTAACTGGTAGTTTAATCATTTGCTACCAGATAAAAAGAAAATCCCGAATGTATTCATACTACTAAACGTAAAAATAAACTGTTTTTTTTATATAATTATAACCCAGATGCGGCACGCTTTGTGCCTAATATTGCACTGAAATTCACTCTATACTAATACTATAATTCATATCTATGGGTACTAATATTTATCAAGCTAAAGTTTGTTTGTTTGTTTGAACGCGCTAATCTCAGGAACTTCTGGTTCGATTTCAAAAATTCTTTTAGTGTTAGTCAGCCCATTTATCGAGGAAGGCTATAGGCTATATATCATCACGCTAAGACCAATAGGAGCGGAGCAACAATGAAGAATATTTCAAAATCGGGGTATTTTGAGAGCTTCCGCTGCGTGCGCTGCGTAAACAGTTAAAGTTTCGAAAGATTCATGTAGGTATGATAGAATTGTTCCTATTCCATGCGGACGAAGTCGCGAGCAGAAGCTAGTTATGTATAAAGTTCAAAGCATAAAAAATACTTATTATTATTAAATATGAAACATTATTTAAAGTCACAACTGTTTTATGATTAGAAAAAATAGACTTTTCACTAATTCATTAATATTTAAATATTTTTTTCTAAATCATTGATTATTAATATTTATGTTTAGCCTGCATATCTACCTGTACTTACAAGAAAAAACTCCGTTACAGAGTGATTATAATTATCTTTATAAGCGAATCGTCGCAAATTATTTGAATGCTAACGAACCGCTCGATTTATATCGGAGTTAACCTGAATAAGTAAATACACGTTTATTTTTAGCAAATTCATATTTTAAATAAACATTTATAGTCTGGCTAACGAAAGATGAGACTGAAAAAACGCGGCAAATTTAAAAAAACCACACCCTGGCAACTTCACAGACGCGCCATCTTGTTTATTTGTGACTTTTAAAGTATTACCATACTCTGATTCTGATTCTTCCCAATCTCTGTTAAAATCGCCGAAATTTATTAATGTATATAACAAGATTAATGTTGGCCAGTAAGTAATAGTTTAAAAAAAAAACAAACAAATAAGATAATTTAAAAGATGATGAAATAATTTAAACAAGATGTATTTTATATGTATTATATATTTGTATGTATGTAAAATTTTGTTTATGTATATGTCTAGTATAAGTATGTATTATGTCTGCATGTGCATATTGATATAAAATGAAATATTATATATGAAAAAAAAATATTAGCGTCGGACCACGGCCTAGCTTTACTAGGAAGTCACAGGACTGTCGATCTGCAGTCTAAAATAATAAGAATAACACCCGTAGGATAATTAAATAAAGTATATTTAAATCTTAGTAGGTTTCCGCTAGTTATTTCCCAATTAAAGAGGTAATACACCCGATGATGGGAACCCACAGTGTTGTCATTTAAAAAGTATGCAAAAAAATCGAATCTCATCTTTCGTTAGCCAGACTATACTTTTGTTACTAATTTTATTCATAATAATATTAAAATATTGTTAAGCGGAATACTTTGTTTTCTTAGGATCTATAGTTTCGATTTTAATCGTACCTACTAATGTGTATCTATACTAATATATAAAGCTGAAGAGTTTGTTTGTTTGATTGTTTGTTTGTTTGTTTGTTTGTTTGTTTGAACGCGGTAATCTCTGGAACTACTGGGCCGATTTGAAAAATTCTTTCAGTGTTACATAGCCCATTTATCGAGGAAGGCTATAGGCTATGTCTCATCACGCTAAGTCCAATAGGAGCGGAGTCCACGCCGACGAAGTCGCGCGCAGAAGCTAGTTATAAATATGTATGAAAGTTTACAAGGATGTATAGGATGGATGGCTCTTTGTTATTTTTTCACGAAAAAACTACTGACCTGATTGTAATGAAACTTGATACATAAAAAGCTTGAAATCCAGAAAAACCCATATATTTATTTATTTCTTAATATAAAACCTATATACTGGTAACGGACTGGTCCACAGTCTGAAAAAATATTTTTGTATCTATTTGAAACCCTGTCATAGAGAAAAATGTCTGGGATATATTAAATCCCTGGAAAGTATGTATTTGGATGTTAATATAGATAATCTAGTTAAAAAAAAAACTAAAACAGACAAGTTTGATAGACATATATTTGTATAAAAATTCTCAATGTAGGTGAATACCTGTAGGATTACTAGGTAACTATTACATATCACAGAATTACATCACTTTATATTTTCCTATTTTTTTATTTTCAGTCAACGTCAGTCCAATTAAGGTTTTATATTTACAGCTATATTATTTATAATCTGCGTGACGTAATGTATAATTACCAAAACAGGTTTTATTTAACATGTCAATTGATATTTGATTTTATCAAATGACTTTACAAATTAATTATTTAGACGGCGCTTTGACATCGTTACGTGTCCAATATGGCGGACAATTTGACATTTTCCTACTCATAAAAGATTTATGAAAGTCTTTTTCATCGACTGATTGTTTACATAATAAATAACTTTTGTATGCCATATCTATATTATTAGGATTGATAATAAATATTTTATAATTCGTATATTATTTTTGTGTTTACCACACATGTGGCAATTCTAAAATGTTTTTTATTATCATATCAAAATCTCGATCCAGCGGGATTCGAACCCGCACCCCCGACATACCGTGTCGGTGCTCTAGCCAATTAAGCTATGGGACGATGTACCCACCGAATCGAAATTTTTGATATGATTTTATTCGGTTTTAAGCAACAAAAAGCAATGTTTAAGTTTTTAAATATATTTATAATTATTTTTAGTCATTTAAAAATAGTTTTACGTAAGTAATTAACATTTTTTTATTTCCTGTCCCGATTCTTAGTAACATTAGTTTTTCATTTTGTTTTACGGTTTTCTAGGTTTTAATATTTTTTAATTACATCCAATCCAATAAATTATAAAGTCCATATTTTTTTAAACGAAGTTCCATATCGTGAGGTACACGCACTGAACGGGATGGGAGTGTCGAGATAGAAAAAAGCGTAAGAAGAATTTTTCTCGACACTTCTTGCTAAAGTATAAAATTATATCTCAAACAATGTGTCATAGTTATCACGATCCAACTGTTACTGTGATTGAAAATGTTTATTAAATATATTTTATCTTGTGTTTATTAATTTTATAACAAATAATAATTAATGTTTGTTTCTATGAATAAAAAATTACTTGTAATTAATAATTAATACAGTGTTTAATTAATTATTGTTTTTTTTTTAATTTATTTATTTCATGTACAGCTTTTTGCTTTTTACATATAGGAGGTACCTTTTACACTTTATCTATACTAATATAATAAAGCTGAAGAGTTTGTTTGTTTGATTGTTTGTTTGTTTGAACGCGCTAATCTCAGGATCTACTGGTCCGATTTGAAAAATTCTTTCAGTGTTAGATAGCCCATTTATCGAGGAAGGCTATAGGCTATATATCATCACGCTAAGACCAATAGGAGTGGAGTCCACGCCGACGAAGTCGCGCGCAGAAGCTAGTATAGAAATAAATATATTTTAGCAAACGTTTACTAAAAAGCAAAAGAAACTTCGTTCCGACCAGAGGTCCATAGATCCCTCACGCGCTTTCTTATTTACCTAATTTGAATTTTACCAAGATTAACAAAGCCCCAAACAATGTCTTCATACATACTGACTATTAAATTTCATACTAAAATTACAAAATGAAAGTGTTTAACAAAACATAACTTTTTTTACACTATAATTACTAGATAAACAAAAAATATATTATTTTTTTACTAGGAGTCACCTTAAATATTAAAAAACTAGCTTCTGCGCGCGACTTCGTCGGCGTGGACTCCCCTCCTATTGGTCTTAGCGTGATAACGCATAGCCTATAGCCTTCCTCGATAAATGGGCTATCTAACACTGAAAGAATTTTTCAAATCGGCCCAGTAGTTCCAGAGATTACCGCGTTCAAACAAACAAACAAACAAACAAACTCTTCAGCTTTATATATTAAGTATAGATTGCAACAATCAAAACTACTTATGCCGTCACGTCACATAAGTTACAAGTATTTCGTAACACGTGTCAGCGTGACAGGCGACAGAGAGTTATTGTCTTATCCTACGTGTCACGATCTATTAGAGGTGACCAGTTACCGTTTAATGAGTGTGAAATATTTAATATATAACTCGTTAACTTTCACCGTACCTACTGATTGAAATGTCTATTATATTGTTGTTATCTATCAAATATTTAATTGATTATAATAATTATGTTGAACTAGGGTAGAAAAGGAAATACTTTGCTCAAAATCTAGAGCAACTCAACTGGGGTAGTACGTTAATTTAAAAAAAAATCACAGCTAATTCATACTCCTTTTAAGTAGTTTTGTATTCCTGTGCTAAGTAAGGCAGTTAGCGCTCCTGGGGAGGTTAGCGGGTAGGGTTGGAAACCCGCTTGTAATGCGTCTGTAATGGTGTTGTAGGTGTTCTTATGCTACGGTAACAGCTTATCATCAGGCAGGTTGTGCGCTAAGTGCCTCTCTAGTGGTATAAAAATTAAGATAGATGCAAGCTAACTATATACAAATATACAACTATAGTACATATAAAAATAATATAAAAATATTGTCACTGAGCCTAGAAAAATCGAAATATAAAAATATCCTGATGAAGATAAAAATTTACTAGAAAATTAAGATAATCAATATGAAATGGGAAACACATTGCAACTTGACGAATTTTCATAATAATGTTATTAATATATCTCATAATTGATTTTCTGTATTATACTGTGCATTCCCAAGGAGGGTTGATGTCAGGCAGGCGGCCGGTCGTAAAAAAATAACATGCCAAATCACTTACAACATGTGTCTGAGGAAGAGGAGAACATGTTGTGCCGACCCTATATAAATAGGATAAGGGCAGGGAGATGATGAGTACATATAAAAATAAATTAAATATAAGCATTGATTTAGACACAAGACAACTGAACTTAAATTTTATAACTATATATCCTAACTATATAGCCTCTCACTTGTGAGTGTGACCAATCTGTATAATAAATTATAATCTATAGTTTACTAGCGACCTGCCCCGGCTTCGCACGGTTGCAAAAACTATCAGTGTTCCTCTACTATTTTATGCATGTATACATACAAACCTTCCTCTGGAATCACTCTATGTACTAAAGAAAACCGCATCAAAATCCGTTGCGTAAGATCTAAGCATACAGACAGCGTGGAGCGACTTTGTTTTATACTATGTAATGATGATATTGCAAACAAAAATAACAAAAATCTGATTTATTTATCGTACTAACGTCTTTGTTTATTATTTTCTATGCAATATTAAAAATCATCCGATTTTTAATCTTTGCTTTTTTTTCAAACAAAAAAGTTTTCATTCAACCGATTGCAAACAAACTAAAAAAAAAAAAAAACTATTTTGAATACCTTAAGTTTTCAGCGTATATAAAAAAAAGTATAAGTATTATACAATTCGTATTCTTTTTCTGTCGGAGGTGCGGGTTCCAACCCGCTGCCGCTGGAGCGAATTTTTGATATGATAATAAAAATATTTCGTATTATACAATTCAGATATCATAATTATACCAAAAAAATCTTACCTACCTACTTAAAAATGTTACAATTTATCGCATTCCATGTACCAATGATTGTGTATTAGAATTGATTTAGTAAGTGTATCCGGCGATCCCATTTCAAGACCACTTTCTAAATATTAAAACCAAATAGAATAACTTGCGCTGTGACGGTCCAAAATTAATTAGGATACGACACAGATTTACGTCTTAGCAAATTTTAATTTTAATAAAAGCCATTTTTATATTAATTTCGATATTTCTATTAAGAGATACGATCAATTTGATATTTTGAAATTAGGTACTTTTAAATCATTCATTTTACAATTTATATAATTGAAAATTAATCACCGTGTATGTAGCATAATTACCGAAATTGCATTAAATTGTATCAAATTCTACTTTATGTTTATGTTATATTTCTCTATTTATAAAAATTTTAATTAGCTCGGATATTAGCCCAACTTGTTAGCTTAAAATATGAAGCTTATTAGTTATGGTGAATCAGACCTTAAAGCCCTTACAACTAAGTGTATTTTATATACCCCTTGCTAAAAAAACACATGTAACTCTTTATCAATAACTGGTGACACAAGCGCTGTATTAATAAAGTTGAATGAAAAGTTCGTGAGAAAAACTGCATATTTACGTGACAACCTCTAATAAATCGATGAAAAAGGATGACTTATTGTAGCGTTACGCTCATTGTTCCGTTACGCTCATTGTACGCTTGCGCCGCATCTATCGCTCTCCGACTTGATTGGCCTATGCGTCCGAGAAGATGTTTTGTTATGACCTTGTCACGTGAAACTATCGTCCGTAACCCAACTTTACAGACAACCAATTTTTCAGAATAATTATGTAAGTGCATATTTGTCACGAGCAGCATTTTCAGTAATCAAAGCTATTTTGATTCATCATTACAAAATTTCTTGATTTGATAAGAATTTACCATCGCCTTGAAATATAAAGCTGGTGGTTTCACTTCGTATTATTAGTCTTTTTTCATCAATATCATTCAATTTATTATTTACTTTAATAGAATACCGAAAACGGTCAAAAACAAATAACAGACTTCGACCACTGAACCCTGCGGTCACCAACCCGCCTGCCCAGCGTGGTGACTATGGGCAAAACACATGAGTTCGCGTCATAATGTCGGGCGCGAACTTGTGGAGGGCTATGTCCAACAGTGGACTGTGATAGGCTGTAGTGTGTGTGTAGTGTGTGACCGCTGAACTGTCACTGTAACACAAATTGTTACAGCAGAATAATAGATAGGTAAGTACCGCGTAGTTTTGCCGTCTCTACCAAAAATTAGCAGACCAGACAAAGGCTTTCAATTTCACATTTTTCTTCATTACACAAATACAATACCGCTACACAAACGTATAGGAATTCCTTTAAATTAATTCAATTGTATACAAATTTTTATCTATTTTTTACGCGCCATTTCACAGCAAATGTTGTGAGGTCAGATCGTACAGATATCTATCTTGTAACGGATCTTAAATCTTTTTGATTTATCTTAACATTAAAAGTTACGAAATCTTAAGGAACCGTTTCATAGTTGATACTTTTTCGTGAATCATTAAATTCTTGTTTGTGATTGTGATTTGTGATTTTATGTTAGTTTAATGACAATAAATTAAACCACATATATATACAAATAAATAAAATTGGAGTGTCTGTTTGTAATATTAAAATAACCGCTTTTTACTATATGCATATGAAAGTATACACGGTACATATACCAAAATAACATTTTTACAATTTTTGTCTGTCTGTCTTTCTGTTTGTTTCGGCTAATCTCTGAAACGGCTCGACCGATTTTGGCAGGACTTTCACTGGCAGATAACTGATGTAATGAGGAGTAACTAAGGCTACTTTTATTGTAGAAAATTTATTTTGTAACTCTGCGAACTGAACAATAATTGCTTTTTAATTTCACGCGGACGAAGTCGCGGGCTCAGCTAGTATTACATACAATTTGTAAGCTATATACAAGCATTTAGTTTAGTTGTCTTGATCCTAAATGAATGCTTAATAAATTAGCTTGTATCTACCAGTAATCTTTTATACTACAAGGGTAGCAAACAAGCCCACAGTACTCCAGCTGAAGTTAAGCGGTTACCATGCATATGACACCTGCAATACAAGGGGCATTGCAAGCGCGTTGCCGACCCTATTCCTTACCTACTCCAGATACACTGGACACGCCTTACTCACCACAGGAATACAACTCAGAACTTGAAAGCAATTATACGGCTGTGTTTTTCTGTAAGTTTGAGGTGCTTCTGCAATCGGGCTGCTCCATATTTTAAGCAAGATATTTGCTGATGTGCCCTTCATCAATTATTTCCGTGTATGTGCATTCACCTTTTTGAATGTATGTAATGTTAGGAAGTTTACTGTCCACAAGCTACATCATATATTCAAGAAAAATTATATTAGCAATCCTGTAAATGTAAACATTTAAAATTTTACTAACGATAATACTTTGAAGCTTAAATCCACCACGCTGCATTACTGTGTATTTTTAGGTAAATATGAAATTCCTATTGAAATATACGATCTGTCAACAAGTTGTTTAACTTTATCACCAAACACGGAATAAATTTTTAAAGATATCTAAAGGCACTAGCTCAGAATTAAACGCGCGACTGTCAAATAGAGTACTGCGACTTCGTAGAAGGTTCATCCTTACAGGAGATCTTTGACCAACAACGGGATTTTTACTTAGAGTGTTTATTTTTTATTTATTTTTTTATACTAACTTTACTATTTAACTGGGGTAGGGCACAGCAGGAAATTTCCTGCTCAAAATATGGAGCAGCCCGACTGGGGTTACAGAAGACCACAGCTAAATAATACTGTTTTCAATCAGTATTGTTTAGCTCTGGTCACCTTACTCACCTGTTGGTGAGTAAGGTGACCAGAGCTCCTGGGGGGGATTGGGGATAGGGTCAGCAACGCGCTTGCGATGCTTCTGGTGTTGCAGGCGTCTATAGGCTACGGTCTTACCATCAGGTGAGCCGTACGCTTGTTTGCCGACCTAGTTACATAAAAAAAAACTTTAAATATTAATAATAATAATACAAGTTTTTAAATAAAGATAAAAAAAGCTTCACTTATATAAATAAGCTTTTGACTGTTTCATAATACAGTGTCTGTAAGTTGTTCGAGTAACAATCGTCGCGGTGAAATCAAAGCCGTGACCTTTTGTCGCAATCCGACCTTTTCGCCGGTAGTCCATTACGGCTTCTGAGCTTGTGGACTTATATCTTTTCAATTTATTATTGTGATGTTTTCGATTTTACTGTCAGATTGGACACAAAAAAATTGTCATACAACTTTAGAATTATTTTTATTATATATATACATGAATTTTAAACCTGAATTATAATGTTTGTTCTTAAAAATGACATGCGGCGTTTAGCCGGATCTGGAAATTTTTGCTTTAATATGTATATATTATGTATATTGCGTATATTCCGGAAGACTAGGGGTAATAAAGGATGATAAGATTCATACAACAGTAACTTTTTGATTTATGTGCAACAACTTTGACAGTCAAAAAGTCTAGTCTTCACAACTATAAAAATCTTCTTTATCAGATAAACCGATCATTTTAATAACTAAATAAATTATGCAATGGCTTACAAACATTTGTTTTAAATGTCAATCTAAGTAGCAAAAATCGAAATTACTAATGGTCTAAGATCCGAGAAGGTAAATCTTCCCTCATCTGTTAATTAGATGAAACAATTATTTATAGGCAGATTTCAATATTGTGAATTTATAGAAAAAACCTCTGCCACCCTACGCCTGCTACAATTGATAATACTTAATTAGTTAATCAGTATTTTTTTATGGTCTTTTCCCTCTCATGTTAATTACATGTAGTAAGCTAAAACCGGCAATATTTTATATTATATACCTTACTGTAGTAGGCACCCATCTCTATGATTGCTATACTTACCTGCAGCCAGGTCAGAAAAGGTAGATAAATGTAGATTATTACCCTCACATGTTAATTAAAAAATCCAAGTACAATAATAAACGGCGGCGAATTCTAAACATAATAATGTTTGGCTGCCGTATTAAAAGCTGATGCAGCCAAAGATAAATATGGTGTAAGATCCGAGATAGCTAAATATTCCCTCATCTGTTGATTAGATGAAACAATTTTTTATAGGCTGATTTCAATATTGTGAATTTATAAAAACAACCTCTGCCACCCTACGCCTGCTACAATTGATAATACTTAATTAGTTAATCAGTATTTTTTTAATGATCTATTCCCTCTCATGTTAATTACATGTAGTAAGCTAAAACCGTTAATATTTTACATTATATACCTGACTGTAGTAGGCACCCATCTCTATGATTGCTATACTTACCTGCAGCCTGGTCAGAAAAGGTAGATAAATGTAGATTATTACCCTCACATGTTAATTAAAAAATCCAAGTACAATAATAAACTGCGTCGAATTCTAAACATAATAATGATTGGCTGCCGTATTAAAAGCTGGTGCAGCCAAAAATAAATGGTAAACAGATACAATTTACGATGACTATGGGAACTCATTGCGAAGAATGAGACCGAATAATACTAATTCCTTCAACGAAAAGAGACAGCGTAAAATTCATGCGCGCGCATCACAGGCTCATTTAAACATACTAGAAAATTCGAAAATTCGAAATTTCGAAAATTTAAGAAAAATGTATACTAGAATAGAAAGAGAGAAGATGAGAATTGGAGTAAGTATAAGAAAGATATAGACAAAAAAATTGCTCCAAATTGTTAAGATTTTTTTTTTAATTTACGGAATAATGTGCAATATTAAAAAATATATAATGCTTTTGAGTTACCCTTACCGTGAAATTTTCTTGATGGTTCAATTATTAATTTTTTTTATATAGTTCTTTAATTATAATTCTGATACGGTGAAATTAATTATTTTTTTTAAAACAAACAAAATATTTGTTTTATTTATTCCTGCTGTGCCCTACCTCAGTTCCTGCTGTGCCCTACCTCAGTTGAAAAAAATGTACTAGGGATTTCGAAAATTTCGAAATTTCGAATTTTCTAGTATGTTTAAATGAGCCTGTGATGCGCGCGCATGAATTTTACGCTGTCTCTTTTCGTTGAAGGAATTAGTATTATTCTGTCTTACTCTTCGCAATGAGCTCCCATAGTCATCATAAATTTTTTCTTTTTACTATTTATCTTTGGCTGCATCAGCTTTTAATACGGCAGCCAAACATTATTATGTTTAGAATTCGCCGCCGTTTATTATTGTACTTGGATTTTTAATTAACATGTGAGGGTAATAATCTACATTTATCTACCTTTTCTGACCTGGCTGCAGGTAAGTATAGCAATCATAGAGATGGGTGCCTACTACAGTAAGGTATATAATATAAAATATTGCCGGTTTTAGCTTACTACATGTAATTAACATGAGAGGGAAAAGACCATAAAAAATACTGATTAACTAATTAAGTATTATCAATTGTAGCAGGCGTAGGGTGGCAGAGGTTTTTTCTATAAATTCACAATATTGAAATCTGCCTATAAAAATTGTTTCATCTAATTAACAGATGAGGGAAGATTTTGTTATATTCCGGATCTTAGACCATAATTAAAGATATTCTTCAAAATTCTTAAACATAATTCTATATCAATTTGTAAAAATTTCCAAATAGATTTGGGACTTTGCCATTCCTGGGCAAATATTTACTCTTTATATAATTATGTACGCTGCCCTACAGCAGAGTGAAAAAAATATTAACAGTAATAACTACTTACTTTATCTTCCTCGTCGTTTCCATTCGTAAATTCACCGCCATTCATGTCATTCGTTACATTCAAATCTTCATTCTTATCTTCAATCCTTATATTATCCTTCAAGGAGTAACCATTCATTCCCTCACTATCCAGAGCGAGTACAGTTCTTACATCATCTGCATCTGTTATTTTATAATCAGTGACCACACATTGGTTATCTGGGTGTCTTAGTTCCAATCTTATTGTTTTATTTGTCTCTGTATCAATACTTATATTTATATTATGAGCTACCTTATCTAAACTAAAGTCTTCATTTAAATCGAACTTAGCCTTTCTCTTCAGATTCATATTGGTTTTATCAATTTTTCTATTATGTATTTTCGTTTCCTCATCGACATAATCGATTTTCTTCTTCCTTATAATTAAATTTTCGTTGAGAATGTCATCGACTGTCAGATTCTGCTCGGTCATCTTGGAGGGGTCGGTCACGTCGATTTTGGTCATCTCCGGATTTAATTGGTCACATTGTGTAGACCGGCCGGGGGTTATCGCGGGCCATTGTCGGTTTAACACGGCGTAAATCATCGGTTGATCATTATCTACACCGATATGACCGCTATTTGCATCAAATTTTACTAGAGCTCTGATTTCTTATAAGATGATCGCTAAAAACGCTCCGATACAGGTCTTAAACTCTGGTCGATGTATTGTTACAGTGTTGGGCAATCGTGAACTTTTACAAGATTATTGGTACCATTACGTTTCGTATGAGAATTCTATTTTCTTTGGTATGATTGTTTCATCTGTCTCTTTCTGGTATATACGTCCATCACATTCACTCTAATGATGTTATTGTTTACTCCCGGTATGGTATTAGGAATCGATTCAATATGTCATTAGACGCCCGTAAATAGCTATAGCAGAACACAATAAAAAAAACTTGAAGCAATTTAAAACACTCAATAAAGTCCAAATTAAAAAGTTATCACTCGAGTTGTATAAAAAAATAAAAGGCAAATAATTTCGCGCACTTTTTTCATTCACAAAAAGGATTGGCTGGACGGAAAAAGTGATAATTCTAAATTCGAATTTCCCGCGTCGTCCACGCTCCACGTGAGAGCATCGCTCGAGGCTATCACATGGAGTGGGCGCAGCGCGCGCGCCGCCGCCAGACGTGATAAAGATGGGGATTGTTCAGTATACGCGAGACTATGAGAGAAATATTTATTTATTTTATTTTACTCTTTTTGCACACCAATACACAAAAGAACAATACATATAATTTATAACAATCAACTTGCATCAGTTGCAACAGGCGGCCTTATCGCTAATACAGCGATCTCTTCCAGGCAACCCTATAACAAATTAATATACTAACAAAATAATCAGAAATTCAAACAATTTACTTACTTAACTTAAGAATTTTCTTTTTGATGATTCAAAATTGGGATGATTTTTAAATATAGAAGTAACTTTAATTATGTAAATGTATTGAATCTTCAAATGAGTATTAACACATTGTGGTGTAATTTTAGACCAAAATAAACAGTAGTTAAAATTTGTTTTTCAGGGCTCTACCAAATACCAATAATTAAGATTAACAGAGTTACAGAAGATAACAAAAATATCGTATTATATATATATATTTATGCATATATTGTTGATAGCATTAGTAAAAATCCATAATTACCATTACGATGGTGAATTAAATGTTATAGTAAATTCAGTCTTAGTTTTATGTATTATTTTATCCATAAAAAAATAATTAAAAGCGAGCTTTGACCGAGATTAATCTAAAATTTATCATATACTGTACAAAAAGCTTCCTCCTCGAAGCACGTCGCGAATGTATAACATTATTAAATACATACATACATCCAGTTTATTTGCGTGTGTGTGTACACAGAAGATTTATGTGTGTGAGTGAAATGATTTTCGTCTGCGCGTACGCATTCTGATTTGACCCAAACTTTTTGACAGTGGCCTTTTATTTGTTAAGTTCGGGTTTCATTTTAATTGTTATTATTATACGAGTATATGTAGTGACTTTCTAAATGTAAAGCTCAAAGCTCGTATGTTACAGTTACGTAAAATTTAAAGCGGTCACAAGAAAGGTTAAAGGGTTAACGTTTATTCGTGAATAAAAATGTGATCGCGTAATATCATAAATACCCTATTTTTTATTTATTTACGTAAGCGATATCGGTAAAATACAAAATTATTTTTAAACGACTTCAAAATAGGAATACATTCTCAATTCGACTTTTTATCTGTAATAACTCTCTTATAATTTTATACGGTGCACGTGCTTGTCATTACAGCCTGTGGTCCCTTTTAAATTTAATCGAGATCTAAATACTATATCTAATAATATATAATATATCCAATAATATATATCTCTATATAATCTACTCTTTTCAAGGCAAACTTGAAATAATATTTTGAAAATTTTTTTTAAAGAGTAACTGCGGAGTTTCTTGCTTACTTTTTTTTTCTTGCTTTACTTTTTTTCTGAATCTGCATTCGAACCTTCTTAACTATAATTAATTAATAAAGTCAAATGTAATTTTAATTTGTAAAACGACAAATCAAAGGTGTTTTGAAGTAATTTTTTATTTTGTTTCAACTAATTAAGAACTAGGCTACCATTAGATCGGAATTATTTAGATTCTGTTGTATAAAGAATCTCTACAGTTACTGTTAAAGATGATAGAGTAACAGCAACGTTGTTTCATTGCAGATTTGTGTAAACATGTTTCGAAATTTCTCCCGAAATATGCAAGTTTTTGTGATGTTTTCCGGTGCCCAGAGTACAGGAAATGGATTGCGAAATTTATTTTATTAATTTTACTATGATCACTATTTTGTATATATTTTTATTATTACTATTTATTCTTCTTCTTACTTATCTCTTGTTCGTATTTTTCTATATATAAAAGACAATAAGTTTTATACAGAAGATTTTACTATTAGTTTACTAGCTAATATGAATAGTTCTGTACAGTTCGCAAACGAAAAAAACTAGGAACTTCAATTTATACCAACAAAACACATTATTAGGGACCACATAAAAACTTGTTAGATCGCGGGGACAATGTGAAAAGCACCAGCTTTAGTAAAAGGAATCCTCAAAATTGGTTCAACCAGTAAAAGCTATAAGGTAGAGCACACATAAAAGATACAGTCGAATTGAGAACCTCCACCTTTTTTTAAGTCGGTTAAAAAGTAGATTAGACGACTATAAAGACTAATTTCCGGTTTTGTCTACTAACGATAGATTTTTGACACAATTCGTATGTCGAAGAGAGCTTATTGTCGAAATTATATCTCTAGTAAGAAAATTCATTCAAAAGAAAATTGAAACTGGTCGTCAGAGTTTTTCTAAACCTCTCATTGAAAAAAATTTAAAAAAAAAAGTCAATAAATGTACTTATGTTAAAATATACTGTAACATTAATACACAAGTAAAAGCGGTTAGAACAAGTAATAACAAGTTCGTTACATTGCAACCTCGTCCGTCAGTCATTTAGTCATTAATATGAATACAATCAGATAGTGCAGTACGTTAGGTAACAGATTTGTGACCGGGATATTGAAACATAAGTGGTTTCTTTTCTTACGAGCTTCAAACACTTAGTTGAAAAAAAATACATAATACAGTGCAACCTCAATATAACAAATCGGAGAGGATCAAGAAAATATTCGTTATATCAAGTAATTCGTTTGTTATGTTGAGGTAAGGTTGGTCTAAAATTCGTTATAAAGAGGTAAATAAATAGTTTTATATACCCATAATTTACATCAACATTACGTACTCATCTTGTTATAGGGAACAGCTTCTACTAATAAATAATAACACATTTTTATCAAATTATTGCATGTATTTTCTATTTAAAAAAAATTAGGTAGGCAAGATTAAGAGTCATACATTGGTGGGAACTTTATATAAAGGTTTTGGGTTGACAAAATTCGTTAATTAGAGGTATTTATACTTTTTCTTGATAGTTGAAAATTCGTTATAAAGAGGATGTTCGCAAAAAATGTTCGCAATGTAAAGGTATATTTTATATTGAATCTTATGGACAATTTAAGGGGATTACGAAAATTTTGTTAAATCGAGGGATTCGTTATATTGAGGTACGTTATATTAAGGTTGCACTGTATTCTTACTTATTGATAAGTAAGAAAAAAAATTTGAAATTTTTAAATGCTTATTAACATAATATATGGTTATTATTTTAATTTAAAAAGTACATAATCTTTTTTGTCGTGACCTATTATATAGTGAGGCAACGCACAGCACGACAGCAGGATATGTCCAGCTCAAAATCTGGATCAGCCTAAATAATACTCAAGCAGTGTTGTGTAAGGTGGCCAGACCTCATGGCGAGAGTCGGGGGTAGGGTCAAAAACGTGTTTGCGATGCTTTTTGTGTTGCAGGCGTCTATAAGCTACGGTAACCGATTACCATCATGGGCTGTACGCTTATATGCCAACATAGTTGTATTTAAAAAAAATTAAGTAGGTGCTATGGAAAATGTTACAATTGTGCAAAAAATTATTAGTACATACCATGATTTAAAAAAAAAATGTTTTGTAGTGTGTTTATCAGATCCTTCACGCGGCTGGACTTTATTCAGGTTATCAGGTGCATATAAGGTCGAATTCCGTATAAAATATCTCAGACCGGTGCAAAAATCTCAATAGAAAATGTTAATCATTCTAATCTTCATTGAAATGCACGAACTGAATGAATGAGTGAATTTTATTCGAAAATCGATAAAACGAGTTCTAAAATTATATGCCAAATCAATGTAACGTGGGCGAAATGGACGGATATCACTAATTAAATAGATTACGTGTTTTAACATATAGTTTTATTATATTACCTAGATATAGAATAATCGAAACGTATTATTAAGATACTATAAATCTCACGTTTTAAATCTATGTGTGAAATATGTGCTCATTTCTGTTGCGTGGGCCGGGGTCATGAGTATTGACATGTCAACAGCTTCCATGGGTCAATGACTTGGACAAACAATAGGTGGCTCTAACGACACTCCACACCTACGATACACATAGAAATAAAAAAAAAAACTTTCGACCACTTGACATTGTTAGACAAGGAATTTTGATTGTTACTTTTAGATTTTTTGCTTCATTAATTAATTTCCAACGACTAGTTTTTGTTTTTATTGAATGGACAGTAAGAATGTTTCATTAAAGTACTATTCACTTCTGTTTGAATCAATTTAGTGATTTTATTATTAGTATAATATCTATAAATATATTATACTTTTTAATTTTCACAATTGGTTTTTTAATTTTAATGCCATCTATTGAACAGTAGACGCACTACGTAGTCTGTTGTTAAAGTTCGACATCAGATGGCGTTAAAATACCTAAGTAAGAATACAAAATGGAACAAATATTTATTTTCTTTTAGAAAAAAAATGAACAAAACTTTATTAAGTATTGAAAATTTACATTGTATTAATTGTTACAAACTTAAAATTTCTATTATCTCTTAAATAACCCATTAATTTTTGTCAATGTACCGCCACCTAGCGATGAATAGTCGAACTTTTATGATATGGTTTCAAGCAAACTCACCCAGGTGGCATTACTGTCGTTAGACACAGTCTGAAATGCAGGAACACAACGAAAAGTCATTTTCTTCACAATATTCTCTTATTTCGGTCATCAATTAGACTTCTTCTTGCAGCTTACCTGATGGAATAACAAATTGGTTTTAATTCCTATTATTTTTATTTTTGTGTTTACCCACACATCAGGGAATTCGAAAATGTTTTTTATTATCATATCAAAATTTTCGACCCAGCGGGATTTGAACCGAAATTGAAATTGGTTTTAGATATCTTAATACAAAAGCATCAAAAGTAGGTAATGATCACGATTACGATTCAGCCTGTAACATCCCACTGCTGAGCATATTCAACTTTCTCCAAGTAGGAGAAGGATTGGAGCTTAATCCACTACGCTGCTCTATTGTGGGTTGGCAGATATGTTCCATACTATGAGTAACGATCGCTATCAGAATGATATTTATGGTAACAACTGGGACCGACGGCTCAACGTGCTCTCCGGGGTACGGTAGGGTGACCCACAAGGACAGACATCCAAACAACGGGAATCGAACTCGCAAACCGTCGGTGTTATAGGCTACTACATGCACCACTACACGATTGGAACGGAAAATAATAAAAGGTAGTAGTCTTTCAGGCTTTTAAGTTTTCTTATTTATTTTTTATTTTCGAATCGAATTTAGGTTATAAGCTTAGCTTTTTGGTAACATTTAAAATACATAGGTACATTAAAAATACAAATTTGCATCAAATACTTTTCTAATATTTTAAAAATTCACTGCGATATTTTTAATTTATTTTTAAAGAAATATTATAAGGATGTTAACTTTCATTTTTTTTTTTACATTTTTAGTCAACGTCATACTTAAAATACAAAATTGTCTTTAATAGTAATGAAAATTAACTTTACAATAATTATTACATAATGCACCATTTCACAGTATGTAAGTATTTGAAATAAAGAAAAAACAACAAAAAGTGTTTAATAGTTATTTTATTACATATTTCATAGATATCATTTATGTGTTATTATAAAGACTAAATATTTGAATTCCTCTAGTGTGATCTAACGATGGTAAAGATAGGGTGTATGATTTATAGAGGTTCATATTGACGAGTTAATTGCTGCTTATTATCCGTCTGACCGCCATGGCTGTTAGTGTTTTTTTTTTAAATTGTTGATGATGTGGTTACGGACTACGGAGCTACACTTGTGAGGTTATTATTAAAATTATTTTATAATATTTTATCTAGGTATATTCTTTACATATAATTAAATCTACAATTTTAAAACTAATAATATTATGTTTTATTTTTTATAATGAATAACAATTAAAAACGCAACATTAATTTTTGTAGACGTTTTAGTTTCGCTTTCAGCATATTGTAAGTTTAGTTTAATTAAATGATTATGAACTAAAACTTTTTTACGAACTCTTGAATTAGGGAATAGCGTGGTAAATGCGTGACGAGAGCGTTACGAAAAGTGTGTTCGGGCGAGGTGAACGGAAGTTGAGAGGGAAATATAAGTTAGTGTGGATAGAAAGAGAGAGAGAGAGTTACCTACGTTTCGTAAGTTTTACTTCAATCACCACTCGTTTTTTCTTTACGAAAACATTGTTTCAAATATGAATTTATTTGTTGGAGCGTAAAGTATTCAGCAAATAGTTTTATAAAAAAGTAAAATTCAGTTATATTATGGTTGTTAATTTTTTTAAGTTTATGTGAAATGCATGCAATACCCTCGTATTGTAGCAAATTAATTTAGACAAAAATATACTTTTTGCTACATCAAAATATTGACAGCAAAAAACTGTAAAGTAATTTTATTGACAGTTATTTTTATGTTGTACCGAGCACAGATTATGGTAAGATTTCTAGGCATTCCACGCGGCCCGTGCCACGCCTCGGGCGATCGCTGGCCAGTTTTTTATGGCGGCAAAAAAAGCTCTACAACGAATTTGAACTCTATCTAAAACAGTTTTGGTTGATTTTCCTTAAAAACCATTCGTAATAAAACATTTCGGAGCGTACAAGTGTTTTATGTTTCATTGTAGTTTCATGATTTACACTTCAGTTTTTTTTTCGGTTCTCGTCCAGTAGGTAACTACAATATTAAATAAATGTAGGCTTTAAATAAATAGGTGTAAAATGTAATTTACTTTAATTCGCTACAAAGCTTTAAAAATGCGATATGAGTTTAAAAAAGTGTACATTTTCCTTTCTACTGTTTTTTGTTTTTATTTAGTCGTATGGTAGCTGTTTGAGTATTCTCATTCAAAATGTCTATTAACCAATTAACTTTACTAAATTAACTAACATTCCAACCCACGTTTAAGCTTACGCTTAAAATTTATGTAAAAACGGAAGTCAATATACATTCCTTCTAACAACAAAAAGTCCAATATCCTTACTTCCTTTAAGGAAGATTAAATTGTACACCATACGTAATAGGGAATGTTTTCGCTAGAAAGTTTAGAATGCGTATTAAAAATTGGTAGCTCCGTTCATTTCAACATTCCATTCCAGCGTGTTCGTTTTTTGGATCTCGTATTAAATTGCCAGTAATTTATTTTTTATTTTTTTTCTCTTCATGACCGATACCGACTATCAATAAAACGTAAGAAAACACAGTACATATTCCTCACGACAATATTTGTGAAGGTTATCCTTGATTATTTTTCAGCTTTACTTTTTTATAAATCTATGTGTACATACAGTACATACCATTGCATGTAAGTAGATTATTTTGTACAACCACTCGGGTGTAGTAGTGCTAGTATAGTCGCCTAAAACATCGACGGTTTGCGGGTTCGATTCCCGCTTGGGATAGATACTTGTATGTATTGAATGCTCCCTCCCTTCTCACCACCGTGCTTCGGAGAACACGTTAAGTCGGCGGTCACGGTTGTTAGGTATTATAAATACCTGATAGCGATCGTAGTAGGGAACAATCACCAAGCTCCAGTCCTTCTCCGACATGGAGAAAGAGGCCTATGCCAACATTCCACATGATACAGGCTGATCATCATCAATCGACAGACCTTTAAAGTAAAATGGACGAAATGTTAATCTAATTTATACCTCGAAAGAACGAACATTCAAACAAATACTACAGCTTTTTCCAAACCGAATTATACCAAAAAAAGTAATGAAAACAGGCAAGAAAAAAAATTCTTTTTGCGTTTTTTTCACTTGTATCGTGTCAGGTCATGCCAACACAATCATACCTCTTCGTTTTTCCAAGCGTTCCAAATACACCCGGTATAGATGTAGACACAAAAGTGAGAAACTTGAAAAGCTTCCTAAACCAAAAATTTAAGTCTAGCATAATAATGTGTTGCCGGTAGTTTTCTTCCGAAATATTTTCTATAATCTTGCCAAGAAAGTTTTGACAAAATAAATAATAATAATAATAATAGGCATAAGTAAAATTAAGTTTTTTTGTTTTTGAAATGTGACGTAAGTAGGTTAAGTTATTATTCAAGAAAGTTCGGACAGCCATTTTAAAATCATTATTTCTATATAATCCCACCAAAAACATAAATGTGAAAAATGACAGCCAAGTTCGATAATAAGAATATGTTGTTTGTGGACTTCGCCGAAAAAAGTATTGAGATCTAAATGAGCGCCAAGTTCTACAGAAAATATTAAATTAAGCTAAAGATTTCACTTTGCCAGTTTTCACTAATAATAATTCATCTATTATTTGGCTAATAGCTTTTTAATGTTGTTTTTAAGTAACCTGAACTTTATATTTGTACCGTTTAACAAATTTAATAACAATTACAAAAATAAATTATTAGATAGCATATCCAGGCCCTGAAATGTCAAGAATGGAAATTGGTTTACAATAAAAATTATCGACATCTTCAAGAAATAGGTTCTACGCCAACATGATTTATTGTTGGTAAACAGAGCTTTTAAAGAAAACATGTCGATAATAGCTACATTACATACTAAAGCGATTTAACATTTACAGGTAATATCATAGTAGTAGGAACATTATAATTCAGTTGGATCTATTAGAGCGAACGGATATAGATCTTAGTACACTCCACTTTTGGAAAAGTTATTACAAATTTTTTTTTGACATATTTAATGGCGATCGGGAGTAGACCGACTGCCTGACTTCGTATTCTCTTAGTAGCTCCGTACCTCAAATTGACAATATTTTAACAATTTGAAATAAAAAAGAGAAAAGAATATCTATCCATCTCTTTCCCTCAATAGACACGAGCGCATACGATCAGCGGAGTCCACGCTACACGTCAACATTCAATCTCTGAGAGGGCATCCATCACACGACCACGCCCCCACAGTTCCGACGGTACATTTACTGGTGATTAAAATCTTGAATGTATTAACTGCTTTTAGATTCTTAAAAAAATATTTAATGCTTAAAATGTGTATCATAATTTTAGAAATATGTCAGTTTGTTTAGATGATTTTTTCGATACACAAACAATCCTTAAAATGTGGCAAAATCGATCAGAATGCTCTCTTGTATATTTCTTTTGTAAATATTTTTACTCTGTCCTTGTTAAATTTGTTGAAGAATAATAAAAAGTATATGAATTATCCCGCTGGACCGACGATCTACGTAAGATTGCTGGTGTAGGCTGGATGGGGATTGCGGAAAACCGGGATGTCTGGCGCGAGCTTGGGGAGGCCTATGTCCAGCAGTGGACTGCAACAGGCTGATATGATGATGATGATGATGATGATATGAATTATTTTGTAGGTAATTATCAGTTATCACATAAGATTTACGTAAGTAGAGTATTCGTAGTAGCGTACCTATGCGTAGTAGAGCTTAAACTTGTATTATAGACTTTCAAGTCTACAATACAAGTTTAAGTTGAGGATACTGGCTTAACTGATCTCAAAGTTAAAGATAAACTAACATATAGAATATTGAGATTGCCTATCTGAATATTTTTTCATTATTAATTCTTTGACTGATATGTATGTTATGGTAGGTACCTACCTACTACTTTGCTTTTTAGTCATAAGTTTATATTTTATAATTATCTATTATAACTGTTTAAATAAAAATAAATAGCAATCTGTCTAACACGTAGTGGTGTGTGTGCACTAAAAGAGCCATGTTTTTCTTCTAGTTATGTTATCTATTTGAGCACGTGCATCTCCTTCGGCCATCACCATTACAAAAATCAATTGACTATTAGTATAACTGTTCTAACAGTAGTATAATATACAGTGTAGCATTAGCCCGGTGTTATGTATAAAGTATATACCTACCCATACTTTTAAAATCATACAGATTATCTAGAAAAATAATAATAACTAGAGAAATCAGTTTTGTAGTTCCTGAGTAACACATAATAAACATAAGCACCTCACACTCAATGCCTCAAATGTCTATGTCATTTAAATACCAAGAAATCCCATGGATCTGGAAACACATAGGTACAGTTAAAGTACAAACTGCAAAACCTTGACAAACATTTGTATGTCATATATAAATATTTGTCAAGATCGATGATGCAACGTGGTAGAGTTAAGCGCACCAACCAGTTGCTACGATAAATGCGCCTTGACCAAATCCAGTTCAGTTTTATGTGTGTGTTATAAATAACTATATTACAAGACAAACTTCGTACCACCGTACTATTTTTCGTGTATACATATACTTATAGATTTTTTTTTCATTTTCTTTTATACAAATCTTGTTCAGACAATAACGAACACAAAAAAGTGTGTGTGTCAGCTCCGACGCACGGCTGGAGTTTTTTCAGATCGAGTGTCTAAATAGGCACAAAAAAGGCTTACTAGTCTAAGAAAAAGATTAATACCATATCAAATGGTAAATAAACGAATCAAATAACGCCATCTATCGGAATCCTATTGGGTTTCGATAGATGGCGTTATGAGAAACGTAACGAGATCATTCTTTCAGTAGATTTTAGATTTTTTAACTCCAAAAAATAAATCTAATTTGATGCAGTCGTTCGGTAGTTTCGGTTAGTTTTTTTTTCGTTTAGTTTTTGGTTTGGTATTAAATAATACTGTTTTCAAGTAGTATTGTGTTCCTGTTGGTGAGTAAGTTGACCAGAGCTCCTGGGGGGAATTGAAGATAGGGTCGGCAACGCGCTTGCGACGCTTCTGTTGTTGCAGACGTCTATAGGCTACGGTAGTCACTTACCATCAGGTGAGCCGTACGCTTGTTTGTTGACTTAGTAACATTAAAAAAAAACATAAAAGTTATAGATACATATCGGCGACTCATTTTTATTATTTTATGTAGATTAAGTACATATAGATTATTTGCAAACTTGAGATACTAATAATGACTATACTGGCGATGGCAGGTATGAGGTAAAGTAATGAGTAATGACGCATGACTCATCTTCGTAATACAGATACACGTAATTAAATTTAACATCCGAAAATTACCGACTTTTATCGTCTAACTCCGTTATTAACTTACTTTTGATGCGTGTTTATACGTGGTTACTTGGATTTTTTTTCTTCACTTGTTTTTATGATTTGTATTTGGTACCAGTAGTTTAGGTAGTTTTGATTTCTGGTTGGTATTTGCAGTTTTTTCTTAGTTTCTTATCGTTTGATAATGAAAGTGTAAAATATGTATTTTCTCATAACTGTTTTTGAAGTGAAACTTCTTTAGGCGCATGAGGGGTAAATTTGGGCAACCGGTAACGCGGCAGCGTCATGACGGTCAGTATTTGGATGGGTAACTGGGCTTTTTGTTTTTTTTTCAATTAGTTTTTTATTTTTATTTTAAATTCGTTTTTTAAATTAGTTTGCCAAAGAAGTTTCACTTCTGACATGTGTACTTTGTACGCACTCAATTTTATTTTCTGGTAACTCTAATTTGTGAGACTAAACTACAAATTCACCACAGTTATAATCACAATTATTATTGATTATAACTGTGATGACCTTTAAATTGGAAGGCAAAAACTAAAGCTCAAAAGAGACTCAAGAGAAACAATTTCAACGTCGATTCGTTTAACTCTTTTAATCAATTTTATTAGTGTACGTAATATTTTCCGACGCAATTAATAAAAACCAATGCCGGCTACTGTATCGATAATGATAGCTTCCAGAGTAAATCCCTAATGAAATACGCGGTACGTGAGCTCACCGTGTTACGAGGCGGGGCGGCGCGTGCGACGGTCACGACTCGTCTGCGTGGAGTTTCACTTTAATTGTATTATATACTGATTTTTTTTTTCTTTTTTTTTATGTGATAGTACAAAGGTTAGATATGAGACTTACCTGGGAAGGAGTTACACTTTAATTGTATTAGGTATATACTTTTTTCTTATAATTTGGCAATACAAAGGTTGAGTGTGAAATAGTTATGCCTCTTAATTGTAAATTGTCACTGTCAAATCGCAACACAAAACAAGAAGCTCATTGCGATGTTTTTTGAAATTATACTTATCTTGGCGCGTTAGGGAAAAAATGAGAGTAGGTATATTTTTACGATGCGCGCGCACACCGTCACAAAAACCGACACCCTGATAGCTAGTCAACGACGAAGAAGTTAGCAACGTGAAGTTAGCTAGCCAATGAAGTATAACTTCTTAAGTGCGTATATATACTTGAAGAACTTATATAGATGGAGTAGCTCCTACGGCTTAAACATTAATCCCTCGAAATGTCAAGTCGTTATTATCGGTAGTCCTAAGCTTGTGTGTCGAATAGACTGGTCGCTTATACCGCCAGTCGTTTATAACCACGCTGTAATCAGTTACAGCGACAAGGTGAAAAATCTCGGAGTTATCTTCGATAGACATCTTTCCTGGGCACCTCAGCTGAGTGAGATGAGCCGTAAGCTATTTGCAGCTATCGGATCACTGCGACGACTCCAATATTTCCTCCCTTTGCCAACCAAAATTACGTTAGCACAGTCACTCCTTCTACCAATTCTTGACTATGCTGACACTTGCTATCTTGATCTTAAAGAGGAGCAATTAAATAAGCTTGAGCGCCTTCAGAATCTTTGCATACGGTTCATATTTGGTCTTCGCAAATATGACCATGTTTCCGAATTTCGCAATTGTCTCAAGTGGCTTCCGATTCGCCTTCGCAGGAATACTCACATACTCTCGCTACTATATTGTATACTTTTTCATCCTGATACACCTCTGTACCTTAAGGAGCGTTTTAATTATCTTTGTGATACGCACGAACGCACCCTTAGATCCGAGTCTACTTTGATTCTCGAAACTCCAGCTCACAATACTTCTTTTTACTCCAACTCCTTTTCAGTTAAAGCTGTTCAACTCTGGAATGCTTTACCTCTACCTATAAAACAAGCCCAATCCTTATCTTGCTTCAAAAAATACCTCAAGGCGCACTATTTGTCACTTAATACGTCATAATTGTTTTTAATATCTCTGTTTAATTATTATTATATATTATATTATATATATTTTGTTTATAAGTATAGTATTTTTATAAGTATGTTTATATATATGTGTGTGTATATATATATGTATATAATATGTGTATGTATATATGTTTATATGTATATAATTATGTATCCTTGTATGTATGTATTATGCTGTATATGTATGTGTATTTGTATTCGATAATTGATATTGTTTTAGGTGACACTATTTGTCACTTCTCTATTGTACACTTCCCTACCGCTTTCACTATGCCGTGTCCTATATGCCCAAAGGTTGTCTGGAAGAGATCGCTCTTCTAGCGATAAGACCGCCTTTGTACACTGTTTTCATGTTTTGTACTTGTAATATGTTATTGTGTTGATTGATGTTGTGTGCAATAAAGAGTATTATTATTATTATTATTATAAGTACACACACACTTTTTTATTTGGATATGTATTAGGTTTACAGTACTTTATTGATGAAACTTATTTATTTATAAGTATATCATCATCATCATCATCATTTCAGCCTATCGCAGTCCACTGTTGGACATAGGCCTACACAAGTTCGCGCCAAAAATGACGTGAACTCTTTTGTTTTGCCCACGGGTTGGTGAACGCAGGACTGGCTTTGTCACACCGAAGACGCTGCGCTGCTGCCCGTCTTCGGCCTGTGTATTTCAAAGCCAGCAGTTGGATGGATATCCCGCCGAAGTCGGCTTGTTCAATCAGATCTTGTCTGAACCAACATCCTCAATGTGCCAAAACTGTACTAGACTTTGTTGTTAACTTGTTAGTAGTATTAAGTTAAGATCTAGTAATAATTTAGTGTTATAATTTAGTTTATTTAAAAATGTTAAAATTGTTAGTTTTATATAGATAAGTTAGTATAGGACTGTCATGTACATATGTATAAAAGTCCCTAAATAAAGATATAAAAAAAAATTTTAGGGCGTAATTGACATGATTGAACTTTTTATCAGACATCATGAATAGATTATTAAAAAAACTAAAAAAAGGGTTAACTAATTATAGCTCAAATCTCTGTATTTCAAATAAAATCTCTATCAATTCCAAGCAATATTGTTATTTATTTGTCTAAAGGTAGTAATCGGCTTCTGCAAAAATGTAGAGTTCCTGGGAGATAGAATTCCACAAGTTTTGAGCAACTTTCTTACTAACATTTTTATTGTTAAAAATTATTACTGTTTTTAAAGCTATACAATTATGTACTCATTATTTAAAGCAGCATATTTAAAGCACCTACCAATACCAAATAGGAGTTTACATGAATCAATGTGACAGATCGACGCGTGTAAAACTGCAAAGGCTATAATATAGTCACAGATAAAACGTTGTGCGTTACATAATGTAACATATATTTAAATGTTAATTACAAAACAATAACGATTCAAATACATAAAATTAACATTTATTATAATATTTAATTATTTTTCTTAAACAAAAGATCATTGAACCGTAACAGGTAAATCGACTATGAATAGAAAGAGACAGAGCGATACGCTGGAACGAGACAGATGGTCTTTTAACATAATTGATGGCTGTAAATCTATAGGTGTCATAGTTTCCGGTACGGGAAAAATTATTGAAAGGGTTTTAAAAACGTCTATTTTTGATATATTAGTTTCAAAAAATTTAGAGAATTTTTTTATTTTCCATTGTAAATTATTATTATTAGATTAATTGCTTACAATAGAACCAAAATAGTACATTTTGTCAATATCATGCCAATATCACGAATAATATAGATAAGACGAAGGAGATTGATCCGAGTGGTCGAGATTACAAACTCAACAAAATTTGAAGATGTAGATGATGTGATGATTGATGTAGCTATACATATTTGTATGAAATTATACTTATAATTAGTGCTTATTATGGTTTTTTCAAAGTAGTCGTTTTTATGTAATTGTTGTTTATTCATAAAGTCCGCTATAGCCTGCAACTTCAACTTTGTCGCCTTATACACAAAGTTATTCTACTTGTAAACGAAAATTTTATGTAATCGAATGTCAAAATACTAATTGCTTGCAAAATTTTGTAAAAAAGCTTAGAGCATAATAGTCGCCTATAATATTTATCTATCTCTATATATATAAAAATGAATCGCTAAATGTGTTGCTAAGCGCAAATCTCGAGAGCGGCTGAACCTATTTTGCTCATTCTTTTTTTATAATATTTCTTGAAGTACGAGAATTGTTCTTACGGAGAGAAAAATTTAAAAAATTGCCTGAAAAAGTCTAAAAACAACACTTTTCTATATTCCCATACAAAAGATTCGTAATAATACTTAAAAGTCAATTTGAACTTTAATAACGATCGACTGTTAGGCGGTACAAAGTTCGCCGGGTCAGCTAGTATATATATATATAAATGAATCGCAGAATCTGTTGCTAAGCGCAAATTTCGAGAGCAGCTGAACCGATTACGGTAATTCTTTTTTTATAATGTTCCTTGAAGTAGGAGGATGGTTATTACGGAGAGAAAAATTTAAAAAATTCCCTGAAAAAGTCTAAAAACAACACTTTTCTATATTCCCATACAAAAGCTTCGTAATAATACTTAAAAGTCAATTTGAACTTTAATACCATACCATAGAGTTAAAGTGTTAGTGGAGGGGTTCTGGGAAGAATGAGTATTTAAAAAAAAATTAAAGAATCAACTGTTAGGCGATACGAAGTTCGCCGGGTCAGCTATTATTAAATAAAGATATCGGACCTATTTTTAGATAAGGGCATAGTGTCTCAATGCTTAGGACATCTAACTAAAATCTACCTATATAGTAGTTTAGTTTTAGTTTAGTTAGCTGGTTAGTAATAATTTTTAATGACCTTACGAGGTCATCAACTTGACCTCGTAAGGTCATCAAAAATTGTTTTTTTTTTCTGATTTTTTTTTCTTTTAGTTAGTTAATATTTAAATAATTTGATGGTAATATTGTCCTACAAATTGCGTCGTACGTTATCCCGGTCCTACGCTCACTGCTGCTCTATCTCCTGCTAACTCCCCCACATCTACCACAATCATCTCCACAATCGAGAGTTTTCGAAGAGGAACTTTTTGTTCCTCTCATCAAAATGAAGCTACTCCCGGAAAATTAGCTTGATACTAATCAGGTGAAAAATATGTACTAGGGATCCCTACTTATAAGCAAGAAACATTCGAAAAAAAATGTTAAAAAAGTAATGACATTCTTAATCTGAAAGAGACTGCGTGCGCGCACGGAATACGAATTCAAAAAAAGGAACGTGTTCGAAATTTGAAACATTTAAATTGCACGTTACCGCTACCGTGCGCGCGGTTTAAATCCGATTCCTTTTCCGAAATTCCGTTCGCGGGTTGTTATTACCCGCGCCGATTTGCTCAATCAGTGTTGGCAGAACGAAAATTTTTAGTCTAATTCGTGAGAGTTTGAATTTTGTTTAGCGTGAGAAAAAATTTTAGGTCGAATTTTTCAAAGGAAATCATAAAATATAGGCTAAATGGATTAGTGGTAATTTTGTTAATTTTTAGTTTCAGATTTTTTTAATATTCTAGTAAGGATCTAATGACCTAGCCTTGGTGTATAATATTGTATGGAGTAAAATATAGGCTTCAGAACTTTTCATATTTAATATAGAATTAATTTGATGACGTCAGCTTAATTTAAGGGTAAGTACCTAACTACCAATAACTGTCAAGTATTACCTAGTTAATAAAATTATCAAAAAAACATTTTAAACTATAAAAAATTAAATGTAGTTAGGCAAATCGTAAAAGGATGAAGAATTTGTTCACGTCATATCGATGTCATCGAATGATACGAGTCTATTTATTTATTAATTTTTTTAAATGTTTACTAGGAAAAATTTAATGGTTCAAAACTTTTGGTTGGGATTCCTTGTAGCGGTTCTGAATCATAATTGCAGTGGAATACACGCGGGACGCCTAATTGTGTCATTACCAATTGTGACCCAATTTGTGACAATACCAGTAGTTTTCTATAGATATATATATAGTACACGGCCGTAAATAATGCACATCGACTTTTAGAAAGAGACAATCAGCTAATTTGAACTTTGTAGAGCGTTATCTCTGACGCACATTACCTATGAGACGTATCGGACTGTCAGTATTTCATATGACAGATCTAATAGTGTAAGAACCCAGTTCCCAGATCACCTGTCATATTTTTTTGAAGGACAAAATATATTAAATTCAAATTCAAAATATTTTATTCAGCATAAAATTATTACAATTTCTTACTGAACATCATGAGTCTACTACCAGTTCGGAAAGAAAAAGCCTCTAACCTGAGAAGAACTGGCGAAAGAAACTCAGCGGGACTAATATCATTTTTTTAATCATGTTTTTTTTCCAAAGCAGATTGAAATTTACAATAATTTTATAGGTTGAAATAGCCTGGCGGCGATCACATCATTCCCAAGGCGTACTGTCTTCTATAAAATCGTTAATCGAATAATATCCTTTAGTACACAAACGTTCTTTCACAATTTTTTTAAATTTGGCTGCTTTATATACGTAAAAATGTTATTAACCAGCTATTTTAGTATTTATCGCCAGACACTAATTATATTACTATATTTCAAAACATGTAGAAAATATTTTAGCAACTCTTTATACTACGATGTATACTGTAATGTTTTGTCAGTCAGAAACAAGGAAGTCTGGGGTCTGGGATCTTGGACTATAACGCTCTACGAAGTCGAAATTAGCCGATTGTCTCTTTCCAAAGGTCGATGTGCAATATTTATGGCCGGGTACTATACCTATCTTGGTTACTGTCATATTATACGGTATACGAATTGATACGTAGGTAAGGGCGCGTTCCCACTATGTCGTGACGACAGATAATCGTGTAGTTTTAAGTGTCGTGGCTCATATGTTTAAATGGAAGTGTTCACATATAAACCGACACGACTAACTTTTGCAGTGACGACGGATTGTCGTGACAGTGGGAACGGCTAGCACGACAGTCGTAAAACGATAAAAAATCGTTACGACTAAAACGTGACTGCAAATCTATCGTAGCCACGTAGAACGTAGAGGCGAATGTAGATTTGTAGCTTGCTAATGATGTGTAAGCGACAAAGCGACTGCCGTGAAACGATAAAATTTCGTCGCGATCCAATGGGAACAGCTAGATACGACGGTCGTAAAACGATAATTAATCGTTACGACATGGTGAGAACGCGCCCTAAGGCTAAGTCAAATCACTATGAATCGAAGCGAAAATCCTCTAATAAAATATGTGTTGTATGATGTTTGTTTAAGCACCTTTATCTCTAGAACTAGAAATACTAGTCTGAACTATTTTTGTTTATCTTGTTTGTTGAAAAATGTAACTTGATACACACAGCTCGTAGTAAAATAATATTGTAGTAGGTATATATACAAATTTTAAATTACCATTTGAAAGAGAAAAAGATTCTTCGTTTTGAACCTGTTCTGGTTAAAGACAGCTACATACTCATACTTCAACTTATTGAAGTAAAACTTCTTTACTTAACTTGATGAATAAGGTGGTGAATGCGTGACGAAAGCGTTACGAAAAGTGTGATGGGGCGAGGCGATCAGAGCAAGAGTGAGAGGTACGAGCACACATTTTTTAGGGTTCCGTACCTACCCAAAGGGTAAAAACGGGACCCTATTACTAAGACTTCACCGTCCGTCCGTCCGTCCGTCCGTTCGTCCATCCGTCCGTCTGTCACCAGGCTGTATCTCAAGAACGGCGATAGCTAGACAGTTGAAATTTTCACAAATTATGTATTTCTGTTGCTGCTATAACAACAAATACTAAAAACAAAATAAAATAAACATTTAAGGGGGGCGATAATTTTTTATTAGTCTAAAACGCCATCTATCAGAAATTAGGAAAACTTCGTCAATAGACTAATAATCGTAGTTTTCTAATAGAATCATAGATGGCGTCATAATTAAATAAATATTTTACAGAATAAATATTTTACAGAAAATTTACTTATATTTAGTTAAGTCAATGGTACGGAACCCTTCGGGCGCGAGTCCGACTCGCACTTGGCCGATTTTATTTTTCTCTTTATCTCTTAGCCACGATTCGTATATCTACGACACAGTGCAGGCCTATTGTGCAGCCGTATTGCTTATTAAGTCTTTCTTCAGTCGTGTGGTCTGCACCAAAGCTTACTCGTTTTTTTTGTATGTCTAATACATAATAGACATAGATGTACATACTTAGTTTTTTTGCGAATAGGTCAACAAATAAGCGTAGGTATGGCCCCGGTTGATGGTAAGCGGCTACCGTAGCCTATAGACGCATACAACACCAGAATCATTGCAAGCGCGGTGCCGACTCTACTCCCTGCCTAGGTATAGGTATTAAGATATAAAACTAAAATTTTACTAATTACAAAATAATTAAGATCAACGTTTATATGTAAAGAACTAAATCTCGGTCTTATAGATATGTTAGGAACTACCATTAAGAGAAGAGCGCGGAAAATAATTAAATTGAGATAATTTAAAACTCAACGGTTGCGAGCGACCCGCTGCGAGGTCGCACTTCGAAAAAGGAACGCGTCAACCGAGCTATCAGTGAGCGACCGAGAATGAAAAATGTTGCCAACATCCAATAAAAAAAATACAACCATTCATTCATTCACTTTAGAAATTAGTTTATTTTAATTACTCGGTCATCGTGTTGTTATATTAATATTTCTAAAGTCGAACTGGACAATATATTTTATTGTCTTAGTTGATTTATTCGTCTAGTTAGTGAGTTATTTTAATTTATATAAGTTTTAATGGGTTACGGTTGAATGGAGTTAATGAGGAAAACAAGCGGACGGCTTTGAGTAATGTTTGATATAAATTCCGTTTATGAGTTAGAAAAGCGATTCTAGCGAACAATGGGTCCGCGGCTGTAACAAATTGCTTTTAGAAAAAGTTGAATGTGAAAAATTGATGTAATCTTGTATAATACAAACAAAGTTAACAGAGATAGGATATGAGAGTTATTGAGAGTTAGTTGTCACGGCTTTGTTTGGTATTTAATGCAGTCAGTAGGTATCACAAATATACATCTATTCTTCGGCGTTATTACCATAGATTACCTTATTTCCTCAAAAATATATTTCAGTTCTATAACAAAGGTATTAGTTTTATTTATCTAATTTGATAAGAACACGAGATTTTTAAGAGAAATAGTTATGACAAATATCCCATTTTATGTATTTAAAAATGAATCTTTATTAAAAACGTAAATTGTTCATACCTATATAGGATCGATGTCAGTATATCAAACTCAAAACCATTTAGCAATTACTAACTATTAAAAATAACTTTTAAATACGATTTTAAAATAAATAACAAAACATATTTTATTATTTAAACATTACAACATAATATATTTTTCACAAGAAAAATTACATTTAGATAATTATGTAAACAAGCACAAAAATATAAGTAGATATTTTTCTTTGAAATCTTTTAAAATAATTATACCTACTAGTAAAGGTCAACTGATTCATAAAAACTGGATAAAAAAACATTCTCTTTCAAAAATCCAATACCGAAATAAGCAATTAAGCGCCTTGTTTGAATAATCACGAATCGATTCAGGGCGGATCGCGTTTGACATGTCGCATTTATTTTGACAAAATATATTACCGAAATAATATTTATTATAACAAACTAAAGAAATATAAAAAATACAATCAAATATAAAACATAATCTAAGTATAAATATTAAGATCGGATAATACTTATTTTGATTTAATCTGGCTTTGACGTCAAAACAATTTCGATAAAACCTTTTTTAAACGAAAAAGAAAAGGCAACTGAATTAATTTGTACATCACATTTATTAAACGCGGTCGCGTTCGAATATCTTGGCAACACCGCTCCCGTTCCAAATTCAAAATTCGAAATTAATGGCCGATTTGACAGGAGCGTTATTGTGAGGCTAATTTTTTTTGATTTTTTTTTAAATCTTATCAACTTGATGACAGCGGCTTAATGGGATTGCGCCGGTTGTTTTAAAGAAATCCTTTTCTTTTCGTTTGAGATTACGATACATATTTTTTTTTAATTTCCTTTGATTCGTGGCAATGGCCGACAGGTATACTATTTTCACAACAATGTAAATGTGAATGGGGCATTTGCTTTTAGTTTATAATAAGTCGTTATTTATAGACAACATATTTATGTATATAGAGTACACGCGTATGTACTGTAGGTAACAAATAAGAATCATAGATAGTCTGATGTTAGATTCGTCAAATGATTATTTAACTGAAGTAGGGCACAGCAAGGAAATATCCTGCTCAATATTTGGAGCAGCCCGACTGAGGAAGTACCTTGACCTTACAATAGATCACAGCTAAATCATACTGCTTTCAAGCATTGTAAGCTATGTTCCTGTCAGTGGCGTAGCTACTAAGGGGCAAGGTGGGGCGGTGCCCCGGGGCCCTCAAGCTCAGGGGGCCCCTCGGACTCTGACTTACAAACTTTAAATTTAACTAATGAAAATTTCTCCCACATTTGTAATATAAATAAACCAGATTCCATGAACGCGAAATTAATAATGGTAACATATATGAAAAATTACACAGGAATTCCCAACAAGTCTCAAACATCTTCTTTTGAAACTTGGAGGTAACTCCCCTGTCCCCAGCGTGTTTCAAAAGCACGCGCTTGATGCAAGGCGGGACCTATTAGAAACGCTCGACGGAAAATAAAAAAAAAACATTTTGAAGAATTATCTTCAGATTATCGATTGCAAAACAAATAAATTACTTTTTTCAATAATGTAGGTACTAGACACAACAATAACTCAGTTAAATGCACGTTGTGCAGTCAGTTAAATAATCAATTTTACCACACCAACTTAAGCGACTTCCAAAAAGGATGAGCTCTCAATTCGATTTCGATGATTTTTATTTTAATTGAAATGTGGTGCTTGTCATGTGGTCCCATTTAAATTTAATTGCGATCTAACAACCATTTTTCGACTTATATGTAATAATGCATATTTACTTGACTATTTTTTCCTCGACCTAGGTTATATTATACCGCATAACTTTTCACTAAGTATACTGATTCTTGTTTTATTCGAAAAGTTATACTTGTCTTGTATCAATTCAAATTTTATTGAAATTTTATCACTACTTTTTGAGTAATCTTTGATAACGCGCATTTACTTGACTTTTATTTTTCGTCTACTTACGTTGTATTACTTGTCGATGTAATTGAAGGGGTTTTGCTGTGTGGCTACGGCAGTCTAGAATTTAGCCACCCCCTCTCTATCCGTGAGTGTCGTAAGAGGCAACTAAGGGATAACAACGTTCCACTACCACCTTGGAACTATTGAAGGATAGCCATCCTACAGCTGGCTTTTGACGATGAAGTTTAGACTTGACAGCTGCATTGTATGAAGATATTACTAGGGCCATACATGGCACTACTTCGGCCTTCTACAACGTTGATATGGGAGACTTCAACGCTAAAGTAGGAGTAAAAGACCGCGACGAATCGAGAATCGGACCACACGGATTGGGACACAGGAATCGCAGGGGGTAGATGCTCGTCAACACCCTCGAAGCAGGGGAGAGGGGGCGCTCTTCTTGATGAATTCATTTTCGAGAAGAAGTCCCAAAGGCAGTGAATGTGGCAAAGCCTCGATAGTGCGACGAGGAACGAGAGATTTCATCATAGTAGATACAAGGCTTATATTCAGAGATGTCTCAGTCGTTAATAGGCTTAAAATTGGCAGCGACCACCGACTATTACTTGGCACTCTGAATACATATCTCCAAAAAGAGAGGACCCGCTTGATGAAATCTACTCTCCAAGCTACGCTGCCCCAAATACTATGTGGCTCCGAGTAGTTCAAACTGGAACTCCAAAACCGATTCGGTTCGCTGGAAACTACTAGCGACGTGAACGAGATGACCGACAACGTGGTGCAGACGGTGTGTATACTGGATCGCAGACATTTTCTGACGACGAAGTCAACGAGGCAGTACAAATTTTCTCCCGAAGCCTTGGATCTGATGCGGTGGAGGTGCGAGTTGCTCGCTGCTCAAGCAGCTTCACCAGAACAGAAGACTCTCTCCAAGAGGATACGGAAACTTGTACGCCGAGACTTCCTCTGCTCAAATAGGAGAGAGATTACTACTCTTATTGAGCAGAATACGGGGTTAAAAGTTTTCCAAAGACCATTGGGGTGAAGCCTTTTTGCGAAGCTCAAAACAGCGGATGGCAGGGCCGTTTGCTCTCACTCTCAGATCCGAGAAGAGGTCGAGAAATTTTATGGACAGCTGTACTCTTCGAGCGCACGCAAGCCTGAGACTTGGGACACTGAAGATCCGTGTGCACCATTGTTGAGCTATTATTCGGAAGACATACCGGACATTGAAGCAGAAGAGATTTGTGCGGCGCTCGGGCAGCTTAAAAATGGAAGGGCTCCGGGGGGTGACGGAGGTAGGACCGAGCTCCTTAAAGCCTCAGGGTGACCTGCCCTAAAAGCCTTGGCGAGACTCTTTAATGCCGTCATCCACCGACAGGTAACACACCGGAGGAGTGGTCCAGGAATATGGTGGTACTGTTCTTTAAGAGAGGCGATATAAGTCTCTGTTAAAGAATTACAGACCGATCTCACTTCTGAGCTGCGTCTATAAGCTCTTTTCGAGGGTTGTTACGAATCGTCTCACCAGAAGACTTGACGAATTCCAACCACCGGAGCAGGCTGGGTTTCGAAATGGCTACAGAACCGTAAACCACATCCATACTGTTCGCCAGATTATACAAAAGACAGAAGAATATAATCAGCCGCTGTGTATGGCGAAACCTGGCCTTGGACTCTCTGCAGATATTTCATATCGACTGGCGATATATCGAGGTACTGAGATGTATGTACAATGCGGGGACGATGACCGTTCATATCCAAGACCAGAGAACAAGACTCCATTTTCCTCAGACGTGGGGTAAGAGAGGGAGATGTAATACCCCCTAAACTGTTTACCACTGCGCTGGAGGATGTCTTTAAGACCTTCGATTGGGGGGAACGAGGAATCAACGTCAACGGCGAATACATCTCTCATCTTCGTTTACCATCCAGCTAGGCCGCAACAACTACGAGAAGGAGGCTGATAGGAGGATTCGGTTAGGCTGGGTGGCATTTGCCAGGCAGCGTCGAGTCTTCACTTCGAAGATTCCGTATTACTTGAAGACAAAAGTCTCCGAGGAATGTGTCCTGTCTGTGTTAATATACGGAGCCAAGACGTGGCCATTGACAAAGAGACTGGTCCACAAGTCGCTCGACGTGTAATAGAACGGGCTAATGCTTGGGGTTTCTCTCAAGGAAAGGATAAATGAGACTATCCGCAAGAGAACGAAAGTAAGCGACATAGCCCACGGATTTTGCAAGTTAAAGTGGCAGTGGGCTGGTCACCAGTGTCGCAGGATCGACGGCCGTTGGAGCAGACGTATCCTGGAGTGCAGACCGCGTCTTGGCAAACGCAGTGTTGAACTTCCTCCAACCCGTTGGATCGATGATCTACATAATTTGTAATTACCAGGGTAGGCTGGATGAGGATTGCAGAAAATCGGGATATCTGGCGTGAACTTGGGGAGGCCTATGTCCAGCAGTGGACTACAGTAGGCTGAACTGACTGACTGACTGACCGAAAGGGTGGTCAACGGGGCCATATTAACGTACCTCCGCTGTCTGCATACTGTTACAGGACTGTACTGTACTGTTTTGAACGGTAACAGGTAGATAATTTCTTTTATTTTCATAAAATAGTTTTAATTTGTTCACTAAAATAAGTTTTTGTATTTGGTTTTAAAGTTTATTACGAAGTCGACTGTATTACGAAAAATTTGGAGTATGTCGAATTCGGAACAGAACGAATACAGAACAAACGATTTTAAATAGTTTAGTTGGGGCCCTCGTTTATATTTTGCCCCAGGGCCTTCGGTTGCCTAGCTACGCCACTGGTTCCTGTGGTGAGTAAAGTAACCAGAGCTCCTGGGAAATTGGGGATAGGGTCGACAAAGCGCTTGCGATGCTTCTGATGTTGCAGGCGTCTATAAGCTACGGTACTCGCTTACCATCAAGTGAGCCACACGCTTATTGCCAACCTAGTTGTATAAAAAAATGATACCATTACTAAAACTACCGTTACCTATGTATACCAATAAATAAATGAAACGTCTCTACTTTACGAGGCTATTCACCTGTATCAAGGGCTCGAAAACATTCAATACACAAGCACCAATGTCCAGACACGACAAACATATGTGTGGCATATACAAATTGCTCGTCATGTGCGGTTATAGAACCCACAAACGCCAGCGTAACCAACCAGTGCTGTGACCGCTACGCCAACATGTCTTCAAGACTCATTGGTCATAATATTTGACATCTATTTAGCAAAAAGGTCGTCCATTTTTTACTTCCTACAAATATAATAAATGCGAAAGTGAATATCGATAGATGTTTGTTACTCTTTCACGCAGAAATCACTGAACTGATTGTAATGAAACTTGGTACACAGATAGCTGGAAATTCAGGATAACACATATGCTAATTTTTATCCCAACATTCCAACGCTAATATGTTGTACAGATAAATACATAAAACAGAACATTTATCATAAAATTTTTGAGACCACGGCTATAGCAAGTCAAATGTCAGGAACTTAGAATGATGATCGATAAACAACAAGTGGGCATGACAGTTTAAAGCTTTATATTTGTGATGCTCTCAAAAAAAAAAAAAAAAACAATTACATCGACAAGTTCCTACAGTACATTACACATTATTAGGTACTAGCTTCTGCGCGCGACTTCGTCGGCGTGGACTCCGCTCCTATTGGTCTTAGCGTGATGATACATATCCTATAGCCTTCCTCGATAAATGGGCTATCTAACACTGAAAGAATTTTTCAAATCGGCCCAGTAGTTCCAGAGATTATACCGCGTTCAAACAAACAAACAAACAAACAACCAAACAAACAAACTCTTCAGCTTTATATATTAGTACAGATAGCTAAAAATTACTCGTCAGATCTCGGTCGCTTTAAAAGGGACCATACGACAATCGCTAGCTTTGAAATAAAAAAGAATCTTCAAAATCTGTGCTCCCAGAAAGATATAAAGAAACACATAAAAAACGAGTGTGCTTTAGACCACACGACTGAAGTAAAACTTCTTTAGCTCTATCTAACTTATATCTCCCTCTCAACTTCCGTTCGCCTCGCCCGATCACACTTTTCATAACGCTCTCGTCAAGCATTCACCAGCTTACTCCCCTAGTCAAGCGTAAGTAAAGAAGTTTTACTTCAATAAAGTTGAACTAAAATCTCTACCTTTTTTTGAAGTCGAAGAAAAATAACTTATGACTGTATCTTCCTGAAATAATTTTTATGAATTTTGGTACCGTTACGAATTGTTAAAATGATACTTTTAGCGTGCTAAGTTAGGTTCTATAGGTTTTCGTATTCAACTATAATTATTAATTATAATGTATTAGGTATTATTATTACAATTAAGTAGAGCGTGTTATGTGTGGTGTTATGTTGCGTTGTAATAAGTACAATAATTAAATTTATTTGTAACTAGCTGACCCGGCGAACTTCGTACCGCCTAACAGTCGATTCTTTAATTTTAATTTTTTTTAATACTTATCCTTCCCGGAACCCCTCTACTTAAACTTAAACCTTATGGTGTGGTATTAAAGTTCAACTTTTAAGTATTATTACGAATCTTTTGTATGGGAATATAGAAAAGTGTTGTTTTTAGACTTTTTCAGGCAATTTTTTAAATTTTTCTCTCCGTAACAACCATCCTCGTACTTCAAGGAATATTATAAAAAAAGAATTAGCGAAATCGGTTCAGCTGCTCTCGAGATTTGCGCTTAGCAACACATTTAGCGATTCATTTTTATATATATAGAGATAACACGATTACATGGAAAATTTCGTATTCGATTAACGGTTATATTAAATGGAATATATTTATTTTCTTACTAGCTTTTACCAGCGGCTTCGCTCGCATTGAATTCTTTTTTTAATAAAAAGTATTCTATGTTACTTCTAATACCTCCAAGAATATGTGTACAAACAAACTTACATTCAGTCAGTCAGTCAATCCAGCCTACTGCAGTCTACTGCTGGACATAGGCCTCCCCAAGTTCGCGCCACTCATCCCGGTTTTCCGCAATCCTCATCCAGCCTACACCGGCAATCTTACGTAGATCGTCGGTCCAGCGCAGCGGCCCGGAGGGCGTCCCACACTGCGTTTGCCAACTTACATTCATAGTTTTAATATTAGTAGGGGTAAGTTATTGATACTAAATTTTTTTTAGATATATAGCTGTGCTACTAATAGTCCGGGATCCCTAGTATCTACATTTTTTTACATTTGATTACTATCAAGCTAATTTTCCGGGAGTAGTATTTTTGATGACCTCGTAAGGTCATCAAAATTATTACTAACCAGCTTTTTTTAATTTTAGTTAGTTAATATTTATGTAATTTAATAGTAATATTTTCCTACAAATTGCGTGGTACGTTATCCCGGTCCTACGCTCACTGCTGCTCTATCTCCTGCTAACTCTATTACCTACCACAATCGAGAGTTTTCGTAGAGGAAATTTTTGTTCGTCTCATCAAAATGAAGCTACTCCCGTGTACCTAGACTAGTAGTAGTAGTTTAAAATTCTTATCTTATTTAATAAACCTTTCAGTTATTTTAATCTATCTTTATTTACTTGAATTTTCATGTTGTTTTTACAGGTTTTCATTTTCAAGGAATTATTAGCCGTTGTGCTATGGATGCAGTGTTGCGTATAATTAGACCAGCAAAAAACGTTGGTATGTTGGAGTATTGTAAGTACAATTAATAAAAATAAATATGTTTTACCGTTGTTTACCTGATGTTAGAAATAAATGTAAGTTACAATTCACGAGAAAAGCAGAAGAGAAATGTAAGTTACGCTTGTTGTTTATAGTGTTTATTATTTTTTTACAAGATGACTAAATTTAATAATCATAGGTAAATATTATGCCGACGGAATCGAATTTGTCAATTCTAAAATAGCCAAAATTTTATAGCGTTTTATTAATTATGGTGAAATTTTCTCCACGTTATACCTACCTAACAATTAAATATATAGGTAGGTATATAATACTGTGAATGTACCAATTGTAATGGATGTTTGTTACCCCTAAAAATTCTACTGATTCGATTGCAATGAAACTTAGTAGATAGCTGATGAGATGAGAGATTGAGAATAACATATCGGCATATGTTTTAGTGACATTAGATACAACAGGATCGCAAGGCGCAGCTAGTAAGTAATAAAGATTAGAAGCATTTAAATATTAGTATTATACTTAACTAGCTTCTGCGCGCGACTTCGTCGGCGTGGACTCCGTTCCTATTGGTCTTAGCGTGACGATACATAGCCTATAGCCTTCCTCGATAAATGGGCTATCTAACAGTGAAAGAATTTTTCAAATCGGCCCAGTAGTTCCAGAGATTACCGCGTTCAAACAAACAAACAAACAAACAAACAAACAACCAAACAAACACACTCTTCAGCTTTATATATTAGTATAGATTATATACCTACCTCATATGATAAAAATACCTGTAGGTAAAATAACAAAGAATTCATGACTAATGAAAAAAATATATTTAAAATTAAATTTAGCTAAAAAATTTTTAGTGTTTATAAGTACCTACATAAGTAGGTTTAATTAGGTATTAGGTAGGTATTGTTATTAAAAAAAAACTAAACTAAAAAGTTAGTATACCTAGATGTAACAAATACCTACTCTATTTAAGTTCAGTAACCTTTTTAATACAGACTAGCTTCTGCGCGCGACTTCGTCGGCGTGGACTGCGCTCCTATTGGTCTTAGCGTGACGATACATAGCCTATAGCCTTCCTCGATAAATGGGCTATCTAACAGCGAAAGAATTTTTCAAATCGGCCCAGTAGATCCTGAGATTAGCGCGTTCAAACAAACAAACAAACAAACAATCAATCAAACAAACAAACAAACTCTTCAGCTTTATTATATTAGTATAGATTAGGTACTCTATGTAAGTTCAGTAACCTTTTTAATAGAGATTCATAAGAACAGAAAACTAGAAAGAACGAGTGGTCAATGTTTTTCTTTCTTCCAAAGTTTGTCTCGGATGTAATTTGTTGTGGCGGTAATTATAAAGTTGGAGCCGTAACTCGGTCCCGAGGGATCGTAATTATATACTCTGTGGCACTTTTAAAAACGCGGTGATATTTTTTTTGTTTTTTTTTTTGATTTATGCTGACATATTACAGTTGTATTATTCTTGGAAGATGTAAAGGAACGTTTGTGTAGGTACGTTTTTTTTTTTCGTTTTGTGTACCTAAGTGACATTATTTTTTTTATTATTTTTAATCAATCTTGTCTTTTAAATTAGTACAGGTAATTAAAATTATTAATAGATTACTAAGAATTTTGTTTTTATTTTATTTAATTTAATCTGTTTTCATTTATTTATTATAATATTTGGTATTTACATATCACTTTTATATTTATTAAGGTTACATTAGTAGATAGGAACGTAAGTATTTGTTTAAAACCAATTTTAATTAGATAACACTAGACTGCAGCAGCACAAATTCTTAAAAATAAACAACATATTTTGAAACAGAGTATATAAATATGTAGATTAATTGTTACCATGAACAAAAAATTCAATAGTATCTTCGATACCGGACGATTTAAACGTAGATATATAAATTGAACATCACAGTGACGTAATACGTCTCACAATATACATAAAGCTGGCACTCATACCTCACGATGGCACTGCATGTAAAGGTTCATACCGTATTATCTATACTAAGGCAAACATATCACAGGAGAGTCTATCACATGCGAGTTCCGTTGCGGGTCCACGGCACACTGCTCATCGCTATCGATTCGGCAACGCCCGGGGCGACGCGTAGATCACAGAATCACGCGTACGAAATGTAATAATAATCGACCATCCCGCGGGCTTATCGGTAAACGACTGCAGGCGAAAAGGTTTTAGCTGGGGGCGAAACGGCGTGCGTAGCTGGAGGCTCCGCCCTGGGGCTGCGTCATTGGCCCGAGAGGTCCGCGCCGCGGTCGGAGCGCCTCCCCATTGGCTACTAGCCCCTGACGCGTGGGGGCCCCGCGACGGACAATATTTTGACGTTTTTTTTTTACCGCGGTGGCATTTCTCATCGAAGCGATTAATTCTAATTCGCCGCGGCTATTGTAGGGTTAAGTGAGCGCCGTGATGCGTATTTGTCGAGTGCGTTTTTACTTGTGTCTGCATTGTATACCCGTTAAATGTTTGCGTGGGTTTGTATGAATGTTTTATAGAATTCGTTACGTTGTGAGACACCTGTTTACGTTCGTAGGCTCTATCGATTGTTGGTTGTGTTCTTTGTATGGTTTTCGCAATTTTAGATAAAGATGATAACAATACGTGTATGTTTAAGAAAAAAAAAATCGTTTTAATGTTTTGTAATCCAATTAAGATATAGAGGTAACAATGAAATTTTATGGGAACAGAAAAATGTTGCTTTTAGTTGCTGTTTTGTGTTTTTTTTTTTTTCATAAAAATCAGAGATATCCAAAGAGTATTGACGGTTTGATATCGGATGAGATGTGTCTACATTTGTAAGTCTTGGTATGTTTGTTAAATATAATTTTGTAAGCAGACAATGTAGAGACGTAGAGTCGGCACCTATTTTATTTCTGTTGCTTAGAATTTTCGCTTTTTACTAAAAATGTCATTACCTACATATCCTGCATATATTGTAATTATATATTGTAAAAAAGAAAGAATATAAACGGTATGTTATACTTAATTTAAATAAGTAGATATTTTTAAATACATCTTTAAACTTATCTTGGAAATGTATGTACTTATATGTGACTCCAGAAGAGAATAGAAACTGATTTTTCACTTTTTTAGAACTAGGTACTTATATTTTATAATTTAAGTGAGGTAGGCATATAATAATAGGTACTCATGCCTATCTGTGTAAATAACTATAGCTATATTTGTTTGTCAACTGTCATTTCATTACGTAGGTATTACATTAACAAAAAGGTTTCACTTATTTTAGGCAAAGCATTAAATAATCTACAACAAATACAATAAAAAAAGTACCATCTGTCAAACCCTTAAAGGATTACGCGGTCGAAATAACGACATACAAAAACTCAACTTTCCCGATATAATTCCACGTAATTAATTTCCTGTGGATGTTTTAATAACTGGCCCGAGGTGTTCAACATTTGGTTGGTGTAAAAATTGGGATTTTTTAAGGAAAGACTTTTAGGGTACTTAGCCACGTCTTGTTTATATAGGTACCTAGTAGGTACTTATTTTATTAATTGAACAGTATTATATAGGTAGGTACTAATACTAGCGGCCCGGGCAGACTTCGTTCTGTCTGTTAGGTTTTTTAGTATAAAACCTTCCGTAGGATTTAAGGAACATACAAAAAAAATAATAGTCGAATTGGTCGAGCCATTCTCGAGTTATGCGCTTAGCAACATTCATTTTTATTATATAGATTATGAAGATTTAGATTTTTTTTGGTTGTCTGTAATAAACAAACTCAAAAAATTCTAATACTAATTTTGAAAATCCTTTCACGAAAGCTGTCCCTGCAAGTAAAACCGTGGCAGACAGGTAGTTATTTACAAACAACAACAACATTCAGACTAACATCCCACTGTTGGGCATAGGCCTCTTTCTCTATGTAGGTAGGAGAAGGATTGGAGCTTAATAGTTGTTTATATATTTATAACTAGCTGTCTGTGCCCGCGACTTCGTCCGCGTAGATTTTAACAACAAAGTTGAACCGTTTAGTCAGCGCACGCCGGTAAAGCATTCATCTCGCCTGCATTTCTCCGACTTGATTTACATATACTATTATTTTTCACTGAATTTTTAGTTCAATTACAATAAAATAGCCCATATCACTCCTGAATAGTGTAGCTTTCTGTTAGTAAAAGAATTAATTTATTTATTTTTTTATTTATACTTTATTGTACACCAGAAAAAATATTACAAACAAATTACAAGGATAATTACAGACAGTGAAGTACAATGAGCGGACTTATGGCTAATAGCCATTTCTCTCAGACAACCCAGGAATTTTTATAATCGGATCAGTATTGTCGAAGATTACCCCCTACAAACAAACAAACAAAGTTATAGATATTATATTATTAGTATAGATTAGTTACTTGATAACGTTTCTAACAATTTCGATTTAGCAATAGGTACAGGGGCTTACCGTAAAAATTTGATCCATCTTAATCTAATCTAGTCTCTATCTCGACTAGGTAGAGTTCACCGAGAAACCGATTGTATTTAGGTATGTAGAAAATTTTTTTTTGGATACTATTGTACTTTAATGTATATTACAACAGCCTTAACAATAACTTAAGACTTGACAAATCTCTGCTTTCAGGAGAAACGGTTAAACTTAAATCAATCTGTTATAAGTGTGACATTTAGAATTAGTAAGCACATCTAGGTATCTGTATTTTGCACTAACCGCGACCATCCGGTACTAATTCTCGTGTTCTATAAATTGGCCATCTAGGCTCATATTTATTTGTACCTAGATATCTAGGTAGGTATAATGTAATAACAAAACATAAGATATATTGTAAAACGTTTGAACTGTACCATGTACCTATGTTATAATGTATCAAATGCCTAGTGATGTAGGTAAGTAAGTTTATTAGTTAAGTAGGTGTAGATAAGTTCTAATTTCTTAACCCTTTATAATTGAAGCGTATTATCAAAGGAAGAATATTCCTCATCAGACGAATCACTAACAATAAGTTAAGTTTTTGCTAGTACCTACCTACCTATATTTGTAAGTATGTGATAGGTAGGTATATTGTATCTCTACATTTTTTTTGTACTTATTCTGTATTTCATGAAATTAAGTAAGGTTTTATGTTTAATATTAGGTTTAGCCTGTTCAATTCTTTTCGCTAAATAACCTTTTAAATATGAAATGTGCTTTAAAATAGGATCTTTTGTAGTATATGTTTATATAAACAGAAAGTTCTGTTAGTGATCCTTATACTAATAAATAAATAAACAAAATTGATTTGCGTTTTAATCAAATTAGTTAAACTTAAATTTAAGATGATTGTATTTTAAAAAAGTTATTGTTATTGTATTTAGGTAATAGGTATATCATATATATAATCATAGGCATAATTTTTTGTTAGGTATAGGTACATACCAATAGTTCGTCATTGTATTTTGAATGTACCTCAATTGAAACTGTAATTACCTACTTAGAAATTTAGATGTTAAAGATAGGCAATTTTGAAGTTACTTAATAAATTATGCAAATAAAACTGTGTATTATTTAAAACAAAATATTTTATTACATAGGTACTTACTGACCTCTGATCTTGTCCTGATTATAGGCTATAGCTATAAAAAATTTATTCAATTAGGTGCAATTATTAGGAAAATTGTCCGCGTACCTACATACATTTCGCTGTGTCATTTTAATTTACCTATTTAATAAAGTATCCATAATATAATTTTATTTAATGTTAGGTATAATAATAGTCGACACATACATATGAAATTATGAATACAGAACCACAGCTTATTTAGTGTCGGTTAAAATTAATTTTCTGTAGATACTAATCTAACGGTACAAATCGAGAATTACTAAATGATTCACCACGGTGACCCATCTTAATGACATGTTAACATAACGGCGCCCATTTTATAAGTTCGCGCCTTTTTTGTAATTTTATTTTAAACGATTTGTCACGGAACCGTTATTTTAAATTTAGAATTCGAGTAATCTATTTTTAAATGATATTAAATTAGCGCTGGATTCGTCGCGATTTGCTTTTTAAAGACGATTGTGTTCTTTTTTTTATTTATTGCTTTTTTTTGGTTTGATTTAATTTCTGTTTCAAGTATAAAAAAGTATGACTGTTAAGAAATTAACTCCTAATAATAATTTATTGCACAATTTCTGTAAAATTAAGTCCTTTTGCGATTTTCCTTTGTAAAAGTCCTTTTTTTCGAAATAGATCTATGTAAGTATCTATTCAAACTTAATAAAGCCTCAGGGTTTTGTTTGAACTTAGTTTAGACTTAGTTCTGTTATGTGGTCTACATATTAGATCATCCCTCTTTTTCAGATATAAAATCTGTTTTTATACCATTTTTGTCAATGGTTATTTTAAGCGTAATGTAACCATGATTGGCGCATGCGACAGTGCAAAATGTCGGGAACCCAAAATGACCAATACTTACTAGCTGAACTTACCTTTATTTTAAGGTGGACAAAAATAGGAGGTAAGCCTTGACAAACATCATATCACGAGATTTTTTATATAGTATAGGTAAGCATTAGGCTGTGGTATAGGTATGGATGATGGCAAATAAACGCACGTTTTGTCTTCTTGCAAGCGGTTAACGTAGCGGTTACGCCTATGGAGCGCCAGGAGCATCGCAAGCGTGTTGACAACCCTACCCCCAACCCTCTCCAGGAGCTCTAGCCACCTTACTCACCACAGGAGCACATCACTACTTGAGAGGAGTACCTATAAGGTATTTTGGCTCTGATTTAAGCAAGGTATTTCTTGTCGTACCGTACTTTAGTAATAAATAAATAAATATCATATAACATACACACACGGCCGTATGTTCCTACGGTAAGCAACTTAATGCTTGTGTTTAGGTAACAGCAAACTGTTAAATATATTTTTTGTCCATAAATATACATTGAAATAATACATATAAAACCAAATACAAATATTATACGCAGATTCAGGCACGAATCGAACCCACAACCCCCGGAGCAGAAAGCAGGGACGCTACAAACTGCGTCAAAGGGCTAGTTAATGGACATAAATATTCCTTTTTATGTCTCAATACAATTATTAGCCACACAATGTTTGAGAAATAGTCAAGTCCAAACTTTGCTTGGCCTAAAATAATTTGAACTGAATTGAAGTAGCTTGTAAAAGTTCAATTGTTGGGCAAATGACTGTTCTCCATTTAAGAGGAAGATTGGGGCATAATCCACCTCACTAATCTACTGCAGGTTGATGGAGAATTGCTATAAGGTATCTATGATAACAATCAAGTCCAATAACTTTACGTGCTCGCGGGGACGTGGAGAAAGACATATCTACCTACAGCCAGAATACATACATTAAATTATCATTAAAATAAAGTGTATTCCATTTAGGCCCAAGACGGGCACCAGCGTCTTCGGTGCGACAAAGCCAGCCCTGCGGTCACCAACCCGCCTGCCCAGCGTGGTGACTATGGGCAAAACACATGAGTTCGCGTCATAATGTCGGGCGCGAACTTGTGGAGGCCTATGTCCAACAGTGGACTGTGATAGGCTGTAGTGGTAGTGGTATTCCATTTCAAATTTTTTACAAGCATCAGGTTATCCGTCATTAAAATGAGATGAGGACATTCCGAAGTATCATTAAACCGATCCTTAACATAAGAATGTGGTACATTTAAAATTATATACCTAGGTGGGTACTATGAAGTGAATCATGATTTTATAATATTAAACATTACATTAGTTGATTCCGTATCTTTACAAATGGTAAAATCGTAAATTCGTAACCGTCTTATTTTTCTACGTATTTCAAGTTAAGAAAATAAAAATTTATTATGATAAGTAGTGCAACAAAAACGACAATCAGTTTTATACGATATAAGAGGTGTTTACGAGGAAATTTATTTAAATAAGTACTAATGTTTTTAGAATTTTTACCTCTGCATGTCTGTATGTTTATTTCAACATAAAAAAATAAATACAAAACTTTTAAGCTTTGTAAATATCTACATTAATACATCAATAAAACAACAATTAAATATAGAAATTAAGTCCTTTATTACATAATATCATAAAGAATCCGTAACACCTAGAATCATGTTTTTTGTTACAGATAATAAGTATACCATCAAACTCGGTACCCACGTGTAGGACCCTAATAAACTTAAAGAAAATTACATGGTAACATACTCGCGTGCTGTTTGAAATACCTCAGTAATTGTGATAGACGGACAAATGCTTCGAATATCTCCTAAATTACTGGCCGGTAATAATTTATTGTAACGTGTCGTTAGTGCATTACTGTGGCATCTGTAATGAAATGTTAGAAAAAATAAATGTGGAAATCACACGACATTCTTCTATCACATTAAGGCTTAGAGAGAAAAACCTTCCTTAACTTTTTTTGCTATAGGTATACTGTAAACTAGCTCTTACCCGTATCTTCGTAAGCTATTCTAGACTGTAGCTATTAGTATTTCTGTAGTCTGTGCTGTATATTTTCACTGTTTTAAATAACATCCAGAACAATTTAGGCTCTTGCGAGTTTTTGTTTTGTTACATTGAGCGAGTATACTACAGAGTACAGTGTCAAAGTTAGTAATTTGATATACCTACCTATGTAACTTTAAAGTCTTTCCTGCGATAAATAATTTAGTCTTATGTCATAATGTGTTGATGGCTGTAAAAACTAAAATATTTACTATCAAGCATTTTTTTTATGATATAATATGATAATTATAATTATTACTCAGAAGAGTGAAACCATTGGAAAAAATAAACATTACGATAGAAAAAAAATGATAGTCCCGCTGAGTTTCTTTCGCCAGTTCTTCTTGGGTCATAGGCTTCTTTTTCCGAACTGGTAGTAGACTCATGACGTTCAGTAAGAAATATGACGTTGTACAAAAAAAAGTTTGTATTCATGACATGACTCCGTGTTTAAAATTATTTTATTTTACAATCTTCTTTCTCTAACTGTCATTTAATTTTTTCAAATGTTCAAATGTTATCATCCCACCAGCGAGGTACACCTCAAATCAATCACAATTAACTTTCCAGATAAACGTTCAAAATTATAGCTATTTATTATAAAAAGTAACAGCACGAAGGAGATTATAATAATTCGGTTGAAGGATCATATGGCTAATCCGATAATTGTCGAATTTGGGGCCGATTTTTGACTCTTTTATTTTCGATTTTCGTGATTTGAGTCACGAGAAATAACATTTATTGTATAAAGATTTATAACTCGGTTTTACTTACAATCTTTAGTATAGAAAGTTCTGGTGTGTTGCTAATGTCATCATAGAATGATGGTTTTATATTTATGGTCTAAGATCCGAGAAGCTAAATCTTCCCTCATCTGTTAATTAGATGAAACAATTTTTATAGACTTATTTCAATATTGTGAATTTATAAAAACAACCTCTGCCACCATAAGCCTGCTACAATTTTTTTTTAAATCTTTTCCCTCTCATGTTAATTACTTGTAGTAAGCTAAAACCGTTAATATTTTACATTATATACCTGACTGTAGTAGGCAGCCATCTCTATGATTGCTACACTTACCTGCAGCCAGGTCAATAACCTCAGTCAGCAGTAACCTGGCTGCAGGTAAGTATAGCAATCATAGAGATGGGTGCCTACTATAGTCAGGTATATAATGTAAAATATTGACGGTTTTAGCTTACAACATGTAATTAACATGAGAGGGAAACGATTTTTTAGAAGAAAAAATTTTTTTTTAAGTATTATTATTATTCGCAGCAGGCTTATGGTGGCAGAGGTTGTTTTTATAAATTCACAATATTGAAATCAGCCTATAAAAAATTGTTTTATCTAATTAACAGATGAGGGAAGATTTTGTTATATTCCGGATCTTAGACCATGTTATATTTTGATTGAAAGCCCATATATTAAAAGAAGGACTAAGTAACTTCCTATATTATAAATAAAAAAGTCGAATCTGTCAATTTTGAATTTGCACAACTATTGACAAGCTGTGTGATTACGACAGTAAAGAATATAGCCACCCCCTCTCTTCCCGTGGGTATCGTAAGAGACGACTAAAGGATAACATAGTTCCACTACCACCTTGCAACTTAAAAAGCCGACCGACCGATGGCGGGATAACCATCCAACTGCTGGCTTTGAAATACACAAGCCGAAGACGGGCAGCGGCGTCTTCGGTGCGACAAAGCCAGCCCTGCGGTCACCAACCCACCTGCCCAGCGTGGTGACTATGAGCAACACACATGAGTTCACGCAATTGTTTTGGCGCGAACTTAATGTGGACGCCTATGTCCAGCAGTGGACTGCGATAGGCTGAAGCGATGACAACTATTGACAATGCTGGAAATTCATTTTTTTAATATCGTCTATAAATAACAGATTGATTATAAAACATAGTAGTTATAAATATAAATACGGACGTTACTATGTAGGTTGTCTAGTTAAGAATAAATTAGTATGTATTAGTTCTTAACATTGTAAATGCGCTCGTTCCCATGACATTTAAGTCGTAATGTCCCTTGTGTAGTAATTACATCATTACTTCAATGCGCGAGCACATATTATGTCGCAAATCACATCTCACTCAACATTGATGACTGTCAATATGTAATTAAATAAATCATGGATTAACTTTCTTTTTTTATGATATAGGAGATAAATATACGAGTATAGGTACTAGAAAAAGTATTAGCTATGTATGAGTAACAATTCTTAGTTAACGATTGATGATTTCTTCTATAATTATGTGAAAGGGTTTTCCGTTTTTTGTAAGACTGGAAGAATATTTAAATTTTATATATATATTTTTTTATTTTATTTTATTTTTTAATATTTATTTTTTTTTTAAATATTTTTTTGAAGACTATCTAATGGTAAGCAGTTAGCGTAGCTTATAGACGACTGCGACAACAGAAGCATTACGACCACGTTGCCGACTCTAGCCTGACCTTCTCCAGGAACTCGGGCCACCTTAGTCACCACAGGAACACAACAATACTTGAGAGTAGTATTACGTAGCTGCGATGTTCTGTAAAGGTTGAGGTACTTCGCTAGTCAGCCTAAAATGAAAAAAAAATTAATAGTTTGCAGCACTCGACTTTTAAGCGGTTTATTTTAATAATAATTTATCCATAAACTATTGTCCGTTCGGGTCAGATCGTTTACACCAATTTAACGAAAGCGACGCCCGGACGATTTGGAACGATCTCTAAGACAATATAATTTGACTGATTGATTGCGACGCGACGGATGCACGCGATCGCGGGCGAAATCGAAAACAAGAGGAATTTACGTGTTTTATTAGTTTTTTTTTTTAAATTTGGGTTGGTATGTCGATTTGAACAAAATTAAAAAAATAAATTTTAAATAACATTTTTTTTTTGTCAACCAGTTGTAACTTCTATTTGCAGTACCTATCTCTTTTATTTTCTTCGACAATACTAGTCTATCTAGCATCACGCCTGTAACTCAACTAATTAATGGGCTACTATACATTATATACATAGGCAATATACATAGGCTAAAGATTTACAGTCTCTACAATTCTTTATATAGGACCTTTAAACTATTTTTAATAATTAAACTATCAAAGCAAATGTTTTTTAAGATTCTTGATTGGGTAATCATTTGCAGAAGGTCCTTACGGATTAAAAAATGAATAAGAAAATTGAGCAACAAAGAAATTTTCATAAAATAGATAGTCCATTGAAATGTTACATTTTTTTGGGCTTACCTTGCGTTTGTCAGAGGACGCAATTTTATTTTTTAGATATGAAGGGGGGGTTAGTCTAATGTTAAATCCAAGTTTGTGGGTTTGTAGTCCTTGTGCAACGGCCGCCATCTTGGAAAAAGAGGTTCAAATGGTTTTTGCGGTCTATCTGCCAAACTATAAGTCTCACAAAAAAAATTATTTTAACATTTTTTGTTGCAAATAAAATTATCTACAACTTTTGTTTAGTAACTTTTAGTCGTAGAATCATAAATAAAAAAGTTATAAGCGAAAATCCATAAAAATTTGAGAGAAAAAATCTATTTGTCGATAAAACTTTTTTAAAAATCATTTTACAAAAAAATAATATCAGACCATTTTTATAGACGGTGTTTTAAGGAACAATTTTTATTATAAACATTTTTAAATTTATTTATAATTTACTGTTTTACAGCGCTGCGAAACGAATACTATTCTTCAGTATTCATAATAATACGTGAATATTATAAATATTCATGATTTGCCCTAATTTTTAATCAACTTGTTATTTTTTTATGATGATCTTTTTAATTATTGATAGTAAAATATTGTTAATATATAAATAATTCTTGATTTGACACTCTACCTACGAGGTGTAGTCTGGAGGCGCGTTTTTTTACGTGGTATCCGCAGTAGGCATAATCCACAGTGATTTCCTAAATCACAACCACTGTCCTCGATCTTGCGGCAAGTGGCTGGTTGGCTTTCTATATTAAATACTTGAGGGAGAACCAAAGAAGAAAGTGGCGTAAATGTCAAAATGGGAGTAAATCATTTTTTTCAATTAATTTCGAGAACTCCATTATTTTGCTGCAAGTCAGCCCATAAATAATGATAAAAAAACGTTCACCAATGACAGTGAGCAGTGAAAGGTCAACTGTCTTGTTGAGGAACAACGCCGTTCTACTTGCTAACTCTAGATGTTTCTCCAGGGTTTTCAGAAATTTGAGTTTACCCATATTGTAAGCACCTGAAATTGTGTCACACCCTGAGAAAGCATGGAGAAACAGCAAGTTATACGCAATAAGGTCTCCGTACATAAAACCACTTCACACTTCTTGCTTACTTCCTTCTCCGGTTCCCCCTCAAGTATTTAATATAGTAAGCCAACCAGCCGCTGAGCCGCAGCTTGGTCCATCAAAAAGACCGAGGACAGAGTAGTTGTGATTTAGAAAATCACGCGCGTAAAAAAAACGCGCCTCCAGACTACCTCGTAGGTAGAGTGTCAAATCAAGAATTATTTATATATTAACAATATTTTACTATCAATAATTAAAAAGATCATCATAAAAAAATAACAAGTTGATTAAAAATTAGGGCAAATCATGAATATTTATATGTATATTCACGTATTATTATGAATACTGAAGAATAGTATTCGTTTCGCAGCGCTGTAAAACAGTAAATTATAAATAAATTTAAAAATGTTTATAATAAAAATTGTTCCTTAAAACACCGTCTATAAAAATGGTCTGATATTATTTTTTTGTAAAATGATTTTTAAAAAAGTTTTATCGACAAATAGATTTTTTCTCTCAAATTTTTATGGATTTTCGCTTATAACTTTTTTATTTATGATTCTACGACTAAAAGTTACTGAACAAAAGTTGTAGATAATTTTATTTGCAACAAAAAATGTTAAAATAATTTTTTTTGTGAGACTTATAGTTTGGCAGATAGACCACAAAAACCATTTGAACCTCTTTTTCCAAGATGGCGGCCGTTGCACAAGGACTACAAACCCACAAACTTGGATTTAACATTAGACTAACCCCACCTTCATATCTAAAAAATAAAATAGCGTCCTCTGACAAACGCAACCCCAAATGTAACTTTTCAATGGACTAAGAATAAAAGACAACCTCTGCCGAGACAGCTTAGCAGAGCTAATTATCTTTATATTCGAACATGATTTTTTTAATCTTTATTAAAAAAAAAAAAACTATGCAATCTGAAAGTATCAAAATCAGTCAAATCAAAGTTCAGTATTACTAAAAAATCTAATTTACTACAATACATCAAGGCCCATCAAAACGATTCACTTTAATAGACCTTGATTCTTACGATCAACATTGTGATTTATTCGTATGGACCGAAAATGGCCCATACGTGTATAACATGACCAAATTCGTACAGGGTATAATACAGATAGTTGGAGTTTCGTTATAGATAAACATCTTTTTTTTGTTTTTTTATTCTCGAATGATATAGGTATATTTTTTTTAATTTTCTTGATTTTTTTATATTCTCGAATGACATATATTTTTTTTTAATTTTCTGGATCTATATTAGGTTACAGCAAGAAGGGTTACAGCGTTGTAATACAGATAAAATTTAACTTTTGTGATGACCATTTTGGCTTTTTCATTTGCTAAAAAAATGCATGATGACGTATTTTTTTTTTAATTTTCCGGGATGTCTGGCGCGAACTTGGGGAGGCCTATGTCCAGCAGTGGACTGCAATAGGCTGAACTGATGATGATGACTGATGATATATATGAGAAATTTCTATTCGCATATATTAATCTTAAAGTTGCAGTTTATTAATTGAGGAGAAACAGGTTCTACTGACCTATTCTACGTCCCGCTGTCAAAGTCTATTTGTATCGTGATCCGTCAAATAGCGTTATCCACAACTTTTTTTTTTTGATATCGCAGGGTAACCCATTTACGGGTGATATCCAGGACGCCCGGGTAGGCAGTCCTAGACCGTATGTCGGACTCAGCATTTGGAGTGCCACTACCGCACTAAACCCCCTGCGGGAGCCTTCAGCCGCTATACTTGGAGGGAGGGACTGTCCGGCTCACCTCTGAACAGTCCCGACGACGCCGTGTCTAGCAGGACCGGGTTCCCATCCCGGCCCGACACGGGCACAGAAGCGCATTAAGTAGCGCCTCCTACGCACCCCCATTCGTGGCCTGCGGGTGGAAGCCACGTCGGCGGCCTTCTCTCTCACCCGCTCGTCGGCCTCCTTCTGGGACATTACTGTCTCGCAGAAGGAGACCATCGCCTTCCAGGACTCGTCGTCGCCGAGCATCGCGGTGATGACGCTCGGGAGTGACAAGTCCCCTCCGAGGAAGCGTTATCCACAACTAGTGTAACAGGCCCTTAATATACAATCGTTCTAAAATACTGCAGCAACGAAATAGCTTTTTTACTCACATATAATTAACTAATTTTATTAATGCCGAGGAAGTCAGGGTTCTCAGCTAGTGTTATGAATAAAATAAAACGTTAAAAGGCATCCATATAGCACTGCGTGTTTGAATTATACATCAATTATATGCAAATTTCGGATATTCGGGAACAGGTGCGTTTTTTTCCAAGTAAAATAAGGAATATCCGACAAATGTTGATGAATGTTAATTTTAACGATTTATATCGCAGATTTTTACGGTGTGTTTTTTTTATTGAGTGGTATTTATTACTGCTGAGATTTTATTACTGGACAGAAGGAGTCTCTATAAAAGAGTAGGTAGGTACTATATCAAACCATATAAGATACCTACGCTATTCCACCGTGGATTGGTGACAATTTCTCTCCAAGGCACTGTGGCGAGACTTAAAAAAAATTGAAATATTCAGACCAGAATCAAATATTTGTACAAATTACAAATATCTGCTCCAAGCAAGAATTGAATTCACGACTCTAACCTAAGGCGACAACTTGCACCTCTTTTTTGGAACGATTATCAAGACGCAAGTACGCAAATTTTCTTTAATACGTAAAAAGCTTAACAATAATATTGTTCCTAACCTACTGTTGCGATTTAACTTTTTGTATGTAGTTTAGAAAGAGTATGTAGGTACCTAGCATAAGTGGTTTAATTTCATGGCTCTTGCTTGTAACATCCTGGTGTGTGCATATATAGAGAAAACTTGCCCATTGATACAAAGTATCCATCATCCATCCAACTATATTCACAATCAAGTTTTGTCAACCATGTAGTCAAACTCTATTTTAATCATAGTGTTTCAATTCTGAAGTACTAAATTATGTAAATAAGTAAGTTCTAAGTACACATAAAAAGTACAAACAAGAAAGTACTATCCAATATTTATGATATTTCGTCCTTAGAGAATAAAAAAATAAACACAATCGCAGTACAAGTTTATTTAAATCGAAACCATATAAAACCTCGCTACTCGTCGCACAGATTATTCGAACATCAAAGATTCAAATCGGTTTTGAATTTCTAATTTCGAACGCGATGTTATTGAAGCATCGATCTTCAATTCGCGCCCCAGCTAGTGACGTGAATCGTGTAAGGGTGAAGACTCATGCCCGTATGTTTGTTTCTAACTTTGAATTATGAATCTTGAAACGACATTTTTTTTTTTCAGAGAGAAGGCATATGTTTAATTATATAAGTACATTTGTACGTAGTTGTTATTCATAAAATTTAAAGACAGTATGAATTATTGTTCTTTGGTATTGCAGTATGGAGAGATGAATTTCAATAGGTAGGTAGTTGAATTAGGATAATAAAAAAAATTACATAATTAAGAAAAAAACTTTTAGACAAAAACTTTACTGTAAGTTTCATATATAATATTATTTTTCGCAATATAAAGAAAACATAAGAAATTTAGATTTTTGCAATTACATAGGTAGGTATATGAATATGTGTGTGAATTAAGTTTAAGACAAAAAATTGTTTACCTGTAACTATAAACATTCAAATCAGTAAACAAAATATGTAATCAAAATTACGATATAAAATATTACAAATCTAAATGAACGTATTATAGAACATTTAAATCAGAACAGACACAAAACTGCTGTGAGTGTACGTAGCACAGAACTTTTGTGTCGGGCGAGCATGATATTATTGTCCCTCTTAAGATAAACTTACAATTACTTAAGTATTTAGGAGTCTGGTTTAGTTTTAGTTAATATTAATTGTCAAATAAATAAATGTACGTCCACCGTCTATGCCTAAAGCCTAGTTGTGACAGACAGAAAAGCCACAGCTGTCAATAAGTCTTTAGAAAGGTTTCAAGATTATTTTTTTTTCATAAAATCTTAAAAAGCCTACAACGAATATTGAAATACTTTTTTATCTATGTTAATGCTTATGTAAAAATGTTAATTGACCATAAAAATTTCTTTATCGCATTATTAATGGTCGTTTATAAGCAAATGGGCTTATCTTATAGTCAATGTACGTATGTATGTCTGTGTGTGTGAATATACCTATGTGTTGTTGTATGTCATTATAGTAGGTAGGCATGTAGATGTGTAAGCCCACACATTAATCATTGGTATATTATGTACCTCCGTAATGGTTAGTTACTGATAATTATGTTAACGATTTCATGTTCCAAATCCAAAATTTGTCTATGTAGGTATGCTGTATACACACATAGAGTACACGCCCACATGTTTAAATATTGATATATAGGTATTTTTTAAGAGGAAAAAGCTGAAATCAGCATAAAGGTAAGTCACTCCTTCTGAAATATCTTATTATTATTTAATTAATCTATATCTTACAAAGCATAGCAGTGTAAATAACTTTGTCCTAAGATTATCATGACTTAATTATTGCCATACATTTTTTTTTCAGAATCATAACTTTTTTATTTTAAGTGTAAAGTGTATGCGTATCCTAATATTTGTACGGAGCATTCTAAATTCAAATTCGGATTGTAGTGACAGGTGCAGCATCGCGTGCGGCGTGCCTTGTTGGTACATTGGATTAGGCGAGAAAATTATTTGTGTGCAAATTTGTACCTTTAGAACTATTTTCGAATATGGGGTGGAATATTCCTATAGGATCTTAGAATTAAAAACAAATCAAATCAAATCAAAAATAACTTTATTCAAATAGGCCCCATGAGCACTTTCGAATTGTCATTTTACAGAAATTAAATTTTAGTGATTAATTAGTTTTTAAAAGTAAGGCTACCACCGATTCGTAATGTAGATTCTGAAGAGACGAATGGGTAAGAAACTCCGCAGTTACTCTTACAATACAAGGAAAACCTGAAATCATCTTTTTGACAACAGCTAACAAAAATAGAAGCTACAGGTAGTAACTATTTACTAATCTGTGCCTACAATTCCTTTTTCGAACGTGAAAAAAAAGGCGTGAGTACATAGAACACATATCAGAAGTGAAACTTCTTTGGCAAAGTAATTAAAAAAATAATAATAAAAAAAAACAAATAAAAAACGAATTTAAAATACAAAAAAAAAAACTAATTGCAAAAAAGCCAACGTCACGTGGTGTTCCCAGGCGGTCACCCATCCAAGTACTGACCGCGTTGCCGTGTTGCCGCGTTACCGGTCGCTCAAATTTTACCCCTCATGCACCTAAAGAAGAAAAAATCAATAAGAAATAAAAATAAAAACAGTTTGAAAAAAGTAAAACATAAAATAGTTTGCAATATATACAATATATAGTAGTAATATGGTTTATAATATTTTAAAAAAAAACCATATTATGATACAATTTCATTATTAATACTAGTTATCCAATATAACAAATAATTCTTCACCATTCTTCACCAACAGTACCTATTAGCTAATTAAATAAGCGTATTTTCTCAGGTCCTCCATTACACCATAGAGTAACACAATACCCTCTCGTGGAGCCACGCGCCCGCCATTAGAGGGGGGATAAAAAAATAAAAAACACGGTCACGTGGCCACTCGATATTACTCTATTAATTCTGACAGCCTTGTTAAACTAATTATGGCGGGAAATGTGACAGATCGAAAATTAACATTTCACTTTTGTACTTACAATGTTTATTATCTATGGTACGCGTACTGACTATGGTAATTTTGGTTTAATGGTATTATGGTAATATGGTTTAATTAAAGAACCCGTACAAAGACATAGAAAATTTATTATTATTTTATTTGTATGCTCTTTCGCTTATATTTTTAACTGACTTCCAAAAAAGGAGGAGGTTCTCAATTCGATTGGATTTTTTTAAATGTTAGTATAATAATCTCATAACTTTTTACTGATCATACCGATTTTGATGATTCGTTTTATAATCGAAAGGTCACATCAGCACAAACGACGGCATGTGGTTTCATTTTAATGTGTTATCCCTAATAAAGCGTATTTAAGTAAATATATATTCTACAACCCACGTAATATTGCTTGTCAATTAAAATTAAAGTCGGGTTTTCAAACATTATTGCTTGAGGATATATTTTGCTATAAGATAAACTGTACGCTTCTTTTTCACCATAGTGTGGTATATTATATACACGAAAAAAAGTTGCATTTTACTCAATCAACACTTCGGTAGGTCAACGCAAAATATAACAGCTTTGAGACAACAGATTACGAGTGGCCCATTAACCCTTATTAGTAATCAATAAACTAATTGTACAGCGCAGCGGCTTCTGTAGGATCTTATTCCGCCATTTTTGTTTTTTTTTCTCTATGTTTAGAGGAAAGTGCTAAGGTAACAAATATAAAAAATACAGTCAAATTGAGAACCTCTTTTTAAATAGTATATACCAAAGAATTTACTTAAAGACGACTTGACTAGTTTTATTAGTATTTAAAAGGTAATTAATTAAGGCATTACTTAATAAACCTTCGGATTTAAAGTTGTTGACAGTTACGAGTAATCGTTTGACCCTTAACAATGATCATCAGTGAACTAATTGTGCGACACGCAGTGCGCCCTGCGGGAGATTGTTAGCATTTCATTGATACACCATTGATAGAGATATCATAGAGTACACACTGACTAGTAGTAGAGCTTTTTTTTACTGGTGGCCGTAACGGACATTGCTTACTAGATAATTGTAAATGTAATTTTGTAGTAAATATTAAAAGCAATAAAAATAAAATGTAAATAAATCTATTCTAGCCCGTAAGTCTTAAGATTTCGTAGCTTAGGAAATTTAAGATTAAAAAAACGTACTCTTAATTAACCGACTTTAAAAAAGGAGGAGGTTCTCAATTCGACTGGATTTTTTTAAGTACGTTACCTCTGAACTTTTTACTGGGTCGACTGATTTCGACGATTTTGATGATTTTAGATTGAGCTATGAACTATGATGACGACTTTTTAAGTAATTTTTGATAACGCACATTTACTTGACTATTTTTCGTCTACCTAGATTGTATTACTTGTCAAACGAGTCAAGCAAACACAAGTATTGGTAAAACATTTTACGTTTCCGCACCTTTGTAAGTTTTACCAATATATTTTTCTTAATATTAAATAATATCATTTTATTTCGATTTCAACAAACAATTTTGTAGCTACACACAAACTACTTTTTTTATAACAAGTTTTTACACTTTCGTGGTCACTATTAACATTTTTAATTCTACAGGACGTCACCGATTGTCATTTCAAAACTCCAGATGTTTGTTCCCGATATTGTTATTTTTTTCATTACTACCAAGTTAAAAAAAAATCAACATCTGTGCAAAACAAAACACATCTCTATAAAGAACCTAAAAATAAATAATTTATACACTGTGACACAGGGATAAAACCATAAAGTAATAGATCTTTACGCCGAGACGAATCCCGTCATTAGTTATATTAGATTTGTGGCCGATATGATAAAAACTGTGGGGCTCGTAATTATAGGGACGCGTAATTTAGGGTTCTGTGACTCTAGGGTCCGCTTTTGTGATATACTTTTTTTTTGCCAGACGATATGGCGATAAATGTTATTGCCTTCTTTATTTATTATGATACGTTGTTTTATACTGTAATTAGAAAGAAAGAAAGAACACATTTATTTGGGACATTACACAACATCACAGACAACAACAATTAAATTAATAACATAAAACAAACTTAAAAAAAGAAACATAAAAATCACAAAGATAAAAAAACATTAAATAAAAATATCAGCAAAAAATAAGAATTATATCCAAAAAAAAAAAACAATCAAACATGAAAAAAAACTACAAAAAAAATAAGTATAGAACATAAATCTGTAACTACGTGTTGTGCCCCAAAAAGGATTGTCACTCAGCATTGTTGGGTTTAAAAAAAAAACCCAACACTGATTTTCAGTGACAACCTAGCAACCTAAACACACTAACCTAATTACACTTTTAATTTTATGTGGTTGGATTGTGTTTTGTTGTATCTATTATGTATGTTTACAAGTTATTGCCTTTTGGTGTATAAATAAATATGTTTAGATTGTCTTACATAAATCTAGAAAAATAAAATGTTACATAACTAAACGTTACTTAATAAAATGTTACATTTAAGTCTTAAATAAGTATGCGGTCAAATTTTCTGTTTTCAAAGAAAATCGTATCAGTACGATCATAAATAGTAAACAAAAGCATGAAAATATAACTATTAAAATATTTGTCAACTTCTTAAAAAAATAGATTTAATAATACGCAAAGTTAATAAGTACTTCACTACTAATATAAAGAAACTAGAAAGGCCTTATAAAGCAAATGTAAGAACAATAACTCGAGACGCCTATCAGACGTTTATACAAAAAGTACGCATGCGTCAAGCACAAAAAGAAAACATAAAACTTATCATAGCAAGCTGGCTTTAAAGGAGGTCGTATTTTTCTTTTTTAAAAATATGAAAAAAAGGTCTTTTCAAGAGTACGGTCCGGTGAAATTGTCTATGGGCCGGGCTGGGTCATTTATCGTGACGGCCCCAGGCTCGTGCTTACGTTCAGCCGGTTCAGCCCGGCTATTGGACTATTACATTGCCTTGTGGAGTAAAGTATACCTTACTTTTGTTTTATCCGTGATATCGGTAAATTGTGCGCCGTACTAACGACTTTTTATTATTGTTTTTTTTTCTAAATTGTTGTTATTTAAACTTTTTTAATGCGATTTTTTATGATCTGTGCGTTGAACAGGTGATACTTTGGGTAGCAATTACTAATATTTATCAGATTTACAGTATGAAATTAAATTTTCATACTTGTAAAATAAATATAACACAATATAAATTAAAATGTAACAGTTTCAATACTTTGAACGTTTAAACTAAACTTTTGTATTTATTACACACAAAAAACTAATGTCGATAACTTTAATTTTTTTTTTTTAGTTTATTAAGAGCTGGATACGAGTCCTTCGCTCTAAACTGAACAATTTTTTTACATATTATTAAACTTAAGACTAAGACAATAATATTACAGTTGAATCCGTTTATAATGACATCGAAAGGAATTGACAAACACGTCATAATAAGCGGACGTCATACAAAGCGTTTTGTGAAAAAAAAAACGTGTGTCAGCTCCGACGCACGACTGGAGTTTACTTCTTCAGATCGACTGTCTAAATATATATATGTATAAATATGCACAAAAAAGTTTGATTCTCCATTTTCTAATCTGCATATTATTGCACCTTTCTCCTCAATCGTAAATGCGTTACGGTGATGAGATGACATTTTTTTCACAGTATGTACAACAAACGACAAACGAAAAACAATGCGTGACCTTCAAGCGTCAATTACTCACTGAGAAATGACTGAGAAGACCAATAAGTTACTCTATGGACAAAACTGAGACTCAAAACAAAAACGAGCCACACGTGGCTTGCACTTGGCGACGCGTTCGGCAAGTCGATCGTCGTCGGGAATCAATGGAGGTGTAAAGAATCATGTCGGTCATTATAACCGGACATCATTTCTTAAAAATGGGTCATAATAAGCGACATGTCACTGTAAGGGAAGTCATTATATCCGACTTTTTTGTACAGAATTTTACATGAAAACCAAACTTCGTAGTGTATTTACGTCATAATAACCGGTTGGTCAATATAGGCGGAGTCATAATAAACGGATTCTACTGTATATAATTATACACAAAATCTTATACCACACTTATGTTTATATTTTTATACACTTTATATTTTTTCTTTATTATAATCTCTATTGACGAACATAAACTTGAATAAGGGTTTTAAATTATTTTCTTTTAGATTGGCTAATATTTTTTCCTGGGCGGCGGGGAATATTTATTTTATTTTCTAAGCAGATGTTATTTATATCCGAAGCCAGAACTAATATAGGCAGCATTGTCCTTAGATGATAGAAAAGTAATCGGAGAAAGGCGTTTTCACAACATCTCTGTGGTCCTCATCATATCCATTTTTTGCAGTTAGATCAGCTCTTTCGTTACCTGATATTCTTCTGTGGGAGGGTAGGGGTACCCAGACTATCTCAACGTAAACATTTCTCGCATTTAAATTGTACAGTAAATTTCTAATCATAAATACAAAATAATTTGTTTTAACGACTAATTTACAAAATCACAAAATAAAAATAATAACATTTCTAATATTGCTACTGGAATTTACATACTTGCACGGAAATTACATATTTATATCGCTATATAATACAGGAATTTACATATTTACATAATTATACGGCAATTTATTTATTATGTGATTTAAATTGCGTAACATTTCGCATTAAAAAATTTAACAATTACTGTTTATGAAAATACATTTTGTACAGCCTAAATTACTGTCGAAATATGCTGCTTTAACTTCTCAGGTGCTTCTATATCCATCCGTATAAATTTTATAAAAATAATTTTATTTTATTTTATTTTATTTTTTTTAATTTTTTTTTTTTGATATTTAATAAACTAAGCAATTTTGATTTACTATTATACTAAATATTAACATCGATAATAATTGTATTTTTTTTTTTTGTTTCCAAAGTGATTTCTTTATATCCATAAACAGACCATAGAGAGCTAGAATAAAAAGACTGAGAATGAAATTGACTTTTAAATAGTAATTGTTAATTGACAATAAAACGTAGTGGTTATATAGGTAATTATAATATTATACTCTTTGTACTTTGGACAAATTGACATCTTCGTAAGCATTACAGAATTTATTGATTGAGCGTTAATAATTTTAGAAGACACAATAGAACTCCATAATTCTTCTACTAACGTAAACTTACCAACAGAAGACAGATCTACAGAAGAGATAATTGACAGCATTTTTAGAAAAAACTCAAAAATACACTTGGGCATGTAAAAGAGTGATTGGGAACTTTATAATCATATTTCATTTTATAACTATGACATTTTCAAATAAAAGTGTTTGTAACAAAGGTTTTTTATTATTAATACTTTGTATATTATGTTGTACTAGCTTTAAACTATCCATTATTCAGATAAATTTTTAATAAAAATTTCCTTAATATGAGATGTGGTCTTAATTGATTCAGAATTTCCTAATGCTACTAATGTTTTTACTATCGAATTCATGACTTTTGTGTTATTTACAATATCTGAGATATTAAAGTTGTCTGATTTTGGTGGTACATGTGCTAATTCTATATTTTTATTACTGTCAACTTTACCTGTGTATTTCTGTATTCTACTCTTAGGAAGAGCTGGAAAGTTAACAAAGTCTGTATTTATAGTAGCCATTGCATAAGATTGCCTATTTTTTAATATTCTAGCTGCTTTTATTGGACAATCTTTTGCAATAGCTAGATGATTTCCAGAGCAATTAGTACACTTTAACGTTTCAGAAATACATTCTTTATATGAATGATTTTCAGAGCATTTAGAACAAACCTGTTCACTACGACAAATTTTAGCTGAATGGTTGAACTTTAGGCATTTATAACATTGTAATACTGGAGGGATATAAGTATGTACTTTATATCTCCATCCGTCTAATAAAATATATTCAGGTAGAGAAGTACCTGAAAATGTTACTGATATGGTTGATAATGGGATTAAATTATCATTTTCGCGTTTCATGAATCTACGTACACCAACAATGTCTTTATCACACGAAATTTTCTCAAATAATTCGTTGTTACCTATTTCTTTCGGAATATATCTAATAACCCCTACCCTTTCCACAGAGGATGCAGGTATGTATGCTCTCAAATTATGCTCTTTTAAGCATCGGGATTTCAAAAAGTCGTTCGCTAAAGATGCCTGTTTGAAAGATATTTTAATTTTATTGGAATTAATCCTTGCTCTCTCATGAACCCCCTTGATATTTTTAAAATATTTAGAGAGGTTCAAGGGATTCATATTGCCAATTTTGATTTCTCTATCCAAATGTTCAACATATACCACAAAGTCCCCATTAGAACTATTGTCTGGATACTGTCTCGTATATCCGTTTTTTATGAAGGTCTTATACTTATCTATTGGTTTGATCGTAATTCTTCTTTTTTTGCTTGAACAGGACTTCACCGATCTCTCCTCCTCATCTCCATCGCTTTCTCCTTGCATTTTTATACTTTTATTATTAACTTTACTATTAAAATCTAATAAAATAAATTTTATTTCTTAGGCGAGTTTAAAAAAGGCGCGTTTCTCTTCCCGCCAAAAAAGAGAATCCTCGATAACTTTAATCTACTCTATATATACCACACTAAAATATCTTAATTTTTTTTACTAAAAATGGTGTCAGTATTTTGAATCTGTACTCTCGTAATCACAAAAATATATTTGCACTTAAAAAAAATCCAAATGTATTTCAGTTCAAAACGAAGCACCTACCAAAAATGTTTCAATTAGACAAAAATCTTTACAGAATGAAACTTTTTCCGTGTTTAATCTGTAATTCGTTGTCCCCGCCATCTGTTATCGTTCAGGTATTCAGGCAATTCAATAAGGCGGTTTTAAAACAAAAGCGGTGCGTAGAAAGGCGGTCGTGATGGCTGGGGGCCTTGCGATCTGCCACTTCGGTAACTCGGCGCTACAGTTTACACAGAGATTATTGTATGCAGATGTTGCATGATATACGTTTTAGCTTTACATACATATTATATGACTTGATGATATTGACGCCGCGTTGGTGCAGCGGTCACAGCACTAGATTGTCTAGATTGCGATTGGCTGTTGCGCGGGCGTACATTTGTATTGGCCATACAGATGTTTGCCGTGGTCTGGGTGTTTGTGCAGTCCTTGTGGGTCTCCCCACCGTGCCTCGGACAGCACGTTAAGCCGTCGGTCCCGGTTGTTATCATGTACAACTGATAGCGATCGTTACTCATAGTAGGGAATATATCCGCCAACCCGCATTAGAGCAGCGTGGTGGATTAAGCTCCGATCCTTTTTCTACGTGGGAATGAGGCCTATGCCCAACAGTGGGATATTACAGGCTGAATCGTGAATAATCATATCTGTCAAATTTTTAGCCTCGATCTTATGTAAATAAAATATGTTTTTATACCAAAAGTCATGAATTTTGTCTATTCCTGGTGATTTCTAGTTATGCAATCTGGCTGTAATGTTTTTATGAATGTGAATTTCATTTCTTCAATTGTATTCCATTTATTTTCTTCTTCCATTACCCAATCAGTTTTGTCATTGTGATTTAGGTACTTGTTGTTCCCAGATGCCTGACCAAAAAGTTTCCAGTTGTTCTTATGTGGGTGAATTAGGATTGTTTACTGTATCTGCATCCACTTTTAGTTTGTACAAGTTTTTGTAGAAAGTTTTTTCATTTGTGCTAAATATTAGGTATAATTTTTTCTTTGTTGTGCTTTTTGTATCTTTTAAGTACCTATATGAACTTGAGTACTAGTTTTTGTTTTAAAGTGTCTAGACACTCTTCCACTTTTGTGTTGTTGTTTTCGTGTTACATTATTGTATTCATGTATAGAAGGATATCACGTTCACGATTGTTTAATCGTGATATCAATCGTGATATGTTTATATGGACTAGGTGGGTGAAATAGGTGCGAACTGTGTCTAAGTTTTAGATAATTTTGGTCGCACTTGCGGGTCCATTCCTGAATATTGTATTGGTGCTGTTCTGAATTTATCACCTGCTATTTGAGTGTTCGTACTTATATTATGGTCTACCGTATTAATGTCGTTTTCCATGATTTTAGTAACAAATTCAGATTGTATTGTCATTTGTCATATGCGATGTCTGAGTGCTATTAAAAATGTTAGTAGTGACTGAGTGTTATAATATGTGAATGTGTTTGATGACAGAGTGAGTTGTGTTTTAGGTTTTGGTTGAGAAGAAGGAATATTTTTTCTTTTTGGTTGAGATAAATGAATAAGATAGTGTTTATAAACTACAGTTTGTTTGTTTTTCATTTTCTGTTTCTAATTGTGACTTTACTTCTTATTTACCTAATTCGATTTAAACTTTCCTGATTTAAAAAGTTTGTTTTTTACTATTGCTCTTCTTTAATGTGCGATACTCTGTTAAAGAAAGTTCTTGCAATTGTTTTCTGTAGGTCAGTCTGTAATTTAGTGATGTAGTACCTACTATATTATTATAGAAACGAAATTAAAATAAGCTGTAATCTTTATGAATAAATATGAATAGCTAAGTGTACTAAGCTCAAGAAACGAGATTTTCTGCTTAGGGGGCGTTCAAGTATTACGTAACACTAATTGGGGGGGGGGGTCTTGTTAAACGTTATGATGCGTTACAGGGGAGGGAGGGGGAGTTCGAACAACGCGTTACGTAACATTGTTTTTTGTTTGATTAAAAAAACTAGGGTATTAAAATCTACTGTTTTATTTATTTATTACCACAAACGCGATTAAAACAATAACAAAAGTAATTTAGCGACTTTCTGGTTAGTTTGCGTAACAAAGTTGTGACATTTGGGAAAAAATGTGGTAAAAATGGTCAGTTGGGTGTTACGTAACGTTTATGGGGAGGGGGGGGGGGGGTACAGGAAAACGTTACGGCGCGTTACATGGGGGGAGGGGGGATCAAAAATCTTCAAAATTTGCGTTACGTAATACTTGAACGCCCCCTTACTACTATTTTGCAAAAGATTCTTCCGAAACGATAAATACAAAAAAAAGGCACAGAAAATTGAAAAAATAAAAAGGTGACAATTATTCAAACTTCACGCGTTTAACAATTTGCAAAATATAACAACGTTTGTCGCTTCAACTAACTTAAATAAAAAATAAAACTCTTATAAAATGATATGTAAAAAAACATGCAACTTTAATATTAGTCTTTGACGCATCTTCGCTGTAAAGAATTACATGAACTAGCAATTTAAAACACATCACGACTCTATCACAATGAAATAAGACACACAATCGCATGTAAATTGTAGTAAACCGTAGAAATAAATTGTGAAAATTATTGTAGGCGTGATTTGAATGGCAGGTGGGTGATGGTATTCAATATCTGTATAGCGTATGTAGTATATAAATGTAATTATAGGGCAGTTGTTGTTGTATATAGTCCACTTATAAGTCTTTGTAATCTACGCATATAAATAAAAATAGATCACAATATGTATGTACCTACGCTTACCTATAAGTTTCGAACGACTGCACTGTACCAAATTGGATAATTATTTTTTGTTATGTTGGAAAATTTTGTATTTTTGTTTTTTTTTTTAACTTTTGACTGTTCTGTTTGATTCCGTTCAAATAGAGTCTATGTCACTCAATAACGTAGTATTCTCTTGGGTAAAGACGTTTATAAAGTCGATAGTGCAATTTCACAAAACAAAAAATCCAATCTTTATAATATTGACTTAGATGTGAAACTAAACAAAACGAAGACCTCTATCTCATATAGGTATATTTCTCATTGCTTAAACACATAATTATGTTAGTAAATGATATAACATTTATTATCACCACTTAATAACTATTATTGCAGTAAGTTGTTACAATAATTACCGGTTTAAGCGGGCCAATCAAGTAATAACTTCACCAGATACAGAGCTTACAATTAGATAGGTAGTTAGTGCAATTACGTATATAAATAATTTGGGCGTGTTATAGTGTGTTTATGTTAAGAAAATAGTGACTCAATGCCAGTTAGATTAGCAACGTCCCTTGACCAATTGAGTTATAGTCAATAAGAACGAATAGATTATCTTGCAAAAGTCTGGAGCAGCCTGACTGGGGAGGTTGGTACCCCAACCTTACAGAAGACCACAGCAAAATAATACTGCGTCTTGTTCCTATGCTGAGAAAGGTAGCCAGAGCTAGCCAGTTTGCAACCTATGTGGAACCTACCAAAAAAAATACACTATTGTCACACGTAAATATTTTAACATTGATACTCGTTGTTTTCAAGTCTATACTTACGAGAAGACTAACAGGGCTAATAGTCTAGTCAAAAACTTCAAATACGTTAAAGCTCCTTAAAATAGCTATATCTAATTCGATCCTAGATGACGTCTAGAAAAATGGGTCGGAAGGATTTTCTAGTACACGAAAAATTGCAAAATCTTATTAACAAATTAAGTTGCAAAATAGGAATTCCATTATTTTTTTAAACTCCGAAACTATTAACGCTTAAGAAATCTCTATAATATATATAAAAATGAATCGCTGAATGTGTTGCTAAGCGCAAATAGTGTGGCTGAATCGATTTTGCTAATTCTTTTTTTATAATATTCCTTGAAGTACGAGGATGGTTTTTACGGAAGAAAAATTTAAAAAATTGCCTGAAAAAGTCTAAAAACAACACTTTTCTATATTCCCATACAAAACATTCGTAATAATACTTAAAAGTCAATTTGAACTTAAATACCAATCGACTGTTAGGCGGTACGAAGTTCGCCGGGTCAGCTAGTTATAAATAAAAGCATCTAAAAGAGGAGGAAATTTCCAATAGAAAAGTCCAAATTTCTGGAGTTCTATATTAAAAAAATGAATTGCCTTTTTTGTTAACTTAAAAAATGTTGTAAAAAAATACACGATCTCCAAGAAGCGAAAAATTTAAAGACCAATTATTAAAAAAAAATTATTATCTGCAATGATGACGAACAACTCAGATAGGTGAAGTTTGTTTCTATAGTTCGGATCTCTTACTATAGTGACGAGACGGATCGGGTTCGAAATATCAACGTTTAGAAGAATTAATATCACATTCAGTACACTACCTAATCATTCCGTTAATATTTATTTACAATGCATTTTTGGACGACGTATTGATGCAGTGGTTGTTTCTATTTTTTAGTACAATGAGTAATTTTTAATACGTTCTATTCTTTTTTATACACTTTGTTAAGAAAAAAATACTTCTCAAATAATACAATCGATGAAAATGATGCTAATAATATCTACTTAACGACGATTTTCCATTATAAAAAGTAACCAAAACGAACGTTAAGTATATGCACCCTTCGAATCAATAAACAAACATCATTTAAACAACACTACTATAAAGAACTCATTTACACGCCGTGTTAACTGGGAAATGGAACGTAAAAAACTTAAACACAATATTTCCATGCAGCTCAAATAAAAATCGACTTTATTTTGAAACAATAAGGTCTAAAAGAGTAGCAAATGTGATGTCAAGTATAGAAAGCTAAGCAATACACTCAATCTCAACAAAAATAGACCTTATATTTAGGCAGTAAGGACTAAAAGAGTAGCAAATGTAATGTTAAGTATAGAAAGCTAGGCAATTTGAACAAATGTCACTCGTCATGGATAAGGCAATTGAACTGTCAGATTTTGGAGGGAAACAATCACGGACGTCCATTACGCTGTATTTAATTATCTGTTGTTTAGAAATATATTATTGTAGCGGTTTATTTTCATGTAATAATATAAAAGTAAACAAGCTTTTATACTTTTAGTTTTATAATTGTAAGTGAAGCGATAACCAAATTTGTCCCTTTTATGTAATTTTGAAGTGTAGGTATCGTGTTGTTAAAATTATTTTCAGTGTTTTCAATATTTAATATAAATTTTTGCAGTTTTTTTTTCTTGCCAGACTGTACTTATGTAGTAGACCTGTAACCTATATATGATTACTAAATAAAAAACTACGTACGAGAATAAAATTGTACCTTTTTGATAATAAATTTTATGTAGATATTATGTATATATAGGCAGCTTTAAGCTGTAATTCATAATTTAAACGACTATCATTGACTAAACGAACGCAACCGAGGGTCCGAACTCATTTCGCGCCCAATTTGGACTCGATTAAAAACAAATTTCTATCAGAATGCATTTCTGTTTTAATAGGGTTGTAGTAATTTACGATGACGTTTCGTTATCGATAAAAACGCGGGTGATTTACGCGCTAATCTGTTGTAACCTTCATTCATACGGCTTTTGTAATATTAATCTTTTATTTGAATATATCGCTATCTGTACTTTATTATCCTCATAGATTTTTTATTATAATTTAATGGACAAAGGTATAAGGTAATTGAGTTTAATAATAATGGTGATATAGTTATCAAATAGTTTTAAGCAATTCTATTGAAAGTTTTGTCAATTTTGCGGAGTAAAATAGTTATTATTATGTTTTATTACTTTTTACAAGGCTTAACACTAAAGTTTCAATATCTGGATGAGTGAGAAACCTTTAAAAAAATATATAAACGTCGCACAGTCAAAGTCTTACCAGTAGGATAGGATATTATTTTCATCATTTGTAGAATATGGCAGTGTTCCGCGAAGGGTGTGCCGTGGTCGTTTATTGGTGTGCCGCCCGTGTGCCTCGGAAAAATAAAGTTTACGTTTATTGATTAATAATAAATGTTGCTTCAATGATTAATAAATAAATGTTGGTTAATGTTTCTTAAAAAATGATTTTTCATTTGTGGTGTACCTCCAAAATATTTTTCTATTCCTAGGTGTACCTTGAACACAAAAAGTTTGCGGAACACTGGAATATGGAATATAGATTTTCTGCGTCCTACGTCGAACGTCTGTAAACACATGATAGAATCACAAATGCCGAAGACAAACAATAATTATGAGCTATACAATCCCAAGTAACTTGGATGACAACTGCACAAAATAATTTTTTAAATAATTATTACTAATGTAATAAATCTCATACACAATATAATACATATTACAATAAATATCTACGTACTATTAAAAGGAACATCACTAAATTACGAGTCATTTCGCAGACATATTGCGAGTCCCTATAGACTCTCTTTGACGACACCGCGGTGAGTTCACCCCTTTTTAGTGTAAGCGGAATTTTAAAGGAATTTTCAACGCTTCTATACAAGAGTACTACAAATTTTTAAAAATAAAATCATTTTTAGTAAATTAATTATAATAAGATGTGTTTTAAATAAATTAGAAAGGTTGGATATTGTTGGATATTAAAATTTAATATTTTGACATTTATTTCAAACTTTTAAACTTGTTTCCCGACATAGTCGTATAAACAACAATCGAATTATCATTTATATAATATAATCTATACTAATGTTAAAAAGCTGAAGAGTTTGTTTGTTTGTTCGGACGCGCTAATCTCGGGAACTACCTACTACTTCAAATTGAAAAATTCTTTTGAGTTGGATAGTCCAATTAACAAGGAAGGTTTTAGGCTATATAATACCTATTTTAAAACGTTTTTTTTTTTCTAAAATTAACACGGGCGAAACCGTGGGTCACGTACGTTGTCCCGTTGAATGAAATAAAACATTGATTTTCTTAATTATATTAATAACAAATTGCATTTTCAATTGTCGCATACAAAGTGAGAGTAAGAGTATGACGGAATGAGTTACATAAAAAATTTGCACGAATACGAGGAATGAGTCTTGACGCCTTTCTAACGAGATGTATAATTATTTATTATTCAATAAATACCTACTAAATTGTAGTACCCGCTTCTAAAAATTTGGATAAAAGAAATTATATTGTTCTTATATTTTCGAAAAATAAAAATATCTTAGTGACTAGTTTAGATAGCAAATAATACGTGTATATTACTCGTATTTAAAAAATGGTTATAAAACGAAAAATTAATAAATCTAACTTTTTTAAAATTAAGTAGGTATTAATACAACTAAACCAATATTTCAAAGATTATGTTGTAGTAAAATTTATAATATTTGAAAACAATTTTCCCTTGACCCTTTGGCTGTATTTGTTGTGCCTTTGTGTTGTTAAAGAAATAAGAACAGTAAAGTGAAAACAATGGGACTTGCAATAGGTATAGCGATCGTGGAATGACTTCTCGCTTGAGAAGTATCACTTGTCTGAAATACGTCACGGGAAATAAAATTTGAGGAATAAACTCAAGACCCATATCCAAAAGAAATATTCTTGTACATTTTTAACATTTATTTCAAAAAGTCGTCATTCCTCTTTTTCGGTGTTGTAAAACACTAAATTCATAACTGCTGGATGATGAGATTGATGACAGATATAGACAGATAAATCTTGGAGAATGTTAAAAGAAGTGAGCTCAAGAGACTATTTTTAATTTTTTAAAAGATATTTCCTTAAGACATGTCAACTAGGACAAAAAAATCTTAATCTTATTTATATCTAATTTTTTAAATATATATTATACATAACTTGGTCGGCAAACAAGCGCAGGTACGGCTTACTTGATGGTAGGCGATTACCGTAGCTTATAGACGCCTGCAACATCAGAAGCAGTTGCCGACCCTATCCTTAATCCCACCCAGGAGCTCTGGTCACCTTACTCACCAACAGGAACACAATACTGCTTGAAAACAGTATTATTTAGCTGTGGTCTTCTGTAAGGTCGAGGTACTACCCCAGTCGGGCTGCTCCATATTTTGAACAAGAAATTTCCTGCTGTGCCCTACCTCAGTTATCAGTTAAATAAGTAGGTATATAATTCGTTTTATGTTTTGTGTTACCCACACATGAGGAAATTATAAACATTTAAAATAAAAAAAACATATCAATAAAATCATATCAAATTTTTTTTTTCCGCTGGATCGAAATATTTTGATATGATTTTAAAAATGTAGGTATATAATTAATAATTTTAATTTTATTAGATATCAACAAGAAAAAGTCAGAGAAAGAACAACATAGACTATCTATTTGACCAATAAGGTGCCTTCGCCTAAAAGTAATAATGAATAGAACAATTATTTCAAACAACAAAAACAAAAAAAAAATTGATATAATTTCGTTAAGGTCATTGACACTTCGATTATCACGAATTAGTGATAAAAGTCACGATTCCACGAAAGTCAACAAAACGTAGCTCACACGTCCGTCGTCCATGGGAAGGCATATGATAAATCAACTAATAAGCCGCCCTAAGGCTAAGCACAACTCACGAGTGCCAAAAATTTCACATTTCGACCACTTCACGTTTTAAATTCGTGATGGCGAAAAGTAATTGGCCAATATGTTTGGCGTATTGATGATAGTTGTATGAGAAAACGGACAAATGAAGGCGTAATCAATTTTAAAGTTTTTTTTTTTTTGGATTGATCTCAGGAAGGGAATTTGTCTAAGCTTTTTTTTTGTGTGTTTTAAGATTTTTAAAATAAATTGTCTATTATATAAAGAGGTATCATAAGTTTAATACATTCTGAACCAATTTTTTTTTTAATTTTTCTTTAACATTTATTTTTTTACGAAATTTGGTGAAAACTTACCTTTTTATGTCCCAAACACACTAAACAATTGTAAAAAAAATAATAAAAAAACAAAAAATTGGTTTTTTGAATTTTTCACATAAATTTTGAGGTTGTATGAAAAAAGTGTAAATACTAAAGTTGTAGATCTATGTCTGTCATATATTGTGTGTCTTGTCATACATCTGTCACATAATCAGACTACGTACATATAGCGAAAACATAAATAGAAATAATCTTTTTTTTTATGTAACTAGGTTGGCAAACAAGCGTACGGCTCACCTGATGGTAAGACCGTAGCCTATAGACGTCTGCAACACCAGAAGCGTCGCAAGCGCGTTGTCGACCCTATCCCCAATCCCCCCCAGGAACTGATATACAAAAATGACAACAACATAATACAAATTTGAAAAAAATAAAAGAAAAGTTTCATAATTATTTAGCTTTTACCCGCGGGTCCACTTGCATTGAATTTTTTTATAAAAAGTATCCTATGCTACTTCTAATACCTCAAAGAATATGTGTACAAAGTTTTATGAGGATCGGTTGAGTAGTTTTCGCGTGAAAGCGTAACAAACAAGCTGACATTCACATTTATAATATTGTTAGTTATTAGGGATTATTACGATACATACTTCACATGAGTCGCGTGTTGCATATTAAATCATCATCTTTAAGACTAATGAGTTGCTATAAACGTCAAACTCTCTGAAAGTTAATAAGCTTAATATTAGCTAAAATAGTAGGTACTTGATAGATTTACAGTTGATGATAAATTTACATAAAAGCAAGCATATTTTATTTAACAGTTTTAATACATTAATATAAGTAGGTACCTGGGTGACCGAGCCCAGCTCGGTATTTTTATTTTATTTTTTGTTTTTTTTATCGGTATTTTTATATTTTAATTTTATTTAAATAATAAATCACGAGTGAAATTAAAAAAAAAGAAAAAAAAGTAATCTGGAGACTGAGATTCGAACCCGGGTCAAAACGATTTGAAATCCGTCGCTTTCCTAATTACGCTGTTACTGCTATATTCATAATGGTGAAATTAAGCTTCGTATTCTAATGATATTTATTCATTGCCGAAAAACAGGGATAAAACGACATTTTTTTTAAATGAATCCTAGCTAGATCAATTTTTCGCCCCCGAAATCCCCTGCATACTAAATTTCACGAAAATCGTTGGAGCCGATTCCGAGATTCAGAAAATATATATCTATATATACAAGAATTGCTCGTTTAATAGTATAAGATTTTTCTGGTGTATGACTAAAAACTATCTATATAATAAACTGAGGTAGAGCCATAGCAGGAAATATCCTGCTCAAAATCTGAATCAGTCTGACTGATCTGAACTAAAAAGCGAAGCGAAATTCTGAATGCTCGACCTAACAGAAGACCACAGCTAAATAGGTAATACTGCTTTCAAGCAGTGTTGTGTTCCTGTTGGTGAGTAAGGTGACCAGAGATCCTGGGGAGGGTCGGTGGTAGGGTCGGCAACGCGCTTGCGATGCTTCTGATGATGGTTCTGAGCTTATAGGCTACGGTCCGCTTGTTAGCCGAACTAGTTGGATAATAAAAGAACCAAATTCTTTCTCACACCATATAGGTACCTAGGTAGTAATTTTTTAGCCAATATCATGGTAAATGAATAAAACACGCATCAGTATGACTAGCAGGCTGGATAATTTAACTCAAAAGCAAAAGAAATTAACTTTTCTCTGTGGTAGTGCTCGCGTTTTTTTTAAATATTCGGCCACCGGAATTATTGCACGGCAAGCCGGGGGCTGGTCGTGTAGCGGGGTCATGATCGCCGCGAGACAAAAGATGCTCAATTAGACCCCAGCTATTATACACTGTACAGAATTATCAGCCATAGTTTGTAGTGTAATTACAAAAGACATGTGTAGTATTGTATGTAGGTATGTATGTAATTGGCCTCAGTTGTATTATGCTGTCAGTTTTGTTAAGGCATTGTTCAAGTATTAACTTGGTTTGTTGGAAGCTTTAAACTTGGGATAGAAATATGGATTCATTTGCAGATATATGCAGTTCTGGGTAGATTTAATCTCTTATTTATTTATTTGTGAGATGATAGTAACTTTATTTATTATTGACTCGCCGCGTTGGCGCAGCGGTCACAGCACTGGATTGCGTCTCCCCACCGTGCCTCGGAGAGCACGTTAAGCCTTCGGTCCCGGTTGTTATCATGTACACCTGACAGCGATCGTTACTCATAGTAGGGAATATATCCGCCAACCCGCATTGGAGCAGCGTGATGGATTAAGATCCGATCCTTCTCCTACATGGGGAAGAGGCCTATGCCCAACAGTGGGATATTACAGGCTGAATCGTGATCGTGATTATTTACTTTTTTCTCATAATATGTGCACACTTCTAACCGCTCGCGCTCGCTACTAGTGTATCGTGCGTGTCCTGTGCCGGTCGGTCCAGCCGTTCGGAGGAGTATTGTAACTAACATTGTGACACGAGAATTTTATTATAATTGAGTAATTACATAAGACTAGCTGACCCAGCAAACGTTGTTTTACCATATATGTCATTAAACCCATCCCCTCCTTCCAACTTAGGGGGTATGAAAAATAGATGTTGGCTGATTATCAGACCTACCCGATATGCACAAAATTTCATAAAAATCGGTCCAGCCGTTTTTGAGGAGTATGGTAACTAACATTGTGACACGAGAATTTTATATCTAGGTAAGACTAGCTGACTCCGCAAACGTTGTTTTGCCGTATATGTTATCTATACTAATATTATAAAGAGGTAAAGTTTATAACTTTGTTTGTATATACGGGGTAATCTTCGCAAATACTGATCCGATCATGAAAATTCTTTCGCTAACAGAAAGCTACACTATTCAGGAGTGACAAGATAAAAGGAAAAAGATAAAAATATATAAAGATTTTAAATCAGCAGGATTTGAACCTGCGCCCTCTGACGTGCCGTGTCAACAATTCAATCTAATCTAGCATTATTATTTGCCTTAGAAATTAATTGGTGATTTCAAAACATTTATATTTATCTGATTTGCTGAAAATAGTGAGAGTGTATTGGAACATATCAAATTTCACCGTACCCTTCTTATGTGAAATGGATTATAACGACCAACGAAGTGGGCACGGGTCGGCTAGTTAATAATATTAATATTTATTATTATAATTTAAAGAAGAACTTGACGTCCAGCTGTGGGACGTTTACATAACACAGTATACAGCACAAACCGCAGTACACATACGAGTACGATGATTTAAGTAGATACATATCTGATTTTGTACCCCCAAAAATCATTGGACACACAAATGATAATGATTTCCTTGAAACAGCATCAGACATTATATTCTTACGCTAAACGTTATGTGGTACGAAGGCCATCGTTTCCTACCATCACCACTCGGCCGCGGGGCAGGAGATAATATTGTGCATCGCGTTATAGTCTTATTGGAGACCCGCGGGAGCCGCGGGCGCGGATATTTTCAAAATAATAATTAAGCGGATGCATTTATTATGCCGCGTGCATATGTAATGCGTTCAGATGCTACGATACAGTGTGCTTTCTGAATTAATTAGGAGGTTTAGATGTTTACGTTTTGTGTATCTATAATTTAGTTTTTTTTTTTTTGTTAGTAGTTTTCGATAAGATTATGTTTAAAGATATCAGAAACGTTATAGGCTAAAGAGGTGAATTATTTTTACTTCGGATTAACATTCAGTGTACAACTTAATTTATTTTTTAATAGTAGGTATCATCCATACTTTCCATTGTTTTTACAACAAAAATAGTTTAAGCTTATATTGTAAAATTTTAGAAGTAAGAAAAACAAGCTCCAGTTAACTAATACCTAATCACTATTTACTACACTTTATTGTCCTTATATTATACTTAGATATCGATATCGTATTCACATTAGCTTCACATACATACTCGTAGTTTGAGGACCTTTATCGTCTACCTAAGGTCTCTTAACATAAAAATTTACGTTAATAATACACATAATAATGTCTGAATAAATATATGTCTGAGCTGTCGATATAGCGCACTTGCACGAATATTGGCTACCTTATCACAGAAAAACTACTTGAAAGCAAGTAAGTACTATTAAGCTGTGTGCACTGCTTCTGTAAGGTTGAAATACTTCCCCAGTTGTACTGTTCCAGATTTTAAACAAGATATTTCCTGCAATGTCCTACCTCATATCTATCTCCCTGGTACCTCGTTAAATTAGCGTTTCCGTCAACATGTCTGTTTTATAAACGTACAATAATAAAAAAATTGATAAGAAATTTACTTCTGCAATCATCAAAATCAAAATAAAAAATAGCTTTATTTAAATAGGGTTTAAAAGCACCATCAAATCAATATTATCAATTCATAGTTATATTACAAATTAAAATTTTAATTGTCGTTAAAAGTAAGGCTACCATCAATTCGGAATGTAAATTCTGCAGAGAAGAATCGGTAAGGAACTCCTCGGCTTCCCACAGTTGCAAAAACGATCAGTGTTCCTCTACTATATTATGCATGTATTATACGTAAATATTCCTCTAGAATCACTTTATTTACTAAAGAAAACCGCATCAAAATCCGTTGCGTAAGTAGTTTTAAAGATCTAAGCAGATAGACAGCGGGAAGCGACTTTGTTTTATATTATGTAATGATACAAACTTTAAATGTATTCAGACAATTGCAACTCCATTGTACCATAACGTTTTAACATGTAAAAATTGTTCGTGTATCATCCTGTATGGCGTCCATATAACTGACGTGCAGTGCACAGCGCGGTCATTACCGGACGCGCCCGGGGCACGCGTACTGTATGGCGACCGAAGGATTCTGGCCCGGGATGGACATACATTACCCGGCCTTGTATATTTATACTGTTTCAATTTTAAATAAGCTGTCATATATGTGAACGAATAAATGTTTCTTTAAAATCGTTGGCCTTTTTTTTTGGTTGAAGTTGTTGTGACTGAAATAGAGAAAGGTTTTTATTACAGACTGTAGTCTGTTTTTTTTTTTGACAAACGAGTACCGAAAATGTTGACTGTCTTGTTATTGGTCCTCGTAATCAACATAGAGTCCGTTTGCAGGACACAGAAACATTGCAGTAGGGCCCTCCACATACATCTGAGTGGTGAAACTTTCAAACAACTTGCAACATTGTCAATTGGTTGTCAAATATTTAGGTGCGTTCAGAAAGTGTTTTGTCCATATTTTTCACCAATATACGTAGGTGATACGAAGTTCACCGGGTCATCTGGTTAAGTACATAAATAGTGAACTAAAGAGAATAGGCGTCAATACTAGAAAACTACTAGCGAATGATCCATTGCTTAATACCTATTCTGTCATCATAATTACAAATCCTTTTGAAATTATTTTAAAAAGTTTAGAATTTATATACTTAACGTAAAATCACAGATTAGTAAATAGTACTGCGTAGTAAAATCAAAAGAAACGTCGCGGCGTCGCGTCGTGCTTGTAACTCACCCGAGTTGCATTGCACAGTAGGAAAAAACCTTTTTTTGAAAAAAGTTTTTTCCTCAAATAAATGCGGGTGAAACCGCAGGGCACAGCTAATAAAAAAATAAAACGCTGGGTTGGCTGAAAAATTTCTGTTATCGGTTATTTTTGGCCATATATTTAGGCCTATATTTATAGTTTCTTCTACAAATACATATATACCTACATATAAAGTAAGTGTTGGAACTTAATGCCCGAAAAAATATATTACTAAAGTAGGTATAAATCTTTTTCGTATAGATTAATCTAATTAAACAAAATTTTTAGCTATTAAAAATAACAACCTAATAACTTACATTTGACACAGAATTTTAATTATTTTTTTGACCTTTAATAAGTAGTTATGTTCCAAAAGATCATGAAATATTTATTGACCTTACAAATACTTGTTATGATAATTTAACATACGTAACATACATTTATATGTAGGTACGTAATAGATATACAATCTAAAAATTATTAAAAAAAATAACATTTATCTATTGTAGATAGATATTTAGTCTAAGGATGTGAATCGTCTCAGATTAAGCTTCAATGTAATTACGACCATTAGATACAAAGTAGGAGAGGTTAGTTACTACTCATGTATGTATTTAAAATTATGAAACTATAACTTTAGTATTACTTAATATATCAACAATCCCGCAGAAAAAATTCACCATAAATTAAGAATTTTAAAAATATATTTATTGAACTTTAGTCCATTGTTCTTAACAGGAAGCATTTCATTCGTTTTTAAAACCAAGAAAAAACATTTAAAGCACAACTTACAAAGTTTTTTTCTTATTTGTCATTTAGGGGCAAACAGGCACTACATGTTCTAGCAAAATCGATAGATTAATGTGAAGTCCGTCTAGATAAATTTTTAAATATTCGTATATTATCCGAATAAATTAAGGTAGAGTCATGGTAGAGTTTAAAAATTTATTAAATTATTCGAGAATATAAACATACCCAGTATAATTGAATTGTTATATGAATGAAGAGATTAATCCGCGACTACAACGGAGACTGTAGGCATTTGTAGACTCGCGGCATAATGGCGGCCGAAGGGAAAGGGTTAGTTACCCTTTGACGTTCACAGACGTCAGAATGCGTAGACCTTGCCTTTTTTGTACTACATCTTGTTTTTATTATCCGCGGAATACTCTATCGACTTATCGAGCACAAATTATAAAAATAGTTTTTGAAACTGTTGTTTTTTTATTATATCTGATGATCTGTTAATGTGAAATTGAAGTTTTCATCTGTTGATGTTTTTAATGTAGATATATAAGAAAGCTTAAAGTGTGTGTATTTGGGTGCTCAACGTATTAGAAATCCTACTTGTAAAGAAAGATCATAAACCTCATAGGCCATATGACATAGGTATTTAAGTTATTATTATAAAACTAATGCTGGTAGAACTGGGTCATCTAATTTAATATAATTTTTTATATTTAAATACACAATACTGCAAATGTGATTACGACTTTACGAGTATAACATAATTGTATACAACAAAGAGTAGGAAATATATTTTAAGGTTAGGAGGTAAGGAGGTTTAAAAGAGACTAGCTGTGCCCCGCCGTTTCACGCGAGTTCATTTGAGGAAAAACATTTTCCTGAGGTTAGCGCGTTAAAACGAACAATAAGAGATATTTAGAAAAACATAATTAGGAGGTTAGAAATTCTAAACCTATTACGAAGTCTGTGGCTGGAGGCAGAGTGTACATCAATAGGTAAGCCCTCCCGCCATTGTTAGATCAATAGTGGCTTAAATAGCAATAATAACTCTCGTTTGTCTTGCGAGTTTTAATCTACCGGCCTTTGTTGTACGATTGACTGCAGATGTTTGATAGACGCACTTTTATTATCACGTCTTACATTGTTAATATCTATTAAATAAAACAAGCAAAATAAAAAAACTAACTGTGCTCTGGCTCTGCAGTTTCACCCATGTCGATTTGAACAAAATTTAAAATTAGAATTGAAACAAATGAACGTATATTATTGGATAATTTTTATTGTACGCTCTGTTAGCAACCATTATTTAAATCTTTTATATAGAATTCTCGTGTCACAATGTTGTTACAATACTCCTCCGAAACGGCTAGACCGATTTTTATGAAATTTTGTGTGCATATCGTGTAGGTCTGAGAATCTGCCAACATTATTTTTCATACCCCTAAGTAATAAGGGGGAGGATACTGGGGTTAATAACGTATATGGCAAAACAACGTTTGCGGTGTCAGCTAGTAAATAAATAAACTTGTCAACTTTGGTCGTCACCTCGTGCTATCACTCAAGTCCTTTTTAAAACGACTGACAAACTTTTAAAAACAACTCTTGTGTGGTTAGAACAAAGAATTCGGACAAAATATCCTTTTTTTTTACTTCTACAAACAAAATAGAATCGATCTAATCGTTAACTAAAGCGACAAACACCATTCGTTCGCTCATTACCCCACAATCAGAGCACGCACTAACGTAACAAAATAGCCATGAAGTTGCTTCGTGTTGCATTTATCCGCCCAAATGAAAAACATATTGTGCTCAACTAAACTGAACCTTAATGCCATACATTTAAGGTGTTTATAATACAACTAAATATCCGCTAAGTTCACTTTATATTGCATTTATAAGACCAGTTTTATGAGACACATTCTTCAAACTAATATGAACTTTATTTCATAGGCTTTAAAGTGTATTAATATGTGTGATTGGTTCAATACAATTTGGACGATGCATTAAGATTATTGTACACGCCTGTTACACAGTGAAATGAAAATTTCGCTCGTAACGAAGTATTCTATGGAAGAGTTTGTTTGAATTAAATGCTATTTACGAAATATTAATTACTTTTTAATATATATTTTTTTACAAAAAACATAAGTACATAATTATAAAATAATACGCGACGTTTTTGTATGCGTACTACATTCTTCAAATTTAGTTTTCGAAACAAGACTTTATGTTGTTTCTACTTTATATTGGTACCTGTTTAATTCCTCTTTAACTATTTAACAATATAAAGTAGAAACAACATAAAATTTTAAAATAAGTGTTATTACACGATGCATTATTTTTAATTTAAGCATTATGATAATTTCACATTTGTTTTAAGAAAATATTTGTCAAAACTACTAAAAGAGTGAACAAAATTTGACGACAGGTAAAAATCCTGAACTCACGTATTTACTCATGACGCATTAATAAGAACAGTAAAACTGGTTCTTATAAAAAGATAGATAAAAAACATTAATAAAAAATAATTATATATAAATGAACTATACCTACTAACCTTACTCAAATAAAAAAAAATATTATTCTTATAACAATAATATCAATTCCTGATTATTCAATACAGTAATTTAATTCGAATAAAACGTGAATTAATGTAGTTTGTGACGCCGTTTTAACGCTCACTTGACTCCGCAGGGGTAGATAGCATCTGCATTCAAATCGATTACACGGCTTTGATGTCACGAAGTGTATTATTATATCGATTTTGATACGATTACATATTTAAAAAAATCCGTTTACAATTATTTATATTTAAATTTATATATGTTTGATGTACTCACTGTCCTCTATTCCTAAAGTAGGGAACGTTTGCCGTTCACATAGATTGAGTCAGAGATCGACGGAGGACCACCATCACCTTTCTACCACGGAACCGCAAGGCATCGCATGAATCTGCACCGCTACGTGGTTGAAATCCCACGATCTCGCACCAAGCGCTTGTCCTCGTTCCTAATACGCACTGCAAAAATTTCCGTTTGTCCACCGAATTATAACTTAGGTTCCTTTAAATCAAGAGTGAATCTTAGGCTGCATCTTCACTTATCATCAGATGAGATCGTAGTTAGGCGCTAGGCTATATATAAAAAAGGACCTTGTAGACAAGCCGGAGCCGATTAGCGGCCCTGTACCTAGAATAAAATAGTGAACTACATATTAATATTTAGGTACTCTATGTACTGTGCGTATCTATGTCTCAAAGTAAAATATCCTGTGTCTGAATCGTCGGTAATAGGATTCGAAATTTAAAAATTTGAATTTTTTTGACTTCCTGTAACTTTACTTTAAAAATACAAGCTTTGCTTTCAAAACTGAGGTACACTGAGGAAAAATGATAGTAATATAGTATAGAAAAATGATAGTTTTTCTTGAGAAAATAAGAATAAAAAAAACTGTTCAGATTTTAAATTATGAAGCAGTGGTAGAAATGTTTTTGTAACCACTCACCGGGTCGTCTAGACTCCAAACAATTCACTTAAGTTTTGTTAATTTAGACTTTTGTAAGACACTCTATTTAAATAAGTAGCAATTCGATTATTCATTTAATGTTACATGTAAGCAAAATAAAATAAAAAACGTAATAAAAAAGTAGTACGATATTTTTATATTGAAAGTCGAATCAATAACATACAAAAATAAAATACAATCGAATTGAGAACCTCCTTGTTTTTTGGAAGTCGGTTAAAAAATGTGCAGTCGTAACAAGGATAGAAACCCAACAGTATCTCGATATAATATATCGATAGACGCACTCTATCCACTAGGTCATCACGGCACATCAATATTTTATTTTAATTTTTTTTATTTATATAGGTAGTCGAACTATTTATAGAATAAAGTCCCAAAACGACAATGTCGCTTAAATGTTATCGTAAAAGCTAACCTTAAAAATGTTTACACAAGCAATTTCCCGCTAAACAAGATTTCGCCTGCAAAGGAAATTGTTGAAGCAAACTAAATAGTGGTGCCACCTGCCCGGAAGTAGGCTGTATTGGCGGAAATGAAGCGACCGACCGGAAATCCCAATTTACGCCGACGTTTTGTTGGTTGCTATCAGGGAAACGAAGTTAAATTTATTTTTTATTATGAGTTTCGTTTACAAACTGTACCATATTTAAATATATTTCATACTGCACTTGATGACCTTTCTGGATTAGTGGTGTTGAAAGCTTCATTATAGGGTTTTTTTTTAAATACCTATATAACTAGGTCAGCAAACAAGCGTACGGCTCACCTGATGGTAAGCGATTACCGTAGCTTATAGACGCCTGCAACACCAGAAGCATCGCAAGCGCGTTACCGACCCTATCCCCAATCCCCTCAGGAGCTCTGGTCACCTTACTCGCCAACAGGAACACAACACTGTTTGAAAATAGTATTATATATTTAGCTGTGGTCTTCTGTAAGGTCGAGGTACTATCCCAGTCGGGCTGCTCCATATTTTGAGCAGGAAATTTCCTGCTGTGCCCTACCTCAGTTAAATCAAGCCAGTAAATCAAGAGTTAATATATGTATGTACATATACGCATCTGCTAGGCAAAAGAGCAACATCTTAGGCTGCATCTTCACCTACCATCAGGTGAGGTTAGCCAAGCGCTAAAAAACTGTATTACAAAAATAATTTACTTTCAAGAATATAATTAAAATCTAGAGCAGCCCGACTGGGGAACCTTACAGAAGATCACAGGTAAATAATAGTGCTCTCAAGTAATGTTGTGTATATAAATGACCCACCCTGGGATCCCTGGGTAGAAATTCGATAGGTGTGTTGATTTGGTTTTTTTGTGTTACGTTTTACTGTTTGTACAAATAAATAAAATAAAATAAAGCAAGCCAATAGAGAGAACACAAATACAATCTTAAGGTAAACAGAGATATACAAAGAAATAAATTAGTTATACCAATATACAGTACAGAACTCTAAAATCAATAGTCAGCATGAACGAAGTCACAGAAAAAAATATGTCACCGCATAGATAAGTTTAAAATGGTACAAGAGTTTTGCAAAAAGGCTGTATAGGTTGTTAAAACTTACTCGTTACAAGTTATTTCAAGTAAAAATTGCGTTGAATAGCTAATAGAATATATAAATACAGTTATATATTTCAAATTTAAACAAATAATATTAAAAAATGGTATTAGTTCTTTTTTTTATTATAATTATAAACTCAAATTTGTCCTTAGAGTCTTTGATATATTTATAAGTACTTTTTCAATCACGTATTCAAGCTTTTTAAGAGTGCGCATAATGCAAAATTACCATCTTCTATTTGTTTTGACATGAAAAGTTCCAGACCAAATCTTAAAATAAAAATATATGACAAACTACGTGATATTTGCAAGGGTTGACCTTTATCAAAAACATAAAATAAGGAAATTTCCTCGATAAAATATAATCACGAAGTAACCTCTAATTTTTATATTTTTTCTATTTATACTCGATATGGTTATGACCATTAAGACAAAAATTTGATAATTAATTACATTTAAGTATGAGTAAAGGCTATGCTTAGGCATTTAATGTAATTACTTTTAGTTTCGGAATTATATACAAAATAACATATTTGTCGTTTTTTACATTCGTAATGCGCTCAAAACTATATCGTCTATCGCACTCTAACACGAGGCTTTGTGTATATTTTGTTTCATCGGGCGCGCGGGTGAAATCTGATTTTTTGCTCGCCTTATGCACGCTCTTAACCGACTTCCAAAAAAGGAGGAGGTTCTCAATTCGACACGTATGTTTTTTTTTTATGTATGTTAGCTCAGAACTTTTGACTGGGTGGACCGATTTCGATCAATTTTATTTTAATTGAAAGGTGTTGCGTGTCATGTGGTCCCATTTTAATTTAATTGAGATCTGACAAGTACTTTTAGAGTTATATCTAATAATGCGTATTTACGTGACTACTTTTTCGTCGACCTACGTTATAGGTATTATACCGCATAACTTTTTACTCGGTGTACCGATTTTGATGATTCTTACTTTAATTGAAAGCTAATACTTGTCTTGTAGTCTTGTTTAAATTAGATCGAAAACTGATTACAACTTTTTGAGTAATCTTTAATAGCGCGTATTTACTTGACTATTTTTTCGTCTTATTACGTTGTATTACTTGTCGATGTAATTGAAGTCGGTTTTTTTCGTTTGCGAGCAAACACAATTATAGTTAATATAATAATAAGTCACGTCTTTGCTTCTTAAAGGAGACTACAACGAAAACTTCAATCATCGCATTTTTAAGTAGATATTATGTTGAGGAAAAGACAATGTTCCACTTCCAAATATGAATTTATTTTTACTCTATTAAATTAGAATAGTTTTGAGTCTATGGTAACTGTAGTACCTAGTAAGATTGATAAGATTGTGTTATCGTTAAAATGTAAAGCAATGTAAAGGATAAGAAATAAAAGAAAAAGTGTTGATAATGAAAAGCTTTATTATTACTCGACCCTGCCAAAATAACTAACATATTATATTTAAAAATTACAAACCTTCCATCCATCCATCCATCAGCATTTACAAGTCCACTGCTGGACGTAGGCCTCCCCTAATGCTCGCCACTCCTTTCGGTCTTGTGCCCCCTGAATCCAGCGGTTTCCCGCTGTTTTCCGTATGTCGTCAGTCCACCTGGTCGGAGGGCGGCCTGTACTTCTTTTGCCTGTACTTCTTTTTTAGGTTCTTGAGTGGCGACCGCGTCTCGGCAAAAGAAGTACAAACCTTAGTTATTCTTAATTAAATAATTATATTTTGTAGGTATACCTATAGTTTTAATATGAAAACTAAAAAAATCAATCTGAACTTGAAGTTTTTGCCAAATTACCTACATACATTATAATTGTGTAACTTATGAGTACAATTTCTACAAATAATTTCTTAGTAAATACGTAACGGAGGAAAAGAAATTTTTTGAAACGATTCTAAACAAAAAATAACGCAAACACAAACAACCCAGTAATATAAGCATCCCTCAACAGTAAAAGAAATGAGTCCACACAAAGCTTCCCAAAAAATATTTATCTCCAAAATAAGATTCGTACAAGCAAAGTTTTAGGAAAAATAATTAGGTGGCTTTCACCGCGGGCCGGCTTCCTTGCGGGGGGATCTTTAATAATTACACCCACCAAAACATTTACCTAACAAGATTACGGGGAATTACCTTTCGGCTTTTCTCATTATGCTTGTTATTTATTTTTCTTATTACGGTCAACATTATTGTTTTTGTTATTTTCATCTACAAGTTTCGTTTGTACCTTTTATCTTTCTTGTTTTGGACGTGGACAAAACTTCGTATTTCTTTTGACATTTTTGTGACAAGTAACGTAGGTAATAATATTATTATTTTATACGTACCTATATGTAGTCTATTTATCTAAACATATTTAATAAAAATGAATCTCTAAATCTTCTATACCAATAAATGGAGAGACAGTTTTTTTGTTCGCTTATACTGCGAAAATTACTGAACCAGTTGGAATAATATTTTTACCATAAGATGCAGCGTGTTTCGGATAAGGTTTTAGTATATGATATGTCGGTGATTACTTATCGTATAAAAAATATGGACGGACAGATCAGCGTACACTTACGCTAATAAGCACTAAACTCGAGAACAGCTACAACAATTCTAGCCGATTAATTTTAAAAGTTTTCTAATCCTTCATAGGAAGATCTTACGGAATGAAAATTTAAGAAAATGCGTATGAAGTTGTAAAATTGCAGAAAATATATCCCTTATTTTGATCCTAACACGCTTAACAGCTCGTGAGATAGGATAATATCTGACTAGCCAGCTACATCTATACTAATACTAATACTAATCTATACTTAATATAATAAAGCTGAAGAGTTTGTTTGTTTGTTTGTTTGTTTGTTTGTTTGTTTGAACGCGTTAATCTCAGGATCTACTGGTCCGATTTGAAAAATTCTTTCAGTGTTAGATAGCCCATTTATCGAGGAAGGCTATAGGCTATGTATCATCACGCTAAGACCAATAGGAGCGGAGTCCACGCCGACGAAGTCGCGCGCAGAAGCTAGTAATATATAAAGCTGAAGAGTTTGTTTGTTTGTTTGAACGCGGTAATCTCTGGAACTACTGGGCCGATTTGAAAAATTCTTTCAGTGTTAGATAGCCCATTTATCGAGGAAGGCTATAGGCTATGTATCATCACGCTAAGACCAATAGGAGCGGAGTCCACGCCGACGAAGTCGCGCGCAGAAGCTAGTATTATGTAAGTGTACAACGTACCTTTACTTCACTTCACTTTAGCGAAATATCGAGCACCGCAAATACGTATTATAATAAAATTTAATGTGCTTAAATAAACGATATTTTTGTTAAAACGCCTTACAATAAATATTAAACACAAAAGTGTTTCATTAAGCTAGAGAAATATGTTAGAGTTAGAGATTTTTCAATGCCGACGGCCTCTATGTTTCTAGGTGAACGACAAAACTCGACAACTCGACGCAAGAACCATTGTATTAGTAGGTAGTTTAGTACATAACAACAGTATTTTAGGTAACAGTCTGTCAATATATCTACATATTGTTTTTAATGACAAATAAACATAATTATTAATGATATATACGTGCCTAAATAAAAAATATATAATAAAAACCACAACCCCTGGAGTAAAAAGCAGTTGGTGCAAACTGAAAATTTAATTATTTCAAAAGAAACACAGATAGGTACCTACTGACTAAAATATAGCTAAATATTTTGTTCAGTTTACTTTACCATCAGAATGTCGTAACCATTTTTCATTCCAACACAAAAAAAAAACTTTTTAATGACGATATTTTGATACATTTATCTCAAGTCCAAATTACAGTCATAAGATAATCTAAATAGTCATAAATATATGTTATCTGTAACATAAAGATCCTCGAACCGTACACTCGCTTAAAACTTTTACGTTAAGGTTTTCAAAGAGCGATGGTTGTGTGTGTTCGTTTGTGTGTGTGCCCCGCCCCGAGCGACGAGCCCTCGGTGTCGCCGCCGGGGACGCAGAGGCTGGTAAGTGACAATCTCAAATTGTCGTATTCCGCTAAAATTATTTGTTCAACATCTGTTGCTAAAGCCTATTTAATAAGCAAACTAAATTACAGACTTACCTACATTACGAAAAAACGTATATTCTTAATTATATTGACGTTTTATTTACTCGAAAATACAATGAATTGGTGTCAGGAAAATGTAGGTTTTTCTAATTTGAGTGGTTATTAAATTTTCCATTGGTACGTTTAAGAAATATTATTTTCTCATTCGAATTCTATGAACGTAAATTGTTTCGTATAATAAATTTAAAACACAGTTTTCTTTTCAGGATTAGGTACGTCTTTTTCCGCGAAGTCCGTCATCGTTTACAGTAGACATAGGGCGGGCTACTGTTCACAGCCTGCGGCCTTCCTGACCAATCACAGCGCTCGGAGCTATATCACTGTCCCTCTTACACACACTAATCTCCTTATAACGCCGTCTTTTTCGTTTCCCCCGGCGAAAATCCTAGCAATAATCACTTATCAAGACATATTTTACCTTAGCTATATCAAAATAGAGTCGAGTTTTCCGGCGAACAAACGCAGTCGCTTGAGGCGTTACACCCCTACGACAATGTTTATTTGATATCGAGCTTCAGCGACGATTTTCAAGTTCAGATTTCCCTTTCAAATGATTGTGAACCTTATTCTTTTGCCCATTAAATCTAACACGGGGAAACGTTTTGACGAATCCTATTTACGTGTGCAATGCTGGCATTTTCATTGTTACACTTCAGAATAGCGGAGACGATAATGAAAATTGAGCTTTACCAATTTGATGTTAAGGTTAGTATCTGTTTGAACGTTAGGTAGTTATGTGGTTTTAGAAGTTTGCAGTTACATCGCTCGGGGCGAAAGCTATTTGCGATGACAATTTTGCGAGCGTCGGCGAACGAAAATATGCCTTTTATTCTGTACTAGAATCGGGATTAAAGTGCTAAAACGGAATTGCTGTCAGAAGGGGCTTTGTAGAAATTTGTGAACGACACCTAAATGCATAGACCGGCGCGGCGGTTTGATCTGAAATTTTGATGATAACGAACCATTTCGGGGCGATGATGAATAAATTGTAGTTAAAAATCATGCTTCTAGTCTAATTTCATGTAACGGTTGCATGGTCTTTTATCTCGTCATTTGTCTTTATAACTAAGTACCTATTCGTATTATTTTTATTTTTGAATTTTGTGTTTCCCACACATGAGGACATTCTAAAGGACTCGCTATAGACGGCACCACGGTTGCTTAAAAACCGAAAATAAAATCATATCAAAATTTTCGATAAGGCTGGACATAGATCCAAAGCTTAATGGCTAGAGTACCGGACACGGTATGTCAAGGGTGCGGGTTCGAGTCCAGCTGGATCGAAATTTTGATATGATAATAAAAAACATTTTCATAACTAAGTATTTCATACATACATAAATATTGTTGTAGGTACCTAAATGTAGTCTAAAAAACTAAAAATGCTTTTTTGCTTGTTCTATATATAATCTATAGTTCTATACTATACCTACCTACTACTTAATATTAAAGCATATTCTCAACTTTCAAACTAGATGTTTGGATTTTACTTTAACACTGGTTATATAAATTATGTAGGTTATGTAGGTATTTAATGTATGTGAATTATGAGAACATATAATTCTATTTGTTTCGTCATTCATAACAACTTTTATTAAAATCGGACTACGTTTTAAAAACACTGGTTCCTATTTTGGAACGTTGAATATTTTTGTAATTTTTTTGGTCAAGTTGCCATCTTTTTTTTAAATTCAAAAATAGAAGATAAGTTGTTCAGTGTTCCGTTTTTATTATGTTGACAGCGACATAAAATACAAACTAAAATCTGATAAAAAATACACCGACATTTCAGTTTCAACCCTCAGTCTGTTCTGTTTTTTGAAGCTGTCAATGAACTCTTGAATGTAAGAAAATATGCTTTTTGTTTAGTGTGGTATTACATAGATAGAGATAGTAGATTTCGAATCGAGCTCAATCTTTTTTTTTTTTTTGACACTAAGTACTACCTTTTTGACCTAATGTTATTACATTAACTACAGTATGTGCTATAAAATTATTACAATTTATAGTATTACTGAATTTAAAGTCACTAGTTCTAACTTAATATAATGATATTTATGAATTAGGTATAAGAATTTTATGATAATTTAATTTAAATTTATCAATAGAAAAGTAAGATTTCCACAAGAGACAAACATTAGTATACCTATGTTGACTTTTGTGCTTATCGACGGTGCCGTAGAATAAAGTTACATGTGAATATAGTACGAAATCAATTTTATTTAATAATTTACTTCAGGAGTCGAAGATCTATCTATACATGCAAAAAAAATAATTTTACGACCAATAGTTTCTGAGATTCTGAGGCGAACAACGTCCCATGTGTTTGTGTCTCCGTATTATAATGAACTACATGCATATGTGACGGAGTTCGCGGCCGGGGGTAGCACGCGTTGGCCGTGCCAAAGTCACTTGTTACGTTGTTGAGTGGAAAACGAGCTTGTGCGCACGAGTTACCGCATTCGCCGATGATAAAGTTATTTTTCTTAAATAGTATTCATAATTAGTACTAAAACATGTCCAAATATAATAACAGATCTAATAAAATCCTTGATTTGGTGAAAAACAACTGTAAAAATTCGGAAGAAGAATTTGATGGATGGATTTGATGGAAAGATATCTGGTTATAACAAGGAAATTTCGAATAATTATCCCGGTAAGTTAATCTTATTCCTTATTAATATGTATAACAAAATTGCATTTTAACGATTGCTTTATATTCTACGGTGGTTTATTTTAATTTACATAACTAACGCCAAACTTCGCGTTTCATATTCATATGTGACGTTATTTAATGGAGATTAGTCTTTACATTGTTTCTTACAAAAATGCTCTTGCAAATTAAATCAAATTGTAAAAGACACCTTTGACTAATATTAGAAAACATAATTTGTTGATATTAAAGTATGAGTTACAAGTAGTGATATGTCGTTTTATCACGGACATATTCTGACGTTTTTGAGTTATATGTGAAGATAGAACGTTCTTTTGCGGAAATCTTGATGACATATGTGAAGACAGAACGCTCTTTTGTGGAAATCCTGATGTAATATGTGAAGATAGAACGTTATTTTGCGGAAAACTGCTGTAATATGTAACATTGGTACGTTTTTTCTTCCAGAAAAATACTGTAATTTGGTTTAAATTGCTTTTTTCTTAATTAAATTATCAATTTATTCGTATTCAAATAAAATTGTTTTCTTTTATTTTTGTAATTTTTATATTTTATATTATTTTTTCAGTTTCAAAGACACCTGTAAGCCCATCATCGTCACCATTACATCCGGGTTCAGAAAACATTGCTTTAGAGCTAAAAGACGTATTAGTCAGTCAGTTCAGCCTATTGTAGTTCACTGCTGGACATACCCTCCCCAAGTTCGCGCCAGACATCCCGGTTTTCCGCAATCCTCCATGAAGACTACACCGGCAATCTTACGTAGATCGTCGGTCCAACGGGCCAGAGGACGTCCCACAATGCGTTTGCCAAGACGCGGTCTCCACTCCAGGACCCGTCTGCTCCAACAGCCATCGGTTCTGCGACACAGATGACCAGCCCACTGCCACTTAAACTTGCTAATTCTGTGGGCTATGTCGATTACTTTCGCTCGCGGATAGTCTCATTTCTAATCCTATCTTTGAAAGAAACCCCAAGCATAGCCCCTTCCATTGCACGTTGAGCGACTTTAAACTAGTGGACCAGTCCATCAGTGTCCATGTCTCGGCTCCGTATGTCAACACAACCAGGACGCATTGCTCAAAGACTTTTGTCTTCAAGCATTGTGGAATCTTCGAAGGCAGGACTCGACGAAGCCTGCCAAACGCCGCCCAGCCCTACCAAACCATACTATCAGCCTCCTTCTCGAGTTGTTTCAACCTGGTTGAATGGTGTGGCCAAGGTAGACATAATCCTGAACAACTTCGAAAAAGATACCGTCAACCGATACCCGTCTCGGTATCACTTGGTTGTTAAACATAACTTTCGTTTTATCTAAGTTCATACGTTTAGGCCGGCCAGCATTCGGCCTAGCTCATCCGACATCTCCACAAAGATTACGAAATCGTCGGTAAAACGAAGGTGCGAGATGAATTCGCCGTTGACGTTGATGCCTCGTTCCTCTCAATCCAAGGTCATAAAGACATCCTCCAGCGCAGTGGTAAACAGTTTCGGTGATATTACATCTCCCTGTCTTACCCCACGCCGCGCCGGAGGAAAATACACAGCCTGCTCCGGTGGGTGGAATTCGTCGAGTCTTCTGGCGAGACGATTCGTAACAACCCTTGAAAACAGCTTATAGACGTGGCTCAAAAGTGAGATTGGTCTGTAATTCTTCAACAAAGACTTGTCGCCTCTCTTAAAGAAGCACCACCACACTCCTGGACCACGCCTCCGGTGTGGTACATCGGTGGATGACGGCGTTAAAAAGTTTATATTTCTATTCTGCTCAATCAGAGTAGTAATCTCTCTCGTATTTGAGCAGCGGAGGTCTCGGCGTACAAGTTTCCGTATCCTCTTAGACAAAGCCTTCTGTTCTGGCGAAGCTGCTTGGGCAGCGGGCAACTCGCACCTCCGCCGCATCAGATCCAAGGCTTCGGGAGAAAGTTTAGACTGCTTCGTTGACTACCTCGGCGGAAAGTGTTTGCGACCCAGTGTACACACCATCTTCACCATGTTGTCGGTCATCTCGTCCACTTCGCCAGCGAATCGAATCGGTTTTGGAGCTCCAGTTGGAACTGCTCGGAGCCACATAGTATTTGGAGCAGCGTAGGTCAGAGAGTAGATTTCATTAAGCGCGTATTCAGAGTGCCTCGTAATAGCCGGTGGTCGCTGCTGGTGTTAACCGGTTCTAATTATAATAAATACAAAGAAAGAACAAAATGTGATGTTGGAGACTGATAATTTTAGTATTTTATGTGAGTTTAAGAAACGTTGATTGATTTAAAGAAGTGAAGATATTTTTTATGTTTAATTATTATAAATTTGGTACTTTTAAAATAAATGACTGATTTTGTTTTTAAAATGTTTTAGTTTTAATCGATTTTATACAAAAAATAATAAATACTATTTATGACACGCTACTTATGAAAATGACTGCTCAAAATAAATCTGGAATATGCATATAGGACAAAATAACTAGCTTAAGTTTCATAAAAAAACGTTCCATTTGCATCTGGATCCTTAGAGCCTCCGGTGAATAACGTCACATGTGTAAATGTGACAGCAACAAGTCCATTATAAAACGTTATATATAAACATCGACCCTACTATCGTTTTAAATAAAACTGTTTCAAAATAATTAATAATACTAATAGATAATCACAGGCTTAATGTAAATTTTTCCAAAGTATAAAAGCGCCAGGTTTTTCCGTTTCCGAAATATAACAATTGAAAACTTTGAACGGCTCTACTGTAAAACGACTATTTTGCAGATAGTACGTTATTCTACGGCACCGTCGTTATGTATTGTACTTACCTGTTTCTGGACTCCGAGACAGGATTCGCGTCACCTCCTTCCTACCAGGCCGTTACCTATTCGTAAGACGTTAAAAAGATAAATTTGTTCTATGTCACATCACGATTAAACTTTACGATAACATGATTGACAAATTATGTTTTTAAAGATAACAATGTTTGGTACACAATTAGGTACTATTTAAGGTACGTACTAAATAATAAGCAGAAATTTGTAATTTAACTTTCTCTATGAAATAATATTCAAAACAACCTGAGTTGTTGTCCCGTACAATTGTTACGTTTTCATTAAAACTCCATATCAAAAGCGAAACAAGGAAAACCTCACAGGAATACCGCGAAAAATTCAAATTAATAAAACTGTCAGTGCAGAAACCGACCTTTCAAATAATATTGTTGCTTAATTCGTTACGAAGCCTTTATTATTATATAATTAAAGACTATTTTCCTTTGTTATTTTCTCTGTTACTTTTCTATTAAGAATCCGGCAAACAATCTCCCCTAAGAAATTCAGAAAAAATGTAATTTGCAAAAACAACTTGATTTCGATTTTTTTTTTCTCTTTATTTCCTTTGAGCCCGCATTGAATGTATAATGTATTACAAGTTAGTTTGTTTTTACATAGGATTCTTTTTCTGATTTTATTATTTTTAAATTAGTGTTTGCTTTTGTAGGATACTGTTTTACTGCTGATCGTGATTATATTAGCTCGGTATATATATTGTTACTAGCTTCTGCGCGCGACTTCGTCGGCGTGGACTCCGCTCCTATTGGTCTTAGCGTGATGACACATAGCCTATAGCCTTCCTCGATAAATGGGCTATCTAACACTGAAAGAATTTTTCAAATCGGCCCAGTAGTTCCAGAGATTACCGCGTTCAAACAAACAAACAAACAACCAACCAAACAAACAAACTCTTCAGCTTTATATATTAGTATAGATATGTACCTACGGTGTTAGATACAACCATAAAAAATTTTCGGCAATCATTGCTTTTCAATGATAATTAATTCGTGTACGATGTTGAAGTAAAGGGTCGTCCTTTACTCGCGTGATGTTTTTAGAAACTTTTCAACCCCCTAACTGCTCTTCTACTCTTTCTCCACTTAGGAGAAGGATTGGAGCTTAATCCACCACGCTGCTCCACTGCGGATTGGCGGATATATTCCCTGCTATGAGTAACGATCGCTATCAGGTATTTATGATAACAACCGGGACCGACGGCTTAACGTGCTCTCCGAGGCGCGGTGGGGTGACCCACAAGGACAAACATCCAAACTGGAAAGGAATATTTATACAAATACAATTATCCATCCCAAGCGGAATTCGAACCCGCAAGCCGTCGGTGTTTTAGGCGACTACTCGCGCCACTAAACCAGAGCGGTTGTTCGTTCCAAGTTATACCTAAATATATTTATAAAAACTGATTCACAAAAGTTTTTATTCTACTTCAAAAAATCAAACCCTTGAAATATCAAAAAATCACGAATTACACACTCGATTGATTATTGACAACTCTGGTTGAACACAATATGTCAGTTGAAAGGAAGTTGAAAAAAACTTATTATGTGCATTATAATCTTGTTTACATAACTCAAAAGAGTTTGCATCGGATAAAAAAAACTTTTGCTTTTTTTATAGATTTTAACAGGTACAGAGTAAAAAGCGTTGCGAATTATTGTAAACTTTTAAATTGACGTATCTCGCTTTGGAGTTTATTTTTTTTTGTAGCTGTGGGGTTTTTGTTGTACCTACTGGTAGGTAAGTATTCTTAATATGTAAAATATAAGTGACAATTAATACAGATTAAACAACGTTTAATCTGTATTAATAATAATTTAAAATAATGTTTTAAATTTATTTTTACTTTGTGTATAGGTATGTATGTGTAAAGTATTTTATGAATTAATTTTATTTTTAAATATGTTATAAACGTTATTAAAAAAAATTCCAAACATAAACCTCTTAACTACAAATATTTTGGAAATCATGTGTAATTACAACTTCAATTATTGATGTGTGTTGTATCTATTAGATACTTTTTTTTTAATTTAGTTCATCATTTTCCAAAACCAATTTTAAAATGTCACTGGCCATTTACCTCCCTTTCAAAAAAAAAAAAAAGTAAGTATAAAGATTCAAACGTGTATGTACATACACTGCAGTGTTAAAATATTCAGCTGTCATTAGCTTGGCCTTTCACACTGTGTACATTGTTCTCGTCATGAATCGGGTTTGTTTGCTCGAGTTTCTTACACGATGTTTCATAACTTACAAACAGAGAATGAACTTCTTTTAAACGCTAGTTGGTTGTCGTCAGAATGAGGTTGCACAACCTTTGAATATTATCTTTATGTTTATTTTTTTATTTTCATAAGACTTACTATATCGATTTCTATTTTAAAGTCCCTGAAACTAGATAATAAGAAAATACTCTATCACGTTCAAACATATAACATATATAAATATGGGAACAAAACATACAATTTTGTTATAATATTAAATTCATGTAATCTTTTTCCTAAGAGCTGGCAACGCACCCGCAACTCTTCTTATCTTGCAAATGTCTATGGGTGATGGTAGAGTTTTAACATCAGATGGCTTTGTCCACACGTTTGCCACCCTTATTATTAAAAAAAAAAAAACAAAAAAAAAAACAAATTATAGTTAAGTGGCACATGGCTATATCGACCGAAACGTTATCACACTTTCACAGAAAGTCTGACTAAGTAAGTTACAGTCAACTAAACTTCTAACCCAATCAACTTCATGTCGCAATATTTCTTTTGGTAAATATATCGATTTTTTTTAATATTCTTTTATACAAACATTGTCTTGATGTCAACGAATACAGAAAAAAGAATTACGCAATTTGGTGCAACCCTTCGAAAGTTATGCGCGTAAATAGGTCCATTTCAGCGATTTATTTTTATTTATAGATATAGATTACGCTTGTATATTTTAACATATACAATATAATACAGTAAAACACTTGTATAGTACTGCAAAATAGTACGATCACATCGTAGATGCGGTGAAAATAATCAATATATCAGCGAGCGACGCAGCATGGGACGTGCGTGGCGCGAAAATTATAACCTTCCTGCGGTCCGCGCGCACAAATCAATTTGGTTGCTAAGCTCTGTGCACATCGATACATTTGGGAGAAAATGAATACAAGTTTAAATAACTATCCAAATTGACAGACATTGTCATGTCTTGTCTTGCGATGTCAAACACGTAAAGTTAATGTTTTAATTTTCTTAATTTTTCATTACATAAGAACCTTCTGAAAGCATTAGGAATAACTTTTAAAAAATAACTTAATTCGTCCAATCGTTCTTAAGTTTCGTGCTTAGTAATATAGGTACTAGCCGACCCGTGCCCCCTTCCTTGCGCGTTAATTATTTTTAATAATTACTTCTAACGACGATATCTTAAAAACTATTCATCTGATTGATATAGTGTAGAGGGCAATTTTAATCTGCATTAAATGCCTAAGCTAACTAACATATTCGTTTGGATAAGGGTTAATACTGAACTAAAAAAAATAGCTTTGAAAATAACGTAATAATGTTTTTAATTAAAAAATTTAACATAAAAGTGGTTATTGTAAGTCAACCGTTTAGAGATAGAGATATGCTATCGCTGACTTTTTGTAGCATTTTTATAGATTTTGAATTCGCTTACCTATATCTTTGCTGGTTTAGAGATTTTTTGCGACCTCTTCAACATTTATCACCGTATTTCTGCTAATTTACATCAAAGCATAATAAATTATATACCTAAACCTTTCTCAAGAATCACTCTTTCTATTGTTTAAAACCGTATAAAAATCCGTTTGGTAGTTTTCGAGTTTATCGCGTTCAGACAGACAGGAGGACAGAAAGACGCGGCCGGGGGACTTCTTTTTATAATAAGTATTTATAGATTTGGCGTTTAAGTATGTAGATAAATTAGTACCTACTACTATTCGTGTTTTATTATATATTAATATATATTTAATAACTATATAATTATTATATATTTAATAACTATATTTGTAAATTTATATGTAATTTGTAATACAATATTAAAGGCACAAATAAGGCAGCTTTACCTACGCTTAATTAAAAATCTTGAGGAATTAAACTTTAAACTACTTACTACTAAACAGTTCAATAAAACATAATCCCACAACATAATTTGTTTCACAATATGAACAGGCAGCTACTTCCGTTACGTACCTATGTATCATTATGATACAAACAATACAATTATATAAACATTAAATTTCGCGCTGCAAATTATATCACAAAACTATAATAACGCAAACATGACATGTCGATTTTGGAAAGTTGTTCCTTATTATTATTTTGTGCTTCGTTCAGTGGAATTACAAAAAATAGCATATCGATTTTAGAAAATTATATTTCGTACTAGCGGACTCTGCAGACGTTGCCCTGGTCGAAATAACAGCTACTAAATTTGATTGCTAACATATACCGATATGTATAGGTATATAGCAGGGCCACTAACTGGGTCCAATTGTGTTTTTTAACCCATTGAAATGTTCATACGAAATTTAAACCAAATCGCTCCAGTCGTTTGGAAGTTAGATGACACACACAAACACACAAAGAAGAAAGATATATATTAAAATATTGTATGTGTAGATAATATTGTAAAGGTATATATTAAAATATTGTATGTGTGGATTCAGGCAGAATAGGGGCGTAGACGTCGAGCTGCCGAAAATAGCCCGTGCAAGAAGAAGTATGTGTAGATATATATTTTAGGCTTTGGCAAGTTACCTCGTGTAACCAGCCCTTTACACTATTCCGAAACAAGCCATAAACGCAAGGTTGTTGGCAACATCGAGAACAAGGTAATTCCGTATGTTTAAACATGTTACAACGGAGTAACGACTTTTATCTCCGTCCTATGATAATTTAATTACAACAAGTAGGAAAAATGTCATATTTATTACATTTAACGTTATCACGAAATGTCATCAGATGTGAATACATTTTACAGAGCAGAAGCGCAAGCGACTCATCCTGCCTTCACAGATGCGAGACGCTAATGATAGAAGTAATAAGAGATAGCTAAGTAATAACATTAGAAATTAGAAAAGGCGATTAGAAAAAACCAGAGTAGCTTGTGTGCACATTCTTATAATGTGACTAAAATTTCAAAATCTCGTGGGTTTTTCAGTTTATCGTTACGAATTTTTTTGTTTACATATTTTTTTGTATAGTTAAATATATAACAAAATATCAAAAGTTTGGAGTATAATAAGGTATAATTATTAAATTTTTACTGACAATACTAAACCCATTTTATTAATTTTTTAAATAGTGGAAATTATCTAGAAGTAACATAGGCCTTGTAATATTACGCTACGACTTGTCTAAGTGGAACAATATCTAGATAATATAAATGTAAAACTAGCACGTAAAACACGACTATTCATGTATCTAATTTTTAAATACAAGGTATCCTACTACTTTAGGGAAATGTATAAATGCTAAACAAACGAAATTATTTCCAAAATATTATAAAAAATGATATTAAACTACATTACAGATGTTACACAAAAGATACCAAACCACAAAATATTCATACGAATTTCCGATTAAATCGTAAACATTCATTAACTTCTTGATAAAATTAATATTACATTCGTCTTCAGGAATGACAATTTAATTTCAACTGTCATGTTAGTGACATTAAACCACTTGCAAAGGAGAGGCTGCGAGTGACGTCACTTTGTACTGTGATTTTCTTGAAATAATTCTAAATTTCAGATGGATTGCGATTGGCTGTTGCGCGAGCGGCTGCGGGTTCGATCCCCGCACACGACAACATTTGTATTGGCAATACAGATGTTTGCCGTGGTCTGGGTGTTTGTGCAGTCCTTGTGGGTCTCCCCACCGTGCCTCGGAGAGCACGTTAAGCCGTCGGTCCCGGTTGTTATCATGTACACCTTATAGCGATCGTTACTCATAGTAGGAAATATATTATATTTGGGTTGTCTGGAAGAAATGGCTAAATAGCCATAAGTCCGCCCATTGTACTTCACAGTCTGTAAATGATATTTGTAGTTGTGATGTACAATAAAGTATAAATAAATAAATAAATAAACAACATTTACTTTGATTTTGAATGGGAATACTAAGCTTAGTCAGTAGATATAGGACTTAAGGTCGCGATTTACCCGCTGAGTTTTCGTGAGCTTTTGTTAAGAGCTTTTGGTATGACGAGGAAATAACTCAGCTGTCACAGCAACTGGCTGTTGCAATAACGGTTGCGGGTTCGGTCATCGTTCGTGACAAACGTTTGTAAATGCTATGTTGTGTTATGTATATTTTCAGACTCGTAACACAAAAACACATCTTACTGTTGGAGTGTTGAGTATAAGGTGTTTATTACTACTAAAGAAAGATGTATCAATCATATTTTATTTTTATTTTGGTGAGCGTAATTATCATGTCTTTTATTCTTATATGTCGGCAAAACAAGCGTACGGCGCACCTGATGTTAAGCGGTTACTGACGTATAGACGCCTGCAAGACCTGAAGCATCGCAAGCGCGTTGACGACCCGATCCCCGACCCTCCCAAGGAACTCTGGTCACCTTACTCACCACAGGAACACGATACGTTAGACTTTAGAGCAATGTAATTTAACTGCGATCTTCTGTGAGGTGAAAATTGAATATATTATTTTCATATAATATAAGCACCCTGTTGTGACTATCTATTAAAACTACTTTTTCTAGTTATTACTACTAGTATTAATTTTTTTTAATAATAATATTGATGTAAGTACCTACATGTAGAACGTACTGTGTACTAGCTTTTATATACTGTGTACTTGTAAATGAATTTACATTATCTGCATAATTATAATCAAATCGTTAGTCAGTTATGATCATTTATATAAAAACTTACTGGTGAAGATTATAAAGAAATCTATACTAATATATAAAGCTGAAGAGTTTGTTTGTTTGTTTGTTTGTTTGAACGCGGTAATCTCTGGATCTACTGGGCCGATTTGAAAAATTCTTTCAGTGTTAGATAGCCCATTTATCGAGGAAGGGTATAAGCTATGTGTCATCATGCTAAGACCAAAAGGAGAGGAGACCACGCCGACGAAGTCGCGCGCAGAAGCTAGTAGGTTATAAATATCAAAGACAAATAAATTAAAAGTAAAAAACTTTTTAAAAAACAAGATTTTATTGAAATACACTAAAAATAATAAAATAAACTTCTCCTTTTAAAGTTATATGAGTCACTGCACAATTTATATTATATAAAATCTTGTGGCGAGATTAAGTCCTCGTAGTTAGTTAGTTTGAAAATTTTAACAATTAAAATCATCAGAGCTACTTATTTTATTTACTTGTTTATCTACATAGGTAGGTAACTGACGACAAGCTTTTATATAGTATGAATATATTTTTATACTAGCTGACCCGGCGAACTTCGTACTGCCTAACAGTTATTTTTTTTAATACTTAGCCTTCGTAGAACCTCTTCACTAACACTTAAACTTTATGGTATGGTATTAAAGTTCAAATTGACTTTTAAGTATTAGGTATTACGAATCTTTTGTATGGGAATATAGAAAATGGTTGTTTTTAGACTTTTTCAGGGAATTTTTAAATTTTTCTCTCCGTAAAACCCATCCTCGTACTTCAAAGAATCTTACAAAAAAGGAATTAGCGAAATCGGTTCAGCCGCTCTCAAGATTTGCGCTTAGCAACATATTCAGCGATTAATTTTTATATATATAGAGATACATTCATAGATACATTGCAAGTTAAATAAAAGCTTTTTTTTTTTTTTTTTTTTTTTTTTTTTAATTAGTCCACAAAACCGACTACAATCGTTTAATATAGACATATAAAGTAAAGTACAAAGTGTAAAGCATGTATGTACAATTGAGTCTACTAGATGTGGACATAGCATGCATTAAAAGAACTAAAAAAAATCAAAACAGGTAACTTAACTATAGTGCAAAAAATCACAAGTTAGGAAAATAAAAAAATACTAAAACACATGAAGTAAAAAAAAAAAAAACAAATTAAACATTACAATATAAAAAAGGGAAAACTTATTACAGTACAAACTTTAAACTACGGTAAATCAATGTACAATCTATACACGGAGCTCATTATTCAGCTTATTTTTAATTGTAGGTATACTATCACAGAAGATATCTATAACATCTCTCTTACCATTTGCGAAAAACTGCATTCTATACAATGGACTATGTCTACCAAGATTACTTTTTATTCTAGGCAGACTAAATGTCTTTCGGTTATGTAAGCGGCAACCCATACGAGGAACAAGAAATTTAAGGCGTTCAACCAATTCAGGTGCATCGATTAACCCCCTCAGAAGTTTAGACAGGAAAATGATATCCGCGATCCGTCTACGGTCCCTTAGCATTACCATTTTATAGTACGAAAGACGAGCTTCATATGTAAACAATTCCTTACACTTAAAGTCTCCGTAAGCTAGATGGAAAAGGAATCGCTTTTGGATTCTTTCAATTCTATCGGAATGAACTTGATAGCCTGGGCTCCACACAACACTACAATATTCAAGAAGGCTTCGGACAATACAGTTAAAAACTAGGATCGATAAGTTGGAGCTGTTGAACATTTTCATCTGTCTATAAACTAGCCCCGACAACTTAGAAGCTTTGGTCGTTATGTTCTCAATATGCTTGCGAAAACTTAAAGTTGAATCTACTATAACGCCAAGATCCCTTATACAGTCAACTTCAGTAAGGTCTATAATAAATTGTTTATTGCGTACACGCAGTTAAACCGGTTTTTCTTCCTTGTGAATTTTATGTGGTAACATTTATCAATGTTTAAGGACATGCCATTTCTGATGCACCAGGAATTAACGGCATCTATGTCTTTCTGTAGTGCACGTATATCATGCTGGCAGTCAATGACTCTGTAAATCTTTAAATCGTCAGCAAACAGTTTCATTTTAGAATGTAAACAAAGTGTTAAGTCGTTTATAAAAATTAAGAAGAAAGTGGGACCAAGATGTGAACCCTGTGGTACACCAGATGTCACTTGTATTTCATATGACTTAAAGCCATTCACAGCAACGAGTTGTGACCGATTCTCTAAATAGGACTCGCACCATCGAAGTAAAGAACCGTGAATTCCCATGTACTCAATTTTCAACATGAGAAGCCTATGGTTGACCAAGTCAAACGCTTTGCGGAAATCAGTATAGATTGCATGTACCTCACCACCTGAATCCACTATCTCTGCGATATCAGAAATATAGCTAACTAAGTTAGAGGTCGTAGATTTGCGAGGGCGAAAACCATGTTGGTTGTTATCTAAGAATGGAGCAATATGAGAGTAAATACGTTTTTGAACTATACTTTCCAAAACCTTACCACTAACTGACAAAATGGATATTGGCCGATAATTTGTAATATCTTTAGAGTTCCCTGATTTGTAGACCGGCTTTTAAATATATAAAAAATTTAAGCGTAATAGAATTTAAATCTCAACACGCAAAGAAAAATAATAAATTAAGAAAAATAATTAATTTTTTTATTTAAATATTGTTAATTGTAGTAGGTAACATCGCAATGACAAAGCGTCCCTTATCAATCCTCATGCGAATGGCGTTGAGCGGGGATCAAAGCCCTCTGCGAGTGACGTCACTTTGTCCTATTGTATCTGTAGCCCTCTTGACATTATTGTTACAGGTACGTTGCAAATCATTATTTTAACCGATCTAGAAAAGGGTTAGTTATTGTATTTTACTGTATGTAACATGAACACATCGTTGATAATACAAAAAAATTATAACAAATATGCATTTTGATATTTAATATGGACCTAAATATCCATTGTAAAAATAAAATAAGCTATTCTAAAAATCATAACTCATAACTTCTTACTGGATGTAATAATTGCTGATAGCTGTTGCGCTGGCGGTTGCGGGTTCGATCCCCGTATATGTGATACAGTACCTGGGTGACCGAGCCCAGCTCGGTGTTTTTATTTTTTTTTTTTGTTTTTTTTTTCTTCGGTATTTTTATATTTTAATTTTATTTAAATAATAAATCACGAGTGAAATTAAAAAAAAAAGAAAAAAAAATAATCTGGAGACTGAGATTCGAACCCGGGTCAAAACGATTTGAAATCCGTCGCTTTCCTAATTACGCTGTTACAACTATAATAATAATGTTGAAATTAAGCTTCGTATTCTAATGATATTTTTTCATTGCCTAAAAACAGGGATAAAACGACATTTTTTTTAAATGAATCCTAGCTAGATCAATTTTTCGCCCCCGAAATCCCCTGCATACTAAATTTCACGAAAATCGTTGGAGCCGATTCCGAGATTCAGAAAATATATATATATACAAGAATTGCTCGTTTAATAGTATAAGATTTGTATTAGTCATACAGATGTTTGCTGTGATCTGGATGTTTGTGCTTGTGTATTGTGTTTCCGGACCCCTGACACAAGTAAATCCTTGTGGGGGCCGTTGAGTGTGTGGCGTTTATTTGGTCTGGTGTACTGATTTGTAGGGTACCTACTTAAAAAAAAATCTTCAACACAAGTTTATCATTGTGGTTTATTTAATAGAATCCATATTCCTTTGATAATATTAAGCTTAATACATATATTGTACTTATTTCTGGAAATATTTTTTTTTATATTTTTAACTTATCTATTCTTCATAGCATATATTTCGTATAAACTCAATTAAAACCTATAGAATATAGTTTATTTATAAAATAGTAATTGAATTACACGCAGATATTCCTGTTAACAGAGTAACAGCGGGATTTTCGTGTTAAGTTCATATTTATCAACGTTCGCGCGCCAGCGTGCGGTCGATACTCGACTACCTTTTAAATAAAATAAATTATAAACAAATGAAAGTAAAAAATATTGTCGATGGACTCTCTTATATGGATGTTTTGAGGTATGTTAAGTGTATAAGCCTAGTTATTCTACTTTTTTGAAATGGCGTGTTTTTAATTTATATTTATGAATTTTAATAAATAAAATGAGTGTTTAAAGAAAATGATTTTATAATTGTTATTATGTATTAGTATAATACATATTCTGAAAATAAGACATATAAATAGCCTGAAATAAATAAATAAATAAGTAAAAATCTTTAAATATAAATAGGTATTTTTTTAAATCAGTAAGGCCTCATAGTAACCTGAACCAGGATCACAATTATACTAATATATACATATTTAATACGTAATATTATGATTAATCTGAAGATACAACCAATTAAAAATAAAGGTCACACAATAAAATATTATGCACCAATATTTAACGTAATATATTAGGGTAATTTCATCAAAATATTGTATATAACCAATTAAAAAATGTCACAACAAAAAAATATACCAAAAAGCGATCAAGTATAAGTTATTGATGAAATCAAAACATGTTAATGGGCGGTACAACGCTACACGCAACATTTGACAAGTAATTTTCAGTAAACAGAGCCATCTGTCATGAGTGTGAAGAGCGCTTAATGAGTAAAAAACTACGCTCTGAATTATTTATTATATTTGAAATGAGATGATTAGTTCCGTGACGCGGTCTCTACACGTACTTGTCGATATATCGATGTTTTTAAAGGACTTATAACAGCTCTCCAAAAGTCAAATCAACAACAAATAAGTGTGATTACGCTGCATTTATTTGTAGTTTTTAAAATAAGAACCATAATGTCGAGAACAGTCTTTATGTGCCGTTGTAAATATGTAATTATTGATATTGTATAAGATGTGGTCGGTCTTCTGTTTGTTTACGTCGTATAAAATTGTGTTTGCTTAATTTACCTTTCTTATTATTATCCTAACAGTAAGTTTTTCATATTATTTAGTATCATATAAATATTTTAATCGGTTGTAGTGCTAACTAATAATAACCTTTAAGGTAATATTAACCTTTAAACACACAAAAACTATATAAAAAGTTATTTCTATCAGTAGGTACAGTAGGTATAGTAAGTAGGTAGATAATTAATTAATTATACCTAGTATAGTAAGTTTATTGTAGTAGAGTAATGCGTATATTATTTTAATTGCTACAATTTTTCATCGATATCGACAACTCCCAGAGACGTCTCTCCGAAACTAGAAATGATGACAGATGGCGTAGCGCCTCCGGCCGCTGGATAAGTACGAGTAACACCGAATGAATTGACAGTCTCACAAGATGTCTGGTTATTACAGCATCGATTTGAGAAAACCTATTTAAGTTGATATTCTTTTAACTTTATCCAGTTAAACAAATAAAAATAAACCGGTAATTATCTTGCTAAGCGCTAAACTCAAAAAGGGCTGGAGTAATTTTGGCTATTTATATGTATTGATACTTTGTAGAAAGTTCTAATGAAATGAAAAAATTAAAAAAATTTCGAAGAAAGTCTTAAAAATTTCAGGAAAAGTAACAACAATTTAAACTACAACAACAAAAGTTCACAATACAGTGATTACGAGTATAGTATATGATATACCTACTTAGTTAAGAGAGCGAGTTTTACATAAATCAAATAAAGTTTAAATTGTAATAACACCTGTAAATTGCTGTGCACCGAACATTTTTTTAAATTACATTACTTTTATCCTCTTCGTAAAAGCCATAAAGCCTTTGGTTTTATGAAAGTATTTTCATTTATTTTCATAGATTAACGAGTAGATCAAAGTTATTTTAAGGGTTACCAGTCCACATAAAAAAAAATGTGTTTGCTTTATCCTGTTTTTTATTACAGGAGATTTTAAATTATAACTTAATGCGACTAAAACCGTGAAGGACGTCTGGACTCTATTTTGTTTATTAAAATATACAGATCATCATCATCATCATTTCAGCCTATCGCAGTCCACTGTTGGACATAGGCCTCCACAAGTTCGCGCCAATAATGGCGTGAACTCATGTGTTTTACCCATAGTCACCAGTCACCACGCTGGGCAGGCGGGTTGGTGACCGCAGGGCTGGCTTTGTCGCACCGAAGACGATATACAATAAAAATATACAGATATAGCCTTTAAACAGAAAAATGTTAATGTACCGTTATACATAGGTATAAATATAAACGAAACTAAAAAAAATTAGGTACCTACGTAAAAATGCCAGAATAAAAAGTAACAAGCCTTACTAGATTTTTTTCTTATGTAGAGATACATGCAACGAGATCGATCTACCTCTATGTAAGGTAAAAACCTAGGTAACGTAATTAATAATAGCTGGTTTGTGTATGGATCGGCTTAAAATAACTGTAATAGCTAAATTTGTATGGTTTCCTTAAGCTGGACCCCACTCCCTTACTCTGTCTTAACTCTTCTAGCTCTCTTCATCCCTTTAGCCAGTAAGTAGTAGTAGTTACTTGTGTAAAGTAATTTCTTGTATGTCTCAAAATTGGCTGGTAGATAAGGCTCTAGCAGTGACGTAACGTGGGCGATGCCGGAAGGACACCAAGCGGCATCCGAAAGGGGGGCAAAATCACCACGATTTTTTCAATTGACAAAACATATATAATTCTGAATCGCGTCCGCAATGTAAAACACATAAAAATACAGTAGAATTGGAACCGCCTCCTTTTCTCAAGTCGGTCAATGAACATAATGCCAATTGTGCTTGCAATGAGCGTGTTAAATTAATTTGGTAAAAAAATATTAAATGAATTGATACCTAGCTGCGGGAAATTTTCGGTAGGCCTCGGCCGGCAAAAACCACGCTACGCCACTGGGCTATATGGCTTTAAGTCCACTTTTTGCACCTTGCTTTCACTTTGTATAGTTATGAAGTAAAGTAAATAAATTAGTCATTCATGACTGCTTTGATGCTGTGAGTTCATGACCGACTTTGATTGATCACGATCACGATTCAGCCTGTAATATCCCACTGTTGGGCATAGGCCTCTTCCCCATGTAGGAGAAGGAGAAGGATTGGAGCTTAATCCATCACAGCACTGGATTGCGATTGGCTGTTGCGCGTGCGGTTGCGGGTTCGATCCCCGCACACGACATCATTTGTAGTGGCCATACAGATATTTGCCGTGGTCTGGGTGTTTGAGCAGTCCTTGTGGGTCTCCCCATCGTGCCTTGGAGAGCACGTTAAGCTGTCGGTCCCGGTTGTTATCATATACACCTGATAGCTATCGTTACTCATAGTAGGGAATATATCCGCCAACCCGCATTGGAGCAGTGACTTTGATCACTTTACATCAAATAGAGCTTGCTTGTTATTTGTTTATATGTTAGCATAAAAATTAGGTGGTCATTCTTATAGTCAATTCTGATATTTTTTACACATTTTTATTTTAGTGTCGAAATATTCTCAAGTACTTGTACACAGCGATTTTGCTTTAAGTTATTCAAGAGGCGATTGAGAGGGGGTGATGTTTTGTTTTGACCGCAGCACAGTAACTGCGACAACCCTTTGAACATGTGTCAGTGTTTACCAAATACCATCTCGAACTTAATGAATACTGCACTATCCTATCGAACTTGCAGTTGTAGTCTAAGCTGAAGGAATCGTTCTAAATAAACCGTTTAGTAAATTGAAAATTAAAGGTATGTTTACACAAAGATAAGAATCTAAATAGGTCTTTGTTATGTGTTAACTTAAAGATGACAAATTAAATCTGGACCACTATATTTTTATATATAAATAAAAAATATGTATGTTAAATTTACAACCGCTGTGGGATAGTGCTGTGTGTAGAAAGTAGAAACCGAAAAAGCGACGATCACGTGTTCGATTCTCACTCGAGATGGATATTTGTATTCTCTGATTTGATTGATCTGAATTACTTTTTTTTGGGTCTCTCCATGCCTTGAAGTACAAAACAAAAGAAACACAAACCAAAGTTAGACTGATAATTATTGTAATTCTTAGTAGGGAACATAGGCATACGCCAACTCAAATATGAGAAAGCAGATAACGCTTCTCCTACATAGACAGAAGAGGCCAGTTTCTAGCAGTGGGATTTTATATGCTGAGTCCATCAATCATGTTTTGTTTCTTTTACAAGTACACCTTTTTATCCTTTTTTGTACAACTAGGTCGGCAAACAAGCGTACTGGTCACCTGATGGTTAGCGATTACCGTAGCTTATAGGCGCCTGCACGACCAGAAGCATTGCAAGCGCGTTGTCGATTCTACCCCTAATTCCCCCAGGAGCTCTGGTCACCTCACTAATCAACAGGAACACAATACTGCTTGAAAACAGTATTATTTAGCTGTGATCTTCTGTAAGATCGAGGTACTACCGCAGTCAGGCTGCTCCATATTTTGAGCAGAAAATTTCCTGCTGTGCCCTACCTCAGTTAATCCTTATTTGCACTAGTGTCTTAGTTTCTATCTATAAAAACAACTTAAAATATCATTTCTGAACATTATATTCTAAAAATGTATGTTGATTTGACATTAATCAGTTTATAACATGTGTCCGCTAACTGGCAACACATCAATACGCGGGTGCTGCCCGACCGGTAGCGTGCTCGCGGTCGGGGATCCCCTCCTGCTGCGTTACCGCTTCATACTGGACTGTGAACTTCGAGATGTTTGAGACGTTTACCTTTTTATTGCATTATATTATATTTTTATGTGATAGTTATTCAAATTTTTTATAACTATGCTATTGATAAATATGGATTAATTTCTTCTAAAAGTGCAATTGTACCTACACATAAGTGCAATTAGTAATTAATAGAGCTTATTTATTTAAAATAATGCATAGTGCGAGTTTTATTCCCACACGCAAGGCTCCCTAGTACTTTAATGTTTGTCCCACTGCTGGGCAAAGGTCTCTTTTCCACATAGGAAAAGGGTTGAGAAGAACGTACTCTACAATGCTGCTCTAGCATGGATTTATGAATATTTTCGGGTGTCTATAATAACAACCGGGACCGACGGCTTTTTTGGCGTTGGCCACGTTATTGAGATGGTCGTATAAATGTACACCCAGATAGAAACAAATATCTATACAAATATGAATGTATGCAAAGAGCGAAAATTGAGTTTGCGATCGCCGGCGTTAAGACAGTGACTCAACTATAACTTCATAATTATTATAATTGTGTTTGCTAGCAAACGAAAAAAAACCGACTTCAATTACATCGACAAGTAATACAACGTAAGTAGACGAAAAAAATTAACAAACACACTAGTTGTCACTACGATTTTCGAGGGTTTCCATCTATTTCTCTGGGATTCCATCATTAGATCCTGGTTTCCTTATAATGGTACCTAAGTTGGAATATCTCCTTTCCAACAATAAAAGATTGATCAAAATCGTTTCATAAACGACGAAGTTATCCCCGAACATACATTAATATATATATTATATATATATGCTCGAATTGAATAACCTCGTCCTTTTTTGAAGTCGGTTAAAAAACGGCAAATAACACATTTCTCATAATTATGTGAATCACGTTTAATTTTTATTCTTGTTTTTTATTTTTAACTATAAACTAACGACAGACTATAACAACTGTATGATATATATTTAGGGAAAATAGTTTCTTTACATTTTTTTTTAATCTTTAAAATATTGCGATCCACTGATTTACCATTCACATTTAATAAACAACAAAGTTTTCTTGTACAAAGTTAACTGCTATCGCAAAATGTAAATGAAAGTTCAAAAAATTTACATTTTTTTCATTAACAAAATTAATGTAGGTACATAGGTGGTACATAGTTAAGCCAATACACTGCATATAGACAAATCCGGTGAAACATAATCAGAAATGCTCCCCTATTATACCATTAGGTAATGAAAGATCGTCGTAATCCGGACCCAGTGTACGACTAATGTAAACAGCCTGCAGCGTGCAGTGGGTACCTATCGATTTGCAAGGGGATACCAAATTTAAACTTAGATTTATTATTTTTTATATAACTTACAAACAAATAGTATTTATTATAGTACGATTCGAGTTATGTACAATAGTACCTACACAGCTAAAACCTTTTTTTAGAACCTTGAAATCTGTCAAAGACAAATTCAACACGTTTTGAAAATATTTTTCGCAGTTCAATTACATCGTTAATATAGCTTTATGTTTGAAGATTTTCTTATAGAAATCGTTAATTGATTCAGACAATCGCACTTAGAAATTTCACGAGGTTTTCGATGACGTTCCTTTGTCTATGCGCGACGCCCGCTGCGTTGCAACGGGTTCATTTTCCAATCCAAAAGCTTTTTTTTTTAATTTTTCGCGCGGATCAATCGTTCGACGTTGGGTTTTTTATAGAGGGAAGTAGGGTCGTGAGCGGGGAGCAAGGCGCCTCGAGGTATTTGGTTTTGGACGAGTAGGCATATTGGAATAAGACAATCTGGCCCCCTACAATAACCTCGTAACAATGAGTGCTCCGATACAAGGAGTAAAGCCACGGCTCCGGTGTTTATTGTGCGATTTTTTTGCATGCACCATCAGGATGTTCTATTCAATATAAAATATGTGCCTACGTAAGTATATTCTGTAGAAAAATAAATAATTAGAAAACAAAATTAACTAAACATGGGGTAGTTCTTCGACCTTACAGAAGATCACAGCTAAATAATACTGTTTTCAAGAAGTATTGTTTTCCTGTTGGTGAGTAAGGTAACCGGAGCTCGGCAACGCGCTTGCGATGCTTCTGGTATTGCAGACTTCAATCAAATTTAGTATGATCATTTTAAGTTTCATCAAAAGTGTTTAGGTACAAATAAACGCAGGACTATATCTACTAATAATATTAAAAAAAAAAACAAAACCATTTAGTTTTTTGAAGTAACTAGCTTCAGAAATATAATATAATTTTCTTTTCAAAGAACACGATAATACGAGTATACTATTTTGTTCTTCTAATCTTTTGAAATGGTTTAAATAGTATTTCAACAACTTACAACTTTATATTGAATACTTTTACTAACATAAACGACACACACTCATACGTACGTACACAATAAATACGATGTAATGTGACAAACTCAGATAGCCAACGAACTTCAGTATGCCTGACAAATGGCTCAGTTAGCAATAGTAGATGAACATGGTAGCTACGGGCTAAGCCGACTACGACGATACAGTGGGCGTGGTCACTCGCGGCGATCACGACGTCACTAAAGACGCGACCGTGCAATTAGCGAACCATTTTACTAAATCATTCCTATAGACCTTTACACATTACATTTAAAACTTTTTTTTTACATTTTTATTACATATCAGAAATTTATTTTCTATATTATATACAAAAAATATGATTTTAATAATAATAAAACATTTTTTAAACTATAAATATAGTCAAAAATTTATTTAGTTATCTAGGCCTATAAACATTTGTAGGCTATAATATGTAACGTCAAGTTAAGCATAAGCATATGGTAGGCGTGTATCGGCTATACATCGGCTCGCGGCGATCACGACCTCGACGCTAAAGACATGACCACACAATGCTGTTGCTACCAATTTAAAATGTCACATTCTAAATTTAAAATTATATACGATATTTAAAAATTTTAACGGTTTACCAACGTCATAGATAATAGTTGAGACTCATTTGACAGTTACTCGCGGCGATCACGATGTCGCTGCTAAAGTCGCGATCACACTAATTTACTGGAAAAACACAAAATTTAAATAAGAAAAAATAATACTAAAAATTTGTTGTAATTCATTGCCATAATTATGCCCGTATTATATAAAAAATCTGTTTATTAGCTGCTCAGAGTTAAAAAATAAACAAATGTTTTACACTCAACCCGTAGAATGTTACATCATTTATGTCAGTAAACACAAACATCTGTTTGACCTGTAAAATAATTGTCATGTCAAGAATGGATCCTTCGACTGCTAGCGTAACTTCAGTGTTGAGACTACTGAGCCAACATGTCATCATGTCATGATCATAATAGCTAATAAGTCAAAAAAAAAATCATTAATATTTTCTACCAAAAAAAATCATAAACTAGATAGATAGTTTTGTATTTGGATGTCTATACGAAGTGTAATGTGAATTTACATGACGTTTGTTTGTCAGCTGCTTGCGGCGGTCACGATGCTGCTCCTAAATGTAAGTACAATAAACCCCATAACTGCCTAACTACGCTACTGTCAAAGCTACCGACTGAGTTATGACGTTCTGAATTTAAAATAAGTAAATTAAATGTAAAACATTAATTTGATTTTTAAAAAATTCTTAATTGAGATAACTCCTCGCCTAATTGCCTCCACTAGTGACAAGAGGGCTGGTGATTTTTTTTGCCCAGAGAATCGGCATAGCGATGCAACGGGGAATGCTGCCAGCATTCTTGGCACAATTCCACGCGGACATGATTTGTATCAAAACTATCTGTAAATATTTAGTTCTTAAGTTGTGACTTGTAAATATGTGTGTAATAATGTTTAATAAACTATTGTAAATATTTGCAAAAAAAATTGATTATATTTATTTATTTATAATATATAAGTATATTGATAGTATTCTGTACAAAGAATTACAAAAGTAGAATCGTTTCTCTCTATATATTTTTTTTGGAATAATTAACACAGATCTTGATTACTATTGAACATATCTGCATATTCAGCAATATTTTTAGAAAAATTTAATTTATTATATCAAATTATTAATATAAAGTAAGTTAAATGATGGCAAAGCAATTCAAAGAAATGAACGGTTGGTCGTGGTGGAAGTTTCCGTCAAAGGCTCGCGGCTATCACGACGTGCGATAAAACTAAGATGTGCTGGCAAAACGATAAAATTTATAATTCATATTGAGGAAAGACGGACATAATATTTGTTACTATTCTTTAATTGAGAGTAAACTATCGTTTTCTTTAACTTTGCGTGTGATGGTTCTTCGTCAAAACTACTTAAGGGTAAAAACAAATGCTCATAAAAGGAAAACTTCTCGCTTACTATTACAGTCCACAGCATGCACCTTATTTGTGTTAAGTACTATGGAATAATATAATATCTCCCTTGTTGCATATAAACGTACTATAAGTAATTTCTGATAAGTTACAATTTCATTAAAATATTGGTTGTGCAAAATAGAAATAAAAACTATGTTTATTATTTTCCTGCACTTTTTGGACTTTTTTAATTTATTTTTTCTATTTATAGTGAAAGAAATAAATGATTTCTTTATATAAATATTTCGCACTCATCCAATGTGAATGCGACCGCAGCCGGCGCGCGACTGTTCGTTCGCGTGCCAGTAATTGCTAAGCGTTCCTTTTTTGAACAACTATCACGACTTTTTCGCTCCAAATATGTTTTTTTTTTTCCAGTTTAAGACATTCTTCGCATACAGCCAGGCAATTTTGTGCGTTCGAAAATTTCAGGCATTCGTGTAATCATCTCTGTTTGTGATGTATATTTCATGTAATGGCGCTCGATAGTCGTTTATGAAGAGATCCTTACAACCTGTTGTTAAGAGATTTGTTGTGGATTTGTTTTTTATATTAGGTACTTACTTGAAGGATGAGATATATCACTTTTTTTGAAGTGAAACTTCTGTAGAATCGTTGTGATTGAAACTCGATGAAACGAAAATGCGTCACACACAGATAAAATACATTACTGCTTAAAACGCGTAAGCGACGCGTTTTAAGCAGCGCATACGACATGAAATATTATTTCACAAGACCGTGATAATCGTTGATAGAACAAATCGCAACAGCCTACCTTCCTAGGACTTTCCAGAGCTGTGGATTCTGCCGCGTGTGAATGTATATTTTTCTTACTATCTCAGTTATTTTTTTTTTCTTAGTCTCTCCAATAGACTGTAGTTATTTAAAAAAAAGTGTATGTGATGTTATGGCTATGTAAATTAGTAGATACCTAATAAATCTTACGAAATTGTGTGTGCTCGCAAATTAAAAAAACATAAGTACATTCAATTTACACCGACAAGCTATAAAACGTAGGTAGTCGAAAATAAAATTAATTAAATACGCATTATTAGGGTTAAATAAAAAAGTACTTATCATCTGATAATCTCAATTAAATTGAAATGGGACTATGAAAAACTTCACCTTAAAACGAGAATCATCAAAATCGGAACACCCAGTTAAAAGTTATGGAGTATTACAAATAAAAAATAGAGTCGAATTGAAAACCTCCCCCTGATTAAGTCGGTTAAAACTTATATAATTCAAAATAATGGTGAAGATTACTTAAAAACAATAGTCTACTGTTGCTAACAGTTAACCGACTAAATAAACAAGGAGTTCTAAGTTCGATGTAGTAATAACAACCGAACTGAGTGAAACTTGTTTAATTAACAATTCCGCAGACCACGCAACTTCGAAGGGAAATACAATTAAAGACTTCTTAGTTTTTCTTTGAACTTAGCGGGTCTTCGAAATTTTTTACTACAACAACGAAAATAACTCAAACATACGCTTGGCTACGCGCGCTACAATAAATAAAAACTATTTAATTTAACCTTTTTTTTATTAAAATTAAAAATATAAATTCCAATTTTAAAAAATTAGTATGTCCCGGGCGACAGAACTCTTATTAAATATAAAGAAGTGCATCTTGAAAAATTAACATTTTTCTGCTATTTCATAATTATGTATTTCGTAGCCTATAGTCGCTTGCAATACGTTCTCTTGTTATAATACAGCTATGTCACTCAGCGATAACATAGCTATCATATTGTAAAGTCTTTAAAGTTGGCATAACAGTTTTTGAATTTATCCAATATAAAAAGAAGAAAAAAAAACATATTTAAGTAATCAGGTCTTTCGTCTTTGTAATATTAGTTTAATTAATTTTTGGGTTTAATGGCTTTCAGTTGTGCCAGAGGGCACTGTCGATTTCGTCAATGTTACGTGGGATATAAAAGTCACGAAGGAGGATGGTCAGTGTAGTTGAGATTGTAAGCTACATTGATTATTGCAGACAGAAAAAAAATAGTCAGGCTTTCGTTGTTAAACCACAACCTGAAACAACAAACAATAACATTAAAAGTAAATCTAATCTTTTAATTATAATATATACACTAGGAAAAGAAAAACAGGACGTTCACATAGTCTATCTAAAACTTAAAATTGTTAATTTATATATATTTACACAAAAATGCACAAAAGGGACGAAAAACAAAAATTAACAAATGTTCAAAAATGATACGACGAGGAATTTCACAGGGAAGGATGTCATAGATAGGATGGAGAAGTTTGGGGCAGTTGAAGAGAATGTGAGACACTGTACCTTCGTCAAGGCCAATATTAGTTTAAATACACGCATAGGCAGTATACATTTAAGCAGGTAAAATAAAAATAAGAATTAAAACAACTCACTTATACTTAAATACAAAGATAATCGTAGTCGCCGATCTCAATAATCGAATACTAGGTAATTATTCAAGATTTTATTTCAACGACCAACCGTTACATTTGTGAGAGTACATCAAAGAGCGCAACAAATAGTGTATTAAATGTATTACTGTTAAATAATCCGACCTAGTGATGTAACAATGTACGCAAAATATCGATATCGACGTCTATTGTCGACAGTCGACATGGCGAAATGAATAAAATAGGAGTGTGAAGTAAATTTACTTGTATATTTATTTAGTATATTGACTTAGGAAACAAAAATTCTTTTTTATTTTTGATATAGAATACTTGTATATTAAGAGAGATTAAGAGCATCATAACATCACGCTATAATTTAGAAAACAACCAGTAGCCATGCATAACACTTAATTGTAATATCAAAGTAAAATCAAACACAAATTTTGGCTAAACTTTTTTTATGAGTTTTGATAGTTTTAACAAAAACTCACATCAATATCTATAAAGCAAAATAACTGTACAAAGAATAGATGACACTATTTAAGCTTGCAGCTTTTATCGATATTAAGAACGATGATACTAGAACATCACTTGTAAGCAAAAAAGCGAGTTTCAAAGTAGGTAGTGGTTTAATCGGGTAGTTATTTAGAGAAAGTTTAGGGGCTATATCCATAATGCTAATTGTGGGGGTCCATTGGTTGCTCTTGATGGATTTGTTTTATGATCCCTCTTGATCAATATAAAAATGTTAAGTTAAGAATTATATTTATTTTTAAAATTAAAATCACATTGACTGTTCATGCTTTCGAGGCCAATTAGATTATGTTTGCAAATGATTTTCGGATTACCTAAATATGAAAAAGTAGATGACTTATGTTTCTTAATAAATGTATAAAAGAAGTTAAAACTTAAGACAATAATTATTTTAAAAAAATCACATTGGTGATTTTCGGATTAAATATGAAAAAAGTAGATGAGTCGCGCTGTTTCGGTATCTAGACAAATTATTTATTTCTTACACAATTTTGTTTTAAATACACATAAACGGTCACAGATATTTAAAACCAATTAACACATACGAGTACATGGTGTTTTTTACGGTTTGTAAGATAGAAAATGTAATGCCTTTGTTTTATATCAAATCGCCAGACGTAATAACGGCTGTTATCAATAATTATCTATCTATCTCTGGCTTTGCCTACTAGCTATAGATTTTTGACACAGTTAGTATAGACCTTACGTGCCCAGCGTGGTGACTATGGGCAAAACACATGAGTTCACGCAATTTTTTGCGCGAACTTGGGGAGGCTTACTTATGTCAGCAGTGGACTGCGATAGGCTGAAGTGATTACGTCGAAATTCTATTTCTAGTAAGCAAATTCAAAGATAGAGTATTGAACCTGACCATAAGTACATAATACTACTCGTATTTCATGCAGGAATAATGCTCAGTAAATACGAAGATAAAAATAATTACAACGTCAATAAACGCATTAATTCTACGTTTATATTTAAGATGAGAACCAGTATCAAGTTTCCATATAAAACTTGTGATATAAGTCACAATATAAGTAATCGGTCGTCTGGATCATTTAATAACTGCAAGCGACGGACGTCTTCAGATATTAAACAAATAAAACACTTTGAGAACTTTCTACAGAGTTATTGTAAACAATTTGAAAAATAATTTAAAGTAGTGTTATTTCATCAACGTTAATGTGGTGTTACAATGGTGCAAACCTATGAGGGTAAGGTAAAAATTAATCACTGAATGTGTTTCTAGAACTGAAGGCGATCAGGCTGACGTGGTTGGAGGCGAACGAAATTGCCCAGAACAAAACGCTAAGGCGGAGCACTATGAAGGCCCTCTGCCCCCTAACCTATCCCCTAGGTGCCTTATATTAAGTCAAGTCAAGTAGGACATTAAGTCAAGTAGGGTCAAACGTGTTTCTAAAGGAAATACTCATAAACGACTAAAATACTCGTAGAACTGTACTCACTATTTCATAGGAAATTGGAAATTTTAAAAAACTGTAAACGATTATTTAAACGTATATCAGTTTTCTCTTCCTAAGAAGACATTTCCCGTCGGGTCAGCTAGTTAAAAACAATAACTTTATAATTAAAAAATTCATAATCCAACAATCACATCTGGCTTCGAGTAATAAATAGTAAATTAAATAATAAATACTAACGCAACAGAAACCGAGAGCAAGTAAACAAACCGCGAGAAGTATTTAGCTAAAGTCATTGTTCCATAACGTTGAAATATTACCCAAAACCCTTGACACGCGGACAGATCGAAATGAGACCTAAAACCTACCCCACACGTATGACAAATTAAAATCCCAGCTCAAAGCGAAGGGGTGCGGTGAGCAAACAATGGTTTTCTTTATTTAAACATTTCTACTCTGTAATTATTCGCCCCCAGACGCTTCAAACGACAAATTTTGCCAATCGGTTACCCGCGGTGATATCACCATAACTAAATTATTTTTTTGGTGATATTTTTATGGGGAGTCTGTGGTATTTTAAAACAAACTATTTGATTCATATTTTATTTATGTTTCAAAGTCTAGAACTATTTACGATAGGTTTTCTTTGTAGGTATGGTATTCGCAAAGATTGCTATACTTAGTATTTATTTATATTTCGATGACAGCGCCATTCCGACTATCATCAGAAATCATGTGGCGTAATCGAGCAAAGAAACTACATTGTAAGTGCCATAATATTCACCATCATCATTTTAACCTATAGCAGTCCACAGCTGGACATAGGCCTCCACAAATTCCCGCCAAAAATGACGTGAACTCATGTGTGTTGCCCATAGTCACCACACTGGGACAGGCGGGTTGGTGACCATAATATTCGTTTTAATGATTTTCACAATTCTCAATCGTGCGACGCGTCACACGTAATTCCGACCGAATTTCCCGACAGTGCTGCCTACCTACGGACGCTGCGCAATAATTTCTTTTTCATTCTTGGCGCTATTGCGTCATTAAAATTTGCACCTGAAATTGGATTGTCTTCAACCTTGAAACTTGTGCCGCTATTAACATTTTTTTATTATTTAAAATTTTTCATTCCATACTTACTCAAGTCAACCACGCTTGGTAGGTGTAAGAAAGTAGTGTGACTGTGAAGGTATAAGTAAAGTTTATTTCTTTAACTTAGACATTTCCTACATGGAGAAAGAGGCCTTTACCCAGCAGTGGAATGTTACAGGCCAAATTAGCCAAGCAATTAAGAGTGTACGGAGAGTTGATGTAGTATAATAAAAAAGTGATGACAGTAGAAAAGCTTTTTCCTTTTTTTGCTCTTTGAATTGGAATTGCGATCAACAGCTAAATGCTGCCAGAAATTTTGGCACTATCCTACGTGGTCACGACCTGGCTACAAAATAGCCTTTAAATAAATTTTTTTTAAGTGTTGCATTGTAAATATGTACAGTTTTGTGAAATAAGACTGATAAAACGTATGTGGAATTTAAAGGCAGGAATAATGAGAATTATACTAAGATGAGCATTTATTTGTATCCGTGAATAAGTACAACATTAATCCATAATTATGTTGAAGGCCTTAAACTTGCCGAGACCGAAAGATATTATTACCACACGACTGAAGTAAAACTTCTGACAATAGACCTGCAGAGTCTCTTAGATATGCGAAACGTAACTGGATATGAGAGAAACAGAGAAAGAAAATGTGCCCAATCACACTTTTCGTAACGCTCTCGTCACGCATTCACCAGCTTACTCCCCAAGTCAAGCGTGCGTAAGGAAGTTTTACTTCAAAATAATTTATACAAAATTTTAATAAACGTAAAGATTTCTTCTTGCGAAGTAACATGTGACAGTAATACCCCTAATTATCGCGACAAAATTGTTCAATTTGCGTTTAACCTATTACCTAGGTAATAGGTCCTAATCATTGACCTAGCTCGGTAATTGTCGCAAATTACAGAAGGGTCCCAGAAAACCTCTTGTTATTATACAATTAGGTATACGGCTTTCATTTTAACTTTGATTGTCACAACGTTCTGAATAAAGGATTTTTTTAGCATTCATGTTCTAAGGAAAATTCCTTGGCATATTATTCCAATATAACTTACTAGGTATATTCTAATTAAATTTCAATATCTACATGTTATACTTGGCCGTTTTGTTGCGTTGCTGTTGTTCAAGGCGTATTGTTTTATAGCCTATTACAATGTACTCTGTGTTTATAGCTTACTAGCCGACCTGTGCCCACTTCGTTGGCCGTTAATTATTTTTGTGATGCAAATAATTATATAGTAAAGTTTTCATCTCGTTCGCACATTTCATTCGCATATTATTATTTTTCACTGATTTTTGTTATTCAATAACAATAAAATATGTAGCTTTCTGTTAGTGAAAGAATTTTCATGATCGGATCAGTATTTGCGAAGATTACCCCCTACAAACAAACAAAGTTAAAAACTTTACCTCTTTATAATATTAGTATAGATAGTCCTAAATAATTAAAAAATTATCAATCAATTCTGTAAGTACCGAATTAAAGTATTCAAACTAACTCTTCCATTTTAAGTACCTACTACCTATAAATAATACACAAACGAAAAACCTATACAATATATAAACCTAAACTATTTCAGCCTTCATCGATTGATTCAAAAACTTTAGTTTGAATGTACCTAACAAAAAAAAATTGTATGAGAATGTTGGTACTATATATATATTTGTAATTTAAATTTCGTATGCTTCAGCCTGTAATATCCCACTGCCAACAGTGCTCTTTCCCCATGTAGGAGACGGATCAGAGCTTAATCCACCACGCTGCTCCAATGCGGGTTGGCGGATATATTCTCTAATAGGAGTAAAGATCAGCTATCAGGTGTACATGATAATAACCGGGACCGACGGCTTAACGTACTCTCCGAGGCACGGTGTGGAGAGTTGGAGACCCACAAGGACTGCAAAACACCCAGAGCACGACATACATCTGTATGGCCAATACTTGCAACAATGCTTGTCATGTGCGGGGATCGAACCCGCTTAAATTACGTATTTATTGCTTATTTTTTGGATGTAGGTATGTCTTTTACTTGTATACTTATTATACACAAAAGAAATATGTTCATTCAAACATGTAAATACATAATTATTTGGAATGTAAAAATACATTGGTGACCTTAATAAATAAATTATTCATATATACGTTAACATTGTATACAAAATAATGAAAGTCATTCGATATAAATGGCTATTATTGCCATTACTTTTACGACTCAACGTAGCAATTTAGCGAGACGTAAACACAGTTTATAATAACAACATAATAAATGGTTGAAATTATCTAATCGACACATCTATCTATCCGGGGCTGGACTAAAAGTGTGCGTTGGTTGCACCTAACGTGGATCTCACTACGAGTACACTATAAATAATAATAATAAATAATAAATAAATATCTACACATTACATACACGGTCATCTGTTCCTAAAGTAAGCAACTTAATGCTTGTGTTATAGGTAACAGCCGACTGCTCTAGCTACATATTTTTTTTTTCGATAAACATACTTATAAATAATCTATATACAGGGTGTGTCGTAAATCGTGGATAATCCGTTAACTGGGGGTAGCCCTGAAGTCGACCTCCAAGAAAATGTACTTTTTATTTCAGGGTTGCCAACACTGTGAAAATTGTGAATATTTTTGTGTTTTTTCAAAAAATTCCTACCGCGACTAGTAATTTGGTCATAATTTTTACAAATTAAGGTATTTTATTGCTAACACTGTGAAAATTGTGAATATTTTTGTGTTTTTTCAAAAAATTCCTACCGCGACTAGTAATTTGGTCATATTTTTTACAAATTAAGGTATTTTAATGTAATTTTTATTTTGTTTTACTCGGGAATACTTGTTATATCTAACGAAATTACTATTTCAGGCATAATTTATTCTAAACTTATAAAAATTAGCGTTAGAAGTTTATTTTTATTTTTATTCGTAACTTTTTGTCAATATTTAATCATTGATTGTGAAAAAAAAATGTATGGCACTAGAATTGCCCAGTATTTAAAAAGAATGCTTAGTTTGTGTAGTTTCTAAAAAGGTATAACAATTAGTGCTTGACAAGCAAAATTATTTTTTAGGAGCGAAAGAACTTATCACGGTCGGTAAGTTCGTTTTGTATTATTAGCATTTGTGTCACTTAAATGTTAGTATAAAGAAAAAAAACAAAGATTTTTTTAGTAGAAATGAATTTATTACATCAAACTAAATGTTCAAAATGTCCTCCATTGGCAGCAATGCAGGTTCGGCATCGCCTTATACAAGATCTTTTGTTACGGCGTGCATAGCCTGATACTTCAATTTCACGAGTGGCTAATTGCACACATGTGCGCAATTCTTCGATTGTCGACACTGCTTTGGTATAAACTTTTTCTTTAATGCATCCCCCAATAAAAAAAGCCCAGGGAGTTCAGGTCAGGCGATCCTGGTGGCCATAAAATTAGACCCAAGCGCCCAATCCTAGGTGGATTGGGCTCTGGGTATGTGTCGTTTAAATATTCCCGCACCCGAACAGCAAAATACGCGGGCCACCCGTCATTTTGCAGCCTCATTCCTTCTATTGTCTCCAGTGATAAATGCAGCAGTTTGGTGAGAAAATAATAAGCCCATATGAGTTGCCAGCTACATTAATGCTGAAATCTATTTACATTTTTTACAAAATAATTTACCTGAGCTGCTGCAAAATTTATCACTGGAGACAAGAGAAGGAATGAGGCTGCAAAATGACGGGTGTCCCGCGCATTTTGCTGTTCGGGTGCGGGAATATTTAAACGACACATACCCAGAGCCCAATCCACCTAGGATTGGGCGCTTGGGTCTAATTTTATGGCCACCAGGATCGCCTGACCTGAACTCCCTGGGCTTTTTTTTATTGGGGGATGCATTAAAGAAAAAGTTTATACTAAAGCAGTGTCGACAATCGAAGAATTGCGCACATGTGTGCAATTAGCCACTCGTGAAATTGAAGTATCAGGCTATGCACGCCCTAACAAAAGATCTTGTATAAGGCGATGCCGAACCTGCATTGCTGCCAATGGAGGACATTTTGAACATTTAGTTTGATGTAATAAATTCATTTCTACTAAAAAAATCTTTGTTTTTTTTCTTTATACTAACATTAATTTAAGTGACACAAATGCTAATAATACAAAACGAACTTACCGACCGTGATAAGTTCTTTCGCTCCTAAAAAATAATTTTGCTTGTCAAGCACTAATTGTTATACCTTTTTAGAAACTACACAAACTAAGCATTCTTTTTAAATACTGGGCAATTCTAGTGCCATACATTTTTTTTTCACAATCAATGATTAAATATTGACAAAAAGTTACGAATAAAAATAAAAATAAACTTCTAACGCTAATTTTTATAAGTTTAGAATAAATTATGCCTGAAATAGTAATTTCGTTAGATATAACAAGTATTCCCGAGTAAAACAAAATAAAAATTACATTAAAATACCTTAATTTGTAAAAAATATGACCAAATTACTAGTCGCGGTAGGAATTTTTTGAAAAAACACAAAAATATTCACAATTTTCACAGTGTTAGCAACCCTGAAATAAAAAGTACATTTTCTTGGAGGTCGACTTCAGGGCTACCCCCAGTTAACGGATTATCCACGATTTACGACACACCCTGTATATAAAAGAGTTACCCACCCATTGACTCATCACGATATCTCTGAAACCATAAGGCGTAGAGACTTGAATTTTGGTAGGAATATTCCTTTCGCCAAGTAGAGGTCAGCTAAGAACGGGTTTTACGATATTCCACCCCTAAGGGGGTTAAACGGGGGTTGGAAGTTTGTATGAAAGTCCCATGTTTTTGAAGTAAGAGACTTGAAATTCAAAATGTATGCTCTATAGATGGTGTTGAGATGTACTAATAATGTATTTTGAGAGATCAACCCCCTTTTGGGGTTAAAACAGGGGGTGGTAGTTATATGTGAGCGAGATGAAAACTTAAGTACATATAGGTATATTATTTGCATCACAAAAATAATTAACGCCCAACGAAGTGGGCACGGGTCGGCTAGTACATATATAAATATATAAATAAATATGTATATTACATCCTGTATACTACTATAGTATATATACTATCTCCTGACTTTTTTGAACTTTTTTGTAAGATAGTTTGTTTCGACTGATGTAACGAGTTCTCCAATAGAGCACCTTCATTTTTTTTTCATATCTGTTTAAAAATAGACCTTTCAATAGAAATTCATTACAAAAAGAAAAAACTATAAAACCTGCCTACACTCAGTAAATAATTGTGTTCGCTCGCAAACGAAAAAAAACCGACTTCAATTACATCGACAAGTAATACAACGTAATAAGACCAAAAAACAGTCAAGTAAATACGCGATATTAAAGATTAATCAAAAAGTAGTAATCAGATCTCGATAAAATTTAAACATGACTACATGACAAGTATTAGCTTTTGATTAAAGTAAAAATCATGAAAATCGATAAACCCAGTGAAAGGTTATGCGTTTTAATACAACGTAGGTCGACGAAAACGTAGTCAAGTAAATGCACATTATTAGATATAACTGTAAAAAGTACTTGTCAGACTCAGATCTCAATTAAATTTAAATGGGACCACATGACACGCAACACCTTTCAATTAAAACAAAATTCATCAAAATCGGTCCAACCACTCAAAAGCTCTGAGCTAACATACATTTAAAAAAAATACAACCGAATTGAGAACCTCCTACTTTTTGGAAGTCGATTAAAAAGTTATAAGGTACAACAAAGCACATAAAAAATGCAGTCGAATTGAAAACTTACTCTTTTTTCAAAGTCGGTTACAACAGCATAAGTATAGACAAGAGAAGAAAGCCCTAGCAGTTATTTTTTGATACAGTTTGAACTTAACTTGAAGTAACCTGTCTTCTGTCTGTATATCCTAGCTTTCGTAATGAATAGGCTAACTGGCTCATCCTATCTAATAGCTTTAAACCGTCTCCGTATAAGCATACAGACTCTTTTGTTCATTCCTACGAGTAGGGAGTAGTGATTTGTGTAAAAATTAATGCTCTATTTTTAATTTTTTTTTTAAATCATATTTAGAAATAAATATAATTGAAATTTAATAATACTGCTTAAATATGCTAAAAGCTTGCAATAAAATTATTTATATAAACTCGTGAAATCGCCATGAAAAGGCATTATAAGTATAAGTTAAGCTAAACAAAAACTCTTTTCTTATGGTAGAGAAGACTCCATCGGCTTTGCCCTATAATTCGATTTTTATGACCTATAAACAATAAATATTAAATTCATTGTTTAGTTCATCTTCACTTTAATTTTTTTTTGAAGTAGTAGTAGTAGGTAGTAGTGATACTAGAAGTAGTAAAGGCTGACTTCTGTTCCTAAATAAAGAATGATGTTGATAAGAACTATTGAATAAAAATTTAAATTGTTATTATAATAATTTTTCTTTCTTTTATTTGTATGTGTGGTTGTGGAGTGTATATGTTTTTCTTGTTATCATATAACTACTGCGTCAAATTAAATATAGTTACTTATATATAAGTAAGGATCAATATTTGGGGTACACATCTCCTCAATACATTTCATTTTCAGCGAAATTATTATGTACCTACCTAACTCATAATAAGAGGCTAGGGTAAATAAAAGAGCAACTCATTCTACAAAAAGGAAATTAAATTTACTAAAAATACTTCGTTAGAGAATATAGTACGAGTAAGTCAAAATTGATATTTCAAAAATACAACAAATAAGTAACATACTACTTTCTAAAAATATTTTTGTCAAAAGTCAATTGACAGTTTAATCAGTTTATAAACTAACAGAAGAGACATCTATAATAAATTTTAAGTAGGCAAAATATCAAGTAAATGCTATGTCAAACAAACGTATTTCTAAGCTAACCTAGCTCAATAAGCTAGATATAGGTACATAGCTACTAACATTCATAATATTATATAGGCGTAATTCCGATCGTAAGCGTGCAAGAGCAGGAAATATTTTTAGCCGCGAACATCTCACAATCATACTACAGAATGTATGAACATAAGTCCTTATATTAAACCTATGTTTTATTTATATATTAATTTTTATTTTATAACAAAAATAAGGTTACTATTTACTAATAACAAATTTGTTCATATATAATGATGTCAATACATATACATTTCCACTGCTGGACATAGGCCTCCCCAAGTTCGCGCCAGACATCCCGGTTAAGCCCCATTTAGACAAGTATTGTTAAATTAATAATTATTTCAAATTTTTTTGTAAGCACCTAAAGCTAAACATATACATCTTTAATCATGAAGTGAGTACTAGTAAGGTAACGAGAGCTCATGTAAGTAACATTGTAAAATGTAGCGTCCAACTCGAAAAGGAAAAGTCCCAATAATGCGTGGTCATTCCGCCGCTGGCTCTCCGCACGCGCTTGATAAGCAATACTAATAACTATGCCCGGACAGGCAACAATTACGTACCGTTAGAAATATTACTAGTCCTCGTTTAGCAAGGCGACAGTAATTGAAATATCGATACCGCCCTCCTGTCCCATCACTATTTCGTTACGAAACCTCTTACGACTATAAAAAATGGATGAAAATGACATATGCACTTAAAACTATATGTAGGTTCATTATACTTACTTAAGATTAAGACTATGAATAGTTTTTGTCACACGACATTATTTTCCATTTAAATAAGAAATTATATATGTACTAGCTGTGCCCCGCGGTTTCACCTGCGTTGATTTGAGGGAAAAAAATGCTTTCCTTTTTTTTAATAGTATAAGATTTAATTAGCTTCATATATTTTCCTTAGTTTACACTAAATAAATTTCTGAACGCACGCATAAATATTTGACCAAAGAGTATATAACCACTACGTTTTATATTTGACAACCAATATATTATATTATGTCAATCCGTTTTCATTACTGACATTATTATACATTTTTAAAATGTAAAATACGCCACTATCCGTATATTGTGGATATATGTTGTCGATTCGAAACCTTTATTTAAATACGTTCTTTAATTTTATCGGAGAGTTTACCATATCGACGGGATGAACATTAAATGTTTGACAGTTACGAAACACGAACATAGTTCCATACAAATTTTCGTTCCCACCTTTCAACCCCTTACACCCTTTTATTCGCATTAAAAAGTAGCCTATGTCCTTTCTCAGACTCTAGACTATCTGTACCTATACCAAATTTTATTTAAATCTTTTCAGTAGTTTTGGCGTGATTGCGCGACAGACAGACAGACAGAGATACTTTCGCATTTATAATATTAGTATGGATTTTAATAATGTAATAGAGAATAATAAATATATAGAATATTAAAATAATTTTTAATGAATTTCAAAGTTTACATATAACTTAATGTCTGAAATAATGGTACCTATCTCTATTTTTGTAAAATTACTGATTATTATCTATCTTCTTAAAAACTTTGTACCCCTTTTTACGAAAATTGCGCTGACCGAGAAGTGTGAAATTTCGCCCACTTAGAGGGTATATAGACGAGTGAAGAATGCTAATATATTTTTTAAATTATGCCTAAATAAAAGCGTGTTAAAAATACATTAAAATTTTCAGAATATTGTCTTTAAATACAGTAAAATCTAATTAAATTTTGAAAAATTGAGAATCGTGAAAAAAATGTTCATACAAACATTATGTTGGCAGGGTTGGTTGTTTGTTTGGTATAAAAAACGCGTGCTCGAGAAAAATAATATCACATTACTTACTATTTACTAATCTGTGCTGTGACATTACATCCGCCTCTCTTTGTGATATTTCGTGTTTTTTTTTCAGTTAGATATTTGAGTTTACAGCTTTTCAGTAATCAATTTTTTATATATATATTATGACTTGCAGACATGACAATGTTTACTACATTGTTAAATTACTTTATCTATGCCCTATTGCGAGTCCCGCTTACTAACGATATTGACAGAGTGATCTGTCAACTTTGTTTTAAACTTGGCTAATCGTCGCCCGCAGTGATTGTTATAAATTTATAATGTTTGTTTCACCATACTTAAAGATCACTATCAAATACCCATTACGTGTATTGTTTATGAGACTTAGTAAATTGCGTATGAGTAACATTAAAGTGTATTATAGATTAGAAATAACTTTCAGAGAAAATAAGTGAACTGAGTGTTCACATTTTCCTATGTTGTGAGCTGTAGGCTGTAGCACAGGTTAGTAAATAGTACTGCTGTAGCGTCAAATATGACCGAATACTGACGTAAACGTGATAAAATATAAACGTTTTGATGAAATCGAATACGAATTTATAAAAAATAGGAAAAGAAACAAAAAACATGAAGGTGTCTATTCCCTTTTTACATCCCTATTATTACGTTTTATATTTATTACTAAAATAGACCGTATGGTAGATTTATAAGTACCTAATCACAAAACAAGTAATATAAAAAAGTGTGTCTGTGCAATTCACACACGGCAGAAGTGAAACTTCTGGAAAGTAGCCTACGATAGTTTTTTTCACCGAGAATATAAAATACTGTGTAATGTATTCTATCTCGTTCTCTCCTATACATTTATGTGTTTGTTTCTCTATCGTGACGCATCTTCGTTTCATGGAGTTTTAAATCGCAACGATTTTAAAGAAGTTTCACTTCAATAAAGCAAATTAGTAAGTTAATTTAAAAAATTAAAAGTTCAAATCCTGCTGGGTCGAAAATTTTGATATGATTTAAAATCTTTATAATTTCCTCAGGTGTGGGTAACACAAAAATAAAAATAAAAACGAATTAAAAATAGCATGGTATCGTCTCTTGTCGAAGAATTCATTGTAATATGAAATCTTTGAGTAGCCGAGTATCTGTAACGAACTCGCTATAGACGACGCCCAAGGTTTGCTTAAAACCTAAAATCATCATATCAAGAATTTCGACGCGGCTAGATGAGGACCCATAGCTCAGTTGGCAGAGCGCTGACACGGCACGTCAGAGGGCGCAGGTTCAAATCCTGCTGGGTCGAAAATTTTGATATGATTTAAAATCTTTATAATTTCCTCAGGTGTGGGTAACACAAAAATAAAAATAAAAACGAAGTTAATTTAATACCATATGTCTGATATAAATACATACTCGTAATAATATTCCTTACTCGATTAGGTATACCTAACTTTTATCTTATAAAAAATATATTTTAACATCATCTTCTGCTGAAATAAACAAATAAATAAGTATTGAGAAAGTATTTAGATACAAATAAACAATGATTTCATAAATATAGCAACACTGTTAAACAAGAGTTTTGGGTTAATTACACCTAACACTCGGACGAAGTACGTTTGTGTTTTTATGATGTTTAACGTGGCTGGAAAGTTTTAAATGTGTATTGTATGGCGACTAATCATAGGGCGGCGCGGCGATTCATTTCAAAATCCCGGGAAAGCGGGGTCAAGCCGTAATTAATGTCCGGGATAGCTTAAACATTTAACGCCCATCGAAATAAAATATTTTTTTTATTTAAATAATATCGACGACAGACAAAATGATTAATTATTAAAACGATAACAAAAATCGAAATAAACGTATTTTTCAAGAAGCCATTTGCAAATTAGCACCACAGATAAATAAAACATTGGCGCCACGACACTCGCTCGAAACTTGAAAGCTCGCCGCGGTGATACGGCGTTTTCGAACGCACTCAATAAATTACGACGCCTAATCACCCCTAATTGGGATGTGTCGTGACCCACCTTAACCTCGGGTCGCTCGAACAAGAACAAAATAATGCAAACATAATGATACGTGGCCTCTCGAGATCGCTCAACTCTTTTAATTTTCAAAACGTTAAACTCGACGTTCCCGTACTGTAATTATCGTCGCGTTTCCGAACTTAAGTATAAGGATAGAGATATTAATAGTCGTCTGTTTGCTTTTTTCTTGATTTATTTAGTTTTATAGATATTTCGAGATTAGCGGTTGTAAGTTGTTTTTGTGAACCGCTAATGGTTATAAATGTATGTGACCGGTGTTTTAGGTTTTAAGGGTCTTATGGCTTGGAACGAGCCTGTTATAATTTTACCGTCATGTGTGGTTAGAGTTCCTTCATGGAAATCATTACCGTATTAAAGAAGATTTTTGCAAGTATGATATTATATTTTTTGGAATGAATCATTCTAAAGCATATCGTTTAAAATTTGATTTATTTACACTAATGCTATATTGGTGTTAAAAAACTTTATTGAACATTTAAACTGAAAATAAAAAAGTTACAATTAGATTAATACAGATTTGAATAAATATACCTAATTCATTTTAAAAAAATATATCTTACGTTTTCGTTGTGTAATTATTAAGTTAAAAAAAGAATGCGTTATGTAAGTACCTGTCTCATATGTACCTATATAAGTAGATACAGATAACACAAAGAACTGTATAGTCACCGACTAGCATCTATATAGGTATATCAATAAATATTATTGTCGTGTGGGAATCGAACCTTCGACCGTTACGGCAACACCCAATTTCTACATCATAGCTCTAAAGCAGTGGTCGGCAACCTTTTGGTAGGCAAGGGCCACGAGGTGGCCAAATAAACTAAAGGCGGGCCGCACTTATGATTTAAACCCTAGACTCTAGCCGATACCTACATATAATTGGTCATATCCCATAGAAAAAATGAAAATGATATTAAAATTTTTAAAACATATGGAATTTTATACGTACTCGTAATACTTACATTATACAGCACAACAGCATTTTTGTTGTATGGATTTTTTTTTATGGATCTAGCTGCATTTTCTACCCTTATTCTAAATTTGTACTCAAATTTTTGCTAGCAGCTCTACATTTTGAGATATGAAGGGTAGCTACTTTTGTCAAAAACCATGGTTTCCCGTCATATAACAATTTATTTAAACAACATTTTCTTTTATGTAACTTTCTTCAATAATTTGGAGTTTTACTTATTCTGGATAATCCAACAGTAGTCAGCCATCATACTTTCACTCCAATAGCCCTGATAGCGCTCCTCCGTGAAGCGAATATCCTGATGAAAGCGTTCTCCCTGCTTCTCGCTTAAATGTCCAAGATTTACAGAAAATCGATCAAGGTGGCTATAAATGAAATGCATCTGTTGTATCCAAGGTGCTGAACGTATAATGGTAACTGCTTGACGTGGTCAGGAAAGTCGACGGACTTCTTATTTCCCGAAAAGTTTTTTACAAGCCAAAAAAACTAAGTTCAGGTATTTTTTCAGCAGTTGTCATACTTTCAGTAAAATTTACATCGTTTATTAGGTAATTTTCTAATTTGTGGTCCTTCGAAAATTCCAGCTTTTAAATTCTCAGCACTCAATTTTGGAAACGATCTGGATATACAGTGGCGTGCAAAAGTTTTGGGCCACCCTGTTTTTTCCATATAACTGACAAAATATTTTTTCTTTCACTTGTTCTTTGTTCGAGTTGTTTGAGAGGACCATAATAAAGATTATAACGTTAATAATTCGCTCTTTAGCGATAAGATCGCCTTTGTACATCTAGTATTGTATCTCTCTTTGTTTGTGTCTGTATTTCGGTGTACATGAAGTATAAATAAATAAATAAATAAATAATAATTATATAAAATATAATATTGTACAACGGTAAATGACTTTCAACAGTGCGCAAAAGTATTAGGCCACCGCAATTCACGAATTTGCCGGACCTTACTGCACAAGATTTTTTGATATTTTTTTCTCATTGGTTTCTAAAAACGCTATGCACAAGGAATATGTTAATAATTACTATTATTTCTGCCTCAATGCCGAAAATTTTTAACAATAAAACTTGAAATATGCAAACATTAAGCTCTGTGAAATTTTTTTTCAAACCACGTTCAAACTTTATTCAAAAAAAAATTCACACGTTTTACACACTATATTGGGTATCCAGTGCTTGTTGTTTGTTTCCAATGGCCGTCGATAGTACTCCATGTAAGCATTTTTAACGAAGTCTGACACATTTAAACAGAATTTTTTGAATGTATAGTTGCCACAAATGTAACAAAATCTATTTGGATTGTTTACACAGGTCTTTCTAGACGCATGTTGTGATTGATCTACAATGTAATGACATTGCAGATCAATCACGTTCATTTGTAAATGACTCGGTACTTCCTGAATATCATAGGAAAAAGGGTTTGCAAAAATCTTCTTTGCTTGAAAGTTTTCAAACTCACCAAATCTGTCGCTGAATGAAAAATGTCACATCATAATTATATCTGACAGTTTCGTTTTAATTCTACGTGTTACGCGATCGCGGTTCGTTCATGCATTTATTTTGATTTTTATAACTTATTTACGAAAGATTCGCGGGCCGCAAGACCTCGCGCGGCCCGCGCGTTGCCGACCGCTGCTCTAAAGTGTTCGTCAAATTATAATAAAAAAAACCTTACCTGACTATCCTTTCGTTTTAGACTTGATTATTATGATCATGTTAATTTTCAAATTATAATATTTGTACCAACTCAAAGTAAAAGGTCTTAAATATTTTATTTTGTTATATTTTTGAAGATAACAGATAAGTATACGAATAAGCTTATAATACTGAACAAAAATAACACTACACACAAATAAAAAAAAAATCAAAATTTCTTCTTGGAATGGCATTGTAAGTTTTGATTTTTTTTAATGCATAATGAAATACTCATGAAAATACTTTTCAGTATGTAGTTCTTTTGTTATTGAAATTTAAAAGACGATAAATATAGGTGATTTTAGAAAAAATAGTCTAGACTATTTTAAAATTTAAAAAGAAAATTTTCCTAAAAACCGAATCTAAACTTTGTAACGATTATTATTGAAAATTTATTATTAAGTCAAGGAAGAGCTAATCTGACTAGCCCGTTGGCACAATTTGAAGTAGCCCTGTATTATTTATATGTGTATTTATTACAAAAAATATTTATTTAGCTACAACAGTTGACTTTTACCAATATTACAAGCATTTAGTTGCTTACTGTACGAACAGACTATTAAACTTATTAAGGAGGGCACATAAAAGAAAACTTGCTGAAATGATGCCTGGATCATCCCGAATGAAAAAATTCCCACTGTTTAAAAAACATATATGAACACCAGATAAATATCAACTGGGCCGTGGATCTAACGATTGGTGCTACTATTAAAATATTAACAATAATACAAGATGTTTATACTATTATTTATCACTTCTCAAATTCCTTAATATGTATAGAATGAACACAATTTGATAAGTAAAATCTTTTGTAAATATAGTATTTCTCTATTTATTCACTCAAGAAAATTTATAACTCCCTTTAAATGCAAAGTTCAGAACTTTCTTTAGTTATCCAGAAATCTTTCTGCCTCAATTGAGAGTATTAAATTTGTGAACCTAGGTGATGGCTTTGTTAGAAATAAGAAACATTATTTAGAAATCTCTCTATTTAAGTGAATGGTTTAACTCTATGAACCGATGTGATAGCTTTGTTAGAAAGAAGGACCATTAATGAATATATGTAACTTAGATTTATCTATGATAACTTAGAATATAGTCAATGTAGCCTGTAGGTGTCGTCTCACAAAGTAATAAGCACCTCTTGCCTTTGGTATTGATTTTCCACGAAAAGTCACACACAGAACCATACTATGATAAATGTTAAATGAATGTGCCTTGGGTATGATAAGAACTACGATAAGTACCACAAGGTAACCACGATAAGTCAACAGTCAGAATGAATATAAGTAACTTAGCTTTAACCACAATGAATCTTAATAGTCTCTTAGAATATAGTCAATGTAACCTGCAGGTTTAGTCTCACACAGTAATGTCCCACGATAAGTATTAAATAGATGTTTGAAATAAGTTCACTGAAACCTTTAGATATATCCTTACCGAATGATAAGAATTGTTGCCTTTAGTATATTGATTTTCCACTAAATGTACCACACAGAAATATCCCACGATAAGTATTAAATAGATGTCTGAGATTAGTTTAATGAAACCTGTAAGTGTAGTCTCACCAAGTGAAAAGTACCTTTGCCTTGAGTATGTTCATTTTCTACGAGACGTACCACAAGGGAACTTGGTAAGCTACCTATCAGGTGAAAGATATGTACCTTAATCTTGAACACAGTCATGGTCTTGTCTAGATGTCGTCTCTAGTCATTAATCTTACTTATTTTACATAATACACACAGATATTGATTTCTCCTTTTACAAGATTCACTATGATACGGAAGGATAAACTTTAACGTTTATTTGATTATTAAATCCAGACTTAAATTCTTAGATCTTAAATAGAAAGATTTGAAAGAATGTACCTTCGATTTGATGACTTCTTCAGGTTTTAATCTTAGATAGTATAAAACACTTGAATAAAGAAACTTGTATTTAATTTTAGATAAACCTTAACCTTTTAATATAAACTGTGCGCTCTCTAATGAAAAACAGACTTGTAACGAAGTGTCCGGCTTGTGTCACTTTTAGTAGAGGTTTTATTTCAATACTTTTAATTACTTATTAACTTTAAAACATATTATTAGAATAGTACTTGTAATAAAAGAGTTATGTATTACTTTAGTTTATTTACGAAATTGAAATCAACATCAAAAGGAACTTTATTCTTATTTTTAGAACTGAGACTACCACCGATTCGGAATGTTGATTCTGCAGAGAAGAATCGGCAAGAAACTCTACAGTTACTCTTTTGACAATAATATATATAAACTGCTTACAAGATTGTTATGAGTTTGCTAATACATATTTCACGTTGATAGCAAGTAATTATGTAATATGAATTGTTAAGTTATAGCAGGAAACTTTGCTTTATGTAAGGCTTTGTGTGCGTGCAAATTATACGAGCAGAAATAAGAAAAGAGTTTATACGAATGTCGGAGCTGTTGCCGGTTTTTCATAATTGCAATTGCCGAGCTAGTATTTATACTATTTGATGTTTACCATATATAACACCACACAAATAACTAGCAGGAGACTCTTTAACACAATAATAACCACGAAACTACGAAATACTTGCGATTAGCACTCAACTCAAGCGAAGTCTACGAAAAGATTACATGTTCTAACGTGTACGAAAGCGGAGAGCCAATCACAGTCAAACGGGTATTTGACAAGTCAAGTTTTGCAGCGTCGCGTTCGGATACACTACAACTTGGTTTTATTAGACTCTAAGATTTACTTTTATCTCGATTTAGTGAATAATTTGCAATGTTTTTAAATAAAATTAATAGAAATTAAGAAATGTTTTTGATATCCTATTATTATAAAAGCGTCACTCGTACGTATATCTGTTTAGAACACACAATTTAGATAAATTTTTAAATTCCTACTTTAACTTTTTCAAACACCCACCTTACAAAAGGTCACAGATAAATAATACTGCTCTTCTGTGGTGACTAAGGTACAGAGATTTCCTAAAGATGCGTTCTGTTGACAGCGGGGATAGAATCGGCAATGCACTTGTGATGCTTCATGATCCTGGTATTGCAGGCGTGCACTCACTAGGAGAACTGTACATTTGCTTGCCACCCGAGTAGGTACTATAAAAAAAAACTTATTTAAAAAAAAACTAACCAAAAGGTCGTTTGAGAGTTTTTTACGTTCAGGCATTGTTAATGTGTAATGTATGTAAGTAGTTCTATTTTCAAATTCCACAACAATCGTAATCAAAAAGGTGTAACATAAGAATTTACAAAATAAATGATAGATATAACTTAAAGGGCTTAAATGCGCATTATAATGTATCATCACGATAAATCATGCAGCATATTCCTATACAAGTAGACGCCGCAATTTGCATGCCACCCTCGACCGCCCTCGACCGCAGACCACGCTTCGCTAATTGAGCCATTTCACAGATAAGTAGATAAAACACGGAATAGGCCAAAACCCTAAATTATGCGTATTATTTGCATATAATAACTATGGGGGTGACATACCCATAGCTACATTCCTAAACGTCTTATATGCCATTTCAATTTACACATATATAATTTCTATCTAAAGGATATAAAGTTCAAAATGTATTAAAACTGTCTAACAAATAGGGATATATAATAACAAGGTTACAATTGAGTTTTATTGTACGGGACTGGAATCCCGGGGGATTCGATGATGCGACAATCCCGCGTTGCAAATGCAGTTATGCAGATCCCGTAATGATGCCAGTTAAGTTACGTTTTGATGGCGCGCCTCTTTGTGTGTGGCGAATTGTTTAGATTGGTGATAGCGTATCTTGTAAAATGTAGATTTAGATTTCACCGGTTACCGCTGTTACTATTTGATATTTATTTATTTAATTATCGTTTTAAAATTACATAAAATAATAAAAAATAGCAACAAAAAACCACTAAGCTTTCAACCTGTGCTATCTTAGTCTAATTATACACATTCATTATTTATTAATGGTCACAGACGATGTTCGAATTCTCTTTGAATACTTAAAATATTAACAAAAATAAGAAATTATTTGTAATCTTACAAAATTTTAGTTCTAAATATTTAAGTAATGTTCTTTTAATTTAGTTTTAATATTTCTGTTTGAAATATTTTTGCACAAATCTAAGGGTAGGTTGTTAGTTGTTTCTCAGACTCTCAGTGATCGCCCGGGTGCATACAGAATGCTCAATTATATTTTTTAACGATATGTATATTCTTTTTCACCACCGAATTCCACTACATTTATGGCATAATTTTATTCGCAATTGTTTTTTTAATTGACGGGAAACAGGTCCTAACGGCCTATTCTATCCAATGTTAAAGTATATTGATAACTTATTTGCAGTATAAACTTTATCCACCATCGGTGGAACAGGTCTTCACGAAGACATTAAAATAAAAGTATTGACATACCTTTTCGCAATTATGCGATAAACAATACACACATAAATATAACCAACTCTCAACTCGCATTAGAGCAGCGTGCTGCGTGGTCGATTAAGCTCTGATCCTTCTCCTACATAGAAAAAGAGGCCTATGACCAGCAGTGGGATATTACAGGCTGAAGCGAAATGAATAGTAAATAAGTACACACCAATACAATAATAGATAAAGTTGTAAACATTCTTGTGTTTCTATTGTTTGTTTTGAATAATATCGCACCCTTTGATACGCGCGTCAAGTCTGATTTAAAGCATCATTCATAATATTGGTACACAGAATAATTGAGATATTGAACAGTTTTTTTGTTCCAATATATTTTTGTTGTCATGACATTTTTAACCGAATTCAATAAGAGGAGGAGGTTCTCAATTTGACTGTAATTTTTATGTGTGATTATATCTTTATAGCGAACTAGCCGACCCGTGCCCACTTCGTTGGGCGTTATAATCCACTTATTTCACATAAGAAGGGTACGGTGAAATTTGATATGTTCCAATACACTCTCACTATTTTCAGCAAATCAGATAAATATAAATGTTTTAAAATCACCAATTAATTTCTAAGGCAAATAATAATGCTTGATTAGATTGAATTGTTGACACGGCACGTCAGAGGGCGCAGGTTCAAATCCTGCTGATTTAAAATCTTTATATATTTTTATCTTTTTCCTTTTATCTTGTCACTCCTGAATAGTGTAGCTTTCTGCTAGCGAAAGAATTTTCATGATCGGATCAGTATTTGCGAAGATTACCCCGTATATACAAACAAAGTTATAAACTTTACCTCTTTATAATATTAGTATAGATATAACGATTTTGATGTTTCTTTTTTATTCGAAAGTTGATGCTGGTCGTGTGGTCCCAAGTATTTCAATTTTATCAAGATCTGACGAGTACATATTGATGAATACTTATTTATATCTTCTTTCTTCAAAATTCTATTGAGATTGTAATTACGACCGAACCGAATAATCTACAGCAGTGGTCGGCAACGCGTGGCCCGCGGGCCGCGTGCGGCCCGCGGAGGTCTTACTTGCGGCCCGCGAATGTTTTGTAAATAAGTTATAAATATCAACATAAATGCATGAACGAACCGCGATCGCGTAACACGTAGAATTAAAACGAAACTGACAGATATATGATGTGACATTTTTCACTCAGCGACAGATTTGGTGAGTTTGAAAGGTTTCAAGCAAAGAAGATTTTTGCAAACCCTTTTTCCTGTGATATTCAGGAAGTACCGAGTCATTTACAAGTGAACGTGATTGATCTGCAATGTCTTTACATTGCAGATCAATCACAACATGCGTCTAGAAAGACCTGTGTAAACAATCCAAATAGATTTTGTTACATTTGTGGCAAATATACATTCAAAAAATTCTGTTTAAATGTGTCAGACTTCGTTAAAAATGCTTACATGGAGTACTATCAACGGCCATTGGAAACAAACAACAAGCACTGGATACCCAATATAGTGTGTAAAACGTGTGAAATTTTTTTCTGAATAAAGTTTGAACGTGGTTTGAACAAAATTTCACAGAGCTTAATGTTTTCATATTTCAAGTTTTATTGTTAAAAATTTTTGGCATTGAGGCAGAAATAATAGTAATTATTAACATATTCCTTGTGCATAGCGTTTTTAGAAACCAATGAGAAAAAAATATCAAAAAATCTTGTGTAGTAAGGTCCGGCAAATTCGTGAATTGCGGTGGCCCAATACTTTTGCACACTGTTGAAAGTCATTTACCGTTGTACAATATTATATTTTATATAATTATTAACGTTATAATCTTTATTATGGTCCTCTCAAACAACTCGAATAAATAACAAGTGAAAGAAAAAATATTTTGTCTGTTATAAGGAAAAAACAGGGTGGCCCAAACCTTTTACACGCCACTGTATATCCAGATCGTTTCCAAAATTGAGTGCTGAGAATTTAAAAGCTGGAATTTTCGAAGGACCACAAATTAGAAAATTAATAAACGATGTAAATTTTACTAAAAGTATGACAACTGCTGAAAAAATACCTGGAATTAGTTTTTTTGGCTTGTAAACAACTTTTCGGGAAATAAGAAGTCCGTCGACTTTCCTGACCACGTCAAGCAGTTGCCATAATACGTTCAGCACCTTGGATACAACATGAGCAGTAAGATGCATTTCATTTATAGCCACCTTGATCGATTTTCTGTAAATCTTGGACATTTAAGCGAGAAGCAGGGAGAACGCTTTCATCAGGATATTCGCTTCATGGAGGAACGCTACCAGGGCTATTGGAGTGAAAGTATGATGGCTGACTACTGTTGGATTATCCAGAATAGTTGTAAAACTCCAACTTATTCAAGAAAGTTACATAAAAGAAAATGTTGTTTAAATAAATTGTTATATGACGGGAAACCATGTTTTTTTGACAAAAATAGCTACCCTTCATATCTCAAAATGTAGAGCTGCTAGCAAAAATCTGAGTACAAATTTAGAATTAGGGTAGAAAATGCATCTAGATCCATAAAAAAATCCATACAACAAAAATGCTGTTGTGCTGTATAATGTAAGTATTACGTGTACGTATTAAATTCCATATGTTTTAAAAAATTTAATAGCATTTTCATTTTTTCTATGGGATATGACCAATTATATTGTAGGTAGAGTCTAGGGTTTAAATCATAAGTGCGGCCCGCCTTTAGTTTATTTGGCCACCTCGTGGCCCTTGCCTACCAAAAGGTTGCCGACCACTGATCTACAGCAATTCAATAAAATTTACAGGTTTTAGTTAGCTTATATCTAGTAGTGGTAGTGATACTAAGACATCTGTTATACGGATTTTCATTTTTTTTTTTTGTTCGCTTTTTTTTATTTAAATTATATCCATTGAGTTAGTATTACTAGCGTAAGTAATATACCTACCTATAATAGTTCAATGCTTATATCAGTAGGCTGATACCACAGACCACAGACATTAATTAACTTATCTTGGGAACAGATGACCGTGTTTAAGATAAGTATTGAAATTTACTTGTATTTTATCTATTTGTAGTTATATAATTTCAGTTGGCATAGTATTCCTTAGAGATATCAAAATATAATATAATATAATATAATATGACTACCTAATAATACAAGACCGCAGAAATTCGTAATAATGTGCAAATCCACACTTCCCAGGGGTTATAACGAGCTTACTATTAGCAGATCCCGGGAGGAATATTTCATTACCGCCTGGGAAAGCGTGCGGAATAAAGTCCGGGATAGCGTTGAGTACAAAAATCAACACTTACAACTTCTCTTCTTGTTGTTCATTTTGAGTTTAACATAGATGATCGAAATTTGAATGTGGTATAATATATATATTTGGAGTATGTTAAGCAAACAATATATTTTTCATTCCTAAATAGAAAATATGTATACAAAATTAAATATATCTACTTATTTTCTATACTTGAACTTGAATGCTCACTAATAGGTATATTTTTATCGTTTTTTTGACAGCAAAATGATAAACAATTAAACGCTTTTTGACAATCATAAGTTCCTATAAAATTTAGAGTTTCTTTAATAAAAATATACCACCACCACTACAGCCTATCACAGTCCACTGTTGGACATAGGCCTCCACAAGTTCGCGCCCGACATTATGACGCGAACTCATGTGTTTTGCCCGTAGTCACCACGCTGGGCAGGCGGGTTGGTGACCGCAGGGCTGGCTTTGTTGCACCGAAGACGCTGCTAATAAAAATAAAAATATACATAGATATATAAATAATAATAAAAAAACCTAATTTAGTTTACATCGACCAGTATAGTACAATACACATTATTAGGAATAACTCAAAAAAAAAACCTCAAATCTGGCTCAAATTTAAATGAGAGAATACGACAACGACCAACCGCCGAACAGAAAATCCTCAAAATCGGTATACCCAGTAAAAAGTTATGAGGTTACACACATATAAAATACAATCGAATTGAGAGCCATCTCCTTTTTTTGAACTAAAAATACCACATCCATTGCAAATCGGAGTGCGATCCGTGGCATCCCTCGGGATTACCGCTTTCGGATGTCAAGTGTCACTCAGCGAGAGTATTGACAGAACAGATTATAGGCACATAGGTGACCCGTGTTGGAGGGCTTTGTTGTTCACTGGATATTGAAACATATTTTAGTTTTAGTCTATGCTCAATACAGGCGATATGAAAACTTCTGCACAATTTTAAAAAAGCTGTTTGTTACGTCTAATCTCAGAAACAGCTGGACCGATTTTGACGGGACTTCCACTGGCAGATAGCTGATATAATAAGGAGTAGCTTAGGCTACTTTTATTTTAGAAATTTATTTCACGATCACGATTCAGCCTGTAATATCCCACTGTTGGGCATAGGCCTCTTTCCCATGTAGGAGAAGGATCGGAGCTTAATCCACCACGCTGCTCCAATGCGGGTTGGCGGATATATTACTATGAGTAACGATCGCTATCAGGTGTACATGATAACAACCGGGACCGACGGCTTAACGTGCTCTCCGAGGCACGGTGGGGGAGACCCACAAGGACTGCAAACACCCAGACCACGGCAAACATCTGTATGGCCAATACAAATGTTGTCGTGTGCGGGGATCGAACCCGCAACCGCTCGCGCAACAGTCAATCGCAATCCAATGCCGTGACCGCTGCGCCAACGCGGCGCGGCGGTAGAAATTTATTTAGGTACTTTATAACTCTGCGAACTGAACAATAACTACTTTGTTAAATTCCACGCGAACGAAGTCGCAGGTACAGCTCAGTCTTGTTTATATAATTATATAGGTATAACTCGAGTTTTCAATGAGGTATCGATTCTCGACTTCATAAAGAACCCAAAGTAAAGTTAATAAACGCGGTATGGCTGCACAAATAGAGTCACGTGACCCCGCCGGCGGTCACGTGGCCGGCCACAGAGTAGATAGTGATCTTTCGCGCGCGAAATTGTCTATGCTCGATTTTGACGTGCGACCGCTATGGCGAAATTGCTTTTTGCTTTTTGCTCCTGACAGGGTATTAAGAATACGTCGCCATAAGCATTGCACAATTAAAATATGCTTGTAATTTGGTTGTATTTCACTTGAGTTTATTATTGAATAATTATAATTTCCTGTATTCATGGGCGTACGCAGGGGGGGGCAGGGAGGGGCAGCTGCCCCCCCCTGGATTTCGTTAACCTCCCTACTAACTATCTACTGTTGTCGATAAAAGTTCTTAGTTTCAATCTAGTACCTATAATACGTGAATTCCACCACCGACCACCAGTCGCAAACTATTACAGTCTAAAATGCTGGACGTAATAAGATGTGCAGAACATATACAAACCACTGCAGTTGCAGAACACAGGCATTCTGCGGAAGAAGGGAGTGGAGATTTAATAAAAACAGCTGAAGAAATTGCTACGGCTTTGAACCTTGAGCAGCGTTTACCTAGAACAGCAAGCCGTCAACAACATAGGGCAAATCAACCAGCTGCTTCCCTTAGCGAATATTTTCGTCGCTCGTTATACGTGCCCTATTTAGATTCGTTATCATCTTCATTAGAGGCGAGGTTCGGCAAAGACCATTCACCAGCGTTAACTATTTCATTGTTGCCCCTTGCTCAGATAATTCATTAAAATTATAGCTCCTAAATTACAAAAAGGATAAAAAACGGTTTATCTCGATTTCCGGCTAAACTACAATCCTATGGAAAAAAGTTCAATGGCAAAGTTGTAGCAAATAAAAAGATCTACTACTTTTGTATCTACACTTTTTTCGCATAGCCTCAAAATGTGAAAAACTAAAAAATCAAGTTTTTGGTTTTTTATTTTTATCTTTTAGAGAATTTTTTTACGAAATTTGGTGAAAACTTGCCTTTTTACGTCCCAAATATACACTGTAATTTTTTGATTTAAAATATTTATTTTTTCACCTTATTTTGACCACAATATCGAAAAAGTAACTTCATTTTCTATCGAAAATGTTCACGTCAAAATATCAGTTTTTTTTAAAAAGTTGGTAAGCTTTTTGTTCGTTGAAGTCTCTATTTTCTGAAGGTTTTCAGAAAATGCAAAGAAATAACAGATAGTAAGGCCCAGACCCTCCTAGCCCCTTTTCCACTTCTCTATGAAATAGCTTTTGATGGTCAAAAATTTTCCGCAGGTCACTCAGGTACTTAAGCTATCTTAAAATAGCAATAAATCTACGTATATAATTTAAAGAAGATTCTGATAACTTTGTCAAAATATATTAGATGTCTTATTAAATATTCTTTTCATTTTCTGAGCATTTCTTTGCATTTTCTGAAAACATTTACGATAGTAATGTATATTTTTTACACCATGAGAAAGTAGAGATTTCAACGAACAAAAACGCCACCCAATTTTTTTTAAAAACCTGATATTTTGACGTGAGAATTTTCGATTGAAAGTGAGGGTGCTTTTTCGATATTGAAGTCAAAATAAGGTGAAAAAATAAATATTTTACATCAATAAAATTACAGTGTGTTTGGAACATAAAAAGGTAAGTTTTCACCAAATTTTGTAAAAAAAAAAAGAATTTTGTAAGAGCTTTAGACCAAAAACTTGTTTTTTTTTTTTAATTTTTCACATGAATTTTGAGGTTATGTGAAAAAAAAATATAAATACAAAAGTTGTGGATCTTTTTAGTACCTACAACTTTGCCAATGAACTTGTCGTTTAGCCGGAAATCGAGATAAACCGTTTTAAGGGTATTTAAATACGCCCTCCCTACCACTTCCCAACCTCAGATCGCCCGTAATTTATTTTTCCTATCATTATCTTTCTTTAATTATTAGAGTGAGAAATAATTAAAGTATTTAAATAAAACATTACCTATCTTAATTTAATATGCTTATTTATTTGACTAGGTGCTTATAAAATTTTATTTGCCCCCCCCTGGCCCAGTACCTGGGTACGCCCATGCCTGTATTTGTATTAAAATGATTAGGAGCATTAATTTAACGGTTAATGGACGCTATGGAATTGGATTTATTCCATTATGTTATTGTTTTTAACCGACTTCAAAAAAGGAGGAGGTTACTCAATTCGACCGTATATAATATGTTTTTTTTTTATGTATGTTCGGGGATAACTTCGTCGTTTATGAACCGATTTTGATGATTCTTTTTTGGGATGGGCGATGGGATCCCAGTGAAATCGAGGGGAACCCTTGAAAATCGTAGTGACGACTAGTGCGTTTGTTAATTTATTTATTATTTATTACTTGCCGATGCAATTGAAGTCGGTTCTTTTCGTTTGCTAGCAAACACAATTATATATCGTCAATTCTACTGCGATATTACATAAGATATTATATTTTTCATTTTAACAAACATAATTGTGATGTGATGATATTATATATTTATAAATATATGCATGAACATCTCAAAATATTTAAGAAAAAAAAACAAAAAAAATTGCGTGGGTACAAAGTACACGTATGTCAGAAACTTCTTTGGCAAACTAATTTAAAAAAACAAATTCAAAAAACTAATTAAAAAGAAACTAATTTAAAAAACCGAATTTACAATTTAAAAAAAACTAATTGAAAAAATAAAAACAAAAAGCCAACGTCACGCGGCGTTCCCAGGCGGTCACCCATCCAAGTACTGACCGTCCCTGACGCTGCTACGTTAGCGGTCGGTTAAATTTTACCCGTCATGCGCCTAAAGAAGTTTCACTTTAAAAGGTAACATAATTAGGTACTGGAAATTCTTCACAACGAAAAATCATTAGCAACGATAATCTATACATATAATAAAATCGTAGGAAAGTCAAAACTGTACATTGAATATTTTTTAAAAAGAATACTTGGGGTGTGATCTACAATCGATACCGAAGCCAAAAATATAGTTTTTAGAATTTTTGTCTGTTTGTCTGTTTGTCTGTTTGTCTGTTTGTCTGTTTGTCTGTATGTATGTCCGGGATAAACTCAAAAAGTACTGCATGGATTTACTTCAAATTTGGCACGAATATTGTTAAGAAGTCGGGTCAGAACATAGGCTATATATTATCACGCTATCACCTACGGGGAACGAGCAGTGAACCTTTATTTCTTCAAATGTATGTCCGGGATAAACTCAAAAAGTACTGCATGGATTTACTTCAAATTTGGCACGAACATTATTAAGAAGTCGGGTCAGAACATAGGCTACATATTATCACGCTATCACCTACGGGGAACGAGCAGTGAACGCACGCAGACGACGTCGCGGGCAGCAGCTAGTCTATACATATAATAAAATGGTAGAAAAGTCAAAACTGTACATTGAATATTTTTTTAAAAGAATACTTGGGGTGTGATCTACAATCGATACCGAAGCCAAAAATATAGTTTTTAGAATTTTTGTCTGTTTGTCTGTTTATCTGTTTGTCTGTTTGTCTGTATGTATGTCCGGGATAAACTCAAAAAGTACTGCATGGATTTACTTCAAATTTGGCACGAATATTGTTAAGAAGTCGGGTCAGAACATAGGCTATATATTATCACGCTATCACCTACGGGGAAAGAGCAGTGAACCTTTATTTCTTCAAATGTATGTCCGGGATAAACTCAAAAAGTACTGCATGGATTTACTTCAAATTTGGCACGAATATTATTAAGAAGTCGGGTCAGAACATAGGCTACATATTATCACGCTATCACCTACGGGGAACGAGCAGTGAACGCACGCAGACGACGTCGCTGGCAGCAGCTAGTTAGTTAAATAAAATACGTTTTATCCACACGTCATCACTTCGCTATTACTAATTACTAAGCCCTGGGCATATTCTTGATTATCTGTGACCGAATATTTAGTACACCGCTCTAGGGATCAGCTGTCAACGTTTTTATAATCTGTGATGTTATAAAATAAAAAAATAACATAATTACAGTTGTTAGGGTCAATTAATCATTATATAATTTAAGATTTCAATGAATGTGACCGTTTCAATGAATGGCCGTTGGAGCAGACTTGTCCTGGAGTGGAGACCGCGTCTTGGCAAACGCAGTGTGGGACGTCCTCCGGCCCGTTGGACCGACGATCTTCGTAAGATTGCCGGTGTAGGCTGGATGAGAATTGCGGAAAACTGGGATGTCTGGCGCGAACTTGGGGAGGCCTTTGTCCAGCTGTGGACTGCAATAGGCTGAACTAATGATGATGTCTGATGAACGGTCAATTTGTATCCTATATTGATCAGTGATACCGTAGCATGCTCCTAGTGAAAATATTTTTAAAATTGGTCTAGTGTCTTTTGAGCCTATCCATTATAAACATTCAAAAGACGACCGTTTTTGGTGTAGTGGTGTGTCGTAGACGATTAAACAACGGAGGCTGCGGGTTCGATTCCCGCTCGGGTTGGATATTTGTATTTGTACAAATATTTATTTCTAGTCTGATTGTCTGCCCTTGTGGGTTTCCTTACCGTGCCTCGGAGAGCACATAAAGCTGTCGATCCCGGTTGTTATCACCAATACCTGATATCGATCGTTACTCATTGTAGGGAATATAACCGCGAACCCGCAGTGAAACAGCGTGGTAGATCTATGCCCAACAGTAGGATGTTACAGGCTGAATCATTCAAGCAATTAAAAACATTTAAAAATACAATTCTATTCTATTTTTATATTAACGTTATTAATGTTATTATATATTATTAATATTTCTAAAACATAAATATAATATTTTCGAGATGTTACCAATCGCGCACGGGCCCGATGCCAGTTGTATAATTAGAAAATGAAAGGGTGGCGCGCACGCAGCCCGAGGCGCGACCACTACTATCGCTCACCATCGATAGTGAGGGAAGTATGTCGATGAGTTTTAAATAATATCGATGTAAAAATATTAATTATTATGATAATTGTTTTCTATGACGATATTAGGGAGTGGTGGAAGAGAAAATTGTCTAGAATTTCGTGCAGCAACTCGATGACATAAAAATTAAGATAAACTCTGTTATAGAAAATTATTATTAATATATATAAATAAATTAAATGCATAAGCAAAACTATTAGGTATTAATTTTTGTTTATATAGTTTTATAATATTATTTAAATAGTAAAACTATCAGACAAAGCAATCCCTTAAGTGTTTGCATTAAACAGTTTTAATTTCTTAAAGTTTTTTCGATCACTGACACTGTGATTCCAACGCACATGACTATGTGGTAATTGACGTTGGTGCACCAGTGACCACAGGACTTGTAATAGTACCGAAAGGTCAAGAACACAAAATGACTAACATTGGTGGACATCCCGTTTTACATAGGCCTATTTGAATAAGGTTATTTTTAATTTTGACATATAATCGATATCACGATTCAGCCTGTAATATCCCACTGCTGGGCATAGGCCTCTTCCCCATGTAGGAGGAGGACCAGGGCTTAATCCACCACGCTGCTCCAATGCGGGTTGTCGGATATATTCCCCACTATGTGTAACGATCGCTATCAGGATTCAGGTGTACATGATAACAACCGGGACCGACGACTTAACGTGCTCTCCGAGGCACGGTGGGGAGACCCACGACGACGTATGTATAGAATAAGAATAAGGAATATTTAAATAATTTCATTTACTATGTGTAAATTAAGTTTAATGTAATACTATTCATTTTATTCTTTTCGTTTTTTTTTGCATCCGTTTGACGTAACAGTTTTACTGTATCAATAATGTTATTCAGTAAAGGTCTATAGTTTAGTGATTATAGTCTACCTACGCACAATAGGCGCTGAAGTCGTCGAACTGCGGAAAACGCCCCGTGCTCCAAGTACAAGTAGTCTACTACTGTAGACTCTATATCGATAATCTGATTTCCCAACACTATAACAAAAATTTACTCCCCTTACCTCCAGGCAGATGGCAACATTCTTTATTTTCGAATATTAATAAGGAGCGTGCAACATTACGCCGTATTTCACATCAAGTAACATCATTATCTTCTATCTCTTTCTCTCTCAGTTATCATCTATGTATCTATCCTCTTCTAATATTCAAATTTAGAATAATGGCGACCTTTCGTAAAACGACTCGATCTCAAGATTTAAACTAAAATGTGAAGTGGTTTATAATCTGAATCTGTAATCATCCTGTGATTTATGTAGCTTAGTATAATTTTAGATATTTGTTTAAAAAATTTGGGACATGTAATTTACTTACATATAAATATTTTAAATTGTAACACTTATTGTTAGGTACCTAAGTATATCCTAAAATACGATATAATTTTAAATGAAATATTTCTTTACGTGACTTGAACTGTGACTGAAAGAAAAACGCTACCTACATTATTATTATAAATTTGAACAGATTAGTTGCTTTTGTACAAGATTTGTAGAAGAAAGGTAGTAGGGATGTTTGCATTGAAAAGCGCATCGATCATTTTGTTCCTTAATTTATTTTTCACCCTTTCTTCTACAGGAACCACATAATTTAGATATAGATAATTATAATAAAAAACCTGTGTGGTTTTATGAAACCACGGTAAAAATGAAGCTTTTTTTCACATTGTAGACATTTACCTAACTAAAATTTTTTTTAATAATATTCTATTAAGGATATAAAAATCGCTTTATCAATCTTATCGCGCGGCCGACCGCGTCACGCAACATGCAACACAGAGACGAAAAACTTTGAGACGATGTAATAAAAGTTTCACTTTAAAAGTATTGTGCGTTAAAAATATTTTTGTTTACACTTACACTTAGCGCAGATCTTTTTAACCGACTTCCAAAAAAGCAGGAGGTATTCAATTCGATTGTATTTTTCTGTCAGAAAACCAAGATAAAGGATGGCGCTGTATTTCAAGCAAAATTTTACTAATTTTATAACAAAATACATTTCTTTTAAAGAGTAACTGCGGAGTCTCTTACTAATTCTTCTCGGCAGAATCTACATACCGAATCGTTGGTAGCTTCATTCTTAACTATAGTTGATTAATTAAAACGAATATAAATTTAAATTGTAAAATGACGATCCAAAATGATTTTAAGGCCCTATTAAATAAAATATTTATTTTATTTTAATTTTGTGAAAGAGTAGTGAATAGCAACAACAAAACATTTCGCTCCCTTTCTTATAGACGTCAAAAGGATAGCCAAACCCCATGGCCAAAACACGTTTAGGGTTTTACCTCGGAATGAAACGGAAAGTTTGTAGAAAGCTTCAAGTAAACTAAAGCTTTATACAATAAATTTCAGCTTATTAAGTTTTTTTTATAGATATTTTGTTAAGGGTGTTTTAATCAACGCTTATTATTATGAGTTAGAAAATATAGAGCACACACAGATTTTCCAAAATAAGACAACAGTGACTGAGCACGAAGATAGTTTTTCCAGTCAATTTATAGAGTAAGAACTATTCTATTTAATGTATAAAGATGTAATTTACATCAAGGTAAGGCCTCTGGGGTCATAATTTTGCGAACCTATATACCTACCAGCACAAAAAATTCTAAAAATAATTGTCTTACATAAATATCTCTCATGTACGTCGGTTGACTACAATGTTACCACATTTATTTACATTGAGTGCATCATGACATTTGCAATAGTGGCGAAATATCTGAAATCCAAAATAACCAACAAGAAACATAGTAAATATCCCGTTTTACAAATTAATCATATTTACTGAGCATGAAAACTTATGGTCTAAGATCCGGGATAGCAAAATATTCCCTCATCTGTTAATTCGATGAAACAATTTTTTATAGGTTGCTATAAAAAAGTGTTGTGTGTTTCAATATTGTGAATTTATAAAAACAACCTCTGCCACCATAAGCCTGCTGCAAATAATAATACTTAAAAAAAAGTTATCTTTTCCCTCTCATGTTAATTACAGCCAGGTCAGTAACCTCAGTCAGCAATAACCTGGCTGCAGGTAAGTAAAGCAATCATAGAGATGGGTGCCTACTACAGTCAGGTATATAATGTAAAATATAAATTAACGGTTTTAGCTTACTAGGTGTAATTAACATGAGAGGGAAAAGATTAAAAAAAAAGAAATTTGCAGCAGGCTTATGGTGGCAGAGGTTGTTTTTATAAATTCACAATATTAAAATCAGCCTATAAAAATTGTTTCATCTAATTAACAGATGAGGGAATATTTTTCTATATCCCGGATCTTAGACCATTACGTGTGTGTAGATATTATCATAACAAAATTTACATAATTATTAAATACGTAAAATAATTCATTATTTTAAAATCTATTATGATAGAATTTCTGTTTCTTTTCTATCCATTATTGGAAATAAATACTTATAAAAGTTTTCAGTCTGCGTGATTCGATATAATATTTTTATTAATCTAAATAATAGGTGAAATAAACCACTTATCGCCCGTAGCGGTAGTTCTCAAATAGCCTTATAGCGAGACATTAATTCCTAACAATTTTAATGTCAATAGACCATGGTCCGCTCTCATTAAAGTACCTCTAAAATGTATGACATTATGACAGCCGCAAGGTTGACCCGAAAAAATACTAGGATGACTGTGAGTTTAAATTTTTTTAGGACTAAACTTACCCTACAAGTATTCGTGATGATATTTGTGGCTTTATTCGCTACTATTAATCTGGGTATGATACTTTTTATAGCCTATTATATTTTAAAGTAATGTGGATTTTTAATAGAAAAGTATTTATAAAAATCGATAGTAACTACATGATTGAATAATAAAATGCAAATAAATCCTTTTTCATTAAAAAATATTTCGATTCTTGAGCAATTTTTTTTTAAAAGCTTAGCTTGACTCTGGCTTTCATACAATATATGAAATGACTGAATTAGGTATAGGTAAAGGTACATTGACAATGTTTTAAATAACAACTGTTGAGGTTGTTTTCGATCCTTCTCAGCAGAATCTACATTCCGAAATGTTAGTAACATCACATTAACTATAGATATTAAATAATAAAATACCGTAAAATGACCTTTTAGAAAAAAAAAATTTAATTTTTAATGGGTAATAGAAAAATGATTTCTGTGTTCCAAAAACAACGAAAATTAAACCAGTCGTCGTCTGAGATTAACACGTTCAACAAACTTTTCAGGTTTATATTATAAGTAACTATACAAATGTTCGCAACCCAGGGAAAAGTATGTTTTACGTAACAAAATAATATATATTTATTATTATTTCGGTGAGCCGGTCTTGCTAACCCCAGGGCGAAGTGTTGTCTTAGATATTCTTACATGGACAGACTTTTGTTCTTTGTTTATTTATTATAAAACAAATTTTCAGGTAAATTTAAATATAAAATATTGGAAGCATTTTAAATGAAAAATTTAAAATGTTGAATACACGACTCACTAAATATTCCTTATTAAATTGTTAACTCACTACTGTGCATAGCTGTCTTTTTTCTGTATAAAGTCACCAACTATTTCTGGAATAAAATATTAAAGTATCGAAGTACAAAGATCTTAATCCACCACGCTATATCCAATATATGTACAAAATAATATATTAAAAATTAACACAATTATAGTGACGAGTTTTTTTAATTAATTTTTCAAAATTAATTAACATAATAATTAATGTTTATTTGTTTCTTAAAACAATTCAAAAGTATTCATACAAAACGATACTATTACTTATAAGTAACGTAGCATTTATTGTGACAACGACAACATTATTTAAACTTAAAACAAAACTAAGTTTTGTTTAAAACTACAAAAACATAGTTAATAATCAGTAAGTCATATCATGGACGCCCTAAAAATACCAGAAGACTGATCGCGTGACAAAACAGGGGCACTTTTACAGCGGAGATTCCTATGGGAACCGAGCTTAAGTTACCCTAACCCTGATAAGCCTCGACTTTACAGGAATGCACTATTATTAGTGCTCAAAAATTTTAACTGACTCTCACACCGATTCGAACACGAATGCACGAAATAATATATACATATATTTAATTTGAGCAGTGATCGTCAAAACTGTTCTTCTTTTTCTTATAAGGTACATTTAAGTAATAAATATAAAAAAATATAATTTCTAGTTCGATAACGAGACACAAATATAGATTATTGTAATTTTTTATTTGAATCTCTTATACTTTTAGCTTCGACCTTCGTTTATTTTTCTACAATTTTTTTTAATAATCGATGCGCTACCCTTCAGTATGTAACATCCCACAGCAGGCTGTATATAGGTATACCTCTTTCTTCATATAGAAGAAGGACAATAATCGACGCAAGACATATTATCCTCTTCTACGTAACTACTTAACGTCTCTTACTTTAAAAAAAAAACCATTTTTTTTTTGCTTACTTCAACCCCTAGGAATATTATTAGCGAAAATAATTTTACGTTACCTGCAAATATAGTTAACCGTAGATTATAGTTGTCATTAATATAAAACACTTCAGAGAACAATAAAAATAGCGTTTTATAATACTTGATTTTAAAATGTTAAAGATTTACACTACGGTGCGGTGTGCTGAAAGGTCTTTATAAGTTGCAATTATGAGTTTTTAGGCTATTATTTTCTTGGGCTAGGTTAACATTTGTTAAGATGCAGTTTTGGATTCCGAATCGTGACTTTCTTGGATTCACGACTTTTGGATTTGACTCATCTTTCGAGTTAATTTTTTAACCGTAACAAATTATAGGTACACTTAACACATCAACTATACGCATGTTTGGGATAAAAGGGAAATTTTGAGATTAGGGTCATGTGAATATGTCTGGTTTTAAGAAGAGGTCTGTAAACTATCTAAAAGTTTAACCTTTGTCTGGAAGAAGTGGCTAATTAGCGATAAATCCGCCCATTGTGTTACACAATCTGTAACTATCTTTAAGCTTTCTTTATAAAATATTTGTGGTGTATAATAAATAAATAAACAAAATCCGATAACTGTTCGATTTTTATTAATTTAGATTTCATGAATTTATTTTGTCACATTTAGTTTTTAGCCAGTTTCGTACGAATAACTGTTGACAGACTATAAACGGATTACTTCCTCGGCAGTAACTTCAAGACCAAGACAAGAAAAATACCTCTATTTAATCGACATCAAAAAGGAGGATATTCTCAATTTGACTGAATTTTTTGTTTATGTATACCTCATAGCTTGTTACTGGGTGGACTAAATTCCATGATTCTTTTTTTTTTAATCGAAAGGTGGTGCTTGTCATGTTTTCCCATTTAACTTTATTCGAGATCTGAAACGTGGTCTGAAAGAAGATGTAGTGAAAAAAATTGAGAAAGGTATGCAGAGATGGTTTGGCCATGTCAAGAGAATGAATGAAGAACGATTGACGAAAAAAGTGTACCTATAAGGCGAGTGTGAATTTGTACTTTTTGAGTTACTTCTAATAATGCGTATTTACTTGACTTTTTTTTTTATACCTCATAGTTTTTTATTGGGGGTACTTTGTATTTCGATGATTCTTTTTTTTATCGAAAGCTGGTGTTTGTCTTGTGGTCTCATTTAAAGATTGAGATCTGATTAGTACTTATTATCCATCTTTGATAATGCGTATTTTATTGACTATTATATTATTCATAATATATTTTCATCCATGATTCAGTCTGTAACACTCCGCTACTGAGCATAGGCCTCTTTCTCCATTTAGGAGAAGAATTGAAGCTTAATCCACCACGCTGCTGCGGGTTGGCGAATATGTTCCCTACTATGAGTAACGATCACGATTCAGCCTGTATATAACTGTTGGGCATAGGCCTCTTCCCCATGTAGGAGAAGGATCGGAGCTTAATCCACCACGCTGCTCCAATGCGGGTTGGCGGATATATTCCCTACTATGAGTACTTAACGATCGCTATCAGGTGTCCATGATAACAACCGGGACCGACGGCTTAACGTGCGTTCCGAGGCACGATGGAGACGACCACAAGGACATCCAAACCGGAAAGAAATATTTGTACAAATACAAATATCGATTCCGAGCGGGAATCGAACCCGCAAACTGTCGGTGTTTTAGGCGACTACACGCACCACGTAGTATTCTGTGATGTTCAAATCTGCTATAAACTAAAAACATGCTATAGACTAAATGCTAAATTTTTTTAGCATGCTATTTTATATGCTATCTTTATAGCACATTGTTAACCATATGTAAACACAATCGATCCTTTAATCAACCGAATTGCGCAATCGATTAGTTTTATTTAGGATTTATTGATTTTTGTTTATATAAGATATTAAACGGTATAAGATATTATTAGATTTACAAATCTAGTTAATTTTGTCATTAATAAACGAGATTTCGACACTATTAAAAAAAAACTACTAAAATTAAATTTTCTCAGTTGAAAGACACGATTTACTTGAATATCAGTTATCTATTAACGACTACTTAAGTAACAACTATTTGAGAATATTTAAAACCTTTTAAAATTAAAAATAAATGTATTTTTATGACTTAACTTTAATCGATTTCAATAAAAATCGATTAAACAACACACTCAGGCGCACGTATTGCACATCCCTTCTTGCTTACTTCATACAGCTTCGTGCTTATTCGGAAATGCTCGGTATACGGTAATCTGTCTCAGTCACACGTTAGTATTCGTGCCACTATCTCTGTCTTTAACACTATCGGCTACAAAATTTTTCGTTTTTATTGTTGTTAATTTTTATTATTAGTATTAGTAATTAGTTTATTAGTGTTATAGTATTCAGTTTGTTTTATTTAGTTTTAATTGTTTTATCTAGTGTTAGTATTAATTTTGTTTTATTTAGTGTTAGTATTAAGTGTGATTTGATTTTGCAGCGACAACGACAGTGATTAAATAATAATTAATAATAAGTGTAAATATGTGTTAAATAATAATAAGTGGTAATGTGTATAAAAAGTATTAAGTGTAAATATTATTGTGTTGTTTGTGATAAAAATCTGCCACTATCGAAAGGTGAGGTATTGAAATTGAATTTTGAATTTATAAGTTATTTTTGTAGCATCTTAAAGTGTTATGATGTTTATTTTATTGGTCACTGTATTAGGGAAATTTTATTCGTACATTGATTTATAATAAAAATAAAAATTGGTAATAACAGTTTTTTTTCGTGAGTGGACATACGTAAAAGTTCGAAAACGCTAAAAAGTAATGTTATCCCGCTCTAGCCTCGCTGCAGCGCGCTGTGTAGTGTGTACGTTTAGCGTTTGAGACGTTATAAATTTAGCACGAAGTCATAGTCGGTATAGCAAATGCTATATGCTATAAACATTTAGCATGCTATACTTTTATGCTATACGCTATATTAACCACCACTAGACTAGTATTATTACCTACTGGTCTATGTAAATGAAGTCGTTTTTTTTTTCGTTTGCAAGCAAACGCAATTATCCCATATACGAAGACGTTGTGTGTGTCCTTTATTTATCACCTATATATAGGTATAAGGTGTTCAACTGCTAACTATAGATTTTCAAATGGGGAATCCTGTAGGTAGATCACGTTCCACGTGAAAAATAATCCTAGCCCTTTTTTTAATTTTACTTTTTCTTAATAATATGACAGCAATCACAAAACCACGTAATTAAAAGTTACTTCTGGTTTTTTCATTTTTTCTTTTTTCATTTTTGCAATCTAAACTAGTCGAAAGTAATTTAAAAAAATGTCAATCAACTCTGGTAAATTATATCTATTTCATAAATTCATGTTTATCTTGACAAGTTTATCGCGTACCTTTATTGCAACCTTAGTTCACTGTAATTTATAGAACATTACAGTAATAAGTAATAGAATAACTTACGTTTAAAATAATGACTGACTTGAAATCATTTCATGTAAATAATTTCAAGTCTCTTATATTTATACGATAGAATAATTATTATATACAAATAACAATACTTTGTTACACTAGGTTTTTGTTTACAGCTCATTTACATGATTTACACAATGTAGGTATTATTAATGGTACAATAATCACTTCAACCTATCGCAGTCCACCGCTGGACATAGGCCTCTACAAGTTCGCGCCAAAAATGGCGTGAACTCATGTGTGTTGCCCATAGTCACCACGCTGGGCAGGTGGGTTGGTGACCGCAGGGCTGGCTTTTTCGCACCGAAGACATGATAATACATAGTATAAAATAATTTCTCTTCTAAAAAAAACAACCAAGAGCTTTGTTTGTTTTTTTATTAAAAATAAGTACCTACTTAGTTATGTAACCGTAGATATTATAGTAACATCTGCTAAGTGTTTACTACGTGTGGAAGTTTACAACTAGCGTATCCTAAATTTGATGATGATTTTTTGAAAGCCTTTTTTGAACCCAAAACCATTATTTTTAAATTTCTCTTAACCCTTAATTAGGCGCATTAAGAAAATCACGCAATTAGTCGCATGGGGTCTCGAGTGACCCCAAACAAAAGTTGAGAAAGAAATGTGAGAAATAAATAAAACAAAGTTTGGATGATAAAAAATATTAAAATTCTTTATTACCCTAACTTTCATAGACACAAATATAACTTTGACTTAAAATTTAAACAAAAAATAACAAATTTCTAACTTCTCATAAAAGTACAGAGTTTTTGGCTTAGCTGTTTAGCTTATTTAAAAAAAAAATAATCTGACTCATTAGCAGATTATTTCGATCTGCATCCGACGCAGTATACTCTAAAGTATTGTTGACAAATGAATTTACAACACTTATAACATTTGATTGGCAATATTTTGTCGTTCTTCCTAGGCCACGATGAACAACGGCCGCGCTTAGCTGTTGACTGATGCACCGTCTCGTTCACATCATGTGCTTCACGAAGCTTTTTTTTTTTTGTTGACGAAGGAAGAGAACGATGCTATGCGATGCTTTTAGTGACTTTCTACAAGTTTTGCTACTAACTAAAAAAAATCCGTCTTGAACGTGTAATATTCTTATTAACATTCGATCTGTGTATGACAAATGCGTTGATGCCAGATAACTTTAGAAGATGACAAAATATAGCTATCTTCTTGTTCTTATTCCAACATTATAACTAGTGTAAAGTTGGCCTTTGGAATCGACGCCACTTTTAGCCACCGATGATTCAGGTATAACTTGACTATCTTTGAACTCGTCTATTTTACTACCAGAATCATGGGAACTATTATTGTCGTTTACAAATCCGTCTTCCGAAGAAGAACTAGCAACATCCTGCTCATTATCGGACAGCTAAAGCTATTCCAATAACTGCCTATCATTAGCCACTTCAAAAATCAATAAACTGAAAATAAAAGGAAAAGTCTATGTAAATACACATAAAAATTGATACATTAAATAACCGGTCTAAAAATACACATATAATAATAAAAATAATTACCAATATATGTCTCTAAACGAAGTAAAAACAAAAAAATAAAAACTTACCTCTGCCAAAAAAAATCACGTAAGTGGTCACATGGGGTCAGCGCTCTAGAGTACAGCGGCAAGTGCATATGCGTAGATGTTCTGGAAGCGACTGATTTGCCTACCCTGAAGGAAGTTAGGAAGCTACAGAGAGCGAGGGCTCGCTCAAATCTCTCAAAGTTATATATTTTTCAATTTGAAATTGTCGTGACCCCATGCGCCTAATTAAGGGTTTATTCTTGTATCTGTGTGTGTGTGTGTGTGTGTGTGTGTAACTTCAGTTGACCATAAGAAAGTTAAAAAGCCTTTCTGTTCGGTCATCTCGCCAATTTTAATTAAATAACTTTTAGCTCAACAATTATTATTTAAGAAAGCCCACAAACGCTCCCAATCTTGTCTCTTGTCTGCCGCAGCCTGCATGATTGAAATCTAAATATGTTTGATCCTATGAGTTGAAATACGCAGTACTTACCATTAAATAATACCTTTAACTAATTAGACGAATACCGTAAACATCGCGCCATTGTAAAATGGTAATAATATATAATTATGTGATTCATAAACATCAACCTCCTAACAACAGACACAAACCTTGCTCAATTTAATATTTACAATGGTTGCAGTATTGCTAAATTTAATTAATTCAACTACATACGTTGCTATCGCTTATTGTTTTTAGATAGGAATTTAAAAAATTAGCAATACTTACCACTAAAAAAATATTTTTTTAATTGTAAAGTTTTTGGGCTAATAAATAAATCATTCCGTTGCTACACTAAGCAAGAAAATTAAAATATACATCGAAAAATAAAATTTTCAAAAACTCACCACTAGCTTTTTTATTCACGTATAATTAATTATTTTATTGTACATGAATGAGTATGAATCTTAGGTATGAATAAAGAGAAAAGTTTTGCGACGACTATACTACTGCCATCTTGTGGAGAATAGCGTCAAATGGTTCATAATAATTATTAAAAAATATAAAATTGTGCTATAATAAATTAGACCAAAATGCACATTTTTGTATGTTGTATTTAAAAATACATTTAAATACCTAACTAAAACAATAACATTAAAGTAGGTGTACCTAAAACCTAATAAATAATTTTTCATCATCCGTTTCTTTGTAAAGTCTAGGACATACATAAAAAAATATTGATTTTTTGAATAATTATGTCTTTCTATATTTTCTCCGTATCGAATTTATAAAATAAAAATTCAATTTGGATTTTCTTTATCAATAAATTATTTAATTTTATAGGATAGATTTTCCTATAAAATAAGTTTTATACGTGTACTTACAGCTTTATAATATGACAGTGACAGTTGTCAATTGGAGCCAGTGTTGCCAACCCTACTGTTTTAACAGTAGATTTGCTGTTTTTACATCGATGTCCCTGTTTTCTGTTTCATTTATAATTTTTACTGTTTTTCAATTAGCGTTCAGCGTCACCTATTACACTATGTAATATTTTTTGATAACCACCTTATAATAATACACAATGATACTATGTAACCAGTGGCGTAGCTATCATAGGGCCAGGTGGTGCAGTGCACCAGGGCCCCGGAGCTCAGGGGGCCCTCTAACCTCAGCTTTGAAGAAAATAATAAAAAAAATCTTGTGAGCAGGCTTAAAAAAAAACTAAAAATTAGAAAATGAATTCGCGAAAAATTAAAGCGCACAAGAGATTGTGAATTGGACGCGGGAAATTCTGTTAGAAATCGTTTTTTCCCTTAATTTATCTCATCTATATAATATTGTCATGTGCGTCGTTATTTATTTATTCTCTTTTTTAACCCCCGACGCAAAAAGAGAGGTGTTATAAGTTTGACGTGTCTGTCTGTGTGTCTGAGGCTTTGTAGCTCGCGAACGGATGAAGCGATTTCAATTTATTTATTTTTTTTGTATTGAAGGTAAGTTACGAGCGAGTGTTTTTAGACATGTTTGATGAAAATCGGTTGAGTCGTTTAAAAGTTGTGGGGTTGAAAGTGGGGAAGAATAACCGAATGTCTCCAGGGTCTCAAATGAAAGCGTATCACGTGCACATTACAAATTAATAATTATGTTCAATGAAAATCGGTTGAGCCCTGAGAAAATTCTGGGGGTAAAGGTGGGGGAAATACACAATATCTGCAAATATATGTGGTGGGGAGGGGCAGAAAATGAGGATGAAAATCTGAATGTCAGCAAATTTACTCAAGTAGGGTCGAAAATGAAATAGCATCACATGAACTTTACAAAATTAATATTTAAAACCTAACAATTCAATTACAAATAGTCTAAACTAACCTAACTAAGCAACAAAGATGAATTTGAAAACAAAATTAAGAAAAGAAAACTTATAAAATTACTTCAAAATAAGCGCGACGGTATGTATTTTTTTAGAATTTATTAATACTCGTAGATACTTAGGTACATTAACATTGAGTTTCTTTAATTATTTTTTACTTTTTAAAGGGAACTCAGGTTATTGTGTCGGTTTTTTTTTTAATTTTTAATTTAATTTTTTCTTCTATTAAACACCTGAATATTCTAATAGAGACGACGTATGGATTTAGCCTACTTGGGATAAGTTCAACTCACTGTTTCTTATTCTTATCAATAATTTTGAAGGCCAATTTAAGTTCAAACTACGCGGAAAGAGGGGAGGACTGAGGAGGGCCCGATTCTTTCCCTATGCACCAGGGCCCTTGTCCCCCTAGCTACGCCACTGTATGTAACTATGTACTCTTGTCGGGATTCGAATAAGAAATTCCCCGACCTGAGTCTTATGTGATTGACACTCATATTTTTATGCACTGGAAAATCATGTACAAAATTCTCCAAAACGTATTTTTCTCATATTTCAAAATATTTCAAACATTCACAAATATAACCATTGTGTAAATTTTGTGAATTGGTGAAGAAACTTTTGTGCTTACCACACAGCAGCGCCACCGCGAAAAGATTATTTTCAGCTATAAATATTTTTAAAACTAAATTACGCAACAAAATATCGACTAAAACTATTAAAGGAGCCTTACACACTTAACACACTAAATCCGAAATAACCGATTGCTATTAATTTGAAGCCACAAAAAGGCACATAAAGAAAAACAATAATATGTATGATTTTAAAAAGGAAAATGAGTTTGAAAATACTGAAGATGAGGCAATTGATAATGAAAGTGAAAAATAATTTTACTTTGATTTTATTTTTTTATTAAGTTGTGATAAATATTAAAATATAACTATGTATGTGAGTCCTGATAACTAATAAAAGTAGGTGATTGTTTTAATTATACGAGGAAAGTATGAAATCCTTTGCCTTTTTTTACTTAACCTACTGTTTTCTCCTGTTTTTTTATCGGTTATCTGCTGTTTTTTAGTTTCTTGGGGTTGGCAACACTGATTGGAGCGTTATTTAGCAATTATTTAGCATTTTATTTTGGCTTGTCATCCCGTTTCTGTATTCCAAAAACTTTAGATTTGTTCTATTAGAAATAAATATGGCTCTATTGGATCTTTGTCGTTTAGACGAGAAAATTAATTTAAAACCTACGGATTCTCTGGCATCTATCAACGATGACGTGCTAGGGTACACTCAAAACTTTGTAAACTGTGCACAACTTGCGACTCCGCCGTTTGCAAATGTAAGTAAAGGTTATTATACCGAAAGTATGGTTACTACAATAAGTAGTTTAAATATTTGATTTATTTCGTTTTATTTTCCAGCCAGTTGAGACTTTGGCTCAGTTCAATACAAAAGATGAGACGGGACGCCAAATAAAAATTGAGTTCGATCACGGTACTACCACTCTTGGTTTTCGTTATAAGGTATGTGAAAAGCTGTAACTAATTAAGATTAAAATATTGTTAAGTTAAGGTAGTTGTACGAAATTTATTAATAACTAGCTTCTGCGCGCGACTTCGTCGGCGTGGACTCCGCTCCTGTTGGTCTTAGCGTGATGATATATAGCCTATAGCCTTCCTCGATAAATGGGCTGTCTAACACTGAAAGAATTTTTCAAATCGGACCAGTAGATCCTGAGATTAGCGCGTTCAAACAAACAAACAATCAAACAAACTCTTCAGCTTTATTATATTAGTATAGATGAATAATGAATAACACATTACAAAACTAGCATGTAATTTATGTTAGTCTATGTTTGAAACATATATAAAACAGCATTTTAAATAGGACTTACCGCGATTATATCTAGATTCCCGAAATTTCAGTGACATTGCAGACAGTAAATCATATTAAAATAAAATATGATCAGTGGCTGTGAAAGCTGAAAGACTCGAACATGTTTAATTTATTTTCATATTTTATTTTAAACAGGGGTATAATTGGTAATGAAGTTGTATTGAAACAATTAAAATGTCTTTTAGGGAGGAGTACTACTTGCTGTAGATTCCCGTGCAACGGGAGGTCAATTCATTGGCTCCCAGTCCATGAAGAAAATTGTTGAGATCAATGACTACCTGCTAGGTAAGTACATTGTTTAAAATCTTAAATCTCACGGTAAAAGAAAATGACAGTAAAAGGAAATGTTTAACAAATGTACTTAACAAAAATGGCTATGTGGTTAATTTATACGTGGTAGAAGTAGGAGCGAGAGTATTCTAGCAAAATCTCTCCATAATCTTTTGAAAGACCTTGTCAGTCGAGAAATGCAATAAACTCTATTTTAGAACAAGTGTCAAAAGCTGCATTAACAGGTTCCTACCAAATTTGGCTAGGCAGGGCGGGCAACTCGGGCAGTGAGGGTGAGTGTTAATGCGCATCGTAAAGGAGGCCTCCTTAAACTTACACCTAGGTCGCAAGTCCTGGGTACTGCTCTGAGTTTCTCCCTCTGCCACACAATGGACCCGGCACCCGCATGGTAAATCCATGGATTGCTAAGAAGTTTGTCTCTCTCATCTAAAATAATAAATTTTTTTCCTTAGGTACCCTAGCCGGTGGGGCAGCCGACTGTGTCTACTGGGACCGAGTTTTAGCTAAACAATGTAGGTTGTATGAACTACGTAATCGTGAACGTATCTCTGTTGCCGCAGCGAGTAAACTGATGGCTAACATGGTTTACAATTACAAGGGCATGGGACTCAGCATGGGAATGATGTTGGCTGGTTTTGATAAGAGGGTTAGTATTTATATTGAGTATTAATCATTTACTTGTTAACAGAGTATAGTTTTGTAGATTGGATTACTATAATATGTATTTGTTATGGCATCTTGGTTGTCATTGGATATATAAAAAATACAGACATCTTAGATAAAAAACAATGGATCTTGAAGTTTAAGCTAATATATATTTTTTTATATTGCACTGTTTATTTTTGACTTAACATCATTTCATGTTAAATTTTTTTTTAGTAATATAACACTAATATATGCCTCGAAGCATGTTAAGCCGTCAGTCCCCGTTGCTGTCATGTACAACTAATAGCGATTATTACTCATAGTTGGGAATATATCTGCCAACCCGCATTAGAGCAGCGTGGTGGATCAAGCTCTGATCCTGATCCTACATGGGGAAAGAGGCCTATGCCCAGTGGGATATTACAGGCGTCAGCGTTATAACACTAATGATGTTTTACAAATTCCACTTTTATTATATTTCAGGGTGCCCAACTGTACTATGTAGATAGTGAGGGAACTCGTACTCCAGGAAAAGTTTTCTCAGTCGGATCTGGTTCAGTGTATGCTTTTGGTGTTTTGGACTCGGGCTACCGCTGGGATCTTGAGGATGTTGAAGCACAAGGTAATGAACCATAAGTTTTTTTTACACATTAGTATAATATATTTTACTTATAATGTAAATGTTTAATGTGCGTTAAAAATAGAAGTCAACATTCTATGCTTAAATAATAAAAGTAGTCACACCTGACAAAACGAATTGTACAATGTCAAAATCACATTGACGATGATATTAATGAAATAATACATGCAAACAAAATTCTAATGAATGCTAGGTATAGATATTTCAATCAACGAAGACGCGCCCCACTATTTATCGCGAGGGGAAACAGTGGGGTGCGGGGAGTTCAGTCCGATCATTAGTCTTGAGTCGACCACGGCTCAGTGTAGACGTTTAATATGGCCTGCGTCGCTGCGTATCGTTTCCCATCGGAAAGTTGCTCTACTTTATTTTTTTTTTATAATAATAAATATGATATATTTAGTATACTAAAGTAAACAACTTAATACTTGGTAACAGCCGACTGTAATAGCTACATTTTTTTTCGAACTTACTTATTTAAACTTGCTTATAAATAATAGATAATTATATAAACTAGTGGTTGCCCAGAGGTCGAAATTCAACCATAATTAAAAATTTTAATTCAAGAAAACCAAATAATTATGAAAATAAAGAACCTTTTTAAAAAAAATTCAACTTGACTACAGACTTTGACAATCAACAAATAGTATAATATGCCCGTGTGAGTGCTGTAGTGTGTGTAATGCTTTTTTATTAATTTAATGTATAATTTTAAGAAAATATTAGCATTCCGCACTTCTTCTCTATATAAACTATAAGTGTGCGAAATTTCATACTCCTACGTACGTACAATTTCCGTAAAAAGGGGTACAAAGTTTTTGCTTCACATATTAATAGATAAATAAATAGATAAATATATATATATATATATATATATATATATTACGCCCAGACGCCGGGTCGGAATCGAACCCTTAACCCACAACCCTCGGAGCAGAAAGCAGGGTCACTACAAACTGCGCTAACGGACTAGTCAATAATATTATTTTTATTATTGTTAGGTCGGTAATAAATATAAATTATTTAAAAAAAGTAATAAAATTATATTGACATTGACAGATAGGAAGAAAATTGGTTTGAGGCTTGAATAAATTATCTACAAATATTATCAAGTAATTTATATTATTTAAAAAAATATAAAGAAAAAATAGAAAGCATTTTATTTAAAAATAGAAGACGAGTAATTGAAATACTTTGATTTAGATTTTAGTTTTATCATAAATTTCTGTGATTCATCGAGCTGTGATTCAAATATTTCTGAATTAAATGACGATTCCGACTAATTTAAGGTATGATGATAGGTATATAATTATTACATGCTTCCTTTTTCATAAAATTGTATACTTTCGAGATTATTGGTCTTGCCTAGAAAAATCAATTTAATTGTTATAATAGATTCTGTTAATCTGTAATAATGTTCTTAGAGTTGTTTTATTTGTTTTTTTTTTAATGTGTAATATCGAAGTGTAATTGAGTGATTTTCTTAGGTTATTAATAAATAAATTATTTCCAAAAAGTCGTGTTTTATTATAATAATTTTTAGACACATTATTTCTTTTTACTAAAATATTATTATTAAACAATATCACGATAATTCATTCTATAAAGGACCATCGCGAATTATATTTTATTTTTTAAAGTAGATGAAATGAAGTAGAGCATATTTCCAGTCCGTTGTGAAATTTACTGTCATTTAACTTTGTGTGCGTGTGTCACATTTGTTACTCGTTGCGTAGCAACAGAACTAACATTCTTGTACTTGACATTGCACACTTGCAATATAAACGATTGCGGAAAAGAGTGGGGCGCGTCTTCGTTGATTGAATTACCTATAATAATAGTATTTATTTGACAATACAACTTTCTACACATGTACATACAACCCTGTTCACTCACACTACTAGTCCACAGTATTTATTTCTTGTTCATTGTACATTTACAAACTGATGAGTGTTATGACTTAGCTTTTCAAAATTTAATGTCCGTACAGAACTGGGTCGTCGAGCAATCTACCATGCTACCCACAGAGATGCGTACTCCGGTGGCATCATCAGAGTGTACCACATCAGTGACAAGGGCTGGGTGAACGTCTCCAACGAGGATTGCTCTGACTTACACTACAAGTATCAAGCGGAAAAGGGCATCAAAGATGAATAAAATTATAAGGCTTTTTTAATATATATAATGTACTGTAGTGAAATGTTTTATTTATCTAACATGTTTTTAATACAATTGAAACTAATAGATATTGACAAAACAGTCAGGAACACATAGAAAATAATTGTGTTTGCTCGCAAACGAAAAAAAACCGACTTCAATTACATCGACAAGTAATACAACGTAATAAGACGAAAAAATAGTCAAGTAAATACGCGCTATTAAAGATTACTCAAAAAGTTGTAATCAGATCTCGATCTAATTTAAACAAGACTACAAGACAAGTATTAGCTTTCGATTAAAGTAAGAATCATCGAAATCGGTACACCGAGTAAAAAGTTATGCGGTATAATATAACGTAGGTCGACGAAAAAGTAGTCACGTAAATACGCATTATTAGATATAACTCTAAAAGTACTTGTCAGATCTCAATTAAATTAAAATGGGACCACATGACACGCAACACCTTTCAATTAAAACATAATTGATCGAAATCGGTCCACCCAGTCAAAAGTTCTGAGCTAACATACAAAAAAAAAAACATACGTGTCGAATTGAGAACCTCCTCCTTTTTTGGAAGTCGGTAAAAAAAAGGTTTGAATGGTGAATAAAAACAACTTATTTATTTTTTAATGTTTAATATTTATTGAGGAGTTTTATTTATGGTTACAGCACAGAAGTTCACAAATTTTACTTTATTATTACATTAAGATTTGTTTTTTTTAATGTGTGCTATACACAAGAATTTTCTTACTTTATTAGGCGGTACGAAAAAATAATATATACAACAAAAATAACATAACAGACATTCAGAACTAAGGTTAATAACAAAGCCTCAAGTCAAATTACTCTCAAATAATAATTAGAGTATTAGACGCAAGCATACCATATTTTATTAAGTACAGTAGGTACATTTAACAATTTGGCATTTATTAATTATTTCAATCACAATTTAACACGAAACTGCAGTATCGCGTTGAAGAAACCTAAAGCTGGACTACCCTTACCTTAGGTCTGATAAAACTGATATGTTCTATGCTAGTGTTTGTTTAATTGATTCAATATCTACACGAATCCTTATTTGATTCTTTAAAAATGAATTACTAAGACAAGTAGATACAGACACCTACTTAAAAAATAGAACCAAATCATAAATAACCAAAATACATTATTTTTACCAGAAAACGAGGGTACCAAAAGTACTATTAGTCACTAACTGTACCTACCAGTACCATTAGTACTAGCTGCACCTACCAGTACTTTTAGTACTAGCTGTACCAAGCATTACTTTTAGTTCTAGCTACACCTACCAGTACTTTTAGTACTAGCTGTACCTACTAGTACTTTTGGTACCAAAGTTCAAAATATCAGATTCAAACATGTAGCAGGATACAGATACAACTGAGTCTGCTATTTCAGCTGCCGCAGTAAACGTATTAACAAGAAAACAGACACATACTAACAAACAAGAAAAACAAAAATAGATCTTTTTCGTATACAAACTTAACATTTCTTATTTTTGTCTTCATCAACTTTAACCACAACCTCTTCGATCGATTCCTCGAGTTCCCAATCCTTTAAAGGCGCATCTGTTAGCTTATAAAACTTGCCGTGTTTTCCGATACCTGAAAATTAAAATAACAAATAAAAAATACAGATTTTTGTCATCTTTTATTTTGTACTTTATCTAATACTTTACAGAAAAAACTCATATATAGGGGAAACTCTTACGCTTACTAAAACTTTGTGCCTTTGATAGTTTGATAGTTATTGCAAGTTAGGAAGACATCAGTTGAGTCAGCTCGTCCTTTTGAAGCCATTAAAACAAATAAATGAATGGACGAATACTTTTATAAATAACTAGCTGCCCGGACAGACTTTGTTCTGTCTGTAATGATTTTTTTTTTTTTTTGAGTATAAGGATATCCGTAGGATTTAAGGAACATACAAAAAAAAATTTGCCGAATTGGTCGAGCTATTCTCGAGTTATGCGCTTAGCAAAATTGATTTTTACTATGTAGATTATATCATATTTTCTATCTGTTCATCAAAAAAAAAAAATTCTAAATCCTTCAGTCAGTCAGTCAGTTCAGCCTATTGCAGTCCACTGCTGGACATAGGCCTCCCCAAGTTCGCGCCAGACATCCCGGTTTTCCGCGATCTTCATCCAGCCTACACCGGCAATTTTACGAAGATCGTCGGTCCAACGGGCTGGAGGATGTCCTACACTGCGTTTGCCAAGACGCGGTCTCCACTCCAGAACACGTCTGCTACAGCGGCCATCGGTCCTGCGACACAGATGACCAGCCCACTGCCACTTCAACTTGCTAATTCTGTGGGCTATGTCGGTTACTTTCGTTTCGAATCCTATCTAGGATCTCAATCCTTACCTCCTTGAAATTTCTTAATTCCATTATTTAGATCCTCAATCGCCGATCCCAATAAACTTTGCATTATCGCTTCGTCTCTCATACTCTCTTCAGAATTAGGATTCAGTTGCGAGTTCACGGCTGCTAACTTGTCCATTATGAGAGCATTTTGTGGGAACTTTATTAGAGATTTCGCTAATTTTATTGATTCACCTAGAGCTGGAAATTTTATTTAGAAAATTTAATCCACGTTTTTTTCCAGTTAATATGAGTATGTATAACAATACCAAATAAAGATAAAAAGTTTTTAGTTTAGTTTTTTCAAATAACTGAGGAATTTCAAATAACTGAGGTAGTACCTCGACCTTACAGAAGACCACAGCTAAACAATACTGCTTTCAAGCAGTGTTGTGTTCCTGTTGGTGAGTAAGGTGACCAGAGCTCCTGGGGGGGATTGGGGATAGGGTCGGCAACGCGCTTGCGATACTTCTGGTGTTGCAGGCGTCTATAGGCTACGGTAATTGCTTGCCATCAGGTGAGCCGTACGCTTGTTTGCCGACTTAGTGATATAAAAAAATATAAAAATTTTAATATGATGATCAGTGAAGCCAGTCTGAAGTTTTTGTTAAGTAAATATTTAAAAGTAATATGATTGTTTCATTTTTTTTTTCTGTCAAAAACATAATAGGAAAAATATTTTATATTTTGTAAATGTGTAGTATTAATTATTGTTTAAATGAAAACAAATAACTATAAAAAAATATATTAAAGGTATGTTTTGTGATAATTCCACCAGTGTAAATTTAATTCGTATTATTTTTATTTTCATGTTTCCCACACATGAGGAAATTATAAAATTCATTCCTTGTAAATTTGTTTTACTTAAATCTTATAAAATGTTGTATTTCAAAAATGTGTTTAATTAAATAAATAAAATAAATAAATAAAAAATTTGTACATACCGGTACCAGTGGTAGTGAGCTTAGCTGCAAGACCCATTACATTTGCATCAATTCCAGAAATAGGCCGACCAGTTATCAACAAATCCAGAGCACGTGATAACCCTATGAGAGAAGTCAGTCTTCTCCCACCATATAAACTTTGAGGGGCACCTGAAACAATAAACTTGTTTTATTTCTGTTGACACCACAGCCGTATCCCTCGGGAAAATACTAATATTACACAGTGGCTAAAATGTGCCTATCAGTTCAGCCTATTGCAGTCCACTGCTGGATATAGGCCTCCCCAAGTTCGCGCCAGACATTCCGATTTCCCGCAATCGTCACCAGCTTACACCGGCAATCTTACGTAGATCGCCGGTCCAGCGGGCCAGAGGAAAAAAATGGAAAATGTGCCTATTACTTGGTAATACACAGGTGCACTTGAAAAACTAAAAGGACTCTCATATACGCATCGTACTACAGAGAGAGACAAAAGCGACTAAGCCACCTTACAGTTGTTTACACAAGTACCAGTGTAAGATCGGATGTTTTCTTAGCTTAGAGAATCAATGTGGGAAACTGTCGTGTCTTTCTGTATGTCTATATTCAATCTACGCTCATAACAAACACTTGTACGGCATCAACATAATGTGTGAGCTTCCAGATATCATATTTCGAGCTATTACGGGCTGTTGAAGTGTGAAGATGTTATTTATTTACAGATGGGCCAATTTTGTCTGATTTACACATTAAAGATAAAACCTTTTCGGTAATATACATACCAAATCTCCTTCCAAGACACCCAAGAACAGCTGTATCCTCAATAACTCGGAGATCACAGGCCAGTGCCAGTTCGAAACCTTCCCCAACAGCGTATCCTGTGACAGCTGCTATGGTAGGTTTGTCACAAAGTGGCCGACGGAGAAGTCGGGCCTAAAATTAAATGAAATCTAAAATTTCTACATTCATGTAGGCTTTAAAAGTACTTTGGATTCATCAATGGACCAATTTTACAATAGAATATTCAATTCATTATACTTAATGTGAAGTTCAAACTGATTTGAAATGTAAATTCTGCTTAGGAAAAACTGCAACAGTTACCAGAACAAGAACAATTATTATTTTAAAATTCATCAGTATCCAACCTTAATAAATAAAGACACATGTCAAGCATTACTGAATCCAAACCTGTTTATTGTTTGTATATTAGACCACCACCACCCACCACCACCACTACAGCCTATCACAGTCCACTGTTGGACATAGGCCTCCACAAGTTCGCGCCCGACATTACGACGCGAACTCATGTGTTTTGCCCATAGTCACCACGCTGGGCAGGCGGGTTGGTGACCGCAGGGCTGGCTTTGTCGCACCGAAGACGCTGCTGCCCGTCTTTGGCCTGTGTATTTCAAAGCCAGCATGGGTGGTTATCCCGCCATCCGTCGGCTTTTTAAGTTCCAAGGTGGTAGTGGAACTGTGTTATCCCTTAGTCGCCTCTTACGACACCCACGGGAAGAGAGGGGGTGGCTACATTCTTTGGTGCCGTAGCCACACAGCACTATATATTATATTAGACATATTTTTTTATATTATAGTATACTAGCTGTGCCCCGCGGTTTCACCTGCGTTGATTTGAGGGAAAAAAATGCTTTCCTTTTTTTCAATAGTATAAGATTTAATTAGCTTGATATATTTTCCTTAGTTTACACTAAATAAATTTCTGAACGCACGCATAAATATTTGACCAAAGAGTATATTATAACCACTACGTTTTATATTTGACAACCAATATATATTATGTCAATCCGTTTTCATTACTGACATTATTATACATTTTTAAAATGTAAAATACGCCACTATCCGTATATTGTGGATATATGTTGTCGATTCGAAACCTTTATTTAAATACGTTCTTTAATTTTAGGTGAGAGTTTACCATATCGACGGGATGAACATTAAATGTTTGACAGTTACGAACACGAACATTATATCTCATACAAATTTTCATTCCAACCTTTCAACACCATACATCCTTTTTTTCGCATTAAAAAGTAGCCTATGTCCTTTCTCAGACTCTAGACTATCTGTATACCAAATTTCATTTAAATATGTTCAGTAGTTTTGCCGTGATTGCGAGACAGACAGACAGACAGACAGACAGAGTTACTTTCGCATTTATAATATTAGTATGGATTAGACAAAACATGAATATTATGAAATAAAAATCTAAATGATATATAAATAAAAATTGCTTTAGTATATAAAAACTCAGACAAATATTTAAAATATTTGTCGGTACCTAAGATATTGTTGATGTTCACCTACCCTCACTTATTCTATTATTTGAGTCTTTTCTTTGTGCATAAAAGACCGATGCAACCGCAGCTAAGGCAGTCTTGGCTCTGGCGTGGCGCGGTGCACTTGTGTATCCCGCTAGTAGCTTAACCTCGACTCTTCTAATAGTTAGTTTGTGTACACGAATTAATTGTTACATCCTACTGTGGGCAACTCGACCGGTGGTGGTGAGTGCCAATGCGCATTATAAGGCGGCGCCGCCGTAAACCAACACTCGGGTCACAAGTCCCGGGCACTGCGTCGAGTTGTCTCTCTGCCACGCGATAGACGGTACCCGCTCGGTGAGTCCATTGAATACTAAGTAGTGTAATTATCTTGTTTTAAATTACATTGTGAATTAACCAGGCCATCCGTCATCCTCTCCTCACTTCTGATCCCTACATCAGAAGTGGGATGCAACCTTAACGACCCACATCGCGAAAGTCGTGTGCCGATAGTAAGTTGCAATATTTCGTGGTGATTAGTGGGTACATCGATATTTTATATTTTAGTTCTTTTCGGTCGTTCTGTTTTATGCTTATCGGTGTACAAGTGGTTTTTGTTCAGTGTTCGATTACGTAATTCGATTTACCGGTTATTTGTTGAATTTAGTTTTATTGTGATACGTAGGTAGTTGTGTAGTGATTAATTTTGCTAATAGTTTTGCTAACAGTTTTTGTTTCGATTCAGTCACAATGTCAGACCATGAGCGTAATCATAGTGCGAGCCTTCACGGTAGTCCCAGTGACAGTCGTTTAAGGAAGATGCCAGAAGGTCATGTACCAATTGAGTTTATAGATGACGATCATAATGGTGAACATTTTAGTGATGTGACAGAAAACTGATGTAAGCACTCTAAAGACTGTAGTGTGTAGTCATCAAGAGGATGATACACTGTGACGTGATCCAAGAGGGATACACGTGGATTGTGGAGTACTTGTAATTGCTGGTTGGATAAGGGTGGCTTACATAGTTGTTCGTGTTGTAGAAAATGAGTTTGGTTATTGAAAGTTTTGATTGACGTTGGTACATGACTCTGGATAGTTATATTTGCTTTAAGTTTTTGTGGTGGGATGCTGTTCTCGTGCCCACTAAGAGTCTTACTACAGTGAGTAAAAGTAATCTATTTCACGATGTCACGAGAATCGCGTTCGCGTAGTCCCGTAGTTGAATTATCGTGCGATCGAAGCGCAAGTCGAGTCGTCATCATTTAAACCGATTTAATAGTAGTAGTAACCTGTCTCTTCATAAACTTTTACTTGGTATGACTGAGGAATAAACTAAGTTCAAAGTTACAATATTCAATGTTGCGAGCGAAGTCGTGGTACTTGGGTTGTTTGTTAAGATTTTGTGGTTACCCACTTGTTTGTGATAAAGTGTTAATATCGTTTTAGCTTGAGTATTTCCGATTACCCTCTGTAACGGATATTTTTGAGTTTGTTTCTACTATCTTACACGATATTTTAACTAATATTATTTGTCGAAGTACCGAAAGAGCGTAAAATTAAAGACGCAATCTTCCGAATAGTTAATACTAATTTTCTGATTTAGTCGATCACCATTTTTATCATCTATTGATGGGATTATTGTAATTTGTAATTGTATGAGCAGCTATTGTTTAGTTACGTAGTTTTAATTACGTGGCGTATAAGTGATTACTGTGATAATAATTAATTCAATATAGTTAAAACACACACGTATCGTGAACTAGAGATTAGAAGTGAGAAATGATTGTTTCATTGAGGGTTTTAGTCTTTTTCTACCTTTGATTGATTTATTTAAACTGTTTAAAAGTTGTTTTAGTTGTTCTGTTATAGATTTAATTGATAAAAATTATAGAGTTAATTGATAACACCTAATTGGTACAATCGTAAACCTATTACAACTGCAATAGTTGTAGGTAGGTAACCTCAGATTAATAATTTTGTTTATGAGTAGGTATGTAACTATTAAAAATTCTTACTATACTCTGTCCATTCGTTTGTTCTTTTAACAGTTCAAGAAAATTTGAAATTAGTGACTCCCTCACACGATACCAATTTGTTTTGAAATAATAATCGATTTTTATATAAGAAGAAATTTCAATCGATATTAGTTAATTACGTAGCCAGTTTGTTAAATAAATAAGTAGACAGGTATGTGATTTCCTAACTATGTTGTTATAGACTTGATTTAGACTTTATTAACCACGCGTTTTAAAGTTAAATGTCACTAACGCGTGAGCAGTTACATTTTAAGGCAGTCGTTGTAGGTAACTGTTAAAAGTCTTGATACGAGTATGTTTCCATCTGTTCTAATAATTATTGTGTAACTTTGGGAAGCAAGGGTTGTAAATGGAGCTATATGATTTCGCTACTTCCTTCATAGGAACAGTTAGGCTTTTTAATATCCTATTGGCGATTTTGTTCTGTTACAAAATGAGGACCGTCATCAAACGAAACTTGATCCGAAATATTGAGGCCCTTTTCGCGTAATAAAAGTTCTCGAAGGTAATCGGTATACCCTTAAAGCTTAAACTGTCAACGTACCTACAAATTTGCTCACGAAAGGTTAAGAGAAATGCCAGCACGTCATGTACCAGACGATAATAATGTAATTTATGATCTTGTTGATAATGATGATGTTCAAGTTTAAGTAGAGGGAGAGACTCGAGTGAACGACTCTATCGACCGTAATGTGTTCAAACGTACCAGTGTAGTTATTTAGTAGTCGTAGCCCTGTAGAAGGTGTCTCTTGGGGCAACCCAAGAGTTCATGGGTGCGCGGTGTGCGTTTAACTCTGGCGGAGGTCGTGGTGTTTGATACCGTAGCGTGTAGTCACAAGAGGTGACTGACACGGGTGATCCATTCGATGGATATGTGTACTGAGATGTATGTGACTGACACATGTACTGTGATTGCTCTTCGTCTAAAGAGCCGTGGTGTTAGAGGTCTTTACTCGAGGACTTTGCAAGCTTGGTTGTAACTTGTTGTAGAAGTAGACATACGTCTAAAGTTTTGGTTGTAATGACGTCGATGGTACATGGCTGTAGTATTTGTGTGAAGTAATTAGTTATAATTGGTTTGATGATAATTATGATTCAAATACTATGACTGCCAACTGATACAATGACTGCTAACTGGTACTATGTCTGCCAACTCTAATACTGACTTTGTACAATCTGAATCTTTCAACATTATGATGCGGGCTGGTATTCACAGAACTGACGACAGTACTTTACAGATGAATGGTTAAAAAAAGGAGATATATGGTAAAAAAAGAGATGTGGTAAAAAGAGAAATGTGAAAAAAAAATGAAAAAAAAAAGCATTAAAAAAAGTGATGAAATGTAAAAAAAAGCGTTAAAAAAAGAGATGAAAAAAAAGCATTAAAAAAAGCGTTAAAAAAGAGATGAAAAAAAAAGCACTAAAAAGCATTAAAAAAAGCATTAAAAAAGCATTAAAAAAGCATTAAAAAAGCATTAAAAAAGCATTAAAAAAAGCATTAAAAAAGCATTAAAAAAAAAGAAAGTAAAAAAGTATAAGTTTATGATGATCATAAGTGATGATGACGATAAGTCATGATGATGACGATAAGTGATAATGATAACCATATTTAAAAAAAAAAATGACTGCTGTGACTGTGACTTACTGTCGAACCAAAACCAATTGTTTCTGGTCGGAAGGTTCAGTGTGGACCGGACCAGATGTTAAGATGTTGGATAGATTTTTGTCAGGATAGTCGAGCGATATTGTGTTGTTTGATACCTAAGATTTTAATAGATAGCGCGCGAGGACGCACGCGCGTCAGAATGGCCGTGTCGGTACCTAAGATATTGTTGATGTTCACCTACCCTCACTTATTCTATTATTTGAGTCTTTTCTTTGTGCATAAAAGACCGATGCAACCGCAGCTAAGGCAGTCTTGGCTCTGGCGTGGCGCGGTGCACTTGTGTATCCCGCTAGTAGCTTAACCTCGACTCTTCTAATAGTTAGTTTGTGTACACGAATTAATTGTTACATCCTACTGTGGGCAACTCGACCGGTGGTGGTGAGTGCCAATGCGCATTATAAGGCGGCGCCGCCGTAAACCAACACTCGGGTCACAAGTCCCGGGCACTGCGTCGAGTTGTCTCTCTGCCACGCGATAGACGGTACCCGCTCGGTGAGTCCATTGAATACTAAGTAGTGTAATTATCTTGTTTTAAATTACATTGTGAATTAACCAGGCCATCCGTCATCCTCTCCTCACTTCTGATTCCTACATATTCATATTCTGAATGTTGTTTCTAAATTTCATTAAAACATCTCAAATTATTTTAAATTCATACTCTCCACAAACGGATCTCTTTCACAAAAGAATAATTTTTCTTATTATATTAATTGTATACACACCGCTGCATCAACTAGGTTCTGGTATCCCTTTTCTTCGACTTCATCGAGATCAAATCCTGAGCAGAAACTTCCCCCTTCACCGTTGAAAACTAAAACTTTTGCTTCTGCGTCTTTGTCGAAAGCATTGATAGCCTGTGTCATTTCTTTCAAGGTGGCTTCATCGAGACTATTTCGTGTTTTCTGGCGGTCTATATTTAGGGTTGTAACTCCACCGTATTTCTCTACTACAATATCTAAAACGCAATATTGAAATTATAAATTATGTTTATCAAAAAAGAATTATCAAGATTGATCCTTAATTTAACACTATTTTTATTAAATTTAGTAATAGTTAAATAATCTTTCCCATAAGAAATACGTTGTTAGGCATTATATTGTGTTAATTGGAATAAATAATGTAATAGTAAGGTAATAGTATTAAAAATAACAAGTCCACATTTTCGGTTTTTTTAAGATCATCAGCCAAGCTTTTTGCCACATTTAAAAACTTTAAAAAAAAAGAGATTTGACGTAATTATAAGAGTAAGAGGGTAGATAGATAAGAACTTACTTTTCTTTATTTCTTCGACATTCTTCAACTCTTCTTCAGATTTTTGCGCATCGCTCTTAGAAGACGCAAACCTTACACTACATATTCTAGTGAATGATAAATTACTAGATAAAAAAATATTTTTAATTAAACTCCTCATATTTAATTAAATAATTTATTAATAATATTTAGAATTGATTAGTGAAATTGTTTCTTTAATGCGATATTTTTAATTTTTTACTTTCGTAAGGTTATGTTTTATGTTGATCAGCGTCTTGTCAATATAATCACAGACACAGACTATAGATAATTAGATAGTAACATTTCAAATCAATCCATCTTTGGGCGTGTTTGGCCGAAGTAAGTACTTAGTTACTTACTAAACTTACTAAGCCAGTAAGCATAAAAAATTAAAATGTAAAAATTTTTAGTTTATAGTTTATAGCATGTTTATAGTTTATAGCAGATTTGAACATCATAGTTTTTACTGACATAACATAACATAAAACACCGTGTCATAGGAACATACGATTAAAGAATTATCACTCATTTTTACGTCTAAAATTATTATAACAGTGCTTGTGTAGGTATTCTAAACTGTTGATCTGTTTCTGTCATGGTTTTATTTAAATCAACAATAAGCAAAATGGCGTCTTATATTAAGCCATGCTTACTGCGTTAGCACTTATTTTGTGTTCTGGCCGAAAATTTTGTAAGTATAGTGAGTGACTTACTAAATTTAGTAAGAACTTACTTCGGCCAAACACGCCCAATGATTTATATATTTACGAAAAAACGAATAAAACTTTCTTTTATTTAAATAGGCTTCAAAGGCATTTTTGGGCTGTTATTTTAAAAATATAAACATATTTGTTTTTGGTCCTCACATTACTGTAAAGCTACCCTTTGCCCTACTTTAATAGTAAATTAGCCCAGTTTATTTTTAACATAAGACGTAACACAACCTGGCAAGTGCATAGATTAAAACAAAAAGGGGCATTTTATGGCGCTATTTTGTTTTAATCTAAGGGCAAGTGGCAACATTTTATACTTTTGACAACAGTCAACAAATCCAAAAGAACGTCAAAAAACAAAATATCATTAATTCAACAGCCAAGTTTTGTGGACAAATTCGTTTAGGACACGTGTACTTACTTTATAGTTTATAGAGTCGGTTGAATCACGATTGCTTCATTATTTTACAATAAACAGATATACGTTGAGTGATTTTATGAATATCGTGTTGTAATAAACTAAGTGTAAAAAACGCAATATGTCTGAATTTAAGGACTGGTACAATAGTGTACCGTTTTTCACTCGGTATTGGTTGACGTTTACCATAGGTTTAAGTATTATAGGAAGATTCGGTTTGATTAGTTATTATTACTTAATATTAGATATCTACCCCTTCATAAACCAATTTCAGGTATGTTATAATTTGTTGTTATCTTTTAGTTTCATATTCCAACATGTCTAAGAAGAAATATCGAAAAATCAATTTTATAATTACACTACATAACTATTATATTTGCACAAACATTAAAATTAAATAATTTTTTATTAAGGTTACAATGTATTCTTTCTTAAAAGTCTATATTTATATTTAAAAATAATAAACATCATTATTTCAACTAATTGTACAAAAACATGTTTACAAAATCATAACTATTATTCCTTGTTAATGATACAAACATCCAGTAAATTTTAGGTGTTAATGATTGATAAGCTACTGGTATTTTTAAATTTACCGTCTATCGGCACATTCCCTTATCTAAAATCTCAAGTGAGTCACATTATTAAATAAATATTAACTATTCACTTTATTTAAATATTGCATCACATGTAATCATTATTCTAATAATAGTTAAATGTATGAAGACAGGATACATTGTTATTTAAATGTGCACGTGTAAAATTTATACTTCTAACATGAATTAGCTAAAAAATTTTTCATCATCACCCCAATAAAATTAAACTGAATGGGCTATTAAAATGATGCAAATATGTTACTTATTACACATATTTTTATGATTCTTGACAAATTGTTATGAACCTATAACGCTCTACACAGTCATGTTAGTTGTGTTCTTTTATTTCTCATGAATACAGTTGTACTATAGAAACATAGTCTAAATGTTTTCTCATGTAAAAATACTTTGTCTTATCCGAGATAGATTATTCGTACAAAATCACTTTTTAGCTTTATTTTAATACTAGAGATAGTGTATTTAATACTAAAAGTATTGATAGATATTGTCTTAACTATTAACAATTTCACATATTGTGTCTTCTAATTAACTAATATAAAAACATAAATACTCAAATGATATGAAATCACATAAAGAAGTATTTGTATATAAAGTTGTTTGATGTTGGAATATAATGTTTATTTATAAATGGTTTAAAAATTAGGTTTTAGAGATAAAGCTACATCTTAAGCTTATTATGAAATTAACAACAGTAATTTTAAATTTACTGACATTACACTGATTGTTTTGAACGTATTTGACCCAAATTTATGTATTTAAATTTGCTACCTACACAGTTTGTTATCTATATCTGTACTTTAAAACTAATATTTAAATGGGACCAAAATGTTTTACTTGTAATTAATTACTATGATTATGAAGCTGGGACTAATTATGGAGTTCCATAGGTAGTCTAGGTTCTACTATTTTTTTTACTATTGAGAAGTACCTTTTAGTTCAATATATAATATATTTAACGCGTTAAACGCTGCCTTGATTTTTTAGTTTTTCTGTTTGAGCCATGGGGGACACCATGTAGTCGACACACAATTGTTCCGTTGGTGCTGCTGGAAATATGTTAGATAGTGTAAGGAAAAATAAATAAGTTCTTTAAGAAGTAGTACAATATTAAATTAAACTTATCATTAAAATGTTGTAAAAAAACACTTTTAAGCTGGCTCTATGGACTAAATAAGTGTGGCCCAACTGGTGTCCCACATGGCGTTCAACGTTTTAAAAATCATCTTGTTCAAAATTATAAAAGTGGTTTCTTCATGAAGTATTTGTCATAAATGTTAAACTAGTCTTAAAGTGCCTTACATAGATATATTTGTTGTTTTTAGATATGGAGACCCATCACAGCATTATTCTACTACCCGATAGGGCCGGCAACTGGCTTCCATTTCTTGATAAATTGTTACTTCCTCTACAACTACTCACAAAGGCTGGAATTGGGGATGTTCGCTGGCAAACCCGCTGATTACTTCTACATGTTGCTATTCAACTGGCTCTGCTGTGTTATAATAGGATTACTTGTTAATTTGCCGGTAAGAATAATATGCACTCTCATATATTCACTGTCAAACATTATTATTGTCATCAGATTTTGAACAATATTGTTACTTATTAATACAATAAATAATAAATAATACACAATATTGCAAAATAATTTAGAAAGTAATTTTCAAACCTAGTAGATTCTCCTGTTCCAGGATCCCACATATGGCAACATTTGAAAGTAAATTAATACAAATTAAAATGATAAACTTAAAATTAATTTTTTAAGAATTTAAATTATTTTAGACTTGGTTTGGAAGGAGTTAAATTGGTTCTAATCCTTAGTGGAAGCTTCTAGAAAAGTTTGTCATATTTTAAATACAATACAAATAATATGTTACAACCGCTATGGTGCGTTTGCCGTCTCGGCGCCTAAACACCGCCGGTTTGCGGGTTCGATGCTGCTTGGGATGGATATTTGTATTTGTACAAATATTTCTTTCCGGTTTGGATGTCTGCCCTTGTGGGTCTCCTCACAGTGCCTGAGAGAGCATGTTAAGCTGTCAGTTCCAGTTATTATCATAAATACCTGATATGATCGTTACTCATAGTAGGAAATATATGCACCAACCCGCAGTGGAGTAGCGTGGTGGATTAACTCTTCTCCTACGTGGAGAAAGAAGCCTATGCCCAGCAGTTGGATGTTACAGGCTGAATTGTATTAATAATCTATAAAATAAAAATGAATGTTGCTAAGCGCATAACTGGAGAATGGTTCGACTGATTTGGCAATTTTTTTTTTTGTATGTTTCTTAAATCCCACGGAAGGTTTTTATACAAAAAAAAAAAACATAGACAGAACGAAGTCTGTCCAGTTAGCAGTCTGGGCAGCTGAAAAAATAAATTTGTAAATTAATTTAATGAATCATATTTTTATTATCATTTACAGATTTTAATGGACCCAATGGTGCTATCAGTCTTGTATGTATGGTGTCAACTCAATAAAGATGTTATTGTGTCATTTTGGTTCGGCACTCGTTTCAAGGCAATGTATCTACCGTGGGTTCTACTTGCATTCAATCTCGTTATTAGTGGAGGGTGAGTTATGATGTTCATTATAAAAAAGTAGTAAATTTAAATGGGTGCATTTATTATTTATTTAGAAATTATAATTGAGTTTCTCTCAAATAAAAAAAAAAACTTCAATGGCATCAAGAAATAATAATATAATGTACTAGCTGCTGCCCGCGACGTCGTCTGCGTGCGTTCACTGCTCGTTCCACGTAGGTGATAGCGTGATAATATGTAGCCTATGTTCTGACCCGACTTCTTAATAATATTCGTGCCAAATTTGAAGTAAATCCATGCAGTACTTTTTGAGTTTATCCCGGACATACATTTGAAGAAATAAAGGTTCACTGCTCTTTCCCCGTAGGTGATAGCGTGATAATATATAGCCTATGTTCTGACCCGACTTCTTAACAATATTCGTGCCAAATTTGAAGTAAATCCATGCAGTACTTTTTGAGTTTATCCCGGACATACATACAGACAAACAGACAAACAGACAAAAATTCTAAAAACTATATTTTTGGCTTCGGTATCGATTGCAGATCACACCCCAAGTATTCTTTTAAAAAAATATTCAATGTACAGTTTTGACTTTTCTACCATTTTATTATATGTATAGATATATATGTGAATAGTATATTCGATGTGTATCATGTCTGTCTCATATAATTCGCTTTTTATTTAATATCAATAATAAAATTATAATTATGCTTTATTCTCAAAATTAATGATTGAAACTGTTGTACAGTGATATGTTGAAGAGTGATTCAATTCACAAATAAGTTAATTACTGAATACTTTTTCACATTTCTTAATTTTGAATCAATTTTTTTTTTATTTGCAGTGGTGTCATGGAGTTGCTAGGCATCCTGATAGGCCATTTGTCTTTCTTCTTGTTGTTCAAATATCCTCAAGAGTTTGGTGGACCTGCTCTACTCACTCCACCAGCTTTCTTGTAAGTATTGTGACCAGAATTATGTTTTTTTTTTTTTAAATAATTATGATCGTATATTAATAGCTATGTATGAATATTTATTATTTAACATTCATTGGTTCTGTTAAAATTAAAAAAATATTTATAAGTAAATGTTCTACGTGTGTGTACTGTTCTCTATTATGGAGAATAATTTGTATTAAATCGGCCATGCTACTACGTAGTATATCGGCAAGTATCCATATCTCAAAAATTTGTAGATTTTGTAAATAATCTAATAATGATCTGAAGTGTTTATGATATTTTACGTCTTAAAAATTCATGTACTTAACATCAGTAAGGGGCCATCCATAAATTACGTCACACGTTAAGAGGGGGGTAGGGGGTCGACGAAGTGTGACATTGTGTGACAAGGGGGACGGAGGGGTCCAAAATTTTGTGACGTCACATTTTCAAATATAATAATATCAAAACGTAAGTACAAAAACATGATATATCAACTACCTATCAATAGCTTACTTAAAAATTTAAAGTTTTATTTGTTTTGTTAGCGAATTACTTTTATTAAAATAAAAATAATGTCGAAACTATCATCAGTTTGCTCATGCAAAATTGCAAATTATGTGACGTCACACTAGGTGGGGGGGGGGTCTCATAAATGAGACCATCTGTGACAAGGACGGGGGAGGGGTCGAAAAATCGAGAAATTCGTGTGACGTACTATGGATGGCCCCTAATGAGAAATATACATATATATTATATATATTTTCTATTCATGGTGACAAGACGTGACAAATAAATATTGTATGTTTGTTTAGAAAACAAATCTTCCCGGATACGAGATATGTGGGAGGTTTCGGCACCGCCCCACAGACTAGGGTGCCCACACGACCGGGAGGGACAGTGTTCGGAGGACACAACTGGGGCAGAGGACAGACGCTTGGAGGAAATTGAGACCAAATAAACATATATATGATCATCGAATTTTATTGTATATACCAATATGTGACTGTGAACTTACAAAATTACCAAGAAACATAAGTTTTTATGGTCATTACCAACACTTTTACTTATACGGCACTTACCGTGATTGTCACTAGAGTCTAGTTGTCCTTAACTTCTACGTCTGCAACATTGTTGAAATATCGGAAGTTTCAAAATGACAATTTATTTAAGTCCCGTCGAAGTAAAAACGTTGACGATAGTAAACGAAAAATGCTTCTAATTTTAATGATCAAAGTGAAGTATGAATCTTAGATGTGTATTTGTTTGTTAATAAATAAAATAAAGCATGATATTGTAACAACTAAATCGCATTTAAAACTAATTTGGTTAAAAAAAAGCTATATATTTTTGTGTAAATTAAAAAGAAATGTGTACCTTTCTGTGTGAATGTTTTATAAAAGTACTTTTAGACCTGTGTTAAATACATATTATATTAAATTTAAAGGCGTGTAAAATTGACAAGTAAAGTCATTTTAAAATTATGTCGAATAGTTTTTATTTTAAGTTTATTATCACTGTTATTTATACAAATGTAATTAACTAATAGTAATTGGTAACTTTGTTTTAACCCTAGAAAGATATATTTGTACGGAAAAATTATACCAATTACATAAATGAAAATATATGTAATATATTTTTTTAACTTCAGTTCAATTTTATATTATTAATAAATAAATAAAACACAATCTTTAAAGTGAAACTTTTATTACATCGCCTCAAACTTTTTCGTCTGTGTGTTGTATGTCGCGTGACGGTCGGCCGCGCGGTAAGATTGATAAAGCGATTTTTATACCCTTAATGGAATATTATTCCAAAATTTTTTAGTTAAATGTCTATAACGTGAAAAAAAGTTTCACTTTTACCGTGGTTTCATAAAACCACACAGGTTTTTTTGATATAATTTGTTCACTGTTAGAATTTACAAAAAGTAACAAAATTTACAAGTATTTAGGTATACCTAATAGGAACCATATTTTAGAATTTTTTTAAAGAAAACCGTTGAAATTTTTAGTATTTTTTCTTAGTAAATAATTAATATTACTAAAATTAGTATCAGGAGTTAAATTAATATCAGAGGTAACAACTCCTGGAAACGCCGTTAGGCGTCTTCCGCACCTAGGATGGAATTCGCAATTTTTCAAAAAGTTAAAATTACGGAAACGGCGAGCAGTACCTTGTATCTTTTAAAAAATGTTAGTATATTTCTAGTATAACTTTTTGTGACTTGTTTTCGCCAAGATAAAAGGAATTTAAGAAAACGCCGAAGGGCGTATTCCGCACCTCAATATTAAACAAAAAAACGCCGAAATGCGTCCGCCGCAGCGAATGGGTTAATTGTTCGTTCAATTAGATTTTTTTTTGTAGACTAGAACATTCTGGTTGGGTTTAGTTTAATTTACTACAGTAATTAATGATTTAATATAATACGAATGTGGTACAGCTGAAATACTAAGTCAAAATTTGTAAATCGCGGCAACTTGTTGGTTGTTGTGGTTGGTTTGTTGGTAAACCACATAATTATATTTCGGTGATTCTATTTATTTCTATGGGTAGTTTTTTAAGATTTTAATAATAGAGGTGATAATGAAATAAAAGATATCTAACGATAATTAATTACTTTACTATAAATTACATTCAAACAGTTTTCTAATGGTGTTGATCCTTAGGATCTTGCTTGCCATATTGTTTCTCCCACATTGCGATGAACTCTTTCTTCCTTTCTTCACGACGTTTGAAGTACTCAGGGTACTGAGCTTTTTCTAACGGATGCCAGTAATCCAACACCCAGTCTGGAGGTTCAACTTCACGCTCGTGGGCTACACCTCCGTGACTGTACGGGACTGGAAAAATTGTGACGGTAATTACATAAATTGGATTATACGCCAGGTTTATGACTGCTTTAGAAGTAATAGATTTCTATACTTCATTGCTGTAATATCAAGGGCCCATAATACCCTTGTGAAGGGGCTGATTTAGACAAATTTGAAGTGTGTGCAAAATGTTATTGTTAACTTTTCTCGTTTCACACTCAAACTATGTCAATAGCAAATGGAATTTTATATTTATGTCCCCACAGTAACTTAGAAGCAGTTTTCACTATCTCAGTTGACTTTAATAATGTCATAGAAACTAAAGAGCAGTAATATAAATATACCTAATTCTCAATAATTTATACATTAACTTTTTTAGACTTAGACACTCGCGGTTTTCAAACATAGTCTATTTTTTAAAATATAACGGGTACATACCACGATATAGATTTTACTGATTGTTTGTCGATATTTCGGACCAGTTACATGGTCCGTGGTCACGACGAGACTGCTGTGGAGCGATGTGTCAGTTGTCATCCATCACGGGCAGTATCTTTCTACCCCCCGTCTAGTTCTTTTTAAGCCTACCCCACCATTCACTTTAGACACAGACTCCCGGCAAACCACACTAACAACGTCACTTTTTTGTTTTGTTTGTGACCGGTTATTAATTTTACAAAGTTCCAACACTGGATTCCACGCATTTGCCAACACAAAACCATCTTCGCGATTGAAATTTTTGTATTTCTGAATTTCTATGGCTTCGCGAACTAGTCTTGGTATATATACCAAGACTAGTTCGCGAAGTATGTACCCGTTATATTTTAAAAAATAGACAATTTATACATTGATAACTTTAAAAACTTGTCTTTATGAATAAATAAATAAATAAATATTTACACAATACACACACGGTCGTCTGTTCCTAAAGTAAGCAACTTAATGCTTGTGTTATAGGTAACAGCCGACTGGTCTAGCTACATTTTTTTTTTTGATAAACATACTTATAAATAATACATATATTATGAATATCTATATACATATATATAAAAGAGATACCCACCCATTGACTCATCACGATATCTCTGGAACCATAAGGCGTAGAGACTTGAATTTTGGTAGGAATATTCCTTTCGCCGAGTAGAGGTCAGCTAAGAACGGATTTTACGAAATTCCACCCCTAAGGGGGTTAAACGGGGGTTGGAAGTTTGTATGAAAGTCCTATGTATTTGAAGTAAGAGACTTGAAATTCAAATTGTATGCTCTATAGATGGTGTTGAGGTGTACTAATAATGTATTTTGAGAAAACAACCCCCTTTTGGGGTTAAAACAGGGGATGATAGTTTGTATGAAAGTCCAATGAAAAATACACCTACAAACTTGAAATTAGGAAAGGCTATAGCTATGATTTTCCTCAAATTAACGCGGGGGTAACCGCGAGGCACAGCTAGTATATATATAAATATGTATATTACACCCAGACTCGGAGTGCGAATCGAACCCACAACCCCCGGAGCAGAAAGCAGGTACACTAGAAACTGCGCCAACGGGCTAGTCGTTTTATAGCTTAGCTAGCTTTTTAGTCTTTTATGATATATATATATTTATATATATATACATAGATATTTATATCTAGACATAACTCATGGTTTTATTTATATAATAACTACGATAGTGATATTGTTCATAATTATGTAACTTCAGCTCAACCAACAAAGTGAACTTAACATTACATAGCCTATAACCGATTAATGTTTTTCTTAATTACAGGTAAGTCATAAGAACTCTGAAATGATTACAAATATAGGTACAAATAAATTTTTTAGGCTAATAATATAAATTAATTTTATAAAAATAATGTTCATTTTCTTACATTTCTTAGGCATCGGATGTTGCTTGAGGAAGAGCTCCTCTTCTCCGTCTTTCAGTAGCTGAACAGCTACTCGCATATCGGTAATCTTGGCATTTTTATCAAAACGGTCTCGCATCAAGACTGCTTGGTAACGGTATACATTGCTGAAAATTAAATTTACTTAATGGGAACTGTCAACAGAAATACTGGTGAAAAATGTTTTGTAATTATCTGATTCTTAGGTATTAAGTATACATATAATACCAATTAAAGACACTTTAAGGATGTATTGTGATTTTAACATTAAATTAAATGTGTAAGAAAAAGGGTATGAAAAAAGGTCAATGTTAACAACAGACCTAGCTATATAAAACAATTTCTTCAACTTTAAACAACAAAATAAATCTTTCTATGCATTATGTTACAACTGTTTCATTAAATAAACTACTATAACTATAATCATTAGGAAGATAAAAAAAATTAAACCTGATTATTTAATTATCAAAACGTTTCAATTATAAAATAATATTAAATATCTGCAAAATAAAAGGTTAGTTGATGAAAACAAGTAGTTACGTAATGCCAAAGAATATTTATAATAAATCAATATATACTTAATTATATTACGGACCGTCTATCGTAAAACGCTTCTAAATTACGCAAAGCTCTTTTATACAGACTGCAGACTTTTTGGGCGTGAGTTTTTATGCCCAGTGGTAGGTTCGCCATTTTCACTGTTATTTACATTTACAAGTTATAATATTTACATTTGACAAATGACAATTCGACAAATTTTAGTTGACAGTTGACAGCAGCTGTGGTGACAGGTAACGTGCATTCGGGTTGGACATGGGTTGGACCCATGGGTTGGACGCTTTCAGCTTTCACGTTTTGAGCCAAAGAATTGAGCGCTCACGCTTCTAAGCACTAATTTTTAGTGTTCGTGTTGGCCTATAAGCGCTGAGAGAAATAAAAAATTAAAAAAAAAACGTTCGTTTTGGACACTGTGAGCGTCAGTTAGCATCAAATTGGCGAATGTGGTAAATGTTTATCAAATAGGAAATAATTTATTCGAAATTATCCATGATGATTCGGATGATAGTGATGAATTTGATATGTTTGAAGATAGTGATGATGATATATTGCTTTCCATTTTTATGGGATTGTAAATAACTTAATAATTAATATTGAGAAATAATAAATAAATTAATAGAGTTTGGTTAGCTTACGCCATTACGTTTGCATTCGTTTTGACAGATAGTAAAGATTGGTGCTCACGCTTTTGCTGCCATAACTCTGTAGCGTAAGCATCTGTAAGCGCGATGTCAGCGTCGCGAATGAACGAAATGAACTCAACCATAAGCGTGCTTTTTTGACGCTCACAGCACCAAGTCGAACGATGAAAATGACGTGTAAGCGCGCTCACAGCGCGAAAGTGTCCAACCCGAATGCACCTTATAATATAGATATATGTACATAGAGTCTACGTAAGATTTAAAAATCTTAATTCGTCAATAAGAAATAAAATATTTTTTTCAAAAAGTTTTTTCTATGTTTTTTGTCGATAATTTATGGTCTAGTTTCACCCTCATTCGGGGTTGCACTCTACCGCGGGACATTCTGTATAATACAGATTCAGAGACAAAGAATCAAAGAAAGAGGCAGAAAAAATATTTACCCATACAGCTGATACAGCGTCTCTTGCAACGCAAATTCAAGTTAATTCAAATCAGCGTTTTCATTTATTTTGTATTGAATTACATTAATAAAACACTATCGCTCATTTTTCGAAAGTTTAATTGAATAATTTGTGCGTTTTCCAATATCAGCAATAAAGCGCATAATGCGCTATAATGCTCAATGCTCAACGTTGAAAGTTCCAAAGCTATAGCAACGCTTCACACAACGAGCACTCTCAAAAGTAGGGCTTCCGTGTGCGTGCTTGCAATGGATACCAAATCAGTGGTGGCTCAGTGGTTTAGTATTGTGCGCTACTGAGTCGCATTATGCTCTGTAATTGGAAAACGCACTTTATGTTTTCTCAAAGCATCAATTAGAAATAGCTCACGTAATTAATAGGTACCCCCTAATAAGCTATTAACCGTTCTGGGGTGGTATTGTGGGCGTCATGTTGGCCCTTTAACACCGGCAGTTTGCGGATTCGATTACCACTCGGGATGGATATTTGTATTTGTACAAATATTTGTTTAAAGTTTGGATGTCTGTCCGTGTAGGTTTTCCCACCATGCCTCGGAGAAAACTTTAAGCTGTCAATCCCGGTTGCTATTATAATTATAATTATGTTTATACACCTGATACTAGCCATCGTTACTTATACTAGGGAATATATCCGCCAACCATGGATTGAGTTCCGAATCCTTCTCCTACATTATATATAGTTTATGCCCAGCAAAGGGATGTTATAGGCTGATTCGTGGACAAAAGCTGGGCTGGAGCAGCATTTAAAAGACTACTCTTACTGTAATGACTACATGTAAATTGTAAAGGTACTATTTAGATATTAAATATATAGATCTAAGTTGGTCATTGCTTACTTACTATACTTGGGTGTTGTACTAGTAGATTTTTTTAGAGATTTGTTAGGAATATTTGTGTTGTTTTTTTAAACCCAGTTTGTTGCGTATGCTTAGGTGCATGGAAATTATAAGTAAGACAGTACTTCCAAGCTTTTACCTGGATAGCTTTTGAATAAGATTGGTATTAATACGTACGAGTAAAAACGATTCATTTGTGTCTCTTGATGGTCCCTTGTTTGACATCCAATTATCGTTTGTGTAACTTTGTGTCTATTGACAACTTTATGTCTGGTACTTGGAGATGAAAAATGAACATAATTTTAAATTTGATATAAAAATTATCATTATAAATTTATAATACTTACATTAATCTTTCATACTTTTTAAACGACAAGACATACAATATATTCACTATCTTTATTAAAAATGAACACATGAAAAAGTAATATGAAAGAAATAATTAGGTATTAAGAAATTAAATAAATATTTCTGTTATTTCTTTTCGTTTATTATTAATCTTTAATCTTTATACATTTTTGTATAGAATCTGTTTTGATTCGCAGTTTAGTTCTAGGTTTTTCTTCTTTTTTTATGTTTTATTTGTATTTAAACCAAATAATGTTTTTTTTCTTTCATCTAATATTTTATTTATTTATTTATTTATACTTTATTGTAGATCACAACTACAAATATCATTTACAGACTGTGAAGTACAATGGGCGGACTTATGGCTATTAAGCCATTTCTTCCAGACAACCCAAATATACATAATTATATTTCCTACTACGAGTAACGATCGCTATCAGGTGTACATGATAACAACCGGGACCGACGGCTTAACGTGCTCTCCGAGGCACGGTGGGGAGACCCACAAGGACTGCACAAACACCCAGACCACGGCAAACATCTGTATGGCCAATACAAATGTTGTCGTGTGCGAGGATCGAACCCGCAACCGCTCGCGCAACAGCTAATCGCAATCCATTGCTGCGACCGCTGCGCCAACGCGGCGTTCAAGTTTGAATAATTATATTTTTCTATTTTTAAATGTAATAAAAATATTTTAATCACAACCTATCATTCACGTAATAATTAAATCTTTGTCTTAGTTTTTTTACCACCTTACATAATTATAGTGCTTTGATCTTTCTAATATTCTATTTAGGCGATGTCGTCAATATAAAACCTTATTTAATTTAAAAATGGAATATAAGTTTCACTTTTTATTTTTACATCGATATGAAAACGAAAATATATTAACGTAATACAAAAAAATCGAACTGTGAAGCGCGATCATATTGAGGTCAAAGAAAGTTAGAAAAACGGAGGCGAGATGACCAGCGCCAAAGAACCGGCTCTTAAATTTCATTTTGAAATGTAATCGTATCATACGGTCATACCTAGTTAGCTAGTTACCTACTGTTTTTTTGTTTATTTTTAAATAGAACGAATTTAAAATTATTAAAACTATGAAAGTGTATCGGCGAGCTCTATATATTTTTTTCAGGTTCCATAGAAAGTCCAAAGAGGTTTTAATGACATAGTCGCGTGCATCGACCTACTAATACTATAGTCAGCCAGTGTTGAACCGACACTCGGTGCGGTGGTACCATTACCATCGCATTAGGTACAAATAACAGAATATAATAATTTATTTCTCTATAAAATTGTAGTGTTTTTTGAGTGCTAAACTTTCTTGGATTTATTTGTGATTATATATTGAGAATTAGTCCTAAATTTGTTGTGGTGAGTAAGTACAATTTTTTTATTATATTAATTTTTAAAATATTTTACAAAAGTTATAAGGACTCTTATTGCATATGTATTTTTTCCACATTTTTAGAAAACTGCGCAATTTAAACATTTTTTAAAATATTTTTATCGTTTATTACAAATTTATTTTATTATTTTAAAATATATAACATCCAGTATAAAAAAATGTATAATTAAGTTAAATAAAAATAAAATATTATTTATATAGTATTTATATACTTTTGTCGAAGCACAGACTACGATTTTTACTCAATTATTATCAAAGTTATCTAGTAAAAAAATGTTTTAAATTTTTATTACACGTAGAAACTTTACACAACCATCGTTTACACCATAGCTCTAATGAAAATTTTCACATATCTGTGTGAAGTCACAATCGCCTCGAAATGGTCGAGAAAAACCTTACAATAAAAACTCTTTTCTCAAGATCTATTCGTAGAACTATATAAAAAAATAAAATTACTTATAAAATAATAACTTTTTTTATCTCAATAATGCTTTTAACGATAAAAAAAGAAAAGCTGATCTATGCTGTTCTGACCTGTATGAAACTCTACATAATAAACTAGAACGTTTGCAAAACACAATTATTAGATTTATGTATGGCCAGGGAAAATATGATCAAACTTATATCAGACTAGCTTCTGCGCGCGACTTCGTCGGCTTGGACTCCACTCCTATTGGTCTTAGCGTGATGACACATAGCCTATAGCCTTCCTCGATGAATGGGCTATCTAACACTGAAAGAATTTTTAAAATCGGCCCAGTAGTTCCAGAGATTACCGCGTTCAAACAAACAAACAAACAACCAAACAAACAAACTCTTCAGCTTTATATATTAGTATAGATTATCGAGCTCGGCTGAAATGGTTGAAAATAAAAGATCGAAATAACGTACACCTCCTCTTTCCTCAACTCTATCCGTTTTCAAGCTAACTCTCCTACTTAATACTTGAAATAACACTTTTCTTGTTTCTGAAGCTTCTAGCATGCTAAGTCTTCTATCTCAAGATGACAACAAACTTAAATTCCCTGTATAGCACAGACAAAGCTACAGTGAATCCTAAAGCTTATAAGACTAAAGTAATGCTCTTCCGCGGGACATACGAGTACTCGTAGGTACGTCAAGCGCAGTCGAAGTCAAAATGCAATATTTATTTACGTGTGTTTAATTAGTTATTTTTATTTAACTGAGGTAGGGCACAGCAACTGACGTAGGGCACAGCAGGAAATTTCCTGCTCAAAAAATGGAGCAGCCCGATTAACGAGGTCTCCGAGGCACGGTGGGGAGACCCACAAGACAGCACAAACACCCAGACCACGGTAAACATCTGTATGGCCAATACAAATGTTTGTCATGTGCGGGGATCGAACCCGCAACCGCCAGCGCAACAGCCACAAGCCAGTGCTGCGACCGTTGCGCCAACACATTCTCATTAATAAATTAAATTATTAATTAAGTATCAGTAGTTAATTTTCACAATTAATTAAGATTCGATAATAAACTATAAATTGTAACCTTGACCGCATTTTCCCTATAAAATATTCATTACTATCTATTATTATTTCTGCAAAAAAAACTGCGAAACATCTTGCTACATACGAATCTTATTACTACATAATTTGATAAATGTTAAAATTTGGGCGTATGTTTTTAAAGATTGCTGCAGATTACTACAAAATAAATTTTTCAAGAATACTCGTATATATTTGTTCTGATTATAAAAATATTAAAAATAGTCACTTTTGATCGGTCCCTTCTACCTATTTGTTATACTAAGTATATTACTTTCGATTAACTGTTATAATTACATGTAATGATTTTTTTTAAGTTCACACAAACAAAATTGTTTTATTTATAATGTCAGGAGTCAAGATAGTTCATTTCGAAAGTGAACTTTCAAGTTTTCTTACCAAGGTCTACTTATGAAAAAACTAAAACAAAAAACAGGATATAACGATGAAGGTCTTATTATTTTTATTACTTTGTCAATATACACAAACTTTTTATCATTGAAATCAACCAAAACTTCGTAAAAAATAACGTTCTAGAAAGTTATTCTAGTTTAAATAACACATAATTCAACATTGAAAGTGAAAAAATCGCGAGAAGTTCATGTGTATTGAAATCATAAAAATGTCTACCTACTAAATATTATGAATGAGATAAGAAAATAAATCGAATTTTTTTCGTTTCAATAATATCACTTCAGCCTATCGCAGACAACTGCTGGACATAGGCCTCCCCAAGTTCGCGCCAGACATTATGGCGCGAATTCATGTGTTTTGCCCATAGTCACCACGCTGCCTGGGCAGGCGGTTTGGTGACCGCAGGGCTGGCTTTGTCGCACCGAAGACGCTGCTGCCCATCTTCGGCCTGTGTATTTCAAAGCCAAGCCAGCAGTTGGATAGTTATCCCGCCCCGTTATCAGTCAGCTTTATAAGTTCCAATGTGGTAGTGGATCCCTTAGTCGCCTCTCACGACACCCACGGGAAGAGAGGGGGTGGCTATATTCTTTAGGCGTAACCACATAGCGTTTCAATAATAGTCTACGAAAATAAGTCGGGTACCTAATACCTATATCTTACATTTACACACGTGTAGCCTACCTACTTATGTTTTGGAGAAAGTTGTTGTTTCGAAGATTATCCCTGAGAAATCAGAAAGCGTAGGTGAATAGGAATAATACCCTTTTTGTCTAACTCGGAATAAATAACGAAAAAAAAAGTATAATATAATTCAGTGAATTAAAAAATGATATAAAAAAGATAAATAGGTATCGAATTTAACGCACGCGTTTATTTTGGTTTCATAAGTACTTTATTATACACCATAAATACATTTTTGAAAACAGTTTTATTTTTTAAGATAATTACACGTTGTGTCGTACAATTGGTGGACTTATGTATGACTAATGACCCATTTCTTTTACACAACCCACAAGCGGTAAAAACTTGTGTACTTATTACCTAATACCTACTAGCAAAAGCTTCTTTTGCTATATACTTATATCCACATGTAATATAATATAATAATGTTTTATGTATCATTTTTGCTGTGCACAAATGATCATCACACTCAAAATAAAATCATAATACGAATGACATTGCAAATTTCACACGTGTCAATCAAACAGGCTTATGGCGTCTCTATTGTAATGCCAATACATGATATATTTGCTTGGATGGTTTAATTCAATTATAGTTTTCCATTGCTCAATATGTTTTAGCGTAACCGCGTTGATAGTTTCTGTCAACATAAACTCTTCTCAAGGTCCGAAACTATCTGAATTTGTTTTTTTTATTTTACGTTTCGTAACTTTATTGGGTACAGGGTACCTACGCAATTGGATTGCAAAAGGTAATTTGTAACCTTTTTTCGATTCGTGCTTACAATATTGGAATGTAATATCTTGATGGAGTAAAGGTACTGTATAGGTACGTATAGTTCATTTGCTAAATGTTGCAATATACTGGAGTCCGTGTATTATGGGCATTTTTACTTTTAAGTGTACCTTGATAAAAAATACGAATATTTTATTAAACTGTGTTTTTAAGATGTTTAAAGGTCCTAGTTTGTACATCATAGGCTGACGGACAGGGAAGAGTATTTTATTTTGAATAATTAATATATTTTCCTTATTAAAAATGCAAAATAAATGGACATTGTAGAAAATAGTGATCAGTTTGGTGACAATATAAAAATCATCCTGTTTTAATATTTTACGTAATACGACTTAATTTTTCGTTTCTATTAAGAGAATATTGCAATCCATCGAAAATAAATTACAATAACCATCAATTGAAATCTAATTCTTCTAAAATTAGATTTTAACTACGGTTTTGTGACAAGTGACGCTACCAAGATCGCTTTTCTTTATATATTCATTTGATAATGTGGTTAGTCTTCGTTAATATTTTTAGTGTTTAATGTAGTTACTAGTTAAAACAATATCCAAACAGTTACTTAGTAAAAAAACTAAAAATAAATATGTAAAAAAATATTTTGTCCACCTGCAAATTGGGACAGTCACTGAACTGACACATCGAAAATCCTTAGGCTGAGGTTACATGGTACAAAGAAAACAGCATTGGTAATTATTATTTTTAATGTTTATAAAACATATGGTTTTATTAAAGTTATCTAGCGACTATGAAATAATGTAATTTGAATATTAATCAATATACTAAAGGAACATCCTCCATTAAGAAATAGCTGCGCAATTAAAATTAAAAGTAATTCAGTCTTCTATAGTTCTTTTATAAACGTTGCTAAGCTTTTCGATCTTTTAGTTTAGATTAATAGATTTTCAGATTGCCTTTTGACTAGTGGCGTTTAAAAAAAAAATGATATTCCTCATTGTCGATGTGATCCCAGCCTTACGTGTCAGTTTAGTGACATTTGTAGTCAGTCTTATAAGTGACGGAATAAAAATGTCACTGAACTGACGTCACATTTACGGGCAAGTTTATTGGAAAAATGTTTTTTAATTACAGTTAAACATTTTGCACTAGAAAAGTATGTGAAACTATTTCTAAATATATCAGATTCGTTTGAAACAGCTGGAAGATGTAAAAAGTCCTATATGGAAAGAGAAATAACATCACATACCTGACAAATAAAGTTGGGACAGCTACTGGCACCAACAAAAACCCCCTTTTACTCGAGACTCTATGGCAATTCTGATAATTTAAAATGGCGGAAGTGATCTTCTTTACAAAATGTCACGATTTTCGGTGCCATGACATTCTTTATTAATATTTTTGAACAATAGGGACCGTCACTAAACTGACATGTCCGACCGGCATCAAATAGGAACATTTTTTGAAAATGTATTTTGAGCTTGTCTCATTAGAGTTAAATTGCACAAATTTAATCTATGTGACGATAATGATGTATTTATAGTCGTACCAAAATTACTTGTACAATATGTATTCGTGGTACTATTTAAATTTCGGTTACTTCCATGTACGTAAGGGGTGGGACATGCTCATAAACAGTGACTCTTGATTTTAAAATATTCGTCATTTAATAAGTTGAACATATTTTACCAGGATCGCAGATGAATTCGTAAAATAATGTAACGATTTACCTTTATATTCCAAAAATTAGAAAATATGGCACTTATTAAACTTGAAATAAAATTTTGAATATTTGGGACAGCCTCAAATCGGCGGGTACACTTAAAAAAAAAAATGCCCTTATACGTATCTGGGATGATTTCCGTATTTTGGGCTTGATATCACCCCAACTTTGGCTGTAATATTGTATTTGCATCTATTTATTTAGTAAAAAACCTATCAACATGTTCATGAGTAGGTAGGTACTCTGTTGACTGTTACCTAAAACAAATAAAAAAGTCTTCTCTCGACTGTCTGTTTCAGAAAAAAAAATTTAGTTACTTTCATTTGAGATAAAAAAAATCTTGCACTATGAATGATTCATCTAAAACTTATCGTTTTTTAATATGTAAGTTGGTATTATTTTATTATGATTGCATTAACTAACAAATACCTTTGAATAGATGTACCTACTCTCTCTCAATGTAGGTATTCAAATTACTAAAATTGCAGCTGTGACTACCTATTACCTAAGTACTTACATTGAAAGTACATTACGTGTTCGTTTTATTTTATGTGTACAAGTACATTACATGATTACAATAATATCTTTGTAACTTCGTAGTAGCGTCATCTATTGATTTTAATGTTTCTGCTCACTTTGACTAGAAAACTGTCATGCCTTTTTTTCTGAAATTTTTGAAATAAAACTTCTTAACGCACGTTTGACTTGGGGATCATGGTGGTGAATGCGTGACGAGAGCGTTACGAAAAGTATGATCGGAAGTTATAGAGAGATATAAGTTGGTGAGGATATAGTGAAGAGAGAGATACGTTTCGTATATTACTGTAGGAGCTAAAGAAGCTTTACTTCAGTCGTGTGGTCTCGAAAAAACAAAATTGTTGTCATCAGTCAGATGTTAGCTGTGAAACAAGTATGAAGTTGCTAATTAACCGTCGTCCAAAAAAGGGGGAGGTTCTCAATTCGATTGTATTTTTTATGTATGTTCCCCCAAAACGACGGGGTGAACCGATTTTGATCATTTTTTTAATCGAAAGGTAGGGCGTGTCATGTGGTCCCATTTTAATTTAATTGAGATCTGACAAGTGCTTTTCGAGCTATATCTAATAATGGCTATTTATTTGACTATTTTTTCGTTGACCTACGTTATACCGCATACCTTTACACTGAATGTACCGATTTTGATAATTCTTGTTTTAATCAAAAGCTGATGTTTGTCATGCGGTCCCATTTTCAATTTGATCGAGATCTGATGACAACTTTTAGAGTAATCTTTGATAACACGTATTTACTTGATTTTTTTTGTACCTACGTTTTATTATTTTGTCGATGTAATTGAAGTCGATTTTTTTCCGTTTGCGAGCAAACACAATTATCCTGGGAACAGAAGTCTGTGTGTATGTTGAGCATATTTTTTTTAATTCTTTTTAACGTCAGATAGCTTTAAAGCTGTATAGGGCGGCTCATGTATCAAGTTTTGTATCTAGGTTAGTAGTTTACGTAACATTTCACCCGGACGCGGGACAGGTTCTGAGGATTTTGCAAGAAACTCGTTTTATTCGCAACCATCTTTATTGGAATATTAATAGTTTATCGAATACTAGCGCTGGTCACTGTTCTTATGAAGTGATGACGAAACTCAAAATAAATCCGTTATCGTATCCCTCATGAGGCGGATGATTGTAAATAATGAAAAACATGTGTTTAGGTTCCAAGTTTTTTCCTTGTAGGTTCTTGCAAACCTCAGAGCACAAAATTCTCTAAAAAAGTTGGTTGTCATTAGGTATTATATTTGACTAAGTATGATAATAGATTTTGGTTTGATTATGATGGTAGGTTACTCTTGATAGAAAAATTATTAGCCAATCTGCAGATGCATGAGTGGGGGGGTGCACATAATACTTCCGAGTGTTCTCGTAAGTATATAGAGATCTATGCCCAGCAGACAAAAAAATATAGGCTGTTTTAATTAATTTCAATTTAGAAACTATACTTAGTTTTACAGGTAACACTTTATAAAACTACATTTAAAATTTTAATTATCAAAAAGCTTATCAAAATCTATAGTAATTAAACAACAATCTGTTAGTATAAAATAAACTTATTTCATCGATATTTAGCATAACACAATAGATAAAATAAGTAAATAACTAATTCATGCAAAGTATTTCCTTAAAGGTATATTGATCAGTGATGTAACATTTACTATTATGCAAATATAGTAGGTATCATTTGTGGAAAATAGCGTATTCAGATGCAATTTGTACTCTTTGTGTGCTGTCATTTGCTATTTACCAATGCACTGAAATAGGAAGAAATAATTGCTTGACATTAGTTATCTGGGAAAATAGGTTTCATTGGAACTATCGTGGAAGTTTGGCCTCGAGTAATTGTGTTTGCTCGCAAACGAAAAAAAAAACGACTTCAATTACATCGGCTAGTAATATGTAGGTTGTCTGTAAACTATAACAGTCAATGAAATACGCTCTATTAGGGATAACTAAAAACATACTCGTCAGATATCGATTACATTTAAATGGAACCATATAACAAAGCACCAGCTTTCGAATAAAAAACGAATCATCAAAATTGGTACACCCGTGAAAAGATATGAGGTAGCACAGAGAACAAAAGGTCGTATTGAGTACCTACGTCCTACGTTTTTTGAAGTTAGTTTAAAAGAGGTTCTATTGGAACATGTCTCTTTAGGTCGAACTTGTGTCGAGAAATTGAGGTTTATAAGACGCTGTATAGGTAACCAATTATTTTTTTTTACTTAATTAACAAGTTTACTCTTTATATATCTAACAGCAAATATATGAATTAAAATGGGTCAGTCAAATCATAGTTTGTATAAACAACACAAATTCAAGAGAAAAATCTACATTTAGTCTATTTTAGGCAGTTCGTCACAGATAAAAAATATTTATTACGATAATAATGATCATCGTGTCATTTATTGTACAGTGCAGTTGTACAATGGTACATTTACATTATCTGTACAAGCTGCAATACATTACAATTTAAATAAATATAAATTTCGTTCCAAGATAGGGAAATGGCCTATTCTTGTTTCCGTGTAAAGACAACTTAGTACAAGTTCAGGAAGAATGATAGTCGGTGTTTTACTAAAATCCTAGTGTCTTGTACTTTGTTACTAGGCCTCCTAGATAAAATAGATAATTCCGTTGTATTATCATCTCATTATTTCTTGAAGCAGTTGTAAGTGTTCTTAGTACCGTAATATATAACTACTTAGAATGTCTATAACTATAAAGATGTTAAAATAGTTCGTAAACTAGATTTTTGCTTGGTATGTTAATGGTTGTTTTTTTTTGTAATTTGTATGTATTTAAATTATTTTGTAAAGATAATGTAATTATTGTTATAAATGACGTTCTGTATATTACATAACTAGCTTCTGCGCGCGACTTCGTCGGCGTGGACTCCGCTCCTATTGATCTTAGCGTGATGATATATAGCCTATAGCCTTCCTCGATAAATGGGCTATCTAACACTGAAAGAATTTTTCAAATCGGACCAGTAGATCCTGAGATTAGCGCGTTCAAACAAACAAACAAACAAACAAACAAACAAACAAACTCTTCAGCTTTATTATATTAGTATAGATAATTGACCACTATAAAACAAATAAAGAAAAATTTTGAAAAAATGATGCTGTTGCCTGTTAAGTATCAGCACATTTTTGACACAGATAATCTATACTAATATATAAAGCTGAAGAGTTTGTTTGTTTGGTTGTTTGTTTGTTTGTTTGTTTGTTTGTTTGTTTGTTTGTTTGTTTGTTTGTTTGTTTGAACGCGGTAATCTCTGGAACTACTGGGCCAATTTGAAAAATTCGTTCAGTGTTAGATAGCCCATTTATCGAGGAAGGCTATAGGCTATGTATCATCACGCTAAGACTAATAGGAGCGGAGTCCACGCCGACGAAGTCACGCGCAGAAGCTAGTTTTTTATATGTTTTGACAGACAAAGCTATCAAAAAATCTGAAAGAACATTACTTTTGGCATGAATCGCTCTACTTAATAATACGTTCGAAAGTCCAAAAAAAAACATCCTAAAAAATTTCAGAACAAAAATGTAAATAATTAAACACCAGATTTATCTTAAGTAAGATACAAAGACTACGTGTGAACTAGAACGAAACAGATCTCAGTTTATAAAGCAACCGTGAAATTTACGACTCGTTAAGATATTACCATTTAAGTATTTTCCGTCAAAACTTTTAGGCCGTGTCCGTGAGTAATTGAAAACTGCGCCATTTAGGAGGAAAAAAAAAACTAGTGAAACTACGCTTTACCTACTTGTTAATTCCTTTCTTTTAACTTTGCACTGATTGAACTGATCACTGTCGCTCTAAATTCTAAGAGAACATGGCTATCACTGAAATAACGTAAAACGGTTCTTAACTAATTATACGATATTAAGAGCCAAACAAATAATATTTTTATATTATTTTTATTTATGAATTTTCTCCATAGGACAAGTAGAAAATATGTAGTTACAGTGAAATATAGAGAAGTTTTTTGAGTGCAAAACGTTCTTTTTTTTTTAGAAATTTTGTTTTTCTGTGTTGTTTTTTTGGGATGTCTCAAAATTGTTTGCACAAAAGTTGATATAATTTTTATAGATCGCTTCAGCCTGTAATATCCCACTGCTAAGCATAGGCCTCTTTCCCTATGTAGAAGAAGGATCAGAGCTTAATCCACTACCCTGCTCCAATGCGGGTTGGCGGATATGTTCCCTAATAATATGAGTAACGATCGCTATCGGGAGTACGTGATAACAACCGGGATCGACGGCTTAACGTGCTGTCCGAGGCACGGTGGGAGACCCACAAGGACTGCACAAACACCCAGACCACGGCAAACATCTCTATGACCAATACAAATGTTTCACAATGAGTGTTTCACACACTCTCGCTTGTATCCATGCTGTGTAGTTAATTATAAATCAGGAAAATTAAATCATAAAAGCACAATAACTATACAACACAACAGTGTGAATCACAGTACGGCCTCATTCTGCTCTGCTCGCACGGACTTTCCCTACACTACTATAATAATAAGATAATAAACAAAATTCACTCTTAAATAAAAATCAATAAAGTTCAAATTTACATTCAATTCAGTGTTGATGATAAATGCATCTAGGTATGACATTTATCTTAAGCAAGTCTCAAAGTAGGTCAGATGCAGTAAATTTAATGTGTTGTGACACAAACATTAAAGCGTAAAATAAAGTTTGCAGCCTTAACAATGATACGGAAGATGAGGTCGTAATTAATTTTTATAATTGTATATTAGAGTCTATTTATAAAGTAATTGTATTAGGTTTGACATATTTAATGTATTTAATAAAACAAATACGGCAAGATATAGGTTTATTTTATTCTTTGACAACCCTAGATGGTATTGCATAAAAAGTTACAGCATCCGTTTGTCGAAATTATTATGACGTTTGCCTTGAACTGCTTATCTTAATTAAACGAAGCTAATGAATATAAAATAGTAAAAACGGCATATTCTCGTAATATAGTTATTTCTTTGAAGAATGTTTTGAAAACAGCATCAAAAATTATTTTTAAGGTACATATTTGTTTTAGAATGACATAGTTAAATATATTTCAACACCTACCCAAATTGTTTTTTACATATAAAAGTTAATTTCTTCCAAAAAAAAATTGTTGCTTATGCAGGCAAAAAGGTTTAATTTATACATCAAAAAGTTTATTATGTACAGAAACATCTTTTTTATACTTTTGTCACAAAATACAGTCAAGTATGTACTATCAACATTTACAAATAAATGAAACACAGTTAGGCCTTATAATACGCATTAAGAGAATCATTATATACCGTACAATATTATATTTGACACATCTCATAAATCAAGTTTTGTCAGCAGGTGAGTGGGTACGACAAGCTATTCAAGTACTGCGCTGCAAATAAATCTTTTTACAGCTCATGTTTTCCTAGTACATTATTGCACATTGTTCGTATTGTAAATGGATGTTTAATGGATAAACAATATCTGAATTATGGTTCAGATGACCATTATGAATTAATTATATTATTAATTGTTATAGCGTCAAAATATTTGTCGTCGCCAAAGTTTAAAAGACGTCAAACAGTTTTAGTTATATGTATATAGACAAAGAAAAGTAACCGACCTAGTTATATTTTATTAATAAGTAAATAGAATCAAAATTTTTGAAGAATTAAGTCCTTTAAAAACATTTTCAACTATAATTAAAGATTATTTTTATGAAAAAAGGTTATTTATACTCATATCTAGTGATGTTACCGTTTTTTTTAAGTTTTGTCATATTTTTCAAGTAGGTTTTAATACATAAGGATTTATTACATGAGAAACACATTGTTTAAGATTCAAAATAATAAATGCATCAGATATAAAGTTAGTTTAAATTCGTGTCAGCACCAAGGGCAGAAAGAAATAAACAAGCGATCGTGCGTGAAAGTTTTCATAACATTATGGTTCAATACAATTTACCTAATAAAATAATAATTAATAAAAGTCTAAAATGAGGACTAACAATAAAATTTCTACTGTGTATCCACCATTGAACTATTATTACTTAGGTATCACGTATCTACAATTTAAATACTGGCCATTAATTAGTTTCCTTTTTTTTAAAAAAAGGATTATCTGCAAGTGTATAACAGAATACACATATATGTATATGTATACTAGCTGACCCCGCAAACGTTGTTTTGCCATATATATTATTAACCCCCGCAACCCGCGGAATATTCCTAACAAATTTCAAGTCTCTACGCCTTATGGTTCCAGAGATATCGTGATGAGTCAAAATATGGGTGGAAATCTCTTTTATATAGATTTTTATATACTGTTTAAAAGTAGGTACGTAAATGTAGGTACGTAGTGTCAGTGTAAAGTAGTAGTTTTAATAATTATTAAATTCTTTTTCTCTTTAAAATATAAAACTATAAGAACTGTATTAAGAACATAACTATAAGAACATAGCATTTTTAATTAGGTTCTCATATTTTAGAAGTTATACTTCTTTTGGCGCGTTAGGGAAAAGGATGAGAGTTAAGTTAATATTTACGATGAACTGATGATCTTCACTAACTCATATCTCCCTCTCAACTTCTGTTCGCCTCGCCCTATCACTCTTTCCGTAACGCTCTCGACACGAATTCACCAGCTTACTCTCCAAGTCAAACGTTCGTAAAGAAGTTTTACTTCAATATATTAATAAATTACGTTCAGAAGATGCCTCTCAAGAGTTATTTTTATTTTGCTTGACAATTTGATCAGTTGCAATCAACTCTCAAGAAATTAACATTCAATAAATTCTTCAAGACTTCACGTAGGTATGGTCTAAGATCCGGAACATAACAAAATCTTCCCTCATCTTTTAATTAGATGAAACAATTTTTTATAGGCTGATTTCAATATTGTGAATTTATAAAAACAACCTCTGCCACCATAAGCCGCTGCAAATAATAATACTAAAAAAAAATTTTTTTTCTAATAAATCTCACTTTCATAAAAAAAAATTGCAGCAGGCTTATGGTGGCAGAGGTTGTTTTTATAAATTCACAATATTGAAATAAGCCTATAAAAAATTGTTTCATCTAATTAACAGATGAGGGAAGATTTAGCTTCTCGGATCTTAGACCAGTAGGTACGTCTCATTTTTTATCTTAATTGCTTGTACATGTGCATTCCATATAAGTAAAGTTTATTTTACCAATTTAAGAAAGAATGCTATGACTGGATGCAAGGAGGTTGCATGGTGTTTCAATTGTAATTGTGTTGCTTTCAATGAGGTTGCATCTGTGGGTTGCATGTTTCTCTCGTTCATTTCATATCCTTGACACTTGGCATCTTTGTGGTTTGTGATTGTGACAGGTAAATGGTGACATAAAAGTCACACCAGTCGGTCTGACACGAATATTGAATATTATGTCAAAGAGTATATAACCACTACGTTTTATATTATGTATTTATTATCTTTAATCTTGAATTTCGATAATAAGGAAGCGTAGTTACATGAAAATCTTCATAATTATTACAATAATGCGTCATTTATTTTCCTCTAGCTATAATAGATATTCTTTGCCTTCTATTTTTTATTATTTAATGCTTATTATTAATATTTAACGTTTCAATACAATTATCGTATTAAATTCCATCCTTGTAATACCAATTCCAGTCTTATGAGTTATGACTCTGTTGTACCCAATATATCACGTGTTATTTCGCCAATGTCAAATGAAAAGCCTCGAGCGGTCAATCTCCGTCGTATCTTTACCATCTTACCCGACATTGGTGGAGTAATCTATGTTCACTTGACACAGATAAAAATGATCTTAACTTATAAGCAATAACACTGAAATGATGATGATTGAAACTGAACGCGGTAACTTACCTGAATAGAGTTACTCTTTGTTTACTACCATAGTGCAAGCTACCCCAGTCGAATTAGTATTTTAGATTTACAAACCTGCGGAATTCGTTGGGGGGGGGGGGGGGTCACTGGTAGTCTAAATTCAAAAAGTAGGGGTAACAGACTTGTTGCTTCATCGGCCATCTTGATTTAAAGGGTTATTTTTTGTCTCTTGAATAACTCGTTTGTTTTAAATTTTACACGAAAAATTGTTATTACAAAAGTTGTATAAAATTAAATTTCGTACAATTATACACTATACAAGTACCTACAATATACAATTTTTGTAAATGTCAGCCCGTTTTTGAGATATTTCGACTGGGCTAAGCATGTTTATAACAATTCTTATATTTTAACAAAATAGTTTTTTTAAAAATTAATAAAAGAATTTTTCATTCGCAAACGGATCTCTAAACAGGCAAGCTGTCCTACGGGACAGTCGCGATTCGGGAGTAACGGTAAGGCCAATGACCGCACTTGACTTCCAATTTTTGTAATGATCGCATTTTCTTTCCGAGGCTTTATGTATTTAATGAACCCTTTCTTGTTATCTGATCGGAAGTAATGTTAAGTTCTTTAGCCATTTTAATGCACTACTAACTGCCAGTTTTTGTAAGATGCCTTTTGCTTTTTGTTAGTGAATATGGACGTATTTTATTAGTCTGTTTTTGTAGTCTGTTTTTTATGAAATACTTATAAAATATTTACTTAACATATTATAAAGATAAGAAAGATTTTGAACTCTTACCAGCTAACCTTTAATTTCGTAATTTACTATAATAGTTTTTAAGTAGGTACGGTATGGTGCAAAAAGTCCTCTAAACAACAATCAAATTCATATACTGTACCGGATTTCAACAGTTGAGCAATGCCTTTTGCGAGGACATGTACATTATTACGAAATTATCTTATATCTTGAATAAGGCATAAAATCTTGTCTCAAATTGTAGAGCTCAAGTATAGTTTACGATTATCACAAGACTGTAATTTACTCATGTGATTCATTATTGAAAATTTTTTTGTTAAGTTACGATTTAAAGTATTTTTAGTCCTGTGTACCTACGGTCTTTTTATTGCACAAAATTTATTAAATAAAGGTTGTCTGGAAGAGATCGCTCTTCTAGCGATAAGACCGCCTTTGTACACTGTTTTGTACTTGTAATATGTTATTGTGTTGATTGATGTTGTGTACAATAAAGAGTATTATTATTATTATTAAAATAAAAAAATAGACACAGTATGCTGTTAATGCTGTTAAGCGAGCGCAGACGAATTGACAAATATCAGCTAATCAACAATCGAAAAACTGTATTTTTGCGTTGTGGACTTGTAGTACTACAACAATTCACAATGCAAAATTTGTTGTTAACAACAAAAACAACAAAGTGAGTAAGCATAATTATGCATTTTTATTATTACACAAAACAGTCTATTAGCAATGTCGGAATGGCTGTCTGAATGTAATTTTATTTAAATTGCTAATTTCTATACCTTATTATTATGGTGATGTTATCGAGTCAAGTCAAGATGGGTTTTCCCCAATGTTTTGAAGTATTGTCCATGTCAACAAAACCATGAATAAGCCAATATTGCCGTTGTGCTACTTAGACAAATGTTTGTACTTACATAGGTCATACAAATCTTTGTCGTGGTCTGGACCAAAGGTCTGGACGCTTGTTTTTGTATAGTATGTTTCCTCATGGTGGAGGGTTTCTCTCTACTGCTATTGTATTTCGTTTTGTTCGTTGTATTTTCGTGTTGTTTGTACTATGGGCGTTAAACATTTATTTAAATTAATCCAAATATGTCAGGTGATATTCTAATATTTATACACCCAGTCGGTTATATAACTAATCATATATACCTATAGGTACTGTAACACACTTATAGTTTTTTATTTTATTTTATGCGCCATCAACCATATTCAGCTTTGGCGTAGTTGGCAATGACTGCTTTCCGCTTCAGGGTTGAGGGTTAGATCCCCACCCCGAATGTGGGTGCAATATTTATGTATTATTTAACAAATACTATAGATTTGAATATCAACCGTACGATATAGAAACCCAGGTATCAATTTGCCTACCTTAGCTGGAACCACGGAACAGTCGCCCGTGCGAGTATGTTTAAAACATAGGTTTAAAAGTAATATCTGTAAAACGTAATCTCTTATTTGAATATTTCATTAAAATACATTATAATAAGGCGCATTTGCTTACAAACGTACGCATGAGATGGTAATGATTGATTTCTAAAGCAAATGCATGCGTATAAAATTCTGACACGTTCAGAATTAAGATTAGTTTTATAGATATGATTGCTACTTGTAAGTCATGTCAAGTTTAGGCCGAGAGTCGACCCGAGTCAATCATGCGACGAATTGTAACTATACCTACTTATTAGGTTTTTTTTCTGCTTTTTTTTTAAAGTAGCTACCAACTAACCGAACGAAAACGACTTCCGAAAAAAGAGGAGGTTAGTATTTCTGTGGTCTGTGGAGAAGGTTCTCAATTCGATTGTTTTATGTAGGTAGGTATGTTACCTCAGAACTTTTGACTGGGTGGACCGATTTTGGTGAATTTTTTTTAATCGAACCTACGTGTGTAATGGTACCTACGTGTCATGTGTCATCAATTTAAATGGGATCACCCATTTAAATTTAATTGAGACCCAACAAGTACTTTTCGAGTAATGTCTAATAATGCTTTTACATGACTATTTTTACGTTGACCTACGTTGTAGGTATATCGCAGGGGTCGTCAAGTGGCGGACTACGGTCCGCATTCGGACCGCCGACCCATTTTGTGCGGACCGCGAGAACACAAGAACATAAACTACAGAGTACCTACATCTATACTAATACCTATATAAAGCTGAAGAGTTTGTTTGTTTGATTGTTTGTTTGTTTGAACGCGGTAATCTCTGGAACTACTGGGCCGATTTGAAAAATTCTTCCAGTGTTAGATAGCCCATTTATCGAGGAAGGCTATAGGCTATGTATCATCACGCTAAGTTCAATAGGAGCGGAGGCCTCGCCGACGAAGTCGCGCGCAGAAGCTAGTAATTTAATAAAAATATAGGTATCCCACGCAACTTCAAGCTTCAGACAGTTAGTCCACAATAAAAAAATGTCATTTTTCTCATTAATGTGTAAAAAATACCTTTGTTATTTCGTTTGTTTAATAAACCCCAAATTACTGAGGTAGGGCACAGCAGGAAATTTCCTGCTCAAAATATGGAGCAGCCCGACTGGGGTAGTACCTCGACCTTACAGAAGACCACAGCTAAATAATACTGTTTTCAAGCAGTATTGTGTTCCTGTTGGTGAATAAGGTGACCAGAGCTCCTGGGGGGATTGGGGATAGGGTCGGCAACGCGCTTGCGATGCTTCTGGTGTTGCAGGCGTCTATAGGCTACGGTCTTACCATCAGGTGAGCCGTATGCTTGTTTGCCGGACTCGTAACATAAAAAAAAAAAAAAAAAAAAACATTTTTGTCTATAAAATGATGTGCGGACCGCGACGGTCATTTCTTTTCTTCAAACGGACCCCGAGCGAAACTAGTTGGTGACCCCTGGTATATCGCATAACGATCTCATCGAACAAAGCTGATACTTGTCTCATTTAACTTTGATCTAGATTTGATGAGTAATATTTGATAATGCATATTTAACTATTTTTTGTCTATTAACGTTGTATTAAGTAGGTACTTGTCGATGTAATCGAAGTCGGTTTTTTTCGTTTGCGAGCAAACACAATTAGGTATAATATAACAAGCCACTTAGATGTGGCAATAGATATTTTTGGGAATCCCAATCATTGTTTCAAATATAATTCATATAAAACCTACAGTCTGATTCCAGGAAAAGAATTACTTTTAAGTGATACCTGTCCTGTTCTTTGTAATCTATAGTAAAATTTGTAAGACTGAAGAGTTTGTTTATTTGAACGTGCTAATTCAGGAACTAATGGTCCGGTTGAAGAAGACTATATTATATTAACAGGCTGTATACTATTGCGCTACAACCAATAGCGGTGGCGCATTAATAAAACTGGCAAAATTATCTCCTATGGTAAACCTAATATGAAAATTAATATGGAATCAAAATACCCTACAACAGTTCGCGAACATAAAAAAAACTTTAAGAACTTGTTTCTAAGTCTTCTTTGCGGAAAAAAAAACTGTCAAATCCAAACAAAAATCCCGCATCGCAAAAAAAAAAAAACAAGTAAGCAATATTTTCCATTTACACAGCCCAATGTACTTCAAAAGGGCAACAGCCTACAGAAAACACTTTATAAAGTACAAGAGTACCTTATCCACAATGTGGCAATATTTCGGGAGCTAACGGTCGGAAGGTGCATCGACCGAGCAGTGCGACTCGGGTGGGTTTTATTGCATGACGTGTATACGGTGTCCCGAAAAATTTTTGTGACGAAAATGTGATCGTAAGTTCTATTTGTTTTCTTTTCTTTTTTTAAATAGATTTGCGTTAAGCGCGATATGGTTTGTTTTTTTTTTTTTCATAGGCAACGATCTGTGAGTATAGGTAAAGACGAGTAATGATTTCCATTATAATTTATTTAGATTGCATGTCATGTTTGAAAATATAAATACGGTCAAAATCAAGAAGACACTTAAAGTTTTTTAAGATATATTGTTTTTACTAAGAATAATTTCGCACGTTGACTTAAATCTTACTTACCGCCGATTTGAACCTGCTCCTCATTAACATATTAGGTACCTACTGAAAAACTTGTTATGTACCTAAACATATTATATTATATTGCTAGGTACATATTAGCAGAGTATTCGTGAAAACTTATTAGACATTCAAATGTTCAGCATAAAAACTGATATTTTAAGCCAACTAAAAAAAAAACTAATCAATTTTATTTATTACACATGAAAGTATCTTTAGATAAATCTGAAGATGTTTCTACAATAAGATATGTAGGTACTAAAGAGTCCAAACCAAGAAATTTTCTCTCTAACTATGAGAACATAAAGTGGAGTAAAATACTGTTACTGTCTCACAACTGAGCACATACATTACCTGAACATAAGAATACAGAGCTAAATAAACTAAATCAACCACACTATTTTACTGTAGGATTGAGTGGGTTGAAAAATTCATGTTTGTTTTCGATAACTGTTGCTAAAAATTAAAATAAAAGCAAGAAAAACATTTATTTTGGTTCAAAGAAACAAATATTACAAAAATAAATGATAATAGCGACGTATAAATTAAAATTAAAACACCAGTCACCAAAACGTCAGATAAAAAAAAATCCTCCTAAAGACTTCCTGTCATACAATTTTTTAAAGTTACTTCTTTTGGCGGGTTAGGGAAAAATGATGAGAGTAATTTTTTAGGATTCGCGCGCACACCGTCACAAAAAACCGACGCCCTGAAGTTAGCTAGTCAACGAAGAAGTTAGACACACACACACACACTTTTCTTTTTTCTATAAAGAAAACTATTATTTAAATTTAATTTTACTAACGGTATTCGGTAAACCAGTAGGATGGAACTTATTAATTCACGACTTAATGGAGTTGTTTCGTAAAAAGTAAAACTTAAAGAAATTGTATCGGACATATAAATACATAATGCGTTGATCTAGTGATCTCTTTACCACGAGTCGACAGAAAATTACAAGAATTATAGAAGTAGTTTCGCTATTTATAGTATAAAAACTCAATAATAAGTAATAATAGTTTAATTTTGATGAGACGAACAAAAAGTTCCTCTTCGGAAACTCGATTGTGGTAGATAATAGAGTTAGCAGGAGATAGAGCAGCAGTGAGCGTAGGACCGGGATAACGTACCATGCAATTTGGAGGACAATATTACCATCAAATTATATAAATATTAACTAACTAAAAGAAAAAAAAAATCAGCTGGTTAGTAATAATTTTTGATGACCTTACGAGGTCATCAACTTGATGACCTCCTTACGAGGTCATCAACTTGATGACCTCGTAAGGTCATCAAAAATTGATTTTTTTTTCTAATTTTTTTTCTTTTAGTTAGTTAATATTTATATAATTTCATGGTAATATTGTCCTCCAAATTGCGTGGTACGTTATCCCGGTCCTACGCTCACTGCTGCTCAGTCTCCTGCTAACTCTATTATCTACCACAATCGAGAGTTTTCGAAGAGGAACTTTTTGTTCGTCTCATCAAAATGAAGCTACTCCCGGAAAGTTAGCTTGATACTAATCAGGTGAAAAATATGTACTAGGGATCCCGTACTATTAAATTTGATCTCTCAAAAATACTAAGCTAGAGACCCTGGACGTAAGGTTTTTTATATCCGTCAAATTTTTAAATTTATTATTTCTTTTAAATTTAACGAAACACGGAAACACTTTGTTGGTTTCCCCTTTATATTTTTAACAAGTTATACCAATGTCTCCACTAAAAAAAGTGTGTGTGTACTTATGTGCGCACGTAAGAAGTTATACTTCATAGGCTTAACGTTGCTAACTTCTTCTTCGTTGACTAGTTAAGGTCGGGTGGCACGTGGTTCGTGCAAAACACGTTTCTAGTCATTCATTTTTGAAATAGTAAACAGTGAAATTGTAATCTGATAAATTTAATTGGTATTGTTGAGGGTATATTCTAGGTACAAACACCGTTGGAAACATGATTCGATAAATTTGGCTCGATAGAATAAATTCACAAAGTTACCTCTTTTCGGGTCATTTTATCTACTATTATTGGGTTTTATTTTTAAAATAACTGATTTGATATTATGAGTAACTTACCAAAATAAAGTACATATATAACTGTAAGGCGTGGCAGCGCGTTTTTTTTTTTTTTATTACATCTATTTTTTTTAATCGATTATTCAAGTGATTTTCGAAGCGCTGGGCGCTCTCGCGGCACTCACACTGTCCCGTTGGACGTTACAGAGGCAAGACGTGTGCAAAATTTTTCAAAAAAGCGTTCCGTCTTTTGTATTTTTAATATTACGTAGTATGCATTCCATATACATACACCTACTGCCCACAGTAGTAATAAAATTTAAATTCGCTATTTATTTTAAATTTATTATTATATATATAAAAGAAAGTCGTGTAATCGTGTTAGTTACACTATTTATAACTCAAGAACGGCTGAAGCGATTTGGCTGAAAATTGGTGGGGAGGTAGCTTAGAAGCAGGAAACGGACATAGGATACTTTTTATCTCAATTGTACCCGGTAGGTGGCGCTGCTATAGGTATCTAACTCCGAAACTACTGAACCAATTTGTATCAAATTTTGTAAGCTTCTGTAGTTTGGTCGAACTTGAGAGATAGGGTAGTTTTTATCTCAATTGGACCCGGTAGGTGGCGCTGCTATCGGTATGTAACTCCGAAACTACTGAACCAATTTGTATCAAATTTTGTAAGCATCTGTAATTTGGTCCAACTTGGGAGATAGGGTACTTTTTTCTCAATTAGACCCGGTAGGTGGCGCTGCTATAGGTATGTAACTCCGAAACTACTGAACCAATTTGTATCAAATTTTGTAAGCTTCTGTAATTTGGTCTAACTTGAGAGATAGGGTAGTTTTTATCTCAATTGGACCCGGTAGGTGGCGCTGCTATCGGTATGTAACTCCGAAAGTACTGAACCAATTTTTATCACATTTCGTAAGCATCTGTAATTTGGTCCAACTCGAGAGATAGGGAATTTTTTATCTCAATTTGACCCGATAGGTGGCGCTGCTATCGGTATGTAAGCAATCAAATTTGGTAGCTGTTTTCCGGGCAGGACAACGTCTGCCGGGTCCGCTAGTTTAATATAATTATTTTGTTGCTGTTTAAGTTTTTGTAAACACTATTTATCTATATAAAAATTAATAAAAATGGAGTGTCTGTTTGTAATATTACGGCTTTTAACTAAATTCATAATTATGTATGTATATATACACGGTACATATTACACCAAATTAACATTTTTGAAGTGAAACTTCTTTAGGCGCATGAGGGGTAAAATCTGAGCGACCGGTAACGCGTCAGTGTCACGACGAGTACTTGGATGGGTGACCTCTTTTTTTTTCAATTAGATTTTTGAAGTGAAACTTCTTTAGAATCGTTGTGATTTCAAACCAGATGCAACGAAAAAACGACAGGGAAGGGCGCGCCACGCAGCGACTTGCATGAAAAAGGATGACACATTGTAGCGTTACGCTCATTGTAGCGTTACGCTATTTATATCGTTACGCTCATAGTAGCGTTACGCTATTTGTAGCGTTACGATATTTGTAGAGTTACGCTATTTGTAGCGTTACACTCATTGTAGAGTTACGTTATTTGTATCGTTACGCTCATTGTAGCGTTACGTTACTTGTAGCGTTACGTTACTTGTAGCGTTACGCTCATTGTATCGTTACGCTCATTGTAGCGTTACGCTAATTGTAGCGTTACGCTATTTGTATCGTTACGCTCATTGTATCGTTACGCTAATTGTAGCGTTACGCTATTTGTAGCGTTACGCTCATTGTATCGTTACGCTCATTGTAGCGTTACGCTCATTGTAGCGTTACGCTATTTGTATCGTTACGCTCGTTGTATCGTTACGCTAATTGTAGCGTTACGCTCATTGTAGCGTTACGCTCATTGTAGCATTAAGCTCATTGTAGCGTTACGATCATTGTTGCTTTACGATCATTGTAGCATTACGCTATTTGTTGTAGCGTTACGCTATTTGTAGCGTTACGCTATTTGTAGCGTTACGCTATTTGTAGCGTTACGCTCATTGTAGCATTACGCTATTTGTATCGTTGCGCTCATTGTAGCGTTACGCTATTGTATCGTTATGCTATTTGTAGCGTTACGCTCATTGTAGCGTCAGTACTTGGATGGGTGACCGCTTTTTTTTTCAACTAGTTTTTTTTAAAGTGAAACTTCTTTAGGCGCACTTAACTTGGAGAGTAAGCAGGCGTGACGAGAGCGTTACGAAAAGTGTGATCGGTCGAGGCGAACGGAAGTTGAGAGGGAGATATTTTGGTTAAGATAAAATTTGATCGACCGGAAACGCGGCAGCGTCACGACGGTCAGTTCTTGGATGGGTGACCGCTTTTTTTTCAACTAGTTTTTTTGAAGTTTAACTTCTATAGGCGCGCTTAACTTGGGGAGTAAGCAGGTGCGTTACGAGAGCGTTACGAAAAGTGTGATCGGTTGAGCCGAACGGAAGTTGAGAGTGAGATATGTTAGTAAAGATAAAATTTAATCGACCAGAAACGCGGCAGCGTCACGACGGTCAGTACTTGGATGGGTGACCGCTTTTTTTTTTACTAGTTTTTTTGAAGTGAAACTTCTTAAGGCGCATTACATACACATGAGGTACATTTGAGCGACCGGTAACGCGGCAGCGTCAGGTACTTGGATGGGTGACCACTTGGGAACACCGCGTGACGTTGCCATTTTTTTCTTTGTTATAATAAATTATATTTAATTAATATTAAAATAAGAATTATTAAATATAAAAACCTACTGTGGAATTTTTAAGGAACATACAAAAATAAAATAGCCGAATCGGTCGAGCCATTCTCGAGTTATGCGCTTAGCAACATTCTTTTTTATTATATAGATTATAATAATAATACATAGCAACAAAATAGAGTTTTCAAAATAGAGGTAACCCATTTTTAATATATTATCTAATATATATACTAAATTTATTATAAGGTATGTTTCATTATATTATCAGCTCGGTGAAGATCGATTTAGATTCGGATCTTAGACCACTAGTACTAAGCAGCGCTTCATGACAAACTTTACATTCGTATGTTACACAGCTCAAAATGAATAATTTAAATTATATTTTTATTTCGAGCTAATACAATTAGGTACAAAATTCAAAAGTATAAGTGTGACTGTTACATTTTTACGCCTATGGCGATGTAGCAAATTAGCAATTTTAAAATTCATCAACATCGGAGAGCTAATACTGCCTACTGTACCTATACAGATAAATGTTATTTAATAATAATTATTTTAAATTTAATAATATGTAATTTGTTTCATTTAATAGCTCTTATTCCATTTATGTCCAACAGTATTTATACTAAATAACCCTGAAATCCTTTACTTATTTTATTTATTTACGAAAGTATTATTATTTTATCACTACTATAAAAAATGATGATTATAAATGCATTTCTATTTTAAAGCCAAATAAAATTTCATGACGGTCAGTACTTAGATGGGTGACCGCTTTTTTTTTCAACTAGTTTTTTTGAAGTGAAACTTTTTTAGGCGCATGAGGGGTAAAATTTGAGCGACCGGTAACGCGGCACCGTCACGACGGTCAGTACTTGGATGCGTGACGCTTTTTTTTTCAACTAGTTTTTTTGAAGTGAAACTTCTTTAGGCGCGCTTAAATTGGGGAGTAAGCAGGTTAATGCGTGACGAGAGCGTTACGAAAAGTGTGATCGGTCGAGGCGAACGGAAGTTGAGGGAGATATAAGTTAGTTAAGATAAAATCTGAGCGACCGGTAACGCGGCAGCGTCACGACGGTCAGTACTTGGATGGGTGACCGCTTTTTTTTTTCAACTAGTTTTTTTAAATATTGTAATTGTATTGTGGAATTTATTGAGATACGTTTTATTGAATAATAATTATTTTAAACTACCTATGCCCGCGACTTCGTCCGCGTGGAATTTAACAAAATAATTATTGTTCAGTTCGCAGTTATAAAATAATAATAAAAAAATCTAAAATAAAAGTAGCCTACGTTACTCCTTATTACATCAGCAACTATCTGCCAATGAAAGTCCTGTCAAAAACGATCCAGCCGTTTCAGAGATTAGCCGGAACAGACAGACAGACAAATTATAAAAAATGTTATTTTGGTATTTGCACCATGTATATTATAAATGTAATTTAGTTAAAAGCGGGTATTACAATATTACAAACAGACACTTCAATTTTATTTATTTGTATAGATTTAATATGTAATTTGTTTTATTTTATATATCTTATTCTATTTATGTCCAACAGTCTTTATAATAAATAACCCTGAAATCATTTACTTATTTCATTTATTTACGAAAGTATTACATATTTATCACTACTTTAAAAAATGATCATAATAAATGCATTTCTATTTTAAAGTCAAATCAAATTAGTTCGCTTTACAGCCACTGACGCTTTCAGGTCACGGACTGAGTTCAACAGCAACGAGTTCGCGCGACGTGTGTCCAAGGGGGACGGGGTAGACGTTAAATGCCTACTTTTGTCAAACGACGGAGCCTTAACTTCAGGGTGTCGGACATTTTTATGACGGTGTGCGCGCGAATCGTAAAAATTTACTCTCGTCATTTTTCCATAACACGCCAAAAGAAGTATAACTTCAAAAAATAATGTTTACAATAATATCTTCAAGGCTCAGGATTGATCTTGTAATGACGACGCGTTGGCGCAACGTTCACAGCACTGGTTTGTGGCTGTTGCGCTGGCGGTTGCGGGTTCGATCCCCGCACATGACAAACATTTGTATTGGCCATACAGATGTTTGGCGTGGTCTGGGTGTTAGTGCAGTGCTTGTTGGTCTCAGTGTCTCCATATACACGGTAATTACCGTAGATGCACCGTAATGTGGTCTTAATCTACCGTCAAGGTATTAAGGTATTACCGTGACCGTGTCGTACATCACCGTATCCACATACGAGTACACTGCGTAAAACGAGTCTTAGTCAACTTAACATAATTATTTTGTAACAGCAACACTGTTCTTGGTCCCTGGGATTATCTGAAATTATCAGTAGATATTTCTTGTACTCACCTACAATACAAAGTGCATTTACTACTACTAACGATATTATGTTGCTTAAAATGAATAAATCAATTTACGAAAAATATATTGTTTTCCTAGGAAAGTCAGATTCCGAATGAGATACATACTTAGTAAATTATTATGTTAAAATAATACATTTTTTATCTTTTGTTGTTAATTATTAAAAAAGCAAATATATTTTGAATTCACATCATTGTTATTTTCCTTTCAAAAATTACACGGTAATTTACACGGTAAACTTTTAGTCGATCCACCGTAATAATGGCTCAAAACACCGTATTTTTACCCTTGCAACACGGTAATTCTCAATTTACATATGGAGACACTGTCAGACTTGGTCTCCCCACCGCGCCTCGGAGAGCACGTTAAAGACGTCGGTCCCGGTTGTTATCATGTACACCTAACATCGATCGTTACTCATATTAGCGAACATATCCGCCAACCCGCATTGGAGCAGCGTGGTGGATTAAGCTCTAATCCATCCTGAAGCGTAATCTATACTAATATAATAAAGCTGAAGAGTTTGTTTGTTTGTTTGTTTGTTTGTTTGAACGCGCTAATCTCAGGATCTACTGGTCCGATTTGAAAAATTCTTTCAGTGTTAGATAGGCTATTTATCGAGGAAGGCTATAGGCTATATATCATCACGCCAAGACCAATAGGAGCGAAGTCCACGCCGACGAAGTCGCGCGCAGAAGCTAGTTTTGTTCATAAAATTCGTAGAGAAGCGTCATGACAAGAAATAAAAAATATTGGTAACATTTCTGTAAAAACCAAAAACACACCTACCATGTCTGCTATTTATTTCGAAATTTCATAATCTATATCTATCTATCTATCTATATATATAAAAGAGATTTCCACCCATTGACTCATCACGATATCTCTGGAACCATAAGGCCTAGAGACTTGAAATTTGGTAGGAATATTCCTTTCGCCAAGTAGAGGTCAGCTAAGAACGGATTTTACAAAATTCCACCCACAAGAGGGGGTTGCGGGGGTTAATAACATAATATACATATGGCAAAACAACGTTTGCGGGGTCAGCTAGTAAAATATATTCCTAATCCTATGTACAGTTCACGACTCAAGAAAGTGAGAAATACCCGTATTGAGAGTTAAACTAAAGTTGGTTAGGAGCTGGTAATAAAGAGTCAGGTAGTAGAGTGAATCTTAGGTAAGAATTGTTAATGGTAAATAGAGAAGGTATGCGTATGACCGCTCAAAATCAAGTAAAGGTGGTATTTTAAGTTGAATTTAAATTTCAAATAGAAAAAAAAATTAAAGTTAAAAAACAAAATAATATTTTTACGAATCAAAGTTATCAATAGATAATAATCAATGCATAGTTGAATTGGGAGTTTGTTATAGATTTGTAATAAATACTAAATAATCTATATAATATATAAAAATGCTGAATGTGTTGCTAAGCGCAAATTTCGAGAGCAGCTGAACCGATTTCGATAATTCTTTTTTTATAATATTCCTTGAAGTACGAGGATGGTTCATTGGTTCTTACGGAGAGAAAAATTTAAAAAATCCCTGAATAAGTCTAAAAACAACAATTTTCTATGTTCCCATACAAAAGATTCTTAATAACACTTAAAAGTCAATTTGAACTTTAATACCGAACCATAAAGTTTCAATATTAGTGGAGGGGTTCCGGGAAGGATAAGTATTAAAAAAAATGAAAAATTAAAGAATCGACTGTTAGTCGGTACGAAGTTCGCCGGGTCAGCTAGTGTTGTTTATAAACTTAATAATTTTACTATTACAAAATGTTATTTTTTTAATTATAAAAACATGGTTTTTAAAATACATAAATCAATACATAATTATGCAACATGATTATTTCGGTCTGTGTATGTAGGTAATAAGATAAGATAATCTTTATTTCCCGTTTTTAATGTGAGTCATATAAAAATTGCGATATCCAAGTGTATTATTGCGAAAGTTAATATCGTGCTTTCGTTTTAAACTTTCGCAATCATTTCACTCGCATTTATGTCGCATAGCAATTTTCGTTCCCAGTGAAAAGAAAAAGTTCTTTGAAAATAAACAATGGAAGTAGGCACATAGTTGATGTACTTTTACATTTTCGTAAGCGATTTATTTCCTGACTCTAGATGAACTAGAATTCGTTTTAAATCCTCTGTGAGAGAATGCTGACGGTGACCACATTTCTATCGACAGCATATCTTTCTAATATGATGATAGACTTAAGGAAAAGCATAGGTTCTAATTATTAATGTCGGGTTGGCGCAGTAGTCACTACACGATTTTCCCTATATAAACAAAATAAAAAAAGCTAGTTAAAGCAGTTGATTCGGATGTAGATAGTGTTTCCAGTTTACAATAAACAGAGACCATAAAATACCAGAAAAGGGCATTTCTGTTTATAAATCTGTGTTCTTGCTATTGGAAAACATAATTATTACAAAAAATTGCGTGTGTATAAAGTACACATGTCAGAAGTGAAACTTCTCTGGCAAACAAATTTAAAATTATTTACATAGATTCACAAGGTAGCGCGGCGTGCAGCGCGGCGCGTCCTTCCCTGTCGTTTTTCCGTTGCATCCGGTTTGAAATCACAACGATTCTAAAGAAGTTTCATTTAAAAAAGTATAGATCTCGTAAATAGCTAATAAGCGTGACATTAATTTTGGTGACGTCAACTCGAAACTAATCACACACGTCGCAGATAATAATGCGATAGGGTTCCTGCATTTTATATTGAAGTAAAACTTCTTTACGCACGTTTGACTTTGGGAATAAGCTGGTGAATGCGTGACGAGAGCGTTACGAAAAGTATGATCGGACGAGGCGAACGGAGCCAGAGAGGGGGGTGCGAGCACACATTTTCTTTCTTTCTTTCTCTCATAGCCAGTTATGTTTCGTATAGGTAGGTATGTAAGAAGACTTAGTGCAGACCTATTGTGTAGAAGTTTTACATTAGTCATGGTCTAACGCACACTCGATTTTTACATATTAATAATTTATAAATACACAACATATTCATTTATAGATATTTTTTTTAAATATCGTCGGTTAAATAGAAAAATGACATTTCTCAAAATTTTCTAAAAGTAAGATTATTAGGTACTGGAAAGAGTCCGTTAACAACATAACTTAAAATATGACTGCTTGTTGTGAAATTAAGTTATTGATACTAGACTTATTTGTAAATATGACATTTTTCTGTATAATTTATATAAGTACATTTAGGTTCCAAATTACAACCGTTGTTCTTAACAAAATTGGCTGTCTGATAATAAAAAAGCCGGTATACTTACACTAATAGATAAAAATATCATCATCATCATCATCATCACATCAGCCTATCGCAGTCCACTGCTGGACATAGGCCTCCCCAAGTTCGCGCCAGACATCCCGGTTTTCCGCAATCCTCATCCAGCCGACGCCGGCAATCTTACATAGATCGTCGGTCCAACGGGCCGGAGGACGTCCCACACTGCGTTTGCCAAGACGCGGTCTCCACTTCAGGACACGTCTGCTCCAGCGGCCATCGGTCCTGCGACACACGTGACCAGCCCACTGCCACTTCATATTGCTAATTCTGTGGACTATGTCGGTTGCTTTCGTTCTCTCGCGGATAGCCTCATTTTTAATTCTATCTTTGAGAGAAACCCCAAGCATAGCCCGTTCCATTGCACGTTGAGCGACTTTAAACTTGTGGACAATTCGCTTCGTCAGTGTCCACGTCTCGGCTCCGTATGTTAACACAGGCAGGACGCATTGTTCGAAGACTTTTGTTTTCAAGGATTGCGGAATCTACGAAGTGAAGACTCGGCGAAGCCTGCCAAATGCCACTCAGCCCAACCGGATCCTCCTATCGGCCTCCTTCTCGAAGTTGTTGCGGCCTAGTTGGATTGTATGACCAAGGTAAACATAATCCTGAACAACTTCGAGAAGGGTACCATCGACCGATATCGGTCTCGGTATGACTTGGTTGTTAAACATAACTTTCGTTTTGTCCAAGTTCATACCGAAACCAACTCGTCGGAAGAACTAGTTTAGGCTGGACAGCATCCGTCCTAGCTCATCCAACGTCTCCGCAAAGATGACGATATTGTCGGCAAAACGAAGGTGAGAGATGTATTCGCCGTTGACGTTGATGCCTCGTTACCCCCAATCCAAGGTCTTAAAGACATCCTCCAGCGCAGTGGTAAACCGTTTCGGTGATATTACATCTCCCTGTCTTACCCAACGCCGGAGGAAAATGGGTCTTGTTCTCTGGTCTTGGATATGAACGATCATCGTCGCCGCATCGTACATACATCTCAGTACCTCGATATATCGCCAGTCGATATAACATCTCTGCAGAGAGTCCAGGACAGCCCAGGTTTTGACAGAGTCGGAGGCTTTCTCGTAGTCCACAAATGCCATACACAGCGGCTGATTATATTCTTCTGTCTTTTGTATAATCTGCCGAACAGTATGGACGTGGCCTACGGTGCTGTAGCCATTTCGAAACCCAGCCTGCTCCGGTGGTTGGAATTCGTCGAGTCCTCTGGCGAGATGATTCGTAACGACCCTCGAAAACAGCTTATAGACGTGGCTCAGAAGTGAGATCGGTCTGTAATTCTTTAACAGAGACTTGTCGCCTCTCTTAAAGAACAGTACCACCACACTCCTGGACCACACCTCCGGCATGGTACCTCGGTGGATGACGGCGTTAAAGAGTCTAGCCGAGGCTTTTAGGAGGTTGCCCTGCGGCTTTAAGTAGCTCAGTTGTAACATTTAGTTTTATATTCTTTTTAAGAACCATAAATTATATACGGTATACTTATTACGTATATTTATGTTTAAGTTCCTTGATCTCAAAATTGTTGCCATTGATTTTTCTCATCTAATAAGTGCGGGTTAATTTTAAGATAGATGTTTGTTTATGACTGTTATTACTTATATTTTTTAGTTTATGTGCCATTCTCTAAATATCGTAATTTTTAAGAAACATTGTTCGTAATAAATATATTTTTTTCTACTATTGTGTTACCTTTTTTACAAAATCCGTGCCACGAATTGTTTTTAATTATACATATAGAAAAATGACTTTTCTTGCTAGAAATGCCCCCCTTTTTATAATTAAATTAAAATAGCAACGATATCTTAATCTTTATTATGTAAATACTTTTAAAATGATATATAACACTTATATTTAAGTATTAAAATTAAAAAGAAAAATTAACTTTAATAAAATGAAAAACTTTAAATGCGTGTACTGTAAAATTTGCTATTTTTTAATAATGTCACTATTCTATTTAACCGACGATATATTATTGTATTTATTTTATTTTAGCTAACCCGACAAGCGTTGTCTTGTCTTGCGAAACGTTGAACGCGTGATGTTGAAATAATCGTGAAATTTTCAAAAAACCGCTTATCAACACATTTAGCGATTTCTTTTTATTTATATATATTTGTCAATGTGTTACACAAATAGGCTTAGGCATATGATTTTTGATTTTAATTTTTAAGGGAAAACTAAAAAATATCACCACACGCAAAACGGCAAAGCAAATGTAACGCATACTTATTTGTTATTTTACAGACCAAATATAAAATTCTACCGAATCACGATAATTATGATACGACTACTGAGCTGACGCGATTTTCGTCTTAACCAGTTTCTAATATTTACTTTGATCCACCAACAACAAATATGTTTGAAATTCCATAATTATTCAAGATCGGACCAAAACGCGACCTTTGCATATGTTCGTATTCTAAACTTTCACTAGCCTTTCACGTCACAGTAAAAGTGATAAACTTTTGACAATGGGAGTTTTGAAACCACTGTTTTCGCTCTCATTTTGCTTCGTGACCAAATTACGTGCTAAAAAGAAGGCTAAAGTATTTTGCGGATCAACTAACAACTGTCAGACGTAATTTCGACATTTTTATCAATTCTTAACCACTTTTACTTAAAGAAATGATTTATTTACTGTTAAGTATATTAACAATAATCATAAAAGAGTTTTACTTTTAATTTATTTCTAGTAATAATACTATTTACTATTTTTATTATTGTACACCACGACCCGGGGGAGCCGTGGGTTATGTCAGACTCGCACCGGCCAAAACCCCTAGGGTGTTCCTTCGTCGCGCTTATGGCGGAATCACGGAAACGTTATTGCACTTCCACAATCCCCCCAGCGTTTGCCTTTACGGGTCCATCGACTAAGCGGGCCAATCATTGCGGACGACGGGTCTCCTCCGACTCCGTGCTTTCTCAGTGCCACACCCACCCCCGAACCAATCCATTCGAGCCAAGAGATGAGCTGGCAAGACTTTCCACCAGTGGTCCAGGGCCAGCCTTGGGGCTTGTGCACTTCCGTGCCGACCATGTATGCGCTCACGGATCGATTCTGGAGGGCCAGAGAGGTACCCGGAGAGCCCCCTCACCCGTCGGTCGTTAGTTACGATGCGCAGCAGTTCCACAGTGGTAAGAACTGTGGAACTGCTGTCTATCCCGATGCCCAGGGTGCACCACGAGGAGGTCACCGATAGTTGGCACCCAAACAGCTCAAAATAATGCTAGGACATTTATTGGCTGATAAGGTAGTATTAGTAGACTGTATAAAATATTATGGTAGTTATCTATGTTTTTTTTTAGAAATTTCCTTTTGTCCCATATCACCATTAAGTCAATCTATCTTGACCGAATTTTTAAATAGGTACAACTTATTAGAAATTTAGAAAACTAATCGTATAAAATAGGTAAATTTTAAATTTTGTCAAATATAGTCTTCTATCGTTTATATAATTATGCAAATAAAAAACCAGTTCAATCAAATATTGACTTCGCTTAAACTTAGTTACTTATCAACTGGTTTGAAGTGTACGAAGTTACTAATATACCTACTCGTACCTATTCAAATATTCAAGTTAACTTTTGACATAGCAAGACCGTGACATTGAAATAATTGTGTTTGCTCGCAAACGAAAAAAAACCGACTTCAAGTACCTCGACAAGTAATACAACCTAGGGACGCGAAAAAATAGTCAAGTAAATACTTACTTATCTTTACATATAAATAAAATTGGAGTGTCTGTTTGTAACATTAAATTTACCGCTTTTTACTAAATGTAATATCAAATATGTATATAGAATTATAGATGTATACACTGTACATATATTTAAATGACAATTCTTGTCTGTCTCTCTGTCTGTTTGTTTGTTCCGGCTAATCTCCGAAACGGCTGGACCGATTTTGACGGGAATTTCTCTGGTAGATGGCTGATGTAACAAGGAGTAACTAAGGCTACTTTTATTTTAGAAATTTATTTATTTATAAAGTCTGCGATCTGAACAATAACTTTTTTGTTAAATTTCACGCGGACGAAGTCGCGGGCACAGCTAGTTATTTTATATAACTCGAAAAGTACTTGTCAGAGCTCAATTAAATTTAAATGGGACCACATGACACACACCACCTTTCGATTAAAAACAAAATCATCGAAATCGGACCACCCAGTCAAAAGGTCTGAGATACGGAGGTACCATACTTAAAATAATACAGTCGAATTGAAAACCTTTAAATGAATAAAATGATAAATTATCATAGGTATAATATATTAAGTATATGTACTTCTTTTAAAATAAACTAAATTGGTTCCAACCCTCAGTTGAATTATCTAGTAAATGCTCAATAAGAAGGTACTTATAATTATTTGTTCTTGTATACTTTTTGACCACTTTTGAAAAGGACAATGCCTATTTTCTATGAAGCCGTGCCCGGGTACGTGTTCAGACAATTCATATATTTAAGTATCCTTTATTAATCGAAAATAGATTTTTAATAATATTCTAAAAGTTATTAAAACCGTAGTTTATACTTTAATTAAAAAAGATATTTTATTTGTATTCCGGGTTTGTGCTGTCAAAACATATTAAATATAAATACCAAGTCGGAAACGCAACTATAGAAATAAACGCTTTTTTTAATTAAATTATAAACCCCAACACGACCAGAAAATTGACATATTAAAGTTTTCTTTATTAATTAAAACTAGATTTTTAATAATAGTCTAAAAGTAATCAAAGCCGTGGTTTATATTTTAATTTTAAAAAAGCGTTTGTTTGTGTGGTTGCTATGACGACTTGCTATTTATATTTAAACTATTTTGACATGACAAACGCGGAATACAACTAAAATATTTTTTAAAATTAAATTATAAACCACGGCTTTGATCACTTTTAGAATATTATTAAAAATCTAGTTTCAATTAATAAACGATACTTAAATATATGAATTGTCTAAACTAGTCAAAGCACGTACCGGGCACAAATAGGCATTGTCCTTTCCACCTGTATAATGTTTTTTTCGTGTTATATATATTAAATTAGGACAGTAGCTATTAGTCGATTAGGTACGTACACAGGCTAGACGTCTAACTGTCTACATATAATAGGTTATAGGCCACATGTAAATTCTTATGTAATCAAACAACATAAAGTTATGTTTCCATATTACATCACGATGGGTGACTACATACTGAAGTGTGCTAATAGATCATGGTCTAAGAACGTGTTGAAATATAATTATTTATAGTAATCGAATAATTCAAATTTTAATCTAGTAACCTTATTTCATAACCGTTTTGTTGTTTTAAAATTGGTGTATTTGTATAAAAATTAACATGTTTAGGTACCTATGTTTTAAATTCGAAGTTTTCATTGTATGACAATTTATACCGCTCACACCCACTCAGTTTTATGGTACCTATTTATTTAGTATTTATCTTAATTTTGCGTATAAACAAAACTATTGGCTATAAATACAAAAAAATATTTTGAGAAAGTACATAGGTATATTTAGAAATAGTGTTATATTGTAAACTTTTAATAATATAACGGTTTTACATAACAATAAAACCGATATTATGTGCCGAGAGGGAAAACATACAGCATTGTATATGAAGAAGCAGTGTATACTTTGCCATTTACTTACGGTCTGATGTCCATAGATAACATATGTCTATGGTTCAATTAAGCTATAATAAATGAGGGTAGTAGAAAATCCAGCTAGGACACGTTTAGCCGTTGTCACTTTGAGCGTCATAGTCTTCACCAGGAAGGACTTCCTGCAATGCTGTATGTTTTCCCTCTCGGCACATAATATCGGTTTTATTGTTATGTAAAACCGTTATATTGATGTGCCTCCGGAAAACATACAGCATTGTATATGAAGACGTGTTTGTTATCTGCTGGTGAAATATGTATATAAACACAACGCTATGATGAATAATAGATTGAGATTAATAAAAGTTTAATTGGAAGAGATTGATTAAATCGTTTATTTTTATTTTAGGTAAACAATTCATTTTCAATTTTCTAAAAAAATTAAATGATAGATAAACTAAGTGATACAGATTTTAATCGTTGCAATAATCATAATTATTATTTATTGATAACTATTTGAATCATATAAATTTATAACGATGTGAATGTATTAAAAAAGGAATTACGATCATTTTTAGATACTTCAATTATCTTGCAGTAATGATTAAAAAATGTAGTGGATGATTTCCAGTTGCCTCGAGCTAATATATCATCTAAGGGCTGGTTATCTATCCACCCGAGTGAAGCTACAGCTGACCTACAGCTACCTGGGGTAGCATCAATGCCGCTGTCCTTAAGAACTGTGCGCACCCAATTGCCGATTACAGTGCGGGAAGCAGACTTAACTTTATTACAAATCGTAATGAAAAGGTTATCTAAGTTACAGGTTTCTGATCTTCTTTGTTGGGTTTTCTCTATTAAGCATCTAACTAAACTAACTGGACAAATGTTCTTATCAGGGTGTTTAGAAAGCTTCCAAGTAGATTGTCGATAGTCATGTCTGTCAGTCTTTGACCCAAATGCGGGTATTAAATAGATGTTTTGCCCGTTGTCAAGATAGTTGTCTTTGGAAATTCGCAGTAAGGTAAGGTCGTGGACTCTACGTCCGGATACTAGCAACAACACTGTTGCTGTTCTACGCGATATTTCAAAGAGCGTCTCTTTAGGTGAATTAACTGAAAGCCATTCCAGGACAATTCTTGGGTCCCAAGTAATTAACGGTCTAACTAATTTTGGTTTAGCTACTCCAATTGCCTTAAGGGCATGTTTAATAATGAAGCTTGCAAATGCTTGTTGTTCTACGTAAGGACCACAGAAAGTTAATATAGCCGATTTGTGGACTACAATGGTGCTATAAGACAAGTTTTCCTTTAGGAAAAGATAAATTAAAAACTTCGCGATGTCAGTAGGATTAGGTGTTTTTGGGTTAACTTGCGAATTGTTACACCACTTTAACCATCTCCTAATAGCAGGTAGGTATGTTGCTAAAGTAGACTGTCGCCAGCTGTTTTTTAGCAGCTCCTTCTCTTGGGTAGACCACTCCTTTATTTGAGAACCCCACCCCCAATTTTCCAAACTTTCAAGGTTAATAGATATACTTGTGGCGGTGGTTGTGACGTTGTCATATCTATCATTATTTTCGATAGATTCTGTATTTCGTGTGGGTGATCCAACGCTCTGGACTTCAGATCTTGCAGCCAGAAAACTCGAGGCCACTCCGGTGCCACTACCAAATAAGTCCCTGGCGCGCGGTTTAGGTGTGCCAAGACTCTGGGTAATAGGCTCGGTGGGGGGAATACCCATGCTAGTTGGTATTGCCAAGGTCTGCTGAAGGCATCTATATAACTTGCTGATTGATCTCTGCAATCTATTGAAACGTAGTTTCTTACTACAGCACTTCTTCGGGAAGCAAAGAGATCTATTTCTGGTCGACCCCATTTCCTGAAGACTTCTCCAGTTGCTTGGGGCAAGAGATGCCATTCCGCAACCTTTTTCCCTCGTGACAATCTGTCTGCTATTGTGTTGTACCTCCCTGGCAGGTAATGTGCCGATAGAGTTATCTTGAACTGGTCTGTTAGGGTTAATAGTTTGTACGTCAACCCTAATAGTGTCAACGATCTCGTTCCGCCCTCTTTCCGAATATATGCGATTAAGGTTCGATTGTCCGATTGGACGAGTACATGGGAGTTGCTTAACGCAGCAGCGTGTGCTCTGATCGCTGCCATTACAGCATATAGCTCTTTCCTGTTGCTGTGCCATTCTCGCTGCTGAGGAGACCAAGTTCCAAACATTAGATGCCCATTTAGATGAGCACCCCAACCCAAATCCGAAGCGTCCGTCGCTAGGAAATGAGTAGCCGGCTTTTTGTGTATTACCGAAGAGTGACGTGCGGCGCCGAGCCACCACATCATCTCTTGATACACCACGAAGGGAATTCGTATCCTCTGTCGTGGTTGCCTCTTGTTGAAATGTCGAAGAAAGATTTGTGCTTTCCGACAGTGTAACCTGCCTCGGGGTATGACAAAGCTGGCGAAATTGAACTGCCCCAGTAGGCTCTGCAATTCGCGAAGCGTGATCTGGCCTCTTAGTAATGATCGATGAATGGTTTCTTTGAGAGTGTGTATCCTTTTTTCCGGTAATGTCATCCTGTTCCTTGCAGTTTGCCAGCGGATGCCAAGGTATTCTAGGTCTTGTGTCGGAGTTAAGATCGATTTCCGGTAATTGATAATCCAGCCCAGATATTCCAAGTGCCTCACGGCCGCCGAGGCCTGAAGACATAACTTGGATTGGTCTTGGTTGACCAAAAGGTAGTCGTCTAGGTAGACTAGTACACGACATCCCTTGGCACGCAGGGTCTCCGCGACCCAGCATGTTACGGACGAAAAGAGGTGTGGCGCTGAGGCCAGGCCAAAAGGCAGACATGTCATCTCGTACAGTTGGCCTAAGTAACTGATTCGGAGGAATGGGCAGTGAGTTTTTGCTGCAGGTACGTGAAAGTATGCCTGAGATATATCTAATTTTATCATCCAGTCTCCCGGTTGGAGAAAATCTGGCACTGAACTGTGGGAGATGAGGCGAAAATGCTTTGTCTTTACGAATTTGTTCAATTCTCGTAGGTCGAAAATAGGTCGCATCGACCCGTCGCTTTTCTTCCGCAGAAATAGCTTGGAGATAAAACTGGGCGTTACTTTGGTAACCCGCCGCAGTATTTTTTGATCTAAGAGGTCTTGCACTATTTGAGTCATGGCCGGCGAGGGTTTGGTTGCAAATCGATTCATAACAAGTCTTGTTGGCATTATCAGAGGAGGTTTCTTGTAGAATGGTATTCGGAAACCAATGATTGCTGATATTATGTATTTGTTCGCGCCAAGTGCTTGCCAACGGTTTTTGAACGTCTCCAGACGACCTCCCCTGAATTGTGTCGGATAGTCATTTTTTCTTGCCTTTGTTTCGAAAGGAGGGGTTTCTTTGTTCTTTAAGGGCGTCAGTCTTCCCTTTGTAAGTTTGTTTAGCGTTTGATTTTTTGTAGGTATTTTGAAAATAATTCTTATCTTGTCCTTGTGACCTGGGTTTGGATGTCGATGGTGTCGGTTCGTGGTATTTTCTTTTCACTTGGTCCCTATTTTTTACCACCTGCGGGGGTGATAACCAATAATGAGGCCCTCCGAGGGATTGTACCAGCGATATTAATTGTATTTTCTCGAATAGAAATTCCTCGCTAGGAGGTATGCTAACAAGAGCGGCTTGTATACTTTTATCAGAAATTTCATGAATTAATCTTTTCCGCCTAGTTTCTATGCATTCAGCTCGTTTACCACAGACAATTTGTAATGTTTGTTCAGATAATTTATAAGATGGCGACATAGTACCGAACATTTCGCTTATTTTATTGAAAAGGTTATCAGATGTAAGTTCCGTAGGATTATTGTGAGACCAGTTAATAATTTCTTGCAGGCCTGATTGTAGTAATTGCCTTTGGTATAGTAAAGCATTAGTAATTGCCGCCATAATTTCCTCTGTTGAAGCCAGGTAATCTTTGCCTTTATTTAAGCAACATATTTCGTCATTAATTTTTAAGTTACAAAAGCCTGGGAACGCGAGCATGTCTGCTAATGCTTTCTTATATCGAATATGTTGCCACGTCGGCGAATTAAAATGTTGAAGTTTTATAAGCTGGTTTAAACGCTGTTCATCAGCTGGTTTAAGCACTTTTTTCTCATCGAAATCAGTTTTACAAATACCTAAATCTAGAGATTTTGGTGTACTAGTACAAGGATTAGTCAAGAAATCGCCATTACTCTGTTCAGTATGCTCAATCCCGTCAGTAGATTTTGCGGGTACATTCGCATTTGTAGATAACGCATATTGTTGATGCATAATTAAATTAGTAAGGACACTGACCTGTTCGTATAACGCGTCGATCCGGGGATCGACCGTTACCTGAGAGTCTCGTTTCGATTTCTTGCGCGGAGGTCCCTCCTCCTCGGTCTCGCTGGTTGACGAATTGCCGGAGCAGGAAGAGTCCTCTTTCCTTTGTGCCATGTCCCTCTCGATCGGTGAATTGGATTCGATAGGCTGGTTTGCCTCTAAATCTTCATCGACCTCACTAGGCACGCGATTCATGACGGTTCGCTCTCGCGGTATTAAAACCCGCGCAAACAAAAATACAGATAGGTATTGATTTAATGTTAATTAAGCTAACACTTTGTAAAATAATATTTCGAAATATTCACGGATTATTATAATATTTTCGGATTTCGACCGCACGCGGCGAAAGTACACAACGCTATGACGCTCAAAGTGACAACGGCTAAACGTGTCCTAGCTGGATTTTCTACTACCCTCATTTATTATAGCTTAATTGAACCATAGACATATGTTATCTATGGACATCAGACCGTAAGTAAATGGCAAAGTATACACTGCTTCTTCATATATGTAGGAATCAGAAGTGAGGAGAGGATGACGGATGGCCAGAATGGTTAATTAACAATGTAATTTAACAAAGTAACTATCTTGTGTTGTTACTTAGTATTCAATGTACTCACCGAGCGGGCGCCGGATCTATCGCGTGGCAGAGGGACAGCTCAGAGTCAGTGCCTGGGACTTGCGACCCAAGTGTAGGGTTAAGGAGGGCCCTCCAAAGATACGTATCAAACGCTCCCCATCCACTGCTCGAGCTGCCCACGCTGTCTAACTAAATAAGTAACAATTAATTCGTGTACACAAACTAACTATTAGAAGAGTCGAGGTTAAGCTACTAGCAGGATACACAAGTGCACTGCGCCACGCCAGAGCCAAGAATGCCTTAGCCGACGACAGAATGACTCGAATAATCACAGGTACTGACATACACGTCAGAACGACTCGAATAATACAATGATTGAGGGTAGGTAAATATCAAAAACAGCGTAGGTAGCCTACACGGCCGTCCTGATGTGCGCGCGTCCTCGCGCGCTATTTATTAAAATCTTAGGTATTTGTAAGCAAAAACAAAATATCGCTCGACTATCCTGACAAAAATCTATCCAACATCTTAATATCTGATTCCGTCCAAGCTGGACATTCCGACTAGAAATAATTGGTTTCAGTTAGTAAGCCACTCAGTCACACCAGTCTGAATATGGTTAACATCATCATCATTACAGTCATATCAATATGGTAAGTAACACTAGTCTAGTTTTACAATAGGAAAACCCCTACAATTCAAACCTGCTGGTCTAAATCGTCACCCACTATAGAAGGTGAGATTCCAGCAGCGCATCACTCATCATTACAAACAGTCTGGTCTTCAGTTAGTTCTCTCAACAACAAACAAGCAAGTTGGACCGGACGGGTGTGTCCTCACAGCCAACCGCGGACGGTATGACCCGGACGACACTGTCCTTTCGACCAACCTAAACCAACAGTATGGCCCGGACGGGTGCATCCCTTCAACTAACCGCGCACGGTATAGCCCGGATGGCACTGTCCCTTCAACCAGCACAAACCAACAGTATGGCCCGGACGGGTGCATCCCTTCAACTAACCGCGCACGGTATAGCCCGGATGGCACTGTCCCTTCGACCAGCACAAACCAACAGTATGGCCCGGACGGGTGCATCCCTTCAACTAACCGCGCACGGTATAGCCCGGATGGCACTGTCCCTTCGACCAGCACAAACCAACAGTATGGCCCGGACGGGTGTATCCCTTCAACTAACCGCGCACGGTATAGCCCGGATGACACTGTCCCTTCGACCAGCACAAACCAACAGTATGGCCCGGACGGGTGTATCCCTTCAACCAACCGCGCACGGTATGGCCCGGATGACACTGTCCCTTCGACCAACTCAAACCAACAGCATGGCCCGGACGAGTGTATCCCTTCAACCAACCGCGCACGGTATGGCCCGGATGACACTGTCCCCTCAACCAGCGCAAACCAACAGCATGGCCCGGACGGGTGCATCCCTTCAACCAACCGCGCACGGTATGGCCCGGATGACACTGTCCCCTCAACCAGCGCAAACCAACAGCATGGCCCGGACGGGTGCATCCCTTCAACCAACCGCGCACGGTATGGCCCGGATGGCACTGTCCTTTCGACCAATGCAAACCAAAAAGCGTTCTCACCTACTAATCAGCTCTGTCTAGTTCAGCGTGAATTTCTACATCGTGTAAGAGTCATGAGATCAAGTCAAGTCAAATAGTCATGATGATTGTTCGTAGGTCGAAAACATTATAGAACTTTGTCTCTTCCTCAGTCTTACCAGGCAAAAGTTACACAAGTTAGTACTACAACTACTACTAAATCGGTTGTACTAATCACTTAGTACTTATTACATACTCGTAGTTTTATTTGCCACCTTTGTTTCTTAAAGTTATCTCATTTACTGAAATCAATTGTCTCTTTGTTTTTCATTTTACCATTCATCTCTTAAGTACTGTCGTTAGTTCTGTAAACATCAGCTTGTATCATAATGTTGACAGGTTCAGATCGCACAAAATACGAGTTGGCAGTCATAGTATCTGAATTATTCTGGGATTGCTTATTATCCAAAATCGACAGTGCTCTTTGGCATAACTGAAAGCCATTAAACCCTCTTGGGTTTAATTAACTAATTATTACCAGAATAGGCCAGTATAGGTCAGTGTGGACCGGTTTCACCTCAATTAATAAACTATATAAGTAACAAAGGACAAGTCACGACCATCCTGCTAGCACACGCCCTTGTGTGATGGTCAACCTGGAGTAGAAGAAAGGCCACAACAGTACTTTATACTCAGTCAAACTCTACGTAAAAGGGGAAAGTAGACAAACTCTACGCTCAAAACTTAGTTTGTTTCAAGAACTTTACAATAATCTGAATCATAATATTGTCATTAAACCAATTATAACTAATCACTTCACTCAAATACCACAGCCAAAACTATAGACGTACTCTACTTCGACAACAAGCTTGCGAAAACCTCGAGTAAAGACTTCTAACACCACGGCTCTCTAGGCGAAGAGTAATCACAGTACATGTGTCAGTCACATACATCTCAGTACGCATATCAATCGAATGGATCACCCGTGTCAGTCACCTCTCGTGACTACACGCTACGGTCAGAGTTAAAAGCACAACGCACACCCATGAACTCTTGGGTTGCCCCAAGAGACACCTTCTACAGGGCTACGACTACTAAATAACTAGACTGGTACGGTTGAACACATTACAGTCGATAGAGTTGATCAATCGAGTTTCTCCCTCTACTTAAACTTGAACATCATCATTATCAACAAGATCATAAATTACATCAATATCGTCTGGTACATGACGTGCTGGCATTTTTCTTAACCTTTCGTGAGCAAATTTGTAGGTACGTTGACAATTTAAGCTTTAAGGGTAGGTATACCGATTACCTTCGAGAACTTTTATTACGTGAAAAGGGCCTCAATATTTCGGATCAAGTTTCGTTTGATTACGCTCCTCATTTTGTAACAGAACAAAATCGCCAATAGGATATTAAAAAGCCTAGCTGTCTCTATGAAGGAATTATCGAAATCATACAGTTCCATTTACAACCCTTGCTTCGCAAAGTTACTCAACAATTTTTAGCATAGATGGAAACATTAGAATTTCAACAGTTACCTACAACGACTGCCTTAAAATGTACTACTCACGCGTTAGTGTCATTTAACTTTAAAACGCGTGGTTAATAAAGTCGAAATCAAGTTAGAAAATCACACACCTGTCTACTTATTTATTTAACAAACTAGCTACGTAATTAACTAAAATAACTAATAACGGAACAATTAATTTTTTTTTTAACTAAAAATATTTCATTAAATCGATTGAAATTTCTTCTTAACTAAAATCGATTTCAAATCAAATTGGTAACGTGTGAGGGAGTCACTAATTTCAAATTTTCTTGAACTGTTAAAAGAAAACAAACGAATATAGTAAGAATTTTCAATAGTTACCTACTCATAAACAAAATTATTAATCTTAGGTGACCTACCTATAACTATTGTTGTAATAGGTTTACGATTGTACCAAGGTGTTATCAATTAACTCTCTGTAATTTAAACGTTCTTAAACAGAACAACTAAAACAACTTTTAAACAGTTTAAATAAATCCATCAAAGGTAGAAAAAGACTAAAACCCTCAAAGAAACACTCATTTCTCACTTCAAATCTATAGTTCACGATACACACTTTTAACTATATCGAATTAATTATTATTATCACAGTAATCACTTATACGTCACGTAATAATTAAAACTACGTAATTAAACAATAACTGCTTATTCACTTGCAAATTACAAGAATCCCGCCAATAGATGATAAAAATGGTGACTGACTAAATCAGAAAATTAGTATTAACTATTCGGAAGATGGCGTCTTTAATTTTACGCTCTTTCGGTACTTCGACAAATAATATTAGTTAAAATATCGTGTAAGATATATCGTGTAACAAACACAAAAATATTCGGGTAATCGGAAATACTCACGCTAAGACGATATTAACACTTTATCACAAACAAGTGGGTAACCACAAAAACTTTAACAACCTAAATACTACAACTACGCTCGCAGCATTTAATATTTTAACTTTGAACTGAGTTCAGAATACTACAAATTACAATTATTTAAAACTACCCTATGGAAACAGATATGTTCTAGTTTCCGAAAAATAGCTTCGATACCGTAAGCGAAGAGAGTCATTAAAGTGAGGGTGGACCTTGTCGCGAAATATGAAAAATGAGTATTCACTCTTAAAAACTCGGATAGTACGCAACGAATCGGTTCGATACGCTTTGCTTTTCGCTAGATCTGGACCTAGAACGCGCTGAAAGCTCGCACTACAATCACACTCACAATCTAATATTGTAACTGAATCGAAATAAAAACAGAATCGCAAAATCTATTAGCAAAAATCATTAACTATAAAATTAAATTCAACAAATAACACTGAATAAAACCCTTGTACACCGATAAGAACACAACAGAACGACCGAAAAGAACTAAAATATCGATGTACCTACTTATCACCACGAAATATTGCAACTTAATTGCAGACTGCTTATTGTTCGGCGCACGGCTTTCGCGATGTGGGTCGTTAAGGTTGCATCCCACTTCTGATGTAGGAATCAGAAGTGAGGAGAGGATGACGGATGGCCAGAATGGTTAATTAACAATGTAATTTAACAAAGTAACTATCTTGTGTTGTTACTTAGTATTCAATGTACTCACCGAGCGGGCGCCGGATCTATCGCGTGGCAGAGGGACAGCTCAGAGTCAGTGCCTGGGACTTGCGACCCAAGTGTAGGGTTAAGGAGGGCCCTCCAAAGATACGTATCAAACGCTCCCCATCCACTGCTCGAGCTGCCCACGCTGTCTAACTAAATAAGTAACAATTAATTCGTGTACACAAACTAACTATTAGAAGAGTCGAGGTTAAGCTACTAGCAGGATACACAAGTGCACTGCGCCACGCCAGAGCCAAGAATGCCTTAGCCGACGACAGAATGACTCGAATAATCACAGGTACTGACATACACGTCAGAACGACTCGAATAATACAATGATTGAGGGTAGGTAAATATCAAAAACAGCGTAGGTAGCCTACATATACAATGCTGTATGTTTTCCGGAGGCACATCAATAACTAGCTTCTGCGCGCGACTTTGTCGGCGTGGACTCCGCTCCTATTGATCTTAGCGTGATGATATATAGCCTATAGCCTTCCTCGATAAATGGGCTATCTAACGCTGAAAGAATTTTTCAAATCGGACCAGTAGATCCTGAGATTAGCGCGTTCAAACAAACAAACAAACAAACAAACAAACAAACAAACAAACAATCAAACAAACAAACTCTTCAGCTTTATTATATTAGTATAGATATCACGAAACGTCAACATTCAATACCCAAAATTGGATCGACATACGATAAAATGAAATCACTGTTTCTGTAGACTAAATATTATTATGATAGCATATTATCTCTATATCTCTTCTATATATATATATATATATATATATATATATATATATATATATATATATATATATATATATATATATATATAAATGAATCGCTGAATGTGTTGCTAAGCGCAAATCTCGAGAGCAGCTGAACCGATTTTGCTAATTCTTTTTTTATAATATTCCTTGAAGTACGAGGATGGTTGTTACGGGGAGAAAAAATTAAAAAACACTTTTCTATATTCCCATACAAGAGATTCGTAATAATACTTAAAAGTCAATTTGAACTTTAATACCACACCATAAGGTTTAAGTGTTAGTAGAGGGGTTCCGGGAAGGATAAGTATTAAAAAAAAATAAAAAATTAAGGAATCGACTGTTAGGCGGTACGAAGTTCGCCGGGTCAGCTAGTATAAAATATAATTGTGTTTGCTCGCAAACGAACAAAACGACTTCAATTACATCGACAAGTAATACAACATAGGTACCTATACGAAAAAATAGTCAAGTGAATACGCGTTATCAAAAATTACTCAAAAAGTATCTACTTATCAGATCTCGATCAAATTTTAGTTGATCAAATTTAAGGTTTTGAAAACAATGAATATTACTATTTTATAATTTATTATTAGTTCATTAATTATGTCACTAAAAACAGTGTGTTTATCTTCTATATATATCATATCTGTGTGTTTTCTTTATAATATCTTCTCTAATACAATGCCATACTCGTACTATAACGCTCTCGGGCAGGAAGCGAATCATAAAACCCTGGATTACTCCTGGTTTACTCCGCTGCATACGTCATCGTGATAAATTATACAAAAAAACTAAAAGAACTCCTAATGACATGACTGCCAAACTGATCTATACGCGTTACAGAAACTTCTGCAATAATTTATTGAGGAAAGTTAAGACTGACTTTGAAAATAACGAATTCCGGAAGGCTGGTAGAGATGTTAGGAGAACTTGGGCTGTTATTAAGAGAGTCACTAATATATCTAACGAAAATACTAACACTTCAAGTCCTCTCTTAAAATCATCTAATGACCCGATCGAGTCAGTAAACAAGGTTAACGAATTCTTCGCAGGCATAGGTAAAAATTTCGCTTCTGCTGCTGGTAGTCTGGAGCATAATCCTCAGCTGTACTTACCTTACATCGCTTCAAAGTTGGCGTCAACCTCGATGGTGTTAAATGAGACCGACGACGTAGAAGTCAGAGCCATTATCCATAGTCTTAAAGGCCATTCTGCAGTAGGATGGGACGGTATAACGACATCTCTACTTAAAAGCGCCGTGGACATTCTCACTCCTTCAATTACAAGGGTGTGTAATCTCTGCCTATCTCAAGGAATATTCCCCAAAGTTTTCAAAACTGCCATTGTTCATCCAATTTTTAAGAAAGGTTGTAAAGAATCTGTTACCAATTATAGACCTATTTCTGTTTTGAGCTCACTATCAAAGATTCTCGAAAAACTCATTAATAAAAGACTCGTGTCTTATCTAGAGAAATATAGCTTGCTTGCTTGTAACCAATATGGCTTTAGAGCTGGCAAATCTACTGAGGATGCGCTTATGACTTTGGTGAACGATGCGATTAAAAATATTGACGGGAAAAAGAAGACTCTTGGTATATTCTTGGACCTATCAAAAGCTTTTGATACAGTTTCTCTTCCTCTTCTTCTCACCAAATTGGAAAAAATTGGCGTCAGGGGAACTGCTCTAAACCTTCTCAAAAGCTATCTATCTGAAAGAACGCAAAAAGTTAAAATAAACAATAATATCAGTGATGAGGCAAATCTAACATATGGAGTACCACAGGGTAGTATATTGGGTCCCACTCTCTTCTTGATATACGTAAATGACCTCTGCAATCTTAATATACCAAACTGTAAAATTGTTTCTTATGCAGATGACACTGTTCTTCTCGTCCATGGTAAAAATTGGACTGAGGCGCGTGAGCATGGCGAAATGGCTCTCACTGTCATAATGAGTTGGTTGTCTAACAACATCCTGACACTAAATCTAGATAAGACTGTGTTTGTAACATTTGGCTGCAAGCGCTCTTTACCTCCCAATTCCTTCTCTATAACCGCACATAAATGCTGTCTCGGACGTGATATTTGCAGCTGTAGCAATATAACTCGCTCTAGCGTTGTAAAATATCTTGGCGTACTCGTGGATGAAAATCTTACTTGGAAGAACCAGATACAAGTTATTGCCTCCCGTTTGCGAAAACTAACTTACATTTTTAGACAATTAAGATCAAGTGCTAGTTTCCAAATTATGAAGACGGTCTATTTTGCCCTTGTGCAATCTTTACTTACTTACTGCATTCCAGTATGGGGTGGTGCAAATAAAACAATCTTGCTTCAACTGGAAAGAGTGCAAAGATGTATTCTAAAGATTTTGATATCGAAACCTATTCGTTTCCCAACAACTGAATTGTACAAGATTTGTCAGGTATTAACAGTTCGACAATTATTTGTCCTTTGCTCCGTTCTTCGTAAACACAAATCCATCCCATTTGACAAACGGTTTTTGTCCGGTAAACGAAGAAGTGATAGAGTCTGTCCAATAGAATTATGTCACAAGGTCTCCTCAAGTCGTCAGCATTATTATTTCAGTCCCAGATTGTACAATAAAATAAATAGGGAGTTAAATATATATCCTCTAACTTATCGTGTATGTAAATATAAATTGAAAAACTGGTTATTGACATTAAATTACAACCAGACGGAAAAACTTTTGGTCACCGTAACTTAACTAGATATTTTTAGTGTAATTATATAAATGAACAAAACAAACCTTATAAATAAACACACACACACACACATACTAACACACACACACACACACACACACACACACACACACACACACACACAAACAAACAGCATGCTTTTTTTATTATAATTGTTATTTTTATTGTTTGATCTTTTTCCTATTGATCATATTGTTTTGCTTTTATATTTTTTTTGAAATTTGGTCTACTTTCTGATACGACGCGTTGTGAGGAGGGCGTTAATGACTGCGACACAGTTTTATACTAATGTAGTTATTATCGTTACGGATTGTTTATGCTATGTACCAAAATTTTTGAAATAAATAAATAAATAAAATAAAAAATAAATAAAATAAATATTATATAATTATCATGTTACAGATCAACTAAAATGGCGACATCCGTCCTTCAGCCCGAAGATTGCCGGCGAGAACATGAGCCCAAACACGACATCGACTTACGAAGACTCACCGAAGATGAAAGAATCGCCATCTTGGAAAGTAAGGAGCGGGAAACTGGTGAACTTCCACCGGAACTCAGGGAAAGGGCCAGGGTCGATATAAGGGAAGAAGTGGCAATACGAGAACATGCCCTTGCACAATTGAGGCACTTCATTGAGAAACATCCGGCCATCAAGAAATGCAGAACTGGTAATGTACTTTTTTTAAATAAAAAATCTATTCTTTTTTCTTTAATTCTAGTGTAGGCAGATCCCATTGACCTCGTTTATGCAATTTAATTTTTATAACCAATTTTTAATTATTAAAAGTATATCGAAACTTATACCAGCAGTTTCTGCTTCAGATATACAATTTGTAACTGGAACTAGTAAAAGTTTCTGGTTAAGGAAAATCATAGATGTTTTCAGTACTAAAATTTTACTTCTACGACGATAGTCTAATCGATTGATATGCTCAATTGCTCATGTAAGTCGTTGACACGTTTCAAGCATTTTTAGATATTGTTAATTTGTTTAGCGTGTCAATACACTGTTGATCTCTTTCTTTTTACAGATACGCCGTTCCTGCTTCGCTTCCTGCGAACAAAGAAGTATTCCATTCCACAGGCCTGTTCTATGCTGGAGAGATATCTGACCATACGCCAGATGTATCCCAACTGGTTCCAAAAGCTCGACCCCTTAGATCCAAAGATAGCAGCTATCATAGATGCAGGGTATCTGGTTCCATTGCCGAAGAGAGACGCTGAAGGACGGAGAGTCGTTTTATCATGCATGGGTATGGTTTGCCAGAAAGTTGATACTTTACTTTTTTAATAATTACTTAATTCGAAAAACACTTTTTGTTAATTTAAACTTTAAGTGCTAAAATGTAACTAGATAGGTACAACTAAAACTGTACTCTTGTGATTTTTAACGTATACTCGTAGTTTTATTATTACCTACATCATTCATTTTTACCTGTCCTCCACCTGTCATTTTTAAATAAATTTTCGACAAAAGAGCAGTCTTGCACAAAAAAATTGTGTATTTTTGCAATTTTTAATATGTAGTTTTAGTTTTACCGCCATTTCAGAACAGACTTTTGAATTAAAAAACTGCAGAAAACTAGAAAAAAAAAAATTGACAGCCCTCATACTATTTGTATCAACAAACTAAAAGCCCCACATTTTCAGGCCGTTTCGACCCACATGTTTACGACAATAATGTGATGGCACGCGTTCACTCCATGATAGTGGAACTGCTCCTCGACGAGCCTCGCTCCCAACTGTTAGGTTACACGCACGTTAACGACGAAGCTGGCATGCAGATGCCGCACGTCAGCCTCTGGTCGCTCAGCGATGTGCGGATCATGTTAAACTGTATACAGGTAATAAATTATTGACATTTAAAAGCATTTTTGTTGATTGCGAACGTTTTAATCGACGTATATGTCTTTTCCATACAATGTCCACTTGAATCATAGAATAGTTCAATTTAAGTAAAATCGTATTCGCATTCAGCCTGTAACATCCCACAGCTGGGCGTAAGCCTCTTTCTCCGTGTAGGAGAAGGATTGGAGCTTAATCTACCACGCTGCTCTGCAGCGGGTGGGCGGATATTTTCCCTACTATGAGTAGCGAATAGCGATCGCTATCAGGTATTTATGATAACAACCGGGACAACGTGCTCTCCGAGGCACGCTGGAGAGACCCACAACGACAAACAACCAAACCGGAAAGAAATATTTGTACAAATACAAATATCCATCCCGAGCGGGAATCGAACCCGCAAACCGTCGGTGTTTTAGGCGACTACTTGCACCACTACACCAGAGCGGCAAGATAGTCGATGCGAACTTATATGACGTTGCATTTATAAATCTTTGTACAAATAAGCGATAGTTTTTAGGTCCTATTATACCTACTCTTTTACAAGAAATTCGAGTCTAAATCGACCTTCACTCGGCTATTAAAATAATGAAAAGTAATGAAAATAATGAAAAGTAAGATCAAGTTTATTACACTAAAATACATACCTACCTACAGCCATTGAGATATAGTACGTAGTACTGTAGTACCACCACTACCACCACCACTACAGCCTATCACAGTCCACTGCTGGACATAGGCCTCATTACGACGCGAACTCATGTGTTTTGCGCTTAGTCACCACCTTGGGCAGGCGGGTTGGTGACCGCAGGGCTGGCTTTGTCGCACCGAAGACGCTGCTGCCCGTCTTTGGCCTGTGTATTTCAAAGCCAGCATGGATGGTTATCCCGCCATCCGTCGGCTTTTTAAGTTCCAGGGTGGTAGTGGAACTGTGTTACATTACTACTGTGTTACATTACTACTGTAGTACATTATATTTCAATACCTACAGCGTACATGTGAGTGAAACAATCCCAAACCGGACTTAAATAACGGCGAACGAAATTTTAATTTAAAAAATTGATATTTGTAAATTACAATGATGCAATGTAAATCGTTCTAAATCTGATTAAAAATTAAAATAATACTTACTTTATTTTACATTCTAACTTATTTGCTAATCGTGCACCTTACGATTTCACACGCCGATGCTTCATCAGCGGCCATTGTTATTTATGCTGCCGATGGATTGCTTAACTCAAGCTTTGATATTTTGTTATTAAGTAATTGCTTTGGTAAATATATAAATTGTTTTTTTTTTTTTACAGAACTCCACTCCTATGCGTCACAAGCGTACACACTTCGTCAACATACCGCATTACGGCGTTAAGTTCTTCGAATTTGCGATATCTTTGCTCAGCGATAAACTCAAGGATCGAGTTATGGTAAATATCCCGTAAAATATGGAAATTTAAAAAAAAATAATTGTGCGCGTTCTCAAACTTAAAAACGACAAAATAAATACTAAAGACCCAAGGAGGGTACCTAATATTGTAAAAATCTAGATATATATATCTATACCAATATTATAAAGCTAAAGAGTTTGTTTGTTTGTTTGTTTGAACGCGGTAATCTCTGGAACTACTGGTCTGATTTAAAAAATTATTTCAGTGTTAGATAGCCCATTTATCGAGGAAGGCTTATAGGCTATATATCATTACGCTTAGACCAATAGTAGCGGAGCACCAATGAAGAATTATTCAAAATCGGGGTTTTCTCCTGTTGAGAGCTTCCGCTGCGTAAACGGTTAAATCACAGATTACTTTAGATACCACGTATGGTTAAAGTTTCGCACAAATCATGTATGACAGAATTGATCCTATTCCACGCAGACGAAGTCGCGCGCAGAAGCTAGTAAAATATACGTTTTTATAATTATGTCACACCGCGAAATTTAAATAATTTTGAACAATAAGTTATAAGTAAAATTTTATTTATTTATTTCAGTTCCATCGTACATCTGATGATTTAGTGAAGTACGTGGATCCGTCAATTTTGCCTAAAGAATATGGCGGAACAGTTCCATTGAGAGACATGATTGACGAGCTCAAACGTAAACTTTTAAAACATAGAGAAGACTTACTCGCTTTGGACGACATGTGCATTGATTTGCATGCACTCGAAAAAAATGATCTGACTCAAGATATACACTCAACTGCCGGTTCGTTCAGAAAATTAGAACTCGATTAGATATAAAAATGTATGTGATAGCTTTAAGTTAACACTTAATCTTATTTTAATTAAATACTCGCGAAAAAATACAATTTAAAAATTGTATATTTTACATAACTCTTTTTAATCTGTAAAAGTATTTCTGGAAGCATTGTTGGTAGCATTGTTTTTTATATCTCCGATCTCATTGTTTTTTTTTTTATAACAATCAAAATATTACGATTAAACTTTAAAATTAAAATCGTAGAAATTAATTCGCTTTAATAATAAGACAGTATATCTTTTAAAATTTTATAGAAAGTAGTAAAGTAGTGGCAGCCGTCGGTGGTCACGTTACCATTCTTAAACTGATCATAATATCATTGTCAATGTATACTACAATGATTAATTATAATAATTTTTGTTAGCAAATTCTACTTAGAGGTGTGATAAATGACATGACAACCTGACTGCTGCTTAAACATTATTTTTATATACTTCTATGTCTTCTGTCCGTTACTAACTTCTGAAGCAGTTAGATAATTCTAAGGATTAATTAATTAGGGCAGGGCTTCCCAAACTTATTCGTACTGTGACGCCCTTGGGACTTGGGTATTTTTTTGCGACGCCCCTCAACCCAGCACCCAAAAATACTTACTAATTTTAGTACTAGCCTTGTAACAGGTTATCAGAAAAACACTATTTGAACATTTATAATTTTTGTTACAAAATAAGAACGACATCAAAACACAAGCACAAAAAAAAAATTGCGTGCGTACAAAGTATAGATGTCAAAAGTGAAACTTCTTTGGCAAACTAATTCAAAAAAACTAATTAAAAAAAAACGAATTTAAAATACAAAAAAAACTAATTGAAAATAAAAACAAAAAGCCAAAGTCACGCGGTATTCCCAGGCGGTCACCCATCCAAGTACTGACCGTCCCTGACGCTGCCGCGTTACTGGTCGCTCAAATTTTACCCCTCATCCACCTAAAGAAGTTTCACTTCAAAAAACGAATTTAAAATACATACAAAAAAAAAAAAACAATTAAAAAAAAACACAAAAAGCCAACGTCTCGCGGTTTTCCCAGGCGGTCAAGTGCTGACCATCCCTGACGTTGCCGCGTTAGCGGTCGCTCAAATTTTACCCCTCATGCGCTTAAAGAAGTTTCACATTAAAAAGAGATATTTATGTAAGTGGCTGGTTAATGTGCGGGGTGTGCTAGCTTTTCTGAGCATAGCTTATGAAACCGGGGCTCCAGTTTGGAAATTGCCACTCTCATGTCCGATATTTATGTCAGAAATCAGAATGCGCCCGGTGCTCACTCTACTTAGTCGCATCGACACGCGACGCCCCTAGGACAACGCACAGTTTGGGAAGCTAGGAATTAGGGTGTTCCGTTTTGTGGAATATATGTCGTTTTAATTGATTATACAAAACGCTTAAAATAAAGTAATATAGAAAATTTGTTTTCTTATTTATATATCCTCTATCCTTATAAGATAAAAAGTGTTGTACTAATATGTAAGCATTAATATACAGCATAATTATACAAGTAACCAATCCCGGCTTCATAGGGGTAGTACTGTGGGTACCTATCTATACTAATATAATAAAGATGAAGAGTTTGTTTGTTTGATTGTTTGTTTGTTTGTTTGAATGCGCTAATCTCAGGATCTATACTGGTCCGATTTGAAAAATTCTTTCAGTGTTAGATAGCCCTTTTATCGAGGAAGGCTATAGGCTATATATCATCACGCTAAGACCAATAGGAACGTAGCAGCAATAAAGAATGTTTCAAAATCGGTTTTTTTTTCCTATTGAGAGCTTCCGCTGCGTAAACCGTTAAAGTTTCGCACAAATCATGTATGACAGAATTGGTCCTTTTCCACGCGGACGAAGTCACGCGCAGAAGTTAGTACAATATAATGATCATAGCGTCTACGAAGGGTGAGGTTACCGCTTTAAGCAGTTCCTGTCATCGGTGTAGGTACGAGCCACGATCGATAATTCCGATTTTAATAACTCCTAAGACATTCATTTATATTATATGATGTAAAAAAATATCAACAAATGCATGAAATGCTTAATGTAAATGTAACTAACGTTTTCGATGAAAGATCATAAATTGCTTAATTTACTCCAACTTTTTGAAGTGAAACTTCTTTAGAAAAGTTGCAGTGATTTGAAACTCGATGAAACTAAAATGCGACACAAACTCACAAAACATATAAAAGTATAGGAAAAAATGAAATAAAATACATTACTGCTCAAAACGCGTAAGAGACGCGTTTTGCACAGCGATTACGATATTTTTCACGAGTCCGTGATCAATCATCTAATCGTCGATAGTACAAATCGCAAAGGCCTACCTTTTCTACGACTTTTCAGAAATTTTACTTCTGTCATGTGTGAATTGCACACACACACACACACACACACACACTTTTATCAATTATCGTCATATTCCAATTAATTTACAGAAATGTGTAACATAAACAAAACTAATTAATACATTTTACACCTAAGCCAGTGGCGTAGCGAGCTTAACTCGCGCCTGGGGCACAAAACCTTTTTAGCACCCCTCTCCCTCCCTCTCATTCCTCGCACCCGGGGCACAAAACCTTTTTAGCGCCCCTCTCATTTAAAAACCATAATAATATAATATGTCCAGCAATTTTATAGTTTTGCGGACCATTTGGCGCCTATTTGTGAGTAGTGCCCGGGGCATGATGCCCCCCTCGCTACGCCACTGACCTAAACCTTTCTTATGAAACACTCATACATGGAGTATTTCTGTGGTCTGTGCACTCATATTAGTGAAAATTGCATAAAAATCCTTGTTTGATGTGTTTGTTATATGAAAACATGAAGTTTGATCAAACAAGTTTGATCGTTTATGGGGCGTCGGGGCCCATACGTGTTATGATACACATACATACGAACATAATTATGTTACATTTTAATTATTTTTTTTAAATTATATACAAAAAACAATTTTGCTTTAACTTGAGTAGCACTTTTTGTAAGTTTTAATTTCTGAACTGTTACCACAGACTATAGAGTAACCTTGAATTGTTAACTGACATGTTGCTAACTTCGGAGTAGTTTTTCCCGCAGTTTGGCGTCCACCGATTGATAAAAGAATTTAAACGCGTTTTTTCTATGTATTTAGATCAATAAAACATTTCTTTATCCTAATGATTTGTTTTATAGTGATGTTATTATAAAATTATTATGTTGTTTCCGTGATTGCTTCGTTTCGGTATTCCTGCTGTGGTGATTTTTGTAAACATCGGGAACACAGGCCCCACGTCTATGACTTCTTGTACGTATTTTAGTCATTATCACATCTCTTAAGTTAGTTTCGTGTAATCCATGCGAACAATTATTAATAATATGCAATATTGGCTTAACCGATCGTAGATTAACCTCGAAATTGTGTTGTTTGTTTGGTTGTAAAAGCTTCATGTAATCCAATTGTGGTCGAGATGCTAAAGTGTTATGTCGCTTGAAAGCAACCACGAATGCAACTGTATTAACCAAAACAAATACGCTCAAAACTGATGAGCTCGGTGCATTATTAGATTCTTGTTTTTGATGCGACCACGTCACAATTTATGTTATCATTTCGATTCGTTAATGTTTACAAGAAATGATTGTTTTAATACTTCGACAACATTGCACTGCACTTTTTTTAAACCACTCTATTTCCGCTTGTCTTTGCCACATCCCACAACAAAAAACTAATTTAAATAGATAAATATTTTTCAGTATAACATATTTTTGATTATGAAAATTTGCATATATAGGTCATCTTGTCAAAGAATTTTTCTAGAATTTTGTACAATGAGAAGCAATATATAACAATCCAATCAATACCATAGAAATGTTTACTGCTGAAATAATTACAATAGTTTATTACTTTTTATCCAATTTATTAATGAATATTTATTTAGTATTATACAAAAGTAAAGGTGGTAAAGATATGTAAACTACATTTTTGTGGTGAATTTTTATAAAACTTGTTTTAAATACTATTAGTAGATGCCAAGACATGTATGTCTTTTTGAGGTAGGCCATACAGAGAAATATCTTGCTTTGAAATTTGCTGCAGCCTGACTGGGGCAGTACCTTCAACTTTACAGAAGATTATGCTTCAGCCTGTAATATCTCACTGTTGGGCATAGGCCTCTTTCCCCATGTAGACGGCTAAACATGCTCTCCGAGGCACGGTGGGGAGACCCGCAAAGACTGCACAAACACCCAGATCACGGCGAACATCTGTATGGTCAATACAAATGATTGTCATGTGCAGGAATCGAATCTGCAATGGCCAGCGCAACAGGCACAAGCCAGTGCTGTGACCGTTGCGCCAACGCGGCTTCAGAAGATAACACACATAATACTGCTTTCAAGTAGTGTTGTTTCTGTGGTGAGTAAGGTAGCCAGAACTCCAGGGGATGGTAAGGAGTCAAGATCAGCAACACACTTACAATGCTCCAGGTGTTGCTGGTGTTCATATGCTGCGGTGTTCACTTACCACCAGGTGGACCAAATTCGTGTTTGCCACCTTTATAGTATAAAAAAAATTAAGAATATGATATATTATTATTGAATATTATATTATACATTTTTTATACTAGTAATATATTATTATCATAACTAGCTGCTGTGCCCGCCACTTCGTCCGTTCCGTCCGGTCCGTTCAGAGATTAGCCGGAACAAACAGACAGACAGAAATTGAAAAAAAAATGTTATTTTGGTATATGTACCGTGTATAGATCCATAGCATTTATTAAAAAGCAGTTATTTTAATATTACAAACAGGCGCTACAATTATATTTATTTGTATAGATTATAAATTAGGCACAAACAATTTTTACTTTATACACAATACATACAACCTTTACTTTATACAGTTACTAACCCTTAAGAAACTTAAAACTTATAATACCTAAATCTTATATATATTTTTTTTTATAGTTAGATAGGCTTGCGTTTGACCACTATTCCACCTGATCTTAAGTGAGAATGCGGTCTAGGATGGAGCACGCTTGCCTATAGAAGGAGCCTATTCACTCGCGTCTTGAAGATACCCAGATTGTAACTTTCCGGAAACACAGATGCCGGCAGAGAGTTCCACTCCTTGGCTGTACGCACCAAGAATGTACTAGCGAATCGCTTAGTTATATATATAAAAATTTTTAATATTATGCTTCTTAATTTTTTGGTAAAAAATTATCAAAAAATTTGCTTTTTAAAAAGATTATTAAAGTAATTTACAGATAATATTTTCTAGACAATTTTCATAAATAATGCAAATATAAAAACTGTTTAAAAGATAAATCCCAAAATAAAGAAAACTAAAAAACAAGCATAAATTAAAAATAATAAGTTAAACAAAAATGCAATTTTATGATAATGTTTTCACATTATGTAAGCTACTATGTATTTGTAACAGTGCTTTACATAATCATTAGGTATTCAATCTCACCACTTGTAACCTTGAAGACTAGAAATAGTAATATTGATACTCAAAATGTTTCTTCACTTCAGCCTATCGCAGTCCACCGCTGGTCATAGGCCTCCCCAAGTTCACGCCAAAAACGACGTGAACTCATGAGTTTTGCCCATAATCACCACACTGGGCAGGAAGATTGGTGACCGCAGGGCTGGCTTTGTCGCACCGAAGATGCTGCTGCCTGTCTTTGGCCTGTGTATTTCAAAGCCAGCAGTTGGATCTTTATCCCACCATCGGTCGGCTTTTTAAGTTCCAAGGTGGTAGTGGAACTGTGTCATCCCTTATGACGCATATTATTAATTTTGTAATATAATAATTATAATATAGATTTATAGAAGAGTAACTGAGGTAGGATGTGCCCCCAGGAAATATCCTGCTCAAAATCTGGAGCAGCCTCTGGAAGTACCTCGACCTTACAGAAGATCACAGCTAAATATTACTGCTTTTAAGCACTGTTGTGTTCCTGTGGTGAGTAAGGTGACCAGAGCTCCTGGGGATATGGGGGTAGGGTCGGCAACGCGGTTGTGATGCTTCTGGTGTTGCAGGCGTCTATAGGCTACGGTAATTGCTTACCATCAGATGAGCCGTACGCCCGTACGATTTGTTAAATATAATTTAAAGTTAGCTAACAACAAAATTATTATACAAATTAAACTTGAGATCTTGAAATTAGTTTTTTCAAACAAGCAAATTATTGATATAGAAGACATAATCTCTTCACACCCATTCCTAACCCTTATGTCATTCATCCTTCATTATTTATCATCTTAATTATGATTGATGATAAAAAATGAACTACTTACATGATAATATTGTTTAAATAATAAAATAATTATCAAGATATCTATACTATTACCATCCATCCATAATATTAAGTATTCCTTAATGAATCTACTTTTTCTGGCTCTGAAAAATAACAAAAACGTGATGGCACATTAGTACCAGCACAGGCTGCTGTTATAGCCATCAAAGGTTTGATATCACATAACACAGGCTAAAGTTGTTTGTTGTGCGTTCTCTGGTCTTCTTCTAGTCTCTTAAACTGGGTTGAACAACTAGGTTTGCAAATAAGCATAAGCCTCATCTGATGGTAAATTATTACCGTAGCTTATAGACGTCTGCAACACCAGAAGCATGGCAAGTGCGTTGCCGACCCTACCCTGTTGTTATTGTATTGTGCCTACTAGAAATTTTATTCATAATAATTCTTTGCAGATTGGCAGCATGGCGGAAATAGTGTACCCGCAAGGCTGCCGCCCAATCACCGATGACCTTGGACCAGACGAGCTCGTTAGAAGACTTAAGGTATGATCACTGAAATTAGATATTTAAATAAATTGGATAAGACGATGTCGACATACATGTGTTTTATGGTTTTTACAGCTTTGTATATTGTGTTTTAAATTACTATTTGGCTTTTATTGCTATTGTAAATATTTTTTGGAATGTCTTGTATTTTGGTTGTCCAAACATGCAGAAATGTTTTGTCTGTTTCAAAACTGTAGTTTATTAGTTTCTTAGCTGCTATACCTTCGTCCCATGTTTGAATGAACTTGCTTTTTTTTATGATTTGAGTTATATTCGGTCAATGTTTATTGTAAGCGTACTCTTTTAGATATTAGCGTCATGTTAATGAAACGGGGCATAATAAGTAAAACATGTATAGTATGTACATCCATATCAACCATCGACGTATCACGTATGGTTAGGTCGAGCGTCGACATGTCTGGAGATTGTTGTCGGATTATATGAAATACTAGCTGTGCCCGCGACTTCATCCGCGTGGAATTTAACAAAAAAGTTGTTCTTCAGTTTGCAGAGTTTCATATAAATACATTTCTAAAATAAAAGTAGCCTAAGTTAGTCCTTATTACATCAGCTATCTGCCAGTGCAAGCCCCGTCACAATCGTTCCAGCCGTTTCAAAGATTAGCCGGAACAAACAGACAGACAGACAGACAAAAATTGTAAAAAAATATATTTGGGTGTATGTACCGTGTATACATCCACATGCATTTAGTAAAAAGCGGTTATTTTAATATTACAAACAAACACTCCAATTTTATTTATTTCTATATAGTATACAGCAGGGGTCACCAATTAGTTTCGCTCGGGGTCCGTTTGAAGAAATGAAATGACCGTCGCGGTCCGCACATTTACATATTAATGAGAAAATGACATTTTTTATTGTGGACTATCTGTCTGAAGTTTGAAGTTGCGTGGAATATATTTTTATTAAATGATGTACTGTAAGTTCCTGTGTTCTCGCGGTCCGCACAAAATGGGTCGGCGGTCCGGATGCGGACCGCGGTCCGCCAGTTGACGACCCCTGGTATAGAGTATGGACGGGCAATATTGACGTGTATGTACAGAATCGTAACAGTATATTAGATTTGAATATTCATTGAGTTTTAACTTCGCTTGTTATGTCTGTGTGTTAATTTTAAACTATTTTTGTTGTACACCGTGGTCCGTGAGTGTATATAGAATAATAATTATAATTATATTCATGGAAAACCAGCCGGAATTTTTTTTATTTACTATATTTTTTATGTTTTGAAACGGTTCGAGCGCGATTAGGCTCGTGCATTGTCGTGTTGAAAAGGTGAAATATTATCATGTTTGATAGAGTCCTGCTACTAGCACGGTGTGGTCTAGCCTTGATATGAATGTCATCAGTTCCTCAATCACCCATTGTCACTACGCTAGGCAGGCGGGTTGGTGAAAGCAGGGCTGGCTGTGTCGCACCGAAGACGCTGCTGCCCGTCTTCGGCCTGTGTATTTCAAAGCCAGCAAGTTGGACGGTTATCCTGCCATCGGTCGGCTTTTTAAGTTCCAAGGGGGTAGTGGAACTTTGTTATCCCTTAGTCGCCTCTTACGAGTCACAACTTTCTTTCGCAATCCAGTGCTGTGACACCGCGTTGGAGCAGCGGTCACAGCACTGGATTGCGATTGACTTTTGCGCGTACGGTTGCGGGCTCGATCCCCGTACACGACAACATTTGTTTTGGCCATACAGATGTTTGCCGTGGTCTGGGTGTTTGTGCAGTCCTTGTGAGTCCCGGTCGTTATCATGTAAACCTGATAGCGATCGTTACTCATAGTAGGGAATATATCCGCCAACCCGCATTGGAGCAGCGTGGTGGATTAAGCTCCGATCCTTCTCCTACATGGGGAAGAGGCCTATGCCCAACAGTGGGATATTACAGGCTGAATCGTGACCGCCTCTTAGGATACCTACGGGAAGAGAGGGGGTGGCTATATTCTTTACTGCCGTAACTACACAGCAATGTACGATGTGGATGTACTGACGGTATAATTGATTACTTTCGTAAATATACCATGCACCTATACTGATTTTAAGATGATTATTTCAATAAATATGCAGAAATATTTTTAAACTCTCTCAGTTCCAGGGATTTTGGCGATTATTGGTTATCATCAATAACCTCGGCTTTGTAATAGAAAATGTAGACACTGGGTGAAACTGATAAATTGGGGAAAGCGTGAACGAGTATAATGCGATGATTTGATATGATTACTTTTGATATGAGATGCATAGTTTCATATCATTCATATGAAAAAATACAATATTAATTAAAGTTAACAATAAACAAAAGTTGATCAACTGCCTGATGTGAAAAAAATAAAAAGCTTATTTTTTATAGTCTTAAAAAGGCTTTAAAAAATGTTAAGTTTTAAGTGTGGTGCCTACTAGGTGTTATAGAGTCCGTGATAATTGTTGTTGAAGTCCTGTTCCGATTAATCTTATTGTAATGTAAGTATTATAGCTTACTGCGTGTACACAAATAACCCATAAAACCTACCATGAACCTACCAACCCAATAAATTTTTCCTTAGGTCCTCTTTAGTTTTTTTATAAATAATTTTTAAAATTTTGGAAAAAAATCGTATTTTAGCAGCTAAAAAACTATAGGGGACCTAACAAAAATTACATATTGTGGACCTATACAGACCTAACGTAGACCTCTCGATTAAGGTCATTTTGATTTTTAAAATCCTTGGATGGGGTGCTAAAATTGCATTTTTTTAACCTAAATTAAAAAAAAAATATTTATTAAACAACTATAGCGGACCTAACGAAAAATTTTGTGAACCTATACGGACCTAACGTAGACCTATCGATTAAAGTCATTTTCGACCCAAAATTCCATCGATGAGGTGCTAAGTTTGCACTGCTCAATTAACGTTATAATACAATGATAAGATTTCATCCGCTCCCATATTCTCGGGTATAAATCGTAAAATATCGATCCTACGAAAAAATTGATAGGGACCAAAATTGTAGGAAATTTAATTTTAAACAACTTTTGTAATAACTATTTTTCGTTTAAAATTGAAAATAAACGAGTTATTCAACAGACAAAAAATAACCCTTTAAATCAAGATGGCGGATGAAGCAACAAGTCTGGAATCCCTACTTTTTGAATTTAGACTAACTGTGACCCCCTCCAACGAATTCCGAAGGAAAATTGCTGCTTCCAATTTTTGTAAATCTAAAATACTAATTCAACTGGGCTAAAATTACACATGTCAGAAGTGAAACTTGTTTGGCAAACTAATTGAAAAAGTAGGCGGTATCATAATTAAAAACTAATTTAAAAAATTCTAATAAAAAAAAACGAATTTAAAATACAAAAAAAAAACTAAGTAGTTGAAAAAAAGAAACAAAACGTCACGCGGTCCAAGTAACCCATCCAAGTACTGATCGTCATGACGCTGCGCTGCCGCGTTACCGGTACCCCTGCCCGCCTGCGCCTAAAGAAGTTTCACTTCAATAATGCTTTCAAATGGTGAAAGAATTTTTATTTTTAAATTTTTTTTTTTTATGTAACTAGGTTGGCAAACAAGCGTACGGCTCATCTGATGGTAAGACCGTAGCTTATAGACGCCTGCAACACCAGAAGCATCGCAAGCGCGTTGCTGACCCTATCCCCAATCCCCCCCAGGAGCTCTGGTCACCTTACTCAACAACAGGAACACAATACTGCTTGAAAACAGTATTATTTAGCTGTGGTCTTCTGTAAGGTCGAGGTACTACCCCAGTCGGGCTGCTCCATATTTTGAGCAGGAAATTTCCTGCTGTGCCCTACCTCAGTTATAATGAAAAATTTGTAAAATAATGTACCTACCTAATTAATTTGTCGATCTTTTAGTTTCGTAATACAACAAGTCAATTGCCTATGAATTATTCTATATTATTTACTTTATAAAGTTTCGAGGGTTTTATATATTGTTTATCAAATCGTAACAGTAATTCCTGCGATTATCAAAAAATTAAACAAACTTCAGTAATAGAACTAGATACCTAGATAAAGTTTTAAGAACTTTGATCACAATATAATAAGTTTCGTAACAGCCTTGAAGGAGGTTTATTAATTGAAAGCTTTTAGAAGGCTTTTCTTTGTAACGTACGAAAAAAGTATAAAGTTTTTTTTACGTTATGACGTGTTATGTATGTTTCGTATTTAATACTAAATTAGCTTTGTTAATTTTGGAATTGCTAAGTATATTTATAATGAAAAATGATAATTTGATTTTAAAATTTGTAGTCGTTTTACGTTTTTATCCCACCGTGCCTCAGAGAGCACGTTAAGCCGTCGGTCCCGATTGTTATCATGTAGCGATCGTTACTCTAGGGAATATATTCGCCAACCCGAATTGGAGCAGCGTGGTGGAATTAGCTCTGACCTTTCTCCTACATGGGGAAAAAAGGCCTACGTCTATGAGTATTGTGACGTACACGTACATAATATGTAATGATGTATGTATAATTTTATAGGCTCTCTTTCGCCTTTGTCCAAATAGTAATAGTATTACAATCGCTTCATCCATCATCTATGAGTCGTTAAAAGGCCACTGTTGGATATAGGCTTCCTCTATATCTCCACTCTGTTCGGATTTATCGCTTACAAATAATTGTAATATTAGTATAGAAAATTGTAAAGGTCATTAATTATTTTATTTAAAGCTATATTCCAGTCTGTTAAGCTATGTAGTTTTTTCCTTAACGACCTTATCGAAACTGATAAAATATAACAGGGCTACGAACAATATACTCTAACAATATACTCACAGCGTATAAATTGCCTTACTAACTACATTTAACATGCGACTATTAATTAGAATTAAAAATAGAACTCATTATTATTATTATTAGCTATTCTATATATATAAAAGAGAATCGCCGAAATATATTAAGCTTTTTTATGTTTTGTATTGTCAGGATAAGGTTTTTATAAAAGAAAATGTACAAAAAAAAATCGATTGTTCAAGAAACAGAAAAAAAATGGTGATTCAAAGTTCACAGTCAGGAGTTTTTAAATGTATACGAAAGTCTTCATTACGCCGTAGTCCTTTAGTCTACAGTTACGCTAATTTAAATTAATTAGCGTTTCCCTGCTCCTTGTTTTATTCTGAAAAAAAAAAATTACTAATATACCAAAGTTTTTTTTTCACATTTTGCTGACAATGATGATGCGTTGACGCAGTGGCAATACTAATAGGTGGTTGCAATCTTTTTTCAGCTTTATAATATTAGTATAGATAAAAAAGCTCACATATAACTTTTTCACCCCAGGCCCTGGCTCACACCCTCCAGGGTCTGGGTCAGGATGAGGGCATGTACCAACAGTACATACCGCTTGCTCTCCATTTGGCCGACGAGTTCTTCCTAACGCATCCCTCGCGCGATGTCCAGTTGCTCATCGCCTGCTGCATCGCTGATGTACTCAGGGTTTACGCACCAGAGGCTCCGTATAAAGATCAGGACCAGGTATTTTATTGTATCTATTTTTTATATTATATTGTTGTATAGTATTTCTGTAAGCTCAAGGTATGAAACTAGGTTTTTTCTATAACTGTAATCTATTTGCCTTATGATAGTTACAATCATACAATAACTTCAATGCAAAACTTTTTTCTAAATAGTTTTTTTTTTAATATCATATAAACAATAGTGTAACTTATTTATTATAAACAGCATTAAAAAAATAAAAATAAAAACCACGCAGGTTTATGACAATGCTATGTAGTAACCAACGTTATCTAACTACTTTAACTTTACTGAATATTTTTTTATACTAATAGATTCATTACCTAGTCGTATAAGAGTTAAGTTCAGTCTCTACGTCTTACACACAACAAAAATATTATATAAACTTTGAAATAATATTAAATTTTTCAGGTGAAAACAATATTCTTGTTTCTTATAAATCAGCTACAAGGACTCCGGGATCCAAAGGACCCGGCGTTCAAACGGTACTTTTATCTACTCGAGAATTTGGCGTATGTCAAGTCTTTTAACATGTGTTTCGAGCTGGAAGATTGCCAGGAAATATTCTGCGCGTTGTTCTCTCTCATGTTTAAGATTGTCAAGTAAGTAGTTGAAAACTTTTTGTATCACTATAATTATTTACTTAACTAGCTTCTGCGCGCGACTTCGTCCCCGTGGAATAAAAGGAAAAAAAACCCGATTTTAAAATATTCTTCATTGGTGCTACGCTCCTATTGGTCTTCGCGTGATGATATATAGCCTATAGCCTTCCTCGATAAATGGGCTATCTAACACTGAAAGAATTTTTCAAATCAGACCAGTAGATCCTGAGATTAGCGCGTTCAAACAAACAAACAAACAAACAATCAAACAAACTCTTCAGCTTTATTATATTAGTATAGATTCATTAATAATTAAATATTTAAAGATATTCTTTTAGACAGTACTAAATAATTCGAATTTCATAAACTTTCTGTAGTATGTTTTATTGTGATTGTATATAAACCAATATTATATGCTGCTATGTAGCTTAAAATCGACCTTGTAGCTAATTAAATTTAATATGTCCTATCTAAAATCCATAGAATTTAATAAATTTGTAATTTTTTTAATTGAATTTCTGGGCATTTATTCCAAAAAAAGTTTAACTTTACTTTAAAAACTATTTACATCTACTATAGAATAGCATTTCTTCTACAAAGCCCTAAAATTGAATTGTCCTTTCACATAACATGCATAAAAAGTCAAGTAGTTTATGAAAATTTGCCTTTTTATAATAGTTTGGGTCATTTCCCGAAAACTTTAAAAACTTTGCATACACTAGCAAACAGCATGTTTTTTATATAAGCCTAAATTAGAAATATCCTTTCGCCCTCAGTACGGAACATTCGTCAAAGGTCAAGTCTTTCATGCTGGACGTCCTCTGTCCTCTCATCACTGAGTCGGACGTGGTCTCCAACGAGCTCCTCAATGTCATACTAGTAAACCTAGTGGAGCCAAACAAACGTGAACACAAACACGCCTATTCGCTAGCTAAGGAACTAATTGTGAAGACTAGTGAAACATTGGAACCTTATATCCAAGCGGTGAGTTATTTGGGGTAATCTGATTTTTCTGCCTTTTCTGTATAATATACCGGGTGAATTTGGAACGCTTGAAAAGATTTAAACCTAATAATATACTATATAATGCATATAACCATTTATCTTAGAACCGTTTTTTAAGGACATTTTAGGACTTATGTATTTTGCGAACTCTCGTTGACCGTGAGACGGTGTTAGTGTGTGCGGGAGTACGTTGACCTCGAGCCGGTCAGCTGATGACGCGCATGAACTTGTGGTATTCAATGACATTGCCGATTTTTTCAAAACACGATTATTTTAAAGCATTATCTTCAAATTTCTATTTCATTATTTTTCCCAAACCGGATTATACCAAAAAAAGTTATGGAAAAAGGCAGAAAAAAATTTCTTTTCGCGTTTTTTTCACTTGTATCATGTCAGGTCATGCCAACACTATCATACCTCTTCGTTTTTTCAAGCGTTCCAAATACACCCGGTATGTACCTATAGTATGCTTAAGATTAAATTTTATTTACGATTAATACACCATGCATTTAAGATTGTGCGAGAAATTTAATATTTATTCATCCGCGTTAATTTGAATAGAAAACGTACTAAAATATTATATAGCCTATATATAGCCTTCCTAGGTAAATGGACTATCTAACACAAAAATAATTTGTCAATTGGAACCAATAGTAGATTAGTGCGTTCAAATGAACAAACTAACTCTTTAGCGTTATAATGTTAGTACTGATTATGTGTTCTTTATTACAGTTCTTCAATCATGTCTTAATTTTGGGAAAGGAAGAGAAGAATCTTCTGATATTCTCTAAAGTATATGAATTAATATACGAGTTAAATCAATGTTGTCCCTCAGTACTTCTGTCAGTACTGCCACAGTTGGAGTGTAAACTTAAGTCTGCCCATTTTCAAGAGCGACTGAGCGCAGTGGCACTACTCGCTAGAATGTTCTCTGAACCCGGGTCTAATCTTGCCCAACAATACCCTGCCTTATGGCGAGCGTTCTTAGGACGCTTCAATGATATATCTGTACAGATAAGGATCAAATGTGTCCAATATTGCATGCATTTCCTTGTTCACCATCCGGATTTAAGAAAAGATATAACTGAAACATTAAAGTTGAGACAGCACGATGCCCACGAACAAGTGCGTTACGAAGTAGTGATGGCAATTATAGCAACGGCCCAGAGAGACTTCCAAGCGGTTGCGGAGTCGGAGGATCTCCTACATTTTGTACGTGAAAGGACATTGGATAAAAAGTTTAAAATAAGAAAAGAGGCGATGTCAGGACTAGCTATGATATATAAAAAATTCTTAACAGAGGAGAGCGTTCCACCGGCCACTGAGAAAGCTGTTCAGTGGATCAAAGACAAAATACTTCACGGTTACTATATGACGGCTTTAGAAGATAGATTGCTAGTTGAGAGACTTTTGAACACATCACTCGTTCCGTACACACTGCCGCCAGCAGTAAGGATGAAGAAACTCTACTATTTAATGTCGAATGTGGACGATAATGCTACGAAAGCGTTCATAGAACTACAAAAGCATCAACTGGCAGTAAGACGTACGGTAGCTGAATGGGTTGAGTTGCATAGAAAACCTCCAACACCCATTGTCCAAAAGGAAATGATCGCTAAGGTCTTACACATAAGTTCCAAATTCCTGCCCGAGTCGGTAAAGGCTCAAGAATTCTTGAACAAATTTTCAACTCACATGCAAACGTTGCCCGAATTATTGCAAGGAATGGAGACTATTTTAAATCCTAATGTCAGTTGCGAAGTTTGTGTTCGGACGACGGTGAGTAAAACAATATATTATTAAACAACATATCCTTTATTTCTTCTTATCTAACACTTGTTTATGTCTGACATTAAAAATGTCTATCACTTTATAAATGAAACATTTTCTCGTATAGTTTTATTTCTAAATTCTCAATGACTCAACTGGCTTCAAATGACTGAGGTAGGGCACAGCACGAAATTTCCTGCTCAAAATATGGAGCAGCCCGACTGGGGTAGTACCTCGACCTTACAGAAGATCACGGCTGAATAATACTGTTTTCAAGCAGTGCTGTTCCTGTTGGTGAGTAAGGTGACCAGTTAGTTAGTTAGTTAGTTAGTGGGCTCGATTTTCCGCATTTAGACCCAACATTGGTCCATTATGCGTGAAAAATGGGCTGACTAGTTCAGCCAGCCTAGCTCCTTCCAGAAGCTCAGAAGCCTCCTGGGGCGTTCACAGGCTTCTCGGAGCGTCCTTATACCTTTAAGTATGGTGGCCCGGTGTGTGGCCACTCCCTCGCATTCCAGGATCACGTGGGCGGCTGTTTCTTCAGCAGCGAGACATCCCCTGCATAGAGGGCTGTCCGTTGCATTCATGATGAATAGTTGATGGTTAAGTGCCATGTGGCCGGTAATTGTACCAACAACTATTTTGATGTCCAGACGGTTCAGACTGAGCAATCGACACGCTAGGCGCGGTGATACTTCCGTGAGTACCATCTTGGACTGTCTACAGCCAGTTTGGTTTGCCCAAAGGGCATTGTGGGATGCACGTGTCCGTTGCCTTACCCATGAGCGCAGCTGTCCAAATGGTAGCGGCAATAAGATGGTGGGGCCAGCTACCTTTGTATTGGACCCCTGTCTCGCCAGCTCATCGGCGGCATCGTTTCCATGCGATTCACTGTGTCCCTTTATCCATTGGAGGATTACCCCGTTGAGCGAGGCTACTCTCTCCAGGGCTTGGTGACATTCGTATATGAGACTAGAGTTAGTCGTATTACTTTCTAGTGCTTTTAGTACAGCCATGCTGTCCGACAGGATTCGGATATTGCAATCCTTAATACCTTTGGACAGGACGGCGGTGGCTGCGTGGGTAATCGCAACACATTCACATTGGAAAATGGAGCTGTGTTTACCCAGAGGTAGTGACATTTTGATGTTGAGGTCCAGTGAGTACACTCCGGCACCGGTGCCAGAACCCATTCTGGAACCGTCCGTATAAATGCGGACTTCCCGTATTCCGGACTGATCTCTTTCGGCCTCAAATAATTGTATTCGGTATTTCCTTTCGAAAATATGTTGTTTTGGAATCCTATCGCATGGAGCGGCAACTAGTGGTTCATAGCTCACTAGGCCGTTCCATAAATTATTGTGTGGACCCTCCTGGTTGCACCACAGGCTCGAGTGTTTCAGCCTGATAGCTGCCATAGCCGCTTCCTGCTGTATGAACAGGTCAAGCGGTGCCAGATCAAGCATAACCTCAAGAGCTGACGTTGGGGCGGTACGCATGCAGCCAGTGATTGCAGAGCACGCCATTCTCTGAAATCGCTGTAACTTATTTTTAACGGTGGTAAGTTCTGTTCTCTGCCACCAGATTACCGCACCGTAGGTGATTAGAGGCCTGACAATGGTTTTGTAAAGCCATAAAGTGATTCTAGGTGATATGCCCCAGCTTTTGCCGAGGAGCCGTTTGCATTGGTAGAGAATTATGCTGGCTTTGTTGATTTTTAAGTCTAAGTGCCTATTCCAAAGAAGTTTGCTATCCAGGATTACTCCGACATACTTGACCTCTTTGGTGAGGGTAAGGCTAGCGCCAAATAGTTTAGGGAGTTTTAGGTTCCCTAAATTCCGTTTATTGGTGAACATCACAAGTTCCGTCTTTGCGGGGTTCACCGTTAAATCATGGTCCGTGCACCACTGTTCGACGACTTTAAACGCGGCCCTCATTTGGTCGCAAACTATACTCTCCGACGGTCCGCTGATGAGTATAGTTAAGTCGTCTGCGTAGCCCACTGTGAGAAATCTGCGGTCGTTGAGCAAGGTGATCAGCTCATCGATCACTATGTTCCACAGAAGTGGGGATAATACCCCTCCTTGCGGACATCCTTTCGCCACAACGCCTCTTGTTGTTTTATTCACAGTGAATTGGATGGCTCTGTACTTTAGCATGCTATCAATCCACCCGGCAATAGTGCTATTGACTCCACGCTTATTCAGAGCCCGGCTTATGCTGGAAAATTTTGTTTTGTCAAAGGCCCCTTCAATATCGATGAAGGCGCCAAGGGTTGATACTTTGTGGTAAAGATTACCCTCTATGTAGGATACAACCCTATGTAGGGCTGAGTCCGTCGATTTTCCTGTTGAGTAGGCGTGCTGGTTGGGATTAAGAGGTTGTTCAACTAGAGTTGTGCTCCTCAATTCCCGATCTATTAGTCTTTCCAAAACTTTCAATAGAGAGGAGGTAAGACTAATAGGTCTAAATGATTTAGGTTGCGAGTAGTCACCTTTGCCGGGTTTAGGTATAAAGACTACTTTAACCTCCCTCCATGCTTTAGGAGTGTAGCGGTAGACTAGACAACTCCTATATATGGAGACAAGGTGATCTATCAGTTTCCTATCACTCCATCTTAGCATGCCAGGAAAAACCTTATCCAGACCTGCCGATTTGTATGGGAGGAAACTGTTTATGGCCCATGTTACTTTGTTGTGAGTAACAATTTCCTTGGCGGTGATCCAGTCCACCACTTCAGGTGTCTTCGTTATTTCTTCTTCCCATTCCATGTTTGTGTCTATTCGGCATCCTGGAAAATGCGTAGTTATTAGCAGTTCAGAAGTTTCCAGGTCTGTCTTGGTATATGTTCCGTCCGGTTTCTTCAGGCATCCTGGGGTGTGCACGGGTTCACTGCACAGTATATTCTTTACTCTGTTTGCCTGGTTGTTCGTTTCAATAGTGGTACAAAAGCGTCTCCAGCATTCTCTCTTTCTAAATCTGATGCGCTTTTTGTAATGATACTGGGCTTGTTTATATGCATCCCAGTGATTTTCTAAGCGAGTATTCTTTGCTTTATTGAACAGCTTCCTTAACCTGCGCCGTAGCTTTTCAAGCTCCGGACCCCACCAGTGTTTCCTGTGGAGCTGTCGCGCCTTAGGTGTCGTAAGAGGGCATGTTTGTTCAAAGCTAGTAATTAGGCAGTTGGTTACCTGGTTGATATGGTTATCAATGACGTCCGTGCCTCCATGGTAATCAGGTATTTCGATGCCTTCGAGTTTCTGCGCTGTCAGAAGCTCATACCTGCCGCGGTCCATCTTCCGTGGATTACGGCGAGGTTCGGGTGGCGTAAACGTAGCTTCTAGGTTGTATTTGATCCACCGGTGATCAGAACACGACACGTCATCAGACACATGCCAATCTGAAATGTAATCGGACACATGCTCTGTCGCCAGAGTAAGATCTATAATAGTTTGGGATCGCGAGGTTACAAAAGTCGGTTCGGATCCTTTGTTTATTACCTTTAGGTTAGTCGCGAGTAGAAACGAAACAAATTCCTCACCTCGCTGGTTGTTGTCCTTGCTGCCCCACAGCGCATGATGCGCATTGGAGTCCACGGAGATGATAAGTTCCAGTCCCTGACGCTCGCAGTACTCCACAAGCGCGGCCAGTTCGGGAGTGGGGATGTCCGCATCGCCCGGAAAGTAGGCGGATGCTATCACCACATCCGGCAGGCCCGAAGAGGGCTCTTGATTGAGCTTGGCGGTAGTAAGATCCCTGTTAGAGAACTCAGTTATTAAGGTAATATTCACGTCTCTGTGTGCATAGATACAGGTTCGCGGATGTTGTATATTATTATTCAGTAGTAACTTACCACCAATGTTGCTTAGACCGCATATTCTGTTCTTTCTAATCCACGGCTCCTGGATTAGGGCTACGGCCTTGGTCTTACCCTCCAGCAGTCTGCGTAGGTTAGCCGTTGCAGTCTGGCTGTGCTGGAGGTTGGTTTGGGTGACTGGAATGTAAGCTTTAGGGGGAGCTGGCATCGCCATCTCCACTGCTGAGCTCAGCCTCGTCCATGTCCACTAGCTCACTCTCGGAGAAGTCACCCAGGTCAATTTGGGGACCCACCTCGACTGGGCCAGCTTCCACGGACTCGGCTACGGGTTCCTTACTGGAGCCCGGCTGGCTCTCCCCCAGCTTATTTACCGCACTGCCTGGGTCAGTGGAGACCTTCTCGGACACCTCGAGATTTGGCTGTGCGGTGGAGCGACTCTCATGGAATTGAGCGTAGAGGTTGCCAAATTTGTAGTGGACTCTACGCTCGTTCTCTCTCAATTTTTGCGCGTCATCCTCAGGGATGCCAAGGAGGAGATATAGTGATGATTTCTCCTCCATTGCCACCGCGCTGTAGAGCGCCCAATTGGAGACGCGGTATCGCGTGTTTTGGCACGTAATACGCATGCGTATTCGGTCCAGGGTGTCATTCGGACCCACCTGCGGGACCAGGAGCCCCACTTTGACGCGCCGCGGGATCTCAGACTGCTTCTTGACGACCAGTCTAGTTCCCTTGCGCGGTGATGCCACTTTCCCTATGGAGCGCTTCAGCCATTGTAGGGCGTAATCGTCTCCGCACCACATCTTAAGGGTGCCCTCACTGTGGAAGGCCCTTCCCTTAAAATGCGGCGCGACGACGGGCTCTGCGGAGGTGCTGGGCGAGAAGATCTCGTTGTCCATCACCTCCTGCAGCTGTTCCTCAATGGCCTCCGCCTGCTCCTTCGACATATCATGATATGGCTCCATCATGATCGCGACGCAGTGATCGTTTAGTCTCAACGCGTCCGAATACTTTATGGAGCCAGTGGTGTCAACTTGTCTGCGCCGTTTGACCCCGCTCTGAGGCGTAATGGGGTCATCCGGTTTGTTGCGCTTTTCGACCTGAAACTGCTTCGGGCGTTCCCCTTGGCAGTCTCTGGTCACGCGTTTGATGGTACGCCTCGTTCGCTTGGTTTTGGCGGCGCGGGGAGCAGCAGTTGCCGCAACCTCAGACGGTGCCCCCTCAGGTGCAGCTGGCCCGGTAATACCAGGAACAGTCGCGACACTGGTGGGGGCAGAGCAGGTCCTGACGGTCCCGCTCCCATCATCCGTCGGGCGTTGCGCTTTCCGCGCCTCCTTCACCTTACGAGCCGGCGTTTTGGCCTGTTTTTTGGCCTTGCTTTTCCTAGCAGTCACCAAATTCCAGCAGGCCTCGTCCTGCCAGGGTTGGGCGACTGCTGGCATTGCTGCCTTCAGATCAGCAAGGTCAAGGGTACTTGTACCCTGCACACTTTTTGAGTGCTGCATCTGAGGTGCACCCGATTGCTGCGATTCTGCGACACTCAGGTTGTGAGCCTGAGGTGCAACCGATTGTTGATACTGTGCGACACTCGGGTTGTGAGCCTGAGGTGCAACCGTTTGTTGTTTCGGTGCAGCACTCGGGTTGCTAGCCTGAGGTGCAGCCTCAATATGTGGTTTTTTATCTTTATTTTTATTATTATTTTTCCCCATACTACAAGATATAAAATTTCGTCCCGAGAGTGCTCCCACCCACCTTGGAGCCCACAAATGGGGACGCTGCGGCAGAAGGCACACAGCGCCAAAAGTCACCTCGGGATATAGAGCCCCACCCTGCAAGGAAGCAGGCCGAGCTGGGCGGGAAGACTTTCATCGTCCCGCTTGTCGTCCACCCCCGACAGGACAGAGCTCTCGCCTGACGGCCCTCTGACGGGACGTCGCAGCCGGTTGACCAAAGGTGGCTAGCCTCCGGCCTCCCGTGTCAGGAGAAATCCAGACCAAAGTGGAGTGTTGCCTAGGAGACGTACTACTACCGACGCTCTTTCGGCTCAGCCACCAGGACTCCTTCATCCTCCCTTACGGGTCCCCGCGCACGGCACAAACACGCAGGTGGTCAATTAAGGCCAACCTTCGCTTTATTGTTGCGAGGGAAGGTCCGCAGGAACTTGACCACGCCATCCCCGCAGAAGTGTTATGTGTTATCCTTGTCGTGAGTGTCTACTGTTTGTGAGTGTGTATAAGTGCATGTTTAGAATGAACGCTCTTGCGCGTATGTAGGCCGTGGGAGTGTTGTTGTGTAGTGTGTATGCGGTGTTCTTGGGTGAGTAAGTTAATGTGTGTGTGTAACGAGAGAGCCTGCGCAAGCACTGCCCAGGGTTGCTTGAGCAGGCAGTCTCGGCCGCTCATTTAGCACCACCCGGGGGACACGTGTAGGGTGGGCCTAGGAATAGGTGGTAAATCCTACGGACGCGAGCAGCACTATCCCCCGACCAGTGACCAGAGCTACTGGGGGGGATTGGAGATAGGGTCGGCAACGTTCTTACTATGATTCTGGTGTTGCAGGCGTCTATAAGCTATGGTAATCGCTTACCATCAGGTGAGACGAACGCTTGTTTGCCAACCTCGTTATATATAAAAAATTGGACGAAATAACTAAAAAAATAATATCTTTTACAGTCAAGTGTCCTTAAAAAGTTGGGCCAGCCGGTAATGACTAACCTATATTACAACACAGTTAAGATGCTCTTAGAACGAGTCAGTTCTGTGATGGTAGATCACGATTCACTACTCATTCTTGTGGGATACGTAGAGGGCGCTGTTAGAGGAACGGATCTTTCTATAGCTGTGGAATGCGGTAAGTGTTTGTTTTATCTATTTGCCTAGACTAAATGTAATATTCTCACAATACTTAAGATAGCCAATACATTCGTCAATTGTCAAAATGGCTTCGCAAAGATAAATCTACTGCTTTGGCAATTTGTTGACATCGAAGCACTTTAATGTTGCCACTAAAACGATATCATGCATACGGTCCGACTACAAAACTAAATAAATTTTTAAGAAAAAAACTAAAATAATAACTTTGTATTTCTATAAAAAAAAGGACCAAGTTTAAATTATACGTATAAAGATATTCAATTAGAATGCGTAAATTAATGCACTTTTTTCGGTATAATTATACACACTCATAATAACTGGAAAGCCTTATGAGTTTCGACATTATTTTTATTTCTATTTAAATTATTTTTCAATAAAATCAACCTCAATCAAACACTAGCACAGCAATTCGTTAACAAAACAATTTAAATATAAATTTTTTAAGCTAATTACAATTAGATAATTATGTTAGATTGTCTACCCTTGTCACACACAATGTCATACTTCGTCGAACCCCTAACCGAATAATATATAATAACGTGTGACTATTAATTTATGTATGGTCCTTAGTAGTCAATCTACAAATCTATTGCAATAAGGGGCTGTCTCCACGAGCGAGCGTATCGCCGGCGATACGCTCGCAGCTCCATAGAGAGTGTATAGAAATAGGTGGCACGACGATACTATCGCCGGCGATACGCTCGCTCGTGGAGACAGCCCCTAAGGCTAAACATGAATGCTAAGTTTTCTCCTTTATGGACCATCAGGTATCGATATCGAGAAGGCAGCGGAGCGTGGACTAAAGCTGTTAGTGATGCTCTCGTTCGTGTTCCCCGCGCACTTCCTGCACGAGGATGTGTTGCATCGCCTCACGTCGCTGTTGGAGTTAGACGATGAAAGCGTAGCGCCTCACATACTTGCCGCTCTCACTTTCCTTGGCAAATATCGTCCGCTGAGTAAGTATCGAGTCACATATAATCCTGTAACATCCCACCAGTTGCGGATCCAGGGGGGGTGTCATGGGGTCATGACCCCCCCCCCCCCCCCCCGCGCCGAAACTGGATCCGCCCTTGCATCCCACTGCTGGGCATAGGCCTATGCAAGTAGAATATGACCGGGACCGACAGCTTATCGTGCTCTCTGAGGCATCGTTCGGAGAACCACAAGGCTAGATAACCAGACCGGAAATAAATATTTGTACAAATATCCATCCTGAGCGGATATCGAACCCGCTATCGCCGTTGTTATCATAGACACCTGCACTGACATATTTTACTAATCATCGCCCTGGGCAATTTTAATTTGCCTCCCTACAAATTAAAGGAAAAAGTTAAAAGCAGCATATGTACTAGGGGTGTATTAGGGATGTGTTAAAAAGTAATAGATTATTATTTTCGGAAACAATTATCGACTGACCTTTTGTTACCTAGTGTTGCAAAAATTTATTGATTTTTCACATCCCTAGTACTTAGCTTGTGCAGCCATCACAAGTCCGCGGGCCTTGGGGCCTTTTGGCCCTAGGGTAAATATGCCCAATCGTTACTGCTTTTGTTAGTTCTGACTAATTTGTAATTTTATTTTCAGGTGAAGCGTGTCCAGCGTTATTCCCGAAACTGATCACTTTATGTAAAGCATACGCTGAAGTTGGTACACCAAAGCAAGCCAAAAATGCCGTTAGGTGAGCTATATATACCCAAACTTTAAACATTCTTTTCAAGACAATCACTAAAGCTAAAATGTCAAATTACGCAATATCTAATACTGTAGTGTAGTAATGTATACATATAACTAGTTACGTACAATGTTTGTCTTAGCATATAAGTAATAATATCTCGTCTATTTAGAACATAATAAATCGGACCAGCGAAGTATCAACATCTCTTATTATTCGCAACACCCATCCTTTACATGGCGACCCCGCCAGTGAGCGATCGGGTTCGCGTTGCATTCCGATCGCCTAGTAAGGAATAGTGTTTCAAAACATTGTCGTCTCAATGCAAATATGCATTCAATAATATTCATACGAATTAATAACCATGAGAAATTTGTTCAAGTTTATAAAAAGTTATTTTGTGAAAAAGAATGGGTAAGCAACAGTCTAAAGAAGAAACTGTGATCTTCGCGATACCAATGCTTCAAGGTCGGAGCAAATGCACAACACAACACAGTCTCCAGAGGTCGAATAGTCGGTTTCGGACCCATCATCAGGACGTCACGAGACCCATGGGTTCGCGTGGAAGTTCGCGTGGAGGTTCGCGTGGAGGTTCGTGTGGAAGTTCGCGTACTAAGGAGGAGCAGACGTGCCCGTCTGATGTATCAGCATGCCGTAGTGAAAAGTGCGTCATATAAAAAGTGAAGTGTAATAAGTGCGTCTCGGTATTAATATATTTAATGTTATTCACTGATTTACCGGTGCGACAATATTATAATGGACTTATTTAGAGGACTTTAATTGTAACGTAATATTATATTATTCGTATTTGTAACGTAATATTATACTATTTGTATTAATGTAAGTATATCGATGGCAAAAGATTGCAAGAATATTTCAATAGCTTATTAGAAATAAGGACGTATCTTATAAAAATAGGCCCTCGGACGGAGCCTTGGCGGCTCAAGGCTCTATTTGTTTAAAAAAATACGACGAAGCTAACTTAATCTTACATAGTTTTGATACTGAGTTATTAGTTATACAAAGTAATTTAAAAAAAAATATAGTGAAACTGAATTAAGTTTAATAAATAAATTAGCGGATCAGATTAAAAGTTTATTTGAGGAGATTAAAATTTTGTTTAGTTCAACTGAAGTGAGTGATAAAATGGAGTCCTTTAGCTTGAAAACGGCAGTGGCCTTACTTCCGGTCATGAATGATACGGAAGATGTTACAAAGCAGCTTATTTCTGCCATTGAGTTATATAGCTCTCTGCTAAATGACGTATCAAAACCTACTCTCATTAATTTTATTTTAAAAACTAGGTTATCTGAGAACGCTAAATTACGATTAAATCAAAATTATCCTACGGTACAACTCCTTGTTGATGATATGAAAAAATATTTAATTTCTAAAAAGTCTTTTACAGCTCTACAAGAACAATTGATGCGGTGTAAGCAAAATCAACGTGACATCGAGGACTATGGTAAGGAAATTGAAAATTTATTTGTTAACTTGACCATTTCACAGGCCGATAGTGATACAAAAAAGTATGATGTGCTTAAGCCGTTGAATGAAAAAATGGCTATAAAACGATTTGCAACCGGGTTACAAAACAAGCACATAAGTACTATAATTTCAGCCAGAAATTACGATAGTCTAAAGCAGCGGTCGGCAACCTTTTAGCACGCAAGAGCCACAGGGTGGCAAAATAAACTAAAGGTGGGCGCACTTATGATATTAACCCTAGATTCTACCTGATATACGTATAAGTGGTCATTATATTGCATACGGAATTTAATTCGTACAAATAATGCTTACATTATGTTTGTACGTAGTTTTAACGTGCGGCCCGCGGGCCGCACGTTGCCGACCGCAGGTCTAAAGGATGCTATTCGTGATGCGGCTGACGAGCACACATCTATGTGGCCGCGGGACAGCATCATGAAATTGACAAATAATTCTCTAAATATAAATTCTCGTAACAATGCCTCGCATTCATTTAGAGGACGGTATTTTCAGCATCGTGGTACGTACAATAACCAGCGTGGCCAGTTTCGGTCGCGTGGTGGCGGTCAGACTACTCGAGCACGTGCGCAGCCGCGTGGCAGCTACTATAGCGGTCATCGAGGTAACCGTGGCTCAAGAGGTATGTACATACATAACGACAACTCTCATAGTAATCGTGGACGAAACTTCGTAAGGTCAATTTCGGTTCCTGATACACAAAATATCAGTACTAATACCCCTACTAAATCTGAAAATAATCAGTTTTTTCGTGAATAAACAGGATAGACATGACATTATCTATAATATATATAAAAGCGAAAGGTCACTCACTCATCACGAAATCTCTGAAACTATAACACCTACAAACTTGAAATTTGGCAGGTAGGTTCCTTATAGGGCGAAGACATCCGCTAAGAACGGGTTTTATGAAACTCGACCCCTAAGGGGGTAAAACGGGGGTTGGAAGTTTGTATGAAAGTCCTATGTTTTTGAAGTAAGAGACTTGAAATTCAAAATGTATGCTCTATAGATGGTGTTGAGGTGTACTAATAATGTATTTTGAGAAATCAACCCCCTTTTGGGGTTAAAACAGGGGATGATAGTTTGTATGAAAGTCCAATGAAAAATACACGTACAAACTTGAAATTAGGCAAGTAGGTTCCTTATAAAGAGTAGACATCCGCTTAGAACGGGTTTTACGAAATTCCATACCTAAGGGGGTTAAACGGGGGTTGAAAGTTTATATGAAAGTCCTATGTTTTTGAAGTAAGAGACTTGAAATTCAAAATGTATGCTCTATAGATGGTGTGGAGGTGTACTAATAATGTATTTTGAGAAATCAACCCCCTTTTGGGGTTAAAACAGGGGATGATAGTTTGTACGAATGTCCAATGAAAAATACACCTACAAACTTGAAATTAGGCAGGTAGGTCCCTAATATGGAGTAGATATCCGCTAAGAACGGGTTTTACGAAATTCCATACCTAAGGGGGTTAAACGGGGGTTGGAAGTTTATATGAAAGTCCTATGTTTTTGAAGTAAGAGACTTGAAATTCAAAATGTATGCTCTATAGATGGTGTTGAGGTGTACTAATAATGTATTTTGGGAAATCAACCCCCTTTTGGGGTTAAAACAGGGGATGGTAGTTTTATGACAGTCCAATGAAAAATACACCTACAAACTTGAAATTTGGCAGGTAGATTCCTTATAGCGAGTAGACATTCGCTAAGAACGGATTTTGCGAAACTCCACCCACAAGTGGGGGTTTCGGGGGGTTAACAATGGAAAAGTGAATCATAAGGCGTAGAGACTTGAAATTTGGTAGAAATATTCCTTTTGACGAGTAGAGGTCAGCTAAGAACGGATTCTACGAAATTTTACCTACGAGAGGGGGTTGCGGGGGCGTCAACAATGGAAAATTGAACCATAAGGCGTAGAGACTTAAAATTTGGTAGAAATATTCCTTTTGCCGAGTAGAAGTCAGCTAAGAACGGATTCTACGAAATTTTACCCACAAGGGGAGGTTGCGGGGGCGTCAACAATGGAAAATTGAACCATTAAGCGTAGAGACTTGAAATTTGGTAGGAAAAATCCTTTTGCCGAGTAGAGGTCAGCTAAGAACGGAAATTTTACGAAATGCCACCCACAAGAGGGGGTTGCGGGAACGTTAATAATGGAAAATTCCCGTTTTTAAACTATAGCTCCTATCGACTCCAAATTTGGTAGGAATCTCCTTTATGTCATGTAAAAATGACCAATGAGCGGATTTTGTGGTAACTCATCCCCAATAAGGATTGGCGGGGGTGGGCGTTAATAATAAAATTTTTAAATTTCCGTGGCTAATAGAAGATAACGCTTAGTGAAATAACAAGGTTTGTAGATGTGTGTTTAGATATTTAAAGCTATGCAATGGATTTTGATTTGGTTTTTTTTTTTTAATAGATAGAGTGATTCAAGAGGAATGTCTATATGTATTATACATGCATAATATAGGAGATAAATACTGATAATAGGTTTCTAATGTGATGTCATAAATAAACACATTTTTTGTGCTTTCATTGCATATAATACATATAATCACGCCTCTTTCCCTTTGCAATTCATTGCAAACGCTGGCTGAACCCGGAGATAGATCAAAATAATGTACTACAGTATTGTATAACTTAAAAAGGTCTATAAAAAGTCCGCGATGGTATAAGTCTATCTCTTAGGAATAACCCACAATAACCATTTTTTATCCTTTACTTTTTACGAGAAATAATGGCTTATTTACGAAGCGATTTTAAGCAATACAGCATTAATCCTTATGCAATTTAGTACCTTAAATACATTATGCATTTAATATTGATCAATTTGGCCCCTTACAGCATGTCACTTAAATGAATATTTTCGAAGATATTACAGATTTAAAATGTAGTGACATAACGGTTGCGGTGGTACCGGCTTGGAGCCGCGGCCGTGCAACATTTTTTTTGAAATTATTTGTTCGTACTTTAGTCGGTATTAGGAATAGTTTTTAACCGCATAATTATAGTAAGTACATTAGGTTGTATAGGATTAGGCTAAAACCATAATTTATCAAGTCAAGAGTAACCTCTAAAGAAAACATGTTTGTACTGTCTAATGACAAAAAAGCTGTGAACTTTGTACATAAAGACATTCTGTAGTATATTTAATATCAGAATTTCACCCGTGCGAAGCCGGGGCGGGTCGCTAGTTTGTTCATATAATAATTACAATTCTATTCTCTTAACACTAGGTAACAAAATATCTTGTAGTTGGTTAGTCGATACAGGTGCGTCACTTAGCGCCATACAATATGAGACGTTGCATCAAAATAACATTCCATTCCAAAAAGGCAATGTAACAATAAACGGAGTATGTGGTGAGCTCTGCTCTATAGGATTTGTTGATTTAACATTATCATATAAGGATGTGGAATTTGTACACAGGTTTCACGTTTTCCGAGAGTTATGTTGCAAGAGCGATGGAATATTAGGTTTAGATTTTTTGAAAAAGTATTACGCTAAATTAGACTTAGAATTAGATATTTTAACTTTATTAAATAATAATACCGAAATTAGTTTACCTTTACAACCAAGTATAAGAGGTGGAAAATTTATTAATTTATTGCCTAGATGTGAATCATTGCATTTTATATCGACAAGTCTGAAAGACGAATGTGTGGTTTTACCTAAACAATTATGTGAAGGTGTTTTTATGGCTGGATGTATTGCAAAGCCTAAGAATGGTAGAATACCTATTAAAATATTAAATATACGAGAAGAACCTATTGGTTTAAGTTTTTTCTGTCCTGAGATAGAAAACTTGAAGGATTATTCATTACTTTCTTTCGATAAGGCTAACATTAATGCGGATAGAGTAAAAAGGTTATTTAATGAGTTAAAGTTAAGTTATTTAAATAAAGAAGAGCAGTTAGAAATTGAGAAAATTTGTGCAAAATTTTCCGACGTTTTTCATTTAGAGGGTGATAGTTTAACAACATGTAACATTTATAAACAATCAATAGTATTAAAACCTAACACCGTGCCAGTTTATAAAAAACAATACCGGTTACCAAAGTCTCAAAAGGGTGAAATTCAAAATCAAATTAAGAAAATGTTACAGGACGACATCATCGAAGAAACAACAAGCGAATGGTCGAGTCCTATTCTTTTAGTTCCGAAAAAATCCGATTCTACCGACAAAAAATATAGACTTGTAGTAGATTACCGGAAATTAAACGAAAATGTTGCGGAAGACCGTTTTCCCCTTCCAAATATAGTCGAAATTTTAGATTCGTTATCAGGTGCTGTTTATTTCAGTCACCTTGACCTGCAAAATAGTTATTATCAGTTTGAATTAGATCCAAACAGTAGAAAATGTACTGCTTTCACGTTTGACAAACAATATCAAATGAAGAGGATTCCAATGGGTCTTAAAACCAGCCCTAGTGCATTTTCAAGGGCAATGTCTATAGCGTTATCAGGTCTTAATTATGAAAAATGTCTTTTGTATATGGACGATTTAGTCTGTTTTGGTCGTAATTTAGAAAGCCATAATAAAAACTTAATTGAAATTTTTACAAGGTTGCGAGAGGTTAATTTAAAATTAAATCCAAATAAGTGTAAATTTTTAGTTAAAGAATTATTGTATTTGGGGCATGTAGTTAGTGCAGAGGGAGTAAAACCTGACCCTGCAAAAACAAAAATTATAGAAAATTATCCTATTCCGAAAAACGCTGATGACGTAAGACGTTTTGTAGCTTTTTCAAATTATTATCGCCGTTTTATTCCGAATTTCGCAGAAATAGTTATCCCTTTAAATAAATTATTAAGGAAAAATGTTGATTTTATTTGGACACAAGAATGTGCCAAGTCATTCGAATTATTAAAAAATTGTTTAGTTTCCGCTCCTTTATTGCAGTACCCAGATTTTTCAGAAAACAATGAATTTCAGCTTTTTACAGACGCGTCAGGTACAGCAATAGGTTCTGTTTTATGCAATAGCGATGGTCGTCCAGTAGCGTATACAAGTCGTAGTTTAAATAAAGCGGAGTTAAACTATCCGACCATAGAAAAAGAAATGCTAGCTATTGTTTGGTCTATTAAATATTTTCGACCTTACTTGTTTGGGAAAAGGTTCAAAATTTTTTCAGATCATCGCCCTTTAGTATATCTATTTAACATGAACAACCCTTCAAGCCGTTTGACAAAATTTCGTTTAATTTTGGAGGAGTATGATTTTGTGATTGAGTATATAAAAGGTAAAGATAATATTGCTGCAGACACATTATCTAGGATACGAGTTACGTCAGAAGAGTTGAAAGATATGAGTGAACGAATAGTTAATGTTATGACAAGAAATCAATGGAAAAAGTTAGAAAGTCAGCAAGTAATTCATCCAAATTTGTCGACTTTGCCTAATTCTATCGACGTTCGGCCTGATCAACCGAAAGTTGTGGAAATGCATACAAAGCCTTCAAATTCTGTTGAGTTACTATTAGTTTCTAGGAGAAAAATGAGTATTATGAATAGTAAGTTAAAAAGTTTTGATAGATTTTCATATAATGAGAATGAAATGATATTATATACTTGTCCAGATTTCCGATCATGTATTGCGCGAGACGCATATGTGAGTGAACTGGAGCAGTATTGTAAAAGAATGAATATAAAAAATCTCTATATAATTAAACTTGCAAGTAATAATGAATTTATTGACTGGTTGTCAAAAGAGATAAATAATAATAATTCATGGTCCGGACCAAGGCTACATATTCTTAAAGGAGTAAAGAGAATAACTTGTATTGACGATAGGAAAGTAATATTAAACGATTTTCATCTGTTGCCTACAAGTGGCCACGCGGGCATCAGAAGAATGATAAATAATATTAAAAAATATTACTTTTGGCCTGGCATTGAAAAGGATGTTACGAATTTTGTAAGTAAATGTGTTAAATGTCAAAAGCAAAAATATACAATTTCGGTGAAAGAACCAATGTCGATTACTTCTACGGCAAATACTGCATTCGAAAAGGTATTTTTAGATTTAGTTGGACCACTTGATAGAGATAGCAATAATTATATGTATATTCTCACATTACAATGCGAGTTGTCAAAATATGTATGCGCAATGCCTCTCACGACAAAATCTTCAACAGAGGTCGCCCGAGCCTTTGTTACAGATTTTATTCTTAGGTACGGAATACCGAAAGAGATAGCAACAGACAGAGGTACAGAATTCATGGCGGATACTTTTAAAGAGGTATGTAAACTTTTAAATATTTCTAAATTGAATTCTACAGCATATCATCACCAAAGTATTGGTGCACTAGAAAATAGTCACAAAAGTCTACATTCATTTTTAAGAATCAATACAGAGCAAAGACCAGAAACATGGAGTTACTGGTTGCCGTTCTGGTGTTTTGCATATAATACAACTGTCCACACATCTACTCAGTTTACGCCGTATGAACTAGTTTTTGGGAAAAAATGCAACTTGCCAAGTAATCTTACAAAAACTATTGAACCCATATATAATCATGATAATTACCCCCTAGAACTTAAGTACAGGTTACAAGTATCGCAAACGGAGGCACGCAAAAATTTAATTGACAGTAAGCTTAGTAGGAAAAAGAAATATGATACTTATACAAATACTTTTACATATAAACCAAACGACAAAATCCTTATTAAAAATGAGACTGGTAATAAATTAACAACTCTATACTCTGGACCCTACACTGTAATCAGAGATTTATCACCAAATGTAGAAGTCGAAATAAACGGAAAATTAGATGTCATTCATAAGAATCGAACTAAGCCTTATTATGAATAACAAGGAAACAAGACTCGATATATGTTTATATAACTTTAAATATAATTTTGACATTACATGATGTTATTAAAATTAACTTAACACCATTTGTTTGTATCATTGTTTGATAAAAATAAATGATTAAAATGTGTCTTTAATAAAGAACATATTATAATGAAAAAGGGAATGAAATATTTTGACGTTGTAAAATAGATTAAGTGTAGTTATAATTATTATTGTAACCATTATAGTTATAGTAAATATGGCATTTGTTCAATTTTTATTTTAAAATGGTATTTTTTTTAATATTATGTTAGTATATTTTTACTATATTTTATACATAGGATGTTTTAGATTGGTTATTTACAAAAAAAAAAAATTGTATTGTTTATTTTTTTTTTTTTTGTTTTCGATAGGAGGTGTAGTGTAGTAATGTATACATATAACTAGTTACGTACAATGTTTGTCTTAGCATATAAGTAATAATATCTCGTCTATTTAGAACATAATAAATCGGACCAGCGAAGTATCAACATCTCTTATTATTCGCAACACCCATCCTTTACAATACGAATCGGTGGTAGCTTAACTTTAACGATAATTAAAATTCTAATTTTTAAAATGAGGATTCGAAGGCTCTTGAAGCCTATTTGAATTAAGTTATTTCTTATTTTGAATTTCAGGTGCCTGTTCGTGAATGTTCCGGATCAGAGGACAGCTATATTTACAGAGATCCTGGAGACGCTCAAGAGTACTCTGAGTCCGCACTCGGAGCACTATCGCACCGCTATCGTGACTCTAGGCCACATCGCTCACAATTTGCCCGATAACTTCCCCGTTCACATCAAGAATATTGTCTCTAGAAAGGTGTGTATCGATAAATTTGATAGGATTACAGTCTAAATTGAGGTTATCAACATGGATATAAACCTTCGACTTTAAATCAAAATGTTATGAATATAGGTGTAGCTTTTTTTTTTAATGTGTACTAAGTACTATAACAGTTTTTTTTGTATTACACGAAACTATTTGTTGTTTGTGTCTGTCGCCAAGCATTCAATGTCCGTAATGATCTATAGTATAGATCATATACCATTTCGATTGTGGTTGATGAATGACCATTCTGAGTACTAATGAAGCCAAAATTTAGCCAATTTTGAGTGAGTGATATTTTGCGTTTGAAAGGTTCGACTTTTACTTTTTGTTCAGTGATTTAATGTATAAATGGAACGAGGAAACGCTTTTCATGACAAAACTCAACTAAATTTATGCAATTTTTAACTATTTATAATATTGACTGCTATATTTTTCTGTTATTTATAGATCGTAAAAGAGCTGTTAGTCCGTGAAGGCGGAGGTGGTCCGAACGCTCCAGAAGGTGACTGGTGTCCGGAAGAAGAATTACCAGAAGAGACCCGTTGCAAGCTAGAAGGTCTCAAGTGTATGGCTCGCTGGTTGTTAGGCTTGAAAAAGGACGAGCTGTCAGCTCAGAAGACTTTCAGAATGCTGAATGCGTTCATTGTTCACAAAGGAGATTTATTACAGGTAAACACCAGCTATAAAACTTACACTTCGAAAATCTATTAAAATGTCAAATCTTCACATTTATGTATGTAAAAAAGAAAAATTTATGTGTGTAAAGAAGAAACACACACACATACACAGAGTTTCTTTGAGTGCGTCTCTTTCTTTCTCTTTTTTGTGATTGAATTGTGATAATATTAAGTTTTAATGTTATAAATATGTATATGAAAGAGCGGGACATCCTGACATAGGTAAAACACTTACTTCAAAGAATGTCGCAACGTTTTCATTTTATGTAATCGTTTTTCTAAATAAATAATTTAAAAAAAAAATTAGTCATGTTCTAATAATTCTGTTTTCTATATTTATAATTTTAATGTCTAAAATAATCCAAAATAATAACATAAATGATTGTTTCCAGCAAATGCGAGTGTCGAAAGCAGAGATGGCCCACTTGCGTCTCGCTGCCGGAGCTGCGATGTTGAAGATATGTGAACAGAAGGGCGTCGGGGACCAGTTCACTGCCGATCAGTTCTATAATCTGTCGCATCTCATGGTGGTGAGTGGGCTAAGTCACTTTTTAGGAGAGCCATTGCAAGCTTTACTTTAGTATAAAAACTGACAATTATAAATAAAAAATCCGTGTGTACAAAGTACACACGTCAGAAGTGAAACTGCTTTGGCAAACTAATTGAAAAAGTAGGCGATATCATACTTAAAAAAGTAATTGAAAAAAAAAAAGCCAACATCACGTGGTGTTCCCAGGCAGAGTCACCCATCCAAGTACTGACCGCGTTACGCGTTGCCGCCTTAGCAATCTCTCAAATTTTACCCCTCATGCGCCTAATGAAGTTTCACTTCAAAAATTATGTAATATGTATTAATTCTCAAAAATAAATCGTCCTTATTATTTATGTGACATATTATTGTACAAATATTATTGTTTTTGTTTTCAATAGGCCATTGCTTAAGCACGCTACCAATATAAAATTGGGAAAAGGATGTTCTTTGCCATTATTTTCAAACCGCCCTTTTAAATGACTGCACCTTTTTACCTTTTGGCCCTTCATTTTGTTTCTAATGTGTGTGTATCCGTGTATATATATATATATATATATATATATATATATATATATATATATATATATATATATCCGTGGCATTGACATAAATCTGCGTGTATTTTATCTATTACTAATAAGTAATAAGTTTGATTATTGTCAATTTGATTTATCAATGGAAGTAAAAAAATTATAGTTTGTAACATTTAGGTATAATAAAGTTGATACAAGACAGAATATAGTTGACACTTCTTCTATTGGCACTTTTTAATAGGGACAGCAGTTCAAATGATAAGTAATATATGATCATTATTAATTCAACTTTTCAAAATTAATGCTATTTTTTATTTTAGGATGAAGTGCCACAAGTAAGAGAAGGCTTTGCAGCTAAATTACACAAAGGTTTATCAAAGGTAAATAATGAAATATTGATGTTTTTTTATTTGTTTATATTTAAGATGGATCTGTATCAATATTGAATGAACAATCAGCTAATAGTTGCCTATGTAATACTTGTATATTTACATATAAAAACAAAACTCGAGTAAATTCTAAATAAATTAGTTTATTAATCGACTAGCCCGTTGGCGCAGTTTGTAGTGACCCTGCTTTCTGCTCCGGGGGTTGTGGGTTCGATTCTCACCCCGAGTCTGGGTGTAATATGTATATTTATTTATATATGTATTATTTATATTATAAGTATGTTTATCGAAAAAAAATAATTATATAGACCAGTCGGCTGTTACCTATAATACAGGCATTAAGTTGCTTACTTTAGGAATGTGTGTGTATTGTGTAGATATTTATTTATTTATTTATTATTAATTAATTAAAAATAACGGTACATTGTTTGTAAAGTAATAATTTATTATTTTCAGGGTATACCAAACAAATGCCTGCCACTAGACTTTATGGGTGTTTACGCGCTGGCCGGTCGCGAACCGGACAGACGTATACGAGGAGTCATACGTCAGTACATGCTAGCTGATGTCGTACGGCGTAGGGAGTATGTGAGGAATATCACCATTGGTACTAAAGGTTAGTACATTCGACCCTTGAAGGGCCAATAGCTAGACTGACTAGCCTACCCTATCAAGGAGAAGAGACTTATTAAGAGCCTATATCAGGGATGGCGAATCAATGGCACGCGTGCCACAAGTGGCACGTTTGAAAAATATGATGGCACGCACAAAAAATCCGTCCCCATCGTTTGCAGTTGTTTAATTTTTACGTCCCCCCTCGGAAACGGTGGTAGGAGCGAACTCCATGTAAGTCCTAGATACTTACGTATACTTTCGCCACGTCAGTGTGTCCAGATTCAGTGTAATTACAGTAGATGTACTGAGTATTTTCTTCATACAGACAGTGTTAAATAAACGACTGGAATTTGTCCGCTATCAAATACTGATATAATATTGGCCCGTGAAAAAAAAAAAAAAAAGGTCATCCGCATTGTGGCACGTTACCTATTCAAAAAAGAATTTTTAAAACTTTGTGGCACGGACATCGAAAAAGGTTCGCCATCCCTGGCCTATATCAAGAAGAGAGAACTTCACTGCTTAGTAGTAACTAATATAAGTGTTTTAAAAACCACTATTGGCACTAAAGGTTAGTTCTTTTGACTATAGTAAAGGTTCACAAGTGATTAGCCTCTCTTTCCCTCTGTCCCTCTCTCCCTTTCTCCCCCCTATCCCCATGTAGAAAAGTAGTGCCTAATATAGGTGTTTTAATAACAGCATTGGTACTAAAGGTAACCTTAGAGTTTAACTCCAGTAAAGCCCCCAGTTGGACTGACTCTACCTTATTCTGTATTGATATCTTAAAGCCTTTTACGCTACTCTGCTTTACTACTACTATATAATTATTAATTATGTAAGTAGTACATAATTAGTCATTATATTTTATACTAGCTTCTGCGCGCGACTTCGTCGGCGTGGACTCCGCTCCTATTGGTCTTAGCGTGATGATGTATAGCCTATAGCCTTCCTCGATAAATGGGCTATCTAACACTGAAAGAATTTTTCAAATCGGACCAGTAGATCCTGAGATTAGCGCGTTCAAACAAACAAACAAACAAACAATCAAACAAACAAACAAACTCTTCAGATTTATTATATTAGTATAGATTGTAATACTATTTTATAAATAACAGTGCACTGTTAAACTACTCATAGTTTTTGTGACTGCAGTTATACATTATCTGAATTTCTCCTTTCTTTCAAATAAGGCAAAGTAATGTATTATAGTATTGTAATAGAGTAGTTATAATTGATATTAACAGTTGAAACTTTATATAACGTCAAGATTTCACATTAAACGAAAAAATTTGAGGTCTATTATAATTTTTTTTTAAATGTTTGTTTTAGTGGAAAAGGCAGTGAGCCAATTGCCGCACATTTTACCGGACTACATGATGGTATTTGCTGTACCTGTACTGGCTCATGATCCTGCATTCACGGCTTATGACAATGTAGCACAGCTTAAGGTTTGTACAAAAAATATATTTTTACAATGTTGACTATTTATATCCAAAAAAAAATATCCTCCTCCAAATCCGGAGTAGCCCGACCGGGGAAATACCTTAATCGTACAGGAGATCACCGCCAAATAACACTACTCTCAAGTAATGTTGTGTTCCTGTGGTGAGGTGGACGAGGACAGCGTTGGCTACACCCTTGTGTGGCTTCTATAGGCTATGGTAAACAGCTTACCATGAGGTTGGCCATACGCTTATCGACCACCCTAGTCATACAAAAAAATTATGAAAATGGTTAATTCTACAATTACCATCTTTTTAAGATTCAAGGCTTGCTTCACTGACTTTTATAGTCCTGAGTTTTATCATCTCATCACAATGAATATTTGTACTAAGGGCCTATGCAAACCGCGTTTTTTAAACGCGATACAGACGCGATGCAAACGCGCGTGTGACGCGATACAAACGCGATGCAAACGCGCGTTTGTATCGATACAAACGCCAACAAACTGCTCTGTAGGATAAAAACGCGCCGTCGACGCGCGTGTCACGCGATACAGACGCGATGCAAACGCGCGTATGTCGCGATACAAACGCGCTGTCGACGCGCATTTTAGAATCGCGCGTCGACAGCGCGTTTAAAAAACGTGGTTTGCATAGGCCCTAAATCAAATCAAACAATATTCGTATGTCTAAGTTTAAAAAAATTTAATGTTTTGCAAGGCCTATATTCAAAAAACTCTATTACATACCAACCGTTAAATTTCGAATATGATGGCATGTTTTCTGTATTAGGAACTAAGTATAAGAAAATTTAACCTATGATTTCGGATTTTCCTGCAGGTGGTGAAACAATGTCTCTGGTTTGTGCTGGAGCCTCTCATAACACGTAATGACTTCTATTGCTACGGTTTCTACAAGAGTCTAGTTGAGAAGATGAAAAACCACAAAGACGCTCTCAATGAGACCGATGACGTTATGAATTATGTATGTTATTTTTTGTTAACTTACATTAGAAATAGCCATAGTACCTAAGCTTTTCTCAATTTGCTAGATGTGTAGGTACAGTAAAAAGTAAGCACATGTGTACTTATTTAAAAATCTTATTACAATGTTTCTTTTACGAGTTCTTGGTACTTTTCTGCGATTTTGTATGAATCATTGAGGTAGGGCACAGCATGAAATATCCTTCTCAAAATCTATAGCAGCCAGACTGGGAAAGTACCTAAATAACACTGTTTTTAAGCAGTGTTGTGTTCCTGTGACCAGAGCTCCTTGGGGGAACTGGGGATGAGGTCGGTAACGCGCTTGCGATGATTCTGGTGATGCAGACGTCTATAAGCTACAGTAATCGTTTACCATCAAGTGAGCCGTACGCTTGTTTGCCGGCCTAGTTACATAAAAATGAAAATCAAATAAATTTGAACCGACCGACGTCAGAATTAAGTTGAAACTTATTTTGTACAGAAATTGTGGGCGACGTGTGACCTGGCAATGTCGGTGATATGGGCGCGCTCCACGAGCTTCGAGCTGCGAGACTTCCCGTCCGACGCGCGCATCCCCACCATGTACTTCGCGCCGCAGCCCGACTTCTTCATCAACACGAGGGTCTTCCTGCCGCCCGAGCTGCAGGTCACTATCTCTATCATACACTTCTCTCCGTATAGTCCAGGGGTCTCCGAACTACCAAATCTGTCCCGCTAGTGCCATCGATGCGGCCCGCAGATTAAGACCAGTGTCGTCAATCTAGTCCGCGACAGCCAAAACATAAAAAAAAAACGTGTGTGCTTTAGACCACACGACTGAAGTAACACTTGGGAAACATAACTCTCTCTCTCTCTTTCTAATCTCCCTCTCAACTTCCGTTCGCCTCTCCCAATCGCACTTCTCATAACGCTCTAGTCACGCATTCACCAGATTACTCCACAAGTCAAGTGTGCGTAAAGAAGTTTTACTTCAAAAATAATTATGGCCCTAAAGGCTTCAAAGTTTGGAGACCTCTGCTTGTAGACTATCTGTGCTCTATTCCGACGCGCGCATGCCCACTATGTACATTATATACCATTAGTACCATTTATAGTACCATACCATTAGTTAGTATATACCATTTAGTAGAACATAATGTTCTACTAAATGATTTACTTCAAATGGGGGGTCCTGGTAGGTGTTATAGATCACGTTCGATGTGAAAAAATCTTCTTTAAATATACAAGGTAATCTGCCAAAGTTCCGCTAAACGCTCCTATAATAAGCGCATAAGGGGACGTCCAAATATCACAAGAAGGGGAGAGGGTAGCTGTAAAAGATATCAAGTGAAAGAATAACAACCTACAAACCAGTCACTTGATGTCTGTTTGGAAAATTATATCGCGATACAGTGGACCCTCGGTAATCCGACCCCCGGCTAATCCGGCACCCCCTATAATCCGTCGGTCTATATATTTTGCTAATGCATGATTGAACGAGTTATAACTTGTTTTGGTTGCGTTTCCGACTACTGCCTTTGATCACTTTTAGAATATTATTAAAAATCTAGTTTCAGTTACTAAAGGATACTTAAATATATGAATTTTCTGAACACGTCAAAGCACGTACCAGGGCAAAAATGGGCCAATGCCTCCTTTGACATACGTAATGAAGTATAATTTGTACTTCTGAGTACATATATTAACATATTATATAATTTATATATTATAATCCTGTCATTGAACCTGTAATTTGTCGGATTAGAAGGTATTCTTTTGAAAAAATTCCGGACTATAGGAGTTCTTAGGCAGTACTCTATAATCCGACAAATTCGATAATCCGACACTGGCCTGCAAAACGTTTGTCGGATTACCGGGTGTCCACTGTACTTAATTTTAAAAAATTAAATTATGCCTGCATGTTTTTTTTTTGCTTTACTATTTATTTGGTTTGATCGGTTGACATTGCTTATTATTGTCATTCCCTAATTATTGACATGAATTTTTTTTTATTTATATTTTATTTAATCGATTATATTTGATTTGATTTCCATTTCTTGCATTTTATTGTTTATTCCTGTTTTTCTATGTTTCTTCGCTAATTGTTTTGTGTACTGTTGTTTAACTGTATGGACTTTTGGAGGAGTGAGGAACAGGATGTAAAGTTCCTCATCCACCATAGTGTATGGTGGCTACTGCCCCACCATTGATTGTCGGCTTCTTGTATATATTTAATATCGCGATGTAGGATACGTCAGTTTTTTAGTTCGTATGTGACGAGATAGATGTCGCTACGAGCTTGTCTGATATAAATGTATTATTATTATTTAAAGACAAACAATAAATGTATTTTTTCCCTTTCAGTTCCAACCTAAACGCCAGCAAGTTGCGCCGGAAGTGGTTCCCCGCGCGAGGAAACGCGCCCGAACTACAGACACCCTTGATAATGTTAACGACGTAGAGGTAAGCGCATACATACAGAAACACACACACTCGTGCATTAAAGCATAATGAATGTATATAATATTATTATGTAATACATATAATAGGGGATCAGACGGTAATCAGATTAAAATGTATAATGTAAATGTAAATGAAGTGATAAAATGTTGTTATTTACAATATTATTAATCTGTACTAAAACACCAACTAGAGTGCGTAACGTCATTTGGCGGTACAAGACCACAGAGTAATTTAGGAAAGAGCAAGCATTGACTGCACGGGTTACTATTTATCCGTATATTCAATATACTCTTTGTTTATTACCACCAGACGAGGTCACGCGCTGTCAGATGTCATAACGTGGCGTTTTGGCGGGATTATTAAACAAACAATAATTATTAAAACATGATTTTGAGTACCTAAAAAGTTTTAAATCAATAAAATTTTATTTTTTATGGCTATAAGTATCCATAAAGATTAATTCAAAACGCTTTTTGAAAATTTGTCCGATCCCCTATTGTTATAAGTCCATATCTCTATTTAAATGCTTCAGAAATAGATACCCTCATGTTTAATGATTATGATCCAGTACATGTATGTATTTGCAAGATAATACATATTATATCAATGTAGGTATATTTATTATCTATTATTAGTATATTGTATACTAGCTGTGCCCGCGACTTCGTCTGCGTGTAATAGTGAATTTGGACAGCATTTCTGGATATATCTTTTGGTTTATTTTTGACATCACAATAGCTCTAATATTTTGTCTCTTGTCTCAAACTTATAAAACACTCACATAAACCTTACATTTTCATACAAACTTTCTTCCTCTATTATTGTTATTTTATACCCTTGAGGGTAAAATTATTACAAACTTTGAATGTCATATTTATTCATATCGAGTCAACAGCCATTAATAATAATAATATTAATAATAAGTATTAAGCTTCTAGCTCTAAAATGACGATAATTTCATACAACTTTTCATCCCCACCTTTCAACCACTTACACCCCTTTTTCCGCAATAAAAAGTAGCCTATGTCCTTTCTCAGGCTCTAGAGTTCTAGACTATCTGTGTATCAAATTTCATTTAAATCGGTTTAGTAGTTATGGCATGAAAGCGCGACATACAGACAGACTCACATAATATAATATTGTATATGATGATGTGATAGATTGCTTAATGCAAATGATTTAAAGTTGGTATGAGATATGGCTTAAGAAACATACTATAATATATTTAAAAAAAACGCTTCAGTTTGAAACTTATTAATATAATAACTAAACGTTCTCCGTGGCTTTACTCGCGTTGTATTCTTATACTTGTTAGGTTAATGATTGTGTCATTGTGTCATTTCTTCCTACATAAATTAGGTAATATTTTTAGTTGGAACAGCGTATCATGAGGTGATCGCGTATAAATACATAACTATAATTAATATACACATTTTAGGTTTATAAAGAGATTTTGTAAAATAATTAAAAGTTTCAAGTATCAAGTAGTCGCGGGCGTCATATATTGCCCAATATATATATTTAATTTCATTTCAGCCTGTCGTTGGCAGATCTGGAAGTATTGATGCTAAGGTAAACACGCTACGATTATACGCAATTTATACAAAATTTATTTGAAAAAACAAAGAAATTATCTAATAGATGCGTATATTTATTATTTTTAATTTTTATAGCGTGTAGTTGTATTTGGCGAAACGAAAAGAGAATTGTAAATTGCTGTTTTATTTTGTTGAATTATTTAGCGTTGTGTTTATGTTAGCATTTGAAAAGCTACCATTGCCATTATAAAAAAAAATCTTGATATAAATACTTTTTTTCTGATATTTTTTTAAATTACAATGATGTCATGTCATGTCATTGTACAACAGCATGAAATGGTTGTGGTAGTTGTGTCTAGTAGTTATAAAAATATATTGTGATTTTTATGACGGGATTATGGTTTAAATTTTTAATTCTTTTGATCAATTCTACTGTTCAAATTTTTTTATTATGTAACTTTTTTTCAGACATACATATGTTTTTTAAAAATATTATTTTACATTGCTTGAATAACTTTATATATTTAATGGATTTTCGTACTCAAGGTATAAGTTCCGAGTTGCATGTTTGGCAACAAACATTACGCTACTGGAAAAACTTGAAAAAAAATATTTTTTATATACTTTACACTTTACAATATAATTTGCTGAATACAGTCTAATGCATGCTATATGGCATAGGCCGTTTTAAAACACATAGTAATATGGTAAAACTTATTTGCTTAAAATTCGCATGTTAGAAAAAAAAAAACATTTATATTGATCGTGTCGAAAACACTCGTTATCTAAAATTCTAAAAGACAGTAAAAAATATTATTATTTCTTGAATTTTACTTTAAGAATGTTATTTTTGAGAAACTTTGTGTAATTTAGTAATAAAATAGCAGATGAATTTGAAACAACACAAATTTAATTAGTATTATTTTCATACAGTTCTAAAATAAGTTGCTTTCTTCGTTCTTTATGGTCGAGCACTGAAAAAAACTTTTTGATAGCGAGTTTGTTTTATCGAATTTCAAAAAATGTTACATAACTATGAAAAGATATACTAAGTTACTAAATGGTCTATGAAACAAATTCAAAAGACTAATAGAGTCCTAACAAAGCCCTTTCTTTATCGTATTTGATTTATTTATCTTAAAATTTAATTTTTTTTACAGCCATCTGAGGCATCAGAGACACAGATAATACTACCGGGAATTGAACAGCCGCCGGAAACCGAACTAGATGAGCCTCAAGTGAAACGCGCTAACGACTGAATTTGTCTAACTCGGGATGTATTCTAGTAACTGTCAGATTTTTTTTAATTTTTTTTTATCTGTGCTTTTTTAATTTGACAGGTAGTCGCCATTTTTGCTTTCAATAAAGCTGACTTTGGCTGTTTATTTTTTTTTTCTACATGATGTATTTTTCGTCTATGGTGTACTCGATAGTTTTCACTTCAGAAATAGTTTAGTTGTTTTATTTTGTATTTTTTTAAATTAATGAATAAAGAATGCATCCTTATTACATAAGGCCCAGACAAACACCCAGTCAGGTAACATTACGCTTAAACCCATTAAGACTGGCTATTTATACCCTGAAAGACAACTACAATCTTAAACAAGGAAACAAAATTAATTTCTTCTTCTTCATACTTTCGTTCGTTCGTTCATAGTATCTTTCAAACTTGTGTATCAGGTTTTTTTATCTGTTACGGATGAAATTTGTAAAAAAATAATGATGATAATAAATGAAATAACGTACAAAAGATGAATCCTTTTTGAATCATGTGTACTAGGTGATCCGATTTTTATTTGTCGGTCCAAACATCTTAGATTTTGTAATCTGCGATTGTTTTTGGCGGTATTAATTAACCTCATTAAGGTTTTAAATAAATTTATTATGTAACATCGTTTTAAAATCAGGACATGAATATTGTTTTCATTATACTTTTCGTATACGACCATTTTGGGAGATTTTAAACGTTTGCCTTTCGTAATTTAAAAATATTCTTTCGTATTCAAGTAATCAATATACAAACGAAAAAAAAAAAAACTTTCAAAATGGTTCACTCGTGAAGAATATGTCTTGAAATATTTCGACCCAAATCTGTAATCCCTACTTATATTCTACTTGGACGTCTAAATAATGCATGTTAACTAAAGTATTATTACTAATATGCCCCAAAATGTTTTGGCACAAGAGTGCAACGCCCACTATACTGTCCCATTGGGCAACTCTATTGAAAGTTCAAGTACGTATTATCGTATATTACGTATTATCTCTTTAGAAGTCTAGATTATATATTTTATAATCGATGTTAAAGTTAAATATAAGTAAGGATTTATAATTATATGGGGCTAATGACTCACTTGATATATTATGAAGGAGAACAGTGTAATATAGATTTTGATTGTAAGTTAATGCTACAATGTTTGTTCGCTCGTTGTTTTTAGTTTTTAATTTATAAATTTTCCTGGTCGATTTTTTTTCCTCTTATTTTATATTTTCTCAGCCTCATGGGCCACGCCTTGTGGTCTTGGAATTTGTGAATACACATGATACGTCGATATTCTGTCTGTTGTCGTAATGGTTGATTGGTCTTTCATTGACAATTTAATTGTATTCATATTACAAACTATAATAGTCACTTATCAGAGTGAATTTTGCATTCATGTGTCATTATGACAGTTCAGATGTTGCCAAAACTGACAAAAATATGTCAATGATCGACCATTGAGTTTCCATTGTAAAGCGATTGCAGTTACAGACTTCTTAAACGTCGATTTATTTAATAATATTTTGATAAACTATTATAAAGTCATCGATAGTTTTTTATATATTCATGTGTACTTGGTAATTTTGCAACGGATCGCTTTTTTTGAAAGTAATTAATGACACAAAATTAGATTTTCCTTAATAATTATGTCGTTGGATATCATTGCGTTTTTATTTTAGACTCTTGTGATAATACAAGTTAATTTTATTCGATTTATTTAACTTTAAGATTTGACGTTCGTACGTCGTTAGAGGAATCGTGAAATTTTGTAACGCTGTGAAGACGAATGTGAATAGTGCTTAAGTTAAAGCGTATACTTAAACTGTCTACAATTTTTGTTAGAAAATGTGTTTTAGATGTTCCAATAATTTTATTCGTGTCATCATCGCTTTGATGTCCACGCACCCTAGCTCGTGATAAGTGTACGATTTTTTATGATTATTTTGTGTCGTTTAACTGATTTAAGTACCAAAAACTTGGGAGAGCCCGTGAAGGCGTGCGCCACTTCGCTGGACGCAGTGATGATTCTCTGTAGTTATGTATTAAAATAAATAATAAATACATACACTTTTGACTTTTATTTCGAATTTCCTATATTATTACTTCATACTAAATTTAACAAAATATAATTGACTGCTATGGACACCTTTAGACGTACGTCGGAAACTGGTTTGAAACGCCAACGATGCATGAAAGCATGTTTTTCTACTAAACTTGTATATATGGAAATAAATAAATAAATACTAGGTGCTTAAGAAAAGGAGAATCGTAAACAAAAGTATGTACTCTAATGTAAAAATATCGTGTGGAAATTTATATACAACGTAAAATAATACGAGATTTGTTATCTTTAATTTTGCAGTATAGCAACTTGATAGATTATGCTCTATTTTGAAATAAAGCATTGCATTGCATTATGGTCGATTCACATCAGACGAGCGAATGCTCATTCTATCCCCACTATATCAAATTCTTATCAAATTATTTTAGTATAAACAGGCGTAGAGCATTTTTTCGTTGTTATATATGTTACCGGCCAAACCCGATTTAAGGACAAACTAGTTTTTCCTAGTCCAAACTAGTTTATCCTAAGCGTGATAGGATACACTAGTTTAGCTTAGTCCAAACTAGTTTGTCCTAAGCGTAATAGGATAAACTAGTTTAGCCTAGTCCAAACTAGTTTGTCCTAAGCGTGATGGGATAAACTAGTTTAGGTTAGTCCAAGGTTAGTTGTTAGTTCCCAATAGGATTTTAGTTCATATTATTTTTTATTTTTATGTTACCCCCACATGAGGAAATTCTAAATATTTTTAACACGCTTGCAAATGCTTCTGGTGTTGCAGGCGTCTATAAGCTACGGCAATCGCTTACCATGAGGTGAGCCATAAGCTTGTTCACCAGCCGTTTTATATTAAAAAAATTGTTCCAATAGCTTAATTGGCTAGAGCATCGATACGGTATGTCGGGGGTGCGGGTTCGATCCCCGCTGGATCGAAATTTTTTAATATGATTTAAAAATATTTTGAATTTCCTCATGTCTGTATAACACAAAAATAAAAAATAATATGAACTAACAGTTTAGTCTATCCAATCGGGCTCAGAACAAATTAGTTTCGAAAAGCCTACACTAGTTTATCCTATTATGCTTAGGACAAACTAGTTTGGACTAGGCTAAACTAGTTTATCCTATTACGCTTAGGACAAACTAGTTTGGACTAGGCTAAACTAGTGTATCCTATTACGCTTAGGACAAACTAGTTTGGACTAGGCTAAACTAGTTTATCCTATCACGCTTAGGACAAACTAGTTTGGACTAGGCAAATCTAGTTTGTCCTGAAATCGGGTTTGGCCGGTAACATATATATGAAAACGAATGTTCGAAGATCAAGAAATAATGATCTTGTTCTAGCTCTAGCTCTTTGTTCGTTTGGTCTAAATCCACCCTTATATATTACGGTTTACTCTTCCCACACGTAATGTTTAAAAGTATTGAAAGTTCGAAATTAATTTTAATCTAGAAATCCCTAAACAATGTAGGCGTGTAAATCACGTGTATCGATCTTTAAGTGTCCATAATACTATTCTTTACTATAATTATATATCTTCGTTTATTTCTTAGGTATGTTGGTGGTATTCTAAGAGATTAATTAAATCATACATAACAAACATTCTTTTAAAGAACTTTAATTGGGTCTATACTTTGTTTTATGTATAAGAGCTTTGTCGCTGGAGCTAATATGTTAGAATTGTATATTATCAATCAATACATATTATAAAACAAAGTCGCTTCCCGCTGTCTGTCCCTATAATTAAATATGTGCTTAGATCTTTAAAACTACGCAACGGATTTTGATGCGGTTTTTTTTTAATATATAGATAGAGTGATTCAAGTGGAAGGTTTATATGTATAATACAATGTGACGCCGCGTTGGCGCAGCGGTCACAGCACTGGATTGTGATTGGCTGTTGCGCGGGAGGTTGCAGGTTCGATCCCCTCACACGACAACATTTGTATTGGCAATACTGATGTTTGCCGTGGTCTGGGTGTTTGTGCAGTCCTTGTGGGTCTCCCCACCGTGCCTCGGAGAGCACGTTAAGCCGTCGGTCCCGGTTGTTATCATGTACACCTAATAGCGATCGTTACTCATAGTAGGGAAAATATATTTGGGTTGTCTGGAAGAAATGGCTAAATAGCCATAAGTCCGCCCATTGTACTTCACAGTCTGTAAATGATATTTGTAGTTGTGATGTACAATAAAGTATAAATAAATAAGGACATGCATAATATAGTAGAGAAACACTGATAATTTTAGAGGTTTCTAATGTGATGTCGTAAATAAACACATATTTTGCGCTTACATTGCAAATATTTATTTTATACTAGCTGACCCGGCGAACTTCGTACCGCCTAACAGTCGATTGGTATTAAAGTTCAAATTGACTTTTAAGTATTATTACGAATCTTTTGTATGGGAATAAAGAAAAGTGTTGTTTTTAGACTTTTTCAGGCAATTTTTTAAATTTTTCTCTCCGTAAGAACCATCCTCGTACTTCAAGGAATATTATAAAAAAAGAATTAGCAAAATCGGTTCAGCCACTCTCGAGATTTGCGCTTAGCAACACATTCAGCGATTCATTTTTATATATATAGAGATTATCAGCATTGCACCCATGCGAAGCCGGGGCGGGTCGCTAGTAATTGTATAATAATAATATGTTAAAATGTATGTGTAACATTTTGCAACTGTTAATTGGTTAACTGGCATGTATAACACATACCTACATATCAAAGGAGTCACAACATTGTTGCCGTAGGCTAACATCAAAACTCTTAAGATAGAGAAAAAAAAAACTATTAATAGTGCTTATTAAATACTTGACCGTAACTGGAAGCTTTATTATGAGATAGACATATCCGTTTCTGTCGAATTTCTACCAGTTTCCGGTCACTTTTGACTCGTCTCCGTGGCGCCACCTGGCGGCTGCGTGGCAATTACGTATTCAAAAAATTAAAGGGCAAAGGAAATTGAAAGTAGGTCCAATATCTCCAAGCTTTGTTTCCCTCTTATTTCTGGTTCCAATACTAGACGGATCTGTTCGACCAATATTCATTGTGAAACGACTGAACGATTTTATTATCACCGAACCAATCCATCTGATAAATATGTATCGTGTGCCCGATTTCTTACAACCTCGAGACTGGATGTGCAAAGTTGATCTATCGCAGACATATTATTTCCACGTGAATGTCACAGAATCACACAGACGCGGACGGTCTCTACGTCTAGTGTACAATCAAGAAGTTTTAGAGATGACATGCCTACAGTTCGGTCTAAGCACAGCACCCACAACATTTTCGATCCTCACAAATTGAGTCGCTCAGACATTACGAGAAAGGTACACAGCATAAGGATAGGTACTAGTGTACCTGGACGACTTTGTAATAGTACATCATGCGAAGAGGCTTTACAATCATTCACAACAGATCGACGGGTGCAAAGTAAAAAGAGTTATATACAAAACAGCTACTTTACAGGAGAGCGCATAATAGGAAAAAGTGTTCCCATTTTGTCAATTTCAAACCAAAGGACAATGGCCACGGAAGTATGAAAATTAAACCCAGGCTGAACAGATACAGGATGTAGCTTAAAATTATGGTAATATTAGGTGATGAAAATATATGATATCATCACCATCAAATTCGGTGGCTAAATGTGTGATATTGCTATTTTTATTTCATCAGGGATGATTTTTTCATCTTTAAGATATTTTCAATTTGGGTATCTCTGATAATGTAAATACGTTATTCAATCGTTTTATTACACTCCCATCGACACTGGAGTTTAAAAACACTGAGAACAGAGTAGAGTTTAACAACACTGAGAAGTTTAACAACACAGAGAGTTTTTATTTGGGTGGACATTTGGGACTCGACCACATTTCTCGGGATGAAGTGATTGCCAGAAATAGGGTTTTACCCAACTACATCTTTGGAAATGCCGCATAACCAAAGGCTATTTTAATATTAGATGGCACTTATATATTTATCCAGAAGAGTTCCAACTTTTTCTTTCAAAGAAATAGTTACAGTGTCCACAAATATCAAAATCTTATCAAGCCGTTCATGATTGTTTGCGCAGACGGATACATTTTGGACGTTACTGGTCCTTACAATGCGACAACATCCAATGCGTCTATCGTACAACAGATTTTGGAAAACCACGGGGAACCAGCGGAGGAAGCTCCCATTAATTACTTCCTCGAAGAGAGAGATATTTTTATATTAGACAGGGGGTTCCGGGACTCTGTTTCACTTCTGGAATCATATGGATACACAGTTCACATGCCACCTTCGAAAACCCGCAATGAAACTCAACTCAAAACGGATAACGCAAATAAGTCTCGACTAATAACCATTATGTGTAGATGGGTGGTGGAATGGAAACAGTTAATGGCCGCTTCAAGCGAGACTTTAAGATATTTCGCTATAAAGTTTTTAACCGAACCTTGCAAACCACTATCACAGATTATAAGATAGCTGCTTCGATAGTTAATTGTTTTCAATCACCTTATGAAGACAGTGTGTACGTTGAACAATTTATTGAGATAATAAATACAAAAACCGATTTTACTTGCAGACTATGTGGATGTAAATAATTTAAATAGGCAAAGAGCAGTGTTCTTGCGAATGAAAGGTGACAACCCAAACTTGGTGGATTTCCCACGTCTAACTCTAGAAGATTTGATATTGTTTGGTATTGGAACTTACCATGTGAAAATCGCTCGCTCATAATGCAGCGAGTACATTAAAAGAACCAGGGAATATGAAATCGAAGTTTATAGAGAGCCAGAATTGGTCGCACTCGAAGGTTACGAAGAGAACAATATTTTAATAATATGCAGGATTCAGTCCAGGCACGTAAGAAGAAAAACGTATTACACTTACGTGTTTTATAAAAGAGGAGATGGGAGATATTCCATTTTAGAATACTATTGTAGTTGTATCCATGGTAAAAGAACCCTGGGAAAATGCCCCCATGTAATGAGCGTATTATATTATCTGGGATGGGCAAGGCACGAATACGACTTCCAACATCCCGCTCTGAGCCTAGAGTATGTGACGTTAGATATAGAAACATAAATAAAGATATTTCTGTACTTACATTTTTTTATAACCACTAGACCACAGAAGCTGTTTGTCTCTATACTGAACTCAACGCAAATAATCAATAAAATGGTTTCATATACAAAATAGGTATTCCCAAACATACATAAAAATAAAAGTCGAATTGGGAACCACTTTTCTTCTTTTAGTCTATTAAAAGTGATAATTATAGTATTACAATATCGTCAGTCCCGTCGTTTATAACGTCCGGTACGCGTATACCAAACAGCTGCCTTGCATGAAACAATAATAAAACGATTGAATAACGTATTTACATCATCAGACATACCCAAATTGAAAATATCTTAAAGATAAAAAAAATCATCCCTGATGAAATAAAAATAGCAATATCACACATTTAGCCACCGAATTTGATGGTGATGATATCATATATTTTCATCACCTAATATTACCAAAATTTTAAGCTACATCCTGTATCTGTTCAGCCTGGGTTTTTTTTTGGCCATTGTCCTTTGTTGAAATTTTCATCACTGCTACATTATTTACAAAGACAAACACTTGTATATTTCATTTCTTCTAATTATGTATAATTTACGAGATATTGCAGTTGTCTGCCTCTACATTGTGCTTGAAAATATGACAACTGAGTTAACTACCACTTGGTCGTTTCTACATAGGAATTAAAAATCTGGATTTAATAAAGTATGTTTCATATGTATATATTTCAGTAAGTATAAAAAGTATGACTTTTCCAATTATTAAAATTAGTCCATGACTGTATTATATTCTAAATAAAATCAAAGTTCAAAGCATAATTACGCAGATGTCTTTTTCTACATCGTAACATTATTTGTTTAACATTGTTGCCGGCCGGCGAAGAACATGCCATCTGACTGATGACGCAATAGGAATGAACGTGCGCCCCCCGCGCGGACTTCGTAAAAGCGGCCAGCGGTAGTTGAACGCATGTTAGGGTTGGCGATTCTTTCCAAAAAAGATCGATTTTTGAATCGATTCGAATCGTTATCTGATAAATCGATTCATATAAAAATCGAGCTCCAAAAGATCGATTTCCAAAAAATCGATTTTCGATTTTTTTTAAAGTGAAACTTTTATTACATCGTCTCAAACTTTGTCGTGTGTGTGTTTGCATGTCGCGTGACGGTTGGCCGCGCGGTAAGATTGAAAAAGCGATTTTTATACCTTTAATAGAATATTATTTCAAAATTTTTTAGTTAAATGTCTATAATGTGAAAAAAGTTTCACTTTTACCGTGGTTTCATAAAACCACACAGGTTTTTAAAGGACAATGCCTATTTTCTATGAAGCCGTGCCCGGGTACGTGTTCAGACAATTCATATATTTAAGTATCCTTTATTAATCGAAAATAGATTTTTAATAATATTCTAAAAGTGATTAAAACCGTAGTTTATACTTTAATTAAAAAAGATATTTTATTTGTATTCCGGGTTTGTGCTGTCAAAACATATTAAATATAAATACCAAGTCGGAAACGCAACTATAGAAATAAACGCTTTTTTTAATTAAATTATAAACCCCAACACGACCAGAAAATTGACATATTAAAGTTTTCTTTATTAATTAAAACTAGATTTTTAATAATAGTCTAAAAGTGATCAAAGCCGTGGTTTAGGTATATTTTAATTTAAAAAAAGCGTTTGTTTGTGTGGTTGCTATGACGACTTGCTATTTATATTTAAACCATTTTGACATGACAAACGCGGAATACAACTAAAATATTTTTTAAAATTAAATTATAAACCACGGCTTTGATCACTTTTAGAATATTATTAAAAATCTAGTTTCAATTAAGAGTGTGCATAATGCAAAATTACCATCTTCTATTTGTTTTGACATGAAAAGTTCCAGACCAAATCTTAAAATAAAAATATATGACAAACTACGTGATATTTGCAAGGGTTGACCTTTATCAAAAACATAAAATAAGGAAATTTCCTCGATAAAATATAATCACGAAGTAACCTCTAATTTTTATATTTTTTCTATTTATACTCGATATGGTTATGACCATTAAGACAAAAATTTGATAATTAATTACATTTAAATATGAGTAAAGGCTATGCTTAGGCATTTAATGTAATTACTTTTAGTTTCGGAATTATATACAAAATAACATATTTGTCGTTTTTTACATTCGTAATGCGCTCAAAACTATATCGTCTATCGCACTCTGACACGAGGCTTTGTGTATATTTTGTTTCATCGGGCGCGCGGGTGAAATCTGATTTTTTGCTCGCCTTATGCACGCTCTTAATAAACGATACTTAAATATATGAATTGTCTAAACTAGTCAAAGCACGTACCGGGCACAAATAGGCATTGTCCTTTTGTATTTACAATGTAAATATAAATCCATTTTATGAAAAACAAGAAAGATACCATAATAAATAATTTCTGGGATCTCACCAGTAAAATCAGGGATTTTTAGTTCAGGGAATTCGATATTAAAATTATTTTTATTACCATATCAAAGTACGTGGAGAATACTGAAAGTTTCTGGATCTAGCCACTTACAATAAAAGAATTAAAAATACAATTATGGAATTCGAAAATGGAACTCATTCGGAGCATGTTACTCTTTGATTTGCGAGATTGTGTTTTGTTTTTTCATTGTGGCGCCCTTTCGACAATTGAGTGTCGCTGTCAAAATGAATTTAACTCGTGAACATTTTCGTTCGATGATTTTTTATGACTTTCGTTGTGGCTTAAGTCAGCAAGAGTGTTTCCAGAGACTGCAATTTGGCATTTGGGGACGAAGCACCATGTCGCAGCTCTGTGTATTCGTAGTTTGGAGAATTAAGACGTGGTCGTGATCATCTCCATGACGAGATACGTGAAGGTCGGCCGGTAACTGCGGTTACTGAATCAAATATTGATACCGTAAGACAACTAATCGATAGTGACAAAAAAATTTCTTGTCAGCAAATTCGTACCTTATTAGGCGTTGGAATGAGCCAAGTGCAAAATATTTTACATGTCCATCTGAAGGTTCGGAAGCTTTGCACTCGATGGATACCACATGATTTAACGGAAGACCAGAAACGGCTGCGTGTCCAATGGTGCCGTAAAATGATAAAAAAGTATAATGGAGGACAGTCATTGGCTGTCTATAATATCGTGACAGGTGACGAAACCTGGGTGTACTGCTTTGAACCCGAAAGAAAAAGCCAGTCGGCAGAGTGGGTTTTCCCTTTTGAAGATTTACCTACGAAAGTTAAGAAGAGTCGAAGTATTGGTAAACAAATGGTTGCTCCCTCTTTCGGAAAATCAGGACATTACACGACAGTAGGTATTTGTTATGTTTATTTTCTAAATTAATGTATACGGAAACAAGCTAACTCGCGAATTTTTGAGTAATTAACCCTTTAACCGGCAACACCGTAATATTATGAGTACGTGCAGCTAATTGTAAATAATTTTATGGTTTTTACCAAAACAGAAAAAATCGAAGTCGATTTTCAAGGGTGAAATATCGGTTCACTGAATCGATTCAGTACAACATATCGATTTAAATAATCGATTTATTTGGTCCGAAAAATCGATTCTTCGATTAATCGATCTCAGATCGCCATCCCTAACGCATGTACGTCGTGTAATTTTACAAAACAGCAGTAGTTGTCTTTTTTTACGTGACAAAAGTACAAGAAATTAGGCGATATTTGTATTTTTTATTTTGCCATGTTGTAAAATATAAAGTTTTTAGTTAGTTACTGAAATAAAAAAAAAAATCTCAAAATTGTAGTTAACTTTTTTTACTTTGCACCCGTCGATGATAGTAGTAGAGCTATTACAGAGATTGGGTTGGCAAGTAAATTTTAAAAAATGCGTACTTCGGACCTTAAATTCTGGTTTATCTGGGTATATTGTGGAGACTGCGGGAAAATTTGAAATCCCTTCCGAAGTACAAAATTATCTTATTAGCCAAAACGTAAAAAACATCAGATAGAAGAAAATCTCTATAAAGGTTCTTCAATGAATGTTAAATTTTGCAGGCTTTGTAGTACCACGAGGTCGTCTAAATCACCGCCAACTACTAAAGTTTATGCATACAATACAAAATCTCCCAATCAAAGATTATTTACTGACCCAAGAGGTAACAAAAGCGAGTTGAAATGATGGACTCGGAATTGTCACTTGTCGACGATTCTTTATTGTCCCCCTCCGATTTTTTTTTGACAATGGATGCCTCAGATCAGGGATGGGTTGCACAACTCAACAACCTGCCTCTCTCAGGCAGGTGATCACAAAACGAACAAGCGATGCACTGCAATGCAAAAGACATGCTTAGGCCTATTGTACGCAATACAAAAACAATTTCACTTATTACACCACAGCTCGATCCTTATGCAAAGCATTAACAAAACGACGGTTTCTTATCTACGGAACGAAGGAGGAACAAAGTCGATAGTCCTAACCGATATAACTTTTCGAATTCTGAAGCTTCTAGATCAGAACCAGACACACTTCAAGGTACATCACATACCAGGCATATACAACTATCACGCCGATCACCTTTGACGGTATGGACGTCCATCAGAGTGGCATCTATTACCAGCATCAGTAGAGATGGCATTCAGGAAATGGGGCACTCCCATTGTAGATCTGTTCGCTCTGGATAGTCTCTGGATCTGACGGACAGACAAGCTCTATTTCACGCCCCTTTCAGCGTTCAGTGGAACTTTCAACTAGCGTGGGTATTCTAATTTGTCCCGAAAGTACTGACTCTACTTTTGATTGACGAAAACCATTACGTAAAGTCCGATCAAACTATCGTGTTTTGGCCTCAATTTGGTTTTAAACAGATAATAATAGGAATTATAGACAATCTGGTTGGCAACTTCTTCCAATTTTGGAGAATAATAACCTCAATCCTATTTTTTGGATAGAAAGAACAATTAACTTGTTAGTTGTTGAACAACATGCGCTATAGGTACCTACTGCAGGAATAGCAAGCTGGATTAAGACCTTACTTAAGGCAGGCGAGATCATTGCTACACCTGGAAGTGTTCGATCTGCAGTCGCTTCTAAAAGTTGGCTAGAAAATCATTCTACACAGGAAATTCTGACTTGTGGAAACTGGGAAATTCTACAGGCGTGAAATAATTAATAACAACACGTCTAATGGTGTTACAAACTTATTCATACCAATAAGTCATTAAGTGATAAAGATAATTACAGTTTTGTATAATTATGTTCCCACAATATGATGAAATTATTATATAAAATAAAATTTTAATTTCAATAATTTAATCATTTTATTCTGTATTTCTTCTCCTTATCTTATATCCATCACATTGGGGTTAAAAGTTGCTTATACAAAAGTAAGCGGCACCACAGGCGATAACAACAGGGTAGGATCTTATAATAAAGCTTCCATTTACGTTCAAGTATTTAATAGCATCGTTTTACCTGAAATAAAACTTATATTAAATAGTTACCTATAGTGGAAGATTTCAGTGCATTTCTGCCTGGTGATAAAGAGCTAACGATAAAACAGCGCGGCAAAATCGAAGTTAGCGAAAATTGCCACGCAGCTGCCAGGTGGCGCCATAGAGACTAGTCAAAAGCATGGACTGTCATGGACTTAATAGTATATATTACGTCCATGGTCAAAAGTGACCGGAAACTGGTAAAAATTCGACGGAAACGGATGTGCTATTTCGTAATAAAAGCTTGCAGTATAGGTAAGTTTTTAATATAAGGTTAAAGAACTTTATTCTCAAAAAAGACAATGTCACTTACATTAGAACAACATATTACAATAAATAATAAAATAAAAACATATATATCGCCGTCTTACAAATCCTAGTGCTCAGTTAACGAATATTTTAAATCGTTTCTTCTAACGATAAAGTATTATTGAGAATATATTGCGAAAGCTGAAAATATGTGTTTTATTACAGATAAAACGCTGCTATTATGTAAGTACATAAGACATACATGATGTGTTTGTTGTATATATATTAGGTACATATTAATAGTGTTACAAAACATTGTAGGTATTTTAATCGTTTTTATTACGAATGACACGTACATAATTAACACAGCTTTATCAAAGTTGCTGTAGCGTCAAAGCTCTTCAATGAAGAAGAAAAACTTCAATTATATCACTAATCGTGCTTATTATCCGGTTGTGTGACTTCATCCGGGTTGTAGACGGGCCCGTCTTGCAGAATGTGTACCGGTGGTCTTACAACGGGGTCAATGTCCTTCATCGCCTCAATCAGCTCAGCTGTTGTCTTGTATGAAGATATTGTGTGCTTGACGAAATCTCTGGAATTCGTGGTAAGATTATATATCCACTTGTATTATATTTATATTCAATTGTGATTAAGTTAGTTATTAGATAGAATAAAAAAATATTATAATCCTACAATCCAGTGTTTTTGAATGCTCAAAGAAATTAATTTTTTTGCGAGTTGTACAAATAGGTACAGATTGTACCTACTGTAATTTACTATACCTATTTTTTTAAATATAATTGGCGACAAAAACTATAAAAGAACTATCAAATATAAAGGATTGAAAACGAAATATAATTTTTTAATAGTAGGTACACGATTCTACAGATCGTGACTTAATAAAAAAAAACCTGATACTTCTATTACATGTTCTTGTTCTTAGCGTAATAATATTACATTTGTTACTACTACTACGTTTAATAGCTATTTATTTACACACACATCAGCCTATCGCAGTCCACTGCAGCTGGACATAGGCCTCCCCAAGTTCGCGCCAGACATCCCGGTTTTCCGCAATCCTCATCCAGCCGACGCCGGCAATCTTACATAGATCGTCGGTCCAACGGGCCAGAGGAGGTCCCACACTGCGTTTGCCAAGACGCGGTCTCCACTCCAGGACACGTCGGCTCCAGCGGCCATCGGTCCTGCGACACAAGTGACCAGCCCACTGCCACTTCAACTTGCTAATTCCTGTTTCTAGCTATTTATTTAGAGTGAATTTTTTTTTATCAAAAAGATCTCTACCTAAAATAAAAAGCCTTAATAAAAACAGCTGGTTGGTATTCGTGCCCGCAGCGTTCTGGTCCGAAACTCATGACTCCCATTAGACGATTATGTTGCACGGCTGGCGCACCCGCATCAAACTATAATAATTTAGAACTATAAGGATGATTGAATAGAAACACATACTATCTATTTATTATAAACTAGCTGACCCACTAAATATCGTAACACCACAAAATATTAATTTTCGTCAATATATCGTATATAGTATATATAATTATCTATTTTGTCGTCGACCGACATTGTAATTTTACTGTGTTTTTCACTGGGTATACCGATTTTGACTATTCTTGTTCTTGTTTTATTAAACGACTTCCAATAAATAAAAAGGCTCTCAATTCAATTGTATTTTTTTTTAAGTATGATACTTCAGAACTTTTGACTGGTTGGTGATTTGAGGAGATTGATTTGAGGAGATTTTGATGATTTTTTTTTTAATCGAAAGGTGTTGCGTGTCATGTGGTCCCATTTAAATTTAATTGAGATCTGACAAGTAGTTGCTTTACTATTTTTTCGTCGACCTACGTTAATTGTATTATACCGCATAACTTTTCACAAGGTTTACCGATTTTGATGATTCTTACTTCAATCGAAAGCTAATGCTTGTCAATAATACTAATGTTGAGCAAACACAATTATTATTTTTACTAGCATAAAGAAACATAAAAATAAATAAAAGTTTAACCTATTTGGTGCAAACTTTCGGAAGTTATTCACGTACCTATACCTATACAATCCACCGGTTCATTTTTATTAATATAATACTAGCTGACCCCGGCGAACTTCGTACCGCCTAAGAGTCGATTCTTTAATTTTTAATTCTTTTCTAATACTTATCCTTCCCGGAACCCCTCCACTAACACTTAAACTTTATGGTATGGTATTAAAGTTCAAATTGACTTTTAAGTATTATTACGAATCTTTTGTATGGGAATATAGAAATGTGTTGCTTTTAGACTTTTTCAGGCAATTTTTTAAAAATTTTCTCTCCGTAAGAACCATCCTCGTATTTCAAGGAATATTATAAAAAAAGAATTAGCGAAATCGGTTCAGCCGCTCTCGAGATTTGCGCTTAGAAACACATTCAGCGATTCATTTTTATATATGTATATAGAGATATAGATTGCTTATTGTGCAATAAATTCTGGGCTATGTAGTTGTATATCGTAGTTAATTAAGCGCCAATCCAGCCAGCGTTCTGTACTTTGGTCAGTACACAGCAGGCCTAGTGGTTAGTGGAGTGGAGTATTTGGTGGAGCGTCTTGTTATATTGTGGTGGACAATATAACAAGACGCTCTATCTCTGTCTTGTCTTCTCCGATCTCTATGACATTAGGAAAATCTGTGATATTTTTTCAATTGTAAGAGCCTTTATTCTTATCAATAGCAACAATAGAAGAAGATTACAAAAAATCTCGTCCTCACTGATAAACGTATAAGTAATACTTGAACAGAAGATATAAACATATAAACAAATAAATTATAAAACATCATTACTAGAGAGAATGGATGATAGGCATGTTTCATTTTAAACACAGCTAAGTATTTTCCGAAAATTTCGATAGAAGCCTCAGCAGTAATAGGTAGGTATTTGATGATTTTCTTAGAAGAAAACATAGATTAATAATTTATCATTTAGATGTCTCACCAAGCACGCATCTCGTGTACCATTCCTCAAGGATGCGCAGAAGAAATCCGGTGTGAACTGGAAGCCGTTGACGAGCTGGTACGCGTCGCTGCAGTAGCTGCGCGTGCGCACCTTGAGACGCGCCGTCATGAGGTCGGGGGTGTGGTCGCGGAATGACGTGTCTGAACCCTGAGTATATTATGAATTATCTTAGTGTATTATCGGTAAAGATACATTAGGCAAGAATGTATCATATAAGAGAGAGAGAAAGTGTTAAAAACACCTATCTATACTAATATATAAAGCTGAAGAGTTTGTTTGTTTGTTTGTTTGTTTCATGTTTGAACGCGGTAAACTCTGGAACTACTGGGCCGATTTGAAAAATTCTATGTGTCATCACGCTAAGAACAATAGGAGCGGAGTCCACGCCGACGAAGTCGCGCGCAGAAGCTAGTATTATATATATACTAGCGACCCGCCCCGGCTTCGCACGGGTGCAATGATGACATTTTTAAATGACAGGATCTTTACGTAATATTCCGACGTGGCGGCTGAGGTACTACTCTTACAACACGTAATATTACGGCGATGGCGGTTAAAGGGTTAAATGTTTCGCTGTTAATTACTTCTAACGACGATATCTGAAAACCTATTCATCTGATTGATATAGTGTAAAGGGCAATTTTAATCTGCATTAAATTCCTAAGCTAACTAAAATATTTGTTTGGATAAGGATTAATACTGAACTAAAGAAAATAGCTTGGAAAATAACGTAATGTTTTTAATTAAAAATTTGAACATAAAAGTGGTTATTGTAAGTCAACCGTAAGAGATAGAGATATGCTATCGCGGACTTTTTTGTAGCATTTTTATAGATTTAGAATTCGCTAGTACATTACTCCACTGTATCTTTGCTAGTTTACGCGGCGTTTGCGTGGAAAGCTCCCAGTTGGCGCGATTTTGTGCGACTTCTTCAACATTTATCGCCGTATTTCTGCTAATTTACATAAAACTATACTAAATTATATACATAAACCTTCCTCTTGAATCACTCTATCTTTTAAAAAAAACCGCATTAAAATCCGTTGCGTAGTTTTAAAGATCGAAGCATACATAGGGACATAGGGACATAGGGACAGAGAAAGCGACTTTGTTTTATACTATGTAGTGATATGGTGTTTTTAACAGTTTTTTGCGTGGTTGTACCTATATGCATATATAGCTATACAGCTTCATGTACTTTATCTTTCACTGAGTAATGCACGCAGTTTCAGCATAGAATAGTTTAGTTTTTTTTTTTCTAAATACAAATTATGCGAGGAAAATTTTTTTTGAAGCGAAACTTCTTTACGCACGCTTGACTTGAGGAGTAAGCTGGTGATTGCGTGACGAGAGCGTTACGAAAAGTGTGATTACGCGAGGCTAACGGAACAAGAGAGAGAAATTTTTCTCATAGCCAGTTACGTTTCGTATATCTAAGACCCAGTGCAGGTCTATCGTGCAACGTTTTACTTCAGTCGTGTTTTTTTTTATTACAGTTTTTGCGTCAATATTATGATTAGGTACGGAACAAAGGAATTAAAAAATATTCTACTTACTCGTGTAGCTCCCCACCCTGTTACAGACACGAAGCTTTGTGCATAGGGCTCTTTCATACCGTCGTATATCCCGATTAGGTTTACGTGCTGTTGGAATTCTGTTGTACATAATGATAACCAAGTGGTACAATATGAAACGTTAGGTAAACGTCACCGTAACTTAGAATTTTTCATTGTAGTAAAGTTCAAAGAAAGTTTTAGGATAGGCTGACTTTATTAATCCAATTTTGTACACCTATATACAGTTAGACATTTTATGTTTACGAGATAATGAGTTCTATAAAGTTAGTTAAATTCAAATTAATCGAAATTAAATGTTTGTTATAATTATAACCAACTAGCCGACCCGTGCCCACTTCGTTGGGCGTTATAAATTTATAATCCATTTCACATAAGAAGGGTACGGTGAAATTTGATATGTTCCAATACACTCTCACTATTTTCAGCAAATCAGATAAATATAAATGTTTTAAAATCACCAATTAATTTCTAAGGCAAATAATAATGCTTGATTAGATTGAATTGTTGACACGGCACGTCAGAGGGCGCAGGTTCAAATCCTGCTGATTTAAAATCTTTATATATTTTTATCTTTTTCCTTTTATCTTGTCACTCCTGAATAGTGTAGCTTTCTGTTAGCGAAAGAATTTTCATGATCGGATCAGTATTTGCGAAGATTACCCCGTATATACAAACAAAGTTATAAACTTTACCTCTTTATAATATTAGTATAGATAAAATATTACCCGAATTTAATATATAAGTTAAACGTCAAAGTACATTTACCGAGATTCTCTGTAAGTTTGAGCAAGGCTATATCGGCGTGTGGTACTGGTTCCTCTTCGAATTTAGGATGTCGGACAGCTCCAGCTACGTCGACCAATGTACCACCCTCGTGGGCGCGTGCGCTGCCGACCCTAACTTTGACGTATTGTCCTAACGTTTTCATTGGTGCAACGTGGAGTACGCTGCAATTACGGCGAGTTTTAGTTAGTACCTATATTTTGTAGACGGTAACTTCATCCTATCACAGTCTACTGCTATACCTAGACATCATACATCCCAGTTGTCCGCAATTCTCATTCAGCCTCCGCTGGGGATCTTACGTAGATCGTTAGACCAGCGGGTTGGATAATATTTCTTAATTGTAAATCATAGAGAAAATCTTAAAAACGTGATCTCAATCAGCCTTATTTTAATAGCCACTATAAAATGTCGAATTAGCGGATAATTTTTGTATTTTTTTCGACCATGCCGAAATGCTTTTAGATGTGTGCAGGTGTCTGTTTTTAAAATGTCCTTGTTTAGTTGAGATACAATTTGTAAATACGCGTTGTATATACTCGTAATCGTAGCTGTTCACACGCTGTTCTAGTGTGGTTGAATATTGTAATAATAAGTCAAACCATTATTTCTAAAATCAATAAAGAAATTTTCCTTTAGTAGGTATAGCTGAGAACAAGACAACTTTAATAGCACAAAGGCTGTTCCGATGTGATTTTTATATATCTTACAATTCCTTCTTTTTTAGGGTTCCGTACCCAAAGGGTAAAAACGGAACCCTATTACTAAGACTTCGCTGTCCATCCGTCCGTCCGTCCGTCCGTCCGTCTGTCACCAGGCTGTATCTCGAGAACGGCTATAGCTAGACAGTTGAAATTTTCACAGATTATGTATTTCTGTTGCCGCTATAACAACAAATACTAAAAATAAAATAAAATAAATATTTAAGGGGGGCTCCCATACAAAAAACGCAATTTTTTACCTATTTTTGCTCGATATTTATATAATACATATATTTAAATATATATTACCTAGTCAATGGTACGGAACCCTTAGTGCGCGAGTCCGACTCGCACTTGGCCGGTTTTATTATGTAACTAGATCGGAAAAGCGTACGGCTCACCTGATGGTACCTAAGCAATTACCGTAGTTTATATACGTCTGCAACACCAGAAGCATCCCAAGCGCGCTGCCTACCCTATCCCCAATTGCCTCCTGGAGCTCTGGTCCCCTTAATCACCAACAGGAACACAACACTGTTTGAAAACAGTATTATTTAGCTCTGATCTTCTGTAATGTAGAGGTATTCCCGAGTCGGGCTGCTCTATATTTTGAACAGGAAATTTCCTGCTGTGCCCTAAGTAAAACCAATTAAAAAATTTTCCTTCACAGCCGAGTATAACATTAAAAAAAAAACTTGATGGTGCCACTATTATTTGGTATAAACTCACGTGGTTCTTTCAACTGTATTCAGTATTATTTAAAAATAAAACATATTTATAATGTCAAAGGTCAAGTGGCATCAAACTTACAAATTAAGACAGTGCGCGGCCGTTAATACCCAATTAACGTCAACGATGGTGCCCGCACACCACAGTCTACCATTTATTATGATTGCAGCTATATACGGATAGTTCTTAGTGTCTGTTGTGTTGCCTCCGCGAATTCGTAAGCTCTCTCCATAGTAACTCGGTTGTAGCTCGTGACGGATTCTTAAAGCTTGTTTCTGTCCACCGTGGTGACTGCGTCGACCATCTTGAGCTACTTGAGGTTCACCAAAGCCTAGGTTCATATTGAATGTCACTTTAAAAGAAAAATTATTTTATGGGATTGTAACAAAAAATATTTATATAGATTCTAATATAATAATAATAATATTATAGATACCTATATTTTAATGGCATATAACGAATATATAATTATAATATAATATACGTGTATTGAATATTTTTATTTTTGAATAATAATAAAACTGTATGTCCTACTTGTCGAAAGATACTCGTAAAATTGTTATTTTTTTTATAGATGTCTTAAACATATAATCTGTTTAAATTTGAGAATGATCTTACATTCGTATAGGTGTAAATTAACAATAACAGACCACAAATGACAAATATATACTAATATAATAAAGCTGAAGAGTTTGTTTGATTGTTTGTTTGTTTGTTTGTTTGAACGCGCTAATCTCAGCATCTACTGGTCCGATTTGAAAAATTCTTTCAGTGTTAGATAGCCCATTTATCGAGGAAGGCTATAGGCTATATATCATCACGCTAAGACCAATAGGAGCGGAGTCCACGCCGACGAAGTCGCGCGCAGAAGCTAGTACGTGATATAGGGTACAGTCTTTCTTTCTCGTATGGTATGGTGAGACATATCATAGCACGACGAACACAGCACTGTAGTGCTGACGGTCACAGATTCAATTCTTGCTCATGACAACCAGTTCTATAGGCCAAACACGTGTTTGCTTTGTGTTGTCTGGACCTTTGTGCTTGTGTAGCGTGTCTTCTGGACTTCAAAAAAGTCTTAAATTATAGTGAGGCTTGTTGAGTGTAAGGCGTTTTATCAATTTATTAGTGCTATTTTTATATAATACCATACCTACCGCATCCACATTAGCGATTGGTTGAGTCATAGCCAGATGTTTTATAAATTACAACTAGACAAAGTTAAATGTTTCTCGTATTGCGCATGTTAGGGTAATCGAGAAAGTACTCGATGTAGACATTATCTATCCCTCTCGTCAAGAGATTATCTCGTTGTACGCATGCTAGCCCGGCTAGAGCTGTGACCACCCTACTCACCATAGGAAAACAATTTAATTGACACCATATATGGCTGTAATTTTACATGTAATGATGATTAAAATACCGTAATAATAAATTATGTAATCTATTAGTGATATTAACTTACTAACGGAAGGGTCGTTATTACTGTCCACACTCAGGAATAAACAGTCAAAAAATATAACAACTGTTACAAAAACACCTAAACAGTAAATCATAGTTTATTTCACAAGCGCCGATTATCGAGAAAAACGTATTGAGAAAAATATATAAATACGTTACGATAGAATTTATTGCTATTTTAAATGTTTTTTACTGTAAAAAACAATGCATAATATACAGTTACAATAACAACTTTGAATAAATAAATTTTTCAAGGCTTTGCTCTACGGTAAACTTACTTTATTTATTTTTTAATTATGTAAATATGTAAAAAAAAATTTAAACTTTAGGTCCTTTGTTATTTGAGACGATTATATGCGTTTTTCAAGTTTATTATCTCGAGATATAATAAGTATCTGAAACAAAATATTTTAAAATAAATAATAAAATTAATAAAACAACGATTAGTACATTAAAAAAATATTTTAATGGCTTGGAACTTATATCTAGTAATACCATAATTCGTCAATAATATCACATATTGAGTTAACAGCACAACAAATAACAATAATTTTATGTATATGAACAAAGTGATTTCAACCTTATCACAGCACAAACTTTATTTATATTTAATTGCACAGTCAAAACAACGTATACTGTTTCAAATATAATCTTTAAGAAATATATAGGAATAAAACAAACAACAAAAAGATTTTTTTTTCACTTTAATGTGAAATTATAGTTTCTGGTTGTTGCCTAAGGAGTTGCTTGCCAAGAATTATATCATCTATACAATTATAAATAAGTATAAAAATTCCATATTTTATTTTTAGCCCTTAAGATAACTTTCATTTTTTTTATATATTTTTTTAAAATTAAAATCCGAAATAACAGCGTTAAAAATAACAAAGCTCCCATTTTAAGTAGGTAACGTCCAAATGAATATCACCCTTAGTGAAATGAATGAAAACAATATAAACTTTATTTATTTCTAATCAAAATCCCAAAACTAACGTTTAAAAAACCTGTCTCTAAAGCAGCAGAGACCCAATTTAATTTTATCTGCCACTTTATCTAGTCCTCGTTGGAACGAAAATGACAATTCAAAAACTTTGAAATTTGTATTAATTTATTTCTAATCCCCCGTGAACCCAAAGTCCCAAAATAGCCTAACCTAAGACATTTCAGCACGTGGCTACTTTGCTACAGTTAAGACTAGACTATGATAAACAAGTCAACAACAACAACTTTGCAACGCTTTTTTTTAAAATAAGTACATATCCAGTCAGATTTATGGCACAGGTATCTATCTATTCATCTTTTAGGGTATTGGTTTATTTTTTTAGGTTTACTCAAGTCAAAGATTACAAATAAAAATTGAGCTGCCGTTATTTGTTTAAGTAAAAGGAATAAAAGATTTCGTTAAAACTTTTAATCAGTATAAATCGTCTTGGGTTTCACAATCTGCTCATCTCTTCCCCGCATTCTGCGTCTTTCCTTTTCACCTTTTGTCGTCCGTCCAGAACGGCGTATATCTCGTCTAAGCTCCTGTCTTTAGTCTCTGGTACGTACAGTACAGTGTAAAATGTACCTAAGAAGCATACCATAGAGAAAATTATGAATACCCAATGTATGCCCAATAGTTTTAACAGAGGATCGTAGGCTTTTGTTTGAAGGAAATCACTGAGAGCGTCGATGCTGCTGACGAAGGATGTCACCATACCGCGATGCTAAAACAAGAGATATTGATTGTAAGTTATATTTTATAATTCCTGCTCAAAAAATGGAGCAGCCCAACTGGGGTAGTACCTCGACCTTACAGAAGACCACAGCTAAATAATACTGCTTTCAAGCAGTGTTGTGTTCCTGTTGGTGAGTAAGGTGACCAGAGCTCCTGGGGGGGATCGGGGTAGGGTCGGCAACGCACTTGCGATGCTTCTGGTGTTGCAGGCGTCTATAGGCTACGGTATTTGCTTACCATCAGGTGAGCCGTACGCTTGTTTGCCGACTTAGTTACATTAAAAAAAAATAATAATAATGTGTATTAAAATTCCATCAGACCATAATTCTCACTATAATAACTTACTTGAAAAGAAAATAGTTCCGATGTTATAACATATGGCACCGGTTGGTAGCCTGAAGCATTCGCGAAGATACACAGACACATGGCCACCACTGGCAACCAGCCGGGCAACCAGATTGAGAAAGAAGTGATGTAGAACCAGCCTCCAAGAGCCAGCATTGATAGACCCGTGGCGAATGACGTCACAACCAGCAACCACTAAAATTAAAAAATTACGATGAGAATGTCTTCCTGTATTCTTTTAATTGACTTGGATTCTAATTTAAATCTGTTCTTTATATTGAGTTGCTCAAGCTATTATTGCTATTAAATTCTTTACATATAGTATTTTGATACTTAGAAGTTACCTGGTAACAACAGCATTAATGTAAGTTCAATTATCAAAGCAAGTTTTTTTACTATCTCAGGAAATAAACATGTGATAGAATTGGTATGCTTTTAACCAGCGTTGTATATAAACGTATTTATATTAACTAATCAGCTTTTATCTCAGCTCTTAAAGAAAAAGACTGAAAAAAATTATATTGGTAAAACTAATAAGGATGATATAGACATTATTAAACTTGTATTCACTGAGTGGTTTTTTCGGTTTTCAAAATAATGTACAGAATTAGGGATTGTGTATTTATTTCACTTTGCACTTCATTTAATAACACACAATATGTCACTAAGACAAACGCAAAGCCTGAGACCACATCTGTTGAAAATCTATATTATTTTAAATATATTTCAGTAAAACTTAACAGCTTAGATTGGCTTTTAATAAAGATTTAATAACCTTTAATGAAAATAAAAAAAAAAGTTTTTTCATCACTAGTTAATTATCATGGGGCGGTCGCGGATTCGATCCCCTCTCAGTACAAACTAGGGATTGCAATCCGGTGTCGTTTTCAATCCGGCCGGATCCGGTCGAATTTTTATCAATCCGGCCGGATCCGGGCCGGATCCGGGCTGGATTTATCAAACCATAATAACCTAACTTTTCTTTTTAATTCAAACGTATGTTGACCGTTAATGAAGTAAAAAAATTGTACATTTTAATTAAATATATTTTTTTAAAATTAAATCTCAGTTTCAAAACAAATTATATATCTATCAAATGAAAATATAAAAATGTTTAAATCGACTTTAAAGAGCTAAAAATGTAGCTGTGGGAGTTATTTCTCAGTATTCATATATGTCAAATTTATGGATACAAATTGAACGAATCCAATTTCGACCACGTCGTATTACCACGTGGTGAGATGGATCAAAGAGCTAGATTTGTAATTTTAATTAGTCCAGTAATATTAATTTTTTTAGTGATTGTAGATCTTCGTCTCTACTTTTCCTTTCACAAGTTTCACGCTATCTATCAGGCTATTACTGGGTTAAGGCTTCGGTTACAGGTATATATAGGTACGAATATTTATAGATATGATATGGTTCCAAATATAAGATTTAGCCCGTAACATCTCACTGCTGGGCATAGGTCTCTTTCTCCATGTAGGAGAAGGATTGTAGCTTAATCAGTGGATATGTTCCCTACTATGAGTAACAATAGTCGATGTTATGATATTATGGTTACAAATATTAAATTTGTTCGGATTATCCTTTAGTTTCGGTTACAGATATTTGATTTTAGAGGAAATGCCACAATACTTTATTTTACTTCCTATGATAAGTTAATAATTAACGTTTATTGTATTAGTTACTGTTACAAATTCTGAGTACTCTATGTCAAACAGCGTAGACTTTATGATAATGAAGAACACGCTCGGCTAATGTTATTTGACCAGAAAAATTTAAAAACATAGCAAAAAATTTAGTATTTAAATTACCTCTGCGATAGATCCCTGCGAAATCATCCGAAACTTTAATATCGGTTTGTGGTACGGTTACAGATATATTTTTATTACGCATATCCTAAGCGTATACCCAATCGTTTGGTTACAATAAAATAACATCCCTAGTTTGAGTCTTAATATTTCTAGGTATTCTGCAAGTAACGGCAATGTGAAGTTATTTAATATTTGCACAATAATTCAAGCAACTTCAGTGTTTTTTCAGCTGTAAATAGAGTTGAATACCTTCACTACAATGCATCTATAACTAATTTAAATGACAAAAATCTATCAATCAAGTCTTTAGTCTTAGCGTCAAAGGACTCGTGTATTTAAGAACTACGTTCTTTCTTTTAAAAAGAGGTCATTTTCTCAAAAAACGCCAACACCGGATCCGGTCACCGGATCCGGCATTTTTTACCGGATCCGGTAACTATAAAATGATGCCGGATCCGCCGGATTACCGGATCCGGTTTTCCGGATTGCAATCCCTAGTACAAACATTTGTGCTGGGCGCTGGCCCTATACATGTTTGTCGTGTTCTGGGCATTTGTACTTATGTATTGTGTGTGTTTTGTACTATGCAGAATAGGCGCATGGAGACGTCGAGCTGCGGAAAATAGCTCGTGCAACAAGTACAAGATTGTGTGTGTTTCCGGACCCCGACACAGAAGAAAGTCATACTGGGGGCCATTGAGCGTAAAGCTTTTATTTTTTTTTAATTTATCATCACCAACTTCATCATCGTAATAACTAAAATGGGCATAATCAAGAAAAAATGACAAAGATCTCTCACCTTTCTCCCAGTCTTCTCAACGATACAGCTCGCCACAATAGAACCTAGCAGCTGTATGGCTCCAACGACTATTGTCTGTTTGTTGGGACTGAGTTTAAGACTGATGGACTCGGCCGCTTGCTCGAATATAGACCCAGCGTACATGAGCACCACGAGGTAGCCACAAGTTTCCTGTGATAACATCACGTTTACCGCTATTCTGAACGCCTTGAATGTTGTTTTGTCTCGCACTGTAAGAGATAATTAGTATTAGATTTGTGTTCTTGTCCTTCATTGAGAAAAAGGCCTATAGCTGGATGTTACAGGCTGAAACATTCCGTTATTATTGCCAGTTCAGAGTGTTTCGCCCGCTTATTGTATGTAGGTATATTTAACCGACTTACAAAACAGGAGGAGGTTATCAATTCGATTGCTTTTTTTATTTTATTTTTTTATGTATGTTACTTTAGAACTTTTGACTGGGTGGACCGATTTCGATATTTTTTTAATCGAAAGGTGATGTGTGTCATTTGGCCCCATTTAAATTTATTTGAGATTTATCACGTAATTTTCGAGTTTAGGTATATCTAATAACGCGTATTTACTTGACAACTTTTTCGTCGACCTACGTTGTTATTACTTGTCGATGTAATTGAAGTCAGTTTTTTTTCGTTTGTGAGCAAACACAATTATTTAGTACTAGCCGACCCGTGCCCACTTCGTTGGGCGTTATAATTCATTTCACATAAGAAGGGTACGGTGAAATTTGATATGTTCCAATACACTCTCACTATTTTCAGCAAATCAGATAAATATAAATGTTTTAAAATCACCAATTAATTTCTAAGGCAAATAATAATGCTTGATTAGATTGAATAGTTGACACGGCACGTCAGAGGGCGCAGGTTCAAATCCTGCTGATTTAAAATCTTTATATATTTTTATCTTTTTCCTTTTATCTTGTCACTCCTGAATAGTGTAGCTTTCTGTTAGCGAAAGAATTTTCATGATCGGATCAGTATTTGCGAAGATTACCCCGTATATTATACAAACAAAGTTATAAACTTTACCTCTTTATAATATTAGTATAGATTAAAAGTAGCTTACAGATAAGAGATGAACCGACTGACTTGTCTTGTCTAATCAATGAATATCTATTGTAAATATCTCGGGTTCTAAGCGGCGTTATACACAATAGTAGCAATACAAACCGCATCAAATTTCATTAAGTAGTTTTTGAGTTATTCGCGAGCAAAGCAAACATACAACCAAACACATTTATTTCACATATGTCTCCTATGTACATACATAAACCATTTAGAATTACAAAATGTAGGTTGGAAAGGAGTAAATCTCGTGGACGATCATATAAGTACCTTTCTATTCGTTACTTACTAATGCTTCTCCACGAGGCTTTCTTCATGGTCCTGGCGTATTCCTCCTCTCTCTCCATCTGTTGGACTTCGTCTTCAAGGTTTTTATCATCAACGGAAGTATTACGAAGCCAAGCCAGCGCTACTCGAGCCTCCTGCAGAAAAGTTTGCATATCAAAGTTTCTGTATGTAGCAATTAATTCAAACTTAACCCATTTCTAACATTTCTTGCATAGATCCCTTAGTGGATAAACATTTGGGAACGTTAGGAATGGTCAATTGGACGTTAGCCTAATGCCCCCTGAGTGAAAAACTCTAATATAGGCCACTCTACAGATCCGTATTCCGAATGATTTCTGCCTGTCCGGACATTCAAATTAGAGATAATTGAAGAAATGAGTTTATGTGTAAACGGCGAAATTCAATCGAGATTAGGACTTACGTAAGCGAAACCGTGAATCTAACATGTCTATCAAATGTGCTACTTGTACTTTGTGAAAGTTCTGCGCCAATTAATAACGTAATTATGTAAGCTCCTGTAATATTTTGCATTAAATAATCTAGTAGATATAATATCCGGTTGTTACTAGCCTGTATTGGTTTCCTTTTTATTATGTGAAATCATTTGTTGTTTATAAAAATTAATGCCACTTTTCGTTGTAATTTTATAACTCAAGAACGGGCTCACCTATCCAAACAAAATGTTTAGGCTTTGTTCGGACTATTTAGTAGATGGTTTATGTGAAGTTTGCACAAAATCTTCTTCATTTATCACATTTTTTGTAACAAATGAATTCAATAAATGGCGGATCATTTTGTTAATGGGGATTTTGCTGTCAAATTGAAATTTTTTTCAGTGTTAAATGAAGTTATATATTACTAGCTGACCCGGCGAACATCGTACCACCTAACAGTCCAATTCTTTACTTTTTTATTTTTTTCCACTAACACAAACTTTATGCTATGGTATTAAAGTTCAAATTGACTTTTAAGTATTATTACGAATCTTTTGTATGGGAATAAAGAAAAGTGTTGTTTTTAGACTTTTTTAGGGATTTTTTAAGTTTTTCTCTCCGTAAGAACCATCCTCATACTTCAAGGAGTATTATAAAAAAAGAATTAGCGAAATCGGTTCAGCCGCTCTCGAGATTTGCGTTTAGCAACACATTTAGCAATTCATTTTTATATATACTAGCTGACCCGGCGAACTTCGTACCGCCTCACAGTCGATTTTTTAGTTTTTTTAAATACTAATCCTTCCCGGAACCCCTCCACTAACACTTCAACTTTACGGTATGGTTTTAAAGTTCAAATTTACTTTTACGTATTATTACGAATCTTTTGTATGGAAATATAGAAAATTGTTGTTTTTAGACTTTTTCAGGGCTTTTTTTTAATTTTTCTCTCCGTAAGAACCATTCTCGTACTTCAAGGAATATTATAAAAAAAGAATTAGCGAAATCGGTTTAGCCGCTCTCGAGATTTGCGCTTAGCAAGACATTTAGCGATTCATTTTTATATATATAGAGAAGAGATAGAGATTTCACTTTACACGTAGCGAAGCACGTACCGGGCCACTAGTCTATCTATACTAATATAATAAAGCTGAAGAGTTTGTTTGTTTGATTGTTTGTTTGAACGCGGTAATCTCTGGAACTACTGAGCCGATTTGAAAAATTCTTTCAGTGTTAGATAGCCCATTTATCGAGGACGGCTATAGGCTATGTATCATCACGCTAAGACTAATAGGAGCGGAGTCCACGCCGACGAAGTCGCGCGCAGAAGCTAGTCCTATATAAAATTCTCGTGTCACAATGTTAGTTACATTACTCCTCCGAAACGGTTGGGCCGATTTTTATGAAATTCTGTGTGCATATCGGGTAGGTCTGAGAATTGCCCAACATCTATTTTTCATTCCTCTAAGTTATGGGGGGGGGATTAAGGAGTTTAATAACATATTTGGCAAAACGAAGTTGGCGGGGTCAGCTAGTGTCTATATAAATATGTATTATCAGCTGTATGGTTACGGAAGTATATATAGCCACCCCCTCTTTTCCCGTGGGTGTCGTAAGAGGCGACACAAATGGGGACAACACAGCTCCACCTTGGAACTTAAAAAGCCGACCCAATAATTAGGCCAAGGCTTATCCACTGATTAATCATCTAGAATTCTAGATAATCAGAATAGAACGTTCACCATAGATGTATATTGAACACCACCACCACCACTACAGTCTATCACAGTCCACTGTTGGACATAGGCCTCCACAAGTTCGCGCCCGACATTACGACGCGCACTCATGTGTTTTGCCCATAGTCACCACATATAATTATGAAATACATGTATATTGAACAGTTGAATTTAAAAGTTGTATATAGCCGTATTTATTGAGAAATACTTTCATAATTCAAAAATAATGAATGTTACGTTGTTATGTTTGTTAAGCTTTGTCCTCGCAAACTTTTATTTGATTGTGTAATAAAGATTGAAATAAATCACTTGATTAATGTAATTGGTTATAAAACGTGCGCTATGGAAATAAAAAACCTATTTGTAATTGTAACCCCATTTTGAAATTGATGTCTGTTACTACATAGTACTGCTCTATAGTCAAATAGTAACCAGAACAAACTTCAAAAATATGCATGTTTTTTTAATGAAATTTTTATGTATTTGTGACGGTTGACGTAAGCAATATTTAATGATACTAAAACTGGTTGTAAAAAGTTTTAAAGACCATTCAGTTTAAATACTCGTCGGTTTAGTCAACGGCCTGGAAATACAAATAAATACAATAGAAATGCTCAGATCACGACAAATATTTTTATGGCTTATACAAATATTTGTCATGTATGGGGATCAAACTCATGATCGCTAGCGCAAAAGGTGGTTGCTGTGACCATTACACCAACGCTTCGTCTACGTTTGGTTCGATTGATGCAACATTACGTGAAAGAGCTTGGAGCTCGTACACGTAAGTTGTTTAAGCTTCTTCGTTCTGTTATAAAGAACAATGAAGAGGTAGAGAATACTCCTTTCCTCTCCTCTTTGCTTAGCACCCATTCCCATTCATAAAAAGTTACATACATAGAATAGAATAACTGACACTTAAAGTTTTTATTATTACGGCGGTGTTACATAAACTCAAACAAAGTAAATACTTATTTTTTGACATATATAGAAAATTCAGTGGACATTAACGAATTTTATGTGTCATGTTTATATTATTGCAATTGATCTCTCTCTTTAGAGTATGCTCTAAAATTAATTCTATTGAAGTAGAATATATTTGTGCTGTGTGGTTACGGCACTAAAGAATGTAGCCACCCCCTCTCTTCCCGTGGGTGTCGTAAGAGGCGACTAAGGGATAACATCATAACCCAGTTCCACTACCACCTTGGAACTTAAAAAGCCGACGGATGGCGGGATAACTATCCATGCTGGCTTTGAAATACACAGGCCAAAGACGGGCAACAGCGTCTTCGGTGCGACAAAGCCAGCCCTGCGGTCACCAACCCGCCTGCCCAGCGTGGTGACTATGGGCAAAACACATGAGTTCGCGTCATAATGTCGGGCGCGAACTTGTGAAGGCCTATGTCCAACAGTGGACTGTGATAGGCTGTAGTAGTAGAATATATACAATACAATACAATACAAATACTCTTTATTGTACACTAACAAAGAAAAATTTTACATCAAAAGGAAAATATAAACATATAGTACAAAAGGCGGTCTTATCGCTAAAAGAGCGATCTCTTCCAGACAACCTCTAGCATGAAAAGGACATGACAAAGAATTTGACGGCATGGGAGTGTACATACATATATATATATATATACATATACACGTAAATATACATACATATTATATATATAAACTCAAATACATATACATATAAATATAATTTATAAAATACAAATATATATAGGACAGAAGAGAGGAAGAAATGGCTAGTCATTGTCAATAATATACATTAATATTTTTATCTGACTAGCTGTATTTATACGTACATTGAGAGCCATGATGACTCGCCATATTGGTTTTTTCATAACGTCACAAGGTCGTTGACACGGTCAAGTTTAATTACCTAGTCATTGATAAAGTAAAACTAATATTGCTCACAAATTGGAAATCATGAATTGTGAATATTTTCTATGTAGTGTATATGTGTAAATACTTAGCTTTAATATCACATGTCTGTAATATAAGTAACTGCATGGTGAACCCATATAAAAGTCGCAATGAAATCTACTTTTATGAATAGTATCTAACAACCAATAGAGTTGGAGGGCTAAATCTACTTATAGTCTGGCTAACGAAAGATGAGACTGAAAAAACGCGGCAAATTTAAAAAAAACACACCCTGGCAACTTCAAAGACGCGCCATCTTGTTTATTTGTGACTTTTAAAGTATTACCATACTCTGATTCTGATTCTTCCCAATCTCTGTTAAAATAGCCGAAATTTATCAATGTTTATAACAACAAGATTAATGTTGGCCAGTAATAGTTTAAAAAAAAAAACAAATAAGATAATTTAAAATATGATGAAATAATTTAAACAAGATGTATTTTATATGTATTATATATTTGTATGTATGTAAAAACTAAAATTTTGTTTATGTGTATGTCTAGTATAAGTATGTAATATGTCTGCATGTGCATATTGATATGAAATGAAATATTATATATGAAAAAAAAAATTATTAGCGTCGGACCACGTCCTAGCTTTACTAGGAAGTCACAGGACTGTCTATCTGCAGTCTAAAATAATAAGAATAACACCCGTTAACTAATTAAATAAAGTATATTTAAATCTTAGTAGGTTTCCGCTAGCTATTTCCCAATCAATGAGGTAATATACCCGATGATGGGAACCCACAGTGTTGTCATTTAAAAAGTATGCAAAAAAATCGAGTCTCATCTTTCGTTAGCCAGACTTTAACTCACAAAATGGTTCTATTTATTAGTTTACAATTTATTACAATATATAATATTTACAAGTCAAAAGTAGTTTGTTTTAGTTAAATAAAGATAAAATCGTAATCCCTAATTTTTAAACTCACCTTATATTTTCCTTGCTTGACTAAGAATACAGGTGTTTCAGGCATAGCCAGGAAGGCGAACATGTGTAGAACTGGTATGGCTGTGCAGAGCCACATGACAGCTGCGAAGGAAAACTCGTCTCCAGCGACGTAGACCACCAGGTAGCCGAGGTTTTGTGACAGTATGAAGAGAGATCCTAATGCACCACGTATATTGTCCGACGCTATCTGTAAATAAAATAATAGTTACAATGTTGGTAACAATATTTTAGCACTGTACTTTAATATAGGTACAAATTATATATAATTAACTGTGGTACGATTCCCATAATTTCAGATCCTGTGGGAACAACAGCATAGAAAGTAGCCTATAATATTCTGGACCTCCAGTTATCGACATTTATACGTGAAAGAGTAGAGTGAAAAATGAGTACTCATTATAATGAAACTTTTTCGGATTTTATCGCGGTTTATTAGATATGTTTTTTAAATGCCCGACGTTTCGGATACTTTAGACTTTAGAGCAACCATGGTCACGGGAGGACCAGACGAGGAGGTATCAGACGTCCTAAGTTCCTAACGTTACAACAGAACAACATTGTTAGAAAACAATGAGTACTTGACTCATTCATCCTCACAAAATTTCGCATTTATAACATTAGTAGGATAATATATTTTATATAACTTTCATTTGCCTTTTTTAAATTGATTTGCTCAGTTTCCGATTTTTCACATCTTCATACATCCCGCTCTTGTGCGTTCCTAACATTTTGTATATTCAATTCAATGTAAATAAATTAAAAGTAAAAAACCTTTTTAAAAAACAAGCTTTTATTTTAATGCACTAAAACGAAAAAAATAAATTTTTACTTTAAAACTTTTACTATCTACTTATAAAGTCATTACACATAATCTATATGATAGAAAAGCTTGTCGCGAGATATGAGTACTCGTATTTCCTTAGTTTTAAAATTTTAATAGTTAAAATCAATCACATTAATTTATTTAACTTACTTGTTTACAAGCAAATCTCGCGACAAGCTTTTATATCATATAGATTATGTGTAATGACTTTATAAGTAGATAGTAAAAGTTTTAAAGTAAAAATTTATTTTTTTCGTTTTAGTGCATTAAAATAAAAGCTTGTTTTTTAAAAAGGTTTTTTACTTTTAATTTATTTTTGGCTTTTTAGTCGGTTGTCACGTCACTTTATTCAAATTATTCTTAGCAAGCCCTTTCATTTGATACCCATATTGTAGAAGTGCTCTAAAAATAACTAGTCCGCACTCAAAAGTCTAAATCCAATATGACGTCACAGAGTTAACCATGCATTGTCATCCAAATTGAACCTGCATACAAAATTTCAGCTCAATTGGTTGCTTTAAAATTGAGTTGCAAGATTTCACCCGAACAAACATACATACATACATGCATACATACAAACCATGCATTGTCATCCAAATTGAACCTGCATACAAAATTTCAGCTCAATTGGTTGCTTCAAAATTGAGTTGCAAGTTTTCACCCGAACAAACATACATACATACATGCATACATACAAACCATGCATTGTCATCCAAATTGAACCTGTATACAAAATTTCAGCTCAATTGGTTGAAGATATCTGCTTCAAAATTGAGTTGCAAGATTTCACCCGAACAAACATTCATTAAAGTTACATACATACATACATACATACATACATACATTGCAAGTTAAATAAAAGCTTGTAAAATAGTAAGTGTTATATTGCATCTTGTAGCTGTAACTGATTAAATCAGAAAGAGCTTTAAAATTGGGTAGAGCTCTATCTCCTTTAAAGGATAATCTCTTTTACCGTGGGTGATGGTAAGAATAATTCATGTCTAAGACTGTTCCAAAACATGCAGTTTTCCTTATAACATTTCCCTTTAATTAAGGGTGAGAAAAGGTAACATAGAGTACTTAAAATACGAATTCGCTAATCCAACATACAGAAAAATGGCACAAAATTATCACATGACCTGTTACTATAAAAATGTTATTGTCACGTTTTCTTTACCGCAATTTCATCATAAATTCAAACTACATGTAAAAAAAATCCACGATAAGATAATGTAAAAATGATAGCGTTAGATGAAATGATTTGAAAATGGAAAATCAGTTTGATATTTTGTCAAAATTTATGAAATATTTTTGACTTGAGAAAGTCTAATAATAAATCAATGAACGCCGGCGGCACACACGAAAAGGTTTGACTCATATTCCATATACTATACTATAATCTATATTTCCATATACTATACTATAATCTAAATTCCATATACTATAATCTATATTCTATATACTTCCATTGCACTCGATTGGTCTATGCGTCCGAGGAGATGTGTTGTTATGACGTTGTTACGTTAAACTATCGTCCGTAAACCGACTTTATAGACAACCAATATTTTTTTTTACATTTAAGTCAATTATATTCCTTATAATTCAATGAAAAATAAAATTGAGTAATATTGTGAAATTGGAAATTGTTGCTGATAACGTCTAGTACTGAAAATAAATCAGTTACTTTTAGTATCTATTCAATCACATATTTATGTGATTACATAAAATATATTTAGTCTCCAATAGCACATAGGCAATTAATTATTCTAAAATTGCCACTAAATCGAGAATCCGTTACAAAAACATAGCTAACATATAGTATCATCACTCATATATATGACTAGCTTCTGTGCGCGACTTCGTCGGCGTGGACTCCGCTCCTATTGGTCTTAGCGTGATGACACATAGTCTATAGCCTTCCTCGATAAATGGGCTATCTAACACTGAAAGAATTTTTCAAATCGGCCTAGTAGTTCCAGAGATTACCGCGTTCAAACAAACACACAAACTCTTCAGCTTTATATATTGGTATAAATAGAATGATAGTACAATTGTGTATTTTTAATAACATGTATAATTTTTTTTACACAGTATTAAAAATCCTTGTACACCAATAATCGACTAACACAATTATTACAATCATAGATTTGCATAATGTCCGGCAACTGTTTTTTCGTTTCAATTTGATTCCTATTTTAATAAAATTTGAACGATTCTTCGTCATTTACTGCGACTTTTTGAAATTCCTGATATTTCGGCGAAGTTGGTGCCATAGCGACTGCAAAGATGTTGTATAAAAAAAATATGCCGAATGTTCAGAAGTTACAAAATGACTATTGCAGTACATCCCGTAGAATTAAAGTTGTTCCTAGTGATCGTGAAAGTTCAAGAAACTTATATAAAAACTGATTTGAAGACAACATATTCGAAATGAGTGAACTCTAGATGTAAGGTACTTACTTCTTTTAAGTACAATGGAGTGACGACGTAGCATCCCGCGCAAGCGAGTCCTGCGACAGCTCTTGAAGCGATCAGCGCCCAGGGTCGGAGGGAGAACAGGGTGATGGACCAGCTGATCTGTTAACAATTACATAAGACGTTTTATCTCTTCTATAGTACTTTTATTCTTTGTTTAAATGCACTTATCTCAGGAACTACTAGTTCGAATTGAAATATTCTTTTTGTTTTCGATAGTTCATTTACAGAGGAAGGCTATAAACTATAACATATTTTAGTAAGTTATTTCTTCAAATTAAGGTGGGTGATACCGCGGTGCACAGCTAGTATTGATATAAATTTAAGGCGACTGGAAACAATCAAACTGTTTGGCATATTGCACGTCTAATAATGCTTGAGCAAGTTGGGTGGAAAATTTGATTGACGGCATTTGTTTTCATGCAAGTTTTAAGGTATGGAGGTTACAGCGACTTCTACTTCTACTTGTATAGATAACGTACGAGTATTTAGAAATATTGAAATTTACGATAAATCTGTTATAATGTCTACCGAGACATTATAACTTAATATTTTGACTAAGTTAAGGCGGCTTATAACACTGGGTACATTACGTAAGTTTGTAATGTACCTAGTGTTAAGATATAAATTTTTATTTTATTGTTTGATTTTTTGCTGCCTTAACTTTCTGTTATTATTGTTTAGTTTTTTTTTGTAAATCATTTTTTTTTTGACTTTCGTTTAAGTGTATTACATATACCTTATGGCGAAATAAATGATTTGAATTTGAATTGAATTTGAATTTGAATAATGTTCCGATCACTGCGGTCAAAAATTCTCTCTCAAAGGGAAAATTAATAAAAATTCGAATTACATGTAGACAAAAAACGGTAAAGAAAACAAATTGTTTTAAGGATAGTGTGGCGCAAAAAATATGTAAAGTAAATATGATGAATGACGATGACGAATTCAAGGTTGGTTTAAAACAAACAACTTGGTTTCGAACGCCAAGAAAATCAAGTGCGTTGTGTTTGCGTTGCAATGCGAATTATAATTTAGAAATAAATCACAAGAGGCTTATTGTCAGTGATACTACAGTTTTCTGAATGGTAGACTCAGCTCCGCAGCATTCGCAGTTAGAAAAGTTCGACAACTGACCGGCGACGTTGCTACTGCGCGTTTAATATAATATTTTAGCTATTTCCATAGTGTTATATCTTACGCTCTGTTACTGTGGTGTAATGCTACAGATATAGAGACTATTTATTTTGCAAAAAAGGGCTGTTCTCGACATTTACGATCTTGGAGCTCAGTTTCACTGCGGGGTGTTTTTCATGAGGACATATTAACAACTAGCTTCTGCGCGCGACTTCGTCGGCGTGGACTCCGCTCCTATTGGTCTTAGCGTGATGATATATAGCATATAGCCTTCCTCGATAAATGGGCTAACTAACACTGAAAGAATTTTTCAAATCGGACCAGTAGATCCTGAGATTAGCTCGTTCAAACAAACAAACAAACAAACAAACAAACAAACAAACAAACAAATAAACAAACAAACAAACAAACAAACAAACTCTTCAGCTTTATTATATTAGTAATAGATTGCATCGTAATTTTATATTCACAAGAATATTGTTTGTTTTGATACAAAAGTAACAACAGCTCTGGTATAGTGGTGCGTGTAGTCGCCAAAAACACCGACGGTGGTCAAAGAACGACATCTCACGACGCTTGTACAGTCTTTGATCTTATAATGATCGATAACGTTATAAGAACTAGTTCGCCCTAAGACAATGTTTACCCTGGACTCAGCTACGACTAAATTGTTTCATTTCAAACCAGTTATAATTGGTCATATGGAACAAACGTAGCTTACGATCACAGCTGATTATATTTATCAAATACTACATTAATTAATTTTAAGATCAAGGCTTTGGAGTTTACTCCTTAAGTCATGATATAAGGCAAAAAAATATGGAGTGTAATCGTGCGAAATAATTACGCTGTTAATTAATTGACTTGATATATTTTTGTTTATTAGTTAAAACAAAAGCACAAAAATATTTAATTCCAAAGTCTTATAAATCTGTACAAAGGTCGATAATGGTAAACTTTAGTTACGGAATATAAATGCAATTTGATTCGCACTACTAATTGTTTACTATAATAAAAATAGCGTCTTTAAAGTCGGTTGAAAGGAACCAAATTGCGGAATAATAGGTACACTACTTGAACATGTCTCAATTATAAGGGTGCATTTGGTTTCAGATCCTAGTTGATATTAACCTAATAAAATTATTTAAAAAATTAATCACGTTTTCGACCTTGGAAAAATATTTATAGAAATACTAGCTGATCTATCAAACTTCTTACCGCCACATTTATTTTTATTTTTTTTTATGTAACTAGGTTGGCAAACAAGCGTACGGCTCACCTGATGGTAAGACCGTAGCCTATAGACGCCTGCAACACCAGAAACATCGCAAGCGCGTTGCCGACCCGATCCCAAATCCCCCCCCCCCCAGGAGCTCTGGTCACCTTACTCACCAACAGGAACACAATACTGCTTTAAAACAGTATTATTTAGCTGTGGTCTTCTGTAAGGTCGTGGTACTACCCCTGTCGGGCTGCTCCATATTTTGAGCAGGAAATTTCCTGCTGTGCCCTACCTCAGTTAATGAATAACCTATATATAACCGTTTTAGTAACAATGACGAAGTTTCGTTAAATATAAAAGTCGTTCGCAATAGATTCGATTCATTTCTATTTATATAGATTGCTAATCATGGAAAAAATTCTGTGTTATGTATAGCGTAGTAAATTAAGCGCCAATCCCTCGTTTCAATAAATGAGGCTTTTGTCCTTCGGAAAGCACTAAAGATATCTTTTCAATCGAACAAAGCTGTTTTGTCTTTTAGTTAATTCTATAAACTTATAGTTCAGTAAGGTAGGCAAAAACAATTAAGTACATTAGAAAGATTCAAGAAATTGTTAAAGAATGAAACTATTTATTGTCATGGAAAATGCATTATGAACATACAATATACGAGTATGTCACCTATATAGTATGAACTTTACAGTTCGCATACGTTAAATATAATAGTTAAGGAAAAATAATTATAGTTATACAGTTATTACCAGTACCTACTTAGTAAAGGAAACTATACAGTAATTACTATGTTTTATCAACATTGTAAATGTTCCTTTGTTTCCCTACTTAAAAAGATTTGCTGTATATTTGCCTATGATCACATCGTTCACTACCGTTATAGTTATGAACCTATTTAATTAAGCTATTTTGATTATGATTTTGTATTTTTAGTTGATGATACGGTTTATCTGACAGATAACAATATTTATTTCCCATTAAAAACACATGAGAAACTTATAACAAAGATGTGGGTCAAATACAAAGTGTCCAGCAGTTCACTCAGATGCAATTAAAACGTTTAATGAATATAAACAAAACGAAAGTTTAAGTATTATTTAAAGCGGTATTAAAAATATATTTTGCGTTAAAGCAGTATTTTCAAAGAACTTATGCATAAAATGCACAATGAACTATTAGAATATAAAAAAAAAAACTAAAATGTGCTTTGTATGGTGAAAGTAAGAAACAACGTATAACATAACTATTAGGGGCAATCTATAGAATCTCTATCTAGTTAACATTTTATGGATTGAGATATAAGGTACCTATTTCTACTAATTGTTGTATTAATTGATTGATTTAGCCGGTAACATTCCACAGCTGGGCATAGGCTTCTTTATCCGTGTAAAGGAGAGGGTCTGGATATGTATATTTATAGTAGATAATAATTGCTATCAGGTGTTTACGATAACAACTAGAACCGACAGCTTAACGTGCTCTTCGAGACACGGTTGAATTACTAATTTTAAGGTAGTAAAACTTATGCAAATCTAGAAATAGGTACAGCTGAATTCATTTATGTTAACTTACCACAAGCATCAAAGAAGTCAGCATTATTGTAGTCTTCCTGCCCCACCTATCTGCCAGGTGTCCCACCAGGAAACCGCAGAATATTGGTGGAAAGAAAGTTACGGAAGCCATCCAGGATATGGTTTCATCAGTTATCGGTTCCGGCGCTGGTCCGTCTTCAGCTTGCAGAATCGGCGTCATTGGAGACTGCCATCCCATTAGCATTCCGAAGTTCAGAACGGGTATGGTGACTAGAACAAATAATTATTAGGTCATTATTATTCACTTAATTCTTGGTTTTTATACAAGTATACCTATAAGCGACAGTGTTTCTGGACCCCCAACCCCGGGATAAATCCTAATAGGGGTTGAGTGTGAGATGTGAGTGTGTTTATTTGAATACGACATATAGATGTTTGTCGTCAAGGCTCTAGATGTTTGCGCTAGTATATTGTGTGTTTTCAGATACAGGATAGAAATTCAACTGGGGACCAATGAATGAGGCGCTTATTATATTACTGTTATAATGCGATAGATAAAGTTTTACACTTTTCAAAACAACACAACACACTTACACTTTATCAACAGGACTTCATATGTATGGTTTAATTTTTCTGCACTTTGTATCTATATTATTCCCAATTATAATTATAGCCTAAGTACCTACCTTCCGAATCATAGATCTATTTTCATCCTATATTTATTAGTTATTGGATTACGATTAATAGTTTAATTGTGTAAATAATAATCTCATTATCTGGCTTTATAAAAAAATAAAAGATTGTGTCAACTTTTAAAGAATTGTTTTTGTCCTAGAGAGCCTTAAAAATTACCTAAGTGTTGTAGCTAAATACATATGACGCTAGCAATTTAATCACTGGTGTAATGATGCGTGAACCGTGTGGGCGCTCACACACCGGCGATTGCGGGTTCGATTCCCACTTGGGATGGAAATTTGTATTTTTACATATATTTTTTTCCGATCTGGTTGTCTGTCTTTATGGATCTCTCCACTGTGCTAGGGAGAGCGTGTTAAGCAGTCGGTCCCGGTTATTATCATAGATAACCACAAATGGAGCAGTGTGGTGGGTTAAGCTCCGACCATTCTCCTACATGGAGAAAGAGGCACCGTTCCCAACAGTGGGATGTTACAGGCTGAACCGTATCGTTGTATTTAATTAACTAAACATTAATGCATGTAAAGCTGTGCTAGTCGTCTTGTGATTATATCTATACTAAAATTATAAGCTAAAGAGTTTGTTTGTTTGTTTGTACGCGCTAATCTCAGGAACTACTGGTTCAATTTCAAAAATTCTTTTAGTTTTAGATAGCCCATTTTTCGAGGAAGGCTATAGGCTATATTTCATTACGCTAAGACCAATGGGAGCGGAGCACCAATGAAGAACGTTTCAAAATCGGATTTTTTTCTTTTGAGAGCTTTCGCTGCGTGCGCTGCGTAAACAGTTAAAAGTTTCGAAAAAATCATGTATGACAGAATTGTTCCTATTCCACGCGGACGAAGTGCCCAGCAGAAGCTAGTGCTTTTATGAATATGTTATAATATTTTACCTCATATTAATTACTATCAATGTCCTTGTAAATAAAATGAACTCGTATTGACTACAATGACAGTATGTAAATTATATATAACTAGCCGACCCGTGTCCACTTCGTTGGGCGTTAATTATTTTTAATAATTACTTCTAACGACGTTATCTCAAAAACTATTCAACTGATTGATATAGTGTGAAGGGTAATTTTAATCTGCATAAATGCCTGAGCTAAGTAACATACTCATTTGGATAAGGATTAATACTGAACTAAAGAAAATAGCTTTGAAAATAACGTAATGTTTTTAATTAAAAATTTGAACATAAAAGTGGTTATTGTAAGTCAACCGGAGATAGAGATATGCTATCGCGGACTTTTTTGTAGCATTTTTATAGATTTTGAATTCCCTAGTAGGTACATTACTCAACTATATCTTTCCTAGTTTACGCGGCGTTCGCGTGGAAAGCTCCCAAGTTGGAGAGATTTTTTGCCACCTCTTCAACATTTATCGCCGTATTTCTGCTAATTTACATAAAATCATAATAAATTATATACCTAAACCTTCCTCAAGAATCATTATTTCTATTGTTGAAAACCGTATAAAAATCCGTTTGGTAGTTTTCGAGTTTATTGCGTTCAGACAGACAGGAGGACAGAAAGACGCGGCCGGGGAACTACTTTTATAATATTAATAGATTTATGTCTCAATATGTAATTTTTTACGTTCTTTGTATGTGTAATCGACACTTTAAACCGAACTGAACTCAATCAACTTGAAAATATCCCGCAGCCGGGCCACGGCTTCTTCTCCATATTTGAGAAGGATTGAAGTTCAATCCACTATGCTTTTTTATTGCGGCTTGGGGAATAATTTTACTACTATGAGTAAAGATCGCTATCAAGTACATCTGGGACCGATCACTTTAGGTGATGATCACTTCGAGGCACGGAATCCAACTCGCGACCACTGGCAACTCGCATTATTATTTTAAGATAGTACTATTTTTTTAAAATTAATATTAACTAGCGACCCGCCCCGGCTTCGCACGGTTGCAAAAACTATCAGTGTTTCTCTACTATATTATGCATGTATTATACATATAAACCTTCCTCTTGAATCCTCTATCTGCTAAAGAAAACCGCATCAAAATCCGTTGCGTAGTTTTAAAAATTTAAGCATACATACAGACAGACAGACAGACAGCGGGAAGCGACTTTGTTTTATAATATGTAGTGATATACGTTCTGTGTTTCTCGATATAAAACATATTGGGAGATATTATGTTATAGGCCATATAAAACGCTACGTCTTATGTATTCGGAGCAACAAACATGAACGTAAATCCGGATAAAACTAAATATAAAGACTTTGAGTTTATGTATATGTATATTGCTATGTAGCTAGTGAGTAATTCATATGCAATTAAACACTCTAGTTATATCAGGTTAAATCTAAGATTGTATGTTGTCATCTATATTTCTTGTTTATAAGTCATATAGCATACAGTTATGTAAATCTCTGTTCCTACTATATTGTGTAATATTTATAAGTTATTAAATGGGAGGCTTATAACTAAAACGATGGTTAATTATTATGAAGAATAATTAACAAAACATTTATCATAATATTTACACAGACCAAAGACGGGCAGCAGCGTCTTCGGTGCGACAAAGCCAGCCCTGCGGTCACCAACCCGCCTGCCCAGCGTGGTGACTATGGGCAAAACACATGAGTTCGCGTCATAATGTCGGGCGCGAACTTGTGGAGGCCTATGTCCAACAGTGGACTGTGATAGGCTGAAGTGGTGGTATCATAAAATGTATGTATATCACACATTTTGTTAAAATTACTTACTCTACTAGGTACTCTACTAAACTCCCGACATTTTAGTGTCGTTTTTAACACCACGGTCAATGGTGGTCTCACTAGATGACTCAACGAGATTCGTACCGCAATTTTTTTTCCATGATTTTTTTTTGTATTATGTTTTTTTATAGGTACAAACTGGTCCTACAAGAACGAGAACCATAAAAAAATCTGATTTGGTGAAGTCGTTCGGCATTATTTTTCGCTGATTTTTATTTACATACTAGCTTCTGCGCGCGACTTCGTCGGCGTGGATTCCGCTCCTATTAGTCTTAGCGTAATTATATATAGCCTATAGCCTTCCTCGATAAATGGGCTATCTAACACTGAAAGAATTTTTCAAATCGGACCAGTAGATCCTGAGATCCGGTCACCAACCCGCCTGCCCAGCGTGGTGACTATGGGTAAAACACATGAGTTCGCGACATTATTGGCGCGAACTTGTGGAGGCCTATGTCCAGCAGTGGACTGCAATAGGCTGAAATGATGATGACGAATGAGATCCTGAGATTAGCGCGTTCAAACAAACAAACAAACAAACAAACAAACAAACAAACAAACAAACAAACAAATAAACAAACAAACAATCAAACAAACAAACTCTTCAGCTTTATTATATTATTATAGATATGTATCCCGCTATAAATTACTGCGGGATCGCCCAGTGTTTATGTACATCTGACCCTCGTTGGATAATAAGAGGGCTTTCATTAGTAGAAAATCCCTACGAGAGCCCACTCAGAATCCAGACTATGAGACTAGAAAACCCTTACATAAACGAAATAACGTTACGTCGATATATTCTACCTGGGCACTAAGGAGTGGAACCGCAGCTCGCAGTGGGGAATCCCAATATAAAAATAAAAATAATAACCGGTAAATAACTAAATACGGGTTAATATTTTGGCTCGGAGTTGAATCTAATTGTAAGTGAAAAAAACCAACGTAAAAAAAATTTGTGTTCGATTCGCAGTACTTAATAGAGCCTGACTGAAACAAAAAAACTTTAGCTATATTCATTGGAGTTTTAACGATGTATATTTCCTGTAGGACTTGATTTAAATTATGATTCAATATAATCAAACGAATCAAATTACAAGGCTGTGGTATTCTGTAAGGTTGAGGTACTTCCCCAGTTGAGCTGCTCAAGATTTTAAGCAAGATATAATTTAATTAAAGTAAGTAACAAATCATTAAGTATATACCATATATATTTTTTGATATTAATAAGTGAATGTCAACATAAGTTAATAGTAACTGCATACTACAACGGGTTCGCTACCCGTTCGTACGCGCGAGTGAATCATAGTAAGAAACAATGGTAAGAAACCGGTTCCTGTAGCGAGGTCGTGATCCCGTGCGTCATGTTTACTCTTTGGATATAATTACTGGATCAGATATTTTCGCTACAATGAGGATCAGTAAAGTTCTAGCAAATTCAATAGAACTAGTATCCACGTTATTCTCTATGACATAAGAATGATATTTCTTTTTGAATTATCCAAATCGGACCATTACTTACGAAGATATTAAGTTATAAACATTATGCCGTTCCTGCCGCTACGTCAGTGTACGCGGGATGCGTGTGACGTCACTCGGACGTTCCATGCCAGTTAGCCCATAGTAGCGACTAGCTGCGATGGTGTTTTCATTTAAACTATCTGTCCTACAAAAAATTTGTAAGAACATAATTTGTAGCAAATTGCTTTGCCTACAAATATGTTCATATAACTTTTTGCCGAAATTTAAAAATTGAAGAAGTTATAAGCAAAAAAGTGAAAAAATTTCTATAAAGATTTTCTTTTTTGCTCTATAACTTTTTTTTATACATTTCACTAAAAAATTCCTCTGACCACTCTTGTAGATGGTTTTTTGAGGAAAATTTTTCTCTACAATTTTTTGAATTTCATTCATTTAAAACGCTGTTACACCGCTCCAAAGTTGACAGGGTTCGTCAATGCTCATGAGAATCCGGTCAAAACGAAATGCTTAACTTAGTTTTATGATCCTTTTTTCATTGTAAATATATTCTTAAATTTTTTTTGTTAAATCCCTGCCTACAACTTTACTTATTTATTGGCATAAGCTGTCTGTGGGGTAGGCCTACTGGGAATACCACGTTAAAAAAATATGATTTATGAGATATTTGATTACCTAAGTAGATACATTCGAAGAAGATTAAGAGAAGTCAACGCATTTTTGGAAAACATTACTATTTCCGAAACTGATATTTCTTTTTGAATTATCCAAATCGGACCATTACTTACGAAGATATTAAGTTATAAACATTATGCCGTTCCTGCCGCTACGTCAGTAATAATAATAATAAATAATAAACGTTTCATACTCAACGGCCCCCAGTAGGATTTTCTCCTGTGCCGGGGGTCCGGAAACACACACAATACACAACCACAAACGCCCAGACCTTGACAAACATGTCTACTGTATGGCCAATACAAATTTTTGTCATGTGCGCGGATCGAACCCGCGGCTGCTAGCGCAACAGCTAGTGCTGTGACCGCTGCGCCAACGCGTCGTCATGTAAGCCGGATCAGTGTATGCGGGATGCGTGTGGCATCACTCCGACTCATAAAACTCACTCCGGATCATAAAACTAAGTTAAACATTTCGTTTTGACCGGATTCTCATGAGCATTGACGAACCCGGTCAACTTTGGAGCGCTGAAACAGCGTTTTAAATGAATGAAATTCAAAAAATTGTAGAGAAAAATTTTCCTCAAAACACCATCTACAAGACTGGTTAGAGGTATTTTTTTGTGAAATGTATAAAAAAAAGTTATAGAGCAAAAAAGAAAATCTTTATAGAAATTTTATCACTATTTTGCTTATAACTTCTTTAATTTTTAAATTTCGGCAGAAAGTTATATGAACATATTTGTAGGCAAAGCAATTTGCTACAAATTATGTCCTTACAAATTTTTTGTAGGACAGATAGTTTAAATGAAAACACCATCGCAGCTTGTCGCTACTATGGGCTAACTGGCATGGAACGTCCGAGTGACGTCACAGCCTTCCGCGCCGGCCGGTTAGTAAACTCCGCTAGTAATTTGATCATAACTTCGTCAATTTTTGTCGTAGAACAAAAATTTTTGCACTGTATGTTAAGGATTTCTTAGTTCTATAAATCTGCATTCTCAACTAAAAACGTTACGGATCCTCATTATAATTAAAGCTCAATCTTTTAATAATAAATTAATAATCAATAAATGATAAATTATTTTGTTATTTATTTATTTAACGAGGAAAATTATAATTATCAATAACAATATAACATTGTAAATATTGTTAGAAGGTCTGTGAGAAAGAAGAGTAAAAGATACGTTATTAATTAATATCATTGGTTTTGTACCGTTGTATTTGAAGTGACCAATAAAAAAAACGAGTATGCTAACCACACGACTGAAGTAAAACTTCTTTAGCTCCATCTTACTTATATCTCCCTCTCAGCTTCCGTTCGCCTCCCGCGATCACACTTTTCGTAACGCTCTCGTCACGTATTCATCAGCTTAGTCCCCAAGTCAAGCGTGAGTAAAGAAGTTTTACTTCAAAAAACGAGTCTGGTTTAGACCACCCAACTAAAGTAAAACTTTCTATCTTCACTAACTAATAAGTATCTCCCTCAAAACTTCCGTTCACCTCGCTCAATCACACTTTTCGTAATGCTCTCGTCACGTATAAACCACCACCAGCTTACTCCCCAAGTCAAGTGCGCGTAAAGAAGTTTTACTTCTATAATTCTGACTAAATATTTTTTGCATCAACAATGATAAGTTGTTGGTCATTCTGGGTTTCCGATATTATTGCGTTACGGGTTCACTCTTCACTCAAAGTATGGTATTATAAATATTCCGTTTAGCATACAAATCTGAAATCACACATTAGTAAGCATGAAAGTTGATGTACCTAACATTGGTTTTACACGCGTTAATTTGAGGAAAATATAACTTTTAACTAGCCCGTTGGCGCAGTTTGTAGTGACCCTGCTTTCTGCTCCGGGGGTTGTGGGTTCGATTCCCACCCCGATTTATTTATTTATATATGTATTATGCATAAGTATGTTTATTGAAAAAAAATATGTAGCTGTACCAGTCGGCTGCTACCTATAACACAAGCATTAAGTTGCTTACTTTAGGAACAGACGACCGTGTGTGTATAAATTGTGTACATATATTTATTTATAATTTTATATTTATATTTAAATATAGCCTATAGGGTATAGGCTAAATAGGCTATCCAAAACTAAAATAATTTTTCAATTCGAACCAGTTATTTCTGAGATTAGCGCGTTTAAGCAAACAAACAAACAAACTTTTCAGCTTTTAATATTAGTATAGATAATGCTTAACAAATTGTCTAATTTTTATCGTTTTTTTCACATATTTTCGATTGCAAATAAACTAAAAAACTATTTTATTATAAGTAGAGATTCCAATTAAGTACCGTTTATCAAGAAGGGAACCCGTTTCAATGCGCATGAGTGGAGGAGCAAGAAACGAGTCGCAGAGTTTATAAACTTGTCAGTCGGTCTTAAGTTTCTATTACGAATTTAGTCTTAATTATTTATACCTAAGCGCTGTGTGGATATACAAAAAGTTGACTCTATGGTAGATTAAAGGAAAACATAATTTGGTCATTGCAGGTACCTACAATTAAAATTCGTTGTCTTTGGAATTTAACGATCCTGCTGTAGTTGTAATTGATATAAGTATTCACCAGTTATAATGATGACTAAAAGCGTAATTAATTTTTTTATCAAACATTTAAGACACATTTTATATCATAATTTCACGAGATGTCGTGTAAAAATTGTACCAGAATCAATTTGCTAATTAAGGACGAGATTTCGCGAGGAGTAGATATTTAAAAATTGCATTCCTAACTTGCATTTAAATGCATGCAAAAGCATAAAATAAAAAGTACGTGAATGCGTACGTACGCACGCGTTCTTAAATTACAAGTACATATAGCACATGTTCTTAGTTATTGTTTTTATTCTTTATGTAATTTTTTCTTCTTCTTCACATCCTGTTTATAAAATTTAACTCGTCCTAATCTACATCATCATAATCATATAATAGTTTAAAATACACGTGACATATTAATGACGTATAAATAAATATACATTTTTTCAAACTAGATAGACCGAACTTTGAACCGCCAATATTTTTTGTGTATATCTGTATATCTTTTTAAAATTTTGACATGATAATAAAAAACATTTTCGGATTTCCTCATGCGTGGGAAACACAAAAATAAAAATAATACGAATGTATCTTTTTTATTTAAATAAATTTTGTCTAAACCTTTTTCTAACAATAACGAACAAAAAAAAAAAGAATTTAATCTGCCAACTATCCAGTTTGTTGAAGTCGTTCGGAAGTTATTCGCGTCATACATTTCTGCGACCCATTTTTTTATTTAATAATAGATTCTTCTAATCTTTGAGTACGGTTCTTAAAATATTGTAGACTAGATATTATGACCGATGTGCTTTTTCAATTTTATTTATAAGTATAATTATAATATATGTATACATATCTGTAGTTTTTAGTACATAATTGAATACGAACTAAATTACTTGTTTATAGTTCTGTATAAACAAAACGAGACATTATTTTCGTCTTAAATTATGACTAATGATGATATTTTGTACCAAGTAAAAATGTAATTGTAAATAAGAATAAAATTCTTGTTATCTAATTTGAAGGTTTTTTCTAATTTTTTTAGTGTTACTATAATGATAATATAATAATACCCTTTTTTGTAAACTGTATACATTATTTTTTTTACAATTTATTCGAATTATTGTAATCAACTATTTCATCATTGTGAATAGAAAGTTTAAACGTTGTTAACTCAATAACAAAAGAAATTTCGAAACTGTTTCGTAAACGGAAACTGAACAAAGCTCAATAAGCTTATCTATATAATACCTATATAAAAATCAATTGCTGTTCGTTAGTCTCGCTAAAATTCGAGAATCTAATGGCTAGGCCAATTTGGCTAATTTTCAGCTTGAAATGTTTGTGGAAGTTTAGGGGACCTCCCCTAAACATAAATAACATGTAACGGAAAATACAAAAAAATCGGCCAAGTGCGAGTCGGACTCGCGCACGAAGGGTTCCGTACCATTGGCTAGGTAAACACCAGTAGGTACATTGATTTTAATATCGGGCAAAAATCGGAAAAAAGTCATTTTCGTTGTATGAGCCCCCCAATTTTTTTTTATTTTAATTTTATTATTTATTATTAAAGTAAATACACAATTAAGTATTTTGTGAATATTTCAAGTGCCTACCTCTTACCATTTATTGATATCGGGCAAAAATAGGCAATAAATCGCGTTTATTGTATGGGAGCCCCCCTTAAATATTTATTTTATTTTGTTTTTAGTATTTGTTGTTATAGCGGCAACAGAAATATATAATTTGTGAAAATTTCAACTCTCTAGCTATCGCCGTTCTTGAGATACAGCCTGGTGACAGACGGACGGACGGACGGACGGGCGGACGGACGGACAGCGAAGTCTTAGTAATAGAGTTCCGTTTTTACCCTTTGGGTACCTAAAAATGACGATTTAATTTTCCAATACAAAATGTTCCTAGCGGAGAAATTTAATGTCTTTTGTCAAAAACGTTGTCAATTGGTGGTCAAATATTTATAGGTGCGTTCAGAAAGTGTTTTTTTCACAAATATACGTAAATACGTAGGTGATACGAAGTTCACCGGGCCATCTAGTTAATGAATAAGTAAATTAGTTAAATTAGTAATGACTATCCGAGCTAATCAATTACTTATATTAGTTTTGATTTCCTCTTTTTTCCTTTGGCTGTATGAGTATTTTTTTAAAAATATAACTAGGTTGGCAAACAAACGTACGACACATGATGGTAAGCGATTACCGTAGCTTAGACGTCTGCAACACCAGAAGCATTGTAAGCCCGTTGTCGACCCTATCCCTGATTCCCCCCAGGAGCTCTGGTTACCTTACTCGCCAACAGGAACACAACACTGCTTGAAAACAGTATTATTTAGAAGTAATCTTCTGTAATGTCGAGGTCGAGGACTGCCCCAGTCGGGCTGCTCCATATTTTGAGCAGGAAATTTCCTGCTATGCCCTAACTCAGTTAAAGTGTGATATTATACCATAATTTATTTTCTTCTGTTATCAGATTGTATTAGATTAATTTAAAAGCCAGTCTTACCCATGAGAGCCATGAAGAATTGGTTGGCGGTGCCGCCATGTTGGAAGCGGAGGAACCATTGAAGCGGCAGTAGCATATTGTTTTCTGTTTGTAGATTGTGTGTCATGCAGTCATTTTAGTTTGTCAGATCTGAAACAAATAATTAACGGTAGTAGAGGTCAAAATGCTAAATAGGGACATTACTTGAGCATCTTCTGGATAAGGTAAGCCCTTTGAGCGGTGGGGAGATTATATTGTAGTTGGTCACAAAGAAATATATACTCGAACACGTCAGATATTAATAGTACATCTGATTTTGGGTCTATACGACGAAAGCATCAAGATGAAGTGTCTGTATAGCATAATTATTAATCTGACGCGCTTGAGTTCTTCTAATAATAGCCATTTTTTTTATCTTAGCTTTTGCCATAGACGTTTGACATTATATAAAGGGCTCAAGTATAGTTGGAGTACTTCACAAGATGCAAGGCTAATACCCCCATGATGTTACTCTGACGCGCTCAAGTCACTCCCAAAATCCACGATAATGCTTCCCTACCATAATAACAACTTGAAAATATATGTATTGTAAGCTAAAGTGGGGCAGTGTGGTGGATAAGTGGATTAAGCTCCGACGTTTCTCCTACATGAAGAAAGAGTCCAACGTCAGCAGTGGCTAGACGTAGGACTCTAGCAGTGGAATTTGGCAAGCTGAACTAATAAAAAATTACTATTTTAGTATGATTAGTTGGTACAGTTAGCAGATATCCTGTTTTTTGCTCCGGTAAATGTGAGTTCGATTCACCTTGAGACTGGTTGTACCATAGATTTGAATATAGATATGCATTAAATATAAATATGTATATATATTAGTCGACTGTGACCTACAACACAGAAATTAAGTTGCCGACCTTCGAGAAAAATTATTATTATCATGAATATAGTCTAAAATTTCTCGCATTTATATCTCGAATTTCGAAGGTCACGTTCAGTCCTCTACCTGCCAGTGTTAAATCAGTTAAAATATAGATACCTACTCTTTTAGTTCTGAGAATTGATAGCAAATAAGTGTGTTTGCTCGAAAACGAAAAAAAAAACCGATACCAATTTACATTGACAAGTAACACAAGGTAGGTACCTAGTCAAAAAAATCAATTAAATACGCTTTATTAGGATTAATTCAAAAAGAAATCATCAGACCTTGCTCCAATTTAAAGACTACATGACAGTCATCAGCTTTTGATTAAAAAGTAAAAAAATTTTAGGTAACACATAAAAATTAAGTCGAATTGAGCACCTCCTCCTTTCATTGAGTCCGTTAAAATCAAGCTAGACTCACCATACCATACGGTGTTGAAGAATGAATAAGACTGATACAAGGCTTGGTTTGTGCTAATATATTAAGACTGGTCTACAACAACTGATAAGAAATTATGATTCATATTGACAGTTTGCGCTTTTAAGCTTACCGTGGTGCCATGCCGTGAGTTAATGTAATACATATAATAACGCTGAAAGCGCGCGTCAAATTATTTTTTACTAGCTTCTGCGCGCGACTTCGTCTGCGTGGAATAGGACCAATTCTATCATACATGATTTGTGCGAAACTTTAACGGTTTACGCAGCGGAAGCTCTCAAAAGGAAAAAAACCCCAATTTTGAGACATTCTTCATTGGTGCTACGCTCCTATTGGTCTTAGCTTGATGATATATAGCCTATAACCTTCCCCAATAAATGGGCTATCTGACACTGAAAGAATTTTTCAAATCGGACCAGTAGATCCTGAGATTAGCGCGTTCAAACAAACAAACAAACAAACAATCAAACAAACAAACTCTTCAGCTTTATTATATTAGTATAGATTTTCAATCGTATTGAATTTGATGTTACTTATGAAAGAAATGAGGTAATGTACGTTATTACACTTTATTACAAATTCTAGATTAAATTATTTAAATAAATAATAAATCAAAAACAGAATAAAAATGTATGACACGTATCAATTCTGTATATATGTTACCGGCCAAACCCGATTTCAGGACAAACTAGTTTTGCCTAGTCCAAACTAGTTTATCCTAAGCGTGATAGGATAAACTAGTTTAGCCTAGTCCAAACTAGTTTGTCCTAAGCGTGATAGGATAAACTAGTTTAGCCTAGTCCAAGGTTAGTTGTTAGTTCCCGATAGGATAGACCAGTTTAGTTCATATTATTTTTTATTTTTATGTTACCCACACATGAGGAAATTCTAAATATTTTTTAATCATATCAATTTTTTTTTTCGATTCAGCGGGGTTCGAACTCGCAACTCCGACATACCGTGTCTAAGTTGAATGGTCTAAGATCCGAGAAGCTAAATCTTCCCTCAGCTGTTAATTAGATGAAACAATTTTTTATACGCTTATTTCAATATTGTGAATTTATAAAAACAACCTCTGCCACCATAAGCCTGCTGCAATTTTTTTTATCTTTTCCCTCTCATGTTAAATAATTATTTGCAGCAGGCTTATGGTGGCAGAGGTAGTTTTTATAAATTCACAATATTGAAATCAGCACATAAAGAATTGTTTCATCAATTAACAGGTGAGGGAATATTTTGGTATATCCCGGATCTTAGACCATAAGTGTTTTTTAATATAAGTAATAATCATATCTCAATCACTAAAATTGTTGTGCTACCAAAGCAAACGATATAAAAATAAATATCAATTTTTTTTCAAATTTTTTGATCCAGAGGGGTTCGCCACGGTTGCGTTAAAACCGAATAAAAATCATTATATCAAGAATTTCGATCTAGCTGGTACATCGTTCCATAGCTTAATTGGATAGAGCATCGACACGGTATGTCGAAAGAGCGGGTTCGAACCCCGCTGGATCGAAATTTTTTTATATGATTTAAAAATATTTAGAATTTCCTCATGTGTGGGTAACACAAAAATAAAAAATAATATGAACTAAACTGGTCTATCCTATCGGGCTCAGGACAAATTAGTTTGGAAAAGCCTAAACTAGTTTATCCTATTACGCTTAGGACAAACTAGTATGGACTAGGCAAAACTAGTTTGTCCTGAAATCGGGTTTGGCCGGTAACATATATATGAATAAATATGTACCAACTTATTACAAATCGGTAGTAGCTTTAGCCACAAGTAGGCTTGCGACTAAACCTTAAGTAGTGGTTCTATTCAACTGATTTTTTGTATACAATCTCAGAAACGGTATGTAGTATCTATCTGTATAAGATTTTGAATTAACATGGTTATTTTTATTGCTAAAATTATTCAAAAACGAGATATTTACCATTTTTTTTTTGCAGAGCTCGATATTTAAATATAAGCTACGAATGTCTTGTTCCCGAGACGAAATGAAAATAAAAAACATGGTAAATAATTAAATATCCTGTTTTTGAATAATATATCTATCTGGTTTAATTGATGTCTCCTGCTTGTATCTATATAAAGAAAACAGTGAAAAAAAATCATTCATGCCACTAATAAATAATAGCAACTTATATAACATGTAAAAAAAATTTAAAAAAATCTATAAGATTTTATACAAGCGTGCCTATTATAAAATTCGAAGGAGAAGTCTTTCTTATCAGCTATCGTAGAGACAAAACAATCCACGACAGTTGATCACTCAGATTGCAATTATACTTATATCTCGCGCATGAGTAGTTTTCGTGATAAGTTTAAACAATGGATGTTATCTATACTTAATATATAAAGCTGAAGAGTTTGTTTGTTTGATTGTTTGTTTGTTTGTTTGTTTGTTTGTTTGTTTGTTTGAACGCGGTAATCTCTGGAACTACTGGTCCGATTTGAAAAATTCTTTCACTGTTAGATAGCCCATTTATCGAGGAAGGCTATAGGCTATGTATCATCACGCTAAGACCAATAAGAGCGGAGTCCACGCCGACGAAGTCGCGCGCAGAAGCTAGTCTTTTTATAAAATTCTCGTGTCACATGTTAGTTAACATACTCCGCCGAAACGGCTGGACCAATTTTTGTAAAATTTTGTGTACATATCGGGTAGGTCTGAGAATATCGGCCAACATCTATTTTTTATACCGCTAAGTTACAAGTTAGGCACGGGTACACACTTGCGATAAGATATCTAAGTATCTTAAGAGCTTAACTTGCGCCCGGGGTACAATACCATTTAGCCCCCCTTTCGAAGTCCAGCAATTTTTTGTTTTGCAGACCATTTGGCACCCATTTGCCCCCCCCCCCGCTATGTCACTGATAAGTAGATATTTCCTGGAGAAAACATTTTCTTCCATTTCATTTAACTTTTCATTTAACGTTTACTCTTCAGTCTTCACGTTAAAGAATTAATTAACAAACTGCTAATGTATAATATAATATTTACCCTTCAAAAGAAACTCATCAGAATTATTGCTAATTTAAAACAAACTGATAGCTGCCGCCCATATTTCCAAAAATACAAAATACTCACTGTAACTGGCCTGTACATCTTAGAAATATGCAAATTTGTTCGTAAATATAAACACTTTTATACAAAACGTGAAGAAATACAGAGTAAATACTCATTGCGAAACAGACATAAATTAATACAACAAAGTACCAGGTTAAAAATGAATTATACAAGCACATTTAACCAGTCAATAAAAATTTATAATAAACTTCCCAAAGGTTGGATAGAAGAAGAGAGTAATAACTTATTTATAAACAGGCTAAAAATGTTACTAATCACTAAATGTTATTATAACATAAATGAATACTTAAATGATAAACTATAAGACCAAATATTGTATATGTTGACTAAAATATATATCGGACTAGAACAGATAGTTTATAATTACAATATAAATTACATACTAAAAGCGCTTCCCCTCTTCTACCTAATTATTTCGTGCCCCAGCGGGGTCCATAATAATGCTCTGTATTAAGTACACTGTAAATATTATGGTATGAAATAAATAAATAAATATACAAATTTATAACGAACTAGCTTCTGCGCGCGACTTCGTCGGCGTGGACTCCGCTCCTATTGGTCTTAGCGTGATGATACATATAGCCTTCCTCGATAAATGGGCTATCTAACACTGAAAGAATTTTTCAAATCGGCCCAGTAGTTCCAGAGATTACCGCGTTCAAACAAACAAACAAACAACCAAACAACCAAACAAACAAACTCTTCAGCTTTATATATTAGTATAGATAAAATCGAATTAAGCTCATTTTATTTCTTAGTATTTCTCTGAAAATACGACGCTGTAGAATTCCCAAGTCACAACAATCTAGTTTAAACTAGATTTTGTATTAAGTTTAGTTAATCGGCTTGTAAAATGACGATTTCAATGTGTGACTGTAAAAAATAATGGTTGAAGTAATTTTTATTGAAAAATAATTTTTGGGATGAAACATTCCAGAAAAAATTTTGAAATTCCATATCTATTTTTAGTTAAATATTTAGGTAGTATATCATATATGAAGTAGGGCACAGCAGAAAATAGCTTTATTAGGGAAGTGTCTCAAAATTACATCAGATGACAACCAAATAATATTGCTCTCAAGTTGTGTTGTGTTTCTGTGGTAAGTAAGGTACCCCGAGTTACTGCGGAAGTACTGAGTTGACAACAGGAATAATCTTCAAAGAAGGTAGGCTGCCATACGCTTGTTTGTTGTTAAAAAAAAAGGTTTAGGTTCGTCTATCTAAAAACAGAGATAAAATAATCGCCGGAAGATTACTTCATAATATACAACAGTAAACGACATAGTCAAACCCGTTTAACACATTTATCTTCAAATCGAAATCTCTCTTATCTTAAACGATATCAAAAAATAACAAGATGTTGGTTATTTATGTTCATTATCTGAGATCAAAATGTCCGCGACTCGTCAAATATGATAACAATTTAGGATTAATATACGATTTTTAAAGAAGTAAACATAAAAATATTCTTTTATTAGGTATTTAATGCCGCCGACTTTTAATGTCAATCAAACATAACATAAGGACTTAATAGTGATGCATTTTTAAGAGCATTTCATTTCTCAGTATTTCCCCGAAACTACGACGCTGTAAAATTTGCGTGTCATAACAATCCAGTTTAAACTAGATTTTGTAGTTTAGTTAATCTATACTAATATAATAAAGCTGAAGAGTTTGTTTGATTGTTTGTTTGTTTGTTTGTTTGTTTGAACGCGCTAATCTCAGGATCTACTGGTCCGATTTGAAAAATTCTTTCAGCGTTAGATAGCCCATTTATCGAGGAAGGCTATAGGCTATATATCATCACGCTAAGACCAATAGGAGCGGAGTCCACGCCGACGAAGTCGCGCGCAGAAGCTAGTTGGCTTATACAATGACATGATTTAGATGTGTGACTGTGAACATAAACAAACATTTGTTAGGATAACTCAACCGAACTAAATGAGGATGATGGAATGTAGGAAGTTAGTGTAACACTCGGGCCAATATTATACTTGAAATTGTTTAAAAAATAAGACAAGTAATTTTAATAATTCGTTTGTAATAAGTTTGCTTGAAAAAGATCATTATTTAAGCGGTACGTCCGCTTCTTGTACATAATGTGTACTTTTATATTCTTGTAAACTTATGTTTTATGAGCGTTTAGTGTCAATCACACACCAAAACAACATTCGTCATATTATGACTAGAGGTGTTTGAGAATGACCAGAGGACCAAAACTTCCATACAGTTACGCAAAAACGTCTTTCCTAGTTCGTCAATTGAACTATGAATAAGATGTAAAGAATTTAACGATCGGAATATTATATCGGACTTTATTTGACAGCTTTTGTTAATACATAAAAAGTTGTGTCTCTACATGCTATGGTAGGTCACACGTGAATTTAATTTTAATAAAATAAGGCTAGGTCACGACTATGACAAAATTTATACCTTTATAGCAAAATAACAAGATTGAAAACAAAATAAACATAAATCGATGAACGCCGGCTGCATGCACGAAAAAGGATGACTCACTGTCCCGTTACGCTCATTGTACGCTTGTGCCGCATCTATCTCTCTTCCACTCGATTGGCCCATGTGTCCGAGGAGATGTATTGTTATGACGTTGTCACGTTAAACTATCGTCCGTAAACCAATTTTACAGACAACCAATTTTTTGATAACCAAAATAACATTTTTGGGGCAAAGTAACAAGTCATGATTGTAAGTTACTTTACAGTAAAAGAAAATGATTAAATGAATAAGAAAATAGTGCGTTGCGTTACGAAAGAGCTGCACGAATTATTTTGTTCAACCACTAATGAAGGGCCTGGGAAACAAAGTGTTTACTTTAAAGTTTAACTAAACTTTTCATTAGAACAATTTTAAGATTAAATTGCAATGTAGGATACAAACAACAATAAATAAATAAAATATTAATTCATACATAATTTAGATCACCCTCATTATTTATGGTTTGGCTTTATATTTATAGGTATTAATAGGCCATTAATTAAACATGCTATAAACATAAGAGCGGAAAATAGGTCCTCTTTGCTAATATTTTCAAACCGGCTTTAGTTGGCTATACAGCTTTATCCTAAAACGACTATGTCACATAACATACTCGTCAAGAATTATTGTACCAATCATCATCTCCTTTTTCAAAGAAAAAAAAAGTTAATTAACCCCTTTTACTCCTTGCCGAGTCTTGTCTTTTAGCATTACCGCTTTCAATGTGAAGCTGCGGTTTTAAAGTAGCAATATAATTTATTCTAAGCAGGATACTGTCTACGTGAATATATCAATCTGTATAGAGATAAATATTATAAAGAGGTAAAGTTTCTAACTTTGTTTGTTTGTAGGGGTAATCTTCGCAAATGCTGATCCGATCATGAAAATTCTTTCACTAACAGAAAGCTACACTATTTAGGAGTGATATAGGCTATATTCTATTGTTATTGAACAAAAAATTCAGTGAAAAATAATAGTACCTATATGTAAATCAAGTCGGAGAAATGCGAGCGATATGAAAACTTTTCTATATACCTACCTACATATTTGCATTATAAAATTATACTGTAGCGTGTGTGAGCGTTCATATAAAGAAGTAATAAAAGTTTTATCAGTCTTTGTTTTGGAATTCAAAGAGAACGTCTATTTTCGGCTTTTTTCGCGTTAAAATATGCCAATGAAGTAATGAATAATCACAATCATCTCCTGCAAATAAATTGCTGGCAGTCTAAATTGTGTGGCTTAACAATTAAATTGTTGTCATAACTGTAGAACAATAATCAGCGGAAATTGGTTTATACCGGTGGAATTGGAAGCTTGTTTAATCGTATGATACCTACCAATTGTATGTATTTGATTGTTAAATATTTCAGACACTGACTGTAGGACGCAATTGTTAAATGAATGAGAGTATTACTCGCAGCCCCGGATCTTCAATTTTTTTTAGGCGGGGCAAAAACTGAAAAATGCCGCCCCGCCCACTTATATTTATTTTATTTTTACCTTTATCATGCTTAAAATTTCAGCTATCAGATGTCCACTATTTGATTGAAATTTGGACATAGCCTACACTATAAAAATCAAATATTGTATTGCATTTGTGAATTGAAATTACAATTTTACTCTTTTGCACTCTTTGTACTCTCTCTTTCGCACGCACGGTAACCAGACGCGTGCTGCCGCGATTTGCGATTTCTGCGGGCGAGCGGGCGCGTATTTTTAACCCCCGACGCAAAAAGAGGGATGTTATACGTTTGACGTGTCTGTCTGTCTGTCTGTCTGTCTGTGGCACCGTAGCTCGCGAACGGAGGACGCGATTTCAATTTAGTTTTTTTTTTTGTATGAAAGGTAAGTTACTCGCCTGAGTGTTCTTAGACGCATTATTGATGAAAATCGGTTGAGTCCTGAAAAAATCTGGGGGTAAAACCGAGGAAAATACCCAATATCTGCAAATACATGTGGTGGGGAGAAAATGAGGATGGAAATCCGAATGTCAGCAAATTTATCCAAGTAGGGTTGCAAATGAAATAGCATCGCATGCACTTTACAAAATTAATAATAAAAATAAATGAATGAAAGTATAAAATAAAAATTAATTTAAAAACAAAAAAAAACCCGACACAGTAACCTGAGTTCCCTTTAAAAGTAAAAAATAATGAAAGAAACTCAATCTTAAAGTACCTAAGTATGTACGAGTATTAATAATTCAAAAAAAAAATTACATCTCGTTGCGGGACCACTCCAAAACTAACAGTTCAATTACAAAATAATAGTCTAAAATTCTAAATAGTCCAGTCATTTGATAGTTTTACCTGGAAAGTTTTCCAGTAGTTTTGAAAATTGGTGATTTTATAAATTTCGACATGCTCTTTTCGAATTTTTACTTTGCCACTTCGTATCTTTGCCGCTCGCGTCGCCATATTGGAAAAATGGCGCTCAAATACAGTTTTTTGAGAATAACTCCGTTCCAACTCATTTTACGATAAAAATAGTTATGTAATAAATTAAACTAAAGAAAATTTCCTACAATTTATGTAGTGAAAAATTAATAAGTTTAAGTAAAATTTCCAACGGGAATTAAATATTTATAGTGTTAAGAACATGTAGTTACCATAATTTTTTAAAATAAAAAAAAAATTATTCAAAACTAGTCGACGGGACTTAACGAAATATAATTATGACACGTAAACGCGTGTTAGAGTGGACTTTGCAGCTCTCGTACGCTCAAACTATGGATTTTACAAAAAAAAAAGGTTACTACATAAATTGTAGGAAATTTTCTCTAGTTTAATTTATTACATAACTATTTTTATCGTAAAATGAGTTTGAACAGAGTTATTCTCAAAAAACTGTATTTCAGCGCCATTTTTCCAATATGGTGGCGCGAGCGGCAAAGATACAAGGTGGCAAAGTGAAAATTCGAAAAGAGCACGTTGAAATCTATAAAATCACCAATTTTCAAAACTACCGGAAAATTTCCAGGTAACCCCCTTTTTGAGCACCAAATGACTGTACTAAAACTAACCTAACTTAACTAAGCAACATAAATTTTTATAAAATTACTTCAAAATAAGCGCGTTTTTTACTTTTTAAAGGGAACTCAGGTTACTGTATTGGGTTTTTTTTTTTAATTTTTAATTTAATTTTTATGAACTATGCCTATACGCGCTTCGCGAATAATAAATGTTCGTGCAGCATGTCTCACTCTGCGCTCTGGGTATCGGTAGAGTTGATATGGCCATGAAATTTCTGTACTTGTAGGTACTATTATTTATTCCGTGGTCAAAGTTAGGTAAATGATGAGTTGTCCATTCGTCTGTTTTTTGGTTATTATTTGGCCGCCCCCTGAACTTGCCGCCCGGGGCATGGGCCCCGGCTTGCCCCCCCCTAGATCCGGGCCTGATTACTCGTACGTTTGTTTAAGAAAATATAAATACCTATCTATATTTCTTATGACTGTAAATTAATTTATAGTAAAAAATGGATTTTATTATTGTTATTAATGTATTTACTACGTTTAGGCATTTTTTACGAATTCGTGTTATTAATACTATCTATAGTGTTTTATGCAGGTTTATTATCAATTTGAATTTTATATTAACTATAATGGTGCATTCAGACCTGACAAAAAAATTACCCATCAGAACGCAATACTTCCAGTACCTTTTGATGAGCCCATTTTTAGATTTTTTAATGTATACCTAAATATGGTTTATACATAATATCTAATATCACATATTTATTTCAGTGCCATTTTATTCGAATCCTTATTGGACTGAAGCAGAAAAATTAACGGCCGGTCTCAACTATTTATGTATATCTGATAAAGCTCACTAGATAGAATTTTGATAAAATATCTATACGGGATTTATCAGATATCAGTCTATAGCTAGTAAGCAAAATTAGACGAATAAATCATTTAGAGACCGACCGTTAAAAGTTTCTTGTTACTTAATAAATGACACTTATAAAAGTGATTTATTGAAAGAAGTAAATTTAATTTAATACGTATTGTTTCTTTGACGCAAAAATAATTGCTAATTTAGTTTATTTATCCTCGCCAGTAAGATTATAGTTTAGGTCAATAGCCTCGGGCGTATCGTTAAAAAAGTCTAGAAGTTAAAAAAATTAAATATGACTTCTGAGAGCATTCGCGATACCATGCGATTCCGTTATAAATAGAAAGTTAACTCTCCGGGATGTATGATGCCCTAGTAACTCGGTAGCTGTTTTGTTTGTATCTCTATAGATACTGTACTTCTGTGTGCCTCTCTGAAGGCGAAATAGTGAAACTTAATCATCCAAAATGTATAATATCTAGAACTAGATGACCGTAATAACCGACAAAAAACAATAAGTTATTACTTTTTTCTACCATTTGGTAGCGTATTACAAAGTTATGGCATCATCAACCATTCACCATAAAACGTATGGTGTTCATTAATTCAGCAATTTGTACGCGAATGAGTAACACTACGGCCATATTAGAGGCTAATGATGTTAATGACACGAAGGTGTAGCCTCTGCCTATAATGATAATTTTATAACGCTATTAATTATTTCATTAGATGTTATTGTCATTGGATACTAAATTCTAATGTAGTTTTTCACGTGATACTTAATGCCCTATTTGTATAAATCTAAAATAATTAACTTTAATGTTGGCATATCGTTAATGATGATTGTGTTTGACAAATGCTTAATATATTTTAATTTTTATATTTTCGATATGTATTTAAAATACTGCAAATAAAATGAAAAAAGCGACATCTGACTGTTTGCGTCATGGAACTAAAATTATATATAAATTAATAATATATTTTAAATTGGTGAACTTTATTAACCTTCTTATCAAAAAGTAAAAATATCTGAGAAGTCGAGAAGTAAGTACTTGTTATCTCTATAGGATAATTTTATTATTTGAATTTATAATAAAAATATGATATTACAGGAAAAAAGTAGTATTGAATAGCAAGCGTATGTCAATTTTTTATTATATATTAAATAATTATATTTTTTATAAATAAAATACAAAGCCATTTGTCAGAAAGGTAGCACACAGCGCACCCGGTTCCTGCAGACTGTTCATACTCTTTTGTTTGGACCTTTTTGGCTGTCTGTCTCTTACGTATGTTTTTTTTGTCCCTAATTTAACCAACAGCTTTGAGCTTACAATCCACTGAAAACAGGATACCGTTTATATTATCACACCGTTTGTCACAGGCCTTTAATTCTAGGTAGGTACTAATATTATTATAAAAGCGAAAATTTGTGAGGGGTGGGGTGGGAATGGGATAGATGTTTGTTACTATTCTTGCAATGAAACTTGGTACGTAGGAAGCTGGATATCTAGAATAACGTATATACGTCCTTTTTATCTAGATATTTTTACGGGATCGAAAATTAAGCGGGTGAAATCACGAGGCACAAGTAGTCGCTTCATAAAGGTTTTATGTTGTTTTATTGATATTTACGACCTTTTGTTGAAGCGCCAGGTTAGTTGGTGTCTTATTCAGGTAATTGGCAACTTGGCAGCGTAATACTTTTCGTAGTTTACGTTTTCATATAGACTCGTATTATTGTATATATAGTGGTATTTTTATGGTATACTAGCCGACCCGTGCCCACTTCGTTGGGCGTTAATTATTTTTAATAATTACTTCTAACGACGACATCTCAAAAACTATTCATCTGATTGATATAGTGTATAGATATATGTAATTTTAATCTGCATTAAATGCCTATGCTAACTAACATATTCATTTGGATAAGGATTAATACTATAAAGTGAAGAAAATAGCTTTGAAAATAACGTAATAATGTTTTTAATTAAAAATTTGAACACTATAGTGGTTATTGTAAGTCAACCGTAAGAGATAGAGATAAATGCTATCGCTGACTTTTTGTAGCATTTTTATAGATTTTGAATTCGGTGGTAAATTACTCAACTATATATTAATTTGTTTGTAATTTGTTAGTTTACGCGGCGTTCGCGAAGAAAGCTCCCAGTTGGCGAGATTTTTTGCGACCTGAAGAGGTCATTTATCGCCGTATTTCTGCTAATTTACATTCAAACATAATAAATTATATACCTAAACCTTTCTCAAGAATCACTCTTTTTATTGTTGAAAATCGTAAAAAAATCCGTTCAGTAGTTTTCGAGTTTATCGCGTTCCAGACGGGAGGACAGAAAGACGCGGCCCGGGGACTTCTTTTTATAATATTATGTAAGGTTGTAAGCATTACGTACCTAATTAAAGTTGCACTGTCCATGTATAAGTCAGTATGGTATCTTGAAAGTTTATCTGGTAGAGATTTCTAATAAAAGCAATAAGACTGCCTTTGCGCACTTAGCTTGTGTAGTTTTGTGATTAATTTTATTATTATTATTCACTGTTACTGTAGGGATTGTAATGAAGTTTTTATCTAATTTATCATTCTGTAACATTATCTACCTAATGTTGTTGGCGAAATAATCATTGTTAACGGCGTAGCGTAGTGAAGCAGTCTTGCATGCTACGTAGAAATGTCTCTTATTTCGCAGTAGACTAGATGTGCCCCGCGGTTTCACCCACGTTAATTTACCACGTTATTTAGGTACTAAAATATTATATAGCCTATAGCCTTCCTCGATAAATGGGCTATCTAACACTAAAATAATTTTTCAATTCGTACCAGTTGTTCCTGAGATTAGCGCGTTCAAGTAAACAAACAAACAAAGTAACAAACTCTTCAGCCTTATAATATTAGTATAGAAAAGTATAGATGTACGATCTTATCCCCTGTACGATCTTAACCGAACGCACCTTAATAAATTGAATAAGTCTTTTTTTGTGTCATTTATTTATGTATTTGATAAAACGAACCAGAACGAGAAACTGAAAATTTCAACACCATAATAACTGATAAAATAAATTAAGGCTAAATACTTATAAAATAAATTACCGTAAAGTGAATTATTGTTAATTGTATTCGTACAAGTTTATTACCATGCGGGTTTAGCATTCTATGTAAATTGTAAAATAGTTCTGACCTTTTGATAATAACTTATAAATATTTACTTATAAATTATTATATACAAGCAAATTTGGTCCTTTATTATTCTTTATTATTTGTCAAAATGATGTGGTCCTACACAAATTAGTTCTACTCCGGCGTACATCGAATCTCCGACAAGTCAATAATTGTCTGATTCTGAAGAAAAGAACATCATCATTACATCGTCATGGTATAAATGCACTAAACTTAGGAGTTATCTGTTTGTCTAGAAAAATATTTTTGCGATAAATTATCTATTCACTAAGTTATAGAATATTTTATCAAACATTTTTACCAGACATTTTAGCCCCATCATACCCTAATTCTTAATATGTTTAAGAAAAGGAAACAGAATTTGATGATATTGTATGACCATACGGATTAACAATTTTCCTGCATACACCTTACACCGACGTCTGCTATTACAGACAAGTTATAAACTATGCTACAAGTAATTAATGTTATCAAAAAAAAAAAATACCATGGTTGTCAAAATCAAAATTAAACATGTATGTAAAATATACAGGTATCTCTCATGTCATTTTGATACATAGTTTTATTATAGTATGTAGTATGGTTACGATGATTGTTTAAAGCTTCAGCATGTAATATCCCACTGCTGGGCATAGGCCTCTTTCCCCATGTAGAAGAGGGATCAGAGCTTAATCCACCACGCTGCTCCAATGCGGGTTGGCGGATATATTCCCTAATATGAGTAACGATCGCTATCAGGTGTACATGATAACAACCGGGACCAACGGCTTAACGTGCTCTCCGAGGCACGGTAGGGAGACCCAGAAGGACTGCACAAACACTCAAATCACGGCAAACATCCCAATACAAAAATTTGTATTGGCCATATACAAACATTTATATATGGCCAATACAAATGTTTGTCATGTGCGGGAATCGAACCCGCAACCGCCAGCGCAACAGCCACAAACCAGTGTCACCACCGTCACCATTGCGCCAACGCGTCGCCGTCGTGCTTCAAAACCAGATTACTAACTTTATCAACTTTTTTTGTAATTGTACTGAATGATGTTATTATTTTACTATTCATTTTAAATTAGTAATTTTTTAAAAAACATCACTTTTGTTCATCCTTGAATTTTATCAAGACTGAAAAAAGTTTATCGTGGCACCAATACATAATATAAAATACACTAAATATATTATAAAAAATTAAACATTGAAAATATGTAATTGAAATAAAATTAGCATATGTAGATATATATCGCTTAGGACAAGTTACGGTTATTTTAAAAGGCATATTAAAAAAAGCGTCTGTAACAGATGTTGAAACATGTATATTTTAAACAGATGCACATTTAACGAAAATTCTTAGGTTGGTAGATGTTTTGTGTTGGATAGGGGGCGTATCAGGGCCGGATCTACCATATGGATGGATCTACTATATTTTTGGGCTTCAGCCCAGGGCCTCGTGGATTCAAGTGGCCCCCAGCTAAGTCAATTCAAAGTCAAAAATAGACGAGAATGCGAAAGAATCAATAATTTTATTAAATTCTTTATTCCTATATTACTTCAAGTTCAAACTGAGAGTTAAAATGTTCAGCTGCCATTACACATTCATCTCAATTGTGATAAAATTTGTTGGGCCCCTAATTAGTATTAGCCTATTACCTCACGTTCCGGCCCTGGGGTGTATTAAAACATACATGAATTATAAATAAACTTACAATAATATTGTCACTTAAAACCCAACAATCATTATATATTCACAATGTTCGTTCGAAACGGAACAATTAGAGTTACTTTCACTTAAATTTCACTATACAAATTGCGAGAGAAGTCAAATTAAACACTGATTTTATAAATAACGCGTGAAATTTAATTATTTAAAATATATTAAGTTAATGTTATTGAATTACTATAGTTATCGCAAGTAAGATCGACCGAATAATGAGTATGATATTAAGCCACGCACGAACACGCTCATTCTTGTCGGATACACGTCGCACACTACCCCGGACCCCGGTGACCGGTCCCCGGGCCAGCTGTCCCCGGCCCCGACGCCCCGAGCGTGAGGCGTCACGACTCACGTTGCTTCGAAATGTAAACAAACAAAAAACGCACTTCCGACCCCGACAGGCTTGCAGCTTGCTTGACTCGTATGACAATTTTTTGAAGTGAAACTTCTTTAGGCGCATGAGGGGTAAAATTTGAGAAACGTCGGGACGGTCAGTACTTGGATGGGTGACCGCCTGGTAACACCGCGTGACGTTGGCTTTTTGTTTTTTTTTGGAGTTTACTCCTTAAGAATCGATTTTCATATAAGGCCCCCGGTATGAAAAAAATATGAGGAATAAAATCTACTGAACGAATGACCTCGTTACGGTTTTGTGCGCCATCTATCTGCTACGACGTTTACGACGGTACCGGCTACGACGGTTACGACGGTACCGGCTACGAACGGTTACGACTGTATCGGTTACGACGTTTTCTAATAATGCCATTTATTTACCATTTGATATGGTATTAATCTTTTTCTTACACTATAGAGTTTTTTTGTGCATATTTAGACAGTCGATCTGAAGAAGTAAACTCCAGTCGTGCGTCGGAGCTGACACACACACTTTTTTAATTTGGTTTTTTGAATTAGTTTTTTTTTTAAATTATATAGTTAGTTAGTTAGTTACTTAGAAAGTTCTTTAGGCGGATGAGGGGTAAAATTTGAGCAACGTCGGGACGGTCAGTACTTGGATGGGTGACCGCCTGGTAACACCGCGTGATGTTGGATTTTTGTTTTTTTTTTGGAGTTTACTTCTTAAGAATCGGTTTTCATGTAAGGCCCCCGGTATGAAAAAAATATGAGGAGTAAAATCTACTGAACGAATAACCTCGTTACGTTTTTGTGCGCCATCTATCTGCTACGACGTTCACGACGGTACCGGCTACGACGGTTACGACGGTACCGGCTACGAACGGTTACGACTGTATCGGTTACGACGTTTTCTAATAATGCCATTTATTTAATTCATTTATTTACCATTGGATATGGTATTAATCTTTTTCTTACTATAAAGTCTTTTTTGTGTATATTTAGACAGTCGATCTGAAGAAGTAAACTCCAGTCGTGCGTCGGAGCTGACACACACACTTTTTTAATTTGTTTTTTTTGAATTAGTTTTTTTATAAATTAGTTAGCAAAAGAAGTTTTACTTCGGACATGTGTACTTTGTACGCATGCAATTTTTTTAACATCTGGTAAACCGGACGCCCCCCCCCCCCCGAGTGGGAGCTTATCTATTATTATCAATCTCTTTTTAATAAAAACTTATGTTGAGACAATTCTGAAATTGTTTGTTGGATTTTATTATACATGCGAATACCATAACCCAGAAAGGACACGTTTACTTTGCGCAGTCGGAAACTTGGAGTTATAATTTTTTTATTCCTTCTCGAGCTTACACTGCAATTGTTACTATTTATTTCAAAACAAATATATTATTATTATATTATTATTATTTATTATATTTTTATATATATCGTATTCCGGTGAATATACATAATATTGTTATAATTATATTGCAAAGCAATTGTTAATATGTCTACCTTTTGAAAAACATTCCGTAGGGAGAGTTAAGCTCCAAGGTCGTAAAATATAAATCGCTGGAGGTTAACTTATAAAATACTAACTGAACCCGCAAACATTGTTTTGCTATATATTTTATTAAACCCCGCAACTGTCTTGTCTTGTGGGTGGAATTTTGTAAAATTCGTTTTTAGCTGACCTCTACTCGGCGAAAGGAATTTTCCTACCAAATTTCAAGTCTCTACACCTTATGGTTCCAGAGATATCGTGATTAGTCAATATATGGGTGGAAATCTCTTTTATATATATAGATACTAGCTGTGCCCCGCGGTTTCACCTGCGTTGATTTGAGGGGAAAAAATGCTTTCCTTTTTTTCAATAGTATAAGATTTAATTAGCTTGATATATTTTCCTTAGTTTACACTAAATAAATTTCTGAACGCACGCATAAATATTTGACCAAAGAGTATATTATAACCACTACGTTTTATATTTGACAACCAATGGGCGTGTTTGGCCGAAGTAAGTTCTTACTAAATTTAGTAAGTCACTCACTAAACTTACAAAATTTTCGGCCAGAACACAAAATAAGTGCTAACGCAGTAAGCATGTCTTAATAGACGGACGCCATTTTGCTTATTGTTGATGTAAATAAAACCATGACAGAAACTCAGATCAACAGTTCAGAACTATAAATACGTCTACACAAGCACTACTAAAATAATTTTAGACGTAAAAATGAGTGATAATTCTTTAATCGTATGTTCCTATGTTCCTATGTTTTGTGTTAAGATAAGTCAGTAAGTGTAAGTCTGTCCTGGCCGAAAAGCGCTTTATTCAGCCTGTAAGATTTTTAATTTTTTTATGCTTACTGACTTAGTAAGTTTAGTAAGAACTTACTTCGGCCAAACACACCCATTATATATTATGTCAATCCGTTTTCATTACTGACATTATTATACATTTTTAAAATGTAAAATACGCCACTATCCGTACATTGTGGATATATGTTGTCGATTCGAAACCTTTATTTAAATACGTTCTTTAATTTTATCGGAGAGTTAACCATATCGACGGGATGAACCACGGATGAACATTAAATGTTTGACAGTTACGAAACACGAACATAGTTCCATACTTTTCATTCCCACCTTTCAACCCCTTACACCCTTTTATTCGCATTAAAAAGTAGCCTATGTCCTTTCTCAGACTCTAGACTATCTGTATACCAAATTTTATTTAAATCTGTTCAGTAGTTTTGGCGTGATTGCGCGACAGACAGACAGACAGACAGACAGAGATACTTTCGCATTTATAATATTAGTATGGATGAAATATTTACAATACTTAAGTCACCGATGTCGCAGAGCACAGCTAGTCAATAAGTCAACCCATAAAGTACCTAGTAGCGTTTCTATCGGAGGGCTCTAAATTAAGGAGGCCCTCGAACCTTGTTCATACGATTCCATAAAAACTTTTGGAATGTGAACAACGTTGATAACAACACGACTATGAGGTAGTAAGTACTTACTATCGATCACAGTCACTGCTTAAAATGTTCTAAAATTTGGTTTACCTATTAATAGATTATGATATGATAGTGATATCTTCAAATAGATGATAAACTATCTGCTTACATTTATGATTTTATACTGAGAGAACCAACAGTAAAGATATTGAACTCTGATTTACTTTAAGAGCTGTTGACAAACTAATCGTTGTACCTCTAAAGTATTAAGGTATAGTAAGTATATGTACTTACATTATGTATTTAGTACCTGGGTGACCGAGCCCAGCTCGGTATTTTTATTTTATTTTTTGTTTTTTTTTTCGGTATTTTTATATTTTAATTTTATTTAAATAATAAATCACGAGTGAAATTAAAAAAAAAGAAAAAAAAAGTAATCTGGAGACTGAGATTCGAACCCGGGTCAAAACGATTTGAAATCCGTCGCTTTCCTAATTACGCTGTTACAGCTATAATAATAATGGTGAAATTAAGCTTCGTATTCTAATGATATTTTTTCATTGCCTAAAAACAGAGATAAAACGACATTTTTTTAAAATGAATCCTAGCTAGATCAATTTTTCACCCCCGAAATCCCCTGCATACTAAATTTCACGAAAATCGTTGGAGCCGATTCCGAGATTCAGAAAATATATATATATATATATACAAGAATTGCTCGTTTAATAGTATAAGATTTTGACTAGGTAAAATCTTAACCGTTTAGTTACCAGGCCTTTGGTTACCCAACTACGCCTCAGATGTTGAGTTTTTGTAAATGCAAACTAATAAAAATTTGGACTTTTGAGTAGTTTTGTTTACTTGCCACCTTTATAGGTCAAAACAAGTTGTCTCGTGTGGGAAAATTTAGCGATTTAATACGATTTCGATAACTTTAATAGAATAAATTAAATGAAAATTGTTCCTTGTCTTGCCGTCCTCTGGGGGTGATCTGTGCCTCTGACGTCACAACCTGATACGACGCAATATTACGTAAGTTAGCCTTTTTGGTTATTGAATAATTAACTTTAATAGCTTTGTTTAAAACAAAATAATGTGTAAAACTATAAAAATTTATTACTTGTGTGGTGGTATATTGTCCGTAAAGACTGTAAATAGCACAAAATAATTCTGAAATGTTCAAACAAGTAATCATTCTATAAAGTTCATTGAAAAGTTACATTTGGGGTTGCGTTTGTCAGAGGACGCAATTTTATTTTTTTGATATGAAGGGGGGGTTAGTCTAAAGTTAAATCCAAGTTTGTGGGGTTGCAACCCTCGTGCAACGGCCGCCATCTTGGAAAAAGCGGTTCAAATGGTTCTTATGGTTTATCTGCCAAACGCGCCTCCAGACTCTCTACCTCGTAGGTAGAGTGTCAAATCATGAATTATTCATATAGTAGCAATATTTTATTATGAATAATTAAAAAAGATCATCATAAAAATAACAAGATGATTAAAGATTAGGGCAAATCATGAATATTTATATTTATATTCACGTATTGTTATGAATACTTAAGAATAGTATTCGTTTCGCAGCGCTGTAAAACCTTAAATGTATATAAATAAAAGAGATTTCCACCCATATATTGATTCATCACGATATCTCTAGAACCATAAGGCGTATATACTTGATATTTGGTAGGAATATTCCTTTTACCGAGTAGTGGTCAGCTAAGAACGGATTTTACGAAATTCCACCCACAAGAGGGGGTTGCGGGGCATTAATAACATATATGGCAAAACAACGTTTGCGGGGTCAGCTAGTAATAAATAAATTTAAAAATGTTTTGAATAAAAATTGTTCCTTAAAACACCGCCTGTAAAAATGGTCTGATATTATTTTTTTGTAAAATGATTAGAAAAAAAGTTTTATCAACAACTAGATTTTTTTCTCTCAAATCTTTATAGATTTTCGCTTATAACTTTTTTATTTATGATTTTACGACTAAAAATTACTGAACAAAAGTTGTAGATAATTTTAATTGCAACAAAAAATGTTAAATATTTTTTTTTGTGAGACTTATAGCTTGGCAGATAAACCATAAAAACCATTTGAACATCTTTTTCCAAGATGGCGGCCGTTGCACAAGGGTTGCAACCCCAAAAACTTTAACTTTAGACTAACCCCCCCTTCATACCTAAAAAATAAAATTGCGTCCTCTGACAAACGCACGCTAAGACAAAAAAAAAAATGTAACATTTCAAAGGACTAATACTAAAGAATGTGTTTGTTTGAAGGAACTTATATTTGATACTTTATATATTATATTGACATTTTGATTTGCCGCCCCATAAATTAAAAGAAAAAGGAATGGAATTTTTCAGCCAAACATTTTTTGGAAATAATTAAGTCGAGTATCTGGAATATATTAATTCGGCTGACCCTTTTTTCTGCTGTCTCTACCTTAATTTCATAAAATAATCAAGTTAAGGAAAAATGTGTTTCGGTTGAAGGCATGCCCACCGACCACCGTGCCCATAATGGTGGGGGCGCTCTTGTTCGTAGTATTAGGCAATGTTAGTATTTTTTGACGTGATAAAGTCTTATAAATCTACTAGCGGGCCCAGCAGACGTTGTCCTGCCCGGAAAACTGCTACCTTTGATTGCTTACATACCGATAGCAGCGCTGCCTACCGGGTGCAATTGAGATAAAAACTATATATCTTATAATATAATATGTTACTATTTGGAACTACAAACTTTTAAAAAAAATTATCATCATCTTACAATTTATTGTTACCTACATGCTTAATATTTTTAGTGCTTCTTTTATTTTGCTACTATTTGGTCGAGTTCACCTTTCTATTAGGTAATACATAGCTTAACTTAATGTCCCTGGTGTTGACCTTGTCAAAATATGGAGCAGACCGTCTGGGGTTGTACCTCGATTTTACAGAAGATCACAGCTAAATACTTAATAAGTACTGTTTTCAAGCAGTGTTGTGTTCCTGTTGGTAAGAAAGGTGACCAGTAGGTACTACTGGGGGGGATTGGTGATAGGTTTTGCACGCACGAGCAACAGCAATCGCTTACCATCAGGTGAGCGTGAGCCGTACACTTGTTTGCCAACCAAGTTATATTAAAAAAAACTGATTATGCTAATAAATAAATCAGCCAGTGTGAGTCGGACTCGCGCAGGAAGGGTTCCGTACCATTGACTAAATTAAATATAAGTAAATTTTCTGTAAAATCTTTGTTCTGTAAAATATTTATTTAATTGTGACGCCATCAATGCCGCTATTAGAAAACTATTTTATCTACACTAGTGTTGTAACATTCTACTTATGTTTCCAATACTTGACTTATAATTACTACTGTTATAGCGCAGACAACAAAACACTCAATTTAAGCAATTTCACATGATGGTATAATATCCACATCGATATCGTAAAATCTCATTATAACATCGCGTCCAAGGCGGCGGGCGCGCGCCGCGGCCAGCGCCTGCACGCGCGCCGCGCGCCCGCCAGCGCCGCCTCCAGCGAGCGCACGGCGCGGTTGATTGGTTACATTTTAATGGCGGCAAAATCACTGTGACAATACACGTACGCGTAAATTTAATTTAATAAATTAATTGCATTAGTGAAGATAAAGTAGTGTATGCAACTGCATATAACACGGGTATTAAAACACTCGTTACTATTATGAAACTCGCTGCGCTCGTTTCATAAACTCACACTCGTGTTTTAATACCCTTCATTATATGACAGTTGCATAAACTACTATTATCAGTCTATCGACGAAGTTTTCCTAATTTCTGATAGATGCCGTTTTAGACTAATAAAAAACAAAAATAATTATCGCCCTCCTTAAATATTTATTTTATTTTGTTTTTAGTATTTGTTGTTATAGCGGCAACAGAAATACATAATTTGTGAAAATTTCAATTGTCTAGCTATCGCCGTTCTTGAGATAGAGCCTGGTGACAGACGACGGACGGACGGACAGCGAAGTCTTAGTAATAGGGTCCCGTTTTTACCCTTTGGGTACGGAACCCTAAAAACGACGTTACGCATAGTAGGTATTTTGTGCTTTGTGTGCTCTCTGATCCTTTTTAACCTACTTCAAAAAAGGAGGAGGTTCTCAATTCGATTGTATTTTTTTACATATATTATGTTACTTCAGAACTTTTGACTGGGTGGACCGATTTCGATGATTTTTTTTAATCGAAAGGTGGTGCGTGTCATGTGCTCCCATTTAAATTTAATTGAGAACTGGCGACTGCTTTTTGAGTTTCTTTGATATAAACGCGTATTTACTTGACAATTTTTTCGCGTATCTACGTTGTATTACTTGTCGATGTAATTTTACGTTATGTCATCTCACATTTGCAGTCATTTCAACGATCTGTATCATTTGCCCAATTATTTAATATGTTTTAAATTAACAGTTTAGAGAGATTACTTAATGATTCATTAATATTCCAACGAACTATTTCATTTGGCAATGTTGTAATATCTATACTAATATTATAAAGAGGTAAAGTTTATAACTTTGTTTGTATATACGGGGTAATCTTCGCAAATACTGATCCGATCATGAAAATTCTTTCGCTAACAGAAAGCTACACTATTCAGGAGTGACAAGATAAAAGGAAAAAGATAAAAATATATAAAGATTTTAAATCAGCAGGATTTGAACCTGCGCCCTCTGACATGCCGTGTCAACAATTCAATCTAATCAAGCATTATTATTTGCCTTAGAAATTAATTGGTGATTTTAAAACATTTATATTTATCTGATTTGCTGAAAATAGTGAGAGTGTATTGGAACATATCAAATTTCACCGTACCCTTCTTATGTGAAATGGATTATAACGCCCAACGAAGTGGGCACGGGTCGGCTAGTATTTTATAAATTGACTATGAGCTGGTATTATAATATTTAAGTGACAACGTTCTTAATACTTTCTTATATATCTTTTTGTTTGTTTTAGTTTTACGTGAAAAATTTATTGGCATACCTATGTACCTAAATCACTTTTACGTAAGTACCTACAATTTACAAGTACAAAAATTTAAATGGACATCAAAGCTCGAAGTCTTCTTAATAAAGTTATTTAAACAAATAATACTATACTTGTTTTGGTATTGATTTTTCTGCATAAATGTATTTTATAAATCTACGACTCGGTTCGTACGTCTTAACAACTTCGCACTCCGTTATTTTATTTCGTAAATACATAATTATATTTTTTAACCAAAATTTGTCCTGACAAGAAAAAAAAATTGAAAATAATTGTGTTTGCTCGCAAACGAAAAAAAAAACCGACTTCAATTACATCGACAAGTAATACAGCGTAATAAGACGAAAAAATAGTCAAGTAAATACGCGCTATTAAAGATTACTCAAAAAGCTGTAATCAGATCTCGATCTAATTTAAACAAGACTACATGACAAGTTTCGATTAAAGTAAGAACCATCCAAAACAGTACACTGAGTAAAAAGTTATGCGGTAGGTATAATACAACGTAGGTCGACGAAAAAGTAGTCCAGAGGCGGCTCTAGCCCTTGTGGCGCCCGTGTGCAACCAGTACCCTGGCGCCCTCTTGTAGGAGCATTGTCAAAATGGAATACTTACAGTTATATAGCACAGTTATATATTAGTTACGTAGCTATACCAGTCGGCTGTTACCTATATATAACACAAGCATTAAGTTGCTTACTTTAGGAACAGACGACCGTGTGTATTGTGTAGATATTTATTATTAATCACGATTCAGCCTGTAATATCCCACTGTTGGGCATAGGCCTCTTCCCCATGTAGGAGAAGGATCGGAGATTAATCCACCACGCTGCTCCAATGCGGGTTGGCGGATATATTCCCTACTATGAGTAACGATCGCTATCAGGTGTCTATGATAACAACCGGGACCGACGGCTTAACGTTCTCTCCGAGGCACGGCGGGGAGACGCACAAGGACTGCACAAACACCCAGACCACGGCAAACATCTGTATGGCCAATATAAATGTTGTCGTGTGCGGGGATCGATCCCGCAACCGCCCGCGCAACAGTCATTCGCAATCCAATGCTGTGACCGCTGCGCCAACGCGGCGTCACAGCACACAGCATATTTATTATATTATCTATTTATAATTTCAAATATACTATACTATACCTACTACATATAAACTTCCGGCGATCTCAACTGGATTGGCTTCGCTAGCGAAGCTCAATTCCAGTTGAGAATCATTTACTGGAACTCTGGCGGCATCAGCGGCTCTCTAGCTCATCTAGCTGGACAAGCATCTTACGTTGCTTGCCCAGTCGCAGAATGCACACGTGATTCTCCTGGGTGGGACAAAGCTCTCGAGTGACGTCGAATTCCGAGTCCCCAAGTACTTTACCGTACGGTACCGTACGTACCGGCGTGACGAGGTCTCTCCCCAGGGATACCCATGTAGGGGTACGGCAGTCCTGGTGCGGAGGGTTACCTTACGTTAGCAAACGCACGCAAGGGGTTCGAGTGCACGCGCGAGAGGAGGGGGAGCTAATCCTGTATGCCACCTATAAACCACCTTGTTATGCTTTTCTGCAGCATGGATGTCCAGACGCTGTTAACCTCGCAGGTGACTTCACTAGTCTGAATCTGAATGCGAAGCACCCGGCGTGGGACTCCCGCATGATCAACCCGACTGGGAGGTGCCTGCTCGAGGACAGCGAACGACATGGCTACGGTGTATTGGGCCCAGGAGCGCCTACGCACGTGCCCACAGCCCTCGACATACTATATTCGGATGTTATGGACATCGTGCTGCACAAGGGATTGATACACCAGCTGGATGTTGAGGTTCTATATGACCTCAACACACAACATCATGCAATTATGGTCGTGCTCACCTTCCAACGAAGCGTCATGGTACCCAGAAGATTAAGGTCGTGGGTATAGACTGGAACCGCTTCACCTCGACGCTCGCGAGACTGGAGTTTATGGTTCCTGCCTCGATTGATGCCAACATTGAGGTCGCAGCCGGGAGGATCACCGAGGCAATTAACACGGCCCTTGATGGTGCTACCACCACCCAAAGCCCAATCCCATCAAGAAGAAGGGACCAACTGCCAAGCTCGCTTCACGAGAAATTGCGCAGGAAAGGGCAGCTGCGTAAGCTCTGGGCGCGGTCCAGATGGCCGAGGGTGAAGCGCGAGCTAAACCATCTTGCAGAGGAGGTATCGCGGGCGCTCGTGGCTCTCGATGACTACGACTGGGAAGACACCATCGATCGAGTATCCGAGCACAATACCAATTTGTACAGTCTCTGCAAGGAACTCACGAAACAAGACCTTCCTGTCTACCCGCTCTTGTTAACAGAAGATATTCCGCCAGAGATAGAGCAGAAATCCTGGAGGAATATATGGAGAAACAATTTTCACCCAACCCTCCCAATACGTCGGATGTCAACGTCGTCCGTCATCACGCGGCAGTCCACGAGACAGTGGAAAGGTTTCTGTCGGAACCCCATTCCGGAGCTCCAGAGAGGGGACTGCATCTCCCTGTCGGAGCTAAGAAAAGTGGTTGAGCACCTGCCCAAGCGGAAGGCCCAGGGACCCGACGGCATACCTACTGCGGCGTTGATGCAGCTGCCTATTGGATGCCTCGTAGCGTTCATGAAGGCATTCAACGGGATACTCCAAATCGGACACTTCCCCGTGATATAGAAGACCGGGAAAATCATCGTCCTACCCAAGTCGGAGAAGGACCGTCGAGTCCCGAAAAGCTATCGGCCCATCAAGCTACTTCTACTGGCGAAAGTCTTCAGCCACTTGGCCAGTGAGCTCAACAACCGGCACTGCACGGTCAGGGTCTTTCTCGATATCGAGAAGGCCTTCGATCGTGTTGGCCGGACTCCTGGCCAAGTTGATTGCTACGACAAACCGCCCACGTATGTGCAAGCGGTGACGTCGTTTCTGGAAGGCCGAATAGCAGTCCTATACATCCGAGTTAGCAATGATTGTCGGCGTGTTTTCAAACGAATCAAAACAGGTTCCGGCGCGCACCTTCGGTAGCGATGCGACACTACGCCGACATAATCTTTAGTTATCTATTTTAAGGATGATTTCACGTTTAAACAAAAGTTATTGTGTAGAGTAGGTAAAGAAGCAGCTTGTGGTGGCGCGCTTTGCATTGCTACCGCGCGCCTGGCATCGGCCGTAACACGGGCGCAGGGTCTTTGAGACCGCCGGTGCGGGAGGCGACGCATCTTTGGAGGTGTTGCATTAGAGGGCGCTCGGCGCCCCCTAAGACCCGGCGCCCGTGTGCACCGCACACCCTGCACTATAGGTAAAGCCGCCTCTGAAGTAGTCAAGTAAATACGCATTATTAGATATATCTCTAAAAGTACCCACTTGTCAGATCTCAATTAAATTAAAATGGGACCACATGACACGCAACACTTTCAATTAAAACAAAATTGATCGAAATCGGTCCACCCAGTCAAAAGTTCTGAGCTAACATACATCAAATTTTTGAAAAAAACAAACCGAGGTTTTCCCACAATGCTACAGTATGGGGTCCTTCAAGAGGGGAGTAAATAGGTTTTTGAAGGGTCGGCAACGCGCATGTGATGCCCCTGGTGTTGCAGGCGTCCATAGGCTACGAGGCGGGCCGTATGCTTGATTGCTACCGTCGTGGTATAAAAAAAAAATCAAAAGAATACAGTCGAATTGAGAACCTCCTCTTTTTTTTTTGAAAGTCGGTTAAAAAAACATAATTATCTTCGTCATCTTCTGTAGGATTAATGGCTTTCGATGGAAAAAGAATTATTTATCTATACTAATAATATTATAAAGAGGTAAAGTTTATAACTTTGTTTGTATATACGGGGTAATCTTCGCAAATACTGATCCGATCATGAAAATTCTTTCACTCACAGAAAGCTACACTATTCAGGGGTGATATAGGCTATATTTTATTGTAATTGAACATAAAATTCAGTAAAAATAATAGGTGTTACGAATTGCGCCATCTCTTGACGAACTGTAGGTACCAACTAAATAAACATCGTATGTAAAATAGCAGCGGACGGCGCGCCCAATGACTGTGTTCACACTTCACGACGTTTACCAAAGTATATTTCATTTAAAAATTCGTTATTATTCTGTACGCGTTAAATTTAAAAAAACTTGAAACATATCAAATTACTGTAAAAATCTTTTAACGCCCAACGAAGTGGGCACAGGTCGGCTAGTATCTTATAAATAAATATCTTGTAACATACACACACGCGACACGATCGATTAATTTGATGCCGTCGTTCAGAAATTATACCTTTTGGGCGATCCATTTTTATTCATACAGATATTTTCAACGTTACTATACACACGTGCTTTGTTCTCAAAAAATAGTGTTACTTGAATTAATTTCTTATTGAATGTCAATAAAGAGTAGGTACAGTTATTGATCTAATAAATATATTTGACATTGGCAATGAAGCTTCCAGACTTACAGACGATAGTAATTTCTTTATCGTGATAGTTCGTTAATATTTTTAAATGATATAAATCATAATTTACTTAATTCAAGTTATCAAAAGAACTCTTGAATCGTCATCCCACAAATTAGAAATATATTAGTTCTTAATAAATTATTTATAGTAACACCGAGGCGGCCGCGGAATGTAGATTCTGAAGAGAAGAATCAGCAAGAAACTCCGCAGTCACATCTTTAATATAATAACCATTAGTTAATATATCTTTGTTAAGACTCTTTGTTATTAATCCTCTTTACATTTTTTGATAACCTTTTCTTTTTATAGCTTGTGTCCTAGCAACGGTTCTGTTGACTGTCTAAGTATAAAATAAAATACTTTCACTAATCCACGAGTTTATTTTCTAATTGATAAATTAGTTTTATCATGGTAGCAGAGCTCAAAATCGAGTGAAAGTAAAAAAAAAATCGAGTGAGTAATGTAACAAGTTTTGATACAATCCGGGAAGACGAAGATTCATAATGCAATCACCTAGTTGCAAAATTGACATCGGTCACCTGGAAGGTGCAAAGAACTGGTCTACTTGGAAGTTTAAGGCAACGTTACTGCTACGAGGTATGCCCGGTGGATTAGATGCGGTAAACGGTACTCTACAAAAACCCGAGAAACCTACCAAAGACGATGAAATCTCCAAGTACAATACTGCTCTCGATTATTACAACAAAGTTGATAGTTCCGCATTACTACTGCTTACTGCAAATATGTCAGATGAAACTCTACAAAAAATCATGCGCTTTAACTCGTCTAAAGAAGTTTGGGACGAATTACATCGATTATTCGACGGAACATCTGAAGATAAGAGTTACGCACTTTGTATGGAGTTTTTCGGCTATAGTAAAGATCCGTCACATGACATTACGACCCATGTCTCAAAAATAAAAACTATTTGGACAGATTTGAAAGCCGAGCTTATGAAGATAGACAAATCCGAATTACCAGATATCCTGTTAATCTGCAAAATTCTTGATACTCTACCTGAAGCTTATTTTTCTTTTAAATCAAGCTGGATGATGATGTCGATGACAGATAAAACTGTAGAAAACCTGACTACACAACTTTGTGCCTATGAGCGTTCTATGTCAATTAAAAATGAAGGATATGCAGAAGCTCTAGCGCTACAGAATAGCAATAAAGCTATGAAGAAATGTGGATACTGCGGCAAAGTCGGTCATAAGGTCAGACAATGTAATAAATGGAAAGCTGACGGGAAACCAGCGAAGCCAGATAATAAACAGACTCCAAGCAATTTGAACTTAATGCTTCTAACTGTCACTACGGACGTAAACTCAATGCTCACGAACTGCGATACAGAAAATTGGTTTGTCGATAATGGGGCAACGAGTCACGTGACTTGCAGAAAAGAGTTTTTCTCTACATTTGAGCATTTTAAGGATACTCGTACAGTGACGACTGCAAATGGAGCTACTGTCAAAGCTGTTGGAAAAGGTACAGTTGATTGGAAAACGATCGTGAATGGCAAAGAATCCAGATTAAGACTCTGTGATGTCTGGTATGTACCCGATATTATGCGAAACCTATTTTCTGTACTGGCCACTCAAGACAGACTGACCAATAGTGTTTTCATGTCTGAAAGAGAATACTGCTCGCTGAAAGTTGATGGAATGTTAGTATTAACTGGCAAAAGAGCTAAGAACGGAGGTTTATATAAGCTTAATGTAGAGACGATTATAAATTCGACTCCTGATCTGAACGTCTTGTCAGCGGATAATACTCTACAACTTTATCACGAACGGTTAGCTCACCAGAATAAGAAACATGTCAAAGGAGTTATTGAACGGGAACTTGGAATCAAAGTTCGTCTAGACTCTGAATTGTGTACCGGATGTATTTACGGAAAGACACACCGACAGAAATTCGGAACAAGAGAACGAGCAAAAGAGCCTGCTGAAATCATATACGCTGATGTTTGCGGCCCATTCCCTCCTTCCTTCAATAAATTTCGTTATTTCGTTCTGTTCAAAGACGACTTCAGCAAATACCGTCACGTTTATTTCATGCGACAGAAGTCGGAAGTTCATCTAAAACTGCGACAGATGTTACAAGAATGCAAGGTGGCTGGACTATCTGTAAAAGAATTCCTGAGTGATAATGGAGGTGAATTTGATAATGACAATGTAAGGTGCATTCTACGAGAAGCTGGTATAAGACAAAGGCTTACGATGCCGTATACGCCACAGCAAAATGGACTTAGTGAACGTGAAAACAGAACCTTAGTCGAAGCTGCTCGCACAATGATGCACGCTCACGAAGAATTACCACTCGCGACATGGGCAGAACTGATAAACACTGCTGCATACGTTCTGAACAGAACTGGACCAACTCCAGTAATTGGTAAATCACCATTTGAATTATGGTTTAAGAAAAAGCCAGCAATCCATCACCTAAAAGTAATCGGATGTGAATGTTACGCTCATATACCTCAACAAAAGAGGGTAAAGCTGTCTAAAAAGGCTGAGAAATGCATTCTCATTGGTTATGATGGCGACGAAGGCTACTGCTTACTGAGTAAGAGTGGAAAACTCATAAGGTCAAGAGACGTTGTATTTAATGAGTCGGTACTGATGCCGATAGGACCAGGTGATTCTGAAGAACAGAGCTCAGCTGAAATCTATTTTCCACTTCAAGAACCATCGATGTGTGATGCAAGGGAGGATAATCGCACCGGAAATAGCTCTGATGAGACTGCAATTAGTACTGATGAGCCTAGTTTGATTATGCCTAACACATCGCCGGATCGTGTTAAGAGTCAGGAAGTAGAAAATGAACCACTTCAACCGTCTCTTGAAGCATCACTGCCAGGGTCACCTTTTTATAAAAACGCTCTTAGTGGTGATGATGAACAAGACGATGGTGTTGTTAGAGATGATACTGAGGCGCCAATAAATATGGATGACATAGCTGAGATCGTCACAAGAACAAATTTGAGAGATAGAAGAAAGATTCGACCACCTAATCGTTTCGGAGATTATGTCATGATGTCAACTGATATTGTAAATGAGATTACTGAACCAAGGCGTTACACAAGACACAAGCCACGGATTAAATAAATACTGAAGAATATTGGTATGGTCCGTTAAGGGTTGTCAAAAAGGGAGGGTGTTAAGACTCTTTGTTATTAATCCTCTTTACATTTTTTGATAACCTTTTCTTTTTATAGCTTGTGTCCTAGCAACGGTTCTGTTGACTGTCTAAGTATAAAATAAAATACTTTCACTAATCCACGAGTTTATTTTCTAATTGATAAATTAGTTTTATCAATCTTGAACCGAATGATCATTGTTTCTACGTGTTGGTCGTTTTTATTCAACACAAAAACCAATGTAATATTTGATTTACAGAATTCAATGTGTGCTGGTCTCCGATATAGCTTTGTTAATTGGATAAAAAGTTACTTCATTCTAGTTTGGATACACCATTTTTTTAATTTTTTTTTATAGATGGGGAAATGCAGTTTACGCCCCGCCCGTTTTAGCCCCGCCACCCAAAGGGCGAAGGGAGTGTGGAGCTCACAGCCTAATCGGGAAGTTGGGGAGTGACGGTCTACGGTACGGACAAGTCTACGGTGACATCACCGCAGTCTCCTCCGCAGCTTTACGACTACGGGGGACGCACTCCATCGTCCGCCGGACCTTTGGGGGACGGCAATCCCGCCCTTTTCCCCATTGTGTGTGACGCCGGTTTTCCGGCGCTAGTGCACACGGCGCAGCAAGGAGACTCGGTGCAGTTGCGGGCAATGTGCCCATCCTTACCACACTGCTAATACAGTCCGCTCCTGTCCACCGCGAAGGGACAGGTCGGGCGAGTGTGCCCGATGCCCATACATTTGTAGTAGTGCAATGGGCGCTGCTCCACGTTATCTACACTACCGTTACCTGGCACTACTCTACCCAGTCTCCCCTACTGTATAACGTTTATAGCCGGGTATTTTACCTATTACTTCATAAACATTTTAGCTTTTGGATTTGTTAACCTCAGTCAGCAGTAACCTGGCTGCAGGTAAGTATAGCAATCATAGAGATGGGTGCCTACTATAGTCAGGTATATAATGTAAAATATTGACGGTTTTAGCTTACTACATGTACCTAATTAACATGAGAGGGAAAAGATTTTTTAGAAGAAAATTATTTTTTTTTAAGTATTATTATTTGCAGCAGGCTTATGGTGGCAGGGGTTCTTTTTATAAATTCACAATATTGAAATCAGCCTATAAAAAATTGTTTCATCTAATTAACAGATGAGGGAAGATTTTGTTATATTCCGGATCTTAGACCAAAATATCACAACTCAAGTTTAAGCTTTTTAGGTAATATAAAAATAATTTGTGAAACATAAACTTGTTTAAATTACCATAAAATAAATTATGACAACTGTTACTTACCAAAATGACTTATTTTTATAGTATTGTTTCAATGTGAATAGAATTTCAATGAAGATGGAAAAATGTAGATAATAAAAAGTCAATATTTACAGTAGGATCAGTTTTTTTGTCGAATAGCTCTTTTGCGTCGCGTCGTTATTTTAGCAAGTAGGGTTGTAATTTTTTTTAATAACCAACTGTGTGCGTCTTTGGTAAAATTTGGTAGACTTACTGATTACTTTTAATTACTAATAGTCTGTTTGCACAGTTAGCAGCGCTCCTGTTTTCATTTCCAGGATTGTTGGCTCGACTCTCACCTCGAATCTAGGTGTGATAATAATATAATATTTATTTATTTATTTCATCACTATCTTACATCTAACATTACAGGATGTTATCCTAATGCGTTAGTGCAGTTGTCGTTTATATACATGTCATATAATGAAAAATACAACAATTGACATCACACTCTGAATTAAATTATTACAACACAATTAATAAATAATCAAATTACATAATTTAATAATTCCATTAATTAACCAATAAATCAAAACCAATAGAATAAATTTAAAACTAGTCAATAAAACTAAACTCCAATTCAATACTTGATAAAAATGCATTAATACCTACAATAAAAATTAAATAAAATATTAAAATATACAAATTTAAAACATAGTCAATAACAACACAAAAATATATATGTGTAGTAGTAGCGGCTAGCTTAGAAACAAAGGAGTGTATGTGTATTTTATAGATATTATTTCGATATAGCCTTAGTATCACAACTCACAACGTAGTGGGCACATGATTAATATTAGTGATGCAACGGAAGTGTCTTAACGGAACCAGAAACGGAAACAGATGTCAAAAGTAAATTTTAGCAGAAACGGAAACGGAAACGGATGCAGAAACGAAAGTGTAAATAATATGAAAAGAAATTAATAAATTTACAAATATATTTCTTTATTAAGTAGTAAATACACACCAAGCCTAGATAAGAAATAGATATATTAGAAATCTACAATAGAAAACAATATTGCAACTTAAAATTATTTTAATATTCAAAATTTAGTAGTGGTAAGTGAAACTTTCAACTCTCAACCGTCGTAAACTTCCGTTTACATCTCCGTTATAAAAGTTGCAGAAACAGAAGCAGAAACGAATGTTGAAAAGCGTGCGGAACTTCCGCACTTGCGGAAACAGAAACAGAGATCTGTTGCATCACTAATTAATATAAAGTTTTGATCGTAACGCGTTTCTTACCTTTAAGTTCGGGAACACTCAAAAAACACTCTTGTTGAAATATATTTTACACTCAGCGGTCTCCAGTGGTCGAGGGTCCGTAACGCACAATACATAATACATAATTATGTATTTATGTAAACATCTGTATGGCCTTTTTAATTAATGATAGTATTAGAATCTATTTTTATATCTGATTGAATAAATAATGAGAAAGAGAAACAATCATTTTTTATAGAAATTTAGAAAATAGTCGTGTTTATGTTTGGTATATTTTGTCTTGGGTACATGAATTGTATCGTGTAAGACGAATCTGATAAAACTTTTATCTAAAAATATTGACCTATGATTTCTGTATCAATGGCTAAAATACGATATAAGTACCTATTGTATATACAATATGTGCGTAATATTTGACACTCGACCTCAACAAGTCTGATAATGTTTATTCTTGAAAAAATCGTAAAGTATGTATTAAATATTTTCACCGATACATATGTCACGTATACTAATATAAATATAGATATCTATCTATCTATATCTATAAAAATCAATTGCTGTTCGTTAGCCTCTCTAAAACTCGACAATGGCTGGACCGATTTGGCTGATTTTCATCTTGAAATGTTTGTGGAAGTTCAGGGAAGGTTTAAACGGTGAGAAACATAAATAAATAATAGGTACGTATGTGACGTAAAATACTAAAAAACCGGTCAAGTGCGAGTCGGACTCGCTCACCGAGGGTTCCGTACAAACCTGCAGGTATATAAGTAAAAGTTATGGTATTTTGCTGCTAAATGAAATCCGTAACATTACAATATGGAAAGTTGGAGGAGCATAAATTTAAGACAAAGGTATCTTTATCTTTTCATTAATCCTTTAATTTATATAAAATAAAATAAATAAATAAAATAAAAATCGCCTTTATTTCTATTACTATTAAGATTTTAATTAATACTAGCGTAAGTATTCTTAGTTTAAACATATGTATGTATATTAACCTATGTATATATTTATTCTATACTCGTATAATTAACTCGTCTACATGTTTATAACATCACTTAATTAATATTGGTAATAGTAATAGTCGCCTCTGCGGCGTAGGCCTCTCCTAAACATTTCCATGTATCCCTTTCCCGTGCTTTCTGTATACCAGTCCACATAATTATCTGGTTGAAGATATCTCTCCACCTTTTAATTGGTCTCTCTTTTTTCCTTGACCTGTCTCTTGGTAGGAAAGTTCTTTTATCTAAGTTATTTATTTACAAATTTTTTAGTCACTATTTAGAAATCTGGTTCAAAAATACTTTATTACTATTAAGTACATTCTGGTCTAGAATCAACGCTGGCGTTAAAGATAAATGTATAATATGTACCTCTTCGCTTAAATGATAGCCTAACTTTGAAGATACCTTCACATTCGTCTTCCTTTTATTCTAAATCTTTCACTATTGAAGCTTATCGTCTTTGGAACTTATTGCCACTGTCTAACGCGCTCAATCTTTAATGACATTTGAAAAACTTGTTAAGGAAATGTACTTATCATATTAGATAAGTTCGCCCTTGCCAACATTTATTACAAATATGATGTATTTTATCCGTATTTTTAAAGTGCAATAAAGGTTTTATATATTAAATTATGTTAAGCAACTTTATTTTATTATTTATTATTTTTCATGAAGTTACGTTATGTTGTTATGTCATTCGTCTTAATCTATCAATTTGCTTATAGTGTATATACGTATGTATGTATGTATTTATATATTTGTGTATACATATGAGTAAACTTATATGTACATATGTGTCATTAAATATAGCATCTATTGTTATATAGTTATTTATTTATATCTGATTTTTATTTTATATTGTTCCTTTTTTTACAAAATTTTGCGCCCTTCCCCTAGTTTATATGCAAGTCCTCTGCCCAAAGGTTGCCTGGAAGAGATCGCTGTGTTAGCGATAAGGCCGCCTGTTGCAATTGATGCAAGTTTATTGTTATAAATTCTATGTATTGTTCTTTTGTGTATTGGTGTGCAAAAAGAGTTAGTAAATAAATATTACTTTGCAAAGTTTTATAATTGAAAAACAAAGCAGAAATAAACAACATTACACATACTATTTCTGTGGTTGCGATGTAACTATACATTTAAGGTTTTCGTAATTTTTCCTGTATCTGTGCTATAAGACGTTGCTTCATACCTGAAGATTTTAGGTCGACGGGAAGTATTCTTTAGATTTTTATTCCCTTGTCAGTTGTTTGCTAGTTTCAATATATGCGGCTTAAATTGCTGTTTCTTTTGATATCGTGGACATAGAAGTTTGATTTTGTTACAGCTTAAAGTTATTATAGACGTGAGTATTTGATATGAATTTCAATTTAATACTTTTACGCGTTCAAGAGAAAAGTGGTATTAAGTGTAAAATTATTAAAATATTTTTTTTATATGTAGTAACTAAAAATTTACACTTTTCGCAATTTTTCCTGTATCTGTGCTATAAAACGTTGCTTCGTACCAAATTTCAAGATTCTGACTTCACGGGAAGTACCCTGTAGGTTTTGATTCCTTTGCGACTATTTTCGATGAAAATATGCGGCTTAAATTCGTTTTTCTTTTGATATCGTTGACATAGAAGTTTGATTTTGTTACAGCTTAAAGGTATTATAGACCTGAGTATTTGATAAGAATTTTAATTTAATACTTTTACGCGTTCATGAGAAAAGTGGTATTAAGTGTAAAATTATTAAAATATTTTTTTTATATGTAGTAACTAAAAATTTACACTTTTCGCAATTTTTCCTGTATCTGTGCTATAAGACGTTGCTTCGTACCAAATTTCAAGATTCTGACTTCACGGGAAGTACCCTGTAGGTTTTGATTCCTTTGGGACTATTTTCGATGAAAATATGCGGCTTAACTTGGTTTTTCTTTTGATACCGTTGACATAGAAGTTTGATTTTGTTACAGCTTAAAGGTATTATAGACTTGAGTATTCGATATAAATTTCAATTTAATACTTTTACGCGTTTATGGTATTAAGTGTAAAATTATTAAAATATTTTTTTTTATATGTAGTAACTAAACATTTACACTTTTCGCAATTTTTCCTGTATCTGTGCTATAAGACGTTGCTTCGTACCAAATTTCAAGATTCTCAGTTCACGGGAAGTACCCTGTAGGTTTTGATTCCCTTGAGAGTGTCGAAAATTTGCAGCATAAACGGCTGTATCTTTTGATTGCCTTGGCTTAGAAGTTTCATTTTTTCACAGCTTTTAGAGGCAGCAGATTTGAGTATTTAATATAAATTTCAGCTTGATGCCTCCACGCGTTTCTGAGAAAAAGGGTCTTGACAGACAGACGGACAACAAAGTGATCCTATAAGGGTTCCGTTTTTACCTTTTGAGGTACGGAACCCTAAAAACGACGATTTAATTTTTCAATACAAAATGTTCCTAGCGGGGAAATTTAACGTCTTTTGTCAAAAACGTTGTCAATTGGTTGTCAAATATTTATAGGTGAGTTTAGAAAGTGTTTTGTCCATAATTTTACAAATATAGGTACGTAGGTGATACGAAGTTCACCGGACCATCTAGTCTGTCATAAAAATGATAAACGTAGTTAGTGCTTCGGTGTGATGTTTTAAATCCTAAAAATGTTTTATTGCAAAATAAATAGTTTACAACGAAAAACAGATTTTAAAATTGTACTTATTTGGAAAATTTTAATAGTCTTGAAAGATTAACTGTTGCATTATAGTAGAATAGCATTGACCACATACGACTACTCTACAGTTCTTCAAAATTTATATTGTAAAATTTGTATTGTAACTACGAGTATGTAGTAAAAATAAATAATTATTGTTTTTTATTATTTTGTATCGCTTTTAGTAACTAATCTTCTTCAACATTACTGTAATAATTATGTTTGCTAGCAAACGAAAAAAACCGACATGTAGGTAATACAACGTACGTAGACGAAAAAAAAAATAAAAAACGCACTATAGTCATCACTACGATTTTCGAGGGTTCCCCTCGATTTATCTGGGATTCTCTGGGGATAGTTAAAAGCGGTTATTTTAATATTACAAACAGACACTCCAATTTTATTTATTTGTATGTTGCAACTCCATGTTAAACGTAAACGTCAGCTTTGTTATAATCCTTTCCTATATTAAATAAGAAGAAAAGATATACTCGTAAATTAAAAACAAACAATCAATTTAATCAAAATGTTAACATTTAATATTGAAAACCAACACTTTTAATTAATATTAGGTATTTACAGCATTTGTATATAACTTAATTACATAAATATTATACTAGGTCGACTAAGCTAACAAACAATAACAATTTAATAAAATCAGATTTTAATACTAGAATTTCTTCGACAACGCCTGTTATTATTTGGCAATAATGATCTCATACGTAATATTGCATAGAATATTTTATAACAGTGTTCAAACGTTATTATTATATTAGTTGTAATTCAAAGAAATAATGAACGAATAAATTATTACAATATCATTATTACATTATTATTACATCATGTTATAAAACTCTTAAAAGACAAACCAAAAAATATTTTTGTATTGCATAATGCTTAAGGCTAATTCTAGTAGATATTGTAATGCTTGGCGAATGAGATACCCTGCAATAATTTTCAAATTAATTTCATTATAACTAGTGGTCGAAATTTGACCATTATTAATTTAAATTGTAAGTTTGAACATTATTAACATTCTGTTGTCAAAGACTTATAGTTACTTCTATAATAATAAATAAAAAAGTATATTATAAGTATGCGTGTGTGTCAAATACATGGTAGTGTGAGTAATTTTTTTTAAATTGATTTAATGTATTTTTTGCACAATTTTAAAAAATATTAGGATTCTGCACACTATAAGCTACAAGTGTGCGTAATTTCATACTCCTCCTTCCGCGCAAATTTCTTAAAAATGGTTAAACATTTTAGCTTCACGTATTAATATATACCTATAGATATGTCTGAAAATACCCTTGTAAATTTTAAATTTTATAAATTTTGTTAGGCAATTGTTTCTTTTTTATAAGGCGTTTTTCTAAAAAAATAGCAGTATTTTATAATTATAAAACAGCTTAAGAAAACATTAATTATTATACAAATCAAAGTTTTAAAGCTTTTTTTCGTTTGTCATTTATATATGTATACCGGTATTATTTCAATACCTAATACATTTTAAAACATTAATATTTTATTAATTAATATTTAATTAAACCTAAAAGATAATAGCATTTCTTAATACTAAAACTGACGAGATTCAAAAATCCATAACAGGAATTATTTTTACAGTCTTGATTTGTATCTACCAAAATGCTTAGAAAGGTAAAGCCATTACGAGTAAAAGTACCTAATGGTATTGGCATACATAATATATTTGTGGCTACGTATTGAAATCCATTATGATTCTCCAACAAAAAAAAATTGCTTGCGTACAAAGTACACATGTCAGAAGTGAAACTTCTTTGGCAATAATTAAAAAAAAAATAATTAAAAAAAGAATTTAACATACAAAAAAGTAGGTAGTTGAAAAAAAGCGGTCACCCATCCAAGTACTGACCATCATGACGCTGCCGCGTTACCAGTCACTCAAATTTTACCCCTCATGCGCCTAAAGAAGTTTCACTTCAAAAAATCATGCAATACCATTCAATTTGTGAAAAATAGCATTCCAATATTATCGCTTTAACTTGTACATTACGGTACAGCCTTTATCCTGTCTTCCTCTTTATCGATTTTGTCTTCTTTTTTGCTCTTATTTAATTTCTGATAAATTTCTTCGACAGACTTGTGTCTGGTTTCGGGGAACGCGATTAGCGTGTAAATGCAAGCAAAAAAGCAAACGACAGCGAAGAATAAAAATGTCCAATGAATGCTGATTAGTTCGCAGAGCTTTGTGAACCATTTCATCTGGACAAAGTTGCTGAGTTTTGCACAGATGTTTGCAAATGATGACACTGTGCCTCGTAACTGAAAAAAAAAAATCGATGTTTGTAAACCAAATGTAAGCGTGATTAAACCATAAATATTAAGTTGAATAATTTTAATTAAAATTTGAAAAAAAAATACTGAAATAACACAACAGACAAAAAAAAACTTAACTCAAAACAGACTCTCGTTTTTGCAGTTGGTGTTACAATATAAATGAAGAATTACACGATAATTCTGATTAACTTTCTTGAGACTTTAAAATCACTAAACTAATTTTCTCACAGACTACATTATTTTAAAATTCCAATAGCCTATAAATGATCATGTCACGACTTATGATATGAAAAAGTAAAAGAAAAAGTTTACGCAAATAAATGGTGAACAAAATTACAAATTTGTTAAACTCACCTGGAACGTGAATAAATCCGTGATAATGATATACGATATGGGCTGGAACCCAGCTGCATCAGCGAAGATACAAAGACACATGGCGAAGACTGGAAGCCATCCGGGTAGCCAATAGCCAATGTCGGTAACATAAAACCACGCGGCAAGCAGCAACATACCTACACCCACTGCAAATGACGTCGTCACCAGGAGTAGCTAAAAATAGGAAAAAAAAAAAATAAAACTTTTAATCAAAAACGGATAAGGAAAACTACTGGAAAAATAAAAATTAAAAACAGCCCAAAAATGAAGTGAAAAATGCAATATAAACTATCTTATTAAATAAGAAAAATAAATAACTTTCATATATTCAAGTCGGCTGAAATGTATGTTTTAGATTTTTCCAATAACGATTACCTTTCTTCCAGTTTTCTCAACAATGCAAGTAGCCACTATAGAGCCCAGAAGCTGCACCACGCCGATCATCATGACTTGCTTGTTCGGGCTCACGGGCAGGGTGACGGACTCTGACGCTCGCTCGAAGACAAATCCAGCAAATATCAGGACGATAAGGTACCCATCGAACTGTTGGGTTATTTTGATCACGAGGGTAATAATGAAAGCCTTGAAAGTAGCTTTGTCTTTTACTGAAAATAAAAGATTAAATTATGATTTTTTATCTATATATATAAAAGAGTTACCCACCCATTGACTCATCACGATATCTCTGGAACCATAAAGCGTAGAGACTTGAAATTGGGTAGGTATATTCCTTTTGCCGAGTAGAGGTCAGCTAAGAACGGGTTTTGCGAAATTCCACCCCTAAGGGGGTAAAACGGGGGTTGGAAGTTTGGATGAAAGTCCTATGTTTTTGAAGTCAGAGACTTGAAATTCAAAATGTATGGTCTATAGACGGTGTTGAGGTGTACTAATAATGTATTTTGAGAAATCGACCCCCTTTTGGGGTTAAAACAGGGGATGGTTGTTTGTATGAAATACACCTACAAACTTGAAATTAGGAAAGGCTATAGCTATGATTTTCCTCAAATTAACGCGGGGTAACCGCGGGGCACAGCTAGTAATCTATATATATAAAAGAGATTTCCACCCATTGACTCATCACGATATCTCTGGAACCATAAGGCGTAGAGACTTGAAATTCGATAGGAATATTCCTTTCGCCGAGTAGGGGTCAGCTAAGAACGGATTTTACGAAATTCCACCCACAAGAGGGGGTTGCGGGGGTTAATAACATATATGGCAAAACAATGTTTGCGGGGTCAGCTAGTCTATTATACTAATATTATAAAGCTGAAGAATTTGTTTGTTTGTTTGAACGCGCTGATCTCAGGAACTACTGGTTCGATTTCAAAAATTCTTTCAGTGTTAGATAGCCCATTTATCGAGGCAGGCTATTGGCTATATATCATTAAGCTAAGACCAATAGGAGCGGAGCACCAATGAAGAGTGTTTCAAAATCGGGGTATTTTGAGAGCTTCCGCTGCGTGCGCTGCGTAAACAGAGTTTCGAAAGAATCATGTATGATAGAATTGTTCCTATTCCACGCGGACGAAGTCGCAAGCAGAAGCTAGAACTCTATATTGGAGGAGGAAAAATATTTAGTGAGTAGATAAGGAGTACATATAATTGAGATAATGTTAATAATGGTATGTAGACAAGGGTGTATAGTGTGTGCCTATTTGACATCGTCCTTGAGTGATTCGAGATGTCATTGTACTGGACGGCTAGCTAGTTAGCTCATATCTCTTTCATGGCAATATTATATATTGGCAGGGACAAATATTTTATACTTTAGCTATTAAGCAACTTATACATGTCCTATGGCTATCCAATGGCTATTGACTATTTTTGGCTGTACTTACAATATGCGACGCCGCGTTGGCGCAACGATCACAGCACTGGATTGCGATTGGCTGTTGTGCGGACGGTTGCGGGTTCGATCCATTTGACATCCATACGACAACATTTGTATTAGCCATACAGATGTTTGCAGTGGTCTGGGTGTTTGTGCAGTCCTTGTGCGTCTCCCCACCGTGCCTCGGAGAGCACGTTAAGCCGTCGGTCCCGGTTGTTATCATGTACACCTGATAGCGATCGTTACTCATAGTAGGGAATATATCCGCCAACCAGCATTGGAGCAGCGTGGTAGATTTTAGCTCCGATCCTTCTCCTACATGGGGAATAGGCCTATGCCCAACAGTGGGATATTACAGGCTGAATCGTAACAATATAAAGAAACAAGCTCTCACTATGTAATTCCATCCATTATTTGCATAATCATAAAATATAAGTATTTTAGATATTTTGTAAAGACAATAAAGGGACTAGAAGAACGAAAACTTTTATTATTTATCATTTTAACATTCTTTGAACATACTAGAATTTAAAAAAAAACCAATGCCGATATATTCACTTAGTTTTGCATTGCTTAAGAAAACCTTGTCATTGATGTCTTGAACATTGTCTTGTTCCATACAATAATATGATTAAAATATATTCAATTCATGGCCAGAATTTCTATCAATTGTAAGATACAAACAAACGTGCAAGTTGAATGGACGGAAAATATGAATACAATAATGTACCAACTTGATGCAAATGCTATGCAAATGTATAATTGACCTACATACGGCAGATGGCTTACAAAAAGAATCGTCCTTTAGATTTAACAGATAACAGAAGTAGTAGACAATTAGAAATAATATTATGTACTAGGCTGTAAGCCTTAGAAAATTAGCTTTTATTATGATTATGAGAAACATAAGTGTTTTATGTTGCAAATGAGTAAGACATATCTACTTTTTCTTTAAGTGATAATTTTGATTTATCAGACCAAAGTTAAATCTGTTGTCTCAATTTGATTTTGAAGTTTAATTCGGAATATAGGTACATACGTACTTAATTTAAAAAAAAATTGCGTGCGTACAAAGTACACATGTCAGAAGTGTAACTTCTTTGGCAAACTAATTCAAAAAAATTTAAAGTAATTCAAAAAAACGATTTAAAAATACAAAAAAAAAAGACTGAAAAAAACCAACGTCACACGGTGTTCCCAGGCGGTCACCCAGCCAAGTACTGACCGCTCTTGACGCTGCCGCGTTACCGCTCGCTCAAATTTTACCCGTCATGCACCTAAAGAAGTTTCACTTCAAAAATATTTAAGCCCTTTCTCCACAAGAGAAGCAATTTTCTTATCAATTCTTATCATTACAAACTTTATTAATATAAATAATTTATTGACATGTTTGATGAAGAGAAGTTCTTTTGTAAACAACGTTTAAGCAACATTCTTTAACAAATGCTACTTCAATGTTGTACAGAAAGAAATAATACGATAATTATTGTAATTTGGATAAAACGCTTCAGCCTGTAATATCCCACTGTTGAGCATATGCCTCTTTCCCCATGTAGGAGAAGGAACAGAGCTTAATCCACCACGCTGCTCCAATGCGGATTAGCGGATATATTCCCTACTATGAGTAACGTAACATGATAACAACCGGGACCGACGGCTCAACGTGCTCTCCTTGTGGGTCCCCACAAGGACTACACAAACGTCCAGAGCACGGCAAACATCAGTATGGCCAATACAAATGCTTGTCATGTGCAAGGTTCGAACCCGCAACCGCCAGCGCAACAGTCACAAACCAGTGCTGTGACCGATGCGCCAACACGGCGTAATTTTTTTCAATTTGGATAAAGAGATATACAATTATACTAACAAATTATCCTCCAGACAGATTTAGTATCGGCCTTGGTCTGTTTCTCTACTTTTACGATGTTGTCTATCTCCTGTTCAAGAGAATTGTCCACTACGCTCACACCACGCAGCCACGCTAGGACCGTTTTAGCTTCCTGTAATAAAAAAATATAAGTTTTTCACGTCACATATGCTTAATTAAAAATTAAAATACATTACTATTAAAAGTGATTGAAAAGTGAAGCAAAGATTAAACATAGACTAGTAGTACGTAATATCTACTATTAATTACTAATGTGTGCCAGTAGCATCAACAACACTACTGACATCAGTCTGTAGTCACAGATTAATAAATAGTACCTGTAGTGTTGTTGATGCTTCTGTTTCGTTAAAAAAAAAAAACAATATTTTTAATACATATATGCCATTGCAGAAAAATAAAAAGTGAAGTGAAGATTCAATATTATGACGCTATCAACACTTACATCCACTTTACCCTGTTTCACTAGGAATTCTGGTGTTTCCGGCATTATTAGCAAGAGGAAGAAAACTACTGTTGGGACCAGCAGACCCATCCATAGCATTGTCGACACCTGCAGAAGATCAGCAAATACGTAGCTGGCGAGATAGCCAATATTCCTGAAAGAAATGACTGTTAATTTTTGATTGTTAATAAAAAATAACTTTTATCAAAATGACTCAATATTAACATGCTGACTAATCTATCTATACATATTAAAAAAAGAAGTCCCCCGGCCGCGTCTTTCTGTCCTCCTGTCTGTCTGAACGCGATAAACTCGAAAACTACCAAACGGATTTATACACGGTTTTCAACAATAGAAAGAGTGATTTTTGGGGAAGGTTTAGGTATATGATTTATTATGATTTTATGTAAATTAGCAGAAATACGGCGATAAATGTTGAAGAGGTCTCAAAAAATCTCGCCAAACTAGGAGCTTTCACATTTAAAGCTCGGCGAGCCAGCGTTCTTTCCTTGAGATCGCCGCGAACTGAACAATAAATATTTTGTTAAATTCGACGCGGACGAAGTCGCGGGCACAGCTAGTTAGCTATAAAATGAAAATTATAATAAAATTGCTTAAGATAAGTTCAATTCAATTTCGTTTTGATGGATGTTAATTGTACCTAATGGCAGTGATTGTTTTGCCAATGTCTCGTAGAACATGTTATTACTATTTTTGTTATTACTTTTTTATACTTATTATTTTTATTTTTGTTATTACTTTTTTATACTTATTATTTTTATTTTTGTTATTACCTATTCAATATTAGCAGAGATCCAAGCGCTCCTCTTAAGTCTATATCACTGATTTCCTTCAAGTAGATGGGTAGAACAATATAGCACGCTGAGCAGGGTATACCCGCGATAGCACGTGCGAGTATTAGCGCCCACGGTTCAAGGCATAGCAATTTTATTTGCCAATATAACTGAAAAAAGCAAAAGATAATGTAAGTTAAAAATAAACGCCTCCACTCACGGCCTTTACTAGGATTTTCTCCTAAGTCGGAGGCCGGAAAGACACACAATATACAAGTACATACGCCCAGATCACACCAAACATCTGTATAGTCAATACAAATGTATGCTATACGCGGGGATCGAACCCGCGCATGCCATCGCAACAGTGATAAATAAAATATAAGCCAGAGCTGTGCGTCGTCGTTACGCTAACGCGTCTTCCCGTCGTCGTTGTTTGTAAACACAAATTTTTCTTTATTTTATAATGTGATTGTTTATAAATATAATTGTTATTTTTATGGTAAGCGATTACCATAGCTTATGGACGCCTGCAACACAGCATCGCAAGCGCGTTGCCGACCCTGTCCCCAATCCCCCCCAGGAGCTCTGGTCACCACAAGGAACCACACTGGGAACACAATACTGCTTGAAAACAGTATTATTTAGCTGTGGTCTCCTGTAAGGTCCAGGTACTACCCCAGTCGGGCTGCTCCATTTTTTGAGCAGGAAATTTCCTGCTGTGCCCTACCTCCGTTTCAAATGTAGCGTAACTGTAATAACTAACTTAGCGGATCTATGGCGTTAATAATAAAACACCAATAAATCAAGTCGTCAAATTAAAAAAAAAAGATAATGGAAGCAAAATGTCTCTACAAAGAAAAAAAAAAATTAAAGATCCTAGGAAATTATGTACCAATCGTCAATAGTAAGGAAACCGCCATTGTATTTTTTCTATTTCAACATTCCACTTTTTACAAGCTATTTTTAAGCGAATAAAAAATCCGATCAGATAATAGATTTGTAGCGGAACAGGTTTTTCTGCTTTGTTTATAGACAAACAAACCGTAGTAAAAAAAGTTCGACATCTTGTACAGTGCGATTACCTATTATGTGAGGTTTTGTCCCATTTCCGCGGAATTTGATTAGGTACTCGGAGACATCTGTTCTAGACTCTAGTAAACAGCTGCTTAACTAATTTATTTTTTATGCCCGACCATTAAGGTGATGAAACATTCATAATATTGACGGTCGCAGAGAAGCAGATTGTATTGCCGCTCGAAAAAAAAAAAACAATACAAGTATAGAGGAATCCCTATACTTGTATTGGTTTTTTTTTATTATAATTATATTTTTTCGTTTAATTATAAAACAAGCTTTAACCCAACGAATTTCATATCACCATTCATTTTTTCATTAATATAGTCTGTTAACTTTTCTTTTACAATAAAACCTTGTCTTAAGAACAATTACTGACACAAAAAAGGAATCGTTCCTAAGGTATGCGTGTACATGCATTTCGACAATTATTTTCTTTAATATAAGTAGATATATGCCTCACACTCCACGGTCAAAGAAGGTATTGTGCGTCTTGTGAATTGGGGGTCCGAAACCACCCACAAACACATCGCTATAATGAGAATAGACATATTAATCGAAGTCGGGAAACCGAGAATGCATTATCAACTGAAAATACGTTTTATACATAATGTGTTTATTGTACGCCGCGTTGGCGCAGCGGTCACAGCACTGAATTGCGATTGGCTGTTGCGCGGGCGGTTGCGGGTTCGATTCCCGCACACGACAATATTTGTATTGGCCATACAGATGTTTGCCGTGGTCTGGGTGTTTGTGTAGTCCTTGTGGGTCTCCCCACCGTGCCTCGGAGAGCACGTTAAGCCGTCGGTCCCGGTTGTTATCATGTACACCTGATAGCGATCGTTACTCATAGTAGGGAATATATCCGCCAACCCGCATTGGAGCAGCGTGGTGGATTAAGCTCCGATCCTTCTCCTACATGGGGAAGAGGTCTATGCCCAACAGTGGGATGTTACAGGCTGAATCGTGTTTATTGTATTGTTTTGTTTTTGTTCATTTTTAAAAATATTAAATAGCATTTTATGTATATCAAATGACAATTTCTAAAATTGACCTCTAATATTAATGTTATTATAAACATTTAAATTATAAAAATGTTCTAATACAAGGTTTCACAACAACTTCCTTGATTCTTTTACATTTAAAATTATAATGTAAATAATTATTTGAATATTCAAATTAAGTATTGTGCGAGTCATGTGATAAACTAGTTAGATTATATTATTAGCATTTTGTAAACAAAATTTTTAAAGCGTATCTGGTTACAAAAAGCTTTTTTATTATAATAATTTAGCTGATATCCGCTACCACATATATGTGCATTGCTTATATGGATGCAAAAGACGACTGTAACGATACGATAGTCATATCAAACGCTTCAGCCTGTAGTATCCCACAACTGGGCATAGGCCTCTTTCCCTATGTAGGAGAAGGATCAGAGCTTAATCCACCACGCTGCTCCAATACGGGTTGACTATCAAATCAAGTCTATTTATTTAAGTTCGCATGAAAAGCGCTCTTCAATCGATGTTTCACAATTATAATTTGATTCACGATCACGATTCAGCCTGTAATATCCCACTGTTGGGCACAGGCCTCTTCCCCATGTAGGGGAAGGATCGGAGCTTAATCCACCACGCTGTTCCAATGCGGGTTGGCGGATATATTCCCTACTATGAATAACGATCGCTATCAGGTGTACATGATAACAACCGGGACCGACGGCTTAACCTGCTCTCCGAGGCACGGTGGGGAGACCCACAAGGACTGCACAAACACCCAGACCACGGCAAACATCTGTATGGCCAATAAAAATGTTGTCGTGTGCGGGAATCGAACCCGCAACCGCCCGCGCAACAGCCAATCGCAATCCAGTGCTCTAACCGCTGCGCCAACGCGACGTCTATTTGATTAATATTTTATTTGATAATAATTTGATTAATATTTAAAAAAAATTATCTTAGTTAATATGAAGTTACCACCGATTCGAAAGATAGATTGTAGAAAAGATGAAACTCCGCAGTTACTCTTTCAGAAAAGCTGTTATTGTTTTAGTCACGTCTTGCATTAAATACAGCCCAACTAAACCCACTCATCCTTGTCATTAGTGTAATCTTGAAGCGAAAAATATGCTTTAAATATTAAAATTATTTATATTTGATAAATAACTTTCTAGGTGGTACATTAGGTACATGAGATGCCATCTTATCGAATCACACTATGTCGCTTATCTATAGGTACATATAATAAAATGGTAGGAAAGTCAATGTATGTCCGGGATAAACTCAAAAAGTACTGCATGGATTTACTTCAAATTTGGCACGAATATTATTAAGAAGTCGGGTCAGAACATAGGCTAAATATTATCACGCTATCACCTACGGGGAACGAGCAGTGAACGCACGCAGACGACGTCGCGGGCAGCAGCTAGTGTAGTAAATAATTAACTTACCTTAGATTATTTTTCGTTTTTAGTCATAAGAAAAAATGCATCTGCTGAAAAGTTATAGGAATTATATGAAACATTTTATTTGTCTAATAATATTCTCTTGGTTTACTATTTATGTAGTGATTCATAACAACTGTAGCTGTCTTAATTAATTTTAATTACTATTTTTATGGTAATTTGTATTTATAGGTGTTATAATTTTATCTTTTAACCGATATTTGTAATTAGTAATTAAAAAAAATTAAGATCGTGTTTATATCGGTGAGTTATTACATTAATAAATTTTAAGCAGCTTATCACTTAAGTTATTTTTGATGACCGCCAATTTTGTACCGTTCGCATATCCGCTTAGTCATTACGGAAACTTTTATTACTTTATTACGAAATTAATTATAGAAGTTGAAAAAACTGGCAAGTTTGCGGAAACAAAATATCGCAGAGTTAGTAAAAAGAAAAATCTTATGACGGCTATAATTCGAAGTTAAACTTGAAAACTATGTTATTATTAGTTTAAGCAGATTTATTTCAAGTGTATGGTAATATTGGTCCTATTTTATATTTAAAACGTATAAGAGTTCAATACTTGAATATAATCTATACTAATATAATAAAGCTGAAGAGTTTGTTTGTTTGATTGATTGTTTGTTTGTTTGTTTGAACGCGCTAATCTCAGGATCTACTGGTCCGATTTGAAAAATTCTTTCAGTGTTAGATAGCCCATTTATCGAGGAAGGCTATAGGCTATATATCATCACGCTAAGACCAACAGGAGTGGAGTCCACGCCGACGAAGTCGCGCGCAGAAGCTAGTAATTATATATATCGAAATAAAATATAACGTATCTTTCAAGTTGGATCAAACTGCACACAGTCAACGGTGTACAAATTTGATTAAAGTAGGTACGAGTAGCTTAGGAGTCCATCGCGGACAAACAACGTGACGCGTAATATGTTATTTTAATTATTTATTAAAAATTTAAAATAATCTAAATTAAACACATTAGCATTTAACGGTGTGATAAAAATCATTGTTGATTTAACCGCACACCGGCTAATGTTAAGGTACGAGTATATGCAGAGGACTTTGAGTAAATGTCGGTAAAATTTCTACATTTTTAAAGCAATTATTAATGAAATTTTCAGGTTTAGTTAAATCATAGTTGTAGTAAAGACATAATATGTATGAAGATATTTTATGAGGGCTTTAAAAATTCCTGCTTTAACTTTTTCAAACAAAATGGCAAAGAACATCTAGATTCTAGGTGATGTTTTAGATATTTAAGTTCTACATTAATTCAATTTGCATATAATATTGTTTGAAGGAATCGATTTATACATTAACTGATAAAGAAAATGGTTACGCAAAGAATACTTACAATCAATGAAAAGGTAGTTATGAGAGTCATGACCTTTCTTCCGTATCTATCAGTGAGATAGCCCATAGGAGCTCCGAAGATGATAGCTGAGATGTAAGTCACAGATGTCACCCAGGAGATATCGGTGCTGGTGTAGGGGTACGGTGCTGGACCTTGCGGCGAGCGCAGCACTGAGATCATTGGGGACAGCCATCCTTGTATCATACCAAAATTCAGCAGGGGAATAGTTACTGGAAGGAGAATATATAAGTTAGGATGATATAAATAAATACATAAACGCCGCACACTCAACGGCATTTGAATTTACTCAACAACACAACACATAACCGCAAACGCCCAGACCACGGCAAACATCTGTATGGTCAATACAAATGTATGTCATGAGCGGGCATCAACCCGCGACTACCAGCTGAATAGTCACAAACCAGTGCTGTGACCGTTGCGCCAATGCGTCCTCAATTTAAAGTTGCATCAAATTAAAATAATATTTATAAGCTATGTATATAGTTTATATGAATCTGCCAAGTCACGCACAGTCCTAATTTTGGCATTCGCGCTTATAAAACATAAACCATAAAAAACCTGTGTGGTTTTATGAAACCACGGTAAAAGTGAAACTTTTTTTCACATTAAGTATCATCATTAAAAACAAAAGTAAGTCATTTAACTAACAATTTTTGGAATAATATTCCATTAAGGGTATAAAAATCGCTTTATCAATCTTACCGCGCGGCCGACCGTCACGCGACATGCAACACAGACGAAAAAGTTTGAGACGATGTAATAAAAGTTTCACTTTAAAAATCTAACACATCACACAATATTAGTTGATATAAAGACTTTTATTCATTAATCTTAACATCAGCTTAGTTATTTTATTAAGCGCCAGTGACTGTGATGCCGCGACCATGACCTCTGTCTATTGTTGTCATGCGCAGTTTATTAAACTTATTTGTTATAAGATTATCATCTTAATGGATCTTTAAAGATGAGATTTAAGTATAGAATTAATTTAATATATTATAATAATAAAAAGTTTATTTCAGACAAAAAGTCCATAAAATTTAACAGTAATGATAATGTTATAGTTGTCACAAATTATGAGGCCCGTTTGGACATTTAACAAATACCCTAGATCGTAACTTCGTACGAAACTGTAAGACACAATAAAAGAATTGTTAATAACATAAAGTGTTTTTGAAACATACGTAAATTTTTTGGCGCGTTAAATAATATGATAGAGATTGGGAGTGTTCTTTTGGCGCTTACTTTATAGTAGCATGCAATTTCTAATTATTACGAAACGTCTCAAAAACAGTTACGTTCTAAGTCCTTTTGTTTTTAAATACTAGTGTTGTAACTAGTTAATTACTGAATTTTAACAGCATCATTCGATTTTAATAGTAAATCGATATTGTGTAGTGATCTCTACTGAAAAAAATTTTATTGTATTTGCTCGCCAACGAAAAATAACGACCTCAATTACATCGACAAGTAACACAACGTAGAGGTAGACAAAAAAATAATCAACTAAATACGCGTTATCAAAGATTACATAACTACGACCTATTTACATTAAAAAAAAAAGTTAAGAGAACCTAATAAAACACGATAAAACCTGAAAAAATTGTTTAATTATAATGAGAGAAATTGGAATAAATGAAAATGTTTACGACATTAGAAAAAATAAAATAAAAAATTAGATTTAAGACAAATTGATCTTTTGTACCATTGTATCATTTCAATTTACCTACAATATAAAAGTTTAATTTAAATTTTCGAATCAGAAATTTAATCCAATATACTTTACACTACATAATCAAGTCGATCAAATACTTATACAAACTTGAATCGATTTATCTTGAGTATCGAACACCGAGTCGTATGGTTACTTCCCTATTTACGTCTCGATGACATATGTCCAAACGTCAGGGTAATATGTGTTCTGTGGTCCAAACGGGCCTATTATTTTGCGATGACTATAGTATAATTTGTATTTATTTATCTGTATAGAAAAATGAATTCCGACCGACGCGACGACCGTATAACAAATTGGATAATTTTTTTGTTCGTGTTCATTGAGTCAGCTAGTATCTGCACAACATATAAATATAATTGAAGTGCTGTCTGTGAGTACCTACAAAATAACTGAGTTTTAACACTGGATACTGTGTACATAGCGCAATGCCAGTGCATTGCACACAATACTTAAACACAAAAGATTTTAAAGCTTTTATCTGTCTGTCTTTCTGTTTGTCCGGGCTAATTTTCGGAATGCCAGAACCGATTTTTACTGAACTTTTAGTAGAAGATAAAAGAGATTGTGGAGCAACATATAGGTTTACCGCACACGAGTACCTAACGCCAAGAACCAAACATTTTTTATTAAATACGACAATTTTTGCGAGCAAAACGTTTGTTTGTTTAGCTAATCTCAGCAACTACTGGTTGGAATCGAAATTCTTTTTGTGTTTGACAGCCCATTTACCGAGGAAGGCTATAGGCTATTTATTCGTGAAAAAACAGCGTACAGATAGTATAGTTTGAAAGCATTATTTTTTATATAACTTTATATTATGAAAAACAAAGTAATTAATTTTGACAAACCATTTAATTTTCCATACTAATTTGCATTATAATCGTTATATATTATGTCAAAATAGTTCTGATGCCTTTCTGATGACTCATTGTCCCGTTACGCTCATTGTCCCGTTACGCTCATTGTACGCTTGCGCCGCATCTATCTCTCTTCCACTCGATTGGCCTATGCGTCCGAGGAGATGTTTTGTTATAACGTTGTCACGTTAAAATATCGTCCGTAAACTAACCTTTACAGACAACCAATATTTTTTTTTAATTTCTGTTAACCAAAAGAATTGATGCGTAGTTGAGAACAAACGATCTACAACATGAATTAAATTTCCAGTTCTAAACATAAGCAAAAAACGTCTTAATGTTTCAAATGTTTTTCCTGCTTTAGAAACTTAATTAATACGTATTTAAAGATAAATTGTAAAAATAATATTATTTTTCAAGAATTAATTTTTCAGCTTAAATTCAAAATGGGCAAGTGATTTAACTATACAGAAGATCCAAGTCAAATTCTGCCTTCAAGTAGTGTCGTGTTAGGGGTAGGAGGCCATACTTACATATTACTTAGCCCGACCGATAAATTTATAGGTATATTTGATTTTCACTCTACCTACTGGTATAAAAAGGCAAGCAAAATGTGGTGACTTCCGGCTTTCTAATTCAAAGTGTGAAACACTGCTGTTGTACTATGCAGTTTTTGTACTTTGTACTTTATTAAAAAATTCCACGTGACTCATTCGAAACCTTTAATAGAAGATAACAGACTTATAAAAAAGTGTAGGTATATTTATACACAAATAAACTGACTGACATAGTGTAAATCCAGTACCAGAATAATTATTTATTGATATCAAAGTAATACAAGGCTTGTTTTAACGTTTATTTTCGCGTCCCTTTCCATTATTATATTTATTATGTATCTATTTTATTTTTACGTAATGCCTGTTTCACCGGTCATAGGCTACTGATAGGTTTATTAACAATAGATAAAACAGACCTGTTTAAATTTTAAGGTTATTTAATATTAATAATTAATAACTAGTTACTCTATTACTAGCCGTTGTTTTTTATTTCATAATCGTAACTAGCTATAAGTATTCGATATTTGAAAATAAAATAAAATAAAATTATGGAATGAACTTTGTCGTCACATAGCAGTAAGAACCACGATTATTATAATGTCATGTCAATATTTTTTTATTTTATTATATGTGTGTGTATAAGTAGGTATATCGTAAGGATATACTTTTATGAGCATAATTTGAGTAAAGTAAACAATAAACAATAAGTCGTTCTGCCGTAATTAGGTTACTGTTACTATACAAACAATAACAAAAGATACTTTAAAAGTCTTTAAATCGAATGTTTATTAGATTTTTTATTTTTCATTGTCGAGGAACAAAGATTTCTAATAAAATAATGTTGTTGTCTTTCATTTCTTTAAAACGTTGCAACAATTACCTATCTTTTTAGAAGACCCTTTAAAAGCAGAGTCATATCGTAATTTTTCATGCGCTCTTTTTATTTTTTACCATGTACCTAGGTAATTACTAATTACTTATTTAATTTTTAAGTAAAACAAATTCAGGCGTATTGAGTCTATAATCTATATCCTAAGGAATCAAAAGAAATAAATCTTGTCTATCTATATAAGACTAGCTGCGAGCAGTGGTGTAGCGAGGATGGGGGGGGGAAGGGGGTCATCATACCCCAGGCACTACTCAAAAAAGGCGCCAAATGGTCCACAAAACTAAAAATTGCTGGACATATTATATGTAGGGATTGCAATCCGGAAAACCGGATCCGGTAATCCGGCGGATCCGGCATCATTTTATAGTTACCGGATCCGGTAAAAAATGCCGGATCCGGTGACCGGATCCGGTGTTGGCGTTTTTTGAGAAAATGACCTCTTTTTAAAAGAAAGAACGTAGTTCTTAAATACACGAGTCCTTTGACGCTAAGACTAAAGACTTGATTGATAGATTTTTGTCATTTAAATTAGTTATAGATGCATTGTAGTGAAGGTATTCAACTCTATTTACAGCTGAAAAAACACTGAAGTTGCTTGAATTATTGTGCAAATATTAAATAACTTCACATTGCCGTTACTTGCAGAATACCTAGAAATATTAAGACTCAAACTAGGGATGTTATTTTATTGTAACCAAACGATTGGGTATACGCTTAGGATATGCGTAATAAAAATATATCTGTAACCGTACCACAAACCGATATTAAAGTTTCGGATGATTTCGCAGGGATCTATCGCAGAGGTAATTTAAATACTAAATTTTTTGCTATGTTTTTAAATTTTTCTGGTCAAATAACATTAGCCGAGCGTGTTCTTCATTATCATAAAGTCTACGCTGTTTGACATAGAGTACTCAGAATTTGTAACAGTAACTAATACAATAAACGTTAATTATTAACTTATCATAGGAAGTAAAATAAAGTATTGTGGCATTTCCTCTAAAATCAAATATCTGTAACCGAAACTAAAGGATAATCCGAACAAATTTAATATTTGTAACCATAATATCATAACATCGACTATTGTTACTCATAGTAGGGAACATATCCACTGATTAAGCTACAATCCTTCTCCTACATGGAGAAAGAGACCTATGCCCAGCAGTGAGATGTTACGGGCTAAATCTTATATTTGGAACCATATCATATCTATAAATATTCGTACCTATATATACCTGTAACCGAAGCCTTAACCCAGTAATAGCCTGATAGATAGCGTGAAACTTGTGAAAGGAAAAGTAGAGACGAAGATCTACAATCACTAAAAAAATTAATATTACTGGACTAATTAAAATTACAAATCTAGCTCTTTGATCCATCTCACCACGTGGTAATACGACGTGGTCGAAATTGGATTCGTTCAATTTGTATCCATAAATTTGACATATATGAATACTGAGAAATAACTCCCACAGCTACATTTTTAGCTCTTTAAAGTCGATTTAAACATTTTTATATTTTCATTTGATAGATATATAATTTGTTTTGAAACTGAGATTTAATTTTAAAAAAATATATTTAATTAAAATGTACAATTTTTTTACTTCATTAACGGTCAACATACGTTTGAATTAAAAAGAAAAGTTAGGTTATTATGGTTTGATAAATCCAGCCCGGATCCGGCCCGGATCCGGCCGGATTGATAAAAATTCGACCGGATCCGGCCGGATTGAAAACGACACCGGATTGCAATCCCTAATTATATGGTTTTCGAATGAGGGGGGTAGGCGCTTAATAGGTAATGTGCTCGTGGCAAGCTCGCTACGCCACTGGCTGCGAGCCGGGATTTCCATCAATTCCGAATATCGACATAAAAGTAGTAGGTATGTATGTGTGTTATACTGGATCTCATTTCCTCTGGATCAGCTTAGTAGCTTTTGTATGAAAGAGTAACTAACGTCCGTATATACAGAAACTTTCGCATTCATAATTATTTGTAGAATGCATAACACGTAACGGTGTTAAAGTATTTCTGCTAAGAAAAATAAAGTTAATATGTAATGCAATTTCAAGTAATTCTAAAAGTCAAGTAACTTTAAAAAACTTGGCTATAAAATATCACAATACTAGTCGTTCAGCACGATATAGTAAACTTGTAGTAATAATTATATTATTCAACGTAATTAAGATCAAGGACACGAAGGCACTTCTGATGGTAAACACATTTATCTTCTTATTTTATAATTCATTATGGTAATGAATTCTAAATATATATATTATTGAATATTGTGTAAGGAGTATTATAACTATGACGTAGCGTTTATAAAGCATTCAGGGCGAAGCTAATGCACTGATGATCAAGTTTAGTAAATGCTGATAATAATTGTGTAGTGCTGGAATCCACTTTTGCGAATACAAATTTTCAATAATAAGCACACTTAGCTAAATACGATTTAAATACGTAATACACGAGATAAATACGATCCTTATAATAAAGGTCCTTATGAAAATGACTTGAATATGAAAATATTTATTTCGCCATAATACACACACTTAACGAAAGTAAAAAAAAAGTATTACATATTTACAAAAAACTAAATAATAACAGAAAGTTAAGGTAGCAAAATATCAAACAGTAAAATAAAAAATAAAAATTTATATCTTAACATTAGGTACATTACAAACTTTCGTAATGTACCCAGTGTTATAAGCAACCTTATGTTAGTCAAAATGTTAAGTTATATAAAATTTCTAATTAGTAATCTTATTTTGATGGTATAATAATATTGGTAGATATTTACAGGAGTAAAGGAGTCCTTAGTAGAGATGCGAATCACCGGCTGTCTTATACTGATAGAGAAAAACTATTCAAGTTAAGATATTGTCGTATTGGTCAGCACCATAATACGAGTATATTATAAACTGTCTTACAATGTTGCATATTATGCAATCAATAAGGTAGGAAATTCGCGACTTCTAAAGGAACGTATCAACTTTATATTATAACTAGCAACCTCTGTCCGTCCATATTTTTTTACACGATAAATAATCACCAATAACCAATATATATTTACTAAAACCTTTTCCGAAACACGCTGCATCTTATGATATAAGTTAATACTTACCTATATGCGAACAAAAAAACCGGCTCTATATTTATTTGTATAAATTAGTTCATGCAGAGTATTGTTTTGAATCGCATTGTAGCAAACAGAAAATAGTTTCGTTCAGTACAATAATAAAAATAAATAAAAATTAAATATTTAGTAGTCATTAAATATCTATATTCATAAAATGTTGAAGTAAAGTTGAAGGTCGGCGCAAAGACCCATGTCGATAACTATACCAATTGTTATTAAATGGTAATAGCATAGAAAAATTAAATCAATGATATTGGATTACCCTTAATAGGACATAAATAGCAGAAATAATTATACAACAAAGTAATGAATAAAAATTGATCGCAATGTACAGATAAAACGAATTAGAGACACGAAATGTGCGCAAAAACATCGCAGTTATCATAGTCGATGTTATTGAGTTAGAGCATAACAACCTCTATGTTGATTATACGATAGTTATGGCTAATCGTCAGACAACAGATCAAAACATAAATACCACGGAACACTTGCGAGATGCGACATGCGATAGTTGAATGAAAAATTTTGGGCAGTAGAATAAAAGTTTCACTCTTATCAAACTTATCAAAGTTACAGTTTTTAGACTTACTGATTTAAATACAGACTTGTGATGATTTTTTTTGCTTTTAGTTAGTTAATATCTATATAATTTAATAGTAATATTGTCGTACAAATTGCGTGGTACGTTATCCCGGTCCTACACTCACTGCTGCTCTACCCCTGCTATCTCTGTTAGCTACCACAATCGAGAGTTTTCGTAGAGGAATTTTTTGTTCGTCTCGTCAAAATAAAGCTACTCCCGGAAAATTAGCTTGTTACTAATCAGGTGAAAAAAATGTAGGTACTAGGGATCCCTACCTAATAGGTATAATAGGTGTCTATGTATTATTAACTAAAATACTCTGGGACTCCCCCGCAACGCTAATCAAAAGCCGTATTAAGTCGCCTTAATTACATAGCCAAATTTTACGAAAATTCCAAACATGAGCAAAACCCCATTAGGTTTTATTTCAAAGAGAATTTGCAGAAAATTCACACGATAACCATTCGTCCGAAATTTATTGACAGTTTTTTTAACGTTTTCTTTAATTGTGTGTTTTAATAAGTAAACACTTAAAGTTATAATTCAAAACATTTATCTACGTGATGATTATAATAATGATAATGATGTGTAGATTTAGTGGAGATGTGTTTCATACAGGGTTATAGGTACTCGTTTTATAACACTGAATTTCTTGCAGATTCTTCTCTACAGAATTTACATTCCGAATTGACGATAGCTTCACTTTTATAAAGGGCCCCGTAGACGATCAAATATTTGATCAAACTTTCTGTTTACAAACGTATTTGTCAAATTATTTGATCGTGTGCGGGGCTGCGGGTTTTTTTGATGTGTTTGTTATATGAAAACATGAAGTTTGATCGAACAAGTTTGACAAACAAGTTTGATCGTTTACGGGGCCCATAACATTAATTAGTTCATTAAAAGTGATATAATTTTAATTTGAAAAATGACGATTCAAAATCGCTCTTGAAGCCTTCTTGAATAAAGTAATTTTTGGTTTGGACACATCGTCAGTCCCATCACTCCCTAGACATATATTCGTATGTCTCGGTAAGCCACAATACAATAAGTAAAAATGTTGATAATGATCAAATAGACCCCAAATTCGGATTCAAATCTATACTAATAAATAAAGCTGAAGAGTTTGTTTGTTTGATTGTTTGTTTGTTTGTTTGTTTGTTTGAACGCGGTAATCTTTGAAACTACTGGGCCGATTTGAAAAATTCTTTCAGTGTTAGATAGCCCATTTATCGAGGAAGGCTATAGGCTATGTATCATCACGCTAAGACTAATAATAATAGGAGCGGAGTCCACGCCGACGAAGTCGCGCGCAGAAGCTAGTACATACATAAACCTAGATGTGTCTGGTCAAAGGTGAAAAACAGAGCACTTTTTGTTTGTGGGCCTGTGCTATTTATTACGAACTTCATTTACTTTGTTTATTACTTTAATTAAGAAGCGAAATTAAAAATAAATACATGTCAATATCTATATAATCCGCGCCGCGCGCCGCGTTGGCGCAGCGGTTACAGCACTGGATTGCGATTGGCGCGGGCGGTTGCGGGTTCGATTCCCGCACACGACAACATTTGTATTGGCCATACAGATGTTTGCCGTGGTCTGGGTGTTTGTGCAATCCTTGTGGGTTACCCCACCGTGCCTCGGAGAGCACGTTAAGCTGTCGGTCCCGGTTGTTATCATGTACACCTGATAGCGATCGTTACTCATAGTAGGGAATATATCCGCCAACCCGCATTGGAGCAGCGTGGTGGATTAAGCTCCGATCCTTCTCCTAGATGGGGAAAGAGGCCTATGCCCAACAGTGGGATATTACAGGCTGAATCGTAATATCTATATAATATATTATATTTAATTATAAATATTAATTACAAAATAATTGACTTATTTTAAAAAATTTAAACGATATACATATAAAAATATTATAGTGTAATATTGTTACGACTATTCATGGTCCTAAAAAAATAAATAAATGTCATTTCGATAAGATGAGATGAATTTATTTTATGAAGTAAAATTTCAAGTATCAATATCAACCATATTACGAAGTCGATGATATCCTTGTTAGGCGAACGTAGCAGTAAAATAGGTTCCCTTGTCGACAAACTTAGCTTCAATAAAAAGTTGTATCATCCGGTTTAACGCCCTTTCCAGGTTCTCTACTTAGCCTGCTGTATATAAATAGTACATTTATATAAATAGATTGTAAACGTCGCAAGTTTTCTGATACGTCCAGGTAAGTGCTCAATCTACACGAATGCAACGGCAAGGAATGTTGTTTAATTGTAAACTGCGTTTATATTCTACACAAATAAACGATATTTTCATTGAGCTTGGGCATAGGCGAAAATATTTCGCCTAAAATTTAGATCTGGGGAAGCACCTCAACTTTACAGAAGATTACAGCCAAATAATACTCTCATATAGTGATGTGTTCCTGTGTGTAAGGAAGTCATAATTTCTAGGAAGGGGGTAGGATCAGCAACGCGCTTGTGATGCTTTTAGTATGGGAGGCGCCAGGCCCTCAGCTGGGCCGTGCTTATTTGCCGCCCTTGAAGTATTAAAAAAAAAAAAAAAAAACTATTTATTCGATATCAGTAATAATTTAAACTTCATATTAGAAAAGAAATAAAGAATTGAATTAATCAAACTGTAACCTGTGTGGAAACTTCTCCGAGGTGGGCAAAATCCACTTTTCCATGTACGAGAAGAGTTCTAATCTTATCATTTAATTTAATTTTTTTATGCTTGCTTAAGAAAGAGTAGCAAAGAGTAGCCATACAATAACATAAAATGCGTACCTACAGCTATGCTGTTTTTAGTGAATACATTAGTTTTGATGAAAAAATCCTGGCAATAACAAATACAAAAAAAAAAACATTTATTCAAATTAGTTCGGAAGTTATGCGCGTTCACACATTTCGGCGATTAATTCTTATTCATTTAAAGTATATTATTTATAATTGTATGATCGTCGATTCGACGAGACAAGGCGAGGGCCTCTATCTACTTTTATCTAAAAATAGATTCCATAAGCGGAGAAAATTCATGTTTATTAATAGGAGCGCCTAACATTCTTTAAATTTCTTTTAGTTGTTTTAGTATTTAGAAAGTGGTCATCAATATTCTGCAACATTTAATAATAAAAAAACAAGTTTCATACAATTTTGATAATTTTGGTGACATAGAATGTGGGTCAAGTATTAAATAAATGGCTATATCGATGGCTAACGACTTGTAGACAGTCTAATATTTTTTTTATTATAATATTTGAAATGTCAGTTTGGTTTCTACATCTAGAAAATTATTAGGTGTTCCTCGCTATTTTACTCTTTTTGCTTATTATAAAATTTGCGCATCAATACATTTTTTAATCATTATTGTACGAGATTATTGCTACAATTGACTGAGGTAGGGCACAGCAGGAAATTTCCTGCTCAATATATGGAGCAGCCCGACTGGGGTAGTACCTCGACCATACAGAAGACCACAGCTAAATTATTACTGTTTTCAAGCAGTATTGTGTTCCTGTTGGTGAGTAAGGTGACCAGAGCTCCTGGGGGGGATTGGGGATAGGGTCGGCAACGCACTTGCGATGCTTCTGGTGTTGCAGGCGTCTATAGGCTACGGTCTTACCAGGTGAGCCGTACGCTTGTTTGCCGACCTAGTTACATTAAAAAAAAAAACAATAAAACATTGTGATGTTTGTATATAGGTAATCTAAATATTTTGCAAAAATTTAAACTTGTTGATTCCTTAAAAATGTATCACTTGAAGTAATTGAAGAGTTTTTAATTGATTTTTAGGTCATTTAAAAAAAAATTATATATATTACGTCACAACTCAGACGTCTATTAACTTGGACTCTGCGCCTGTATGCCAAGGAAATCGGTTCTGTTTTTAAACTTCAATGAAGAATAGATTAAAAAAATACTTTTAAATAAGTTACTTATGATATAGTTTAACGATAAAATTGCATTTTTAATTACATAAATAATATAGATAATTTTCTTCTTTCATTAAGTAACGAGACATCTTGTTTACAATTCAAGTTTCTATTGGCGAATCTACATAATATTTATATAAGGATGCCTTTATGAGTATGTATGAAACCTTAAAATAAAAAAGATTCTCATTAATATTTATTTACTACTAGAACTCGGAATGCAGACTAATAAAAACAGAGCGACAGGAAACCTCTAGTCACTCTGTTATTTTTATACAAATAGCCTATACGTCATGTAAATTTACATTTAACATTGATTTTTTTAAATTTAACTATGTTGTAAGTATATATGTGTTATGTTTGTATTTATAGACAATTCTTCTTCATCTTCCTCGTTCCCTCAATGATGAGGATCTCGAACACTAATGACATGTCTCCATGATTACCTATAGACAGTAGATACTCAAAATGTACCAGCTAAAAACCGATTTCAATTACATCGACAAGTAACATAATGTAGGTAGACGAAAAAGTAGTCAAATAAATACGCGTTATCAAAGCTTAGGTACCCAAAAAGTAGTCACCAGATCTGGATCAAATTTAAATGGAACCAGAAAATCATCAAAAATCATCATCAACAACATCAGCATCAACTTTCGATTAAAACAAAAGTCATCAAAATCGATACACTCAGTGAAATGCTTTGTGGTATAACACAACGTAGGTTGACAAAAAAAAGACAAGTAAATACGCATTATTAGATACTAGCAACCCGCCCCGGCTTCGCACGTGTGCAGTGCTGATACTAATTATTTCTCGTAAAAAGTAAAGTATAAAAAAGGTTATTGTAAGTTATTCCTACGAGATAGACATATATGCCATCGCGGACTTTATTGTAGATCTTTTTAAGGTTTACAACATTAAGTGTATTTATTTATGGTGTACAATACTGTAGTACATTATTTTGATGTATCTCGTATGGTTCAGGCAGCGTTTGCAATGTAAGCGCAAAAAATGTATTTATTTACGATATCACATTAGAAACCTCTAAAAGTCTAAATGATCAGTGTTTATCTACTATATTATGCATGTATTATACATATAAACCTTCCTCTTGAATCACTCTATCTATTAAAAAAACCGCATCAAAATCCATTGCGTGATTTTAAAGATCTAAGCACACATATGGACAGACAGAGGGAAGCGACTTTGTTTTATACTATGTAGTGATAACGCGAAAGTACTTGTCAGAGCTCAGTTAAATTTTATTGGGATACCATGACACGCACCTACCTTTCGATTAAAAAAAATATCGAAATCGGTCCACCCGGTCAAAAGTTCTTAGGTAACATACATTAAAAAAAACGTCAAATTGAGAACCTCCTTTTATCTAATAAAAACTTTTAAACAGGCCTTAAAACGCTGATAGCTTAACGCAGGTAATTTTAAGCTATATACATACTATAATAGCTAATTGAACAGATCTTTTTTTAATTACAAATAAATTAAAAGTAAAAAACTTTTCAAAAAAACAAGCTTTTATTTGAATGCGCTAGTTAACCATGCATTGTCATCCAAATTGAACTTGTATACAAAATTTCGAAGATATCTGCTTCAAAATTGAGTTGCAAAATTTCATCCGAACTTACATACATACATACGTTGCAAGTTAAATGAAAGCTTGTAAAAATAATCAAGTATGTCATTTCGTTCAATAAAGAAACGATAACTTAAATAATCATAAGTAAGTTCTTGATTAAGCCTTTATATAAAAATACAGAAAATAAATCTTATCTATTCGAGAAAGCGACTTATCAGTAAGAGGTCATTGCACTTGAAAAGCTGAATATATTTCGTAACCTGATCACTGACGTCATGTGCATGACTATTTATTATTTTTATTAGCGTATGGTTCTGGTTTAAGACATGTATGGACTACGTGTAGAATACACGTAGTAAGTAGGTACATGTGTGCTAAACCACGCTAAACACGTTCATACTAGTAAATAGTGAAATATTGAAGTTATGAATATCAAAAACGTAGGTGCTAAGTAAGGATGTTTAATGTTTTTTCCTCTCGATGAGAAGTCAGGACGTCTAAGTAAGTCTAAGGCTTTAATATGGACTTTCCTTATAGAGCTGGGTCCTAGTACCTCCATGGTCCCAACAGGTTCACTTTTACGGTTAATAAAGTGTACAGCAGTTAAGCAATTATCTTAAACTAGCTGTGTCCTGCGTTTTCTCTCGCGTTAATTTGAGGAAACAACGCACTAAACGCGTTTAAAAAAACAAACTTTTCTGCTTTATATTACTCGTATAACGTACCTATAGGTCTATTTTTTTAAGTGAAGATTTGTTAAAGGCGTATTTATTATATATGTATATCAAGTTATAAAGAAACTTGTTTTGTATGTAAGTTTGCGTATATTTGTATAGAAATTAACACAATGAAATGTATTGAGTAATTTGGTTTTACCAGAAGTTTTGCATTATTATTCTTTTAAATACCTCAACTAATTCGATTTTATGCAGTTTATTTTTATGTTGGTCTTTGCTCCGAAGGTATAGGTAGATATTGCTAAGTTCAATTGTCTACAGTGCTAAATATTGTATGAAAACGTGATGGAGTCAAATATTTTCACATATTATTATTTACAGGTATTTTTATATATATCCTTGAATTTCTTCTAAAACATGTAAGTTATAATACAATAATCCTTTTTCGCTAAATATTATAGGATTTTAAATAAAAATAACTCTTGATAAGTCAGCTTAGCAACGAGTTTGAAACAGCGAACGTTTTTTCTGAATCTATGTACATACTCTATCCAAGCTATTTCGAGTAATGTTTAATATTATTTATTTAAATTATTTTTATAAGCTATAATCGTAAACACTTTGATTCATCTTCTCAAAGGCTTATACGGTAATCACTTTGAAGACGTCACTATAGCAAATTAGCAATACATTATCTATCTAGGTACAGCTTGGCACATATTGTCTACATACATTTTTTTAACTTATTTGAATATTACTTTTGGTTTCTGTTAATTTAATGATTTACCTTTATAATTAAGAGCAGTTTTTAAAATATATGGTTATGGTGTATGTTACTTGCTTATACGAAACGGTGCAGACGCGAAGTATTTAGCGTCACTTAACATGTAAGTACGTACTACGTACATAAATAATACGTCAAAAATGTTATAAATTTTTTTGAGGTACAACAGCAAATATCCTGCTCAAAATCTAAGCAGAACGACTGTCGTTGCAGGACTTGCAGGCGTCGATAGGTTACTTTAACCACGTACCATTAGCACAGATTAGTAAATAGTACCTGGTTGACCGAGCCTAGCTCGGTATATCTTTTTTTTTGTTTGTTTTTTTCTCGGTATTTTTATATTTTACTTTTATTTAAATAAAAAATTAGGAATCAAATTAGAAAAAAAAAGAAAAAATAATAGATTGGAGACGGATTTGAACCATGGTCTCATCGGTTGATTCAGCGACCGATGTTCCACCGAGCCATTAAAACTTATTTGGCATTTGCGAAATTAACTTTCCTATTCTAACGATATTTTAGCCATGTTTTTCATTGCCTAAAAACAGGGGTAAAACGACATTTTTTTAAAATGAATCCTAGCTAGATCAATTTTTCGCCCCCGAAATACCCTGCATACTAAATTTCACGAAAATCGTTGGAGCCGATTCCTAGATTTAGAAAATATATATATATATATACAAGAATTGCTCGTTTAATAGTATAAGATTTGCCATTAGGTGGACCATAAGCTCGGTTGCCGCTCTTTTCGTGTATAAAAAAATGACATCACAATCATGCGTTTCGGATGTGAATCCGACATACTATCTAAATCTATGTGTGATTTGAGAATCGAAAATTCAAAGCAGTTATAATTTTTTTTAAAAAACAAATAAACGATTCACACTCAAAGGCCTATATAACTCGTAGTAGGTATATGAAGGTGTTTGGTTTTAGAAGCACTAATAATATAATCATATTATGTTTGACCTATACAGATATTTTTCACGTAGGTACGGGTATATAATATACTTACTACATATTTTGAAAGCTGTTTTATTTTATTGACTTTTTCAGAAATAAATATTTTATTATATAATTATACTAAAGTATACGAAAGTACTATTTTATTTGATTAAAAATAATTTATGAGTCGATTTAAAAATTTGTTTCTTTTTGGTTTTGCTAGACTTAACTAAATATAGCTGTTGAGCTATAGTAGTTTGTTTCATACTTTCATAGAAAAAGTTTGGAGTGTAACTGAAACAAAATGTGTAACAACAGTCCGTATGTACTATGTGTACAGGAAAAGAATTTAGAACCCATCAAAAGTTATTATAACACGAACCTCAGTATTTAAATTTAAAACATTTGCAACTACGCCTTAGAATTTTATATTTAATAGTTGTTGGACTATAATTTAATAGCACATGTTATAGTAATAGTCGGTCTTCAATGTGACACAGCGATAATTTATCACTACACACAGATATTGTGGTACGACCAATTCAAGAACAAAATAAATCAATACAAGATAAATCAACATATTAAATCAATTAAAGAACAAATTATTTGTTATAACTTTTACTTTTGATAGTTTCATCCTGTAATATCTCATTGCTAGGCATAGGCCTCTTTCTCCATGTAGGAGATGGATCAGAGCTTAATCCACCACGCTGCTCCAATGCGGGTTGGCGGTTATATAATTATATTCCCTACTATGAGTAACGATCGCTATCAGGTGTACGTGATAACAACCGGGACCGACGGCTTAACGTGCTCTCCGAGACACGGTGGGGAGACCTACAGACTGCACAAACACCCAGACCACGGCAAACATCTGTATGGCCAATAAAAATGTTTGTCATGTGCGGGGATCGAACCCGCAACTGCCAGTGTAACAGCGACAAACCAGTGCTGAAAATATCATCTTCATAGTAAACCAGTTGGAATACAAACATTACATTAATAGACAAAAATTATCATATCAGTATCAAAAGTAAAAGTTATATTAAAACAAATAATTTTTATTAACAACTAACTGCCAGACTTCGTTCTGTCTATTATGTTTTTTTTTTTGTTTTTTTTTAGTATATAAACCTTCCGTGGGATTTTACGAAAAAAAATTAACCGAATTAGACGAGCCATTCTCGAGTTATGCGCTTAGCAACATTCATTTTTATTATATAGATAAATCAAGACGAACTTGTTATTATTTACTACAGAAACGTCAGCAATTATTACAAAAAAAATTGCCTTAGGAAACTTCCTCATCGAGGTAGGTTCTACACTGTAAAATATCAAGATATATAGTCAATGAGAGGAAAAGTGTAGCCAACTTGTCTAATTGACTCTCTAATCTAAAGTTATAACTTTTTAAACTTTCATATTTACTAACACTGTAAAAGCTGAAATATTCATTCATCACTTTTTGGTTGATGTTATTCAAATTTTGTGATATTTCGGTTGGAAGCTATAGAGAGGAGGAAAACTATATATCTAGAAGAAGTCCAAAAGATGATCGACAGAGATCATATCCCATGTTTATGACTTCATCATCTAACTTTGTCAAAGTAAAAAAGGAGTGAAACGATGTAAAAACAAAATATAAAGACAAACAGACCGCTCAAATATAATTGTGTACGTATAGTATCGAACCCGCAATCACCAGTGTGGCAGGCTGTGCTGTAACGCTACGCCTGTTGTCAAACATATTTCTGTCATCAACCTATTTGAAAATTACTGTCCTAGTGAAATTTTATAGTAACTAGTGACCCGCCCTGGCTTCGCACGGTTGCAAAAACGATCAGTGTTCCTCTACTATATTATGCGTGTATTATACATACATATTAACCTTCCTCTAGAATTATTCTATTTACTAAAGAAAACCGCATCAAAATCCGTTGCGTAGTTTTAAAGATAAGCATACAGACAGCGGGAAGCGACTTGTTTTATACTATGTAATGATATTAGTTTAAGTTATAAGTAGTTTAACTTTAAATGTTTCTTTGTTTTAGGTTAAACTGTAACAACGAAAGTCTAACTATTTTGCCTATTTTCAAAATTAAATTGAGGCTGTTATCTCAACCACACCGATCAAACTTCTCCGTGTCTTCTCCATTCTACAAGACATAACGAACCGTGCTCCACTGCCTTAACCGAAAGCCATTAAACCTATCAATCAATATTCGTATACAAAGTTTATTGTATAACCTACACTGTAGTGTAGGTATATACTTAAATATAAATATTATAAAAAAACAGTAAAAAATTATTTACCTAACAGGTCTATTACTATGCATGAAATCATTGATAAGTTTTCATAAAATATAAAATAAATATTGAAACATTTACGTAATCGTAATACAAATTCAGTTATGGTCAAACAAGTTTCTGAAACCTGTTACACTTGTGTGTTTTACAGTTAATGAGATACGCGGTTTTATTTATATTTATTATGAAGCTATAAAGGTGGAGATTGACTTGTAACATTATGGTGTAATGTATCGCGTTCGTGTAACAGAAACCAAAGACTGACTTGTAACGTCAGTTTGTAATGTATCATTCGCGGCGAGCGCCGCGTGCTCCACTCGACTGTCGGTTTTTTGGCGAATCCCTTTGAGTGTTACATTACAAGTCAGTGCAAGACGCACGTCGCGTCCTCGCGAGAGGAAGTCGCAAGCGGAATCCATTTCGTTTTTCACTCACGATTTTCGATAGTTAAAATGAAAATTTCTGTATTGAACAGTAAACTCTTGGTTCAACAATATTAATTAAATTCCTACCACCATTTTGGTTTCTGGTTTGGTACAAATTGGATATCCAATATCGTTTTGTTCTTTTCTTCTTTTTCAAATAACAATAACTTAGTAAAATTAATGAAACATACACAAACTTTACGTCTGACATTATGAAACAAAATGGATGGACCACACTTGAGCCTAGAGTCCGAATGATACATTACAAACACACGTTACAGGTCAGTCTGTGTCGCCGTATTGTAACAAGATCGCCTCGAATGATACATTACAAACAAACGGTACAAGTCAATCTCCACCTCAGATCAAATCGGGACATTAAATACATTGTCTGTTTTTCTGAATCATAGCCACGTATAACGCCGAAACTACTGAATGGTTTTTCATAAACTTTTCCTTGTGTTAAGTATATATTAAATACTAATGAAGGCACTGATTAGTTTTATTCCAAAATTCAGTTCGGTTTGGGTTAGGAAAAGGGATAAAAATTTAAACAAGTAGCTTTGCAATTAACTTATTAAGTACCTACTTACTTATTATGGTTTTAATTTATGATATTAGGTTTATTAGTATTTAGGTACATTAGTATGTAAATTTGTATCTGCTGTGTGGTTACGGCAGTAAAAAATATACCCACCCCCTATCTTCCCGTGGGTGTCATAAGAGGCGACTAAGGGATAACACAGTTCCATTACCACCTTGGAACTTAAAAAGCCGACCGATGGTGGGATAACCATCCAAGTGCTGGCTTTGAAATACACAGGCCAAAGACGGGCAGCAGCGTCTTCGGTGCGACAAAGCCTAGTGGTGACTATGGGCAACAAACATGAGTTCACGCAATTTTTGGCGCGAACTTGGGGAGGCCTATGTTCAGCAGTGGACTGCGATAGGCTGAAGTGATGACTAACTAAGGCACTGATTAAGTGATTACTTTTATTCCTAAATTCAGTTCGGTTTGGGTTAGGAAAAGGGATAAAAATTTAAACAAGTAACTTTGAAATTAATTTATAACTTACTCATTAATAGGTTTTAACTTATGATATTAGGTAGGTACTAATGTATTTTGTATTAGACACCTTTATTAATAAAACCAACTGATTTTCAAATTAATAGTATCTTTTGAGACTCGCTTATTAATGAATGGATTTGATTTTAATCTAGAATTTCGTTTTATTTATTTATCTTAACTAATTTTAATTATTTTAATAGATAAATCTCGAAGGATGTCCCGTAAATAAAATGTTAGTAGGTTAATGCATAAAATATGTATCCAGTTCTTTTAGAAAAAAAATCATAATTTTAACCATTTTAAGTTTTCCGTATTCAGATTAATAATATATGTTCCTCTCAGTCCGTTTTAAAAAAGTTTTTAGTTAACACTAAAAAAATATTTACAAAAAATTAACGACGCAAAACTTACGTTAACGTTAGTTAAAAACCACTGTTTTTTGTTAAAACTGAGAATAAACTCGTTATTTTGTTTTTACTCTATATTCTATGCCATTTTTTTAAAGGTCTACAACACTAAAAGTACATAATATATCGTGGTTTCACTTATGCGTTGACGTTTATGTCTTCTGTTCTACTAAGATGAATAAGAAAATAATTTATTACTTCCAAATAAACATACATAATAACGAAGTACCTAATAATTAAAATCAGGTCAGTACTTAAAATTTCATTAATATAAAAAAAAATATGTTTATATATTATTTAATTGGTACTTAATTAAAAAAAGTTTAAAATAATGTGCTCTTAGGTAAAAAACAAATTGTCAAAAAATTTATATTAAAAAATCCTAAGTAAATAATAACCATTTATCCATTATATTATATTATAAGCACCTCAAATCGTTAAGTCAATATCAATTAAAACGCTAGCTTTAAAAGTTAACAAAGTATTAAAACGTTTATTTGCGGAATGGATGTAAAATAAACACGAATAGTTATTTTAAAAATATTTACTTAATTTTATTTCATACATAATGAAGTTTACTACATTAAGCTTGATTCTCTGTTATGACCACATTTAATTTCAACTTCGTACCGTCAATGTAAACACGAAACAATAAATCTGACAACACTACTGACTACGCCTAAACTCCTAAAGTAAGTACCTAAATACATATATGCAAGCTCGATAAAATTAAATTAACATTTATTGCTACAGGTTTTACGTGTATCGAATTTATTTAATAAAATAAAAAAGCTTAGCACAAACAAAATATCGATTAACTTTTATTTTAATATTATTTAACAAAAAAAAAAAAAAAACTTACGTATGATCGCGAATAAATACTGGTTTATCCGGGTCCCATTCTGCCACATTAGTTTCGAAATAAGAATATTCATTTTGACATAAAAACTTTTTCTTTTAATTATAATATTCTTGTCACTTTAAACAACATCCATCCAAACACTACTGTGTCTTCTTTGATACTGAGTGCGAAGGTAGGTGATTTGAAGATGGTAAAAAACATACGCTCATTTACGTTGCGTTCCTCATTCCGATAAATAATGTAACTAAATCACTTGATCACTTCATGGTGCCAATTAGTTAATCTATACTAATATAATAAAGCTGAAGAGTTTGTTTGTTTGATTGTTTGTTTGTTTGAACGCGCTAATCTCAGGATCTACTGGTCCGATTTGAAAATTCTTTCAGTGTTAGATAGCCCATTTATCGAGGAAGGCTATAGGCTATATACCATCTCGCTAAGACCAAGAGGAGCGTAGCACCAATGAAGAATGTTTCAAAATCGGGGTTTTTTGAAGTGAAACTTCTTTAGAATCGTTGTGATTTCAAACCGGATGCAACGGAAAAACGACAGGCGCGCTGCAAGCCGCTAATTTTAAATTATTTTTTTTAAATTAGTTTTCCAAAGAAGTTTCACTTCTATCGTGTGTGAATCGCACACACACCTTTTTTATCCTTTTGAAAGCTTCCGCGGCGTAAACGGTTAAAGTGTAGCAAATTTTACGTGTCCGGGCTTCTAAAATCCGTAATATTATCATATTCAATCATGCATTTTTTATATATTTTAGAAAACATTCGTATCTAGCTGTAAAAAAAATGTTGGCTTCTGTTTTAAGTAATTAAGACTAAATTAATTTAACTTATGTTCAAAAAACCTCCGTTCTCTAATTACCGTACCGTGTCCGCATACCAACTTAATCTTAAAACTTGCTTGTAATTTTTATAACGTACAGATTTACTTTGATCTATTCAACGTTTTAAACGATATTAAGTAACGTGTATCGCATAACAAAATATCGACTCAATGGAACCAGTCTACAAATAATTATCATTAAGTCAGTCCTTGTGGGTTACCCCACCGTGCCTCGGAGAGCACGTTAAGCCGTCGGTCCCGGTTGTTATCATGTACACCTGCCGGGCGCGCCACGACAAAAGTTTGTCTACCCCTTTTCTCGTATTATCTCTTTATGTCTACAGTAGCTAGCATGCGTGCACGTGATACTCTTCTCGTCACGACAATTGAAGAGATAACAAGAAATTTTAGTTATTGTAGTTTTGTCGAAGCCTCGAATTTTGGCGTGATTTTGATGTTTTAAGAAGATAAACTACTCGTTGTCAATATTAGAAAGACTACGATAAACGAAATATATTAAAATTATAAATATTATTATAATATCTTTTGTATACCATGGCGTTTCCGTTCCGTTTTGTCTTCGGAAGAGAATTATGTCTCTCGTATTGCGCATGCTAGGGTAATCGAGAAAATACTCGATGTAGACATTATCTATCTCTCTCGTCAAGAGATTATCTCGTTGTACGCATGCTAGCCCGGCTGGTAGCAATCGTTACTCATAGTAGGGAATATATCCGCCAACCCGCATTGGAGCAGCGTGGTGGATTAAGCTCCGATCCTTCTCCTACATGGAGAAGAGGCCTATGCCCAACAGTGGGATATTACAGGCTGAATCGTAATCGTATGTCCAATGGAAAGTTATAATTGCCGTAACATTTGCTGTTCTCGGGTGCACATCCCTAAATAAAAGTATTTGGCAAATCACTACCGTATGTGTGGTGTCTCCTCAGTGTGTGCCGAGGCCCATCAGCATCTGAATGTCTCTAACGTTATTGTACCGCCAATGAAGCATGTGAGTATATAATTACCGTAGCCTTGGTTAAAAACTTTTCTAATTACCGTTGTTCTTAGTTTAATACTTGATTTTTAAGATAGACCCGAGTTGATCATGTAAGGGGTCGTTCAATATTACGTAACGCAAATTTTGAAGATTTTTGACCCCCCCTCCCCCCATGTAACGCGCCGTAACGTTTTCCTTTACCCCCCCTCCCCCCAGCCCATAAACGTTACGTAACACCCCAACTGACCATTTTTACCCAAATTTCACGACTTTGTTGCGAAAATTACCGTAGTCGCTTAAAAAAATCGCGTTCGCGGTAAGTATAAATATACCTATATATCGACACGTCCTATGTATATGGGCCAATGTGAAAAATGACAACTTTTCAGTAGAGGCTCTCAAAGTTTCAATTTGCTATAATTTTTACATGCTTCAACTTATGTTATTGAAATTTTGCATAGTTACTATGACACCTAATGTTCATTTTTCTAGCTATATTCACTTATTTGTATATTATTAGTTTTTTACCTAATGTAGATATGCCTATATACACGACTTTTTCACTTTGATTATATTGAAAAAAATAATAATAAAAAGGCCAATGAGTCATTTTGGTCAATAAACTCTGCAAAACTAATTTTAAAAGAACATTTGTTTTATAACAAATATTTAACGTAAATAAATAACTTAAATAAATGATAATAATATAATTTTTATATGACATATTATTTCACATTGACACTTATACGTTATCCGGGAGACCGTTAGACGCGGGATTCCCCCGCGTACAAGTCTCGAAATAACTGTTTGGCCTTTATACGTCAAAAATTATGTCAAATAAGCCCTTATACTGCAGAAAAAAATAGTATTTGCACCCATAAATGTGTATTTTTTTTAATGCAACTTGTAAACTAGACTAAAAGGAAGCATTTAAAACAAAAAAGTGAAAATGCTGAAATTGTTGCTTTGGCCCTTATACATAAGACGTGTCGATATACAAAAAGGGATATAAACGAAAAGGGTTGCCAATTTGGGAGATTTTAGTACACTAGTTTTTTTATTTAATTTATTTATTATTTATTTATTTATTTATAATAATTAAAACGGTTTACACCAGTTACATTAATTATTAACAAGAAATATAAAAACATAAACACAGCAATCAGGATGTACAACAAATAGAAAAAAAAAAAAAAAAAATAAGATTGAGAAAAGAAAAAAAAAAAAAAAAAACAACAATCACTACAACAATTATACACCTCGCTCACAAAACTTCATACATACAGACAGTATTTTCGACCATTCATCCGCAAACAGATCACACTCAGGGTATGCATCCAGAAGAGCGTTGAGCGTGGCGAGAATGCGGGGAATAGGCGAGTTCGCTCTCGCGACAGTACGCGCTGGAGGTACGGCAAACAGTTTATGGTGGCGGAACTGAAGGTAGTTAAATAAAAAACAACGTTACGTAACGCGTTGTTTGAGACCCCCCCCCTCCCCCCCCTAATTGCGTTACGTAATACTTGAACGGCCCCTAAACGGAGACAGTACTTTGGCCTGCGTACGTTGTAATAAGCTAGTATTTGCATCCTGTGTCATTTTCGACATTTTTAAGAAAATCTATCGTTTTCTAACTACCGTATACTAATTACCATATGTTTATAATTACCGTTGTATGAAAAAATAATACTTGTTTACTAACTGGAACCGCGATGTCGTACCAATGGAATGTTTTCCCGCGGTTTTCGTAGATTATTATTATCATTTTCCGTAAATATATCAATATTATATGCGGACCATTCATCAAATTATTTAATTCATAGGATGGGTAAACCCAAAAAGACCAAAGAGGAAGTTAAAGAAAAGAGAAGGCTTGCCACTCGACAACGCCGAGAAAGAATTAAAAATGACCCTTTTTTATATCAGCAATCAAAAAAAAGGAGAAATAAAGGTACAATAAAAGAAAATCCGCAATGCTTGAAGAGAAAAATCTTCGAGCAATGCGTCCTGCCTGTGTTGACATACGGAGCCGAGACATGCACACTGACGAAGGGACTGGTCCACGGGTTTAAAGTCGCTCAACGTGCAATGGAACGGGCTATGCTTAGGGTTTCTCTCAAACTTAGAATTAGAAATGAGACTATCCGTGAGAGAACGAAAGTAACCGACATAGCCCACAGAATTAGCAATTTGAAGTGCCAGTGATCTGGTCATCTGTGTCGCAGGTCCGATGGCCGTTGGACTGATTATCTACGTAAGATTACCGGAGTAGGCTGGATGAGGATTTCGGAAAACCGGGATGTCTGGCGCGAAATTGGGGAGGCCTATGTCCAGCAGTGGAATGCAAAAGGCTGAACTGACTGACTGACTGAATAAAAGAAAAAGAGATAAAAAAATACTACCTATCTGCGAAATGGCACCAACAACTGGAAGAAAACTCACACATACTTATATAAAATCACTCACATACACTGATAAATTCACTCACACTTACAAAAGCAACTCGACATTTTGCAAGGTGCGACCATTTTGGATCGTGATTCCAGATTTTTGCACGTTGAGTCCTGAGTGAAGACTCAGACATGACGCAGTTGCAGTATGGAAGTCATCTCATACCTGCAATGACCTTTTAGAAGGTCATTGCATACCTGTCTTAAATTTCTTTGAAAATGAAGCACCTCATGTAAATGTCATCTATTTTATATCAGATTCTAAAGACAGGCCAACATCGAAATAAAAAAATGTTTTATATCTATCATCTCTCAACTTCAGTGGCACTTCCCTAATCTAAGAGTGGTTGCCTGGAACTATACAGAGAGTGGTCATGGCAAAAGCTCAGCAGATGACGTAGGAGCAACGATAAAAAGAACTGCAGATAGAATCGTTGCTCACTAGGCCTAGCATGCGCGCCACGACAAAATTTTGTCTACCACTTTTCTCATATTATCTCTCTATGTCTACAGTAGCTAACATGCGTGCACGTGATACTCTTACCTTTACGTCAATAGAAGAGATAACAAGAAATTCATTGAAAGTGTTCTAATTTTTATTAAATTATAGCAATAATAAAGTGTCTTTTCTCACTACTGGTAGGTTATGGTTATGAGGGACATCGTTAATTCTTTCGCTTTATGTGTACAAATTATTGTTTATCATATATCATATTTTACATAGACTTTATGATATTTTCTAATTACCGTTACATCTATACTAATATAATAAAGCTGAAGAGTTTGTTTGTTTGATTGTTTGTTTGTTTGAACGAGCTAATCTCAGGATCTACTGGTCCGATTTAAAAAATTCTTTCAGTGTTAGATAGACCATTTATCGAGGAAGGCTATAGGCTATATATTATCACGCTAAGACCAATAGGAGCTTAGCACCAATTAAGAATGTTTCAAAATCGGGGTTTTTTTACCTTTTATTCCACGGGGACGAAGTCGCGCGCAGAAGCTAGTTAAATATAAAACTTTTCTAATTACCATACTCATAAAACTTTCAAGTCTTATTATCTAGAAAACCATAAATAATTGTTACATGCCTCATTAATTATTGAATTCGTATCTTTGATTTGTTTCATATTTTATTGTGTTTAAGACAAATCAGTGAAAAATAAAAAACGTCACGGTAATTAGGCAAATAACGCTATACTAATATAATAAAGCTGAAGAGTTTGTTTGTTTGTTTGATTGTTTGTTTGTTTGTTTGTTTGTTTGAACGCGCTAATCTCAGGATCTACTGGTCCGATTTGAAAAATTCTTTCAGTGTTAGATAGCCCATTTATCGAGGAAGGCTATAGGCTATATATCATCACGCTAAGACCAATAGGAGCTTAGCACCAATGAAGAATGTTTCAAAATCAGGGTTTTTTTCCCTTTTATTCCACGGGGACGAAGTCGCGCGCAGAAGCTAGTTAAATATAAAACTTTCTAATTACCATACTCATAAAATTTTCAAGTCTTATTATCTAGAAAACCATAAATAATTGTTACATGCCTCATTAATTATTGAATTCGTATCTTTGATTTGTTTCATATTTTATTGTGTTTAAGACAAATCAGTGAAGAATAAAAAACGTCACGGTAATTAGGCAAATAACGCCGAATTGGAGAATGACCGTAATATTCAAATTGTAATTGTTTAGGTAACAATGATGTTTAATGAGAACGTTAATGAGATTCTAATACTTAATGATTTTTAAGATGAAGTAGTTACTACTTTAAGTGCTTTAAATTTATAATTTACTTTTACCACATTTGAACTATTTTAATCCCTAACTGAATTAATTACTCTAGTCAAATTTTTATCCTGTAGGCAATACCTACTGAAAAAAAAAAACTTTCACAGAACAGATTTCACTGCTATGTTATTCAACCTACAGATTGATGAAATCTTTTAAATCTCATGATGTACTCGTACATCATATACAAAATGATTAAAATGGCTATATCACGTTTTTATTACTCACTTTATAAGTAATACGTAAAATAAATTTTCATATAGTCTATATGAGTCATGATCGTGTTTTGTTTTCATGATTAGGTACTTTGTATACTAGATATTTTCAAAACTTGACTGTTGGCTTGGATGTAATGGATTATTATCTGACATTTATGATGACTTGTTTGGTAGATTTAAAGTTATTATTACTTACTAAAGTAATATAACCATTTTTTTCATATCTTATGAGCTATGCCATACATATCTACCAACAAACAAACTAAACCTCTCTTTATCATATGATTGTAAAAAACTGAATATTCCTATTTTTCTTATATGAAACAAACAACTTTATTTAATTAAAATGAAAATATTTTCATCAACTCTGTCTAGCAACATAGTAGTTATATAAGAACAAAATAATATGACTACGATTTCTTTACGTTAAAAATTTTCAGTCAATTCTTCACACTACAAAACAGATTTAAAACCAACTTTTGATAATTTATATAAACTTAATTTAAACTTAAGCTATTTACAAATATATACTAAAGCAAACGTTTTTACAAGCGAGGTGTCTCATAGAACATAATATGTTTAAAAATATTATATTCTGTATTTTACATCGTCAATCATGTTTCGCAATAATAATATTACACGCATACATTGTTGTCTATATAATGTATTTTTTTTTTTGAATGAGTGATCACGTATGATGCGATATGGGTACAGGTGCAGTTAAACTACACTGTACACTATTTCGTAAATATTGATATTTTTATCTAAATTGTATTTTTTTTTTAAATAAAACGTAAGTTACCTACTTAGTTTAGTAATAAACAAATCATTTTTCAAATTATACCGCAATTTGTTTGTAAGTATATTTAAATATCAAGTCAACGTGATGTTACTTTTTTATTTAAATAAGTAAACTTAAAAAACAAAATAAGTTAACTACCGATTTCTAGGCTAACTTTAAATAAGTTAACAAAAGTTATTAAGTAATGTAAATCATACTGTCTTTTTTAAAATACAAATTTAATATCCACAAGAAATATAACAAAACCCCAACTTTTTTTATTTTGTAAGTATCGTGATTCTTAGAAGAAAAAAAAAAACAAAAGACTGCACGCATACAAGGCGAACGCATAACAACAGACCTAGTGTATCTATAATATTGCTAGTGCATTCGTTTAGGAAATAAATATTAGTGGTTATCAACCGGATTGTAATTAATTCCATTTTTAAAACGGAATCTAAGCAACACCTGTTTAGATCATTTTAGATGTGAAATAAAATAAATACCGACTTCTGTATTATTTATACATACAGCAGGTAAAACACTCTGGGTTAATTTTATTCTAAGTAGTCGAGGTTTTGGGACTTCCCAGGACTTAAAACCTGAGGCTTTCTAAGTCCTGCCATCAATTATTATCGACATTTTCACTGTAATAATTGGTATACATATTATTATGTGAGCATTTTTTATATTATTTACATGTTTGTAGTCTCATAGCAGTAGAAACAATGTTAAGGCTTTTATGACTGGTTTTCCCAACGGTTTTCCCTTAATAAAAAAATCATTTCGTGTAGTATTCCTTAGAAAAGTCTAAATATAAATTTAATTTTATTACGAAAATCAACCATTTTACGCTCCAGTAGCCTATTAATATGTTAAAATGTGTATTGCATAATATTACGCATTAGTTTACACATGGTCGAAGGTTTTATGCAAATATAAATATATAATATTTATATGTATCGTGACTTTTAATTTAATCTTAGTTATATTAATTATGAGAACATTAAAGAGTTTATTTATGTTTTAATTACAAACTTATATCTATACTAATATATAAAGCTGAAGAGTTTGTTTGTTTGTTTGTTTGTTTGATTGTTTGTTTGTTTGTTTGTTTGAACGCGGTAATCTCTGGAACTACTGGGCCGATTTGAAAAATTCTTTCAGTGTTAGATAGCCCATTTATCGAGGAAGGCTATAGGCTATGTATCATCACGCTAAGACCAATAGAAGCGGAGTAAACGCCGACGAAGTCGCGCGCATAAGCTAGTATTATTGTAAAATTATAAATTAAATACATAAAATTTTAAAATATAAAAAAAAAAATAGTTGCAATAATGCAATTTAATTCCCATGTTAGTAACAACACTTTTTTTAATGTAAATAATAATAAAGAATAGACATACAAGCTAATATATACATAAGAGACCCAGAAAACCAGACTCGGGGCTCCAATCAGTGGCGTAGCGTGCCTTGGGGGGGCCCCGTATCAAAATTAGTTGGGGGGCCCAAATGAAGGGTAACGATTTCTCACAAAATAAACTAAAATGCCTGCATTTAATTACAATAAATATCTATTTAATAAGTATGAGTTATCACTTCCTCCTAGAATAGACAATAGTGACAAGTCTGATTGATAGCCGTTCCTGTCTCGTCGAAGTCCTTAGGTAATTTTTGTTCAGTTTAGTTTTGAAAAACTTCTTTCAGCTGTTGCGGTTATAACTGGAAGGGTCAAGAATAGAAAGCATGATGTAATTACCAAACGTAAAACTGGATGCAAGACTATTGAATTTTATCAGCAACAATTCCAGGAGTTCCTCAATGGAATGAATTTTTTGAATTTCGGATTTTACGTTTTAAGCATGTTTTCAGAGAAATTGATTGTTCATGAAGATTAACTGAATCCTGCAATAACCGATGAAGGATGTTGCTAACTTTTGGGCGCACGCTTAACTCGGGAAAAAGGGGATTCCCTTTTTTACTTTTGTCTTTTCTGAAGTGAAAAGTCTATAGGCACGTTTGACAGTTATTTTGTACGTTTTTTTACCGGAAAGCACGAGATTAAGTGACATCGTGGATAACATTTTACTAAGTTTGCTTAAACACATTAGGGGCCTCTGTAGCCCGGGGCATCCGTACCATTGATACGTCTGATATGGCGGTAGCTACGCCCCTGCATTGCAATCTAAATCACTCACAGAAGCTGACTGCTGAAAAAATGAAGAAATTTTGGATATTTTTTTTATAACCTACTCTCATTTCTGTCTACTTTTTCTTATCATAGCTCCACTGGGATAATCTCTTTTCCTTTCACTCATTCTTTTCACAAACCACAGTAATTAACCAATAAGTAATGAGAAGTACAAGATTGTATTGTATTGAAATGTAATAATGGAACGGCGTTTGGCAGGCTTCGTCGAGTCTTCACTTCGAAGATTCTGCAATGCTTGAAAACAAAATTCTTCGAGCAATGCGTCCTGCCTGTGTTAACATACGGAGCCGAGACGTGGACACTGACAAAGGGACTGGTACACAAGTTCAAAGTCGCTCAACGTGCAATGGAATGAGCTATGCGTGGGCTCTCTCAAAGATAGAATTAGAAATGAGGCTATCCGCGAGAGAACGAAAGTAACCGACATAGCCCACAAATTGTTGAACAGTTGAAGTGGCAGTGGGCTAGTCATCTGTGTCGCAGGACCGATGGCCGTTGCCTTGGAGTGGAGACCGCGTCTTAGCAAACGCAATGTAGGACGTCCTCCGGCCCGCTGGAGCGACGATCTACGTAAGATTGCCGGTGTAGGCTGGATGAGGATTGCGGAAAACCGGGATATCTGGCGCGAACTTGGCGAGGCCTATGTCCAGCAGTTTACTGCAATGGGCTGAACTGACTGTCTGACTGACTGACTGTGATAACGTATGAACCGGAATGAAATAAAACACGTAAATATTCTTCTCGTAATATGCATCTGTTATTGCGGGATTTCCCCGTTTAAGTCACTCACTGATGTAGGATGTTGTCAACTTTTGGGCGCACACTTAATTCGAAAAAAAAAGAGATTGCTTTTTGACTTTTGTCATTTCTGAAGTGAAAACTCTATAGGCACGTATGACAGCTTTTTCCCGGGAAGCACGAATTTAAGTAACATCGTGGATAATATTTTACGATTTTTTTTTTTGCTTATAGACGTTAGGGGCCCCTGTAGCCCGGGGGCCCCGTATCATTGATACGGCTGATACGGCGGTAGCTACGCCCCTGGCTCCAATTGAACCCATAACCCCCGAGAGCAGAAAACACGGTCACTGCAAACTTCGACAATGGACCAGTCGCATAATGTCATATAGGATCAGACATACTATGGTAATGGTTGGATATTATTCTTATTATGATGTGAAGCTAAATTGATATAATTAATATCTAAATATTTCAGAATTTTGCAAAGAGCTGCCAGTTTTTTCACAATGTTTTCCATTAACGTATAGCAGGAAATGAGCTCTGAATACTGATAACATTCACAGTATTATTTTTAAATGTGTTTTAAGTCGTTTTATAATATTTTTATCAAACTTGATGTTATACCTAGATGCATAATCGTCGACATTTTTCCGTTCTACGTGAAAAATATTCATAACATAGGTAAATTTAAATTTCCTGTAATTAATATATTAAATTTAGTCTTTTTTTATACAACTGAGTCAGCAAATTATCATACGGCTCATACCGGTGATTACAGTAGCTTGTAGACGCCTGCAACCCCAATCTTACCCAGAAGCTCTGACTTCTGACTACCATATTCACCACGGGAACATAAGATTAGGTACCTACTTGAGAGCAGTATTACATATTTAGTGTGAGAGAGAGCAGTGTTACATATTACATATTTAGTAGTGTGTGTTCTTCTGTAAGTTCGATGTACTTACCCAGTCGAGCTGCTCTAGATCTTGAGGAGGATATATCCTGCTGCGCCCAACCTCAATAAATTAGTCAAATCATTATAAAGTAACGCAATCGCTTATAGTTTTACTCGTAATACTTTGTACATTTTAGCGTGCAAATATTTAAGTTAAATAATTTTTACGAAATAATACTGGAATATTTTAAAATTTAATTTCCTAACATTAATCCTCTTTTTTCGAACTTCAAGCCACTTGCTGTGATGCTGATATTCGTGAGAATTTTTATTTGAGAATTATTTGAGAAATTTTCGTTTCGAAAAATACACAAAACATTATAAAATATATCTAATTCTATACTAATATTATAAAGGAGAATGATTTGATTGTTTGTTTGTTTGCATTGAATAGGCTCCGAAACTACTGAACCGATTTGAAAAACTTCTTTCACTGTTAGGAAGCTACACTATCCCCGTGACCATAGGCTATAATTATTATATTATTTTTTTATTAATTAATTTTAATTTTTTTTAAATACCCGTGCGAAGCCGGGGCGAGCTAGTAGATATAATATAAGATTAATAAAATTATTTTTTTCGTTAATTATATTATCAAAATTAATTTTATTTTCGTTAATTATTTAATAGATTTCATAGAAGAGTTTTTTTTTTTAAATTATTTAATAGGTGAATTCAAGGTTCAAAGAGCCTATTATTAAACTTTAGACGCAGAGACAACCCAGAAAGTACGGAATAGGCTGCCCATAACTGGTTGGACAGACGACCTTAAATGTGGTGCGGATAGGGCATCGAAACTCGGTTCAATTTTAAAAACCCGGGTTTTCGGGTCTAAGAGTAATCAAAACCCGGGTAGACCGGTTTTTTCGAGCATTTCGATCTTTTTATTGTATTTTTTTAAAATACACTAATCTGCGTTTATATATCGATTTCCTACAATGAGTGCAAAATATAAAGGATGAGGTATAATTTAAATAAATGAAACAGTACTTTACAAATTACAAAAACAGTTTTACATACATAAATACAATCACACTTCTTTCCCATAGGGGTAGGCAGAGACTACTTCTTTCCACTTGCTATGATCCTTGCATATTTGTTTCGCTTCGTCCATTTTTATTGTTCCTTTCATACATGCTCTTCGGTTTAGGGTAGTTTTGACCTGGCCTTTTTTGAAGACGTGTCTGAGGTCTTGAAAAGTCAGCCTAGGTCTCGCCTTATACACTTTTTTGGTCAATCGTTCTTCATTCATTCTCTCGACATGGCCAAACCATCTCAGCATAACTTTCTCAATTTTTGTTACTACATCTTCTTTCAGACCACAACGTTTTATTATCTCACTGTTTCTTATCCTGTCACTCAGTTTAACTCCTATCATATTTCTTAATGCTCTGATCTCAACTGCATTTATTCTACTTTCATGTTTCGTCTGCCATACCCAAATATCACTTCCATACATGAGTGTCGGAACCAACACCCCCCTATGCACAGCCAAACGAGCCTTATTAGACACCTTCCGACTGCTCATAAAGGAGTGCAAAGCTCCATTCATCATGATTCCTGCATTCATTCTTCTTTCAATATCACTCTCACACTTTCCATCTCTTGTAAACTTTGAACCCAGATACACAAACTCATTCACCTGTTCAATTTGTTCATCTCCAATCACGACATTGCAGTCTGTCACTGTCTCATGTCTTTCAAACACCTTCACTTTCGTCTTCTTTACATTCATCTTCAGTCAGTCAGTCAGTTCAGCCTATTGCAGTCCACTGCTGGACATAGGCCTCCCCAAGTTCGCGTCAGACATCCCGGTTTTCCGCAATCCTCATACAGCCTATACCGGCAATCTTACGTAGATCGTCGGTCCAACGGGCTGGAGGACGTCCCACACTGCATTTGCCAAGACGCGGTCTCCACTAAACTCTCAGGACACGTCTGCTCCAACGGCCATCGGTCCTGCGATACAGATGACCAGCCCACTGCCACTTCAACGTGCTAATTCTGTGGGCTATGTCGGTTACTTTCGTTCTCTCGCGGATAGTCTCATTTCTAGTCCTATCTTTGAGAGAAACCATACAACCAAGCATAGCCCGTTTCATTGCGCGTTGAGCGACTTTAAGCTTGTGGACCAGTCCCTTCGTCAGTGTCCACGTCTCGGCTCCGTATGTCAACACAGGCAGGACGCATTGCTCGAAAACTTTTGTCTTCAAGGATTGCGGAATCTTCGAAGTGAAGACTCGACGAAGCCTGCCAAACGCCGCCCAGCCCAACCGAATCCTCCTATCAGCTTCTTCCTCGAAGTTGTTTCGGCCCAGTTGAATGGTGTGGCCAAGGTAGACATAATCCTGAACAACCTCGAGAATGATACCGTCAACCGATACAGGTCTCGGTATGACTTGGTTGTTAAACATAACTTTCGTCTTGTCCAAGTTCATACAGCGACCGACTCGTCGGGAGGACTCGTTTAGGACGGTCAGCATTTGGCCTAGCTCATCCAACGTCTCCGCAAAGATGACGATATTCATCTTCATTCCCTTTTTAACAATAGTCCACTCACAGCAGTTACTATAATTTCCTGCAACTCCTTGGCCGAAGACGCAATTAATACTTGGTCATCAGCATAGAGAAGATATTTGACGAGTAACTCATTCATTCTCAACCCACTTTCATTCTCTTTTAAATCTGTCAAGCAATTGTCCATTAATAGATTAAGTAGCCACGGTGACGCTACACATCCCTGTCTAACACCTTTTTCGATATTAAACCATTCATTGTACGCCCCGTTTATCCTTACACAAGCACTAGAATTTTTATAAAGAGATTTCAGTGCTCTTATGAGGGTACTGCTCACACCGTACTCGGACATGCTGACCACAATTCATTCCTCACCACTCTATTACCGCTGGACCGACGATCTACGTAAGATTGCCGGTGTAGGCTGGATGAGGATTGCGGAAAACCGGGACGTTGCCGCGAACTTGGGGAGGCCTATGTCCAGCAGTGGACTGCGATAGGCTGAACTAACTAACTATCATAGGCTTTTTCTAGATCTACGAACGCGCAATAGACCTTCTTATTTTTAGCCAAACATTTTTCAGCTATGCACCGCAAAGAAAAGACCTGATCCGTACATCCAAATCCCTTTCTAAATCCCGCTTGTGCAATTGTGCATCCCATACTCTTTCGTCTGTTTCATTCACAACCCTTTCAATCAACACTTTTGCATACAATTTACCCATTCATGTCCTGAGATGGACGCGCGCGTTCCATTTAACTTGCATGGCTTGTTTTAATGGTAGGAACGTAGCAACAAAGCTACTTTTTACGTATTAAATAATAAAATTTATCAAAGCGTGTTTTTATTCTATTTACTTATTATTGCATTCGGTGGCTTAAACTTAATAAATAACAAAAACAAAAGTATAATAAAAAAACCCGAAAAACCCGAGTTTTAAAAATCAAACCCGGGTTTTTTGTAATCCTCAAAACCCGGGAAAACCCGGGTTTTTTCGGTCCGGGTAAACCCGGGCTCGATGCCCTAGGTGCGGAGAATCACTGTATACTGGTGGCCCATGACATCAGATTATTTTCAAAGCTTTCACTTATACGGGATTTACTTATTGTCATTTTGAAAGTTACATATTTCATTAACGTTGCCGAAGTTTTTTTTGAGGTAGGGTACTACTACATACTGTTGTTATGGTCTTCCACGAAATTTCGAACCATATGACTAGGGATGTACCTCAAATTCACAGAAGACCAAAGCTAAATAATATTTCTCTCAAGTATTGTTATATTCCTGTGATGTATGGTCAGCAACATGCTTTAGATGCTCTTGATGTTTTCTGCGTCACATTAGTCACATTAGACAGACTTTAAGCTTGTTTGCCACACTAAAATAGGCTCTGAGAAATGAGCTTTCCATGAAAAATGAAATAAATTTTTTGTTTAATGTTTAAAAATGTTAATTATAATTGAATATCTTTGAAATAGGTACAAAACATGTAACTAACGTATTGCTCGCGAGTCGCGGGGAATCACTGGATTCTGCCAGGAGGTACCTACATGACAGTTTATTTTGAAAAATTAAATTTTATTGATGATTACACATGGTAAGAAAGTTATCTGCCAAACAGGAGTAGAGCAGTTTATGGTTTAAGCTTTAACCCTTCTCCCAATGCTCGGTTCCTATATTCAGAAAACGGTTTGTTTTGGTTACGTACCGTTAAATTAGAACACGTAGTGTTCGAAATTTAATATTAAATTTAGAACATGTCGTGATCGAAATTTTACGGTTCGTGAGTAAATGAATCGTTTTCTGAACATAAATACCAGGTTTTACCAGTGGCGCATTTTAAGATTCAGCGCCCCGCGCCGGGCCAATAAAGTTTGCCGCTCCATAAATTAAGAGAACGACCAAAAGCAGTTGGATGTCATTTTTCGAAAAAAAATATTTTATTTGTGAAATAAATCGATTAATAATTAATGTAACTGATTGTTTAAAAAAAATCAGCAGACCTTTTTTTGTAAACCGGTCATTCAATTTTCACAATGTTTAAAATATTAATTTTAATAATACTCGATGAAACTAACGATATAACACACACTTCAGCCTATCGCAGTCCACTTCCAGACATACGAGTAGGTCTCCCCAAGTTCGCGCCAAAAATGGCGTGAACTAATGTGTTTTGTTCATAGTCACCACGCTGGGCAGATGGGTTGGCGACCGCAGGGCTACTTTGTCGCACCGACGCTGCTGCCTGTCTTCGCCCTGTGTATTTAACTCAAGAGCCCATGAGGGCCAGACCTTCGTCATTTAATAAAAGCTGAAAGTTTCTCAGTGCATGCTGCCAACACAGGTTGAAGCAATGGCCAAATATGAAGTTTAGCTCATGATTACTTTGGCAGATAAACTTCTGCACAATAAACTTACGTCATAGTATAAAACTGAACTTCATACGTGTCACTTGAGTACCTACCTATTAAAAGATTTTTCTTCAGTAGGCGTTCAATTTCGATAGCTCCAATCCCGAACTAGACAAACATTTAGGTTGGCCGTGGGTGCGAACTAATTTTATAATTATCTTCTTGCGACGTATTTCTCAGAATGCCGCTCCAGGCCATACCCATTATGGACCTAGGGTTGGTACGCCCATGGACTTTAATGGAAAAGTGGCCTTCACCCAGCAGTGACTTGCTGAATTAATTCAGTTTAGAAAACTCCTAAGGAACTTAACAAATACTTGAACTGTAAATATTTTTCAAATCCTTTAACTTTTAGTGAAACTTACTTGTTAATAAAACTCCAAATTTTATAAAAATGAGTTGATTTATTATTTAGTTGGGTTGTAAGGTAACAAACCGACATTTACCGTCACCTATGTTTTTCTTATTACAATCTGTTACTAATAATAATTTAAAGTTTCATTCTTAACTATTGAAATTTTTATAACGAACTAGCTGACCCGGCGAACTTCGTACCGCCTAACAAATACTTATCCTTCCTGGAACCCCTCCACTAACACTTAAGCTTTATGGTATGATATTAAAGTTCAAATTGACTTTTAAGTATTATATCGAATCTTTTGTATGAGAATATAGAGAATTGTTGTTTTTAGACTTTTTCAGGGAATTTTTTTAATTTTTTCTCTCCGTAAGAACCATCTTTGTAATTTAAAGAATATTATAAAAAAAGAGTTGGCGAAATCAGTTCAGCCGCTCTCGAGATTTGCGCTTAGCAACACATTCAGCGATTCAGCGATTCATTTATATACATATATATATAGATATCTGATATATATGTATGAGACAGTGAATCGTTCAGAAATCGTACAGGAGTCTACTCTATCGTTTACGTAAACGTGGTTAAATAAAGTTAGGACTTTTCTAATTTTTCTTCTAGCCGCCAAACTATCAACAAAAACAATTAAAATTATATAAGTACTTTTACAAAACGTTGGGTATAAATACCTACAAGTTTTTGTTTACTGAATAATTAATTATACAAGAAAAACCCAAAATTACTAATTGCTTTGACCTTCCACGAAAATGGTCTCAATTTAAGCTTTGAGAACTTATTATTTAATGTTGTTATTGTATCAATAGGATTCATTTGTAGTTTGTTAAATCAGGGGATTGTTTAAAAAGATATGCAACTCCCGGAGCGGAACCGAGTTACTTATTTAGGATTTTCTTTAAAAGTACGATAGCCGTCCTTAAAAATGGTTTTGAGAAGTTATTGCTATACCTGCCTACTATCCATTCGCATCTTCTTCCTCGCCTCGCTCCGGTCCTAGCTGATCCAGTTCTATGAAAATTAGTTTATAGGTACATAAATATTTAATGAATGAAGTTCTTTCAACTTTTAGCCAGAAGAGTGAGAGTTGTACCTTTTTTTTTTAAATGTTAAGTAAGTCGACAAATAAGCGTACGGCTCACCTGAATTTTTTCGCATTTTTTGAAGTAAAACTTCTTTACGCACGCTTGATTTGGGGAGTAAGTTGGTGAAAGCGTGACGAGAGCGTTACGAAAAGTGTGATCTGGTGAGGTGAACGGAGCAAGAGAGAGAGAGGTGCGAGCACACATTTTCTTTCTCTCTTTCTCTTATAGCCAGTTACGTTTCGTATATCTAAGACACAGTGCAGGCCTCTGGCCTATTGTGCAGAAATTTTAGGTACAATAGTCATAAGGTCTAAACTCTAAAGCAAACTCGTTTTTTTTTTAAATAAATTTTAAAGAGATTTAGCAGTAATGACGGAAATTAAACAAAAGATTTAATCAACTAAGAACGCTCAAAAAATAATAACAACATGGTACTAATCACTTTGTTAGCTGTGTTAGATTTATTCAAGTACGGGACAGCAATAAATATCAGCCAAAAATCACAGCCAAATAACACTGCTCTAAAGTAGTTTTATGTTCCTGTGGTGAGTGAGGTAGCCAGTGCTCGTATGGGGAGGGTCAGAGATAAGGTTGACAACACGCATGAAATACTCCTGCCTGGTGTTGCAGGCAATCATAAGCTACGGTATCCGCTTACTGTCAGCCGGAACCGTATGCTTGTTTGCTATCTTCGAATTACAAAAAAAAAGACTTTAAGTAACGCTTCACACTCAACTACCCTCAGTAAGATTTTCTCCTGTGTCGGGGGTCTGAAAATACAACACAATACACAAGCACAAACGCCTAGACCACGACAAACATCTATATGGCCAATACAAATGAATGTCGTGAGCGAGGATCGAACCCAAGACCGCCAGCGCAACAGTTAGTGCTGTGACTACGGGCAACACACACGAGTTCACGCTATTTTTGCTGTGGTTCGTTTGTCATTTGTGCTGTCTTTAGTTGGGGTAAAATAAAATATAAAAAAAAACGTGACCACCCCCATCGATAGCAGTGACGTACAGTGACGTTGGTGCGAACAAAAAGTTATGACACTGTAGTACTATTATAAATCTCTCACAGCTCACCATTGAAATTGGGCTCCGTTGTAAGACCTGTATATAAGACCGTGAGCTTTGCTAACTTTGTTCGTTTTCCAATATCAGTACTAAAGCGCATTATGCGGTATAATGCTCAATGCTCAACGTTGAAAGTTCCAAAGCTACAGCAACGCTTCACACAACGTGCACACAACGAGCACTCTCAAAAGTAGGGCTTCCATGTGCGTGCTTGCAATGGATACCAACTCAGTGGTGGCTCAGTGGTTTAGTGTTGTGCGCTACTGAGTCGCATTATGCTCTGTAATTGGAAAACGCACTTTGACTGACGTGTATATTTTTTTATCTTTGTTTGCCATTGCCAAGTTGCCAACAAACAATCAAAATCAACTTCAACATTCGTCTTGAGTGGTTTTGGTTATTACACCGCTAAGATAAACAAGTTAAATAAAATAATTATATCAAACTGTGCACATTTTTAAATAATATATAAGTTCGTAGATAGGCTCATTAAAATGTTGAAAGCTGTGATACTTATAGGTGGACCCCAAAAAGGTAAATTTTAAATAATTTGAATAGTTAATTAGTTAGACGTCACCGGCTTTATCAATCTGATATGAATTCCAAGTAGTAGATATTATATTGTATGCTTATTATTATGAAAAAAACTGTGGCAAAATTCATATTTTTGAACAGAAAGCGCTAAAATAACAATATTTGTTGAATTTTTATTTTTGGTACAATACACTTCATGCTATAGGCTTGCATTTACAATTGTTTATAACTTTTCAATAAAAGAGAGCAATTTAAATAACTTCTATTGGCTAGTTGTAATTATAATAATGAGTATAACTACTTTAAATGCTACAATTACTGAGAATGGATGGATGTTATGCTTTCATGCAAAAATTTCTAAGTTTGTATTATTGTACCCAAAATTTTCAAGGAATTATGTTTGAAATCTACTGTCATTTATGCAGAATAGGTGACTGATATTTTTTATAATATAGTAACTGTTGATCACTTGCTGATTCTCACCAGAATGTACATTCTGAATAACTATAACTGTTAACTCCACAATAACTATAGGTAATTAACTAATTAAAACTACTGTATATTTGAAATGACGATGCAAGTGTGTACGGCACTTTTTTTATACAACTTGGTTGACAAACAAGTGAATGGCTTACCTGATGGTAAGTGATTACCGTAGCTTATAGATAGATGTCTGCAACAAAAGAAGCATCACAAGCATATTGCCGACCCTATACCCAATTCCCCACAGGTGCTCTGGTCACCTTACTCTCCAACAGGAACACAATACTGCTTGAAAACAGTATTATATAGCTATGATCTTCTATAAGGTCAAGGTACTACCCTTGTCGGGCTGCTCCATATTTTGAGCAGGAAATTTCCTGCTGTGCCCTACCTCAGTTAAATTTACAAACATACTGCTTAAATCTATTTTTTGACTTAACTGAAAAAATCTGTTAAGAATGAGTAATATTTATATATTCTTTTATTGTTTCCAGGCACAAGGTTTCGTCCTCTCTCGTTAGATACTCCAAAGCCACTTTTTCCAATAGCTGGTTTGCCACTAATACAGCACCACATAGCAGCATGCACAAAACTTGCTGATTGTAAGGAGATTCTGATAATTGGCTCCTACACCACAACAACCATGGCTCCTTTTATCAGCGAGATGCAGAAAGAATACCATATTATAATAAGGTAGAATATTTATTTTTTTATACTGTTTAATGTACACCAACAAGATTTTATACCAACAGCAAAAAGAAGATTCACAAGAGGCAACCATATCTTTGAATCAGTAATCTCCAGACAATCTTAGGTATAGGACAGCGGTCGGCAACCTTTTGGCAGGCAAGAGCCACAAGGTGGCAAAATAAACTAAAGGCGGGCCCCACACTTATGATATTAGATTACCTAGATTCTACCTGATATACATATAATTGGTCATTATATAACATACGGAATTTAATTCGTACACGTAATGCTTAAATTATGTTCATATTATTACATTATATTTGATGTCATCAACGTGCCTTACCCTCTGAGAGAGTATTTTTCAGTGGTTTTTTATATTTTATTTTGCTATTAAAAAATCTAAATATATACCATCTAATTTATTAAGTATTATTTCCAACATCTAATTTGTTAAGACATACTTATTTATAGACTTTAAATGATGTTTTTATTTGCACAGTAGCTTCTTAGATGTGTTTGGTGCTTAAAAACTTCTTGCCTTGAACCTTTCTTTTTAAATTTTTTCTAATTTTGAATTCTAAGAGTATTGAAACAAACCAACAATCTCTGGTTTTATTATACTCATACCTATATAATTGTAATCTATACTAATATATAAAGCTGAAGAATTTGTTTGTTTGGTTGTTTGTTTGTTTGAACGCGTTAATCTTTGGAACTACTTGGCCGATTTGAACGATTTAAAAAATTCTTTCAGTTTTAGATAGCCCATTTATCGAGGAAGGCTATAGGCTATGTATCATTACGCTAAGACCAATAGGAGCGGAGTCCACGCCGACGAAGTCGCGCGCAGAATCTAGTGATACCATATTTATTTTACAGATATCTTCAAGAGTTTACTCCCCTTGGGACTGGAGGTGGTCTCTACCATTTCCGAGATCAAATCAGAGCAGGAAATCCCACTGCCTTCTTTCTGCTTAATGGTGATGTTTGTGCCGACTTTCCTCTTAAAGAACTGTGGGAATTCCACAAAGAAAGGCCTAATGCTTTGGTAAGAATATTAATGTTATATTTTTGTTATTGCTATTTATGCAGGTAGGGTACAGGATATACCCTGTTCAAAATCGGGATCAGCCTGTCTGGAGAAGTACCTCAACCTTACAGAAAATCACAGCTAAGTTATAATACTGCTCTCAAGCACTGTTGTGTTCCTGTGGTGAATATGGTGACCAGAGCTGCTGGGGAAGATCGTGTGGTACGGTCGGAAACGCGTTAGTGATGCTTCTGGTGTTGCAGGTGTCTATAAGCTACGGTCTTATTTTCGTCGAATGGCCAGTATTTTTTGAGCAAATTGCTTTTAAAAAATTTTTTTTTTTTTGTTTATATTTCTTTATATCACTAAGTCGGCAAACAAGCGCACGGCTCACCTGATGGTAAGTAATTACCGTAGCCTATAGACGCCTGCAACACCAGAAGTATCGCAAGCGCGTTGCCGACCCTACCACCGATTCCCCCCAGGAGCAGGATATTGTTTACATAACTGTTGAAAATTTTTTACATTAGGCAATTTTCTTTGAATTTTTCCCCACTTTTAAGATATGAAACTGTATTTAATAACATCAATTACTATGTTTTAGGTAACAATAATGGGAACAGAAGCAACTCGACAGCAGTCGGTGCACTACGGTTGCATGGTTCGCGAACCGACTACTAAATCTGTAACACATTACGTTGAAAAGCCTAGTAGCTATATATCAACTCTTATCAATTGCGGAGTGTATGTGTGTTCGTTGCAAGTGTTCCACACGATGGCTGATGCGTTTCAACGGAAGCAGGATGGGTTTTATAAGTAAGAAGTTTTTATATAAATAAAGACAAATTATATAAAAACTAAGACATGACATATATATATGAGAAATGTTCCTATATAATTATATAAGACACATTTCAGTAATGATAGCTATTTGTTTTTATTTTAAAAAAAATAATTAATCAATACTTTTTAATGTACGCACGGGCACGTACGTACATTAAAAAGTTGAATAAAAAAATTTAATCCATACTTTTTAATGTACGCACAGGCACGTATGTACAGGCCGAACCTGTAATATCCCACTGCTGGGCATAGGCCTCTTTCCCCATGAAGGAGAAGGATCAGAGCTTAATCTGTCATGATTCTCCAATGCAGGTTGGCGGATTATTCCCTACCCTGAGTACCGATCGCTATCAGGTGTACATGATAGCAACCGTGCCCGACGGCTTAATATGCCCTCAGAGGCACGGTGGGGAGACCCACAAGGACTGCACAAACACCCAGTCAACGGCAAACATCTGTATGGCCAATACAAATGTTGCGCCAACGCGTCGTCTTTAATGTAAATTAAAATAAAAAATTTCGTAAATGTTATTTAGATATTTAAAAATGTGTTGTGAGCTTTTATATTGATTTTTGATAACAGTTAATATGTATGTGTGGATTGCGTTTATGTATAACATATATTATTTTATATAACTATACAATATATTATAAAATATACTAAAATATGTATATTTATGTATATAATATAACATAAGTATATTATATTAATATATTTATATTTTAGTATATTTTATGTGGCAGTGATGCTGCAATTGTCAACTGGGTTGCACATATCCTTAATCTGTTATTTCACTTATGATCTGGGAGCCAGGTACAGATTTGGTCAATTATTTCTTCCCATTCGAAACTTCGTAAAATGCATTAGGGATTTATATTATGAATATTCGTGACGGTTGCGAATATTAATGCATTTTACGAAGTTTTGATTGGGAGGAAATTGGTCATGAAAATCTGTCACTGACTCCCGGACCATTATAAAGTACATAAAAATAACTTCGTATTTATTTCTTGTAGATTTAATTTTTTTGTTTTGAATTTAGAAAACAACAATGTGTTTCTTAATAGAAAGAGATGAATATATTTTAATATGTCCACGGTCATCGTTCATAAAGAGTAAACTCCAATCTTCCCATTTTGTGTCTAATCTGACACTTTTATTTACGAAAACAATATACTATATATTGTCACATACATAAATAATTATTGTATCTATGTAAGCTTGGTGCATATCTTCACTATGTGTCTTACCAGTGTTATATATAATTCTAGTGGCAACGGTCAAGGCAGTCCCCACCCCGGTTATATGTCGTGGGAACAAGATGTATTGGCACCACTCGCCGGCACTAACAAGTTGTATGCAAATCAGGTTAATATCACTGTTAGTTTAAAAATTTTTATCTTATAAGTGTTTGTCTGTCAAGCTGGTTTAAAGGATCATAATTATAATTACTATGATCTGCGTCAGGTCATCTTTAACAATAATAAATAAATAATTACCTATTCTTAGTTTAGATTATTTCAACATAACTATAGAATAAAATCAAGCATCAAGCATTAAGCATTTTGGTATTATAGGCTGGTTATAAAATTGTAATATTTAAATACATAAAAGAAATATAAATTTTGTTCTAAAATATTCAAAAGATTTACAAGATACAATAAGAAAAATAATTAATATATAAAAATAAGGAACTTGTATTGTGTTGTTAGTTTTTGTTTTGTAATGTGGACGTTCTTTGCTTTAATTATATTTATCTAAAACTTGTGTTGCCTTCTAATTACCAAGTATACATTTGTTATTTTTTTAAAAATTATAAGCAAACTGTAAAGAGTACACAAAAGACATTAATTCCTATTGCGTACTTTTCGGAGTTTACTCTTTAACAAAAAATGTAAGGCTCATGGTATTCAAATGTGGGGAGTGAAGTCGTTTGAAACAGTAACACTGAGCAGTGATACTGAAACCTGCCCTGAGAGTGACGTTTTAGCGCCCAACGTCTCTTGTGAGAGAGAAATAAATATATTTATTTTTAAATAAATAATCGAAATAGTTCTTAAGGAGTAAACTCCAGTCGCGTGTTGGAGAGGACACTTTTTTTTTATTTTTTACTAACACTGGACTCTTTTTTCTGCAATCGATTATTATTATTATTATTACAAGAGTTATATGCATATCCTTAGGTATCAAATTGGTGGTCACAAGTGAAAACCGCGGGGTCAGCGATATACGCCAACCGTCATTACTTGGAACTCTACAGAGAAAGATTAACCCACTCTCCTTGCAATATTATCCCAGATGTGTACATACATCCCACTGCCGTTGTCGACAGTAGCGCTGTGGTATGTAATAGTATGATTATTATTAAATATTTTACTGTATTATTGTGTTTTAGATTTATAATTTGTCCGTTTCAAACCTTAAAATGATTTAGAAGATTACTTTACTATCAGGGGGGGGGGGCACAAGATGAAAAACTGACTTTAGAATGACACTTGATGTTCTCAACCGACTTCAAAAAAGGAGGTTCTCAAATCGACTGTTTAACCTCATAACAGATTACTGGGTGTACCAATTTTAATTGTTCTTTTTTTAGGGTTCCGTACCCAAAGAGTAAAAACGGGACCCTATTACTAAGACTTCGCTGTCCGTCCGTCCGTCCTTCCGTCCGTCTGTCCGTCCGTCTGTCACCAGGCTGTATCTCAAGAACGGTTATACCTAGAGAGTTGAAATTTTCACAAATTATGTATTTCTGTTACCGCTATAACAGCAAATACTAAAAACAAAATAAAATAAATATTTAAGGGAGGCTCCCATACAACAAACGCGATTTTTTTGCCCTTTGTTGCTCTATATCAATAATGGCAACAGGTAGGCACTTGAAATATTCACAAAATACTCAGTTGTATTTTTACTTCAATAATAAATAATAAAATTAAAATAAAATTAATATTTAAGGGGGGCTCCCATACAAAAAACGTCATTTTTGCCTATTTTTGCTCTCATGCAATAAAAGTGATTTTTAGCCGCTTTTTGCCCGTTATTACAATCAATGTACCTAGTCAATGGTACGGAACCCTTCGTGTGCGAGTCCGACTCGCACTTGGCCGATTTTTATTCGGACACATACGGACGTTATACGGACTACCTACGTTGTATTATTTTTCTATGTAATTGAAGTCGTTTTTTTTTTTAGTTTACTAGCAATGACAATTATCTACTCTATTTTGTGAGATTCCTTTAAGTTACATATCTACATTCAAAATAACCAGCATTAGTCTTTACTATAATGTATTGTATTTAAAGATCATGATGATTATTATTGTCACATAGATCGGTCCAAACGTGTCCATCGGCGCTGGTGTGATAGTGAAGGCGGGAGTGAGAATCAAGGAGTCAATCATACTGAACAACGCGACTATACGGGAACATGCGCTTGTCATGCATTCCGTTGGTGAGTTACTTTATAATAGGTTTTTTTTTTTTGTATACAACTTGGTCGACAAACAAGCGTACGGCTCACCTGATGGTAAGCGATTACCGTAGCTTATAGACGTCTGCAATACCAGAAGCATCGAAAGCGCTTTGCGGACTGTATTCCCATTCCCCCCACAGGAGTTCTGGTCACCTGACTCACCAACAGGAACACAACACTGCTTGAAAGCAGTTTTAGCTGCTCAAGATTATGAGCTGGAAATTTCCTCATGTGCCCTAGTTAAAGTATTAATTATTAAGTATTTATTGTATACCAAAAGAAATGGAAACAGAAAAGAGAAAAAAAGCTATAATATTAAGGTAGAGCACAGCAGTAAATATCTAGCTCAAAATTTAGATCGGTTATCGGTTAGATTGGTGAAGCACCTCAACCTTATAGAAGATCACAGCTAAATAATACTGCACAATTAGTTGTATGTTCCTGTGGTGATGAGTAAGTTACAGAGCTTTTAGGCAGGGTCGAGGTTAGGGTCAGAAGCGCGCTTGCGATTCTCTTGCTGTTCCAGGTATCCATAGGAAGGATAGGTAGAACGTTGGCTTGTTTGTCAACTTAATTGTATAAAAGCTGTATCTCTTTTAGACATAATTTTGCCAAAAAAAAAACACACACACATCAGCCTATTACAGTCCACTGCTGAACGTATAATACTGTTTTCAAGCAGTGTTGTGTTCCTGTTGGTGAGTAAGGTGACCAGAGCTCCTGGGGGGGATTGGGGATAGGGTCGGCAACGCGCTTGCGACGCATCTGTTGTTGCAGGCGTCTATAGGCTACGGTCTTACCATCAGGTGAGCCTTACGCTTGTTTGCCAACCTAGTTACATAAAAAAAAACGTAGGCCTCCCCAAGTTCGCGCCAGAAAAAAAGATACCTTGTTAATTTTTGAAGTAAAACTTCTTTACGCACGCTTGACTTGGGGAGTATAAAGCTGGTGAATGCGTGACGAGAGCGTATTTAGATGGAGCTAAAGAAGTTTTACTTCAGTCGTCTGGTCTAAAGCTCAATCGTTTTTTTTTAACTCACGGTATAGACCAAAGTATTTCCAAAGATAGAAAATGGACACAAATTTTTAGAAATATGGTACCGTTTAAGACCAGTGTAACCAATATTTTTCAGATAACAAACTTTATTTCCTTACAGTTGGTCAAGACGCGTCAGTGGGCGAGTGGTCTCGTGTAGAGGGGACTCCTTCAGATCCAGACCCCAATAAACCGTTCGCTAAAATGGACAACACTCCGCTATTCAACAACGATGGGAGGCTCAACCCTTCTATCACTATATTAGGTTAGAATTATTGTTTGTTTATTGTTTTATTATCCTTCTCCTACACGGGGAAGAGGCCTATGCCCAACAGTGGGATATTACAAGCTGAATCGTGTGATTTGGATTTTTTTCCTCAAATCTCTTACTGGAGAGGTATTTATTCAACAGTTGGTGACAGTTGTAACATTATAAAAAAAAATCACATTTTTGTTAATACATATAGGAAGTAATTTTTAAAATTGGTAATCACCATTAAATTTGTTTGTACAAAATTTTTGAAATGTTTGTACTGAGACTGTTGGAAACAATTTAATTTTTATCAAATCAAGTCTAACATAATGTAAATTCCTTAAACATAATTTTAAGTTTATCCCTATACAAAAAAATTGTAGTATAAGTGCAATTGGGAAAAAATGGAAATGAATTGTTTTGAAAATTACCTTCTAAATTAGACTTATCAATGTAGAGCTCAAATAATTAATTATTTTTAACCGCCTTAAGTATGAGGTTCTCAATTAGACTGTGTTTTTATATGGAAGTACCGATTTTGATGATTCTTTTTTTAATCGAAAGCCGGTGTGTGAATAATACACTAATAATGTGTATTTTACTATACTCATGGGTAAACGAAGTTGCTTTTTTTTAAACAAACAAAATTATTTTTACGTAAAATATTGATTATTTTCCAGGTGCTAGCGTAGTGGTACCGCCCGAGACGATACTTCTGAACTCAATTGTCTTACCACACAAACATCTCACGAGGAGTTTCAAACATGAAATAATTTTATAGTATAGAAATATTATTAAACCAATTACTTGCTAGTTGCTAGTGTTTATGTATACTTATAGTGTATTTGTGTTAAGAAAATACTGACTCATTTTTGTCACTCAGCTTAGCCACTTTATTGCACTAAAAAAAAAGAATATGCAAAAAAATTATTGCAGAGTAATAGCAAAGCTGGACTTATCCCTAGAAGAGATCTCTTCCAGTCAACCAATGGTCATGAGAGAGAGTGCCATATAGCGGGGTAGACAATGTATAAATAACAGCGTAAAAACGTAATTAGGTCAAAAAAATATTTTTTTTTCTTAAATAATAATATAAAATAATTTTGGCGTCCCGTATTACTGGGTACCCGGCTCACCCACCGAGGCTTACAACATTAATCAATATACAAGTAAACTAGCTTCTGCGCGCGACTTCGTCGGCGTGGACTCCGCTCCTATTGGTCTTAGCGTGATGATATATAGCCTATAGCCTTCCTCGATAAATGGGCTATCTAACACTGAAAGAATTTTTCAAATCGGACCAGTAGATCCTGAGATTAGCGCGTTCAAACAAACAAACAAACAAACAAACAAACAATCAAACAAACAAACTCTTCAGCTTTATTATATTAGTATAGATTAAAAATATTGAAACTTGTGCGTATGTGTTTGTGTGAGTGTGTGTGTGCGTGTGTCTGTGCGTGGGTGTGTGTCCGTGCGTGCGTGCGTGTATGTGTGCGTGGGTATGTGGGTGCGCGTGTGATTAAGTGTGTGCATATATAAGAAACAATGTTAGGCTATGAGAAGATTAAATAAGCAATAAAGAAAATGGTAAATTAAAAAGTAGATACTATAGTACGTATAGAACCATGTTAAAAGAAACATTATAAACATTGTCCATGTAATTTAGTGACAATAGAAGTTTTGTTACCACTTCAGACAAATTAGAATTTTGGCACAACTGAAAGCCATTAAACCAATCAATCAAATTAGAATGTCGTGTTCATGACCAGTTGATGTAAGTCTTTCAGACCAGGAATTTTCTACGATTTAGTTATTTAATGGGCGTGGCTTTAGTGACAAGAGATGAGTCATGTTTCTTAACGCAAATTGACTTCAATAAACACACAAATAAATACACAAACTGTTTATATATAAATTTTACGTATAAAGTTGTTGGGTTTTGAATGTTTTAAGGGCAGATTTTAAAATTAAGTTCGGTTAAAGCTAATAGTTAGTCATTCATACTTTCTATTTTCAATTAGGTTTCAAAAGCACATTCGAATCGTCATTTTGTGACTTCTCGTTATAAAAAGCTAAAAACTTTGGCTTTAAATTTTTTTCTCAATGATCTTCTGTTGATAAAATCTACCGCTTTATTAATCAGATTTTGTAATGAAAAAAATATTATAGATATATTTAGATATTTTTATATTTTTAAATAGGTTTTATTGGTTCCAAGATTAGTGCAAAAATTGTCATCTAAAGTTTTATAAAATTAATAAGGATTTCTTTTCATTACTAATACTTGTTTGGCTTCTGAACTTTTTGATGAGGTCTGCTCTTAACAAGTTCAAAATAGTTGTATAAGTTGTAGTGTAATTGTAAAATGTGTATAATATAATATTACAATAATTTACGCTATTTTGTTTACAATATTATAATTTAATTAATCAAAGATTTTCTGTTTTTAAAAATATGTTAAACGCTTTTTTATGTAAGTATGCGTTTTAAAACTTGTAAATTATATTGGCAAAAGGGAGCCCAAGTAGCCAGACATTTACTTGGGACAGTTAGTTAAGGCTTGATACATATTAGTGTCCCAAAAATAAACATATAAATATGTTATATCATGTTAATTTTCCTATTACAGTTTATTGCATTTAGTTTATTGGCATCGGAAATGTGAAAATTATTCTTTCGAAAATTTTTTTTTTTTTTTTGAGAAATTAGACGTTGATTTATTTGTATTGGTATTTTCAAATATATTTTCTACATTAAAATAATTTATTATTGTAATTTTTTTTGATGTTTCACAAGATTATTTATAGTATCCACTTCACCACTTCAGCCTATCACAGTCCACTGTTGGACATAGGCCTCCACAAGTTCGCGCCCGACATTATGACGCGAACTCATTGTAAAAAAAATTAATGACTAAAGTGTTGAACTATAATAGAAATCAACATTTCTATTTTACTATTTCAAATATCAAACGAATATCACTTGGAATTACTCTAATTACATTACATTTTAACGAGTACATTTAAATCGTTTCAAGAATTTTTATGTCGTGAAATAAAATACATCGAAATTAGTAGGTATTATATACATAGCCTTATGTTTAAGCAGGCCTAAAATTTTAGGTATTGCTGATTTTTGACAGTTTATTTTTGACTGATATACTGATATTGTCAAGCACATGTCAAACCGCATAATTATCATGTCATGTTGTATGTTTTTTAAGCTCTAAAGCTATGTCCACACTGTGCCTTTTTTCGTTCATCAAGGGCATGCGTCACAGCGCAGTCAACAGCGCACGTGAGGCATGCCCTTGACGCATGCGTTTTTGACAGTTGAAAGCATAGCGCGCGCTACGAAACGTGTTACCCGCGTCTAGTGGATTTCTGTGCAACAAAGCGTTCAACATCAAGATTGCGGACGAAAAAAAAAATATTATTTTGAGATTTATAGAGGAATACAGAAGCTTTCCACAACTTTGGGATCAGAACAGTAAGCTGTACACTAATAAAATAAAAAGGAACGATGCATTACAAGTTTTAGCTACAAAAATTATTTTGAAAAAAAATGTTTTTGTAGCTAAAATATATGTATAATTAAAAACATATTATATCATAAAAAATATATATATATATATAAATAAATGTTCTCGTCGCTCATGTTTTCAACACTGACAGAATCGAAATGACTACGTTAGCGTCGCGTTCGTTGACGCATTCAATATTGAATGTGTCAACGAAAGTTGAATAGAAAGGTTACGACGAAAGTTGAAGATGAAAAGGCATAGTGTGGACATAGCTTAAGTGACATTGGCGAAATCATCTGCGCTTTTTTAGCATCATTGAAAGCTATTAAACCAAAAGAGTTTGTTTTAAAAAATGCTTATTTTGTAATGTTTAAAATGTTATAAAATTATATAATTATGAACTTGCATTAATAATGTGATTTGTATATTTTGTACGATAATAAAATTAAATAGCACATAATTAGTTTTATTACAATATTTTACTCAGTTTCTAGCCACCCGACTGGGGCAGTACCTCATCCTTACAGAATATCGCAGCAAAATAATATTGATTTCAAGTAGTGTTGTGTTGATGTGTTCCTGTGGTGAGGAAGGTGGCCAGAGCTCCCGGGGAGGGTCGGTGGTAGGGTCGGCAATGCGCTTGCGATGCTTCTGGTGTTGCATGCGTTAAGCTACGTTAACTGTTAACTATCAGGCGACTAACACTACGCGTACGTAACTACGTACGCTTGTTTGCCACCCTAGTGGTGTTAAAAAGATATGAGAATTATCGTTTTTATTTTGACGTGACAACGTCTAATAAATCGATGAACGCCGGTGGCATGCACGAAAAAGGATGACGCATTGTAGCGTTGCGCTCATTGCAGCGTTACGCTCATTGCAGCGTTACGCTCATTGCAGCGTTACGCTCATTGTAGCTTTACGCTCATTGTAGCGTTACGCTCATTGTAGCGTTACGCTCATTGTAGCGTTACGCTCATTGTAGCGTTACGCTCATTGTAGCGTTACGCTCATTGTAGCGTTACGCTCATTGTAGCTTTACGCTCATTGGTCACTCGATTGGTCTAAGCGTCTGAGCCTCGGACGATTAGACCAATCGAGTGGAACGTCACAACAAAACATCTCCTCGGACTCCGAAGAGATTCTAAAATGTTTTTTTTATTATCATATCAATCCGAGGAGATGTTTTGTTATGACGTTGTCACGTTAAACTATTCTCCGTAAACTAACTTTACAGACAACCAATTTTTTTAATATTTTAAGATAGCGTCTAATCATCTAGAGGAGTGGCATTTGCATTTTAGATTAAGATCTGTTGCTGTGGGTAATGTTTGATGTTGCTTTTGACGGAAATGTACACAACTACACACATGCACATGTCGCATTAAATATTTATTGAAGCACTTTGATTTACTCCTACGTCGCTGGCTTTTCTAGATAGTGTTATTTATTCAAGACGTTTGCGGCGGCAAAAGTAAACAAACTACATTTAATCGGTAAAGACTATTTGCATTGATAAAATCTAGAAATAGACTTTTTCAAAGCCTGAAAAATGATGTCACACCTTCGAATAAATCATTTTAAATTGTAATTGTAATTTTTTATACCTATGTAATAAATACTCTTTATTTTTAACCACAGCGAAGTAAAATAAAAAAGTAAAATGTATAAAGTTGTAAGGTTTTTTATTCGAAGTGTTAACTTGAATTTTTTTTTTCCAATTTAAAAATGTAATTGTGTTTTAAAAGTGTAATTCTGTCCCTTACGGAGCCATTTCCGTGTCAAGTTGTCAACCCTCAGACATTGGGGGTCGATTACGGAAATGCTCACCTTTCTTGGTGTGTCCTTTCAGGGACCTTGGCGTTAGCTGTCTCGGTCGGTGCCGATTATAACTTGGGCGGTACCAAGTGGCTGAAGTAGGCGGACGGCGGCAGCAAGATTCTGCTGAGACCCCAATTATTTCACACCAATTTCTTCACACCTCAATTATTTCGCCCCAATTGCCTCACCAATTACTCGCAACCATCTCTGGCTCTCTACCAGCATCAGCAACTAGTAGCTGTTAGCAATCGGAGCTTCCTGATACTGTGGCCCAGTGTGATTGGATGGCAGAAGTGCGACCGTATCAATAATCATAATTATTCGCACAATACAAACTCTATCGAATTCAAGACAATTTGATTTGACAGGTTATTCTCAGGCAGTGCCTGTTTTCAAAATTAAACGACCAATGTTAAAAACACAATACTTTGTTCGAATTCCACAGGACGCGTGACATTATAAAATTGTAGGATTATAATTATGTCATTCTGAAATTACTAATATTTGTATGTAATGTAATTTTAATTTAGGCAGAAGTTCATAAAAGGCCCGTCGTCGATTCGCGCGCTGATATCGCATACATATTATACGACGGCGTGTTTTTCAAATTGAAGGAGATTTAAATTGAATTATGGTTTATGTCTTTTACAAAAATATGTTATGTTCATGTTTTATAGGTATATCATTTTTAGTAACATACCAAGGTAGGCAGTGCGTTTTTGCCTATATTTTATTCTACACTCCATAGCCTATATGAAATGCTCGCTACGGTACTGGGCCCTGGGCTTTGGGGCTTGCCGGCGAGTGCGGAGCCATGTGGGCAATTTATTAGAAGAACATATCGCTCCTTGAATACAAAAGGGCCACAAATAAGAAAATATTTAAAATCGTTTTATTGCATAAAATGATAAACAATCTACTATATTTTATGGTAAAAAAACTCCCATAATTTTTGCTTATAATTTATGGTAACAGTGACACACTACCCTTTTTGCACTGGAGCACTTTGACAGGTAAAGTCAGAACAAAACCGCCACATTGTCATTTGCGACCCGAGATACAACGTGAACGCACGTCCGTATTCTTGAAAAAGTGCCACAATCCAATATACGTCTGTGTTGCATTCAAACTTCAGGTAAGTGTGGTTATGTTTTATAATACAAAAGTGCCATATTTTGTAAAACGTCCGTTTTGCATTCTAACATCCGTATTTGTGATCATATTTTATGACACAAAAGGGCCATATTTTGTTAAACGTCCGTTTTGAATTCAATAATCAGTATTTGTGATCGTATAATTTATAATACAAAAGTGCTTTATTTTGTAAAGCGTCCGTTTTGCATTATAAAATCAGTATTTGTGATCATATTACATAATCTAAAAGTGCCATATTTGAAATGCGTAGTGATAATACTTATAAAATAATGGGTAGATATTCCAAATTATTTCTTTATTTAACAATTTATGTACACTAGAAAACAATATACAACAAATAGCACTTATAAACAATGCTGGTACAAAGGCACTACTTATCCCATGATGGAATCTCTTCCAGTAGTCCTGCCACAGGAAAATTATAAAATAATCGCAAAATTAGCGTGTACAATATTTAAAAAGAAATACCAAAAAATATTAAAAATAAATATATATGATAAAAACATAATTATACAATTTGAAAAGCATACATACGTAAAAAAGTATACACACAGATACAAATAATATAATACATACGATAATATATTTTAATACGCATAATAAAGACAATTAAATTGATTTTAGGTTATGATTGATTTAGGTAGAATTCTCTCACTCTTTTCTTAAATAGTGATAATGTTTCGCAATCGCGAATTTCGTATGGTAGGGAATTCCAAAGTCTAACGGAATGTGCAGTAAAGGAGCAGAAATAAAAGTCGGTACGGTGAGTGGGTATCTGAAGAAGAGAACGTTCATGAGATCTACACAGAGAATCATTAGCGTGAGAGAAAGAGAAGCGGTCCCGTAGATACGAAGGAGAACAAGAATCAAAAAGGAAACAAAGTATTCTAAAGTTTCTACGATGGCGGATACTTAAAGTAACTGAAACTAAAAAACAGGGTATCCTTAAACTTATTGAGAAAAATATCATACCAAAGTATTACCAAAGCTTTTACGAAAATTTGTAATACAATAGGTACTTAATTGTGATAATATTTAGAAAAGTAAACTTTGAATGTTCCTTTTAATTAACAAAGACTTATAAAAATAATAATTAATAACAATATTAAATAACTACGATTTTAAATAACTTTTCTTATTTGTAACTTAGTATAGTAAACGTAAAAACTGCCATAAATTGTTTAAAACTGTGATTTTCTAAGACTGATATTTTTACTGTGTAATAATATTTTTATAAGCTGTAGTATTTTGTCTGTGCATTTATAATTGATCTCGTATTTAGTTTATGTTACTTGAAATAATTAATGTAAAAAGTGCCTTAAATTGTTTTAAACTGGGATTTGTAAGACAACTTAAATTGTTATTGTGTAATAATATTATTTTAATATTTTGTTATTTTATTAAACTGAATTCTGTGCCTTTAGAACTGCTCTCGTATTTTGTATTAGTTAGTTTTCTTGTACTAAGAGCTTTCTCTTTAACATTAATAAGTAATACAAAATATGAGAAAATAAATAGAGAGAAATGAGTGTCGGCGGTTGATTTTTAGAGGATTTACTGATTTTGTTTTTTATGAATATTTTGATATGATTATTATAGTTTTATCTCTTGTTTTTTATAGTTCTAAAAACATAATGTAAATGTTTTAGAGAGATGTTTAATTTGAATGAATAAAAGTCGCGTACAAAGTTGATCTTATTTCTATTAATAATAAGTTAAGATTTTATTAGTTTGTATTTTTAATTCATTATTTTCTTGGTGTTCATTCACTTCAGTTATTACCTAGTAATAAGATTAAACTTTTTGATTAATTTTTTTAACAATAAGGTACAATAAACCGTTTTTATTAGTAAAATTGTGTTTACTTTTAGACATAATTTTTAAGATATTGATTCAAATTTTGAATGCAAAAGGGACTTTTGTGCTATTTTATCTTATTAGGTAACAGCTATTACAAAGTTCATATTGTACATAGATACAGCTAAAAAATACGCATCTATTGATATATCACCATCTTATATTTAATTAATAAATATATGAAATATTAAAAAAAAACAGTTTAAAAAATTTGTTTTGGCCGTCCTGTAAAATTTATGAATTTCGATTTGTGTCCGTTTTGTATTCAAGGAGCGATATACCGGATAAGTGACCTTCTACGATTCCCAGCTTGCTACCAGGAATAAGCTAGAACCTTACGTCCCTTAAACTCGTCACTTAAAAATAAATTAAATTAAATCTTTTTTTTTTAAATTAATTACACCCTTCTAAAAAAAATAAACTTCTGTAAAAAATAAAAATACTGTCAATTCGGAAAGCTCCTCTTTTTTGAAGTTGGCTAATAAGACATCAATTAATTTTATATGTGGCTAGAAAAGATAAAGTGCTCTGCCAAAGTGTTGCCAAACACTTGTCCGTTGAATGGAGACGTTTTAAAGTGGAATGCAGCCAAAACTGTGCGTTGCGGCTTGTGAAAAATTGGTCTATAGTTGTCACAAAATAAGAGGCCCGTTTGGACGTTTAACAAATACCCTAGAACGTAACTTGGTACGAAACTGTAAGAAACAATAAAAGAATTATTTATAACATAAAGTGTTTTTAAAACATACGTAAATTTTTTTTGCGCGTTAAATAATATGTTAAAATATATTGGGAGTGTTCTTTTCGCACTTACTTTATAGTAGCATTCAATTTCTAATTATTACGAAACGTCTCAAAAACAGTTACGTTCTAAGTCTTTTTGTTTTTAAATACTAGTGTTGTAACTAGTTAATTACTGAATTTCACCAGCATCATTCGATTTTAATAGTAAATCGATATTGTGTAGTGATCTCTACTGAAAATAGTTTTATTGTATTTTCTCGCAAACGTTAAAAAAAACGACTTCAATTGCATCGACAAGTAACGCAACGTTGGTAGACGAAAAAATAATCGACTAAATACACGTTATTAAAGATTACAGTCTTTACAGCTACCATAGTCACGGGAGAACAATGTCTTCATGTAGAGAACCTAATAAAACGCGATAAAACATGAAAAAGTTATTTCATTATAATGAGAGAAATTGGCGTAAACATTAGAAAACAATAAAAAAAATAGATTAAAGACAAATTGATCTTTTGTACCATTGTATCATTTCAATTTACCTACAATTATAAAGTTTAAGGTACATTTTCTAATCAGAAATTTAATTTAATATACTTTACACTACATAATCAAATCGATCAAATACTCATACAAACTTGAATCGATTTATCGTGAGTATCGAATACCAAGTCGTATGGTTACTTCCCTATTTACGTCTCGATGACATATGTCCAAACGGGCCTATTATTTTGCGATGACTATAGTAGTAGTAGTATAAGACGTATGTAGGTACTTTTTTTTTAATTCGAGATAGGTATAAAAATAATACTAAGATCTAATTTTTTACATAACTTAAATGACTTTTCAATATAATTTTGACAATCAAATGTACCTACTTGCAAAAAAAAACAATTATGTAAATTATATGTAATGAGAAACGACATATCTATTAATATAATAAAAATGAATGTTGCTAAGCACATAACTCGAGAATGGCTCGACCGATTCGGCTATTTTTTTTTCGTATGTTCCTTAAAAATCCTAGGGAAGGTTTTTATCCTAAAAAAAAAATAACAGACAGAACGAGGTCTGTCCGGGCGGCTAGTCTATATAACAAAAATAAAAAAAAATGTATAAAAAAAACGCAATAGACAGAACGAAGTCTGCTCGGGAAGCGAGTTATTAATAAATCCAAATAATCTGATCAACCTCAAGAAATTTTTCGCTATTTTGGAAAATGAACAATTTAACACTAGAGTACACGCGTGGGCTACATACTATGTAGCCCAGGGTATTCTTTTTGTTCATAACTTCGCGAAATCACGTGATTTAACTTTGAGTCTCTAGCTAAGCTCCGATTGGTTGTTGCTCGACGCTTTCAGGGCGACGTGAGCACACGACGCTGGCGCACTTGCGAAAAATTATGATAATTATATTTCTTAACGTTTAAACCTTCCCTGAACATCCAATATCATTTCAAGACCAAAATTAGCCAAATCAGTCCAGCCACGTTTTATTTCACGTCCCTCGGGAACGGAATAAAAAGTAGGTATCCTATGTCCGTCTCCTGGTTCTAAGCTACCTCCTTACAAATTTTCAGCCACATCAGTTCAGCCGTTTTTGAGTTATAAATAATGTAGCTAACACGACTTTCTTTTATAGATATATAGAAGATTTATATAGTGTAAACTTACTGTTCGTTGATATTTTGTTTCAGATTGCTATTTATGGATCGCCGAATTGAGTAAACGTGTAAACGTGATTCAAAGTGAACAGGAAGAGGATTTGAGAGAAGAAGAAAATATAGTTCATTCTCCGCACAACACTGATACCGAGGAAGAAGATCAGGCTAATGAAAATTATTGTTGAATGTGTCAGAAGCTCCTCAGCAAGGAACTATAGCAATTCGTGGGGGGGGGGGAGGGTTTGCACGCTGTGCGTTTTGTAGCAGAATGCGCGATCGCAGCACAAGGATATTTTGCTCAAAATGCTACAGGCGTATAATATGTAGTGATCACCAAATTTTGATTTGTCCTTCATGTAATGAAAATTAAAAAAAAAAGAAATTAAAAAACGTTTCAGAACTAAACCAAAAATTGATTGATCTCAAGTTACTAAAAATTATGTGATTTTTTGAGAAGTCTGAAATTTTGTAATTTTCTTTTAAGTTTATGAAAGAGAAGATACTTTTTTTATTTCAGTTTTCTAAATACATGTCATTTATAATAATAAACGTGTTTTATTTAAAAACTAGCTTCTGCGCGCGACTTCGTCGGCGTTTACTCCGCTCCTATTGGTCTTAGCGTCATGATATATAGCCTATAGCCTTCCTCGATAAATGGGCTATCTAACACTGAAAGAATTTTTCAAATCGGACCAGTAGATCCTGAGATTAGCGCGTTCAAACAAACAAACAAACAAACAAACAAACAAACAAACAAACAAACAATCAAACAAACTCTTCAGCTTTATTATATTAGTATAGATTTAACGATTATCTTTCAGAATATTTCAATTTTAAAAGGGCTACAACTGTAGCCCACGCGAGCACTAATTATGAACGTTTTAGAGGCGCGTATACCGTAGTGTTAAAAGAAATGAAAAGATGGGTAATTATATATTCAAGAATATAAATAAATTGCGTTTTTGTAAGGCATAAAGTTTAAAAGCTCTTACCTCTCGCTAGACTATGAATAAAATGAAGAAAGTAATTGAGAAATTGTCGTAATTAAATTGTGGACAAAGGTCACGAACTTGAAAATACTCTACTTACGCGGTAGACTGAATTGCGCTTAGGGGCCATCCATACCTAAATTACGTCACACGAATTTCTCGATTTTTCGACCCCTCCCCCGTCCTTGTCACAGATGGTCACATTTATGAGACCCCCCCCCTACCTAGTGTGACGTCACATATTTTGCAATTTTGCATGAGCAAACTGATGACAGTTTCGACATTATTTTTATTTTCATTTTAATAAAAGTCAATTCGCCTATAAAACAAATAAAACTTTAATTTTTGAAGTTAGTTATTGATAGGTAGTTGAAATATCATATTTTTGTACTTAGGTGTTGATATTATTATATTTGGAAATGTGACGTCACAAAACTTTAGACCCCTCCCTCCCCCTTGTCACACAATGTCACACTTCGTCGACCCCCTACCCCCCTCTTAACGTGTGACGTAATTTATGGATGGCCCCTTATTTATAAGGCTCACTCTAACTACGAGAAAAAATATAATTATTATAGCTACAAATTTATTTATTTATTGTACAGCAAGATTAGGATTTACTTATCATTTGATGTTGATATTGTCCAAAAAATTGTACCTATACTACTTACCAAACTATTATAAAGCTAGAGTTCATTTGTTTGAACGCGTTAATCTCAAGAATTACTGTTTGGTACGAATTGAAAAATTGTTATTGTGCTGTGTAGTTCGAGGCTGTTTACCGAGGAAGGCTATAAGGCTATATAATATTTTAGTACGTTATTTCCTCAAATTGACTCAGATGAAAGCGCCGGGCATAGCTAGTTATAGACGATTGTTTCGATTTATTCGGAAACTGTAATAGATTAAAATCTGAAACTTGCAGCATCTTATGTACGTATATGTACTAACATTTCCTATGAACTATGAGCCCGATACCTTTCTGGGGCCGATTCGGTATTCTTATCGTCCCATGGCCTTTTTTGATATAGGTATAATTTATTTTGAAACTGAGATTTTTATTGCTGTGTATTTTTTAAATTTGAATATTTAAAAAAAAATTAATTTTAAATTTGATAGAATATAATTATCACTACACGTATATCCGGAAACTGAGTAAAGGTCAAACGTGGAAAGACGCACACATAAATCTAACAATACCCTTTGCGGTCAAATGATCTGCGTTACAGGGTTGTCGACAGACAGGGATATAAAATTTCGGATATGCATACGGATATAAGAATAATACCTGTTACATTTTTCATAATCTATATATATATATAAAAGAGATTTCCACCCATTGACTCATCACGATATTTCTGGAACCATAAGGCGTAGAGACCTGAGGTAGGAATATTCCTTTCGCCAAGTAGAGGTAAGTTAAGAACGGATTTTACGAAATTCCACCCACAAGAGGGGGTTGTGGGGGTTAATAACATATATGGCAAAACAACGTTTGCGGGGGCAGCTAGTATCCAAATATTTAAGAACCTTTAAACTATATAATTATGGTGAATTATTTATTCATTTATTTATATGCCGTGCGTGTTTCTATTGTATTATCTTCGAGAAAATATTTTTTTTTAAATACCTAATTGTAAAAGGTGGCATTAAAACGTACAGTCCGTTTGATGATAAGTGGAAACCGTAGCCTATGGAAGCCTGCTACACCACCACCAGGAGCATTGCAACCACGTTGCTGACCCTATCCACGGAGCTCCGGCTACCTTATTCATCACAGGAACACAACACTGCTTAAGAATAGCATTACTTGGCTGTGCTTTAGGTTGAGGTATTTCCCTAGTTGGGCTACTCCAAAATTTGAGCAGGAAATTTACTGCTGTGTGATGTGTTCTACCTCAATAATTATTATTTAACGTTGGGTATCATAATCATAGAGACCGTTTAAAATTAGATGTTTTCTTATATCTCAAATGATATATTTTTAAAATGTTTACAGCCCTATATCCAATCGAGACTGGATTAAATGGTAGCGATATATTCTATAGCCTTGGCATTTATTGCGACTCTCTGGTTACAATTTAAAATAGGTACGCGATACGTGTGATTTCATGGACGTTATAAATTACGTATATTAATAATTGATTATATTATCTACCTAATAAATAAAGTTTTTCGAAATGCCTCAATAATGTATAATTTATAAAAAAAGAAGATTTACCTAACAAAAAAAAAAATAAGAAATATTTTTTTGTTTTTATATTCTGTAAAATTTCGTAATCTAATGGGCCCCGTAAACGATCAAACTTGTTTGTCAAACATGTTTGTATACTCCGTGTGTTTGATCAAACTTCATGTTTCATATAACAAACATATTAAAAAAACCCGCAGCCCCGCACACGATCAAATAATTTGACAAACACGTTTGTCAAACAGAAATTTAATATGAAGTTTGATCAAATATTTGATCGTCTACGGGGCCCTTTATGATTATACTTTCGACAATAAGTTTCCGCTCTCTTTTCCAAGAAATAAAAAACTACTTAAGTATACGTAGGTACTTGTTTAAAAAGGAGAACTCTATTATCTATCTAAAAAAAAGATTTTTGTGTTTTAGTATTAGGACGAGTAAATTAGATTCTTTATCAGGTAATTCTAGTAAATATTACATTTCTTTACTAAAAAAACACTTCATTGCAAGAAAAAATTTGTCAACAATTATTTGCACTATTTAACGATTTTTTTAAATATGCGTAGCCATAACAGAGCCTGAATGTCGTAATAACTTTAGTTTTTCTAATATAATAATAAACATATTAATAGCTTAATAAGTCATATCACTTATATTCAGTTACACCATTAAATGACTCGACAGCAAAATTAATAACTAATGTTTGTTAAAATAACATTATAACGGAGCGACATGACCTGTCAAGTTTCCCGCCAAATGGCTATTCTGTGTTCGTTTAATGCGTGCGTATGTATTGTAAGCAACGGCACGATATTTACAGCCTGCAGCGAGAAAGCAGGCATTATATAAAATGTATTTATAATATATAGATTTGTCGTATATTGTTGCTTTTAACTGACTTTAAAAAAGGAGGAGGTTCTACATTCAACTGAATATTTTTGTACCTATGTGTTTCTGTGTGCCTATGTGTACCTATGTGTTGCTGTGTGGTTACGGCACTAAAGAATGTAGCCACCCCCTCTCTTCCCGTGGGTGTCGTAAGAGGCGACTAAGGGATAACACAGTTCCACTACCACCTTGGAACTTAAAAAGCCGACGGATGGCGGGATAACCATCCAACTGCTGGCTTTGAAATACACAGGCCGAAGAGGGGCAGCAGCGTCTTCGGTGCGACAAAGCCAGCCCTGCGGTCACCAACCCACCTGCCCAGCGTGGTGACTATGGGCAAAACACATGAGTTCGCGTCATAATGTCGGGCGCGAACTTGTGGAGGCCTATGTCCAACAGTGGACTGTGATAGGCTGTAGTGGTGGTAGTGGTGGTGTTTCTACTTCATGACTTTTTACTGGGGGTACCAATTTTGAAGATCCTTTCTTTAAATCAAAAGCTGGTGCTTGTCATATGGTGTAATTTAAATTAGATCTAGATCTAATAAGTTGGAATAAATTACAGATGCTTACAACATTTGATAAAAATTGGTTCAGTAGTTTCGGATTTTATCACGAACATACACCATGACACGAAAATGTACCTACATATAAGATTATATTTTTATTTCGCTAAGTAAGGAGTTTGCAACTAATATTTTTAATTGTTTGTAGTACATAATTTTTTTTGGAGTCGGTCTTGTTTTAGCGATATGTTGCCAGTGCACGATCCCACAACTTCATCATTAATTTAATAATGTCCGTTATCCAGGGGTATGAAGGTTCCCTAATTGTGCGTGTGCGTATTGAGATAGGAGCGTGGACGTTATAGAGTGACCATTTTTACCATATTTTTACCCAAATGTCACAACTATGTTGCGCAAACTAGCCGGAAAGTCGCTAAATTACTTTTGTTATTGTTTTAATCGCGTTTGTGGTAGTAATAAGTAAATAAATAAAACAGTGGATTTTAATACCCTAGTTTTTTTAATTAAACAAAAAACAATGTTACGTAACGCGTTGTTCGATCCCCCCCTCCCTCCCTGTAACGCATCGTAACGTTTAAGAAGATCCCCCCCCCCCCCCTCAATTAGCGTTACGTAATACTTGAACGCCCCCTAATATTCGCACATACGAGTGTGCGAATGCGAATATTCGTACATCACTGATATACAATGTATCACTTTATTATTGAATATAGAACTTAAATTATTGGATAAAGGTCTTGCCTAGCGACAAGCAATGGGGCATTTTTGTTATGTTTTAGAAAGTAGAATAATTTTGAAAAATTGTCTAAAAATTTAAATGCTTAAAAAATTACAGTTCCAGTTTTTAATGAATTTACGACTATCTGACTTGATCTAGACATTCTTTTACTGGATAATGTTCCCTACATACGTAACTATAGCACATATCAATTTCTATTAAAAGCTTTTTTTCACAAAACTTAAAGAACATTCCGAGTTCATCAATCAATTTGGAAAATGTTTCAGCCGTTCGAAAACTAGCTTCAAACGTAAATACTCTTTGCTGACTATTTCCAATGAAAAGGAAGAAATAAAAAACATAAAAAGGCGATGATGTGATGATGAAAAGGCGAAACTATAAAAAATATAATGAAAACCGAACCTTTTTTTTCACTGAAAATATATTATTTTTGTTCACAGATCTCAGTTTGAAAAAGGATTTTTAAGAGACAAATAAATATTTTGGATATAAGTACATTTAATTTATGTGTTTGCTATATTAAAATCGGTAAAAATTAAATAATAATTTTACAATATAGACCGATTGCCGTAGTCAATGTTTGTACAAAAACCCCTGCTATTGTTACAATCAAAGTATTATGTAGGTACTTAGCAACCGCTCTGGTGCAGTGGTGCTTGTGCCGTGTCGGCGCCTACATCAAAAATACTAGCTGCCCGGACAGACTTCGTTCTGTCTGTTGTTTTTTTTTAAAGATGAAAACCATATAAAAATCTTCCGTGAGATTTTTAAGGAACATACCAAAAAAAATTAGCTGAATCGGTCGAGCCATTCTCGAGTTATGCGCTTATTGCTCGGATTTTGTACGTGCTAATATAACAACCCCGTGTATAATAGCCCCGTGGTCCTATGCTTTATCGACTACGCTAAAGCCTTTGATTGCGTCCAATGGGACAAACTGTGGAATGTGCTACTCGAGATGGGAACTCCGGAACACCTCGTTGCTCTTATTCAAAATCTGTACACTGAAAACCGTTCTTTCATCAGGATTGGTACGGAATGCTCCAGTATGTTCCAAACAAAGAAAGGCGTGAGACAGGGTTGTATTTTGTCCCCCGCACTTTTTAACATATACGGAGAGTACATTGTTAGACAACTGAAAATTGGAGGAAAGGTTTTCCTATAGGTGGAAAGAGACTATCGAATCTCAGGTATGCCGACGACACCATTCTTCTCGCAACATCTGTAGAAGATATGAGAGAGCTGTTCCATAGGCTGGAGTTAGAAAGTCAAAATATGGGGCTTGCAGTAAATCGATCGAAAACCAAGGTTATGATAGTGGATCGAGCCGGAAACCTATTAAAAGATACTCTCAACATTCCGGGCGTTGACACCGTCGATCGCTACATTTACCTAGGCGACCAAATCTGCAATGACGGCAGTTGTGTACCCGAAATAAGAAGGCGTATTGGGATGGCAAAAGATGCTATGACCCGTCTGAACAACGTCTGGAAGAAAAGAGGAATCGGTATCAGAACCAAGACCAGACTGGTACGAGCCCGGCTTGTATTCCCTATCTTCCTATATGGAGTTGAGACATGGACAATCCTGGCTCGAGAAAGACAAAGGATTGATGCATTCGAAATGTGGTGCTGGAGGCGAATGCTGAGAATACCTTGGACTGCAAAACGCACTAATGCATCGATCCTGGCCCAGCTCCATATACAAACCAGGTTGTCCACCACATGCCAACAACGTATTTTGTCGTACTTCGGCCACACGATACGCAGAGGCGATGAAAATCTGGAGAGACTGATTGTGGTTGGGAACACGGAGGGAAAGAGATCGCGCGGTCGTTCACCGACGAGATGGACAGACCAAGTCAAGGACTCTTCTGCCACTAAGTTTTACACGGTCGTGAGAGACGCCATGGACAGAGACCGGTGGAGGCAAATCATCCGCTCCAGAATCAACCCTGATGCTGACCACGATCCTCAGACATGAGGGACCGACAAGAGAGAGAGAATATAACAACAAGTGCGAGTCGGACTCGCGCACGATGGGTTCCGTACCATTGACTAGGTACATTGATTTTAATATCGGACAAAAAGCGGCTAAAAAAAACACTTGTTGTATGAGAGCAAAAATAGGCAAAAATGACGTTTTTTGTATGGGAGCACCCCTTAAATATTAATTTTATTTTAATTTTATTATTTATTATTAAAGGAAAAACAGAACTGAGTATTTTGTGAATATTTCAAGTGTCCACCTGTTGCCATTATTGATATCGAGCAAAAAAAGGCAAGAAAATCGCGTTTGTTGTATGGAAGCCCCCCTTAAATATTTATTTTATTTTGCTTTTAGTATTTGTTGTTATAGCGGCAACAGAAATACATAATTAGTGAAAATTTCAACTGTCTAGCTATCGCCGCTCTTGAGATACAGCCTGGTGACAGACGGACGGACGGACGGACGGACGGACGGACAGCGAAGTCTTAGTAATAGGGTCCCGTTTTTACCTTTTGGGTACGGAACCCTAAAAAGCTACTGACATCGTAATTGAAACCGTGGTAGATGATTGGAGTGGAAGTAAAGTTAAGTAGATATTAAAAGGCTGCTTTTACTACTACACGCTAAGCAAAGTTACGTTGTGATTAATAAATACCTCTGTGTCAAGTCTCATACTCTCATCGAATATATGAAGTATTAAAAATATTACTTTAAGTTTATTATTACAAGTTTATTTTTGAAGTAAAACTTAACTTGGGGAGTAAGTTGGTGAATGTAATAACTCTTTCTCTCATAGCCAGTAACGTTTCGTAGGTATAATTATTTATTATCTAAGACACAGTGCAGTAGTGCTATTCTGTAAAAAACCATTTCGATATCGAGCTTCACCTGGGTGACAGACCTCACTTCGAAAGCATAACCCACTTGACCTTGATTTGGAATTCTGTAAATACAGAATACCGATACTCATACTCAAACCTACTCATACTATTAATGTCAACTTTCTCACGCAACAGGGTTCGACTCGTCGCTACACTCACCAGTGTGGCGCTACCGGGACTGTCGAGTTTTAGAGAATACGAATTTGATTTCTCACCGCGGATTCCGCTGTCGAGACATGAAAATGTTCTTACAGAATAGCACTACAGGTATATTGCTAAAGAAGTTTTACTTCAGTCGTGTGGTCTAAACTCTAAAGCACACTCGTTTTTTTTTTCTTTATGTTTCCCTGTCATACATAATTATGATAGTAAAAATAAGTTTCATATAAATAATCTTTTATACGTTATTGTATGAATACAATACACGTCCCGCGGTCCAATCGAGTAGGTTTTATGAATTCATTATTTTGTAAAGTTGTATTGCATATGTGGCCATATTTAATATGTTATGTATGCCAATATTACATTAAATGAGAGATTTTAATATTTTTACCTCTTGATTTATCATTTATCCAATGGAAAGAAGATGGAGAAAGTGGTAGTTGTTACGTTATAGGCTAAACGAATCAATAAAAAAGTAGTCGAGTGGTTTAGCTTCTAATATGAAAATGGTATTCTATGATTGTACAAGCGAGAGCCTCATAACCACTATTTCATTCCCGAACAAAGACGTTGCACAATACTTTGTACAGAATTCGGCAATTTTGGTCAACTTTGACATGCTTGATTCAAAGTCTTAATTGGAATTTGCCAGATGGAGATGCCAATTGGAAACACAAGCGAACACTCAAGAGCTTTGTGTTTCCTTGATCTTTCAGACTATTTTTTGTTTAAAGTATAGAACAAACATCCATAGATCTTAGCAGCGCTAATGTTAGCTTGACTCTTCTTTTATGTTCTATATAATATGTATTTCTGCTAAAGAGTTGTAGTGTGTGAACGAAGTATATCAAGATTCAGTCTTTAACATTACACTGCTGGGTATATACCTCTTTCTTCAATGTAGGAGAAGGACCAAGTCTTTACAGACCTTTAATATGTAACAAAGATGTAACAAAGGAAGTGTTGTAAAGAGAATATATCGCAGAGATATAGAGGCATGAAAACCTAGTGTTTATCATCGGCCAAGGCTGTTCCCATAGGAAATCAGCTATCCCATACCACAAAGACTTATCGTAAGGAAACAGTCATAAATATCAAAGAGGGTGAAATCCCGAGGGTAGTTTAGTTAACTATATTTTTAAGGACAACTTTATGAATTAAGAGTTCTGTAGTCTGATATTACAATATTTGAATATAAATTATTCATAAACAACAAGGTTTGAGTTAATAAAGATGCGATATTAAATTCAAAATGACACGTGTAGCTTTAGATATTTTGCATTCAAGTTAATAAATGAATGTACTTTTTACCTTTTTGTACTATAACTAGCCGACCCGTGCCCACTTCGTTGGGCGTTATAATCCATTTCACATAAGAAGGGTACGGTGAAATTTGATATGTTCCAATACACTCTCACTATTTTCAGCAAATCAGATAAATATAAATGTTTTAAAATCACCAATTAATTTCTAAGGCAAATAATAATGCTTGATTGGATTGAATTGTTGACACGGCACGTCAGAGGGCGCAGGTTCAAATCCTGCTGGGTCGAAAATTTTGATAATTTTTATCTTTTTCCTTTTATCTTGTCACTCCTGAATAGTGTAGCTTTCTGTTAGCGAAAGAATTTTCATGATCGGATCAGTATTTGCGAAGATTACCCCGTATATACAAACAAAGTTATAAACTTTACCTCTTTATAATATTAGTATAGATTGGTTGAATTAATATTATGGTAATATTCTCTCTGTCAATTTGTATATATAGTCTAAACTCTAAAGCATTTAAAGCAAGGACGTTTAATCGATTTTGAACCTGAGACGTCATGTTTTAATTACGTAATTTAAATATATACTTACATAGCAAAAATATTGCAAAATTACAAAAAACTTGATAAAGCATTTGTGAAGAAACTAATTACTGCCTTGAAATGACACAAGGCTATGTCACTGTAGCTCACCTGCTCAACGCATGTCGTTAGTTCATGCTGACTAAATAGAAGTTTGGGACTACTAGTAGACTATTACGTTCGTGCCAGTACTTGTACGTATTACTTTTCGTCTCACATCAAGGTAGGTTCTACTATAACTTCCAAAAAGCAGGAGGTTCTCAATACAACTGTATTTTTTGTTCCTATATTACCTCAGAACTTTTTACTGGGTCGACCAATTTCGGTGATTCTTTTTTTAATAGTCACATCAAAATATTATCGAGTGACCTTTTGATTTTGTAAAAACTGTTTTACGAAATCAAAAGGTTAACACTTGCTAGCTGTAGTTATGTACACAGTAAAAGTAATTTATAAAATCTAAAAGCTTTTTATTACTTTCTGAAATTGGTCAAACACACATTGACTGCACGTCCGCTCGCTAAACTAAAATGTCAATGTCCATTACTGTAAAAGGCGCAAAAAGCTTCCCACCAAAGCCCGTCAATGCAGCCAGTATGACGTTCTTTCGTGGGATGACATTTTTTCATAGTCATTTTATGGGCACGTATTTTACACGTTCATTTCAAGGTCAAGTCGATGTTTTTAAATGAAAGTGTATTAAAACCTCTTTAATAGTAAAAAAAAAATATAAACATACCTTTTTTATATCTTACTTATAAACCTTATCCGTGATTATGTAAAATAATGCATACATCTGTACAAAAAAAAACATAATTGTCGATATATGAATATTATAGTTGTAGCTTCTGTTTGGTAATTAAAGTAATTTGATAAATTAACCTTTACTATTTCTTCCACAATGGGCATGACGAAAGATTTTCAAAACCTCTTCCGTAATGTGGCTACACATTTACTATTTACGAAAATACCTATATTTCGGTAATAAACTTAAGTTTAAGGAAAATAAAAACTATTTTTCTAATATGTTTTCAATGAGAGCGGCAAAACGGCTGCAGGTGTCATGGCGTCGGCTCTGACGTCACAAAATAATCTGGGCCTTACTTTTTACTTTACTTTTTGGAGCGCGCCTGACGTATTATGTTATGTTGTGACGTCTGCGCTGTAATTTGTGTTTCATTCAAAATGGCCGATTGCAGTATTTTGATGTTTTATTTTATTGAAAATCACAATAATCTTATTATTTTACATAAAACTAAACCAGTATTTTGAATTTTTTAACATGAGTGTTCCCCTGAAATCATTAAATTGACGAATTTTTGATATTGTCGTCATGCCCAATGTGCCTGCGACTTCGTCCGCGTGGAATAGTGACTTTACATGTTCAGCGTGATTCTTTAAATTGGCATAACTGTTTTATTTATGAACCGATTGACATGAAACAAACACTAAATGTTAAGCGATGCTTACCACAATATATTAGTAAAAACCATATCTAAATCGTATTTAAGCCGTTTCTGAGATAAGGATTATTTACAAAAATTCTAACAATCATTGTTTTGGGTGCTATTTGCGATTATAAAGGGCCCAATAATATTTTTCTCATATATCTTCCATGTACAGACAGCGATCCGTTAGAATTTAGTGCTTACAAATCTTACAATATATTATCTGAAATTTTTAATATAAACATTAATTTATTATTAATTTAATAATAAACTGCTGCATTTAGTTTTCATAAAATGTCATATCACAAAACTTCCAGACAATAAGGTTATAATAACTTCGTTACACTAACAAAATTCCTGGTAACTACAGAATATTTAAATTTTACGTAGGAGTTGCGGTTCCGTTATTATCCAAGAATTTAAGGTCATGCATGGTTTCATCTTCCACCTTATTCTATATAATATATAAAACATATGAAGTTTGTGTTTGAAGATTTTTTTTAAATATAAACAATTGTTGTAATGATAATTTATAATAAATTATGAATAACGTTGTGTTTTGGATATAATTATATCGATTAGAATTTACTTAAGGCGATCCTGATTTAAAAAAAAATCTTTATTCATAAAAAATATTGTATAAGGCCTATTATAAATATAAGGCCTGTGCCACAATGAACCAATGTGCTCTTTCATTATTTATTCCTTAAAGCAAATTATACATAAGAGAACTTCAGTAAATATATTACCTTTTAAGTAAATTATACATAATAAAAAAAGATGAAATAATGCAGAACAAGGAGAATTCAGGATATGTAATCCTAATAAAAATATATCTTTCTTGTTCGCCTTGGAACGAGAAACTTAAAGTTTAGAGAAAAGGTAAATACACTCTCGAACAGAAGTTCAATAACTTCCGTTTCAATAACTACCCCTTGGGAATCTTGGGATATATAAAAAGGGTATACAAATTTATAGTTTCATTCTAACTTAGCTTACACTTAGCATCAGAACTTATTATTATTTTTTACTAGCTGACTCGAGCGACGTTTTCCTTCTAGCGAACTGACAAAGGCGTATTTTGAAATAGAAAAAAAATTAAAAAAAAAAACTGAATAGAGATACCCTAATTACCTAGCACAGTGTGAAGAATAATTTACAACCTATTCTCATACCTACTAAATATAATTATCAAATCAGTCGAGCTATCTCAGAATGCAAACACGAAATTTTTGTATATTCGATATTAGCTAACCTGATACGTTGTCCTGTTGCGCGATTTAGCTAACAATTTAAGTTTAAAAAAAAAATATATTTTTATTTTATTTTACAATACTATACATAATTACAATTCACAACTAAAGAACTAAATATTTACAGATAGTTTTGATACAAATCATGTCCGCGTGGAATTGTGCCAAGAATGCTGGCAGCACTTCCCCGTTGAACCGCTATGCCGATTTTGTGGGCAAAAAATGCACCAGCCCTCTTGTCACCAGTGGAGGCAATAAGGCGAGGCAATAAGTTAAAATACCTATTACGTTTTCCGCAATTTTAGTATTTTGTGCTCTATTGCCTTAACCTTTACTCCGTGAGAGAACCTTTTACAAGGAAAGACTGCTAAAATTCTGAAATGGTCAAACCATTCTTGAGTTTAGCATTTGGCTACACATTTAGCGATTCATTTTTATTTTTATAGAGTTTAATTGTATGTACCTATAACATTTTTCAACAATCTTTATTTAACAGCCGTTGATTGTGATGTTAAACGGCGCTGAATGACCGACGGTTTGTTGGTTCTCTTTGTTTGTTCGCTTTCATTTTGAACGCTTGCTAGAATTCTTTATTTAACGGGAAGTTATTCTTTGAATATTAAATGAAAAATTAGTACACATTAATTTGTACAACATTTTTAGGATTCTTTGTTTAATTTTTTTTCTGCATTTGAAATAAAGACCCTCTTTGTAAACATTTATTGTTAAAATAGAAAATGGGTTTTGACTTTTTCGCATGTTTTTTTATTGAAAAGCTCTGACATCTCTCATCTCAACTCATATTAATTTATTAAGAATCTTATACTATTAAACGAGCAATTCTTGTATATATATATATATATATATATATAGAATTTGAATCTCGGAATCGGCTCCAACGATTTTCGTGAAATTCAGTATACAGGGGATTTCGGGGGCAAAAAATTGATCTAGCTAGGATTCATTAAAAAAAAATGTCGTTTTATTCCTGTTTTTAGGCAATGAAAAAATATCATTAGAATACGAAGCTTAATTTCACTACTGTCAACATAGCTGTAACAGCGTAATTAGGAAATCGGCGGGTGTCAAATCTGGTTGACCCGAGTTCGAATCTCAGTCTCCAGATTATTATTTTTTCTTTTTTTTTTTAATTTCACTCGTGATTTACTATTTAAATAAAATTAAAATATAAAAATACCAAGAAAAAAAAGAAAAACAAAAAATAAAATGAAAATACCGAGCTAGGCTCGGTCACCCAGGTACTATAATATTATAAGTAATGACAGATATAGAGGTGAAGCAATTAATGTTTGTGACTTGAATATAGATGTACACAATAAAGTGCTAGATTGAAATAATTTAATATTATAAATGTCAATTGGATCGGAAATAAAACTCGATATCCCGAATAATTTAAAAACTAAGAGAGCATGCTTATAAGCAAATTCCCACCTTCAAAGAGCACAAACAAAATTGCACTCTTATTACAAATGCATTTCAGTTTTGCATACTCTTTGCATATCCTTAGGAGACTCTATCTTTCATTCTACCTATATATTCACTCCTATACTTCCCTCTGCTCACTCTCCCTTTATCGTCACTTACTTCTCTATCTCTTTCCTTCTCTATACCATACTATGTACAATTGTAAATACTGAATTATTAAAATTATTCATCAATAATCATTAACAATTTTGTTAACATTTTCAAGTCATAAACAAATTAAACTTGTGCTGGTTATGACATTAGAATACATTCACACAACTACAACAGTATTTGTTCGTTCTATTCGTGTAGAAGTTCTCCATTGGGTTTGAGTTTGCGGAAGAAAGTTCTCTCCTTTAAACCTTTTGCGTTTTTTCGATCATTATTGTCTTTTTATAGTTTTAGTTTCTTCGAGTTCTTTACCTTTTCTTTATTCGCTTTTAAGTTTTTACAAATATTTGCAGAAAGTTCTATAAATAAGTATTCGTTTGAGAAAATTCTTTTAATCAAAGTTTGTACATCATAATAAATTATGGTCACGCTGAGCCATAACGTTGACAAAGGTATTTGTAAACTCCCCTGTAATGGAATCATTGATTTAAAATAGTTTTGTAATGTCATCATCATTTATAATGTAACATCGTTTAAATTTTGTGTAACGTAATAACACTTTTTATGAGGAGTAAATTTATTTAGCAGCTCAACACATTTCAGCTCAGCACAACGTATACATAACACATCGCTCGATATCTCAACAGCATTGCTAAAAGACACACCCACTACCCCACTAACAGTCCTTAATTATGTTACATACTTCACTTTGCCAGATGTCAGTCACACAACTATATTGTTTTGTCTTCCATTCCAATAACGAATTACAAGACTGATGACTTGACTGTAATAAGGTAAGTTTTAGCATGCAGACGAGACGAGAGTTAGGAAAGGCCTTTAATCTTGCTCCCGAAAATTATTTTTTTGTTCGTAATTCCGTCAGATGGTCCACTTATAGGTAACCAGCCATAAAAAATTTTGTTTTAAATTATTTTTGGCAATTTCTTCATCATCATCATCATCACTTCAGCCTATCGCAGTCCACTGCCTGACATAGGCTTCCATGGACTTGGAATTAGACGAATGGGAATAAAAAATAAAAATAAGTTGTTTGTCATTGTTCAGTAAAAAATTGGCCTAAAAATCCTAAAATTGTCACAAATTAACGGTTTTTAACACGCTTTTATTAGCTTGACCTATATGTGTGTATGTATGTATGAATGTATGTATGTCTGTAACGGAATCTTTGAACTTCATTTTCACCTACTTCTAGGAGTCTGATTAACTTGAAAATTTGCACAGGGGTCAAGGGCCGATGACAATACAATATTACACGCTTTTTTAAACGCTTTTATATTAGCTTGACCTGTATGTATGTCTCTAACGGAATCTTTGAACTTCATTTTCACCTAACTTGGAAATTTGCACAGGGGTCAAGGGCCGATGACAATACAATATAACACGCTTTTTTTTATTGTCGTCTTGACACTAAAAATTCAGAAAATAAATTATAGTTTAAAAAAAAACTAAAAAAACAGCCCGACTGGGGTAGTACCTACCTCGACCTTACAACTGAGGTAGGGCACCGCAGGAAATTTCCTTCTCAAAATATGGAGCAGCCCGACTGGGGTAGTACCTCGACCTTACAGAAGACCACAGCTAAATAATACTGTTTTCAAGCAGTATTGTGTTCCTGTTGGTGAGTAAGGAGACCAGAGCTCCTGGGGGGATTGGGGATAGGGTCGGCAACGCGCTTGCGATGCTCCTGGTGTTGCAGGCGTCTATAGGCTACGGTCTTACCATCAGGTGAGCCGTACGCTTGTTTGCCAACCTAGTAACATAAAAAAAACACGCTTTAATACGCTTACGCTTTTGTACGCTTGTTTGCCAAAATATACCAAGCACACAAATAGTCAATTAACACTTATAAAATACAAATTTACAGTTGAAATTAGTTGGCAGTGTTAATTGTAAATCATAATATGACGTAAGTTCGCTAACACTTGTGTTGTGTCAACTAAAGTTGAAGTTAAAGTTTACAACCCAATCGAGTCAATTAATCACGGAACCCGGTTTCAAAGGATTTTGAAGGGACGTAAAAGTTATAATTATCTTATACTATTAAACGAGCAATTCTTGTATATATATATATATATTTTCTGAATCTCGGAATCGGCTCCAACGATTTTCGTGAAATTTAGTATGCAGGGGATTTCGGAGGCGAAAAATTGATCTAGCTAGGATTCATTTAAAAAAAATGTCGTTTTATCCCTGTTTTTAAGCAATGAAAAAATATCATTAGAATACGAAGCTTAATTTCACTACGCGTCAATATAGCTTTAATGGCGTAATTAGGAAATCGGCGGGTGTCAAATCGTGTTGACCCGGGTTCGAATCTCAGTCTCCAGATAAATTTTTTTTCTTTTTTTTTTTAATTTCACTCGTGATTTATTATTTAAATAAAATTAAAATATAAAAATACCGAGAAAAAAAAAAAACAAAAAAAAAAAATGAAAATACCGAGCAAGGCTCGGTCACCCAGGTACTGTAGTTTATGTGTCATATTAAAACCGGTATTAACCGGTTTGTAGTAATATTGTTACATATTGGATACGAAGTTCACTTGGTTATCTAGTTTCTAAATAAAATTATCAGCGATTTTTTAAATTTGATTTTTTTTTAATTTTGAACTAAAGAAGTTTTTTTTTCATCATTAGTACATGAAAGGTTAATAATTAGTGACAAACTGACACAACTAAAGCTATACGAATAATTGAATTCATTTACATTTTGGTAATAAAACTAATTAACTGAGTATAATTAGTAAGCTACAAGTGTTACACGCGACACCAGTAATTGGACAGCTTGCAATCAGTACGAGTAATAGCGTCATTTTGTTTGAGATTCGCCAGCTGTGACCAGCCTCTATAACCAAACGCAGGCTTAACAAGACGTGATGTACAGTAAACAGAAACATTTGGTAAATCCAAAAGTGTACGCCTCCATGCCCTTTAATAACTTGTTTAGGAAGTAATGATGATTATAAATTCCATTAGTTGATTTGATCGTTCTGATTCATTCACATTTTTTGATGTTTTAATATAGTAGAAACTAAAAACATATATTGTAAAAAATTGAGGAATTTATCAGCCTTCATAATAGCCTTCTTAGTTAATAGTTTCCTGACATAATAAAAAAACAGCTTATTTCGCGAAGTGGTTGTCGCGTTATTTTGCTATCATCCGTACATCCAAAATGATGACGTCTAACATAATATTTATAAACGATTTAGCCTGTTGCTACGGAGTTAGAATGGCTTATGGGATTAGAGAGAGACCCACCATTCCAATCCGAGACCATAAGTAAGAGAAGAGATAATTATTCAAAATATTTCTTAGAGTAAGTTTTGGAATTTAGAGTAAACAAAAAAACTAATACACCATTTAACAATTTATTATAACAATATATTAATATTAACAAGTTAGGTTGAAACCCCAAAAAAAGGACTTATTCCTGCATCGTGGCGTGGAGAGAGAATTTGAACTTAGCTGTGTCCTTGGGTTGGCCCTCGGCTCACGTCGGAACCGCACTTGCACGCCACGTGGTCGGGCGCGGCTTCTCGATGCCTCCAGGGCCAAAAAATATGGCTGGGTCGACCCGCCGTCCGTCGCTCACACCCAGGTCCCGAGAGAGGAGTTCCTGGGGCGGATTCCTCTGGATAAGTGGGGCCCCCGGCCGAAAGTAACGCCACGTGGTTGTTCACGACCTTCACGCCGACCGCCAGACGCCACGCCAAGGACCCTGAAAGGACACACCCAAAACGGTGAGCCCTTCCGAAGCCAACCCTCCACTAACTCCGGGTTGACAACGGAAACGGCCCATTATAGACAGGGACACGTTAACATTACGCGACAATATTAAGAGCAAACTGCTATATAAACTACACAGACACAAAACAAAAATATACAATAACTTTCTTTAAATTTACTTGAACAAATTAAATTTAGATTACACACAGAAAGCTTAACAAAGGTTTGTACTTCAACAACTCACCCCCTACAGAAACTATGTAACCACAAGAACTGGTGCAAGACGGACGATGAAATGACAGAGCCAACAGCGACAACTGCATAAAAACGAAGACCGAAGCCCCTCACGTCGCTAACCTAACCCCGTAACACAGACCTCACAACGAATATACCAGACGAGGACACACCCCGACGCTAGGCATAAACCATTTAAATAAGCTACGATACTCCAAATACCAACGCCTAACGAATCAAGGAGAGCAAAAATGCAAGAACACATTGCTAACAAACATTAGTAAGGAATTATAGTAAAATTGAATAAACAAAGACAATATATATGTTACACTGTAATATCCCACTGCTGGGCATAGGCCTCTTTCCCATGTAGGAGAAGGATCGGAGCTTAATCCACCACGCTGCTCCAGTGCGGTTTTGCGGATATATTCCCTAATATGAGTAACGATCGCTATCAGGTGTACACGATAACAACCGGGACCGACGGTTTAACGTGCTCTCCGAGGCACGGTGGGGAGATCCACAAGGACTGCACAAACACCCAGACCACGGCAAACATCTGTATGGCCAATACAAATGTTGTCGTCTGCGGGGTTCAAACCCGCAACCGCCCGCGCAACAGCCAATCGCAATCCAGTGCTGTGACCGCTGCGCCAACGCGGCAATATTTATTTAATCAAATCTTATTACAATAACGGTATTAAAAGAAATACTTTAAATGATATTTAATATACAGCTTAATGTGTATTCTGTATAAAAGTGTGTATTTTATAGCATATTATTAATGCATTGTTATAAAAATATAGAGGTTTAAGAGTAAGCCCTTCCCGTATATTTCATTTTGTCAGAGTAAAGCACAGCCGGGGGCGTGTAATACAAGCATAAATTAATTTGTATCATACTTGTATACTGTGTCTACTATACTCACATCTTTACAAACATAATTTATGATTTCATTTTTCAATTGGGCTCGTAAGTAGGTCTTTAATAAATGCGCCTTCAAATAAATTTAAAAAAAAATAGCTTTTGGTATTATTTAATTGGTGTAATTTATCTACATGTATAAATATAAATTATTTGCGACAGTATATGTACCCGCATAGCTTACGTAGGACAACCAATGTACCAAAAATGTACCAAATTGAATAATTATATTTTTGAGTTTGTATTGTTAAAATGATGTTTTGTTTAAAAATTATGAAAAAAGGGTTAATAGGTACACAGTAAAAAGGTCAACGGGTCAGCTAATAAAATAAATTAATATTATTATTTTATTCTACCCTCGATGTAGTTAATTCTAATTAAAATGATCCATCATTTTCTGATACATATACTACGATACATAACTTACGTTACGTATGTATATCTAATACTAGCTGTCCCCGCAAACGTTGTTTTGCCATATATGTTATTAACACCCGCAACCACCTCTTGTGGGTGGAATTTCGTAAAATCTGTTCTTAGCTGACCTCTACTCGGCGAAATGAATATTCCTACCAAATTTCAACTCTCTACGCCTTATGGTTCCAGACATATCGTGATGAGTCAATATAATATGGGTAGAAATCTCTTTTATATATTACTAGCTGTCCCCGCAAACGTTGTTTTGCCATATATGTTATTAATCCCCGCAACCCCCTCTTGTGGGTGGAATTTCGTAAAATCCGTTCTTAGCTGACCTCTACTTGGCGAAAGGAATATTCCTACCAAATTTCAAGTCTCTACCCCTTATGGTTCCAGAGATGTCGTGATGAGTCAATGGGTGGAAATCTCTTTTATATACATATATAGAAGATATAGATTTACTATTTTGATCTTATACTTAGGTAAATAGGTACCTACACTTATTATGTTGTTCTCATGCAAGTGAATCTTAGATAGATTGATTTGAGAATAAATTATTTGAACCTATTGTTACGTGTTAGGGTTCGAACGATTTGGAGAGAAAGACCTGCTGACTCTTTTAGAGACTTTATTCACTAGCACTAGGTCCGACACAAGCACTAGGTACAACACTACGCACTAAGTACAAACACTAATCACTAGGTACACACAGTAAGCACTAACAATGTCCGAGGTCGTAGCCAATGTCGTAGGTTTCCGCTGGTATCACTTCTTGATCACTAGTATTCACTTCGAAGTCGCTTCGTCGTTAGCTCAAACTGAACTGACTCCGCTTGGCCTCCCGCGGCCTTTTTATACCGGGCCGAGCCTACTTCCAGACAGTTCTAGAATGTTCGTGCGTGTACTCGATCTTGAGTTCATTCACCCTATATAAATCCTCTAGCGCCATCTAGTGTTGAGTGGATGTTTCACGTTGTCTTTGTAACAAAGTGGTTTGTACAGCACACAACGTGGTTCCTCTGCTCCTCGCTAGATGGCGCAAGCTCCTTTAATTCGTGTACTCGTAACACTACTCCCCTCTTAGAGATGCTCGTCCCGAGCATCGTTGTTACTGCCATGGTAACGCGCCAGACGGTCTATGTGTACCACTTTGAATGTCCCTCTTGGTTGCTTTTGAATTCTATAAGTCACATCATTCATTCGGGTAACCACTTTGTATGGACCGTCCCACTTGGTCTGCAACTTTGGAGATTTCCCTTTCCGGCGGGTTGGGTTATGCAGCCACACTAGTGACCCTTCTTCGAAGCCTCTCGTGTTCGATTTCCGGTCGTACCTGGTTTTCATGTTCTCGCTGCATGCCTGGAGGATAACAGTTTTCAGGGTTTCCACCACGTCAGCCAGAACTCGTCTCTTAGTTCTAGCTTTTATTCGTTTCCCTTGATCCCGGGCAGGGAACGAAGCCCTTTGCTTTTTCAGCTCCTCTATTTGTTCCTCGATCCTTTCCATCCTTGCCCTCTGGGTCTTCTTCTGCGGGCAATTGAGCTGAAGATGACCCCTCTCGCCGCACTTGTAGCACATGACTCCAGAACGTTTCTTCGTAGGAGCCTTTACCTCCTTCGGCGGGCAGTTGAGCTGAAGATGACCCCTCTCGCCGCACTTGTAGCACATGACTCCAGAACGTTTCTTCGTAGGAGCCTTAACCTCCTTCGACGGGCAGTTGAGCTGAAGATGGCCCCTCCCGTCGCACTTGTAGCACATGGCTCCAGAACGTTTCTTCGTAGGAGCCTTCACCTGCTTGACTTCCTCAAAGACCTCGCGAATCCTATGAGTCTGCCGTATGTCATGGCGAACCGCCTCGACCTCCAAAGCATGCGCCAATGCTTCCTTTAGCGAGCTATGGTGACGAAGCCTCACTGCAGCTCTGACTTCCAGATCTTTGATTCCGTCGACAAATGCTTGAACAATATTCGTGTCTACCATCTTGGTGTCGGCTCCTGGGTGTGCCTTCCTGACGAGTTTTTCAATTTCCAACGCCCATTGTTGTAGTCCTTCTCCTGAGCGTTGGATTCTGTCACGCAGTTGGGCACGGAACACGTGCTCCAGGTGTCGCTCCCCGTATCTGGATTCAAGTGCCTCCATCAGGTCTTGGAACCCATTTCCTGTATGTGGCAGTGCTTCCAAGACAGACAAAGCTTGCCCTCTGAGCGCAACAGTGAGAGCGGTCAGGCATTGCTCTTCCGTCCATCCGTTGGCAGTAGCAACAGTCTGGAATTGCTGACGATAAGCGTTCCACGAAGTAGTGCCGTCGTATGGCGGCACTTTCACTCTTGGTCCTTGCGCCACTCCGGTAGTTTCACTAGACATCGCAACTCCCGTGGTTTCAAGGCGTACTACTTTCTTCTGTAATTCCGTGAGGCCGGTTTTCACATTTTCGACATCCAATCCTAACCCGGTAACTCGTTCTTCCACTTCGTCGACATCTTTTCGGAGCTTACCCACCGTGTCACTAACATCTTTTATAGCCCAAAGCGCTTTTTCCTGTGATTCTTGCAACGCGCTGAACTTGCGTTCTTGTGATTCTTGCAAAGCGCTGAACTTGCGTTCTTGTGATTCTTGCATTGCCTCTTGTGACTCCTTCATTGCCTTTTGTGAATCATGCAAAGCGCTGAACTTGCGTTCCATTAATTCAATTAAACTTCCTAATTGAAGTGCCACTTGAGGGTCTGTAGTAGCTACGGTGCCGCTGGTGGGCGTGGCCTGTCCGGTGGGCGTGGCAAGGTGGGTGGAGCCAGTGGGCGGGGCTTGAGCCAAAGTGGGCGGAGTCTGGGGGCGTGGTCAGTGGGTGGGGCCTGGTGGGCGGGGCCAGTGGGCGGGGCCTGAGGGGCGTGGCCAGTGGGCGTGACCTGGTAGGCGGGGCCAGTGGGCGGGGCTTGGCCCACAGTGGGCGGAGCTTGGCCCCCAGTGGCATCCGCAGTTCGTTGTGCCCTCGTCCTGACCCCCTCCTTGGGGTTCTCTCTCGGAGTCAATGGCATCTCCAAATCTCACTTCCGACACCAGTTGTTACGTGTTAGGGTTCGAACGATTTGGAGAGAAAGACCTGCTGACTCTTTTAGAGACTTTATTCACTAGCACTAGGTCCGACACAAGCACTAGGTACAACACTACGCACTAAGTACAAACACTAATCACTAGGTACACACAGTAAGCACTAACAATGTCCGAGGTCGTAGCCAATGTCGTAGGTTTCCGCTGGTATCACTTCTTGATCACTAGTATTCACTTCGAAGTCGCTTCGTCGTTAGCTCAAACTGAACTGACTCCGCTTGGCCTCCCGCGGCCTTTTTATACCGGGCCGAGCCTACTTCCAGACAGTTCTAGAATGTTCGTGCGTGTACTCGATCTTGAGTTCATTCACCCTATATAAATCCTCTAGCGCCATCTAGTGTTGAGTGGATGTTTCACGTTGTCTTTGTAACAAAGTGGTTTGTACAGCACACAACGTGGTGCCTCTGCTCCTCGCTAGATGGCGCAAGCTCCTTTAATTCGTGTACTCGTAACACTATCCTATATTTTATATACACAGTATATGGATATATTTTTACTTAAATAAATAACTATATTGTTTTTTTTTATTATAAGTACTCCAATCAATATTCACTGGTCATAATGACCTCCGCAATACGGTTGTCAAAGATATAATTATTAGGTCCTTACATATGAAATTAGCGTTTTGTCGTACTGGCCACTTTGATCTCAAATATGTCCTCTTTGGTTAAGAACTCTAAATTCAAATTTATACAGCTACTCATGCATTTGCGTTACGAAAACCCTAATTAATTTGTTTTTTCCTCTTTTATATTTCATCTTTGCATCACTCAGTTTACTGAACTCAGTTTTTTAAATAATAAATAGAAAATAAAGTTTTATATAAAGTTTTCACGAAACATTAAAAGAAAAAAGAATTCTTATTCTGCACAAACAATAACCGTTTCACTAAGTATCTCGACCTACATTTGCTTCGAGTTTTCAGAAGTTTCAATAACTAGTGTTTGGCGTTGACATTGCTCTGAATCGCTTTGAGTGGAACGGTTAAGTTTTAACGATCTGCCTTTACAGTTCCTGATTTAGTATTTTAACTCTTAATATAATAATGTACCTCACAGTCTGCCTCAGTAAATATGATATCTAATGTAAAAAATTACGTGCGTACGAAGTACAAATGTCAGAAGTGAAACTTCTTTGGCAAACTAATTGAAAAAAAGTAGGCGGTATCACAATTAAAAAATTGATTGAAAAGAAATCGGTCACCTATCCAAGTACTGACGCGTTATAATACCCGTTACTGCGTCGCCTCGGTCACCCATCCAAGTACTGACGCGTGACGCGTTGTCGCATCGCCTTTTCTCAAATTTTACCCTCATGCGCCTTAAGAAGTTTCACTTCAAAAAAGTAATAAGTTTGTACGTGAAAATTCCCACACGGTCGTCTGTTGAGGTAAGTAATTTAAAGCCTTAATTTGTTTACATTTAATTGTAGTAAATTTACATATAAATAAATATTTTAATAGTTTTGGTTACTATTGTCATTAAGATTAATTATTAACCGAAAATTTATTTAATTACTAACCGAAATAAATATTATAAGAACCAACAACCTATATAGCAGAAAGCAGGGTCACCGCAAAACTGCGTCAAGGGGTAGTTGAATCCAATATCTTTCAAATAACCTTTAACTAGCTAGACATCACGATCACGATTCCGCCTGTGATATCCCACTGTTGGGCATAGGCCTCTTCCCCATGTAGGAGAAGGATCGGAGCTTAATCTACCACGCTGCTCCAATGCGGGTTGGCGGATATACCTATTCCCTACTATGAGTAACGATCGCTATCAGGTGTACATGATAACAACAGGGACCGACGGCTTAACGTGCTCTCCGAGGCACGGTGGGGAAACCCACAAGGACTGCACAAACACCCAGACCACGGCAAACATCTGTATGACCAATACAAATTTTGTCGTGTGCGGGAATCGAACCCACAACCGCCCGCGCAACAGCTGATCGCAATCCAGTGCTGTGACTCTAACGTATTATTATAAGAAGAAAAACTTCGACTAAACTATATTAGATAATAAAATTATATTTAAAAAATCTAAAATAAACTTTTAAACACTAAACCTGGTAAAATCATGCAAACTTAGTTTATGATTTACTTGGCACAGGACGAAAAGCGTACCAGAACAGGTTGCATTGATGTAGTACCGTAGACGCCCTCTGTTCTACTTTAGGGGTCACAATAGATTAACATAACAAAAGAAACTATAATATTCGTAGACAAAATAATATCTAGGTCAGAGAAAACAGATGAATAATACTTAAGAATAATGTTAGCATTTCTTACAAATCAAGATTTCGTTTCAGTTTCGGTATTTCTAAGTATTTATTATTTTAAGTTCCTCTTCTATCTATTATCATTTTTCAGCGGAATATTTTTTGCTATATAATGCAACAATACATGTAAATCCTGGGGGGATTGGGGATAGGGTCGGCAACGAGCTTGCGATGCTTCTGGTGTGTGGGTTGGCTACGGTCTTACCATCAGGTGAGCCGTACGCTTGTTTGCCAACCTAGTTACATAAAAAAAAAATATAATAACTCAAAGATGAACAAATACTATACGCCGCTTAGGTCCTTTACGTTTTTCATCTATGATACATATATACAAATTAATAAAATTGGAGTGTCTGTTTGTAATATTAAAACAACCGTTTTTTACTTTATGCATATGGATTTATACAGTTATACACGGTACGGTCGGCCAAGAAAGTGGTGTACCAGTTTTCATTTAGTTTCCCTGTCATCGAAAATTACAACAAGGTTTGTTATTAAAATATATTAGGTACTGAAAGAGACGTAAAATAATGACCTAGGTAATTGATAAGTATTCATACGTCAACAATGGGCATGACGACAGTGTCAAAAAATCGTCAATTTAATGATTTCAGGGGAACACTCATATTAAAAAAATTCAAAATACTGGTTTAGTTTTATGTAAAACAATAAGATTATTGTGATTTTCAATAAAATAAAACATTAAAATACTGCAATCGGCCATTTTGAATGAAACACAAATTACAGCGCAGACGTCACAACATAACATAATACGTCAGGCGCGCTCCAAAGAGTAAAGTAAAAAGTAAGGCCCAGATTATTTTGTGACGTCAGAGTCGACGCCATGACACCTGCTGCCGTTTTGCCGCTCTCATTGAAAACATATTAGAAAAATAGTTTTAATCTTCCTTAAACTTAAGTTTATTACCGAAATATAGGTATTTTCGTAAATAGTAAATGTGTAGCCACATTACGGAAGAGGTTTTGAAAATCTTTCGTCATGCCCATTGACATTTTGTCAAATACATTTAAGTAATTTCTATTATTATTTTCCTCTAAAATCGATATATTTTCCGTGTTATTTTTCACTCAACTCCTTATAAATATCATCTTCAATGCCTGCCAACTTGACCATTGCCGAAAGAGCACAAATAATTGCCCAATTCAATGAGGGATGCAGTATCAGTGTGAAATCGCGAAATTTGAATTTATCGATACGCTGTGTCTGGTTTTGGATTCGTCGTGAAGGAGTAGTGAGAAGTTTGTTGAATTGCAGAAGAAGTGGTCGCCGGCCTGCATTCTCCAATAACGACAAATAATTCATGAGACGGGAATATGAAATCAATGCTTTTAAGCCGACAAAACATTTTGCGGAGATGTTTGATGTGAGGGCCCAAACAATAAGGAACATTACATGGGTTTGCACAACAGGCATTACGCCAAAAAATATATTTGACGGATGCTCACAGACTTGCTCGTCTGAACTTCGCCAGAGAGCACTTAGATTTTGATTGGTCTAATACAGTTTTTTGTGATGAAAAAACGTTTAAATCCAGTCAGCATGGACGTCTTCACCTTTGGCGATATAATTCAATACGGTATAGAGATGATCATATAATCCCAAAGAGAGAATCAGGTTGAATTTTCGTAAATATTTAGGGGCTGGATAAGTGCGGATGGTGTAGGAGAAGTGTGTTATCTACCTCCTCGAGCGACAGCAGTAGATAAATTATATCGACGTGCTTCAGAGTGCAATGCTACCGACAGTCCATAATGTTTACCTGGAGAACGAAGTGCCACAATTTGATTTTGTTCAAGATAATTGTTCAATTCATAATGCGAGGATCGTAAGAGCCTGGTTTCGTTCAAACACTGACCTAAAGATAATTCCGTGGCCTTCAAGATCACCGGACCTCAACCCGATAGAAAATATTTGGGGCCTTATTGTCCAAATATGGTCGCATCAAAATGGAAAAAACCAAACAAGCTATTATTAGTCACTGTAATTCTATTTGGGAGGAAATACGGGGAACCGATATTTGCTCACGGCTTGTTGGTTCAATGAGGTCTCGTCTTTTAGAGTTTATAGAGGCCAATGGCGGTTACACCCGTTTCCAATTTTTAAATTTTTCCAACCTCTTCTAAATGTGAATATGACTATGTTTATGTTTATGTTTTTTACATTAAGTATTTTAACAGCGATTGTGGATATTTAATAAAAGGATAAATTTATTTTTAGCTTTTCTTTCTGACAATATAAAAAAAACTTTTCCTGAAATAAACTGTTTTATTAAACGCATATTGAAATTACAAGTTTACAGAAATTGTAGGTATATTTATGGACTCGCCTTGTGCCTTTACAGTTTTATGTATACTAGTGCCCACTAGTAATAATTTTAATTACAGAAAATTAAATAATTATGAAAATAAAGAACCTTTTTAAAAAAAATTCAACTTGACTACAGACTTTGACAATCAACAAATAGTATAATATGCGTGTGTGAGTGCTGTAGTGTGTGTAATGCTTTTTTTATTAATTTAATGTATATTTCATGTATAATTTTAAGAAAATATTAGCATTCCGCACTCCTTCTTGTCATTGGTTCCATAGCAACGTAGCTGTCACGCTATAAACAGTAATAATCGTTATCAATAATCAGATAAAGACGGCAATAGAAGTTGTCAGATCGATCTGCAAGCGAAACTAATCTTAATCACCTATGAATCTGCAAGCGGCATTCAACCTTAGGGTGGTACACCACTTTCTTGGCCGACGGTACATATACCAAAATAACATTTTTGTCTGTCTGTCTGTTTGTTCCGGCTAATCTTTAAAACGGCTGGACCGATTTGGACGGGACTTTCACTGCCAGATAGCTGCTGTAATAAGGAGTAACGTAAGCTACTTTTATTTACTTTTATCTACAGTACCCGCAAAATAACTTGGCATGTCTGAACATAGGCTCTGCCCCGCTCTGCGAACTTTTGCGCATGTACACTCACGAAAAAAAACTGTCATTACCAATTTTTATTTTTATTATAAATCAATGTGCGAATAAAATTTCCCTAATACATTGACCAATAAAATAAACATCATAGCACTTTAAGATGCTGCAAAAATAACTTTTATATTAAAAATTCAATTTCAATACCTTACCTTTCGATAGTGGCAGCTAGATTTTTATCACAAACAACACAATAAATAATATTTACACTTAATACTTTTTATATACATTACCACATATTATTATTTAACACATATTTACGCTTATTATTAATTATTATTTAATCACTGTCGCTGAGGGGGAAAATCCCAAAATCAAAACACACTTAATACTAACACTAAATAAAACAAAATTAATACTAACACTAGATAAAACAATTAAAGCTAAATAAAACAAACTGAATACTATAACACTAATTACTAATACGTAATACTAATAATAAAAATTAACAACATTAGAAACGAAAACTTTTGTAGCCGATAGTGCTCAAGACAGAGATAGTGGCACGAATACTAGCGTGTGACTGAGACAGATTACCGTATCCGAGCATTTCCGAAAAAACACGAAGCTGTATGAAGTAAGCAAAAAGGGATGTGCAATAAGGTGTTGTTTAATCGATTTTTATTGAAATCGATTAAAATTAAGTCATAAAAATATATTTATTTTTAATTTTAAAAGGAGGTTTTAAATTTTCTCAAATAGTGTAGTCGTTAATAGATAACTGATATTCAAGTAAATCGTGTCTTTCAACTGAGAAAATTTGATTTTTGTAGTTTTTTTTTTTAATTAATGTCGAAATCTCGTTTATTAACGACAAAATTAACTATATTCGTAAATCTAATACGTTTAATATCTTATATAAACAAAAATCAATAAATCCTAAATAAAACTAATCGATTGCGCAATTCGGTTGATTAAACGGTCGATTGTGTTTACATAATTATGGTCAATCCCTAGCCTCCCCGCATGCGTCTCATGCCAAAATCGCCTTCCCCCCGGTCCCTTAAAAAATGTTACTGCGCAGCCTTCTGCGCGAACTTCAGTCTCGCCAAGTAATAGCGCGCGAGGTATAACCCAGCCACGGGTTGCTGTGGCTGAAATATATTATAAGCATGAAAATATATGTAAATTTTATGTTCAAACGTGTCATCTACAATCTAGGAATACAAATATGGCGCCATCTACCGGATATCTGTGCAACTTAGATGCCAAACCGCCATCTATTAGGATTTTATAGAACAAGCCGATAAATACACACTAAAGTCGTATAAACATTTATATTGTAATAAGAATAACAAATTAACAGCAATAAATGAGATAAAAACTACCCTATCTCCCAAGTTGAACCAAATTACAGACGCTTACAAAATTTGATAAAAACTGGTTCATTAGAGTTTATCGCGAACATACGTCGTGACACGAAAGTTTTATATGTATATGATTTATTTTGTAACTGCAAACTGAACAATATTTGTACAAATATTTACTACTAGCGACCCGCTCCGGCTTCGCACGAGTGCAATGCTGATACTAAATATAAAATAAATATTTGCAATCTAAGCGCAAAAAATGTGTTTATTTACGACATCACATTAGAAAACTTTAAAACTATCAGTGTTCCTCTACTATATTATGCATGTATTATACATATAGACCTTTCTCTGGAATCACTCTATTTATTAAAGAAAACCCGCATCAAAATCCGTTGCGTAGTTTTAAAGATCTAAGCATATATACAGACAGACAGACAGACAGCGGAAAGAGACTTTGTTTTATAATATGTAGTGATTATTTTACTGAATTTCACGTCATCATTGAAGTTTTTTTTCACTCTTAATAGGAGGGAAAAATATCGTTAAATAAATATTTGTTAATAATAAAAAATTAAAGTAGTTTGAAATAATTCAATCAATGAATCAGTTATTGAGATATTCTTGAAATGATTAGATACATATTTTTTAATGTTCTTCAATTTTTACTTCTTTCAGTTTCTTTTTCTGTACTTTTTTTCGCAAATTTCATAACAAGCGTTAAGCACAGGATATTGCCTTGCTTAGATGTACTTGCAGCTTTTAAAGAAAAATCTCCGTAAAAAAATGATGATCCAAAAAATGCGCAAGTAAGTTCATCAAAAGGCACAGAAAAAATATATGAAGCCTGAAAAAAAAATTTAACAATTTATTTTCTTAACAAATGGTATGTATATATAAGTTTATAGGTATGTATATATGTATCAAATTTTATTAATATATGATTATATAAGAGTTTCAAGATATTTTATTGAAGAAATCTGAATATTAATTTCATTTATACTAGAAAATCGTAGTATAATATTATAGTACAAAAATTGATAGTAACTTTACCAACCTTTTTAACAAGACAGGAGTTCGTTTTTAAATAGGTATATCTATAATACTGAAGCGATTGCAAAATGTTTGCATGGATCAATTATTTTATAGGTCCAAAGTAATTTTTTGCTATTATTCGTTAATGTATAAACCCATATTTTAATCTGAAATGGAAATCATATACTATAAATGAAATACACACATATATAATTTCATTTTAAATTGAGCAATTTCGTAAGTTTTTTTTTTTTGTAAATTTTATTGCTTACTTACATCTGTAAATTTAACGTCAGCCAAAAATGTTAAATTGAAATGACCGACATGTTGAGCTCCGTCGTTTGTGATGTTGGTAAAAATTACTGTGTCATTTCTCGATTTCGGTCCATTGCACAATTGATATTGCGTCCAGTTTACGTCGTACGGTCCCTATATTTTATTACACAAATGAATGTTAGCTACATGTAGGTAGAATATTTTTTTTTAAGAATTTATTATGTACTTACAAAGGTATTGGCGTCCTTTTGTAGTAAATTGAACATATTAACTGTTGAAATAATCAACAGGAAACATAAACCGCCTATTGCTGCACTCATGGTGAATGTAAATGAGATTATAACGACATCATAGTCTATTTCAATATAAATCATTTACTAATGACTATTTAATAATTTAATCTCACCATATTGTTAGTTAATGTTGTGAAAACAGACGTTCCAGAATAAAAATTCGGCTAAATTTATTATTACCGAGAAATATCCGTAAAAATAAATTTAATATCGTCTTATAATTAGTATGTGTTATCGTGATAATAACGTGTTTATTTGGACGAGATTCGAGAATATAATATCAATAAATACAAAAATCTTATATCATATTCAAATATTAGTATTATCCAACAGAAACAAAAGAAGCTGATATAAGAAATCGAGATAAAATATCTTACTCGTAATATTAGTTTAAACGACTCCTAAACTACTTAACCGATTTTAATTAAACACCGTATGCAGTTTGATCCAACTTGAAAGATAGGCTATATTTTATTATTATGTTAATATTATTATATTTTAGAAAAAAAATAATTAAGCTAGTTTATTATATAATATATACGATTTGACAGTCTGCTGCACTCTAAATTGTTGGAAAGAAATTTTCAAACATTTATTTTGAATGATGATTGAAATTAAAGAATAAATAAAGAAATAGACCAAAATTTTTCCTTTTAACCGACTTCAAAAAAGGAGGAGGTTCTCAATTCGCCTGAATTTTTGAATGTGTGTTACCTCATAATATTTTTATTTGTTTATTGTTATACATATACTTACCAAATTTTCAACCAAAGCAATTTTAATGCTAGCAAAAGCAAAAAAAAAAAACAATTAGATACATAATGTTTAAAAAGTAGACAAGACCAACAAGACCAACAAGTAGGTACTGAACGTCGCCGGTCTCCTGGTAAAATATTTCGATAAAGATACTTTTAAAAGCTATTAAAAATGTTATTATCGTTTTCCAACAATATTCTTGTTTTAAAAGTGACATTTTATGTACAATGTTCGAAATACAAAATGCCTCGTATATATTGTTTATACAACGCATCAATGTAAGGGCAGCCCCGGATCTTCAATTTTTTTTAGGCGGGGCAAAAACTGAAAAATGCCGCCCCCGCCCACTTATATTTATTTTATTTTTACCTTTATCATGCTTATAATTTTAGCTATCAGATGTCCACTATTTGATTGAAATTTGGACATAGCCTACATAGGCCTTTCGGAAATAATGCATCCATCGCTGTTCTTTCTGTGTTAAGCCTATTTATTTACACATACATAGGTACATAGACATAAACGTGTAGGATATATATTTTATAAACAGCATAGGATAGGATTTAAAATAAAAATATGTATAATAAAAATAAAAATCAAATATTGTATTGCATTTGTGAATTGAAATTACAATTTTACTCTTTTGCACTCTTTGTACTCTCTCTTTCGCACGCACGGTAACCAGACGCGTGCTGCCGCGATCTGCGATTTCTGCGGGCGAGCGGGCGCGTATTTTTAACCCCCGACGCAAAAAGAGGGATGTTATACGTTTGACGTGTCTGTCTGTCTGTGTCTGTCTGTCTGTCTGTCTGTGGCACCGTAGCTCGCGAGCGAAGGACGCGATTTCAATTTAGTTTTTTTTTTTGTATGAAAGTTAAGTTACGGGCGAGTGTTCTTAGGCGCATGTTTGATGAAAATCGTTTGAGTCCTGAAAAAAATCTGGGGGTAAAACAGAGGAAAATACCCAATATCTGCAAATACATGTGGTGGGGAGAAAATGAGGATGGAAATCCGAATGTCAGCAAATTTATCCAAGTAGGGTTGCAAATGAAATAGCATCGCATGCACTTTACAAAATTAATAATAAAAATAAATGAATGAAAGTATAAAATAAAAATTAATTTAAAAACAAAAAAAACCCGACACAGTAACCTGAGATCCTTTTAAAAGTAAAAAATAATGAAAGAAACTCAATCTTAAAGTACCTAAGTATGTACGAGTATTAAAAATTAAAAAAAAAATTACATCGCGTTGCGGGACCGCTCCAAAACTAACTGTTAAATTACAAGAGTCTAAATAGTCCAGTCATTTGATAGTTTTACCTGGAAAGTTTTCCAGTAGTTTTGAAAATTGGTGATTTTATAGATTTCGACATGCTCTTTTCGAATTTTCCCTTTGCCACTTCGTATCTTTGTCGCTCGCGTCGCCATATTGGAAAAATGGCGCTCAAATACAGTTTTTTGAGAATAACTCCGTTCCAACTCATTTTACGATAAAAATAGTGATGTAATAAATTAAACAAAAAAAAATTTCCTACAATTTATGTAGTAACCTTTTTTTTGTAAAATCTATAGTTTCAGCGTACGAGAGCTGCAAAGTCCACTCTAACACGCGTTTACGTGTCATAATTATATTTCGTAAGTCCAGTTGACAAGTTTTGAATATTTTTTTTTAATTTGAAAAAAATATGGTGTAATCTAAACACTATAAACATTTAATTCCCGTTGGAAATTTTACTAATTTTTTAACAAGTTAAACGATTGTTAACAAACAAAATTTTCTCGAAATTACGTCTCAATTGTAAATGAAAAAAAAAATGTTTAAAGATTGTCGTAAAAAATTTTCGCTTCGTAGAGCCTTATTTATATACATAATTAACAAGATCGCGCCATTAAAGTAAAAAAAATATTCATAGTTTGTTTATAATAATTTTTATAGTTCCAGAAAAATCACCACTTTTTGTAAAAATCACCAGTTTTTGTTCAAGTACAAATATTATTATAAACAAAGTATGAATATTTTTTTTTGCTGTGTGGCTACGGCACTGTGCTGTGTGGCTACGGCACTAAAGAATGTAGCCACCCCCTCTCTTCCCGTGGGTGTCGTAAGAGGCGACTAAGGGATAACACAGTTCCACTACCACCTTGGAACTTAAAAAGCCGACGGATGGCGGGATAACCATCCATGCTGGCTTAGAAATACATAGGCCAAAGACGGGCAGCAGGGTCTTCGGTGCGACAAAGCCAGCCCTGCGGTCACCAACCCGCCTGCCCAGCGTGGTGACTATGGGCAAAACACATGAGTTCGCGTCATAATGTCGGTCGCGAACTTGTGGAGGCCTATGTCCAACAGTGGACTGTGATAGGCTGTAGTGTGTGTGTGTGTGTGGTTGTGTGAATATTTTTTTTACTTTAATGGCGTGATCTTGTTGATTATGTATATAAGAAAGGCTCTACGAAGCGAAAAATTTTTACGACAATGTTTAAACATTTTTTTTCATTTACAATTGAGAAAAACAACAAGAAAATTTTGTTTGTTAACAATCGTTTAACTTGTTGAAAAATTAAGTTTAAGTAAAATTTCCAACAGGAATTAAATATTTATAGTGTTTAGAACATACCATAATTTTTTAAAATTAAAAAAAAATTATTCAAAACTAGTCGACGGGACTTAACGAAATATAATTATGACACGTAAACGCGTGTTAGAGTGGACTTTGCAGCTCTCGTACGCTCAAACTATGGGTTTTACAAAAAAGGACATAAATTGTAGGAAATTTTCTCTACTTTAATTTATTACATAACTACTTTTATCGCAAAATGAGTTTGAACGGAGATATTCTCAAAAAACTGTATTTCAGCGCCATTTTTCCAATATGGTGGCGCCAGCGGCAAAGATACGGGGTGGCAAAGTGAAAATTCGAAAAGAGCATGTCGAAATCTATAAAATCACCAATTTTCAAAACTACCGGAAAATTTCCAGGTAACCCCGTTTTTGAGCACCAAATGACTGTACTAAAACTAACCTAACTTAACTAAGCGACATAAATTTTTATAAAATTACTTCAAAATAAGCGCGTTTTTTACTTTTTAAAGGGAACTCAGGTTACTGTGTTGGTTTTTTTTTTTTAATTTTTAATTTAATTTTTATGAACTATGCCTACGCGCTTCGCGAATAATAAATGTTTGTGCAGCATGTGCGTGTCTCACTCTGCGCTCTGGGTATCGGTAGAGTTGATTTGGCCATGCTGTACTTGTAGGTACTATTATTTATTCCGTGGTCAAAGTAAATGATGAGTTGTCCAGTCGTCTGTAAAATGTGAATTTGGCCGCCCCCTGAACTTGCCGCCCGGGGCATGGGCCCCGGCTTGCCCCCCCCTAGATCCGGGCCTGTGTAAGGGAGATATTAAAACTTTTCGAAGTTACTTTGTTAAAATAACCTAGAGCTACTCTCTCCTGGATGATATATTCAGTCTTTTTTTTTTAATGTTACTAAGTCGACAAACAAGCGTACGGCTCACCTGATGGTAAGTGACTACTACAGAAGTGTCGCAAGCGCGTTGCCGACCTTATCCCCAATCCCCCCCAGGAGCTCTGGTCACCTTACTCACCAACAGGAACACAATACTGCTTGAACAGTATTATTTAGCTGTGGTCTTTTGTAAGGTCGAGGTACTACCCCAGTCGGGCTGCTCCATATTTGGAGCAGGAAATTTCCTGCTGTGCCCTACCTCAGTTAAGTCTTGTTGAAATAATCTACTCCTTACTTAAATAAAAAGAACTATGTGTATTGTATATATCTATTTTTCCGCCTGTTAGTTTGTTTCCTTTTTACGTTAAGTTTAGTATTTGTAGGCAAGTATTTAATGTAATCTCATCCATATGTACCTAACATTTTTATGACGTGTTTTATCATATTAGGTATTTCAACTTCTGTTATTCTTGTTTCCAAATATTAAGTGTAATTAACACTTTTTACTTTTGATGTAAAATGCTTTAAGAGACATGTATTACATTTCCTTTTCTACCCTTTATAAGAAATAGAAATTTTAGTAGAAGAATTGTTGTAAAACGATGCGAAAGATCACTATTTTTTTTTCAAATATACGTTTTTATAACTCATATCTATAAATATTCTGTGCAACCACACGCCACTCACACATCAAATATAAGCTCACACGTTTTTTGACATTTTATGTTTTAAAAGTGGAATCCTTGTAGAATTTAGATCCACAACACAAGTTTTATATAATTACATCTATCGTATGTTTCTTGGAAGGGAATATGAAATTTATTGGTAGAAATTTTCAAAAAGATTAAAATTTTCAATGAAAAGCTGCTCAGTACATCCAGCTTCAGTTACAGACAATAGACTGACTGACTTTTAGGAACAAATAACCATTTTTAAATACCAATTGTACTTTATATTTATTTAGTGTAATTGTATTGGAAATATGCAATGTGTTCATTTTTTATGTAATTTATTTATATTAAATAGCTTGTACAATAAGCAAAGAAATTAAATAACGATCTACATCCCAATAGCTAAAATTATTTAATGTATAAAAATATATTAATATCTGTGGCTTGTTATTGTATTAAAAGCGCTATAACTATATTATAGATAAAACGTGTAACCATTGAAAAAAAACCGTGTGGTGTCGTGGGACACCAGATAGGAACGAAGTTCCTTATAAAATATTAATTTCAAGTTCTATTCGAGGTATAAGGAAAATAATTATTCTAGTATACATTTTTTATTATGATTTTTTAATCAATAAAAATAAAAACTACTTTACAAAATTATCTTAACACCTTTATTTTATTTACAATAATTTATAAAAATATATAATAATTATCGAATAATATAATAATAATAGCAAACTGTAATAATAATAGCAGTCATCACGTAGACCACATTGGACACTGTATAGCCATTATACATAGACTATAACATAAAAATGTTCGGAATTTCAGCGCAAAAATCTTATGTTTTTTTAACATTAAGGTGGCCTCCGCAACGCATAAGGAACTTCGTTCCAAAAAAACTGTAACCCTAATCAAAATTTAAAATGTCAACGTTGCCTTTTTAAAAGTTGCGAATGTTATAAATTATATTTCATTGCGTATCTGTTCAGTACAATGGCATCTGACGCACGAATTTGACATTATTTTCAAAGAGTATATAACCACTACGTTTTATTTTGACGAAGTAGCGTAGCACCCTGAAATAATTTTTGCGTTAGAAAACTTATTTATTAATTAGCTTAATTTTTCAAAGCTATAATATACCATTAACCACGTAGAAAGTTAAATAAAAGTAGACCAGTGGATTTAAATACACTAAAATTAATGCTAAAAGCACTATTAGCTTTATTACATTAGTTTACATATTACAAAACCTGCCCTTTAATATAATTCTAAATACACCAATACTAGACCTATTAATACCAGCCTTGGCCCTTGATAGTGTCTAGAGAATGGTGAAAAACTTATATATATTCGACATTAAATTAAGCATTTCAAGCCAATTCTGTTAGGATTAACATCTCCAGGAAGAACGTTAGACAGATGTGTGTCATATACGAGTAAAATTATATCAGTTCAGACTATCGCAGTCCTCTGCCAGACATAGTCAAGTTCGCGCCAGAGTAAACCTTGTAACAAACAAGTAAAAACAAAAACCTCCAGTAATTACTGGAATCCTTTCATAAATAATTCATTCAGTCGTCAAATAATAACTTGAGTCGTTAATATTTAATCAGAGCAGGTATAAAACTCGCTTTTGTACTTAACAGTGTTGTCACTTGTGACATTCTGTCACTTATTTAGGATTAATGTAAATAAGGAAAAATAATAATAATATTGTTGCTTGTACGTGACATTGGTGGAATCAACTGTGCCTCACTGGCATCATTAAATAATTATATCAATCAATCAATGTTGTTGTCGAATAATATTAACATCGACAAGTAATAACGGACGTTTTTTTAGAGATATAACATACTAGCTTCTGCGCGCGACTTCGTCGGCGTGGACTCCGCTCCTATTGGTCTTAGCGTGACGATACATAGCCTATAGCCTTCCTCGATAAATGGGCTATCTAACAGTGAAAGAATTTTTCAAATCGGCCCAGTAGTTCCAGAGATTACCGCGTTCAAACAAACAAACAAACAAACAAACAAACAAACAAACAAACAAACAAACAAACAAACCAACAAACAAACAAACAAACAAACAAACAAACAAACAAACAAACAAACAAACTCTTCAGCTTTATATATTAGTATAGATAACATTTTAATTTGATTGAATTGATGAATTGTAGTAATTCCATTTAACTTCAACAACTTAGACTTACATATTTATTTTACGAATCATTCAATTTTCAGTATAGTAAGTGAATAAAACTGCGTATTCCATTATATACCGTACTAGCTTCTGCGCGCGACTTCGTCCCCGTGGAATAGGACTAATTCTGTCAAACATGATTTGAGCGAAACTTTAACCGTTTACGCCGCGGAAGCTCTCAAAAGGAAAAAACCCCGATTTTGAAACATTCTTCATTGGTGCTACGCTCCTATTGGTCTTAGCGTGATGATATATAGCCTATAGCCTTCCTCGATATATGGGCTATCTAACACTGAAAGAATTTTTCAAATCGGACCAGTAGATCCTGAGATTAGCGCGTTCAAACAAACAAACAAACAAACTCTTCAGCTTTATTATATTAGTATAGATAGATGTGTAAGATAAATATAATATGTACACATCTATGTTAATAAAAATGAACCACCAAAAGTGTTCATAAACGTTATACCTACTCGAGAACGACTGGACCAATTTGTCTTATTAATTTTTTGTATTTTGCAAAGGGCCCCGTAGACGATCAAATATTGGATCAAACTTCATATTTTTCTGTTTGACAAACGTGTTTGTCAAATTATTTGATCGTGTGCGGGGCTGCGGGTTTTTTTGATATGTTTGTTATATGAAACATGAAGTTTGATCAAACATGTTTAACAAACAAGTTTGATCGTTTACGGGGCCCATTATTATACTTTGTAGAAGGTTCTTAAAGGATGAAAAATTAATGAAATACGCATGAAATTTGTAAAATTCAGACGATTATTTAAACTTTGTTGGTATATACATAATTACATATGTGTATGTGTATATTATATATACTGTGCATCATGCATGGGAAGCAGAGGCTGGTCGTTAGTCAAAAGTAAATAACAATATTGACCTTTGTGAGCCGTGGTCTTTAAGTTTGGTCAACATACGGTTGAAATGCAAACTAACCCTCAGGATACTTGAGTAACTTTGTACATAAGTTTGAATTGAAAAGTCACTGGAGATTACATAAGAAGCTTTACATTTTACATTTAATGATGTTATACGACCTTTTTGTTTGAGAGGATGTGTACATCACAGTCACAGCACTGGCTGTTGCGGTGGCGGTCGCGGGTTCGATCCCCGCTCACTACAAACATTTGTATTGATCATATAAAATAATTTATGTCGTGGTCTGGGCGTTTGTGCTTGTGTATTGAGAAAATTCTACTGGAGGCTGTTGAGTGTGAAACGTTTAAGTAAAGTTTTAAGTTTATTAAACTTTTTATTTTATATTGTTTTAAGAATCCATGTATTAAGGCTAAGGTCGTATTATACTATAAAGGTGGTATTTAAGCGTACAGTCCGCCTGATGGTAAGCAGATACTGTAGGCTATAGATGTACAACCAAGCAATATTAGCATATAGATAGCGACACCAGCAGTATTGCAAGTTCATTGGCAATCATCCCTCGCGTAAGCTCTGGCTAGCTTATTCACCACAGGAATACAATACTACTTGAGAGTACAGTATTATTTATCTGTGATATTCTATAAGGTTAAGGTACTTTCCCACTCTGGCTGCTCTAAATGTAGAGAAAAAATTTTCTGTTGTGACCTACCTCGCTGTGCTGTGTGGTTACGGCACTAAAGAATGTAGCCATCCCCTCTTTTCCCGTGGGTGTCGTAAGAGGCGACTAAGGGATAACACAGTTCCACTACCACCTTGGAACTTAAAAAGCCGACGGATGGCGGCATAACCATCGATGCTGGCTTTGAAATACACAGGCCGAAGACGGGTAGCAGCGTCTTCGGTGCGACAAAGCCAGCCCTGCGGTCACCAACCCACCTGCCCAGCGTGGTGACTATGGGAAAAACACATGAGTTCGCGTCATAATGTCGGGCGCGAACTTGTGGAGGCCTATGTCCAACAGTGGACTGTGATAGGCTGAAGTGGTGGTAGTGGTGGGACCTACCTCGCTAGATAATACCTAATAGATTTTATACCTGTACTCCAAGGATATGCATCTTTTATACTTAAGGCATCGTTAAAAAAACGCAATGACTTTTGTCAATTGAAATTTTGCTTGAAAAACGCTTAGATGCACTTTTAAATCTTTTCTCAAAGGAACAAATTAAGCATCATGCTTTGACTCGTTTAAGTTTGACAAACGCTCTGATATCTTACTGGCTTTAGAAAGATAAAACTTTTAATTCAAACTGCTTTTCCCGTCTTTCTATCTGATGAAAAAAGTCTCTGGAAAAATAATTTCTTATTTGTTTAAATATTTCTATTAAAATCCCTCGGAAGAATGCCACTTAAATCCCTCGGTAGGCCTTAATCTACAAAGCTGCTAAAAGTATTTGCTTGTAGGACACAAACGCTGTCTACCCCAATATCAATATGTCAACTTTGTAAGATCCACTGATAAAACGCTTTATATTTCCATAGTTTGTATGTACACTACGTACATATTATGTAGATAAGTATAGTTACAGGCAAGGCAGTTACATTAGTAGTTTAGTAGTATATATGCGTGTGTATGTGAAATACATGGTAGTGTGTGTAATGTATTTTTTATTGATTTAATGTATTTTAAATACTTACTTGAATTGTTAGAGCTGGTCTGTGTTAGAAAGTTTAGTTATTTGTTAATGTGCTGACAATAACTGTTCAATTTTGTATTTATGATATAGCGTTACCTGCTTAATAATTAATGTAATAGATATATATTTATTATTGTTATTTTATATATATGTAGTATTTATTTATTTATATATTTACCTCATATACTATTTATTTATATTTTCATTATTATAGTATTAGATTGTAGGATTCAATTTGTTTTAATTTTTGTTTTGCCATTTTGATGACTACTCTGATTTATTTTAAATTCTCCTCTACCCCAAGGTTGTCTGGTAGAAATCGCTTGCCTAGCGATAAGACCGCCTTTGTGCATAATATTAGTTTGTAAGTTTTTTTTTGTATACCTATGTATGTTAATGCACAATAAAGTATATTTATCTTATCTTATTTATCTTATTTTTTGTGCATAATTAAAAAAATATAAGCACTCCTTCTCTATATAAACTAGTTTGAAATTTCGCGCGCAATTTTCGTAAAAAGGGTACAAAGTTTTTGCTTTACGTACTCATATATGACACTAGCTGACCCCGCAAACGTTGTTTTGCCATTTATGTTATTAACCCCCACAGCCCCCTCTTGTGGGTGGAATTTTGTAAAATCCTTTCTTAGCTGACCTCTACTTGGCGAAAGGAATATTCCTACCAAATTTCAAGTCTCTAGGCCATATGGTTCCGGAGATATCGTGATGAGTCAATGGGTGGAAATCTCTTTTATATATATAGCACACTACAGCCTATCACAGTCCACTGTTGGACATAGGCCTCCACAAGTTCGCGCCCGACATTATGACGCGAACTCATGTGTTTTGCCCATAGTCACCACGCTGGGCAGGCGGGTTGGTGACCGGAGGGCTGGCTTTGTCGCACCGAAGACGCTGCTGCCCGTCTTTGGCCTGTGTATTTCAAAGCCAGCATGGATGGTTATCCCGCCATCCGTCGGCTTTTTAAGTTCCAAGGTGGTAGTGGAACTGTGTTATCCCTTAGTCGCCTCTTACGACACCCACGCCACACAGCACATAATATATTATATATTATATTTATATATTGTATTTATATATTATATTTATATATATAGATTAAATTGAAATCTAAGCACCTGATAACCTGTCCAATCGTAGGTTCGAATCGAAGCTTAGAGAATATACCTACTAATAGACTTTAGATTTTTAAATTTTCTTTACATTCATCAACTTGCAGTGGAGTATCACTTTATATTCTAATTCTATTTATCATTAGTTAAAAGAGAGACATAAAAATACTGTGTGTGAAGAAGTATGAAAGTCCAAAAGTGCGTACATTCTGTGTTGTTAAATATAACTTCTAAGATAATTAGATAAACATAAAAGATAAGGGGGGAGAGATAGGATAATATTTGATAAAATCATCTAAGTTAATTGATTGATTGATTAATTTTTTCTTTTTGTGTTCGGGCATTTACCGCTACTCCAACATTTATTTAAAAAAACTTCTTTACGGTCACCAACCTAATTCAAAGAATGTTAACAAAATCCAATAAAAAATAATTCTCTTATTGAAAATTTAAAATAAATTCTACAATCAAGATCGAGTCAGAAGATAAAACTGTAAACTTAGAATTCCTTTTAACAAACTGCACTGTGCACAGAATTTGAAGAAGCAGTAAAGACACTTCAAGTCTTCAGTTGCAAAGATAACTTTTTGTTGGTAAATACAACTATGGGGAATATTTACGTAGAATAATTTATTGTGTTTGTTCTCAAACAAAAAAGCCGACTTCAATTTACACTGACAAGTAATAAACTGAAAACATCATTAACGTAGGTACGTATCAGTAATTATTCATATGCATTATAATAAATATGTACATATATGTATGTCTATTTTTATTATTTATATACTATCTTATATAAATAATATATTCATCCTAACATCCGCCAACCCGCATTGGAGCAGCGTGGTGGATTAAGCTCCGATCCTTCTCCTACATGGAGAAGAGGCCTATGCCCAACAGTGGGTTATTACAGGCTGAATCGTGATCGCGATCGTGATATAATATCTCAATATTACCTATATTGAGATATTATATACCTTACCTATACCTTTAATATACGCGTCACGTTGTTTGCCCGCGATGGACTCCTAAGCTACTTAACCGATTTTAATAAAGTTTGCACAGTATGCAGTTTGATCCAACTTGAAAGATATGTCATATCTTATTACATTAGCTATCTTCCAGTGAAAGTCCCATCAAAATCGGTCCAGCCGTTTCAGAAATTAACCGAAACAAACAGACAGACAGACAGACAAAAATTGTAAAAAATGTTATTTTGGTATATGTACCGTGTATACATTCATATGCATTCAGTAAAAAGCTGTTATTTTAATATTACAAACGGACACTCCAATTTTATTTATTTGTATAGAGTATAGATGAATATAATACATTTACATTAAGGAATTCATATACAAAAGAGGTATATGTATTAATGGATTCTTTAATTTACTTACTAATAATATATATTAGGATTCAATAAAAAAAATTATTATAATAAATACGATTTTGTGAACACAAAGCACATTTTCATTTAACGTTCAGACAGGTATTCAGTTATATTGTTAAAAATATTACTATTTCAATTTAGTTTCGCGTTTATTTATATTATAATCCTGTTATTATTTTCTATAAACTTATTGAATTTAAATGAGATTTTTAATGTATATTTATTACTCAATAATACAATCTCTTGAAAAACTGATTTATCATATTACAAAATAATATGAAAAAAGAGAGATGTACCAAATCACTGTACGATACGTTCAGTACACGTTTCAGTAGCCATTTCACGCCAATTTTCAGTGCAAATGCGGTACTGCCTCTATCGAGTCAGCTGCAATCGAGCTTTAGTCAATTATCTACAGCAAAGCTTTAGTAAGTCGACCAACTAGTCGGCCTACAGATCGAGATAAGAGTCGAGATATCGAGAGAGAGAGAATTTATGTTTTGGATTTAAATTCGTATATGTATAGTTGCAGCTTTAGACAATAATCTTATCAACAGAATACCAATAACTAATAAAGCACCTGTTATCGTTAGTGAATTTCAGAACAGCCTCTAGTCTTAATAATAGTGTCAAAGACCTTTACCTAGACTATAATCGTTGGCTTAGGTAATAGTTAATAAATACGATTATGGGTTGACTGGAAGAGATCTCTTTTAGTGATAAGTTCGCCCTTGCCAACTTCCTATATTTTAATGAATATTGTAAAAATTACTTAGTACAATAAATAATATAATATATTGAATATAGTTTCATTATATTGCTTGGTCTTCTCTTAGTGTATGTATGTTTCCCAACCCCCAACATAGGATTAAATCCTACTCCAGGGGGCTGTTGACTTTTTTCTTATTTTATTTTATTTTTAAACTATATTCTGTTTTTTAGTAGTTTTCATTTACAAAACATGAAATTTTATTTCGCTATCGTCACATAGAATCAAAAGTAAGGTTAAAACCTCGACCACACCGACCAATTATATCGTGTATTCTCTCCATTCTTCGTGATATTGGCAAAATCATGTTTTTATCTTTTGGCACCATTTAAAAACATATTCAAAATCTCGAAACCTTAAAGTAAAACAAATATAATAGTCAAGTGTATACGAGGCTTTACATTCAACGTGAATTAAAACATAAAAATCTCAGACCGTGAATAAATTACTTGGCCAATTAATTTTTTTATTAAGCACCCTCCGGGGTTTCTATATTAATTTTTAAGCAATATTTATTTAAACGGTTATTATATGACTTTTAATAGCTTTATTCGCTTCTTTGAATGATTTTTGTATTTAAAAATATGGTAATGAAATATTAAAAATTAATAAAAAATTATTAGCGGTCGGATATCCATCTCTAATGTACTCAAGTCTTGGCTGTAAAGATTTATTTAAAACTAGCTGTGCCCCGCGGTTTCACCTGCGTTGATTTGAGGGGAAAAAATGCTTTCCTTATTTTTAATAGTATAAGATTTAATTAGCTTGATATATTTTCCTTAGTTTACACTAAATAAATTTCTGAACGCACGCATAAATATTTGACCAAAGAGTATATAGCCACTACGTTTTATATTTGACAACCAATATATATTATGTCAATCCGTTTTCATTACTGACATTATTATACATTTTTAAAATGTAAAATACGCCACTATCCGTATATTGTGGATATATGTTGTCGATTCGAAACCTTTATTTAAATACTGTTACGAGTACACGAATTAAAGGAGCTTGCGCTATCTAGCGGGGAGCAGAGGAACCACGTTGTGTGCTGTACAAAACACTTTGTTACAAAGACAACGTGAAACATCCACTCAACACTAGATGGCGCTAGAGGACTTATATAAGGTGAATGAACTACAGATCGAGTACACGCACGAACATTCTAGAACTGTCTGGGTGTAGGTTCGGCCCGGTATAAAAAGGCCGATTGAGGCCGAGCGGAGTCAGTTCAGTTTGAGCTAACGACGAAGCGACTTCGAAGTGAAGACTAGAAGTGATACCAGCGGAAACCTACGACATTGGCTACGATCTCGGACATTGTTAGTGCTTAGTGAAGTGTACCTAGTGCTTAAAGAGTGTACCTAGTGCTTAGTGCTTGTACTTAGTGCGTAGTATTTGTACCTAGTGCTTGTGTCGGACCTAGTGCTAGTGAATAAAGTCTCTGAAAGAGTCAGAAGGTCTTTCTCTCCAAATCGTTCGAACCCTAACACGTAACAATACGTTCTTTAATTTTATCGGAGAGCTTACCATATCGACGGGATGAACATTAAATGTTTGACAGTTACGAAACATGAACATAGTTCCATACAAATTTTCGTTCCCACCTTTCAACCCCTTACACCCTTTTATTCGCATTAAAAAGTAGCCGATGTCCTTTCTCAGACTCTAGACTATCTGTATACCAAATTTTATTTAAATCTGTTCAGTAGTTTTGGCGTGATTGCGCGACAGACAGACAGACAGACAGAGATACTTTCGCATTTATAATATTAAGTATGGATTATTGATAACAGTAATAGATAGAGAATAGATACACGATTACTAAATACAATGAAATAAAATAAAGTTAACAATTTTGATGACGAAAACAAAATTAAATTTATTTTATTTAAGTAGCCTTAAAAAGAACTTTAAATCGTCATGACAACAAGGATACATAGAATAATGTTTAACAGACTATTATATAATTTAACCGGGTCTGTCAGTTAAAACAAAAATAGCAATATGAACGATATGATGAAAAATCATTGACGTAATAAATGTTTTAGGAATTTAGTAAGGTAAGAGTAAATAAAGCTCCCTTATTGCTAATAGTCTGGATTGTTTCGAACTTTATTAATATGTCCCTGCGGTATATATATACCTTCATTTTGTAGGGTTGGTCCCATGCTTTTATTGTATTTGTAACCGTCTTCCAAAAAAGGAGGAGGTTCTCAATTCGATTGTATTTTTTCAAATGTATGTTATAAGATAAGAACTTTTGACTGGGTGGACCGATTTCGATCAATTTTTTTTTAATTGAGTGGTGTTGCGTGTCATGTGCTCCCATTTACGTTTAATTGAGATCTGACAAGTACCTACCTACTTTTCGAGTTACGTCTAATGGGTGATTCTTTGAAAGCGAGGGAAAATGACTAATTCATCTGGCTTAAATTTATTTTTAGTATTAGATACAATTTTAAGTATTAGTTTATCTAGGTCATTAAATGAATTTAATTTATTTAAAAGGCACTGCTTTGCTCCCAGTTATTTATGATTTACTGTGTGCAGATGAATTAATCAGCCAGATGAATGATGACGATGGCAGAAGAATGAGATTTTGCAGACTTATTAACTAAGATAAGGAATAAGTGAGATTATTTTATATTATTTCTGTAAACTTTATGGTCAAAAATTAAAATATAATCACTATATTGTTTTGATTAATCAAGTGAATTTTAATAATTCTGATATCAAATACCCATACATACCCAAACTGAGGTAGGGCACAGCAGGAAATTTCCTGCTCAAAATATGGAGCAGTCTGACTGGGGTACTACTCCAAATAGGTCGAGGTACTAACCTCGACCTTACAGAAGACCACAGCTAAATAATACTGTTTTCAAGCAGTATTGTGTTCCTGTTGGTGAGTAAGGTGACCAGAGCTCCTGGGAGGGATTGGGGATACGGTCGGCAACGCGCTTGCGACGCTTCTGGTGTTGCAGAATAACATGCAATGGCCCAAGTAATACATCTTCACTTATGCCGATTTCACCAACGTCGAATGAAATTTATATTTTATATTATTCCAAAGTTTTCCAAAGACCACTAGGAAGAAGCCTTCTTGCGAAGCTCAAAACAGCGGATGGCAGAACCGTTTGCTCTCGCTCTCAGATCCGAGAAGAGGTTGAGAATTTTTAAAGACAGCTATACTCGTCGAGCGCACGCAAGCCTGAGACTTGGGACACCGACGATCCACGTGGACCATTGCTGCGCCATTATTAGAAGTGTATCCCGGACTTCGAAGTAGATGAGATTAGTACAGCGCTCGGGCAGCTTAAAAACGGAAGAGCCCCGGGGGATGACGGAGTTACTACTGAGCTACTTAAAGCCGCAGGGCGACCTGCCTAAAAGCCTTGGCGAGTCTCTTTAACGCCGTCATCCACCGAGGTACCACGCCGGAGGCGTGGTCCAGGAGTGTGGTAATAATGTTATTTAAGAGAGGCGATAAGTCTTTGTTAAAGAATTACAGACCGATCTCACTTCTGAGCCACGTCTATAAGCTGTTTTCGAGGGTTGTTATGAATCGTCTCGCCAGAAGACTCGACGAATTCCAACCACCGGAGCAGGCTGGGTTTCGAAATGGCTACAGCACAGTAGACCACATCCATACTGTTCGGCAGATTATTCAAAAGACAGAAGAGTATAATCAACCGCAGTGTATGGCATTTGTGGACTACGAGAAAGCCTTCGACTCTGTCGAGACCTGCCGGGCTAGCATGCGTACAACGAGATAATCTCTTGACGAGAGAGATAGATAATGTCTACATCGAGTATTTTCTCGATTACCCTAACATGCGCAATACGAGAGACATAATCCTCTTCCGAAGACTAAACGGAACGGAAACGCCATGGTATACAAAAGATAATAAAATAATATTTATAATTTTAATATATTTCGTTTATCGTAGTCTTTCTCGTCGATAATATTGACAACGAGTAGTTTATCTTCTTAAAACGTCAAAATCACGTCAAAATTCGACAAAACTACGGTGGTCATGTTAGCTCCCGTAGAGATAACTCAAATTTCTTGTTATCTCTTCAATTGTCATGACGAGAAGAGTATCACGTGCACGCATGTTAGCTACTGTAGACATAAAGAGATAATACGAGAAAAGGGGTAGACAAACTTTTATCGTGGCGCGCATGCTAGCCCGGCTGGGCCGTCCTGGACTCTCTGCAGAGATGTCATATCGGCTGGCGATATATCGAGGTAATGAGATGTATGTACGACGCGGCGACGATGACCGTTCGTATGCAAGACCAGAAAACAAGACCCATTTTCCTCCAACTTGGTGTAAGACAGGGAGATGTAATATCACCGAAACTGTTTACCACTGCGCTGGAGGATATCTTTAAGACCTTGGATTGGGGGAACAATTCATCAACGTCAACGGCAAATACATCTCTCACCTTCGTTTTGCCGACGATATCGTCATCTTTGCGGAGACGTTGGACGAGCTAGGCCAAATCCAGACCGGCCTAAACGAGTCGTCCAGACGAGTTGGTCTCGGTATGAACTTGGACAAGACGAAAGTTATGTTTAACAACCAAGTCATACTGAAACCGGTATCGGTTGACGGTATTCTTCTCGAAGTTGTTCAGGATTATGTCTGCCTTGGCCACACCATTCAACTGGGCCGAAACAACTTCAAGAAGGAAGCTGATAGGAGGATTCGGTTGGGCTGGGCGGCATTTGGCAAGCTTCGTCGAGTCTTCACTTCGAAGATTCCGCAATCCTTAAAGACACTTAGTTAGTCAGAGATAGAAATCTAATTCATCTGCCTCGTCCAAATTCATCTGGTCTTATGAGCCAGATAAATCCAGACCAATGAGGGCCAGAGTAATGAGGAATTTGAAGATAATCGAATCCTGTCCAGTTATTTATCAACTTTTAAAATCATAGGAGTAATTAACAGTAATATACGACCAAATAAGGGTTTATGATTCTTACAAAACATTAAAAGACATTTCAATATTATTCATAAACAATGCCAGATTAATTATGCTACTTACCTTACAAACGCCAGATTACAGGTTGATATCGTATTTTTTCGTCAAAATACGCGCCGTGAAACGACCGTCCTGTGATAGACTGGCATTCACTGGCGCGAAAGATCGAGAGTTACTTTATTCAATGGAAAAATTTAGAGTTAAACATTGAATTCCCTTGCAAACGTATTGAGCCAGATGAATGATTACTTTACTCCCGGACAATTTTTAAAGTACTATCGTTTCAAGACTATTTAGTTATTATTTTTTTAAATTTGAAAATATAATTCAATATAAAATGGAATATCGTTAGAACTTATTTATTTTGTTATATTGCGATAATTTTTTCCAAAAAATAGTATAATTCAACACCAAAGCGTCATTTGGACGCGCCAGATTAATTAGTTTTAACTGTTTTCTGAAGGCTTAATTTTTTTGTTTATTTCGAACTGCGATTAGCTATATCATGCCTCGATAGATATTTACTTTTAACATAAAACCTAAAATTTATGTCAAAAAAGAATATTATTTTAATGTGTTCTTCAGCGAAAATCATGTCAAAACTGTGTTTCGGAGAATCACCCTAATAATGCGTATTTATTTGACTACTTTTTCGTCGACCTACGTTGTATTAAACCGTATAACTTTTCACTAGGTTTATCGATTTTGACGATTCTTACTTTATTCGAAATCTAATGCTTGTCACGTAGTCTCATTTAAATTTGATCGCGATCTGATAACCACGTTTTGAGTAATCTATGATAGCGCGTATTTACTTCACTATTTTTTCGTCTTATTACGCTGTATTACTTATCGATGTAATTGAAGTCGGTTTTTTTCCTTTGCGACCAAACACAATTATTATAATAACAAAAGCCACAATAATAATAGTTTGTTAAATATTCCATGACAGGATCGATGCTAAGGATTTTAGTGATTAGCTACGTAAGCCTTTTTGCTCCATGGGTTAGGTACCCCCTGCGTGAATACAGAAAACGAAAACTATTTACTGTGCCTTTATCGTTCTCAGTAGCTCGCGTTTGTCAGTTCCCAGTGTTCTAGTCACGATTATAACTTTCCTGGACGTATATCCTCCATGTGATCTATTTTCGGATAAATGAAGTGATATATTTTTTTTAAATGTAGTTACATAAAAAGGTTGGCAAACAAGCGTACGGCTCACCTGATGGTAAGACCGTAGCCTATAGACGCCTGCAACACCAGAGGCATCGCAAGCGCGTTGTCGACCCTATCCCCAATCCCCCCAGGAGCTCTGGTCACCTTACTCACCAACAGGAACACAATACTGCTTGAAAACAGTATTATTTAGCTGTCGTTTTCATATTATCACTTCTCATTTCTCTCATTTCATATTATCAATTCATATCATTCTCTCATTTCATATTATCAAGTATAAATACTTCAAGAATGGCAAACAAGAATATGACCCACCTGATGCTAAGCGGTTACCTCACGCTACCTACGGTAATCTTCGTGTATCTTGGTATCGCTTTTCATTATTTTATAGTCTCATTGATTAAGAATCAATAATAAAATCTTAAAATAGAAAAAAGGATATTATTCACTAGCATTGCATTAAAAATGACAAAGTGATAACTTCTGTTACAGTTATAGACATTTTTAAAAGTAGGTACATCATTGGAAGAAAATAATGATTACTATTATAAAATTAAATTTTTGTATTTACTGCATATATCATCCTTATTAGAGATTGGTGATTTTTGATGAAAAATTGCCATGAACCTGTAAACTTGTAATGTATAATGACAAACTCTTTGGAAATTATTCTATCACTTCGAAATAACTGGCAAGGGATGGCAAGACTAAATATTGTGGTTTTGAAAATCGCAGACAGTGGCCTAAATTAAAAAGAAAAATATTGTCCTATAAAAGATAGCAACTTTACACTTCTCAGACGAGCAAAGTATAAATGTTAAATAAGCAACGCTCCAGAGGGCTATTTAATTGAAACAAATTAGTTTAAGCATTTTAAAAATAAGAACAATATAAACACGAAAGAAATGAGAAATTAATTAATAATTAGGTTTCTACAAAGAAAAATATATCCACTATTTTAGTAAGAAACATTTGTTAGCTGTTGTTTGTTGTTGTTGAATTTTTTTTAAAGCAAATATTCTATTGATGTTTTTTTTTGGGATAAACTAAATAAAGTTTAGAAAGGAATGTCAAGAAGTATCCTAAAAATAAAACAAGCAAATCGAAATTTTCTGGAAGCCTACATCATTTTGTTAACTTGGAAACATAAAAAAGTAAATTATAATGTAATGAATGTAAAAGAATAAATAATTAATTTAAAAAAAAATCAGTGGGTAACCATTTATATTCCTCTGTTTGAACTGAATCAAGTAATTCCCTAAATTCATTCAACTGTATATGTAAGAAGACCCTAAACACTATTTATTTGATTGTATGAACAATATACATAAAATAAAATTCTTCAAGTAATTGTAAAAAATTGCAAATACACGCTACATACGCGCGCATGCACCAACAGACGACCGCACGCACCAACACACACACACATACATACACACACACACATTTACAAACAAACACACACACACCAAAACGTATAGACACACGCACCGAACATTACTATACCGTTTCATATTCTTTCTAATGTTTCTCATTTTAAGTGATGAAATTGTATGTCTTATGAGAAAATAAAGATTCTTTAAACCGAACATCAATTTTATTTCATTATTTTAATGTCTAAGGCTCTAAGCAAACACCTTATCTCATCTAAATCTGTCGCCATTTAGGACAATATCTCCTTTGTATAAATCATTCTTACAAGATGTTGAGTCTTACACCCTTGCAATAGGACCTAGACAAACATAACCCTTCGGGATATTTTCGAGAGTCGCTCTCAACGGCCCTTTTATTTTGAATATTTAATCGTCTGTTACCTAAATTCTACCTTGAATAGCTTTGAGTGCGAAACGACATACCTACTATGTTAAAAATGACTAAATGCAAAAAATACCCTTTTTTCAAATACTTAAATGTGAAAATTGTGTAACAATACAATTGTCCATTGTTCAATTTTCAGTACATAATTATGAGTCCTAATTTATAGGCAGAAATGGAGGTGATAATTAAAATGTAATTGAAAAAAACAGGTATTAAAAATAAAAAAATATACAAAATAAATTGGCGGTCGCAGATGTCAATTCCCTTATTACCTTAAGATAATTAAAATCTTTAGAACGCAATACATAGTACCTTACAGCACCAAATTAATGGTTTTGTGACATTCAAAAGGTAGCCTCGTAAATGACCGTAAACTGTCATGGCCTCAGTGTATAACATTTTAGCGAAGTAACCGTAAAATGGTACCTACATGAATAGGTAAATGTTTTTTTTTTACATTTTCTTTCTTAATATTTATTTTTACTCAATTTACTTTTTGATTACTACATATAGTTTTAGTAATCAATCAGTAGAGGTAGCTAGACTGGGGAAAGTAATAATTCGCGTACGGAGCCATGTAGCAAAAGGCTATGTGTAAAAACCCTTTGAAAGCTATTTATAGTAATTGTTAACTATAAAACCCGTATGAATAAAAATTGAAAAAGTGATTCATTTATATAGTAGAGAGGTTGAAATTCAATCCACTAAGTTGCTAAGATTATTCATTACATTAACTAATTCACAGATATAGTAGATATATAGATACACTTTAATTACAAAAGTCATATACAAAAGAAAAGAGAAATCACAGAAAAAGTTACCAAAAATGTAATCGTACAACAAGGCATTTGTAACTCTTACCGACCGACCCTCAGGGTCTGCCCTGAGGGTTTCATGGTAATTCATGTTACAGAAATATAATATAGTATTTAATAAACATACCATATTTAAGAATTACTTCTTTATATATCTATTAATTATAAAAAGATTAAAAGTACATAGCATAAAAATAATACTTAGGTAGTGGTATAATAAATATAAATTTGGATGACATAGTTAACAGTACAAAAGTATAGATATACAATTTAGATGTACTGCAGCCACTTGATTTTGGAATTGAAGGGATTTGGTCGTATTTGCTTAACCCAAATTTGAATTGAATCGAAACAATTTAAAGCTGCTCAAGGTTATTTTAACGATCTTCAGTTAGAATACCTTGATTAGCGCTATCAAGAACAAGAATTAGGGATTGTGCCAATGTGCTTATATTTTAATGGGTATATGAAGGATAGTATGCAGGTATATAAAAGTGGAAAAAGTATTTAATATGTGTACACCAGAAATGTATAGCTAATAACATTTGAAGATGTATAAAAAGTTTCCTGAAAGTATATACAAAAATAAAAATTCAATAAAGTGAAAAATAATATATTATAACTAGCTTCTGCGCGCGACTTCGTCGGCGTGGACTCCGCTCCTATTGGTCTTAGCGTGATGATACATAGCCTATAGCCTTCCTCGATAAATGGGCTATCTAACACTGAAAGAATTTTTCAAATCGGACCAGTAGACCCTGAGATTAGCGCGTTCAAACAAACAAACAAACAAACAAACAAACTCTTCAGCTTTATATATTAGTATAGATATAGGTACATAAGGACACACAGACTAACATAGTCACTCACAAACACACAGACACACACACACACACCCACACACACACACACACACACACACACACACACACACACACACACACAATTAACACGAATATGTACTGAAGGATAGATCAAACCTTATACGTAGTACGTTCCCAAAAAAGTAACTAAAAATTCACTCCAGTCACAGTAACTTATGAGCCCTTGACGATACATTCATATGTTACCTAAAAAGCTTTTTTATTTGTTATTTAAATTCGTACTTTGCGAAATTACTACCATATACCCGTTAACATGTTCCACGTCAGAATAGCTGACAGCGGCGTACGGATCAGACAAAAACCCAGACCATTGAAAAGGAAAGGACAGTGACTGATTGATACCAAATTTAAACTTTCATACTCGTGATTGTTTTAAATAATTTTATGTAATATGTAATTTACATGAGCAAGGCATATTAAGTGATTGAAATATTGACGTCTAACTACAGTGGTGCTCACGTCTGTGCTGAATAAAATGAGATTTTACTATGGTATAAAAAATGGGGAGTGAAATCATGTAAAACAGTAACGCTGTGCAGTGATGCTGAGACTGATATTATACCGCGCCACGTCTCGTGCGAGAAATAGATAATAAATAAAAGTAGTGGTCGTCCAGCTGTGGTCATAATTCGACCATAATTTAACCACAGACTTGAACAATAAACAAAAGATTATACATATTATATATGCGTGTGTGTGTCAAATAAATGGTAGCGTGTGTAATGTTTTTTTTATTTATTTACTCTATATATATGCATAATTTAAAAAAAAAATATTAGCTTTCTGCGCTCCTTCTCTATATGAACTATAAGTGTGCGAAATTCCATACTCCTTCCTCTCAATTTTCGTAAAAAGGGGTACAAAGTTTTTGCTTCACGTAGATAAGGTGTTAACTCTAGTCGCGGGGCTGACACACACTTTTTTAAAAAACAAAATGGTTTGAAATAAAAAAGAGGTATTGAACTTACATTTTAAATAAGCAAACGGCGGCTACTTCTGTTATATTTATTATGTACTTATCATGATAAGTTTATGAAAATTTAGAAAACACCATTGATGACAAATTGCACTTGTTAAGAAGACGATAAGACGAAGACAGACGAATAAGTTCCAAATGGAAATCATAATTGCCAAATGGCGATCCTAACTTAGAAATAGCATATGTTTAAATTGTTATTACTATCGAATTATGTAGTTTCAAGTATTACAACGCCGCGTTGGCGCAGGACGCCGTGTTGGCGCAGCGGTCACAGCACTGGATTGCGATTGGCTGTTGCGCGGGCGGTTGCGGGTTCGATTCCCGCACACGACAATATTTGTATTGGCTATATAGATGTTTGCCGTGGTCTGGGTTTTTGTGTAGTCCTTGTGAGTCTCCCCTCCGTGCCTCGGAGAGCACGTTAAGCCGTCGGTCCCGGTTGTTGTCATGTACACCTGATAGCGATCGTTACTCATAGTAGGGAATATATCCGCCATCCCGCATTAGAGCAGCGTGGTGGATTAAGCTCCGATCCTTCTCCTACATGGGGAATAGGCCTATGCCCAACAGTAGGATATTACAGGCTGAATCGTGATCGTGAAGTATTACAACTACTAAGTACATACTTTTGAAATTATTTTGTATATTTTCTTTTTAAAAGTTCATACAAAATTAATCGGTCTCAAGACGCCGTTACCTTTACATCTGAAGTATAGGTACTGGTCCCAGAGGATCGACTTCTAAACAAAACTTAAGACTAGACTTTAAAGGGCGAGGCGAGACTGTTGTTTGACTAATAATTTAATAAAAAAATTTAAGAGAAGTTTGTATCTATTGTTGGTTTTGTTAAGATATAGGCACAGTGGGAAATTTTCTGTTCAAAACTAGAGAAGACCGTAACTAAGTAAAAGTGTTCCCAAGCAGGCTTTTTTCCTGGTTGGTAAGTAAGGTGGCTAGAGCTCCGAGCGGGGGTGGGTTAGGGGTAGGGTCAGCAACGCGTTTGTGATACATCTGGTTTTGCAAGGCTGGTTGGCATTATCGTAATATTAAGCATAACTTCCAAGTAGAGCTGGAAACAATTTTTGTCAAAAAACACAAAAAAGTAACATTTGGTTTCTGCAATATGCATTTATTTTATTTATGCTACAGTTTCATCGTTGTGAGTGATAATAATTAAATACCTATTATAAAAATGCTCACTAATAAAATAAAAGGTACTAAAGTTTATCCGTTGTCCTATTTCCTAAATAAGTAGTCTACCCATAACACTTCACAGGTCTCTGGTTCACTGGGGTTTAGTTGCGTTCATTAGTTGAACATTAGCTAAATGTAATAACTGATGTAGTGTTGTGTATATGTTGACTCTATCACCTTATTTATTTAACTAGGTGACCCCGCAAACGTTGTTTTGCCACATATGTTATTAACCCCCGCAACCCCTCCTGTAGGTAGAATTTCGTAAAATCCGGTGAAAGGAATATTCCTACCTAATTTCAAGTATCTACGCCTTATGGTTCCAGAGATATCGCGAAGAGTCAATATATGGGTGAAAATCTCTTTTATTGTATATAGATTCTTTAATTTTTCATAACTAAATTTATAGCTTAGTGAGAACTACTCCTTAGAAAAAAACTTTTGACATGACATGTAGAACTCATTATGTATGAAATAGGTAACAACAAGTCAAAAGTCGTCAGACAGTGTCAAAGCCTTGAATCGGTCTATTATGTTGCATCGATTAATCAAAGGCCTTTCAAAAGGTCGGTATAGTTCAGTTTATTACATATTTCACATGTACATGTTCATTTTAGTTACAGATGTTAATGGTTCAAATAAAGGTTAAGTGGGTCAAATATTGTTTTAGTATTCCATACATTCGAATATTTTAATCTATCTATTTTTAAATTAATTTCGTATATTATTGTCTTAATATGAAAGTCAATTTTGGAAGATTAGAAAATAATGAAAAAATCGTGAGTGGCATGATATACTAATATTACAATGAGGATGTTGTCAGTTTTTTATTTATTTATGAATATACTTTCATTATTAGAATCTTCTGGATTTTTTGTTGATCACAAACGGATCCAAAAGATGCTCTATTTATCTTTTTTAGTTTGACTCTACATAGGTCATGTTCAATTGACCTATCATTAACTTTTGAATTAGCTTGAAGTAAATCTCACTTTTCAAATATTATACAATTCATTTCTCGCAGAAGCTGATTATCTTTAATGTTAAACATAAGTAACGTTAAGTAACATTAATGAAGTGTCTTAGGATATTGCTTAAATTATTATTGCAGTTTTATCACAAACTTACTCCATGAAGCCATATAGATTTTTATAATACACTAGCTGTGCCCGCGACTTTGTCCTCGTGGAAATTAACAAAATAGTTATTGTTCAGTTCGCAGAGTTATAAAAAAAATGTAAAATAAAAGTAGCCTAAGTTACTCCTTATTACATTAGCTATCTGCCAGTGAAAGTCCCATCAAAATCGGTCGAGAGGTTTCAGAGATTAGCCGGAACAAACAGACAGACACACAGACAAAAATTACAATATTTTTTTTTTGGTGTATGTATCGTGTAAAACATATTATCTATGAATTTAGTTAAAACGGCTATTTTAATATTACAAACAGACACTCCAATTTTATTTATTTGTACAGATGTATGTATTTGTTTCCTTTTTAACATCTTAAACATCTTTACAAGAATGATTGCCTGGTACGTCAAAATTATAAGCATAGAATCATAAATTAACCTCCTTTATCGCAAATTCCACGAAGGCCACGTAGTTTTCGAAAATTCAATGCATAAATTTATGTGAAGGTTAGACTGAGACAACGCTGACGTAATTAAACGCGTTGATAGTCTTTGCGTGTGCTTGATACTTTATAGAATATACTAGCTGTGCCCCGCGGTTACTCCCGCGTTAATTTGAGAAAAATCATAGCTATAGCCTTTTCTAATTTCAAGTTTGTAGGTGTATGTTTCATTGGACTTTCATACAAACATCATCCCTTGTTTTAATCCCAAAAGGGGGTTGATTTCTCAAAATACATTATTAGTACACCTCAACACCGTCTATAGAGCATACATTTTGAATTTCAAGTCTCTTACTTCAAAAACATAGGACTTTCATACAAACTTCCAACCCCCGTTTTACCCCCTTAGGGGTGGAATTTCGCAAAACCCGTTCTTAGCTGACCTCTACTCGGTGAAAGGAATATTCCTACCAAATTTCAAGTCTCTACGCCTTTTGGTTCCAGAGATATCGTGATGAGTCAATAGGAGGATATCTCTTTTACATATATAGATTTAGAAATATTTTTTTAAAGAATAAGCTAAATTGTTTTTCTTGTGAGAATTTATATAAACTTTCATATATTTAGGCTGTTAGGTCCCCACGCAACTCACTGCATTAAAAGACTTTATTCAAACCAACACCTATATTTCTAAAATCCGACATCTTCTTTTCTTTTATTAAGTACATCCATAGTAAAGCGTAGCATATTCGTAGAGTAATCATAGACTAATAATTAGGTACATACATTAGTAACATTTACATATTATTATTGTTCTAATATTTCTAGCCTCTCGACCGTCCGTCGTGTAGATAGAGAGGGTGTGATGCAGTGGTTCTGGGAAATGGGTACTGCATAATTTTATTAATAAAAGTCCGTAACGAAGAGTATTCTAATGTAAAGTCCAGCAGCGTAATTTTTGTAAAATTCATTAATAAATGTCGCACGCACGGTCGATTGTTCCTATGGTAGGTAGGTTATCTTTATGCCTGTTTAACAAATGAGCTATTTAACGAATGAAGTAACGATAAAATCTTCGATATCGCCACCGACTTTTTATTAAAGAATATTAGAATCTAAAACAACGTGCACGTAGCAAAATATATGATAGAATGAATGAATGAATGAATTTAGAATTAATGGCTTTCACTATACCCCGTCCGGCGAGTAAATAGCTTTTTGACAGCTCACGCCTATAAATTACAATTTTTTTTTCCGGAATAACGTACTAAAAATTTTACAGTAATGTCATACTTTATTGACGATTTGATTGATTGAATGAAGTACCCTGTGCATAACAAACAACCACAGACTATGAAACAGTTCTTGAAATAATAAATCGATAATAAATCGATCATATGATAAAAATAATTTTACGTCATGTGATTATTTTTTCTATAAATTTAATACAAAAAATGAAATAATAGTATCTATGACCCCAAGATTGATTACTTGCAAGGAATTAAGTTGAAATCTTGAAATTTAATTGCAAACCAAGAATAAAGAGCAATAACTCTGTTAATAAATTCATTTATTTATTATTTATATATTTCATTTATAATTAAAAAACTAATAAACGCATAAATAAATAATATTTTTAAACTAAATGTATTTAATTAAATCGATTGAAAGTTCTTCTTAAATAAAATCGATTATTATTTCGAATCGAATAAATAACGTGTGAGGCAGTCACTAATGCCAAAATTTCTTGAAGTGTCAAAAAGATCATTAGTCGCCGGACGGGGTATAGTGCCGAGATAGCATAGATGATATCTATGATAGAATTCAAAACAAATTCTTGACATCTATCAAAAATATTTTTATATAAAATATAAAAACATAATATGAGGTTTGATTATTATGACGACTGATATAGATATAATTTAGTAGCTTTACTATATCTAATACTTACTAGATGTAAATTACACTCACAAAGTAGGAAAAAGGTACACTGCCAACTACGCCATCGGGCTAGTAAAAAAAACATCTCTCTAACAGTCTGCGACAATGCTGGCCTATCATAATTCGCTCAGGTCGATTCCCCTAGGGTTAATTATAGCTCAATCTTAAATAATAGTATAATTTTAATCTGAGTAACTTTACAATCATTGGTTATCCTGATTTTAAAAATACAAGTTTCACCAACCCTTTTTAATTGTCTATTATTTTTTTTTTTAGAGAAATAATTAGTTTTTAGAGAAACAAATCATTTTTTACGTTCTTTTCTTTTATATAAAATTAGATTAACCTTGACAATTATTATATAATAAAAGGTAAATTAATTGTTAATTTAACGTCGTAGCTTTCATCCGTTTAATAAAACCGTCTCTGATATAGAGGTAAAAACATGATCGAAATTTTAACCTTTTTACCGAATATAATTACGTGTCAATGCTTTAAGATTGATACTTCATACAAATTTACTTAAATATTAATACTGTTGACAATTCTTTTATCCAAAGCTAAGGATACGTTTTTTATACAGCTTTTCCATGGCTAGTGAACTATAAACGCTGCTGAAGTTACGAATTGTCTGCATATGTTGACACTTGAGACTTTTAAAATACTAGATTCTACCACCACTACAGCCTATCACAGTCCACTGTTTGACATAGGCCTCCACAAGTTTGCGCCCGACATTATGACGTGAACTCATGTGTTTTACCCATAGTCACCACGCTGGGCAGGCGGGTTGGTGACCGCAGGGCTGGCTTTGTCGCACCGAAGACGCTGCTGCCCGTCTTTGGCCTGTGTATTTCAAAGCCAGCATGGATAGTTATCCCGCCATCCGTCGGCTTTTTAAGTTCCAAGGTGGTAGTGGAACTGTGTTGTCCCTTAGTCGCCTCTTACGACACCCACGGGAAGAGAGGGGTGGCTACATTCTTTAGTGCCGTAACCACACAGCACATAACGATACGATACGATTTCGAAAATAGACTACTAGATTCTAGTAGTCTATTTTCGAAATCATAATATCATCGTAAATATAAGATGTCCTGCGTTATAAGACAATAGGTACACGCTCCACAGACTAAAGTAAAATAAAAATCCTACAATTGGAAACACAAGCAACACAAACAAAAACATCTAGAACATCACTACATATTATGAAACAAAGTCGCATCCCGCTGTCTGTCTGTCTGTCTGTATGTATGCTTAGATCTTAAAAACTACGCAACGGATTTTGATGCAGTTTTTTTATAGATAGAGTGATTCAAGGGGAAGGTTTAAATGTATAATACATGCATAATATAGTAGAGAAACACTGATCATTTTTGCAACCGTGCGAAGCCGGGGCGGGTCGCTAGTTAAATACATACCTAATCTCTACGTCTAAATATGATGACGCGTTGGTTTTGGACAGATATTTGTAATGTTTGCCGTGGTCTGGGCGTTTGTGCTTGTGTATTGTGTGTCTTTCAGGACTCCCGGATACAGGCGAAAATTCTACTGGAGGCCGTTGAGTGTGAATTAATGTTTATATATTTATTTATTTAAATTATTTTTTATTCTTGAATGGGTTTCTAACTCACGACCGCTAGTGTATTTATTATTTTAACGCTGTACTGTACAGAGATATTAAAACTTAAGTCCCAGTAAATTATTTTTAAGAGAATGTTGTAAGTTAACACCAACATTGTTTTTTTAATTTGAATTAAGTTTTTTTTCTTTATTTATATACTTTATTGTACACGAAAAATACTTTAACAGTTTATTTTAAATAAAGTTTTAAGATACTTACAGATTGTGTATATTGGGCGGACTTACAAGTGTAGTTAATTAACTATTTCTTTCAGAAAACTAAATTTTATGTTATTATTACTACACTAAACGTTTCTAGTTATGTGTAATATTTTGTCACCAGAAAGTGCAGTTTTTTTTTTTTTTTTTTTTTTTTTTTTTTTTTTTTTTTTTTTTTTTTTTTTTTTTTTTTTTTTTTTTTTTTTTTTTTTTTCTATACCCCCGCACGTTATGCGAGATTTTTTCTACAATTGACTCATACATACCAGTTTTCGCTTGTATTCTTCTCGCACTTTCATTCTTCATTCCATATCTTTCTAACATTCATCATCTTTCACCCGAAGGTTGGGTTACCATCTAATGTACTATTCTAAACTACTAATCATTACTTCTTTATTTTAGGGTTAATGCAAAAGACAATAAGAGGAAGCTTTTTATTTACAACATTTTGATTTGATTTTCTTTTTGATCGCGTCCAGAGTCGCCCGTTTTACAATATTTTCTACCTGATGCGTACTTTACAATTCCTTATTGCTATAATTTTGATAGACTTTTTATATGTTAAATTTTTAAGCTTTTTAAAATACAGTTACTTGAACTAATACTAATATATAATTATCGCTAACTTTACAGGTTGTGCACATGACATAGTCTAAGTTTTATTTCTATTACAATTAATTAAAAGACTATTTTTTTTGTTTTTACATTATATGCTATGCTGTGTGCTTACTGAGATTGTTTTTATTTTACATGTCAAGTTCGTTTGTAACTTTCTTCTAAGAAAGTAATACATTGTTGTGTATTCATGTTTTACTTAAAATTACCTGCACTTACAACTATAACTTATCACTATTATTTTAATTATACAGACATTGTTACCAGTCTTTTTGCCACTATTTAATTTGGTAAACTAAGTGCTTATGATTACTATGTTATATGCTATGTTCTATATAATACTTACTATTTTAGTTTTATTTCCTTATAGTAAATGCGCTTGTAATAACATAATGATACGTTTTAGTGCTATACATTTTACGCTAGTTGTGACACGAAATACACTTCATCCTGATAATTATTTTAAGATTAACAGTACATTAAATTTAACAATATGTGAACGACCTACAGTGGCTGAACTCGTTCCCTGTCATTTAATACCAATGAAGCTATGCTGCGAAGGTATATACTCATTATATATCTGCAACATATCTCTCTACGACCCTAATTGCACACCATTAGTTTTACATACTATTATTTTATTTGACAGCGAATTCTCTTCAGCTAACAATATGACTTGTCGCGGGGTTAACACGCTTTGAAATACTCTGCCTCTGCCCTCCAATACAGGCTGACATGCGCTGCCACTAATTGTTGCTAGATCTTTGCGCGCTATGTGAGCCGGTAAGATAGTGTTCTTTGGATTTTTACTAATTTGCCAAGTTGCATACCCTCAGCTGTACGCCACAGAAGATCTTGCTATTTCTTCCCATCGTTTTCGAATGGGACAGCAGCTGTCGAAGGCATTGTGCTGATCATTTTCGATCTCTGCCAGCCCACAGTTGACGCACTGGGGTGTGTTTTGGAGTGAAGGACAGTCGCTTTTCCGGTGCACTTGGGCACAATGGCTGCAAGTATCACCCTCATCTTCCATGGGGCAGAATCTCCTTGTATGTCCATATGCCAAGCACTTTGAGCACTGCACTAACGGGCTCTGATCCTGTGCTTTCAATTTTTGGAGGTTTATATATACAAAGCCCCTTTCAATTATCCTCTTCCATAGAATGGGCGAGGTTTCTAATACTAAGTGTACTATTTCCTTACTCATTGTCTTTCGCGTATATTTCATCTTCACTCTGTCTTCCCCAGGGTCCAGGTCTAAGAAAAGTTCCGGATTCTGATTTCTTAGTGCTTCGAGTACTTCTTCTACAGTAATGCTATACCCATATAGACCCTTAAAGACGACTAGAGGATCCCTGTTTTTCATATCCTCCACCTTAAGCCCCTTGCCCTCCCTTTCTATCTTTTGTTTAACCTTTTCCCTTTCTTCTATACTGTTGAACCCCAAAATAACCTTCCGATCTTTCGCTCTTCTCAATCGCTCCACCCTGGTCCAACCATCTCCCGCCTTTATGGTTGATGCTAACTTTGTCATAACTTCTGCACTGGTCATCTCTTCATCCTCGTCTGAGACAGCTATGGAGTGAGTCGTAGTCAGCCCAGTCATCTTAGGTTTTGACGCGGCTACACTGGCGTACGTCTTCTGTGCGTTATTGGGCTCTTGTTGTCTCGCAAGTTGGTCCTGGATGTCTTTCAACCTGTTGTTGTTTTCCAACAGCAAGCGGGACTGTTCCTCGAAAATCGCGCCGAAGGTCTGACCCGAGAACTGCTCGGGCGCAGAGCCCGCCTCCATAGTCACAGGTCCCGCAGCCCCAGCGCTCTCGCCGTCGACGCGAGTCCTTGCGATCTTTATTTCCGCCTCTGATTCTGCCAAGAGTTCCCTAAGTCTGTCTAGGGTTTCAAGCACCGTCTTCTTGTACTCTTTCTTGAGATTTCCAGACAGACGCACCGACTCCTTAGCCTTCGCTATGTGTTCATCGGCCTCTTTCATCCGACTCAATTTGTCGGTGCTCTTTCTGAGCTTCCTGGTCTCTAGTTTAGGTGGCGATTTTGACGACCGGCCCGCTTGGCCAGCTCTGTCTGGAGGGGGAGATCGAATACCAAACATTTTGTGTGCGGAGGCGCGTCAAGGTTTGTAAAGTTCCGTCAAAATTTTAAAATTTAACAATTAGTCAAAATATAATTTTTCTGCAATAGCAGTTCGTTACCAAAAGTGTGCAACCCAGGCGCCAGAGAAGCACCCTACAGATATAAAGATCCTTTTTGGATCACTATAAAACTTAAAAACTAACAAAAATTAGCGAAAACGCTACTTTTTGTAATCGACTCTACGTAGAGTCGATCTCTGATGTGGAGTGTAAAGCCCCCGTCAGGGCAAGGTCAGTACCGAAAACCGCGTGGTTCTAGGACCAACGGTTCCCGAGATATCGCGATTTTAATTTTTCCAAAATGGCGGACCTAGAAGTGGTTCCACCGTAACCGAAATTTCGAAAATTTTTATCTCGTGAACCGCTAGTCGTAGAAAGCTGGGCGACGGCTCTCCGTAATGGCAACGGCCAAGAGAATCAGTTCCCGGTCCAAAAACCAGGAACCAAGAGTCGACTCTATGTAGGGCCGCCTTATAGCTAAGCGCATGGACTAGTCCGCAGCAGTGCACAAGGAAAAAACCCCAGGTCTCTGCGACCAAAATTGGCTGAGTTATGACTGTTTATAATTTTTACAAATGGCGGCCAATATGGCCGCCACGGAGTCCGAAAATGACAAAATCGGCTCCTTTTGCTCGAATTTCCCCGTGATTGGGCTCGTTGGAAAGGTCTTATTGTACGCTAATCAACAATGGTAAAAAGATATTTTTATATTCAACCCCCGAATTTTGGGGGTGAAAAAACGGTAAAAAATTTACAAATTTAGCATTATAAAATATAAAATAAGAAAATAAAATTCTATAAAAATTTGGGGTTTATGTACACACTTAATACTAATTTTTAATACTACTTTGGGAGATATAGAACCACGGGAAGCACCCCCTCGTGCTCACCCTTAAATTTAAAAAATTAATATCTCGAAAACTACAGCTTGAAAAATTTTGAAATTTTGTACAATTATGCTACTAATAAAGACAAATAGAATTTAATAAAATTTGGGGGGGGTCGTCGCTTTACTTTTTGAAAAAATTTAGGGTGAAAAACGACGAAATTTTTAAAATTCGATATCTCCCCAAGTACTTAACTTTTCTAAATGCTGAAAATGCAGTGGTGTTTGCCTCGCTGCGCCGCGTCGAACAAGCTGCCACACGTCCCCCTCGCACCCCGGGAAGTGGGAAATCGCGAAAACGTGGAACTTGTTTTTTTGGCTTTTATTCCGCGCGCGTGGGCAGGAAAAATCCAAACTTGGTGTCAGAAGAAAGGCCTTCCAGAGGCCTTTCAGATGGTGTAATAAAAAATATAGGTCGTCGATCTGTATCGCGCAGCGTTCTCGTTACAAAGTTCCAGTTGTGGCTCGATTACGGTTTTTCAGTTGTAACTTGTTCAAATTTTTCACTGAGCACAAAACACTTTTCGCAGGCTCATAAAGGGCACTTTCCTGCGTCGTTTGATACTAGGCACTTGAATTTTGGTTGCAAAAAACCTATTTTTGCAAAGAAAACAAAGTTATTTTTGTGCGGTCTGGTCACGGAGCGACTTTGTACGCGTGCGTCTTAACTGGATATCGACTGCGGACTCCAGAAAGTGCAGTGAAGTGACTTTACGTTACTAAAGTTTTCACCTCAAATTTCATAAAGCTTGAAGCATGTTAAACGAAGCTTAACTATGTTGGGAGAACTTACTAGAACTTTTAAACTTTAAGAACTTCTATTTATTTCTTTTCAGAACTACAATTTTATTATGGCGCCGCAGACTTATAAGCTTAAGTTGACTTTTATTTTTAAAAATATGATTTATAATTATAAATTATGCAATGGACGTCAATCAACTTATTTTCAATACCCAAAGTAGTTATCAAAACTTTAAATAATTCAACTGCCTTACGTTTTGTTCTCAATTGGTATAAGATTTAAGAATAGTGCACATTTTAAGATTCACTTGAGAAAATTTCTAAATTGACCTAAATCAATTTTCGAAACAGTGTGTGTCCATTGTGAGCATTATCTACAGTTCTGAAATCTAGACTAAAATATTGTACGAGTATATGTTATTGTGTATCTCGGGTGTACGGATAAATTCTTTATCCGTACCGTATCCGTTTATTTTTACACCCTCAAACATAAAACTTATACAAGAATTTTGTTGTGTGATGAATAAAAAAAAAAAAAATATATAGAACACCTACTTGCTAACTTTACAAAATCTTTTGCAGATTTTTCTGATAATATTCGACGAGTTTGATATGTCATTCACCTTGTTTCGGATTGCTTTTGAGCATTAAAATACTTTACACAAAAGTTAAAAAGGTAAAAAAAAAATTGGTTGCCTGTAAAGTTGGTTTACGAATGATAGTTAAACGTAACAACGTCATAACAAAACATCTCCTCGGATGCATAGGCCAATCGAGTGGAAGAGAGATAGGTGCGGCACAAGCGTACAATGAGCGAAACGGAACAATGAGTCATCCTTGTTCCTGCATGCAGTCGGCATTCATCGATTTAATAGACGTTGTCACGTCAAAAAAATCCCAAGGTAGGTAATTTTGTGCATGTTTCAGGTAAAAACCGATTAATACACAAATTATACTGTCTCGAGGCGAAAATCTAACCCACACAGGTGCGGAAAGCGGGATCTTTGCTAACTGCACCAACGGACCAGTGCAGTGCTATCTTTTATATTTATTACATAAAATACTCTTATGTAATGAACGTATTGGATTTCATTTTAGCGTTAATTAACAAGAACTAATGAAGTTCCTGTAAAGCAATTTGCCTGTTAATTGATTATATTACGTGGGTCGTACCTATATTAAAGAGTTCGTTGTTCGATCGAAGCCCTGAAAAGCTCGTGTGAAACAAACTTTTGTTACGTATTTATTATGTTTAATGTATAATATATGTATTTAAAAGGTTCACTGTTCAGTGAAAGGAATTTAATGTGCTTATGATTTATTTATACGAACTTTTTTCTTCCCTTTTGGATGAGAAAAGTTAATTATATAAAGCAAAAAGTGAACATATCTTTTTTTTTTCAAGTTTCGAAAATATTATTTTAATTTAGTCTAAAAACGATTTTAATTTACCTATTATATGTGAATATTTAAAACACGTATTTTGAGCCTCTTTAAATAAAATATGTACTTATTTTATTATTCTATCTATCTATATCTATATGTATATTAAATGGAGAGCATGGGTTTTTTTTGTTCGATTATACTGCGAAAACTATTGAACTGATCGGAATAATACTTATACCATAAGATGCAGCGTGTTTCTGAGAAGATTTTAGTAGGTATATGATATGTTAGTGATTACCTATCGTGTAAAAAATATGGACGGGCAGAGTTCGCTAGTATTTAATAAATAATGAATGTTTTCAGTATTAGAAAAATACAAAATTCGTTTTAAATAATTTATTTCATTTCAACTATTATATTTAATGACATTTAGTTTCAAATCGAAAAAACATCAACATATTAAGAAAAAATTATACACATTGCCGTGTAACACAACATCGTTATCAACTATCTATCTAGAAAGCTCAGACTTTAGATTTTAAGGTAGAAAACATAGATTAATAGCCCTCTAAGACCACAGACTATCTATCGTTCAATATTAATTTAATCTCAGACTTACGCTATGCTATAATAAAAGTGTATACGCGACTAGAGTTACTTCAAAAGAACGATTGGTGTAATATTCAAAAATGGAAACTGTGTTCTATTAAATAAATCAAATTATAATTTATGAAGACAATAAAATTTTAAAATCAAAAAATAAATTGACGCTTGCTCATCGTATACATATCAGCTAAAAGCGCTTTAAAGCATATATTTAGAATGGAGATAATTATTACGCACATTTGACAAATTAATTATGTTATTAACTAGCCATTCCCAATCACCGATTAAATTACTGAACGATAGAAATCTGCAGTTTACAGAAGCTCTTATAGTATTAAAAACACACAATTTCATAAACAATCTATTTCTTACATAAATTTATTAAGACTATTTTCAATTTCAAATGTATCTACTTTATGAACATAAGAAACAATCATAAGAATTATCATGTAATAAATAGGTATGTACTTTTTTGTTTATATATCATAGATATATAAAGAAACAGATAGTAACGCTCTACAAGTATACAAGTAATAAAGAAATACATAAGATTATAAACATATGCCACATATAACATTTCATTATCTTTGTGACATGACTTACCAATATTAAAGCTTTACGTCATTTCCCATTTAAAATCCTTGTTAAATTAACGCACATTGTTAATTTATAATCGTACGTAACAATATTATTTTTAAAATAATAAAATATTAAAAATTTGGCTTAGGCTACGTTCAACCCCTGGATCAGCAGGCCTGCCTGCACGACACTGCAAACTGCGTTAGGCTAGTCGAAAGATAATTTTATAACGTAGGTACATAGGTGGAGGAGAGTTAGTAACTAGCGTGCAGTGTTTTCTGAAGGAAAAGTAGAAAAAACTATCAATATATTCCTACGCTTGTCAACTTATTGAGGAAAATAATTGGCCACCAAACATTGTCTTTATATACATATTATGTATTTGCACTTACGTACGAGAATTAGCAACTTTGAATTAAAAAACTTTGACTGAAATCGAAACATTAGAAAAAAAATAATTAGTACAATATTCCTGGTTAACAATTTTAGGATATAAATATGGAATCGGTCTAAGCAGTAGGGGAAGTCAGCTCAAAGCGGCCACCTTAACTTTGAGTAAAAAAAAAACCAATCAAACGATTGATTTTCAACAAGAATTTTATACTGATGGAAAAAGAGTTTATTAAATTTATGATTTGTAAAATTTAGTGTCTCGAAAATTGAAATAATAAGCATATGATATCTAAATTACGGAAACTTGTAAAAAAACCGCTTTGCCCGAGCGGCCGCCTAAAGCGGCCAGGGGGACAAGGGCAAATTGGCCAGCCCCAAAGATACTGCGTATAATATTGTTTCTTTTTTTTTATTTAACATACTTGACGAAATAAAAATGTCCAAAAAGTATAAAAGAACATTATTTATTAAAGGAAAAATTTGGTATTAATTTTTCCCGTCTTATACTCTGTTGCTAAACTAGCAATAATTTCTATCTGCTATTATTTGGTCAATAATCGAAGGAGAAGGTGTTCTAGAGTGATCGACATCTACTGGTAATGTGTGTTGTTGCTGTTGATCACTAGATGGTATCGGGTCTTCCATAGTAGGCGGATTGTCCGTGATTGTTTTTTTTTATGTTACTAAGTCGACAAACAAGCGTACGGCTCGCCTGATGGTAAGTGACTACCGTAGCCTATAGACGCCTGCAACACCAGAAGCGTCGCAAGCGCGTTGTCGACCCTATCCCCAATCCCCCCCCAGGAGCTCCGGTCACCTTACTTACCAACAGGAACACAACAGTGCTTGAAAACAGTATTATTTAGCTGTGGTCTTCTGTTCTGTTGGTTTTGTTTTCTTTTTGTGGTTGATGGCAAAATTCAGCATCATCAAAGATATATATATTTGGAGGCGACAAGCCCGTTTTCTCGAAACCACTGACAGCATTCTGGGTTGTTGCAGCTCGCAAATAGGCAGCACCGAGCAAACTGGCGACATCTTTTTGATCGATTACCTATACGACCCACAACACCACGCTCAAAATATGTCTTTTTTCTCAAATCTTAAATTCACCTATTAATTTATCTTCAATCTTTAATTAAATAATCTCTAAATTTATATCTCCCAAGTTTCTTTTTCGCAGATCCTGACGCAATGTGTCTTCTTAAAATTAGAGTAGTGCGAGGGATATTACATTTAAGTGCGATAGACTTAACAGATCCACGCTTATCGTTTATCTCTTTGATAGCTCGTGCCATAAGATTTTCATCCCATGATCTCTGGTTGGGTTTTTTCTTATAATTGTTCACCATCTAAACAAAATAATTTAGCATTATCTGTCTAATCATAATATTTTTTTATTAGGGCAAAGCGGTCAGTTGGCCGCTTTGCCCTGGCCGCTTTGCCCTTTTCGGCCATTTTGTTTCAAAATGCGACTACACATACTTTTATACATTTACGTTTGAGCAAATTTTGCACAAATCAAGCCAAATAGATAAGAAACAATACACGTGTTATAAAAGGGTTTAAATATAAAGAGGTATGATCAAAACAGGATGAACTTACCTTGCATTTTTTTAGCAAAACGTGGAAAAATATTATTTGCGACACTGTATCCAAATGATCGTTTCCAACGCTACCGAATTGACTGCCCGGCGTGGGGCGAGAGGTTTCCTATGTGACAAAAAGGCAACGTCGCACTGTCATTCCAAATAACCGAAAAATTAAGAGTGGCCGCTTTGCCTCCTATGGCCGCTTTGAGCTGACTTCCCCTACGAATAAAAATCCCCAATGTGCGATCTATGTAAATAAAAATTGAAATAAACTAAGATAAAACTATTTACAAAACTATTAAAATCCTTTAAACTTTTCATAAAAATTATATAATAATGCTTAAAACGATCAAAAACAGAAAAGTTAACACAAGTTTTTTTTTTTTTACTTTCAGTCGTCTTTTTAATATAAGTTCTTATAAAGAAATTAAATATGAAGATTAAGAATTTATTATCTGTGCCAAGAACTTGACAGATTAAACTAACTGCAATACATATTAATAACTATGTTGAAACCAATGGTTGAAACACAGATAATGGTAACGCAATGTAGTAATATTTTATAAAATTCAAATACTTCGTACTTATATTGTAAAACCAGTATCAAGCAAAACATAATTCCATAATAAAGCTGTTTATGGTTTTTTCCTTTTAGCGCATTTTTATTTTTTGTTTGATAACTTGTTACATCTGAAAGAACCTGAGCAATGACTATAATATCAATTAGGCATGTCCAGTATTTTTTAAATTAGTCATACATACAAATTATATCATACATGTGTAGCTAACACAAGTGTCAAAGTTCAAAATCTTATGGCACAGATAAAATTTAAATACAGATTATTTAATATAAAAAGTTTGTAGAAAGTTTTACATAGAAAAATATAGTTAGTTTACTAACAATAACATGATTAACATGTGAACTTACATACAACACCACAAGTTATTTTTAACCAAGCGTCATTTTTTGCTATAATTATGTAATACTGATAGTAGTTTCTAAATATACTTAGAAATCTAAAATTGTTTCATTTATATATTTTTAGTTATACATAACTTCAAACATTGTTTAATGATTAAAATCCACTAAGTATAGTAAGTCAATTATTATTATATAGTCCTAATTTTATGTTTATATGGATTAAAAATATTAAAGGCTTATTGATAAATAATTGATTAAATTTTTAAGAAAAAATAATAAAAAAGTCTAAGAATGAATACCATACCTTTGCCTTTTGTTTTAGCAAAAAGAATAAAACGTAAAAAATAATAAAGTCCTGAAAAACATGTAAGTTCTGTAATTCAAATTGGCCGTAAAGTAGTCTTAAGTCTTAACTTTTTAATCTAACCGAAGATTTGAATGCAATGTTATAATCTATGTCCAATATAGCAATTACCTAATATTTCAGGCTGGATAATTTAGTTCACACAAGTGCGTCCTAAATCTATACTAATATAATAAAGCTGAAGAGTTTGTTTGATTGTTTGTTTGTTTGTTTGTTTGAACGCGCTAATCTCAGGATCTACTGGACCGATTTGAAAAATTCTTTCAGTGTTAGATAGCCCATTTATCGAGGAAGGCTATAGGCTATGTGTCATCACGCTAAGACCAATAGGAGCGTAGCACTAATGAAGAATGTTTCAAAATCGGGTGGTCCTATTCCACGGGGACGAAGTCGCGCGCACAAGCTAGTAAAATTATATAATTTAAATAATTTAAGGTAGGTACTCGCTAAGAACGAAAGAAAATGTGTTACAATGGAACATTTTTGCTCTAGGAATTCTAATTTTTTTAAATATCTGTGTATTGATTTTTTATTGAAGCTTAATAATTTTTCGACTATTAATTTTGTACTTTTTATAGTTAAAAAGAAATATTGAATTCGGCCTGTGCAGACTAGTTAAACCTAAAATATTTGGGATAATCTAGTTACTTCTATACTATACCTAGACAGTAGGATAAATCAATTTACCTGGTTAACTTGATTTGAAATCATTAAGTTTATTAACAATATGTCACAAAAATGTTATACTAACTACAAATTCTGTATAAAGATGTTCAATCACAAAAGAATAAATTAATAATTGTGTTTGCTAGCAAACAAAAAAAAACTTCCGACCTTAATTGCATTGGCAAGTAATAAATAATAAATAAATTAACAAATGCGCTAGTCGTCACTACGATTTTCGAGGGTTCCCCTCGATTTCTCTGGGATCCCATAATCAGAACCTGGTTTCCTTATCATGGTACCTAAGTTGGGATATCTCCTTTCCAACAAAAAAAGAATTATCAAAATCGGTTCATAAACGGCGAAGTTATCCCCGAACATACAAAAAAATATATCTATACTTAATATATAAAGCTGAAGAGTTTGTTTGTTTGATTGTTTGTTTGTTTGATTGTTTGTTTGTTTGTTTGAACGCGATAATCTCTGGAACTACTGGGCCGATTTGAAAAATTCTTTCAGTGTTAGATAGCCCATTTATCGAGGAAGGCTATAGGCTATGTATAATCACGCTAAGACCAATAGGAGCGGAGTCCACGCCGACGAAGTCGCGCGCAGAAGCTAGTATTTTATATATACGGTCGATTTGAGTAACCTCCTCCTTTTTTAAAGTCGGTTAAAATTACGCATTTTTTTTTTCATTTAGCGAGATTGATTAGGATTTGATTTTTGACATTGACATTTATTATTCTTGTAACTATCTGTCAGAATTGAGAAAAACATATAAGAAACTTGTCCATAACAGATACAAATAAAAAAAAGAATTAAAACTAAAAATACATATTTTTCATCATAACATCGATATCAGTTCTGAAACGTGGGCGTTTTTTTGGCGTTAAGTGGGCTGTGGGACTACATCCTACACGGGAGACAAGACGCCTTCTATCTAAGTGCTATTGAAAATCCACTTCATAGAAAATTATTTTATATTTACTCTTTAAGGTTTCTCAAGCTTCAAAGTAATGCCCACTTTACAATTTGTTTAGCATAAACGGATAAGGACACGATAAATATCTTAGTCAGATACATTAAAACCTTTTTTGTTGTACGAATAAATAAATATGGGATGATTTTTTTTTTTCGGATTCCGTTAAATCGAATGTCGCACTATAGTTGTCACAAAATAAGAGGCCCGTTTGGACGTTTAACAAATACCCTAGAACGTAACTTAGTACGAAACTGTAAGAAACAATAAAGGAATTATTAATAACATAAAGTGTTTTTAAAACATAGTACGTAAATTTTTTGGCGCGTTAAATAATAATTAATATGATAGATTATATTGGAAGTGTTCTTTTCGCGCTTACTTTATAGTAGCATGCAATTTCTAATTATTACGAAACGTCTCAAAAACAGTTACGTTCTAAGTCTTTTTGTTTTTAAATACTAGTGTTGTAACTAGTTAATTACTGAATTTCACCAGCATCATTCGATTTTAATAGTAAATCGATATTGTGTAGTGATCTCTACTGAAAATAATTTTATTGTATTTGCTCGCAAACGTAAAAAAACGACTTCAATTACATCGACAAGTAACACAACGTAGATAGACGAAAAAATAATCAACTAAATACGCGTTATCAAAGATTAAAGTCTTTACAGGTACCATGGTCACGGGAGAACAATGTCCTCATGTAGAGAACCTAATAAAACGCGATAAAACCTGAAAAAGTTGTTTAATTATAATGAGAGAAATTGGCGTAAACATTAGAAAACAATAAAAAAATAGATTAAAGACAAATTGATCTTTTGTACCATTGTATTATTTCAATTTACCTACAATATTAAAGTTTAAGTTAAATTTTCTAATCAGAAATTTAATTCAATATACTTTACACTAGATAATTAAATCGATCAAATACTCATACAAACTTGAGTCGATTTATCGTGAGTATCGAATACCGAGTCGTATGGTTACTTCCCTATTTACGTCTCGATGACATATGTCCAAACGGGCCTATTATTTTGCGATGACTATAATAGAATGCCTAAAAAAGAAAATAGTTACAATCAATATACCTAGCCAACTTGTAATTAGGCGCGCGCTGGTCTTCAGTAGTTAATATTATTTTTTTCTGCTAACTACCTAGCTCGTTAGCTCCTCCAATATCTGTGACGTGTGCACAGCGGAAGCTGTTAGATATGGTGTACGTTAGCACTTGTAGTCTTTGCGACCCCGCGTGACTACTAGTGTAGTTCAAATTAAGCTCCTTACATTTTTGCATCTTTCGGTTTTTAACATTTTTTTATTTTATTTTATCAAATTATATAAGCTACGGCACTGTACCTAGTTGTATAAAAAAAAATTAAGGTTGATTATACAGGGTGTCCCGCGATAAAGTGCAACCCCGAAAGGGGGTGAAACTAGACCATAAATTATCGACAAAAAACATAGAAAAAACTTTTTTAAAAAAATATTTTATTTCTTATTGACGAATTAAGATTTTTATATCTTACGTAGACTCTATGTACAAAAAATGATGATTTCTTCCAAAGTAGTGGGTCGATTACTTTAAAATAAAATGAAATATTACGCCACGTACTTGGCGGTAAGGATAAAATAACAATTAGCTCGCAAAAAAGTGGCATTATGTCTTTAAGTATGCTTCTTGTGAAAAAAAATCCATTTTTTATGACTGTTTTTTTTCAATGATCTCTAATTTTCTCAGAATTATGCCTCCAATACCAGGAAATTTTATGATTTATTATTATTTCTTACCATATTACCATTCAAAGAAAAAAAAATTCACGCCTGTATCCCAAAAAATACGCACAAAAATCTTCATTTTTGTACAAAGAGGCTACGTAAGCTACATAAAAATCTTAATTCGTCAATAAAAACAATAAAAAAATTTTTTTTAATTTTTTAAATTTTTTTCTGTTTTTTGTCGATAATTTATGGTCTAGTTTCACCCTCTTTCGGGGTTGCACTTTATCGCGGGACACCCTGTATATTACGTTATTTATTGCCATCATTTTTGGGTAACTGACGACCCCGCGCGACCACTAAAGTTAGTTAGTAGCAAACTGGCATCTAGGACTTTTAATTTGTTTCTATCTGAAGAGGTCCAAGTGTGTAACTAAATCTGATCTAAATTATTCATTCACGAAAACGGTTTACTGTCGGACGTTCATGTTATAGTCGAGCGTCTAAATTTCACTTATAAGGGACAGTCAAGATGTTTCACAAAACCGAATTATAGCTAGAAATGTAATATTCATTGCTGAGTAATATGATAAACTGTGTTTCATAAAATAATGCTCGTTATTTTCGATGCAACATGGAACAATTTGTGTATCGTTTCGCTACGTTTCCTTGACCTACGAGTACCTATCAAGTTTTACAGCTGGGCTAGTTTATGCCAAATGTTTCAGTAGTCCGCAATTTAATGTAACTACAAGTATTCATAAAGAAATCAAAATATTTAGTAAATTAACGTGAGTAAAATTATTATCAATTACTTTTACAAAAATCTACAGATGATATTGGCAAGCAAAATTAAAAATAAAAACTAAATACTTAAATAAAGTAAAGAAATATATTATATTAAACATTTCTGTTAACTTTTACCAAATACTAACGGGTCTCTGTTAACCATAAACTTTCTCATTTTTAAAATACAATTAAATAAAAGATTTTAAGAGTTCATAAAAAGAAAAAACCGTACAATAAATTCATATTGTGTGGTAATAATTTATTATTACAGTGAGCAGTCCTGCATAATAAGATATAGGTACATGGAATAAATTTAGTTTTGGAAGATATTTTATTTATAAATGTTGTGTATAAGTATTTTTATTCACCACGCTTTGTATTTATTTACGTAAATACATTTTTATACATTGTTTACCATTTCACTAGTTACTAAAAATAGGGTAAAAAGAATTTTTTCAAAGAGTATGAAAAACATAATAAACGTATCCTCGATTCGTAGAAATGGAATAATTCCACTGGAAATATCTTAATCCAGATTATATAGGTACCATGAATGTCTTTGAAAAGCTTACGAATTATTTTTATCGTTACAAATAAACCTATTGAAAACTTCTATTCATATTTTTTATTTTTGCTAAATGTAACTCTGTTATTCATTTTTAATATACAACTAACTTAAAAAAGAGCAAAACCATATTAGTTAAAAAATAAATTTATGGTAGAAAAACAAAATACGCCTTAACATAATTTTCACTTGCCTAAAGTGTTTAAGAACGTTTAATATTGAAATTAAATAATGTAACAGTAATGGAACTTTAACTGACAGTTACAGAACGAAAAACACATAAAGTAAAAGATAATCTTATAATTCTCGACATACAAACAAATCTTATAATTAAATTATATTTAATACTTAAACATGCTTAATAGAATAAAATGTAGATGATTTTGAACAGCAGTTTTTCATTTGACCAGCCGAATAATATATATGTCTAACGTTTTAATTTAATTTAAACAATGGGATTAGATTTCAAACAGTACTGTTATCTCATACATAATTATACAATGTTACCTGTGATTAAATATACGTCGTAATCTAAGACGCTTTGTTTTAATTTTAAATTAGATGTAATATCCTGTAAAACAGTATTTTAGTAGTAGCGTAGTAATAACTTTTCTTCAACATTATAATGTTCGATTATTGAAAACAATTTGATGCAAGGTACAAATTTAACAAATGAGAGACAAATAGTGAATGGGCATGACAACAGTATAAAAAAATCGTCAATTTAATGATTTTAGGGGAACACTCATATTAAAAAAATTCAAAATACTGGTTTAGTTTTATGTAATATAATAAGATTAATGTGATTTTCAATAAAAAAAAACATTAAAATACTGCAATCGGCCATTTTGATTGAAACACAAATTACAGCGCATGCGTCACACTATAATGCGTGAAAATTCGCCCGACGCATTATATTGCGACGTCAGAACCGACGCCATGACACCTGGAGCTGTTTTGTCGCACTCATTGAAAACATATTAGAAAAATAGTTTTAAGCTTCCATAAACTTAAGTTTATTACCGAAATATAGGAATTTTCGTAAATAGTAAATGTGTACCCACATTATGGAAGAGGTTTTCAAAATCTTTCGTCATGCCCATTATGTCGTGTCTAAAGAAATAATAAATGAAATACTTGATTAATCTAAGTTTCCTATATTCAGAAATTGTAAGCAAAATGAGTTCTTTTTCTGAATATGGGTAACTATTCATTGTTCTCACACAAAAAAAAATGTATCGTTTTCTTTATGTAGGAATCGGGTGTTAATGTCAAAGAACATTCATAAGCTGAAGATCCACAAAACTACTGGTTAAAGAAGAGAAAAGGGCGAAGAAAATTGCATAAAAACATTTATTAAACTTCATGTTAGCATTCTTTGACCTGTTTGTAGCTATACACTTGAAAATTCCGCAGATTCAACAATAATGTACTACTCTTCCCATTTCATAGATATATTAAGACTTAGTGTGTGACAGGGCTGACGTGACCACAACGACAAAAGTCCCTAAAAAGAAAAAGAAAAAAACATCAAGGTACGTTTTACAGGACATGTAGATTCTCGCAGGACTTTGATTTAGATATGTCGTTTATGCAGATTTTCTGGAGGAGTTCCCGAGCGATGCTGAGTGATATGTGAGTGCGGGAGCTTGCGAGCTTCGATGGCTTCGCTTCCTGCTGCAAAGAAAACTTACTTTTAATATTTTGCCATTGTAATATATTTATATTTTAATACACAATATCGACGTCGCGTTGGCGCAACGGTCACAGTACTGGTTTGTGGCTGTTGCGCTGGCGGTTGCGAGTTCGATCCCCGCACAGGACAAACATTTGTATTGACGGTTGGCCATACATTAAAGGTTACACATCATAATCAAAATGCACATATATAACAAGGATATACAAAATAGAATAAAAACATAGATAAACAATACACAATAATGTACTAATTAATAATAAAACATCAACTGCGAAAACGTGTTGAAACTTACTCGAGCAAAATTAAATTTCTATCAACGTAGCGACCTCGAAAATATGGCGGTAGGAACATTCCAAACAAAAGCATCAGACAAGCTTTCGATAGAATCTCTTTCGTTAATTTTAATCAAATTTAATTAAGTTATATCTAATTAATCGAACAAACGAAATTGTTTCTTATATCAAGAATTCTCGTCATGAAAGTTTGAAATAAAAAGAAATTTTTTGAATTTTTTCTCAATGTTATGTCTGTATAAAATAAAAGCAATTTTATAAGAAGAAAGAATTTTTGCTTCAATTAATTATAAAAGGATATTTTTAATTGTTGATTATCTAATAGTTGTTTCTCAAAAGTTTTTTTAACGCCATAATCAATACAAAGTAATAAAATCTATATATATAAAAGAGTAACCCACCCATTGACTCATCACGATATCTCTGGAACCATAAGGCGTAGAGACTTGAAATTTGGTAGCAATATTCCTTTCGATAAGTAGAGGTCAGCTAAGAACGGATTTTACGAAATTCCACCCCTAAGGGGGTTAAACGGGGGTTGGAAGTTTGTATGAAAGTCCTATGTTTTTGAAGTAAGACACTTGAAATTCAAAGTGTATGCTCTTTAGATGGTGTTGAGGTGTACTAATAATGAATTTTAAGAAATCAACCCCTTTTTGGGGTTAAAACAGGGGATGGTAGTTTGTATGAAAGTCGAATGAAAAATACACCTACAAACCTGAAATTTGGCAGGTAGGTTGCTTATAGGGAGTAGACATCCGCTAAGAACGGGATTTATGAAACTCAACCCATAAGGGGGTAAAACAGGGGTTGGAAGTTTACATGAAAGTCCTATGTTTTTGAAGTAAGAGACTTGAAATTCAAAATGTATGCTCTATAGATGGTGTTGAGGTGTACTAATAATGTATTTTAAGAAATCAACCCCCTCTTGGGGTTAAAACAGGGGATGATAGTTTGTATGAAAGTCCAATGGAAAATACACCTAGAAACTTGAAAGTAGGCAAGTAGGTCCCTTATATGAAGTAGATATTCGCTAAAAACGGGTTTTACGAAATTCCATACCTAAGGGGGTTAAACGGGGGTTGGAAGTTTGCATGAAAGTCTTATGTTTTTGAAGTAAGAGACTTGAAATTCAAAGTGTATGCTCTTTAGATGGTGTTGAGGTGTACTAATAATGGATTTTGAGAAATCAACCCCCTTTTGGGGTTAAAACAGGGATGGTAGTTTGTATCAAAGTCGAATGAAAAATACACCTAAAAACCTGAAATTTGGCAGATAGGTTCCTTATAGAGAGTAGACGTCCGCTAAGAACGGGTTTTAACGGAAATCCACCCACTAGAGGGGGTTGCGGGGCGTCAACAATGGAAAATTGAACCATAAGCCATAGATACTTGAAATTAGGTAGATATATTCCTTTCGCCGAGTAGAGGTCAGCTAAGAACGGCATTACGAAATTCTACCCACAAGAGGGGGTTGCGGGGGTGTTAACAATGGAAAATTGAACTATAAGGCGTAGAGACTTGAAATTTGGTAGATATATTCCTTTCGCCGAGTAGAGGTCAGCTAAGAACGGAATTACGAAATTCTACCCACAAGAGGGGGTTGCGGGGGTGTTAACAATGGAAAATTGAACTATAAGGTGTAGAGACTTGAAATTTGGTAGATATATTCCTTTCGCCGAGTAGAGGTCAGCTAAGAACGGAATTACGAAATTCTACCCACAAGAGAGGGTTGCGGGGGTGTCAACAATGGAAAATTGAACCATAAGGCGTAGAGACTTGAAATTTGGTAGAAATATTCATTTCGCCGAGTAGAGGTCAGCTATGAACGGATTCTACGAAATTTTACCCACAAGAGGGGTTGCGGAGAAGGTGTTAATAATGGGAAATTTCCGTTTTTAAACTATAGCTCCTATCTACTCCAAATTTGGTAGGAACCACCTGTATGTGATGTAGAAATGACAAATGAGCGGATTTTATGGTAACTCATCCCCAATAAGGATTGCGGGGTGGGCATTAATAATAAAAATTTTAAATTTCCGAGGCTAATAGAAAATAACGCTTAATGAAATAACAAAGTTTGCAGATGTGTATTGTAATATTTTGTTATCACTTATAGCTATAAAATATTACGACATACAGTACATAGTATAAAACAAAGTCACTTCCCGCTGTCTGTCTGTCTCTATACATGCTTAGATATTTAAAACTACACAATGGATTTTGATTTGATTTTGATGTGGGTTTTTTAATAGATAGAGTGATTCAAGAGGAATGTTTATATGTATTATACATGCATAATATAGTAGATAAATACTGATAATTTTAGAGGTTTCTAATGTGATGTCATAAATAAACAAATTTTTTGCGCTTTCATTGCAAACGCTGGCTGAACCGAGATAGATCAAAATAATGTACTACAGTATTGTACAACATAAAAAGGTTTATAAATAAGTCCGACATGGTATAAGTCTGTCTCTTAGAGATAACCCACAATAACCATTTTTTTATCCTTTACCTTTTACGAGAAATAATGGCTTATTTACGAAGCGATTTTAAGCAATCCAGCATTAATCCAGCAATTAAGTACCTTAAATACATTGTGCATTTAATATAGATCAATATGGACCTGTACAGCATGTAATTTAAATGAATGTTTTCAAAGATAGCACAGATTTAAAATGCAAGGACATGACGGTTGCAGTGGTACCGACCATGAGCCTCGACCGGCGCGACAAATTTTTCGAAATTGTATGTTCGTAATTTATTATTTTTTAACCTTATTTATAGTACGTACCTACATTAGGTTGGATAGGCTAAGACTAAAACCATGATTTATCAAGTCAAGAGTAACCTCTAAAGAAAACATGTTTGCATTGTCTAATGACAAAAAAGCTGTGAAAACGTTATATATAAAGACATTCTGTAATATATTTAGTATCGGCATTTCACCCGTGCGAAGCCGGGGCGGGTCGCTAGTAAGTATATAAAAGTAAAATTATTTTCTTAACATAAATCATTTATATTTAACGAACTTTCATAATTTTATGATATTTTTATGCGATTGTTATAAAAACTATAGTATTTCACAGTTTCATTTCAAATACTTTTTTAATATTACAAAAACCTGTTTAGTAAAGATCTTACAAATAAAAGAATATTAAACATACTGCACTTATAATGTAATCACTAAAAGTGTCTATAGATTTGTCAAGAGTCGAAACTCAACACGAGGAAAATCACGCGAGACACCTAAGTAATAAATGTCTGAATATTAACTCAATCTGAATTCTACCCGAAGCTGTGATTCACTCACTCACTTCAGCCTATCGCAGTCCACTGCTGGACATAGGCCTCCACAAGCACGCGCCAAAAATGGCTCGAACTCATGGTGTGTTGCTCATAGTCACCACGTTGGGCAGGCGGGTTGGTGATCGTAGCTGTGGTTAGTATGGGTATATCATTTTTTTTTAATTATACAAATATATTCACCTGTTTCCCACTCTTCTTCGCTTGTTTCTTATCACGACTCTCCTTCAATCGTATCTGCTTCAGGATACCAACAAGCAGTTCATCAACATTATGTTGGATTCCAGATGACGTCTCGATGAATTTGCAGTCTTTCGATGTCGCTAAAGCTTTACCCTCTATTAAAACAAATTTAATATCTATTAGTTTTTAGATTGTAAGTGACTTTATTATTTATTTAAAGCAGTAAGCAATTGAGGTAGCGTATAAAATAGGTACGAAACATTAAGCCGAACTAAACTTATTGGTCAGGATGGTGCTTACTTAACAGTTGTTTTGATTAGATTTTAACTTCAAAGTTTAATAAATATTTTAGTTAGTACAAAAGTGCATATTTTTTACTCTTAAGCCAAGTAATTTGATAAAGTAATAAAAAATCTAGCTTGTCCTAAAAACTTACACAAAGTCATAATAAATAATTCATAAAATATTATCATTACTTCATAGTAAATGTAAAAAAATTTGTCTATACACTTTTCAATCTCTAACAAAAATCTATTGAGTAGGTACGTATTAAGTAACATGCACTTAATGATATTTTCACTCACCATTCGTTGAAACTTGCCTAGCTCTTGCCAAGTCAGCCTTATTACCAACGAGGACCACAGTTCGCTCGACAGTAAACAGCTCTCTTGCCAAATAAGATAATAGTTCCCCGGCACGGATGAATGAACTCTTGGCCACCACTGAGTAAACGACTACGCACGCGTGCGGTTCATACGTTGACAGACAATTTTCAATCTGCGGAATAAACATAGCTTGTAGTTCCAAATTTGAAAATTTATATGAAGTTGATATGAAGTTGTGAAAATTAAGCTAAAAAACGGAAATCATTCACTGTAGTAGAATAATGTTCTAGATTTTTATACAAAAACTAGCCGACCCGTGCCCACTTCGTTGCGCATTAATTTATTTTTAATAATTACTTCTAACTACGATATCTCAAAAACTATTCATCTGATTGATATAGTGTAAAGGGCAATTTTAATCTGCATTAAATTCTTAAGCTAACTAACATATTTATTTGGATAAGGATTAATACCGAACTAAAGAAAATAGCTTTGAAAATAACGTAATGTTTTTAATTACAAATTTGAACATAAAAGTGGTTATTGTAAGTCAACCGTAAGAGATAGAGATATGCTGTCGCGGACTTTTTTGTAGCATTTTTATAGATTTATTATAAAACGATATCTTTGCTAGTTTACGCAGCGTTCGCGTGGAAAGCTCCCCGTTGGCGAGATTTTTTGCGACCTCTTCAACATTTATCGCCGTATTTCTGCTAATTTACATTAAAACATAATAAATTATATACCTAAACCTTCCCCAAGAATCACTCTTTCTATTGTTGAAAACCGTATAAAAATCCGTTGCGTAGTTTTCGAGTTTATCGCGTTCAGACAGACAGACAGGAGGACAGAAAGACGCGGCCGGGGACTTATTTTTATAATAAGTATAGATAGATTCATCTAACCTTATAGATCTGGCCGCGAAATCGAGATAGATACAATATAGCAAAAAGGATGAGAAAATCGAGAGGACTCCCCATTTCGAGTAGTTATTTAAAAATATTTTATAACTTGATGAAGATTTTAATATCACAACACTTAAACTTTATCTTGTTTCTTTAAATAAACTAAATTATTAAAATATAATATTAAAAAATCATAGGATTTATCTGTATTAATTAAAATATTAAATACATTTTTCAAGCATAACTTATACTAATTATATTAACATTTTAATGAAGATTTGTTATTATTATTCCTTTAAGAACAAATTTTAGTTCATTGCTTCTAAATTTCAGACGTTCATTAGACAAGAAGTAAATTATAATTTATGATTTTTCATTAAAAGCTTGTTTTATCAATGTCTAATTATTGACTTATTATACGTGAAAGAAAATTTGTTTTTGCGAGAATAATGTTTATAAAACAGGCAGTATCTGACTTATTGTCACATACAATGACCCGTTCGCGCAGTTAACTGTGATCTTGTGATACACTCCTCGATTGGGAGCACGATTTTCGCACTGAGTCTGTATGACTGTAATCTATATATATAAAAATTTCGTGTCACGATTTATGTTAACGATAAACTCCAAAACTACTTTATTTATTAATTAATTTATAATTATATATAATTTTATTATTATTAAATTTTGTAAGCATCTGTAATTTGGTCGAACTTATATAGTGTAGTGGAGATAGGGTAGTTTTTATCAATTGGATCCGGTAGGTTACGCTGCTATCGATATGTAAGCAATCAAATTTGGTAGCTGTTTTCCGGGCAGGACAACGTCTGCCGGGTACGCTAGTGTTTATACATGTATGTACACATATAAAAAGTTTGGATCTGTATATCAGTCAATGGTTAACTATAGGACAGGCATTAAGATGCCTTTTTTATATACCAAAGATGGCAAACAAGCGAACGATACACATGACGGTAAGCAGATACAGTTGCCTGCGCTTTTAATTTCCAACCCTAGCCTCGATCCTCCCTCTGACAACCTTACATACAAGAATTTACCTTTCATAACAAGAACGACACACTACTTGAGAGCTATTACTTAGCTGTGACCTTCTGTTACTTGCGGTACTTCCCCAGTCAGGCTGCTCTAAATTTTGAGCAAGATACATCCTGCTGTATCCTAGCTCAATAGAACCTAAAGAAATGTCTACTATAATCATTGAAAAGTACTGTTAAAGACTACTCGAATTGAGACATTTTTTAATTTTTTAAATAATAACTCACGCGTAAAACGTAACAGCAGAAAATTACCAGAAACGTCAATTAATTTCGTAACACTTAAATTTGTACCTACATATATTACGACCGCAAGGCAATATGGTACCTATATTACAACCTTTAGTAATAAATAGGCAAGAATCAAATCAATGTGTTTTTGCTTGTAACATAAAACATATTACGATCAGATTAAAGGTTAAAGCTATTACTTTGTAAGAAATGAATTAGGATAATTATATAAAAAATGCCAGGAAAAAGTGATTGAAAAAGACTTACTGCTCGAACCTTTTTCAGTATGAAAATGCGTATTCGTTTCATGTTATAAACTCCCCTCACCCTATTCTCATGATGTAATCACGAGGGATATTCATAGGGGAAACGATGTATAGGCTATTATAAGAGAGTTACGTCACATATCATTGCTTACGGTACACAAAATCTAACAGAGATAAAGGTGATTTTATATGGCGGCTATAATGTATATAAGCTACAGTTTGAACATAAATTCTTTTGGATGGTTTCTTTATTGAGCTATTTATGTACTTATATATTACCCATATAGTATGTACTTATGTATTATATATTACTCATATAGTATTACCCATGTAGTATGTGTTACTACTAAAGTATTTGAATTCGCAATTTTTATAACTGAGATAGGGCACAGCAGAATTCCTGCTCAAAATATGGAGCAACCCGACTGGGGTAGTACCTCGACCTTACAGAAAACCACAGCTAAATAATACTGTTTTCAAGCAGTATTGTGTTCCTGTTGGTGAGTAAGGCGACCAGAGCTCCTGGGGGGATTGGGATTAGGGTCGGCAGCGCACTTGCGATACTTCTGGTGTTGCAGGCGTCTATAAGCTACGGTAATCGCTTACCATCAGGTGAGCCGTACGCTAGCCGTGCGAAGTTTATATCACTGAAAAGATAAGAGAGATATATATCATTTTGATCTTAGGATATATATCACTCAATTGTCTCTTCATCTCATTTGGCTCAGTGAATGATAACTGACAAGTGTTTCATCGTATGATACAATATGAATCGAAAAGATACAGAGCTATAGCTATCTCTCTCTTTCGTATGATAAGCGCCATCGTCCGATCTCGTTTACTCTGGCTCAGTGATAGAGTTACAGCTGTCTCTCTCATTCGCATGATAAGCGCCATCGTCCGGTCTCGTTTACTCTCTCTCAGTCCGTCAGTATCTCGAAAATGAATCATAACCCTAGTGAGCTGGAGATACATTTGAAATGCAAGTGAGCTGGTGAAAGATTAGCTCAATTGAAAAGAAATGTTTCATTTATATCTTTCTCTCATGAGTTACCCATGTCTACCGTACGCTTGTTTGCCGACTTAGTGATATAAAAAAAGTACTACTATAGTGACAAAGAAATCAAATTAAATGTCTGTTTGATAGTAAGTGGTTACTGAAGCATACGTACGCCTACAATAGCTGGAGCATCACAAGTGTAACCTTTAGAAACCTTAAACATTTTCGATTTTATAATAGTCATTATTTCAAAGATACCAATAGATTGTTTAGTTCTTAATATCTCAATGGATTTCTTTTTTCACGATACCTATGCTTAATATTCAAGTTTGTTTATATAACAAGAACTTTTCTAAGTAGGTAATGACAGTTATAAAAGAATAAGAGTCCGAGCTTAATATGCCAATGCAATGCTCTACGGAATACGGAATTCCTTTACTCCAAATAATAATTTTAAAATATGAAATTTTTATAATTTTTATTAGGACAGACAGCCTTATGTACTCTACAGTATGATAGAAATACCCACATAGATAAATATAATTGTTCCTTCATCACTACTACACAAAAATCGGTCCTTAATTTCATCAAATAAGAATGTTTACTATTTGAATTACTAAGCAATGACAGGGTCTTAAGAAAATGTTTTTCAATCAATTACCCGGGTAGCATCTGTTCCTAGGTTATGTGAAAAGTAAATTTAATTTAATTTAATTTTTATTTTCTTTAAATTATCGGGATTAATGAAACTTCCATCACTGTTTTGACATTGCTTGGCGAAGTGCTCACAGCAACTGGCTGAAAACCTAGCGGTCGCGGTTTCGATCCAGAACGTGACAAATGTTTTGTATAGGTAGTGCAGATGTTTGCAGTGCACTGGGTGTTTGTAATTGTGTATTATGTAGTTCCGATTTCTGGAGTACATCTTACAAAGGGTCATTTGAGAGTAAAATGTTTGTTTATTATGTTATTCACTATATAACCATACATCAAAGTGGTCTTTTAAATGGTTGTATTGATACATGAAACATTACTCTAAAAATTATACTAAAAATTAAATGAAAGTGAAATAGCGGGATCCATCTAGCAATGAAATAAATAAATAACAAAAACATTACATAATGTAACAAATAAGGAACGTACCCATTACAGATTACAGAATTACAGAACTTTGTCGAAAATAACTTTATCGAAATACGAACCTGCTCAAGGTTTGTTTTAAATAATCAACTAAAGAAATTTGAGAAGTATTTTCTCTTACCGACATTTCAGTACTTGGATGATCGATAAATATGAGCTCAGATTCTTCACCGTCCAGTAGCACGGATACTGACTTCTCTCCAAACTCGTCATCTGTAACAATAACAATATCAAAGTTGGGCTCTCGTAATTCGATACTGTTAACAATGAGATCTCAAACGAACCTCTAAAACTCTAATCAGTTTCGAAATTCACTAAATGAAAGGGTATAAATTGTTGCAAACAATCTTAACTAAAACTAAAACGAAGCAAACTAATTGATAAAATAATTTGAAGGGCAAGCTTTGTAGGTGTTACTCCTGTGGCTAAATTTGTGTGCGCTACCTATCTATTTACATATATTCAAATATTTATTACTAGTTATAACCGTGGTCGCGTTTGCGTTCCCTTGTAGGGTCAAATATATTCATGTCCTAATAGCTCCTAGTATGAACTCAAATCGTGCCTGGTTTCCTATTACTTTATTCAATATTTTGGCGTGAAGAAACTGCGCGGTCAAAATATGACCGGACAGATACAGACAGGCAGACAAAATTAAAAATAAAGTCACTTTCACACACAAAAATCAAAATATCTACTAGCCGACCCGTGCCCACTTCGTTGGGCTTGAATTATTATTATTTTTGTGATGCAAATATATAGTAAAGTTTTCATCTCGCTAGCATTTCTCCGACTTGATTTACATATATTATTCTTTTTCACTGAATTGTTCAATAACAATAAAATGTTCTATGTCACTCCTGAATAGTGTATCTTTCTGTTAGTGAAAGAATTTTCATGATCTGGTCAGTATTTGCGAAGATTACCCCCTACAAATAAACAAATTTTTAAACTTTACCTCTTTATAATATTAGTATATAGATGCACAGAATTAAACCTCTTACAGTTTCATTATAAGCAATAGAAACAAATATCTAAAACAATGTATTTACGCAAGTTCCCTCTTGGTTGTTACAAAAAAAAAATCCGAAGTAAATTACAGAATTTAAAAAGTGGATGAATAAAGATCATTAAAATGTTGAAATTAAGGCTTTAATTGAACCAAGAGGGCCCAAAATGTTTCGCCAATATCTCGTAGGAAAAAAATGTTAACGAGTACAATTTTTAAATCTATAATGGTCCTTGAAATCTTTTAAAAATAATGTTTTTTATGTAATAATTTATAATTTTTTTTTTTGGTTTTTTATTATAGTATTTATACTAATGATTCGTTCTAATAAACATTATTTATTTTAACACTTGCGATGGAAAGTTTGGGTACCTCTACCGATAAGTATTTTGTATACTAGACTTTTGTATAATTTGCCCATAGACATATTAGAAATTTACAATGTTTATTTAACCAAAAATAAAAGATAATTTTAGTAGAGGAGATGTATTATTAACGTAATAAAATGTGGCCGTCGCAGATTTGTGTATGTTTAATATGTAGGGAGAATGTATTATATACATTTATACCGACAGACATTCAAACCGGAAGCAAATATTTTTACAATTAATTAATAAAATCTTAAAATAATATCTAACGTCACCTTTACAACACGTTACAGCCTTCGAAAGCTTATAGCAGTTAAATATCGTAATAAGCGAATTATAGGTCTTATCAGAGTAAAACATATTTTAATTCAGCTCGAAATATTAGGGGTTAAATTACGTATTCGTCACTGTCTAATAAAGTTATATTTGGCTGTTTAGATTAATATTTCACTGGGTTACAAATTATCACTATCACTACATACGGATTTTGATGCGGTTTTCTTTAGTAAGTAGAGTGATTCCAGAGGAAGGTTTATATGTATAATACATGCATAATATAGTAGAGGAACACTGATAGTTTTAAAGTTTTCTAATGTGATGTCGTAAATAAACACATTTTTTGCGCTTAGATTGCAAATATTTATTTTATATTTTATATTTAGTATCAGCATTGCACCCGTGCGAAGCCGGAGCGGGTCGCTAGTTATATTATACTAGCTTCTGCGCGCGACTTCGTCGGCGTGGACTCCGCTCCTATTGGTCTTAGCGTGATGATACATAGCCTATAGCCTTCCTCGATAAATGGGCTATCTAACGCTGAAATAATTTTTCAAATCGGCTCAGTAGTTCCAGAGATTACCGCGTTCAAATAAACCAACAAACAAACAAACTCTTCAGCTTTCTATATTAGTATAGATTTTTAGTTTACTTTCAGGTTCTCTTAAAGAATTGAAATCAAATAAAAATTTTAAAAGTAAAGTTAAAAATCTATTGATATGTAAAAGCTATTGTAAGTTACAAGAATTTTAAGTTATAATTTGTTTATTATTGAGCTGTAATCTCTATAGTCCGTAAAAGGTGGATATGTGTATATATGTAAGTAATTACATATAAGTACATTAGACAATAAATAAATATTATACATATTTACAAGTCACAACTTAAGAAATAAATATTTACAGATAGTTTTGATGCAAATTATGTCCGCGTGGAATTGTGCCAAGAATGCTATATTATATATGAATAAATAAATTAAATATGTATATAAATAAAAATGATTGGCCACACTTTTATATTTTTACTAGTTTCTACATTTTACTACTTTTTTATACTCATTTATCCTGACTAAAAAAAATCTAATCCTAACACTTCATAACTTAACTTCATATATTCATACTTTTAATCTGTATCTACTCGTACTATAGATAACCAAAAAAAAATTAGGGTTGCAGTCTTAAGAAGGGTTATACAACCTCTTTTAATTTAACTGGCTAGCTAAATTAACCAACCACAGATTATTCAAAATCTCAAACAATAATCTTTTTGTAATAGAACACCGATTTGTTTAAATTATTAACACTCACAACTTCAACAGCAAATTAATATAAATTGATTTGTTCACCACCCACATACTCCTATCAGTTCCTACCCACGTTGTAAACGAACGCCCATTTTAACCAAGCGTAAATAATAGGCGTAATAAGTAGGAGATAAAATAATATCTTCTAGATAGAAATATTATTCGTAATAATTATGAGTATATTTAATAACATCTTGTATGGAAGAATAAACATAAATAAGGTTGCTAGTCAATACCTAGTTATATACTAATATCTAGTATTATCTAGCAGTGTTATTAAACGGACGATCTTCTGAAAAAAATAATGCAATCCGTGATAAAATAAATAGAAGTTACTATATATTTCTAATGTGGTTTTAATTATTTTAACCAAGAGAAGAATAAACTTTATCTATATTGATTTAATAAAGTCTTCGAGTTTATACGTTTTTTAACGCATTCATTTTTTTATTGTTTAATGTTTTTAAGGAAGTTTTTAAGTAGTAAATCACATTAAGATTGAAATTGTTTTTTTATTTATTTTTATATATCACACTGTGTTCATTCATTTACAGGTAATCCACAACTAGCACGAATCAAAAGTTAGGTATAACCAATCTGATAGAAACAGCGAATCTTTCAAAAAAAATGCTAAAATAAAAGAAAAGTACCTGGGTGACCGAGCCTAGCTCGGTATTTTCATTTTATTTTTTGTTTTTCTTTTTTCTTCTCGGTATTTTTATATTTTAATTTTATTTAAATAATAAATCACGAGTGAAATTAAAAAAAAGAAAAAAAATTAACCTGGAAACTGAGATTCGAACCCGGGTCAACACGATTTGACACCCGCCGATTTCCTAATTACGCTGTTACAGCTACGTTGACAGTAGTGAAATTAAGCTTCGTATTCTAATTATATTTTTTCATTGCCTAAAAACAGGGATAAAACGACATTTTTTTTAAATCCTAGCTAGATCAATTTTTTGCCCCCGAAATCCCCTGTATACTGAATTTCACGAAAATCGTTGGAGCCGATTCCGAGATTCCAATTCTATATATATATATAAGAATTGCTCGTTTAATAGTATAAGATAAGATATTATATATCATTGTATCTAGGGAATATTTCTTTTTTATTTATTTAAATAGCAACAAACTTATTATTATTATTATTATAGTATACTTATTTATTTAAATAGAAACAAACTACGTCGGCCATTCTTTTTTTCTCCGACAATTTATTGACTTTTACATATTATAACTACGTCAACGTTTAGCTAATCGAAGTAATCGAATTGATCGAATAAAAGTTATAAATCGAATTATGTATTACCACTTAATAACTAAGAAGATAAAATCATATTTTTTACAATACTGCATTATACTCGTATTTTGTAGGGTAGACTTAAAAATTGAGTTTTAATCACAGAAATCAGCAAAAAATATAACAAGAAAATTGCCATTCAAAACGCATTTACCATATGAATATATATTTTTTTTTTTTTGAAATTGGTCACAATAAATGACTATGCCGCTCTATAAGTCTTCCTAAACTAGAGACTGGTCTTGAGAAAAGATGACTGATCATCTCACTCTCAAACCCAGCCTAACCAGTTTATACAGCGCCCTGGCCTCCTTGGATAAAGGGAATGCCAAGACGCTGTTTAATCCACCGACTTCTCTTATAATACTATTAGACATAAATAGCTCATTCCGCAATGGTTCATTCCGGACATATTCCGTAACAATATGGTACACGTCTTCAATTTTATCAGTACACTAGCTTCTGCGCGCGACTTCGTCGGCGTGGACTCCGCGCCTATTGGTCTTAGCGTGACGATACATAGCCTATAGCCTTCCTCGATAAATGGGCTATCTAACAGTGAAAGAATTTTTCAAATCGGCCCAGTAGTTCCAGAGATTACCGCGTTCAAACAAACAAACAAACAAACAAACTCTTCAGCTTTATATATTAGTATAGATTCTTCACAATTTGGAGTATTGGTTTTTTTTATTTTTAATTTATTGAAACCACAAACAAGTTTACAATAGACATTAATTACATTAAGCTTAATTATTACAATTTAAGTTATTGCAAACTCAACACTGATGGTCACATTAAATATAATAAAGTTGCAACAGCAAAAGGTTTTATTCATTAAATAAGCAAACTTGTTCAATGGAATGTGTCCGGAGCGCATTTTCAAGGCTATTACTGTCTCTAATCTGCTTAAACTATTGCTGATCCAAGGAGAACTCATCAGTTCTGGCTGTATGGTTTTGTACCAAATTCCATTTTTGGTTGACCTTTCATCAAAGTATTCCTTCCACAATTCCAAACAACGTTTTTTAGAGAAACATAAGCACTCGCTAAACGTTCTTCATTTCAAATATTATATTTTACGTTTTTTAAGTTCTTAAAAAATGAGTTTTCGTATAACGCTACGAAGGCGGTACGTTGGAGCGCAGCGGCGTGCTTCCCCTTGCCACTAATTGGGTATTCTATTTAACGCTAATGAGGTACTTATAGTGTTGTATACCTTTATACCGGTTTTCTCATATTAAAAACGTGCCTGTTTAAATATAAAGGTCTGCTTAGAAAACCAAACGGTTTTATAATAACTAATATACATCCAAACGGATATTTATTGAGGTGTTATAAATATATGCTAGAAGACAGGTCGTCTGGTTACACCAGATTTCGAATATTATACTTAGCTTGTTAGTAATATTGTTCACATTGAGCTTTTTGCCATAAATAGCCTTTTCTATTAAAAAACAATTCAAAAATGTAATCGCTTGTTTCTAAGAATACACAAAATAAAACCTTTATTTATAAAGATTATTCGCTTCTTTCCCTTCCTTTTAACACGCTTTTTTTAAACATTTTCCGTATTTGTAAACATTAGCGAGTCAATAAAATTTAGGGATTGATTAGTTTGTATTCGTATAAATATACGTTTAGATAAGCTTATCGGAGACAAAAATGTCTATAAAACTTTAACATTACTTGTGTACGTAAAAAAAAAACCTATTAAGTAAAGAAGTATATCATGCTCACTATTTATTTCATTATTTAATTTAATTACAAAAATCGGCCAAGTGCGAGTCGGACTCGCGCACGAAGGGTTCCGTACCATTGACTAGGTACATTGATTGTAATAACGGGCAAAAAGCGGCTAAAAATCACTTTTATTGTATGAGAGCAAAAATAGGCAAAAATGACGTTTTTTGTATGGGAAATAAATATTAATTTTATTTTAATTTTATTATTTATTATTAAAGTAAAAATACAACTGAGTATTTTGTGAATATTTCAAGTGCCTACCTGTTGCCATTATTAATATCGAGCAAAAAAGGGCAAGAAAATCGCGTTTGTTGTATGGGAGCCCCCCTTAAATATTTATTTTATTTTGTTTTTAGTATTTGTTGTTATAGCGGCAACAGAAATACATAATTTGTGAAAATTTCAACTCTCTAGCTATAGCCGTTCTTGAGATACAGCCTGGTGACAGACGGACGGACGGACGGACGGACGGACGGACGGACGGACGGACAGCGAAGTCTTAGTAATAGGGTCCCGTTTTTACCCTTTGGGTACGGAACCCTAAAAATCATGAATGCACAGATGTTTGAAGTAATATTGTTTGTGTTGTAAACATACTAGTATGTCTTTCCCTATTTGTTTTTGACTTATATATATAGACTATAAAGTGTCTTGAAAACTAAAACCTAAATGATAGAGGACTTAAGCCATAGAGTCCTCCGATAAACCAACGCGGTCAGAAAATCTTTATAAATAAAGTTAAGTCACGAACATGTCTAAGACCAAACATGTGCAGAGTTTATGTTTTAGAATAATTTGATAGATTTCAAATAAATCATTAGGTATGTAGATATGTTATTTTATTATAAATGAAATTAATTAATAAACGCCTCATATTCGACGTACAACAGTAGAATATCTTCTTACGTTGGGAGACTAGAACACACAAAAAAGAAAGATAAACACCCAGACCACAAAAACCATTTTATGGTTTAAACAAATGTGACAACATGTATGGGAATCGAATCCTCGACCACTGTGTCAGCCAGTTGGTATTCCAACTGAAATAACGCGTCATCCCGAAGACATGTAACACAAAATTTTGAAAAATGTTTCGATCTCTAAAAATTTTTAAAGTGAAACTTCTATTACATCGTCTCAAACTTTTTCGCCTGTGTGTTGCATGTTGCGTGACGGCCGGCCGCGCGGTATGATTGATAAAGCGATTTTTATACACTTAATTTGTGGATGTATTGAGACAGACGTCAGACTGTACCGAGACAGTCGCTAGATTGTACCAAGACAGACGCCAGACTGTATTGAGACAGACGTCAGACTGTATTGAGACAGACGTCACAATGTACCGAGACAGTCGCTAGATTGTACCGAGACAGACGCCAGACTGTGTCGAGACAGACTCCAGACACACCGACCCATTACTAGCGCACCAACGCCGACGCCATTCTGTACTTTTCAGACTGTATTGAGACAGACGTCAGACTGTACCGAGACAGTCGCTAGATTGTACCGAGACAGACGTCAGACTGTACCGAGACAGTCGCTAGATTGTATCGAGACAGACTCCAGACTGTATTGAGACAGACGTCAGATTGTATCGAGACAGACTCCAGACACACCGACCCACCACAAGCACACCAACACCGACGCCATTCTGTACTTTATATTTCACTGGTTACCAATAAATTTTATCTTGCACATTAATTAATGAAAGGCTTTGTCAGAGGAAGTAAACCAGATATTTAGAGCATGTAACACTTCCAAGTGAAGTGAAACTTTTATTACATCGTCTCAAACTTTTTCGTCTGTGTGTTGCATGTCGCGTGACGGTCGGCCGCGCGGTAAGATTGATAAAGCGATTTTTATACCCTTAATGGAATATTATTCCAAATTTTTTTAGTTAAATGTCTATAATGTGAAAAAAACGTTTCACTTTACCGTGGTTTCATAAAACCACAACGGATTTTTTTTTCAAATTCTTTATATAGGTATTAGTTCATCTCTTTACGTCTATGGACGCTCTACCCAGAAATCGTTTATTGATTATATCATTTATTAATAGGCTTTTCCCTGGAACTATATCTTATTTTCTACCTAGACCCCTGATGTCACCCACGCACATATAGTAAATAAATTTTGGTGGAAAATAGAACTAAAATTATCAAGAATTTACTAATTTTATAGGAATCTTATTATTATTATTTTTTTATATCAGTAAGTCGGAAAACAAGCGTATTGCTCACCTGATGGTAAGCAATTACCGTAGCCTATAGACGCCTGCAACACCAGAAGTATCGCAAGCGCGTTGCCGACCCTACCTCCAATTCCCCCCCGGGAGCTCTGGTCAACTTAAAGATAATTCTTCAATTGTTACTATTTTTAGCCGACTTAAAAAGGAGGAAGTTCTTATTTCAACTACGTTTTCTTTAGACGTGTTGCCTCATATTTTTTTACCGTTTTAGGTATGAAATATAGTTTATACTGTATATTCTAAAACTCAAATGATCATTCAAGTACAAAAATCGCGTGGACTACATTTCAGTCAATAAAAATCATAAAAATTCGATTCGTAAAGCATATTCTAATTAATTATTTTTGAACCCATCGTGAACTCACAATAAGCAAATTTTCGAGACCACTCAATTATTTGAAGAGAAGTACCTACAATTTATTTACTGTATATTTAGAGAAGTCTACCTTCATTATGTCGGAGTTGTCTTGACTAATTCTAAAAGCACTTAATTTTATCAAACAACGATCTTTCTCAGAATTTTTTTAAGGTTCAAACCCTATAATAAACAAATATCTTTAACATACACAAACACGATCATTTGTTTCTAAGCATAGGTAACTTAATGCTTGTGTCAAAATATATAACAATCGACTGACATACACATTTGAATATCTATACTAATATAATAAAGCTGAAGAGTTTGTTTGTTTGATTGATTGTTTGTTTGTTTGTTTGTTTGCTTGTTTGTTTGTTTGTTTGTTTGTTTGAACGCGCTAATCTCAGGATCTACTGGTCCGATTTAAAAAATTCTTTCAGTGTTAGATAGCCCATTTATCGAGGAAGGCTATAGGCTATATATCATCACGCTAAGACCAATAGGAGCGGAGTCCACGCCGACGAAGTCGCGCGCAGAAGCTAGTTTTTAATAAAGCTGAATATACAGAGAACATAGATAAAAATCGGCCAAGTGCGAGTCGGACTCGCGCACGAAGGGTTCCGTACCATTGACTAGGTACATTGATTTTAATATCGGGCAAAAAGCGGCTAAAAAAATCACTTTTGTTGTATGAGAGCAAAAATAGGCAAAAATGACGTTTTTTGTATGGGAGCCCCCCTTAAATATTAATTTTATTTTAATTTTATTATTTATTATTAAAGTAAAAATAGAACTGAGTATTTTGTGAATATTTCAAGTGCCTACCTGTTGCCATTATTGATATCGAGCAAAAAAAGGCAAGAAAATCGCGTTTGTTGTATGGGAGCCCCCCTTAAATATTTATTTTATTTTGTTTTTAGTATTTGTTGTTATAGCGGCAACAGAAATACATAATTTGTGAAAATTTCAACTCTCTAGCTATAGCCGTTCTTGAGATACAGCCTGGTGACAGACACACGGACGGACGGACGGACGGACGGACAGCGAAGTCTTAGTAATAGGGTCCCGTTTTTACCCTTTGGGTACGGAACCCTAAAAACATGTGTGTGGGGCGTAGGCAGTTCACACACGGCAGAAGTGAAACTTCTGTAAAGTAAACTACGAGAGATTTTTTTGGAGTTCACTCCTTAAGAATCGATTTTCATATAAGGCCCCCGGTATAAAAAACATGAGGTGTAAAATCCATTACCTCATTACGTTTTTTTATGTTGCTTCAACGCCATTTATAAAAGAAAACGTCGCTATATTTGTTTCTGATTGTTTTCTTTTCTAATAACGGCATCGTTTGATCGATATATGGCGTTACTTGATTCGTTTATTTAACATTTGATATGGTAATAATCTTAGACTTGTAAGCCTTTTTTTGCCTATTTAGACAGTCGGTCTGAAGAAGAAAACCCCAGTCGTGCATCGGAACTGACACATAGACTTTTTTTCACCGAGGTAATGTATTCACTCTCTTTCTATCCTACACATGTATGTATTTAATTTTGTTTCTTTATGGCGACGCATTTTCGTTTCATCTATAGAAGAATTTTATAAGATTATTTACACTCAAATTCGAAGCAGGAATCGAACCCACAACCCTGACCTAGAAAGCAGAATCAATGCAAACTACGCTGGCTAGTCAAAACATTTTGGTAATTGTTAATATTTGTATTCACCAAATACATGAATAGGATATCTTACCAATATCTACATTAAACTGACGAAATTTTGAGTTAATAGTATATAACGACCATGATTCAAATATCCCACTGCTTGGCATAGGCCTCTTTCCCTATTTAGGACAAAAATCAGAACTTAATCCACCACGCTGCTCCACCTCGGGTTGGCGGATATATTCCCTACTACGAGTAAAGATCGCTAACGTGTGTAACTACCACACTGGTTTAGTGGTGCGTGCGCCATGTGCGTGCCTAAGCATCGACGGTTTGCGGGTTGGATTCCCGCTTGGGATGTATTTGTACAAGCATTTCTTTCTGGATTGAATGTCTGTCCTAGTGAGTTTCTCCACCGGCCTCGGAAAGCACGTTAAGCTGTTGGTCCCGGTTGTTATCATTATAGTATACTAGCTAACCCGGCGAACTTCGTACCGCCTAATAGTCGATTCCTTATTTTTTTTTAATACTTATCCTTGCCATAACCCCTCCACTAACACTTAAACTTTTTGGTATTGTATTAAAGTCCAAATTGACTTTCAAGTACTACGAATCTTTTGTATGGGAATATAGAAAATAGTTGTTTTTAGACTTTTTCAGGGAATTTTTTAAATATTTCTCTCCTTAAAAACCATCCTCGCACTTCAAAAAATATTATAAAAAAAGAATTAGCGAAGTCGATTCAGCAGCTCTCGAGATTTGCGCTTAGCAACACATTCGGCGATTCATTTTTATGTATATAGAGATATACGTTTATATAATTACTATCTGACCGGCGAACTTTGTACTTTGTATTTTTATTTTATTTCATACAATTATTTTCCTGACTGTTAAGAAAACAAAAAAAAAATCCAGTTTGGTGCAGTTATTATGAAGTTACACGAGGACAACAATTCGTCAATTCATTTTTGTTTAAATGGATTTGTCATTCGGTGTTATCAAGTTTCAAATCACAAACTCCATCTAAATTCACTGACGTGTCCATGGGAAATTAATTGGGATACATGTTTCATTTCAATTTTGATAACTACGCTATTCGATCTTTTACTAATTTAAAAAAAGGAGGTCCAATACACTATTAATTAACACTAATACTTTACACTACTGCTTATATGTATAAGTGTTGCATATACAATAACCGAGCCGAGAACTATATATAGCCAGTATATTGGACTATGGGCTATAAGACATCAAACTGTGAGATGTAAAAATCGTTAATAGTATTAGCAATTTCTGGTGTGTGGTTACGGTAGTAAAGAATATAGCCACCCCCTCTCTTCCACACAGTTCCAGTACCACCTTGGAATTTAAAAAGCCGACCTATGGCGGGATAGCCGTCCAACTTCTGGCTTTGAAATACACAGGCCGAAGACGGGCAGCAGCGTCTTCGGTGCGACAAAGCCAGCCCTGCGGCCACCAGCCTGCCTGCCCAGAGCGTGGTGACTATGGGCAACGCACATGAGATCACGCCATTTTTGGCGCGAACTTGTGGAAGCCTATGTCTGGAGGTGTGGAGGAATGCAATAGGCTGAAGTGATGATTAGCAATTTAAAAACGCAGGTGAAACTACAATACATTACTAGTTATGTATAAGAAAGAAACACGGTAACACACAAGTAATGACATTAATATATAAACACGTACCTACTTATATGATAAAGTTAGTATTATATAAGAGTTAATAAGATAGAAATTAGAAACAGAGATATGTGTATTGGAGTAAAATGAAAAAGATGAAGTTTTAAAAGTAAACAACTTATAAAGTCTATAGTAAAACAAAAAACATTCAAAAGGAAAGTGAACTTACCACGTTTAGCTTCACCAGATAGCAAGTAAAAAGAAGTAATGTTATTTACAAAAGAGCAATAGCCAGCCACATACAACTAAATACTAATATACTATATATTTATAATCTTTCCATTACTTTAACTGTGTAAAAATAAAAGTATTAACTTAGATTAAAAAAATTAACCTACTTGATAGGAAAAGAAATTTTTTGAACTCATTTTGGCTTATCCTGATAGAGTATTGTTAGAAGAAAATTAAAATTCGTTAAAAGAAAAGACAAATGAATTTGATATTTAATAAAAGTTTTTTTTTTTTTGCAAATTGTGTTATTTTTTAATTTCTGTAATAGTAAAAAGAGAACGTCTCAAACATAGCATAATTTCAATTAATTAACGGTAATATAAACTAATGATAATAATTTTAATTGCAGATATTTATAATATATTTTATAAAATGGAAAGACTTTTAATACGTACAGAAATTACAAAAGCATCGAGGTAAATTCCATTATGAATAGGAATAAAATCGAACACACTTTTTACTTTCTCTATAATTCTATATCATACAATATATATGTGATAATGGAATTTAATTGTAAAGCTAGGCATGTTAGTGATTTTTTATAACCCGTATTAAGAGATAAAGAATTCAAGGGTTTACAAAAATCACTAATACGCATTTCCTTTACATATCTAACTTTAGCTAAAAAGCGACATCTATTCATTATGTTACTAAGAAAAGTATTAATTGTGTTAATTCTAAATTATTATTAGTAATTTATTAATAGATAATGTCTAGTTTTTGATCTGTAATACGGATTCCGTATTACTGTAAATTGAAAGGTTTATTTTATTTTAATCTGTGGTTCTATAAAACAGTTTTTTTTTAATATTTAAGGAATGTATTAAATAAATTGTGTACATATACTTATACTACTATAAACACAGATTAGTTGAACCGTAATTGTAAAATCGTTACAAAACATTACATAAGTACACGAACTATACTACTATTAAGCCTACATTCATATTTAGCATTTTAATTGAATGCTATTTATGAACATATACTTAGACTCACTACTTAGTATAGGCCTATAATTGTACCATTAAAATGCGTTTAATTAAACAAAAAATAAACATTAGAAAACAGAATAAGATGAACATGTTTGTGCATATTTCAGGTGCATATTTAAAGATATTTTCTGATAAAGGTCAGATATTTGTGAATTTGACACTAATGCCCTACAATACACTGGATATATTGTTTAACGTCTTTGTTTAAGGTCTAAAGAGAGTGACAATCAATTACAGTTAGAACCACATCTAAACGCCAAAATCTAAACATATTAGTCAGTGATAAAATGATGTTAGAAATAACTGCAAAGAAACAACAGACGAACATTGTAAAATCTTACATAGTCATTTGCATTTTAATTTTTATTTGTAACCATTTAGCAAAGTGTAGGTACAAGGGGGATGGAGCAGTGATGCAGGTTCGGCACGACGACAAGAGTACGATGGTACGATAAGGATGGGACGACACAACAACATGAAGACACGATGACACGACGTGTGTACCACGTGTGTGTGTGTAAAATCAAAATCAACAAGTAATATAATTAAAAGAAAACAAAAAACCCGCCTGCGTAAAAAACGGAAAGAGCAAAGTCAACATTTTTTAAACTTTCTTATTGTATTTCTTTATTATTATTACGGTAATAATAATCATAATATACATTTTTGAAATCCTTGTATTGAGCCCTTTAATTTGATACCCATACTATAGTATTCTAAAAAAAATTTTATTTCTTCATTAACTACAATGGCTTCGCACAGCCGCCATGTTTGTTTTTTTTAATGTCACCTATCTAAGAACACTTGGGCTGCTAAGACAAATCTAACGATATCTCAATTATGCAAATCCGTTCAGCGGTTCTAGAGAAATGAGGTAATTAAGAATATTACATACATACATACATACATACATACAAGATACGCGCGAAAAACATAACCCTTCCTTGGCAGTCGGGTAAAAATATCTTTGTTCAAATAGGCCCTAAGAGCACTTTCGAATCGTCATTTTACAAAAATTAAATTTTGTTGTGATTAATTAATAACAGTTAGTTTTTAAAAGTAAAGCTACCACCCGGAATGTAGATTTTGCAGAGAAGAATCGGCAAGAATCTCCGCAGTTACTCTTTTGAATATAATCCGAGTTTTTAGTTCAAAATTAGTAATATCTTGCATGAAATACAGCGTCACTAAATCCACACATCTTTATCACTAAGTAATCCTGCACCGAATAATACGATTTATCTATTAATTTCTTTTTAATAAAAACTTTAAATTTATGTTGAGACAATTCCAAAATTGTTTGTGAGATTTTATTATACATGCGAATACCATAACCCAGAAAGGAGACGTTTACTTTGCGCAGTCGGAAACTTGGAGTTACAATTTTGTTATTCCTTCTAGTGTTTACACTGCGATTAATACTATTTATATCAAAACAATGAATATTCTGGTGAATATACATAATATTGTTATAAATATATTGCGACGCAATTGTTAATATGTCTACCTTTGGAAAAACTGACTCTGAATTGACTCGAGCTCTAAGATCGTAAATGCCGTGAATAGTCCTTTTTGCAGAATAATAATAATACATTTATGTACAAATGTACCCTACTAGTACCTTGATTCATTAACAATTGCTAGTAGGGAACTAAACTAACTGAGGACAGCGCCATCTACGAGTGCGTTACTTAACACTACCATATTTTATTTTATAAAGTTTGTTATAACCATAATAAAATAATATTTTGGTCGAGATTTGATATTTTGATTATTAAATGATAATGAGACAGAGTTTCATTCCTTAACGAATTACATTTAATACGTTTAGTTTATATGACTACGTCGATGAATAAACAAACCACATATGCTACGACAGTTCTACGAGAGCTCTACGCGAGTTCTACATTTGCTACGTTAACGCTACATAGAGTTGTCATTAAAGAAAGAAGACCTACGTACGAATGCGTAGCGTAGTAAACGCTTAAATACAGTATTTTTTTTATAACTGAGTACATTTAAATATTTTTTTAATTTAGTATTATTTCGTTTAATTAATTTAAATGTTATCTATTTGACGTAACTAAAACATTTATATTAAACTACAAGATATTTAAGTTTAGGCAAGCTATTTCTCGACAACTCGATCTTTCTCCTACATGGAGAAAGAGGCCTATGCCCAGCAGCGAAATGTTACAGACTGAATCGTGATAATATATACATATTAACATATACATATATTTCACATAAAAGTAATAAATAAATGTTTACTTATCTAAGCAAAAATAATAGGTAGTACATAATTTCTCCGCTGATAATAATGCTTTTAACAGATGAAATGTGAGATGGATGGACCAACCTCACTAGATAAAGATTTATTTTTCTGAATGCTTTTAGATCTACAAATTCTATGAACGATGTACGTTCTAGATATTACTATCCCACGTCGACATAGGTTATACTAGTAGATAGAAATGCCGCATGTTATTAACCGACTTAATAATAAAAAAAATATTTACACTCTGTGGCACCTTGAAAGATGAAATGTTGTGTTCCGGAAGTATACACAATATAAACACCCAGACCACGACCAATACTTTTGGTGCATGTACAAACATTTGCAAAACGCGGGTATCGGACTCCCGAGAAATAACTGATCAGCCTGTTTCTGTGACTCCGCTGATTCGTCATTAATTACGGTAACTTACATGTGGCATACATGTGTAGCTGGCAATGGCATTAGTATGTGCATATATAAAGTATAGTTTTCCATTTCGTTGGAAATTAGACACCTGATCTTTTAGTGTTTTTAGTTTATCGACATTAATATAACGTCACTTTGAAAAGATGGGTATTTTGCTTAGTGACAATATTTATTCTACTTCATCATAAATGTGAACAACAAATAAGATATGACACCGTCAAGGTGCCACATACAATGAATATGTTTTTTTAGACTTTATTGTACACCACAAATACATTATTCGACTAGCCCGTTGGCGCAGTTTGTAGTAACCCTGCTTTCTGTTCCGGGGGTTGTGGGTTCGATTCCAACCCCGAGTCTGGGTGTAATATACATATTTATTTATATATGTATTATTTATAAGTATGTTTATCGAAAAAAAAATTGTAGCCAGACCAGTCAGCTGTTACCTATAACACAAGCATTAAGTTGCTTACTTTAGGAACAGACGACCGTGTGTGTGTATTATGTAGATATTTATATATATTTATTATATTACTGCAATGGTCGGATTTATGGATAATTAGCCAGATCTTTCAACCCAAAAATGATTAAAAACCCAAATCAAAAATAATAAAATCATGACCAGACCGGGTAGGTGCTGCAATTATATAACGTGCTTACATATACATACTTAAGGACCTTAAGATTAATCCTACAGACTTTATAAAGACTAATTTGCATTATTTAAAAAAGACTTAATTTCCTCCCAGCGTTGACAAGAGTTATTAATTCGTTTGTTAGTAACTATTTTACCTTTATCGTTGTATCATATGTACTTACAAGTTCTTAGTTTGTAATCCTTAAACAACCAAACTATTCACGAGTTGTATGTTATGTAATTTATGTACGGAAGGGGTTTAGAAAGAGATCCTTATTAATCCCACACATACAGCTTCCTTTCTGAAAGTGGGCAAGTATGTTGAAACTGAGTAACTTCACGGCCACGGGCATTTTTGAATAACAAAATTGTAACTCCAAGTTTCCGACTGCGCAAAGTAAACGTCTCCTTTCTGGGTTATGGTATTCGCATGTATAATAAAATCCCACAAACAATTTTGGAATTATCTCAACATAAATTTAAAGTTTTTATTAAAAAGAGATTAATAGATAAAGCGTATTATTCGGTGCGGGATAACATGGTTGATAAAGATGTGTGGACTTAGTGACGCTGTATTTCATGCACGACATTACTAATTTTTGTACTAAATTACAGTTTATACATTTTTTTCAAAAGAGTAACTGCGGAGTTTCTTGCCGATTCTTCTCTGCAGAATCTACATTCCGAATCGGCGGTAGCTTCTTAAAAAAAAAACTTAATAATGACCCTAAATTAAAATTTTGTAAATTGACGATTCGAAAATGCTCATGGGGCCTATTTGAATAAAGTTATTTTTGATTTTGATTAGTTAGAAGTAATAGTATTAATTACTGACCAAATTTGATAAAACATATCAAATGTTGTACTTGATAATTGGTAATTATTAAGAATAGGACAGGCGAAGCAGTGATTTAAGTAAACAAAAATATATTAATGTATGTTGTAATAGTTCGTAGGCAATTACAAGCATTGAATAACCATAGATATGGAGTAATAAACCGGACATGCAAACTTTTAATTGCTATCATAAGATTAATATTATTTGTGTTTCGAAACACCCAACACAGGAGAAAACCCTATCAATGTACTGACTTTGTTTACCTTTATATCGCGGGCTTCAAGCCAGAGGGACGTATAAGCAATAACGCGAACGACTTTCTGGCATGAAAATAATATCTGACTTCAGTTATACGCCTGAAAGTATTTTATTAATATTTTCTAAAATAATTTACCTACAGTTAAGAAAAAAAACGGAGGTGATGTATCGATAAACTTAGAAATGATTGACGTAATAAAAAAAAAACGCATTTTGTTTATACGTCCCTCTGGCTTGAAGCCCGCGATATTTATGTGCACTATTTCCTTCTCTATAAGCTATAACTACATTTTTATCGGCTAGAATAGTAATCCAAAGAACTAATTTTTGAAACAAAGCCTTTGAATCGTATAGTACCTAATAACATTAACGCGTTCAAAAATATTCATATATTTATACGTCACTATGGTACTGAGAAAGATAACATGAAACCGCAAACAAGAAACAGAATCTTGGACAAAGTTATATAATACTCAGAAATTGTTTGCTTGAGTCTTGAGCAAACTGTGTACTACTTTGAGTGGATTATTAGGTATAATGGCTTACTGATTATTATAGAAATACTTATGAGTTTCTATGTTCGTATGATGAAAAATAAATTAAATAAATGTATTTAATTTATTTTTCATCATACGAAACTAAAATTACTATCTGATATAACTTGGTTTTATAAATAGAGTTTAAATCTATGGTTTAATTATTAATTTTATAAAGAAATACCAAAGACTTATTTACTATTACCAATAAAAAATACAAATAGAGTAAACAATTTATGTTTAATTAGACACTTAAAGAAGTACATAGAACTAACGTAAAATTTCTTTGTTTATCGTTACAAGTAATAAATAAGACAATTATAGTAAATAGTAAATATTAAAAATAAAGACGAAACAGATATATACATAAAGCATAAACGAAACAACTAAAAAATATGGATCCTGTTAACGAGTATAATAAGAAAAATAAGCTGAGACAATAAAAAAATATCAGTAATTTGCCAAATTGCACATTTGATTACTCATATATTAAATGTGTGGTTTAATATAACCGTGACAAATCCAATATCCCATTGTCCTTTCGTCATTTGTAGGTACTCCTTTGAGTGGTTATTAATTTATTATCCGCCAACCCACAGTGGAGCAGCGTGGTGGATTAAGTTCCAATCCTTTTCCAGAAGTGGGATGTTAGAGGCTAAATGCGAGTGGTTATTAATTTAGTATATATATTTTAAAAATATATATTTCACTAGCCGACCTGTGCCCACTTCGTTGGGCGTTAAAAGATTTTTACAGTAATTTGATAATATGTTTCAAGTTTTTTAAATTTAACTATTACAGAATAATAACGAATTTTTAAATGAAGTATACCTACTTTGGTAAACGTCGTGAACACAGTCGTTGGGCGCGCCGTCCGCTGCTATTTAAATCCATGTTTATTTAGTTGGTACCTACAGTTCGTCAAGAGATGGCGCGATTCGTAACACCTACTATTATTTTCACTAAATTTTATGTTCAATTACAATAAAATATAGCCTATATCACTCCTGAATAGTGTAGCTTTCTGCGAGTGAAAGAATTTTCATGATCGGATCAGTATTTGCAAAGATTACCCCGTATATACAAACAAAGTTATAAACTTTACCTCTTTATAATATTAGTATAGATTAATCAATAGATAAATCGTTAATTTAAAATTTTTTTATATGTATACATAAATAACATATTACTCACATTAACCATCAAGATGAAATATTAAATAACACTCCAGTCCTGTCATTGTTATTTTAACAATGATGGATGATTTAGGGAGCGAGTGAGTGATTAGTACGTATACATTTGTTCTCCGTATTCAAAAATCGATATCTGCGACAATGTCAACCAAAACTTTGGAAAATTATGTTCACGAGTTGATTAATACTGTTGCCGTGCTCCACAATAAAGTGAATTCCTTGGAAGTACTCATAACTGAGCAAAATAGATTAATTAAAAATCTGTTGGACGGATCAGCTGTGCAGAATATAGAAGGTGATGAGGGTAAATCGAAACAACGACCAGTGCGTGAATGTCGACTTCGTGCTATCTCAGCTGTCTCCGCTCCGAAACGTAAGGGGCGAGCGGTGTCGAATGTGTCGCCCGCGCCGTCTGTGATGAACATTGAAACAAGCGACGTCACTGCGACCCCTACTATGAGTGTGTCAAACAACTCGAATATCGCCTCGCACGAACCTGAGAATGCGAAGCCAACAGATTGCTTCGAACGCGACGCGGACACCAATGAGTGGGTAACTGTGAGATCGAAGCGAGTTCGCCGTTCGTTAAATAATGTAGCTCGTGGTACGGCCGCTCCGGGTACAACCGAACTGGAAGCCGCGGAACGAAAATGTAATCTTCACCTATACTATTTAAAATCTGGAACAACAGTAGAACAAGTAATTAGGCATCTATTAAATATATGTCCCAATGATAGTTGCTTCGTCGAACAATTAAAGTCCCGTGGTGACTATGCGTCTTTTAAGTTAACTGTGCCATTCAAACATATGAATATCTATATGTCCCCCGAACACTGGGCTGAGAATGTGCATATTAAACCGTGGCGTAATGGATTTCGTAAAGAAAAAACCTCTCAAGTGTCGTAATGTAAAATACCTAACCATTTTTTACCAAAATGTGCGCGGGCTACGTTCGAAATTAGACGTATGTAAAATCTCCGTGATTAGTGAATATTATGATGTGTATGCCTTAACGGAAACTTTTTTAAACAGTTCTATCGGTGATTCCGAATTATTCCCAAAAGGATATACAATAGTGCGAAAAGACCGGGCCAATGACTCCGGCTGGGGAGGTGTTATGTTAGCTGTCCGGGATAAATATAAAGTTAATAATATTTGTTTAAGTGATAACTATGATACCCTCGAGGCGATTGCAGCCTTCGTTAGAATAAAGTCTGTAACTATAATATGTTGTGTGTTATATATACCTCCTAGTTCCAAAGATGAATTTTTTTGTAAATGTTTTGATTTAATAGAAGACTTGTGTTCTAAATACCCGGAAAATAAAATTTTAATATTTGGCGATTTTAATTTAAACTCTGCAAGTCAAAATGTCATTGTAAATTATAATAACATGGTATCGTTTTGTAATTTAACTCAACTTAACACCATCGCCAATGCTACTGGAAGTATTTTAGATTTAGTTTTATGTAACTTCAAGGATAATATATATTTGAAGAGTGATATATTACCACTTGTCCCTATAGATAAATATCACCCCCCTTTACTAGTGCAATTTGACTATCATAATAGGGAATTGAATATGGAAAAAAGATTAGATAATGAAATAACGGCAAATTGTAACGCGTGGAATTTTCATAAGGCAGACCTTAATAATCTTTATATGCATCTCGAATTATTAGATTGGAATGATGTATATGACAATCAGGATGTTAATAATGCTGTTGATGCATTTTATAATATTTTATATGACTGTTTTAATAGATGTGTACCTAAAAAAAAAGTAACGCCAAATACATCACGTTATAATTACCCTACATGGTTCACACCTGAGATTATACGTAATATTAAAAACAAATATTTTCATTTAAAAAAATATAAGCACAGCGGTCAGGAATTTAATAAAGAAATGTTTAAGTTTTATCGAACAACGACTAAAATTTTAATTAATAGAGCTTTTTCAAATTATGTTCATACATTGGAAATTAATTTAAAGGATAATCCGTCTAAATTCTGGAACTTTGTTAAAAACCAGCGTACATATAATAGTTTATATACAGACTATGAGATTGATGGAAATGTAGTTTTGGGATTGAACGCTGCTAATGCTTTCGCAACCTATTTTAAGTCGGTATTTCTAACCGAAAAACCTAGATTACATATGGATGAAATTCGTTCAGTGCCTGGTATTCCATCTGCGTGTGTTTCCATAAATTACATATCTGAGGCTGACATCCGTACCTCAGTTCGGCGCCTCAAGCCCCGTTCGGCAGTAGGTCCGGATGGTATTCCTCCATATCTTATAAAGGACTGTCTCTCTGTTTTCCTGAGGCCTCTTCACTTTATCTTTAATCTGTCACTATCATCCGAAAAGTATCCGACTGTTTGGAAATTATCACGAGTAACACCAGTTCTTAAGAGTGGCAATAAATCTAGAATAGATAACTATAGACCTATAGCTATTCTGTCAGGATTTGCGAAAGTTTTAGAAACAGTTTTAAATTTTCATATCACTGCTCAAATACAGTCCCGACTGTCAGACTCACAGCACGGTTTTCGCGCCCGCCGCTCAACTACCACGAACCTTATTAATTTTACCGACTACAGTGCAAGGGCTTTAGACAGAAGAAATCAAGTTGACGTTGCCTACTTTGACTTTCAAAAGGCGTTTGACCGCGTAAATATTGATATTCTTTTAAATAAGTTTTCAAAATTAGGTTTTACACCCACACTTTTAAAGTATTTTGCAAATTATTTCACAGACCGCGTTCAATATGTCCAACTTGGGTTTGTTCGATCAGATCCATACTTTGTACTTTCTGGTGTAAGCCAGGGTAGTACTTTAGGTCCTACCCAATTTCTCATTATGATTAATGACCTTCCGGAAGTGCTAAAAAAAACCCAATGTCTAATGTTCGCTGACGACCTGAAGTTATTTATAACTATTGAAAGCAATACTGATTGCGATGCGCTACAAAACGACATACATAATGTCTGTGCCTGGAGCAGAGACAATCAATTAGCATTTAATATATCCAAATGTAAAATTGTAACGTATACTCGGTCCCGTTCCCCGATCTCTCACACGTACACCATCGACGGTGAAGCTTTGTCTAGAGTAGATACAATACGTGATCTAGGTATAATTTTTGACTCGTCGTTAACGTTTAATCACCACATAAAATTAATGTGTCAAAAAGCGTACAGATCACTTGGTTTCGTTATAAGACAATCGGCCAGATTTTCTAACAAAAACTCGATTTTAATATTATACTTTGCTTTTATTCGAAGTACACTGGAATACAATGCCTTAATATGGAATCCACACGAAAAACTTTATACAACCTTAGTCGAGCGAGTGCAAAAAAAGTTTGCCCGTTATTTATTTCTTAAACTATATGGTTACTATCCATATTTGTATCCCTCTCTTTATGTAAATGGTATGGTGGGCTTGGACACACTTGAGCTAAGGCGAAAGTGTGCCCTTATGCTACACTATTACCATTTACTTAATAATAAAATAGATAACCCTGCGACATTGGGGGCATGTGGTATATGCGCTCCGCGCAGTACTGTTATGAGGCGCTCCCAGCCGCTGTTCGCGGTGGAGTTTGTGCGGACGCAGGCGGCTCGGAGCGCTCCAACGCAGTCAGCGCTTCGCTTATTGAATAGCATGTTGTCCTCCAATAGCAATGTTGATATATTTACTATTAATTCGACTCAATTTGCCAAATTATGTTGCAAGTATTTGGAATCGTGTTAAGTATGTGTTGCTGTGTTTGTGTGTATATAATTATAAGTTAAATTGTTAATTGTTTGGTATTTTGATTATGTGTTTGATTGTTTGTTGTGTATTTGTTGTAATATTGTTATTTTTGTTTATTGTACGCTTTGGTTTTAACTGTAAGTGCAATAAATGTTAACTGAAATAAATAAATAAATAAATAAACAAGTTATAAGTGCGTCAGTTTTATTTCTGTGATAACGATAGTTTTTTTCAACTTTGTGTATCTAATATGTTAACAAACAAGAAACTTTGTGACAGAAACAATATAAATTTGCTCATAAAAATTACACTATCACAATATTTATTTACTTTGTAATACGATACCTCAATTAGGACGTAAAAGTATAAGAATTTATGAAGGATGAGTGAGCACCATACCTATTAAAAGCTGATTGACGCAGATATTGATTTCGTTAGCTGTTCTAGTATACTTATTTTCAGATGTCCGTTTTATTTTGAGTTCAAGAACAATTGGATCTTAACCAACGTGAATTCCAATTTGGTTATTATTGACCTTGAAGTTGCTTTATATTCAAAAGTTAGGTAGTTACATAAGATATTACAATTTAATAGACAAACGCCTTGAGATGAAACAATTACCAGAACAGAAGTCATAGTATGTATGTAATGTATGTATTATCTTAAAAAGTAAATAAAAAATTAAATACTTGCTAAGTATAACATAACATGAATTTCAAATTTATAATTCATTTTTTATACTTCGTGTTCTGTCGTTCATGACATGCTATTTTCATACATTGGTGTGTACATAGCGCAATATTATAGAACATGAAAAATTCACATAAAACTACGGCACAAATAAAACACGTTTAAGGCAATTCTACATTTATATTTATGTACGCTTTTCTAGATCGATCTCAGCGGAATTGAAAATCGTGCTCACTGTCAGAAGGCGAATAACACAGTCATTAATTTCAAATGAAACTGACCCCATTCCTGCTACTTGCCTTTCGCGATCATTTGTAAATCGCTTACGATATACGACTACTACTTCCAGTGTATCGATAGCGTAAAAAGTTTACTTCCTATTTTTACTCGTAAATAGATAAAGCTAGAATGGTCTGTATTGGGAATTCATGTTAGTAATAATTAATATTCATACTAGGGACTATTGACTTGGATTCATTTATTTAATTTAATGTAATAATAATAGAATTTTAATTTGTTATATCTTTGATCAATGCGTAAGCTAACGCCTGACTAATAAACAAAATTGTTTTAGCATAATAATTCCTCATTTCGCGATAACGAATCCTTTCCAAAATCAATTTATTATGTAATATGTAGTGTCCGACCGAAGTTTCGGTTTCGGTTTCGGTTTCGGCCGAGTTTCGGCCAAAAATCAAGTTTCGGCGGCAGTTTCGGTTTCGGCCAAAATTGGCCGAAACTTTTGCCGAAACCGAAACTGATTTCGGAAGTTGTCGTGCATGCTCGCCTACCTGTTTTCTGTAGCTTAGTAGTGGGTTACTTAATTCTAAATGTAAGTATGACTGTCCTAATAATTGTGATCTAGGTATCTTTGTTAATTCTAAATGTGTGATTTGATTCTTGATCTTTGTCGAGACTGGAACTAAGAGTGTAATAGTAATTTTAGTAATTATTATTTTTATATAAGAGGTACCTACCTAAAAGAGATTGATGATTCTTCTAAGAACAAATACAAACCAAAGTATTAATTAATAAGATTTCAAAATACCAATACTTAGTATTTAACGAAACAATAACAATTAGTGATTTGATTTCGATTTTGAGCTCGCGTAGTATATTTTAGTTATTTTCATAGTATCATGTCCTATGGAATCTTATTATGGGGAAATGCAGCTACCGTTAATACTATTTTTGTCCTGCAGAAAAGAGCTATTCGTGCAATTTATAGTTTAGGCCCTAGAGTATCATTAAGAGCAGTGGCGTAGCTAGGCAACCGAAGGCCCTGGGGCAAAATATAAACGAGGGCCCCAACTAAACTATTTAAAATCGTTTGTTCTGTAGTCGTCCTGTTCCGAATTCGACATACTCCAAATTTTTCGTAATACAGTCGACTTCGTAAAATACAAATTTAACTTATTTTAATAAAGAAATTAAAACTATTATGAAAATAAAAGAAAATATCTACCTGTTACCGTTCCAAACAGTACAGTACAGTCCTGTAACAGTATGCGGACAGCGGAGGTACGTTGATATGATCCCGTTGAGCACCCTTTGGGTCAGTCAGTTAGTCAGTCTTTTTTTAGTCCACTGCTGGACATAGGCCTCCCCAAGACGCCAGACATCCCGATTTTCCGCAATCGTCATCCAGCCTACCCCGGTAATTACAAATTATGTAGATTGTCGATCCAACGGGCTGAAGGAAGTTCCATACTGCGCTTGCCAAGACGTGGTTTGGGTAAGAGGACCGAGGTGTGCGGTCCCTCATCTACCCTCGAAAAGGGAGGATCCTCCAACCAGACGGGTGTTGCGTCTGGTAAGGCTACTGCCCCAACGGTTGTTGTCGGGTTCTTGTGTATATACTCAATCGCTTAGGAAACTTCGATAGCGTGATCTAGAATCGTCAGTTCGTATGTGGCTCGATAGATGTCGCCACAGTGGTCTGCACTCCAGGATACGTCTGATCCAACGGCCGTCGGTCCTGCGACACAGGTGACCAGCCCACTGCCACTTTAACTTGCTAAATCCGTGGGCTATGTCGCTTACTTTCGTTCTCTTGCGGATAGTCTCATTTATCCTATCCTTGAGAGAAACCCTAAGCATTAGCCCGTTCCATTACACGTTGAGCGACTTGTGGACCAGTCTCTTTGTCAGTGTCCACGTCTCGGCTCCATATATTAACACAGGCAGGACGCATTTCTAGGAGACTTTTGTCTTCAAGTAATGCGGAATCTTCGAAGTGAAGACTCGACGAAGCCTGCCAAACGCCACCCAGCCTAACCGAATCCTCCTATCGGCCTCCTTCTCGTAGTTGTTGTGGCCTAGTGCGGCGAGAAGGGTACCATCGATGGATATGACGTCTTGATTATTAAGCATAACTTTCGTTTTCTCCAAGTTCATACCGAGACCGACTCGTCGGAAGGACTCGTTTAGGCCGGCCAGCATTTGGCCTAGCTCATCCAAGGTCTCCGCAAAGATAACGATATCGTTGGCGAAACGAAGGTAATAGATGGATTCGACGTTGACGTTGACGCCTCGTTCCCCCCAACCGAAGGTCTTAAAGACATCCTCCAGCGCAGTGGTAAATAGTTTAGGGGGTATTACATCTCCCTGTCTTACCTCACGCCGGAGGAAAATGGAGTCTTGTTCTCTGGTCTTGGATATGAACGGTCATCGTTGCCTCATCGTACATACATCTCAGTACCTTGATGTAGCGCCAGTCGATGTGAAATATCTGCTGAGAGTCCAGGACAGCTCAGGTTTCGCCATACGTAGCGGTTGATTATATTCTTCTGTCTTTTGTATAATCTGCCGAACAGTATGGATGTGGTTTACGGTGCTGTAGCCATTTCGAAACCCAGCCTGCTCCGGTGGTTGGAATTCGTCAAGTCTTCTTGTGAGACGATTTGTAACAACCCTCGAAAATAGCTTATAGACGCAGCTCAGAAGTGAGATCGGTCTGTAATTCTTTAACAGAGACTTATCGCCTCTCTTAAAAAACAGTACCACCACACTCCTGGACCTCGCCTCCGGTGTGGTACCTATCTGTAGATAACCTCGTTAAAGAGTCTCGCCAAGGCTTTTAGGGCAGGTCACCCTGCGGCTTCAAGGAGCTCAGTCCTAACTCCGTCATCCCCCGGAGCCCTTCCGTTTTTAAGCTGCCCGAGCGCCGCACTAATCTCATCTGCTTCAATGTTCGGGATGTCTTCCGAATAGCTCAACTATTGTGCACACGGATCTTCAGTGTCCCAAGTCTCAGGCTTGCGTGCGCTCGACAAGTACAGCTGTCCATAAAATTTCTCGACCTCTTCTCGGATCTGAAGGAGAGAGCAAACGGTCCTGCCATCCGCTGTTTTGAGCTTCGCAAAAAGGCTTCACCCCAATGGTCTTTGGAAAACTTTTAACCCCAAATTCTGTTAATAAGAATAGTAATCTCTCTCGTATTTGAGCAGCGGAAGTCTCGGCGTACAAGTTTCCGTATCCACTTGGAGAGCCTTCTGTTCTGCTGAAGCTGCTTAAGCAGCGGGCAACTCGCACCTCCGCCGCATCAGATCCAAGGCCTCGGGAGAAAGTTTGTACTGCTTCTTTGACTTCGTCGTCAGAAAATATCTGCGATCCAGTATACACACCGTCTTCACCACGTTGTGGGTCATCTCGTCCACGTCACTAGTAGTTTCCAGCTAATCGAATCGGAGTTTTAGAATTTGGAGTTCCAGTTGGAACAACTCGGAGCCACATAGTATTTGGGGCAGCGTAGCTCGGAGAGTAGATTTCATCAAGCGGGTGCGCTTCATGCGGGTGCGGGACATATATTCAGAGTGCCAAGCAATAGTCGGTGGTCGCTGCCGGGTGTTAAACCTATTAACTACTGAAACATTTCTGAAAATAAGCCTTTTATCTGCTATGATGAAATCAATCTCGTTCCTCGTCACAGTATCGAGGCTTTGCGATATTCACTGCTTTGGGGCTTCTTCTCGAAAATGAATTAATCAAGAAGAGCGCCCCCCTTCCCCGCTTCGAGGGTGTTGACGATTATCTACCCCCTGCGATTCCTGTGCCCCAATTCATGTGGTCTAATTCTCGATTTGTCGCGGTCTTTTACTCCTACTTTAGCGTTGAAGTCTCCCATAACAACGTTGTAGAAGACCGAAGTAGTGCCATGTATGGCCTTTGAAATATCTTCATACAAGGCTTATACTTCATAGTCAAAAGCCAGCTGTAGGATGGCTATCCCGACATCGGTCGGCTTCAATAGTTCCAAGGTAGTAGTGGAACTTTGTAATCCCTTAGTTGCCTCTTACGACACCCACGGGTAGAGAGGGGGTGGCTAAATTCTACTGCCGTAGCCACACAGCAAACCCCTTCAATGACATCGACAAGTAATACAACGTAAGTAGACGAAAAAAATTGTCAAGTTAATGCGCGTCATCAAAGATTTTCAATAACATTTAAATTGATACAAGACAAGTATCACTTTTCGAATAAAACAAGAATAATTAAAAATGCGGTATTATATAACCTAGGTCGAGGAAAAAATAGTCAAGTAAATATGCATTATTACATATATAACGAAAAATGGTTGTTAGATCGCAATTAAATTTAAATGGGACCACATGACAAGCACCACCTTTCCATTAAAAGAAAAATCATCGTCGACGTCGCTTAAGTTGGTGTTGTAAAATTGATTATTTAACTGACTGCAGAACGTGCATTTAACTGAGTTATTGTTGTGTCTAGTACATTATTGAAAAAAGTAATTTATTTGTTTTGCAATCGATAATCTGAAGATAATTCTTCAAAATGTTTTTTTTCCGTCGAGTGTTTCTCATAGGTCCCACCTTGCATCAAGCGCGTGCTTTTGAAACACGCTGGAGACAGGGAAGTTACCTCCAAGTTTCAAACAAAGGTGTTCGAGACTTGTTGGAAATTCCTGTGTAATTTTTCATATACGTTACCATTATTAATTTCGCGTTCATGGAATCTGGTTTATTTTTATTCCGAATGTATGAGAAATTTTCATTAGTTAAATTTATAGTTTGTAAGTAAGAGTCCGAGGGGCCCCCTGAGCTTGAGGGCCCCGGGGCACCGCCCCGCCTTGCCCCTTAGTAGCTACGCCACTGATTAAGAGATAAGTTTAAAGAAATAAAAATATTGACTGTTGCTTCTCAATATGTGTACGAAAATGTTATGTATGTTCATAAAAATATACACGAATTTCGCAGGAATTGCGACATGCATAGCATTAATACTAGGAACAAACACAAACTTGTAATGCCTGTAACTCGCTTACGCCGAGTCAGTAATTCTTTCTATGGACAATGTATACGCTTATACAACAGGCTCCCAGAAAACGTTCAAAAAGCTTCTATTGCGAAATTTAAAAAAATTGTAAAAGAACGTTTGTGTACTAAAGGATATTATTCGATTAACGATTTTATAGAAGACAGTACGCCTTGGGAATGATGTGATCGCCTCCAGGCTATTTCAACCTATGAAATTATTGTAAATTTCAATCTTCTTTGGAAAAAAAAACATGATTGAAAAAAAAATGATATTAGTCCCGCTGAGTTTCTTTCGCCAGTTCTTCTCAGGTCAGAGGCTTTTTCTTTCCGAACTGGTAGTAGACTCATGACGTTCAGTAAAAAATTGTAATAATTTTATGCTGAATAAAATATTTTGAATTTTGAATTTTGAATTTTGAATTGATTATTGATAAGTTATAAGCATTTTGCTATGAGAACTTAATTTGAAAAAAATAATCAAAATATTATTAATATTTTTGAAGTGAAACTTCTTTAGGCGCATGAGGGGTAAAATTAGAGCGACCGGTAACGCGGCAGCGTCATGACGTACAGTACTTGGATGGGTGACCGCCTGGGAACACCGCGAAACGTTGTCTTTTTTCAACTAGGTAGTTTTTTTTTTTTGTATTTTAATTCGTTTTTTTTTTTAAATTAGTGTTAATTCCCAAAACCTTGTCCAAAACAAACAGGAGCACAAATAAAACCTGTACTAGAGATGCTTCAACTTGATGTATTGGATTGTTCAATAATTACACAAATGTATGGTGGCCATATAATTATGTAGGTACTAACAAGAAATAATTTTGCCAGCGCGATTTAATCTACTACTAGCACAAATCTAGTGTCGTAGACGTGTTAAACTTCGAACAAAAAACTTAAACAAAAAAAAAACTTAAATACCTAATTGTAAGTTTCAGCGAAAAAAAAAACTAATCGTTAACGATTAGTTTTTTTGAAAATTAGTTTGGCACAGAAGTTTCACTTCTGACATGTGTACTTTGTACGCACGCAATTTTTTTTCTTATATTATCTCCACTTAATATTATAAAGCTGAAAGGTTTGTTTGTTTGAACGCGCTAATCTCAGGAAGTACTGGTCCGATTTGAAAAATTCTTTCAGCGTTGGATAGCCCATTTATCGAGGAAGGCTATAGGCTATACATCGTCAGGTTAAGATCAATAGGAGCGGCGCACCAATGAAGAATAATTCAAAATCAGAAGGTTTTTTCCATTTTGAGAGCTTCCGCTGCGAGCACTGCGTAAACAGTTAAAATTTCGCAAAAATCATGCATGACAGAATTGTTTCACTTTAAAAGTTCTAAAAAAAAGTCCGCGACAGCACAATATGTCTATCTTTTAAGGTTAGCTCACTATAAACTTTTTTATGCTAAACGTTCTAAAATAATGCAATATTTGCGAAGGTGTTTTTATAAACATGATATAAATCCTTATGCAAATAAATACTTTTTTTTATCACAAGTATTTAATTTAAAACAAAATTGCCCTTCACACCATTCGATTTCAGTAAATATCTTAGGTGATATCGCAGTTTATAAAAAATATCGCAGCAAAAATATTATAAAGCTGAAAAGTTTGCTTGTTTAAACACACTAATTTCAGAAACTACAGGTTGGAATTTAAAAAAAAATCTTTTTGTTTTGGATAGCCAATTTAACGAGGAAGGCTATTTTTTTCTTCAATTAACGCGTATGAAACCGTGGGGCATAGCTAGTATTAAATAAATGATTACAACAAAATTAATATAGGTACGTACTGTGTTTCCATTTCATGTCAATAAAAAAATGTGTGTAAATGGGTAAAATGCACCAAATTTCAGTATTTTAAGGAATTTTATACTTGACCACGTGAGTTTCGGTTTCGGTTTCGGTTTCGGCCGAAACTGTAGCCACGGCCGAATATTCGGTTTCGGTTTCGGTTTCGGCCGAAAACCGACTTTCGGTCGGACACTAGTAATATGGTGTCGTGTTCATTTACAAATTAACACGAATAAGACTTCAAGTCGAAACAATTAAAATAACGAGGTCAAAAGGATTATGTTCTGGTTACAAACAAACACAGGCCAGATTAGTTAAAACAGATTATACACATATTACTTAATTTAAAGAACAAATATATACATTTAAAATATTTCGAAATATTTTGAATGTTAACGTTAACGTATTCAATGAATAAAATAAAAAAATGTTTATTTAGGAAACAAACAGTCTGTTTTTAATAGTGTCCGACCGAAGTTTCGGTTTCGGTTTCGGTTTCGGCCGAGTTTCGGCCAAAAATCAAGTTTCGGCGAAAGTTTCGGTTTCGGCCAAAATTGGCCGAAACTTTTGCCGAAACCGAAACTGATTTCGGAAGTTGTCGTGCACGCTCGCCTAACTGTTTTCAATTCAAATGTTTACTGTTGCTTAGTAGTGGGTTACTTAATTCTAAATGTAAGTATAACTGTTCTAATAATTGTGATCTAGGTACCTATCTTTATTAATTCTAACGCCCAGTTTCCCGAAGGCTGATCAACGCAAAAATTAACTAATCATCTGTCAAATGGTCCGGGCTCCCTAGTACATTTTTGTCGCTTGATTACTATCAAGCTAATTTTCCGGCAGTAGCTTCATGTTGATGAGACGAACAAAAATTTCCTCTACGAAAACTCTCGATTGTGGTAGCTAACAGAGGTAGCAGGGGATAGAGCAACAGTGAACGTAGAACCGGGATAACGTACCACGCAATTTGTAGGACAATATTACTATTAAATTATATAAATATTAACGAACTAAAAGAAAAAAAAAATCAGAAAAAAAATCAATTTTTGATGACCTCCCGATGAGTCGCCTTGTCGTCGTCGGTCCTACGCTCACTGCTGCTCTATCCCCTGCTACCTCTGTTAGCTACCACAATCGAGAGTTTTCATGGAGGAAATTTTTTAGCTCATGGGGGGGATGGGGGATTGGGGATAGGGTCGGCAACGCGCTTGAGATGCTTCTGGTGTTGCAGGCGTCTATAGGCTACGGTCTTACCATCAGGTGAGCCGTACGCTTGTTTGCCAACCTAGTTACATAAAAAAAAAGTGAAAAAAAATGTACTAGGGAGCCCGGACAGATTTGACAGATGATTAGTTAATTTTTGCGTTGATCAGCCTTCGAGAAACCGGGCGTAAATGTGTGATTTGATTATCTTTGTCGAGACTGGAACTAAGAGTGTAATAGTAATTTTAGTAATTATTATTTTTATATAAGAGGTACATAAAAGAGGTTGATGATTCTTCTAAGTACAAATACTAACCAAAGTATTATTTAATAAGATTTCAAAATACCGATACTTAGTATTTAATGAAACAGTAACAATTAGTGATTTGATTATTGATAACTGATAAGCATTTTGCTATGAGAACTTAATTTGAAAAAATAATCAAAATATTATTAATATTTTTGAAGTGAAACTTCTTTAGGCGCATGAGGGGTAAAATTTGAGCGACAGGTAACGCGGCAGCATCATGACGTTCAGTTCTTGGATGGGTGACCGCCTGGGAACACCTCGAAACGTTGTCTTTTTTTTTCAACTAGTTTTTTTTTGTGTATTTTAATTCGTTTTTTTTTTAATTAGTGTGAATTGCAAAACCTTGTCCAACACAACAGGAGCACAAATTAAACCAGTACTAGAGATGCTTCAACTTGATATATTGGATTGTTCAATAATTACACAAATGTATCGTGGCCATATATGTACTAAAGAATTTTGCTAGCGCGATTGAATCTACTACTGGCACCATCTAGTCGTAGACGTGTTAAACTTAAAAAAAAAAACTTAAATAATTGTAAGTTGCAGCGTTAACGATTAGTTTTTTTTTAAATTAGTTTGCCAAAGAAGTTTCACTTCTGACATGTGTACTTTGAACGCACGCAATTTTTTTTTCTTATATTATCTATACTAATATTATAAAGCTGAAAAGTTTGTTTGTTTTTTTGTTTGTTTGTTTGAACGCGCTAATCTCAGGAAGTACTGGTCCGATTTGAAAAATTCTTTCAGCGTTGAATAGCTCATTTATCGAGAAAGGCTATATGCTATACATCGTAAGGTTAAGACCAATAGGAGCGGCGCACCAATGAAAAATATTTCAAAATCGGGAGGTTTTTTTCTTCATTTTGAGAGCTTCCGCTGCGAGCACTGCGTAAACAGTTAAATTTTCGCAAAAATCATGTATGACAGAATTGTTTCACTTTAAAAGTTCTAAAAAAAAAGTCCGCGACAGCATATGTCTATCTTTTAAGGTTGGCTCACTATAAACTTTTTTATGCTAAAGAAATTTGTTCTAAAATAGTGCAATATTTGCGAAGGTGTTTTTATAAACATGACATATCCTTATGCAAATAAATACCTTTTTCATCACAAGTATTTAATTTAGAACAAAATTACCCTTAATACCATTCGATTTCAATAAATATCTTAGGTCCTAAGATATTTAGGACCTATGAGATATAGCAGTTTTTAAAAAACATCGCAGCAAAAATATTATAAAGCTGAAAAGTTTGTTTGTTTAAACACGCTAATTTCAGAAACTACTGGTTGGAATTAAAAAAATCTTTTTGTTTTGGATAGCCAGTTTAACGAGGAAGGCTATTTTTTTCCTTCAATTAACGCGTATGAAACCGCGGGGCACAGCTAGTATTAAATAAATGATTACAACAAAATTAATATACTGTGTTTCCATTTCATGTCAATAAAAAAAAATGTGTGTAAAATGGGTAACATGCACGAAATTTCAGTATTTTATACTTGACCACGTGAGTTTCGGTTTCGGTTTCGGTTTCGGCCGAAACTGTAGCCACGGCCGAACATTCGGTTTCGGTTTCGGTTTCGGCCGGAAACCGACTTTCGGTCGGACACTAGTTTTTAATGACTTGAAAGAGTTTACTTAATTCAATACATTTTTAATAAAAATTGCGTATCATACTTGTGTTTGCAGGTAAGAAGTTACACTTCACTGGCTAGGTAAGTTCACGTAGGTAACTTCTTCTTCGTTGACTAGCTAACTTCAGGGTGTCGGTTTTTTTTCGTGACAGTGTGCGTGCATACCGTAAAAATTTACTCTCATAATTTTTTCCTAACGCGCCAAAAGAAGTATAACTTCAAAAAAGAAATAAAAATGTTTGGAATACAGCAATGATAAATAAATCAATATTATATAAAAATAACATACAAATTATTAAAATTATAAGTAAACACAATTTTATTTACTTTACATTGATTCAAAATCACAGCCTAAATAAAACCTTTATTACAAAATAAATATTTTAAATAAATTAATCTAAAATTTTTCCTAATATTTCATTTGACATGCATTGCTTATTGTAATTATTCTCTCGACCAATCACGATTAGTACGGGATCCCTAGTACATATTTTTCACCTGATTAGTATCAAGCTAATTTTCCGGGAGTAGCTTCATTTTGATGAGACGAACAAATAGTTCCTCTTCGAAAACTCTCGATTGTGGTAGATAATAGAGTTAGCAGGAGGTAGAGCAGCAGTGAGCGTAGGCGTTGTTTTTTTTATTTTAGTTAGTTAATATTTATATAATTTGATAGTAATATTGCAAATTGCAAATTGCGTGGTACGTTATCCCGGTCCTACGCTCACTGCTGCTCTATCTTCTGCTAACTCTATTATCTACCACAATCGAGAGTTTTCGAAGAGGAACTTTTTGTTCGTCTCATCAAAATGAAGCTTCTCCCGGAAAATTAGCTTGATACTAATCAGGGGAAAAATATGTACTAGGGATCCCTACCTAGATAAACATTTTTGTGTAAGAAAATAATAAGGGCACATACACTTTGTAAATTACTTCATTCAAGATCGCCGTTCCGTGATGAAGCGTTTCTTTAGCGTTGGGCGTGATCAAGCACATTCTAACTCAGCCTTAAAAGAAGCTTGGAATAATAGGACAGTAACGTACTCAATTTTAAAAACATGAAAGAAATTTATAGGGTATAGGTAGGGTAGGGTGTGTGTGTCTTCTCAAAGTAGTATTTCAAGTTAATTTACAGATCTATAAGGAGCTTTACGTAGGCGTAATCATTAAATTTTGTAGCTCAAGAAAAAAATGTTTTTGTTTTAGTTGTATCTGGTGTGTTATTATTTCAATCAATAATAACATTCTTATAAAATTTAGCGTAGGGAATTTATTCATCGTTACTTTACTATTTATTGTAACTGACAAAGCTAAATAATAAACTATTCAAAATCGGAAAATATAACCAACCGCATCTCATATATCTAGCGTATTAAATGAAGATATAATATTATAATTATATATCAAGACTAGCTGTGCCCCGCGGTTACACCCGCGTTAATTTGAGGAAAATCATAGCTATAGCCTTTCCTAATTTCAAGTTTGTAGGTGTATTTTTCATTGGACTTTCATACAAACTTTCATCCCCTGTTTTAACCCCAAAAGGGGGTTGATTTCTCAAAATACATTATTGGTACACCTCAACACCATCTATAGAGCATACATTTTGAATTTCAAGTCTCTTACTTCAAAAACATAGGACTTTCATACAAACTTCCAACCCCCGTTTAACCCCCTTAGGGGTGGAATTTCGTAAAATCCGTTCTTAGCTGACCTCTACACGGTAAAATAAATATTCCCACCAAAATTCAAGTCTCTACGCCTTATGGTTCCAGAGATATCGTGATGAGTCAATGGGTGGGTAACTCTTTTATATATATAGATGTACTGCTATGTCACTGTCTGTAATTGTTAGACTATTGAAGCTGTCAGTTTGAAATGCCAAGGAGTATGCCATGTCTTGTTGGGAAATTGTGAAAGTCTGTTGTATTATTGATAAGTGAACCAAAAACTTTGTACCCCTTTTTACGAAAATTGCGCGGACGGATGAGTATGAAATATCGTACACTTATCAATACATATTATAAAGTAAAGTCGCTTCCCGCTGTCTGTCTGTCCCTATGTATGCTTAGATCTCTAAAACTACGCAACGGATTTTGATGCGGTTTTTTTAATAGATGGAGGGATTCACAAGGAAGGTTTATATGTATAATAGGTACATGCATATTACAGTAGAGAAACAATGATAGGTTTAGCAACCGTGCGAAGCCGGGGCGGGTCGCTGGTAGTTTATATAGAGAAGGAGTGCAGAATGCTAATATTTTTTTAAATCATGCACTGAAATTACATTAAATCAATAAAAAAAATATTACACACACTACTATGTATTTGACACACACACGCATATTATACTCTTTTGTTTATCGTTAAAGTCTGTGGTTAAATTATGGTCGAACTTCGACCACTTGGCGATCACTAGTGTTGTACGATATCGTAACAATTTCAAAAGCGGGACTAACTGTTTAAGTTACAGTTTTTTTAGAGATAAAGAAATGTTTTTTTTAAATATAGGTATAGACTAGCGCTTGACTGAGATCTCACCTGATGGTTCAGGCAGTCAAGTGAAGATGCAGCCTAAGATGGTGCGGGTTTTTCTAGAAGATGCCCTTTTCACTCTTGATTAAAATAAGTATCTATTCTTCCTGATTTGTGAACTATAGAATTTTATAACAAATTTAAAAAGCTCATTCCTGTTATGATTGATAGTAAATGAATAAAATTAATTTTCTCTCGTATTGAGAACTAAAATTTTTGTGACTACGGACAAAAGGAATATATGGTGCAAAGTATATTTTACTTTAAAAAATGTAATGCAGACAATAAAAGACAATTGATAAAAAAAGCTATTATTTTTTATACAAATAGGTCGATAAACAAGCGTACGGCTCACCTGGTGGTATGCGATTACCGTAGCTTATACACGCTTGCAACACCAGAAGCATCGCAAAACACCGACGATTTGCGGGTTCGATTACCGCTCGGGATAGATATTTGTATTTGTACAAATATTTGTTGTTTGTTGTAAATGTTAACGCGAATTTCAGTCATTATAATGAAACAACCTTTTCGGATTTTATCGCGGTTTATTAAGTTTTTTAAATGCCCGACGTTACGATACTTTACAAGTTTACAGCAACCATCGTCACGGGACTCCTCCCGAAAGAAGAAAAAGTTGTTTCCTTATATTTCTTTCGGTTTGGATGTCTGTCCTTGTGGGTCACCATACGTAAAGCCATCGACCCCGATTGTTATCATAAATACTTGATAGAGATCGTTACACATAGTAGGGAACATATCCGCCAACCCGCAATGGAACAGAATACGAGTAGTTGATTGAGCTGGGCATAAGCATCTTTCTCCCACACGGAGAAAGAGGCCTATGCCCAACAGTGGGATGTTACAGGCTAAATCGACCTTCTGTGAGGTCAAGATACTCCCCCAGCCAGACTGCTTCAGATTTTGAGCTGGATACTGCTAAGGAAATGCCTCAGTTAGACTGTGTTGTTACTTTAGTGGCAAAATTGACTTCAAAGTTTCAATAGATAACAATGTTTTTATAAATCTAGAGTCAATGAACTAAATTGCTACATGGCATAACATGGCTGTCCCTGAAACATTATTCTCAAGAATGAACGATCGACAGTTCATGAGACTGCGATTTTGTATAGGGAAGCTATTAATTTATCGTGCTCATACATTAAAAGATTAATGATAAAAAAATCACATAATATGGTAGGCTAAACTTTTATTTAGAAATAAATAAATCTAATATATTCAAAGCAGTAAATATTGAATACATTTTATTCATTTCATTTTTCACAAAATGTATATAGGAAAAATGAAAATCACTTTCTTACAAAGTTCTTCAACAAAGCGTAACAAAGAAGCAAAGCAATACGAAGAAATATAGTTTATTGAAGTCGGTTAAATATTAATATACATCTTATTTAAGAGGGCGCTTAAGGCGAGCAAAAAATCAGATTTCACCCGCGCGCCCGTGACTAATTGATGAAACAAAATATACACAAAGCCTCGTGTCAGAGTGCGATAGACGATATAGTTTTGAGCGCATTACGAATGTACAAAACGACAAATATGTTTATATTACATAAATAATTCCAAAACTAAAAGTAATTACATTAAATGCCTCTGCATAGCCTTTACTCATATTTAAATGTAATTAATTATCAAATTTTTGTCTTAATGGTCATAACCATATCGAGTATAAATAGAAAAAATATAAAAATTAGAGGTTACTTCGTGGTTATATTTTATTGAGGAAATTTCCTTATTTTATGTTTTTGATATGGGTTAACCCTTGCAAATATCACGTAGTTTATCATATATTTTTATTTTAAGATTTGGTCTGGAATTTTTCATGTCAAAACAAATAGAAGATTGGTAATTTTGCATTATGCGCGCTCTTAAATTCAATTAATTGTTCTATATAGCTTTTAGTTCTGAAATTTAGTTCAAGTTATTTCACAAATATCATGTGGGTTTGAAAAGATTCCTCAACATGTATCTACATCATGTTTATGTTATAAATTTAAAATATATCGTAACTATATATCATCCTGTCCATTGTATTATATGTTATAACGTATATGAAATAGAAACTAGATTTGACCGCGATATAAGAGACAGTAAATTGACACGAGCAAAGTCGCAGCCAAAAACTAGTAAGACAATAAATCGAAGACAGCATACTGTGAAATGTTTTATATTCGAATCATAAATTATTTATCATCTCCTAACGAGCGGGTAAAGTTAAAAACTTTAGATCGTAACCCTCTAGAAATTGCATTAAGCAAATTGGTTTCCGAAGCTACTAGCTTGTGACGTAGCTTGGTATGTAGGTATTGTACAAAAGTTGTGATTTCGTATTTCAGTCAACTAATGTAATGGACATTTCTCTTCTGTTTGACATTTTTACGGACAGTAAATACTTTTCGAAGATAAAAAATATGTTACTCGATATTTCTGAGGTAGATATTGGACCGAACTTAATACGTAATATACTTTTGAAGTTGGTAAATAAAGGAGTGAGTATTTCTAAAAAAATGTTGACGTAAATCTTTTGATGAAATTTCGAAAATATATGAAATTTTGTTTATATTACCCAAGATTCAAAACCATTATTTTTCAATATTTTTTATTTCATCAACTAAGTTAAAAAAAAAAAACATTAAATAATTTCAACAAGTGAAAACTACGTACCAAGTTTATACTGTAGAAATACTAAAATTTATCGTTATTGTAAATAATTATGTATGATTGTATACTGTATAAAATATAGCCATAGAGATAGTCATATAGCCTAAAAATGATTTAATGAATATTTCCCCCTGCGTAAATGCGTGCAATTTCACCAAAGAGTTTTTAATAAAATCGGGATCGTTGACAGATTATGTACACGTCGTATTACTTGCGTCTTATCCCTTCAAATGAGAGTATTCAAACGCCATATTTTTTTGAAACTTGTAAGACTTTTTGAATGAAAGAAATGACTATAACTGAAATATAACATACTAGCGACCTCTTTAATCTTTAAAGTAATATCACCAACATTTCATATGCTAAAACTTTTTCCGAAAGACGCTGCATCTTATGGTAAGTATTATTCCGATCGGTTCAGTAGTTATCGCAGTATAACCGAACAAAAAAAAACCGGCTCTCCATTTATTAGTATTGTATAGATACGACTATTACAATTTTATTTTCAATAATAACAATATACATCTATACTAATATAATAAAGCTGAAGAGTTTGTTTGATTGTTTGTTTGTTTGTTTGTTTGTTTGAACGCGCTAATCTCAGGATCTACTGGTCCGATTTGAAAAATTCTTTCAGTGTTATATAGCTCATTTATCGAGGAAGGCTATAGGCTATATATCATCACGCTAAGACCAACAGGAGCGAAGTCCACGCCGACGAAGTCGCGCGCAGAAGCTAGTTATAAATATAGAGTTGTTATTATTTCCTTTTTTTATCATACAAGACATCATTTTGAATCACTGTGAGTCCTTTTAAACCTTAAAATTAATTTAACATTTTATAGTTACAGAATAGTTACAAATTTTTTGTCTGTTTTTTGTCTATCATTAAATTAAACCTACTTTAATTTTACTTTACTGGCATAGTACAAACTACATAACTGTCCTAAAATCTAACAACAAAAAAAAATCTAACAACAGAAAAAACAGCTAAATAAAAGTAGTTTAGACACAAGGTACCTTTTCAGTTTTCCACAAATAAAACCCACGATAGACACCCAAACTACGAGTATATCCCAATACTATACAACAAAATAAATTGTAATCATATTTCACAAAAACAATTTCAAATATAACCGATTATACAAAACCGTAAAAGGCAAAAGAAACTGAAAACGAAATCTTTTTCTATCCTTTCGCTCCATAAAGGCTTGGGGCAAAACATTTTTCACTTCAACGTGACTGAGTCATCGTTGGATCTTTACGGCTCCTACACAGAGTGGATGAAATAGCCGAAACATATTGATATTGGCTGAGAGAAAAATTGTTTCCTTATAATGTTTGATGTAAATGTAATGAGATATCGTTTTATTAAAAACGAATAGGATTCCTAATTCAGTTTCAGTTTTTGTCTAACTTTATTATGGTTTGAGTAAGTTTTTTAATGTATTTTTTATTTTTATTTTATGATGACGTTATCAATTTATCTGACTTTTTCTTTGTTTTACGAGACTTTCGTAATAATAATGACAATTCGATTTTGATTTGTATTTTTACGAATAGGGGATTTCTAAAATGTATTTTTATTTAAAATTTGAAAAAAGAATTAATTTATAAAATAAAAGACGTTATTTTAAATTTGAAAAAAGAATTCAATTGTAAAATAAAATAGGTTATTTATTGGCTAGTATTTAGGGTTATTATCTCATTTTCTAAGTTAATACCGTCTGTTTTGACCATTAGTAACACATCAAACGATATAATATATTGAATACTTACTTAAAAAAAATTTAAGTTGCCCTACACATTTCCGAAAACAAAATACTTGAAAATACTTCGGCACGAAGGTCACCGGTTCAGCTGATATTAAATAAGTAGGTATTTGTTACCAAACACCATTCTTTATAACTATATTCTTTCGCCACTTTTTTTTTTTTGAAATTTGAATAATCATATTTGTTTGTAAGGTGTATGTAAGCTTCTTGAAATATCATATTACATCGTTTAATCATTTTCATACTGTATTTGTCTGTAGTTCTGTACTGATAAACATAAAAGTAGTACCTATATTGATAACGGAAAATGACAGACCGATATAAACCTACGCCGCTAATAAGTCGAAACAACTGCGCCCCATGTGGTCTTCTAAAATTGGATTCCTAATTGTGTTATTTCCTACAAATAACTAATTTAAACTTATTTCAGTACTACATTAATAAGAGTAGGTATATTGTAGTCGAAACACTTGGACTTTTAGGTAGCGGTGCAAAAAAATCTAATAGAATCGACATTACATCTATTTGATCGAAGAGCCCGTGCATTTTTTACTAAGGGAATGGGTATTGCGATTTAACGCGGAACTGCCACCAGCATTCTTGGCACCATTCCACGTGGACATGATTTACACTTCAATTGTTTGTTAAATTCTTAAGTTGTGCATTTGTAAATATTTAAAATATTGAAATAAATTTATATTATTCCATATTATATCATATATGTGTATTTCCATAGTTGATTCCATGTCCTATCAAAAGAGTTTTGTATTCAACCGACATTGTAAACTACAAATCAATACAGGCTTGCCAACTGAATCTCAGATGACAAGGCTTTGGATTCGGCATCAGCAAAACGTACCTATTTTGTTAAAAAATAAAATTATTGACAAAAACTAAGTTTATGCTGACATGAACCATGCCTTCCGATAGTTTCCTCTATGATCATCCTAATAGGCTATAAATTACCACGCTGGGATCTTAGTAAAACAATGTCCACCTAGTATGTGCCAATCCATTACCACTATATATTATCGAGTCCAGAATAAGCCGTTTTTATCAATTATGTTAACGCCAAACTTTATGACGTCAACAGGCGAGAGGAAGTGTTACTTGATACTATATAAACGTTTCTTGTTTCTTAAGTAACCCCCAATCAAGTTACAATTAAATAATTACAGCCTATTACTTTAAGGCCATGTAATATTATAATTGTTACATAATTATAATTTAACAGCAATATTCGGAATAACTGCTATATTTATTATTGTAACGTTATTCGTAGTAGTAGTAGTAGTAGGGCGTGTACCTATATTCCTATATAACCTAATTAAACATGGCCTAACTAGGCTATAAAAGATTAGAATGCGACTCACATCAATGAAGTAGTAACCATCAGATATGTATCGTAATTAAGGGCGCCTTCAAATTAGCCGCGCGGCGGCAGCGCGTCTGCAGCGCTGCTGACGCGCGACGTTGTAAATGTATGTAAATGACAGCAGCGCTGCAGACGCGCTGCCGCCGCGCGGCTAATTTGAAGGCGCCCTAAACGTGATTGATTAACTGACGTACGAATCTCATTTAACACAGCAAGACGTGGTCCTTACCACGCAACACGAACACTTGGTGGATTAAGGGGATAATTCTTAAATTTTTTGTACAGTAAGCAGCGTTCTTCAGACCATAATTGACAAATTACAATGCCACACAGTGCTATCAATGCCTCGTAATTGTATAAAATAGGCTACATAAGATCGTAAATACTTACGATAGCAAAAATAATAACAAAATATCAGCGAAAATATATTAAATCACGAAATCATAGTGATACGTTATTAATAATTGCAGAATGTCAATCAACGTCGCCTGTACAATACTATGTTTTCTGTACGTCAATTTGTAATCTATACTAATATATAAAGCTGAAGAGTTTGTTTGTTTGTTTGTTTGTTTGTTTGTTTGTTTGTTTGAACGCGGTAATCTCTGGAACTACTGGGCCGATTTGAAAAATTCTTTCAGTGTTAGATAGCCCATTTATCGAGGAAGGCTATAGGCTATGTATCATCACGCTAAGACCAATAGGAGCGGAGTAAACGCCGACGAAGTCGCGCGCAGAAGCTAGTGTTTATGTATTTGGGGTGACATATTAAGGCCCCAAGTTTCGATATAACGATATTATAGCGGCCAAATATAATCTCAAAGAAAAAATGTTAAGTACACTCCGACCTTTAATAATAAAAAAACCTCAAAAGAATAATATATAACAAAATACATTACATTCCTTACATTAAGTTTTTAAGTATAATCAATTTCGCATACACCTCTTGTATTTTATTATAAATGTTTTACTTTTATTCCATTATTTAGTCCACTGAGAAACAATTATTTAAATATACGGTCTATGATGGTAACAGAAGTAGAAATAATTGATAAATGTTTCTACTGATTTAGTGTATTTTCTTTGTTTATCGAAGCCTATCATAGATTAAACAGCTACGACTAACCTAGGTTTTTGTCAAAAACATATACAACTAACTTCGCCAAGTTCATGATGCATTTCATAGTCAAATTCACCATCTCTCACTCAGCGTGTGAAACGACTTAAGGCCAATTTGGGGGCTTGACTTTATATTATAAAATCACTAAGTTAAGAGCGCGCATAATGCAAAATTACCGATCTTCTATTTGTTTTGACATGAAAAATTCCAGACCAAATCTTAAAATAAAAATATATGACAAACTGCGTGATATTTGCAAGGGTTAGCCCATATCAAAAACATAAAATAAGGAAATTTCCTCGATAAAATATAATCACGAAGTAACCTCTAATTTTTATATTTTTTTCTTTTTATACTCGATATGGTTATGACCATTAAGACAAAAATTTGATAATTAATTACATTTTAATATGAGTAAAGGCTATGCCTAGGCATTTAATGTAATTACTTTTAGTTTCGGAATTATATATAAAATAAGATATTTGTCGTTTTTTACATTCGTAATGCGCTCAAAACTATATCATCTATCGCACTCTGACACGAGGCTTTGTGTATATTTTGTTTCATCAATTACTCACGGGCGCGCGGTTGAAATCTGATTTTTTGCTCGCGTTATGCGCCCTCTTAACGATGACGTTACGTTTGACGACGCGTTGGCGCAACGGTCACAACACTGCTTTGTGGCTGTTGCGCTGGCGGTTGCGGGTTCGATCCCCGCACACGGCAAACGTTTGTATTTGCCATACAGTTGTTTGCCGTGGTCTGGGCGTTTATGCTTGTGTATTGTGTGTGTTTCCGGATCCCCCGACACAGGAGAAAATCCTACTGGAGGCTATTCATTTACTAAGTTCCGCCTCCTGTGTCCTAACTGAGTATGGAACAAATTGACTGTCATAGGGATATTGACCACCATGATAAATGATCACACTTATCCAAATTAGTTTTATTTTGTGTTAGACATTATTTTAGCCTTTTTATTTTAATTTTATGTGACCTAATTTTAACTATAATTAAATTATTGAAACTTCAATATACTTTTTAAAAGCATTAGTTATTATTACGAATTAAATATTGAACCAAAGATCCAGAGTAATCAAACTAATAGGTAAAATAAACCTTTCAATTATCGTTTTGTTTATAATATTAATTTATCACTCATAACTGTTATATTTATACATTTTACATTTAAAGCGTATAGCGATAGTAGACGTGCAACATGCTTACTTGTACTTATTAAATCTACAAAATTATTTTATCTAGAAGCCATTAAGTATACCATTAAATAATGTAATACAATAATAGAGGTCACAAATACAATAACTTAATGATAAAGAACTGTCAATACTAAAAATTTTTATTTATTTATTTATACTTTTGCACACCAATACATACTCGTAATTGACAAAATAAAGAATTACATTTTTAAGTAGTAACACAGTTGCATCAGTTGCAACAGGCGGCCTTATCGCTAATGCAGCGATTTCTTCCAGGCAACCTTTGGGCAGAGGACTGATATAGAAAGTGTGGGTAGGGGCGAAAAATATATGAAAGAAATAAATATAATTATATATATATATATATTTATATCTAAAATATAGTACACATACTTTCAAACAAACATACATACATACTTATTGTATCGGCATAGTCAAGGATCGGTAAAAGGAGAGACTGTGCTAGCATAACTTTAGTGGGAATAGGGAGAAAGTTACTTAGCCTTCTTAGAGATCCTACTGCAGCAAACAGTTTTCTACTTAACTCATTAATATGATATGTCCATGACAGATGTTGGTCGAAAGTAATGCCTAGATTTTTAACCTTATCACTTATTGGAATAGATGTACCATTAATAACTACTGATGGAAGTTGTGACCAATCAATGCGCGATATGAGTTTCTGACTACCGATGATAAAATAAAAATTAATATAAAAAAAACACTAATTTTGACGACTCAAATTATTTTTCCAATTTAATACCGTATGATACACTAAAGATAATCTTCATACCATAATAAAATAAATTTAGTAACTAATAAAGTAATGTACATAATGCGTCTTTATCGTAAAAATGGCGATGTCTTATACATCCCGAGGTAGAAGTAAGAAATAAAAAGGTGTAGGTATACATAAAACATAAAATAAATATAAAAATTAATGCAGTGAAAGTACCGTAATAAAAACGTATTAAAATATATAAAGAAATGTACATAGATGAAATAAGAACTGAAACTAACATCGCTATAAAAATAGATAACGTCATTTTCTTTTATTTTCTTTTAAAATAAAACGAAAATACTGTGCAAATCCTGCATCGCATATGCAAAAAGATTGAAATTGATTAAAAATGAAAAGAATAAAATTGATTGAGCGAAGAACAACAGTTTTTACAAGTTACAAGCTTTTATTTAACTTGCAATGTATGTATGTATGTAAAAATGAATGTTTGTTCGGGTGAAATCTTGCAACTCAATTTTGAAGCAGATATCTTCAACCGATTGAGCTGAAATTTTGTATACAGGTTCAATTTAGATGACAATGCATGATTTGTATGTATTTATGTATGTATGTTTGTTTGTTCGGGTGAAATCTTGCAACTCAATTTTGAAGCAAATATCTTCAAGCAATTGAGCTGAAACTTTGTATACAGGTTCAATTTGGATGACAATGCATGGTTTGTATGTATGTATGTTTGTTCGGGTGAAATCTTGCAACTCAATTTTGAAGTAAATATCTTCAATCAATTGAGCTGAAACTTTGTATATAGGTTCAATTTGGATGACAATGCATGGTTTGTATGTATGTATGTTTGTTCAGGTGAAATCTTGCAACTCAATTTTGAAGCAGATATCTTCAACCAATTGAGCTGAAATTTTGTATATAGGTTCAATTTGGATGCCAATGCATGGTTACCTTTATGACGTCATTCTAAATCCAATAGGGCGGCATATCCAAGAGTGCGGACTAGTTATTTTTAGTGCACTTCTACAATATGGGTATCAAATGAAAGGGCTTGCTAAGAATAATTCGAATAAAGTGACGTGATAACCGACTAAAAAGTCAAAAATAAATTAAAAGTAAAAAACCTTTTTAAAAAAACAAGCTTTTATTTGAATGCACTAAAACGAAAAAAAAAATTTTTACCTTAAAACTTTTACTATCTACTTATAAAGTCATTACACATAATCTATATGATATAAAAGCTTGTCGCAAGATTTGAAAGAAAGAAAGAAAGAAAATTTATTTTTTTCGTTTTAGTGCATTCAAATAAAAGCTTGTTTTTTAAAAAGGTTTTTTACTTTTAATTTATTTATTTATTATTACATAAAATAAAACATAAAATTCATTGTGATTTCAATTGTATATATATATATTTTTTTAAATAATAATTTCCTCCAATCCTCCTCAATGTTGCTTAAAGAAAGGATAAAGTCTGCTTTGAAGTTTGTTTGTCTAGCAAATACCTTACACTCTTACCCTTAAGGTAGCTCAACATATTGGTATGTATAAGTGGCCGGAACACGGATAAATAATCCAAGGGCGATCCAATATTGACGGTTGAAACGGGTATGAGAAATATTTCGGGTGAATTTCGACTATATAAAGATGGCGCTCGTTTATATGTATGTACATATGTATGTGTAAATTTAAAATGTACCTAATATAATAATATGTAGAGATGTTCGAAACGGCTATATTTTAATAATACGTTATAACGTTACACTACTTTTAAAGTAAGTAGGTTATTTTATCCGCTATCTAATATAACGAACACCTCTATAAAATATGTATATTATTTATCGATTAACAGTTCTTTATCATCATACTGACCTCTGTTATTCTAACACATCGCATTATAATACTGTACTTACCAAGACTCGCGTCGTACGTATTCATGTACTCTGACGTCATAAACTGCGAAACAAGCGCCGTCTTCCCGACTCCCGCATCTCCCAGTAATACCACTCGATATTTTGGTATCTATAAATAAAAATAATATAATTATTTTATTTTATTTATTTATAAGATCACCAACATACTGTACACTGTTGCTTCATAAAATATATTTACATTAACAATAAATTATACAACACATATTATGTATGTGTTATTGTAAAATATAATAGTATAACAGTAATATATCTAAGTGCCAGCACAATTACAGGTGACGACAACATGCAAATAAATAAAAGTAATTACGACCGCGTAAGTTACAGTGGTATTACAGAATATTATAATTACTTAGGAGAAGAATATTAAAATATAATAATATAGAATAGATCCAATAGTCAGAATAGCTTTGAGAACACAGTAATAACTCATGAAAGTCTATCAAATTAAAAATGTCTTAAAAATTAAAAACTATTAATTAAAACAAGTATTAAATAAAATTTAAAAAATGCATACAAAATCAACATCATTTGAAAAAAAAAGATCGTATAAAACTCATTCAAAAATGTCATATCATAATATGATTATTAATAAATTTTTCAAGGTAAAAAAATATTTCTATGGTAAATAAATGACACTAAAACAACATCAATTCATAATAATGTAACAAACACGACAGTAAATTAATTCCTTTAATAACATGTAATAACATCTTTACAGGGTAAATTGGTTTTACAAAAATTGTTTTGAAAGTACTTTCTATGCAAGACACACACACTCAAACACTCTTTGAGTGAGTAATTGATATTAAATTAATAAATTTTTAGATCACTTCAGCTTTTTTGTTACTGGAACAAAGTTTACACTACGAAAAAAAAAACAGTCTAATCCTAAGAAATAGTTTTAAGTCGCATTGGAGCAGCGTGGTGGATTAAGCTCAGACCCTTCTTCTACATGGAAAGAGAGGCCTATGCCCAGCAGTGGGATATGACAGTGTGAATCAATCAACTAATCAATTAATATATAGTTACTTTCGCTATAAAAAATAATAATACATCCAAAAGCAAATAAATCTACCCTTACTTATAAATAATCTTCTCAAAATTTAATTTCTCCCGTACATGTCGAATTGGATTAACGTGTATCAAATCCTTACCGGATTATCTTTCTATGTAAGCGAAAAAAAATCCAACGAGTAATATGTTTTCGACAAAAGAAAAAAATTACATAACCAATATTACATTTTAAGTAGGATATCGTAACTTTCTTTGATATAATTATAATTTTAAATGTGCGATAAACTATTAAAAAAATAATATATCAACAATTTTCAGTTACTTTTTAAATTATTAAAGCAAAATTCGAAAAAACTTCCGATAGCTTCGACAATAGTGATCTGATTTCAGTAATTCTTTTTTCAAATTTGAATTCGTTATACTCAAGTTTTAATTTAAATTTGAATAAAATATTCTACCTTCAAGGATGAAAAATTATGCGGTAAATAAAATATCTTATTACGAGTATGTTTTTTAATGAATGAAGATTGAAATTATACCTTATTCGTTAATTATGTAAAAAATATAAAAAGGAAGGTTACTGACCTTAGCTTTGTAATGAATATTGTTTGAAAATTATTAACATTAGATGTAGGTAGGTAAACATGTATGAACGAAAGGCACTTTTAACATTTAATTTAATTTTTAATTCTTGTTCGTTGTTGTTAACGTACATTTCGACACAACAATTTAAATAAAAAGCTTTGTATAATTACAATATTATTTTATAAACATAGTTATTTGACAAGTTTCTGAAAAAATTAGGTACATATTTTACAACTAGTATATCCCCGCGGTTACAGCCGTATAGGATTGTGAACAAGTTGTTTATTTTTTACTAATTTTAAATTACCTACCATTATGTGTAAAAGCTATATTAATAATTACTGACATGAAATGAAATAAAAATGAATAGAATGAAAAGATTGCTAAATCTTTTGGCTTAATACTTTTGTAATTAAGGTTCTTTTATGTCTCTCAACAAAGATGTATTTAATTTATAAGAAAAACGAATTTACTAACTTCATCCTTAGAGACAGAAAAGTTGAATAACCTTACCATTTATCCCCTATGACTCTGTTGTATGTGATATTTGTTGTGATTATTGATTTTAATTGCTATCTATTTTTTTTTTAAATATCTATATTCCAAATCCTTTATAGTGCTGTGACTGGTAGATGTTGATACTATGTTTAAGTATACCATTATATTATTGAAATACTAAAACGACCATTTCATTACACTGTACCTACCCTTATTCTAGTAACACAAGAAAGAATATATATATTCAATTCACCCGACTGCTTACTCATAGCAGTAAGAAATAACTCTGTCAAGAAAACTATGAAAAAGCACATTTTTGTAGATAAGGAGAGCAACGTCAGAAGAACTATTCAAAAACGACAATTTTATATACCCTTAGAGTTAAAAATTTAGAATTTAAACCAATTGAAAGGTTTATCAATTTTTCATAATGTAAAAAGTTATTTTTCGAGCAATATTTAAAAAATAAATTTCAAAATATATTCTTTATGTTATGTGTATTTAAATACAAGCCCTTAACCTTTTAGCATGTTATATATTATGCAAACGTAAAAGTAGATATTGAATTTAACTTTCCCTCGACACTCGTAAGTTTCACAAAAAAAAAAAACTTGAAGTTAGCATGGTCTAGAGTAGACAGTTTTTTAACCGACTTCCAAAAAAGGAGGAGGTTCTCAATTCGACACGTATGTGTTTTTTTTTTTATGTATGTTAGCTCAGAACTTTTGACTGGGTGGACCGATTTCGATCAATTTTGTTTTAATTGAAAGGTGTTGCGTGTCATGTGGTCCCATTTTAATTTAATTGAGATCCGACAAGTACTTTTAGAGTTATATCTAATAATGCGTATTTACGTGACTACTTTTTCGTCGACCTACTTTATATTATACCGCATAACTTTTTACTCGGTGTACCGATTTCGATGATTCCTACTTTAATCGAAAGCTAATACTTGTCTTGTAGTCTTGTTTAAATTAGATCGAAAACTGATTACAACTTTTTGAGTAATCTTTAATAGCGCGTATTTACTTGACTATTTTTTCGTGTTATTACGTTGTATTACTTGTCGATGTAATTGAAGTCGGTTTTTTTTCGTTTGCGAGCAAACACAATTATTTTAAATACAATGTTAAAATTCAAAACTTTTTTAACAATGTATGTTAAAACTTTTTGTTTACCAAAATTGGAAATAAAAAAGAAACCTAAAGTAGGTTCAAATCTCTCATCAATCAACATCGATTCCAAAGTTTTTTTACATTTAATTAAGCATATTTGTGTTTTATTTGCCTACAGAACCTTGTCAAACTTAGGTTGAAACTTCCTTGGATTCCGTTATATAAATATTTGAGGTTCTAGCAAAAATTTAATACTTTGATAGCTATCAAAACTATGTCGAAATTTGCAACTGGTAAATACCGCAATTTATTAATAAATTTATTTTCAAATATGCTCAAGTGAAAACGACATTATCAAACTAGTAAAAGTGGCATAAGCTGAAATTATTACGCTACGACTACGACTACAACTAGCAAGGTAAGCAAAAGAAAGAAAAGATACGATAAGGAAGGAGGATTTTACATAATAGCACGTTACCGGATCAAGGTCATCTTCATCAGGTGTATCCAGACTGGCAGAATCCACAGGCCGGTAGCCAGAACAGCAGGACCCATCGAACGGCGATCTATCTGACGCTCTGTTAACAAAACATTAAAATTAAATCTATACTAATATAATAAAGCTGAAGAGTTTGTTTGTTTGATTGTTTGTTTGTTTGTTTGTTTGTTTGTTTGAACGCGCTAATCTCAGGATCTACTGGACCGATTTGAAAAATTCTTTCAGTGTTAGATAGCCCATTTATCGAGGAAGGCTATAGGCTATACGTATATCATCACGCTAAATCCAATAGGAGCGGAGTCCACGCCGACGAAGTCGCGCGCAGTAGCTAGTCTATTATACGTGTACTTGTTCACGAGACTCTCGTGAACAAGACATTCGCAGTAAATGTCGAAATATCGAGCTTCGCAAAAAGAAAAATAATAAACATGGTAAATATCCCGTTTTCAAATAATTTTCGTTATAGTATAGACTGCCTTTAAGAGCCTTCCTGTAATATACATGACGTGTATAATTAATTATACATAGAAATTCACGAGGAACAGTTTGCGAAAAATATTAATTAATCGCTAGGAGATCGCTCGCTGATTGCCAAATACGCTTATCGATTGCAACTATCGCCATAGACAATATAATGACGATCGTGGTACTAAGTGTAAAAAAAAATAGTGTTGAATTGATTTTGCCGTTTTTATAGTCTATTCATATCATCTGTTCGTTAAGCTCTTTATTTTTAGCACCTAAATCGTTTTACCTTCCTACTCTCCAATTGGGACTCGTATACAAGTGTGTCGAGTACGTGACAGATGAGGTCACGTACTCGTTCGGAAATGTTCTTTTATGAATCTTACGATTGTAGCAAACTTCACATTGTTTGATCTTTCTAAGCTATAGAAAAGCATGCCACTTGTCTTTTTTGAGTGCTGTTTATCGAATGATATTAGATGTAGGACCTATTTCGTCACAATCGTGAAGAAACCTTAATTACTCGGTGGAAATTCCAACACTGACACATATCTCAACAATACGCAGTGAAGCTACGTGGCGAATGAAATTCCAATCCTTCTCCTCAATAGGGAAAGAGGAATTCGTTAAAATATTTTATAGACTATTACGCTTCAGCCTCTAATATCCCACTGTTGGGCATAGGCCTCTTTCCCCATGTAGGAGAAGGATCAGAGCTTAATCCACCACGCTGCTCCAATGCGGGTTGGCAGATATATTCCCTACTATGAGTAACGATCGCTATCAGGTGTACACTGTACATAATAACAACCGGGACCGACGCGACGTCTTAACGTGCTTTTCGAGGCACGATGGGGAGACCCACAAGGACTGCACAAACATCCAGACCACGGCAAACATCCGTATGGCCAATAAAAATGTTTTTCATGTGCGGGGATCGAACCCGCAACCGCCAGCGCAACAGCCACAAACCAGTGCGGTGACCGTTGCGCCAAAGCGGCGTTATAGACTATTACAAAGCGGCAATTATACAAATAATAATTAATAATAAAAATATAAAATGTAGATTAGAAACATAAAAGTAAAACTAAGAAAAAAGAAAAGAAAAAAAAATTTTACCCTCTGATAGAAAGATATCAGACCAGTACTAGGGTATCATCAATTACAAAGAGCTATTATGTATATTTGTAAGAGTAGCAACAGAACAGGTCGACTGTAGTCACGCAAGATCGTAATCAAGTACGAAAATCTAGTTGTTGTGGATTAACGGTGTAAAGAAGTTTGTATTTCACTTAGATTTGTTTTACGAAAGTTTCTATCTATTCATAACTTTATTCAATCTCCTTCGTTTATTCTCCATTCTACGTGACATTGGCAAAATCATCTGTGCTCATTTGGCACTATTGAAAGCCATTAAGAAGAAGAAGAAGAACTTTATGACTATTCGTTTAATGTTACTGATTAAAGCCTGACGCCTGTCCGAATGTCATCTATACATCTATACATATAAATAAAATTGGAGTGTCTGTTTTTAATATTAAAATAACCACTTTTTACTAAATGGATATGGATCTATACACGAAACATATACCAAAATAACATTTTTTACAATTTTTGTCTGTCTGTCTGTCTGTTTGTTCCGGCTAATTTCTGAAACGGCTGGACCTATTTAGACGGGACTTTCACTGTCAGATAGTTGATGTAATTGCGCGTAACTTAGGCTACTTTGATATTAGCAATTTATTTATTTTAATTTATAATTATTACGAAACGTCTCGAAAAAATTTACTTTCCGTCACAACTTTACGTTACCTCCGTACACTCCGTCTTATCGTTTATTATCTTTTTGACAGTTCCAGACATTTCGAAATTAGTGATTGCCTCACAGGTTATGAATTCGATTTGAAATATTAATCGATTTTATTTAAGAAGAACTTTCAATCGATTTAATGACATATTTTTAGTTTAAAAATATTAATTATTCGTTTATCAGTTAGTATATTAATTTGCTCATAGCTCTTGATTTAAACTTGATTTAGACTTTATTATCCATGCGTTTGAAAGTTTAATTTCACTAACGCGTGCATAGTTACATTTTAGGGCAGCCATCAAAAATAAATAAATGAATGAACAGAGTTATTGCTTTTTACTCTTAGTCCAAGATTTCGACTTAATTCTTTGCAAATAATCAATCTTGGAGTCATAGATACTATATATTTTTATTTCCTTTTTTTATTAAATTTATAGAAACAATAATTACATGACGTAAAATTATTTTTATCATATGATCGATTTATCGTATTTCAAGAACTGTTTCATAGTCTGTGGTTGTTTGTTATGCACAGGGCACTTAAATCAATCAATCAAATCGTCAATAAAGTATGATATTACTGGAAATTTTTTTAGTACGTTATTCCGAAAAAAAAAAACTCTAATATATAGGCGTGAGCTGTCACAAATATAATAAACGATTGGACGGAGTATGTCTTTTTTAATACTAAAGTGTTGTAACTAATTAATTACTTAATTTTACCAGCTTCATTCGTTTTAAATAATAATTAAATATTGTGTATTGATCTCTACTGAAAAGAAAGATCAATCAATCAATTGACTGAATGATTGATTGGCTGAGCTGTACAGGTTGTATGGCGCTCAAAGGCGTAAATAAAATTTTGAATTGGTGGTACGTGACTTAACGTCCACGCGCGTACGTAACGCAGCGGGGGATGTTAGATGAAAAACGACTGGGCAAAAGTGGTAGAAAAAACTCGAAAATAATAAAGGAAGATTATGACAGAGACGTCAATATTGATACTATAATTGAAAATGAAATGATTATATTTACAGGTGACGATAGCTCAACTGACGATTTTGGCTCATCGTCCTATGAAAATGATTAAATGACGATTCAATCACTTTTGCTTTTTCTTCATTTCTATCGCGGTTTATAAGGTTTTTTTGTATGCCTGACGTTTCGGATACTTTTCAGTAACCATGGTCACGGGAGGACCATGTCCTCATGTTCAGAACCTCATAAACCATGATAAAATTCGTTCATTTTAATTATTGAAATTCGCGTAAACATTAGAAAACAATATAAAAAATAAAATAAAGATAAATTGATTATTTCAAATTACCTACAATGTTTAAGTTTAAGTTAAATTTTCTAATCAAAATTTTAATCCAATGCACTTTACATTACATAGTCAAATCCATCAAATACTCATACAAACTTGAATCGATTTATCGTAAGTATCGAGTACCAAGTCTACTAACCGTAACCATAGTTATAATTATAATAAGTAACCATAGTTACTTCACTACATATTTACATCGCGATGACAAATGTCAAAAAATGGCTTATTAAATTTTGATGACTACAGTTATGCCTAAATAAAGCAGGAGGCCAAAATCCCGAGATTGCGACGTGAAAAGGAATCTCAACAGGATACCTACGACGTTCCGACGATACGTTCTAGCCCGGGAGCCCGTGACAACGAAATGAAACTTCGTAATATGAATAAGAGTTTTTTTATGAATTTTCGTCTTTGTCAGTTGCCACTCCGGGGGTGGGGTAGTCAGTGGCAGCCTCCCAAACATCAAGGAAAAAAATTTTTTTAGTCATTCCCTGCCACCTTAAAATTTGTCGGATTATAGTTTACCTAATATCTTGAAGGATAAGTAACGTCATCTGACCATAACATGGTAGATTGAAAGTCAGCTGGCTACTTGAACATGAAAAGAATTTTTTTTTTCAATGATTTCCTCTCAACTAAAAATTTACCTGATGATAGATTACATGCTACAATGAAAAATAACGTCAGCTGGCTGTATCTCGGTGGAAAGTTTGACAGCTGGTACCTTGAAAAATGTAAAAAAAAAAATTACAGTCATTTCCTCTCACTTCAAAATTTGTCAGATTGTAGTTTACCCAATATCTTGAAGGAAAAATATTGTCAGCTGACCATAACATGGAAGATTATACGTCAGCTGGCTGCTTGAACGTGAAAAAAAATTGATACCTTGAAAGATGTAAAAAAAAAAAACGGTACCACACACCAGGTAAATTTGTAGTTGAGAGGAAATCACTGAAAAAGAAATTTTTTTCATGTTCAAGCAGCCAGCTGACGTATAAACCACGATGTTATGGTCAGCTAACATTATTTTTCCTTCAAGATATTAGGTAAACTATAATCCGACAAATTTTAAGGTGGGAGGAAATAACTAAAAATTTTTTTCTCTATGTTTGGAAGGCTGCCACTACCCACCCTACCCACGGACTCGCAGCTGACAAAGACGAATATTCATAAAAACAAAATCCCTTATTCATGTTACGAAGTTTCGATTGGGAGGAAATGATTGACCGATTTTTTACCTCGCTCCATTCCTTCAGAACGGATAGTGGTATCGGATCGCAATGCTCTTTATACTGACTACGATACGGGCAACGATCCGTTCTGCAATACATAAAACTATCTATTCCAGTTAAAGATTGTATTCGAAATGGTCGCGCACACCCAACTTCAACATATAAAAATGGTCGAGGAAATTAATATGAGTACTAGGGAATGCAATCCCGCAACAAAATTTTAATCCCGGTATTTGCGGGACTGAGAGGTCTTAGTCCCGCGGGATCCTGGTATTTGCGGGATCCCGCATGTTTCTGAAAGTCATTGAGAAAAAAGGCGGAATCCTGTATCATAAATGGATCTAGAACTAAAAAAGAATCAAAAATATATTATTTAAAATAACGCATTGAGAGATTAATAACAATATGTAATAAAAGAATAAAAAATATTACAGAGACAATAGGTAGTTTAGGCATTATTTTGAAAGTAACTGCGCATAAAACATAGCATGTTAATAGTCTTGTCTGTCAAACGACTACTAACTTTATATGCTAGATAGCCAGCAGCAAAAACGCTCGTTCTTCTTCAACGCTTGTGAGTACATACAACTGTTGATAAAGCGTTGCAGGCAAATTGAAGATATTCGCCTTTTAATCCACTAGACTCAAACAAATTCATTTCTTTCTCGAGAGAATGAATTCCGGAATGAGTGCGACAAGCATTTTGAAAACTCGATAGAGTTTAAAATGTTATTTATTATCATATCAAAATTTCGATCCAGCGGGATTCAAACCCGCACCCCCCAAAATACCGTGTCGGTGCTCTAGCTTACTAAGCTATGGAACGATGTCTAGCCGAATCGAAATTTTTGATATGATTTTATTCGGTTTCAAGCAACCGTGGAGCCGTCTATAGTGAGACCTTTACAGCAACCAACTATTCAAAGTTTCATATTACAATGAATTCTTTGACGAGAGACGACACCATGCTATTTTTAATTCGTATTATTTTTATTTTTGTGTTTTCCACACATGAGGAAATTATAAAATGTTATTTATTATCATATCAAAATTTCGATCCAGCGGGATTTCAACCCTCACCCCCGACATACCATGTCGGTGCTCTAGCCAATTAAGCTATGGAACGATGTCCAGCCGAATCTAAATTTTTGATATGATTTTATGCGGTTTTAAGCAACAGTGGATGGAAGTGGTGAAGAAACCAGATACGAATCCCGCTCGATCGAAATTTTGATATGATAATAAATAACATTTTATAATTTCCTCATATGTGGGGAACACAAAAATAAAAATAATACGAAACGATAGAGTTTGTTCAAGTTCATCTCGAAGAGACATCAGTTCAGGCTCCGCAGTTTCAGCTTGCATCATTGCGGCCACTGTAGCAAGAGGTAAATCATCATGATCTTCGTCATGAGCCGAATCAGTTCGCGCGGTTTCGCGTGCCGAACAACACAAGGCGTTTACCGATGCGCAGTCCCGCTAATCCCGCGGGATCCCGCTCGATTTATGTGCGGGACTGGTCCCGCAAAAATAGTGCGGGATCCCGGTATTTCGGGATCCCGGTATCCCGGTATTGCAATCCCTAATGAGTACAGATGACGGAAGTTTTGATGAAGAAAGAAAAGAAGAAGAAGTAATTTTACTAGCTTTATTGTTGATAATTCCACAACGCCATCTCTCAGAAATGCTAAAGATTACTTTAGCATGCTGGAACTTCGTTCCATTTTTTTACGCTTCACACGCGCATAGTAAAAATTTACTCTCTTAGTTCCACAACGCCATCTCTCAGAAATGCTAAAGACTAGATACTTTAGTGGCGGCATCTATTCATGCATACGAGCATTTTCAAAAAAAAGTCCCTCCTTGTGAAAAAACATGGTGTTTAATACAGATTGAGATAAATACTAAGTAAATTAAATAAATAAGAATTGTTGAATTTTGTTAGTGAGAATCCGACCCATCAAAATTAAATTGATTAATATATTGATTATTCAAGTTCCTTACTGTGCTGATAGATGTCACTACAAGTATAAATTGTGAATAATTATCTATAAATTGTTAGTTCCAACAGCAGTGGTGTTTTAATTACGTGTGTGAGTGAGTAATAGTGCAGTGAAGTGATACGCAGCGACATCTGGTGCCGAAACCCGGGAAAGAAGAAACAGTGAATAGTGAATCTCTTGGATTGCAGTGTTTAGTGTACGGACCAAGGAGTAAGGACAGGACAAACCGTGAGTACAGTGAAATTATTAAAGTGTAGCAGTTCTTGGACTTAGAAAATTAAAGTAAAGTGCTGGACTTTGAAAAATATTAGTGTAGTTAGTAGTGCTCCTTGGACTTAGAAATATTAGTGTAAAGTGCGGGACATAGTCTCTGGAGCGTTTCGTGGACTTAGAAAAATTCGTGTTGTTAAAGACTTGTAAAAATTTAGTGCCCTGTGTAAAAGACTTAGAAAATTTCGTGCCGTCAAAGACTTGTAAAAATTAGTGTACTGTGTAAAAGACTTAGAAAATTTCGTGCCTTTAAAGACTTGTAAAATTTTAACAAAAGTGCCATAGACTTAGAGAAATTTCTAGTGCATTGGACTTAGTCTCTGGACAGTTTCGTCGACTTGTACGAATCTTGTATAAGCTGTGGAGTGTATTGAGACATAGACAATTTGTGTTCGTCGTTTATGGTTTATGCCTTCGACATATTTAAAAGTGAAGATCAACTAATCTGTGGTTAAGATATATTCTATATTGAACTGTCAAAAATAAAAGGCATTTTTAAAAATTTATAAGCATGGATTTACTTTTGCGACTACAAGAGGAATTATTTACACAACTTAATAAAACTTATATCAACTATAAAAAGACAAGTAAAGAGAGATTAACTACGTTATATACAGAAATCAAGTTAGAAAATTTGGAAGCATTATGGAAGAAATTTATAGAAAATCATTATCAACTTGTAAGTCGCGCGTCAAAAACGGAACGAGAAAACTTACCTTATTTTAAAGAAGATTCGTATGCAACATTGGAAGATATTTATATTGACTGTAAAACAAAAATGAAGGAACATTTAAGCCAGAGTAGAACCAATGTCTCAGATGCAACAGGAAACGACTCGAATATTAGAAACACCGCAACAAACCTTGAAGTAAGGCTTCCACAGATACAATTGCCCTCATTTTCTGGTGCATATGAAGAATGGCCGAGTTTTCACGACATGTTTATGTCATTAATTCATAACAATCAAAGTTTAAGCGCAGTACAAAAACTTCACTACTTGAAGAGTAGTTTGAAAGGAGAAGCAGAAATGTTACTACGAAACTTGTCAACAACAGAAGCTAATTACACAGAAGCATGGGACAAATTGGTGCACCGATACAATAACAAACGATATCATTCAAATGAGATAATGAAAAAATTATTTTCACAAAAATGTATTGCTAATGAATCGGCTACCGCTATAAAAGGTCTACTAGACAACACGTTGGTTTGTCTGAAGTCTCTAAAGAATTTGGGTATTAATATAGACTCGTGGGATGTTATCATCATACATTTAACAGTATCAAAATTAGATTTCGAAACACGAAGACAGTGGGAGACGGAAGTCAGTCGTGTATCACCGGATGATTTCCCAACCTGGAAACAATTGGTAAATTTTTTAGAGACAAAATTTAGAACACTGGAGATGATAATAGGTACAAAACAAACAGTCAAACAAACAATGCCTACGAGTTCTGTTAATAATCTAATGACAAAACATAGAGGATTTCACTCAACAATCCAAGAAGAGAAGAGAATAAAAAGTTGCTGCGTACTGTGTTCACTGCCACATTTGTTGTACCAATGTAAACAATTTGGAGCCAAGTCTCCCCATGAGAGAGCCGAGTTCATACAATCCAAGAGGCTTTGCTTCAATTGTTTTTCATCTACCCATATCGTGAAGAGCTGCCGCCAGTCTACGTGCTGTCGTCGATGTGGTAGAAGACATCACACCCTGCTGCATATTGAGAAGAGTCAACCCCAAGGGTCCCCTGGGGTACCAACTGCATCTGCAACGTCATCAGGTGCAGCTCATGATCAAGAGAGTTCGAGGTATGAGAAAAAGGTTGTAGCTCACTTCGCAAAAGAAGATCATCAAGGTAAGGTTTTATTAGCTACAGCTTTAGTTAAAGTCAAGTCAATGTACGGATGCTGTCAAACAGCACGCATTCTTATAGATCAAGGCTCAGAAGCCTCCTTTATTAGTGAAAATGTAGTGCAATCACTAGGTCTCAAGCGTACATCAGTTAACGGTATAGTAACAGGTGTAGGCGAAGGTAGGCTTAGAACTAAGAGTATTGTTAATTTTGAGTTAGAGTCACTACATAATCCTAATTTTTCTGTGTCAACTGATGCGTTTGTTTTACCTTCATTGACATCATTTCTTCCATCTAGTAAGACTTTCATCCTGAATTGGCCAGAGATCAATAACTTACCTTTAGCAGATCCTCATTATGGATTACCTGGGAAAATAGATATTATTCTTGGAGTTGAAGGTTATAGTCAAATACTTTTGAGCGGGCTTCTTAAGCATCCTTCACCGAGTGGCCCGGTTGCTCAAAATACCCAGCTGGGTTGGATTTTATCAGGAAGAGTAGGTCAATCGGATGAGTCAACACCAATGGTTACTGGTTTACATTTAAAGGTTCAGGAAGAGAGTATCCTAAGACAGTTCTGGGAAATTGAGAGAGAACCAGATATAATCGCAAGAAGAGTAACCAAAGAAGAGAGAAGATGTGAAGAAATATACGAGACGACAACTACAAGAAATAGTGAAGGTAGATATGTTGTACGAATACCATTTAGAGATTCAGATCCACAGTGTATGTATGGAAAGTCAAGGGATATCGCTATGAAACGATTTATATTGTTAGAACGCAAACTGAGTAAAGATTCACATTTACGGATAGAATATGCAAGAGTTATGTCTGACTATCTGGATCAAAATCACATGGAGGAAATTAAGAATCCTTCTGATATTGAAAATCCTTACTCTGTATATCTTCCACATCATGCCGTGGTACGAGAGGATAAAGAAACAACAAAGGTCAGGGTTGTGTTTGACGCCTCATGCAAGGGAGTAAACAACGTATCACTGAATGACTCATTAATAGTAGGCCCGAAGCTCCAACAAGACCTACGCCACATATTAATGAGATGGAGAACTCATCCCATTTGTATCGTAGCAGATATAACTCAGATGTATAGACAGGTGATTGTGAATAAAGAAGATGTGGATTTTCAACGAATATTGTGGCGTGTAGATCCAGAGAAACCAATTCAACATTTCCGATTACTCAGGCTTACCTTCGGAACAGCCTGCGCACCATATTTGGCAGTAAAATCTCTCCAACAGCTTGCGAAGGATGAACAGTTGAAATACCCAGCTGCTGCGAAAATAACGCTGGAAGACTATTATATGGATGATTTGTTAACTGGCTGTGAATCAGAGAATGAAGCTATTAATATTTATAGAGAGATGAATGGATTAATGAAAGAAGGTGGATTTCAGCTCCAAAAATGGTGTAGCAACAGTCAAAAATTAATGAAATTTATCAAGAAGGAAAATCAAAGATCTAAAGATACTTTTACTTTTAAAATCAATGACACTATCAAGGTTTTAGGTATTGCATGGAATAAAAAATCGGACATGTTTGAATATACTTATAACTTACCTGAGATTACTCAGCCAATAACAAAGAGAAGAGTTTTATCGGATGTGGCTAAGCTCTATGATCCAATGGGTTGGGTAGCGCCAGTGTTGATAACAGCCAAAATCTTTATACAAAAACTGTGGAAATCTGGATTAAGTTGGGATGATAATCTAACCCCGGAGCTCTTAAATGAATGGATTCACTTTAGAGATGAACTAAATTACATAAAACTGATTAACATACCTCGATGGCTGTCGACTAAGAAGGAAGATCCCGTTGAACTTCACGTATTTGCTGACGCTTCTCAGGCAGCATATGCTGCAGTTGTTTATATTAAGTCTACAGATAAAAAAGGTAATACTTACGTTAATGTAGTTACAGCGAAAACAAAAGTTTCACCTGTTGAAAAACAAATATCTATTCCAAGACTGGAGCTGTGCGCAGCGTTGCTGGCTGCTAAGTTGATTTTTGAAGTATCACAAATATTAAAAGTCCCTAAAGAAAAGTTATTTGCCTGGTCTGACTCTACAGTAGTGCTAGCATGGCTTCGAGGAGAACCAAGTCGTTGGACCACATTCGTCAGCAATAGAGTATCAGAGATATTGACTATTATGGACTGCGACCAGTGGAACCATATTACTACCGATCAGAATCCTGCTGATTGTGCATCTAGAGGTATATCTGTAAGAGAATTGATTGAACATGGTATGTGGTGGCATGGACCCAAGATTTTAAGCACAAGCAACGTCTACACAACTAATTTAGAGATCAGTACAAATATTGAAGAGAGACCAATCAAGGCACTTGCAGCTGTAATGCAACGTCAAGAGAATTTTATGTGGAATAGATTTTCAAATTTGAGCAGAATGCTGAGAGTTCTGTCTTATTGCCGGAAGATCCTAAAGCTTAGAGACCCTGAAACAAAAAAAGACATTAATAAGTTAATCACAGTTAAGGAAATGGATGAAGTATTAAAGATATGTGTAAAAGCTACGCAAGAATTCTACTTTGAAGATGATATAAACCACCTAAGATCCACGGGGAGTGTTACTAAAAAACATCAGCTGCACACTCTTTCACCGATTCTTGATGAGAATGGGTTGTTAAGGGTGGGCGGCCGGATCGCACATTCATCAGTGAGGTTTGACAAAAAATATCCGTTAATTTTACCTAGTGATTCTCATATCACTAAGTTAATAATTTTAGATGCACACCATAAAACACTTCACGGCGGACCTCAGATTATGATGAATTTTTTAAGAAGTAAATTTTGGATCATCAGAGCTAGAGAGAAAGTTAAAAAATGCTATCATGATTGTATAACATGTGTTCGTTATTCACGTCAAAATAACAACCAGTTTATGGGTCAGCTTCCAAAAGCACGTCTAACACCTGATAAGCCTTTCCTTTCAACAGGAGTAGATTTCACAGGCCATATAGATGTTAGATTTTCACCAGGGAGAGGAGCGAGAACATACAAGGGTTACATATGCCTTTTCATATGCATGTCTACCAAGGCTGTACATTTAGAAGCAGTGTCGGACTTAACATCAGCTGGCTTCATAGCCGCGTTTAAGAGATTTGTATCCCGTAGAGGGCGCTGTCAACATTTATATAGCGATAATGGGAAGAATTTCGTAGGGGCTGACAAAGAACTCCAAGATATGTTTAACACAGCTAAATCTCAGCTACCCAACGAAATCGCTCATTTACTGACCGAGGAAGGAACAACATGGCATTTTATACCACCGCACGCACCGAATTTTGGAGGTCTATGGGAGGCTGGTATCCGTTCCACTAAAACCCATTTAAAGAGAGTGATAGGTAATGCAAAACTTACCTTTGAAGAGTTGACAACGGTCTTAACCCAGGTAGAAGCATGTTTGAATTCGCGTCCCTTATCTTTTTTGAGTGAACATCCAGACGATCCAATGCCCTTAACTCCGGGTCATTTTTTAGTTGGAGAACCACTTGTTACCATACCAGAACAAGATTATACTGCTACTCCTCTTACTGGCCTTCAGAGATGGAAACTTACTCAGAAAATGATTAATGATTTCTGGCGAAAATGGTCAGATGAATATTTAGTGACTTTAAATCATAGATATAAATGGTATACAAAAAAGGTTGAACCTGAGATCAATGATGTAGTTGTTATAAGAGAATATTATATATATATTCCCCCAGCTAAATGGTTGTTAGGTAGGATAGTTGAAAAACATCCTGGAAAGGATAACATAACTCGTGTTGTCAGTATACAAACTAAAAATGGTTTATGTAAACGTCCTTGCAATAAGTTATGTTTTTTACTTAAGGCTGAATAAGTGTGTTTGTTTTTTTTTATTACCTTTTCTTTATTACATTGATTCCTAACATTTGATTGTGTAAAAGGTAATCTCCATAGTTAATATTATGTATTTTAGTAAGCAAGTTAATGATTTATATCTTGGCAAGTTTAATCTTATGGTTTCTATGTAAGCAAGTTTAATCCTTATGATTCTATATTTCTATGTAACCAAGTTTAATGTTGAGTTTTCTATCTGAGCTAGCTTGATATTGAGTTTTCTATGTTAGTAAGTTTAATATTGTGTATTAGCAGTAGTATTAGTAAGTTTCTTTTTTTTATATATTGCACTTTATGTGTTAGCTAGTAAGTTAGTACAAGTGATTCCACTGATAATGTGAACTATGAGATAAGATGAGTCTGATATAAGACAAATTTTGTAAACTTAATGTAAGAGTCAACCTAAAAAATTGAGAATTCATTTAGTATTTTGTTAAGATTGTAAGTATTTTGAGAAATTTTCTAAAATTTAAAGCATTTAAATAGAGTTTATTTGTTTCAAGTCTGCCATATTTAAACGTAGATGTGTAACAATTTGTAAATAAGTTCCTATGGTGGGCGGCTTGAATTGTTTTGATTGTTAAATTTTATATAAGTTGAAAAGGAACGAGTCCTTTTGGTGGGCGGGATGTTTAATACAGATTGAGATAAATACTAAGTAAATTAAATAAATAAGAATTGTTGAATTTTGTTAGTGAGAATCCGACCCATCAAAATTAAATTGATTAATATATTGATTATTCAAGTTCCTTACTGTGCTGATAGATGTCACTACAAGTATAAATTGTGAATAATTATCTATAAATTGTTAGTTCCAACAGCAGTGGTGTTTTAATTACGTGTGTGAGTGAGTAATAGTGCAGTGAAGTGATACGCAGCGACAATGGTTTTTGGAAAAACATAGTTTATTAGCCAAATTATTGTTTCATTGTGTAATTGAATGAAAATACTACCTAAATTTTAATTTGTTTCACGAAAATAATTAAATACTATTGAATAAATTACAAACAAAGGTGACTTATGACAAAATATTGTCAAATGTGTGACTACTTTAAAATCTATTTTTCTGAAATAATTGTTCAACTACGTAGTATTATTTTTCATTTAAATTAAAGATAATTTGAAATCTTACATAAAATACAATTTGCACACTGAACATTGAGGCAATATTTTACAAAAAATGTCTCTGCTGAGCAATTTTGTGACGTTTGATGCATTCGCAACCCTATCTTTTCAGATATTTCGTAAAGTGGCAAATATTCCCGTTCCTATTATTTATCACGCGGTGCAGAAATTTGTTTCTATGAGATTAAAATGCAAATAATTGACTATTTTCTAACATTTACAATAAAAAACACGCATTTTTAATGCACTTTAAGTGGGACAGTCACACAGCTGACAGACAAAATATTCAAAAAACGTCGGGAATTAAAAAAACTTAATAAACCGCGATAAAATCCGAAAAAGTTGTTTCATTTCAATAAGTAAAATTCGCGTTTAAACATTAGAAAACAATATGTAGCCTCAGCTTTTGGAGTCAATTTTGTGACTATTGGTAGTCAAAGTATATGTGACGAGACTTGTTCGTCACAAGCTGACGTCACATTTTCATCGTTAATCCAGTAAAACAATAATTTTGATTAGAAATAAAACAATCGAATCAAATATTTTAACTACCGATTGGTCACCTTAATATTGTCTATCATTTTCTAATAATATAGATTTAGAAGTATCACTAGTGCAAGAAATATCATGTCACTTACCTGACTGAAAAAATCTAACCGTCGTCGATGAACACACAAAACATGAATCGACAAGCCCGACGCGTTACACTGCAGTAAACTTTCTAGTTAATAAGGCTGCTGGTTTCTTTTTTAACAATGTTGCGGTTGCAAAATAATATTTAAGGTATTATGAAATAGGGTTTTGGCCGTCACAAAATTGACATGTCAGCAGACTTCAAATTTTTATGTTTTATTTAAATTATATTTAAATAGATAAAATATTAATATCGGTGTATTTTTTTTTAATAATATGAAAGAAATATAGTCAAGCCCAATGTTATCGTAAAAAAATTAGTAGCTAACCATATGAATATATTTCAGAAAATCAACTTACTTGTACAAACATAAGGGTCGGACACGTTAAAAACTTATACATTTTAAGTTTAAAATGCCTTTATTTCATTGTATGAATCAGAATAAGATGTTTAGTAAGGCTTAAAGTAAAATAAACTATATGTTTCAGCATATCTGTACATTAATATAATTACATTGAAGCCTAATTTTAAGTTAGCCTAGAAACAAGTCAAGGGACACCCAAAAACCAAGGGTGGGACATTTTTTTGAAAATGCTCATACGTGAACTAAGTAGTTCCGTTCGCGCATAGTAAAAATTTACTCTCATCATTCTTCTCTAAGAACGCCCCAAAAGAAGTATAACTTCAAAAAGAAATGCATTTGGCGAACGCACGGCGTCAATCAATGTTTTTGTAAAATTATCCGCCATTTTTTAACGTAACGCACCGCCGATCATACGTTCCCTGCCTCCGGAGACAGTTCGCAACTGATCGGCGTGTGATCACTAGAACGCGTGCGATAGATCGCAGGCAGTGAGAAGGCGTACTTAGGCGGCCATAGATTACAGAGAACGCATGCGTTCAGATCATAGAGCAAAAACAAAGGTTCAGATCGCATCCTTAGATCGTATCGTCGGAACGGATCGGGCGCTTTCAGTAGAGGCCTTTATACCACCATATTCTCTGTAAAATAGATAACCATCCTCACCTGTAACAGTATCTGTGGTAAAAGTTTTTGGAATTTTTTACATAATAACTGAAATAAAAATGCAAAAACGAATAAAGAAAGTAAATAACTTTTTTGTTAATTTCACGCGGACGAAGTCGCGGGCACAGCTAGTTAATAATAATATTTTACATATTTTCTTGTTAAAGAGAATTTTCAAAGTTGAATATGCTTACGTATTAAATATTAATAAATTATCTACCTGATCAGGATTAGTGAAGGTTATTACTTTTTATAAGACTCAGTTGATAATATATAACATACAGTTTTACTTCAATATATTGGTCAATTATTCAAATATTTTTATTTGTCTTGTCGGTTTCGAACGATTGTAATGTTATCTTAATTAGATTTTCCGTTGAGATGGCTCTTCAGTATTTTCTGTATATTAACTATTTTAAAAATGTGATACCTTCAAATAATTTTGAGCAGTGGTTGAGTAGCAGTTCGTGCAACACATATATATGATAAAAAAGCCTAATCACTGCATAGTATAAAACAAAGTCGCTTTCTCTGTCCCTATGTCCCTTTGTACGCTAAAATCTTTAAAACTACGCAACGGATTTTGATGCGGTTTTTTTTAATCTAAATTAGCAGAAATACGGCGATAAATGTTGAAGAAGTCGCAAAAAATCGCGCCAACTGGGAGCTTTCCACGCAAACGCCGCGTAAACTAGCAAAGATACAGTGGAGTAATGTACTAGCGAATTCTAAATGTATAAAAATGCTACAAAAAAGTCCGCGATAGCATATCTCTATCTCTTACGATTGACTTACAATAACCACTTTTATGTTCAAATTTTAATTAAAAACATTACGTTATATTCCAAGCTATTTTCTTTAGTTCAGTATTAATCCTTATCCAAACAAATATTTTAGTTAGCTTAGGAATTTAATGCAGATTAAAATTGCCCTTTACACTATATCAATCAGATGAATAGGTTTTCAGATATCGTCGTTAGAAGTAATTAACAGCGAAACATTTAAAGTTCGGCGCCTACTATGCCTGCGCATGCACATCTTTATCTTTATCCATAGTAATTAGTACCTATAAAATTAAGTCACTTCCCGCCGTCTGTATGCTTAGATCTTTAAAACTACGCAACGAATTTTGATGCATTTTTTTTAATAGATAGAGTGATTCAAGAGGAAGGTTTATATGTATAATACATGCATAATATGGTAGAAAAACACTGATAATTTTAGACTAGAGGTTTCTAACGTATCTTTAAGGGGCCGTCTCCACGAGCGAGCGTCTCGCCGGCGATACGCCCAACTATCGTCGGGTCGTCTCCACGAGCGAGCGAGCGTATCGCCAGCGTATCGTCGCGTATCGCCAGCGTATCGTCGCGTATCGCCAGCGTATCGTCGCGTATCGCCAGCGTATCGCAGCGTGTCCGCGACGGATTTGACGATGCGTTGTTTATTGAAAGAGTTCAGTTAGATCATTAGATGCCAGACGAGAGCGAAATAAGTAGTGTATTTAATAAAATTTATAAAACCCCTCTTTTTGCGTCGAAGGTTAAAAATAATATAATTCTTCATTATGGATGTAGTGCTCTGGGGTGCTTGTGCAAGTACGCTATTGAATATGCAGTTATTATTATTAAAAAATTAATTCAAAAAAACTAATTGAAGAAACGAATTTATAAAACAAAAAAAAACTAATTGAAAAAAAGAAACAAAAAGTCAACGTCACGAGGTGTTCCCAGGCGGTCACCCATCCAAGTACTGCGCGTCATGATGCTGCCGCGTTACCGGTCGCTCAAATTTTACCCCTCATGCGCCTAAAGAAGTTTCACTTCAAAAATATCGATTTTTTTTTCGATACGATACGAATTTCTTAATAATAAAAAATAAAAATAAAACAAAAAAATACATCAAACTCCGATATTGATATATTTAAAAATATCGATATATCGAGAATCTGATATTTAAAATAATTGTGTTTGCTAGCAAACGAAAAAAACCGACTTCAATTACATCGACAAATAATACAATGGAAGTAGATGAAAAAAATTAACAAACGCACTAGTCGTCACTACGATTTTCGAAAGTTCTACTCGATTTCTCTGGGATTCCATCATCAGATCCTGGTTTCCTTATCATGGTACCACCCTGGGGATATCAACTTTCCAACAAAAAAAGAATTATCAAAATCGGTTCATAAACGACGAAGTTATCCCCGAACATACATTAAAAAAGAATATATACGGTCGAATTGAGTAACCTCTTCCTTTTTTGAAATCGGTTAAAAACGCTGTGTTTGAGAGCGCGCTCGCGGCGATACGCCGGCGTGTCGCTGCGAGAGCGCGGCGAGTCGCTGCGAGAGCGCGGCGAGTCGCGACGCTAGCGCGGCGATACGCCGGCGATACGCTCGCTTATTGCCACTCGTCGCATCGCCGGCGATACGCTCGCTCGTGGAGACGGCTCGGGACGGCTCCATAGAGAGTGTATAGAAATAGGTGGCTCGACGATACTATCGCCGGCGATACGCTCGCTCGTGGAGACGGCCCCTTATTGTTGAAAGTATTTAGTATCATCATTGCACCCGTGCGAAGCCGGGGCGGGTCGCTAGTACTTCATAAGTTTTAACAAGTAAGCCATTTTACGTGACATAAAGCCACAGTAAGTAACGATATCTCACCGGTACTGTGTGGTCGAAGCCTATCTCAGCGTATGAAATACCAGATTCCACAGCTTAAAAATCAATAATAGTATCATATAAAACAATAATATAACGATTATTATAAGTGGCAGGGCAAACTAGAATGGCGTGATTATGATTATGATTATATATAAAAAATGTAGTCAGGTTTAACGTAATGTAATGACTGACAATTTTTTTTTTAGCTTGCGATATAAACTTATCGTGTCGTTAGGTTTACTGTATGTGTATGTGAATATGGTGAAAACTTATTCTGCACTGTAACACTTATAGCGTTCTTTCTAAGGGCCTATGCAAACCGCGTTTTTTAAACGCGCCGTCGACGCGCGTTTCTAAAACGCGCGTCGACAGCGCGTTTGTATCGCGACATACGCGCGTTTGCATCGCGTCTGTATCGCGTCACACGCGCGTTTGCATCGCGTCTGTATCGCGTTTAAAAAAACGCGGTTTGCATAGGCCCTAATTGCCAAGACATCCCCTCCGACGTACTTAAGAGAGACTTGTAGCTCACTTTTTTCGCCGCTTTGACTTACATAAGTATAATATGGGCTTAGTATTTCTCACCATTATATCTTGATGTTTCATTCTCCATTACATAAGTGACTAGCTTCTGCGCGAAATTCGTCCGCGTGTAATAGGATCAATTCTGTCATACATGATTTGTGCGAAACTTTAACCGTTTACGCAGCGGAAGCTTTTAAGAAGAAAAAAACCGATTTTGAAACATTCTTCATTGGTGCTACGCTCCTATTGGTCTTAGCGTGATGATATATTATAGCCTGTAGCCTTCTCGATAAATGGGCTATCTAACACTGAAAGAATTTTTTAAATCGGACCAGTAGATCCTAAGATTAGCGCGTTCAAACAAACAAACAAACAAACTCTTCAGCTTTATAATATTACGTAGTATAGATTTATAATGGCAAGGATTTTGTGATCTATATGCTTCATTCCGCGGTCACTAACCGCGTTCAACGCTCTCCTGGACGCTGATCCGCACTGTGACCTGTTTGCTGATGGATGGAAGATGATTTTGTCGGAGTGCCTGAATTACTGTGAATTGAATGCGTGATGTGTGTGATGTGTGTGTGTCTTAAAATATAAGTGAGTGAGTTTGTAGTTGAATTATTATTTTTTATTTTTATTTTTATTGCTTATACGAACTGACATGTAATTATCTTTTTTATTGTTTTTATTATCATTATTAATTTATTATTATCATATTTTTTTTGTATTTTTGTTTAATATTGACTGAATTTTAATTTTACTATCATTATTATTATTACTGTTTTTTTCTCTTGGTTTGTTTTTATGTATATGTTATTATGATTAATTTATGTAACTTTTTAATTTTATTTTTCAAATGTTAAGTAATGTGACTTGTTTGTAATGTTAATTAGTGTAAGTGGTAAATCCGTACTGATTAATTTTATGTAAATAAATAAATAAATAAATGCTGGGTTAAATGACGAGATAAAATTAAATTCATAAATGATGTTCATCTTTTAAACGTACATTATTTATCATCGATAATAGTAGATACGTAAATAAAACCAAGGCCTAAAGTGAAACCACTTATTAAGTCATTCACCCCATCTATAATGTATAGTTTCAATAAATACATTGTCAATAACAAGCATGTTTGAATAAATTTTAGATTTGTATACATTTACTTTCTTTTAAATCTTGATCTTAAATAACATCGATGTAGGTAAGTATTTAAATTTGTTTTCCAGGGACATAAAAATGTATAATTATATATTAAACTAGCTGACCCGATGAGCTTCATACCGCCATATTTTTTTCAGTGAATATATCGTTTTTTAGGGTTCCGTACCTCAAAAGGATAAAACGGAACCCTTATAGGATCACTTTGTTGTCCATCTGTCGGTCAAAACCCTTTTTCTCAGGAACGCGTCGACGTATCAAGCCTAAATTCATATCAAATAGTCAAGTCCCTTGGAGCTGTGAAAAAATTAAACTTCAAAGCCAATGCAATCAAAAGATACAGTCGTTTATGCTGCAAAACTTTTGATACTCTCAAGTGAATCAAAAGCTACAGGGTACTTCCCATGAAATCAGAATCTTGAGATTTGATACGAAGCAACGTCTTCAGATAAAGGAAAAATTGCGAAAAGCATACATTTTTATTTACTTACATAATAAAAATTTTTTTTAATAACTTTGTTTGTACGGAATCCTCGGTACGCGAGTCCGACGCGCACTTGACCGTTTTTTTTTATTATGGTATCTATGAAAACCTCCTTATATATAACGAACAAAAAATCAATTTGGGGCAGTCGTTTAGAAGTGAATGCACGTACGTACATTTCCACAACATTACATTTCGACTATTTATTTTTATTAATTACTAGCTTTTACCCGCGGCTTCGCTCGCATTGAATTTAAAACAATATACTATGTTACTTCTAATACCTCCAAGAATATGTGTACAAAGTTCCATGATAATCGCTTAAATCGTTTTCGTGTGAAAGCCTAACAAACATACTTACATTCACATTTATAATATAAAATATTACATTAGGGATGTACCTAGATTATCAATATAGATTCTCAGAGAAGGTTCTGATCTATGAAAGATCTATTATAGAAAGAAAATGTCAAAAAGAGTTTAACTCAATTATCCAACTTCTGATAAAGGATTTCAGTAACTTATTTCTCCTAGATGAAATTAAAAGATTATCTTTAAAAGGAAAGGAAGTCAATTACATTGGAAGCTGAGTGACAGTTATAAAAGTTTAACTTTATTGCTCTTTACGTTTATAGTTCTTCTTAACCGACTTTAAAAAATATGTATTAATTCGACGATAAACTATGTAATACTATAATAATAACAAAATTACGTTTCATTAGTTATTGTTAGTTTTACTATAAGTGCTATTTTCAATCAAATTAAATATATTTTACGGAGACATTATGGTAAATTTTTACTTTATTGTAACCGGTAACAGAGAGGGCACCACATATGTCCACTGACTCCAAAAGATGGCATTCGAAATATTAAAATTAAAAGACTATAAATCTATACTAATATATAAAGCTGAAGAGTTTGTTTGTTTGGTTGTTTGTTTGTTTGTTTGTTTGTTTGTTTGTTTGTTTGAACGCGGTAATCTCTGGAACTACTAGGTCGATTTGAAAAATTCTTTCACTGTTAGATAGCCCATTTATCGAGGAAGGCTATAGGCTATGTATCATCACGCTAAGACCAACAGGAGTGGAGTCCACGACGACGAAGTCGCGCGCAAAAGCTAGTTTAGAATAATTGATAAAAGAAAAATATACTAATATAAAATATAATATACAATAAATTATAAAAAATAAATGATTACCTTCCTTACGAAGGTGGTAGAAAATATCTAATTAGTAACATACTCTTATTTAAAATCCTTTACATATTTAACGCCGACGCGACGCCGCGTTGACGCAACGGTCACCGCAATGGATTGCGATTGGCTGTTGCGCGAGCGGTTGCGGGTTCGATCCCCGCACACGACAATATTTGTATTGGCCATACAGATGTTTGCCGTGGTCTGGGTGTTTGTGCAGTCCTTGTGGGTCTCCCCACCGTGCCTCGGAGAGCACGTTAAGCCGTCGGTCCCGGTTGTTATCATGTACACCTGATAGCCATCGTTACTCATAGTAGGAAATATATATTTGGGTTGTCTGGAAGAAATGGCTAAATAGCCATAAGTCCGCCGATTGTACTTCACAGTCTGTAAATGATATTTGTAGTTGTGATGTACAATAAAGTATAAATAAATAAATAAATTTAGTAGCAATCTTATCTGAAATCCTTTGCATACAACATACCAATGATAAGAACAAGATTCAATATACAACTAGCCTCTTATACTGCGGCGAAGAGCAACCATGAAGTCTTCGTTTACAAGTAATCTTGGTGCGAGAAATACATTTACGATACATTACAAGATGGAATAATCTCGCTTTTCTGGATAATTGTTTATCTCATAGTAAATTATATCACTCTATTTTTTTTGTTAATATGTTGTACTTATTAAAACATTACATTATTCAAATGTTTCATTATAATGAGTGAAATTCACGTAAATATATTAGAAAACAATATATTTAATTGTTGTTAGTATCAAGTTACTACGATCACAGAAACAAATCTATACTAATATATAAAGCTGAAGAGTTTGTTTGTTTGTTTGTTTGTTTGAACGCGGTAATCTCTGGAACTACTGGGCCGATTTGAAAAATTCTTTTAGTGTTAGATAGCCCATTTATCGAGGAAGGCTATAGGCTATGTGTCATCACGCTAAGACCAATAGGAGCGGAGTCCACGCCGACGAAGTCGCGCGCAGAAGCTAGTGCATGATATTTACGTATCGGGCTTTTGAATTTTTTTTTATTGTATTGCGTAATACCTTGTCATATCAAAATCATAAATAACCGAGCCTATTTGAATAATTAAATAGGCTTTAAAAGCATCTTTGAATCATCATTTTACAAATTAAATTTTTTCAAGCGATTATTATTTTTAATATTGAAGCTACCACCGATTCGAAATATAGATTCTGCAGAGAAGAATCGGCAAGAAACTCCGCAGTTACTCTTTTGAAAATAATATATAAACTGTGAAATAAACTATAACGACATCCTAAGACATTAAAGCTACTTGTATATTTTTACGTTGCATCGTATCTCGTTTCCGCTTTCGTCGCTTATAACGTTATAACCCTGAATTCCTTGACAAAAGAGATAAAAGACTTCTTGAAGTTCTTTACCTTTGTGCAAGAAACGTATAGTACATAATTTATATGGTAGTGATCACTGGCGGATCCAGGGGGGTCACGGGGGTCATGTCCCCCCTGGGCTGTGTCCAGGACCTAGGTGGACCACTAATTAAAATTGTTAAACAAGATTTTTGTCACAATATAGGTATTTTTAAGTACATTACCTACATAGATTAATAAAATACCTACTTTTTATCTGTATCATTATAAAATTTAAATTATAACTTCTTTTTACTTGATCACGACTTTGCGACCCCCCTGGCGCCTTGACCATGACTGTGACCCCCCCCCCCCCCCTGGCGCCAAAACTGGATCCGCCCTTGGTAGTGATGGATGCATAAGATGATACATAGAGAAGCTTAACTACTATCATTGCGTGCAAATAAAACTTTTCTTTAAAAAAACTTTGAAATTAAATTATAACATACCTAAAGCATTACATACATTATATACTTTAGAATGTATTCTAAAAAACAATATTTATTACTAAATTAGATGAATGATACTTAATACTTATCCGTAATTAGTATTAAACAATACCTAGCTTTATTTCATTTGAATATTTTTTTCCATGTGTGTTCCATTTCCATTATATACTATAAAATTATGTAGTTATTATCTTTTAGTTGATATATTGTCCACATTATTACTATAAAAATATTTTTTGTTGTTATTCTATGTTAGAGTTTATACCATTATATTTGTTTTGCTGTCAACCATACTGAAATATAGTTTTTGTGTTTCAGAAACCCAAATATACCACAATAATCATGGAAATCAATTAAAATAACCCATATTGCGTAAGTAGCATTCGTAAAAAAAAATTAAACATTAAAATCGAAACAAAACCATAAAAGCTAAAAGAAAATAATTAATACCTGCTGTTGGTAGAATTGACGGAAGTGTTGGACCGACTGCGGCGATTGCAAATGGAGTCACCGCAGTTAACCACGCCCCCCTTTGTGGTGATCGAGAACGTTCGTAGCCTGTAGAGATCGTCTGATATTCTCGGGTTGTACGGCTTCTCTGGTAATGAGCACACTCTCGGTCTTGAGTGCTCGACAACTGAAATAATTGAATACTTTTTTTAAATCTGACATTAACGTGTTATAGTCTAAGAACCGACCGAACTAGAAACGACCTTTACCAATCTGTTTAATGGGTAAAAATTAATTGATATCTCATTATGTACATTAAAAATAAATTGTGAAAGGGTAGGCTGAAAATTTTCTGGCCTGACTTTTTTTTTTTTTTTCTTATAACATACACACACGGTCGTCTGTTCCTACGGTAAGCAACTTTATGCTTGTGTTATAGGTAACAGCCGGCTGATATAGCTAAATACTTTTTGATAAATATACATAGAAATATTACATACACATATAAATACAAATATTACACCCAGACTCAGGCGGGAATCGAACCCGCAATCGAGCAGAAAGCAGGACCACTACAAACTGCGCCAACGAGCTAGTCAAAGCTTTGTGTTATTAATATTTTAAAAATTACTTTTTACTTAACATTGCACTGATGAGTTTAAATAATTAATTTTATACTTGAGTTGGCATACACTACAGGTATAAACAGGTATATTGATACAGTACCCGGTCACACATGATGCACATTTACCTTCGGAAAGAGACAATCGGCTAATTTTGACTAGTTATTCTCATTCAGTTTCTATTTAGGATCTCAAACTATTAATATTTAGAACTAGCTGCCGGGACAGACTTCGTTCTGTCAATAGTTAACAAAAAAAATTTAACTTTTATTTAGTATTAAAAAATTGGTGGGCCTTAAGGAGAATACAAAAAAAAACCGAATTGGTCGAGCCATTCTCGAGATTACGCTTAGCAACATTCATTTTTATTTATATTGATAAGTTTATTTTACTCTTTCTATATGTGTGTATTATGCCGTGTATGAAGATATAGCGTTACAAAGAATAGAAAAAAATTAATCCCATTGGCTCAATTGGCAATGACTACTTTCCTGCCTGCAAAACATCGTACATAATAAACTGCTTGAGTACTAACAAGCTTAGAAATGACCTCATGAAATAACCTTAGTAAATACTTAACAGTAAAATTGTAGTAGTAATAAGAACTCTTGCACTATCATTCGTTCCCTCGTTTATCGTCATGCAACCTTCTTAATAAGCTTTCTACTTTAGTGTCAACTAAATTTATGCATTCTACTTTAGTTTAATGTCAATTATATTGTGCACCCCCTCTATTCCCGTGGATGTCGTATGAGACAACTAAGAGATAATACAGTTCCACTACTTGGAACTTAAAAAGCCGACCGATGGCGGGATAACCATCCAACTGGCTTTGAAATACACAGGCCGAAGACGGGCAGCAACGTCTTCGCTGCGACAAAGCTAGCCCTGCGGTCACCAACCCGCCTGCCCAGCGTGGTGACTATGAGCAAAATACATGAGTTCACGCCATTTTTGGCGCGAACTTGTGGAGGCCTATGTCCAGCAGTGTGCTGCGATAGGCTGAAGTTAATATTTGTTCATTAAATGTTAAGCATTATTGTGTAACATGGTTTGAAAATTTCAAATCATTTTACATTAAACTTCTTACTCAAATCCATTAAGAATTTTATTATATTTGTGTTACAACTTAAATTCCATGTATTCCTAATGCGGAAAATCTTAATACGGTTATCATTCATTATTTGAATAAATTCACGAAAAAGATTAAAGCAAATAATAAAAATCCATGTACATACAATGGAAAAATGCCAACGTTTTTACGTTCAATCGTATAATCCAGTTTTCGGAAGCAAATAACAAAACAAGGTAAAACATTACGATATTTATGTTAATCTGAAACGATACCTAGTTTATGAAAAAACCTGAGTACATCCATAGCAGATATACATAATTATGAATATATACTGTAATATATGTTTTTTTTTTATAAAGTATGTCCGCCAACCCGCATTGGAACAGTGTGGTGGATTAAGCTCTGATCCTTCTCCTACATGGTGAAAGAGGCCTATGCCCATCAGCGGGATATTACAGGCTGAAACGTAGCGTATTAAAAACTTTTTTACGACCTAATAGTTTTAATGTATAAATTATTTTCTATTTAATATTGGACGATACTTCACCTATCACTCACAGCGTATATGAATTTTCTATTCCTAGGATGTCATTAAAAACAATAATATCTTTAAATAATTGTGTTAACAAATGGTTTCGTAAATACGCATTATTAGATTCTTACTTCATGATTAGATTCTCTATTAATATCAGGTGAAATAGTGGTCAAACGCAAGCCTATCAAATTATATTTAAAAAAAATTAGATATAACTCAAAAAGTACTTGTTAGATCACAATTAAATTTAAATAGAACCTCATGACACGCACCACCTTTCTATTAAAAAAAAAAACATCAAAATCTAGTGATCCACCCAGCCAAAAGTTTTGAGGTAGCATACATTAAAAAAAGTACAGTCCAATTGAGAACCTCCTCCTTTTTTGGGAGTTGGTTAACAATAAAATTGCTGAAGTTTATTAGCACATGCAAGACTCGTATTTGATAAGTCAGTGGTAGGTTCAGTAATAAGGTAGCTAAATTAATACGTATTAATTTATTTGCTTCAGCCTGTAATATCCCACTATTGGGCATAGACCTCTTTCCCCATGTAGGAGAAGGATCAGAGCTTAATCCACCACGCTGCTCCAATGCGGGTTGGCAGATATATTCCCTACTGTGATTAGTCACGGCGTCGGTACCGGTTGTTATCATGTACACCTGTACGTCTACTATGATTTTCCAGAGACGATACACGTTAACGAGTGTAGTTTTCTATACGGAAGAAAGATAAAGATATTAGTAACTAATACGCAATATAACGCATTTAAAACTATAAGTCTTATCGAGTGCTCGATAGACTCTATACTAAAATTTAGAAATACTCATAATAAGTATGGTATAGTTAAATATTCCAGTTGCGTTTCTACGTTTACTACTGTAGTTACGTCATGTGCGCTTGTAACAAAAACTCATGGTAGACCTACTGTACATCATAACAACCGGTACCGACGCCTTCGAAGCATCTCCGAGGCACGGTGGGGAACCCACAAGGACTGCACAAACACCCACTACACACCACTAATTTATTTATTTATTATTTATTAATTGCAATACATGTTCTGTCTATTGCGTTATTCCTATTGATAGTCCACTCATTTTGATTATTCTGTATAATAATCTACATTAAAAAAGAAACAAGTTTGGCAGACTTTATGACAACTAAATTTTTTACTTTGAGATAAGTGTATTACCTAGAAGTAATGTAGGCTATACTACATTATGTACGAAACCTTGATCATCACAACTCTGCAAACTCATCGCGAGTGTGAAATCGTAAGATAGGCTACATTAAGCCATCTCTTGTTGTCGACCAGTCTATTTACCAGTATGTAAATTAATTACCGTGTTACAAACTCAAATTAAGTCATAATTATCGAAATTTTTGTCCGACTTCAAAAAAGGAGAAGGCTCTCAATTCGACTGTGTGTGAAAACATTTTACTACATTTTACTGAGTATACATATATTATTATATTCAAAAATTTGTACACTCAAAAATTTGTACTCGTCGTGTAGCCCCATTTAAATTTGAGCGAGATCTGACAAGTACTTTTTTAGTTTTTTTCCCTAATAACTAGTGTCCGACCGAAAGTCGGTTTCCGGCCGAAACCGAAACCGAAACCGAATGTTCGGCCGTGGCTACAGTTTCGGCCGAAACCGAAACCGAAACCGAAACTCACGTGGTCAAGTATAAAATACTGAAATTTCGTGCATGTTACCCATTTTACACACATTTTTTTTTATTGACATGAAATGGAAACACAGTATATTAATTTTGTTGTAATCATTTATTTAATACTAGCTGTGCCCCGCGGTTTCATACGCGTTAATTGAACGAAAAAAATAGCCTTCCTCGTTAAATTGGCTATCCAAAACAAAAAGATTTTTTTAATTCCAACCAGTAGTTTCTGAAATTAGCGTGTTTAAACAAACAAACTTTTCAGCTTTATAATATTTTTGCTGCGATGTTTTTTAAAAACTGCTATATTTCATAGGTCCTAAATATCTTAGGACCTTATTTATTGAAATCGAATGGTATTAAGGGTAATTTTGTTCTAAATTAAATACTTGTGATGAAGAAGGTATTTATTTGCATAAGGATATATGTCATGTTTATAAAAACACCTTCGCAAATATTGCACTATTTTAGAACAAATTTCTTTAGCATAAAAAAGGTTATAGTGAGCCAACCTTAAAAGATAGACATATGCTGTCGCGGACTTTTTTTTTTAGAACTTTTAAAGTGAAACAATTCTGTCATACATGATTACTGCGAAACTTTAACTGTTTACGCAATGCTCGCAGCGGAAGCTCTCAAAATGAAGAAAAAAATCTCCCGATTTTGAAATATTTTTCATTGATGCGCCGCTCCTATCGGTCTTAACCTTACGATGTATAGCCTATAGCCTTTCTCGATAAATGAGCTATTCAACGCTGAAAGAATTTTTCAAATCGGACCAGTACTTCCTGAGATTAGCACGTTCAAACAAACAAACAAACTCTTCAGCTTTATAATATTAGTATAGATAATATAAGAAAAAAAATTGCGTGCGTACAAAGTACACATGTCAGAAGTGAAACTTCTTTGGCAAACTAATTTAAAAAAAAAACTAATCGTTAACGCTGCAACTTACAATTATTTAAGTTTTTTTTTTTTGTTTAAGTTTAACACGTCTACGACTAGATGGTGCCAGTAGTAGATTCAATCGCGCTAGCAAAATTCTTTCTTGTTAGTACATATATGGCCACGATACATTTGTGTAATTATTGAACAATCCAATATATCAAGTTGAAGCATCTCTAGTACTGGTTTAATTTGTGCTCCTGGTTGTGTTGGACAAGGTTTTGCAATACACACTAATTAAAAAAAAAAAACGAATTAAAATACACAAAAAAAACTAGTTGAAAAAAAAGACAACGTTTCGAGGTGTTCCCAGGCGGTCACCCATCCAAGTACTGAACGTCATGACGCTGCCGCGTTACCGGTCGCTCAAATTTTACCCCTCATGCGCCTAAAGAAGTTTCACTTCAAAAATATTAATAATATTTTGATTATTTTTTCAAATTAAGTTCTCATAGCAAAATGCTTATCAGTTATCAATAATCAAATCACTAATTGTTACTGTTTCATTAAATACTAAGTATTGGTATTTTGAAATCTTATTAAATAATACTTTGGTTAGTATTTGTACTTAGAAGAATCATCAACCTCTTTTATGTACCTCTTATATAAAAATAATAATTACTAAAATTACTATTACACTCTTAGTTCCAGTCTCGGCAAAGATAATCAAATCACACATTTACGCCCGGTTTCCCGAAGGCTGATCAACGCAAAAAATAAATAATCATCTGTCAAATCTGTCCGGGCTCCCTAGCACATATTTTTTCACTTTTTTTTATGTTACTAGGTCAGCAAACAAGCATACGGCTCACCTGATGGTAAGACCGTAGCCTATAGACGCCTGCAACACCAGAAGCATCTCAAGCGCGTTGCCGACCCTATCCCCAATCCCCCCCAGGAGCTAAAAAATTTCCTCCATGAAAACTCTCGATTGTGGTAGCTAACAGAGTAGCAGTGAGCGTAGGACCGACGACGACAAGGCGACTCATCGGGAGGTCATCAAAAATTGATTTTTTTTCTGATTTTTTTTCTTCTTTTAGTTAGTTAATATTTATATATTATAATTTAATAGTAATATTGTCCTACAAATTGCGTGGTATGTTATCCCGGTCCTACGCTCACTGGTGCTCTATCCCCTGCTACCTCTGTTAGCTACCACAATCGAGAGTTTTCGTAGAGGAAATTTTTGTTCGTCTCATCAACATGAAGTTACTGCCGGAAAATTAGCTTGATAGTAATCAAGCGACAAAAATGTACTAGGGAGCCCGGACCATTTGACAGATGATTAGTTAATTTTTGCGTTGATCAGCCTTCGGGAAACTGGGCGTTAGAATTAATAAAGATAGGTACCTAGATCATAATTATAAGAACAGTCATACTTACATTTAGAATTAAGTAACCCACTACTAAGCAACAGTAAACATTTGAATTGAAAACAGTTAGGCGAGCGTGCACGACAACTTCCGTAATCAGTTTCGGTTTCGGCAAAAGTTTCGGCCAATTTTGGCCGAAACCGAAACTTTCGCCGAAACTTGATTTTTGGCCGAAACTCGGCCGAAACCGAAACCGAAACCGAAACTTCGGTCGGACACTACTAATAACGTGTTATTCATTGATTTTCTTTTACCTTACGATATATTACTTGTAGGTAACATAACCAAAGTCGTATTTTTTATTTTTAGGGTTCCGTACCTCAAAAGGTAAAAACGGAACCCTTATAGGATCACTTTGTTGTCCGTCTGTCTGTCAAGACCCTTTTTCTCAGAAACGCGTGGAGGCATCAAGCTGAAATTTATATTAAATACTCAGATCTGCTGCCTCTTAAAGCTGTGAAAAAATGAAACTTCTAAGCCAAGGCAATCAAAAGATACAGCCGTTTATGCTGCAAATTTTCGACACTCTCAAGGGAATCAAAACCTACAGGGTACTTCCCGTGAACTAAGAATCTTGAAATTTGGTACGAAGCAACGTCTTATAGCACAGATACAGGAAAAATTGCGAAAAGTGTAAATTTTTAGTTACTACATATAAAAAAATATATTTTAATAATTTTACACTTAATACCGTTTTTCTCATAAACGCGTAAAAGTATTAAATTGAAATTTATATCAAATACTCAAGTCTATAATACCTTTAAGCTGTAACAAAATCAAACTTCTATGTCAACGGTATCAAAAGAAAAACCAAGTTAAGCCGCATATTTTCATCGAAAATAGTCCCAAAGGAATCAAAACCTACAGGGTACTTCCCGTGAAGTCAGAATCTTGAAATTTGGTACGAAGCAACGTCTTATAGCACAGATACAGGAAAAATTGCGAAAAGTGTAAATTTTTAGTTACTACATATAAAAAAAAATATTTTAATAATTTTACACTTAATACCACTTTTCTCATGAACGCGTAAAAGTATTAAATTAAAATTCATATCAAATACTCAGGTCTATAATACCTTTAAGCTGTAACAAAATCAAACTTCTATGTCAACAATATCAAAAGAAAAACCAATTTAAGCCGCATATTTTCATCGAAAATAGTCGCAAAGGAATCAAAACCTACAGGGTACTTCCCGTGAAGTCAGAATCTTGAAATTTGGTACAAAGCAACGTTTTATAGCAAAGATACAGGAAAAATTGCGAAAAGTGTAATTTTTTAGTTACTACATATAAAAAAAATATTTTAATAATTTTACACTTAATACCACTTTTCTCTTGAACGCGTAAAATTATTAAATTGAAATTCATATCAAATACTCACGTCTATAATAACTTTAAGCTGTAACAAAATCAAACTTCTATGTCCACGATATCAAAAGAAACAGCAATTTAAATCGCATATATTGAAACTAGCAAACAACTGACAAGGGAATAAAAATCTAAAGAATACTTCCCGTCGACCTAAAATCTTCAAGTATGAAGCAACGTCTTATAGCACAGATACAGGAAAAATTACGAAAACCTTAAATGTATAGTTACATCGCAACCACAGAAATAGTATGTGTAATGTTGTTTATTTCTGCTTTGTTTTTCAATTATAAAACTTTGCAAAGTAATATTTATTTACTAACTCTTTTTGCACACCAATACACAAAAGAACAATAAATAGAATTTATAACAATAAACTTGCATCAATTGCAACAGGCGGGCGGCCTTATCGCTAACACAGCGATCTCTTCCAGGCAACCTTTGGGCAGAGGACTTGCATATAAACTAGGGGAAGGGCGCAAAATTTTGTAAAAAAAGGAACAATATAAAATAAAAATCAGATATAAATAAATAACTATATAACAATAGATGCTATATGTAATGACACATATTATGTACATATAAGTTTACTCATATGTATACACAAATATATAAATACATACATACATACGTATATACACTATAAGTATAAGCAAATTGATAGATTAAGACGAATGACATAACAACATAACGTAACTTCATGAAAAATAATAAATAATAAAATAAAGTTGCTTAACATAATTTAATATGATAAGTACATTTTCTCAACAAGTTTTTCAAATGTCAAAAGATTGAGCGCGTTAGACAGTGGCAATAAGTTCCAAAGACGATAAGCTTCAATAGTGAAAGATTTAGAATAAAAGGAAGACGAATGTGAAGGTATCTTCAAAGTTAGGCTATCATTTAAGCGAAGGTACTTATCTTTAACGCCAGCGTTGATTCTAGACCAGAATGAAGAAAGTTCTTCAATATGTATTCGTAGCCGGCGACCATGCAAGTAACTATGAAACCAGTCAGACACCTTAGGAGATATGTTAAGAGAACCAAGTATAGCTAGTAGTAAGTCAAAATCAACAGTATTGAAATGATTAATGAAATCAAGTAATATTAACACTGTAATGAGAATTCTAGACATTAAAACCCAGATAGCATGTAAACTTGGGGCAAGTTTGATATTCTTTGATTTTAAATTGCTGCGTCAAATATGACGAGGCAAGTTTGTGACAATATTGCTGGAATATTGTTATGACAAAGATGTTGTTTCAAGTTTGTGACAATATTGCTGGAATATTGTTATGACAAAGATGATGTTTCAAGTTTGTGACAATATTGCTGGAATATTGTTATGACAAAGATGATGTTTCAAGTTTCAATCTAGAGAATCCTGAATCGCGCTATCAATGTTTTTAAGCTCACTTAGTATATATACAGTTATCTGGAGAGTCTAATAGGGAGTACGTTTCTACACAGTGGAGCTGCAATCGTCGCGGAGGGCTGTTCTAAATTGCGCACGTGCATCAATCACTGATAATAATAACTACTAGTAATAATAAATAATAGAAAGTACTTATAAGCGATAAACGCTTTTTTTATCAAGTTTGAATTTCCTTTGAAAAAACAATCTTCATGCAAGTTTGTCACCGTGAAACTAGCAAGTTTGATTTAAACTTGCTGCAAGTTTATAAAGTTGCCATGGCAAACTTGAAGCAAGCCTTCATTTTTGATGTATCAAACTTGTTGCAAGTCTGAAACAAGTTTATTTTGTTATCTGGGAAAATATATATGTTTAAACAATAGCAGACAATAATAAAAATAAATTTAGGAAAACATGTTTTATACAAACTTGAAAACAGGTACAAAGGTCAAAAAGGCTCGAATTAAATTACAAAATAAATGTTACATCATCTGTGGGACTATTTAAATAAATAAATAAATAATAAATAAATATCTACTATATATAATATGGTTCAAATTTAATACTTAATAGTAATAAAGTATTTTTGAACCAGATTTCTAAATAGTGACTAAAAAATTTGTAAATAAATAACTTCGATAAAAGAACTTTCCTACCAAGAGACAGGTCAAGGAAAAAAGGGAGACCAATTAAAAGGTGGAGAGATATCTTCAACCAGATAATTATGTGGACCGCTGTGTATACAGAAAGCACGGGAAAGGGATACATGGAAATGTTTAGGAAAGGCCTACGCCGCAGAGGCGACTATTACTATTACAAATATTAATTAAGTGATGTTATAAACATGTAGACGAGTTAATTATACGAGTATAGAATAAATATATACATAGGTTAATATACATTACATAATTATGTTTAAACTAAGAATACTTACGCTAGTATTAATTAAAATTTTAATAGTAATAGAAATAAACTCGATTTTTATTTTATTTATTTATTTTATTTTAACTATACTAATATTATAAAGAGGTAAAGTTTATAACTTTGTTTGTATATACGGGGTAATCTTCGCAAATACTGATCCGATCATGAAAATTCTTTCGCTAACAGAAAGCTACACTATTCAGGAGTGACAAGATAAAAGGAAAAAGATAAAAATATATAAAGATTTTAAATCAGCAGGATTTGAACCTGCGCCCTCTGACGTGCCGTGTCAACAATTCAATCTAATCAAGCATTATTATTTGCCTTAGAAATTAATTGGTGATTTTAAAACATTTATATTTATCTGATTTGCTGAAAATAGTGAGAGTGTATTGGAACGTATCAAATTTCACCGTACCCTTCTTATGTGAAATGGATTATAACGCCCAACGAAGTGGGCACGGGTCGGCTAGTATAAATTAAGGGATTAATGAAAAGATAAAGATACCTTTGTCTTAAATTTATGCTCCTCCAACTTTCCATATTGTAATGTTACGGATTTCATTTAGCAGCAAAATACCATAACTTTTAATTATATACCTGCAGGCTGCAGGTTTGTACGGAACCCTCGGTGCGCGAGTCCGACTCGCACTTGACCGGTTTTTTTGAGAACAAACACGATTATTAATGATATCATACACAAAATATAGTTTTTTTTCAGTGCAGTAAAAGACTAATTGAACGAATCAAAACCAAGTAAAGTGAAGCCTCAAGCAAAATGAACCGGCAGAAAATCGGCCGAAAAAGTTTGAATTAATATAATATCCGTAGAAAGTTTTAATTAGGTTGTAAATAAGTGTGTTTTTCTTTTTTTAACTTACCTTTGATTTCAATACAAGTTATTTGCTTAAAAGTATGTTTAATGAGATCCTCGGAAAGTTTAATAGTTAAGAATTTGTCAAAAAAAAAACATTATATTTGATTGATCATATATTACATTTATTTATATACGTATTTTTATTTATTAATATATATTCATCATCGTCCATAATCTTCCTTTCGATTTTCCTTCTCCTAGTCGCCGCGCTTTTTAGATAGATTAGTACATAAATAGCATTTTTGTTTATTCACTGTTTTGGATAACTAAAATTATGTTATGTATACTGAATTGTGTTTAATTATATTATGCATGTGGTGCTTACCTACATGAGTTGTGCACTTAGATTAAGTTTAATGTATGTTCCGTTTTGTCATGAATGTTTTAGTGTAATAACTGCTGGTAAACCAATATAAATAAAATAAAATAAAAAATCATATATATTAATACGCGAAGGTTAAGATGTTTGCCTCCCTTTTTAGAAAAAACCCCACAATTACTCCACATAAATTATGTATCATTTTATAGATAATTGCTTGCTCTACCGGCATGCACAACTAAAAAAAGTTATTATTACTTTTGTTTTTGTAAATTAATTAATTATTAAAATTATATATGTATATGACGGCTTTAGTTTTGAAACAACGTCAACATGATTGACGGTAGGTAAATTTTTTACTTATTCAGTGCAAATTATTCGCACGGGTATTGCTAGTTAAATCTTATTTTCATTAATCAAAATCTTTCAATCCCTATAGTTGAAGAATTATTTGCTCAAAATAAAATTTATCTGCTTGCAAATACTTGTAGTCGCCCAACTGTCATCCCTGTAAAAAGTACGGCTATCCCAGGCACTAGAGAAATGACAAAACATAAAAGGCCTTATGCCTCGGTAGATATAAAGACTCGGTAGATATAAAATAATTGCTATTTCATGCTAATGGAATGGAATGGAATTCCATGAAATACATTTCGAATAACGAAAAATGGTCTCCTTGATTAAATAGAAGGAAAATGTGCAGTGTTTCAGGAAATGTTTACTTGGAACTCTTAGAAAATACAAGCTAAAGAATCTAAATCCTCAAATCACTTTACGTAAGTGGAAAACATGGTTTATGGAAAAAGGTTAGGAACAGCTCAATAGGGGTTTCTTTTCCGCTTCCCATATATCTGTTCATTATAACCTTTAAATCTAATTGAAAAAGAATTCTTACTTTTCGTCTCCGATTATATCTATATGTCGATTGATGAAATAATTATATTTATTAAATAGAATTATTAACAAACTGAGGAATAAAGTTATTTGTAAAGAGTAATCATTTTATTATTACTATCCTATATATGTATATATCAATCATAGGCCTTTACGTCTATTACAGACGATTCAATCAGTGCCTGAAGAGCATTTTTTCTGATGGCTGTACAAGCCGATACGGGAGCGGCAGACTCTACCACACACCGAACAGGGAAAAGATGCGCTAGTGTCATAATTGTCGCTGTTTTGATGTTTTTTAATTCTCCTGTTCGATAAGAGTCCAAACCAGGCTTCATCATGGTGTTTTTGACCATCCTATGTATATATACAAGTACTTATATGCAGACACTAGACAGATATATAATATTTGTAATTCTATTTCCTACTAGTAGTACACACCTTGACAAGTACTAATATGGCTTCGTAAAGACTGATTACAATAAATTCAATAAGAACTCACTCTGTTTCGCTTAGGTACAATCATGTTAAATAATGAAGCGTCAAAAAGCTGGAAATGAAGCCATCTTTATATTTTACTTTAATATCGTTAATTCAAAAGTTTTATAGTTTTAGTAAGGACATACTACAACAAATATATAAGGGGAGATAAGTTGATGGTTCAGCTATCAGACAACTACTACGGAAAAATGTCACCATTTTAGTGATATTCTTTTTTAAATGTGCAGTCCTTGTGGGTCTCCCCACCGTGCCTCGGAGAGCACGTTAAGCCGTCGGTCCCGGTAGTTATCATGCACACCTGATAGCGATCGTTACTCATAGTAGGGGATATATCCGCCAACCCGCATTGCACCCGCAACCGCGTGGTGGATTAAGCTGCGATCCTTTTCCTACATGGGGAAGAGGCCTATGCCCAACAGTGGGATATTAAAGGCTGAATCGATTTTTTAAATACTCCTATGAAATTGTAGCCGTAATTTTTTTTATTCTTTAGCGATTATCACGAGGATAAGTCCAATTTAAAATTGTCTTTTATGTTAGAAATATAATTTATTTGTAGAAAGTAGAAGCTATGAAGCATTACGCTACCACTCATGGAAGTGATGAGGCACATTCGCTTATACTACTCGTTAACCTCTATTTTGACGTAAACTAACACGCTGAAGTCTCAGGAGTGATCAAAACAGATTGTCATTGAAAACAGATGTTCATAGCGAACGGAGGTCCCTCGCGATTTCACCTATGTTTAATATTCGATTTTACTAGTATATTTTAATATAGTTATTGTGTGTGTGTGTGTGTGTGTGTGTCATTCAAACTACCTCGCAATTTTGTAAAATATATGATTACAAATTAAGTACTAAATTTAGTGCTGAGTTGTCAAAATTCTAAAAGAAAAGAGGTAAATGTACCGCTTATATTTTAATCGACATCAAAAAAGGGGGAAGTTCTCAATTCGAATGTATTTTTTAAAATGTGTATAACATTTTATTGTGGTTCATAACTTTCTATTATCACGATTCAGCCTGTAACATCCCACTGTTGGGCATAGGCCTCTTCCCCATGTAGGAGAAGGATCGGAGCTTAATCCACCACGCTGCTCCAATGCGGGTTGGCGGATATATTCCCTACTATGAGTAACGATCGCTATCAGGTGTACATGATAACAACCGGGACCGACAGCTTAACGTGCTCTCCGAGGCACGGTGGGGAGACCCACAAGGACTACACAAAAACCCTTACTTACCTTACTTACCTTAAAAACTTTATATTAGGGTTACCGAAATTGTAATCTCAATGATTTTTAAGTACATTTTCTGTGACATGTCATGCTCAAGTCATGCAACTAGAGTATTGAACCTAATCCTTCTGAAGCCATATAGGTAGTATTGCTCGTCTTGTTTACATCCAATGTGTGTTTGTTATGTGACATAACTATAGTACTAGGACATTTTACACAATATTAACCGATCTTGAGAAATTAACTAACGCAAATAAAATATAAATCAATTCAAGAAGTTTTACTTAAGATTGATTCATAACGTGAATTATAAAACGCTTGTGCTTATTTTTATAAATTAAATAAAAACATTGAGTATTATAATATCTTTTGAATTGTTATCGACTATATTTCTTGCCGATAAATAAAAAAAAGATTTTACTATTGACTCGTAAATATTCTTGTGTTATGATATTTATTTTTTATATTACCTTATCCCTATCAAGGTTAAAAAAATACATTGTTGTGTTAATATTAATTATTTTTTTCTGATATTTGAAAATACTTATAAATGTTCATTCAACAAACATATGAAAAATAATAATTATTAGAAAATTTCTTGATGTGTGAATCTGTATCACAATATAGTTTGATCAAAACCGAAATGAATTCATAAAGTGAAAAAAAAAAACATTTCTATCTTTTTCTCTTGAGTGAATTCAAATTGTATTTGGTTTATGGAACGTAAGCCGAGGCAATGAACTGTCAAAAAATGCTCAACGATAAAATCCTCGGCTAGAATTGTGTCGTAAATATTTGTCTTCTTTTAAATCGATAAGTACTTATTCCGATGAGTGCGAGGTAAAGTTGAAGTGGTAAATATGAATAAAAACGAGTTTAACGACAAATATTCCAAAGAACTTTTGCTAGCCGTCCAAAAAATACTTCGCAAGCCACCTGTTTCATGCCCACCTCCTTCACCCCTATGCATTGTAACTTACCCATTTACCACTAAGATTCAGCTTCGGAAAGGGTCTTGAAGGATGTTTATTCGAGACTAAGCTACGCCAATTGCGTCACCTGACCCCATGTCTACATGCATGACCGCAAATTTATCCACTCCAAGCTGCACCCTGATGGAACTGCTGAACTCCATGGTAATTATCAATAGCTCCTGCAGGCGTGCGGAATTTTTGCCAACAATTTGCGGTTATCCATGTAGAGAAGGTTGGAGACTTTAGTACCTCGTCTCCGAAATTGAAAGCCTGTCCCCAAACGCTCCTACAGGGATCTTAGAGGTTTCAAGGCCAATCAAACCTATAACGGTTTTAGAAAATCACCCTGGAAAATACCCCTCCTTATTCAGATTCGATTATCCGACCAGTCAATCACTGGCCCTGGAGAACAATTCGAGCTCGGCTGTGTCGAATACTTTCTAGGCTTTCGGTGGATTCTGTCCTCCATCCATTACAATTTTTGAATGATACATACTCACTCGGAGAGGCATTCACAGTCTCCGAGGAGGCTGCGCAGATGTTATGCAGCTTTGATTGCCCTTGGTTGCCTTTTACGACATCCTAGGCATAGGAAGGGGTGGTCTTATTCTAATCTGCCGGGAACCACACGGTGGTTATTAAGCAAGTTCTAAGTGACAATCAAAAATCTATGAAAACTTTGTTTTTATACCTACATGTTTTGTACTATGTAGATACTAAAACTAACTTGTTATAAAGTATTAATAGTACTAGTAATTATAAATAATATTACTTAGATTCAATACTAAAGAAAACTTTACAGGACTCACCTGGTAATTCCAAAAAGTTGGATGTTCGCCTTTGACGTCCACGCATCGTATTTTGAAAATTAAGCGGTCCGATATCTTCTACTGAGTCACAGTTTGATACAGTAGACTCTCGCGATCCACGCCTACTCGCCAAGTACGCCAACCCCCCCTTCATCGACCCTCGACGCATCGGAGAACATGGTCTACTGATGCTAGTAGAACGAGTTAGAGGAGTATCGTCGGTTAAATCTGTCAGATCAGATGTCGATTTTCTGATCCTTGAAGACGTCTCCGTGGCTTCGTCATCAGCATCGTTGACAATCGCAGATGGTGTCCCAGGCATCGCATCGATTGAATCATCCGTATGACTCGAAATTATACTCGGCGATGTTACCAGCCGAGGTGAACTCACTGTGGAGGTAGAACCATATAGCTTTCTCGTTCGATTGGGCGACACATAACCAGGATTAGTATGAATATGTACTGGTGGAGGCTTCGGTGATCTAGACTTTTCTCGGCGGCTATGTTTCAGTGATGTGGTATAATGCAGGCCATGATGAGGTCGGTCAAAGTTGCAAGGGCTCGTGCGTTCTAGCGGTGGTTCTGCAACTTGCGGGAAATGGAAGTGCCTTGGACTCGCCGGACTTCGGTGACCGTGGGCGATTGGACTCTTTGGAGGAACATGTTTATCATAACTGCAGCCGGATTGTGGAGTATAGTATCCAGAGGAAGATGTGCTGGATGTAATGGAGGGACTCTTTTGAGGAAAAATGAAATGTCGAGGACTTTTTGGTGTGAGCGGCTTTGGAGAGAGTGGAGGATATCCGCTAGGACTATTCACTGCCATTATATTTAATAATTCACCTTTATCGCCACGACGTTAGATTCATTTCACCGTAATCTGAAAAGAAATAAGAGATTTAGTCACAATTTATAAAACTAAAGTATCATTTAATCGATGTGTATTGTGTATATTTTACGTTGCATATTATTCAAAATAAGAATATTCGTTTAAGAACATAATAAATTTATTTTTACTTTAAAATTATTACTATTGATAAAACACAAAACCTTATATAATATTTAATTTACAGTTTGATGTGTAGTATGTAAAAAAGCATGTATTTTATAGCATATTCAGCTTCGCATATTTTTTATTTTGTGTGATAGCGTAGCCTCCTAAGAGGCGTGCAATAAACATAGCTTGTTTTATATATAAAAAAAGTAGATATTATCATAAGGGCATGTCCACTTTAGTGAAACATGTGAACGTGGCATTAAGCAAAGGTATTTATTCTATTTAAGCCTTGGAATTCGAGACTAAACGCTGCAACCTAGTTTACATATTAATAGGTGCAAAATTACTGGGAACGTATAATTCATTACCTATCGATTATGTTGGATTACATCCTCTAACGTGACGCGTTTTAGATATAAAAAGCCTACACTTCATCTGTATACAAATGTGTAAATAAGGACTACACATTACAATATCTTTATAATGATATAACTAAACAAACGAATATATAGTAAAAACAATCTTAAAAAAGATTTATAAAATAATTTTGTGTTTTTACTTCTCATTTAAGACATTTCTTTATTCTTTCTTTTTTTCTTTTTCTTTTTACATTTGTAATTACTTTTCTTATTTTATTATTTATATTACATAAGTAGAAATACGTTTTTCATTTATGTGTAACTAGTGACCGCACGGCTTCGCACGGTTGCAAAAACTGTCAGTGTTCTTCTACTATATTATGCATGTTATAAATCTTCCTCTGGGATCACTCTATTTACTAATGAAAACCGCATCAAAATCCGTTGCGTAAGATCTAAGACCTATTAAGATTTATAATCTATTTAAGATCTAAGCATATAGACAGGGGGAAGCAACTTTGTTTTATTGTTAGGTATGTAATTATATAGTAAAATTTAATCATGAAAATCTAACTTAAATTAATAATCAAATTATTTGAAATAACATTTATGAGTCGAGTATTTTAGACAGAAGGTAATTATTAATTTCACTCACAAAGTTAAGGATGAATTTTGAGAATGCTCCTGTATTGTTGGTAATTAATTAAAAGTAAGGTTAACTGTGAGCTTGTGTGTGTTATATTATATTCGTTCATAAAGTAATGTAAGTATAAGCGGGCTTATATATTAATTAAATACCATTGAATCTTTAGCTACAATTAATAATTTAACATCAAAATAATACTATTTATCTTTCCAATGTATGCTCATAGAGTGAATTTTAAACAAATGTAGAAGCTTCTTGGACAGATTTTTTGTTTGCTTATTTTCTGGTTAATATTGTATGATAATTATTTATAAGATATTTATATTCAGCACAGACAGCGATATATATATAAATTAAATCAATTTTAAAATTAAGAACTTAAGAGAAAATTCTATCAAATATTGACTAAGTACTATATAAATTGAGAAAAGAACGAGTAAAGTGGTGTAAAAAATATCTTTAACATCGATTGTCGTACGCTTGATTTGTATAAATATTTCTGGTCTGGTTGCCGTCAGTTCCGGTCGTTATGACAAACACCTGATAGCGATCGATACTCATGGTAGGTGAATTATCCGCAAACCTGCAGCGGAACTAAGAGGTCTGTTAGGCTTAGCCCGCTTAGCTCTTACATAAAAAAACGGGGAAAGCATTGCCCACCTATGAAATAATTGCAGATTCTTCCAATTTTACAAAGGGATATAAATTAAACATATTTATACAAACCAATCCGCCAACTAACAGGGGAGCAGCGTGGTGGACTAAACTCCGATCTTTCTCCTACATGGAAAAAGAGGACTATGTCCAGCAGTGGGATTTTACAGGCTGAATTGTGATCGTGATACAAAACAATATACAGGAGAGGAGTGATACAAAACTCTTATTCTTTATTATAAAATCCTAATAGAATATAGATATTTTTAAGCAAAATCGTAAAAATGAGAATCACTAACGAGCATCTAAACCGGTTTTATGTGAAACAACTTTATTTATACGACCCCCAGCTTCCCAAGTATTTCTCGGTTTATTTCGGTGAAATTGTTCACATTTCATAAAACAATGCGGTTTTATGTACAACGCTTTATATACTGTTAGTTGTTTTGTTATTATGTTCAAATGTTTCTGTTTTGGTATAAAACAGTTTAACGAGTTCTGCGAGAGACGTAAATAATATTTTAAACAAGTCAAAATTATTTTTATTGACTAATAACCTTATATATGGGTAAAACCTTACTATGTGCGTATATTTTAATGTTTTATGCAGTAATTATATATTATTAGTTGACATGAAGAGTGTCGTACCACCAGATTTTTGTATGTGAACATAATTATCAACTTCAGTTTTATTTTCTTTATATAAACCCTGTCTAATAATAATAATGTATGTACCTGTAATAATAATATGTATGCACATGTGTAATAGTATATACATTTTTGCGATTCTTTATATTTAATATTCGCTTTCTCGCTCCCTGACTTCGTCTGCGATTTCTATCCCTTTCATCAAGCTTACAAATATAAATACGAGATTTAGATGAACAGAAGGTACTTTAGGTAGGGATCCCTAGTACATTTTTTTAACCTGATCAGTAACAAGCTAATTTTCCGTGAGTAGCTTCATTTTGATGAGGCGAACAAAAAGTTCCTCTTCGAAAACTCTCGATTGTGGTAGATAATAGAGTTAGCAGGAGGTAGAGCAGCAGTGAGCGTAGGACCGGGATAACGTACCACGCAATTTGGAGGACAATATTACCATCAAATTATATGAATATTAAGTAACTAAAAGAAAAAAAAATCAGCTGGTTAGTAATAATTTTTGATGACCTTACGAGGTCATCAACTTGATGACCTCGTAAGGTCATCAAAAATAATTTTTTTTCTGTTTTTTTTTTTGCTTTTAGTTAGTTAATATCTATATAATTTAATAGTAATAATGTCCTACAAATTGCGTGGTACGTTATCCCGGTCCTACGCTCACTGCTGCTCTACCTCCTGCTAACTCTATTATCTACCACAATCGAGAGTTTTCGAAGAGGAACTTTTTGTTCGCCTCATCAAAATGTAGCCACTCCCAAAAAATTAGCTTGATACTGATCAGGTGAAAAAAATGTACTAGGGATCCCTAACTACTTTCAAATGTCCCGGGGGAGTGGTTGAGGATGGTTTCAAGTTATTTGAGCTTACTACAGAGGGCTGTGATGTCTTTAATTTCTGAATAAACAAAAAGATTTTATTATATTCATTGTTTTAGATAATAATTGATAGACAGACAAAAATGAGAAGTAATTGATTTTGGTCTTAATATTGATGATGATATAAATATAGTGTCCTTTAGTTTGTAGATAAGTATGACAGATAACGTCAATAGGGCAAATTCTTTAAGTACTATTTTAGGGCACAATTGGAGAGACTTAAAAAATGATTATTGATCGCGTGAGGGGTAAAATTTGAGCGACCGGTAACGCGGCAGCGTCATGACGGTCCGCACTTGGATGGGTGACCGCCTGGGAACACCGGCGTTGGCTTTTTGTTTTTTTTTTTCAATTAGTTTTTTTTGTATTTTAAATTAGTTTTTTTTTAATTAGTTTGCCAAAGAAGTTTTGCTTCTGACATGTGTACTCTGTCCGCACGCAATTTTTTTTTAAATACCATCGCTTTTTTTACTGACTTTTTGTATGTTATAATGGAACATCCCGCCAATATCCGTATTTTCTTACTAATAACACTAAAAACTAAAAAGCCTTATATTTGTCCTTGGCCATACAATTTTGTAGTCAAAAAGCCTATTCTACAAAAACAAAAAAAAAATCTCATTAAGTTTAAATCCTATTTTACTTTGTTTTTAAGCCAAATCTATCTTATCCGCTAAGAATAATATATCGAGTACCGGCTTTATCAACAGGGTCAGTGGTTCCGGCGTTAACCCTCCATTGACTCATAAAATTACTTTTTCTCTTTATAATATAAGTATACATTTTCGACATATTTCAACTTGGGTTTTCACTTGAAAAATAAATATGAAACAAACTTGTTTACTGTTCTTGTAAAGGAGACTGGAAAATGTTTTTGTTGTTGAAGATTTTTTCTTCATGATCTTTTTATACAAATACCCTTAAGAGTAACAAATATTTCTAAAAGTTTTACAAAGACCATTATATTTTATTACTTGCTTAGATTAAATGAAATACAAATGTATCAAAATATGTTTATAGTAATTTATAAATTACTAGCTGAACCCGCAAATTTTGTTTTACCATATATGTTATTAACCCCCTTAATCCCCCCCCCCCTTTATATAGGGGTATGAAAGATGTTGGCGGATTTTCATACCTACCCGATATGCACACAAAATTTCATAAAAATCGATCCAGCCGTTTCGGAGGAGTATTGTAACTAACATTGTGGCACGAGAATTTTATATATTAGATTTATATAATTTATTTAAATTTACAAGTTTTAGTATAGAAATTATAATATAAGTTCAAGAATTAAATTTTTTTTATCGAAGCAATTTTTAGTTACAAAGCATTAATCTACAAGTAACGGTATCAGAACTGTAACCAAAAATATACCTATCTAAACCAAATATTAAAATAACGCGAGTAAAACCGCAACAAATGTATAGTATTAGTATTAAAGATGGCGGATAAAAGGCGGTATAAACAATGATCGTGAACAATACAACGAAAGTGAGTTTCTTTTATAAAATGAGATTCTTGTTCCATTCTTGTTTTACGTCTGTAATAAATGAATATCTGCGTCTGTCGGTTCAATACTCGGTTTGTATTGAACGTTATTTAATAGGAAAAATTGTTTCCAACCGACCTCAAATACGAGGAGAGATGAGGTTATCAATTGCTCAATGTTTCCTTTTTTGAAAATTGACATGACATTTGTGGCTTTTGTTTTTTTTTTTTTCGTAAACAGGTTGAATGAAAACAAAGACAATCAATTATTGAGATGGCCATGAGGATACGTAAATCGAAAATGACGTTAGAGAATCTATACCTTCAAGTAAATACAATTGGAGTGTCCGTTTGTAATATTAAAATACCGTTTACATATACCAAATTAACATTATTCATAATTTTTGTCTGTCTGTCTGTTTGTTCTGGCTAATCTCTGAAACGGCTGGACTGAATTTGACGGGACTTTCACTAGCAGATAGCTAATGTAATAAGGAGTAACTTAGGCTTTTTAGGCTAACATCTTCTTTGTTGACTAGCTAACTTCAGGGTGTCAGTTTTTTTGTGACGGGGCGCGCGCATCGTTAAAATTGCCTCTCATCATTTTATCCTAACGCGCCAAAAGAAGTATAACTTCAAAAAAATTAATTAATATTCATATAATTATTTTATTAGTTGTGAAATTTTTGTTATTCTATTATTAATGTAATCACTTTTTTATGGCATATAATAATGTAGAAATAGCACTGATATGACTTTGATGATAGATGACTGTCGATATCACATGACCATAAAAGATACACAAGTGACTTCTTGGTCTTCTACTAATTTATTGTTAGTAGAACTGGAAGACATAATATGGTACTACATGATCATGTCAATGTCATTGCTTGATTCATTGATTCCGCCTGTAACATGCCTCTGCTAGATATAGACCTCTATCTCCACGTAGCGGAAGGGTCGAAGATCAATCTACCATGCTACTCAATGTCATCGATTGGCAAATTATTTTACAATCATGGCGGGATTGCAACAGCAGACTTGGAATCCAGCACGAATGAAAAAAGTAAAAAATTCGAAGTGTTTCTGGTTTTTATCGTTTTGGTTGCGACATTCCTTCATACGTCAAAGCTCTTGCCTCAACGCTGAAGGGAAACAGGTATCAAATTATTTTCATCGTTCTTCTGATATAAATATAATACACAAGGGCACAAAAAGTTTTTGAAACAGTCCTCATGTATTTCTTAATCTTACATGTATGACAGTGAATCGCTAAGTTTGTAGGGACGTGCACAACTTAAACACAACTGCTTCAAATTTATGACTATTTTTTTTATGTTTGCTATTGTCAGACAAGACAGAAAAAAATAAAATATTCAGAAAAAAATATGGCAGTAAGAACGTAATAATATTTAAAATGTACTTTACGCATTAATCTCAGTTACCGTACCGTTTCCTTTTTTGGATTATTATCATGTTTATTTAGGAATCCCGACTTATCCACAACACAAAATAAAATCCACACAAATAAAATTCAAAGCAACTCGAAATTTCAAGGATATTTCGTTTCCCAACATATACTTAGATTTCTGAGGAACAGCCACAAATTACCGTTCTGAAATCCGACAAAATGAATTTCCGACATGGTTTCCACATAACGCGTATGCTTTTAACCTCCATAACTAAACACACACTCACAACAAGTTTGTTTTATATTGTAATAAGTATAACAACCACTTCTCTCTTTTAACGTTACTGCTGTTACTTGTAAATTTAGTTTTCGTTTTACCAATTCTTGCTACATACGTACATACTAATATTTGCATTAGAAACTGTATAATAAATGTGCAAATGCAAAAATGTAAGTTAATTTTTTATCGGGTATAAGCCTTCAAAAAATATAAATTATTTAGACCCATGTGGATTGTCAACGGCTGACAATCACGGCAGCTGAATGTGCCATAAGCGGTGCCGGTGGTGGATTTGATTTCCATTCATGAAAAATTTAAGTCATACCGACTATAGTTTATATCAGTCGATGAGTCGAAACCTACAAGACATGTTTCATACAACTCATACATATTGTGTTCCGTTTGTTTCCAAGCCCCAACAAGAATTCTGTTTTACAGTGGACGACCAGGATGATTACATTCTACTGGGTCATTCAATATGAAAGGTTTGTTCTAAGTTTCTAACATTAGATCCGTGTCACAAAAGGAATAATTAAAGTCCTAATTGTTTTAGGTCGTTTTATAAATATTCATGGAGTTCTGTTGAAAGGTACCTAAGGTCAGTGCCTTCTTTTTTATTTAACCACTCGCATATATTTCATTTGTAGTTCGCATGTTTGAAAAAAAGATAAACATGCGAAAAAATGTGTATCTACAGTCAATTGCACTAGATTTGAAAGTTACTTTTTATTTTAAATTATTTAATTAATTCTTTTTTTTTTAATTTATTGACGAAAAAAATAAAAAATAAAATTATTTATTGTATTGGTATTGAATCTTTAGACCAGATAGAAAAAAAGTAACCACAAATAAAAAGTACCAAGAACACATATATTATACAAACAATATACATACCACGACAAAATTAAACTTTAATGTTTAAACGTATAACAAATACTGTGCAAATAACTAACACAGAATATATGTATGTATTTAAGGTCATGTCTTCATAAATACTAAAAGTTTCGATAAACAGGTAAATAAATATTCATTTCTAGAAATAAATGAACCGTCAAGTAAAAGCTTATTGGTTTCAAAAATAAAATATTTATTTAGACATTCCTTTTGTTCTCAAAGAGTCCGAACAAAAGTTATACCTTTTGGACACGGCGGTCGGAGGGCAAACTTTGAAACATAAAAGGGATCTAGTAGTACAAAAATACTTTAGTAACTTCTTTTTTTCTTTGAAATAACTTTATTCGAATTTATTTATTATACAAAAACGATAAATATCTATACTTCTTTATTTTTAATGAAGTCCTTTGATTAGACAGTAGTCGGTAGCCATTTAAACAAGTCGACAAGCTAACTCCGTTCGCTCGTTTGACCACTTATTATAAAAAAGAAAAAACAATATTGCGTGCATTATAGCGATACTAATATACCCAAAGCAACTATTTTTGAATTGTATCTGTCACTTTGCATGCTTATCTTAATAATTACTTAATTAATTTGAAAGACCGTTTTATACACGTAACTGAGGATCCGTTTTTTAAAAAAATATGACACTACGTTAAGCCGTCTTAAATAATTTTTTTAAACATAGGCACGATTTTAATGTTCCTTTTTAATTCGTTTGGTTTTGGAGTTATATGTTTATTCATTAGTATTGCTATGCAGTTGAAAGTTTTATTTAAAGGCATTTAGTTATTTACTTGTACAACTTGAAAAAAAGTGTTTCGTTAGAAAACTTTAATCGGAAAACGATTGTCTCATCCTCTTAAAAGCGGAATTTATTTCAAAAACAGACACACCAATTTAATTCTTTAAAGTCAAAGAACTAAAAACAAAACGCTATCTTTCCATCTTTAAATAACACAATCTCTAATACTCTCATAATTCCTTTGATCCTGTCGGGAGTGGAATTTCTGAAACGCTGTAAATTCCTTAAATATATATAGTAGTTGATTCTAAACCACTCAACAGACATAGGTCATAAAATATTCCACCATCTTACGTGTCGAATCTTCAGAAAGCGTCCCTCATTAGATTTTCACACGCCGTAGAAGACCCTACTAGCTAAATTTCGTGTGTCAAGCTTAATTAGTTTAGGTTCGGCGATGATGAATTGGTCTGTCAGTCAATCCAGACTTGTTATTATATGAGTTTACTAGCGACCCGCTCCGGCTTCGCACGGGTGCAATGATGATACTAAATATAAAATAAATATTTGCAATCTAAGCGCAAAAAAAGTGTTTATTTACGACATCACATTAGAAAACTTTAAAACTATCAGTGTTTCTCTACTATATTATGCATGTATTATACATATAAACCTTCCTCTGGAATCACTCTATTTACTATAGAAAACCGCATCAAAATCCGTTGCGTAGTCTTAAAGATCTAAGCATATACACAGACAGACAGACAGCGGGAAGAGACTTTGTTTTATAATAATATGTAGTGATGATGTCTATAGGTACATGTAAAAGGCAAATGTCCCGACCGATATATTGACTCTCAGTTTAATAACATCCATAAGTTTAAAATTTTGAGAGAATATTAATTTTATACTGCGATGTCATTTGGAAAAAATATTCTCGAACTTCATCCCATAAAAGAGTGAAATAGAGTATAACGGCCATAGCATCTTTATTTATTGATCATTTTCCACTTTTCATGTGTCTATAAAATCTTTAGTTCATTACTTAATTAAAATTATAAAAATCCATCAACTTACTACAAATATAAAAGAATTTTCAAACATGAAAACCTAAATCAAAACCGTTTTATCCGCCATAGGCGCGCATGTGGTGTGGACAAAATGACATATACCTTTGTAATTAAAATTAGACTATTTATTATATGCAGAGTTCACACGTAAAACATTTTGTCTCTTTCGGAACATCTGCTCATGACGCATCAGCCAATCTTTTCATCACTTCAAGCACCTTAACCAAAACCTCTTTTTAGATCTATAATAGTGGTCATTACCTACAATAAACACAGGGACTTTCTTCATCCTCCTAAATAACTTTTTATACAACTAGGTTGGTAAACAAACGTCCGTCTCACCTGATGGTAAGCGATTAACGTAACATATAATCACCTCCAATACCAGAAGCATTGCAAGCGCGTTGCGTTGTTGTTACACAGATTATTATGATTAGTTTATAAATGACCCTATAGAGGTCATTACAAGAATTAATATGTCTGTAGTTTTTTAGAAAACACAATTGTGTCATTTTACCCACCTGTGTCATTTTGTACGCCTCTCATATTTAAATCTATATATATAAAAGAGATTTCCACCCATATATTGACTCATCACGATATTTCTCTAATCATCAGACGTAGAGACTTAAAATTTGGTAGAAATATTCCTTTCGCCGAGTAGAGGTCAGCTAAGAACGGATTTTACAAAATTCCACTCACAAGAGGGGGTTGCGGGGTTTAATATCATATTATATGGAAAAACAACGTTTGCGGGGTGAGCTAGTTAATTATATACTTTCGTTGAATTTATGAGCGACAAAGGATAACCCAACTACTGAACTTTTAACAATCAAGTACTTTTCTAAACATCTTGCAAATGATTAACCGTAAATCTTACATGTTTGTGTTTTTTACATTAAAAAAAAGTCTTTTTCGCTGTTTATTAACCACAAATTGTAAAGAGCGGAACTAATTTGTCTTTGGAGCCCTTCGCCGACACAAGCAGAAATCAACATCAAAGAAATCTAAACCAATCACCGAGGACCTCTAGACCACTTCATAAATAAATGTGTATAACTCTTAAAGCGGTGACATAAAATTCATAATAGCAATTGACTAGGTAAAACGATTAGGTCAATGTAAGCTGGACATTGAGGCACTTTAATTTGAACCGTATGCTAATGCTGTGATAGCAGTTTCATTATACGATGACTCCATTCAAAGACATTTTTCTCAGCAATCTAGTTGAATATTAAGTTAGTCGGTACATTGGCACGTCAGATTCTCTTGGTTTAATGAAAACTTAACGAACTCACGAGAAAAAGGTTTTTAATTCTGTACAGAAATTTCGAAGATTAAATAGTGAAAGCATGAATGTACGATAACGAATATTGTTATTACTGATTGAATAAATCTAAAGTTTTTTTTGTTTCTTAACACATGCTAACATTAAAAATTATCACTCGTTGGAAATTTTCTAGTGTACCAATATACTTATATATAATCTGTGTGTCCATTTAATGTATCATTATAATTCATGAAAGTAGAAACAAACAAGTAAGTAGTAAAAAATTAATTATCCAACCGATGTCAAAACTGAACGCAAATAAAATGTCAAATAATGTCTAAATTCTCGTATTGCTGAAAATGTAATTTTAGAATGTTTTGTCATAATGTAGTTATGTCTTATGTTTCTAATTCCATTGTTTGTCTTGTTATATAGTAGGCTATTAAACTAAACGTGGCAGTAATTTGTACTTTTTTTTAACTAAACCAAGCTTATAATGTAGACCGTACTGATCTATCTCCGTCATTTATTCTCCAATCCTCGTAATATTAGCAAGATTATCTGTGCTCTATAGGAACCATTTGAAGCTATCAAACTAAAAAAAGTTAAAATAAATATCTAGTTCATGGAATAAGTTAAAAACACCAGTGAAAGAACTGACGTACCCACAGTAAAACATACACAAACTGGTTGTTTTAGCCGTAGATCAACAAAGTATAGTTGTACTATTCCTTAATTTCTATAACAGCACTAAACTAAATTAAGTAACTATATAACTATACTAAACTCAAAGATTCAAAACATATCAAATAATTCAATAAACACAACAAGAAAACTAGTTTAATAATTAAATTGAGCTTCTGTTGAACGTAGCGACGTTAAAACAAACAGTTTTAAAGCACCTCGGGCAATACAGAGAGATAGTTATGAAACATTTAATATTTGTCGAGCAATCGACTCGGCGGCTTAGGTACTCTGAAAGCAATGTTTGACTTTGTGACCAATCAATAGTAATTTTATTTACTATTATCATGTTCGTGAGTTCGTTAGGGTCAAATTTTGTAAAATTTAATATCATATAACTTTGTTCACAAGATTATGATGTTTAATTAATTTTGCTTAACGTGCTCATTATAACATCAGTCGGTTTTCCAGTAGAGAATGTAACGAAGTCATCTTACCTTTTTACAAAAGTCAAGCAGTAGGATATTCTAACAAATATTTGCTAGCTATAAATTATGATATTTATATGAATTTAGTGAAAAGTTACCATTTTATATCATGAATTTGTCCACAACTTTAATTATATTATGACTAAAAGGACTTTCGTAGTTACATTAGCGATTATTTTGTTCACTTGTCAAATTGATTGACACTAATGGTTACTGATTGCCCACGAGTGGCAGTAAATTTTATTGTTCACTCGTCATTAAACTGGTACTATTCTGTACTCCTCAAATAGGTAACCCAGAAATAGTCTGTCCTTATTCCTAACAATTCTGAGCGTACATATTTATCTGCTATACAAACAAATAAATGTCGTAGGAGAAAATAGCATATTAGAAGCAAAGGCGAGAATGTGTACATGATCGCGTTACAATACATATATTTTTTAGTATTCTTTTGTTTAGCCTGTATTTAGAGCCATTTGTACGAATGCCAATATAAACATCGTTAAGGAAACTGTTACAATCGTGAAAAAGACATCAAATGCTAAATTGATTACACTGTTTATTTAGGCAAATCCAGATTGGATTTGGATTTAAATATCAAAAACAGTAATAGAGGACGCAACGCGTGATGAAGTGAGAAATCCGGAAGCTAGACCAGCTCTTTCCCTTCTGATAAACAGCTATTATTTATTCTCCTATATCCTGCATCACATGTGTGGATCTTGGGCAAGTAATTACAAACCATATTGAAGACTGAACATTAGATCTCCTTGTTCGCTTTTTGCTACTACTAGTAATCTTTAATTTACTAGTAAATAAAAGTAAAACAGTTGATGCAAAGGCGGACTTATGGCCTAGTGGCATTTTTATATATTTTTTTCAATCAAGCTTTAGGCCAAACTGAAACAATATACTATTATAATGTTATTTAGTATTGCGATTCATTACTATATTAAAAAATATTAAACATTCAGATTTAGTGAAACGCTGTCTTATTCGTAAAACTATTCAATAATTCATTCCTAGCAAAGTTTTAGACATTCACAAAAGCCTGTATCTATATAGCTAGCACTCTTATATATAATCTTATATATAACATTTGTATAAAATATGTACGTCTGACATACAAAAACTCTTTTTAGTTTGTTTACAACCATAGACATGAAAATTAGATGTAAAGTATTGTTGTATGGTTAATAAATAAATAAAATATTAATATTAGAAACATGAAAACTTTAAAGAAAAGCAAAGCGATATTTGTTCCTATTTAAAAATAAGTTATAACTTTTTGGATGAATATCATTTTTAGTAATGAATTATCTAGGTATATAAATAAAAATGAATCACTAAATATATTTGTAAACGCTACATTCGAAAACGGCTAATCGAACTCTAACCGATTTTTTTTTCAATTTTGTAATAAGTACTTTGTAAAACGGTGTTATACAAAAAAAAATTAAAATGCACAGATAACTAGAAATCAACGAATATTTCGACTTCTTGCTTTTGACAGATAACAGAAGTCTGTATAGTAATTACAAAAATTACATTAGTGACAAAATCACTACCTAGCGGAATGACGCATAGATTTTTCTTTATAGAATTTTACTCCATTTAAGGCATTATGTATAAAAGTGCTTCTACGCCATTACGTCTACGACCTCACCCTATTTGTCTAAAACTCCCAATTACGGTGTTGCGTGTCTCAAAGAAATTATTATCAAAATTATAGTTCAGCTATTGAATTTCTTATGAGACGCTGAAGATTGAGTTTCCTCTGCTCACTTTATATAAAATATCGGTCACGTTTAAAGCAAATTAATCATTTCTATAAGTTTCTACATGTATTTATATAAACCAATATGTACGTACGCTAAGTGGTGAACCATACTTGGAAGTTGAATTAAAATAAAGTGGCTGGACATATAATGTTGTACAGTTACATTTATGTATGTGTACAAAAGCTTTTACCGCGTCTTATACCGTGAAACACTTTTGACCTCGAGAGTAGACATGAAATTTCTACAAAAACTTAGGAACAATTTCATTGGATTTGAATAAATTTAATTTCGTACATAAGTTATTTGTTTATTATCAGGGACCTTTACCAGCAAAATATAAATAAATTATAAATAAAAGGTATTTTTTTTAAACAAGCTTTTATTTGAATGCGCTAGTTAACCATCAATGACATACAAATTGAACTTGTATACAAAATTTCAGCTCAATTGGTTGAAGATTTTTGCTTCAAAATTGAGTTGCAAAATTTCACCCGAACTTACATACATACATTGCAAGTTAAATAAAAGCTTGTGACAAGGCCGTAGGGCCTGTTTTACCTCAACTATTAAACAACTTTTGCTTTCGCATGCTGCGATAAGATATATCTGCCAGATAAGGCAAATTTTGATTGTGAAACAGGAAAATACATCTAAAACTTGTATCCTCTGGATACCATTACACAATACATTATAAAATATTATCAGTCACTGGTGAAGTTGACTTGCTGTCTCATAAATATTATACAGTCTGTCAATGTTTTGATACCAAGTTTAAGTTACTTACATAAAATTAAAATTTTATCTGTTTTTATATTTTCGGCCTTCGAAAAAATATAAAATAACAAAATATTAAAGTTATGTTAAAAATATTTGGTTTTGTGTATTCAGAATTAAACAAACATTAACAGTTATTATAGTTTTATGTTAGGTATTAAAATAAGAACTAGAAAATAATTGCGAAAGGCAAGAAATTACTAATGTAAGTAGTAAAAGCGACATCTTCTAAATCGCAATGCTAAAGTCAAATGGGAATTGGTAGTTGAACACGTAACACCCCTGCCACTCATTCATAAATGGGGCATAAAAGAAATAATACGTTATTTCCTGCATTACCTATGGTTTGGTAATGCGCTAATGGTTAATATTGTAGACATCCAAGACCTACGGTAACAGTGACGTATGGGGCTAAACTCGCGCCCGGAGCACAATACTTTTTTAGCCTTCCCCCCCATTCGAGAACCATACAATATGTCCAGAATTTTTTTGTTTTGCGGATCATTTGGCACGCCTTTGAGAGTAGCGTCCGAGCATGATGCTCCCCCCTTGCCCCTTCCCCGTCGCTACGCCACTGCCGCTTACCATCAAGCGAACTGGACGTTAATTTCTTTGTTACCCTAATGGCATACGAAATAGTACAAAAATAGAATATTCATGTATTAAGCAAATAGCAAAATATTTAGTTGAATAGTAACTTTTCTGTGCTAGCACACGCCCACACGTCTAGGTTAATTTTTATCGGTTCCACAGTTCTATATAACTTTTTGTCTTGACAATCTGCCTGTTACGCTTTAACGCCTGTACCACTAAAACGATTTTGATAAAAACCAAGATGGACTCGATTTTAGCTTTTTTAACTTAGCAGCGGCTTGCTCAAGGCGATCTTAAATTTAGTTTTTCTCTTTCTTTAACCAATTGCTTACACTGCTTAAGTAACAGTATAAAAAGGTCGTATATACTTACAATAATAAAATAGCTAATAATATAGCATTAGCGTCATTAAAACAGCCTAATATCGAAATTTACAGCGCCATTTCCAGTTGAAGCTTTAGGTTAATATGAAACATGGCGTATCGAAACAATGGCAACATTATCAGCAGATAAATGTATCGATTTTGTAATACGTTATCTAGTAGCTATCGTCAACGTTATTATAAGCTACGATATTAATATTTATATATTAGTTGTTTAACCTGGCAAATTATTTTCGGTGCAATTATTTATCACAAAAAAGCTGTACCTACATGACATGGTGTTATCAAAACACTCAAATCTAGTAAACTGCCGAATAACTTAAGAAACGTGATTTCCCCGGGAGAAAATTTATAAAAGGATTGTTAACTTGCTCTAGTAAATAATGAAAAAAATCAGCTATCTGTAAGTCAAAGAAAAGTCGTCAACTGGTAAGATTCAGTAGTTAATAGATGCTGCTGCGTTACACCTTTCAAGGTACCAGCTGACAAACTTTCCACTGAGATACAGCAAGCTGACTAAATTTTCATTCATAGTAGCATATAAACTATCACCAGTTAAATTTTTAGTTGAGAGGAAATCTCTGAAAATATTTTTTTTCATGATATAGTCAGCTGACTTTATTTTTCCTTCAAGATATTAGGTAAACTAAAATCCGACAAATTTTGAAATGGGAGGAAATGACTAAAAAACTTCTTTTTCTCCATGCGTGGGAGGTTGCCACTGCCCGCCCCCACCCACGTAGTCGCAGCTGACGGTCGCAAATATTCATAATATAAATCCTAATGCATTTTACGAAGTTTCGCTCTAGAAGAAAATAATTGACCGAATTTGTATTTTGCTCCTGGACTGAATCGTGTTCGTGATTGTTCAATTTACATTAACGCTAAAGTGACTGTAAACTAATTTATATAACAAAATATACATAAAATAGTGAAATGAAGATATTATCTATACTAATATTATAAAGAGGTAAGGTTTATAACTTTGTTTGTATATCGGGGGTAATCTTCGCAAATACTGATCCGATCATGAAAATTCTTTCACTAACAAAAAGCTACACTATTCAGGAGTGACATAGGCTATATTTTATTGTAATTGTACAAAAAATTCAGTAAATAAGAAAAATATTAAAATATATATCATATATCATATAAATATATCAAAATCACAAAGAAACTATGGCCATCTATCGCTATTTTTTAGTCTATTTATTTTATTTACTCTTATTTTAACCTATCGACGACGAAGTTTTTTCGCTTTTTGATAGATGGCGTTGGAGCAACATTTTATTTATAAAGTATGTTATTTGGTTCTGTAATTTAAAATAATAAATACACGATATTATTACGATTTTATACGTCAAATTCTAAACAATGAACCTAATAAAACAGTACTAAGAACTACACAACATAATTGCATCACAAAGATAATTAACGCCCAACGAAGTGGGCGCGGGTCGGCTAGTAAATGATATTCTGCAAATAACTCAAAATTTTATAGAACTTGGACGTCGTAATTCAATTTTGGCTTATCTTCTCTCAGAACCGGCTAAACTATTAATAAGCGACGACTACTTCATTAACTTTCTTGTACGAGACGTGTGTGATGTTCCTATGGAGTGGCGTAGTCCCTGTGGACTAAAACTCCTTAAATAAAGAAAAAAAAATTGCATGCGCACAAAGTACCTACACATGTCAGAAGTGAAACCTCTTTGGCAAACTAATTTAAAATTATTTACATAGATTTACAAAGTAGCGCGACGCGCCCTTCCCTGTCGTTTTTCCGTTGCACCCGGTATGAAATCACAACGATTCTAAAGAAGTTTCACTTCAAAAACATTTTCCATCTCACTAACGAATTACGTTTACAACAGTCATGAGGTTGAAAACCCCAAATAATTATTAATTATTGATCAATATTAATACAATAATTATCTTATAGACCAGTGCCGATAGTTTTCGAAACCAAAAAAATTATAGTAGGATGAAACCCATTGTAAAAGGAAGAGAATACAACGTAACAAAATTATCCTATCTAACAATTCATATATAACATAAGGTTCGTACAAATATAGTTTTACAAGCAAACTAAACGCAAAATGGTTTACTTAAAGAAAGGACAGCTGTTGTAAATATCAAGTATCAACAAGCTACAACAACTAAGACTTGCACATTGCATGCGCTGTCACGGTAAGTAAACCTGCCGCCCTCCCTTCATGCCTCTTCGCATGCATTATTAAAAACACTCCAGGGATGCGACAAGAAAGTACCAGATGGTGCCTGAAATTGACTATTACTATCCCTCTTAGGTAGAATTCACACCATTAACGCAGATGGTTGATCATTTTAGACTTACACCACAGAGATGCGAAATCAAATTATTAAAAATGCAAAAGGGGAACAAAATACGTGATTATACAGTGTCACGCATTTGGATGTCATCATCACGTTACAAAATGAGATGTGATTACCATTGCACGACTACCGTCTGTAGTACGATAAGCATCAGGTGGCAATTTATTGCGTCTTTTTTAATACCAATAAAGCATACTCAGTTTTATCGTGTGTTATTTAAAAAGTACTTGTTACTGCTCGTAACTTCCTTTGCGTCCTTGTCGTTACTCTTTAAAAACTTAACCTTTAAGAATCTTGGTTAATTGTGTACCTAGATTACTACCTAGGTAGATCAACAACTTAGATTAGTAAGAATAATTAAGTCTAGATAAGTACCTAAGTCTAAATATGTAGAAAAGATTTACATATTGTATTTTATTACATATTATATAGTTACAAAACAGCATGTGTTCTTCCAACAACTTCATCCATTAAAAATCATAATTAAAAGAAAATATTGAATAAGGGCTTCCAACTCATTTTTGAATCGTCATTTCACAAACTAAAATTAGTTAATCACTATTACATTGATCAAATGGTTACAAAAAACTACTTGTACTCAGGATTTCATCTTAGTGTATTGAATTTTCAAGACTCACTACATACTTATGAGACAGTTAACTTTGATTTTTTACTTCTATCTTTATCTACACTAACATTATAAAGAGGAAAGATTTTTTTGTTTGTTTGTTTGTATTAAATAGGCTCCAAAAGTAGGTACTGGACCGATTTAAATGATTTTTTCACAAATAGAAAGCTACATTATTAAGAAGTAACATAGGATATATTTTATTTCTTAAAAACTTAGACATGTGCAAAAAAACGGGTTATGTTCACCAAGGTGTAAAAAATCGTCTCAAATATTTCTTTCCTTCGCGTGCGCTAATTAAACGGTTAAAGTTAAGACAAAATGATGTACGACTGAATTATAGGACTACAAAATATCTACAAAAAATTTCACAAAATATTTATTTTACCCGAGCGAAGCCGGGGCGTGCTGCTAGTAACTATATAAAAGGCGTTCTCTTCTACATTAGAATGATGTTTTATAACCATCAACATTTCTTAGTAAACAAACATTTTAACATAAAAATAATTTTCAAAATCACGCGGACAAACAAATTCTGTACATCATCATTCATCATTCATCATTTCAGCCTATCGCAGTCCACTGCTGGACATAGGCCTCCACAAGTTCGCGCCAATAATGGCGTGAACTCATGTGTTTTACCCATAGTCACCACGCTGGGCAGGCGGGTTGGTGACCGCAGGGCTGGCTTTGTCGCACCGAAGACGCTGCTGCCCGTCTTCGGCATGTGTACTTCAAAGCCAGCAGCCAGTTATCCCGCCATCGGTCGGCTTTTTATGTTCCAAGGTGGTAGTGAAACTATGTTATCCCTTAGTCGCCTCTTACGACACCCACGGAAAGAGAGGGGGAGGATAATTCTATGCCGTAGCCACACAGAAACATATATAATATTAAGTACAGATTTAAATAATGTTCATGTAATGGTCTTAAATCACCAGCTACCGCCCAAAACGCGTTAATGACTGTCCTACAGCATCCAAAACTCGTGTACAGTTTGACGAATTGCTTTAATATATCCGGTACACGGAACGGTTGCGGATTAAGGAATAGAATTTATTACATTATTAAAGCAAATGAGGATAAAAATAAAACAACCGCTGTCTATTATAATTAAAATTAATGGACAACCTCCTTTATCTTCAATTTGTATCTATTAAAGTGGGAATAATTTATAATTAATCTGTTGTGCGTCCTCCGAGCAAATTACTTTTATTAAGTATTCGGCGCAAGTACAATAAACAGACTTTGACTTCCCACTGTTGGGCAATGGGCACTGCTCCAATATGTAGTGGTATATGTGGTTGTTTCAGAATTTTTTGAAGATGTAATTCTAAACGAATTTAATACTTAACGTATATTACAGTTTGTTATAAGTTAAAAAATACCCAACGCGTGTTGTCGGCTTTTACTCTACCCGTAGCTCATTTTTAGGTTTCCGTACCCAAAGGGTAAAAACAGTTAAAATTTTCACAAATTATGTATATCTATTGCCGCTATAATGACAAACACTAAAAACAAAATAAAATAAATTTTAGGTTTCCGTACCCAAAGGGTAAAAACAGTTAAAATTTTCACAAATTATGTATATCTATTGCCGCTATAATGACAAACACTAAAAACAAAATAAAATAAATTTTTAAGGGGGGCTCCGATACAACAAACGCGATTTTTGTGCCCTTTTTTGCTCGATATCAATAATGGCAACATGTAGGCACTTGAAATATTTACAAAATTGTTACACTCGGCTAACCTAACCCCACGATATCGGTGTGCTTTCAGCTTAACTTCATAGGAAGACATTTAAAACAATATATTTTAATATCAGAAACCCAGGTGTGCTCACAGCCTTATTACTCTGTACCGCGCACCTGCAAGATTTCAACATCATTTCTGATGAAGATTGGAGACCACCGCAGCGACCACCGCCGCGACGGCCCCACCGAGGAAACCTTTCTTTAACTTCTTTTTATTAAATCATTCTCTTACTTAACATCAGTAGGGAATCACTTATTTTTAATCATGTAGTTTTAATAGCAAATTTTAATTGTAATTTTAGTTAATAAATGTAATTATAAGTAAATTGCCTTTTTCTTGGCATCTGCGGCTGCAACAATCGTAACTGGCGCAGTCGGTAGGATAGTACTCGCGGGCCGGTTCGCGGGATTCGGGAACAAAAATCGTCACGCCGCGTGCCACCCGTGTGGTTTTCGAACTACGATCGAGTACTATACGAAGAATCTACGGAAGTTGCAGCCAAAGGGAATCAAGAAATCGATTCGGCTAAGAAAAATGCAATTGTAAGTACCTTGAATCTTTCAAGTTCCTTACCAAAACCTATCCTATAAGTAATCCTAATCCATAAAAATTATATCGCATAATTTTTATGTAAAAATTTTAGCCTTATTATAGATATTTATATAATAATATAACTGTGTGTTAATTTTAATCCAGTTATTATATTTAATTAATCCATAAAAATTATATCGCATAATTTTTATGTATAAATTTTAGCCTTATTATACATATTTTATAGGTGTGAGTTAATTTTAATTCACTTATTATATGTAAGTAATCCGTAAAAATTATATAGCATAATTTTTATGTGTGAATTTTAGCCGTAGGTATACATATTTTATAGGAGTATAATTATACATAGCTGACTGTTAATTTTTAAGTCAGTTATTAAATTTAATTAATCCGTAAAAATTATATCGCATAATTTTTATGTGTGAATTTTAGCCGTATAGGTACATATTTTATAGGAGTATAATTAGATATACATAGCTGAGTGTTAATTTTTAAGTCAGTTATTAAATTTAATTAATCCGTAAAAATTATATCGCATAATTTTTATGTGTGAATTTTAGACTTATTATACACATTTTTTATAATTAAATCCTGTGTGTCTTAATTTTAATTCACTTACTATATTTAAGTTATCCGTAAAAATTATATCGCATAATTTTTATGTGTGAATTTTAGGCGTATTATAGATATTTTATAGAATTATTATATATAGCTGTCTGTTAATTTTAATTCAGTTATTATATTTATACTCCATTGAAAAGTTACATTTGGGGTTGCGTTTGTCAGAGGACGCAATTTTATTTTTTAGATATGAAGGGGTGGCTAGTCTAATGTTAAATCCAAGTTTGTGGGTTTGTAGTCCTTGTGCAACGGCTGCCATCTTAGAAAAAGAGGTTCAAATGGTTTTTATGGTTTATCTGCCAAACTATAAGTCTCACAAAAAAAATTATGTTACATTTTTTGTTGAAAATAAAATTATCTACAACTTATGTTCAGTAACTTTTAGTCGTAGAATAATAAATAAAAAAGTTATAAGTGAAAAACCATAATAATTTAAGAGAAAAAAATCTATTTGTCGATAAAACTTTTTTTCTAATCATTTTTCAAAAAAATAATATCAGACCATTTTTATAGATAATATTTTAAGGAACAAGTTTTATCAGAAACATTTTAAAATTTATTTATTATTTAAGGTTTTACAACGCTGCGAAACGAATACTATTCTTCAGTATTTGTAACTATACAAGAATAGGTCGTATATTTTGCGATAATTTTTTATCACCTTGTTATTTTTTTATGATGATCTTTTTAATTATTGATAGTAAAATATTGTTCATATATAAATAATTCTTGATTTGACACTCTACCTACGAGGTGGAGTCTGGAGGCGCGTTTTTTTTTACGCGCGTGATTTTCTAAATCACAAATACACTCTGTCCTCGGTCTTTTTGATGGACCAAGCTGCGGCTCAGCGGCTGGTTAGCTTACTATATTAAATAGGTACTTGAGGGGGAACCGGAGAAGGAAGTTAGCAAGAAGTGTGAAGTGGTTTTATGTACGGAGACCTTATTGCGTATAACTTGCTGTTTCTCCATGATTTTTCAGGATGTGACACAATTTCAGATGCGTACAATATGGGTAAACTCAAATTTCTGAAAACTCTGGAGAAACATCTAGAGTCAGCAAGTGGAACGGCGTTGTTCCTCAACAAGAGAGTTGACCTTACACTGCTCACTATCATTGGTGAACGTATTATCATTATTTATGGGAAGACTTGCAGCAAAATAATGGAGCTCTCGAAATTAATTGAAGAAAATGATTTACACACATTTTGAAATTTACGCCACTTTCTTCTTCGGCTCTCCTTCAAGTATTTAATATAGAAAGCCAACCAGCCACTCGCCGCAAGATTGAGGACAGTAATTGTGATTAAGAAAATCACCGTGGATTATGCCTACTGCGGATACCACGTAAAAAAAACGCGCCTCCAGACTCCACCTCGTAGGTAGAGTGTCAAATCAAGAATTATTTATATATCAACAATATTTTACTATCAATAATTAAAAAGATCATCATAAAAAAATAACAAAGTGATTAAAAATTAGGGCAAATCATGAATATATACCTATTTATATTCACGTATTGTTATGAATACTGAAGAATAGTATTCGTTTCGCAGCGCTGTTAACCTTAAATAATAAATAAATTCAAAAATGTTTATAATAAAAATTGTTCCTTAAAACACCGTCTATAAAAATGGTCTGATATTATTTTTATGTAAAATGATTTAAAAAAAAAGTTATATCAACAAATAGATTTTTTTCTCTCAAATTTTTATGGATTTTCGCTTATAACTTTTTTATTTATGATTCTACGACTAAAAGTTACTGAACATTAGTTGTAGATAATTTTATTTGCAACAAAAAATGTTCAGTAATTTTTTTTGTGAGACTTATAGTTTGGCAGATAAACCATAAAAACCATTTGAACCTCTTTTTCCAAGATGGTGACCGTTGCACAAGGACTACAAACCCACAAACTTGGATTTAACATTAGACTAACCCCCCCTTCATATCTAAAAAATAAAATTGCGTCCTCTGACAAACGCAAGGTAAGCCCAAAAAAATGTAACATTTCAATGGACTATTAATTAATCCGTAAAAATTATATTGCATAATTTTTATGTGTGAATTTTAGGCAAATTATACATATTTTTATAGTGATATAGCTGTGTGTTAATTTATAGCTTCAAAATTTTTTCATCCTCGAGAAATTAGGAATAGTAGGTTAAGTAATATTAGGCTAAATTCAAATAGAATTAATTTATTTGAGACAGCACTCTATAGTGACCTTTCGATACAGATGCAAGGTTCCAGCACACTACTAGTAAAATCGACTACTCTATTACTCTGTCTTGCTTGCTTTTGAATAAAATTATTCAAAGCGATGCGGAGCATGACCTTGATCCAATGAAATATGCTCATCTTGCTCAAACAGTAATGATATTGAGTGACAATGTAGATTATATTTCACAGGAGATAATTAAATTCCAGAATATTCTAGCGTTTGTTAAAACTTCCACTTTACATCATTTGGCTTTAGATCAAACCACCTTAAGCTCTATTATAGATAAGCTGCATATAATTAATTTAGATATAAGAGAATACTATGACATAATTAAGGTAGGATTATTTTACGTAGGTAACGAGATAGTTTTAGTTTTTCAATTCCCAATAGCTATATCTTATATCTATAATTTATATTAGTTATCTATGATTCCCAATAAATACCATCAGGTCCTATCACCCACCTTTCCATTCCTAGTTATCCATGAGAAAGAATTCAGGTACATAGAGGCTGAATGCCCGAAGGCCAGCAAGTGGCATTTATGTATAGAAAAGCCGAACTATCTTAATCAATCATAGAGAACTGCATACAACAATTTATAACAACGCAGGAGCGTAGCCCGTTATATAAGCCTATGACTTTCACTTTGAGCCACGCAGCATATATAGAATTGGATGAAAAGAATTACACATTCAGTTTTCCTGAATTAACAAAGGTCCACTTGTTCTGCGAGCGACACCCCTATGAAACTCTTCACGGCAGTTATCTTGTCATAATCCCCAAGCAATGTTATATGGAGACGTAAGCTTAAAAACCTTCAAGAAATTAAAACTAGAATCTCCATGCAGCAACCTATAAAGTTAAAAGCCGAAGAAAACTATGGTATCTATCACACTATGATACCTATGTATGTAACCATACTATTAAGTACATGCGCCCTTCTAAGCGTGTACTATCGGAAGCGCCATACCAGACCATTAGCTAAGACTATGAAAGAAGATGAAGAAAATAATTCGGATATGCAAGCTGTCGACGCTGTCCCAGATACCAGAAGGGTGGATCCTGATCATCTTTCAGCGCAGTTTACGACATCAGTCTTCAACAGACGCTGTTCTACGGGGGGAGGTGTTACACTCGGCTAACCTAACCCCACGATATCGGTGTGCTTTCAGCTTAACTTCATAGGAAGACATTTAAAACAATATATTTTAATATCAGAAACCCAGGTGTGCTCACAGCCTTATTACTCTGTACCGCGCACCTGCAAGATTTCAACATCATTTCTGATGAAGATTGGAGACCACCGCAGCGACCACCGCCGCGACGGCCCCACCGAGGAAACCTTTCTTTAACTTCTTTTTATTAAATCATTCTCTTACTTAACATCAGTAGGGAATCACTTATTTTTAATCATGTAGTTTTAATAGCAAATTTTAATTGTAATTTTAGTTAATAAATGTAATTATAAGTAAATTGCCTTTTTCTTGGCATCTGCGGCTGCAACAATCGTAACTAAATACTCAGTTTTATTTTTACTTCAATAATAAATAATTAATATAAAATAAGTATTTAAGGGCAATTTTTTGTATATGCAAAATAAAATATAAATCTAACACGGGTCACATGCTAATGACAGGGTCAGGGTTTGCTGGATGCGACCGCACAACGTCACACTTTCGCTGTCGCTAAAATTATTATAATATACCAGTGCGAAGCCAGAGAGGGTCAATAGTACATAATTAATAATACATCTATATTCTATAAGTACTAATATAATAAAGCTGAAGAGTTTGTTTGTTTGTTTGATTGTTTGTTTGTTTGTTTGTTTGTTTGTTTGTTTGTTTGTTTGAACGCGCTAATCTCAGGATCTACTGGTCCGATTTGAAAAATTCTTTCAGTGTTAGATAGCCCATTTAATTTTATCGAGGAAGGCTATAGGATATATATCATCACGTTAAGACCAATAGGAGTGGAGTCCACGCCGACGAAGTCGCGCGCAGAAGCTAGTCCTTTATATACAACAATTTGACTTTAAAAAATAGGTTACGCCCTATCTATACTAATATATAAAGCTGAAGAGTTTGTTTGTTTGGTTGTTTGTTTGTTTGTTTTGTTTGTTTGTTTGTTTGTTTGTTTGTTTGTTTGTTTGTTTGTTTGTTTGTTTGTTTGTTTGTTTGAACGCGGTAATCTCTGGAACTACTGGGCCGATTTGAAAAATTCTTTCACTGTTAGATAGCCCATTTATCGAGGAAGGCTATAGGCTATATGTCATCACGCTAAGACCAATAGGAGCGGAGTCCACGCCGACGAAGTCGCGCGCAGAAGCTAGTATACATATATAACGCTATTTTGTCTGTGGTTTATTTATACATGTACCTACTACCTACATTACATAATTTTATTATTACCTCAGCCTATCACATGCCATTGCTGGACATAAGCGTCCCCAAGTTCATGCCAGACAGCCTACACCAGCAAACTTAGGTAGATCGTCGGTCCAGCGGGCCAGAGGGCGTCCCACACAGCGTTTGCCAACACGCAGTCTCCACTCCAGGACACGTCTGCTCCAGCGGCCATCGGCTCTGCGACACAGATGACCAGCCAGCCCATTGTCACTTCAATTTACTGATTCTGAGGGCTATGTCAGTTACTTTCGTTCTCTCGCGGATAGTCTCATTTCTGATCCTATCTCTGACAGAGACCCCAAGCATAGTCAGTCCCCTCGTCAGTGTCCACTTCTCGGCACCGTATGTTAAAACAGGTAGAACGCATTGCTCGAAGACTTTTGTCTTCAAGCAAACAAAGACAAATAACAAAGATAGTGTTAGAATTATCTTATTTGGTAAATCCGTCTTTGAATAATTGGAAAACCTGATCTATAAGTGAGAAGATAAAGAGGGCTAAATATATTTTTATTTTATATGGATATTACATAAAAGTTGAAAATGTTATCCTCTAGAATTGCCTGCGGTTAAAATACCTCAAATTAGTAGTTATAATATTTGCAGAAAGATTTTATTTCTAACTAGCTGTGCTTGCAACTTCGTCCGCGTGGAATAGTGACTTTACATGTTCAACGTGATTCTTTAAATTGGCATAACTTTTTTATTTATGAACCGATTGACTTGAAACAAACACTTAATGTTAAGCTAAGCTTGCCACAATATACCTATTAGTAAAACCACATCAAAATCGAATAAGCCCTTCCTGAGATTAGCGTGCATAAACGCACAGATACACAAACAAAAATTCTGACAAAAAATGTTTAGTGCTATTTGCGTTGATAAAGGTCCCAATAATATTTTTCTCATATTTCTACCATGTATCGACAGCGATCCGTTACATTTTTATTATATGTATTGATAAATTACAATAGTTTATTAAACATTATACATATTTACAAGTCACAACTTAAGACACTAACTATTTACAGATAGTTTTGATACAAATCATGTCCGCGTGGAATTGTGCCAAGAATGCTGGCAGCATTTCCCCGTTGAATCGCTATGCCGATTCTCTGGGCAAAAAATGCACCAGCCCTCTTGTCACCAGTGGAGGCAAACCTATCTATTAAAAAAATTATATGGTAAATTATGTTGGTAGATTATTACATATAATTTGCTAAAAATATTGAAAAAATGTTTTATGAATATTGAAGTAACAATTAAACTACCTACGTTATTCTCATTTTAAGTTAAGCTTTGATTTCGTAGTAGGATATACTAAAAAAAAACACAAGTAATAATTTTAAATGCCTTTGAACTTCAATTAATTTAATTAAAACTCCTACATAAACTTTTGTACTGTTTTATTTCTTTTTTATCGTTGTAGACGTGGAATATTCCAAGAAGGCAGAGCTTTATTTGTTTGTAATCGTAAGTCTATAAATGAAATTTTATTAAAGTTTATTTAACAATACTGAACTTACATATATATGTTAAATTTATATTTTCTTTACTTTTACCATTTCTAGGATAAAATTATCTAAAAACTAGTCGCTATTACCTAAACACAAACATCCTAAAGTAAAGCATCTCCGTTTGAACTCTATATTGGAGAGTTGAGACTAAAAATCCTTCAATATTGGGTACCAAACTTACGAAAGGCGTACTGACCTTTACTGGAGTTTACGTTGAGTGTACGTAGTTTACGTAGGCAATTATAAATCACTCATGCACAGTCCATCGGGACATGATATTTTACAGGTATAGGCTGTTTACCGTCAATATACCATATATATGTCAATACCGTTATATTTAAGTATAAAATATGTGTAGTTAGAAATTATACATGTAAAAATAATTATAAAATTATATTAATTAATTATGAAATTATACATATAACTTACTAAGCTTTGTCTCAGCAACCAATAATTGAGAATAGTTTTCGGTTAATCGTGACGTCATCATCGTACAACGTCCTAATTTTTCCAGACTAAAGAATTCTAATCTGAAATCTACTTCAAAGTTCACATTTAAAAGCACTATAAATTGCATGAAGAACTAAAAAAGGCATGGCCAATTAAATACAGCTCATCATTTGTTTTTTTTTTGTTTTTTTTTTTTTTTTGTTTTTCATTGAAGTCCGAGATTATTCCTATACTAGCTTCTGCGCGCGACTTCATCGGCGTGGACTCCGCTCCTATTGGTCTTAGCGTGATGATACATAGCCTATAACCTTCCTCGATAAATGGGCTATCTAACACTGAAAGAATTTTTCAAATCGGCCTAGTAGTTCCAGAGATTACCGCGTTCAAACAAACAAACAAACAAACAAATAAACAAACAAACAACCAAACAAACAAACTCTTCAGCTTTATATATTAGTAATTTAGTATAGTGAATAGTTCGTTAGCACAGTTTGTAGTGGCCCTGCTTTTTGCTCCAGAGGTTGTGAGTTCGATTCCTGCCTGAGTCTGGGTGTAATATTTATATTTATTTATATATCTTAATATATATATATTTACGCAAAAAAATAGCTATATTATTCGGCTGTTACCTATATCACAAGCATAAAGTCCTTGGAACTACCTTAGGAACAGATGTGTGTTATATAAAAATAATAATAATAATAGATATAGGCCTTTTCTTTTAGAAAGGTGTCGATGATCCGCTACGCTGCTCCATTATGGGCTATACTAAATTAGCATGTTACAGGCTGAATACGAAATTAGTAAGAAAAAAACAAGTCTAACTTTTATTACTAGTAAATAAATAAAAAATCGATAAACCTAATTTAAATCACATGAAGCTCTGCTAATCTTCTATATATTATATTATATCCTGTATATATAAAAGAGATATCCACCCATTGACTCATCACGATATCTCTGGAACCATAAGGCGTAGAGACTTGAAATTTGGTAGGAATATTCCTTTCGCCGAGTAGAGGTCAGCTAAGAACGGGTTTCACGAAATTCTACCCCTAAGTGGGTAAAATGGGGGTTGGAAGTTTGTATGAAAGTCCTATGTTTTTGAAGTAAGAGACTTGAAACTCAAAATGTATATATAGTGTTGAGGTGTAATAATAATGTATTTTGAGAAATCAACCCCCTTTTGGGGTTAAAACAGGGGATGGTAGGTTGTATGAAAGTCCAATGAAAAATACACCTACAAACTTGAAATTAGGAAAGGATTAGAATTTTTCCTCAAATTAACGCGGGGGTAACCGCGGGGCATAGCTAGTCAATAAATATTTTCACGACATGTACACATCTTGCTTTCGCGCTTCTCAGCATACATTTTCAACCTTCATTGAAACAATGTTTTCGAATGACGAAAAAAAACCTGACATTAAAACCATTCCTCGAGTTAAATTACATTTTCTTTAAAAGCATACCTATTTTTATGACTGACACGAGTTTCCGATACTTTCAATAAAACGTAACGGCTTCTATAACAAGCTATTTGTTTTTACAGCCACCGTTAAATTGAGGTCTTACTCGTTAATTTAACTTTAGAACAAATATAAATAAATTAATACGGAAAAGTTTTAACTTCTTGACTTCTATTTTTGTCTCGTAATTCGTAATCATAATATTTGTATTTCAAAAGATCGTTGCAAGATAATTAGATAATTAATTATATACCTACACATTAGTAAATTGTAAATTACTTATTACTTCAAACTTAATTATACCTAAATCTAAACACGCGGCAGCGTGTCAAGCCAAGTTCAAGCAAAAGAACTGGCGACTCAGCGCTGTGTGTAAAAACATTAACATATTAGATGTGTTTCGTTTTTATTTAAGGTTATTGCAGACATGGAATCAGGTGGACCACCAAAATCACTGAAAAAGAATAGAAATGAAAAAAAAATTACTATCAAATATGATGATTTTACGAAAAGCGCACTTCGCTATTCGCTTCAGTGGATAATCAATCCAAAATCTACGAAGTCGTAAATTATGTAAAAAATATGTTAGGGCAGTTTATTATTCACGTGTCTGCGGAAACATTATCAGAAGAAAGTGATAACGATAGTTTTTAAGATTACAAGAATTATATAATAATTATTATTTTATTTATAAGTTTTTGTGCATAATATATTTATACCATATCCAATATTGTTTTATTGTTATTTATTTATGAAATATTTTTATATAAAAATAATTCAATTTTCTCCACAAATAATTTTAGAAGTATTCAATATGAACGGGCCTTTATAATTTCAAAATAAGAACAAATGCTCTAACAATGTCCCATCTCACTCTGTTAATATCGGAAAATGTGCGAGAGACATATGTACTCAGTTCTCGTTTGAAAACAGACTATAGTATAGTTGATCCCATTTCATTACGAACCAATAACATCTCATAATAACATAGAGAATCATAAAATACATTCAACCAATCAACAAACTACCCGGTGGTCTCAATAAAACTGCTGGATACCGTAATTGGTACAAAACGATGACAAAGTATCATTTTATTCAGTTTTAACAATACATAATAAAGAACCTACAATAAAACGATGGTTATATGAAAGAGGAGATATCATTAAATTTTTACAGTATACTTGAAGCTACGAATAGAAAATATATTTATAAATGGAAGACTCGTCATCCCTTATCGTTTATAAGCATTTAGATTGGTACCTTCTTATTTTTAGAATTGTATTTAGTTTGTAAATATTTTAAATAAGTAGATATAGAATGAGGGATAGTCTTTCTTGTTAGCATTCTTCATTTATCCAATAAGCCCCAGAAGTTGATAGAGAGGAAGAAAGAGAGACAGAAGAGGGGCATATTGTAGGTATACCTATTTATAGCTGCTGTGCTCCCGACTTCGTCCACGTGGAATTTAACAAAAAAGTGATAGTTCAGTTCGCAGTAAAAAAAAAACTAAAATAAGAGTAGCCTAAGTTACACCTTGTTACATCAGCTATCTGCCATTGCAAGTCCAAATCAAAAGTCAAAATCGGTCCAGCCGTTTCAGAGATTAGACGGAACAAATAGACAGACAGACTGACAAAAATTCTAAAAAATGTAATTTTGGTAAGTATATCTTCCGTGTATAGATCCATATGAATGAGGATCCGTAACGTTTTTAGTTGAGAATGCAGATTTATAGAACTAAGAAATCCTTAACATACAGTGCAAAAATTTTTGTTCTACGACAAAAATTGATGAAGTTATGATCAAATTACTAGCGGAGTTTACTAACCGGCCGGCGCGGAAGGCTGTGACGTCACTCCGACGTTCCATGCCAGTTAGCCCATAGTAGCGACAAGATGCGATGATGTTTTCTTTTAAACTATGTGTCCTACAAAAAATTTGTAAGGACATAATTTGTAGCAAATTGCTTTGCCTACAAATATGTTCATATAACTTTGCCGAAATTTAAAAATTAAAGAAGTTATAAGCAAAAAAGTGACAAAATTTTTATAGAAATTTTCTTTATTGCTCTATAACTTTTTTTTATACATTTCACAAAAAAATACCTCAGACCTGTCTTGTAGATGGTTTTTTTGAGGAAAATTTTTCTCTACAATTTTTTGAATTTCATTAATTTCAAACGCTGTTACAGCGCTCCAAAGTTGACCGGGTTCGTCAATGGTCATGAGAATTCGGTCAAAACGAAATGTTTAACTTAGTTTTATGATCCGGAGTGAGTTTTATGAGTTGGAGTGATGCCACACGCATCCCGCATACACTGATCCCGCTTACATGACGACGCGTTGGCGCAGCGGTCACAGCACTAGCTGTTGCGCTAGCAGTCGCGGGTTCGATCCGCGCACATGACAAAAATTTGTATTGGCCATACAGATGTTTGTCATGGTCTGGGCGTTTGTGGTTGTGTATTGTGTGTGTTTCCGGACCCCCTACACAGTAGAAAATCCTACTGGGGGCCGTTGAGTGTGAAACGTTTATTATTTATTATTATTATTACTGACGTAGCGGCAGGAACGGCATAATGTTTATAACTTAATATCTTCGTAAGTAATGGTCCGATTTGGATAATTCGAAAAGAAATATCTTTCTTATATCATAGAGAATAACGTGGATACTAGTTTTATTGAATTTGCTATAACTTTATTGATCCTCATTATACATATGTGTAGAAGAGTACTTTTGAGTCTCAACCAGTTTCGGAAATACTAATGTTTTCCAAAAATGCGTTGACTTCTCTTAATCTTCTTCGAATGTACCTACTTAGGTAATCAAATATCTCATAAATCGTATTTTTTAACATGGTATTCCCAGTAGGCCTACTCCACAGACAGCTTATGCCAATGAATAAGTAAAGTTGTAGGCAGGGATTTAACAAAAAAAAATTTAAGAATATATCTCTATATATATAAAAATGAATCGCTGAATGTGTTGCTAAGCGCAAATCTCGAGAGCGGCTGAACCGATTTTGCTAATCCTTTTCTTATAATATTCCTTGAAGTACGAGGATGGTTATTACGGAGAGAAAAATTTAAAAAATTCTCTGAAAAACTCTAAAAACAACAATTTTCTATATTCCCATACAAAAGATTCGTTATAATACTTAAAAGTCAATTTGAACTTTAATACCATAGCATAAGGTTTAAGTGTTAGTGGAGGATTCCGGGAAGGATAAGTATTAAAAAAATAAATTAAATAATCTACTGTTAGGTGGTACGAAGTTCGCCGGGTTAGCTAGTTTACAATAAAAAAAGGATCATAAAACTAAGTTAAACATTTCGTTTTGACCGAATTCTCATGACCATTGACGAACCCGGTCAACTTTGGAGCGCTGTAACAGCGTTTTAAATGAATGAAATTCAAAAAATCGTAGAGAAAAATTTTCCTCAAAAAACCATCTACAAGATTGGTCTGAGGTATTTTTTTTGTGAAATGTATAAAAAAAAAGTTATAGAGCAATAAAGAAAATTTCTATAAAAATTTTCTCACTTTTTTGCTTATAACTTCTTTAATTTTTAAATTTCGGCGGAGTTATATGAACATATTTGTAGGCAAAGTAATTTGCTACAAATTATGTCCTTACAAATTTTTTGTACGACACATAGTTTAAAAGAAAACATCATCGCATCTTGTCGCTGCTAAGGGCTAACTGGCATGGAACGTCGGAGTGACGTCACACGCATCCCGCGTACACTGACGTAGCGGCAGGAACGGCATAATGTTTATAACTTAATATCTTCGTAAGTAATGGTCCGATTTGGATAATTCAAAAAGAAATATCATTCTTATGTCATAGAGAATAACGTGGATACTAGTTCTATTGAATTTGCTAGAACTTTACTGATCCTCATTTAGTAAAAAAACGGTTATTTTAATATTACAAACAGACACTCCAATTTAATTTATTTTTATAGATTGTATAGATTAAAGCATTTATTAATTATTATTGAAGCATTTCGATATGATTGTTGATCTTAATGACATCGTTTCGAAATGAATAAATTTAGATAAAAAACTTTATGTAATGAGAAAAGTCTAAATAAAGTTCAACGAGGATTCGAATCAAACGCTTTATATCAATAAACAATTTTTTACTATTTAGAAATCAAGCCAACCGCTAGAAACAGACGATAATGAGTTTTCAAAGTTTCACCGCCTTTGATTCCAAAGATTATATTATTAGTACGACTTCGTTTAAACGTAATTAGATATAAAAAACTTCTTTTAAAATCAATTTTATGAAGCTTTTATATATACGAGTATATTAACTACTCATTATACTCGTGCTGTGTGATCAGTGTTAATTAATAAGTATGTAATGATGCCAATTAAATTTGTTCATTTTTTTGGTTGGAGTTTTTAAAAATAGCCAGTTTCTTAACAGAGACTGTAGGCTATAAAATATCAGATCACGACTCATAAGAGATGAATTTGTATACTTTCATTCTAAGTATAGTTTTAATTTATATGTTACTGTAACATATAAATTAAAACTATACTTAGTGAATTTTAATTTATATGTTACTGTAACATATAAATTAAAACTATACTTAGTGACGTTGGCGCAGCGGTCACAGCACTGGATTGCGAACGACTGTTGCGCGGGCGGTTGCGGGTTCGATCCCCGCACACGACAACATTTGTATTGGCCATACAGATGTTTGCCGTGGTCTGAGTGTTTGTGCAGTCCTTGTGGGTCTCCCCACCGTGCCTCGGAGAGCACGTTAAGCCGTCGGTCCCGGTTGTTATCATGTACACCTGATAGCGATCGTTACTCATAGTAGGGAATATATCCGCCAACCCGCATTGGAGCAGCGTGGTGGATTAAGCTCCGATCCTTCTCCTTACATGGGGAAGAGGCCTATGCCCAACAGTGGGATATTACAGGCTGAATCGTGATCGTGATCGTGATCGTGTAACATACATAATTATGAAAACATCTATAGCAATAATGTTATAATGTATATACCATATTGACAAAAAGGGCCCACGTACGCTTATTGGTCCTTCAAGTCGGTATTATAACCTCATTTCTCCTCTATTGTTTTCGGTATATTAATGGTAATATACCTACATTATAAATTAGCCCCAAGCTAATATTGAAGATGTATAGGTGTGTCCCAAAACGTAGTCCCTTGTCTGGCAAGTTCTAATAATTTTTGTTAATAATTTAAAATAGTAACTGGGAAAATTTCTTGCCGATTCTTCTCTTCAAAATTTATATTCTGAATCGGCGGTAGCTTCATTTCTAACTATAATTAATTCATTAAAATTAAAATAATTTCAATTGGAAAAATGACGACTCAAATGTGCTTCTGAAGCCTACTTGAGTAAAGTAATTTATTCGTTGATTTTTTGACTGTCATTTTTATTAAAGCTCATCATTACATTCATGTGCCGTTAAAGAATTTTGCTACGAGTAGGTATCTCAACGCTTAGTAAAACATTCTTTTCAGCACGGCTTTCTTGGAAGAGAAATTAAAATATGAACTTTGCGTTATTCATTAACGTGTAGTCTGTATTTGGGCATATAATCGCCTGTTTCAATCCACATCTTCTATTATTATTTTTTAAATCACTAAGTCGGCAAACAAACGTACGGCTCACCTGATGGTAAGCAATTACCGTAGCCTATAGACGCCTGCAACATCAGAAGTATCGTAAGCGTGTTGCCGACCCTACCCCCAATTCCCCCCAGGAGCCAGCTACCTATGCACAGAACTTCCTATATCTTTAAACGTATACATGTATATATTACAAGTATATAGTCATTTAAATATACATTACTTGCTAATAATCTAAAAAATAAAATTTTGTTAACATTACGTTTTTTTAACAATTCTTCATTTAATTTGCACACTGTTACGAATTGAATATATTGGTACAAACTTACAATTGAATTTCGAAACAGTTACGAGTATTTCCAGCTGACATTTTGCATACACGCTTGGTTTGGATGAGAATACCCGGTACGTGACATCATTTTAAATCCAATATGGCGAGCTCTCAAAGATGGCGGACTAAAAATTATTTATTTTACTAGACAATTTGTTGAGAGGATCCTACCGGGATAACGTACCACGCAATTTGTAGGACAATATTACCATTAAATTATATAAATATTAACTAAAAGAAAAAAAAATCAGAAAAAAAATCAATTTTTGATGACCTTACGAGGTCATCAAGTTGATGATGTCCGGTCCTACGCTCACTGCTGCTCTATCTCCTGCTAACTCTATTATCTACCACAATCGAGAGTTGTCGAAGAGGAACTTTTTGTTCGTCTCATCAAAATGAAGCTACTTCCGGAAAATTAGCTTGATAGTAATCAGGTGAAAAATATGTACTAGGGATCCCTACCTAATATATATAAGATATAAATTAATTACTATTAGCAGGTAGATAACACCTAACTTAATAACTCGGTAACTTTAATCAATTTTCCTATTTTTTAACAAAATTACTTACACAAATGAAAATATAAAATTTATATTTTGTTTAGTAGCTACATAAATTATTGATTCGTAGTGAAACATAACATCAACTGTATCTAAATTTTTTTTATAAAATATGAAATAAAATAATAAAACTCAATAATTTGTTTTACGTGTTTACAAAATAAAATATTATTGAAATCTCCAATTGAAGCCGACGTTAATTTTCCACTGTGACGTCAAATAAAAGAATATCCAATTATTGCGAATTCGATAAGTAAAATTGCTTCTTTTGTGAGACACAATGCGTTATTTGAGAAAATAAGACTTTGGAATTATGTATAACTAGCGTTGATAACCTGCGTCATCCTTTGTGTGATTTTTTATTATTTTTCTAATACCTCATTAATCGACTTAAAAAAAATTGGTTGTCTGTAAAGTCGATTTACTGACGATCGTTTTACGTAATAACGTCATAAATGAACATTTATGAAAAATTGCATATTTTTATGAATTGAATTGAATTATTTACAAGCCAACGATTAAGCCAATCGTGCCTCTCTATCACTTGTACGTATCAGGCTCACGCGGAACGTGTCACTTTTTCGTGCGTTCAGCCGCTGTTCATCGATTTATAAGACGTTATCACGTAATAATTGTGTTTTGCTAGCAAACGAAAAAAACCTACTTCAATTGCATCGGCAAGTAATAAATAATAATCGATAAATTAACAAACGAACTAGTCTTCACTACGATTTTCGAGGGTTTCCCTCAATTTCACTGGGATCCCATCATCAGATCCTAGTTTCCTTATCATGGTACCTAAGTTGGGATATCCCCTTTCCAACAAAAAAAAAGAATCATCAAAATCGGTTCATAAACGACGAAGTTATCCCCGAACATACATATAAAAAAAAAACATATATACGGTCGAATTGAGTAACCTCCTCCTTTTTTGAAGTCGGTTAAAAAAGACAGTTCTCAATTAAACTGTATTTATTTATGTGTGTGTTTTGATTCTTCTTATTTTCAAAAGTTATTTTCTTTTCTACTTTTACATCCTTTATCTCTTGGTGTCAAACTGTCCCCTAATTAAATTTTTTGACTTGAGAGGTTTGACCGTGAAAACATAAAATCAAGCATACAAACAAACAAAAAAAAATTATTCATATCTTTGTATCGAAGCTTTAAACATTTAACTTCATAAAAGTATATATCATTTATTATATATAACACAAAATATAATTAATAAAAGTACATATTATAAAAACTAAATATGCAATTGAATAAAAAAGATATAGCTTTCTTGGATGAATAGATAATATTTAATTAAGAATACTACAATAAAAATGAAACAAAGAGAACATAAACTTTATTACGTTTTATATACTTTTTTCTTATTTTTCAATCCGTAACATCCAACTGCTGGGCATAGCATACAACTTTATCTCTATGTAAGACACATGTCGGAGCTTAATCCTCTTCAGACACACTCCACTGAGGGTTGGCAGATATATTCATACTATTTCAATATTAATATAACATGTTATAAAATATTTTTAAACTATAGCTTAGTTTAAATTTTAAAGTTAGGTTAATCTTTTTCTACAAAAAGAAATGGTAATTCAATTCTATACTAATTAATTAATTAGACTTGATCACTGGAATATTTTTCAGCAGTTAACTATTTTTACAAATTTAATGAAATTAAAATTTATTTTTACATTTTTTTTTTAAATATTATACAGGTGGAAGACAAGCGTGCGTTCCGCCTAGTGATAAGCCGATACCGTAGCTTATAAACGCCTGCAACACCAAAAGCATTGCCAGCGCGTTTCTGACCCTATCCCCGACCGTCCCCTGAAGCTTTGGCCTCCTTACTCACTACAGGAACACAACACTAATTCAGAGCAGTATGATCTTCTGTAAGGTTGAAGTATTTCCCTAATCGAATTACTCCAAATTTTGAGCAAGATATTTCCCGCTCTGCCGTACTTAAAAAAATATATATTAACTACCTGACCCCGCAAACGTTGTTTTGCCATTTATGTTATTAACCCCCGCAACCCCCTCTTGTGGATGGAATTTTGTAAAATCCGTTCTTAGCTGACCTCTACTTGGCGAAAGGAATATTCCTACCAAATTTCAAGTATCTACGCCTTATGGTTCCAGAGATATCGTGATGAGTCAATGGGTGGAAATCTCTTTTATATATGTTACGCTCAAAGATCGAAAACGCTCATTGAGCGGAAAAATAGCTCACAACGCGATGTGGTCACAGTAAAACATCCACATAGCGAAATTCGTGTTATGGCTCTAATGAAAACGTAATTATACAATATCGAGCCAATCAGCAGTTTTTAGCGAAATACGAAATTTAAATATTCTATCGATAGACCGGGAGATAGTGACACAAAATATTTGGTCATTTGTACCAGTATGGCGGTTCGTCAGGGGTCTAATTATGTAAAGGCAAAAAGGAAAATGATGGTCATAGCGCTCGCACCGGCGGCCCAATCGCGTGGGCGTTTATCGAACGCGTCGGATAAATAACGAGTGTCGAACGATTTGTTCCACAAAAATGTTTATATTTTCAGATAGTCGAAAAAAAAAAGAAGTAGGCGGTAGCGGAATGCCATACTTCTCGGGTGTGACTTACAGCCCGCCATACCGACGCGAATACATTAATTTAAATAAAACAATTCAACCATTTGTACCAGGCTAATTTTTGCAAAGCTAATCATCGTCGAGTAGCCATTCACGAAAATCACCTTGCCATACTTTTCCGACAGTTCCCAATGGCCGCCATACCACTGCAAAGGAGTAATTTCTTTTTTTTTTTCGCCAAACGATTTGTACCAGTATTGCATTTGAATTTTTGGAAAGTATTTGACAAAATGTGACCGTTATTATTTATCCCATACTTCTAGTAGGGGGAACAGTGCTGTCATACTTGAAATACTTATTTATTTGCCACGTTTTTAAAATACGACTGTAAAATACGTAAAATCATTTTTTACATCATGGCATCATTTTATTCTTGTCATTTGGATGCAATTGTACCTAAAAAAATTTATTACAGATTGTAACCATCGGGCGGATGACTTGAGCTAAAAGGTGAAAAAAAATAATAAAATTTGACGATTTGTACCAGTATGGCATTTCGATTTTTGGAAATTATACGATACAATGTGACCATTATTATATTTGCCATACTTGTAGTAAAGGGAAAAAGTGGCGCCATACTTGAAAAAAAACTCGAATTACGAATAAAATCTTAGCATTTTGAAAAAATATTGTTCACATTCGCCACCTCCCACAGGTATGGCATTATCAGACTTCTATTTATGAACATACAGGGAACTGTTATAAAAAGTTTCAGGGTGGTACAAATCGTTTGGCGAAAAAAAAAGAAATTACTCCTTTGCAGTGGTATGGCGGCCATTGGGAACTGTCGGAAAAGTATGGCAAGGTGATTTTCGTGAATGGCTACTCGACGATGATTAGCTTTGCAAAAATTAGCCTGGTACAAATGGTTGAATTGTTTTATTTAAATTAATGTATTCGCGTCGGTATGGCGAGCTGTAAGTCACATCCGAGAAGTATGGCATTACGCTACCGCCTACTTCTTTTTTTTCGACTATCTGAAAATAAAAACATTTTTGTGGAACAAATCGTTCGACACTCGTTATTTATCCGACGCGTTCGATTAACGCCCACGCAATTGGGCCGCCGGTGCAAGCGCTATGACCATCATTTTCCTTTTTGCCTTTACGTAGTTAGACCCCTGACGAACCGCCATACTGGTACAAATGACCTAATATTTTGTGTCACTATCTCCCGGTCTACGAATACAGCATAAAGAAATAATACTGGTTTTGCATTTAAATTCGACAACATCACAGAAATTTGTTTTATTTTTTATTTGATAAATATTTAAAAATTCAATTTGTACAAATTTAAAAAAAAATACTAGCTTATACTGAAACTTTATTCATTGCATAAAATGTAATATGTGCCGTAGGGAATATGTGCCGTTTTTATGTATCGATTGTCGTCCCAACTTTTTATCTCGACGAAAAAGAAAAAAAACAAGTCTTTTTCAATGGATTAAACGTAAACTCTAGAATTCTAAATACTAGTAGAAGCTGGTTCTTTTACAAATAGATATTTGTATGCGTATACCAACGCATATAAAACGTTAACAATATTTATTTATTTATCTTATACTATTAAACGAGCAATTCTTGTATATATATATATATATATATATATATATATATATTTTCTGAATCTCGGAATCGGCTCCAACGATTTTCGTGAAATTTAGTATGCAGGGGATTTCGGAGGCGAAAAATTGATCTAGCTAGGATTCATTTAAGAAAAATGTCGTTTTATCCCTGTTTTTAAGCAATGAAAAAATATCATTAGAATACGAAGCTTAATTTCACTACGCGTCAACCGCAAATCGAAATCGGCGGGTGTCAAATCGTGTTGACCCGGGTTCGAATCTCAGTCTCCAGATAATTTTTTTTTTCTTTTTTTTTTAATTTCACTCGTGATTTATTATTTAAATAAAATTAAAATATAAAAATACCGAGAAAAAAAAACAAAAAATAAAATGAAAATACCGAGCTAGGCTCGGTCACCTAGGTACTGTGAATTATGAGTAATTTACAAATGATATGAATATTTTGTGTTCAGTGATTTATTACTTAATACATTGATTTTTTTAAATACGAGTATAAAGTAATCTCAATAAATAATAAATATCGTTTATTTTAATTTATATAATTATATACTTAATATATATAATTATTATATACTTAAAATATTTCTTAAGGACATCTACCAAAACGTTTCCAGCCTAGGCCTAGTAGGATCTATATCGGAAAGTAGTGTGCGTTGTAATCAAATAGTATTCCATACGCGTCATGGCTTTTGTTCATTGCCACAACGCGTTGAGATCGAATAGCATGTAAGCCACGATACGAATTTCGCTATTTGGTCTTTCTTTGATTGCCACAACGCGTCGTGCGCGTTTTCATTAGAGCCATAACACGAATTTCGCTATGTGGATGTTTTACTGTGACCACATCGCGTTGTGAGCTATTTTTCCGCTCAATGAGCGTTTTCGATCTTTGAGCGTAACATATATATAGATGAGGCGTACAAATTGTGTACTATGAAAAATTAAACTAAATATTTAATTCCACAGTAATATTTCACCCGGCAGTGGGTACTGCCGGAGAGGAAAGCCCGGGCAAGCAGGCATGACCTGGATACCCGCACCCAGACAGGCCCTCGGACCTGTCAGGAAGAACCACACACAGTAATATTTCAACATTTGTGTAAAGCCTAGCGTCGACTACATCAGAAGCGCGTCGAATCGAAGCGAATCGCATTTATTCCTGTGCGTCTATCTGTGACGCGTCGAATCGAATTGTTCATTCGTCTCCAACTCTTCATGAAATTAAGTCGTGTTTGCATCATGGACAGCTCAGATGAAGAGATGTTTTTATTTCAAATACTTTTTGATGAAGAAGAGGAGAATACGTAACGAGTAGCCGTATTCGAAATTCGAGAGAAATTCAACAGATTTTTTTTGTCTAATGCAGGCTCCGTTCCATGGAAAACAAATATTCTCAGGAGAGGATTCCAGCATGAAAGTTTGTAAAAAATATGAAGGTTATATATATACTAGCTCTGCTCGCGACTGTTATTGTTCAGTTCGCAGTTATAAAAAAAAATCTAAAATAAAAGTAGCCTAAGTTACACCTTATTACATCAGCTATCTGCCAGTGAAAGTTCCGTCAAAATCGGTCCAGCCGTTTCAGAGATTAGCCGGAACAAACAGACAGACAGACAAACAAAAATCGTAAAAAATGTTATTTTGGTATCTATATAAATACCGTGTATAGATCCATATGCATTTAATAAAAAGCGTTTATTTTAATATTAAAACAGACACTATAATTTTATTTATTAGTATATATATATATATATATATATATATATATATATATATATATATATATATAAGGAAGGAATATTATCTTGTTGAATGTGTGTTATTGTATGACAGTGTATTATTTCTCTTACAATAATATATCTCTCATAATAATTATGTTACTGTTTGGCACTAAAAATTTTAAAAAGAAATAGGTAGGTATATTATCATTTTTATATTTTATGCTTTATTTTCTTTTCTGAGTTATTGCTAATGTTTGATCAAGTTTTCTTCTATAACAGGATACCTATTTGCATGTCGTGTTTGCTTTAATATGGTTATACATGGAAGTGTAGTCAATAATAAAATTAATATTGTAATGTACCATAAATGTAACAACTGCTAGCAAACCTTAATAATTAAATAAATAAATATAAATAGGTAAATATTTTCACTAATAATAAAACAAAACTCCCGAGTTTCATTCATAGTTCTCCCGTTTTCTTCCCATATATTCATCCGACGCAGATCATCGTGAATTCGTGATAATGTCGATCTTCGTGATTAAACAATTCTGTATGTCTATATTTTGTTGAAGCTAGGATTTTTATAAGTTTTTAAACGTATTAAAACTTGATACTAATAATTAAAAATACGTTGGCGAGCATCCGCTTCTCCGCGTCGACTGGGCAGTGTTGCCAACTCTTGAAAAAACTTTTTCCTAAATCCTTTAATAAAAGCCCCTAAATTAAAAACAAAATCCCCTAAACCTAACCTAACCTAATTGAAGTTATTTAAAAAAAAGACATTTATTTTTATTAATTTTTTATTTTTCAAAGGATTTTAAAATAGAAAACCAATTATTTTGTATACTTTGCTTTTGTATGTTTATTATTTATAATTTTGTTTGTATGTTATTTTTAATAATTTTTTATATTAAGGCGGTACGCCAAGCAAATAACCTTGAGCATTCGTTTCCTCTTTGCCGCACCCCACCTCTCGCGGCACATCTAGCGGCATTTGGTGAACAACTTGCGAATACACGTAAAAATTACAGATCTAGGGATCCGCAGACCGCACGGCATTCAATAAAAAAATATATTATTTTTTTATAAGAAATAAATGTTAATTGGTGCGTATATATTTTAGGTAATGAATTCAGTGACTACACTTACGTTCAATAAATACTAACAATGAAGTATAATTACTTAAACTTATAAATAACTAGCTGACCCGGCGAACTTCGTACCGCCTAACAGTCGATTCTTTAATTATTATTTTTAAATACTAACTTTGCTATTCGGGATAACGGCAATTTGGGTCAGCTAGTAAGATAAAAAAAAGAAAAAAGAAAGTTGATAAGTCAATAATTACATTATGTAAAAAAAATAATTATAAATTAATATATTGACAAATATTGAGATTAATATTTATACGATACTAACGTCACTCAATTGCTATTCGGGATAACGGCAATTTGGGTCAGCTAGTAAAAAGATTAAAAAAAAGAAAAAAGAAAGTTGATAAGTCAACAATTACATTATGTAAAAACAAAAAAATATATAAATTAATATATTGACAAATATTGACATTAATATTTATACGATACTAACGTCACTCAATTGTTTTGTCTTACTGAAACCCCTCCACTAAAACTTAAACTTTATGGTATGGTATTAAAGTTCAAATTGACTTTTAAGTATTATTACGAAACTTTTGTATGGGAATATAGAATAGTGTTGTTTTCAGACTTTTCAGGCAATTTTTCTAATTTTTCGTAAGAAAAATCTGTTCAGCTGCTCTCGAGATTTGCTCTTAGCAACACATTCATCACATTTCATTTCATTTCACAGACATTGTAAGTAGAAAAATAAAATGAAAACAATAAATTAAATTTTATTATATACTAGCTGACCCGTCGAACTTCGTACCGCCTAACAGTCGATTCTTTAGTTTTTAACCGACTTCCAAAAAAGGAGGAGGTTCTCAATTCGACTGTATTTTTTATTTTTTATTTTTTTATGTATGTTAGCTCAGAACTTTTGACTGGGTGGACCGATTTCGATCAATTTTGTTTTAATTGAAAGGTGTTGCGTGTCATGTGGTCCCATTTTAATTTAATTGAGATCTGACAAGTACTTTTAGAGTTATATCGAATAATGCGTTTTTACTTGACTAATTTTTCGTCGACCTACGTTGTTTTATACCGCATAACTTTTTCCTCGGTGTACCGATTTTGATGATTCTTACGTTAATCGAAAGCTAATACTTGTCATGTAGTCTTCGTGAAATTAGATCGAGATCTGATTACAACTTTTTGAGTAATCTTTAATAGCGCGTATTTACTTGACATTTTTTCGTCTTATTATGGTGTATTACTTGTCGATGTAATTGAAGTCGGTTTTTTTTTCGTTTGCGAGCAAACACAATTATTAATTTTTTTAATACTTATTTCTGCTATTGGTGACACCGGGTTACTGGTTAGCTATAAAAAGTAAAGAATATATTAAAATATTGACAAATATTGACATTAATATTTATACGATACTAACATCACTCAATTGCCTTTCCGGAACCCCTCCACTAACTCTTAAACTTTATTGTATGGTATTAAAGTTCAAATTGCCTTTTAAGTATTATTACGAATCTTTTGTATGGGAAAATAGAAAAGTGTTGTTTTTAGACTTTTCAGGCAATTTTTTTTAATTTTTCTCACCGTAACAACCATCCTCGTACTTCAAGGAATATTATAAAAAAAGAATTAGTGAAATCGGTTCAGCTGATCTCGAGATTTGCGCTTAGCAACAAATTCAGCGATTCATTTTTATATACATACTAGCTTCTGCGCGCGACTTCGTCGGCGTGGACTCCCCTCCTATTGGTCTTAGCGTGATGATATATAGCCTATAGCCTTCCTCGATAAATGGGCTATCTAACACTGAAAGAATTTTTCAAATCGGACCAGTAGATCCTGAGATTAGCGCGTTCAAACAAACAAACAAACAAACTTTTCAGCTTTATTATATTAGTATAGATATAGAGATTTTTTTATTTTAACGTAGGTCTAGGTAAAAAGTAAAAACCTATACATGGTCAAATTAAATTAGCTAGCAAAACTCTTTATCATGGGTGTCGTTTCTATAATTTTCAAAGGTGCTAAAACCATTGTTTAGATACCTACAGCTACACAACAATAGCGTTTTTAAAAAAAACTCAATAGTTTTAAATACACACACAGAGCAGCGCCTTTCACAATAAATAACAAACAAAAAAACTAACCCAAACAAAAGTCAACAAAAAATGCTAACAATATGCTAATAAATTATTATTGTTTACTAGCTGTGCCCGCGACTTCGTCCGCGTGGAATTAAAAAAAAATTATTGTTCAGTTCGCAGAGATACAAAATAAAAATAAAAGTAACACAGCCTATTACATCAGCTATCTGTCTGTGAAAGTCCCGTCTGAATCGGTCAAGCCGTTTCAGAGATTAGCCGGAACAGGGTTGCCATCACAAAATTTTAAGTTGCCGTGTTTTGGGTATCTGGATTGCCGTGTTTTGGAATAAAAACTACAAAATTGCCGTGTATTTACTTTACATTAACACGTAAGATTAAAAATGACAATAAATAATTGTGTTTGCTAGCAGCAAACGAAAAAACCGACTTCAAGTATATTGACAAGTAATACAACGTAAGTAGACGAGAAAAAATTAGCAAACAAACTAATCGTCACTACGATTTTCGAGGGTTCCCCTCGGTTTATCTGGGATTCCATTATCATATCCTGGTTTCCTTATCATGGTACCACCCTTAGGATATCTCCTTTCAAACAAAAAAGAATTATAAAAATCGGTACATAAACGACGAAGTTATCCCCGAACATACATAAAAAACATATATTTATACGGTCGAATTGAATAACCGCCTCCTTTTTCAAAGTCGGTTAAATAACCTCCTTTTTGAAATCGGTTGAATAATACGTACATTATTCTTCACAACCGTCATACAAATTTATCGTAACCAACATTTTTTCTTCGGCTTTATTCAATTTATATTTATTTTTTTCCTTTATATTGTTTTTTTTTTTATGTTACTAAGTCGACAAACAAGCGTACCGCTCACCTGATGGTAAGTGACTACCGTAGCCTATAGACGCCTGCAACACCAGAAGCGTCGCAAGCGCGTTGCCGACCCTATCCCCAATCCCCCCCAGGAGCTCTGGTCACCTTACTCACCAACAGGAACACAATACTGCTTGAAAACAGTATTATTTAGCTGTGGATGGTGTTTATCTTTTGTTGTGTTTTTGTTTAATTGATTTGAAATTTACGCAATTTCCTTCGGATCGGATAAAATGCTTACAGCCAGTAAAGCTCAATTTATTGAGGAAGTAATAATTTTATTTCTTGTTTTTTTTTTTGTAATAATTTTATTTCTTGTTCTTGTTTTTGTGTTGCACTATAATTATCGATTAAATTATTAGGAAAAACAAGTACACATTGGATTGCCGTGTTTTTGAACACGGCAATGAACGTACTGCCGTGTACCGTGTTTTACCACCGAATATATCCAAATTGCCGTGTAACACGGCAATTGCCGTGTAAATGGCAACGCTGAGCCGGAACAAACTGACAGACAGACAGACAACAATAAATTGTAAAAAATGTAATTTTGGTATATGTACCGTGTATACATGGATATGCATTTAGTAAAAGGATATTATTTTATTATTACAAACGGACACTCCACTTTTATTTATTTGTATGTATAGAGTATAGACGTATAGATTTATAATATGACGTGAGCGTGCGCTAGCCGAGACGGTGACAAACGACACAAGCTTCTCCCTCCAAACCTTGCGGCAGACTGAATTCCAAATCACCGCGCTTGAGTACAGTAGTGAATACGCCCAGATTTTAGAAAAAAATCAATAACACATCAAATTTAGGTCTTTTCGAAAAAAATTTTCATGCGAATTGTTCCTTATTAAATTGTCAATCCATTAGTGTCGGTAGCAAAATAAAATAATGTTTACTTCACGAGGGGACGCACAGTATCAGTAATTATTTCTCATTTTTGTGGTTTCGTTGTAAGGCGATTATTTAAAATGTAATCCTTTAAAAAAATAAAAAAAATGCACCATCATGTAATCAAAATTATGTAGAAATTAAATGTGTTTGTATTAGTTTGATATTTCTTTCCAATAAAAAGTAGATAGCTTCAAAAAACTGCACAAAAAACGGCTAGCGCGGCGTTTTGCCCCCCCCCAGGCGCCTTAAAGTATATTACGTTCTGACGATTAAAATTCCCAAAGAAATACCCTAAAAAATGTCTCCCCTAAAACTTTCCCGCTATTTGCAAAATATCCCTGAATTTAGGGGAAAATCCCTAAAGTTGGCAACACTGCGACTGAGGAGTGGGGCGCGCCGAGTCGAACGAAGAAAGTCGCTTGTCGAGCGACTACCTCGGTCGATTCGATTCGGCGCGCCGCGGCGCGTCGCTAATGGACGCAGTTTCATAGAAAATGTATAGTGGGCGACTTTTTGCGATTCGATTCGACTCTGCTCGGCAGCTAGTAGACGCGGGCTTAAGAGTCGTGCGACTCCCTCGGACGATTCGATTCGGCGCGCCGCGGCGCGTCGCTAATGGACGCAGTTTCATAGAAAATGTATAGTAGGCGACTTTTTGCGATTCGATTCGACTCTGCTCGGCGAGCCTAATGGACGCGGGCCTTAAATTTTCCGCAGCGCAACTCAATGTATAATTCAATTCGATGGTATCAGTTGGTTATGATTGCGTTGACCGTGTACAAGCAATTTCCTGAATGACTATTGCATTATCGAGTTTTATTGACACGTTCCCGCTGCCCGTTACTGTAGCTATTTAGGTATATCGGAGGAATAATAAAATTATACTAAGTTATCTTTAATTTTTTTACTTTCTTACTGACCCGGCGATCGATGTACGATCTTTTTTTTTCGTGAATAAATAGTTTTTTTTTTTTTACACAAACGTCCTGTCAATAACCGACAAAAATTCTAATTTTGTGCAGTTATGATATAAAGATAATAATAATCTGTATAAAAATAATTATTGTTATAAAACAAATTGATTAACAGTACGAGAAAAAGCAAGGCTAATAGATAAAAATAAATCTAAAGTCAATTAAAACGTTATAATTTATTAAAATAATAAAGATGTCTTATACGTTTACAAAAACACTAAATAATGATATAATATACTCCTTAGATATTCAAAAGAATTATACGATTTGATAAAATCGTTCGGAAGTTAGCCGCATACATACGTTTTGGCAATCCACTTATATTTATATACGAGTAAATACATAATGATTGTAGGCTTTATGTTATCATGTCAGATATACGTTTACGATTTAAAAAAAAAGTCAAATTGTTCGTCCCTTAACGAACTTAATAAATTTTTGAATCTTCAAAATCTATTTATCTTTATTGCAAGATGTTTCTTATAAAGAAAATTTTTAACGTTTTCTATTAAAAAAGTTATAATTAATCCTTCGAGGGTTTAACGGCTTTAACTCAAGGGCGGCAGAGCAGTGACGTCATCTAAAAACTTTTTCACACTAGTAGAGAATTCTGAACTAACTCGAAAGCGACTCCTTATGAGATACAAAATTAATGAGAGGACTGGCGGGATACGATAGGATTTATAGATAACATTTATTTGTAACAAGAGATAATATTTCCAATTTAGTTGTTTTGTTACCTCAAGAGTCAAGTCTGTTCCATATGTTTTTATTCATAGTAAAAAAGTATTATATGAACCATACATCCATATAACGTAATAAAAAAATACATTCGCATCGTTTACCGCGAACGTTAATATCAAAATCGAATGTGCGAATGCGAACATTCGTTACTTCAAGCTATGCAAGATTTTGATTAGTCCCTGTTTTACCAGTCGCTTGTAAAGCTATCTAACGTGTAACGGTATCTGATAGATGATATCTAATGATAAGATCTAACTGAGGTAGGGCACAGCAAGAAATTCCCTGCTCAAAATATGAAGCAGCCCGACTGGGGTAGTACCTCGACCTTACAGAAGAACACAGCTAAATAATACTCTTTTCAAGCAGTGTTGTGTTCCTGTTGTTGTGTTCCTTCCTCACCTGGGATTGGGGATGAGGGTCGGAAACGCGCTTGCGATGCTTCTGGTGTTGCAGGCGTCTATAAGCTACGGTAATCGCTTACCATCAGGTGAGCCGCACGCTTGTTTGCCGACCTAGTCACATAAAAAAAGATGGAAGTTTGTAATATATTTCCTTTGTCATCAAACTCTTCTAACTGTCACATTTACATTTGAAAACTGATTCGAGAAGTTGTAATTTATTATTTAAGACGAAACACGTACTAAGGGTTTATTTTACTTCCTGCTCAAAAATCCTATCAGGAACTTACGTACCAGATACATTTTACCCTGATAAACAATTAAACGTAATTATATACAATATCGAGCCAATCAGTAGTTTTTAGCGAAATACGAAATCTAATCCCCTTTATGCATTTTTATTTACGTATATATTTATTTGTTTTTTATTATTTACTTATTTTTTCTTGTCATCTCGTACACTCACCTAGACACAAATATTAAGTATCTGTTAGGACTTCTTACTTTGCTGTGTAAAGATAGCTATTATAGCCTGATTATATTGTTATTTTTTTTCTCACTGTTAACGTCTTCTAGTCATTGGTATAGGCTCTGCCAGAAAAACAGCGTTTTTGGCAACAAATACTTGCTGTCAAATCCTCCCACCTACTTAATTTTTAATATTTTTTTTTTAATTGTAAACAAAAAGGCTAATAAAGAAGTTTTCTTTCTTTCTTCTTTCTTTCTAAATATTCTATCGAATACAGCATAAAGAAATAATACTGGTTTTGCATTTAAATTCGACAACATCAAAGAAATTTGTTTTATTTTTTATTTGATAAATATTTAAAAATTCAATTTGTACAAATGTAAAAAAAAATACTAGCTTATACTGAAACTTTATTCATTGCATAAAATGTAATATGTGCCGTAGGGAATATGTGCCGTTTTTCTGTATCGATTGTCGTCCCAACTTTTTATCTCGACGAAAAAGAAAAAAAACAAGTCTTTTTCAATGGATTAAACGTAAACTCTAGAATTCTAAATACTAGTAGAAGCTGGTTCTTTTACAAATAGATATTTGTATGCGTATACCAATGCACATAAAACGTTAACAATATTTATTTATTTATTTTATTTAATATACCTAAAAAACAAAAGAAAAACTACAATTTTAAAGAACGAACCCATTCAGCCTGTAATATCCCACTTTTGGGCATAGGCCTCTTCCCCATGTAGGAGAAGGATCAGAGCTTAATCCACCACGCTACTCTACTGCAGGTTGGCGGATATACTCCTACTATCAGTAACGATCGCCTATCGATGAGATTCAGTTGTAACTACGAGTATATGATAACAACCGGGACCGACAGCTTAACGTGCTCTCCGAGGCACGGTGGGGAGATCCACAAGAACAGACATCCAAGCCGGAAAGAAATATTTGTAAAAATACAAATATCCATCCCGAGCGGGAATCGAACCCGCAAAACGCCAGTGTATAGGCTTTTACATAACGCATGTACTACACCAGAGCGATTGTTAACTTCTGCTATTTGATGTCACGTAAGTCGTAACGCCTACGACTGACACGACTATAACTTCAATGTCAAGATATGACCCTTTGTAGTCTTTTGATAAAGATCTTTAGAATAACTTGGAAATACTCTCTCAAGCAATTATTGTTACATATCTCTGTTAATATTTGTAAATCCTAAATTTGATGATTATATAGAAGTATTAATACATCAATACGCGGACTTTTCAGACATAAGCACAAAATTTACACAACAAATAACGTCTTTTTGAGTACTACTTTTTTTTCGGAAGTAATTTAAAAAGAATCAAATCACTGCTTTGGCGTCCGTTTCCGCAACATTAAATTTGTCTTCATTGTCCAGATTTTTCTAAACCATTAACTACGTTTATTTACATTAGGACAAATGAGCGGAGACATTTTTGAGAACGTCAAAAAGTAATCAAATACTACCATTTATATATTATACTGGCTGACCCTGCGAACTTCGTACCGCCTAACAGTCGATTCTTTAATTTTTAATTTTTTTAATACTTATTTCTGCTATTCGTGACACCGGGTTACTGGTTAGTTATAAAAATTAAAAATATATATTAAAAATATTGACAGATATTGACATTAATATTTATACGATACTAACGTCACTCAATTTCCTTCCCGGAACCCCTCCACTAACTCTTAAACTTTATTGTATGGTAATAAAGTTCAAATTGACTTTTAAGTATTATTACGAATCTTTTGTATGGGAGTATAGAAAAGTGTTGTTTTTAGACTTTTCAGGCAATTTTTTTAAATTTTTCAAGGAATATTAAAAAAAAAGAATTAGCAAAATCGGTTCAGCCACTCTCGAGATTTGCGCTTAGCAACACATTTAGCGATTCATTTTTATATATATAGAGATAAGTATTATTAAGGCTCAGTACATTCCAAGCAAAAACTGACATCGGTGAAAAATATGTCGAAATACTAAACATGGATGCAGAAAAATCTATTTTTAAACCACCAGAAATAAATCTTATTTGAAAAAAAAAATATAGAAATGAATACTACTTCTTTAATCTACTGACTACTTATTCTTATTGCACATTAAGTGAAAAATCATACGAGAAAACGACTAATAAAATAAAAAATTTAAAAGCCTCCTACATAATTATTATCTGCATTTTATACCAAAAATGCCTTATTACTATTTTTATAAACAATCTGATAGTCTTAAAAGTGGTAATCGGTTTTTACCAAACAGCTAAGAACCATCGTAAGGTCATCGCGTTCCCACTATGTCGTAACGATTAATTTATCATTGGACGACTGTCGTCTCTAGCTGTTCCCATTATAACGATTGTTTGTCGTCAAAATTTTTTACCTTTTGGCGACTATCGTATCTAACTGTTCCCATTGGATCACGACGACATTTTATCGTTTCACGGCAGTTGCTTTGTCGTTTACACATAATTAGCAAGCTACAAATCTACAGTCGCCTCTACGTTCTACGTGGCTACGATAGATTTGACGTCACGTTTTAGTCGTAACGATTTTTTATCGTTTTACGACTGTCGTGCTAGCCGTTCCCACTGTCATGACAATCTGTCGTCTCTGCAAAAAATGTCGTAGACGATAGTAAATCGTGTCGTTCTATATGTGAACACCTCCACATAAACATATGAGCCACGACACTTAAAACTACACGATTATCTGTCGTCACGACAAAGTGGGAACGCGCCCTAAGATAACTTGCTTTCACGTAAAAAAAAAAAAAAACATAACATACCTTTTTGCGTTGGGGGTTAAAAATACAGATTAAATTCAGCAAATAAAACTCCTGCGTATGCGCGGATATGGTGTTTATTATTGGGTGTATGTATTATAAGGAATTGAACGACAGAATTTGTATTTTTATTATTAAACGGTTTTATTTATCTTGACTAGTTTGTTTATTTATTTGTTTGTTTGGGTCAAATTTAGTAATTGGAATTTCACCCCCTTCCTGATGACAGATTGATATGATATTTGGCACACACTCTTAATCTTGATGACAATACAACATAATATATTTTTTATGGTTGTAAATCCAATATGGCTGCCAATATAAAATGGCGGATTACATATAACTTCACAACAACCTCAATATTGGTATCAAATGAAAGGGCTTGATTGGTAGAATACAGCTCACTATGAAAAATCCAAGATGGCCGCCGCCACAAAATGGCGGATTACATATTTTCCACAAATAACTCAATATGGGTATCAAATGAAAGGGCTTGATTGGTAGAGTAGGGATCACTATGAAAAATCCAAGATGGCCGCCGCCACAAAATGGCGGATTACATATTTTCCACAAATATCTCAATATGGGTATCGAATAAAAGGACTTGATTGGTAGAATAGGGCTCACTATGAAAAATCCAAGATGGCTGCTGCCACAAAATGGTGGATTACATATTTTCCACAAATACCTCAATATGGGAATCAAATGAAAGGGCTTGATTGGTATAATATAGTTTATTAGACTGTGTAGGTATATTTATTACTAATCTAAAAACTACTCAACAAAACTAAAAACTTGAAAATAAAATAAACTAATAAATGTTTTATGTTAAACGGTTTTATTGCAATAAAAATGATGTAGTTAGGTTATGGACTAAAAGCTAAAAAAAAGTTCGGTAAGTCCTAGCTACCAGATGGCACCAATCTTCTCATTAATCTGGGGTATTGATCAGACAAATATAAAATCGTTGAGCACGTGAAATTTCTATCATAATGTTTACTCTGGATACGCTATACGCCCATATGTACACACAAAATTTAATAAAAATTGATCCAGCCGTTTTGGAGAAGTATTGTAACTAACATTGTGACGCGAATTTTATATATATAAGACTAGATGGCCCGGTGAACTTCGTACCACCTTACACAAAACACTTTCTGAACGAAACACTTTCGGAACGCACCTATTAAATATTTGACAACCAATTGACAACGTTTTTGACAAAAGACATTAAATTTCCCCGCTAGGAATATTTTGTATTGGAAAATTAAATAGTCGTTTTTGGTATTTTCCGTTACATATTAATTTTCCGTTACATATTACTTATGTTTCTCACCGTTTAAATCTTCCCTTAACTTCCACAAACATTTCAAGATCAAAATTAGCGAAATCGGTCAAGCCATTCTTGAGTTTTAGCGAGACTAACGAACAGTAATTGATTTTTGTATAGAGCTATATATATATATATATATATATATATATATATATTTGAACACATCACAATAGCGAATTTACAAACAATAAACGGAGCTTTGTCGCGACTGACAGAGATAGAACAATCTCATGAATGTCGTACATATTATGTAAAATGTTATTTTACATAAAATGTAAACTATAACTGTAAAAAGCCTAACTTTACTTGAAACGATTACATTACTGTATTATTTTCTGATATAATTATTAATTATTTACTATCTGTACAATTTTGACTATTCCATTTTCAAACATTATAATAAGTATAGTCTGTAACAATTAGTTGTAAAGTAAAATTCTTCGGGTGAAAGAATTTTTAAAATTTGTCAAGTAGTTTTTGATACAAATTTAAAAAAATACAAATCTCTCCTCTTTATGGTATTAGTTTAAATGTGTTTACTGTTTATCGTACACAAAAAAGGAAACACAGTTTGGATAAAAAAACAAATATACAAAGAACGAAGTTTAGAAACACAAAGCTAAAGATTTTGTTTATTTATTTATCTATTTAAACGATTGAGAGATAAACGTTCCGGATTTATTGGTCTGTTTTTATAAGTTGCTTTTGTTTGTGAAAAACGTGTAATGGAAAAAGTTAGTTTCTAAATTAATTTCGCTACAACTTGCATTATTATAATTTACTGCTTTTGTTAAATAAATAGACCAGTGAGTTACGATTGTTGCAGCCGCAGATGCCAAAAAAAAGGCAATTTACTTATAATTACATTTATTAACTAAAATTACAATTAAAATTTGGTATTAAAAACTACATGATTAAGAATAAGTGATTCCCTACTGATGTTAAGTACGAGAATGATTTAATAAAAAGAAGTTAAAGAAAGGTTTCCTCGGTGTGGCCGTCGCGGCGGTGGTCGCTGCGGTGGTCTCCAATCTTCATCCGAAATTATGTTGAAATCTTGCAGGTGCGCCGTACAGAGTAATAAGGCTGTGAGCACACCTGGGTTTCTAATATTTGAAATATATTGTTTTGTCTTCCTATGAAGTAAAGCTGAAGGCACACCGATACCGTGGGGTTAGGTTAGCCGAATGTAACACCTCCCCCCGTAGAACAGCGTCTGTTGAAGACTGATGTCGTAAACTGCGCTGGAAGATGATCAGGATCCACCCTTCTGGTACCTGGGACAGCGTCGAATTATTTTCTTCATTTTCCTTCATAGTCTTATCTAATGGTCCGGTATGGCGCTTCCAATAAGTACACGCTAAGAAGGGCGCATGTACTTAAAAGTATGGTTACATACGTAGGTATCGTAGTGTGATAGATACCATAGTTTTCTTCGGCTTTTAACTTTATAGGTTGTTGCATGGAGATTCTAGTATTAATTTCTTGAAGGTTTTTAAGCTTCCGTCTCCATATAACATTGCTTGGGGATTATGACAAATTAGCTTCCGTGAAGAGTTTCATAGGGGTGTCGCTCGCAGAACAAGTGGATCTTTGTTAATTCAGGAAAACTGACTGTGTAATTCTTGTCATCCAATTCTTTATATGCTGCGTGGCTCAAAGTGACAGTCATAGGCTTATACAACGTACTACGCTCCTGCGTTGTTATAAATTGTTGTATGCAGTTCTCTATGATTGATTAAGATAGTTCGGCTTTTCTATACATAAATGCCACTTGCTGGCCTTCGGGCATTCAGCCTCTATGTACCTGAATTCTTTCTCATGGATAACTAGGAATGGAAAGGTGGGTGATAGGACCTGATGGTATTTATTGGGAATCATAGATAACTAATATAAATTATAGATAAAAGATATAACTATTAGGAATTGAAAAACTAAAACTATCTCGTTACCTACGTAAAATAATCGTACCTTAATTATGTCATAGTATTCTCTTATGCCTAAATTAATTATATGCAGCTTATCTATAATAGAGCGTAAGGTGGTTTGATCTAAAGTCAAATGATGTAAAGTGACAGTTTAAACAAACGCTAGAATATTCTGGAATTTAATTATCTCCTGTGAAATATAATCTACATTGTCACTCAATATCATTACTGTTTGAGTAAGATGAGCATATTTCATTAGATCAAGGTCATGCTCCGCATCGCTTCGACTAATTTTATTGAAAAGCAAGCAAGCAAGGCAGAGTAATAGAGTAGTCGTTTTTACTAGTAGTGTGCTGGAACCTTGCGTCTGTATCGAAAGGTCACTATGGAGTGCTGTCTCAAATGAATTAATTCTATTTGAATTTAGCCTAATATTACTTAACTTACTATCCCTAATTTCTCGCGGATGAAAAATTTTGGAATCTATAGGTAAATTAACACACAGCTATATAAATTATATAAAATATGTACGAGTTTAATACGGCTAAAATTCACACATAAAAATTATGCAATATAATTTTTACGGATTACTTAAATATAATAAGTGAATTAAAATTAACACACAGCTATATAATTATAAAAAATGTGTATAATAAGTCTAAAATTCACACATAAAAATTATGCGATATAATTTTTACGGATTAATTAAATTTAATAACTGACTTAAAAATTAACAGTCAGCTATGTATAATTATACTCCTATAAAATATGTATACGGCTAAAATTCACACATAAAAATTATGCGATATAATTTTTATGGATTACTTAAATATAATAAGAGAATTAAAATTAACACACACCTATAAAATACGTATAATAAGGCTAAAATTTATACATAAAAATTATGCGATATAATTTTTATGGATTAATTAAATATAATAACTGGATTAAAATTAACACACAGTTATCTATACATATAAATAAAATTGGAGTGTCTGTTTTTAATATTAAAATAACCACTTTTTACTAAATGCATATGGATCTATACACGAAACATATACCAAAATAACATTTTTTACAATTTTTGTCTGTCTGTCTGTCTGTCTGTCTGTCTGTTTGTTCCGGCTAATTTCTGAAACGGCTGGACCTATTTAGACGGGACTTTCACTGTCAGATAGCTGATGTAATTGCGCGTAATTTAGGCTACTTTGATATTAGAAATTTATTTATTTTAATTCATAATTATTACGAAACGTCTCGAAAAAATTTACGTTCCGTCACAACTTTAGGTTACGTCCGTACACTCCGTCTAATCGTTTATTGTCTTTTTGACAGTTCCAGACATTTCGAAATTAGTGATTGCCTCACAGGTTATTAATTCGATTTGAAATAATAATCGATTTTATTTAAGAAGAACTTTCAATCGATTTAATGAAATATTTTTAGTTTAAAAATATTAATTATTCGTTTATCAGTTAGTTTGTTAAATAAATTTTGTGTTAAATAAATTTTTGTTTGGTATGTGATTTTCCAAGTATATTAATTTGCTCATAGCTCTTGATTTAAACTTGATTTAGACTTTATTAACCATGCATTTGAAAGTTTAATTTCGTTAACACGTGCATAGTTACATTTTAGGGCAGCCGTCAAAAAATAAATAAATGAATGAACAGAGTTATTGCTGTTTACTCTTGGTTTAAAATCAACTTCAAGATTTCGACTTAATTCCTTGCAAATAATCAATCTTGGAGTCATAGATACTATATATTTTTATTTCCTTTTTTTATTAAATTTATAGAAACAATAATTAGAGGACGTATAATTATTTTTATCATAATTCAATTTATCGTATTGCAAGAACTGTTACATAGTCTGTGGTTGTTTGTTATACATTTCAATCAATCAATCAAATCGTCAATAAAGTATGACATTACTGGAGAATTTTTTAGTACGTTATTCCGAAAAAAAAAAACTGTAATAATATATAGGCGTGAGCTGTCACAAAGATAATAAACGATTGGACGGAGTATGTCTTTTTTAAATACTAAAGTGTTGTAACTAATTAATTGCCTAATTTCACCAGATTCATTCGATTTAAATAGTAATTAAATATTGTGTACTGATCTCTACTGAAAAGAAAGATCAATCAATCAATTGATTGAGTGATTGATTGACTGATCTGTACAGGTTGTATGGCGCTTAAAGGCGTAAATAAAATTTTGAATTGGTGGTACGTGACTTAACGTCCACGCGCGTACGTAACGCATACGCAGCGGAAGGATGTTAGATGAAAGACGACTAGGCAAAAGTGGTAGAAAAACTTGAAAATAATAAAGGAAGATTATGACAGAGACGTCAATATTGATACTTTAATTGAAAATGAAATAATTATATAATTAACAATTCAATCACTTTTGCTTTTTCTTCATTTTTATCGTGGTTTATTAGGTTTTTTTGCATGCCTGACGTTTCGGATACTTTACAGCAACCATGGTCACGGGAGGACCATGTCCTCATGTCCAAAACCTCATAAACCATGATATAATTCGTTCATTTTAATTATTGAAATTCGCGTAAACATTAGAAAGCAATATTAGTAAACAATATAGTAGTATACTTAAGTTTAAGTTGAATTTTCTAATCAAAATTTTAATCCAATGCACTTTACATTACATAATCAAATCCATCAAATACTCATACAAACTTGAATCGATTTATCGTAAGTATCGAGTACCAAGTCGCATACGACTAACCGTAACCATAGTTATAATTATAAAAAGTAACCATAGTTACTTCACTATTTACATCGCGATGACAAATGTCAAAAAATGCTTATTAAATTGTGATGACTATAGTTATGCCTAAATAAAGCAGGAGGCCAAAATCCCAAGATTGCGACGTGAAAAGGAATCTCAACAGGATACCTATGGAAAGTCGTCTTACAAATATATACTACGTAGATTACGGATGCCCATGTCTAGGTCGAATGAGAGTAGTTCTGGGAGGAATGATGATGGAATGAAAATTACTTCATAAAATACATCAAAAGAAATTACTTCATCGTTAGCATTTTGTACAACAAATACCGCCAAGTCTAAACGTTTATTGACATATTTACAAATGTAATTTATTGACTTAACCCTAGATTACTAATCTACGATTACTACTACTACGAGTAACGTTATTACTAATCATTCGTAAAAAATACGACATTAAAATGAAACGAGAATAAACAAGATAATAAAAACTTTTATTGTTTTAGAAATTATAGTATCATTCTTTGGGTTTAAGAGATCATGTTATAATTAAAATTAAATAATTTACTTATTCTACACAGTTGAGACACATGCTCATGTTATGCGCCCTACATATAGCTCTTTTGCATTTCATGCAAAAGTGTGTTGTAATTTTTCTTGATATGGATGGACAAAAGGTACATATTTTTTTTGTATTAGGTTCTTCAATTGTTGCTGCTTCTGAAACAGGTTCAACATACCATAAGTATACTTTTATGAGCTCATTTATTTCACGCCGCAAAGTGGTAATATTAGTTTCTCTTTTAGTGGAGGTTCCATAAGAACATCAACCATTTCCAAAACATGGTCGCGTCTAGATTTGCTTTTTTTATTGTTTCTGCAGTTCTTGCTGACGTTAATAATGTATAAGTTTATAATTGTAATGTTGATTAAGTTATAAAACAAGCGTAATGGCCATTTACGTGTTTTTCTGGTCCAGCATATTACTAATAACAAATAATCAAATATTAGTAAGAAATAGTGAAAAATACATATATAGTACGGAAAATATACTGAAATCAAGTAAAATCAACATAAAATCATTACAAATAAGTAATAAAAACAAGTAAAAACAACAACAAACAAGTAAACTTACCATCGCTCAATAGTCACGTAAACACTAATCTTTCGTAAATTTTACGACACCTTCGCTGTAAGTCAACACAAAAATGATGTGGGATCACAATAAATGCACGTGGTGCACTAACAGAACAAATAAGGAAGGTATTGTGAAGCAGGGGGCGCGGGAACGACGCGAACATTGTTTTTTCCAGGAATCGTGGCTTCGTCGTCGTAATTTTTACGATAGATTAGTATTCTAGGGTTAATACTGTTACAGAGTTCAACGTTGATATGTGCTTTAAAAGTGCGCGACAGTATCGGTGAAAATGGAACAATCCAGCGATTGTCGACATCTATAGCGTTAGTTCGTGATCGGAATGTCGTTGTTAAGGCCTCTACTGACAGCGGCCGATCCGTTCCGACGATACGTTCTAGCCCGGGACAACGAAATGAAACTTCGTAACATGAACAAGAGTTTTTTTATGAATTTTAGTCTTTGTCAGTTGCAACTCCGTGGTTGGGGTAGGCAGTGGCAGCCTCCCAAACATCGAGAATAAAATATTTTTTTGTCATTTCTTCCCATCTTAAAATTTGTCGGATTATAGTTTACCTACCTAATATTTTGAAGGAAAAATAACGTCAGCCAGCTGACGTATAAACCACCATGTTACAGTCAGCTAACATTATTTTTCCTTCAAGATATTAGGTAAACTATAATCCGACAAATTTTAAGGTGGGAGGAAATGACTAAAAAATTTTTTTCTCCATGTTTGGAAGGCTGCCACTACCCACCCCACCCACGGACTCGCAACTGACAAAGACAAATATTCATAAAAACAAAATCCCTTATTCATGTTACGAAGTTTCGATTGGGAGGAAATGATTGACCGATTTTTTACCTGGCTCCCGGACCATTCCATCCTTCAGAACGGATAGTGGTATCGGATCGCAATGCTCTTTATACTGACTGCGATATGGGCGACGATCCGTTCTGCGATACATAAAACTATCTATTCGAAACGGTCGCGCACACCCAACTTCAACATATAAAAAGGGTCGAGGAAATTAATATGAGTACCGATGACGGAAGTTCTGATGAAGAAAGAAAAGAAGAAGAAGTAATTTTACTAGCTTTATTGTTGAATCGAAAAAGAAAAATTTGGGTCCATAAAATTAATAAAAAAAGAAATGTATTTGGCGAACGCACGGCGTCAATCAATGTTTTTGTAAAATTATCCGCCATTTTTTAACGTAACGCACCGCCGATCATGCGTTCTCTGCCTCTGGAAACAGATCGCAACTGATCGGCGTGCGATCACTAGAACGCGTGCGATAGATCGCAGGCAGCGAGAAGGCGTACTTGAGCGGCCATAGGTTACAGAGAACGCATGCGTTCAGATCATAGAGCAAAAACAAAGGTTCAGATCGCATCCTTAGATCGTATCGTCGGATCGGATCGGACGCTGTCAGTAGAGGCCTTTATACCACCATGTTCAGGTAAACAACGTCTGTAAAATGGTTAACCATCCTCACCTGTAACAGTATTTGTGGTAAAAGTTTTAGGAAACCTTTTACATAATAACTGAAATAAAAACGCAAAAACGAATAAAAAACTAAATAAACTAAATAACTTTTTTGTTAAATTCCACGCGGACGAAGTCGCGGGAACAGCTAGTATTATTATATAAATATCTATAATAAGGCTAACATTTTTACATAAAAATTATGCGATATAATTTTTATGGATTAGGATTACTTATAGGATAGGTTTGGGTAAGGAACTTGAAAGATTCAAGGTACTTACAATTGCATTTTTCTTAGCCGAATCGATTTCTTGATTCCCTTTGGCTGCAACTTCCGTAGATTCTTCTTATAGTACTCGTTCGTAGTTCGATGACCACACGGGTGGCACGCGGCGTGACGATTTTTGTTCCCGAATCCCGCGAACCGGCCCGCGAGTACTATCCTACCGACTGCGCCAGTTACGATTGTTGCAGCCGCAGGTGCCAAGAAAAGGCAATTTACTTATAATTACATTTATTAACTAAAATTACAATTAAAATTTGGTATTAAAAACTACATGATTAAGAATAAGTGATTCCCTACTGATGTTAAGTACGAGAATGATTTAATAAAAAGAAGTTAAAGAAAGGTTTCCTCGGTGTGGCCGTCGCGGCGGTGGTCGCTGCGGTGGTCTCCAATCTTCATCCGAAATTATGTTGAAATCTTGCAGGTGCGCCGTACAGAGTAATAAGGCTGTGAGCACACCTGGGTTTCTAATATTTGAAATATATTGTTTTGTCTTCCTATGAAGTAAAGCTGAAGGCACACCGATACCGTGGGGTTAGGTTAGCCGAATGTAACAAGTGTCAAAATATTTGAATATCATTATAAATGTATGATAAGAAAATTGAAATATTAGTGAAGTTATGATAGAGATAGCTTAATAGATAGAACATGTGAATCGATGTAGCAGTCTTTTAAATGGATTTCGTTATTTTTGTTAAATTATCTATACTAATATTATAAAGAGGTAAAGTTTCTAACTTTGTTTGTTTGTAGGGTAATCTTCGCAAGTACTGATAGGATCATAAAAATTCTTTCACTAACAGAAAGCTACACTATTCAGGAGTGATATAGGCTATATTTTGTTGTTAGTAAACAAAAAATCCAGTAAAAAAATAATAGTACCTATATTTACACATAAGTGTCGGTCAAGTCGGAGAAATGCGAGCGAGATGAAAACCTTACTATATTTGCATCACAAAAATAATTAACGCCCAACGAAGTGGGCACGGGCCGGCTAGTAACATATAAGTATATCCGTCAATCGACAGAATCATCTTTATGGATTACGTTCCATCCTCTATTCTGCATGGGAAAAATGCCTCTATAGTCAGACGTGTATAGACTGAAATTAAAGAAGTTGCAATAGCACAAGACTATGGCTTACTTTTATTTAGACGCCACGCTAGCGATCAAAATGATAGATCTCACTAGATACTATTCTACATCTATAAACAGAAGCAAGTCTGGGCACACCTAGTAAGCCAAGGCATTGGACACGCCTAGCAAGCACCTAGATAGTTATTACGGCTCTAGCTAAAAGTACTTTTAGCGTAAATTTTTAAATTTTTAAAAAAAATTAAAAGCTATTGTTGTATTTACTTCTTTTGTTATCAATATATTGTGTTCATTGACTGTTCAATCGAACCATTTCTATAGAAGAAAAGTTGATGAATATGAGCTATAATTAATTAAAATAATCTTTTTACGGTATAAAGATAAATGAGCAAACTATTTTGTAAGGCTTAAAGTTAGGATTATATCTTGAAAATTTTGTAACCATCATATTTTATGGTTTTGTTGCATTTACGTCACGCGTACTCGTACTTTTTTTTTATGTTACTAAGTCGACAAACAAGCGTACGGCTCACCTGATGGTAAGTGACTACCGTAGACTATAGACGCCTGCAACACCAGAAGCGTCGCAAGCGCGCTGCCGACCCTATCCCCAATCCCCCCCAGGAGCTCTGGTCACCTTACTCACCAACAGGAACACAATACTGCTTGAAAACAGTATTATTTAGCTGTGGTCTTCTGTAAGGTCGAGGTACTACCCCAGTCGGGCTGCTCCATATTTTGAGTAGGAAATTTTCTGCTGTGCTCTACCTCAGTTAATAAACGTTACGGTTACCTTATGGTTGCAATACGATAACATACCAGCGACGTTATGAGTCGGTTACAATTACGTAAGTTTCGTTACAATGTTTACTTTATGGTTGGTTACCTATCCACTTTTATAATCAGTAATTTTTATACCTAATTGATACAATTAATCACGAAGAAGATCGAGTGTTTCTCACAGGTTTTAAACTTACAATATTTTTGAAATCAAGAGTGATTTACCATTTTATTTACTTTGCGCACCAATAAAAAAAAATATTTCGCATAAATTGCAAGTACAGCTGGTAGCATTATCTGTTTTATGCAGCGATGCAGGCAACGTTTAACATTGTTCTACAATGACATTATTATACCAAAATAAAATAAATTACCTATTGTAAGACAAAGAATATTTGAATGTAATTTTATAAACGTATAAATAGCTCCCATATAACATTTTAGGGCAATAAGCAATATAAGATGGAGTTATTAAATGTCAGCAGCTAGTAGTTACGTGAAAACCTCGACTATCAACCCGGTCCATTGAGCTCTTGATGTGCGTGGGTCGGCTATGCATGTATTGATTTTCACGAACACCGATAACGCTTGCCTGATTTAGAGATAAACGGTTCTCGTAGGATCTAAACTTGACGGATATGTCTTTTGGTATCCCTAATGAGTTTTAGTGATGTATTTCTTTTTAACCGACTTAAAAAAAATATATATATATACATATATTTTTTTAAATATATGTTCGGGGATAACTTTGTCGTTTATTAACAGATTTTGATCATTCTTTTATTGGAAAGGAGATATCCCAACTTAGGTACCATGATAAGGAAACCAGGATCTGATGATGGGATCCCAGAGAAATCGAGGGGAACCCTCAAAAATCGTAGTGACAACTAGTGCGTTTGTTAATTTTTTTCGTCGGCTTACGTATTACTTGTCGATTTAATTGAAGTCGGGTTTTTTTCGTTTGCGAGCAAACACAATTATTGGATAGCAATATCACCATATACTATAAAACAAAGTCACTTTCCGCTACTTTGAAGCTACGCAACGAATTTTGATGCGGTTTTTTTAGTAGATAGAGTGATTGAAGAGGTCGGTTTTTATGTATAATACATGCATAATACGGGAGAGAAACACTTATAATTTTAGGGGTTTCTAACGTATATTTTGTTGAGGGTAGTATTAGCATTGCAACCGTGCGAAGCCGGGGCGGGTCGCTAGTATAAGATAATTATTACTTTTTTTCTATTGGGTGTGTAATAAAAGCTGGAAGATTTTTAAAAATTAAGTTGGTACCTATATTTTTATTATTGATATTTTTTATCGTTAAAATGCTTTTGCCTACATTTTCCAAAGCCTAATAATAAATAATCAGTAATAATTAATATATTATAACGTGCAACAATCGTCTGTTTCTAAGGTAAGTAACTTAATGTTCGTGTTGTATAGGTAACGGCCGACTTATGTAGCCAAATATTTTTTACCTTTTTAATAATTATACATAGAAATAATACACATAAAAATAAATACAAATAATATACCGAGACGCAGGTGAGAATGGAATCCATAACCTCCGGAGCAAAGAGCAGGGATAGTGCAATCTGCGTACCGACTGGGGTAGTACCTCGACCTTACAGAAGATCACAGCTAAAAAACACTGTTTTCAAGCAGTGTTGTGTTCCTATTAGTGAGTAAGGTAACCAGAGCTCCTGGGGGGAATTGGGGGTAGGGTTGGCAACGCGCTTGCAATGCTTCCAGTGTTGCAGGCGTCTATAAGCTACGGTAATCGCCGACCATGAGGTGAGCCGTACGCTTCTTTGCCGACCTAGTTGTATATAAAATAAAAGAAGACTTGACTTAACGTTTCTTATGTAGGCAAACAGTATAAAGCTTCTTGCTATAAATTTATTATGTAAGAAGAGAGTTTGTTTCGTTATAATGAGTTAAAGTAGCGTAAACATCAGAATACAAATATAGAGTTTAATGTTTTAAGCTTTCTTTAGTTATAAGTTTCTTGATATTTAGAAGAGCCTCGTTATATAAAGTTTCTATCCACAAATTCTTTATGATAACCATCCTCAAATTTTTTTGGAAGGATCAACAATAGATTTTACTTACAATCAATATTGGTAACTTTACCCCTCCAAGTTTTAACTGACCTTTGATCCGGAAAGTTATACAATTCTCTTACATTTATAAATGTCAAAACAATAACAGAAAAGGCTATAAAATAACAATTTAAAATGCTTTGTATAACTTAAATGGAATTAGCACCGTTTTAGCTGACCTTTGCTACAAAATGTTCCCCTTTAATTTAATCAAAATATTTATCCAAATACGGTGATGAAAAATTAATTATCACATCACATTTTTTTTAACAAAAAAAAGAATTCAAAAAGTTTAAAAATAAAAGAAATAGTGTAGAAGGTTACTATGGGATAGCTTCCGTAATCGCTAATTCTTAGGACAGCTTCCATAATCGCTATAATATAAACTGATCCATTTTATAGAAAGGTTAGATTAATTAAGTGTAAAACCTAAAAAACGAGTGTGCTAGACCATACGACTGAAGTAAAACTTCTGCACAATAGGCAGAAGTTTTACTAGGAAATGTAACTGGCTATGAGAGAACGAGGGAAAAAATGTGTGCTCGCACCTCTCTTTTGCTCCGTTTGCCTCGTCCGACCACACTTTTCGTGACTCTCTCGTCACGCATTCATCAGCTTACTCCCCTAGTCAAGCATGCGTAAAGAAGTTTTACTTCAAAGTCTCTTTACATTTCTTGGCTACTACTGCAATTATGGCTCTATGACATGCAATTTTTAACGCTTTGGATTAAAACTAATGTAAATTTTATTCTTAAAGATGTGATAAAATTGGAAGATTGGATAAAGGATAGAAGATTTTTTAGCTTTGTACCATTTATATGTACGATAGAAAATATTTTTAAGTAGGCAAGGACAATAGTGACTGAAAATTAGTATTTCATTTGTTTTCAATGAAGCTTATCAGTATGAGTATGATATAACTGAGGTTGTAACTTTAACAACGAATTGCAACAATCAAAATTAAAACTAATTTATTTTATAAACTCACCTCGAAATAAGTAGATTTATAAATGGTTGGTAGATACATTCACAAGTTCATATTCACCTTAATCTGATTACTCGATTTTATAATTTAATCAATTTATCGTTTATGGTTTCTTCGTAATTAACTCTGCTTTGAAAAAGAATTTGTTTCTGAATTTACCTTCTCAAGTAGAATATTATTTGTCATTTTTGTGAACACGTAATTAATTAAATAATCAATTACGTGTTCACAAATGAAATAAACAAATATATTACTAAATAGTAATAATTTCGTGTTAAAATTATTTATTTAATTTAATTTTAAGCTGTCGTAATTAGCCTTTATGATTATATTTCAATCAAGTTTTTTATAACATTTTCTGTGCTATGTATGATATGTATCATCCCTAATAAATAAATAAATAAATAAAATTGTAACATACTCGAAGATATCTGCTAAATAAAATATTTTAAATCTTTACATAAAATAGAATTAATTCTTAAATAATAATTTAAAATATTAACAATCGATTTCTATAACTAAATCATAATTAATTCTGTATTATTTCCAAGAACGAATTCATTAAAATGCAAAATCAAATACAATAAAATGTAAGCCTAATTTAAATTGCTGCACATTATGCGAATATTTATATAATTATTAATTAAATTATTATAAAGAACCTAAAATGTAATCGCTGTTTGTACTTTTTATTTAATTATTGTAAAGTTTTTTTTTTATTCAGTCGAAACGTAGGCTTATTTTACATTAATTACCCTATGACTCCTTGTAGTGCTCCTAGTTTATCAGCCATCTGTTACCCAAAACACAGGCATCAAACTACCAGAGGAACAGACAACCGTATGTATTTGTTAAAAGATATTTGATAAAAAGCAATCATAATAGGAAACATATAGTATTTTAATGAATTTTAAAAGTTAGGTAATTGAATGTATAAGTAAAAACTAATGCTTAGCAATTTAAATTCCCGCAAAATGATTTTCTAATTTTATAATCTAATTATATACTGAATAATTTAACGTCCCTTAGCCTGTGAGCTGACCTGAATACTATCTAAGCACTCGAGATAAATTAAGTATGAAATTTTACGTTGAAAATGCACTGCCCACATAAGCTTGTTGGATGTAAACTCTAATCGATAAAATTACAAATCACAGGAAGGTCAGAGCATCATGTGTAACGCGAAAAAAACGATAAATTACTTTTGAATTTAATTACAACGTCAAATAACTTTGAAAGGAGTGAATTTAATTGAAACTGCTAAGAAACTTTTATTTGTAAAGTATTAAATTTCCTTTGAAAATAAGTTTTTTGAACCATAAAAATATTGATATTTCTGGTAGTTACAAAAATCCAAAATCGAAACGCAAAATTGAAAAAATAAATCAATGTTTAAGGCACGATAACAATGAAACGGCTTGTTTTACATTAATTTACTAAGAAAGCTTTTTTCTAGGAAATTTAATTTCCTTTGAGAATACGCATCGCTCAAAGTTTTGAAATTGATAATTGGCGAGTTTTGAGTAAAAAAAATTTGATTACTGTTAAAAAACCAATAGTCGTAACGATACACGCCTTAATATTATTATTAAGGGCTCAAACTTGCACGATAATATTTTTTATCATTATGAATGATATTTTCACAGTATCGTTAAGCCTATCGTTAGCCCAGTCTATTACACGTCATATGAACTTATTTCCTTAAACTTTGTTTGAAATATCGCATTGTTTGCGAACAGAAATACGATTGTATCGAAATAGAATCGTTGACTCCGTTTAATGCTGTCGTGAAATTGTTTATTTGTTGTTCTTGATTGAAATGTGATGGATCGATGGAATATTGCTGTTGCGAATATTAAACTGTTCAATACTTAGTAATATACTAATAAAATAATTATTAAAAGAAAACAAAAAACCCGCCTGCATAAAAAACAACTAATAGAAAATGAACTGAAAAGACTGGAACAAGTTAAAAATTCAAAATTACACAAAGCTAGCGAAACAAATCGAAACAATATCAAACGTTATGTACTATACACTTAAAAATATCAATACGGTAGTCCTTCAAATATTTATGCAACATCGTACATAATATGCAGTCGGAGACATGAAATTGAAGGATAAGTCAAATCATTCTCTCTTTGTGCATGTCTCCGACTGCATATTATGTACGATGTTGCATAAATATTTGAAGGACTACCGTATTGTTATTTTTAAGTGTATAGTACATAATGTTTGATATTGTTTCGGTTTGTTTCGCTAGCTTTGTGTAATTTTGAATTTTTAACTTGTTCCAGTCTTTTCAGTTCATTTTCTATTAGTTGTTTTTTATGCAGGCGGGTTTTTTGTTTTCTTTTAATAATTATTTTATTTATGTCTTTTTAGTTAGACAAATTACGTAATCGGTTCAATTCATTAAAATAGTTTACATTATGTGGTTGATTAAGTAATTTATTAACGACGAAAAAAATGCGGCCGTTCTAAAGTTGCCGCATATAGGTACCTATATTATTTTTATGTTTGACCAAGCATAACTTTTTACAGAGTTGTCCGAAGTTGATAATTCTTTTTTTATGGGAAAGGCTAGACCCCGAAATTGACCTTCGGATGTTGCCTAGGAGGCGAGGAAGAAGCTCGGCTCGCATCTTGCTTGCCTTAGGCATGGGAAAGAGCAAATTCAACATTTTTTAAACTTCCTTATTGTATATTTCTTTATTATTATTACAGTAATAATAACCATAATATACATTTTTGAAATCCTTGTATTGAGCCCTTTAATTTGATACCCATATTATAGTATTCTAAAAAAATATATATTTCTTCATTCACTACAATGGCTTCGCACAGCCGCCATGTTTGTTTTTTTTAAATGTCACATATCTAAGAACACTTGGGCTGCTAAGACGAATCTAACGATATCTCAATTATACAAATCCGTTCAGCGGTTCTAGAGGAATCAGGTAGTTAAGAATATTACATACATACATACAAGATACGCGCGAAAAACATAACTCTTCCTTGGCAGTCGGGTAAAAATATGTAAGATTGGTACACTTTTCAAACAGTAAATCAGTTGCAGTTTCATGGCAAAATACTTTTAACATTCTCGTCACAATTGCACGTAAATATAGTATTTGTATTTTATTTAATCGTAATTGATTATTATTTATTCAATCTTATTTTTAATTGCTAGTAAAACACTGCCAAATTTTGACTTCAAAGATCTGTAATGTTTGGAGACAAAAGAGTCATTCCATGTCAAACCAACAAGGCACTCAACCTGACCCTTTCAGATTTGGCTGAAACTTTGTTTATTTATACTCTCTGACATCCTGAACTCAAATATAGTTTTCAAAAAATTTAATCCCTGATAGTTTTTTAGTTATCAATTTTTTAAAATCACAAAATCCGCGTTTTTTGACGTGCACTAAATCTAAAATCTGCAATAACTTTGGTTCTATTAGAGATAGAGAGCTGAATGATAGCTCATTTTAAAGAGGGTTTAATGGGATTCAATGTGATACCCAACTTGAACACATTAATGTACAAAATATTTTTTAAGTAAAACTCAAAAATCGTTTTTGAAAAATCTTTGTGTTGGTGTTTTTTAAATTTTTTTAAAATTTATATATGTTTTTATGTATAATTTTGTGAGTACACTATAAAAATTTCAGAGTGGGACCTTGATGGGATCGGGAGATATGTTTAAAAATACATCACTGAAGTATCACAATTTTTTTATTTCAATTTAATGATGAATAATTTAAGTTATGCAGGCCTAATTCTTATGTTTTAAATATAAAAATAATGTGTTTTAAATATATTACACATTATATTTATTGAAAAGTCATACAACGTAGGTAGATGAAAAAATATTCAAGTAATTACGCGTTATCAACGATTACTCAAAAAGTTGTAATCAGATCTCGATGATTTTAAATGTGACCACATGATAAACATCAACTTTCGATTAAATCAAAAATCATCAAAATCGGTACACCCAGTAAAATCTTATACGGTATAATACAACGCAGGTCGACGAAAAAATAGTTAAGTTAAAACGTATTGTTAGATATAACTCGAAAAGTACTTCTTAGATCTCAAATAAAAAATGGGACCAAATGACACGCTCCACCTTTCTATTAAAATATTTGTTATCGAAATCGGTTCACCCAGTCAAGTTCTGAAGTAACATACATTTAAAAAAAATACAATCGAATTGAGAACCTCCTCCTTTTTTGGAAGTCGGTTAAAAATAAAGAAATATCTTTGTATTTCATTTCCAAAGTTTTGTTTCACATAGCCTATGTATCAGAACCAGGCTATTAGCACTGAAAATTTTGTGAAAGGTACTTCAGTGATGTATTTTTAACATATCTCCCGATCCCATCATGGTCCCACTCTGAAATTTTTATGGTGTACTCACAATATTATACATAAAAACATATATAAATTTGAAAAAAATTAAAAAACACCAACACAAAGATTTTTCAAAAACGATTTTTGAGTTTTACTCAAAAAATATTTTGTACATTAATGTGTTCAAGTTGGGTATCACATTGAATCCCATTAAACCCTCTTTAAAATGAGCTATCATTCAGCTCTCTATCTCTAATAGAACCAAAGTTATTGCAGATTTTAGATTTTAGTGCACGTCAAAAAACGCGGATTTTGTGATTTTAAAAAATTTATAACTAAAAAACTATCAGGGATTAAATTTTTTGAAAACTATATTTGAGTTCAGGGTGTCAGAGAGTATAAATAAACAAAGTTTCAGCCAAATCTGAAAGGGTCAGGTTGAAAACATTTTTTTATTGGTTGGTTTGACGTGGAATGACTCAAAAGTTTTCGAGCAGTATGTCCTGCTTGTGGACATTGAATGCCGAGACGTGGACACTGACGTTGGGACTAATCTGCAAGTTTAAGATCACTCAACGTGCTATAGAGATTGGAGTTTCACTCAAAAATACAATCAAAATAATTCTGTCAACGAGGTAACGAATGTAACCGACATAGTCCATCCCAGAGTAAAATCAGCAAGTTTAAAAGGCTCTGGGCTGTTCCCGTATGTCAACTAGGACTGAAAAAGACGTGCCGCGTAGTGGAGACCACGTGTTGGCTAAGGCAGAGTGGAATGCCATCCGGCCCGCTGGACAGACGATCTACGTAAGATGCCTAACTGAATAAGGATTGCGGGCAACCATGATGTTTGATGCGTGCTAGAGTAGGGCTATGACAAACTATGAATTGTGAAAGCGAGTGATAAAACAAGAACTGATTAAATCATTTAACTTCCATAGTTACAGTAAACCACAAAATAACTCACTTAGTGCATAATTAACAAATGTTTGTTGTTGTTTGTTACGGCTTTCACTGGCGTTTAGATAGAGAATGTTTCGATACGAGAATCTTTGTTGGATTAAGTCTGGTATTTCTGTCTGGTTATTTGATAGTTATTTAATTGACATAATTATAGTAAGTATCCCCGAGAAAATGATAACTGTTAAATATTTGATTTTTAAATATTTTTTACCTTACGAAAATCTTTCTTACAATTGTATCGCTAAAATAAAATTAAATGTATATTAGATATACTGTTTCCTACGATATTTCTTATCTATTTCCCTTGGTATTATCGCATCATCGCTTAACGCTATATAGCGAGAAGTACTACATACAGTAGGAAATTTCAAAAGATTTAATTAAGTATATAATTTAATTAAAATATTTTTAAAGAAAAAAATATGTTGATACAAAAAGATAATTTAGTAAATTTTCAATATCCTATTACTTTAAAATGTAGCCTCACATTCATTTTCAAAGGTTAAACAATTAGAATATACATTACAAAATTGAACTTCCCTGCATAACCTAATGAATGAAGGACGCAGAGCTTTTAAATTGAATTTTATACTTGAAAACAGTTCAGTACTAAATTTTAAGAACAATATCAATTTAATAAATGGTAATTAGTTAAAACTGACAGTACCAATATCCGCCAACCCGTTGTGGAGTACCGTGGCGGATTTAACGCCGACGACCCTTCTTCTAATATGTATCAGGCTGAATAAATCAATCAATCAATCAATCAAAATCAAAAACGACTTTATTCAAATAAACTTTTAAAAAAACTATCAAGTTTATTAAACATTATTCAAAAGAACTTTCGAATCGTCATGTTACAAATTAAAAATTTTAATGTGATTATTTTTTTTAAAAATAAAGCTACCATTGATTCGGAATGTAGATTCTGCAGAGAAGAAAACTCTTTTGAAAATAATATATAAACTTTGTTTTAGTACAAAATTAGTAATATCTTGCATGAAATACAGCGTAACTAAGTCCACACATCTTTATCAACAATTATCCTGCATCGAATAATACGCTTTATCTATTAATTTCCTATCAATAAAGACTATAAATTTATGTTGAGGCAAGTACAAAATTATCTATGGGATTTTATTATACATACGAGTACCATAACTCAGAAAGGATACGTTTACTTCGCGCAGTCGGAAAGTTACAATTTTGTTATTTCTTTTCGTGTTTATAGTTTTATACACTGCGATTGCAGTGCAGATGCGACTATTTATATCAAAATATTCAATATCCTTGTGAATATACATAATATTGTTATAAACATATTGTGACGCAATTATTGATATGTCTAACTTATGAAAAACATAGATGCCGCGAATAGCCCAGCCCTATTTTGCAAAATAAACAAAAGTTAAAACTTCATAAGAATTTAAAACACATTGGAAAAATGTATTTACCCATTTAGCTTGTTTGCTTTCTTCTCATTGAATCGCTCTTGAACTCAATCTCACTCTCTCACTTAATCTCATTTGTGTGAATTATATCTCAGTACTTTATACATACATACATAGGTACATGTATATAATCACGCCTCTTTCCCGTAGGGGTAGGCAGAGAGCACTTCTTTCCACTTGCTACGATCCTTACATACTTGTTTCACTTCGTCCACTTACATTATTCTTTTCATACATGCACTTCGGTATTTTCGGTTTTATGTAGTTGCTTTTTTCTTTAATATTTTATCAATATCATTACTCAATATTAAATTAACAAATCTACATAAATTAGTATGTAACAGATATATACAGATGAACTTCAGCTGTAAAATCTGAACATAACCAGGAAAATATCTCATCTCTATCAGAATTTATCACACAGCAACTCTCTTTTTTATTTTTGTCGAGGTGAAATGACTCGTTATCACATTTACATAACGATTTACAAACGAAAAATTCAGTATTGGTACAGTCATCTCTCACATTTTTTTCTCTTCGCTTCAGCTGACTATCGAATTGTACAATGGTTTTACCATTTGATATTTTGACTAGCCCGTTGGCGCAGTTTGTAGTGACCCTGCTTTCTGCTCCGGGGGTTGTGGGTTCGATTCCCACCCCGAGTCTGGGTGTAATATACATATTTATTTATATATGTATTATTTATAAGCATGTTTATCGAAAACAAAATATGTAGCTATACCAGTCGGCTGTTACCTATAACACAAGCATTAAGTTGCTTACTTTAGGAACAGGCGACCGTGTGTGTAATGTGAAGATATTTATTTATTATTATTTATTATTTATTTATTATAATATTTAATTGTGTGACTTACATTAGTATTAGTATAGCATAGATTAATTCACTAATGCCTACTGTCTATCTGTGGGACAATGTAGAAACTGTCACATTCCTTTTGCCACAATTGCTTCGCTAGATAAAATCGAGTCATAATCACAACTATTTTGAACACCATCGCCGTCTATTTGGACTCGACAGAGTGTACGTTGTGGCAGTCAATAAGACTGATCAGTTACTGCGTATTTGGTCGGTAAGAGCTGGCGCGCACCACGATTTTTAATCGCGCTATTATTTAATCGCAGAAATGCAACGTATGAGTTAGTATGACAGTGCGCGCACTGCGACTGAAAAATCGCGGCGATTTTAAAATCGTGATTCGTCACATTTTCTCGCGACGCGATTATCGCGAAAATAAAATGCAGCGTATGAAATTGTATGATCCCGCGCGCACTGCGATTTTAAAATCGCGCATTCGGGCCTCATTCGTGCACCATCTTTCCAAGAGTAAGCATGTCAGCGCCTGTATATAAAAGCTTGTCGAGAGATTTGCTTGTAAACAAATAAATAAATTGATATGATTGATTTTAACTATTAAAATTTTCAAACTAAGGAAATAAGAGTAGATACTCGTATCTCGCGACAAGCTTTTAAATCATATAGATTATGTAATGACTTTATAAGTAGATAGTAAAAGTTTTAAAGTAAATTTTTTTTTCGATTAAGCACATTCAAATAAAACCTTGTTTTTTAAAAAGCTTATTTACTTTTAATTTATATAAATAATAATTTGGTTTCTGTGAGAGACGAGAGTTGTACTACAGTATACTGTAATAATTGTAAATATAATAATTCTCATGTTTCGTACATTCGTCGTGCTATTGTAAATACTGTGTGTTCGTATCTCAGTAATCTGACGAATGTTTGAATTTTCATTCTATAATAGCCAAAGAATTTTTTGGGATACATCCGAAGTTCATGGTATTTCTGATAAAAGAAAACTTTGATAATTCTATCCGCTATTAAAGGATGAATCCAGTATTGGTGAATTTCATTTTTTTTCTTCTGATCCTCCAAAGTAGTAAATAAAGACAAGCGACTTGTACGAAGTCCATGGTGCAACTGATTGTGTAATAAACTAGTAATTTTTGTTAATTTCACAGCTTGAATTATAATTAGGTACATTTTTCTTTATTTGATCCAACACCTATAAATAACTTGAACATAATCGAAATTAATAATAAAAATTATAATGCTACAATATATTAATTTAATAAATTATATAAGAGTTTCATTATGCATTATATTTCGGTTTATTTATTTAACTAGCTGCTGCCCGCGACGTTGTCTGCTTGCGTTCACTACTCGTTCCCCATAGGTGATAGCGTGATAATAATTATGTAGCCTATATTCTGACCCGTCTTCTTAATAATATTCGTGCCAAATTTGAAGTAAATCCATGCAGTACTTTTTGAGTTCATCCCGGACATACATTGACTTTCCTATCATTTTAGCGACGTCGTCTGCGTGCGTTCACTGCTAGTTCCCCGTAGGTGATAGCGTGATAATATGTAGCCTATGTTCTGACCCGACTTCTTAATAATATTCGTGCCAAATTTGAAGTAAATCCATGCAGTACTTTTTGAGTTTATCCTGGACATATATTGCCTTTCCTATCATTTTATTATATGTATAGATAAAATAGATAGATAATAAACTTAGTCTCACACCATCTGAGGCAACCTGAGGCAACTGAGAAGCCGTGACGGTTCGCCCGCAGCCAAGATGCAAAAGGCGGTGCTACTTGACTCGGCTAGGATTGCTCGCGAGTTTCTCAGCCTACAGCCCTAACCCTAATCCGACCGTTTGATCACCCTTCCGGGGCGCAATCCTCCAGCCGCTAATATTTATTTATGTAAATACATATATACCTATGTAAAGGAGATGGGGACTTTTAGGCTAAAATGTAGTAAGTAAAGATATTGTTTAAAAAATTGGTCATATTTTTTTATTTTAAAATATAAAATATCAGCTCAATTCTGAATCTGGAAGCTGAGAAAAATGAAAAAGATAGTTTTCGTCAAATTATTTGGGTATCGATTTAACTATAATCGATTATTTATAGAATAAAAAAAAGGTTTGCACTAGGTAATTAACTCAAAGCATTTAGATACACAATTGAAGCTGTAAACAATAAAGTGTATTTAAGTAAAGTTACATTAATATCGAAAATAACAATTAATATCTGATAAACCAAAATGATTATCGATTTCGTATCGATTGAAAATAAATCATATTTTTAATAACAGTTTTGACAGCTGACTGATATTGAAACTGTGTCTGTGGCCCTACTCCCGTCATGGTCCCGTCACTCGTTTCATGTAATCATGTTTATAGTTGTTTAATGTTTTCAGTGTATTCAGATGCGTCCTGAGTCCATTCCTGATATTCATTTATGGTTTTAATTGATTGATATTTGTAATGATATAATATGATACATTAGTGCTTCAAGAACTTAGTGATTGGGTTTTTCATAGACATTGTAACATAACATTAATTTTACAAAACGTCTGATAACTCCGCTCTCAGATAGCCAAAATATACAGAATTTTCAGCGAGGGATCAATAAGCGTAAATACATTAATTGGTACCATTTTCATTACGTTACATTTTACGTTACATTTTGGCCCAAGAATGTATGGAATCGTATCCGTCTCCTTTATGACATAATTTATATAAGTTAGTATTACATTGTATGTATCTTTTACGTATTAAGTGGATGGAGTGACATCAAGTATAATAATAAACTTAGTCCCTCTTGGATTCAGTTATGTTATGATCCCATTATGTAAGTTCACAGTGACATATTAAATACTTGTAATAAAAAAAACCTGTGTGGTTTTATGAAACCACAGTAAAAGTGAAAATTCTTTTCACGTTATTAGACATTTAACTAAAAAAAATTGGAATAATACTCCATTAAGGGTTTAAAAATCGCTTTATTAATCTTACGGCGCGGCTGACCGTGACGCAACATGCAACACACAGACGAAAAAGTTTGAGACGATGTAATAAAAGTTTCACTTTAAAAAAAATCTTAAGTCAAAAGACTTTTCAACTCAAATCAGTAAATTACGTAGTCAATGCGTTTAAACAAATAAACACTCAATAATTGTACTAATTTGTTTAAATAGTTACTAGTTGACTTAGCTAAACCAAGCCAAGGGAAGTAATCTTTCAGTTTTAATTTTGTTTTTGTTGTGATTATTTAACAAACGTCATTAAAAACTGTGGCCGCTATGTTAGCCGTAAAAATGAATTACTTTGACACTAATAACTACACACATGTAAACATTTTATTTATAAGTTACGTAAGACTTATAAAATAGCAGTGTCTTACGTTCTTGACTTATACATAAAAATTTTATGTATTGCTTACGTAAAAAAAACACATCAAATAGATAACACCGTTTCTCCATTACTGTATAGACGTAATAACAGTAACTTGTCCAATATTGTTCATGGTACACGAATAATCTAATAAATTAGTGTACTCTCTTGCATTTGTGTGTATTTCAATCTAATCAATTGTATTACAAATGCTCTGCTGCCTATTTTCGATTATTTTTCTTGTGTGTGTTGCGTCTTTATGTTAATGGTTCTAATGGAACTCACTCATATTTGAATAACTTTATGATAAGAACGATTCAGCCTGTAATATCCCACTGTTGGGCATAGGCCTCTTCTCCATGTAGGAGAAGGATCGGAGCTTAATCCACCACACTGCTCCAATGCGGGTTGGCGGATATATTCCCTACTAGGAGTAACGATCGCTATCAGGTATACATGATAACAACCGGGACCGACGGCTTAACGTGCTCTCCTATGATAAGAAATTGCAAACTATTTTTTTTATATATTTTCAAATAACAACTAATGCATGAATTTCTTACTATCATATCAATTAATTTCAATCTAGCGTCACAACGTTCCATAGCTTAATTGACTAGAGCACCGACACTGTCAGTCGGAGATGCAGGTTCGATCCTCGCTGGAATGGTCGATTTTTGATATGATATTAAATATGTTTAGAATACCTAATGTGTGGGTAACATAAAAATAAATCATACGAATTAATGCAGGAATTTACAAAATATCGACATTTCTAGCTGTCATATTGGGTATAAAGACACCATAGATAAAAACTGACATTTGATCATCTTCACTACAGATAACCAATTCTTAATCAATTTGTCTATTTTCTTTTAAACTTTCATGGTCACGTTATATTACTTCGAAACATTTACCTTGTTAGTCATTCAACATTTTGAAACTATTGCCATTAACAATGGATCAATAAAAACATATTAAATTTCTCGTTTTTTTTTTTAAATATATCTTTAACTTTTTAATATTTCAGGATGTAACCAAAAATCCTGCAATGTTACTGTAATGTACATAGAGTTACAAAGTACATGCAGATAACGTTTTGATAATTATGAACTAAAAAAAAAACACAATAAAACAATTAAAGAATATTCGTAAAAAAGACAAAATTTCAAACAAGACAAATGTAAAAAAGAATCTAATGGTTGTGCGACATCCGTGACAAGATTGTAGCGAAATTCCCGACGCTAGAAAAGAAAATAAAAATTGAGATTTAAAGGAGTGGAGTGACTGCCGAGTATCATTCAGACACCTTAAGACAAATGATAGCTTAAGTGAAGGGTGTTGGGTGAGCTAAAAGGTCACGTTTCCCAGATTTAGTAAGCGAATCTCGGTATTTTTCAATTCCCAAAACAAATTATAATACATTTGCATAAAGATCAATCTCTGAGTTACTGTCAATTCGGAGTCGGAATATTGTCTAGAGTACATTAAACGAGAAAGTTTTTATGTATTTCAACGAAATGATTCTGATACACGTTGAATATTTGGTTTGTATAAAAAGTTGCAAATATTTATTATTAATGCAATTTTTGTTTACGGCATAGCTATCCGACAAATTTTATGCATATGCTTTTTCACCTTCAAACTCGATTTTAGCTATTAGATATACGTATATCTACTGGCAAGCTGTGAATAAAAAAGTTGTATTTTATTAGTCGAAGTGAAACAAACTCTAAGCAACTGTTGTACCTTCAGCATATGAGACCTATCAGTAAGTTATATTTTAGATAAATTTTATCAGCACCCGGTAAAATAGGTACAAGTCTTATAGCTCCGATATTTGAAAATACGATGAACGCAAAATTAACGAATGGATGAATTAATCAAAGATTAAATGAATATTATTTCCGAAACAGTGATTCTCTACCAACTGCTTAGTTAACACTAATAATGAAATTCGGTCAGTCAAAATAATTATCGTATCTTAGCAAATTAAAGTAAATGAAACGAAAACGAACGAAACGAATCAGCCTGTAATATCTCAATGTTGAGCATAGGCCTCTTCCCCATGTAGAAGAAGGATCGGAGCTTAATCAACCACGCTGCTCCAATGCGGGTTGGCTGATATATTCCCTACTATGACTACTATGAGTAACGATCGCTATCTGGTGTACATGGTAACAACCGGGACCGACGGCTTAACTTGCTCTCCGAGGCACGGTGGGGAGACCCACAAAGACAGCACAAACGCCCAGACCACGGCAAACATCTGTATGGCCAATACAAATGTTGTCGTGTGCGGGGATCGAACCCGCAACCACCCGCACAACAGCCAATCGCAATCAAGTGTTGTGACCGCTGCGCCAACGCGGCGTAAAGTAAATGAGCTGTAAGCTAACTGTAACTACTGATATATCAACATACATTTATACGAGTATGAGTGGGGCTTTCCTGCGTGCCTCGAAGAGCACGTTAATCTAACGGTCCCAGTTGTTATCATGTACACCTGATAGCAATCGTTACTCATAGTAAGGAATATATCTTTATAATTTATAATATTTTAGTATATAATGTTTAATTATCACAGAAAATAATCGTAAATTAAGAGGTCGTGCAGCCCGTCCAAAGTGAACAACTATTGATCCTCGTTGAACTAGCCATTAGATAAAAGACGATTTGTAAACTAATTTTAAATTCACACTCAATCCTGTGTCAGGGGCCAAGAAACGCATAAAACAACAAAATCAAAAAAGCTCAGACCGTTGTTGTTTTTAAACATCTATATCCTCGTTTAAACATCTATACTAATAGATATAATAAAAATGAATAAGGCTAAGGCAATTCTTTTGTATGTTCCTTAAATCGCACGGAAGGTTTTTATACTTTAAAAATAAACATAACAGACAGAACGAAGCCTGTTCGGGCAGCTAGTATGTAATACACTATAGGTAGGGATCCCTAGTACAAATTTTTCATCTGATTAGTGTCAAGCTAATTTTCCGGGAGTAGGTTCATTTTGATGAGACGAACAAAAAGTTCCTCTTCGAAAACTCTCGATTGTGGTAGATAATAGAGTTAGCAGGAGATAGAGCAGCAGTGAGCGTAGGACCGGGATAACGTACCACGCAGTTTGGAGGATAATATTGCCATCAAATTATATAAATATTAACTAACTAAAAGAAAAAAAAATCAGAAAAAAATCTATTATTTATGACCTTACGAGGTCATCAAGTTGATGACCTCGTAAGGTCATCAAAAATTATTACTAACCAGCTGAATTCGCACTAAATAAGTATAACAAATAATTATCACTTTACAAAATTACACAAAAGTATTTATACGTGAGTTGATTTGAAATTGAACAAAAAATTTGCTGACCATGTTGACGATGTCTCAAAATTAAAGCCGTCATATATGTAATATTAATAATTAATTAATTTAAAAAAAAAGCAATAATAAATTTTTTAGTTTTTTATGCCGGTAGAGCAAGCAATTATCTATAAAATGATATGTGATTTATGTGGAGTAATTGTGAGTTTTTTTTTTTCTAAAAAGGGAGGCAAACATCTTAACCTTAACGTATTAATATATGATGATGATTAGGGTACTACGTTAGGAACAGATAATCGTGTGTATATTAAACATACCGAAAAATAAATATATTAAATTACATAGCGTGTATACAGTAACGATGGTAATATTAGTATTACAGCGCCGTTCGTTCACACCGATGATTAAGGCGCACAAGAATACCTGCTCGGTCTTAATACTAAGCAGAATATTCATGATCTGAATTCAATTTAATAGTTCAAGTATCTTTAACCAATTACCATTGTTTTTTTCTACCAATAGGGTACCAAATGTATGATCCACCTGACAGTTAACGGTTACCGTAGTCTATTCTCAAGAATACTTTCTTTAATTATACATACACAATTTTGTCCTTAGTTTTAGTCAACAAACTATATTTTAAATTAAGTCTAATTTTATTTATTTTTATTTTTATTTAAGACATATCAATTACATATCACTTAGGTACATACATATTTCAACAGTAACAATGCCATTAAACCCTTATTGGGTTTGACTTGGCATATTTACATTCGAAGTTCTAAACTCTTATAATATCTATACTAATATATAAAGCTGAAGAGTTTGTTTGTTTGTTTGTTTGTTTGTTTGTTTGTTTGTTTGAACGCGGTAATCTCTGGAACTACTGGGCCGATTTGAAACATTTTTTCAGTGTTAGATAGCCCATTTATCGAGGAAGGCTATAGGCTATGTGTCATTACGCTAAGACCAATAGGAGCGGAGTCCACGCCGACGAAGTCGCGCGCAGAAGCTAGTAAATACTATAGGTACATAAGATAAAAACTTACAATAAGAAAAGAATAATATAAAATTATTTATGTGTGCTACAATCTATAAGTCACAGTTTTTCTCAATATTAAGTAAAGGAATACAAATCTATACCAATATATAAAGCTGAAGAGTCTGTTTGTTTGAACGCGGTAATCTCTGGAACTACTGGGCCGATTTGAAAAATTCTTTCACTGTTAGATAGCTCATTTATCGAGGAAGGCTATAGGCTATGTCGACGGGTGCAAAGTAAAAAAAGTTAACTACAATTTTGAGATTTTTTTTTTATTTCAGTAACTAACTAAAAACTTTATATTTTACAACATGGCAAAATAAAAAATACAAATATCGCCTAATTTCTTGTACTTTTGTCACGTAAAAAAAGACAACTACTGCTGTTTTGTAAAATTACACGACGTACATGCGTTCAACTACCGCTGGCCGCTTTTACGCAGTCCGCGCGGGGGGCGCACGTTCATTCCTATTGCGTCATCAGTCAGATGGCATGTTCTTCGCCGGCCGGCAACAATGTTAAACAAATAATGTTCCGATGTAGAAAAAGACATCTGCGTAATTATGCTTTGAACTTTGATTTTATTTAGAATATAATACACTCATGGACTAATTTTAATAATTGGAAAAGTCATACTTTTTATACTTACTGAAATATATACATATGAAACATACTTTATTAAATCCAGATTTTTAATTCCTATGTAGAAACGACCAAGTGGTAGTTAACTCAGTTGTCATATTTTTAAGCACAATGTAGAGGCAGACAACTGCAATATCTCGTAAATTATACATAATTAGAAGAAATGAAATATACAAGTGTTTGTCTTTGTAAATAATGTAGCAGTGATGAAAATTTCAACAAATTTGGTTTGAAATTGACAAAATGGGAACACTTTTTCCTATTATGCGCTCTCCTGTAAAGTAGCTGTTTTGTATATAACTCTTTTTACTTTGCACCCGTCGATGTGTCATCACGCTAAGACCAATAGGAGCGGAGTCCACGCCGACGAAGTCGCGCGCAGAAGATAGTCAAAACATAAATAGACAAATATTATACAGCATATTATGAGAAAACCATTGTAATGCTTTTACGAATCCTGCCACCGGCGGCAGAAGTGCGGGACTCGCCGACATAGACAGAATGTGTCCAAATATCCACTAAAACGTAACCGTGCCTTCATCGTCATAGATCACTATGGATGGCGCTATTGGATAACTGTAACGCCCCGTTGAGTCTACCCCTTTTATCAACATAGAGCACCCTAAGAAGTTCTGGTTACTTTACTCACTATTCGAAAACAACACTATGAGAGTATTATTATCTGCCAGTAGTCTGCTGTAAGTTTGACATACTTCGTCAGTTTGGTTACTCCCGATTTTGAGAGTGTATGCCTATTTTCCTTTAAAAATTTATAAAAGCGACATATGGTTAACGAGCAACATTTCTCGCCAATTTCTCTGTTGTTTTACGAAGAAGGTTGAAGTTTAATAATTTTTGCTTCTTTTTTTAAATTTTGTATTAACTCGATAATATCCTACCTATTTTACCTTCCTTATAATAAAATCAAGATCGAATGGCAAAAGGAACTCCTCCAAACAACGACAGAAAACGGTTCGCGATCAACATAAATATAATTAAGACGTGGATAGATTCTTCGATTGAAATCAGTTCAATAAAATATGTAAAAAACGTTACATCACATTGCCTCATGCCTCATAAAAGCTGGCATTAGATCTTGTGTCATAAATGTACATATATCAGCAGGACGAAACGATCAAAACTGGCTCATAGATTTTTAACACCTCAATTTTTACTTATAAGCATCTTAACAGCTTTGTTAAAATAGAAATAAAATATATTTCAAAATGTTTTTGAACTCCATTTAATTTCACGTAAAATTCTACATTTATCTTCATATATTTCGACTTGCTGAGCTTTAGACTTCTTTCGAATGTGCATTGAATATGTAAAATACATATTCCTTGTGAAAAATCGAGTCCTGGATTTTTTATGCAAAAATTTATCTCAGTAGAAATCTCTGAGAGATTTTACTATCATTACATTTGTAATTTGAATAAATGCACGTCGCTTTTTTGTTTGCGTAATTATTTAATTTGTTTTACATAGCATTTCCTAATTATTGACATTGAAAAATATTAGATACTAGCTTCTGCGCGCGACTTCGTCGGCGTGGACTCCGCTCCTATTGGTCTGAGCGGGATAACACATAGCCTATAGCCTTCCTCGATAAATGGGCTATCTAACACTGAAAGAATTTTTCAAATCGGCCTAGTAGTTCCAGAGATTACCGCGTTCAAACAAACAAACAAACAAACAAACAAACAAACTCTTCAGCTTTATATATTAAGTATAGATAGAATAATTTAATCTTTATAATTATATGTATCTACTTTGTCTTTAATTTATGTTATATTCTTTAACTAGAGACCCGCCCGCCTTTGCACGGTTGGAAAAACTATCAGTGTTCCTCTACTATATTATGCATGTATTATACATATAAATCTTTCTCTGGAATCGCTATAATTACTAAAGAAAACCGCATCAAAATCAGTCGCGTAGTTTTAAAGATCTAAGCAAATAGGTATAGAGACCGTCTTTGTTTTATACTATACAGTAATGATTATGTTTATTTCTGCTTTTCTTTGTTTATACGCTAAGTATTTTGTGTATCCTTTTTTTTTCATTGTATGAACATTGTCTGACATAAATGTGTTATTACTACTATTCATCATCTCCCTGCCCTTATCCTATTTATATAGGGTCGGCACAACATGTTCTCCTCTTCCTCAGACTCATGTTGTAAGTGATTTGGCATGTTATTTTTTACGACCGGCCGCCTGCCTGACATCAACCCTCCTTGGGAATGCATAGTAAAATACAGAAAATCTATAATGAGATATGTTAATAACATTATTATGATAATTCGTCAAGTTGCAATGTGTTTCCCATTTCATATTGATTATGTGTTATTACTACTATTATATTAAAATAAGTTGAATTTTATAGTTTTTTATTAAAGAGAACGCAATAGACAGCATGCAAGGAACTTAATATCTTAAATTGATTTTTAATCTACACGAATTTGTGATAAGCTTTATTTCAGAAATTAGTTAAATTTGGGTTGTCTGGAAGAAATGGCTAAATAGCCATAAGTCCGCCCATTGTACTTCACAGTCTGTAAATGTCTTTCATCATCATCGTAATGTCTTTAAATGTGTTTAATGTTTAAAATTTAGTTGTGGTGTAGAATAAACTATAAATAAATAAATAAAAACTAAAAAGCCATTAAGCTATTGCCAATGGGTAGCGCTAAAGTGGTTAACTTTGAAGTTGGTTTTCTGCTTGTTGAAGCTAAAGGATTTTAACTTTACTAAATTGAAGAGAAATATTTGACTTTCATATATTCTGTTGGATCTAACGTAAACTGAGTCTATACGTAGATATCTATTCCTGAAATTTTCTTTCATAATATAAGTACGTATCAAATGTGTATTTACTTGTAATGTGTGTTTATGTGTAGATTTAGTGGTGCTGCAGGATTTCACTTTTTTTATAATAAAAGACATTGCCTATAAAAGTACCTGCGGAGTTTTTTGCCGATTCTCTACATTCCGAATCGGTGGTAGCGTCACGCGTCACTTTTAACAACAAATTTAATGCATCATATTAAATAGATTGAATATTCTTATAATCACACTCAGGGATGCTAATTAATTTCTTTATACTAATTAATTTCTTATTATAGAAGCATACCTATTACGGCCTCCCGGTCTTTTATAATAATAATTATTTCATTACTTTACCTTATTTTACACTTTACTAAACTGCCAAGGTAAACACTGTTTAGTTTTCTTAGCTTCCATGATTCACAGTACTATATTACATAGCCTGTCACTTCAGCCTGTAATATCCCACTGCTGGGCATAGTACTCTTTTCCTGTGCAGGAGAAGGATCGGAGCTTAATTCACCACGCTGCTCTAATGCGGGTTGACGGATATATTTCCTCCTATCAGATCGCTATCAGGTGTACATGATAACAAACGGGACCGACAGCTTGACGTACTCTCTGAGCCACGGTGGGGAGACCCGCAAGGACTGCACAAACCACCACGGCAAACATCTGTATGGCCAATACAAATGTTTGTCATGTGCGGGGATCGAACCGCAAGCGCAACAGCCACAAACCAGAGCTGTGAACGTTGAGCCAACGCGTCGTCCTTTAAAATAAATATATTGCGACGTAATTGTTGATATGTCTACCTTATGAAAAACGTAGATGCCGCAAATAACGCTTTTTTGCAACGCGTCGTCAACACTTCTCAATATTCTAATCCACCAAAAGAAAAATAGTATTAAAATTGGATCTAAAAATATGTTAAAAATAAAGAATCTGTCTTGATAATTACAGAATAATTTTTACTTTTTTTACCTTTTTTATTCGTGCTAGTTTTGTTACAGATAATAAAAATAAATATTTCTTTTAAAAATAACACTAACAAAAAGTTTTTTATTATAATTAGTATTATTTTTTATTGCAGATTATATTTAATGAAACTCCTAATTGAAGCAAACGAACCAAACGGAATACTTTATACCTCATGTTATATTTTTTCCTGTAAAACTTTTGAAAATTATTAATATTAAAATAATTTTTTTAAAGATAATGTAGTTCATAGTACGAGTATAAACTCAAGCTTTTACTATTAACTTTTAAATTGTTTTATTTTTTTTAGTTGCTATTTTTTTTTTTTTATTTAAAAAGAATTCAATTTAATTAATCAATAATATTTATGTTTCATAAAAATTATATGTTAATATTTTGTTGATTATTAATTTATTATAAAAACCAACAAACAACTGACAAATTTGTGAGTTGTTTCTTGGTCGAGAATTAATTTCAACATCGCAAAACCATTTCTTATTATTCTAAAATAAAAATAGCCATTATAATAAAAATAACCGATAACCTTCAAAAAAAGAAATTTTATAAATTAGTTGATGAAGTTGTATCAATAGTGTCTTAAGGTTCTTATCATGTCATATGTAATATGTGTTAATGTGTATAATAACAGAGCGACATAGTCGCAGTAGCGGCAAAGCTCTATAATAAAGAAAAAAAAACCTTCAAAAATTGGTAAAATTTTAATCTATATACGATATAATCATTTAAAATTTTGAACGAGCTTTATTTATCGAAGACCATAATAAATTTCGTAAAATTAACAGTGAATGAAATCAAGCTTATGTAAACACAAACTATTATTTCTTTGCTGTATTATAATACAATACATAATATATTCTATTGGCAATGTTATTTTTATTATTCCATAACTTCTTAGTCTTCATCAGCTAAGATCAGGCAGAGCAACAGGTATAAGTTTTAATACGCGCTACCTTGAAATATTCATAAGGAACTTACCTTACAATTAAGCCAAGCTTTTACCTCAATTAAATCACACGAAACTAAAATCTATCAACCGATATTTCACTCAGAAAAATTTCAGTAATCACATATGACGTTGGAGAAACGAGCGTGTACGTCCGCCCTCAGCCGCGCCACGGAGACCACTGGGACTCTGGGAGTCAATAGGATGTTATTATGGGAATTAAGGGGAAAAGAATCCTTTTCAGCCTAATCGTCAGCGTTGTAATTTGTAAGTGACTGCGATTTTGTTTTTCTGAATAGAATAGTAATAAAAGTGAAATTCATATTTCCTTGGTATTGAATATTATACATGGCCTTTATTACATATGAAGCGGTAATAAAAATAAAGCTGCGACTAAATGAATGTATAGATTAACGGATTATGAGGAGAAATTATGTTTTGCGTTTTATTCGGTTTACCTTAATTAAGTATACGTTTGATCGAATATGCTACCTTCCGGGCGTATTGCGAATGTAAGCAATGTTTCGTAAATATATTGACGATGTTCAAAGTAATCCATAAGATAATTTTAGAAGCGTCTGTTTAATATAATATATTAAACATATTATGATAAACAGTTAGTTAAATTATATGCAGAACTCAATTTACAGTGCTTACACTCTAGACCAGCCTTTCCCAAAGTGGGCGATAACGCCCCCTTGTGGGCGCTGCAGGCCTAAAAGGGGGCGGTAAGAGACCCAGAAAAGAAATGGGGGCTTTGTGTAGAGGCTTGGGGTTTATTAGAATGAATGTTTAATCTCCGCTAATATAGCTCGCAATAAGTACCTAATTAATTTAATTTGAAGTTATACTGGTTTTTAAGTAGGTGAAAAAATAGGGTACTAAAATATATTGTTTCCTAATGTAATCTAATTAAAAAACTTAATGAACCGCGATAAAATCCGTAAAAGTTGTTTCATTTCAAAGCACTAAAATATAATTTATTCTTAAAGTGGGCAGTAGACAAAATAAGTTTGGGAACCCCTCCTCTAGACGATACTATATAAACTATATTTGGTGGCATTTTAACATATTTTATTACTCTTGCTAAATAGACGTAAATTACTAAGAACAAAAATAAATTGAGATTATTCTAGAAGAAGAGTTAACGTAAAGTAACGCAAATAACCTCAACTCTTAAATCACAAGACATAAGGCAAAAAATATAGGTACTATACCCTATTCAAATTACGTATCTAGCAGAGTGCTAACTATGGTTAAATTGCATAAATCTTTGGCAAATGTCGTTTGCTATAGTTACAAAGACATATATGGCTAAGACTAAAAATGTTTTAAAATTAAGTTTAAGTACACGTAATAAAAAGCAATTTTTAAATTACAGCCAACCTAAAGAAAAAAAACTTGCAGAAGCCACATATCATTATCATACTAATAAGGTCCTGAGTCGTAGCGCCATATGGTCGATTTACATCAGACGAGCGAATGCTCATTCTATCCCCACTACATCAAATTCTTATCAAATTCTTTTAGTGTAAACAGGCGTAGAGCATTTTTTCGTATATATATGAATACGAGTGTTCGAAGATCAAGAAAGAATGCTCTTGTTCTAGCTCTAGCTCTTTGTTCGTTTGGTCTAAATCCACCCTGTATTACGCTAAAAGAATAAACTTGAAGAAATTAGTTTGTAATATTATATGGAGATCTTGCAACCAACGTGACCCTCCCATATCGTATTACAATTTGCTGTATTACACAAACTTGCATATATTTTGTGTTTTTGTCAAACGAATTTGATAATCGTTAATTTGTTTCATCAATTATCGAAGGCCGTACTCACACATCGAGATAGAAGAAATGTAGCCTGATTGACGTACAAGAAATACAGCCTGTTACAATGTTCTGACAATGAAATTTTCATAGCTCTCGAAACGCGTAATACAATATAATGTAATTTTATGGACACAACATGAAATAGGAATTGGGTGCAGTAATAATATTTGTTACGGCGCCAGACAATCCCACAGTGCCTAGGAGTTCGGGGCCCATCAGCGACCTCCGGCGGACTGTCTGACGTCGGGTACAAATTACCTATGGGCGATACTAATCGCTCTGCGCGAGACTGCAAATATATTTTATTATATCTACAACTTACCTTAAGAAGGGGGCTCTGGTAAACCGGTTCAAGAAAAGTCAGGGCGGTGTGTAGGTCTGTGGGTGTGTAATGAAGGTTGTGTGTGTAAGAAAGTGGACTGACTTCTCGACGGCCGGCTACAGCGCCACTACTCGACGGCAAATCAGACTCGACGATCACTCCACTCACACTCACGGTTCACAAGGGTTAAGAGACAGAAATATTAACACGCACAATTAATCGTTAAATGCAAAATCCATATAACACAGAACAGTTACAGCAGGTTTTAAATACATATACACTTTAATCTCACTACAGACAAACTCACGCGGCATACAACTCACTCAATACTCGTTAAATCAATTGCCCATACGATAGAAATAACACGCCACGGCTCACAAGAGATTAATACACTAACAAAATGGCGCTCGGGCCCACGGTCACAATATTAAAGTCCCGCGTCGTACCTAATACACGAGGTCAACCAAATAATGGGACTTTAGCACAATTACACAAACATACAAGAAGGTTTATCAACGTTCAATGCAGGAATTACTACACGTAATTAAATCGCGCTGAAGCTAGTATCGGCTTCGTCCACGATGTGCGCGCGCCTTCCTGACCGCTCTCAGATGCGACTCGCAGCGGGGCGGACACAGTCCGAGCGCACATTCGCTCCACCCCGCTCTCAGAAGGCGACTGACCGCCGGTCAAGGGGGGGGGGTCGCGGCGTCGACGCGAGTGCGCTCGCAACGGTCGTACGATATATCACGAACCACACTGAGATTGCCGCGAATTTCAAACTGTCGCCTAATCCAGCGCGAACAGTCCCCCGTCCCGGACAGAAGGGCATTATGTCCGCGAGCAAATCGTAAACGAGACAAATTTCAGAGACGAGTGGACGGGGTCGAGGAGCCGCGGGAGAAGAGCGGCTCCGGACAGCTCCAACTTAGGGATCGACAGGCGCGACACAATGGAGAGCCACTCTCGCAAGAGAGCACCGTTAGAGGCTCGGATCTCGCCTAACTACACGATAAGTCCCAGTGCGTCATTTAAGGGGACCTTAGGAAGAAACCCCACTACATCATCAAGGACATCCACTCAAACCAGCATGCGAAGACGATCGCTAGCAGTGACAAACTACGGATGGGCCCGGCACTCAGAGGGCCCCGGCTGCGCTAGCCGGAACAGATAAGAGCCACTCTCGCACGAGAGCACCGATAAGAGGCTCGGATCTCGCCTAACTACACAATAAGTCCCAGCGCGTCATTTAAGAGGACGTTAGGAAGAGAACCTACTATGTCATAGAGGACATGTACTCAAACTAGTATGCGAAGGTGATCGCCAGCAGTGACAAACCAATGATGGGCCCGGCACTCAGAGGGCCCCGGCCGCGCTAGCCGGAACAGATAAGAAGTCGCAGTGACCCGATAAGGTCGCCGACGCCGACCAAGAGGGGGAGGGTGGCGCTCCAGTCGCGGCCACTCAGCTAGCGGAGGGGGTCGCGTGAGAAGAGTGGCGCATTCTCGCTCAATCCGCTGAGGGGGGGGGGCAGACCCCCCCCCCGCCCCTGGCAGGGTGACACCCCAACTGATCAGGGGAACGTCCCCTGTCCAGGCCCGGGGCGCAGTGGTTGGGGGGCGAGCCAGAAGCGTCACGCACCGGAAGGCGCTCACGAGCGCCCCCGCCCGTGGCGGAGGCGCGGTCGGGAGGGACGCGAAGAGAAGCGCTGATAGGGCCCAGGCATCGTACACAGAAACAAACAAATTCAGTGATAGAAACACATTCAGCAATATAAACAAATACAGTAATATAATTCAGGAATAGAACCAAATTCAGCCATACAACAAATGCACCAATACAAATTCAGCAACAGAAGCAAACTCAGTAACATAAACAAATGCAGTAACATAAATTCAACAATAGAAACCAATTCAGTAATACAAACAAATGAAGTAACACAAATTCAGCAACAGAACAAGTCAGTAACATAAACAGATGCAGCAATATAAATACAGTAATAGAAGCAAATTCAGTAATACAAACAAATGCAGTAACAGAAATTCAGCAATAGACACAAATTCAGTAGATAAACAAGGCAGTAATACAATTCAGCAACAGAAACAATACAGTAAATAAATTCAGTAATAAAAACAAAACAAAATTCAGTAATAGAGAAACTCAGCAAATAATCAAATGCAGTAATAGAACTCAGCAATATAACAAACCCAGCAAATAAATTCAGTAATAAAGACAAAACAAAAACCCGGGATGTCGCACACAGGCCAACCTTCCCCTACCTACCCGCCAGCAATATAGGTACCTAACCCTATCAGAAAGAGCTCGCGCAGCTCAAGGCGCGGTAACCACGCTCTGCTTACCAAATGTTACGGCGCCAGACAATCCCACAGTGCCTAGGAGTTCGGGGCCCATCAGCGACCTCCGGCGGACTGTCTGACGTCGGGTACAAATTACCTATGGGCGATACTAATCGCTCTGCGTGAGACTGCAAATATATTTTATTATATCTACAACTTACCTTAAGAAGGGGGCTCTGGTAAACCGGTTCAAGAAAATTCAGGGCGGTGTGTAGGTCTGTGGGTGTGTAATGAAGGTTGTGTGTGTAAGAAAGTGGACTGACTTCTCGACGGCCGGCTACAGCGCCACTACTCGACGGCAAATCAGGCTCGACGATCACTCCACTCACACTCACGGTTCACAAGGGTTAAGAGACAGAAATATTAACACGCACAATTAATCGTTAAATGCAAAATCCATATAACACAGAACAGTTACAGCAGGTTTTAAATACATATACACTTTAATCTCACTACAGACAAACTCACGCGGCATACAACTCACTCAATACTCGTTAAATCAATTGCCCATACGATAGAAATAACACGCCACGGCTCACAAGAGATTAATACACTAACAAAATGGCGCTCGGGCCCACGGTCACAATATTAAAGTCCCGCGTCGTACCTAATACACGAGGTCAACCAAATAATGGGACTTTAGCACAATTACACAAACATACAAGAAGGTTTATCAACGTTCAATGCAGGAATTACTACACGTAATTAAATCGCGCTGAAGCTAGTATCGGCTTCGTCCACGATGCGCGCGCGCCTTCCTGACCGCTCTCAGATGCGACTCGCAGCGGGGCGGACACAGTCCGAGCGCACATTCGCTCCACCCCGCTCTCAGAAGGCGACTGACCGCCGGTCAAGGGGGGGGGGGTCGCGGCGTCGACGCGAGTGCGCTCGCAACGGTCGTACGATATATCACGAACCACACTGAGATTGCCGCGAATTTCAAACTGTCGCCTAATCCAGCGCGAACAATATTTTATACGTTAATTTAGATTTACGTTCGATATGACCACATTTTGTACAATATTGGATTTTACTAACGTCGATTTTTGCCACTGTACTTTGAAGTTTCTTTATTTATATAGAAAATATATAATCAACAAGATCGATGATGAACTATTTTACAAGCTTTTAAAATTATTTGACACCAAAGCAGTATTATTTAGCTGTAATATCTTCTACAAATTGTATATATACCTACTTCTCCAGTTAGGTTGCTCTAAATTTTATGGACGACGTTTCCTACTATGTTCTATCTCAATAAAAAACGACTAAAAAAAATCATAATCATCGTCACATTTTTAGTTTTAATAATAAAAAAATGTGTGTGTGTGCAATTCATACACGACAAAAGTAAAACTTCTGTAAAGTCCTAGGATGGTAGGCCGTTGCGTTGTTCTATCAACGACGATCACGGTCTTGTGAAAAAGATCGTAAGCACCATACAAAAAGCAACGCTTACGCGTTTTGAGCAGTAATGTATTCTACATTCTCTCCTATACATGGGCCTATCCAAACCACGTTTTTTAAATGCGCCGTCGACGGGCGTTTTAAAAGCGCGCGTCGACGGCGCGCTTTTATCCTGCAGAGCAGTTTGTTGTCGTTTGTATCGATACAAACACATAAACACAAACAACAAACACACGCGCGTTTCCATCGCGTCTGTATCGCTACACACGCGCGTCAACGGCGCGTTTTAAAAACGCGCGTCGACGGCGCGCTTTTATTCTACAGGTGTGCAAAGGTCTACAGGCTGCGTCTGACTCGCGTGTGTATCGCATCTGTATCGCTACAAATGCGCGTCGACGCGGCGCGTTTAAAAAACGTGGTTTGCCTAGGCCCTAAGTGTTAGTTCCCATATCGTGACGCATTTTCGTTTCATCGAGTTTCAACAAGATTCTAAAGAAGTTTCACTTCAAAACGTTTATTTTGAAAGTTGATGAAAAATCAATTCAACTTTGACAAATACAACATCATTAAATTTACGAAAGCCGAATGGAATATAGCAAGCTGGCAGATTAAAAGACCACAATTAATAACGCACAGACAACACCTTTACATCCATTGTTCCTTTAATTCTATTGTACCTAGGCTTTTGAGTGTCTTCAAATTGTTCACAAATGCTTTGTATTTAAGTTAGAAGGGTTTTAGGTCTTTCAAATTTAGTTATAAAGCTTCACTTTTGATAATACTAAAAATCTACTATAACTGACTCATAGTCAAAGATACGAAAATTATGTAAAACTTATATAAAATCCGGTAAACTTACTTCTTACTTCTTGCACGGGCTATTTTCAGCAGCTCGACGTCTACGCGCCTATTCTGCCTGGGTGGCTGGCTGAGGACACTACTCTTGCCAGCCCAGCTCCTTCAGGAAGCCTAGCAGACCCTTGACGTTGCCAACGACTTCCTGGAGCGACCTCGTATAATTCCCGAGGTATCGTGCCCTGTAGTTCGCCACACATCCGGTAAACTTTTTACAACCTCATTTTTTCGTAAATTTATCGATGCCTACTTGTCTATACTAATAAATCGAGAGCCGGCTTTTTTTGTTCAGTTATACTGCGAAAACTACTGAACCGATCGGAATAATACTTATACCATATGACGGGCAGCAGCATCTTCGGTGCGTCAAAGCTAGCCCTGCGGTCACCAACCCGCCTAACCAGCGTGGTGACTATGGGCAACACATATGAGTTCACGCCATTTTTGGCCCAAACTTGTGGAGGCCTATGTCCAGCAGTGGACTGGGATAGGCTAAAGTGAAGATGCTGCGTGTTTCGGAGTAGGTTTTAGTATATAATATGTTGGTGATTAGTTATCGTGTAAAAAAAAATATGGATGGACAGAGGTTGCTAGTTTTTTTTATTTTCTATTAAATAAACCATGTCCTGACAATAACGAACACAAAAAAGTAACTGTCATTTGCTGCAGTCGTTTAGAACTTAAGCGCGTTAATACATTTCATCGATTCATTCTTATTCCTTATTCATGTATGACATGAAAATGAACAAATCACGTTCTCGGTTCAGCCTTAAACATCCCAATCTGGGCATAGGTTATTGGCATAGGTTTCTCCATGTAGGAGAAGAATCGGAGATTAATCCACAATTATGCCCCACTGCAGGTTGGCGGATATAAATTACGCGGGCTTCAAGCTAGAGGGGCGTATAAGCAATAACGCGGTACGACTTTCTGGCATTTTTTTTTATGTTACTAGGTTGGCAAACAAGCGTACGGCTCACCTGATTGTAAAACCGTAGCCTATAGACGCCTGCAACACCAGAAGCATCGCAAGCGCATTGCCGACCCTATCCCCAATCCCCCCCAGGAGCTCTGGTCACCTTACTCACCAACAGGAACACAATACTGCTTGAAAACAGTATTATTTAGCTGTGGTCTTCTGTAAGGTCGAGGTACTACCCCAGTCGGGCTACTCCATATTTTGAGCAGGAAATTTCCTGCTGTGCCCTACCTCAGTTAAATGAAATGGCATGAAAATAATATCTGACTTCAGTTATACGCCTGAAAGTATTTTATTAATATTTTCTAAAATAATTTACCTACAGTTAAGAAAAAAACGGAGATGATGTATCGATAAACTTAGAAATGATTGACGTAATAAAAAAAACGCATTTTGTTTATACGCCCCTACTGGCTTGAAGCACGCGTATGAGTAACGATCGCTATCGGGTGTCTATGATAATAACCGGGACCGACAGCTTAACATGCTCTTTGAGGCACCGTAGGGAGATCAGACACAGGAGACAGACAACCAAACCGGAAAGAAATATTTCTACAAATCAAAATATCCATCCCGAGCGGGAATCGAACCCGCAATCGCCGGTGTGTAAGCGCCTGCACAGTGCACGCACCACTACACCAGTGGAATTGTCTGAAAATGAACAAATAAGTTGTTCGAATATTATTTTGTTATATAAGGAAGGTCACGGAAGTGAAAATCTTATGACAGCAGATGTTCCTAAGTCGACAGCTTGTTGAGTGAGTAGGAGGTACTTACAAAAATGTTGCACTTGATATTGCTTCACCTGTCAATGCTTCAGAGAATAAGTGGATATATAATATATAAGTAAGAGATTTGTATGTACTTTAGTTTGATTTTTTACCATTGTTACATCTATTTACTAAAGATCAGTTGTTTTAGTCAGAAATGACAAATAGAAATTGTACAACTTTTTAGTTAAACTTTTACTTATATCGCTATATGATTCCTACCTAATAAATACATTAAAAAAATTGTACATAAATATATAAAAAACATTTCACTATATTTGCGTATTCATTATTTACGCTAAATTGACTTATTATTAAAACATAACATCAGAAATTAATTTAATACCTAACGTGACGTAGTTATTTGTTAAGGTTTGATAATAGGGGGTTGCCAGTGCAGATATTAAAAGTCTCCTTCAGGGTAATTTTATCAAAAAAGGATATATATTAACATAATATCTTACTAAGATTTTAGATTAACATGGCTACTTCTATTACGAAAATAATTCGAAAACGGGATATTTACCATGTTTATTATTTTTGCTTTGCGGAGCTCGATATTTGGACATTGTCTGCGAATGTGTCTGCTGCGAGTCTCGTGATCAAGACATTCGCAGTCAATGTCGAAATATCGAGCTCCGCAAAGCAAAAATAATAAACATGGTAAATATCCCATTTTCGAATTATTTTCGTAATATCTTACTGTTTATTAACAGAATATTATATTTCTAAATATAACATAACTACTCCTAATTAAATATACAACAATGTCAATCTAGATTATTACAGTAAGCCCGTCCCCAAACCCACGCTTTAGTTTTAGGCTAAAGCTAAAAGGTGAGATTAAGCGGTTTACCATTAGGTATATCTTGTTATCTGGAGAACGGGGGAAATAAATTAACTTAAAACCATGTAAAATGGGCTCGTATAGTTACGTCACTGTTTTAATACGTAGAAATTAAGAATCGTGTAAAATAGAATTGATTTAAATTAAATAAGTTTTATATTCGAAATTTTAACATTGTTACGAGTACACGTGTAGTTAGTTACATTAATATAAATAAAAATGTTTCGCTAAGAAGGCTATATACTCCCATAGACACTGTGATAAAAACGTTATAACGTGTAGTACTTACAGGTCGTAACAGTAAACAACAAAACATACAAAAATTCATGTTTGCCAAATATTGAAAACCTTTGAAAGCTAACAGAAGGAGATAAATGACTTAATGAAAATTAGTAGGATCACATTAAAATAGTAGAGCATTTATTATCCATCTCGTGCATCCACAACATTAGTCTCGCTTCCGTCGGACATGTCTACTGAAATCTTGACGGATGTTGGCTGACATCTGTTTGGTTACTTATCTGTTTTCCGTATACTATAAATACAAAATACTCTGACGTTGGGTTGTAATAAGAGTATTATTAGAGCTGGAATAACCAAAGGGTTGGACAAACGTAAGGATAGCGACACGAATTAACAGTTTATTTTTATTTAATTTTTGGAGTTTACTCCTTAAGAATCGATTTTCATATAAGGCCCCCGGTATGAAAAAATATGAGGAGTAAAATCTACTGAACGAATGACCTCGTTACGTTTTTGTGCGCTATCTATCTGCTACGACGTTTATGACGGTACCGGCTACGACGGTTACGACGGTATCGGTTACGAGTTACGACGTTTTCTAATAATGCCATTAATAGATGGCGTTATTTGATTCATTTATTTACCATTTGATATGGTGTTTATCTTTTTCTTAGACTATAAAGTCTTTTTTGTGCATATTTAGACAGTCGATCTGAAGAAGTAAACTCCAGTCGTGCGTCGGAGCTGACACACACTTTTTTTAAAGTAATATTTGCTTCAAAAATTATTCAAGTTGTTCGTTACGGAAACAAACCAAATTCTCGAAATTTGACGATTTTGCAAGACATTTTAGATTTGTAACAATTTTTCTTAGCTTAATTAGACTTTAAAATGTTAGAACTTTAATAAAGATTCTACTAGTAATCGAGTTACTATCCATGACGACGAGATCTTCTATTATATATTATAGTTATTCTTATTAACCACATTCTTTAAGTTCTATTTATATATTATACTAGCTGCTGTGCCCGTGACTTCGTCCGCGTGGAATTTAACAAGAAAGTTGTTATTCAGTTCGCGATTGCGATAAAAAAAAAACTAAAATAAAAGTAGCCTAAGTTACACCTTATTACATCAGCTATCTGCCAGTGAATGTTCCGTCAAAATCAGTCCAGATGTTTCAGAGATTAGCCGGAACAAACAAACAGACAGACAGAGAGACAAAAATTGTAAAAAATGTTATTTTGGTATATGTACCGTGTATAGATCTATATGTATTTAGCAAAAAGCCGTTATTTTAATATTACAAACAGACACTTCAATTTTATTTATTTGTCTATATATAATAATTATGTAAGTAACATATAACATAGAAATAAAAATAAATACAAAAGTCGTTTTAACCCAGTCGCCATGACCTTTTATCTACAAAATATGTACATTAATTATGTACTGAATTGACTCGAATTTGCAAATTATAAGCCAACTTTTATGTGGTCACTTTGTCATTAAATTGATAGATCTTCTCCCCTTTTTATTAATAATAAATTAAAAAAGATTTTCTAACTTGCGCCCCAAGTAATCCTTGTTTCTTTCTGTGGAACAATTTTCTTTGATTTACTACCACAAATTTTTTTGTAAGCATACATATATTTATTAGTTAATTGTAAGACTGTCCTATTACAGTATTTATGTTGAAATGTTATATATCAGAACTTTTTTTATTTATTTTTTTGCATACAGTTAGTATTTTTATTAGTAAAAACTAAGTAGCCCTGAAAAAAAGCAATTACCGAAAATAGTACACAAATTTCAGATTGTTAGATGATCAGAATACAGTAAATTATAACATTATTCAGAAACCATTTGATACAAATATTGGTTTTATCATCTAGTTATTTTTACTTATTTAATTTTAAAAATTATAAAAATTTTAGCTTTCTAAATAAATCGTGGCAAAATACGAGTAGGTAGGTATGTTATCAAATTTTATCTTTCCAAATCAGTCAATACATTTTATGTTATAAATGACAAAAGAATTCAAAATGTTTTATTAATTTATTATCGAAGCACTTTCACTAAGAGATAGCTGTCACAAATGTCGTGACTCCCTCCAAGAAAGGTATACCAATAATATAATTAAATTTTACTCAAATATTTGGCTTACTTTCTTTTTCATTAAGTTATGAAAGCGGGATAAAATGTCTTCAACATGTTTTTTTTTATTTCTATACAAGTATTATAAAGAAAAGAATATACAAACACAATATTGTATCCTTCTTTCGAAGTTACGTCTTTTTTCCATTTTGTGTAGTTTCATCGAAAGTCGACTTAGAAACCTTTCACTACAAATTAATCCATTTCTGAAAAATTTAATGAAAGATGGTAATTGTGTTACTCTCAACTAGAGTAAGAATCTACATATTAATACATGAAGCAAAAACTTTGTACCCTTTTTACGAAAATTGCGCGGACGGAGGAGTAGGCGTACACTTATAGTTTATATAGAGAAGGAGTGCGGAATGCTGATATTTTATCAAAATTATACATTAATAGTAGATTAGTAGCCAAGGGCTGTAAGGCATCAATTGCAGCCCGAGATATTTAGGCGCACGAGCGCAGCGAGGGCGCCTATAGTTCGAGGGTGCAATTGATGCTTACACCCGAGGTAACTATTCTGCTTTACATCTCGATTGTGAGGTAAGTAGAAAAAACCGGCATTACAAGAATAAAACAATTTATTTGTTGAAATTTATAGTGAAATGAGAACAATTTTCAAATTGAGCTTCGTCGTTCGATATTTAAAATTGATGACTATTATACTCACACGAAGACAAGGCTGAATAGCAAAGCGACCTCTGTGGTCATTGGGCTGAATGCATGATGATGTCTATTGCCAGTATGATGGTTAGATTTACGTGCGAACTTTTTGAAAGAAAGAAGTGTTTTTTTTTAAATTACTTACCGCCCTAGGGCGTTTCTAGCTACATTATTACCCTAGAGCGGTAACGAGTCACCTACAAGCCCCATTTGGAGGTAATAAGAACCTACTTACCGAACATGAGAGATGTAAATATACATTAAATTAATAAAAATAGCATTACAAACACTACCACACGCACACACGCATATTATATATACTAGTTGTATACTATTTTGTTGATTGTCAAAGTCTGTAGTCAAATTAAAAAGGTATTTAAAAGAAGGTTCTTTATTGTCATAATTATTTGGTTTTCTTTAATTTAAAATTTTAATTATGGTCGAATTTCTACCTATGGGCGACCACTAGTTTTATATTAACGAACATTATTCATTTAACATTTATGTACTAATTAAAAATCTCATAATAATAAAAACACAATTAAATCAAAATCAATCAATCAAATTAAATTAAATATAAGCTTCACTAAAGTTTCCTCCGTCAGAAAGACAAAATGAACATGAAATGAGATGAAAATTCGAAAATTAATTATCACAATATTAAAGCAAAGTTCTACCTTTCTCGTGATACCCGTATATCACATAGATAGGAAACATTGGGAGGATTTCACGGTACGTTTAGATAAGGATTACCTTCAAACTCAAGAGCTTAAAAACTTGAAAACAATTAATTTCGACTTTAGTGAAATCAAGTTCTAACTGAAATGATATGTCAATATTTATACCAACTTTATTAAGCTAGATTTCGTTTGTTTCCCAATTCTCAGATTCTATCTGGCTAACTTTAATATTTCATTTATGTTCGAATATCGCTTAAATAGGTTAAAACACAGATTTATTTTAACATAACTTAGCTGCTGTCGTGACATAAAGTTATGGACAAACCAATACAAAATTATATAACAACTAGCTTTGCCCGCGACTTCATCCGCGTTTAATTTAACAAAATTGTGGTTCAGTTCAAAGAGTTACAAAATAAATAAATTTCTAAAATAAAAGTAGCCTAAATTACTCCTTATTACATAAGCTATCTGCCAGTGAAAGTTCCGTCAAAATCGGTGCAGCCGTTAGATATTAGCCGGAACAATAATGATGGTTGGATATCCCTTCAACGATACCTTTTATACATTCACTTGCTTTACTTCTTTAGAATTTATGTTAGAAACCTTTCTCCAGATCCTAAATTTCTTGTTAAACTCTCAGCAGGTAGTTCTTTCAGATATTAGATTTGCGATGTTATCTCGAAGCCGGTAGCGGTTGATTATGAACAGCTGACCGCGAGAAAATTAAATTTTAAACGCGACTAATGACTTGACTTCAACAGCTTACCACGTTAAAAATTCATTCGTGGAAAAGGTAAACGTAAATTAAAAGAATATTTTATGCTACGACTAAATAGTAATCTAAGTAATCTAACTAATCTGCACTATTATGATAAAGATAAAATAAATATTGGTTTTGTAGACAAATAAATGGTTCAATACGCTGCCTTTTTAATAAATCACAGATTTTTTACACACGTGGTCGTCTGTTTCTAAAGTAAGCAACTTAATGCTTGTGATATAGGTAACATCCGACTGTTCTAGCTAAATTTTTTTCAATATGTATATAGAAATAATACATATATTATTGAGAAAATAGGGCCACTACAAACTGCGCCAACGGGCTAGTCTGTAATAGAGTTAGTAGTTAGTACAGTATGTTAAAGAAGAGTATTTAAATATCGCCCTACGATACAATTACATAGAAGCGAAATAGTTTATTAAGTGTACCTAATCAAACAATATGTGAAGTATAAAAAAACAACGCAAGTGATATCTCAAAGGACAACTAATACTTTCAAAATGTCGAAAATATTTCAATGAACACTTTGTAACTTATTTGTAAGGATAATACCATCAAATCAATTTATCTCTTTCAGATGCATACAAAAAGTGATGAAGTATAAGAGTATGATCGATCAGCTGTCACCAAGATAAATCGCAGTCCGGAACAATAATACCTAAGGGACACGATCTATCATTTTTTACACAAAGGTTTTATAAAAAATTAAAGTATTTATTTAAATCAATGTTATGATTTTTTAATTAACTAGTGGTCACCCAGTGGTCGAAATTTGACCATAATTAATTTAAATTATAATTTTGAACAAAAGAGTATAATATATGCGTATGTCTCAAATACATTGTAGTGTGTGTACATAATGTATTTTTTTTGTGGATTTAATGTATTTTTATGCATAATTTAAAAAAATATTAGCATTCTACAGTCCTTATCTATATAAACTATAATTGTGTGAAATTTTATACTCCTCCGTCCGCGCAATTCTCGTAAAAAGGGGTACAAAGTTTTGCGTGTTACCGGACTCTCGACACAAGATTCACATCCTCCTGTGAGCTGTTGAGTGAAAATCGTTTATCTTTATTTATAAACATTCATAAATGTTAAGTAGAAAATGTTATCATCATATCAGACATTACATAAATATTCTGGAAGTAGGTACGAAACAGAAATGCTCGCATAATGTTTCTCACCTTATAAAAGAAACATTGCGAGTTTATTAAATGCCACTACAAACAACTGACAGCTCTGTGTTGTAAGCCAAAGGAAGAATGAAGTTATTAACGTCTTGAGCACACTCTCCAAGGTTTATCCCGTAAATAACGAATACCAACAGATTCGTACCATAACCAACATTAGTGAATTTTTCCAAATCGCGATTTTTGTGAAGTCCCAATTTGACGAGTCATTCAGTTTTAAAAGAGATGCCCTCCAGAATATAAGAAATAAATAAATAATTTTAACTGAGGTAGGGCACAGCAGGATTTTTCCCGCTCAAAAAATGGAGCAGCCCGACTGGGGTAGTACGTCCTTACAGAAGACCACAGCTAAATAATACTGCTCTCAATCAGTGTTGTGTTCCTGTTGGTGAGTAAGGTGACCAGAGCTCCTTGGGGGGAATTAGGGATAGGGTCTGCAACGCGCTTGCGATGCTTCTGGTGTTGCAGACGTCGGCTACAGTATTTCCTTACCATCAAGTAAGCCGTACACTTGTTTGCAGACTTAGTTATATAAAAAAAAATTAATATCTTATAACATGCACCCATCGGCGTTAATAGAATGTTCGCAACACTTCGGATGTTCATTTGTCATCGCTTGCCTACAAAAAGGTCGCTAACGCACAAAAGTCATTTCATAGATTAATATTTATTAGTAAAAGGGGTTAATATGACAAATTGATGAATTAGAAAAGAAGAACAGGAAAATAATCATTAATTATCGTAAAAAGTAGGGCTTTATATATTCGAGACATATTAAGTGACTAGCTTCTGCGCGCGACTTCGTCGGCGTGGACTCCGCTCCTATTGGTCTTAGCGTGATGATACATAGCCTATATCCTTCCTCGATAAATGGGCTATCTAACACTGAGAGAATTTTTCAAATCGGACCAGTAGATCCTGAGATTAGCGCGTTCAAACAAACAAACAAACAAACAAACAAACAAACAAACAATCAAACAAACAAACTCTTCAGCTTTATTATATTAGTATAGATTAAGTTAACTTTTGATACAGGTCATGACTTATTTCACTTCCTAAAGTCTATTTGTAAATTATGTATAGAATAATTTTATTTCACTTCCTAAAGTCTATTTGTAAATTATGTATAGAATAATTTTATTTCACTTCCTAAAGTCTATTTGTAAATTATGTATAGAATAATTTTATTTCACTTCCTAAAGTCTATTTATAAATTATGTATAGAATAATTTTATTGAAAACCGGTGAAACAGGCCTTTAGCCTTTCTTTTTAAAGTGAAACTTTTATTACGTCGTCTCAAACTTTTTCGTCTGTGTGTTGCATGTCGCGTGACGGTCGGCCGCGCGGTAAGATTGATAAAGCGATTTTATACCCTTAATGGAGTATAATTCCAAAAAATTTTTAGTTAAATGTCTATAATGTGAAATAAAGTTTAACTTTTACCGTGGTTTCATAATACCGCACAGGTTTTTCTTTAAAACATTATTTAATTCAATTCAGGTCGAATATATTTATTCTCATAAGAATTTACTCGATTCACTAATATGAGAAATACATCAGAAAAAAATAAATTTTTAAATTGATATATAAGTAGCAGAGTAATTCCAACAACACTGTTGGTTAGGATTCTAAGATTAATGAATTGTTAAGATAGTTTAATGCAGCTGGATGTAGAGCTAACGATTGTACGATAGTTCATTTAAATATTTTCCGTATAAAATAAAAGAATTTAAATTAGATTTAACTAGTGTTTAAGAGTACTCGTGTAATAAAGATATTTTCTTCTATTACCACTGACTATTTGGATAGAATACATATTTTTAGGTAACAATATCTACAGCAGCCCGTCTGGGGAAGTATTTCATCCTTATAAAAAATCACAGGTAAATAAATCTTCTCTCAAATAGTGTTTTGTTCATGTGGTGACTGGTGAGCAAGATAGCCATAACTCTTGAGGATGGCCAGGCCAGGGGTAGAGTCAGCAACTCGATTTTTATGGTGTTGCAGGGATCTATAACTTACGTTAACTGCTTACTATCAGGTGGGATGTACGATTATTTGCCGACCTAGTGGTGTAAAAGAAATTGAAGTTCACTTCATGCTCGTTTTGGATGGAAAACAATAGGAAAACCTTAAATTCTGTTTCACGATCGATCACGATTCAGCCTGTAATATACCAGTGTTGGGCATACGCCTCTTCCCCATGTAGGAGAAGGATTCTGTTTGGCTTAGTATTTTAGAAGCATGTAATCAAACCTAAAGTTACTTACTTGTTATTATACCCCGTCCGGCGACTAAATAGCTTTTTGACAGCTCACGCCTATAAATTACAGTTTTTTTTCCGGAATAACGTACTAAACATTTTACAGTAATGTCATACTTTATTGACGATTTGATTGGTTGAGTGAAGTACCCTGTGCATAACAAACAACCACAGACTATGAAACAGTTCTTGAAATAATAAATCGATAATAAATCGATCATATGATAAAAATAATTTTACGTCATGTGATTATTGTTTCTATAAATTTAATACAAAAAAGGAAATAAAAATAGTATCTATGACCCCAAGATTGATTACTTGCAAGGAATTAAGTCGAAATCTTGAAATTTAATTGCAAACCAAGAATAAAGAGCAATAACTCTGTTAATTCATTTATTTATTATTTATATATTTCATTTATAATTAAAAAAACTAATAAACGCATAAATAAATAATATTTTTAAACTAAATGTATTTAATTAAATCGATTGAAAGTTCTTCTTAAATAAAATCGATTATTATTTCGAATCGAATAAATAACATGTGAGGCAGTCACTAATGTCAAAATTTCTTGAAGTGTCAAAAAGATCATTAGTCGCCGGACGGGGTATAAGTGACTAGAAATCTCTTTAAACTTTCTTTGTGACATAATGTATTCACTGGAATTCTAAGAAAATATTAAAATGCGTCTTCATGTCTAACGTAGGTACGTAGGATTATGAATTTATAAAGCTTTAGATAGCAGCATAATAGATACACAGCTGCATGTCGCAGTTAAATAATTGTCTATCTTTTGTCGTTCTATTAATCTTGCAGTCTTACTTGTACGCTTCTTTAAAATAAAATTATTTCAGTGAATTTATTAACAAAAAAACTTAATAAAAATAATCAAAATTAAAATCAAGACAAGTTCACAACCAAGAGAGCGTTATTCTAACTAACCAGGTGTTTTTCCAATAGCTGGCATCTAACGTTAAACAGAAAGATAAAGTCAGTATGTTTGTAACTTTTACTACATCATACATGTCTCAGTGTTTTCCGTACACACGGTGTTCTACGTGTCAATTTGACCAAAACTCTGATTAGATTAGATTAGATAGACAAGTGCACACAATAGAGATTGACAAATAGAACCCTTATTAAAACCTTAACTTTACCCAGTGCTGCCAACTAGTCTTGGCGAAAACGCGCTGTCAGAGCTGTAAAAAAGCGCTAGAAAGCGCTAAAAATTACTTTTTTTTTAAACGCTAGATTTCGCGCCAACTGCAAATTTATTTTATTGTGGAGATATTGTGCGTTTTCCAATATCAGCACTAAAGCGCATTATGCGGTATAATGCTCAATGCTCAACGTTGAAAGTTCCAAAGCTACAGCAACGCTTCACACTCTCAAAAGTAGGGCTTCCGTGTGCGTGCTTGCAATGGATACCAAATTACCAACTCAGTGGTGGCTGAGTGGTTTAGTATTGTGCGCCACTGAGTCGCATTATGCTCTGTAATTGGAAAACGCACATTGTGTCCAATGTTTTTAACTTTTTACCTTTTTAAATAAGATGCTGTTTTACGATGTCTTTTGATATCATTGAAGCCAAAAACTCCCGTTTACAAAAAGTACCTACGTTAAGCTTTTTTGGATCACGGTCACGAGGCACAGGTTTTAATCAATGTTTAAAAGCGTTATGCCTGCTTCCACTCACTCTTTTAACGTTGTTTATAATTTGTTGAAATTAATTATAGTGAATAAATCAAGCACTGCAAATGTGTAAACCGTAGGTCAACTATAAAAGTATAAACAGAATGAAACGATCGTAGTGAAGAAGTAAATTAGTAAAGTTTGCTACGTTAGTTTTTCAATTTTGGTAGAAATAATTTTATTTAACATTTAAATTTATTATGTTTTACGCTATATTAAATACAGTTTCATATAATTTGAAAAAGCGCTAGATTTAGCGCTAGGCGCTAAAACGCGCTTCGAAACAAAAAAAGCGCTAGATCTGGCGCGAAAAGCGCTAAGTTGGCAGCACTGACTTTACCAAATAAGTAATGAGCACACTATCAAAAATACTTACTTCTAATTTAAATGATCTCAGATCTATATTTTTGTTTCATGATTTTAATTAAATCGATTTTAAAAGATAGGATGTTAATAAAATTACAAAATTATTTACGCAGTCAGAAATTAATCAATTCCATAGTGAAAAAGTACTTTAAGCTTTGAAGTACCGATATTCTAGTACGCAAGGGTTGCTTAAAAATTCATACAGTAAATTAACAAACATATAAAATGTTGCGGTGCGGTTGCGTTAATGGATGCTCGTCGAAAAATCAATCACCTAACTGCCTACGCCGTAGCAGTCAGTGAAAAACCCTTTGATGTCGAATACTTTAATGAAAAATGGGTATAAGAGACTGACTTTCCTGAAATTTTTATTCTAGATTATAGCCAGTTTTGTTACTAAAAATGCTATTAAGTTTAAAGGTTAATTTTTAAAATTTAAAATTAGACCGACTCAATAGAAATATTATATCTAGGTAATAATACTTTGTTGATAGTAATTTAATTAAAGTATATTAATATTTTAATCACTTCAGCCTATCGCAATCCACTGCTGGACATAGGCCTCCACAAGTTCGCGCCCGACATTATGACGCGAACTCATGTGTTTTGCCCATAGTCACCACGCTGTGCAGGCGGGTTGGTGACCGCAGGGGACGCAGGGCTGGCTTTGTCGCACCGTAGACGCTGCTGCTCGTCTTCGGCCTGTGTATTTCAATTTTAATAGACGACTAAAACAAACTTCCCCAGGTCTTTATGTAGCAGATAACTATCGTGACCGCTTTCTGTTTCAATAATTCGGTAAAAAATAGTTGAATTTTACGAGTATAGTAGTTATTTATTTAATGATTCACTTTTTATTATTATTTCTTGATCAATACATTTATGTCCAGAAGGACGCCTATTAAATTTCATTAAAATACGATATGATTCAATGTAGTGAAACAATAGGTAACCTTAGAAGTTAGTGTTGGTAAAATAACAATTAATTATATTTACAATAAAAACTTCTTTACGCACGCTTGACTTGGGGAGTAAGCTGGTGCAAGCGTGACGAGAGCGTTACGAAAAGTGTGATCGGGCGAGGCAAACGAAAGACGAGAGACAGATATAAGTTAGTGAAGATAAAACAAGAGAGAGTTACGTTTCGCGAGTTTTACTTCAGTCGTGTGGTCTAAAGAACACTCGTTTTTTAATAAAGAAAATATAATAAATTTAACACGAGACTTTAATTAAATTTAAATATTTTATTTCGTTTGCAACATATTTATGAGACTGACTTTAAAGTTACACCTTAATAAAGTAATCTACCAAGCTCTCATAACGTGTTGGAGGTACCTACTACGAAAATTTGGTATGCAAACGAGAGCTAACATCGTTCCTTGTATTTAAACTGCTAAAGCAACAGGTTACACTCTGTCACACTTTAATTTAAACTCTATTAACTAAGAATTAAAGTTTAAAATTATTATGTACAAAAATATTAATTGTACACTTACAATATTAAGTCATTCCGTTTTTCGGAGATAATTCCTTGTTAAAATATTCAATTCCTTTGTCAGCGTGCTCAGAGAATTTGTGGATTGAATTCATTGAAAATATATTAGCATATTAAAATATTATTATTATTTATTATATTAACAACATAATATGTGAAAAAGATTTGCATTGATATAAAGTAGACTAAACAATATGGAATAATCTACTATAGGCATCTATTGGTCTTTTTTTATACGTAGTTTTTTATTTAGACGTATCTAGTAGTGTAAAAATATAAAAAAAATTAAATCAAAGTTATCTTTGAAAACTATGATTATTACTTATTACTATTCGTCTTTCGAATTCATATCTTCCAATGGCAACAGTAGATAGTTAAATTCGTGGTTTTTGACCTAATTCCGTAACCTCGAGGAAAGGTAAAGATGCGCACAAAGGAGGATCGAAGAAAACAAGAAATAAAGTAAATTTTGACTGTTCGATGGAAATCACAATATTATTTACTAGACAAGTTCCGTAATAACGTTGACGTTAATAGTTTTCCGAGCCACTTCCCTCCCTCGATAAAAAAAAATTATCGAACATAAAATATATTTTTCCATCGGCTTAGTAGATCTCCATAATATCACATCCAAATAACTGTGTTTGTTCTCAAAAAAAAAAAACGACTTCGATTTACATAGACAAGTAATAAAATGAGCGTATCATTAACGTAGTTGAAGTTACTTAAATATGCATTATTACGTGTAACTCAAAAACTACTCATCAGATCGTTTTAAACGATTAAATGGGACAACAAAATATTCAAAGTCAGTTCACTAACACACTTCTTAAAAAATATATCTAATATCAGGTGAATTGTATGACGATTTCTACCAATATGCCAACTCACCGCAAGTGTAGTAACACATTAATGTAATGCCCTTCCCAACTGTCACAACCCTCTTCAGGAAGCAACTTACGTAACCTGTATGCTTGGAATTTTAAAAAGATTTATGTCAACTTTGACGTGATTGCCTAGTAAGCGAGTTCAAATATATTTAGCATGATTTCTCAGAAATTATTCATCGCCTATATGGTATTTTGTGTCCCTAAATCAGAAATATATATTTGACAAGTTTTCATGTTAACACAATATGTTCGACATATCACTAGTTTCTTTCTTTTTTTTTTCTTTAGCTAAAGAAATTCGTTTCAAACATTCAAAAAATTTAGAAATCAAATATTTAAAACGATCTTAATAGAAGTAAAAGCAGCTTCGTAAAAACCGCTGAAACGTTAAGTATCGCGTTTCTGTTTGAAGTTCTTTCCCGACATTCTTGATTTTTCGTTGAATTTTCATTTACTTTTAACTCAGAAGGATTTTTAATGACCACTACTTTGAGGTTTGCTTTCAATTATATAAAAAGGACTTGTATTGAAAAAAATTCTTAAATATTTTCGTTTCTTTATTGCATGCCTTTTTTTACTTTTATGATTTGCTGCTTTTGATCATTACTTAATTATTTTAAGTAGTGTATTTTCAATATGACAAAAAGACATATTATGTAAATTATTCTATTATATAATCCTTCGATTCGCGATTCTACTTATAAACTGATGAAATTTTTTTGTTTTACATTGTTTCGTAATATTTCTTCCTTTGCTTGTGCTGTAATTGTAGCTTGAACTTACTTTTTAATTGTTAATGTTAAATTTTTTAATTTTTTAAACAAATATATTTTTTCCTTTAGTTTTAGCGAAAGCTGATAGTGTTAAATTTGTGGACACAGTTTTGGTTTATGTTTTATGTTTGTAAATTTAATTGTATTGTGTTTATTTTAACTGTTTTTGTTCCTTAACAATAAAATAAAACCTATAAAGACAGTTCCTTTATGTATTTTATCCTTTATATCAATAGTCTTTGAAATTGTAAGTGCTTGTGGCTTTTGTACGAGATTATTACTACTAGTATTTCCTAGGAGTGGTTTCATATACTTCAGCTTTAATTTGTTTACGATGATTAAATTTTTTACTTTATCTTTATAAAAAATAATATTTTTTTATTATTGTTAATTTTTAAGCTTCTGGTGTAATTATTTATGTAAATGCTTCCCAAATCAGAAACGCAGTCGACACATTAAGAATGTCATAGTCAGCACAATTAATAAATTTACAAAATGAACAGAATAGATCGTAAAGTTTCTCATTACATTACATAATTATGTTAATAAAGGTTTGAACGACAGCTCCAGTGAAGTGGTACGTGTGCCATGTTTGTGGGTTCGATTCTCGCTCGGCATGGGTATTTGCATTAGCACAAATGCTTGGTGGGCTGCCAACAAACGAAAAAGCACATAAGCACACAGTAAATGTATTTTGTATCTGTAAATATATTTGGGTTTATAAATTAACAGTATAGTAAACAAAGATTATTAAGTAGGAATAAGTGCAAAATAGAAATAGACAGTAGGTGAAAACAGTAGGTGTACTGTATTAACACTTCTCTAAAGACAAATAATGCAGGATCATAATAATTAAATTAGATAATTATAAACTAAAAATTTATAAATACATATTATAACATAAGCGTTATCTTAGGAAAATTGTTTTAAAGACATACATACATGTAATATTAAGAATACATATAGGTTCCCACCCCTAGTTAGGTCTTGTTTAAGTTTTTATATAACGTATACTTTTCGGATTTTATTTGTGTAATTACTGTAATTAATGTATCACTACATAGAATAAAACAAAGTCGCTTCCCGCTGTCTGTCTGTCCCTGTATATGCTTAGATCTTCAAAACTACGCAACGGATTTTGATGCAGTTTTCTTTAGTGAATAGAGTAATTCCAGAGGAAGGTTTATATGTATAATACATGCATAATATATTTTTTTATTTTTAATTCTTTACTGTACAAAAAAAAGTGTGTACAAAAGGCGGGCTTAATGCTAATTCTATAATATAGTAGAGGAACACTGATAGTTTTTGCAACCGTGCGAAGCCGGGGCGGGTCGCTAGTTATGTATATTTTGAAGACATTTTATTGCCACTTTATGTTGGTTTTTATTGAAAATAAACTCTTACCCTTTGTGTAATTATTTCCCTATATAAGTTTTTTCTCCTCTTACATGGGGAAGAGAGAATCCTTCTCCTACATGGGGAAGAGGCACCGCATATGCCCAACAGTGGGATATTACAGGCTTAATCGTAATCGTGATCGTGATAAGTTACTTAACATAATTAAGTATACAGTTAGGAGGGGAACCTTATCCCGAGAGAGACTGTGGAAGTATGCAAGAAAGATATAGTATAAGGAACGAAAGTATTAGAGACATGAGAGCAATAATAGGAATGAAAGAGTCAAGTAAATATAGTCTCCAACGCTTTTGGAGGAGCGTTCATTAATTTAAAAAAGAACATATAGGCTACCGCTCAACTACAGAATAACATATAGGCTGATTTTTATCTCCATATTCTCACGAGATCTGAAGTTACGCTAGTGAAATCCCAAGTCGAGGCTAGTTTTCTACTAATTTCAACTAATCATCAGTACCACACGTTTGTAAAATAACAAACTGAATTTTTTTATATTCATAGAAAGCTTAAATACGTAAAACCTTATTTTTCTCGAATTCAATTACATGAAAGTGGTCTTAAGGTAAATACATACGTCACATTTAAATAAATATCTAAAAAAAAGAGAACATTTTCATACGAGTTCACAGATGATATTCCTCGACGCCTCTGTATTTCTTTAATTTAACCTTTTACATACATAAATGATCTTGACATTTTGAATATCGTTTTTACGTTTGTTTTGTTGAAAAATATTCATGTTTACTTCAAAGGAGAATAAGTAAAAGATGTAGAATTTTATTCACACAAAAGGCATACTGGCAACGAGTACACTTCAGATTTCCAGCCGCGTTCTTGAACGAGTAAGAAATCCGACTGAATCTGTTTGCTAAATTTCTTTTAAAATTCTTTAAAATTTTCAACTATAAAACTACCATAACTATGCTATGTAACATACTTGATATGCACTTAAATGTTATAGTTCGATAACGATTCACCCTGGAACATCCCACTGCTGGGCGTAGGCCTCTTTCTCCGTGTAGGAGAAGGATTTTAACCAAATCCATCAGGTGTATATATGATAACAACTGGGACCGACGGCTTTACGTGCTCGCCGAGCCAAGGTGGGCAGACCAACAAGGACAGACATCCAAACCGGTAAGAAATATTTGTACAAATACAAATATCCATCGGGGCGGAATCGAACCCGCAAACCATCGGTGTTTTTGGCGACTACTCGCACCACTACACTAGATCGGCTGTTAGTTCGTATACGAGTATATACCTATAGCGTTAGGTAAATAATACGCTACGCTACGCTTCAGCCTGTAATATCCCACTGTTGGGCATAGGCCTCTTTCCCCATGTAGGAGAAGGATCAGCCCTTAATCCACCACGCTGCCCCGATACGGGTTGGCGGATATATTCCCTACTATGAGTAACGATCGATAAAATAATACAGTACCAGGTAAAGAAAACTTTTATAAAAGCCTTAATCTATATTATCTCTAGCATCGGTGGAAGGGTTAAAGCAAAACAAACGAAGGCTTGAATGAAAATTGTCAATACTTTATAAGATTATGAAATCAGTAAGTTGGTTCTCAGATTCAAAGCATTTATATTAATCTTACAAATGATAGCCCTGCTCGCTCTAAAATAATAATTTAATTGAAATTCATAAACGAAATTGAAATCGGATAACCTTTCAGGCTTTCACATTGAGAGTTATTTGTTAAAAGTTTTGATATATTTTCATATTATTTTATTTAAAAAGTTGTTTTTCCCCGTGGTCTCACCTGTGTTGATGTTTTCAGATACTGTTCCATTTCTGTTTTTGTAGTGTTTTTCTAATATTTGTAAAGGTACTTCAATAAAACATTTAAAAGAAGCGGTGTATAAAAAAAATCGGCCAAGTGCGAGTCGGACTCGCGCACGAAGGGTTCCGTACCATTGACTAAACTAAAGATAAGTAAATTTTCTGTAAATTATTTATTCTGTAAAATATTTATTTAATTGTGACGCCATCTATGATGCTATTAGAAAACTATGACTATGGCGATAAACTGTGTCTATTGACGAAGTTTTCCTAATTTCTGATAGATGGCGTCTTAGACTAATAAAAAATTATCGCCCCCCTTAAATATTTATTTTATTTTGTTTTTAGTATTTGTTGTTATAGCGGCAACAGAAATACATAATTTGTGAAAATTTCAACTGTCTAGCTATCGCCGTTTTTGAGATACAGCCTGGTGACAGGCGGACGGACAGACAGCGAAGTCTTAGTAATAGGGTTCCGTTTTTACCCTTTGGGTACGGAACCCTAAAAATGACTATATTTACGGATTACTAGCGACCCGCCCTGGCTCCGCACGGGTGCAATGCTGATACTAAAAATGTGTTTATTAACGACATCACATTAAAAACCTCTAAAACTACGAGTATCAGTGTTCCTCTACTATATTATGCATGTATCATACATAAAAACTGGAAAATCTCTGGATGCCTGGGATCATACGGAAGCTTAGTAAAAGGAAACTACGACCGATACTTAACAGCTTTAATGAGAGACTAACTTATACACACAGATTTTGATCTTACCCTCATAAACTAATTAATTAAATATGTACATACTACCTACATCACACCTCCACACTTAAACTACTGCACACTTAAACTACGGCATTTATCAATATAACACTACTTATTAAGAACTATGTACCTAACTAGTAACTTATATCTAACTTATATCTATTACATCCACACTATCTACTTAAACACTATGACACTATATTAAACATGATAACGCGATGACGCTATATTTAACATGATTCTCAAATAACTAACCTAATCAAACTCAAACCCATATCTAACCGGCTCCTTGCGAATACGGGTGGGACGCTTCACGGGACTCGCGGTAGGTGCGGCCGGTGATTCGTTATTAATCAACGGCGAGTGTGGCGCGCTCACGTTACGGGTTGGTGAATCCTTTGTTACCGATGCATCAGTCACCAGCGGTGGTTCCTGACCTCCTACTTCACCACTACCCGTCCCTTCCCTATTTCTCGGCGTCGCTACGGTCGGTGGCTGCTGTGGCTCGACGACATCCTCACTGGCCTCCTCGGGCGTTGCATTTGGGTACATTAGACTAGAACGTCGAAGCCTGCGCCTAATCTGATCGTTATGTCTCGTTAGAAGTCGACCGTTATCACTATTTACTAAATACCTACGCGAACCTTCTTGACTTATAACTGTTCCCTTTAACCATTTGTCCTGACTTCCGTAGTTCCTAGCCCATACCGCATCGCCCGCCGCGAGCTGTTGTCGAGGCGGCTCAGCGCCGGAGCTTTTCATTTGCCGGCGCTGTGCCTCCTCCACCTGGTTTTGGCGCGCGTGATCTCCACGCAAGAGGTCTAAACGCGATCGCAACGGCCTGCGCTGTAACAACATTGCAGGGCTTTCCCCTGTTGTGCTACTGCCGTTCCTGCCCCTCGTACCATCCTCCACTAATGCTGCGTTCGTCTCAGCCGCCTCCATTGACAAGGCCAGCTTATACGCTTTGTCGATCGTGATGCTGTCGTCTTCGGTAAACAACTTCTGCCGTATGTCATCGTTTACCAAGCCGCACACGAATTGGTCTCTCATGTTTTCTTTTAAGCTGTCTGCCGTAAAAGAACAATCCTTGCTCAGTCTTTTGAGTTCCGAGAAGTATGTCGCGATACTTTCATCTGGTTTTTGGATCCGTTGCCGAAATTTAAACCTTTCCGCCAGCATACTTGGTTTGGGGTTTAAGTGTCCTTTCATTACTGCCACAAGCTCCGTATAGGTTTTTGAAGACGGTTTGTCCGGGGTACAAAGGTTAACCATCAACTCGTACGCATTGTTACCAATGACCGTAATTAAAGTTGCGACTTTTAACTCACTTTTTACATTATTAACAATAAAATATTGATCTAGACGATCCACATATGTGTCCCAATTGTCCTTGGCCACGTCAAACGCACCGATCTTTCCAACCGCCATATTTTGTACTCACTGTTCGCAACGTAATAATTAATACCGCACAGTTCCGGCACTTTTACACCTTACAGTCAAACACTGAGTTTATTTAATGTACACGCGTGATAATCGCTGTAATCGTCGCCACTGGAAAATCTCTGGATGCCTGGGATCATACGGAAGCTTAGTAAAAGGAAACTACGACCGATACTTAACAGCTTTAATGAGAGACTAACTTATACACACAGATTTTGATCTTACCCTCATAAACTAATTAATTAAATATGTACATACTACCTACATCACATTATGCATGTATCATACATAAAAACCTTCCTCTGGAATCACTCTACATGAAAGAAACCGATCATCTAAAGAAAACCGCATCAAAATCCGTTGCGTACTTTTAAAGATCTTCGCGCACTTCTAAAGATCGCATACAAGCGACTTTGTTTTATAATATGTAGTGATAAATGTGCCATATACAGATATGGAGATTCGTAAAAATCATTTTAATTGTAACATTTATAGTTAAATAAACGATACGTTAGTATCTTTATATATATAAAAATTAATCGCTAAATGTGTTGCTAAGCGCAAATCTCGAGAGCGGCTGAACCGATTTTGCTAATTCTTTTTTTTAATATTCCTTGAAGTACGATGATGGTTGTTACGGAGAGAAAAATTTTAAAAATTCCCTCAAAAAGTATAAAAACAACACTTTTCTATATTCCTATACAAAATATACGAAATAATAATTAAACGTCAATTTGAACTTTAACATAAGGTTTTAGTATTAGTGGAGAGGTGCCGAGAAGGATAAGTATTAAAAAAGTAAAAAATTAAAGAATCGACTGTTAGGCGGTACGAAGTTCGCCGGGTCAGCTAGTTAAGAATAATATTTATTACACGCTACTAGTCTGTCTACAAATTCAATGTAGATACGTATTAATTAGGTAAAAGAAATCAAGTTTCTCTTAATAAACTTTTCAAAAACACATTTAAAGATTGTCGCAGAAAACATCGACATTGTTCCTTTTTTGGTTTACTTAAATTGCACTTGCGAGCAGACTGGCCACTTAATGAAGTCCGTATAGGAATAAAGAGAGAAAAACAAGACGCCACTCGAAGAAAACTATAAACGTGACTTATTAGAAATGAAATTACAAAACGAAAATTGTATCAATTTTTTTTTATTACGTTAAGTAGATTCCTCGTGTGATTATGATCAATTCTAGTATTTTTTTTTTTTATTATATTAAACTAGCAGACACGCGAACTTCGTACCATCATTATGTTTTGAATACATCGATTTTGTTTTTAATTTTTTTTTTTACAAACATTTTGTGCAACGTTATTGTCTGAACAATACCGAACACAAAAAAAATCTTATCTTGAGCAGTTCTTCGGAAGCAATGCACATAGGTACATAGATACATTTCGTCGGTTCATTTTCATTTATATAGATTTCATACTTTAATCTACATAAATAGGGCTTTCGAAATATACATAATTATATATCAACCCTAATATCCTCGTAATATAACATAATTATCGTATTTATTCATTTAATCTCACTTAGTCTAATGCCACGTTACCCTGATATTTCAAACCGTAACATTTATCGTTTTAATTTATTCACATATCTCATTCACTAATTAATTCTTTAATTTATATTACACATTCATACATCAGTAGGTATCTAATCAACTCCAATGATCACATCGTATGTACCTATATCATAATTTTGTTTCTATAAATGAGTAAGTTATAGTAAGTAGTACTATTTAATAATCTGTGATATTAGTAGGTGCTTAAGTTTAAGTTATTGCTAGCTATACCACAGATTAGTAAATAGTACTACGGCTGTAGGTACTTACAATTTCTATGCGATTTCCGTCACATTCATCGAATCTAATGATTCGCCGTAAGTTACGAACAACTGCACCAAATCGGATGATTCTTATTTTGTGTTTTATCAGGACAAGATTCGTATAAAATAAAATTAAAAATAAGCATATTGATGAAAATATATGGCGATTTATGTTCGCTGGATTAGCTAGTTAAATATATAAAAAAGTCTATAAACCTACTTTGAGAATTCTATGGTTATCAAAAACTATGTAATAAGCTATGTAAAAAAATATATATACGGTCGAATTGAGTAACCTCCTCCTTTTTAAGTTGGTTAAAAATTGAAATGTTAAGTTATCTAAAGTTATCTAAAGCTATGAAATACCTGCCAAATTTATTAAAAGTATATAGGTAAGTAGCGTTTATTTTACGGGTTAGATGTGAAATTAGTCTTTAACTGAAAATGAGATGAAATAAGTTGCGACGTCAAACAACCTTATCACTAAAGCCATGGTTCCACATCGACGATTCCTGGCGTCAGATCGTATCAGTATACCCTTTCTTAACGTAATGGAAAAGTCAGAAATTACGAGTATAAACATTTACTTGTTTCATCAGTGATCTAAAAATAAAAAGTAAAAATAATTCTTTGTAGTCATCTATATTGAAGCTGATTTGATGGGTATTTCTTGTATCTGTGTTTAACTTTTACTTCTGTAAAAACAAAATAAAGTTAAGTTAAAGGGAACTTATTACGAGTAGGTATATTTGGCCCATTTTCGTTGTAACCTTTATTTTTAAAAGTCTTTTAGTATGTGAGTCCGCAAATTCTTAAATGTTTATAATATACTAGCTTCTGCGCGCGACTTCGTCGGCGTGGACTCCGCTCCTATTGGTCTTAGCGTGATGATACATAGCCTATAGCCTTCCTCGATAAATGGGCTATCTAACACTGAAAGAATTTTTTAAATCGGCCCAGTAGTTCCAGAGATTACCTACCGCGTTCAAACAAACAAACAACCAAACTCTTCAGCTTTATATATATTAGTATAGATATGGACTTGGATCAAACCATTGTATTTCCAAAAGATCATTATTATAATAAACACTTTTACGCACCTACGTGAAGAAATAAGGTACACCCTTAATATTAAAGACAACAATACGCCATGAATCTTTAAGCTAGATAATCCATTTACGATGTACCTCATGTCATAATGTTATTTTTTTTATGCGCCATTATGTTAAAATATAATATTTTCATATGCAGCGTTAATATACGACCTGAGTCTAGACGTATCAGTTCAAAATGCATACCTACTTAATGAGTTTATTGACGTCTTGAAAACTTTTGAGTATTTTACATATTATAATTTTAATTACGATAAGAAATTTAATATTAATCTTAAAGTTATTCTAAAAGCCATAAATTGTTTAGAAAATTGTTAATATATATTTTAGTGTTTTCACCCGCGTTATGATACTAGGTATATTTCAATACACATATTTTACAATAAAAGGTAATTTTTTCATAATTTGTGATTTACCTGAACAATACACTACAGAATTACATTGAACAAAGTACCTACATAGTATGATTTATCTGTCATAAGTTTGATTCAATGAAAACTTAAATTTATTTATGAACAGTTGTAAAATCGTTCAATTGTTTTTATTTTTATATACCTATAAGTGCATAGTTTTTACTTTGCTATACTTCACGATCACGATCACGATTCAGCCTGTAACATCCCACTGTTGGGAATAGGCCTCTTTCTCCATGTAGAAGAAGGATCGGAGCTTAATCCACCACGCTGCTCCAATGCGAGTTGGCGGATATATGTATTCCCTTCTATGAGTAACGATCGCTATCAGGTGTACATGATAACAACTGGGACCGACGACTTAACGTGCTCTCCGAGGCACGGTGGGGAGACCCACAAGGACTGCACAAACACCCAGACCACGGCAAACATCTGTATGGCCACTACAAATGTTGTCGTGTGCGGGGATCAAACCCTCAACCGCCCGCGCAACAGCCAATTGCAATCCAGTGCTGTGACCGCTGCGCCAACGCGGCGTTGCTATACTTATATTTTATTGAATAAATATCACATAAATTCGTATACCACACACATTTATACAGATGTTTGTCGTTGGTATTTATGCCTGTATTTTGTGTGTGTTTCCGGCCTCCCGACACAGGAGTAAAAACATAGTGAGGTCTGTTGAGTGTGAGGCGTTTATTAATTTACTAGCTTTTGCGCGCGACTTAGTGGGCGTGGACTCCGCTCCTATTGGTCTTAGCGTGATGACACATAGCCTATAGCCTTCCTCTATAAATGGGCTATCTAACACTGAAAGAATTTTTCAAATCGGCCAAGTAGTTTCAGAGATTACCGCGTTCAAACAAACAAACAAACAAACAAACAAACAAACAATCAAACAAACAAACTCTTCAGCTTTATAATATATTAGTATAGATTAGTATAGATTTGTAAAATCCAAGCTATTCTTAGAATCATCACGTGTTCCTGTAACGTTAAAAACATATCCAGCATAATTACCAATACGAATAATGTTATTTACCTAACAAAAACACACACATAGAAGCATATGACTTGCAGCTCGTGTTTTGTAGCGACACTCGCTAGGTAATGAAACTAACTGAGTTACGTACTAAGCAACAGGTGCCCTCCTTCATTGCCCGCCGCCCACCTGATCACGAGAACTTTGAACTTCATATATTTAAGTTAAGTTAAATATTGTCTACAAGAATATATCGCCATAATAGAAGTCTACGTACAGCATTTATATATATTTTGCTGGTAAAATTCATCGCGTTGTTTTACAGCTTCTATTACTTCTGCATATTGTTTCTGAACATCCTAAAATTAATAAATAAAAATAATGTTGGTTTGGTTTATTCTTTAAATAATGTTTAATAAAAACTAAATTATTAATCATGCAATTAAATAAAGCACGCTTTGTTCACAGAAGACTATGACTCCGACTCCGACGACGTTCTAAGCCGAGGTGCGATCTCGCTAGGAGACCCGCGTCTAGGGATGTGAAAAAATAATCGATTTTTATTTAAATCGATTATTTTTTTCTAAAAATCGATTTTTAATAATCGATTTTTGTATTAATATTAATCGATTTTTAATAAATCGATTATATAAATTACGCGTTTAAATCGATTTTTATAAACACTGCCATCTATGCGATGGATGAAAAAAAGAGCGAAGAAAGTTTCAATTTTATATACAGCGCTATCTATGCGGCGGATGGAACAACTCAAAGTAAATTCATTTTTACTTAAAACGGTGCCAATTCTTTCTACTTTCTATGTACCTATACGTGTAAAGTAGTTTTAGTACTTTTAGTGTAGTGAATAAGATAATATTATATAGTTGTTTGTAAACAATTAAACAATAAAAATGTCTTCTAACCGTAAAACACCTATAAACATTTTTATTGTTAAAACTGAAAGATTAACGAAAGATTTGTTTTATATTTTAGTCTTTGAGACCACAGCGTAGTCGTTTAGTTTTTGAAGTGAAACTTCTTTAGGTGCATAAGGGGTAAAATTTGAGCTACCAGTAACGCGGCAGCGTCATGACGTTCAGTACTTGAATGGGTGACCACCTGTTTTTTTTTTCAACTAGTTTTTTTTTTTTTGTTTTACGTTTTACTTTTTAATTATTTTGTTAACTGTTTTCTTTTTAATTATTTTTTTAAATTAGTTTGCCAAAGAAGTTTCACTTCTGACATGTGTACTTTGTACGCACGCAATTTTATTTAATTATCGTTTCGTTTTAATTTTTTTTATTTTAAAAAATATTTATGCCAATTTTTTTGAAGTGAAAGTTTGCCAAAGAAGTTTCCCTTCAGATATGTGTACTTTGTACGCATGCAATTTTATATATTTGTCGGAGAGTCAATGCGGATAGTTATTAATGACGGTACCTGTGTTGTTATTATTATTCATCTACCCTCACTCATTCTATTATTCGAGTCATTCAATCGTGTATAAAAGACCCATGCAACCGCAGCTAGGGCAGTCTTGGCTCTGGCGTGGCGCGGTGCACTTGTGTATCCTGCTAGTAGCTTAACCTCGACTCTTGTAAGGGTTGGTTTGTGTACACGAATTAATTGTTACATTATATTGTGGGCAACTCGGGCAGTGGAGGCGAGCGTTAATGCGCATTTTAAAGACGGCCGTCTTAAACCTAGACTCGGGTCGCAACTCCCGGGCACTGCTATGAGTTGTCCCTCTGCCACGCGATAGACGGTACCCGCTCGGTGAGTCCATTTAATACTTAGTAATTCGGTCATACGTCCGTTCTTCTTCTCCTACCTACTTCTGATCTGCGACATCAGAAGTGGGATACTGTTCTCGTGCCCACTAAGAGTGTTACTATAGTGAGTAATTTATTTCACGATGCCACGAGTATCGCGTTCGCGTAGTCCCGTTAAATTATCGTGCGATCGAAGAGCGAGTCGACATCATTTAAACTGATAGGTTAAAATATTCAATGTCACGAGCGTAGTCGTGGTATTTAGGTTGTTTGTTAAGTTTTTGTGGCTACCCACTTGTTTGTGATAACGTTTTAATATCGCCTCAGCTTGAGTATTTCCGATTACCCTCAGTAACGGATATTTTTGTGTTGTTTATTGTAGTGCTGAGGGAGCGTAAAGTTAGAGACACCAGCTTCCGAATAGTTAATGCTGGGTTTCTGATAGGTCGGTTCTTTTGTTGTATTCTTATTGGTGTACAAGTGATGTTTGTTCAGTGTTCGATTGCGTAATTCGATTTACCGGTTATTTGTTGAATTTAGTTTTATTTTATGACGTGATACGTAGGTAGTTTTGTAGTGACAGATTTTGAGATTCAGTTTTTGTTTCAATTCAGTCACAATGTCAGATCGTGAGCGTAATCATAGTGCGAGCCGTCGCGGTAGTCGCAGCGACAGTCGAAGGAAGATGCCAGAAGGTCATGTACCAATTGAGTTAAATGTTGATGACGATCATAATGGTGAACATCTTAGTGATGTGACAGAAAACTGATGTAAGCACTCTAAAGACTGTAGTGTGTAGTCATCAAGAGGATGATACACTGTGATGAATGTGTGATCCAGGAGGGATACACTGTGACGTGATCCAAAAGGGATACACGTGGATTGTGGAGCAATTGTAATTGTTGGTTGGCTTTGGGTGGCTTACATAGTTGTTAGTGTCGTGGAAAATGAGTTTGGTTATTGAAAGTTTGATTGACGTTGGTACATGACTCTGGATAGTAATACTTGCTCCAAATTAAATTTTGTTTTAATGAAGTTCTTGAAACAAACTAAGTTTAGATCCTAAATACAAGGGACCGTTTAAAGTTGTCTGTTAAAATAGTTGTCTGGTAATAGAACCTATAGGTATGTTCACGATCGTTTACGAAAGATTCCTCTTACTTATGTACGTGCTGAGTTGGATTTGTTTAATGTTGATGAGTAAATAGAGCACATACCATGGCTATTTGGTCGTATCACATGAGGTGACGACGATATGCGTTGATCGTATCACATGAGGTGATGACGATATGCGTTGGTCGTATTATATGAGTTGATGACGGTATGTGTTGGTCGTATCACATGAGGTGATGACGATATGTGTGGCAATAGTAGTTGTTATTAGCTGCTGAGGCAGCCGGGCCATGAGCGTTGTATGTGATCTTACTGTGTCAATAACTTTATTTTTTAACTAGCCGACCCGTGCCCACTTCGTTGGGCGTTAATTATCTTTTTTAAAATGCAAAAATAGTTTTGAAGAAAACTTTTGACCAAAACTACGTCCGGAGTACCGATAAAGTAAAACAGAAAGTAAAGAGAAAATATATAAAATAAAAAATAAACGGCAGCGGGCGCCTACAGCGATGAATAAAATCGTAATAATATCGTGTATTTATTATTTTAAATTACAGAACCAAATAACATACTATAAAGAACAAATTTTAAACCACTTAAATAAATAATATGTTGCTCCAACGCCATCTATCAAAAAGCGTAAAAACTTCGTCATCGATAGATTCAAATAGACAGTAAATAAAATAGAGTATTAAATAGTTAAATCTAACAGCGATAGATGGCGTTCGTTTCTTTGTCATTTTCATAATATATTTTAATATTTTTCTTTTTACTGAATTTTTTTGTACAATTACAATAAAATATAGCCTATGTCACTCCTGAATAGTGTAGCCTCTCACTATTTTCAGCAAATCAGATAAATATAAATGTTTTAAAATCACCAATTAATTTCTAAGGCAAATAATAATGCTTGATTAGATTGAATTGTTGACACGGCACGTCAGAGGACGCAGGTTCAAATCCTGGTGATTTAAAATATTTATATATTTTTATTTTTTTCCTTTTATCTTGTCACTCCTGAATAGTGTAGCTTTCTGTTAGTGAAAGAATTTTCATGATCGGATCAGTATTTGCGAAGATTACCCCGTATATACAAAGTTATAAACTTTACCTCTTTATAATATTAGTATAGATTACGGTTAGAGGAACCTTTCGTCTGTGAGCGAATAGGATAGATTGATAGTTTTTTTGTGATTAAAGTTAACTGATGAAGCAAGGTAGACCACTATACAACCAATTTTATTGAGATAAATTTTGTTGGTGCCATTGTTTTTTAAGTATCTATTGCTAAAACATGTCTTGGTTGTATTGCTCGATGGAGGCAATACAAGTGGTTATCGTCACTCGATGGAGGTGGCATGAGCTGCTGTCGCTCGATTTAGGTGACAGTGGCGACTAATATGTGGAAAGCAATGATGGAGTAATGTTAATACCGAAAGGATTTGTCAATTTTGATTTAATGGTAGTTTCGCGTATGGTTGTATGGTGTGTCGACAAAAGAGGTTGTGTATTAACATGAGATTAACGATCAGAAATAAGATGAAGCAAGTGTTAGTGTTATTGTTAAAATCAAACGTGTTATTCGATAAACTATCCATTTAGCCTTGATTAGGTGTGAATCAGGATAGGCCGAGTTAAGACTTTGATACTGCAGTACCTTTTTGCTTTTTACGACATCACACGGGGACGTGTGACTTGTCAAGATGGCCGTGTCGGAGAGTCAATGCGGATAGTTATTAATGACGGTACCTGTGTTGTTATTATTATTCATCTACCCTCACTCATTCTATTATTCGAGTCATTCAATCGTGTATAAAAGACCGATGCAACCGCAGCTAGGGCAGTCTTGGCTCTGGCGTGGCGCGGTGCACTTGTGTATCCTGCTAGTAGCTTAACCTCGACTCTTGTAAGGGTTGGTTTGTGTACACGAATTAATTGTTACATTATATTGTGGGCAACTCGGGCAGTGGAGGCGAGCGTTAATGCGCATTTTAAAGACGGCCGTCTTAAACCTAGACTCGGGTCGCAACTCCCGGGCACTGCTATGAGTTGTCCCTCTGCCACGCGATAGACGGTACCCGCTCGGTGAGTCCATTTAATACTTAGTAATTCGGTCATACGTCCGTTCTTCTGTCCTACCTACTTCTGATCTGCGACATATTTTTATTTGATTTTTATTTTAGTCTTTGAGACAATAATGTTGTAATTTTTTTGGGAAGCTCATCGTTTTATTTTTATTACTGTAAAAATTTTAATGGTACTGAAATTTTGTATTAATAATGATATTTGGTTATCTTATTCCTTACCTTGAAAGTTTAAAGGAACTTTCACTCTGATTTTTAGTTTTGAATTGGTTATATTTTTTTAATAATAATTTTTATTTGATTTTTAATCTATGAATTTTATTGGAATATGAAAAGCACGTAGATTTTTGAATAATAGAAAAAAATCGATTTTTTCGCAAAAATCGATTATTATTTTTACTACAAATCGATTTTTGAGAAATCGATTAATATGTAATCAAGAAAAATCGATTTTTATTTAATCGATTTTTTTACATGAATGTCACATCCCTACCCGCGTCTTCCCCGAGCCCTCTAAAGGGCCCACATCTTCCTTCAGATAGTACCCGGCCCCTCTCACCGGTGACGCTGTAAAGGCCAGTAGGGCAAAAGTAACAATAATTTCGAAAATAAAATATATAATTAACCTACTACTTTTGTGCAAGCGCACGTGTTTGTATTTTATAGCTTTTCTCAATAAGTTTATTCTCACGTTTGATCCATAGAGAATGATACAAATTTTTAGAAAATATCTAATACTAGCTGACCCTGCGAACTTCGTACCGCCTAACAGTCGATTCTATAATTTTTAATTTTTTTAATACTTATTTCTGCTATTCGTGACACCGGGTTACTGGTTAGCTATAAAAATTAAAAATATATATTAAAATATTGACAAATATTGACAATAATATTTATACGATACTAACGTCACTCAATTTCCTTCCCGGAACCCCTCCACTAACTCTTTAAACTTTATTGTATGGTATTAAAGTTCAAATTGACTTTGAAGTATTATTACGAATCTTTTGTATAGGAGTATAGAAAATTTTTGTTTTTAGACTTTTTCAGAGTTTTTTTAAATTTTTCTCTCCGTAACAACCATCCTCGTACTTCAAGGAATATTATAAAAAAGAATTAGCGAAATCGGTTCAGCCGCTCTCGAGATTTGCGCTTAGCAACACATTCAGCGATTCATTTTTATATATATATAGAGATAGAGATTATTGAACTCTTATTGACATAATTTACAATCATGAAAATCTTTAAGATAGCATGTTGGGTTATTGATGTGTACCCTAATTGACGAAAGTATTCCTAATTACCCAAACAATAAATTACTTAATAGACTAAACTATACAAAATAATTCTTTATTTAATACTTTTGCGACAAAATTAGTTAGAAATAAAATTAAAGTTCGTGATTCCAGTGGTCCGACCTGAAGTTATCTTAGTATATAGTCGAGTAATGGACGAAGATGGTAGAACTCCGTCACGATATTACGTGTAGAAATTGCATTATGAGCTCGATGTGATATTATTAACATAAATGTTAGGTATCTGTTAAACATGATGGAAACGACTGCTGACTGGTTCGTATCTTGCAAGAATACAGGAAAATGCTGAAATAGCGTAACATCCACTTTGCAATTTTTGCTACAAGACGTAATTTGTATTCTATGGAGTGATAACGCTTATAGATCGGGAGCCAGGTTTAAATTCGGTCAATCATTTCCTCTCAATCGAAACTTCGTAACATGAATAAGGGATTTTTTTAAATTAATTTTCGTCTTTGTCAGCTGCCACTCCGTGGGTGGGTTGGGCATTGGCAGCCTCCCAAACATCGAGCAAAAAAAATATTTTTAGTCATTTCCTCCCACCTGAAAATTTGTCGGATTATAGTTTACCTAATATCTTGAAGGAAAAATAACGTCAGCTGACCATAACTTAGTGGATTATTATGTCATCCACCAACCCGCATTGGAGCAGCGTGGTAGATTAAGCTCCGATCCTTCTCCTACATGGGGAAGAGGCCTATGCCCAACAGTGGGATATTACAGGCTGAATCGTGAAGCAAAGAATATCCTCGCTTACCCTATCTGCGAAAGTATTTTATGGACAACCCTATGTTAAAATATAAACTATATATATTTTTTGTAATGAGGAGCAATATAGTAGTTTATAGTATTGTTAACTTTGCTTCCACATTGACATACTTAATATCCTGTGTCTCCTAGGTGGGGCAGAAGGCCTCCACAGTCCTTCGCCATCGCGCTTTGTTCTGGGCAATTCCCTTCGGATCAGACCTTTCAGCCCGATCGCCATCAGTTCCGCTTCCACTGATCGCCTCCAAGTGTGCTTGGGACGGCCAAGTTTCCTTTTTCCTCGTGGTGTCAATTTCAGGGCTCGACTTGGAATGTGTTCGGGGGCTTTTCTTAGGGTGTTCCCAACTCTAGCCAATTGCGGCGTCTTGTTTAAAGACCGATAGTCGTCTCGGGGCAGAGATCCCACAGATCTTCATAGGAGATCTTATCGGGCTGTAAATACCGAGGATCTGCCTAAGACATCGGCCAACGATGACCTGGATACATTGCGTGATTTCTTTAGTGACCCCTCACGTGTCGCACCCTTACAGCAGGACAGTATTCTCGTTACCTACGTATTAATAATTTATTTGGTTTTGAAAATAACTTTAGAACATTTTCGTTTTAATCTGTACTAATCTATACTAATATATAAAGCTGAAGAGTTTGTTTGTTTGTTTGTTTGTTTGTTTGAACGCGGTAATCTCTGGAACTACTGGGCCGATTTGAAAAATTCTTTCAGTGTTAGATAGCCCATTTATCGAGGAAGGCTATAGGCTATGACGTCATCACGCTAAGACCAATAGGAGCGGAGTCCACGCCGACGAAGTCGCGCGCAGAAGCTAGTATCCTATATAGATAAAGTAATGTATTTATACCTACTAATCTTGTTATTTTTTTTTCATACGGCAAACTAAAAATTGTAACAAGCTTTACGTTCCAATTTCCAATTTTCCGACCAAATTTAGTTGGAGCTCTTTGCTTAGTTATGTACTGGGTGTCTTTTACATAACAATATTACTAGACTAAGGGCCTGTTTCACCAGTTGTGGAAAACGCTATTTGATGGATAACAGTAACCGACAATAAAAAGTTTTTGTATTCATATTCTTTTTTACCATCGAATTATTCTATACTAGCCGACCCGTGCGTGCCCATATAGCCCCGTGACAATATAGTAAAGTTTTCATCTCGCTCTCATTTCTCCGACTTGATGTACATATATTATTGTTTATTTACTGAGTTTTTTACTCAATAACAATAAAATATAGCCTATGTCACTCCTGAATAGTGTAGCTTTCTGTTAGTGAAAGAATTGTTATGATCGGATCAGTATTTGCGAAGATTACCCCCTACAAACAAACAAAGTTAGAAACTTTACCTCTTTATAATATTAGTATATATCTACTATTTTATACCTATCAATATTTAGTTCACAGCTAGTCTGTCAACAATGTTTCAACACATCAAACTATTTTCAAATCTATCACAGTAACATAAAGACTATTTTCCTCTATACTTTTTACTGACATACTTATTAATTATTTTAAGGGGAGATGTTATGATCTGTACCTACATAAAGTAAGAAGTTATGAGGTAACATGAATAAAAAATACAGTCGAAATGAGAACCTCCTCTTTATTTTGAAGTCAGTGAAACTATATGTTATTTGATAGTAAATTTAATTGTAATTTAAATACATATTATTGATCGTATTTTTTTCCAAAATGTATGGGAGTGAAAAGTTTCTGATGATGTTATAAAGATTTAAGTAAATATGATTCATGTTTTGGTGATTATTTGTTTTGATATACTTATTTATATATAAAAAATTGCGTGCGTACACAAGTCTGAAGTGAAACTTCTTTGGCAAACTAATTTAAAAAAAAACTAATTAAAAAAACGAATTAAAAATACAAAAAAAATATAATTGAAAAAAAAAAGCTAACGTCACGCGGTGTTCCCAGGCGGCCACCCATCCAAGTACTGACCGTCCCCGACGCTGCCGCGTTACCGGTCGCTCAAATTTTACCCCTCATGCGCCTAAAAAAGTTTCACTTCAAAAATCACAGGAGGCACAGAAATGAACCTACATAAACAGTACATTTAAATATTAAATAGTAACAAGCAATAGCTTATTACAAGGCTTTCTTATGGTTGAATTAAAATTAAATTTAATATACTTTTTTTATAAAATATTATACAATTTTATCAACGTTATAATAGAGGGATGAGATACAATTTATTTGATTTTCACATTTTTATTTTTTAATTTGTTATATTTTTGTATTTATTTGTATATAAATCAAGGTTAAAAAAATTAAAATAAAACTATAAATTCGTTATAAATAGCTCTTTATTTATCTGCCACGGATTGAAAAAGTTTGTTTATAAAAGTCCATTTTATGCACCTTATATCTAAATGAAATTACACTCAAACACCGGGTATTAGCCCCGGCTTTCTTCCCGGCCAGGCCTCCTTGGCGTATTTCTTTTTCTTGGGTTCACTTGATGGCCCAGACTCTTCTGCGACTATAAAGAAAAAAATTATTTAAAAATATTCTTAATTATTTTGTTAGTGAACTTTTTGTTGAAGATTTTTTCAAAGAAAATCTAAATAATGACGTTTTATTAAATATTTTAGTATCTTGTTATAGTACTCTAAAATGTTTTTATTAAAAAAAATGCCTGTATTAGGAGACTTCGCTCATCTTACGCAAAGTAGTTACGCTACAGAAAGAAAAATTAACAACAGAATCTATTGAACCTCGTTAAGAGTAAATTAACAATAGAATGTTTATCGAGAATTGTAGGACCCATAATATAATTAGTACCTGGGTGACCGAGCCCAGCTCGGTATTTTTATTTTATTTTTTGTTTTTTTTTTTTTCAGTATTTTTATATTTTAATTTTCTTTAAATAATAAATCACGAGTGAAATTAAAAAAAAAAAAAGAAAAAAAATAATCTGGAGACTGAGATTCGAACCCGGGTCAAAACGACTTGAAATCCGTCGCTTTCCTAATTACGCTGTTACAGCTATGATGGCAGAAGTGAAATTAAGCTTCGTATTCTAATGATATTTTTTCATTGCCTAAAAACAGGAATAAAATGACATTTTTTTTAAATGAATCCTAGCTAGATCAATTTTTCGCCCCCGAAATCCCCTGCATACTAAATTTCACGATAATCGTTGGAGCCGATTCCGAGATTCAGAAAATATATATATAAATATATATACAAGAATTGCTCGTTTAATAGTATAAGATTTAAAAAAGTATACAAGTCATATGACATATTTTAGCGTTACAATACTAATACAAACCTGCGTGTGGTAAAGGTGGATGGATATTCAAATGTGGTTCCGGTCCTTCTAACTCTACATCCGGTGCTGGATTTGGTAAAGATAGACCCAACCTTAAAGAAAAGAATAAAGGTTCAACTAGAAGAAAATTATTTATAATCTAATTTTCTTCTTGTTAGTGGATAAAATAACCTATTATTTACGCAACATTAAAAGTAGCGTAACGTTATAACCTTATAACGTATTATTAAAATATAGCCGTTGCGAACATCTCTAAATCTAATTCACAATAGTATCCTCGTACCAATAGGCAGACTGTACGATTGTTTGCCACCCTAAATTTAATGTATGGGATTTTCACAAGATATTCAGGTTTTTTTTTTTAAATATAAGACTAGGTAGGCAAATAACATCTAAATGTTTCATCACTTATACTGAGATTTTTAGACTAAATTGTTTACAACTTAAATACTTTACATACCCAAATTAATGGGTATACTAATAGAAGATTATATTAGACACGTTACCTTGCGCCAATAAGACTTAGATGAGAACTGGGTGCTGGTAAGTCCGAATATAAATTGTTGCTACGTGATATTTCTTGCAGTCTCAATGAATGATGGTGTTGACCTATTAAATAAATTACAACAAGTTTAATTTGTTATGTATTAATTCGAACCACTTAATCACTACTATTTTAATTAACACTTATAAATATCTGAAGAGTTTTTGGTTTCATTTTTAATCCACATCTTAAACATATCAGTCGGGTTTTTAAATACTTGTCAATGGAAAATGGAATTTAGTTTTTGGAAATGGTTGTAGGAAAAAAAATTAAAGCTAAGGATGAGGGCAAATAATTTTGCGTTTATTATATGATCTACATTTAATGGTCCAAAAAAGATAACTAAAGGCTCGAGAGACTGAAAACTTTTACCTAAAAAAAGAGCATAGAATCATTTTAAATATTAGTTCACTTATGTTATTCTAACAATAATAAAACATAAATTAACTTACTTTCATCAGCATTTTGTAATTTTAACTTTCTTGGTGGTGCATTAGCGTTCGGTACAATAGTCGATCGTACCAAGTTTCTAAATCTGCCCACGGTTGGATCGATATCTTCAGGGTTTATTATGTCCACCTCTTCGTTGAAAGACACGTTACGTTTCTGTTTCTTCGCTACACCGCCAGCCATCGATGCTGAACGTTTTGTACCAGTCTGTGGCTGTAAATGAAGTAAAAAAATATATATGTATAATATTAATTAATTACAAAATTAAGGATTTAATAATAATAATGTTGTGTTAAACTTACAAATAATACTTTTACAAATAAATATATATTATGCAAAAACGATTCAGTCTGTAATATCCCATTGTTGGGCATAGGCCTCTTCCCCATGTAGGAGAAGGATCGGAGCTTAATCCACCACGCTGCTCCAATGCGGGTTGGCAGACATATTCCCTACTTTGAGTAACGTCGCTATCAGGTTTACATGATAACAACCGGGACCGACGGCTTAACGTGCTCTCCGAGGCACGGTGGGGAGACCCACAAGGACTGCACAAACACCCAGACCACGGCAAACATCTGTATGGCCAATACAAATGCTGTCGTGTGCGGGGATCGAATCCGCAACCGCCAGTGCAACAGCCAATCGCAATCCAGTGCTGTGATCGCTGCGTCAACGCGGCGTCAACACACAAAGCCGAGGTGGAAATCAAACCCTCGGAGCAACAAGCAGGGTCACTGTAAACTGTGCCATTAAATGTGTGCCAACAACAACAACGAATAGGTCGTAAGATATTTTTACATCCCGAGGTGATAATGGTGTCCATACCCATATGGCAGAACAATTTTAACTTAATAGTAACCAGTATAGTTAGTTCAAGTCATCTTTGCGCGGGGCTCTATGTGTGCGTGCGCTTATAATTATTATAACACTTTGCGCACACTAGTGACTTTTGTTTAAAGAATTTATTGTCACGGTGACAAAAGTCACTAGTGTGCGCTTAGCCTTAATTTGTGTAGCAGTGACGCGACCGCCGTCATTCGAAATTTCAAAAAAGACGTCTTCTTATTGATCATTTTTCCACCGGTACAGTCGTTAAAGAAAATATCTAGTTCTTCACCGAATTTTTTTTAAGGAGTCAGGTAAATATTTTCAATGTGCTAATTTCGATATCATTAATATTTATTATGATTAAATAATGTATACCTACATTACTAACTTACTTTAAAAACTATATTATTTTTAAAGTGAACGTATTATGATTGTTTTAGACTCGTGAAACTATTGCCAAGGTGTTCGAATTTCTAAAAAAGGAAAACATAGTTATGTTGCAGCTAGTATAAGTGATCCAATTTGCAGTGCAGGTCCAAATTAATATCAAAATTGAATGAATATTTAAACAGTGTGCGAAAGAGAACAGCAATGGCAGTGGGGGTATCAGAGAGAACAATAATAAATATATTGGCTGAAGGGAAAAAAACTGACTTCAAATTTAAATCTCCGTATAAAGACCGCAAAACAGAAATGCATATGATACGGCGCCAGATAATCCCACAGAGCCTAGGAGTTCGGGGCCCATCAGCGACCTCCGGCGGACTGTCTGACGTCGGGTACAAATTACCTATGGGCGATACTAATCGCTCTGCGCGAGACTGCAAATATATTTTATTATATCTACAACTTACCTTAAGAAGGGGGCTCTGGTAAACCGGTTCAAGAAAAGTCAGGGCGGTGTGTAGGTCTGTGGGTGTGTAATGAAGGTTGTGTGTGTAAGAAAGTGGACTGACTTCTCGACGGCCGGCTACAGCGCCACTACTCGACGGCAAATCAGGCTCGACGATCACTCCACTCACTCTCACGGTTCACAAGGGTTAAGAGACAGAAATATTAACACGCACAATTAATCGTTAAATGCAAAATCCATATAACACAGAACAGTTACAGCAGGTTTTAAATACATATACACTTTAATCTCACTACAGACAAACTCACGCGGCATACAACTCACTCAATACTCGTTAAATCAATTGCCCATACGATAGAAATAACACGCCACGGCTCACAAGAGATTAATACAATTAAGACAAATCATGCGTCAATCATAAAAAGACCCCAACAAATTATAACTTCTCTACTCAAAATGGCGCTCACTTTCGGGGTCCACAAATCGACACAACCGCGCCGTAAAGCATACACGAGGTCAAACTAAATAGTTTCACTATGCACGAGTTATTCACGCCGATATACAAGAAAGTTTATCAAAGTTCAATTGCAGGAATTATTACGAGTAATTAAATCGCGCTGAAGCCCGTATCGGCTTCGTCAACGAAGCGCGCGGCTTCACCGTCCGCTCACAGATTCCAACTAAACGCAGGCGCAGCGCGGAGGCGATCCGCCCCGCGCTGGGAAAGATGACGCAACTCGCCGCTCGATCCCACCACACGTCCACGAAACGCGCATACAACCGTTGAACGGAAACTAAGCCATAAAACAGTCGCCGTAAGGGTGCATTTGGCGTCAACAATCCCCCGTCCCGGACAGAAGGGCATTATGTCCGCGAACAAATTGGTAAACGAGACAAATTTCAGAGACGAGTGGACGGGGTCGAGGAGCCACTCCCGCAAGAGAGCACCGTTAAGAGGCTCGGATCTCGCCTAACTACACGTTAAGTCCCAGCGCGTCATTTAAGAGGACGTTAGGAAGAGAACCCACTATGTCATAGGACATGTACTCAAACTAGTATGCGAAGGTGATCGCCAGCAGTGACAAACCAATGATGGGCCCGGCACTCAGAGGGCCCCGGCCGCGCTAGCCGGAACAGATAAGAAGTCGCAGTGACCCGATAAGGTCGCCGACGCCGACTAAGAGGGGGAGGGCGGCGCTCCAGTCGCGGCCACTCAGCTAGCGGAGGGGGTCGCGTGAGAAGAGTGGCGAATTCTCACTCAATCCGCAGAGGGGGGGGACAGACCCCCCCCCCGCCCCTGGCAGGGTGACACCCCAACTGATCAGGGGGAACGTCCCCTGTCCAGGCCTGGGGCGCAGGGGTTGGGGGACGAACCAGAAGCGTCACGCACCGGAAGGCGCTCACGAGCGCCCCCGCCCGTGGCGGAGGCGCGGTCGGGAGGGACGCGAAGAGAAGCGCTGATAGGGCCCAGGCATCGTACACAGAAACAAACAAATTCAGTGATAGAAACACATTCAGCAATATAAACAAATACAGTAATATAATTCAGGAATAGAACCAAATTCAGCCATACAACAAATGCACCAATACAAATTCAGCAACAGAAGCAAACTCAGTAACATAAACAAATGCAGTAACATAAATTCAACAATAGAAACCAATACAGTAATACAAACAAATGAAGTAACACAAATTCAGCAACAGAAGCAAACTCAGTAACATAAACAAATGCAGTAATATAAATTCAGCAATATCAAACAATGCAGTGACACAATTCAGCAATAGAAACAATTCGGCAAATACAAACAAACACAGCAATACAAATTCAGCAACAGAACAAGTCAGTAACATAAACAGATGCAACAATATAAACTCAGTAATAGAAGCAAATTCAGTAAGTAAACAAGGCAGTAATAGAATTCAGCAATAGAAACAAATTCAGTAAGTAAACAAGGCAGTAATAGAATTCAGCAATAGAAACAAACCCAGCAAATAAATTCAGTAATAAAGACAAAACAAAAACCCGGGATGTCGCACACAGGCCAACCTTCCCCTACCTACCCGCCAGCAATATAGGTACCTAACCCTATCAAAAAGAGCTCGCGCAGCTCAAGGCGCGGTAACCACGCTCTGCTACCAAATGATACGGCGCCAGACAATCCCACAGAGCCTAGGAGTTCGGGGCCCATCAGCGACCTCCGGCGGACTGTCTGACGTCGGGTACAAATTACCTATGGGCGATACTAATCGCTCTGCGCGAGACTGCAAATATATTTTATTATATCTACAACTTACCTTAAGAAGGGGGCTCTGGTAAACCGGTTCAAGAAAAGTCAGGGCGGTGTGTAGGTCTGTGGGTGTGTAATGAAGGTTGTGTGTGTAAGAAAGTGGACTGACTTCTCGACGGCCGGCTACAGCGCCACTACTCGACGGCAAATCAGGCTCGACGATCACTCCACTCACTCTCACGGTTCACAAGGGTTAAGAGACAGAAATATTAACACGCACAATTAATCGTTAAATGCAAAATCCATATAACACAGAACAGTTACAGCAGGTTTTAAATACATATACACTTTAATCTCACTACAGACAAACTCACGCGGCATACAACTCACTCAATACTCGTTAAATCAATTGCCCATACGATAGAAATAACACGCCACGGCTCACAAGAGATTAATACAATTAAGACAAATCATGCGTCAATCATAAAAAGACCCCAACAAATCATAACTTCTCTACTCAAAATGGCGCTCACTTTCGGGGTCCACAAATCGACACAACCGCGCCGTAAAGCATACACGAGGTCAAACTAAATAGTTTCACTATGCACGAGTTATTCACGCCGATATACAAGAAAGTTTATCAAAGTTCAATTGCAGGAATTATTACGAGTAATTAAATCGCGCTGAAGCCCGTATCGGCTTCGTCAACGAAGCGCGCGGCTTCACCGTCCGCTCACAGATTCCAACTAAACGCAGGCGCAGCGCGGAGGCGATCCGCCCCGCGCGGGGAAAGATGACGCAACTCGCCGCTCGATCCCACCACACGTCCACGAAACGCGCATACAACCGTTGAACGGAAACTAAGCCATAAAACAGTCGCCGTAAGGGTGCATTTGGCGTCAACAGCATAGATGGTTGACAGAAAAAAACATTACTTATAATGCACATATAAAAAAAATTAAACTGTATGACTTGATAAAAAAAAGAAGACCATATTTGTCATAAGCTTGATGACATACTTCAGCCATATGACATAAAAGTTCTTCGACTACCGCCGTATTATCCTGAACTAAACCCGATAAAAAATGTATGGGGAATTTTAAAAAATTATATTGCTCCGCATAATATCGAACAAAGTGTAACTGGAATAACGAAATTAATAAATGATCGTTTTAGTCAAATCAATGAAGAGATGTGGCGTAATACTTGTCAACACTTAAAAAAAGAAGAATTTTTGATATGGAATCTGAAATAATAATTAAACTTGGTGAAAGAAGCGAATCCGAAAATTCAGCATTTTATTCTTCTAGTAGCGATACAGATTAATATGTTCAATAAACATGTATTAACAAGCTATTATTATTATTTTTTAAATCCATATAGTTACTATTCCAAGTTTAGTATTAAAGAATATGCAACGACTAATGAATGTTGATGAAGCGTTTTTGCTTAGGTTTGTCAGGATCGTGGCAAGTGTCATTTTCTTGTCTCTGCCTACCCCTCCGGGATACAGGCGTGAGTTTATGTATGTATGTATACTATTTGTCACCGAGATATAATTTTTTATTTTAAATTTTTTTAAATAACTTTATTTATATTTTCACTTCACTGTACCCCTTGTCACGCAACAAAGTCACTGTATATATACAAGGTTTCCCTACACATAGAGCCGCGCGCAAAGATGAGTTGAACTTACTATACCTACTTATACCCAGTCAGTATTTCAATGCAATTTTATAGCAAATAAATTAAATCTCAATTAAAACAAATTATTTTAAATGAAACATTTAACAATGGAAACAGACTATACCTATATATATAAAAATTTCGCGTCACAATGTATGTTTGCGATTAAGTCCGAAACTACTAAACCAATTTTTATCAAATTTTGTAAGCATGTGTAATTTGGTTTAACTTGGGGGATAGGGTAGTTTTTATCTCAATTATTGATCTCAATATGTATTTTTTATTGCAAATTAAATGTTTATTATACGACTTTAGTGTGTATTTATCGGTTAGTTCTATAAAACCCTAATAGATGGCGGTTTGGCATCTAAGTTGCACAGATATCCAGTAGGTGGCGCCGTATTTCTATTTCTAGATTATAGATGGCGCGTTTGAATAAAGAATTTACATATATTTTAATAAATTATAATTACTGAGCCACAGCAACGCGTGGCTGGATCAGCTAGTATATACTATATATAATATAAATCTTTAGAATATTTATTACCTTCATAACATCACTTCCGTCGTCAGTAGAAATACCCAACATAGAAATTCTTCTGTTGTGTGCTGTATTGAATTCTGTTAGATTCTGTAATAAGAAATGTTTTAGGCATTATTGTAGTATTGCATAGACAAATAACATATTAACTATATTAAGATTTTAATAAGAATATTGAACAAATCAATAAAATATTATTATAGGTAGTATAACTTGTATGATTTGCATAATTTTTGACATTTGATTATTGACATTGACTACACGTGGTGGGAAGAAGTTCACAAGCGGCTGGGTAACCCTGGACCACCAAAGGCGGGTCTTGAAAACTCATTCCCGGCTCGGATGGGGATTCGGCAGCGGGTGTGTGGTGGATGGCATGAAGGTGTGGATGGTGAGGGTGTGGCGCTGAGACGGTACGGAGATATGGGAAAAGTTTCTTCCCCCGATGCGGAGGAGTTGTGGGCTCCCACAACTTTACAGGTTTACTTCCCTGGGGGTGACCACTGAAAGTGTGACTTAGCGTGCCATAGGTCAAAATGGTAAAATATCACATGACATATTTTTGGATGGCCCCTTAGAATAAACATATGGCACAAAATCACCAAGGTGGCGAATTCCGAGTTAGTGTTTTTGAAAAAAATACTTAATAGATACTAATATGAAAATTGGATTAAATAATTGCTACGATACTATTCTTGAAATGTTTAAGATGAGCAAGCATAAAAGTAATATTTGTGTTGATTACAGTGAATTTAAGAAGGCATATCAACGAATTTCGTCATTTCGGGAACAATTTTTAATATTATATTTAAAAATAACAGTTTCAAAATATGACTTCTTCCTGTAGCCAAATGACAGAATTCATCAACATTGATTGAAAATAAATGAACAATTTGTAAAAAATTACGCATAATTACCAGTTAAGTTTGATTATAATGCTACTTCAGAGTAAAGTTACGATTTTCAAGTATAAAGTTTAGCATATACTAGATTATGAATAGTATTTCAATTTAAATTACATGCGATTATAACAAGTTTGATGTCTCCGTAGTATTTCCGTAATGATTTATTTAAGAATATTTTAAATTTGTGGTCAATATCGATTTCAAGAGGTGTTCCCGAAAATGATTTAGTGTATTTAGATGTTCACTGAATGATACAGTAACGATTCATCGACAGTCGATGACGATATTTTCATTAATAAATGCAAAAATTTAGTTCTTTTTTAACTTTTTATTAAATTGCTACCAAAGTTTTTTATGTAAACAATGAAAATAATATTTATAACATTCTTAAATAAGTTTTTAACTCCAGTCTTAAAATGACATTTTCATTACCTTTAACAGTTGCACATTAAACTTTTGAGAAGTAATAGTAACTACAACAAGAAAACTTAAATAAAAGGTAACAAAATATATTATAAAGAAATTTAAATAAACTCAAAGAACAAAATTTTGCATGAATGGAATCAACAAAATTAAATAAACAATAGTTATTATTATAATCAGACCTTTTCAATAATAATAATCTCGACTTTTTTGCTTTTTAAGTAAAGGTTTAGGAAATTGTTCATGAGTAACATACGATACATCTCTAATTAAAATAGTTACTTTTGTACTGTTACGCACATATTTTTGGAAAGTAACCTTAAGTTGTCCATAGTCTTCAACAGATATTTCACTTACGCCAACATATCTACAAAAGACACTTGTTTTTTGGGTGGTACTTTAATTAAAAGGTTTATCCCAGGAGAAATTAAGTTAGCATGCAGGTTTTCTTTGTCTGCCCCATGAGATGTGCCAGCTTTAACACTATTATTTTTTCCCTCTGTACTTTTTGACGCTTTTTTACATCTTTTTCCTAGTTTTTCCTTTACTTTTCAGCTTATTTTTTTTCGGTAGTAAACCCTGTCTTTATCGCGTTTAATTTCTCTTTGTTCATCAGTCATATTATCCGGAAACATTCTTATTCTTGCATTGGCTTTTTCTTCTTTGGCGAAAATATGCCTACTATCTTTTTTAGTTATTTTTAGGTCTATTCTACTTCTTTTAATTTTTTTTTTGTTTCTATGCTTGATGCAAATAATCATTTATATTATAGCATTGTTTAATAATGCTTGAGTGTTTAAATAGTCATCTTAACACTATCATCATTTAGGGAACACGTCATCACATCCGGGAACGTTTCCAAAATGACCGTTCACGGAATGACCTTTTTTAAATAGTCGTGCGTTTTATGCCAGCATCAGACATCTTGAACACAATAGTCCAAAGTAAATGTCAAGTAAACAATGGTAGCTTTAATTAATTATTCTTACAAAAACTGCGTTTTGAATATTACAATCAATTGTACGTGTTCCCGTTATGATGTACAATTGATGTACGGTATGTAGATTGTAAATAGAAACGTTCTTACCACTTAAATTATAAATAATTTGACGAAAAAACTAACAGCGCTCACCACACACACATTCGCTCTCTACAACAGCACAATACCGCCAAAATCGGGTTCAGTAAAAAAAAGTTTTGCTTGGATATGATTGTGTTCACTAATATGACGTACATTGTCTCGGACAAACTTTGAGGCAAATTTCGTATTCTAAATAATTTTATTATGTAAGTAATGGGTTTAAAAAAATGTTTTTGAGGAGATTAATATTCTTGTTAGACACGAAAAAGAGTTAAAATTTAATTTTTCTCAGAGCTACAGTAATTTGATTGTACGATACAGCACTTGGGGACCCGTTCTCGAAATTATTTTTTACACAATTATTTTATTATAATAATGAAATTAATTTATTTTCTATGCAGGTAATTTGGTGTACAAATAAGCCAAATCGATTTGAATGGTGTCAAATGTACATTAGATGAATTTAGTTACGATTGTATTTTTTATTCATTTCCAAACACAATTTTCCACCTTGGTGATTTTGAACCATATACATACAACTATGACAATGTTATAATAAAAACTTACATCTAATTCTGTCTGTGTCTCTGGCAAACCCAGTAAGGCACCCTCAGTCTCTGTGTTTGGTAAGTCCTCCATGATGCCTCGAGAATTTCCTGTTGGCCTCTCCCTAAGTGATAAAATATTACAAAATGTTTTATACATCAACTCAATATAGCTATATATATTTAAGAATCCTAGAAAAAATTGTCAATAACTACACAAAAGCATTTAAATCACACAATACTCAGTAAAGAATACAGATTTATATACGCAATTTTATAAAAATAAAAGGCTGTGAGTGTCTATTTCATCCTAAACCTAACATAATAAATTGACAAAATTAATAAGAATTAATTAATTAATAACAATTAACAGCTAATATTACTTCTTATCAGATCTAGACATAGGTATAAAAGGCTATTTAAATTACTCACATAAGGGGGCGTTCAAGTATTACGTAACGCTAATTGGGGGGGAGGGGGGGTCTTGTTAAACGTTACGATGCGTTACAGGGGAGGGACGGGGGTTCGAACAAGGCGTTACGTACAGATACGTGTGGTACACCATGAGTGTCATAGTCAATATCCACATTGATGTATATCATATGTTTTCTATTATAATAATACCTAATTATGTAATTTCTTGTTGAAGCCCCAAAGTGAAATGTTGAGTCGATTGGTAATTGAGTGGGTTTGTGAGCTTCCAGACGCATCTGACCGATATATGTGCCATGAGCTGAAAAAGAAACAAGTATCACTTACAAATTTAGTCATTGTCCTTTACAAAAACACACATTTAAAACAGTTTTAGTTATAGCAAAATCTTATAAGATTTTATTCTTAGTTTGAATTTAACTACACAACTCGATGAAAATAATATTTATATTATATTTTTTTATTTACTTTGTACAGGAATTTTGAATTTAATAAATATATTTTTTATATTTCAGTATTTTCTTGTTCCATTATTCTTTTTAAGTCGGCAGGTCACCACTGTAGGGGTTCTGTCCCTAACTGTTTCAACTGAAGACTTCTTCTTTTGGGAGTTGGAGAGAAATCACACTTGGCTGTTCTGATCGGAATATATTTATTTTAAAAACTTACGACTATATATACAAAATTTAAATGATAATAGAAAATGACAATAGAAGTCTTATATTAATTTTTAAGCAATATTTAAAATTTAGTTTTCGAAAGAGGTTTCTTACACGTAGCGAGATTGTATCATATTATAGATGTATGTAATGTAGGTAAACCCTACAAATTTAAATTTAGCAACATGATTAGAATTAGATATTTTACTATAGGAATTAGACCGAAACTTATTTGCACTTAATCTGATACTTACTGCTACCCAAATCAACCAGAAAGGCTCTGTTTAAGTGTTTATGATAAACAAACGCAGCATGAACCCTCGAACAACTTGCGTGATCTATGCAGAAATCATTCATCTGTGGGTTACGACCAAAGAGGTAGCATTTCTTCTCATCTATCATCAGTTTCTGTATAAGTTTGTCCCCTTTTAACACATCCAAGTGAAGCCCGGTAGGAGGTTTACCAGCCCTTTTAACGAAACAAATAATTGAATATTGGCGATTTCGCAGAATATTTATATTAGAATGGAAGATAATAATTCGTTTTGTATTTATTGTATATTTTTTGTATATTGTTTGAATGGAAATAAAACGCGTTAATAACAGATAGTAATCGAGTTGAATGGCGGCATGCTTTAATAAATAATTTACCGCCAAGTAACAAGTTACCTACCAATTTGGTACTTCATAGTGATTCGCCATTTTTATATACTTGAGTGTATACTTCAGATGTGTAATTTATATTTAGGTTTTTCAATTCATTGTAAATGTACAAATAACTAATAACACGGCACTGAGCTAGTCGTGTGTCGTTCACGAATAAATCCTTCAAATGAAATACTTCAGTTAGTTTGTGTCCTTCATTCTGTACTTCAGTTACATTTCAACCATATCTTTAGTTCAGTTGTTTAGTTCACCAATCATCGGCCGCGAACTGCCTCGTTCGTGAAACGAACGAGACACGAGCAGTGCCGATTGATAATTTGCTGTCACGCTCTGTTGTACGTACCATAATAATGTTCTATTTCTTTCACTCAAACTTTCGCTCGGTATGTATCCGTCGGGTCCTCTAACAATTTGCACGTACAGTGTACATTGCTTGTCATATTAAAAAACTAATTTAGAACTGTCAAGAAAAATGGCAATGTATGAATGTACAGTAATACAGTTGACAATACGTTTGTTCGAGTTTAATAGCTAGCTAATCTGTGTTTAATAAAACTAGCTGCTGTGTCCGCAACTTCGTCCGCGTGGAATTTAACAAAAAAGTTATTGTTCAGTTTGCAGCTATAAAAAAATATTCTTAAATAAAAGTAGCCTAAGTTACACCTTATTACATCAGCTATATGCCAGTGAAAGTCCCGTCAAAATCGGTCCAGCCGTTTCAGATATTAGCCGAAACAAACAGACAGACAGACAAAATTTGTAAAAATGTTATTTTGGTTTATGTACCGTGTATAGATCCATATGCATTTAGTAAAATGCGTTTATTTTAATATTACAAACGGACTGCAATTTTATTTATTTGTATAGATATGCGTCGAATGTTGTAAAATTTTTACGAACAATTTCTCTGAACAGATATACGTACTAACTTCAATTACCTATTTAACTATTCGATACGAGCTCATGTCTCAACTCGTCGAACTAATTTAAGTTTGCGATAAGATGATTCATTGAACTCTTCTTTTAACAACCTTTCATATCTCTTGATAAACTAGTGAAAGAAATAAACCGATCTACAAAGACATCTGAACTATACTGAACTACTGAACTAAAAGATGGATATAGTTCAAAGTAATGAAAAGACACATTTGTATCTTTTCATTTCAGTGACACATTTTTCGCAAGGCTACACTGAGCGTAAAATCTGTACCTAACAGCTATTAGCAACTGTCAAGTTGACAACTATTTTGTCATAGGCTGATACTTTTAATTTATCCCCAATAGGGAAAAGCAAGAGACACTAAGTCCATACAGCCTGGTCTGATTTTATACAGTAACTTTTTTCTTCTTTTTCTTCTTTCACTTTATTGAGCAGCAAACCACATGGTTTCTGCCCTAAAGTGATCCAAAAATATTGATTCACGACGAATCACACTATTACAATGTACTCTGTGCGAATCACGATCACGAATCCATAATGTCGGCCGCCCTCTAGGGCAGACGGCGCGAAACTTTCATAGGCTGATACTGTGGCATACCCGCCGTGCCGCCCGGCCCTTTATAGCAGTGTTCCGCAAACTTTTTGTGTTCAAGGTACACCTAGGAATAGGAAAATATTTTGAAGGTGCACCACAAATAAAAAATAATTTTTTAAGTACTTATTTATTAGTAACCGAAACGTACTTCACATTCACAGTCTGTAAATGATATTTGTAGTTGTGATGTACAATAAAGTATAAATAAATATTTATTATTAATCAACAAACGTAAAGTTTATTTTTCCGAGGCACACCAATAAACGACCACGGCACACCAGTGTGCCGCGGTACACCCTTTGCGGAACACTGCTATAGAGCACCTTCCAGGCTTCCACCTAAGGCCCACGCCACTAAAACGAATGGTCTCAGATTTCTATAGACGACCGAATTTTAATTCTAATTTTGCCAGTAGAGTGCGCCATTTTTCAAGAAGTACTCGTTTAAATCATTACTTGGGAAGTTTAGTTGCTATTGACAGCTCTGGACTACTAATTTTAAATACATTAATTAATATTTTATATTTAAATTAGCTGACCCCGCAAACGTTGTTTTGCCATATTTATATGTTATTACCCCCGCAACCCCTATTGTGGGTGTAATTTCATAAAACCCGTTCTTAGCTGACCTCTACTCGGCGAAAGGAATATTCCTACCAAATTTCAAGTCTCTACGCCTTATGGTTCCAGAGATATCGTGATAAGTCTTTGAGGGGAGAAATATATGATAAGTCAATATAGGTATGGGTTGAAATCTCTTTTTTAAATATATATATTAATTAAATTCAAGATTCGCGAACCAACACGTGTTTACGTGTAATAAATAATAATAGAATCTGTACGTCCTAAATTCTAGCGCAGCCAGTAGCAGAAAAGAGAACTAAGATCTAGATTTATTGTGTAGTGTGTACCATGGAGCATGGTGTGTAACTGTGTACCATGAATAGGTACTATGGAAAAGCTTATACCGTTCGGACTCCTTGTATCTATTCTATACTTCGTGGCCCACGCCATGTACCACGTCCACTGAAATTGGCGTTCCACTCACGTATAAAACGCCGCAGGCGTTAGACTTGTAGGCGAATTTTATAAGTGGAACGCCTGTTTGGGGTCAGCTGTGTGCTCGCAATATGGTGGCATAGTGAAAACATGCATCTGTGGGGACTATGAGTGAATATTTCGCATGGATTGGAGTAAAACTTAATTCAACATGGATTCCCGGGTTTTTATCGTTGCGTTTTTGCCGAATCGAATGAGCGTATATTTTGAACTCAGAACATTCACAATTTGACATTGACAGTTTTTTTTTATTAAATTCCCGCCACGTTTTAATAAAAGCCAACTCTGGCCCACCAATATTTTGTCGGCGAAGTGGGCGCGATGTGAGTTAAGCGATCGCTCGCGACGACCTTGGCTCACTTCGCGATGACCTTGGCGCACTCGCGATGGCCTTATATAGGTGGAACGATAGAAAGGGCGTTGCGGACGCTTAGTGGAACGCAGCCATTATATTTTTTTGTTACATTTATTTAAAAATCGGCCAAGTGCTAGTCAGACTCGCGCACGAAGGGTTCTGTACCATTGACTAGGTAAACAACAGTAGGTATTTTAGTGTGTTTTCCAATTGCAGCACCAAAGCGCATTTTAAGGCGTAATGCTCAATGTTGAATGTTTCAACTACAGCAATGCTTCGCTCAATCGAGCACATTCAAGTTTCTAGTTTTCCTATTACAGGATTTAAGCGCATTATGCGGTTTAATGCTTAACGTTGAGTGTTTCAACTACAGCAACGCTTCGCTCAATTGAGCACATTAAAAAGGACTGCTTTTGCGTGATGCGTACAACGATACAAATTACAATCATTAACATTATTTTAGTGTTTATTCTTTAAATTGGTCTAAATTTTGATCCCTTCCTCGAATCCCTTGATCGAATTTTTTTATTAAGATTAACAACTACCTATATCGTTAGTAATGTTGAATTGTTGAAAAATATTTTTCTTCGTAATTTTTTGGAAATAATAAAAAGTTAATTCAGACTGTGACAAAAAACTGTAATATTTTACAGTTATTTAACTATTCTTTACGTTGTTATTTCTTGCACTGTGTCCCCGCTATATGATAATATGACACTCTCTCTCATGACCATTGGTTGCAGGTTGACTGGAAGAGATCTCTTCTAGGCTAGGATCAAGTATCTAGGGATAAGTCTGTGGGATAAGTCCACCTTGCCATCAACTATATGTCATATATAGGGAGGGATGTTGTTATAGCGGCAATAGAAATACATAATTTGTGAAATTTTCAATTGTCTAGCTATCGCCGTTCTTGAGATACAGCCTGGTGACAGACAGACGGACGGACGGACGGACAAACAGCGAAGTCTTGGTAACAGGGTCCCGTTTTTACCCTTTGGGTACGGAACCCTAAAAAAAGAGACAAATAGCGAGGATTTTCGAGGCTAAGTAAACCAATCTTAAATGAAGACACTATAATTTAAGACTATTTAAAAATAATATTTCTAACTTTATGTCTTAAATAGCATAGAGTAGGTACAAAGTAGGTAAGTATATAAAATATTTTTGTAACTAATGTTTGTAAATTATTTTGTAGGAGTGTATTATATCACTTAACTCATCAACGTCTGAAGCTATTTTGATGCAAATTTTATATTATAATAAGATTTATTTAGTTGCTCAATTGTGCTTTTTGCAGAAAAGAACATCTAACAAGATCGAAGTATTTCAAGTAAGAAAATATGCTTGTAGTTTCTTTTATAGTTCTGATTATTTATTTTTTTATAGCTCTGCGCACTACAATAGCTATACCCGTATCGAGAATTTCCACAGCAGAAAAAGTTGCGCGTCTCGTCAAACCAGAACTACTGACAATGATTCAGCCTGTTATTAATCACTGAAAAAAAACAATTCGGCGAATACTGGTCCATTTTGAGTCTTATGGTCAATAAACTTCTTTTTTTTTAAATTACATAAAGCAATGTGATTTTTAATTTGTATAAAACAAAAATCACATAAAAAAACAATAAGTTTCACTACATTTAATTTTATTTACATAGTTACAAAAATACTCTCCACATTACTACACTGAGCAGTGGCGGCCTTAGAGGGTGGCGAACGGGGCAATCGCCCGGGGCCTCGCTCTTGCAGGGGCCTCGCGCAACAACCCAAGCAAATTAAAAATAATATAGATTTTTAACTGTATTTTTTTATTAAAATTACTAAAACATATTTGAGGAATTCGATGACACAAGATCGGCTTTCAGTCCTTGCTATTCTTTCAATCGAAAATGACGTAGCTCATTCGTTAGATTATTGTGCTTTAATTAAAGATTTTAGTCTTAGAAAAAGCCGAATAGTCTAGTCGACAAGTTGAAAATGGTCGAAAATAGAGACAATGCGCTTAAAATTATGTGTGATAGCTCGTTAGATTCGAAATGACGTCTAGAAAAATACTCTAAAAGCGTGTATGTAGCACATAAAAACTTGCAAATGTTATAAATAATTAAAGAAAGGAAAAAAATGGCATTTCGTTTTTTGCCAATATTAATTATTTATTATTAATTATTTAAGAAATTATTTCAGTATCTCTATTTTTTTCGACCATTTTCAACTTGTCGACTAGACTAGAAGGACAAAGGGCCTCGCAAACACTTGCCGCCCGGAGCCACGCAATGGGTAAGGCCGCCTCTGACACTGAGTAAACTTATCCACATTACAATAAAATACCAGTTCCATTTGACACTACAACACTTATACACAAGTCATATAATTGATAGAGCCTGTAACATCCCACAGCTGGGCATAGGCCTCTTTTTCCATGTAGAAGGTCACATGAGCCACCACTAAAAGAAAAACACGGGGCGGATTTAGGGGGAGGACGTCCGAGCGCTTGGCCCCTGACCCCCTTATAGATTTCAGAAAAATCTCAAATTCCGACGAGTAAAGACTACTATACAAATTTTCCTTTGACATTTTTTTTGACATCTATTATTAAAAATCTCCAGTGAATACTTTTTTGTGACTGTACTCCTTTGTTTGAGGCTTTGAGACCTCTAAATTCTGCCCTGGAAAAACACAAAGACAGCTTGGTTCTGTCTCGCCCGCGCCTGGCGGTTCCACGGGCGCTTTGTGTGTCAGAAGAATTGGTGGTATGAGTGTGTGTGTGAATGTCACATGCGTCTCCGTTTCGCTGGAGTCGTTGCTGGTGGCGTTGAAGTGTTAGCTCGTCGACGCCCCCGTCTAGAGCCGCCGTCCTCATCTATTAGTGGGGAATCCCATGCTGTGGATAAATATTGTTTGATTATTCTTATGTGTGGGATCCTGTGAGCAACATTCATTTTTATTATATAGATATTTAATTGAATCAAGTTATTTTTTCACTTTTCTTTCACTAAATAATCAGTTTTTTACTATGTAATGTTGTTGTTTGAAACTTGTTTGAAACTTGACTTTGTTTAAGATTCGCAAGTTAAGTTTTCGGAAAATACACAGAGCTAAACAACAACGTACTTCACTATTCAACTGTCAAACCGGAAGTTATAACTAGAATTTTAAAAGAACTTTGATATAATAGTTCAATTACCTGCAACAGAGCTAACTTTCGATTTGGGAGGTTTGTCTCTTTGTGGCATTGATTTTCTGTTTGAAGAATTCTCTTTGGGTCCTGATGCATTTGAATCTCTCGAATCTCTTCTTCGATCTACAAAATAAACAATGATCCAAAATAGTTTCTAAAGTAATCTTTTAATTACATTGTTTCATTAGTAAACTTTTAAAACTGTTTCTGCAATTTTTAATTCACTAAAAGGAGAAAGGAAAAAAGGGCTATTCTAAAGTCATTAAGGCATGAGACTATTTCGTGATAATCGATACACTTTGATCTGATAATCGATATTAGGTACTGTTATTTTAAGACAAGTTTTACCATTAGGAAATTATACAGTGCACACTAATAAAAAAGACTTACAGAATGTCCTATATAAAAATAACATAATATAAAGATTCCGTTACCATATTCCTTCTCTGATTTGTTGCTAGGAGTGTCTGTGGACGCGTGAGAGCTGCCACTCTCCTTCCTTGTCTTTGTAGCAAGGGCGCTTATACTATCCTTACGACCTATGTACATAATATCTATATTATTCGATATTCCTTAGATTCAAATATACTTATGATACATTGCGACATTGTGTATTAGTTATTGTTAAAACTTTCATGCCTGTCAATATGTACACATAAGGATTTGGGGTACCAATTATTGTGGAATTATAAAATTTATCCAAAAAAAGCTTTATCTATATATATATATATAAAAATTGCTGTTTGTTTGTCTCGCTAAAACTCGAGAATGGCTGGACCGGTTTGGCTGATTATGATCTTGAAATATTAATGGAAGTTCAGGGAAGAAACTGTGAGAAATATAAATAATATGTAACGGAACATACTAAAGACGACGATTTAATTTTCCAATACAAAATGTTCCTAGCGGGGAAATTTAATGTCTTTTGTCAAAATGTTGTCAAGTGGTTGTCAAATATTTATAGGTGCGTTCAGAAAGTGTTTTGTGTATATTTTTCACAAATATATGAAGGTAATACAAAGTTCACCGGGCCATCTAGTAAGTTATAAATATTCAACTTGTTTCAAATAAACAATAAAACTTTTTGCCAACTTTTCTATATCATTTAAATCATAACAATCTTATTTTATTTATAAGAAAAAGATTGAAAAAAAAATTTAAAATAGTGCTTATTTTATTCAATGTCACCTTAACATGTATTATGAAGATTTTATATAGGTATATTCAACTTTTAAAATATTTTCAATTATAATTGAAACTTTTATCACATTTGTACCTTTTGGTGTACCATCCTTTGAAGCGGTCCCTCTAGAATTACTTCTGGGAGTCGATGCCTTTGGTGATGGGCTCCTGCCATCTATTAATAAAAGTGCACAAGAATATATCAATGAAATTTTTAAACAAAACTAGTGAGAATTTATTTATTTATTTTATTTATTTATACTTTATTGTACATCACAACTACAAATATCATTTACAGACTGTGAAGTACAATGGGCGGACTTATGGCTATTTAGCCATTTCTTCCAGACAACCCAAATATATATTTCCTACTATGAGTAACGATTGCTATGAGAATATAATGTACAAAAAAATTATTTATCTTGTATTTCACTGTTTCATCTGTTACTGGCAGAAAACATACCCTAGGACTTGTTTAGCCTAAACGAATAAACAAAACCTTTAAAATTCACAGGTTTAAAAAAAAACAGTAACTGACAAATAAAATGGAATTATTGGTAAAAAAGAAAAACATATCTACTACATAAAAGTATTATCTTTTGGATATAGTTATAGTCCAGTTAGTTTTATTTTGAAACAAGGTAAAAAAAAAGTAATACGAGCATGGATTGAATAGTTCGTAATCACCACTTTGCTCAATGTACTTCCATCTGGTTTCTAAAGCCATTATACCATTTTTTTAAATGCCTCATCTTGGCCCTGAAAACAGGCATTAACGGTAGTTTCAATCTCTTCATTTCATGAAAATTTCTTTCCTCCTAATTTTTTAGATTGGGGAAGTGGGAAGTCAGATGGTGCCAAATCAGGGGAATTAAGTGGGGTGTGGAGGAAGTGTAATTGGAACCCACAATTATGGATTTAAGCTATCGTTTCACAGGACGTGAGGGATTGCCTTGTCTTGATGAAACAACAACAACAACAACACTTTTATACTTAACATTCCTGATAGTTTTTCTTGATTTCATTACGCAACCGACATAGACGCATTCAGTAATAAGTAAAGTTTATCGTGGTTCCATTAGGTAGGTAATCAACCATAATGACTTCCTAAAAATCCTATAATACTAATACCATCACCTTGCTTACAAACAAAATCACTTTAGCTTTCTTTGGAGGTGTTGAGCTTGGTCTCAATTTTTTTGATTGTTGTTATGACTCAAGAGTATTGTAATGAACCTAAGTTTCATCAGTAGTAACAAATCTCTCTAAAAAGTTTTGTAAATCGGCTTCAAACAACTCCAAACAATCACACGAAATCGTAAGTCGCTTACATTTATGTTATTTATGAGTTCGTTCATAAGATATGCCTATGATCTCAGCTATCTCTCTGATATGCATTCTACGGTCCCCCAGTATCAAATCGCAAATTTTCCGCTGTTTCCTTCAGTAATCGAAGTTGATGGCTGTCCAGTGTACTTCTAAAAACACCACTATATCTTCGTGAATCGGTTTCGACATTAACCCTTTCATAAACAGATAGTTGATAACGGCGCGATGTTCACCATTCTTCACTTAATGCTCAATAAAACACTGTAAACTCTTAACCAAAAGTAACACTAAAATGAAACTTCACACAACAACAAAAGAGTTACTGAATATAATGAAAGCAGAAAAAAATAAATTTTGTAATCATGTCTTTATGGGGCCGCGAACTTTTTAATCCACCCTCGTATATATATTATGGTAATAATTATAGTAAAAATATCCATTGTTTAACATACCTTCACTATCATCAGCCAAAATATTGTCTTTACACTTTTGTTTCATTAAAGCACCAAATTCATTTTCTGGTAAACTAAACGGTACTTCGTGATTCGGAAACGGTATCGGTTCTGTTTCATCTAACATTGCCACATCGTACAAAGTATCCAAATGCTTCCAAATATCGTGCGTTGATATCTCTTTTGTTATACAGTTAGACAATTTCTCCCAAATACAAGCCATCTGAAAATGTTTGTTTATCCCGACCGGCTTGTGGTGAGCCATAACATAAAACAATTGGATCTCCATTTCGACATCCCATTCGACCGTATTCCCAGTTTTTATTTCTGCTTCTTCTTCACTTGATACCATTTTAAACAGTTTAAGTATTCTTTTAGATAATATTTCTGATATTTTATATTAAAGTTGTACTCGTTTTTAACTTTTTAATACCATACCAAGCCAAAATAGATAAGACAAAGATAAGATAGAAATAGCACATAAACACAGATTTGACCAGATTGTCAAAGAGCATAATAGCTAAAGAAGTCTATGATCTTTATATGCTCTTTGTCTATGATATAAAGAGATTGTCACAGAATCAAAAAATAGAATTCACAGATTAAGTATTAGCAGTGTTGCCAACTCTTGAAAAATCTTTTCCCTAAATAAAAAACAAAATCCCCTAAACCTAAAAATTGAAATTATTTAAAAATGAGTCTGATTTTTTTTTTAATTTTTTTTTTCAAAGGGTTTTAGAATAGAAAATCGATTATTTTGTATACTTTGCTTTAGTATGTTTACTGAACATGTTATTTTAAAAATTGATGGCTAGTCTTTAGATTAAGAACGCCGTCGGTCGGTCGGTCGGAAATTAGATAGGTTAGGGTTATTTTTTTTTGTTTCTGTGACAAAAATATGCCGATTAAGAGTCTAATATTGAAATTAGATAGGTTAGGGTTATTTTTTGTTTTTGTTTCTGTGACAAAAATATGCCGATAAACAGTCAACCGTTCTTAATCTAAAGACTTACCGGAAAATAATTGAGGAATTATTTTTTGTTAATAAAATCGATTACTTACTGATCGATTTCTTTTAAAAACAAAATGTGTATAACTGTATAGTAAGACCGTGATTTAATATACATACAATTGAAACAAGTCAAAGGGAAAGGAGTTTAGGAGTGTAGAACTAAGGAGAATTTAATAACATTTGTAATTTATTATATACATGGAAATAGTATACTTCGTGCTTGTTATATATTATTTGGTGTAAATGTGTAAATGTCACTGGCCAGTGGCCACTGCCATTTGTCAAACCAGCGTTGCCAACTCTACCAACTTTTCGGTAGATCTACCAACTTTCCGTGTCTCGCTCAAATCTACCACCTCAAGAGAAAAATCTACCAACTTTTCAAGTTTTTGAAAAATTTTAATATTATGTTATATATACTACAAATTTAAACAGCGTATTTGTTCGCGTACTCGTTACTTGGAATATATCGATGTAATATATTTCAACTTTTCAAGCAAGATTTCAAGTTGAAGTTGTCACGTGTTCTTATTGGTTGATTTGGACAATACCCATTTTTCTATGAAGCCGTGCCCCGGTATGTGCTTTGACGTGTTCAGACAATTTATATATTTAAGTATCCTTTATTAATTGAAACTAGATTTTTAATGATATTCTAAAAGTGATCCAAGCCGCAGTTTATACTTTAATTAAAAAAAATTTGTATTCCGGGTTTGAGATGTCAAAATAGATTAAATATAAATACCAAGTTGTGAACGCAATCATACAAATAAACGAAGACAGACAGAAGACCACAGCTAAATAATACTGTTTTCAAGCAGTATTGTGTTCCTGTTGGTGAGTAAGGTGACCAGAGCTCCTGGGGGGATTGGGGATAGGGTCGGCAACGCGCTTGCGACGCTTCTGGTGTTGCAGGCGTCTATAGGCTACGGTAGTCACTTACCATCAGGTGAGCCGTACGCTTGTTTGTCGACTTCGTACCATAAAAAAAAAAAAAAAAAACGCTTTTTTAAATTAAATTATAAACCCCACACGACCAGAAAATTTACTTTGGAGTAAATAGATAGCCCATCAATATTTCGCTTAAATTTATATATAAAAAATAAAATAAAAAGAAAGCCCTGCACTGAACGTTTCACATGGATAAATTTTAATGACATCAGATACCGTAGAACGCTAACTGAACTTATAATTATTCAATATAATAAGTTGAAGTTAAGTTACTTAAAAATAAAGTATATTTATTTTTCATTATAGTTATTCTTCAAAATAATGCATATTTTGATTGAATAATCTGTAAGTATATGATAAAAAAATATTTTATGGTACGTAAACAAAAATTGCGTGAGGTACACATGTCAGAAGTGAAACTTCTTTAGCATGCCTACTAATTTATGAAAATGAATTTTATTGAAAAAAAAAACAAAAGGCCAATTAAAAATCACAAAACCGCTGAATAGCACCATCTATTTAGTACACGCAAAAACATTCTTCGCAGAACTAGTCCTTTGAAACAAACAAGTATTTTTTATATCACAACCTGAAAACAATTTACATGCATATTATTTACTATTCTTAATTAATTACTAATTGAAAAAACAAAAAAAAAGTGAAAAAAAAACAAATAGCCAACGTCTCGCGGTGTTCCCAGGCGGTCACCCATCCAAGTGGTGCGCGTTGCTGCGTTTGCGGCCGCTCAAATTTTACCCCTCATGGTCTTAAAGCAGTTTCACTTCAAAAATTAAGCAATTTTTTTTTTATAAATTTTTTCATAACAGAAAATCGCATTTCAGTTTCCGGCCCTCATTGTCAAGTAAATTATAATTTTATTATTACATTAATTTGTTCAGTCCATAATATGCTTCTTTTTTTGACTAGTTTTTAGTTATTATTCGTTTTTTACTATAATAGAAATGATTGTACTATAATGATTACTTTTTTACGAAAAAAAAAAAATAATTTAAGGTACATATTACATCATAAATCGTATATAAAACTCGAAATTATAGTTGGTAGATCTACCTATTTTTCCAATTGAAGATGGTTGGAAACTACCAACTTTTGAAATTTTATCTACCTACTCGATAAAATTTGAGTTGGCAACACTATATCAAACTTCAAAGTTTTAGCAATTGTCAAATAGACCGAATAGACGAGTCCTCCGTATTTTATATTTATTTGTACCCAGGGGGGGGACACATACCTTCAGAATGGCTTTTACCAAAGATAGAGTCTCCATCTGTTATTGGCCCCAGAACTTCGACGTCTTTACATAAATACAACTCTCAACAGATGGCTCTTTACAGACCTTTGTTCAAAGACTTATGTCAGTCCAATGTTATCTGTGGATTTTTTATTTAATAATTTAAATAGTATGACACTTTAACGCTTTTTAAGTTTTTAGTTTTTAATTTTAAATTTATAAAATAATATGGTTTTGGTAATGGTGACTGCATCTGGCGCGAGTTGGTTGTAGTTTCATTATTTCATGTCCATACTGTGTTTTTCCTGTGATAACTGCTGTGAGTGCTGTGTTAATGCGTTGAGTCGAGCCCTGTGCTCCTCCGCTTTGCTGGCTGAATATCATTTTGGAAATTGTGGTGATCATTGTGCGTTATAGACGTTTTTAGAGTGTTGAACACTTTTTTCAAATAACTGAAAAATGCCGAGACGTTGCGCTTTTGGTTGTGAACCTAGCGGTAAGCATATAATTTTGTTACAAGATATTTGATGTTTTATTCATTGTTTATATCTCTTTCGCATTTATTTACACCATTAGTTAGACTTATATTAACCCTAGATTAATCTACAACGCTTATTACTAACCTTCGTCGTTTCGGCTACGCCGATTAAAAGGGAGGCTTCTAAGGGCTTATGGAATAAAATATTTATATGTGTTTTTCTTATTTATTACAATAATCATCTGTTATCATGTTTATAAGTTTTTTATTTACTAAAATCACATTATAATTACTTTGACAGTCTTTTAATTGAGACCAGAGTTTTTTTTTCCTTCTTTTAACATTTTGGTTTTTTAAATGCTTAAACCTTATTAAGTAACTTAAAAACAACAAAAACATAAAGTTTGTGTTCGCCATACACCTATTTGTTGCACTTGTTGCACCAACTCTTTGTCATTCATCGCCTTGCGGAGAGGCAAATTGCACAAATTTTTCTTTTTTTGGCGATAGGAAGACTAACCGCATCCTCTCTTTGATCAGTTTCATGTGTAGAAGTAGAACTGCTGGTTCCTGGCATATTCGAAATCGCTATTATTAAGTCCCGCAGCCCCATTTAAAGTTTCGGAATTTGTAACCTTTTTTGCATGTGTGGTGCGACTAATTTTTTATGCAGAGTTTTCAAGTACTCACGCCTCGATAAAGGTTTTTTATTAAAAAGTGTTGGTTACATAAATATATTATATAAGTATTTATAAATACAATGTTTAGAAATTACATAAAGGTCCACGTCAATTTTTTCGGCTGCAAGAAAAGAGAGAACACATTTGGTCTAGAGGTCTTCAATTTATGAGGATGTCTTCAGTTGAAGGTGGTTTTTCTGTCACAGAAAAAAATCTCTTCTTCACTATCTGTTTCATAAGCCGGGTCAGCCTCAAGGTTGTTTTCTTTCTTAGTCTCAGAGCAGTTTTCTTCGTCACTATAATCATCCAATAACAGCTGACAAATCGTATTTTAAATAAAATATATTCAAATAAAAATAATATAGGTTCTTATTTCAATGTAGGCAAATTAAATACAAAGTTTACAAAACACTGAAATAATTATAACAGCAAAAAAGAATGAAAAATATGTCTGCAATAATAATGTTAATACTAACCTTCGTCGATTCGACGACTCATGGTGGCTGGAACGGCGCACACAGGGCCCCTACACAAAAAAACAAACCCTAGCGCTGCACGAGCAGCAGGTCGTTGGAATTAGCAGGAATCTGGAATGCGTATGACGATGCACTCAAAATTTATACCACTTTTACAGAGTCCGCGTCGTCGTTTTGACGAAGGTTAGTGATCTAGGGTTAATATAGACTTTTGCCTTTTAAAACATATTCATGAGAGGAAAGCAAAGACTAAGCTAATTTTATACTATTTAGCTGTTCTCGCCATGTTAAGCATTATTTGATTTGCAAATAAATTAATATTATCTTAATTATGTATTTGCAGATGTTCCAATGCACAGATTCCCTAATCTCATTAAGTTTCCTGAGATATTTCAATCTTGGGTGTCTCTTGTTGGGGGTAAACTGGAATCAACTTCCGACTATGAATATTATAAAGATAAGAGAATTTGTGATATTCATTTCACTGATAAGGACAGAGCTGGAAATAATCGGATATGCAAAGAATCAATTCCTTCATTACACATACCTGGTAAGGTTTCGGTATATTATCATGTAAATAGTTGGCACTTGCTTTAGTAGATTAATACTAACTTACAAAATTTGCAAATAGGTACTTATTCACATCATGAAGTGATTATTCATGTTATTATTATCTTTATCTTAACATACTATTGTTTATATTTATAACATATAAAATAAAACATCTTTTTAAATAAATAGAAGGACATTTTCTTTAAATATTAGATATGTGATTAAGAATATATATTTATTACCAGGACAATTGCCAGATCCAAAAGAGTTGGAACAAACTTCAACTTCAGTACAACAGACACAGTCTATACAGCTTAGCTCAACAGGTAAGGAAGCCCTATCAATTGAAATCATCATAACATTTATTTATTTAAAATTTTATTATTACACTTACACCAATATGTCGGATCAGAAGTGAGGAAGGATGAGAAGGAGGACCGAACTGGTTTATTAACAATGTAATTTAACACAAGATAGTAACACAGATTAGTTGACGGGGTGGAGATGAAATACTTAGTATTCAATGGACTCACCGAGCAAGTAAAGGAGTCTATCGCGTGGCAGAGGGACAACTCAGAGTCAGTGCCCGGGACTTGTGACCTGAGTGTAGGCTTACGGCGGCGCCGCATTACAATGCGCATTGGCACTCGCCTCCACCGGTCGAGTTGCCCAATCAGTAACAATTAATTCGTGTACACAAACTAACTATTAGAAGAGTCGAGGTTAAGCTACTAGCAGGATAAACAAGTGCACCGTGCCACGCCAGAGCCAAGACTGCCCTAGCTGCGGCCGCATCGGTCTTTTATGCACGAAGGAATGACTCGAATAATAGAATGAGGGTAGTTGAATATCGACAATAGGGCAGGTACCGATATACACGTCGGAATAACTCAAATAATAGAATGAGTGAGGGTAGACGAAATAATAACACAGGTACCGACATTAATAACCATCTGCATTGACTCTCCGACAAATATAATAGTCATAAAAACTGTAAAAAAGTTATGTATGTATATGAAAAATATTTATAAAAACCATTGAGTGGGTTAAGAGCCAATAAATTAAAAGTAAAAAAAACCTTTTTAAAAAACAAGCTTTTATTTGAATGCGCTAAAACAAAAAAAATAAATTTTTACTTTAAAACTTTTACTATCTACTTATAAAGTCATTACACATAATCTATATGATATTAAAGCTTGTCGCGAAATATGAGTACCTACTCGTATTTCCTTAGTTTGAAAATTTTCATACTTAAAGTCAATCACATCAATTTATTTAATTTACTTGTTTACAAGCAAATCTCGAAAAAGCTACTTATTAATATTATGTTTCTCATTTTTTTATATTTTTTTCAGAACAACTTGAATCCTCATATATGTCGGAGCCAGCTCAACTGCCAGGATTGGAATGTACATTACATGACAAGGAGATTTCCAAACATATACTGTTTGAACATAATTATTGTATTACCAACAATCCCAGAAGTAAGTCTAACATTGTTTTGTTTATTTCATTCAAAATTTGTTCCTCTATGAAATGATGATGATGCCTAATATGAACTCATAATATTATTGTAAGCAAGTTTGTGTTTGGACATTTGTTGTTTAAGCATGCAAAATCTTACTGATTACAATTAAACTTGTATGTAAAAACCTGACGCAGATGACACCCAAAATAAAAATACAGATATTGTATTTGCATTGACATCTGTATACATTCTGGTGTAAGGATATTATTATTTGTATTGGCCATCCAGATGTTTGCCGTGGTCTGGGTGTGTGTGCAGTCCTTGTGGGTTTCCCCACCGTGCCTCGGAGAGCATGTTAAGCCGTTGGTTCCGGTTGTTATCATGTACACCTGATAGCAATCGTTACCTACTCACAGTAGGGAATATATCCACCAACCCAGCGTGGTGGATTAATCTCTGATCCTTCTCCTACATGGAGAAAGAGGCCTATGCCCAACAGTGGGATATTACAGGCTGAAGCGTAATTTATTAAAAAATAAAACGTTCTACGATAACTTCCTTCGGGTTTTATTATCTTATATATATAAAAATCTTGTGTCACGGTGTATGTTGCCAATAAAATCCAAAACTGCTGAACCGATTTTTATCAAATTTTGTAGGCATCTGTAATTTGGCCCAAATTGAGAGATAGGATAGTTTTTATCTCAATTGGACCCGGTAGGTGGCGCTGCTATCGGTATGTGACTCTGAAACTACTGAACCAATTTGTATCAAATTTTGTAAGCATCTGTAATTTGGTCTAACTTGGATGATAGTGTAGTTTTTATCTCAATTGGACCCAGTAGGTGGCGCTGCTATCGGTATGTAAGCAATCAAATTTGGTAACTGTTTTCCGGGCAGGACAACGTCTGCCGGGTCCGCTAGTATATTTATAAACATGTTAGCCGTATACATTATATGACATTTTATGCCACTTTTATTTCAGTTAAATCACACTGAACTAAATTATTTCAATAACATTATTTTACAGGAATTAGAGGAAAAGCATCTTACAACATTGTACCACTGAATGCTAAAATCCGGCAACTTCGATCAACAATATCTCGTTTACGGAAGAAAGGACAATCTTTTCAAACACGATTGCGCAATGCGGAAATGTTGTCCGAAACTGTTGCATTTCAAAATGTGACAAGAAATATGACAAAATCGGCTCAACTTTTTGTGCAAATGCAAATGCAGACGCTGAAAAAGCCCAAAGGCCGAAGATTTTCTAATGAAGAAAAGGTACTTTCCTTATCATTATATAAGAAGAGTCCGAAATGTTATGCACTTTTAAATAAATATTTCACATTGCCCAGTTCAAAGACGATGAAACGTCTTTTATGTAAAGTTAAAATATCGCCAGGTATAAACACAATTATTTTCCAAAAAATTCGGAAAACTATGTCTGGAAAGCCCTTATCTGACCGACTCTGTAGTCTTATGTTTGACGAAATGTCATTAACACCACACATACATTATAATAGTCACAATTACTTATTAGAAGGGTTTGCAACAAATAATGATAAACTTTTTGCTAACCATGTCCTAGTCTTTATGGTAAAAGGTGTCAAGGAAAATTATAAACAACCCATTGGATATTATTTTACAAATAGTTTAAATAAAATTCAACTAAAAAACATTATAAAATCTATTATAAAACACGCTCAAGAAGCTGGTTTGGTAATACTTAACACAGTGTGCGACCAAAGCACTGTCAATGTTGGTGCAATAACTGAACTCATAAAAGAGAGTCAAGCATTGTTTATAAAAAATAATAAAGAATGGCGTCATGACGTTATCTATCTCAACGGTAAAAGTATTATACCAATATATGATGTGCCACACCTAATTAAAGGCATAAGAAACAATTTATTAAATAAGGACATGGTGTACTCCATTGAAAACGAGGAGAAATTGGTAAAGTGGGAGTATTTCCAAAAAGTTTATGAAGCTGATAAGTCGCTTGGAGAGCTAAGACTTTTAAATAAATTAACTGAGGGACATATCAACCCAGAAAAAATTAATAAAATGAAAGTTAAAACAGCTACACAAATTTTTAGTCACACTGTAGCTGTAGCTGCTGAGCATTTAACTGCTAGAGGTATTTTACAAAGAGAATGTAAAAATCTTGTTAAAATAACACTATTGCTAGATAAAGTGTTTGATACACTGATTGGGAATACTCTCCATATACCCAATGGAAAAATATATAAAGGACCTGTAAAAAAATACTCTCCTCACCACCAAATGTGGCGAGATGCCAAAAAAATTTTAAAAACAATTAAATTTAGAATATCAAAAAAACATGGTGACAAAATTCGGTTGATTGAAACCTCAATACCATCTGTTCAAAATTTAATTAAAACTATTGAAGGTATGGAAGCAATTTGGAAAAATGTAAATGAAAGATATGGTTTAGATGCACTATTAACCAGGAATTTAAATCAGGACCCTATAGAAAACTTTTTTGGGAACATCAGAAGCTATGGGGCAAGAAACATTATGCCAAATACAGTTGGCTTTGTAGGCGCCTATAAGGCTTTGCTATTGAATAATTACAACTCACCCCATTCTAGCAAAGCTAACTGTGAAGAAGACGGAAATAGGTGTCTACAAAGCCTAAATTTTTTTTTAACAGAAGAGAACAAACGAGTCTCTGATGTTCCCAAGGAAGAAATAAGAACTAATCATTATATATTTGACCATCATAAAGAAATAGATGCTGGTCAAAGAAATTATGTATGTGGCTGGGTCCTGAAAAAATGTCTGGAAAATATTATAAAATCTTGTAAAGACTGCAGACTAAACCTACTTGACTCTAGTACAAATGTAAATAATGATTTTATAAAAAGAAAAGAGTATGGTAATAAAAAATGGTTGTGCTACCCGAGTCAAGAACTAGAAAATTGTTTTTCTGAACTACAAAATTTAACAATTCAATATTTAGGAAAAAATTGCCCAAGAAAAAATTTAAAAGAAAATATTCTTTATCTAGCCGAGTGCATTATAGATTATCCATTTACATGTCAAATTCATAAAGAAAAATTAAAAAAGTATTTTGTTAATCAAGTTGTTAACATACTTATATACAGTTGGTGTAGAGCAATCAACCGAATTTTGTCTGGGAAACTTACATATGTTGGTGATGATGAGACGAAAACTGCTGCACAGTTGTATTATAATAAATATAAACATTGGAAAAATAAAAAATAATAAACAGTCTGGTGGTTTTATTTATTTTTGTTTTGTGAGTTTGATGTGTTTATTTGTCAATTTATTTCTGTAACATTTATATTATCCTATTGCAAAATAATATATGAAACAGCATTAAAAATTAAGGGATTTCGATACAAAGTAATTAGCAATAGGATAATATAAATGTGTTACAGAAATAAATTGACAAATAAACGATTTCACACATCAAACTCACACAACAAAAATAAATAAAACCACCAGTGTGTTTTCTAGTTCTTGACTTTGACCATACTCTTTTCTTTTTTCTTGTTTGTTCGAATTTTGTCTGGGAAAGTTACATAACGCTGTCCCCAGGCAATAAAGCGGTAATATCAAAAATCAAATTTTACAGGAGAAATAAAACAAGCTAATTTGTTTATAGTGCAGCGTACATTGATCCAAAACAGGCGTTCAATATATCAAATGAAGGCTAATTTTTTTACCAATTTAAACTTTTAAAAATAATTTTAATGGTATAAATATTTAATGAAATAATTGAAAAAATGTGTAATACAATTTATAGATGATACTATTTTAACTGTAACATCGTTAATAACTTTTATAAAAACACCAACCACTGAGATTCAGGAATGTAAGAAACTAATACGACGTAATTTCTACTTTAGATTTCGAGCGTACCAGCCGATTACCACCTTCTTCTGAAAATTTTTAAAGGCGTAATAGCATTGTACAGAATAAAATCTCTTGTGATTACTCAGTATTAAGTGTTTACAGTTTATTGATATAATACGTTTATTTGCAAAAGCGCGGTTAAATTTATTACTGTTACTCTTTGTTTAAAAATTTAGTGTAAAGATGTTCACGGGTTTTTTGTGTAATGTTTTCTCCATGCAATAAAACTGTTATTGTCATTTATTGTAAAGAAATATTAATACAAAAAATCCGATAAAAATAAGAGTGATAGATTGATACTCAGAGAAGCCAAAAATCTAATAACATTAAAAAACGCGTTAATGGCGTTTACCGCTTTATTGCCCGGGGTCAGCGATATGTTGGTGATGATGAGACGAAAACTGCTGCACAGTTGTATTATAATAAATATAAACATTGGAAAAATAAAAAATAATAAACAGTTTGGTGGTTTTATTTATTTTTGTTGTGTGAAATCGTTTATTTGTCAATTTATTTCTGAAACACATTTATATTATCCTATTGCAAAATAATATATGAAACAGCATTAAAAATTAAGTGATTTCGATACAAAGATTAACAATATAGTACTTTTTTGTTTTAGTTTTGTTAATTATTATTAGCAAAACAAAAACAAAAAAGTACTATAATAATAAATTCTGAGCTATATGTACAATGAAGAGGTAGGTTTATATAGGTATATTGAAAATTAGTTCGGGGCCAAAAGTCTAGGTGGCGCTATTTCAATTAAGGTTGGCTGAAATAGAGTTTAAGAGGGCTCTCTGTTCCTGTAAGTATTACTATGCTCTGTGTAGGGATGCAACATCGTTCATAAAAAACATCGATACTGAAACATCGATGTTTTTTAAAGTGCAACATCGATGTTGAAAACATCGACGTTTTACGACGATACATCGATGTTTTTTCGATGTTTTCTTTAAAATTAAAAGTAAAAAACCTTTTCTAAAAACAAGCTTTTATTTGAATGCACTAAAACGAAAAAAATAAATTTTTACTTTAAAACTTTTACTTTCTACTTATAAAGTCATTACACATAATCTATATATGATATAAAAGCTTGTCGCGAGATAGTACTCGTATTCCCTTAGTTTGAAAATTTTAATAGTTAGAATCAATCACATCAATTTATTTAATTTACTTGTTTACAAGCAAATCTTGCGTCGGCGAGCTTTAGTTATGTACTTAAACAAAATAAAATCACGAGTTTAATAGGTAACTCAGCTAAGTTTTTAACTTCAGTTTTTAGTGAATATGCACTTAACGGCTTCGGAATTCGGATTTCGTTTTGACGGGCGGTAACATAACGCGAGACGGCGAGAGAAATGAAGAATGGCGCGGACGCGTGGTGGCGCCCCGCGCCAGCCGCCAGTCACATGACAAAAATTATAATTACGTACAATTACGAAGAGATGGCGCTGCTATCAAACATCGTTCATAAAACATCGTTGTTAATGAACGATGTATCGATGTTTTATTGTAGTTCAACATCGATGTTTTAACATCGATGTTTATGAACGATACCTCGATGTTTTAAAACATCGATGTATCGTTTGCATCCCTAGCTCTGTGTTTGTACCTATATAAGTATATACTCTTTGATACTGTCGTAAACCCCTAAACATAACTCGTTTTTCTGCAGCCGTTTTCCACGTGTATTATTTTATAGTTTTTCTTCAATTTCTACAAAATGGGTGTTGACATAGAAACTTTGTCACCTGGAAATGGTAATACAACATAAATATGATTAATGCAATGTTAAAGGTACATAGAACTAAAGTCGGATTTATGTTTTTAGGTACTACTTACCCGAAACCTGGCCAAACTGTTGTTGTGCATTATACTGGAACTCTCCAGAACGGCAAGAAGTTTGATTCATCTAGAGATCGTGGACAACCATTCAAATTTACACTAGGAAAAGGAGATGTGATCAAAGGCTGGGACCAGGGATTGGCAAAAGTACGTGCCTCATAAGTAATATTGGAGCGTGATTTATTATTTTTGAAATACATAGTAATATTTAAGTGCGTTTTCCAATATCAGCACTAAAGCGCATTAAGGGATAAAAGTGGTAAAAATAAATGTTAAACTAATTACAAGTACCAAAACTGAACATATTGTAATTGAAGTTTATTTTGTACTTAAATATTTTTTGGTGGTTTTGAAATTTTGATGACTGTACACTAAAAAATCTAAAGACGTGTTATAGAGTAATTTTAACATACATGTTGTTAGAACTCAAACATTGATATAATGTAATAATTTGTATTTATAGTAGAATTGTATGTATGATTATAATATAAGAAATATCTTTTCATTTATTAAAAAAAAAACTTATATTTACAGATGTCAGTAGGCGAGAGAGCAAGACTGACATGCTCACCCGACTTTGCTTACGGATCTAGAGGTCATCCCGGAGTCATTCCGCCTAACGCTACACTTATCTTTGATGTTGAACTGTTAAGAGTTGAATGAATGATCTTGCCATATTTATAATATTAGATTTTAATATTGTGTTACAAATTATTTATTGAAAAACAGTATAAAGTATACCTTTTCACTAATAAGGTGAGACCCCATACTTGTCGTTACCAATTTTGCTGAAATTGATATCATACTAACTGTACCCGCGACTTCGTCCGCGTGGAATTTAACAAAAAAGTTAAGAAAAAAGTTTGATAAAATGACCTTTGATGTTCTTTGATTTACTTTAGTAGCATGAGCAGACGGCCGAGCGATGCGGGGCAGAGGGGATGGACTCGCCGTAGGCATCTCATGGAAAGAACTTTGGCTCGCCGAATATTAAATGTTTCGCTGCTTCTAACGACGATATCTCAAAAACTATTCATCTGATTGATATAGTGTAAAGGGCAATTTTAATCTGCATTAAATACCTAAGCTAAATAACATATTCATTTGGGTGTAGGGCTTGCCTATAAATGAAAGTACCATAATTATATTTTCTAAACGCTTGGCTATCTGGAGTTTCCACATCGGGTACCTTCATTTTATAGCCAAGCCCTACATCTATTATATACTAATATTATAATGCTGAAGTTTGTTTGTATGCGCTAATCTCAGAAACTACTGGTCCGATTTGAAATATTTTTTCAGTGTTAGATAGCCTATTTATCGAGGAAGGCTATAGGCTATTTTTTTTTTCAAATTAACACGTGTGAAACCGCTGGGCACAGCTAGTGTGATATAAATTTCAGGGAAAACGGTGATGGCGAATACTTAGGCGGCCTCTTGTTCATTTAAAATTGTGTATATTTGGTTGGTGACTTAGGTTTGTATTTATTATAGATTTTATAATAAGTATAGATTAGTAACTGTTATCATTATATTAATTTTAACATCAGTTTCTCAGAATAATTTTAATATATTTATTGTTTATTTCATTATATCCACAAGCTCATAATTATATATCAGTCTAATTATCAGAATTTATAATTCTAATCAAGATTTTAAGTTTTCACGGTCACTAATAATATTCTCACTTACACAGGACTTACTGTGATTGTCATTTTGAGTTCCTAATTGTTTGCCGATGTTGCAGATGCCATATTTGCATTAGAGATTAAAATTTAATTTTTTATTCACACTAGGAACATATTTCTTTTATTTAAATAAAATGGGGTTCTTATATATGGAGAATTTTGATTATATGTAATTAATGATAGTTTTAGACCTTCAAAATATTGCTGAATATTTTATTTATAGACTGTTTGAACTTATGTATTGTGAAAATTAGTGCTAAATCTGTAATGATCAGCTTTACCATACTGCTTAAAATAGTTTAACTAAGATATTATAATCTTTTTAAAGTATTGTATCCAAAATTAAGAAATTATTTGAAACAGTAATTTAAGATATTAAATTTGAAAGTAAAATGTATTATTAATCTACTAATACTTAATTAAATTATTGATGTATTCATAAATATGAAGTCAAAAGAGTAAACTTATTCTAAAAAAAAAAAAAACTGCACTAACTTTAAGAATTTTTATATAAAAAAGATAACACCATACTTTTTGTGTTAAAAGTTATAATGGTGCTGCATTATTTTCCTCAAACTAATATCTTATTATTAATTCCTACAACTGTAATTCAACTGTATTTTTCTTTTCTATGAATTGCAAATTTTATCATCAATTGTGTTTTCTTTGAAAAATAAAACATTTGAAACAATTATTATTATTTTTTTATTTTGTTTAACAATTAACAGGAATCACGTTTAAAAGATATATTGTGATAATTTAAAATCTTAATTTAATTTATGTAAATAAAATAATTTATATTACTTCTAGATATTTACATAAGTTTCATCAGAAGTTCAATATAAGGATTTGCTATCCCATCACCCATGATTGAGTTCGCTAACCACAAGCCAAAGTTTTTGTTCTCGCTTAATACCCTGATCTGAGCATACATATTTCCCCAATTATAATATATTGAAATAGTAAAACATTTTAATAAATATAAATTTACAAACTTTACAACACGAGATTGACGTACTCATCAGTGAAAAATTTAATAGAAACAGATTATAGTTAAAACTTTCATGACTGCAGATTTATTTATACCCTGTTTTTTTTCGGTACGGACTAAATTGACATAAGCTGTGTTGCTGGTTTTTTGCGAATCATTAATAGTGATGTGCCGCTACCGTAACTTTACGTAATTTACAATCTAGTATCGTTTTTTAGTAATAATTATAAAAATCTTTGTCTTTAAAATGTTAGAGTGTGGCGACAACCATAATGTACCTATAGGCATACCTATATATGTATTATATTATATAATGTACCTGTAAGGGTAATGTATAGATTTATGATAAATGAAAAACACTTATTTTCTTCAGTATTTATTAATTTTAGTAATCATATGCAAATTGAAATGAAATGAAAATATTTATTTCGCCTTAAGGTGATACAACATATTTAAAATAAAATGTCATTTACAAAAAAAAAAAAACTAAACAATACTAAAAGAAAGTTAAGGTAGCAAAATATAAAACCATAAAATAAAATAGTATATTTTTTTTATATCTTAACATTAGGTAAATTACAAACTTAGATAATGTACCCAGTGTTTTAAGCAACCTTAAATTAAATGTGCCGATTCGTCAGAGTCGTCACCTACTTCAATAATAAATCTGTCGGTAATGTCGTCGACAATATGGCCTAGAGTACACATTTTGTCGTCAACTCCAATTACATGTTTAATACACTCTTTCCAGCCCTGGGGAGTCACTAGACGAAACCCTTCCTCGAAAAGACTTCATACTTCGTTCATTTTAAACGTTTTATTGTTTTTTGCGACATGCCTCTTTACCTGTGCCCACACCAATTCAATTGGATTTAGCTCGCAGTGGTAGGGAGGCAGTTGCAAAATGGTGACTCCCCGTTCAGCGGCCATTTCATCGACGACGATCATGAGCTTTTTTATAAAGGCTATATTCTTTGACTTAAGCCACGCTTTGAGAAGTGCCTCATGGTCAGAGTCCATTTCAGAGCACATTTTTTTTAAAAGGCGTGTATTTAAGGCACTGATTTTGATAACATTAACAACTTTAGGTAAACGTAGCACTAGTTTTACTCATGGTTTCCCTCGATTCCTCTTTTCATGTCTTTCCCCTTTTTCTTCCCCTCTGGACCCTGATTTCCCCTCAAAAGGGAAATTTCCCCTCATTGTGGAAACACTGTCGGTACCTACGTTCTAAATTCTAACGCAGCCAGTGGCAGAAAAGAGAACTGGTTTTATTATTGTGTACCATGAATACTATGGAAAAGCCTATAACGTTCGGATTCTTTGTATCTATACCTAGTGTAGTTCCTGTTAAAAACTTGTTATTGCGTACCTGTTCTTCAATAACAAATAAATAATTGTTGTATTTACTTAGTGTAATAGCTAATAAGTAATTAAAATGAATAAAATTTTTTTTTATCCGTGATGCTCCATAGTTACCATGATTTTTAAAAGATTTATTGTCAAATAATAATAAAATTATGTGGTAAAGATACGATTCGTAAAACCGGTATCGTATTCATAAAATCGGTATACAACACTATCACTAAAAAGCTGGTATCATTATTTCGAAAATTGACATTTGCATGTGTCAATTTAGTCCGCACCGAAAAAAAACAGGGTATATAATTATAGGTAATTATTATCTTTGATAGTATAAAAATTGGTAGATACTGGTGTATATATAGATATTGAAAGGGGTTGTTTCATTTTGGGCCAGGTCTTTGTACAGTATACCAAAAAATAGTATAAAATCATAGAAATTTAAATAAAATATGCTTTTAAGTATTTTTACAGTGGTTTAGAGGTAGTTTTAAAATTAATAATTGGGTAATAGCAACTCTTGAAGTGCATCCATCTGTGTACTTTTGTTATCTATGTTAGATGAAATGTCAAAAGTCAAGTCATTCCATAAGTGTATAATCTATAAATCTATGGTCATTCCTTTGTCTTTCGCTGCGTTAGGAATTTAGGATTGTTTTTCTTTATTTTGTTTTTTTTTTCTGCCAGAAGATAATGAAACTGAACAGCTGTATCTTATTAGCAGTATGGGTCAATGATAATATATTATTGACATTATTGAACAATTAATAGGCAGACAGGTAATCTCAATTTATTTCAATCGTTCTACTAGGATTACATTGCAAAAAGATAATACATATTTATATTTTCATGTAGTTCTCAAATAGCAGGCATAATAAGTAGTAGTTTGTCCCAAAACTGAATGATTTAAACTATCTACATAATGAAATAAAATATATTTGATAACCTAAATAAGATACATGTCCACATGAATTATACAAACTTAATACGCAACATAAACTGTTACTTATGTTCATAAGTAATACGTAAGCATTTTTGCTATACAGTTATAGAATTATAATATATATCAGATTAACGATATTTTATATGTTAAATAATATTCTAAATTCCCCTCTCCAGGCATTGAACCTACATTCCTATGGACTGTATTTAAACTGTATTTCAGGTCGATATTAATGGCATTATAATTATGTCAGCAATGTTTTGATGATGTTACTATGAACTCGCTCATCACTACACATATCTGCAACATGATACAAATGTGTGTGTGTGTGGTGTCAAAATTCTCTCTAATGATATACCGGAGGGACCGGTGAGAAATCTAATTTCTAGAAGAATTTATCCAAGAGAGGTAAGTTGGTGCTATCACAGCCTACGTACATAATATTATGTTCACAGCTAAAATACTTTCTATGCAGTTAGGGTTAACCTTAGAAGAGCTATTTTATCAATTAATTCTTTTTTAATATTTTTAGATTCATAATAAGGCATTAGTCTGCTACAAGTGCTACAACTGCTGGGTCTATGTGTGTCAACTTGTACAATACAGAGCAAATGAACATACTGCATCTATAAACACCCATGTGTGTATATGGTGCTCAACATCTTTAATCAGGAAATGGACTCATTTTCTTCCTGAAGGTCCCGAGAGAAATCTAATAACACAAAGGATCACTCCGAGACAGGTAATTTTGTTTTATTTGAATACTGTTTTGTCCTTTTTATGAGTATTGGTAGCTACTTTAAATGCCTCTTCTGGGTACATGTTTCCTCTATGATGGTCTACCGCTATGAGGCAGGAGGTGGACATTTTCTGTCGCATCATATGGCCATGTGTACTGATTAGGTATGTGCGGCAGCATGGTAGCTGTTTGCCACTGGTAGGTACTAGGTTGCTGGATGGTGGTCATTAGATTATAAAATTTTCAGTGTGGGCGAATTTCTAAGCTGCAATCTATCTACCAGATGTAAATACCTATGTTTCAAGTATTTTGAATTACACAAATGAAGAAATTATATAACATTTATTCTTCACATTCACTTACCTTTTATTCTTTGTAGATTCAAGTAAATAGCGGTGTTTGCTATGCATGTTGGGTGAGTGCTCAGATGAGCATACGTCTCCCAACAACACAGGAAACAGAGCAGTTATAAAGACTAGGAACATCTAACCAGCATGCGAATGAATGCACATACTGTAGGGTATCACTACTTCAACGACAAACACGTTTGTTGAGTGAAGGACAAGACAGAGAAATAGTTTCAGCTAGAATCTTTCCTAGACAGGTAATAATTAGATTATTATTTTTTTCCCTTCTCATATTAGTCATCATCATCATTTCAAGTCACTATTTGATAGCCTTCTAAAAACTACAGCCAAAGTCATGCTATCAGTGCTCTAGTTGTAGTTAGGTATTACAGTATACAGTTTAGATAACATTTATCAATTGTCATCCTCATGTTACTTAAACATAATTTCGTATTAATTCTTACAAATCTAATAAAATCAAATAAAATCCTTATTGACTGATCACTTAGAATATTTATTCAATTACAGGTACCTGCTCAACCTTTAGTATGTGTTCCATGTTGGAGAAGTGTACAACTTATAATTGAAAATAACAAACAGCCTGAAATAGAACCTCAAAATGATGATAAATGTCATGGAACTACATGATTTTAAACACACCTCTCATTGTGTTATATTATGTCATATGTCATTTAAGAAGGAGGCCGGTGCATGAATTATCTCTAGGTGCCGAGCCCAGCCCAAGTCATGACATGCGCAAAGTATCCCACTCTGCGCCTTCCACAAATACATGTACAATAATATTGAATTTTTTTTATTTCAATGACTCCCTTGTCTTTTAATTAGAATATAAGGGACCGTTCAAGTATTACGTAACGCAATTAGGGGGGGAGGGGGGGTCTTGTAAAACGTTACGATGCGTTACAGGGGGGGGGGGGGGGGGGGGGGGGTCTCGAACAACGCGTTACGTAACGTTGTTTTTTATTTAAATAAAAAAACTAGTGTACTAAAATCTCCCAAATTGGCAACCCTTTTCGTTTATATCCCTTTTTGTATATATATATATATTTATACTTACCGCAAACGCGATTTTTTTAAGCGACTACGGTAGTTTTCGCAACAAAGTTGTGACATTTGGGTAAAAATGGTCAGTTGGGGTGTTACGTAACGTTTATGGGCTGGGGGGGGGTACAGGAAAACGTTACGGCGCGTTACATGGGGGGAGGGGGGGTCAAAAATCTTCAAAATTTGCGTTACGTAATACTTGAACGACCCCTAATATGTATAAATGTGTTGAGGCCAGATTAAAATATTCACCTTTAAATAATTTAAATTCATTATTAAATCTACCATTTACAACTTCCACCACCCATCGACATAATGTGACATGTCTTGTTTTATTTTCATTTATTGTAGTTAATTGTGTATCTGCAGGTAGAATATTTTCAGGTTTATAAACTATACCCTAGACTTTCCAATAACAGAATCGAGTCACGGAATCCCCTATCCAATATGAAAATATAATTCGGTCTAAAATATGTTCTTTGAATGCTATTTTCATTTTGGAATAGGGATGTCATTATGTCTGAGTCAGACAGGGTGGTGGGATATGGCCCAAACACATCTACAATATGTCAATATGCCCGTCAGGGGCAACTAATAAAAATGGTTTTACCAAGTTTCTATATTTGTGTAAACTGTAAGTTTTTTTTAACATGTATGTAATTGGATGACTTCTGTAAATATATGTATGTGCTGTCAAATATAATGATTGGCCTACGTGTTTCTTTGTATCCAAATAAACCTTCCGGTATTTTAAAGTTATTTAAAATTAAAACTTTTCTGCTCAATCGATTAATCCCCAAGTGTAGGGGTACAAAATCCCTAAGAAGTGCTTCCCGAACATATTTCAACAGTCTGAATATAGATGTTTTACTTTTTTTTAACAGTGATGCTAGTCTGTCGTGAGGCTCACCAGTGTGTGTTTTAATTAAAAATAAAATGAAGGCTTGTCTCGGATATTTACAATTATTTTCATTTAGTGACGGAGTTGTCTGAAAGGGTTTCCAAACTGGGCTTTAGTTATGCCAGTCCAAAAATTAAATAAATTGTCAGACATATTGTTAGGGAAATTCAAAGCTCCTGCTTCATCTTCTTCATGGCAACATAAAAACATGGCCTGAATTTCTGCCTTGGTAAAGGTGTTATTAAATTGGTACTGACTTAAGAAATCCCAATTATATGTAATAACGTGTTCCTGGCAAACACGAGCATTGTCAGAGACGTACAATTTTTGAGTTTTCAAAATTATTTTTCTTTAATAACCTGGAACTCTTGTCTTTCCAAGTTATTGCATTCAGGTACAAAACAGTGGACACTTGAGTGAAATGAGAAGATAATGAATAAATAAAATAACGTGAATGTATTGTTTTATTCAGTATTTCTATGAAATATACATAACCCACGTATTTTTTATATGTATATATTATTTTAATATTATATATTCAAAACAATTCTACAACCATATTTAGCTAACTAATGAGTAATGACAATAATATCATTTTTTTGTTTAAATTCTTATTAGCTTAGTTCACTAAGTTAGTTTCCCTTATAATATATTTATCTCAGATTAATAAACAAAAGGTTTTGTTTATTAATCTGAGATATTTATAATCAATGTTTTTACACCTAGACTTATCACTTCGAACAATGCTTATTTTAGTTACATCTTTTTTAAATCCTTAGTAAGTTAATGGTGTAACTATTTAAATAAATAAGACAAATAAATATCTGTCTCAACCCTTTTTTACAACCCATTACTATAATTTACTTATAGGCACAGGTCTTCAGAATCGACTGGGTGTTGGATACGTACGAATTTTTTTGGTTATGTAAAATGTCATTATGACGTTTGTGTACAAGTCATTGTCAAAAAAAAGGATGTCAAGTTGTTGCGATTTTATTAAACTACCTCGTAAAAAGGGCCTTTTCATGAGAATTATTGAAGAAATATTCATTATTTCATGACCCTAAACATTTTAAAATACTGTACAAATACCTGGCCCAGGCTCCATATAAATTTGGAACAACCCCTTTAGCATTAAAACAGTAATGTAGAAATGTATATTTTTGCTAGCCCACACTGCAAAGGTATATATTACGTATGTTTCACTTTCACATAGTCCCTGGATTATAGTTCATTAGAGGCACGACTGTGTTCTTAGTAAATGGCGTCCGACACAGCGGACAGTTCTCAAGAGCTCCATAACAGCAGTTCATACAAAACATATGTCCACATACCAAAACACACGGCTGAACAATTTCTTCTAGACATGCTATACATGACTTAATGTTATCTACTTCATTTGGAAAATCCCTCATGTCATCCATATGTTTCTTGGCTTGATAAAAGCTCTGTCCACAAGATATGAATGCATGTAACAATGTTACAACTCCTAAAAGCCTCAAATGAGCGTAATAGGCTGCTGCCGCTGGTCTGACATGTACATAATTAATTCCAGTCACTGTCTTACCTATTTGTAATGGCCCTCCGGTAATGTAAGATAACGCTCGATGTATGCTTTCGACTTGAGGAACTATATTATTTAACGCTTTTAAAACTACTAATATAACATTTTGTGCTTCGGGTTTCAATGTCGCGTTACGTTCAACTTGCTTTTCTATGTGACTTAGCAATCTCCTGGTTAAATTTTCACCAAATGCGGAAAGCAGAATGCTCATAAGTCGACTGCTAAACGATGGCAGTTTATGGTAAGTGTCGTCAACTTGAACTATTCCAGAATATTCTTCCCCCAGAGTTTGTAAATCTTTGAGAGTTGTAAAAGACTTGTACAATAGTGACGAAACAGGAACAGCATTGGATACCTGATGTGATGGAAGGAGTCTAGCTAACGAACCGGCAAGTTGCTTTTCATATAGATCATCTTTCTGCCAAGCACGAAGAACTTCAGCTGGTTGTGCTTCTGGTAAAGCCATAATTTGGTTCGTGTAAAAGATTTTTTCTTATAAGTTTTTTTTTATAGCTTTTACATTTACATAGGCTTAGTTTTGCTAATGTCCCCACAGTATTCCTTACTCACACGATAAATTGATATATGCTTCTAATCTAAAAGATAAAAACAGTATTTAACCAGTAAGTTTGTTGCAAAAATAATGATTTTGATTTGTTGTATATCATAGGGGTGGACGATATACATCGATGTATTAAAAACACTCGATGTTTTGAAACGATGCATCGAATCAAACCGATGTATTGTTAATATTTCAACATCGAGTATAAATCGATGTTTCTTTATTCGATGCATCGAAGAGGCAAACAAACCCGCTAAAATTATTCTTTAATGGATGGATTGTCTTTCTACGGTTCTTAAGTAACATAGGTTCAAAGAAAAAAATAGTATTTTTCAAATTTTATGTTTTTATTGCTTTAAAACATATTTTTCTGTGCCTTTAGCACATGCTGACAAATTTTTGTTATCTTTAAATGTTTCAAAGCTTGTTTTACAATCAAAATTTAAATTCAAATAAATACACCATTAGTTTTTAACCCCCGACGCAAAAAGAGGGGTGTTATAAGTTTGACGTGTCTGTCTGTCTGTCTATGGCTCCGTAGCTCGCGAACGGATGAAGCGATTTTAATTTAGTTTTTTTTAAATGAAAGGTGAGTTACGGGCGAATGTTTTTAGATATGTTTGATGAAAATCGGTTGAGTCGTTTAAATGTTGTGGGGCGTGAAAGTGGGAAAGAATAACCGAATGTCTGCAAATATAATTGAGTGGTGTCTCAAATGGAAGCGCATCACGTGTACATTACAAAATAATATGTTCAATGAAAATCGGTTGAGGCGTGAAAAAACTCCGGGGTAAAAGTGGAGAAAATACCCAATTTCTGCAAATATAATTATGTGGTGGGGAGAAAATTAGGATGGAAATCCAATGTAACCTTTACCTTAAATATAAATTTAAAAATTTTCGACAAGAATCTATGTATTAAAAACTTAACAAAATCTACATTATAATAAGTGTGTACCTATAAAAAGTATAAATTAAAAAAAAAATTCGTGTGGTTTTAAGAAACCACTTTTTTTACATTATAGACATTTAACTAAAAAATTTTGGAATAATATTCAATTAAAGGTATAAAAATCGCTTTATCAATCTTACCGCGCGGCCGACCGTCACGCAACATGCAACACACACGAAAAAGTTTGAGACGATGTAATAAAAGTTTCACTTTAAAAATAAAAAAAAACCCGACACTAATCTGAGTTCTGGATTTATAAATCGAAAAATATCGATCCTAGGCAAAAATTGATAGGAACCAAAATTGTAGGAAATTTAATTTTAAACATCTTTTGTTATATATCTATTTTTCGTGTAAAAATAAAATCAAGATGGCGGGCGAAGCAACAAGTCTGGTATCCCTACTTTTTGAATTTAGACTACCAGTGACCCCTCACAACGAATTTCGAAGGGAAATTGCTGCTTCCAATTTTTGTAAATCTCAGCCCGTTTTTGAGTTAATTCGACTGGGCTACACAGTAAAGATTGAAAATAAAGTATGTTCACATACTTTATTTGTATGCAAAAATATAAAGTATAATATTACCAAAAATAAAGTAGGATACGTTATTATAATAAAGTATAGATGGCAGCCCTATATACACGTGTAAGTTTTTAATATCTAACATAGAAAAACACTCGATGTATGGAAAACATCGATGTTTTTTTTGATACATCGATATTACATCGATGCCACTATGCGATGCATTGAATCGAAAAAAACATCGATGTATTTTTTCAGTGTCCATCACTAGTATATCATAATACAAATTATCAATGTCAATGTCAACTCAACAGTCAACTTGTCATTTGTCATTTTAATGTTGTTTTTGTTTTAAAATTTATCCCCCAATAGGGAAAGGCAAAAGACTATAGTCCATACAGCCTAGTCTGAATTTGTATATTTTTAACCGACTTCCAAAAAAGGAGGAGGTTCTCAATTCGACACGTATGTTTTTTTTTTTTTTTTATGTATGTTAGCTCAGAACTTTTGACTGGGTGGACCGATTTCGATCAATTTTGTTTTAATTGAAAGGTGTTGCGTGTCATGTGGTCCCATTTTAATTTAATTGAGATCTGACAAGTACTTTTAGAGTTATATCTAATAATGCGTATTTACGTGACTACTTTTTCGTCGACCTACGTTATATTATACCGCATAACTTTTTACTCGGTGTACCGATTTCGATGATTCTTACTTGAATCGAAAGCTAATACTTGTCTTGTAGTCTTATTTAAATTAGATCGAAAACTGATTACAACTTTTTGAGTAATCTTTAATAGCGCGTATTTATTTGACTATTTTTTCGTCTTATTACGTTGTATTACTTGTCGATGTAATTGAAGTCGGTTTTTTTTCGTTTGCGAGCAAACACAATTATTTATTCTTATATTATAACAAAGGCCTAAGCCAGGGTTTCTTAACCTGTGGTCCATGGACCCCTAAGGGGTCCGTGTTATGAAAGCTGGGGGTCCATAGCAAGCCTACTTATGTTGTGAGCAAATATTTCACTTTGTGCGTAATCAAAAACAACTAAAAAATTTGATATTCTAATCCAGCATAAGCAGCAGCAACCGTCACACTAGTTATTTATATGTAAAGTTTGATCGCAAACAATAAAAGGTGATTGAAGTAAAGCATCGTTGAGTTTTTTTTTTCTTTTCTTTTCTTCTTGGAAATGGTTTCTTTTTGGAAAGGGTCCGTGGACTCTTTGAAATTTTTAAAGGGGTCCATCACTAGAAAAAGGTTAAGAAACCCTGGCCTAAGCTAAGTCTGAAGTATCTTCATTTTTCATTTTATTCGATTAAGTCTGGTCTGAATTTATAAATTTCAATCCGATGTAATTAACGGCCGAAGCCGCGTCTGATTCTGAAGTCAACTTTGAAGTCAACGAATGGCGGGAAAAGACCCTCCCATCATTCGCACACTTTTATCATCGCTAAATCCACTTTATGTCAACTCATATTCATATACTTTCGTTATCACTAAATTCACTTTATCGAGCCGCAAACCACGTGGTTTCAGGCGTAAAATGATTCAAAAATATTGATTCACGTGAATTTCACGAGGAATCCAACATGTCGGACGTCCTTTCCCTCATCCTTTCCCTACTATTACAAATTACAATGTACTCTGTGGACGTCCTGTAGGGCGCCGCCAGGCGCCGCCCGTGGCGCTGTCTGAAATAATCAAAAGGAACTTCAAAAGTCTTTTGTAATTTCAATAATTATTAATGTTTTAATGTAATTGTTTTCTTATTGAAAAATCATCAACGCACTAGGAATTTAAAAAAGTAAGGGTGCATTTTCATGTGACGCTTGACGCTGGTTTTGGGCGTCAAATTTGGTCACGTGATTACAGCGCCATCTTGAAAAAATTGTAGCGATAAATTTCAGCGTTTAGCGTCAAATTCAAGCGAAAAATAAAGAACGTTAGTATCGATTATCGAAACGACTTTCGATAATCGATACTAACGTTTTTTTAGTTTGATAATTGTTTTATTTTTATTACTTGTGATATTTTTTCACTATAATAAAAAATTGTGTTTATTAACTAATGTATTCACTTTGAATGGCAATTAAATTTACTGAAAGATAATTTTTATATTAATAGTATTGAACTAAATAACACTTTACACTGCTGAGAGTTCCCGTATAGTTATTATACTCTGTGGCTGAGAGGGAACTTGTTTCGCCATCTTGTATTTTAAGATACGAGGTTGCACTTGACAAATTTTTTTAAACTTAGATACGGGATTGTGTTTTGTTAAATAAAAAAAAAATTGATGAATAATTTTGTTTATAACTTTACAGATCTATGCGCCTATATTTATTAATTAATTTCATTTCGTAAAATTAGTCAAAAAAATTGTATTTACCAATTTAAATTTAGAAATAAATAAAAATTTATTTCTACACTCGCTATTTTTATTTAAATCACAAAGTAACAGCTAGTTGTTGTTTTATAAGGATCGATTTACTATTGATTATTGATATAACTATTCGAGTTACGCTGACGCTAACATCACCCGTTAAAAAAGCTAAACTACGTTTAGCTTTTTCGCTACAATTTTTTCAAGGTGGCGCATAGTTCAAATGTCAAATTTGACGCTCAAAACCAGCGTCAAGCGTCACATGAAAATGCACCTTTAGAGGTTACTCTGTGTTTTGATAAATTTTACTGACACACAAATACCGAAAAGTACTTTCGGAAATCTAATTTGAAACGCACATACAGGATGCACCCTGCTAATGTTGCTAGTGTTATATCGTTCCATTTATCAACAAACTATAGGTGCATTTTCATGTGACGCTTGACGCTGGTTTTGAGCGTCAAATTTGACAATTGAACTATGCGCCATCTTGAAAAAATTGTAGCGTAAAAGCTAAACATAGTTTAGCTTTTTTAACGGGTGATTTTAGCGTCAGCGTAACTCGAACACTTATATCGATAATCAATAGTAATCGATTCTTATAAAACAACAATCAGCTGTTACTTTGTGATTTTATAAATAAATAAAAACAAATACTTAAAAATACCACAATACAATTTTTTGATTAATTATACGAAATGAAATTAATCAATAAATATAGGCGCATAGATCTGTAAAGTTATAAACAAAATTATTCATTCAATTTTTTTTATTTAACAAAGCACAATCCCGTATCTCAGTTTAAAAAAATTACAAGTTCCCTCTCAGCAGTGTAAAGTGTTATTTAGTTCAATACTATAAATATAAAAAATATCTTTCAGTATATTTAATTGACATTCAAAGTGAATAAACCATAGTTAATAAACACATTTTTTTATTATAGTATAAAAAAATATCACAAGTAATAAAAATTAAACTTTTATCAAACTAAAAAAACGTTTTACGTTAGTATCGATTATCGAAACGACTTTCGATAATCGATAGTAACGTCCCTTATTTTTCGCTTGAATTTGACGCTAAACGATGAAATTTAACGATACAATTTTTTCAAGATGGCGCATAGTTTAATTGTCATCACGTGACCGAATTTGACGCTAAAACCAGCGTCAAGCGTCACATGAAAATGCACCCTAAAGAATTTAAAATTACAAATTACTATGCACTAAAGTAGGTAAATAAATTATTTACGATCTACATACCAATAATAATTGTCTATTTATTATCTGTTTCTGTAGTTCAAAAAGTAATATATAGCCTGTGGCAAATGGCCAATCATATGCGTGCAATTTGTAAATAAAGGTTTTTGTCCAATCCAAACGAGATTTTACTTGAATGTATTTTTGTGTATTTCATTAACCAATCGTATTAAACGCCAAAAAGAAACAGTTGAAGTCAAACTTACGATTTACGAGACATAACTTGCTTTAGTTTTTGGTATTTTAACATTTTATACATGTTTTACCTTCTGATTTATACATACTAGCTGGGAGAATCTGAGTTCATATTCGTTTTAATATTTTATTTATCAGACAAGGAATAAAAGCTTTACTTACAATGATGGAAGTTGATAGTGTTGAAGGTTGGAACAACAACCCTCCTGATGGAGCTAAATTTGCTAATTTAAAAGCTTTTGTAAATGCTGCTCGCGAATTCGAAGCTACACATAGCGAATCTGCTATTAATCTGATGACTCGTTACTTGGGGGTAAGTTTTAGTAAAATAACTGTGTTTGCTCACAAACGAAAAAAAAAAACGACTTCAATTACATCGACAAGTAGTACAACGTAATAAGAAAAAAAATAGTCAAGTAAATACGCGCTATTAAAGATTACTCAAAAAGTTGTAATCCGATCTCGATTTAATTTAAACAAGACTACATGACAAGTATTAGCTTTCGATTAAAGTAAGAATCATCAAAATCGGTACACCGAGTAAAAAGTTATGCGGTATAATACAACGTAGGTCGACGAAAAAGTAGTCAAGTATATACGCATTATTAGATATAACTCTAAAAGTACTTGTCAGATCTCAATTAAATTTAAATGGGACCACATGACACGCAAAACCTTTCAATTAAAACAAAATTGATCGAAATTGGTCCACCCAGTCAAAAGTTCTGAGCTAACATACATAAAAAAAAAAAAAAATGCAGTCGAATTGAGAACCTCCTCCTTTTTTGGAAGTCGGTTAAAAATAAACTACTTCGTCAATGGCACTGTAAGATAAATACTCTAGTTCGATGGACATTGATATTCATAGTAAAAAAATTTGTGAAACATTTCAGTTGATCGCTTCATCTTGCGACTTGTCCATATTTTCTCCGGGAAGGAGTGAAGTCTGTGCGTTCTTTAGCTCATTATGGCACGTGATGCGAGATGGTCGTGGGCCACACTGGGCCGGTATCGCAGTCCTTGCTAGAGCTTCTGTTGAGCCTAGTGCTAGACACGCACTAACACATACATACAAGTAAGAAACTTTAAGTACTAAAGATCTCTTCTTCAAAGTATGTACTTCCCATTATTTAAATTTGTTTAATATTAAACATTTTTTTTTGATTTTACAGGTTTATGCCCATTTTATCGCAATTATTATCAGATACAATATCAAATGATAAGAAAATAAAACTTCTCTCTGTGATGCAGGTAAGAATATTACAAGTTTATTATTTTTTAGTATTTATTATTTTAATTTGGTACACTAAAGTGATGTGATGATAATGAGAATGTATTAAGTATTCGTTTTTGTATGCCCCAAGTATGTTACAGGCTGAATGTGAATTCTTTTTTCAAATATTTTTTTTTTTTACAGGACATCTCATATGGAATAAAAATTAGTTGGCAGGAGTCATATCTGACAGGTCTAATGAAGCAGCTCACAGATTGGATATTACAACCTGTGACAGAGCCGCAGCACCGTACAATTGGTCACAAGTCACTCACTGTCTTAGTAAACGTATGCTATGGGAATTTACCTGCGATATACGCTCTCATGAGAACCGTGGATACTAAGGATTTTGTTGTGCATTTGATTAGTTTGAAGGTTGGTTTTGTTCATGAAATTATGATGACTAAATATTTTATATATTAATAAGAGAAAATCCAAGAAACTCATAAGGCCTGTTGGACATAGAACTCTCAGAAACAAATACTGACACAAATATCTCACTGAGAGGGAACTTTTCTAGTCGGGGCTGCTTTAAATTTTGAACAAGATAGATTCTGCTGCACCCTATCTCAATAGAAGGACCTTTTAACAAACTTCAATGTAAAAAATTAACACACACTTTGATTATTCCAGGACGGTGGCTACGGAGGAGTAGAAGTATGTCGTTTACTCTTTTGTCTATCAAGTGGGACACGAGGGTCTGCGGCAATCCGACAACCAGACATACATAGTTACTTGTGCTGTACTATGCGTACATTTAGTAAGGCAATTGTGTAGGTATATTAGTTAATGTCATATTGTTGGCACAGTTTGTAGTGCCTGCCTTCAGCTCAGTGGGTTGTGGGTTCGATTCCCGCTCGAGTCTGGGTGTACTATTTGTATTTATTTATTTACCTATGCAGAATTTCCATGTATATTTATAAATATTAAAAAAATTGCTATAGCAGCGTGCTGCTACCTATAACACAAGCATTAAATTGATTACCTTAGGAAAAGATGACCGTACGTGAATGTTGTAAGATATTATTTATTTATTAGTTTTAATTGCCAAGAAAAAAATGAAGTGATTTATTATACAACCTGGTACCCATAGTGTTTTCTGTGTTTCGTTAATAGTTAGTGAAATACAAATTTCCATACTCTTTCAATCCCTTCAAGCCTTTAGCGATTATAAATAGCCTATGTCTTTTCTAGAAGTCTACTTAGATCTGTACAAAATTTTTTCAAAATCTGTTAAGTGGTTTAGGCGTAAAAGTGTAACAGACAGTTGTTTTTGGACTCTAAATTTTGTATAAATAGATAAGTTACTTATTATTTTCAGTGAAAGAGATGCAACTCAGCTGCTACACGCATACACTTTTGTAAACGATTTGTACACGGACAATAATCTTCGAAGTTTTGTTCTTACGTACCCTAATTTTTCCTCTGCACTTCAAGAATCAATACCGGTATGTATTACTGTATTTTTTTTTACTTCTCTAATAATATTATTAACTAGCTTCTGCGCGCGACTTCGTCGGCGTGGACTCCGCTCCTATTGGTCTTAGCGTGATGAATTGATGATACATAGCCTATAGCCTTCCTCGATAAATGGGCTATCTAACACAGAAAGAATTTTTCGAATCGGCCCAGTAGTTCCAGAGATTACCGCGTTCAAACAAACAAACAAACAAACAAACAATCAAACAAACTCTTCAGCTTTATATATTAGTATAGATAGTAACCACTTTTTTTATCAAGCCACATTAAACCATACCCTTTATAAGTTTTGTACAAAAAATCAGTCAAATAGAAAAGGAGTATTTTAACTTCAGTTGTAAACATATTTTGTTCTTTAACAACTCCATTTTTTTAATATACCACAGCTTACAAATCTGTATGTGCTATCTGGTTAAGGTAATGGCCTTCACTTCTACATTAAAACTAGCTGACCCCCGACTTCGTCTGCGTGGAATTTATATAAAAAAAAAAATTGTTCAGCTTGCAGAGTTATAAAATAAATTAATTTTTAGAAATTAAAGAAGTGAACCTTAGTTACTCCTTATTACATCAGCTATCTGCCTGTGAAAGTCCCGTCAAAATCAGTCCAGCTGATTCAGAGATTAGCCGGAACAAACAGACAGACAAAAATTGTAAAAAAATTTTTTTGCCATATATACCGTGTATGCATCCATAATTATGCATTTAGTAAAAAGCGGTAATTTAATATTACAAACAGACACTCCAATTTTATTTATTTGTATAGATATAATCTAACATTCATAAAATAAAATTATTATGAGACTGCTATGTGATGACTGCTGTATATGACTAGATATGGATCTAGAATAAAAGTTAATAAAATTCTGCCTTTATTTTCAATTTTATTTTTAATACTTAATAAATAAAATATAATTATAGAAATGTATAAATATATTCTTTCACATAAATTGATTTTTATTTATTAAATTTAATATTAATTAATTTTATTGTTGTTTCAGAAAGTAGATGACTTGTGTAAAATGACACAAGATGATGTAGATGAACCGGAAAGTTTAACAAGTTGTTTACAAAATGTATTGAAGTTTCTTACTGTATTGGTTTATTTAGGTAAGTCCATTTATCTATTTTACATGTTATAAAGCTTATCGTATGACTACTCCATTTAATCTTATAATTAGACATGCGCAAAACAGTGCACTGAAATGTAATGTAATATTACATTACATTTCGTACTGAGTAATATGGCATCACACCATCACACCGAACATTACCCGAAATGTGTACTGCTCGGAGTGATATATTTCTTATGAAATTTCCTATAACACGTAATTTTCATCACACCAAACATTACATGAGATTTTGTGCTTATTATGTTGAAATGTACTGTTCGGTGTACTACGTAGTAGACGAAACATCACTTTAAAAAAATGGTAAATTAGTTGGAAACTAGCTGAAAATTCATAGTTTTTTTTTTTGGTTTGATTTTCTAGTTTGTTTTAAAATTAGCTTTGATTTGTAAAAAAAGTTGATTTCCTTTCATACTTAAGTAATAAATAACCCCAAGAAAAATTGGGATTTTTTTATTCCAGGCTTAGGACACTGGACAGGCAATACACATGGACAAGTTAATTAATACTAGCTGTGAACCGCGATTTTATCCCTTTAGTTTCGTTTCCCGTGTGATGAAAATAATTTGAGTCGCGCATCGCCGTGTCTCATTCAGTACAGTGAAGTTAGACAGAGCTGGATATAGCAAACAGATAAGAAATTCCGACATTCCGACCGAACAGATCGCGTAATGTCAAGTGTGATGTGTAATGCTTCATTTCGTCGAGTAATGTGTGATGCCATATTTCATGTTCGGGTAATATCACGCGTAATGTATCAATTGCATTACTTACACATGTCTACTTATAATAAAACTAGCTATGCAACGCGATTTCACCCGCGTAATATCCGATGCCGTGGGAATGTCAGGATAAAGATTAGCCTGTGTTTTGGGTACGTACCAAGTTTCATTAAAATCGATTCAGTAGTTTTTGCGTTAAAAAGTAACATACATACATCCTCACAAACTTTCAAATTTATAATATTTTTAGGATAGTATTTTTGACTATGGTTCACCTAATTTTATTAGTTATCACACTTACCTAATGGTTTCCTATTTATTTTGCTTCATATAACAGTTTTATAAGTTAATTACAAAATAAAAAAAGCTTTAAAGCATAAAGCAAAATTTGACTACCATATTACTGTGCTCAAAATAATAATCTATTTTATAAAATTACTAAACAAATTTTTTATTTACAGATTTATACTCACTAAGATGTCACCACTGTCAACTTGTATGTCTGTGTATGAAATCGAGTCGACTATGTCTACCGGAGTCGTTAGAATTATTTGCTGCTATTATTTCTCAGTATAGAGGTATTCTCTTAAATCAAATAGATATCAAATAGATAAGTTATAGTATAGGCAAAGAAAAAGTCAGTTAATTTAATTTTATTAATTACTAGCTGCCCGGACAGACTTCGTTCTGTCTGTTATGTTTTTTTTTATATACCGTTCCGTGGGATTTTTAAGGAACATACAAAAGAAATTAGCCGAATCGGTCAAGCCATTCTCCAGTTATGCGCTTAGCAACATTCATTTTTATTATATAGATATAATTTAAATATTGACGATCGCTCTGGTGTAATGGTATGTGTGCCATGTCGGCGGCGCCTAAACACCGACGGTCGCGGGTTCGATTACCGCTTGTAGTGGATATTTGTGTTTATACAAACATTTATTTTTATCGCACGTTATGATGTCGGTCCCGGTTGTATCGGCCAACCCGCATTAGAGCTAGTAGATTAAGCTCTGATCCTTCTCCTACATGGGGAAAGAGGCCTATGCCCAGCAGATATTACAGGCTGAAGCGAATGAGCGATAATTGTATAATTTTAAAGCATTTGATTTGTCAAATAAGATTGTCGTAGTAATTTTTTTATTTACCTTTTAACATAAGGTATAACAGTTATAATCATTTTTAAGTATATTCCTCATAATGTGATAATTATTACCTTTCTTGATTATCAGATTTTCTATAGCAAAAATAATTTTTATAATCTGTACATGTCATAGACTAAACACACACATCTCTAATCAAACATTTATCATCATCATCACTTCAGCCTATTGCAGTCCACTGCTGGACATATACCTCCTCAAGTCCGCGCCAAAAATGGCGTGAACTCATGTGCGCCCATAGTCACCACGCTGGCAGACGGGTTGGTGACCGCAGGGCTGGCTTTGATGCAACGAATACGCTGCTCCCGGTCTACGGCCTGTGTATTTCAAAGCCAGCAGTTGGATTGTTATCCCGCTATCGGTCGGCTTTTTAAGTTCCAACATGGTAGTGGAACTGTGTTATCCCTTAGTCGCCTCTTACAACACCCACGGGAAGCGAAGGGGTGGCTATATTCTGTACTGCCGTAACCACACAGCAGACATTTATGTTCTTTATTAATATAGATGTTTATGTAATATATTTAATTTCTTCATCAGATGAAGGTGCTCTACCGCAGGAGTTAACATCTGTTGTCGTTGATGGCCTACCATCCCTTTTGGTACCACCGTCCTTAGAACCCGGAAAAGTTGGACTGCAATGGGTAAATAATTTCATAAAAGCATAAGATAATAGTTATGAATACATTTATTTTATTTATTATCAAATATTTTTATAATAAATTATTATCTAAAATATAATCAAAATAAATAAAATAAAATCTACAAGTTAATATTTTTACAGGTACTGTAAGTATCTCAGTATGAAGGCAAAAAAAATATCTCATTAATAAATCTATTTTTGTTAATTTTTAGTTGAAAGTAGTTGGAGCCTTATGTGAGTCAAGTGAAACTCAAGAACGCGTATTAGAAGAAGTAACACCGGACTCCTTTGAAGATACGTTATACAGCGTGCTACAATACACTTCCCAGGTAAAAAATAATTAATGCGACAATACATTTCCCAGGTAAAAAAATATATTAATACTGTACGTGGTTTTAACTTTTTTTTGAGTAACATAATTTGAAGGAAGTTTATAGGGAATCCTTAAATATTATTAACTGATGTAGAGCACAGCAGAAAATTTCCTGCTAAAAATATGGAGCAGCCCGACTGGGGTAGTACCTCGACCTTACAGAAGTACACAGCTAAATAATACTGTTTTCAAGCAGTGTTGTGTTCCTGTTGGTGAGTAAGGTGACCAGAGCTCCTGGGGGGATTGGAGGCAAAGCGCTTGCGATGCTTCTGGTGTTGTAGACGTCTATAAGCTACAGTAATCGCTAACCATCAGGTGAGCCGTACGCTTGTTTGCTGACCTAGTTTTTATTGTTCTTCTTTTTATATATTGTAAAGCAGTATGTAATTGATCTATGATAAATGTAACGAACTTTGTTAGCGGTAATTACATAACAAATATATTTTAAAAAATTGACACAGAGCGGTCTATCGAGAGTAAAGCACACCCACACGCTTAAGCGTGTGAGGCGTGCAATAAACTATGCAATAGAGAATAGATAATTATTTCTGTATGGAATATTGCGTGTAGTAGTATTCTTAAATAAATATAATTTAGATTGAATTTTATTTTTGAAGTAAAACTTCTTTACGCATGCTGACTTGGGGAGTAAGCTGGTGAATGCGTGACGAGAGCGTTATGAAAAGTCTGATCAGACGAGGCAAACGGAAGTTGAGAGGGAGATATAAATTAGATGGAGCTAAAGAAGTTTTACGTCAGTCGTATGGTCTAAAGCAGTGTTCCGCAAAGGGTGTACCGCGGCACACTGGTGTGCCGTGGTCGTTTGTTGGTGTGCCTCGGAAAAATAAAGTTTACGTTTATTGATTAATAATAAATATTGTTTCGATGATTAATAAATAAATGTTGGTTAATGTTACTTAAAAAATGATTTTTTATTTGTGGTGTACCTCCAAAATATTTTCCTATTCCTAGGTGTACCTTGAACACAAAAAGTTTGCGGAACACTGGTCTAAAGCACACTCGTTTTTTTTTTAGATGGGTCCAGTGGGTGTGGAGACGGCTCAACAAAGCGTAGTATTAGCGTGTCGAAGTGGATTGACTCTAGCGCCGCTGTCTAAACAATGGGAGGCCGCTTTCAACCGAATGTTAGCGCACCACCAGGTAATAATCTTGATTATGATATAGTGTGGTGATGTGACACATTCTTTTATGATTATGATATGGTGTGGTGATGTGATAGATTGAACATTTTATGATGATTTAGTACTTTATTTAAGCTTCTTTTGCGTAATTGAAAAAGATTAATCAATTCAATATTATTGTAAATCTTTCGTTTATAATAAGTAATAAAATATAGTTGAGGTGTTAAAATGTTATTTTATATGGTTACAGGTCCGCAAGCTCTTATGTGTAGCGCTGACAAGTAATAATGGATCCCGTCGAAGACAGATCTTGCAACTAATCAAACATCATTATTTCCCGTCGGATCAAATGAATCAGGTAATTTGACTTTGGGTCGAAGTGCTTTGATATAAAATTGAAATATATTTTTCAATATATTTTTTTTATGATCGGGATAACTTACTAATTTCAAACACAATTTTCGTTATATTAATTTATATGTTGCCATAAAAAAAAAATTATTTTAATGTAACTAGATCGGCAAACAGGCGTACGGCTAACCTGATGGTAAACGATTACTGTAACCTATAGAAGCATCGCAAGCGTGTTGCCGACCTCATCGCCAGTTCCCCCCGGGACCTCTGGTCATCTTACTCACCAACAGGAACACAATACTGCTTGAAAACAGTATTATTTAGCTGTGGTCTTCTGTAAGGTCGAGGTACTACCCCAGTCGGGCTGCTCCATATTTTGAGCAGGAAATTTTCTGCTGTGCCCTAGGTCAGTTAAAATATTCAATAGCATTAAAGATTAGCGTTATGACACTGGCAATAATGGTATTTGCTCGCATACAAATAAAAAAAAAACAAGAACACGAAACAAGAAACGGATGTAAACAATTGTTTTAAAAGAAAATAGTTAAAAAAAATTTTTCCAAATAAGGACAGACATTAGTTAAGCAATAAAAATAAATTTCCAGATATTCGGCGAGAGCCTCCAGAACATGGTGGAGGTGGAGAGCGGGGAGAGCCCCGGGCGCAGCGAGGCGTGCGCGCCCGAGCGCCTGGCGCCGGCGCAGGAGCGGCAGCTGGACCGCCTGCTGGCGCAGCTGGCCGACGCGCTGCAGGCCGGTCAGGTCACTGCCTACTGCTGGTTACTTAAAAAAAAAAAAATAATTGCGTGCGTACAAAGTACACATGTCAGAAGTGAAACTTCTTTGGCTAACTAATTAAAAATGCTTTTGCGGTCACCCATCCAAGTACTGACCGCGTGACCGGTCGCTCAAATTCTACCACTCATGCGAGATGCGAGATGCTAAAGAAGTTACACTTCGAAAATAAAAACGATTGTGCTTTAGGCAATACGACTGAAGTATAACTAACTTCTTTAGCTCCATCTATATGTATGCGTATATGACAGAAAGAGAGAAAGAAAATGTGTGCTTGCACCTCACTCTCTTGCCCGTACAGTAATATACGAAACGTAACTCCTAGAGAGACTTGTCCTAGCTGCAATCGATGATCCTTATTATATTTGTCGAGACCCGATATCCATTCCAACACGTTTTCTCCAGTAGACGAGCGACCAAGCTTGATATGCTAGAAATTACTCTCCTGTCAACAAGTCACGTAGTGTGGAGTGCGTCCGATACGGGTGCAATCCATACCAGCAAAGTTCAAGCAGTAAAACAGGATATATCCTGCTCAAAGTCTGAAGCAGCCCAACTGGGGAAGTACCTCAATCTTACAGAACATCACAGCTAAATTATACTGCTCTCAAGCAGTGTTGTGTTCCTGTGGTGAATAAGGTGACCAGAGCTCCTGGGGGGAATTGGGGGTTGGCAACGCGCTTGCAATACTTCTGGTGTTGCAGGCGTCTACGAGTAAAAATAAAGTAAAAAATGTATAATATATGTGTATAGCGTATCCAGAGTAAACATTATGATAGAAATTTCACGTGCCCAACGATTTTATATTTGTCTGATCAATACCCCAGATTGATGAGAAGATTGGTGCAATCTGGTAGCTAGGACTTTCCGAATTATTTTTTAGCTTTTAGTCCATAAACTAACTACATCATTTTTATTGCAATAAAACCGTTTAACATAAAACATTTTTTACTTTATTTTATTTTCAAGTTTTTAGTTTTGTTGACTAGTTTTTAGATTAGTAATAAATATACCTACACAGTCTAATAAACTATATTCTACCAATCAAGCCCTTTCATTCGATACCCATATTGAGATATTTGTGGAAAATATGTAATCCGCCATTTTGTGGCGGCAGCCATCTTGGATTTTTCATAATGAGCCCTATTCTACCAATCAAGCCCATTCGATACCCATATTGAGTTATTTGTGGAAAATATGTAATCCGCCATTTTGTGGCGGCGGCCATCTTGGATTTTTCATTGTGAGCTGTATTTTACCAATCAAGCCCTTTCATTTGATACCAATATTGAGGTTGTTGTGAAGTTTTAAGTGATCCGCCATTTTATATTGGCAGCCATATTGGATTTACAACCATAAAAAATATATTATGTTGTATTGTCATCAAGATTAAGAGTGTGTGCCAAATATTAGATCAATCTGTCATCAGGAAGGGGGTAAAATTCCAATTACTAAATTTGACCCAAACACACAAATAAATACCAAGCTGGTCAAGCTAAATAAAACCGTTTAATAAGTTACGGTAATCGCTCACTATCAGGGCCCGTATGAGTTTGAGTATTATTTTTGATCTGTCAGATAAATTAAAAAAAAAAATCTTTTCTAGTTTGTTAATATTTTCTATTTTATGGTGCTGTCTGCTGTCTAATTCTATTATATAATCGTTACATATGTTATATGTGTAATTATCAAAATATAATAATTAAGAAATATTATTTCCTTTTAGATATCAGATATAGCTACATCAAGCGTCATGGAGCTGTACGGTTACAAGATGACGTGCTTGGAGCACAGGCTGCATTCACATTCACTGGCGTTACAGGTATGGAATATTTAAATTATTAATTTTTGTTTAAAAATAAATATATATTGTGATAAAACATATTTGATCACCTCTTGTAAATATTTCACAATTTATTTGTTAGTCAAGTCAAATTACGGCTGAAAATGGGTTAAAAAAACATTATACAAAAACATTATAAAAACATTTACAATTTTTTTCCTAACACTAACCGTTCTCGAGATATCGAATTAAACGCGTTTTCATCGAGATTACCTTGAGCTGACCTTTGGGAACCCCTCAAATTGGAATTTATGCTCAGAATACACCCACGTATAGATCCATCATAATCCCCAAACTGCATAATTTAATGTTTTTTTATTGCGTAATTTGACTGGACTGTGTCTCGTCAACCAAGTTTTGATACAATATAAGTCATTTTTTGTTGGTCTCTTTATTTTTGTAATATTATGTTTTAGTAATTATTTATTACTTAGAGACACCTTGGAACTTAAAAAGCCGACCGATGGTGGGATAACCATCCATTTGCTGGCTTTGAAATACATAGGTCGAAGACGGGCAGCAGCGTCTTCGGTGCGACAAAGCCAGCCCTGCGGTCACCAACCCGCCTGCCCAGCGTGGTGACTATGGGCAACACACATAAGTTCGACATTTTTGGGTTGAACTTGTAGAGGCCTACGTCCAGCAGTGGACTGCGATAGGCTGCAGTGACTTAGAGACATACTGACTAATCGGAAGAATCGATTGTTAGCAGACATTTATATTTCTGGGGCTTAAAGTAATTCAAATGAATGTGTTTAATTCAAACAACATTTTGTTTTCAATAAGAGACTCAATATCATAACTGATTAAGTAACGCATTTATATTTCATCGATACATCTTCGATAAGAAACGATTTTTGTTAATAACTATTAAAAGGGAATAAAGTGAAGCACATGGATAAGTTGGTTACCATTGCAATTTCTTATGTTACGGTACAAAAATAATGTTAGGTTTGGACTAGAAAACCATGTCATTATATTAATTTTGACGTGACAACATAAATCGATGAACGCCGCCTGCAGCCTGCATGCACGAAAAATGATGACTCATTGTTCCGTTACGCTCATTGTCCCGTTACGCTCATTGTATGCTTGCGCCGCATCTATCTCTTACACTCGATAGGCCTATGCATTCGAGGAGATGTTTTGTTGTGATGTTGTCACATTAAACTTTCGTCCGTAAACCAACTTTACAGACAACCAATTTTTATTCAATTAATCTATTTTTCTAATATATAATATTATATTTATATATTATTAATGTTACAGGGTGCAACAGAACACATGGCATCCTTACAACACTCTCTCGCGTTACTGCAAGCCACAAACTCCGCTCAACAAGATGTTTTGTATACGACACAGATGCAGAATGAAAAGTAAGACAAATAATTTAATAGTTTATTTTCTATTAAATAACTTTAGATCATTAATCTAATAATAGTGACATCTAATTAATAGAAATACTAGATAAGTAGAAAATGACTTTTTTATTTATTTTTTACGTTCTAATTTTTAATTTAATAAAAAAAACATACTTTTTAGACTTCATACGACAGTTTTTCTCTCGTAAATTTTTTGTAAATATATTTTTTTTCCTAATGGCCGTTATGAAATTTTTATTATTAAATTTTAATAAATGTAATAAAATCTAAATAGAATATTGCAGATTATTAATAAGTATAATTATATGTATTTTGTAAATTAAAATTTTTGTTTTGTAAAATGAAATCTTTTCGAATAATAAATTAAAAATGGATTAAATTTTATATTGATGGCGGTCATGTGGTTATCAATTTTCAATTTTTTATTTATTTATTTAGTTGATATAAATAGTAAAATTGGATACTATACGGATATTTCGCCTAGTACTATGTGAGCATCGGTGGTTCAGTGGTAGAATGCTCGCCTGCCACGCGGGCGGCCCGGGTTCGATTCCCGGCCGATGCAAGTCTTTTTTAATTTTAATTTTTCCTTTGTAATATTTTTTACTATAAAAACTATAAATTTAATAATGTTTTGTTGTTTTTTTACATTTATTTAAAGAACATTATTTGATAATTTTCAATTTATTTGTTTGATAATCTTTTGTACATAATATGTCTATTGTCTGTATCAGTTTAGTGTTAGTGATAAAAGTATATATTATAAGCAACTTTTGGATTATATTATATTAATTGTTTACAGACATAAAAAGTCCATAGAAGATCTCCACAAGCAGTTGGAGGACGCTGAGAAGACGCTACGAGGCTTCAGAGCAAAGATAGCCGCTGAGAGACTTGATAAGGAGAATCAAAAAGAAATTCTACAGAAGGAATTTAGGACACAGTTGACTGTATGTTATATTATAATGTATTTTTTTATATGATTAGGTCGGTAAACAAGCGTATGGCTCACCTAATGGTAAGCAATTTCCGTACCTTATAGACGTTTGCAACACCAGAAGCATCGCAAGCGCTTTGCGGACCCAATCCCCTTTCCCCCCAGGAGCTCTGGTCACCTTACTCACCAACAGGAACACAATACTGCTTGAAAACAGTATTATTTAGCTGTGATGTTCTGTAAGTTCGAGGTACTATAAAGATTATTTTTTTCTTTCAGAATATAGAAAATGAAATGAAAATACGAGAAAGAGAAGCGGAGGAGAGATTGAAACAACTCGAGTCAGACAACAAAGCGTTACAGAAGAAATTAGAACAACAGGTAAAATTAAACAATTAATTATTATTTAATATTTTTATGTTATCACAATTTTGCGATAATATACCTAAAATAAATTAATTTATTAATATTATAAATTAATTAAAAATTGAAATAAAAATATTTTTATTTAAGTAGATATCAAAAACACGTCACAATCGTCATTTTACAAATTATAATTTATAATATTAGTCTCAAATACATTATTAATGATTAATATGAAACTACTACCGTTGCTACTACTTAAAAATGTTGATTATTCTTGAGAAGATTCAACAAGAAACTCAATAGTTACTCATTTTTAAAACTTACAATAATTATAAATTTAGTCACGTCAAGTATGAACATTTAAATCAAAATAAAAAATTACTTCATTCAAGCATGCTTCAAAAGCTCATTTGAATTATCATGGTACAAATAAAAATTATATAAGTCTTAATTAAGTTTAGTTTAAAGTGAAGTTACCACCGATTCGAAATGTAGATTCTGCAGAGAAGAATTAGCAAGATACTCCGCAGTTACTCGTTAAAAAATGTGTCTTTTATCTATACATAATAAAATGGTAGCAAAGTCAAAACTGTACATTGAATATTCTTTAAAAGAATACTTGGGGTGTGATCTACAATCGATACCGACGCCAAAAATATAGTTCTTTTGTCTGTTTGTCTGTATGTATGTCCGGGATAAACTCAAAAAGTACTGCATGGATTTACTTCATGGCACGAATATTATTAAGAAGTCGGGTCAACATATAGGCTACATATTATCACGCTATTACCTACGGGGAACGAGCAGTGAACCTTTATTTGCTGTATACCGTTCACGCAGACGACGTCGCGGGCAGCAGCTAGTTTTATTATAAAATTAGTACAATTCTGTATGAATACAGCGTCACCACACCCAGGATGTGTTGATCAAGATATCATTGATATAATTTTAAACAGAACAATACAAGCTCAAGCTATGAAAGACTTATAAATAACATCTTTAATAAATAATTGCTTTCAGACAAGTAAAAACAGCGAGTTAGCGGGTGTTCTAATAAAGTTCGAAGAGAGAGTCAAACAGCGCGATAAAAAGTTGGAAGAGGCGGCCGCGTCTGATAGTAGTTTAAGACGGGAGTTAGAACAACGGGATAACGTAAGTATATAAATATTTGATTGATTGATTCAGTCTGCTTGGTATAGGCATTTTTCTCCCGGAGAAGGGTCGGAGCCTAATATAAACTAAAAAAAATTAAGACATTAAAATTTTTAACATCTTAAATCTCTTGAAAATTTCCAGTGTTTTTTGAATAAAGTTTTTGAATAAATAATGTGGAAATTAGCTAATTATGTATTATTTTTGTCTTGATCTTAGAAAATACAAATTAAAATTTTGCATTATATTTTTCCACAGATGATAAAGCAATTAGAAAAAACTGTGGTCGAACGTGAGAACAGATTATACCAAGTGACCACACAGTTGGAAGAAATGAAACGTGTGCAAGAAATGGTGGCCAAGCTCATGAGCAAGAGCTCTTCGACAGCGGCTAGCTAACGATTACAGGTAAAAAATAATCATTTGATAAAAAAATAATAATCATTAAAAAGATTAGACTCTAGTAGGGAGGGGAGAGGAAAAAAATTAAAAATTTAAAATATGATTTAATGCTGGATGAATGTGACTGTAATGGTCTCATCTTTATTTTTACATTAACACATTTTTACAATTTTATTATTAATCTACCCTCACATCTTCCCCCTTCAAATTAAGACAACAAATGAAATTACATCTAATACATTATATACATAATCCACAATTAATAATTCAATGACATTGATAAACACAATATATCACAAAATATTATTAAAACATTTAACAAATTAGATATGTGATCATAATAATACAAATTATTATTTCTATCCAACACTTTGTTATTATAATATTATATACATTTAATTTCACATTAACATAACATTAATATATATATATATATATTTTTAAACATAACTATAACATTATAACAAAATATGCATCATTCATCAAATCTTCTTGAAGAAAAACCTTCTTATGTGAACGAACCCCAATCTATCCGGAGGCCTCACTATCCTGTCAGAACGAGTTACATCGATCGACCTGACCATTCGATTGTGGGTGATGAGGCGAAGAAGTTATATGTTTAAAACCCCATTCTTTTGCAAAATCCTTAAAGTAGTTAGAACTAAATTTCAGACAGCAAATAATCAGAAAATAATATAATCGGGATTCCTTGATCACAAAAAATATTTTTTAAACAATACATACGTAGTAGGTATACGTATTTTTTAACCAAATAACATACGTAGATTCCGTTGACTGTAATTCAATTATCACTCTTTTCTTGTTTAAAATCTGTTAAAAACTCTTCTTTATTCGTCGATCATTTTCTCAAGTTCATTATGGCCCCTTTTAATAATAAAATAAGGTCATTAATTAGTTTAGTGTAACATCCATGAACTAAGCCTTGCATGTAAAAGGCTGACTCTAGAACTTAAGAAGTTTCAGGGAAGGATTGAAGTTCGTCTGTAGCTAATTTGCGTAACGTCATCATAGCCAAAAATGGTGCTTTCGTACCGTAGGTCACGGTTGTTAACTTAAGGGATCTTAATGGCTGCTCTGGTGAATCTCGCCAAATAATTTTTTGAAGGCTCTGGTCATTCATTTATTAAAATTTGGCGATACATTTTTCGACGTCAGCAGTAAAAGCGTACGGATATTGTCGCCACTTTCATAATAATATTTGTACGTTTTGTTGGAGATTGGAACCCGTATACATTTAATCGTTAAGACTATCCAGTACTCGCACGGTCGTTAAATACCACTCGGTTCTTGGTGTAATTTTTGTTGTAAATCTTGTTAAAGGGGCAGTCTAACCGCATATTGTCCATATTCTTTTCTTACTGTCGTTCTTAAATAAAAATCGACGCATTCCTGATCCTCGACTGAGAGTTGACGATTCATTTATTTCTTCAATTTCCCAAAACCGTTCAATGTTTTGTACGTTGTTTAATATAACGTTACATTGATTGTTCTCGTATTACCGCATAACACCCAGCCCAGCTGAGTTTGTTGCGCAATAGGCAAATTGTCGTCGTCGTTTTTAATAAAACCACTCAAAATAATTTTCGAATATAGGCTTCAAATAATAAGTCGACGGAGCGACTCCTATAAAATTCTGGGTCCACTATCTGAACGTTTGATAATAATTTCCAAGTTTGTTTTTTTGAAAGTGTTGTTAGGCAAATTTCTTCTTCTGCGTTAAATGTAAAATTATTATAGACTGAATTACACTCGATGTTTACAACTCCTTTACATGAGTTTTCCTTTTGTCCTACTCCAAAGATAACCCTTACATTTTTGTCGCTTGACATGCAATAGTTGAGCCGCTTTCTCTGTTACTAGTGATATTTGGGACCCATGATCGATTAAGGCCCGTAATTGATGCTGGAACAAATTTAATTGTTTTATGTGGGGACAGCTCCACAGTTAAGAAAAATCATATTTTGCAAAATATAGACATTCTATTAAAATTACAGGCGGACACAGGCTGTAAATTGGTAATCAGCTCATTTCCATATGCAAGTAATTTAAGTAAGGCGCAAAACAATCGTATTTTTGAGTTAAACTCATACTTATTTAATTTGATTAGTTGTCATAGTGACAATATTTTATATTTTGACATTAATAATTTTATTAATTATTTTACTTTGACCCCAGATACTATGTATCTTGCAAATAGGTTTAGGACAAAAATAGCTAATTTGTTAGCTTTTAATTTACAGGACACCCATGAAGGTGGCAAACCAACGTCTATTGACATTGATATTAGTAGCAATTCTACTAAGAAAAAATGTAATAAATACACTAACAGTAAAACTGTATTACCTAGTGTAAATGTTTCTTGCTCAGCTTTAAACTGAGACGTAAGACAACAGCCAAGCCCTCATGTATTAATTTATTGTGTCAGAATATTCGGGGCCTGTCTGGCAAAGTTTTAGAATTAGAGTTACTTGTTGAATGTAACAACATTAATATTATTTGTATAACCGAACACTGGCTGAAGCATTGTGATGTGTCATGTAATGTGAATAATTTTCAATTGTCGAGCTTATTGTCTAGACAAACAACGACATGTGGCGGCTCTTTAATTTTGGTTAAAAATGACATTAAGTATATAGAAAGAAAGGATATTGTGGACCTTTCTGTAGAACGCCATGTCGAGCTCTCGTGTGTTGAATTGAAAAGCTTAGTAATAGTTTGTGTATACAGACCCCCTAAAGGTAGTTTCGAAACCTTTGAATCGGTATTGGAGGATGCTTTAAAAAAGTTAAAACAAAAAAATAAGCCAGTAGCTGTGTGCGGTGATTTTAATGTTGACATACTTGAAAGCAGTGCACTGACTACTCGGCTGTTAACCTTGTTTAATTCTTTTAATTTAGTTAACCAGTTTTTAGAACCTACGAGGGTTACAGATCATTCAGCAACTTGTATAGATAATATATTTTCAGACTGTGACCCGGTAAACAAATTAGTTGTTAAAAACATTACATCTGACCATTACGGTCTACAGGCAGCGTACCACTTGGACGTCGCTGATACACCTGTCACTTTACAATGTAGGCCTATCACAAAAACACGTCTAGATAATTTTAAAAATAGTATCTATGATAAAGTTTCTTTAATGCCATATGTACATGACGATCCAAATGAACTTTATGGGAACTTCTTTGGATTACTGATTAAGGAATTTAATAACTCTTTTAAAACGAAGACTATTAAGTGTACCCAAAAATTACAGTTTTGTCAATGGGCTACCACAGGTATTTATAAAAGTAGAAACAGGCTATATGAACTATATAAATTAAGAGAAACTAATCACAGTCCTGGTTTTGTAGAACATGTTAAACAATATTCTAAAATTTTTAAACAGTCATGTTCTATAGCTAAGTCTAACTATTTTAAAGGAAAAATAATGAATTCTAGCAATAAAATCAAAACGACCTGGGATATTATAAAGCGTGAGACTGGCAAATATAAACCACGTGACAACAGCCTGACGCTTAAAATTAATGACGCCCAAATAAAGTCAGAAAAGGAAATAGCTGATATTTTTAATAACTTTTTTATAAATATACCAATTGAAACAGCGTCTAATTTGGATTCTTCACCCGCGTCTGCGGCCTTAATGCTCCAAAGACATGTGTCCGAATGTAGTTCATTGTTTGATTTTAAAAGCATTGATTTCACTGATATAATCAAAGCATTCAAATCTCTTAAAATGAAAGGTACCAATGATTTATGGGGTATATCTGTAACTATTCTTAAAAGCATTATTTACACCATTGCTCCATATCTTGCTATTATATTTAATAATTGCATTGCTGAAGGAATTTTTCCTGACTTAATGAAATTTAGCAAAATTATTCCATTATTTAAATCTGGGAACAAAGAAGACCCAAGTAATTACAGACCAATATCCATTTTACCCGCCTTGAGCAAGATCTTTGAAAAAATTATACTGGAGCAATTATTAACCTTTTTTAATTTAAATAACCTCTTGCATAATAAACAGTTCGGTTTCACGAAGGGTAGGTCTACTACTGATGCCGGTGTTGCACTTCTTAAGCATGTCTTTGGGGCCTGGGAGAGGTCGCAGAATGCTCTTGGCATATTCTGCGACTTGTCCAAAGCTTTTGACTGTGTAGACCATCAGACGCTGCTGTTGAAGCTAAATCATTACGGTGTAAAAAATAATGCCCAGAAACTATTACACTCATATCTTAGTTCCAGAACTCAAACAGTTGATATAAATGGGGTGAAATCAATGGGTTCTGATGTAAAGCTAGGTGTACCCCAAGGGTCTATCTTGGGCCCGTTCTTGTTTTTGGTTTATATTAACGATTTACCTTTCTTTGCAAAAAGCCTATGCGAGATTGTCTTGTTTGCTGATGATACTTCTCTTATATTTAACATTGATAGAAATAAATCAAATTTTGACGATGTGAACAAAGCACTCTCGGAAATACTCACTTGGTTTAGTTTTAATAATCTACAGCTTAATGCAAAGAAAACGAAATGCGTTCTATTCTCTTTACCAAATGTAAAATCTCCAACCATTGAAGTTGTAATGAATAATGAAAAATTAGATTTAGTTGAATCAACAGTATTTCTGGGTGTAACTATAGACAGAAAACTTCAGTGGCATTCGCATATTGTTGCATTAGCTGGTAAGCTCAGCTCTGCAGCTTACGCTATTAGAAAAGTTAGACAGTTAACAGATATAGATACTGCTAGGACTGTATACTTTAGTTATTTTCATAGCATCATGTCATATGGCATTCTTATGTGGGGATTAGCGGCTGACATTAATGCTATATTTATTTTGCAAAAACGAGCAATAAGAGCTATTTATCAACTAAGCTCTAAAACTTCTCTTAGGGAGAAGTTCAAAGAAATTGGTATACTGACAGCTGCATCTCAATTTATATTAAATTGTATTCTTTTTGTGCGTCGAAATATTACTTTATATACCAAACATGGCGATTTGCATGGTCGCAATACAAGGAATAGGAATAACCTTATAATGCCTCTGTACCGATTAGAGAAGGTGCGTGGGTCCTTCATGGGTCAAGGTATACATATTTTTAACAAGATTCCAAGTGATATCTTGGAGTTACCCTTTGAAGAGTTTAAGAATCGTATAAAGAATTGCCTCCTCAAGAAGGGCTACTATACTGTCAAAGATTATTTAAATGACGGGACAACTTGGTCATAAGCTGACAATGATTTTTACTTGTAGTTACTCACATCTTACTTTGGTTTCGGCGTTTTGAGATGGGTGGTCTGAGTATGTCATGCTCTCTGTAAACATTTCTGCGGTGGTGTCGTGTGAGGCGGGTCGTTGCGTTCCCTAAAATATGGTTGAGCGAAGCGATGGCTGGTTCATGCGTCATGCTCGTGAACGGGTGCCACCAGTGGGATGGGTCTGCTCCTGGCTTCTTGTCTCAAAATATGCTGATCTTTCATGTTTATTGTTATTTTATTTTGTAGTGGCTTGTATGGCACTGCTTATTATTGACTGTGTTCTTAAACTATTCAAAGTTTTATTATTTTTGTTAAACATCTATTTAAGTATTTTATTCGCCACGTCTAAACAGTTACTTGTCTATTTGTTTGGAGCGCATTTTAAAGAAACTACCTTTTGGGAGGTGTCTAGTTCTTAAGTAATTGAAAATTATTTACTGCTATGATTACCGGGTATTTTATTTTGTTTATAATTTAAGATAAATTTGTGATGGAAAGTGACCTTACATAATTTATTAAGTCAAAGTCATTTTTCAATTTGACGACTCTGTATGAAATATGACAGGGAGAAAAAAATAGCCCTTGACGAGTTTCTTGCCGGTTCTTCTCGTTACAAGGTCTCCCGCCGTAGGATTTGCGAACCGATGGCGTAGCTTCATTGACGTTCACAAGTGCTGTATCAGCCTAAAATGAATAAATTATTTGAATTTTGAATTTTTTTGAATTTTGAATTTTTTTGAATTTTGACCGCTGCTTTAACTTTCAACATGGCTGTGGCTAGCAAAATTTCAGAATAATTATTTTGAGACACGTGCGAGTGTGATGAGGCATTTTCTGTTTTCTTGTTTCCAGTCAATGACCTAGCTGACCCTTGCTCGTGCACTGCGGGATCATTTGCGTCGTGCAAAATAGTATTATGTTGACTAAGACACTTGCGACATGTTTTTGTTGAAATACATGGATTTCCGTTATGATGAAATAAACAATTGTTATATACTTTTAATTTATTTTGTTTTTAGTGTGCGATGTTGTTTTGCTGAGCAACACCTAAATGCTCGGTAATTGATCGAACAATTAATATGAACTGTTTACCTATCTTGGTATTTCCGGCGTATTTAAAAATGGAATCATACTTCTTTACAACGATTGTCAATCATTAAACTACCTATTTATCTACATAACTACATTAACCTTAACAAATGTTCAAAGTTAGCACCTTTTTGTGTGATACACAGTTCGGCACGTTTACGCATGTTGTCTTTCACACGATTTAAGACGAATGGCTCACTTCTCACAGTTTCGAAAGCACTGGTGATTTTTAATTTTAACTCCTCTCTGTTTTCATACTCTGTAGCATATACGAGGCGTTTTATCTCCCCCCATAAATAAAAGTCCAGTGGCGTGAGATCCGGAGAGTGAGCTGGCCATGGTACAGGCCCTCCGCGCCCTATCCAGCGATCTCCGAACGTTTTATTCAAGTACTCGCGTACTTGCGTCTGATAGTGCGCGGATGCTCCGTCGTGTTGATAAAAAAAGTTTTGGTGAGTACTCAGTGGTATATCATCGAGCATGTCGTTCACCACACTATTTAAAATGTCTAAGTATGATACACTATTGAGTCTGCCTTCGATGAAATACGGCCCTAACCAGTGGCGTAGCGTGGTTGTCGGCCGCCCGGGGCGGAAAAAATTTTTGCCGCCCTCTTATTTAGGTATTTCAATTTAATGTATACTATACATTCAGTCAAAAAAGTATCGGGAATGGATTATTTGTTTATGGTTTCAAATTAATTTTTTTTTGTTGTTAGTATGGCGCAACTGTTTTCCATTTTGGCGCGGAGTTTGAGTTGCATCTGTTATTTATATTAAATACTGTGCTGTTTTTAGTTATATCATATCTAGTGTGTATTGCGGATTTCATAATGGACAAACAAATCGAACAAAGAGTTTGTCTTAAATTTTGCATCGCCAATGGAATTTTGTGTTCGGAGTCAATGAAAATGTTACAGAAGGCTTACGGTGAATTGACTTTATCAAAAACTCGTACTTATGCGTGGTACAAAAATGTCAAAAGTGGTCGAGGTGTGATGGAAGATTTGCCTCGCTCGGGTAGGCCATCAACGTCTGTAATTTTAACATCGCAAAAGTGAAGGAAACAGTGACTGAAAATCCTCATTGAACTTTGAGATAGATAGCCACCGAAATTTCTGTATCTCACGAGTCGATCCGTACCATTTGAACTAATCATTTGGGTATGAAACATGTTGCCGCTCGGCTAGTCCCAAAGAGCTGAATTTTCTCCAAAAACTCAATCGCATTAGAGGCGCTGGGGACATGCTAGAACGAGTCAATTCCGACCCAACATTTATGAAACGCATTGTTACTGGTGACGAGACGTGGGTTTACGAGTTTGACATGCAAACTAGTCAACAAGCTTCGGAGTGGCGACTTCCAACTGAACCGAACCCAAACAATCCACGCCAAACTCGTTCAAAAGTCCAAGTCATGTTGAGTGTTTTCTTTGACTATCGCGGTGTTGTGCACTCGGAATTCGTCGATTTGAGCGTTATGCGGCGTTTAAGAAAGCAAATTCGACGAAAAAGGCCAATTTGTGGAAAGAAAATTCTTGGATTTTGCACCACGATAATGCGCTTTCGCACAAGGCCATCACTGTGAACGAATTTTTGACCAAACACTCAACAAATACCATCGAGCAACCACCATGTTCACCAGATATGGCTCCAGCCGACTTTTTTCTTTTTCCTAAACTCAAGCTACCACTTCGTGGCACCCGTTTTCAATCGTTAGAAGACACAAAGGAGATTTCGCGGCGAGAACAGAACTTAATTCCGGAAACAGCATTTAAAAAAAGTTTTGATGATTGAATTATTCGTTGGCGTAAGTAATTTCTGAAGGAGCATACTTTGAAGGTGATAAAATAAAGGATGAATAACAAACAGGTTTTATATTGATGTGATATTTTGATCTTTCCCCGGTACTTTCTTGACAGAGTAGTACATTACATACATTATTATAGAGAAATTTTCGGCAAGAAAAGTCATCTTTATTTTGTACTGTTACAGGTTATATTTGAAATAAAAAATTGCGAGCGTACAAAACATGTCAGAAGTGAAACTTCTTTGGCAAAATAATTAAACAAAAAAAGTAATTTAAAAAAAAAAACAAACAAATTGAGTGTCTACAAAGTACACATGTCAGAAGTGAAACTTCTTTGGCAAACTAATTTAAAAAAAAGTGATTCAAATAGGTAACTAATTTAAAAAAACGAATTTAAAATAACAAAAAAAATAGAAAAAAAAAAATAAGCCAAAGTCACACGGTGGTCCCAGCCCCCAGGCGGTCACCCATCCAAGTACTTACTGTCCCTGACGCTGCCGCGTTACCGGTCGTTCAAATTTTACCCCTCATGCGCCCAAAGAAGTTTCACTTCAACAGGACAATGCCCATTTTCTATGAAGACGTGCTCCGGTACGTGCTTTGACGTGTTCAGACAATTCATATATTTAAGTATCTTTATTAATTGAAAATATATTTTTAATAATATTCTAAAAGTGATTAAAACCGTAGTTTATACTTTAATTAAAAAAGATATTTTATTTGTATTCCGGGTTTGTGCTGTCAAAACATACACACACACACACACACACACACTACAGCCTATCACAGTCCACTGTTGGACATAGACCTCCACAAGTTCGCGCCCGACATTATGACGCGAACTCATGTGTTTTGCCCATAGCTGGGCAGGCGGGTTGGTGACCGCAGCGCTGGCTTTGTCGCACCGAAGACGCTGCTGCCCGTCTTCGGCCTGTGTATTTCAAAGCCACCATGGATGGTTATCCCGCCATCCGTCGGCTTTTTAAGTTCCAAGGTGGTAGTGGAACTGTGTTATCCCTTAGTCGCCTCTTACGACACCCACAGGAAGAGAGGGGGTGGCTACATTCTTTAGTGCCGTAACCACACAGCACAACGTGCTGTCAAAACATATTAGGTAAATATAAATACCAAGTCGGAAACGCAACTATAGAAATAAACGCTTTTTTTAATTACCTATAAATTATAAACCCCAACACGACCAGAAAATTGACATATTAAAGTTTTCTTTATTAATTAAAACTAGATTTTTAATAATATTCTAAAAGTGATCAAAGCCGTGGTTTATAGTTTAATTGAAAAAAGCATTTGTTTGTATGGTTGCTATGACGACTTGCTATTTATAGTTAATCTATTTTGACATAAGAAACGCGGAATACAAATAAAATATTTTTTAACATTAAATTATCAACTGCGGATTTGACCACTTTTAGAATGTTATTAAAAATTTAGTTTCAATTAATAAACGATACTTAAATATATGAATTGTCTGAACACGTCAAGCACGTACCGGAGCACGTAACGGGGCATTGTCCTTTATAAAGTTGTCCCTTACATGTAATTTAGTATGCAGGGGGTTTCGGGGGCGACAAATTGATCTAGCTAGGATTCACTTCAGCCTGTAATATCCCACTGTTGGGCACAGTCCTCTTCCCCATATAGGAGAAGGATCAGAGCTTAATCCACCACGCTGCTCCAATGCGGGTTGGCGGATATATTCCCATTTCCCTACTATGAGTAACGATCGCTATCAGGTGTACATGATAACAACCGCGACCGACGGCTTAACGTGCTCTCCGAGGCACGGTGGGGAGACCCACAAGGACTGCACAAACAGCCAGTCCACGGCAAACATCAGTATGATGATCTAGCTAGGATTCATTTTTAGAAAATGTCGTTTTACCCGTGTTTTCACAAACTATATGCCCCCGGTCCAAATCCACATGTCACCAGATCGATTATCTTTTTCCCTTTTTTTTTCTAATTGCACTCGTGTTTTTTTATCTGAATAACCATTCAATTTTTTTTTATTTTTATGTCGGTAAGATCGAAAAATATTATTGATATTTCATAAGTATGTAATTGGGATGTAAATAAAATTTCCAAAAAACACGATATAAACCGAGCTAAGCTCGTTCATCCATAGGTAAGACTAACTCCCGTTTATGACTAAGTAAGTCACAAACGGGAAATTCCCACAAGTATAGACGTTGCCAGTCGCTACAAAATAAAAGGGATTCACCGACTTCGTCACAAAATAAGTAAAGAAAAATTCCGTGTCGAAATTCGGTCCGAATGTGTAATTCCGATAAAAATGATATATAATGGTTCAAATATTTTTATTTAAAAAAAATAAAAAAAATATTTTTATTATTTATTGTTAAATTTTGCCGCCCCCTAAAAAGTGCCGCCCGGGGCGGACCGCCCCCCCCGCCCCCCATACGCTACGCCACTGGTTGCCAGTCGCTACAAAATAAAAGGGATTCACCGACTTCGTCACAAAATAAGTAAAGAAAAATTCCGTGTCGAAATTCGGTCCGAATGTGTAATTCCGATAAAAATGATATATAATGGTTCAAATATTTTTATTTAAAAAAAATAAAAAAAATATTTTTATTATTTATTGTTAAATTTTGCCGCCCCCTAAAAAGTGCCGCCCGGGGCGGACCGCCCCCCCCGCCCCCCATACGCTACGCCACTGGCCCTAACAGACAGTTATTTAAAATACCAGCCCACACGTTAACACTAAACCTGTGTTGATAAGCGTCCTGTCGCGTAACGTATGGATTGGAACGACTCCACCAATGTTCGTTGTGTACGTTAAAAACACCAAGCTTAGTAAACGTAGACTCGTCCGTAAACAATATGTTTTTATCAGTGTTTTGCAAAAACCAACGACAAAAATTTATTCGTGGCTCGTAATCTTTGACACTGAGTTCTTGAACATGTCGAAAATGATACGGGTGTAAACCTTCTTTGTGCAGTAGATTCCACACAGTCCACTGAGATACGCCAAATCTTCTAGCAGCCTTTCGAGTACTCGCTTCTGGGTTGTTCTCAAAATACTCGAGAATGTCTTCTTGTAGGGAGACAGGGTATGAGTCTCTACCTCTTCCTTGGGCATGTGTTGGAACACGGAACTGTCCGAAGTCTCGTAATCTTTGATTAGCATTTAAGATTACTCTGGCAGTAGGTGCTCGGCGATTGGGGAACATCTTCCGGTACAAATTGACAGCACCCAGCAAGCTATCATTCGCACGTGCATAAGCACGAACCATGTCCAAGTACTCTTCATTTGTATATTGATAAGCCATATCTACTTATTTACTTATATTGTTATTAACACACTAATACACTATGGATGTAGAGTCCGAAATAAACTACTTTTATTATTTATTGTTATTACTAATACTAATAATACTGTGTGAATAGTTGAATAAACACGACAGATTAGGTAGGTATACGCGTAAGATATATCGCTAGGCGCGCGCGCGGGTAGACGTACGAATCTTACGACGGCGCTCGCCCGACTAATCGATCGTCATTCGTCCGTTCGTCGATCGAATTGAATGAGCGGGAACTATAATTAGCCACGGGGCGAGGGTTGCGGGTGGCGAGAGGCAAGCGGCACAGTGCACAGTACAACACCTTAATCTGTGTACAACACCACAGTCCACAACTCCACACTGCACGTGCTGCCAGCATGGCTGGAAATGGGTATCGCTTCATTTATTACACTCTGAGGTAGGGCACAGCGGGAAATTTACTGCTTAAAATATGGAGCAGCCCGACTGGGGTAGTACCTCGACCTTATAGAAGACCACAGCTAAATAATACTGTTTTCAACAATCAAGCAGTATTGTGTTCCTGTTGGTGAGTAAGGTGACCAATACTCTATCTCTGAATTATGCTAACTAGAGTTAAAATTTTGACGTAAGACACATACACGTTGTATTAAAAATCTATCGCTAGTAGGGAAAACCAGAGATAGATAGGTTATTGAAAATGGCTGTAAGTGCTTAACTTTAGAAAATACGTTGTGCAGTAATACGTACGTTGACAAAACATACATAACCCTGTCCTATACGTATACAGATTTCTAAATGGTGATTTTTCAGCGAATATGGTCAAATTTAAATAATTTTTTTTTAGGTATAAATTGTATTACATAATATAATTATTAATTTTTTTCATACAATTCTAATTTATCTATTTTTGTTTCAGTTTACGTGAAAAATGAAAAGGAGAGATCTCGATCTAAATAATATTTTTTTACAGTTTTAAATAATGAAAATTTTAGATTATATTGTGTATAGTTTTCAAAAGTTGACGGATTGTAACAGTAATTCAGATTTTCCAATAAATTTTTCGAAATCGTCTAATGGTTGATTAATAATTAAATTTAAAATATAAGCTTTTAATAACAATATTTTGATAGAACTTTGAAACTAAAGAAACGGGTTTTTTGAGTTTGTATTTAATCATGAGATATACATATTTGTCTCTTTTATATTTTCAAGAGGAAGCTTATCGCGGATACCACATTCTGCTTATAATTTTTCAGACATTTTTGGGTGTAATAAAAAATATGTTTACATATATTTTTTTATGAAATAAGTAACAGAGTAAATTATTTTTAATGCGAATTCTTATTTGGATTAAATATTTGTACAAAAACTAGAAGAAAGTAAAAAGTCTTACATCCGTCAATTTTTATTGCACATTCTTATATTTTTACAAGTATAAATATATTTTGACAGTTTTCAAGATTATAACTATTCTTTCATATTTTGCATATGAAACGATAAAATTTAGAATGTAGTATGTAGTTAAAAATATAAATCACATAATTATGACGAATAAATATTCTGAAAGAAGTGATAACACTGTTTTATTTTTGTTTACTTTTCCTTTCTTTTGCTATTTCTACCAACGACAACAACTGAAAGTAAATCTGTTTGTAATATATTTTTAACTTAAAATTGTTTTTATTAACAACTTAATATTGCTGTTCAGGAATTTGCATTTTAAATTAGGTTTGAAATATTCAATCGGTTCATTGGAACCAATGGCATTATTCGCTACCGTTTGAATAATTTTGTTACCTTAGAATAATAGCGCATTATTCTAATTTTTTGACCACTTTTGGAAATAATGTGAATTAGAATCGCGTTTAAATTAAAAGCATGAGTGACAAAAATAGCATGTTTGCATTCTTAATTCTTACTTATTCAGTTTAAAATTTTAGTGTTATATGAATTGAGCAACAAAACGAGGTCACTTCTTGATGTGTAAATTTAGATCCGACGGGAAGCAACTATGTCAGTTACTATTTATAGTTAGACGACCTTGCACTACTCACCTTGAAACAAATGTCTCACAGAGAACCAAAAATATTTTTTGAGATAATGGTATAAAATTAGCTTTAAATGGTATAAATATATGCTTTGATATAAATAAGTCATAAATAATAATCGCCTCGCAGGCCGCAGCTCTTACAAAAATGAGGATGTGTCGAGGATTTGAGTAGAAGAAATTTAATATTGTATAGTCTACAACTCTACACAAATATTTGTCATGAAGCGCGTTATAAACAACTTTTTAACTGTGACATCTTTCGTATTATTTTTATTTTTGTGTTACCCACATATGAGGAAATTCGAAAATGTTTTTATTATCATATCAAAATTTTCGACCCAGCGGGATTCGAAAATTTTGATATGATGATAAAAAACATTTTCGAATTTCCTCATGTGTGGGTAACACAAAAATAAAAATAATACGAATTAAAAATAGCTTAGTGTCGTCTCTTGTCAAAAGATTTTCATTGTAAAATGAAACTTTGAATAGTGAAGTACTGTAAAGGCCTCGCTAGAGATGGCACCACGGTTGCTTAAAACCGAATAAAATCATATCAAGATTTTCGATTCCGCGGGGTATAGGCCCATAGCTTAACGGCTAGAGCACCGGACACGGATTGTCGGGAAGGTGCGGGTTCGAATCCCGCTGGGTCGAAAATTTTGATATGATAATAAAAAACATTTTCGAATTTCCTCATGTGTGGGTAACACAAAAATAAAAATAATACGAATTAAAAATAGGTTAGTGTCGTCTCTTGTCAAAAGATTTTCATTGTAAAATGAAACGTTGAATAGTGAAGTACTGTAAAGGCCTCGCTATAGATGGCACCACGGTTGCTTAAAACCGAATAAAATCATATCAAGATTTTCGATTCCGCGGGGTATAGGCCCATAGCTTAACGGCTAGAGCACCGGACACGGATTGTCGGGAAGGTGCGGGTTCGAATCCCGCTGGGTCGAAAATTTTGATATGATAATAAAAAACATTTTCGAATTTCCTCATGTGTGGGTAACACAAAAATAAAAATAATACGAATTAAAAATAGCTTAGTGTCGTCTCTTGTCAAAAGATTTTCATTGTAAAATGAAACTTTGAATAGTGAAGTACTGTAAAGGACTCGCTATAGATGGCACCACGGTTGCTTAAAACCGAATAAAATCATATCAAGATTTTCGATTCCGCGGGGTATAGGCCCATAGCTTAACGGCTAGAGCACCGGACACGGATTGTCGGGAAGGTGCGGGTTCGAATCCCGCTGGGTCGAAAATTTTGATATGATAATAAAAAACATTTTCGAATTTCCTCATGTGTGGGTAACACAAAAATAAAAATAATACGAATTAAAAATAGGTTAGTGTCGTCTCTTGTCAAAAGATTTTCATTGTAAAATGAAACTTTGAATAGTGAAGTACTGTAAAGGCCTCGCTATAGATGGCACCACGGTTGCTTAAAACCGAATAAAATCATATCAAGATTTTCGATTCCGCGGGGTATAGGCCCATAGCTTAACGGCTAGAGCACCGGACACGGATTGTCGGGAAGGTGCGGGTTCGAATCCCGCTGGGTCGAAAATTTTGATATGATAATAAAAAACATTTTCGAATTTCCTCATGTGTGGGTAACACAAAAATAAAAATAATACGAATTAAAAATAGCTTAGTGTCGTCTCTTGTCAAAAGATTTTCATTGTAAAATGAAACTTTGAATAGTGAAGTACTGTAAAGGCCTCGCTATAGATGGCACCACGGTTGCTTAAAACCGAATAAAATCATATCAAGATTTTCGATTCCGCGGGGTATAGGCCCATAGCTTAACGGCTAGAGCACCGGACACGGATTGTCGGGAAGGTGTGTGACATCTTTGCTTATTTTCAGCTATTATAGACGCTAAACACAGAATCAGAAATGATACAGTAATATAAATAAAAAAGTTTTGGTTTAACTATTTAACCGACTTTAAAAAAGAAGGAGGTTCTCAATTCGATTGAGTTTTTTTTTGGTCTTAATTCATTACTTCCCATGACCTCATGAGTGAGATCTGGCGACTGGTTTTTATATTATTTCTAATAATGCGTATTTGTTCGTTTTTTTTTTTTGTTTAAAAACAAATACCTACATTTATTTTCATTTTTTATTAACAATGGGTACAAATAAAACGATTAGTTTATGTAGTAAGTACGTGTTTATTGAATCTCACAATACAATAGTAACTATACTTAGTGAATTAAGTGAAGTATTCACAGTAACGATAACAACAAATAAAATTTGTAGCAATAACAGCTTAAGAGATAAGAAGATTTTATAGTAATTACGCGAAATTAAAAATAAATTTATTTTATGAAATAATAATATAATATATAATAACAGTAAAATTTGATGAGCTTAAAAAATATTTCCATTTTTATACACAAAAAAGGACCAACCAATTATAATGAAACAACTTTTTCGAATTTTATCGCGGTTTATTAGTTTTTTTTTTAATGCCCGACGACGTGCCCGTGACCATGGTTACCCTATTAGACCGCGATAAAATCCGAAAAAGTTTAAAGTTTTTTATTATATGAGTATATATAACATGATAATGAGTGAAGTGAGTATACATTATAATGAGTGAAATTCGCGTAAACATTAGAAAACAATAAGGGCCAACGAAACTAAGAAAGTTTCAATCAACAAATTAATTATTAGGTACAAAAGTATAAATTACTTAGATATAGACTTTTTAATTAAACTTAAATTTGAAAAAGGGTTTCCAAAGTTTACAAATATAATAAATAGCCCTTGGCTCAAGTTACTTGCTGCTGTTTGTGACATCAAGGGTAGATAATTGCAATAGCAAACTTATAACGTAAATAAATGGGGTTTAAAGATTCTAATAACAAATTCGTATTCATGGCCACATATTACAATTTTACTTTAGAACACACCAAAAATGGATCTTTATGAAATCAAGATGTTCAAGATCATTTTTATATATTATGTAGTTGGTTTTATATAATTTTTCTATTCATTAAAAGAGGGCGTTACTTGTAAAGGCGCGCTATAGTTTGTTTATATTGCTAGTTTATATAATGTTTTTTATTATTCACTACAAGAGGGCGTTACTAGTATTTTAAATCGCGCTAACGTTTGGTTATATTATAGTATTAAGAACCAAGATTTGTTTTGAACAAAGAGAACAATTTTGCAGGCCGAACCGTTGGCTCTTAGTACTTCAAAAAATCTCGGTTAAGTTCAACCCGGTAGTTTTATTTAATAGTGGAAAGCAGGTCAACGCTACCGGGCCCCTTAATATCCACAAGACGAGAAGTGACTTCCAACATTCATTTACGTTTATTGAAAGGTTTCAAAAGACCAAGAGTGGATGTGTTTCAAAAGATAATTTATATTTTATAGATTTGCTTCCAAATTTTTAGGTAAGGTACAAATTGACGTCTCACTTATTAAGACTGTCGAAAAAATTATTTTAAAAATCGCGACTAGCTCTGTTCATGTGACTGCTATTTTGCAGTTTCCGATTATATTTCTAAGTAGGTACAATCTAAATGGACTTGATTTAGTGAGTTAGTGACGTAAGTTCTAAATTGAACCTGTAGATAATATCTATGTATATATGAACTGTTACAACTCATCATGATGGGAAAAGTTGCTGGAAAACGAGGCGTAGGTCGCAGAAAAAAGCCCTGGCTACGCAACATCCGCGAGTGGACAGGCATCGCGAGCGACGCAGAACTCTTTCGCCTCGCGAAGAAAAAAACAGAGTATGCGAAGCTGACTGCCAACCTTCGCTAGTCGGAGAGGAACCGCAAGAAGAAGAAGAAGAATTTATTAAAATAATTTTCCGGCTAGAAGTAGGTACCTATAGCAGAACGTTTAAGAGTCACTTTTTAAATTCTCTAACAAAATGCTTGATAGGAGAACCTTTGACAGATTTTTCTTATAAACTAAGCACAATAATATTGAAAAGGCATAAATCACAATCATTGTTTCATGATTATTATTTTTTATGTATATTATTTTTACGTATAGGAAATAATTGTAGAGAAACATTTGATTTGCAGATTATTGCAAAGTAATTTTAATTCTTTGCGTTCTGTCGAATTTAGCAAACAATAAATAATATAGAACATAGACTTAAATAAGTTATAACATTTACTTGGTTATACAATTGAATTTCACAAATACAAAAACTAAATTTTATTAATAAATGTAATATTTAATTAAACTTAAAAACATTGCCAAGCAAAGTTACGATTTTAATTAACTTATTAACTTATTAAGCTAAATTTAAAAATTATAATAAGATAAGCATTTTAATGAGAAATGATTTTATATAATTATATACATAAGAATTTACCTTATCCTAATTACAATTATTATGTAATCACGAGAAACATCGACACTTTGGCACTTAGGTCTTTCTCACTTTACGTTTTGTCTTATGTAAGTATTTCAACCGAACCAATACATTTAAAACATACATATTTTATTATCAAATTAGTTGCCAAATTATTAATTTATTTGTTCCTCAAACAATCAAAGATACAAATTTTTTTTGTCGAATTAACATTTTCTATAAAACCAATATTTGTCTTTATGGTATAAAAGAAATGTTATCACGATACGGAATAATGTCCTTTAATATTTTTGCCTTTAAAACTATTTAAAATGAATTCAAAAAAATATATATATGTAAATCTGATGTTTTAAATATATAATAATTATAATATTATATTATACATGTTAAACTGTTTTACAATAATTGCCCATTATTTTGCTACAAATCTATACTATATAATAGGTTAAATTAACGAACTATGTGTTATTATGTTAAATTATTGTTGTCTCGCTGATCGTAAGGCTTTTATTTAATATTAGATAATATTTGAAAATAATATTAATATATAGGTAACAAAATATTTTTATTATCATTAAATCTGGCGTAAATAAATAAATTATATTCATGCATGATTTATTTCCTTAGAGTTATATTAATGTGTAAATTGGTGTTTTAAATAAAACTGGAATTTTCATTTATAATTATTTTTTTAAAAAGTTTTTAGTTATCAAGAACGGTGCCTACGGAAGAAATGTGATTACTTAAGATTATTTATTAAAAGAGGTAATTTCCCTATAAGTTATTGCTATTAAAGTTATTTTCGCCTTAAAATTCACGAATCGACGTGACTAGAATTTATTAAAGCACTATAATGACTTTTACTAATTTCAAATCTAATATTTTAAAATTTTATTTTTTAATATAATATTTTTAATACTATTGGTCTTTACTAAAGTTTAACTTGACGCTATAAATAGTTAATGTTCAAATTAAGTGACTAGAAACATGCAAAATTTGAGAACGAGAATGAGCAACTTTCAACGATTGAAATTTAATTTATAATTATATATATAATACGTACCTCACAAAAATATAGCAAAGTAAATCAGTGTACAACTTTTACGTTGTCCATAATTTTTAATACAAATGAATAACGTTTTGTCATCCTTTTCCAAAGCGACCTTACAATATCTAAAGACATTTTCTTTTCAATATTTTTTACTAAAACGTATATCTTTTCGATTTCTTTTCTATGTATTGTCGAATACGTACAATAGAAATAAGGAATTCCTATATTTTTGTAAGATACGAAAGAAGGCATTATTAAAATCTACATTATCTAAAAAGTATCGTATATTATATATCTGTACAGTTATTTTCATTTAGAAATTACACTTTACCATTTCGAAATGACGCTACCGATAAAATTGTTCCAATTTTATTTGAATGCTTTTAAGTTTTAAGTTACACAATTACTGTTGACGCTATTTATAACGTTATTTTGTTTAAAACGCAGTCAAGACAATTATTGTGCCATTGTGTCTATACACTATCAATTGTATCAACTACAATATTTTAGTCAACATATTATAGATTTTGTCATAATAATACATTGACGTATTTTGTTCACACAATTCAACACTTTATAACAAGGAAATACAGGCATCCTTAAAAGTTATAGCAACATTCAACGAAAAAGAAGAATGTTTATTAATTTCTGAAAACTAATTATTTAAATGTATTTTTAAGTATGCGATAGTGCAGTCAAATAATTTTGTTAATAGTTCCAAGTGTTCGTTGTTACATTTTAACAAATTTGAATGAATTAATACAATTTCGATGACATTTGAAATAAAAATGAATTAATAATTAATTTCATTTTAAGGGTATTTTGATTTATTATCAATTATTATCTGAAAGTTTGTAGTTTCAAAAATGAAATTAATCAAATTTAAATGCTACTTCAATACGTCATACACACTCGAATTTAATATAAATTTTTTACAAGCTTTTATTTTACTTGCAATGTATGTATCTATGTTACAATTAAATTTTATTTGTGTAATTTATTTTACACAAATAATATAAAACGGATCACTTGTTACGAGTTACCACAACGACGATCTTAATATAGTTATTACGTCTACAATAACAACTTAACGTCTAAGATCACAAAACTCATTGACTAAACAGCGACTATCAATTCCTTTATTGGTTACTAAATAATAGTCGATCGTCTAAGGGTTAATTTGCAAAATTACACGCAAATTACGAAAATTATTCGAAAACGGGATATTATTTACCATGTTTATTATTTTCGCTTTGCGGAGCACGCGACTGGATTCTCTCTCTCTGAGTCTCGTGATCAAGACATTCGCAGTCAATGTCGAAATATCGAGCTCCGCAAAGCGAAAATAATAAACATGGTAAATATCCCGTTTTCGAATAGTTATCGTAATAGAAGTAACCATGTTAATCTAAAATCCACGCAAATTGTATGCCATTTGCAACATTCCTCGCATTCCAAGTATTGGTTCAGACGAGTTGCAAATTCAAAGAAGAAAAACTAGAACTAAGTTTGGTTTTTAAAAATGCGAATATTTTACACGCGATATAATTTCTGAAATTTCACATTCAAACTGTTCTAAATAAACTTTCTACTTTAAATTATATCGTAAATATTTTCGAAGTTGATGACGTGTTTCCGTAACGAAAGAAATATGAACGTTAGATATGAAATGTCAAAATGATTGATTGAAAGTGTGCGTGCGAGGATGAGTGAAACAATAGAAATAATTGTGTTACAGGTTATTCTTTCATTTTTAACAAACGTTCTTTTATTCCATGATAAATTATCAATTGTTTTAGTGGAATATTCTTTTAAAAGAGTTTTCTTTTTTTTAATATTGTGAAGTATTATTTAACAACGCATAAAAGTTATTTGATATATTTATTGTTTGTAAACATAGAAATTATGGTTTGAAAATATTTTTTATGAATTTTGACAAAATAAATTTATGTAATAGTAGGAGATACGAACTAGAGACGAACTTCACCCATCTGCTTCACGATTCAATTTGTAACATCTCGGTGCTGGGCATAAGCCTCTTTCTACATGTAGGAGCTTAATTTACCAACTTGCTCCACTGCGGGTTGGCGGATATGTTCCCTACTATGAGTAACGATTCCTATCAGGTATTTATGATAACAACCGGTACCGACGGCTTAACGTGCTCTCCGAGGCACGGTGTGGCCACCCACAAGGACATACATCCAAACGGGAAAGAAATGTTTGTACAAATACAAATATCCATCCCGAGCGGGAATCGAACCCGCGAACCGTCGGTGTTTTAGACGACTACACGCCACTACACTAGTAGAGCGGATGTTAGAGAATATAAATATAAAATAACTAGCTGAACCTGCAAACATTGTTCTGCCATATATTTGTTAACGCCTCCGCAACCCTCTTGTGGGTGGAATTTCGTAAAATCCGTTCTTAGCTGACCTCTACTCGGTGAAAGCAATATTCCTACCAAATTTCAAGTCTACGCCTTATGGTTCCAGAGATATCGTGATGAGTCAACATATAGTTGGAAATCTCTTATATACTCGAATATATAGATTTTCATCCATTAAGCAGATAAGTGAATATCACGTCTAGTTCGTTTTATAAGTTGTATTAAACGTTTATAACGTAAAATACATAACTACACATACTATAATGAATCGAAAACAACAATGTTATTTATAAGCTTGTGCGCTTGAATAAAACTATCTTAATAATCTATTTTTTAATACATCATGTATTTTGAAACACAACAATATCTATATTAACATAAACAAAATTTTCTACATTGCCAAATATTCAATACAATATTTGGCGACGCACAAATGCCCAAGAAGAACATTCTTATCCTTCACAGTGCATAATAGCTCGGGAGGCAGCGTTATAGTTGAACAAGTCATTTTATACCGGCTGAAAATCATAACAATAATAGTTTTCCCTTAACACATAACAGCTCCGAACGTCAGCTGTATTATTTAATAAAAAAACGGTAAAAAAAGTTAAACGGTATTTAATAGACAAATGTGGGAAACTGTTTTGGCCTTTGCTTCTTCATGCGTTGTATAATTTAAATCCTGCTCTACGCTTCTTTCTATTTTTTCATTATTTTATAATTCTACCAGAAGGCTAGAAAAATAATTTTTAGGAAAGGTATGTTACAGTAGTGAGACCTTTACTGCTTGAAATTCCTTGATGCTACAGTACATATTAATATAATATGAAACCGATACAAAATTAATAAATAAAATGTGGTGTTTTATAAATTAACTTGATATTATACTTATTGCATTCAAAGTATAAGATAATTTGAATGTAAAAAAATGTTTATGGGTGTAAAGATCATCAGTTTATTTTCCAAAGAGACTATGCAACGCTCAAATGCATTGAGCGCGCAAAATGTTTATCACGCCGACTGACGGTCTTTCCCCCATCAAAAGTACGGCTGACGGTTTTCTTTATTATTTTGAAAGCATAAAAATTTAGATGTATAAATTTCATAAGGTATAAAATTACTTTTTTTCTCAAATTTTCAATGATGTTCATGCACGTGACTGACATATAACCCACCTTCATCAATACAGCTGACGACTATATTTTTAAAGTATGTGATTGAAACAATAATATAACACATTTTCGCTCGGTATAAAATTCATTGGAGCAGATTTTTTTTAAATTACTTTCTCATGCTGTCTCCTTTAGCTCCACCGCTAGTGCGACAACTGACGCTCACTTTACTGATTTCTGACCATTAAACAACTGTTTGAAATACAATTTATTCGGTATAAAATTCCTAAAAAAATTGCTACGCTACCTCCCGTACTATAATCAATATTTTCAAACTAAAAGCTCCAACACAATTGTATGTGACTACTCATTGATGTTTTGGTATAATTTAAAATTTTATTACAATACTTTTAAAATTTTATACTTTCGAAATTAAATATTTGATTTGACACATACAGCGTGTAGTTAATTAAAATATCCAGTCATCTCAGAGCACAGAAGGTTGCCGTAGACGGATACTTCTTGGAGAACATCATAGTTTAAATCGAACGAAAAATTAATATATCTCTCTCAAGTTCGTATAAGTTCCACACAACGTCTTTGGTTAAATCGTTGACGAAAACCAATCACGTAACTTTAACACATGTAACAACTTCACGAAAGAGTCACTTTAAGCCTTACTCGAAGAGCTTGTTCACGCTAGGCTAGTAATTTAGTCGAGTAACGAGCAACTTAGTAACCCAAAAAAATCACATCTCAGTCGAGTACATAGTAAAAAGTTAGTGATACTCTTCTAATGCTTAACTATTGAACTGGCTCAACTCGATGATCCGTTTCTGCACTTTAAACCAGTTTATTAAGGATTTTGTCAGAACCCTCATATTCTATCATGACAAAAACTCGAAATACATTACTTTTCTTTAAGTGTCCATAAACAACAGTTTTTAAATTGTAACTAACAACCAGCAAGTTGTCAGGCGAAGTGGAGAGAGCTACTCACTCAAAAATTTTGAAAAAATGCGTCGACTTGACTAAACTTTTGACTAAACTAAGCGAACATGTAAATAGTGTTAAGAAACATCAGCTTTAACGACGTAATTTGATCACATTTTTGCACAGATACATCTCCTTGTGCGTTTCATATAACAAAGTCAATTAGTCACACATTTCGTCGCTCGTACACAACACCACACAGTTTTGCGCAGGGATATTCAAAGCTTCATAGAATCTTCATTCACACATTTTTCACAACTATCGTTATAACTATAGTATCACATGCATATTTGATGTGTATGAAATAGTCCATTTGGCAGTAAATATCGAATGGGATATGGAAATAATTGTACTACAGATTTTATTAAACTCTTCGCTTGCGGTTTCTACTTCAAAGTAATTACCTGTAACAATATTTAGAATGTCATTTTTTACGAAAATTATTCGAAAACGGGATATTTACCATGTTTATTATTTTCGCTTTGCGTCTCGTGATCAAGACATTCGCAGTCAGTGTCGAAATATCGAGCTCCGCAAAGTGAAAATAATAAATATGATGAATATCCCGTTTTCAAATAATTTTCGTAATAGAAGTAACCATGTTAATCTAAAATCTTATGTCATTTCTTATATCGAATAATGTTATATCTTATTTATTTTAAATTAAAGGAACCCAATTGTTTTGCATAAGAATAAAAGAAGCAATTACTTATGGTAGAGTAAAGTATTATTAAGCAGAAAAGACATAGCTAGCAATTTAATTTAATTGAAATGAAACAACTTTTTCGGATTTTATAGCGGTTTATTAAGTTTTTTTAATTCCCGACGTTTCGGATATTTTACAGCAACCATGGTCACGGGAGGACACGGGAGGAATCCGAAAAAGTTGTATCATTTCAATGAGTAAAATTCGCGTAAACATTAGAAAACAATTTAATTTAAGTCAATAGTTCTTCGTTTCATCAATTGTTAGCATCAAGCTGCCGCTAATTGTAACACTAATTTTTTTAAACATATTAACAAAACGCCATGTTTTACTATACGTTTTTGCCAATGTCTAATTACTTGTATAAGATATGAAAAACAAAGTTACCAAGAGTACAACTCCTCATCCCTCCACGAATCTCAGTCGAGGTTGCCGCCGTTCCGCAAACCAGCCTTGGTCTCGGGCGGCACTTGCTTCTTGAAGCAGTCGTCGAGAAACGAAGACATGGTGCGGTAGAGGTGCTTCTTCACACCTTCCAGGCTGTGATCCTCGTCTGGGTATATCTGTAGGTTATTTAGGCCGTGATAATATTAAAATATTTCGAAAAAGTTTAACATTATAACTTTTTGTGAACCCGGTACCCGGTACTGAGGAATTGAGAGACTATAACTTTAAAATCTCACTATGATATTATAATTGAGTAATGTTAAAATGTTTAGTGAGCTAAAAAAAAACAGGATAAATACATAATTTTCGTAAGATGTTCCGAAAGAAATGCCAAGTCTTATATAACCTCCAACTTGCAATATAGGAGCAGCAATCTTCCTTGCACCTTTCCTTCATAGAAGAGCTTTTCAACAATGTAAATTAATATCTACTGACTACTACACAATAGATACTCGTTTACCAAATGACTTGCCCGTTGGCGCAGTTTCTAGTGGCCCTTCTTTATGTTCCGCCGGATGCGGGTTCGATTTCCGCCTGAGTCTGGGTGTAATATTTTGTATTTATATATGTATTATTTCTATGTATATTTATAAAAAAAAACCTGCGTGGTTTTATGAAACCACCGGTAAAAGTGAAACTTTTTTTCATATTATAGACATTTAACTAAAAAAATTTGGAATAATAATCCATTAAGGGTATAAAAATCACTTTATCAATCTTACCGCGCGGCCGACCGTCACGCGACATGCAAAACACAGACGAAAAAGTTTGAGACGATGTAATAAGTTTCACTTTTAAAAAAATGTTATGTAAGTCGGTTGTTACCTATAAAACAAGCATTAAGTTGGTTACCTTAGGAACGCGACCGTGTGTGTATGTTACAAGATGTTACAAATGGAACCCACCTGTTGCCTGAAGGTGCTGCCGTGGTCGGACAGAGCCCTCGCCAGCGCCATGGTCTGCTGCACGTGCACGTCGTCGTCGGCAGTGCCGTGCACGAGCAGCAGCATCTTGTCTTGGAGCGCCGCGGCTTGCTTGGTGACGTCAGCGTCAGCGTAACCCCGATAGTTACCAGTTGCGTTCGGGAAGCCCATGTAGCGTTCCGCGTACGCTGATGCTGAGTACGAAGTTTTTACAAATTATTTCGACTTGCATATTTTTTTCTCTAGTTAGTGTAATTAAATATAATATACACAACATTTCTGACGTTTTTACAAGCTTTTATTTAACTTGCAATATAATATATAACAATGTTTTTTTTTTTTAAATAAATTGCTCGATAAGTGGGATTTTTATTTAGAATGAGGTGAAAATATAAAAATGAGTGTACAAAGGTGATGAGTAGAAAAGGGGACGCTCCGGCTAGTGATGATGAGAAGATGAATTGGTAAAAAGAGAAATTTTTTGATTTTATATACAAATTTAAAATAACAGTTTCATTATAGATATGTGGTCGCCGTGGAGACTTGATGAAGTGAAGTCGACCACGGAGAGGAGTGTTCTGCGATTGGATACAGTTGACCCCTCTTTCGCGGCCGAGCGACACGATTGATGAATGATGATAATGATGTTGATGGGGATGGAGTGCAGCGGAGAACAAGGGGCAGGCGATGGCGTAATCCCTGGCAGCCGTGTCCTCCGCAACGATGTCATCATGCGATGATATCGCATGACGTTGAAATGATGATGAAGGGTGAAAACTTAAGACTAAAGGAAACAGAGATGACTTAAACGCTAAAGTAATAAGTAAAAACAATGCAAACTGCGGATTACTTTATATTTTTATTTATATTTTATTTATATTATTATTATTATTATTATTTTTTTCTAGTATGTTTGTTCGGGTGAAATCTTTCACTCAATTTTGAAGCAGCAAGTTAAAGGATGACAATGCACGGTTAACTTTGTGACGTCACTCTAAATCCAACATGGTGGCATATCCAAGATGGCGGACTAGTTATTCTTAATGCACTTCTATAATATGGGTATCAAATGAAAAGGCTTGCTAAGAATAATTTGAATAAAGTGACGTTTTAGCGCATTCAAATAAAATCTTGTTTTTTATTGTTTCTATTTTGTAACATTATGCAACAAGTGTGAATAAGAAATGAAATATTGATTTTGGAGTATTGAATATACTTGTAAAAATAAAAATCGTTAAGCAATTCTATTTAATTGTTGTAGTTTAGATATAACTAATTCGTCTTGGGAATTGTTTGTCGCCCGTCAAGTCTCAAGAGTAATCTATACTTAATTGGCATCCGAAACTTTTGCGACTTGGCTTTAATTACTGATTGGAGTTAAGAAATATAATAAGTGAATAAGAAGAATAAGAAAATACATTTTGCTTTTGTTATTTTTCATTAAAAGAGTCCAAAAATTTGGCTTTATTGTACACCATTAAACGAAACAAGAAAATAGTAACATAAAATGAAAGATGTACACAGGCGGACTTATCGCTGAAAGAGCGATCTCTTCCAGACAACCTTTGGGTATAGGACACGAAGCAGAAACTGCAGTTAGGGAGTAAACAACATACCATAGTACCGCCACCTGACGACGGGCGTGACGGCGATCCCGCAGTGGAAGACGCGCAGAGGACTGGCCAGCGCCAGCGCCGCGAGGAAGCCGCCGTGCGACCGGCCCCACACCGCCACGCGCCGCGCGTCGATGAAGTGCAGCGAGTCGCGGAGGTATCTGTGCGATACCATACTGTTGTAATAAACTAGTGGTCGAAGTTCGACCATAAATAATTTGAATTATAAGTTTGAATCATCACTAGGTATACATAATATTATAAAACAAAGTCTCTTCCCGTTGCTGTCTGTCTGTAATATATGCTTAGATCTTTAAAACTACGCAACGGATTTTGATACGGTTTACTTTAGTAAATAGAGTGATTCCAGAGACAGCTTTATATGTATAATACATGCGTAATATAGTGTAGAGGAACACTGATAGTTTTTAAAAAGTTTTCTAATGTGATGTCGTAAATAAACACATTTTTCGCGCTTAGATTGCAAATATTTATTTTGCATTACACCCGCGCGAAGCCAGAGCGGGTCGCTAGTATTAAACAAAATAGTATATAATATGAGTGTGTGTTTCAAATGAGTGGTAGTGTGTGTCAGTCAGTGAGTTCAGCCTATTGCAGTCCACTGCTAGAATAAGCCTCCCCAAGTTCGCGCCAGACATCCCGGTTTTCCAGTTTACGCCGGCAATCTTACGTAGATCGTCGGTCCAACGGGCCGGAGGACGTCCCACACTGCGTTTGCCAATACGCGGACTCCACTCCAGGACACGTCTGCTCCAACGGCCATCGGTCCTGCGACACAGATGACCAGCCCACTGCCACTTCAACTTGCTAATTCTGTGGGCTATGTTGGTTACTTTCGTTCTCTCGCGAATACTCTCATTGCTAATTCTATCTTTGAGAGATAGTGTGTGTAATGTTTTTTTTATTGATTTAATATGTTTTTATTCATAACTTAAAAAATATTAGCATTTTGTACTCCTTCTCTATATAAACTATAAATGTACGAAATTTCATACTCCTCCTCATTTAAATGACACGTGCACTATACTGGGTAGGTTGGTCGTATATCCTAGTAGGCCTATCGTCTTTCTGAAAGAAGAAAGAACCCTCGGAGTTGATTATTTCTATAGAAGCCTGATATCGATTGTTACTCATGGCAGGGAAATTATCCACTAACCTGCAATGGAGCAGTTTAGAGGATTATGCCCTATTTTCTATATACAGTTACTCCTTGTCCAGATTAATACTTAAAACTTCAATATACATACTAAATATACTTTTTTTATTACATTAACAACATCCACGGGCTCTTAGTTACCTATGCCATTTTTACTATATCAAATATTTGTTACCATACGGCGTGCGTTTTTTTTGTAATCGTTTAACTTCAGACCAGCAGTTTTTAAACAGTGTAGAATTGATAGGATGGTGCGACACTACTCGGAATATATAGTAAATTAGTAGCCAAGGGTTGTAAGGCATCAATTGCAGCCCGAGATATTTTTTTTTTCAAGATCGAAATTGAGCTTCGCCGTTCGATATTTAAAATTGATGACTATTATACTCACACGAAGACAGGCTGAATAGCAAAGCGACCTCTTTGGTCATTGGGCTGAATGCATGATGTCTATTGCCAGTATGATGGTTAGATGTACGCGAACTTTTTGAAAGAAAGAAGTGTTTTCTTTTTAAATTACTTACCGCCCTAGGGCTTTTCTTGCTACATTATTACTCTAGAGCGCTAAGTAGTCACCTACAAGCCCCATTTGGAGGTAATAAGATCCTACTTACCGAACATGAGAGATGTAAATATACATAAATAGTACGTACTCGGCAACTTCCAGCTGATCCTTCAACTCGACGGTCCCCAGCCGCCTGTGCAGCGTGTGGTGCGCGGCCAGCCCCCGCCCGCCCGCGCCCCGTGCGTCCACCGCCGCCAGGATGGCGCCCGCCCCCGCCGCCAGCGAGCCCCAGTCCAGCGACCACTGCTCTGTCACCAGCTGACTGCCTGGCGCCCCGTTTCTAAACACGTAACATTATTGATGAGGAAATTTATTATATTCATTAACAACCGATACGAAATTATCAAAATATGAATTTGAGGCGTTTAGGGTGATAGTTATTTTGTTTTCTTTGTACCTTTCTCAGCATTTAATTATAATTACTATTAATTTAATTAAATAAAAGTTAGAATAATTAAAAATAAAATAATTATTATTCGTATTAGGTATAGATACATCGAAAACAAATAAGTAACATTTATCTTAAATGATGAATTTTGACACAATAAATTGTTTGATAAGATTGATTAGGATTATAATTCAATGATTATAATAGACTAGTAATGCAGCTATGAAATAGCATAATCACCTAGCATATTCACCTAATACTCTTGCAAATATAAAAATAAAAAAAATCTATTAAAGTTACAAATATCACACTTACACTTTCATAACTAATGGATATTTAGTGACCTCGTCCTCCCGTAGTCCTGGAGGTAGGAGCAAACGCACTCGGGCAGCTTGACCACTGGATAGTTGTACGGAGAATGTCCGTGGAGTCGGCAACGCTATGGCTGATAGCCTTTCCTATATTAATACGAAGTAATCTTAATTATTTGTGCAGCTCTTTTACAATTATATAATTTTTGACGACCGTAAATAAAATATTTTAATTGATTCATATGATAATTGTCTTTTTCAATTGCTGTAATGCTGTGTCAATTTTATACTGTTTTCTGTTATAATATTAACAAAAATTTCACTGAAATCATTTGATAAAGAAATCAATAATAAATACGGAGTAAAATTTTATAGTAAAAATAGATAAAATAGGTTTGAGATACATAATTATGAATTTATGATGTCCTCACTAATTCTGAATTTTGATGCAAATACAGCTCAAAATATAACAGACTTACAATTTATTTTCTTTAAAAATATTTATGTGTCAAAAACTATAAAACAACCATTTGCATATTGTTTTCAACTATAAACTTGTATAACAAAATACAAAACAATTTTATGGTCAAACCGACACAGTTTAAATTGTTCCATCAGTAAAACGAGTGCACAAAAGGAATAAAATTTAGAATCACAATGCATATCGATCAAGCCACACACGTAGCGGTTATAGCGCCAATTTCTCGTGAAATTTCGAATAGTAAAATACAGATATTTTTATAGACGATATAGTACGATGTAAAAAAAGACGAAAAGACGGATTTCTTTAAATTTTCAACGTCCGTAGTTTGAATATCGAATGTTGAATTTCAACACGACTTTCTATAGCTATTAGGTAGGGATCCCTAGTACATTTTTTTCATCTGATTAGTATCAAGCTAATTTTCCGGGAGTAGCTTCATTTTGATGCGGCGAACAAAAAATTCCTCTACGAAAACTCTCGATTGTGGTAGATAATAGAGTTAGCAGGAGATAGAGCAGCAGTGAGCGTAGGACCGGGATAACGTACCACGCAATTTGTAGGACAATATTACTATTAAATTATATAAATATTTTGATATATTGATTTTTTTTCTGATTTTTTTTCTGATTTTTTTTCTTTTAGTTAATATTTATACGCGTTATTCGCGTACTAAAACGTACGCGAATAACGCGTAATATAAGTTTTTAATATTCAAAATTACGAATTAAATATTTTATATCCTACTAATTTTAGAATTGTGAAATTTGGCGAGGATGGATGTTTGGTATGTACTCTTTGTCATACAAATTACTGAACCAATTGTAATGAACATAGGCCGCGAGGACCAGTTAGGAAAATATAGTAGGAGTAACACTTTTCAAGGTATACCTACACATTTTTTGACAATTTCATTAAATATTAAAAAAATATCGCTATGATTAAGGACAAATTGTTTCTATACCTTTACTGCTGTGTTATTCTCAAGATGCATTAATAGTCGGGGCTCAGGCAGCGAGATCTTGTGTAAGCTAGACGTTGGTACGCCTGGTCCCAAGCACTCCAGAACGAAATATGTAGAAGACGGACTGAAGTTGGCGTCGTGAAACAGGCATGGCAGGTTTTGTGGTATATTTTCTATAAAAAAGAAATTAAAAATATTTACTAAGTATTATAGAAAATAAAGCTCTTGACACTACAAAAATGTACAGAAAATAAGATGCACAATAAATAAATATAAATAAATATTTACCCAATACACACACGGTTGTCTGTTCCTAAAGTAAGCAACCTAATGCTTGTGTTATAGGTAACAGCCAACTGGTATAGCTACATATTTTTTTTTGATAAACATACTTATAAATAAATACGAGTATATACATTACACCCAGACTCGGGCTGGGAATGGAACCCACAACCCCCGGAGCAGAAAGCAGGGTCACTACAAACTGCGCCAACGGGTTACAATTTTTTTCAGTTATACACATAAGTACAAGTTTCAAAGATTTTTGAGATTTGCACCAATTAAAAATAAAATGTTATTTTGGACACGTAAAACCGAAGAAGACAAGTACCTAACAAATTCTACGACCCTGTCACACGACAGAAAAATAGTCACAAAAGTCAACGTGTAATTTTAAAACAATAATGGAACAGAACGAACTCTTTCTAATACTCCTTTAAAATAGAACTAAAGTTCCTTAATAAATTTGACTGCTGGAACAGAAACGTGCCGAACTTTGGAGCGAGAGCTTTATTAAATAGAATATAACGTGACAGACTTATGGCACCGATACAATATCGACGCGCACCTGTTGGTGGTATAAATGCAATTATTTCTGATCTGTGCTCAAGTTCCTCGACGTGACTTTGAAATTGGCAATTCGTAACAAGTTTTTAAAATACTACGTTTAAAATCTACGCGAAGAAAACTCTTTTTTATTGAAGTGAAACTTCTTTAGGCGCATGAGGGTAAAATTTTTAAGGATGAAACGGCAACGTTTTGGTGAAACGGCGACGTTTTGCCTACTTCGTCCGGTACAGGCGTCACCCGCCTCGTGTCCCGCTTCACCTTAGTTTGCAATTTTTATTATTTTAGTTTGATTTTATTTATTTATTTTTTCAATTAGTTTGCGAAAGAAGTTTCACTTCTGATATCTGTAATTTGTACGCACGCACTTTTTTATTTGTATTCGGGAAACAAAGAGTACAATAATACAAAAAATTCCATTAGTAAACTTGATAGACATCTAAAATTACGTATTGAAAATCTATAATCATATAAATAGCTTAGAAATATTATTTGTGGGTTAACATAATGCTTCTCACTAGGTACAATCAATCATATAAAAAGATTATTCGCATTGAATTATCATGTTTATTTAGACTAACTGAATTTTTTAACTAACATTTTTTTCTTGTTTATTTAGACACTAACTGAACTTTTATAACTATCATATTTTCAAAGTTATGTTTGAAAGTATGTCCACCATACGATTCTTACCAGGTTGTTTTTTCTTCTTCTTTTTTGATGGGGCTGGTGACGTGGCAGGGATCTCCTCGTCCCAATCATTATCCCAAGCGCTGTCACCCGACGACGCCAGGTTACCGTAAAACTCAAGATTGATAGCTGGCGAGGGCTGCAAAAAAACTGTAAACTTAGCATTATATTTCTCAGAAATATTTTATTAATTAAGTATTAGTTAAAACTTTTGTTAGTATAATTCAAATCAAATGTCAAATGTCAAAATTAAAATGTAAAATACGATAATACATTATAAAACAAAATTAAATAAAATTGGACTTAATGTAACCCAATAAAAATTGTAAAATAAAAATAAAGTGTTGATAAATAATAAAAAGTGAAAGTTTTTAAAAAAAATGTGTTATACGCGGTTGTAGTCCGATAATTTGCTCCTTCCAGATGATTTCAAGACAAACGTCTTGTCAAATGAATCAAAATTACTTCAGTTTCTTTAACTAAAATTAATAAAGAATTCATGAAATCAGCTTATGACTGGTATTATACGCATTCTTATTTCTGGAGCTGCATAAAACTTAATGAAGACTGTCTTTTCTTTTCGACTTCCGATCCAAGCTAGTTTAGTTCGCTATTGTGTTAACGTGTTGGTATATTACGTTATTATTAATGACAATGGCAGATTTGAAATTTTACTGGACATTGGATCAAATTCAATGAACAATTCAGGAACAGTTTTACCACCAAATAAACACTATAAGAAAAAATGAGACACGTTCAATTGAACCAGAAGCGATTAGTAAACACAAAAGAAAGAACCATAAAGCAATTGAACAGAAGTAAGGAATGCAAACATATTGTCACTGAGCTAAGAAAAATCTAAATATAAAAATATCTTGATGAAGATAAAAATTTATTACAAAATGAAGATAATCAATATGAAATGGGAAACACATTGCAACTTGACGAATTATCATAATAATGTTATTAACATATCTCATTATTGATTCCCAAGGAGGGTTGATGTCAGGCAGGCGGCCGGTCGTAAAAAATAATATTATGCCAAATCACTTACAACATGAGTCTGAGGAAGAGAAGAACATGTTGTGCCGACCCTATATAAATAGGATAAGGGCAGGGAGATGATGATGAATTCAAACTAAATCTGTTTATTAATTTTTTTGTTTACACATTTGAAGGAATTTTCAACAACAATATTGTAACTTAAAAAAGTGCTAAGGCGATCTTATCACTAATAGTGATCTCTTACATACAACCCACAAAAAATATTGATACACAAATAAAGAAGCTCCTGGGGGGATTGGGGATAGGGTCGGCAACGCGCTTGCGACGCTTCTGGTGTTGCAGGCGTCTATAGGCTACGGTAGTCACTTACCATCAGGTGAGCCGTACGCTTGTTTGTCGACTTAGTAACATAAAAAAAAAAACAATATTGATAACGACTTATTATTTATTCTTTACTTTAGAATCTATTTTTATACTTCCATAAGAAATTTTTTTTTAATGAAGAACAAATAAAAGAGGGGTGCAAGAAAGGGGAGTCAGATAGATGAGTTTCAGTTAAAGTACCTGTGAGTTACAAGTCACACAATACGGTAGCTTCTGCGGCGTTCCCGGGCGGGGAGCTTCTGACGATACTCTATACAGATGCTGTTGCCCTGGTTTACCTTCCGGTATACCTAAATAATATCTGCAAATATAAGTTACAATTAAAAATATTAACTAAACTTATTAAATATATCTGTCTGAAAGGAAGGGAAAAATGTGGCTTGAAAGAAGATGTGGTTATGAAAGTAAGAAAGGGGATGCTGCGTTGGTTTATACATATTGAAAGGATGAGTAAGAGTAGGGTTACGAAAGGTATTTACAAAAGTAAATTGGCGGGCGTGGTTCAGAAAGGCCGTCCAAGAAGGACTTTCGAGGATCAAATCCGAGAAGTCTTGGAAATCGGCCAAGTAAGAAGTACGCACAATCGCCGACAGTGTATGAGAAGATGTATGACTGTAGATGAGGCACGAGAGGTTTGTCAGGATCGTGGCAGGTGGAGGGACGTAATCTCTGCCTACCCCTCTGGGATACAGGCGTGAACGTATGTATGTATGTATATCTGTGAGAAATTCAGAAAATTCGGAAAACCGCACGGGTTAGTCGTTGAACAAGGGTCAAACTCTAGGTAACTTCCAACGAGGAATCTAAAGAAAAATTTCACGTCCACTAACAAGCACTAGCTACGCGTCTCTAAAATAGTCGCAAATACCAATATTAAATATTATATAAAATAGCTAAATAGCACATAGCTCGGTATTTACCAATGAAATCATTAGACGAAAACACTGCAATAAAACAAATTCTTAAATTAGATTTTATGCCTAATTTGTTATGAAATAAAATTATCAATGTAAAACGACTGCCTTTAATGTTTCTTTGAGAAATTAAAGTATAATGTCCAAAACGTTTCTGAGCTTCTAATTGGTTTCTTTTTTGTCGAATTCATATTTTGCTGACGAAATTATGAAAATCACATTGGATTGGATTTTACACTATCCGATACGATATCGAAAGCGGTATCGAATGCTAATCGATCTTACAATATTATTTTATATGGTTTGCCGGTTAGCTTTATTTAAACCTGAAATGCCTTCGTTATATAGGTAACCAAAAAAATATATATTTATATATATATATATATGACGGTAGTCATACAATTTAATAGGTGCGAAAGACGGCGGCTACATGGCGCTAAGTGGAACGTGCACCGGACGCAGTCAACCGTAACGATGCTCCCCACCGAGCGATCGCCTTTATAAGCAACCGCGCTGTTGAGTCGGCAACTCGGCATTCCATTCCGACGACGTTCTAAGCCGAGGTGCGATCTCGCTAGGAGACACCCTTAGGACGAACGTCACCCCCGTGCCCTCCAAAAGGGCCCACATTTTCCTTCGCGGCCGGTGTCTATGTACCCGGCCCCTCTCACTGGTGACGCTGTAAAGGCCAGTAGGGCCAACAGCAACTATCATTTCGAAAAAAAAAAAAAAAATGAGTCGGCACGCATTTCAAACGAATGCGTCCTGGTGCACGGACCACTGTCTTTCGACAGTCAGTACTGCCCAGCTATTTATTGGTCGTGGAACGTTGTCCCAGACAATTAGTACTGTCCTTATTGCGGTGGGTGCGGGGAAACTCTGTCTCTGACAGTCAGTACCGCCCTATGTGACCGCCCTCACTCTCACTTTACTAGTTATTCAATTAGTCTTATTTTATTTCTGTATTTCTAAATTTAAGATAACTGATTGTTCGACTGAAATAAATTGCCATATGCGAGTTTCCCTTCTGATGTCCAAGCCAAACCCGACATATATATATTACGTTTTGTTGAATTTGTAATGTATTTATTTATTTTTAGTACTAATTCTACGATTCCTTCAGGATGCTTTTTAGATAAAAAGCAACAACAATTACAAAGCAGTATATTACTATTTAAGAATATATTATCGTGAGCTGTAAACGCTCTTCTCACAATTTGTTTTGTTATTAAATTAGTGTTATAAATGAACATTTTATTTTTCGCAAAATACTATTAAACTTGTAATAAAATCTTGCTGTTTTTATTAGTAAAATACGACTAAGATTTTATTTTACACAAGTCAGTGACTCAAATAAAGTCAACATGAAGAAAAATACAAGCTGGAACAGATTAAATTAACTGGAAGATCGTATCTAAATAAAATGTAAATATCTTATTATGGAAATGGAAGGTTAATACCATTTGAGGAAAAGCGGGTCGGGAAATATGTAGCCTTTTTACCTGAGTAATATTATATTTTGTAAGTTTACTCAGGTGGAATTGCTTTTTGTGTGTTTTTTCCAGTCTCACGACTTCGTTTCCAGAGCAACTCATTGTTAATTTATATTTGATAGTTTTTATTTATACCTATTACATTAAAATAAAATTTGTTACGACTAAATAAATAATGTATTGCTTTGTTTCGTTTACATAAATAATTTAAAAATTGTTTTGGAATTTATCGTATCGAATAACATAATTATGAGAAGTGACATCGAACTACTGACGCTAAGGCATAGTGGCGCAGCGAGTGAGAGTATACCAGCATTTACTGTACCTTGATTATTTAAAAAAAATATTATTTCAATCAATTATAATATTATGTTTCTTTTAATAATAAAAAAAATGAAACTTTTGCATATCACGGTAATTCTTGGTAACAACTGATTTTTTTTGTTACAATATAATTAAAGTACTAGGCAATCATAACTTACATGTGTTGGTTCGCATGATCCCACGCTAAGAGTTTAACGACGTCAAAACTTCCATGTGTGAGTGGCAAAGCTCTCGGTCCGTGTGAATTGTGTTCCGCACGCACTACATGTCGGAACAGTCCCGCGGGACCATCTCTCACTGGTGCTAATGTAACTAGAGCGCCTCCACCTGACGACCACAAAGGCGCTGGGGCAGATTCCACCCACGCCTCTGTGCCCGAAAATATATGGTATACCTATTGATTACAAATATTATTAATGTACTTTGACAACATTAGATTGTTAAAATAGTTCAAGCAAGTTATGGAAGTATTTTTTTTTGTATTTAACACTTGGGAAATGTTAACTTCTAATTACATTATAATTATAACGTATTTTTTTATTTTATTTAAACAAATTAAAAGGTAATAAATTAAAAATATATATTAAAGATTTAAACCAATTTACTTTATTAATAAATAAAGAAAACAGGGAAAAAATTAAATCAAAATCGGGGCATGTTAATAGACGTGCATAAATTAACAAGATCTAACCTCTTGACAATACCACATAGGACTCTTGCACACTGAAACCACAGACAAGTTCTGTACACGAGTGAGCCACACGACGCAAACTTCCGTAACCGACACCCATTGCGCGCTTGTGAAGTAGTAGTCCCTATGAAAATACAAGAAATGTTAAAGTAAGCTAATAGGCATGTCAATATAATGGTATCAGTTATATTATTTCGATTTTTAATTTTTTTTTTTAAATCTGCATTGAGGGAAGCTTTAAATGAAGGCAAAATGTAGTCTATATTACTCGTGATAACGTAGCTTTCTATTATAAAATGTTATTTATTATCATATCAAAATTTTGATTCAGCGGGATTCGAACCCGCACCCCCGACATACCGTGTCGGTGCTCTAGCCAACTAAGCTATGGAACGATGTCTAGCCGAATCGAAATTTCAATATGATTTTAAGCCGTCTATAGTGAGGCCTTTACATTTTCCTCATGTGTGGGAAATAAAAAAATAAAAAAAAATACGAATTAGCTTTCTATTACCTAGTAAAAGTATTTTCAAAATCGGGACTATCAATTAAATCATAAAAAACGTATCCAACAAGGTAATAACACACTATTATAACAGTTTTTGTTAAAAAATAAAACAAACGAATTTCCGTTAGTGCAGATAACAAGAGCAAAAATCGCTTAATTAACTTACTTCTATAGGAAAATATTTTGAATTTAAAAAAGTAGAAAAGTTACTCGTTAGCCGTTCTGAATAAAAAAGTGGAATAAATGTTGTTGAGTTTAGTTTACCATTCAAAAAATTTAAAAGTACATTTTTAAATGATAATAAATGTCTTGCAATGTTACGTAAAGTTCGAAACATTTTCTAAAGGTGCCAACAAATTCGTTTAAATCAGCATTCAGCTATTGCATTTATTTATAATTTTAAAGTCCGTAATTAAAAAAAGTGTCGTTAACTTGTTATACAGTCGTATTTACAGCTAGTTCCCAAAACTAAATATCTACGTTTATTGAGCGATAGCCCGACAATTAAAAAAGTATACTGTATAGCCTATGGTGTGTGTAAATACTAGCTGCGGAGTTTTTTGCCGATTCTTCTCTGCAAAACCTACCTTTCGAATCAGTGGTGACTTCACAATGACTATAATAAAAATTCGTATTATTATCTTTTTTATTTTTGAGGAAATTATAAACATTTTGCTTAAAAACCAAAATAAAAATCATCATATCAAGAATTTCGACCCAGTGCGTGTTATGTGGATCCATATTTCATAGCTCAATTGACAGAGCGCTGACACGGTATGTCGGAGGCGCGGCTACAAACCCCGCTGGATCGAACAAATTTTGATATGATTTAAAATGTTTATAATAAATTTATTACGATTCTAAACCGCTTTTGAAGCCTACTCGAGTAAACAAATTTTTGATTTTGTGTACGAGGTCTTGTAAACGACTTAGCTTCGACCAAGTTGAAAAACTAACATCCTTTTTAAACACGGTATAATTATGTATACCAATTAGTCGCCTTTCAAAACAAATACACATGTTAAAGTTTTAATGAATTTTAAAAGAAGGTTACTGTTGTTTTAATCAAACTAAGTACGTTGCTTATTTGACTAACGGTTCGATCGGCCCGAAAGTTTCCAACTCACAAAGACTTCGCTAATGGGGTCGGATGCTTTTTAAATCTTCCACTTGCCTGCTCACTATAAACTTAGTTTTCTAACAAGCGATTTCAGTAAAAAATGTTAACAATCTCGGATAGTAAAACGTTTTGTTTGTAATTAAAAACGTAGTTAATGTTTGGAAATTAGTTGTACTGTCTGTCATATTAGTTCAGGCTATTGCAGTCCAATGCTGGACATAGGCCTTCCCAAGTTCGCGCATGACATCCTCATCCAGCCTAGTAATATAAAATGTATATCTAATGATATATATCCTCTGTAGTATTATACTACTGGACTACTACTGAAAGTACTAGTATTGCAGGATAAATTATGGTTATATAGTGTAACCAATATCTTTGGGCTATGCTAAACGAGGAAATTAATTAACCAATGCAAGTAATTCTTTCATCTTTACCAAAATATATACCATTATATACATATACGTATAGTAGCGGCATTAATACGGCAAAGAAGAATTGTTTTTTTTTACACAAACAATCCTAGACTTTTTTTAGATTTAATTAATTGTTTTAAAAGTCAATTTTTTTATTCTACTTATTTTAATTAGCAGTCTACTATAGGTTTGCTTCTATTGGCACGGTGAAAAAAGACAGCAATAAAATTTAGGAATAGGAATCTTTATAATATTGATTCAATTACATAACAGAACAAGTAACTGATAGAGCTCTTGTGGGTAACTAATGTACGTCGTTAACGGCGTGTAACTAAACTGTATATTAAAGAGATAAATGCACCAAATCTAATGAAATATTTACATTTAAACTATTTCACTTTCTAATATTTACTTTATAATGATCTGAGGTTGTAAGGGAGTAGAGTGTGAGGTCTAATAAACAATTATAAATAATACAGCTTCTGTTTGTGTAGAAAGCAAACAAGATAAACTCGTGACTTCGTTCGCTGTTATAGGTTTTTAAAACCAAAATAAAAAATACATCTTCATTCCAGTAGATTTGAATTGTAATTATACAATTATACAATAAGATTAATCTATAAACAAAATAAATATATTCATTATGAAATTAAATATTCGAATGTAGATTCTACAGATAATTGTCTAAAATCACTTGAAGTTATTCTTTCAAAGAAAAAAAAATTAAATTGTGTTGCTTTTATGTCCCTTCCTAAGAGGAATCGTACAGCATTTTGGGATCAAGTGTAGTACAGTCCCAAATCATTCAAGTTTCATTTAAATCCAATCATTAGTTTCGAATTGTTAAAACAAATTTTCAAGTTGCGTTTTATTATAATTACTATAGTTTATGTATTTCGAGAAACCTATAAATAAATATCAATTGTATAATTATACTGTTATACAAACTAAATTGAAATTTCATCCACACCCCTGTCTCACCCACAACCACCCACCTGTCTTTAGTTTCAAGGAGATCATATATCGTTAATAATAGGTAATTTGTATCTGAATATCAAGAAAGATCGAGATTTAATTTGTATTCCCGTCATTATTAAGTATTTCGTCTGTATATTTCAACAAGCGCTATGCTACATTCATTATGTATAAAACCCATTAACGTTAACAGTCCTTGAAATTAAAATTTTTAACTTTTTCCAACTGAATGTTTTTTTAAAACTTTTTCAGAGAGGTTAGGTAGGTATACAAAATTCTAAATGTTACGGCTTATTTGAATATTTTGACAGATTAAAGTAAAAATAGATTTAATTAAGCACCAAATCCTTGTATGAATTTAATGACAATTATGAAAGGTAAGGATGTTTAGTAGAATTAAAAGAAATACACTTTCCGAAAATCATATAAACATTAGAATGGCCTGGCTCCGCATGTTTTTGTTTTATTTTTCATTGTAACATATGACCTTATTTTATAGTCAGTTTTTAATAATAAGATTTTTTTTTTAAATTTAAAAGCTACACATATTTTTTTAAATAAAAGTACCTGTAATAAGCTTTAACAGGCTAGTAACGTCCCACCGTACCACTAGCCTTTTTTCCTCATGGGGTTGGAGTAGGGATTGCAATCCGGAAAACCGGATCCGGTAATCCGGCGGATCCGGCATCATTTTACAGTTACCGGATCCGGCGACCGGATCCGGTGTTGGCGTTTTTTGAGAAAATAACCTCTTTTTAAAAGATAGAGCGTAGTTCTTAAATATACGAGTCCTTTGAGTTTGAGATAAGACTTGATTGATAGATTTTTGCAATTTAAATTAGTTAAATACGCGTTAAGGTAAAGGTATTCAACTCTATTTACAGCTGAAACAACACTGAAGTTTCTTGACTTATTGTGCGAGTATTGAATAACTTCACATTGCAGTTACTTGCCTAAAGCAGAATACCTAGAAATATTAAGATTTAAACTAGGGATGTTATTTTATCGTAACCAAACTATCGGAGACACGAAATAAAAATTCATCCGTACCTAACCGTACCATAGACACGGATATAAAAGTTTCGGATGATTTCGCAGGGATCTATCACAGAGGGAATTTAAATACTAAATTTTTTGCTATGTTTTTACATTTTTCCGGTCAAATAACATTAGCTGAGCGCGTTCTTCATTATCATAAAGTTAGTCAATTTTGCAAGTAATTAACACGTGGGAGTCATCGCCGTTTAACATAAAGTATTTGGAATTTGTAACAGGAACTAATCTATACTAATATATAAAGCTGAAGAGTTTGTTTGTTTGTTTGTTTGAACGCGGTAATCTCTGGTTCTACTGGGCCGATTTGAAAAATTCTTTCAGTGTTAGATAGCCCATTTATCGAGGAAGGCTATAGGCTATGTATCATCACACTAAGACCAATAGGAGCGGAGTCCACGCCGACGAAGTCGCGCGCAGAAGCTAGTACAAAATAAATGTTAATTATTTGTTAACTTATCATAAGAAGGAAAATAAAGTAGGTATCTACCAAATTATAGTAAGTAAAGTAGTAAGTATTGTGACATTTCTTCTAAAATCGAATATGCGTAACCGAGAGTAAAGGATAATCCGAAACGAAAAATATAATTTGTTTTAAAAACGAGATTGTTTAAAAAATAATTTCATGTAAAATGTATTATTTTTTTTCACTTCATTAACGGCTAACATACGTTTGAATTAAAAAGAAAAGATAGGTTATTATGGTTTGATAAATCTGGCCCGGATCCGGCCCGGATCCGGCCGGATTGATATAAATTCGACCGGATCCGGCCGGATTGAAAACGACACCGGATTGCAATCCCTAGTTGGAGCTTAATCCAGCGCACTACTCCACTGCGGATTCGCGAATGATTTTGCTACCATAAGTAATGATCGATATCAGGTGGCTACGATAACAACCAGGACCGACGGCTTTACGTACTCTCCGAGTTATAGGATGATAGGAGATACACAAGGATATACATCCAGACACGAAATAAGCACTTGTACTGAATGCACTGAACACATCACTACACCAGAACAATTAAAAATATTAAGTGACTAGCTTCTGCGCGCGACTTCGTCCTCGTGGAATAGGACCAATTCTGTCATACATGATTTGTGCGAAACTTTAACCGTTTACACAGCGGAAGCTCTCAAAAGGAAAAAAAACCCGATTTTGAAACATTATTCATTGATGCTACGCTCCTATCCCTCGATAAATGGGCTATCTAACACTGAAAGAATTTTTTAAATCGGAACAGTAGATCCAAAGATTAGCGCATTCAAACAAACAAACAAACAAACTCTTCAGCTTTATTATATTAGTATAGATTACTATTTTATATTAAACATTCACGAGAAAAAATAATGAAGCAAGTCTAATATGATACATACCCTTGTTCAAGTATCATTTTGGGTGGCGTGAGATGTCTCGTTCTGATGTGTTTGGGGTCCGCAATGTCTGCAACAGTGAGCTTCACAGTGGGGTTGTTTGTACCCGGCTTAGGATACCTCACACTCCTGATCTCCGGGTACGTCTGAAATAAAAACGTAAGTTAACAACTACATTTCTCTTCCTATATACATATACTAAGTACTAGCTTCTGCGCGCGACTTCGTCGGCGTGGACTCAGCTCCTATTGGTCTTAGCGTGATGATACATAGCCTATAGCCTTCCTCGATAAATGGGCTATCTAACACTGAAAGAATTTTTCAAATCGGCCCAGTAGTTCCAGAGATTACCACGTTCAAACAAACAAACAAACAAACAACCAAACAAACAAACTCTTCAGCTTTATATATTAGATAGATTTGTGGGAACAAAACCTGTCATTTGAAAATGTATTACGTATTACGTATTTCGTATTCGCAATGAAACAGCCATCATTTTGATATAAGATTTATTTATTGAACATGAGGGTGAAAGTAACTAGAACAATATAATATATTAATATACCTGTTTATACCTGCCAACCTAATAAGGTATGCCAGGGAAACAATAGACAACCCAACGTTTGAATTTTCTACAGGCTTCAAACTGTCGATAGGTATTAAATTTACTCTTTAAACTCGTAGGTACATTTTTAAATAAAGATAAAGTTTTCAATTTTGAATTCAATATAGTCTGAGCAGAATTTTTCAGGCAACCCTTTTGCGATTATTTTTCTAATATACTAAAATAAATATAAAATAGTTTTCATCCATTAAGCAGATGGGTGAAGTTCGTCTCTAGTTTGTATCTCCTACCAATATAGGTATTCTGAAAAGAAGTATTTTATTCGAATATATTAAGATAATATATGTATATACGAAAAATAACAAGACAACATGAAGACAAATGATGTTTTGGTTACTAAATAAAATTATTTCATATCATTTAGCCATTGCAATTTTTTGGTAAAGTTGTGTGTTTTAGAAATGTGTTATGTAGTTTATTTATCTAAGCATAATATAATATTGCAATATTTTTGAACTCGATGCTCTAGTTCGATACGGCGTTATTTTATTATATAATACACATCTACATCTATATGAGTACTGTGTTAACTTTTAGTTTAAATGTCTTTCTTTTAAGAATTTAAATTAGGTAATATTTAATTAGGTTAAACCCCCCCCCCCTAATAAAGAAAGGTAGTTTAAGTAAAGTACCTGGGTGACCGAGCCTTGCTCGGTATTTTCATTTTATTTTTTGTTTTTTTTTCTCGGTATTTTTATATTTTAATTTTATTTAAATAATAAATCACGAGTGAAATTAAAAAAAAAAGAAAAAAAATTTATCTGGAGACTGAGATTCGAACCCGGGTCAACACGATTTGACACCCGCCGATTTTCTAATTACGCCATTAAAGCTATGTTGACGCGTAGTGAAATTAAGCTTCGTATTCTAATGATATTTTTTCATTGCTTAAAAACAGGGATAAAACGACATTTTTTTTAAATGAATCCTAGCTAGATCAATTTTTCGCCTCCGAAATCCCCTGCATACTAAATTTCACGAAAATCGTTGGAGCCGATTCCGAGATTCAGAAAATATATGTATACAAGAATTGCTCGTTTAATAGTATAAGATAAGTAGGTAAGTAGTAAGGAGGGTGGGTAATAATAACGGACCAAGTGTGAGTCGGACAAGCACTATTGTGCCGTATATTTTTATTCTATGTATTTCTTAATATTGGGCGAAAAAACTTTCAATTGTTTTAACTTTATTTTATTTTTATAAGTAACTCACACGTATGAACCGAAGCACGCGATGCAGATAAAGAGAAATCTTAGTAATTCTAATAAGTATTAGGATTTCATTTAAACTCCCGCACCATTTGGTTACACAAACCTAATAGAAGCAATAAACATCGATACGCGAAACACGAACATTTGTCATATGAACTCATTCTAATATGCGTGCATACATATAATTATTATTGCGTGCAGAGCTTTATTTTAGATTTTTGCTGCCCTCCGTAATGTTTGCGCTCCGTAGATCGAAGAAAAATAAAAATATTTATGACCATTCATATTTATTTTTGAAAATTGTTTGATATAATTGTAACTTTAATTAAATTAATTAGCGTGGCGTGTAAGTCACTACCTACTGAAATATCCTTTTAGTGTTATTTTCATTTCTAGAGTAGATGGTAAGAGTACAGTTATTATATCTTTATTCTTGTCCCCTATAATATTGTCTTAATTAAAAGAAATGTATTTATTGTAGAAGAGATTCCATTAAAGGATTACTCTGCGACGATCCCGGAGTATTACTGTATTACTAACATTTCTTTTTCACAGAACACGCTCGGATTACTAAATATCTTAGGTAAGAGTGGTTAAGAATTAAACTTTGACAATTAAATATTTAATTTACTTTCTTGTTTCATTTCGAAATGAAGTATTTGTTTATTCATCCTTAAGGGTGTCGTAAAAATATGTTACGTCCAACCGATTGCACTAAATTGGATATATTTTTTTATAGATAGTTGAGGGTCACAAGCCTTAAAAAAAATTTTCAAAGTAAATCGAAACATTAAAAAAATATATGGCGATAGGAAGGTAAGCTAGTACTTATAGGACAAAATTGACTGCATATTTACTTTGGTTCAAGTGATCTAGATAATATTTTGGTATTAGAACGGGAGTAAAACTTTAATGGAAATGTAAACACCTGAATTATATGACAAATTTACGGTCAAGAGAATTTGTATCATTTGGTTATATTTGCTACATGGAGAACGAGGTTTATGCCCACCAATCGGATGTTTGATATCGGTATTTTTTAGGGTTCCGTACCTCAAAAGGAAAAAACGGAACCCTTCACTTTGTTGTTCGTCTGTCTGTCGAGACTCAAGGGAATCAAAACCTACAGGGTACTTCCCGTGAACTTAGAATCTTGAAATTTGGTACGAAGCAACGTATTATGGCACAGATAAAGGAAAAATTGCGGAAAGCATAAATTTTTAGTTACATCATATAATAAAAAAATATTTTTGATAATTTTTGTACGGAACCCTCGGTGCGCGACTCGCACTTGGCCGGTTTTTTTAACATAACATTAATCATTTCCGCGAGTTGTTAGAGAACATTGAAAAATAATCATACGACCGTAATACGGCGATATCGTTTATCAAATACCGCGTGAGTAGAAAAACAAATATTGTTCGAACAGTTACTAATGTAAGTTTCGTGTTCTTATACTTTTATAACCACTTTTATGCTTAAGTGTTTGTTTATTTATTTATCAATTTAACGAAGCTTCTATATTTAACTTTTTCCGAAACACTGATTTCATGTGATACTCGTAGCGTTTCTAGGTTAAAATTTTAATAACTTTTTATGAGGTTTTGTAAAAAAAACTGCGTGCGTACAAAGTACACATGTGAGAAGTGATACTTCTATGGTAAACTAATTGAAGAAAAAATAAAACAAATAGCCAACGTCACGCGGTTTTCCCAGGCGGTCACCTACCCAAGCACTGAACGCGCCCGACGTTGCTTAATTTTGGTGATCGGACAAGAACGGTATTCAACGTGCTATAAACCAGGCCGTCACCTATCCAAGTACTGCCACGTTACACGTTGCCGCGTCGCCTTTCTCTCAAATTTTACGAAGTTTCACTTCAAAAACGTCATAGACAATTTGAACTTTAACCTTTTTCTTGGCATAACAAGCCTGTTTAGGAGCGATTTATTGCATCATGTTTGACTTTGGATTCTCATTTAGTATATAGAGTAGTATTATACAAGCAAGAACAATTTTAACAAATATTTATTGTCAAATTTTGAAGCCGTAACACGCTTTGCCTGTTGTATTTCGATATCTGCCTGGGGGTTAATTAGTATAGGTAGGTAATGTTTCAATACAGAGGTAATTACTTTTTACTCAAAGACTTGTTATTTTCTCACGCGATCTACCAATTATACCGGCAATTGAATAAAGTTTTCGGTTAAAATTATTCTCTCTATTATTTGAAAATCATCGTGAAATATCAACATAATTCATATAAATATGTGAAACAGTAACTACGTTTTAAGACAGGCTATTAATTATTGACGGTGGATAGCGGATATGGTAGCCTTGGACGCCTGCAACACCAGGAGTGCGTTGTCATCTAACCCCCTTTTTTGTTGACCCAAAGGAAATCCCTAACGGATGCCTCCAGCCCGGGGGAGCTGGAGGGTATGCCCGATTCGCACGGACTAAAACCTCTCGGGTGTTCCTTCGCTCGCCTGGGCCAAGATCACGGAGACGCGGTTGCACTTCCGCGATCCCGCCGGCGTGTCACCTAACGCCTGATCATCTCCAGAAACTATGATTAACGTTCACACCCTGCTGTGTACAGGAACACATAACAACTTGAAAGCACTGTAACTGTGATCTTCTCTAAGGTACAGGACTTCCCCGATTGGGCTGCCTCAAATTTTGCGTAAGATATTTAATGTTGTGTGCAATCTTAATAAACAATTTATTTTTTATTTTTTATTTTTTTATTATACAATTTATTTAAGTAGCACTTCCCTAAAAAGAAAAGCGGAAAACTTTACGCTTAATGCTCTAAAATAAACAAAATATAAAATGGGATACATAACATAATATGGGGTTATGTGTTTACTTTGCAAAATGAAATTGGCTCGCTCTATGCATGTAATAGTTGAAGCGTATGAATATATCCTTACATTTTCCTCATATTAAAATAAATAACGTAATAGAAATTTTGGACAGACAAAAGAAGACTAATTTTTATAAAATTAATATATAATGGAATTTAAGAATCGATTGACAAAATTACTACAAATAAACTGGCGTATTAGATATGTACGTATATGTACACAGATATGAAATTTTCCAGAAGATTTATTGTATACAGATTATATATAGAGACTAGCTTCTGCGCGCGACTTCGTCCCCGTGGAATAGGACCAATTCTGTCATACATGATTTGTGCGAAACTTTAACGCTCTTAAAAGGAAAAACCCCGATTTTAAAACATTATTCATTGGTGCTACGCTCTTATTGGTCTTAGCGTGATAATATATATCCTATAGCCTTCCTCGATAAATGGGCTATCTAGCACTGAAAGAATTTTTCAAATCGGACCAGTAGATCCTGAGATTAGCGCGTTCAAACAAACAAACAAACAATCAAACAAACTCTTCAGCTTTATTATATTAGTATAGATTTATTATAGCTTTACTAGACATTAGACAGCCACAGGCCTGTCGATCTTCAGTCTTACCTAATAAATCGCCTGTAGGATAAGACATAGTCGTTTACCACTGGACGCAAACTTACGAAATAGAAAGCAGGGGTATAGGTCTAGATTTTAATGTAATTAACGAAACAGATGCTATATAGTAGAAGGTACGTTTATGTATTTTTTTCTGATTTAGCTAGCTCTAAATTAACTTTTGTGTGTGATCTCTTCGTGCGAAGATGTTTCATTTAATTAAGTTAATAAAATTAAAATTAAGCCGACTTGTTTTAGCTTTATTGAAATAAGTTATTCAATGTTTTCATGTTTTGTCAAGAGGGTTATAAAATATAATTGACTAATTGTTATTAAAAAATCAGCAATGCTAATTCACATACGTTGCCTATTTTTTTGATGATCATCGGTTTAAACTTTAGACTATTATTTATTGTTTTGTATAGTTTATACTGTTTCTATTTATTGTTATCATCTGACTTTATTCCTACTTGTATGTGAATATGATTAGTATTTGGACGTCCTTTCTACTACACAATGGATGTTTTACTATTACAAGCTAAAGTTTGACTGTTTGCTTTGAAGCTTAATACGAGTATGTACTCGTATTTAAAGATCCGGTAATCCGGATCTTAAATACACACACTCAAAAACTGAGGTACATATTTTCTTGTATATAATTAGTGGCTTGACTAACCCGTTGGCGCAGTTTGTAGTGACCCTGCTTTCTGCTCCTGTTGTTGTGGGTTCGAATCCCACTCCGAGTCTGGGTGTAGATACATATTTATTTATATATGTATTATTTCTAAGTATGTTTATCGAAAAAAAAAAATATATGTAGCTAGACCAGTTGGCTGTTACCTATAACACAAGCATTAAGTTGCTTACTTTAGGAACAGACGACCGTGTGTGTATTGTGTAGATATTTATTTATTTATATTTATAATTCCATTACAAAAGATATAATTGAGCCTACACAAAAAATAAAGACGGAAAATGAATGTTACCTTAGCTGGATCATCGGTATCCAAGGCAGCGCCATACCAGGGGTATTTCTGTTCATGAACCAAGCTGTCGTTGAATGTAGCGTACAAAACCATATGTCCATCTGCTGACATCCATAAAGCAGACCGAGATTTGAGAATTTCAACTGTAACAAAAAATACAACTTTGAAAATTAATGTATTCAATAGTAAATAAATTCGACGAGATACCGCGACGATATAAACATTCTGTAGATTAGTTTTTGTATTTTAATTTTTTTGATTATTAGATAAAATATATTTATAGTATTTTTTTAAAATATTAATAAGTCGGCAAAAAAGCGTACGGCTCACCTGATGGTAAGCGATTACTGTAGCTTATTGACATTGGCAAGCGCGTTGCCAACACTATCCCCGATTTCCCCCAGGAGCTCTGGTCACCTTACTCACCAACACGAACACAACATTGCTTGAAAGCAGTATTACTTGTGCTGTGTGGCTACGGCAAAGAATTTAGCCACCCCCTCTCTTCCCGTGGGTGTCGTAAGAGGCGACTAAGGGATAACACAGTTCCACTACCATCTTGGAACTTAAAAAGCCGACCGATGGCGGGATATCCATCCAACTGCTGGCTTTGAAATACACAGGCCGAAGACGGGCAGCAGCGTCTTCGGTGCGACAAAGCTAGTCCTGCGGTCACCAACCCGCCTGCCCAGCGTGGTGACTATGGGCAAAACACATGAGTTCACGTCATTTTTGGCGCGAACTTGTGTAGGCCTATATGTCCAGCAGTGGACTGCGATAGGCTGAAATGATGATGATGATGATGAGTATTACTTGCTGTGATTTTCTGTAAGGTCAAGCTACTACCCCAGTCGGGCTACTCCATTTTATGGATAATAATAATAATATTTTAACACACACTCGGTCAGACACACAGTTGAATTATGGTGGAGATCGAGCCTTCGACCCTTGAGTGAATAGCAGGGTCACTCAAGGTTCAGGTTGAAATGCGCCAACATACATAACTCATCATCTAAATGACATCATGTTGAATAGAAAGTTATGCACAAGTGATGATATGTCATGAATAGAGCTAGTGAAATATAATGTAAAACATGCCTCAAAGAATTATCTAGCATAGTAAATACTTAGTATTTTCTCTTTGACTGTTTTATACAATTAACAGATTTATTTGTGAAGTTTGAATACTAATTTCAATATACAAATGTGAATAAAATAAAAACCATACCATATAACACGCACGTTTGAAACAGTAATTAAAAAATTAAATCGAATCACCCTCCTTTTAAAGTGAATCAATGATTCCGTCTACATATTTAAAGTTCACGGATCGCTTGTTTTAAAACGTGGAAAAAGCGTTTCAAATTAATGGCAAGAGCAGCTTTGCAACCTAACCTCACTAAATTCTTAGTACGAAGGAATATATCGGCTTTTGACTTAATGGTTACTGAAAATTGAATTTTATCATCTAAGCCTTTAAATTCATTTTGCTTTAACCGTTTTAAACTTCGCCTTTTCATAGACGTTGATTAATTTTTCATAGCCGAGGAATTGTAAGGCATTACTGCTTTTGTTCGTACTCGGTCAAAAGAGGAGTTATTGAATGATATTGGTGGGTGCTAGAAATCTGGAGAATTTTTAGTTTGAATTTCGTTACTATATCTGCCGTAACCGTTCAATATAATATAATCCTTTTCTTTGATAGGAACAGTAATAGGACACTTAATAAAATACGCCTTATCATAACTAATTTCATATGAGAGTTTCTTCTTAATTCTTTTAGAACAATTTTTAATGTTCATAATCACTTAAGTAAATAATCAAATTTAATAAATCAAATTTACTGATAGATAGACATTAGTTTGTCCAGTTAAATCAGTGTATGTCCAATATACTTTTGTGTATTCTATAGAAAAGACATCAATTGAATACTTGTACCAAATTTTCTATCAAATTTTTCCCTATCTGGTAGTTAGAATGACAGTTACTACCAAAGACATTACATTGACATTACTACCAAAGAGAACAATATAAAATTATTGAATACTTCTTTTTTGTGATTGTAATTGTTTTGACAAGGTTTGTAAAAAAGAAAAAGAAAAAGAAAAAAAAACACGATATATCCACTGAAAAAATATGGCAGTACGTAGACCACTGGGTCAGCTAGAAAATATATAATAAATCTTTATAAAATAAACGTGCTTAGCACACTTTTACATTTCTTTCATTAATAAGCTGTCCCACTGTGATCTCGGGCAGGGGATTATGAAACGTATAAATAGATTAAGTGACGTCAAATAAACGCAGCCATGCACGCACGCACGTGCGTAATGTACCGTGCCAATAATATACGGCGTGTTTAAAACAACATTTTATCACAAATTAAAACTTAAATTGTTTAGTACTAAAATGAACAGTTACAGCCGAGAAAGACATTTAAAGAGGAAGCTCGTTCGTTGTGTAAATTAGCATTAACCTATAGTCGAACACACGACATTTTTTTATTATCTATATCTTCTAAGTTCAACTCATTTAATAGTGACTGATTCTTGATGAATTAACAACGTTATTGAAATACAGATTAAATTAAAATTAAAATACAAAATCGATACAAATTGTTAAATATAGAATAGTTTTTTTACGATAGATTACAATTTTGTTACGATAGATTTATCAAGTGTAACATTAAGAAAAGCAAGGGAAATAAAAAATAAAAATATTACAACTTAATAGGATTAATGTAGTAAAGTAAAATACGGAGCGATTGTGTTTTACGAGGTGAATAGGGCTGGGTCTAAATCAAATTGAGATAATCGAGTAAAATTGTTATTGATAGGTTATGGGCTGTCTTTGTGAATATTGTGAACGACATTTCATACAAATTTTTGGAATTGTACGATAAATAAATATTTGTAACACTCATACTTCAAAAGTTAATAATTTGGGATGGCACTTGGTATGGATAATTATGATTACAATAGTTGAACTAGTAAATAGAACGCGTTAATTGATACAAGACGGTCACTGGTTGAATTTCGAGCTGGCATTGGTGAACTTTTTTGTACTAAAATTAACTCCAAAGTTTTTTTTTTATGTAACTAGGTCGGCAAACAAGCGTACGGCTCACCTGATGGTAAGACCGTAGCCTATAGACACCTGCAACACCAGAAGCATCGCAAGTGCGTTGCCGACCCTATCCCCAATCCCCCCCAGGAGCTCTGGTCACCTTACTCACCAACAGGAACACAATACTGCTTGAAAACAGTATTATTTAGCTGTGGTCTTCTGTAAGGTCGAGGTACTACCCCAGTTGGGCTGCTCCATATATTGAGCAGGAAATTTCCTGCTGTGCCCTACCTCAGTTTATTTCGTACTCCGTGAGAAATAAAAATTGTGTGGTTTTTAATACAACTAGGTCGACTAACAAGCGTACGGCTTACCTGATTATAAGTGATTACTGTAGCCTATAGCCGCCTGCAACACTAGAAGCAATGCAAGCGCGTTGCTAATCCTACCCCTAAATCCCCTCAAGGTGGTCTGGTCACCTTACTCACCACAGGAACACAACACTGCTTGAAAGCTGTATTATTTGGATATAACATTATGTAAGGTTGATATTAAGCTATTTTCGTTTGTGCCCTACCTGAATAAACTGTGTTGGTAAATAATAATACGAGATATACCGAATTATATAATTGTATAATTGCATCATATCATGCGTGAACATGCCAATATCTCGGTTCGGTAAGTACTCGTAATGCGGGTAAAACCGCGGGCCCCTGCTAGCTACACTAATACACATAGGTTCAATAGATTTACAGCTGTTCGGTCACAACAAACTTCTTTGTAATACAAATGAAGAAAAGCTAAAGAAAGATTGACTCATTATTTAAAACCCTGTAGGTACTGCAAATAATTGCGAAATCAAGCTTTAATTCAACAATTCCTTCCTGCCGGGCGGAAACACTCTGCTAATCACTGCGCTTAATCTTATCACAAAGCATCTGGTCGGAAAACGAGAAAAGTTTAAAATACATGTAACCTAATTAGTGTAAAGATGCAGTGATCTGTAAAGATTAACGTTTGTATTTATTATTTGATGACCATTCTGTTTAGGGGTAAGGAAAGCGCCATTAATATCGACCGTCATAGGTTCGATTCTCATTCTGTGCGACTATTTCTGTTTGTAAGTATAATTGTTTCTTGCCTGGGCATTTGCCTCGTCTCCCCACGTGTCTTGGAGTACAAGTATATCCGCCAGTTTCGTTTGTTATTTTACGCGTGGGTTTGTGCAATGTTTTATATGACAAATGTTTGTATGTTATAGATATTGGTTGCGGTTTGTGTTTCGTTTGTTAAATCTCACAAACCATTTTGGAATTATCTCAACACAAATTAAAAAAAAAAAAAGATTTATAGATAAAGCGTATTATTAGGTGCAGGATTACATAGTTGATAAAAATGTGTGGACTTGTGACGGTGTATTTCATGCAAGATATTACTAATTTTGTACTGAAACACAGTTTATATATTATTTTCAAAAGAGTAACTGCGGAGTTTCTTGCCGATTCTTCTCTGCAGAATCTGCATTCCGAATCGGTGGTAGCTTTACTTTTACGAAAATAATAATCACTTAAAATTTTAATTCGTAAAATGACGATTCGGAAGTGCTCTTGGGACCTATTTGAATGACGTTGTTTTTGTTTTTGATTTTGATTTTATGCGGAACTGGAAGCCCAAGTGGCCATACTCTCACTTGGGATGTGTCAAATAGAACTGACGAATATAAAAGTTCAAAATAATAATACGGACAAGTCTAGACTATCTGGGGCAATTGTCTCGTCTAGACGTGTCGGTTGACCGACTGTACAAAATAGTCATTGAGACATCACCAATACTAAAAATAATACTTATTTCTTTCCTTTTACTCACGAAAATATCTCTTTCGGTTGTATTTATTGCAATTGACAAGAAGTCCAGTAACCTTTATGAATAACGTTTTTAGCATTGGAAAACTACATTCAGAAATAAGTAATATTATTGCGAAGCGTTATGCTTTTACACAGTAAGACTAGTTGGGACGCAGTCGAATAGCAACAGTGGTTACAAGTTTGATTCCCACATATAAGAAATATTTATTTAGGCCATACTTTTTACGTTTTGCGTGAATTTGCGCCAGTCGACAAAGTTTTCAGCTATTTAGTGCGTTTTGCACATCAACAAAGAGTCGAGTATGAGGTGTTTCTTATAATATGAAAATAGCCATAAAGATCAAGGTGAAACTGCGTGTGACGCATGGTAGTTTATGTAAGTTCACTTTGACAGAATCGCAAAACAGAATGATCGGGCCTGGCGGATCTCAGCGGGAGATAGGTTTTTGGACGGACTTTATTCAATTATTTATTACTTCATTCATTTGATATGCTGTACGTGTTATATGAATATCGATTTTTACTATTTCGGTACTATTGCTTTTTGTTTTTATTTTCAGTCTTATTAGATTTATATACATAGCTGTATGGTAAGTAATCCTATCTTCATGGGCTTCTCTGGACATGTTTTGAGGAACAACATAATGAATAATATATACATAATGATTTCTAAATTTTAAATTTTCCTTCGTAAACTATGAATAGATATTTTTAAAATCTTGTGAAAACGGTTAATTCCGTCCTACATAACATTGGTAAAGCAATTTGTGTCAAATTTGTTGAACTAAGAGCCACATAAAGAGGAATTGGATTTAATTGAAATACCTTAATCCTATTTAAACGGTGAAATGTATTAAACTTGCATTATTACAATAAAAATTATTCGTATTGTTTAAGCTGAACATTAAATTTCGATACAAAAAGAGCACACAACAACAACACAACAACAATCAACAACAACAACAAAACACAACAACAACAACAAACAACAACAAACACAACAAGCTATCGAAGCATTAAAAGTAAAAATGTTTATGATAAAAACAAATTAATTTCATCGTTCTCATCCTGCAGAATAATAAATGCACATTACGGAAAAGACTATATTTATTTAAGTAACGTAAGGCACTACAAATACGAGTTGTAGCATTAAAGAGATAAAATAACACTTTTTATCCTATCGGCATTCATCATTTCTTCAACCTCATATAGGCATAAAAGGCATTAAAAGTTAAAGTTGGGAAGACAGTCTTAAATCTTAGCCAAGTGAAAACGCGTTGGGCGTGTGGTTAAAATAGTATTCTAACACTCTGTACACGGACGTGAATGCGAAGATGCTCTTGTAATATTTATATACATTCAGGGCGTTCACATTGGAACCGAGATATTGGCATGTCCACGCATGATATGATGCAATTATACGATTAAATAATTCAGTATATTATTATTGACCAATACAGTATATGTCTTAGTTACATTTAAGTTTATTGAGGTAGGGCACAAACGGATATATCTATAACGGATAAAACTACAGTTTAACTGTGGAAGTACCTTAACCTTACAGAATGTCATGTCCAAATAATACTGCTGTCAAATAGTGTTGTGTTCCTGGGTTGAGTAAAGGTAACAGAGTTCATCGAGAGAGTCACAGGTTGGGTTGGCAACTCACTTGCATTCTCAAGTAGTTTGTGTTCTGTCTAAGTAAGACATCTAAAGCTTCTGGGGTTGCGCTGTGTTAATGGCACATATAGGCCAATTTTTATACGATTCGGTCGGCAAATAAGAGTACGGCCCACCTGAAGGTAAGTGGAACCAGAAGCCCTTATGAGCTCCTTCATGATATCTTCAGTGCACACAATTGGTCATATTAAAGTTTTATTAAATGTATATGTCTTTATAACTTCTAGATAAACCCACGGTAAGAAAAATCTTAGTTTTTGGCATTTTATAAGCGAAAACAATATCATTGATATGTGGCGTTATGAAGCAAAACGCTATAAACATAAAGATTTATCTGATGACTTTATATATATAACTAGCTTCTGCGCGCGACTTCGTCGGCGTGGACTCCGCTCCTATTGGTCTTAGCGTGATGATACATAGCCTATAGCCTTCCTCGATAAATGGGCTATCTAACACTGAAAGAATTTTTCAAATCGGCCCAGTAGAACCAGAGATTACCGCGTTCAAACAAACAAACAAACAAACAAACAAACAAACTCTTCAGCTTTATATATTAGTATAGATTGGTAGTAACGGTCTAATGGGTAGTCTAGTTATTTACCTATCTCGTTTGTTTGTCATGGAAGGTTATACGTCACAAAATATATTACCCATCGTAGGACTAGAGATAAGAAAACACCATATAAATATTAACTAATCTGACAAGTAAGGAAGATCTATTTACATTAATATTTTTCTTATTTATATCCATACTAATATTATAAATGCGAAAGTATCTCTGTCTGTCTGTCTGTCTGTCTGTCGCGCAATCACGCCAAAACTACTGAACAGATTTAAATAAAATTTGGTATACAGATAGTCTAGAGTCTGAGAAAGGACATAGTCTACTTTTTAATGCGAATAAAAGGGTGTAAGGGGTTGAAAGGTTGGAATGAAAATTTGTATGAAACTATGTTCGTGTTTCGTAACTGTCAAACATTTAATGTTCATCCCGTCGATATGGTAAACTCTCCGATAAAATTAAAGAACGTATTTAAATAAAGGTTTTGAATCGACAACATATATCCACAATATACGGATAGTGGCGTATTTTACATTTTAAAAATGTATAATAATGTCAGTAATGAAAACAGATTGACATAATATATATTGGTTGTCAAATATAAAACGTAGTGGTTATATGTATACTCTTTGGTCAAATATTTATGCGTGCGTTCAGAAATTTATTTAGTGTAAACTAAGGAAAATATATCAAGCTAATTAAATCTTATACTATTAAAAAAAAGGAAAGCATTTTTTTCCCTCAAATCAACGCAGGTGAAACCGCGGGGCACAGCTAGTATATTATAAATTCATATTATTTATATTTTATATATTGTCTGTATTGTAGAGATTTAAAAGCGATTTTTTTTGCCAGTAATACGAATAAGTTTAATCAGAAGCCTTTTATAATTATGGTAATATTCATCGTGAACAAAAAAATTATCAGAATGAAAAGCCTTTGAAATTAACAACTTCGAATCTTTTGTTCCTTTTGATTGAATGGAACAATCTATATATTACAGGCTTAGGAATATTAAAACCTACGTATAAAAACATATCAACGAAAAAAAAAAATCTACATAGGTAAAATTAAATCGCTAAAAGTTGCTAAGCGCAAAAATCGAGGATGGTAGGACCGATTTATAATAATATATTTGAATAATAATATCTTTAAAGTTTACTAATTCTTTATAAAATATTATCATGGAATGTAAATTTAGGAAAACTGCGCAGAGAATTGGAAAATTTCAGGAAACAGGACAACGTATCGTCAGCTATTTTTGACAATAAGTGGGTCGATATAATTTCATAAGCGCAGGTAAGATTAAAGATTCCTACAAATCTATCACAACACAGATCTAAAACTTACTAAAGCGATTGCAATAAAATGTTATCGGCTCGTTGTTTACTGAAGATCCAGTAAGTAGTTGGCAAATGACTTACAGGGTAGGATTACCGTATCGTTTGCGGCAAACTTACTCATATTATACGGACAATTAAAGACCTATAAAAGCCCATTCTATTTCAAGTTCAAGCTATTTTCTTACAAGCACATGTTTATTAAATACTTTCTAGTATAATTGTGTTCGTTCTCAAACTGACTTCAATTTACATCGACAAATTATTAAGAATAACACAAAAACTACTCGTCAAATGTCACTCAAATTGAAATGATGACTACATGACAAACAAGCACTTTCAAATAAGAATCATCGATATCGGTACACCCAGTAAAAAGTTCTGAGGTTAGACACATTCAATGTGTGAATCCTATAGATAATCTCCTTTTTTTCGAAATTGGTTAAAAGTTAATGGCTGTACTTGGTAAATTTATAATTAATTCAACAAGACAAGCGACAGCTTTCGAATTTTGAATAAAAATGCCTTTTTTTTTTAAATGTAACTAGGTCGGCAAACAAGCGTACGGCTCACCTGATGGTAAGACCGTAGCCTATAGACGCCTGCAACACCAGAAGCATCGCAAGCGCGTTGCCGACCCTATCCCCAATCCCCCCAGGAGCTCTGGTCACCTTACTCACCACCAGGAACACAATACTGATTGAAAACAGTATTATTTAGCTGTGGTCTTCTGTAAGGTCGAGGTACTACCCCAGTCGGGCTGCTCCATATTTTGAGCAGGAAATTTCCTGCTGTGCCCTACCTCAGTTAACCAAGTACCAACCAACCTTAATACCAAGGTCATGTATACCAGATCCCTAAGCCTCGTATTACAGATTTTACGTCAACTGCGCAATTTGTAGACGGTGTGCATGAGGCCGGTGCGTGATCCTGCATCAGCAGGTTCAATATTATCGTAGTTTGTATTTAAAAAAAAACCTTACTTTCTTCTTATTGAAATAATTTCTGTAATAGTCTACTGGTCATGTGTCACCTACTTCTTTCACTGTTCATCAAGTTCAATAATATTTCATAAGACGATCGACTTCTTATAATACTAATATGAGTACTCGTACTTAGGTATTTAGCTACGAGTACTTATATGGACACTGACTTATATGAATTGCATTTTTTGGAAAATTTTCCGTTTTTCGGTATTCCTACAACAGCCGCCAAAGAGCAATTTATTTTGTTAGCACTCTATCCTGCACATACACAACGCGTCTCTGTTTACAGACAAAGATAGATCACTGCAGGGTGTCGATAACGAAAGCTTGTTTACTTGTGATATGTGCTTTGGTAGATAGGCGTCGCGAGCCACAACATACAACAACACAGTAACAAAATGAGAGCATTTGGCTAATGTAACAACAACTAAATTAACTCATAAATGATTTACGTTCACTAAGTAGTTTTCATAAGTGGTGATGGATTACCGTAAAAGTCCGCCGGTGTCAGTAATTGACTTGAATACAGCTAAATATATTTTCTTCCCCTATTATAACATCGCAATTTATACACTTTATTTGTCTACATTTTACAATTCATTTAATGATTTTTCACAACTTTCATAACTCAGAAATTAATGATGACGATGTAAGGTTATTTTTAACTTCCTGAAAAACTGTTAAATCGTACAAATTAATCTTTAAACATTGTACAAATAAACAGAATAACCCGTAATAAATAAGTTAAAGAAAAAAATAGGTTAAGAGAAAACTTGTAGATCTTTCTGAGTGTAACCATCATTAGACGAGTAGCTCGTTTCTCCTGCTCGAAAACTTTGAGCTCTGAGTAAGTACTCCTACTGTTTGCATCGTGAAATCATTTTTATAATAGTTTTTAAGAATAGTCTAACGACTAAAATGTTTTTCATTCCGTCAATAGTTAACGTCAACTTAGTAAAACAATTGAAAAGTAGCCCTTTAAAGTGTAACAAACAAAAATATCTTTTTATAGGTGCCATTAGGATGTCCATTAATCTTGGTATACGAGTAATAAAACATTGTTTGTTCATTCCTATTCACGTTCTAAAAGCGCTGAAGACGCTCTTAGTTGACGTCATCCATTATTCTCCGATTAAAAGATTAATTGTTGAACATATTTCAAATTACAATTCTGTGCCTCCTGTGACAAATGATACAAGTCGAAAATCATCGTTTTACAAGAGAACAAAAACAATGTTTCAAAAAATTCTTGTTCATGATCTAAATGGACTAAATTTCAATTTGAGTATCTTTTTTGTAGAGTAATACACTCTATATATATCACTCTGTCACTCTCACTCACTGACTCATCATGAAATATCAGAAACAAAAACTTGAAATTTGCCATGTAGGTTCCTTATAGGGAGTAGACATTTCACAACGGGTTTTACGAAATTCCACCCCAAAGGGGGTAAAACGGGGGTTGGAAGGAAGTTTGTATGAAAGCCCTTTTTAGACTTGAAATTCAAAATTTATGCATTATAGATGGTGTTGAGGTGTACCAATAATGTATCTTGAGCAAACAACCCCCTTTTGGGGTTAAAACAGGGGATGGTAGTTTGTATGAAAATCCAATGCTATTGAGTGTATAAATCGACTTACAAAAAACAATTTCAATGTTTTTTTTTAAACAATGTGACACATGTGAAACTGACCATCACATTCGAAAATCAAAATGTTTCATGCCAAACTGAAATCCGTTTGATGAATCGATTGATTGGATGTTCCTAATCAAATAAGGAACTAAATTGGGTATAGTGATGACCATGAGACTGTTGAAAACTGCTCTTATTGAATATTCCTTTTTTATTTATATGCTGGAATCAAGCTAGTTTTAGTCAGTGCAATTGTTCAGCCATGGTCGTGATCTAGGAAAATAAACGAAATGCATAAAACTTTAATTTTGCCCTCTGTGCCCACAACTGTGGATCCGCCCTGTCGACACGTTGTAATAAGATAAATTTTCGTGGACCTCCGCTTACGAATTGTGTACTACCTCCGTTTTTTCACGCCAACGTAGACCTCCGTCGAATCTCCGGGTCCACCTGAACCACTTTGGGAATCAATGATTTTTAGACCAATCTAGTTCTGTATCCAAATTGCTAATATTCGGGAACATCTTTGGGGAAATCGAAGATTGTGTGTGGAATTATGGATGAAGTTATTAAGATAAACAACTGTCGGAAACATACTCGTATAATGAAAGATGGCGCCATTGATGTATAATATGATGGATGTCGGACTATTTTCTCTGGGGAGTCTTCTCAGTCATATTATTTCCTTTTGTGGTCATCTAGCTAATAGTTACACAATGTAGGCGAACTCATAAAGTATACTCAATTTCCCGTCAATATAGTGTTATTTCACGTTAAGTTCTAAATTCACTAAATTTATTATACGTATAATTTAATCTTAGTTCAAATTAAAGATTTGTTGAAATATGGATCTTCTTTATTTCTTCGACAAAACTTTTCAGTTTAGAGTATATTTTAATCCTAGATTTCACAAGATTAATGACGAAAAGTTGCCTAAATGGGTTGTCCAAAGCAGCCCAAGTGTAATGAAGCCAATTTAAGTACAACATTTTTCGCTTAGGCTTAAATTTTAAGTAATTTTTAAGTGACTGCTTGCATGAATTTATTAGATGTTCTTATCTAACTGTGTTTATATATACATTCATATTTTCAATTTTTGATCCATCTAGCCCGTTGGCGCAGTTTGTAGTGACCCTGATTTCTGTTCCGGGGGTTGTGGGTTCGATTCCCACCTCGAGTCTGGGTGTTATATACATATTTATTTATATATTTATATATGTATTATTTATAAGTATGTTTATCGAAAAAAAAATATGTAGCTAGACCAGTCGGCTGTTACCTATAACACAAGCATTAAGTTGCTTACTTTAGGAACAGACGACCGTGTGTGTATTGTGTATATATTTATTTATTTATTTATATATGTAAATATACTGAGTTATCTCAGAATTTCTTACGGGGCTTAATGAACTGTTTCCTTGTAATATTATTTTATTTAGGTACAGTGGAAGTGTATTTGTCTGTATACTTTGATGTTTCTGTGTGTTTGAATATGTATATGTATGTATATTTGTATATTTAATTGTACATCTCTATGCTACTTTATTCTCTTTAATGTCCTGTATTGCAGGGTTAAAAGAGATCGCTCTTTTAGCGACAATATCGCCTATTTTAATATTTTTATGTTTCTTGCATACTAATTAAATAAGTTTTTATGTGCAACGAAAGAAAGGTTTGTATACAAATTTTAGAAATAAAACTGCTTTACGCACGGTTGACTTGGGGAGTAAGCTAGTGATTGCGTGACAAGAGCGTTACGAAAAGTGTGATCGGGCCAGGCGGGTGGAGCAAGGGAGAGCTGCGCGAGCACACATTTTATTTCTCTCCTTCTCTCATAGCCAGTTACATTATACGTTACGTATATCTAAGACACAGTGCAGGGCGCAGGCCTATTGTGCAGGTCTACTGCTAAAGAAGTTTTACTTCCGTCGTGTGATCTAACGCACACTCGTTTTTTTATAACCAATAAAAATTTTATATTAAAACAAACAAACTAAGATTTTATTGAATATAAACTTCTACATAGCATTATACATTAAAGATCGCCTGTCCATGTGCAGTTCAGTGAAGCCTTAAGTGTGTCTTTGTACCAATTAAGTCGTTTGAGCGTATTACTGTTTCAGGTGCCACATACACGCTGTAACTTTAGTTAACATGTGTACGGGTTACCATACATACTAGAGTTGTGTCGTACTAGGTACATGGCAATACTAGTTGTCACAGTGACTGTTACTTTAAAATATCAGTGACAAATACCAGTGACAAAATACTAGGTTCTCGAATACTCGATATTGGTATTCTAAAAATACTAAGTTTATCTCGCCTCCTCTTACTGTAAACGCTTAAGCACGAGCGAGATGGTGATGATATTTTCTTAAAACTATAGGAACGAGAACAAGATGGCGCTGTATGAGTGTATGCTCAAGTATTAAAAATACTAAGTTTGTCTCACCTCCTCTTAGCGTAAACGCTTAAGAACGAGCGAGATGGTGGTGATATTTTGTAAAAACTAGCGTTCCTTGAAATAACGGAGACCAGATGGCGCTGTTAAATTCATACTTAAAAATACTACGGTTGTCTCACCTCCTCTTAGTGTAAACGCTTAAACACGAGCGAGATTGAGATGATATTTTCTAATAACAAGCGTTCCTTGTAACCACGGATAACAGACAAAATACTAAGCTTGTCTCATCTCCCCTTAGTGTATTCGTTTAAGAACAAGTGAGATGAAACTAATAATTTAATCACAGTAACGAGTATTTTTCGAATCTAGTCACAGTGACAGACTGTGACTTTTAAATAACGAGTATTTATACCAGTGACGATAAATACGCCTCATGCCTAATACATACATACATACATATAAATCACGCCTCTTTCCCGTAGGGGTAGGCAGAGACCACTTCTTTCCACTTGCTACGATCCTTACATACTTGTTTCGCTTCGTCCACTTTCATTATTCTTTTCATACATGCTCTTTGGTTTAGGGTACTCTTGACCTGGCCTTTTTTCAGGACGTCCCTAATTTGGTCCTTAAACGTCCGCCTAAGTCTACCCCTTCCAACACTTCCATTCACACTCACCTCGCCTCGCCACGGGTTACCAGCCAGCTGAATATTTTTTTCTCTGGTTTAATGGCAAAGTAGCATATGGTCTTCCTGATAGAAAGCACCTGCAATTCTCGGAGCACCATAAGCGCAGTTCAGATCCAACACATAGCCCAAGGAGTTGTCAACCTTTCTCACTACAGGAAAACATAACTACTTATTATTTGGCCGTGATCTTCTTTCTGTAAGTTTGAGGTACTTCCCCAGTCAGATGCTTCAAATTTTGAGCAAGATGTTTTCTGATATGTCCTATTTAATTTAAATCATTCTCATCGTGTTGTTACGGCATCATCATTGCGCAACTATGGTGTTATTTTTTGTAGATGATTTATTAATAGAAAAGAAGCCTAGGTGTAATTTTAGGTGTGCTCAATATTAACTATTTTTTATTAGTTCAGGTCGGGTAACTTAAAAATATACAGTGTTTGGCAACGTTAGCAATTCGAGTTGCCAATGTCAAAATGGGGAATTAATCATCAAATGGCCTAATTGTTTTTTCTTTCTATATTATCTGTAGCTAGTTTGTTTTCATTTCTAAATAAACTTGTTTGAAATTCGATCATTTTTCTAATAATAATACGTCTGAAACAATAAAATACATCGTTCTTTTTATAAAATAATTGTTCGGCATGGAAAACAATCCACTTAAAAATTTACGAAATAATACGAGTACTGCCGTACTCGAGTACAGCTTTACCCTATAAACATCTGTTTCTGTTTTTATTTTGTAAGTCCAATGGCATGAATTTAGAATCATTTCGTTAAAAAAAAAAAAATAATCAAAATATCGTTCGAGATTATAAAAAAAAACTTTTTAACATTCGTTTTTCAAATAACTGGAACCATTTTTATTTTGCGAGTGTATTTTATGCTAGCCTCTTATTGTTCTGTTTTCGTTGCATAAGTTTCAACCTTACTTGTAAAACGTAAGGTTTATATTTGTGTGTAGGTGCTTTAGAGCAATATGGCCATTATTCACAGCTATACTGAAAATTTGCGGGTAAATCGGAATCGATGAGGACAAGGGTACACAGCTAAAGAGGGTAGAGAGATGGAGGACCTGTTGTGGCGATATTGGAAGCTCATTTAGGAATTCCGATTTGAGCATGCTTATACCTACTTCATTCGTATGACATTGATACTAGCAGTGACAAATTTGTATGATAAATTATAAAAAACAATGTTTTTTGTTTTGTATAATCGTATTATACATATGCTCTGGGCTTGAATTTAACAAATTTAACATTCTTGACCTTTGTTATGCCTGTGTAACATTTCTCCTATTTCAGGTCTATTTAAGTAAAAAGTTTAAGCTGCGTAATTTTAAATGATAGAGGTCAAGTTCTTATTACTATTTTTTACTGCATATTAAAACAGAAAAATGTTCTATTTTCGTCAGTATTTGTTTAATTTGTATTATGTGCGCTTATTGTTTTGACGATTGTTTAACGTTATTGAAAAATCTTTAATCATTATTTAAAATAGCTTATGCCATTAGTATGCCATAGAAATCGAGAAAAATACTCATTAAATAATAATTTTTGTTTTTGTATTTGTACAGTAATTTCGTCGGTATTTCTGAGCCTAATAGTATTTTTTATGAATTTCCATGATATGCGACAGAACTACATAATTGTACCTTGTATTACGGTCAGTCTAACTTTACAGTAAGGACACAAACACAAACAAAAATAAGATTGTTAACTGTTTTTTGTTTCAGTCAGATTATTAAAATCAAAAAGGCTTTAGTTACTTTAAATAATTATAAAATATTACCTTCATAAAGCCAATCTGGTATTCCATTAAATATCCTTCCGGGTATACCCGTGTCAGTAACTCTGTACCCGGTCGAGGATCTCGGTGCTGGGCGGTAGAAGATGTCATTGTCCTTTACAGTAATGAGGCCGTGGCCTTTCGGAGTCCACATCGCGAGGTGGAGCAGTGGACCTTCGGTGATGACCCCCCCTCCTACGTCGTCTGGTAACGGCGTTAGAGGGTAGGATTCCCTGAGAAAAATATATACATTTAAGAATTTTAAAATTTTCTAACTTGATTAATTTGTCTACGATTTATGTCGTCTCATAAAGTACATCACGAACAAAAACCTCAATTGATACTCCCTCCGGGTTTTATTACATTTTTAATACCACGAAACCGATTTGTCATTGGACAAAAAGCCACTGGCGGATCCAGGGGGGGGGGTCACGGGGGTCATGACCCCCCCCTGGGCTGTGTCCTGGACCTAGGTGGACCACTAATTAAAATTGTTAAACAAGATTTTTGTCACAATATAGGTATTTTTAAGTACATTACCTACATAGATTAATAAAATACCTACTTTTTACAACTGAGTCATCAACATCAAGTCAAGTGTGTGAGTCATCAAGTCAACCAATAAAAAAATGTTTTCAACCTGACCCTTTCAGATTTGGCTGAAACTTTGTTTATTTATACTCTCTGACATCCTGAACTCAAATATAGTTTTCAAAAAAATTAATCCCTGATAGTTTTTTAGTTATAAATTTTTAAAAATCACAAAATCCGCGTTTTTTGACGTGCACTAAAATCTAAAATCTGCAATATCTTTGGTTCTATTAGAGATAGAGAGCTAAATGATAGCTCATTTTAAAGAGGGTTTAATGGGCTTTAATGTACCCAATTTGAACACATTCATGAACAAAATATTTTTATAGAGAAACTCAAAAATCGTTTTTGAAAAATCTTTGTGTTGGTGTTTTTTAGTTTTTTTTTCAAATTTATATATGTTTCTATGTATAATTTTGTGCGACACCATAAAAATTTTAGAGTGGGACCATGATGGGATCGGGAGATATATTAAAAATACACCACTGAAGTAACTTTCACAAAATGTTCAGTCCAGAACCAGGCTATTAGCCTGGTTCTGATACATAGGCTATATGAAACATAGCTTTGGAAATGAAATACAAAGATTTTTCTTTATTTTTAACCGACTTCTAAAAGGGAGGAGGTTCTAATTTCGATTGTATTTTTTAAATGTATGTTACTTCAGAACTTGACTGGGTGAACCGATTTCGATAACAATTGTTTTAATAGAAGGGTGTAGAGGGTGTCATTTGGTCCCATTTAAATTTATTTGAGATCTAAGAAGTACTTTTCGAGTTATATCTAATAATACGTTTTTACTTGACTAATTTTTCGTCGACCTGCGTTGTATTATACTGTATAACTTTTTACTAGGTGTACCGATTTTGATCGTTTTTGATTTAATCGAAAGTTGATGTTTATCATGTGGTCACATTTAAATTTCATCGAGATCTGATTACAACTTTTCGAGTATTCGTTGATAACGCGTAATTACTTGAATATTTTTTCGTCTACCTACGTTGTATTACTTTTCAATAAATATAATGTGTAATATATTTAAAAACATTATTTTTATATTTAAAACATAAGAATTAAGCCTGCATAACTTAAATTATTCAACATTAAATTGAAATAAAAAAAATTGTGATATTTCAGTGATGTATTTTTAACATATCTCCCGATCCCATCATGGTCCCACTCTGAAATTTTTATGGTGTACTTACAAAATTATACATAAAAACATAATTATATAAATTTGAAAAAATTAAAAAACACCAACACAAAGATTTTTCAAAAACGATTTTTGAGTTTCTCTCAAAAACTATTTTGTACATTAATGTGTTCAAATTGGATATCACATTAAAGCCCATTAAACCCTCTTTAAAATGAGCTATCATTCAGCTCTCTATCTCTAATAGAACCAAAGTTATTGCAGATTTTAGATTTTAGTGCACGTCAAAAAACGCGGATTTTGTGATTTTTAAAAATTTATAACTAAAAAACTACCAGGGATTAAATTTTTTGAAAACTATATTTGAGTTCAGGATGTCAGAGAGTATAAATAAACAAAGTTTCAGCCAAATCTGAAAGGGTCAGGTTGAGTACCTGGTTGGTTTGACATGGAATGACTTACCTGTATCTATCACTAGCTTCTGCGCGCGACTTCGTCCCCGTGGAATAGGACCAATTCTGTCATACATGATTTGTGCGAAACTAACCGTTTACGCAGCGGAAGCTCTCAAAAGAAAAAACCCCGATTTTGAAACATTTTTCATTGGTGTTACGCTCCTATTGGTATTAGCGTGATGGTATATATCCTATAGCCTTCGTCGATAAATGGGCTATCTAACACTGAAAGAATTTTTCAAATCGGACCAGTAGATCCTGAGATTAGCGCGTTCAAACAAACAAACAAACAAACAATCAAACAAACAAACTCTTCAGCTTTATTATATTAGTATAGATTATAAAATTTAAATTATAATTTCTTTTTACTTGACCACGACTTTGTGGACCCCCCCCCCCTGGCACCTTGATCATGACTGTGACCCCCCCCTGGCGCCAAAGCTGGATCCGCCCTTGCAAAAAGCTTAGAACTTAAAATTACTTTACGACTCAAAGTCATTAAAAGGCACATTATTGTGCCTTTTGTCCGAAGACTAAGGTTTTTCAATGCGTTACTTAGAATAATTAATAATATTTAAATGAAAAAGGTTTTTATTATCTTGTTCGTTAGCTTTACCTTAATTGATTTTTAGAAATATTTTTCCTTTACATTTTAATTAAGAAGCTGTAGACAATTAGATGGTCCTTATTCCGAAGAAAAGAAGTTGCTGTTTTTATAGGTCGAGATTGTTATTATGTTTGACTTCATTAACATAACTAATTATATGAAAAATTCAAACGTTAAAAGACTTTTATATTTTGTTATGTTATTTCCATTTAAATTTTCAGAACTGTATTAAAGTGAACCGAATTGAAACGTTTTGTTACGGCATGTGTAGCGAACGTGTTAAAATATGAATTATGAGATTACATTAGTTTTTCATGTTAACCTGGTACATGATTAGAAATCGTAATTTAAAATATTAAAAATAGAGAATCACACACAATTCTTGACTTTCAAAACACAAAAAATTTATTTTTTACAAAAAATAACAATCAATCTGTGTGAAGTTCATATATTAAGTATTATTAAAACACTTAACAGTAAGTTGGACCGCGTAGAAATATTGAACATTAATATTTTATCGAGGCACTCAGAATCCTCCACTTCTATACTGTTATAAAGAAGCGGATGATACAAATGCGAAAAAATTGTTTATAAAACTGGTTTGATAACAATGTTTTTTCTTACGTAACCCATTAAGAGTAAAGAATGTTCTTCAGAATAATGGAGATTCATACTAAATCTAAAATTGTTGTATTTTAAGGATGCGGCTTTCTTAACTGATATCTTCTACTCGTAATATTTTTGCCAAAGTTCAACTGCATAGATCGACTACCTCGCGGTAGTCTCATAGGACAAAATTTCACGTTAAGACTACACTAGTTTATATTGACAAAATGCAGTATTAAAAAAAGTGTCTCTTTTAAAACATCTACATATAGATCACTGAAAAACAAATTAAAAAGCTAAGATAAATAGATAACATAATGAATACTATCCCAGGAGAATACACGAAATTGCAAAATAGCAATCAAAAATTAATTCTATGAAAGAACTCCGGTATGTTTTAATATGAAGGCAAAACCTATCCGAGCTAACCTTTTGTGTTTTGAAGTGACCATACTTGACCTATTTTTACGCTTATCTAATAAAAGTACCGGCATAATTTTAGCACAAAGTTTTTGAATTTAAATGCACACCTGCAAAGTTCACGATAAACAAACGATTCGACGCGAATGCAGCTCGTTTCGACTGCACTGCGTTGTGTTTACATTCATAAATCTTTAATCGAGGCAACCAGGAAACGGTTGGCGTAGTTGGAAACGAATAAATAGATGCCCTAATTTCTCACCTTTCGTTTAAAGCTGGCGAATACGTATGCGAGTTAATTTTGTGAATTCTTTGGTTAGTTAATTTATAGTTATAGTGGTAATTAGTTACCGTTTCCTGCGCTAATGGTCGCGAGTTTGATCACTTCTTATGACACTAGCATCCGCGCGCGACTTCGTCGGCGTGGACTCCGCTCCTATTGGTCTTAGCGTGATGATACATAGCCTATAGCCTTCCTCGATAAATGGGCTATCTAACACTGAAAGAATTTTTCAAATCGGCCCAGTAGAACCAGCGATTACCGCGTTCAAACAAACAAACAAACAAACAAACAAACAAACAAACAAACAAACAAACAAACAAACAAACAAACAACCAAACAAACAAACTCTTCAGCTTTATATATTAGTATAGATTTGTTTGTAAAGGATATATATAATTTTATTGTCATGTTACTTTTTTTTAATAATGGGTACTTTTCTAGAATTTTTATTACTGTTGGGAGACGTTGAGTTTCTGGCTTTTACTAATTTACATTGTCTGTGATTTATTTGCTGTTCTTGTTTTGTAAAACCAGATACATCAAATAAATTTAATTATTTATCTTATTTGTTTTACTATCTGTTTAAAAGCTAATGATTAAAAAAGATGTGTGTGTCCAGCTTCGACTCACAACGGGAGTTTACTTCTTAAGAACGATAAGACGATCAACGTCACTGAGCATCAGCGTCAGATGTTTCACACAATTTTATACCCCATATTATTCCATACAAAAGACGTTATATCGTTTCTTAAGGAGAAAACTCCACAAAATTACGTCATAGACATAATATAAAGTACTAGCAGTGAAACCCGGCGTTGCTCGGGTTAAAATACATCGCAGAAACTTTCTAGACCATAACAGAAATTTTGAGATCTTTTCAGATGTCAGAAATTTTCATGCGTTAGAAAAGGACAGAAATATATGTTTTAACATTTTCACCACCCGCGACCAAACTCACTTACTACAACCTGGAGACAAAGGGGTATTTACCACACCAACGGGAAGTTGATTGGGTTTGGTGGTGATAGAGAAAACTGTATGTATATTTACGTACAACAAAGCATTATATATATATATATATATATTTAGATTTAGATTACCTATATGTAATATCATAAACGAGTACATATCATGAAATAAAACTGAACAACAGATAAGGATCACCGATATGGAAGCATACCATAGACACAGAGCATCCTCCTTTTTTGAAGTCAGTTTAAAATGGAAACTACATTCTTCAATCTGTAATATTCTTTAAAAAAAAAACTATGTTTATTCAAATGTTACTATGTTAATAGTTTAGTGTTAATGTTTAATGTTACTAGTTTTGCACTCCATTCAAAAAGTTATTTCCGCAGTAATTTCAATCTCCGTTTCCTACCAAAATCACGCGTTAACGAAAAATATACAGAATAAATGGAAATTTTATGAATGTGTTGTTTCGTATCAATGCAAAAATGTTTGTTCGTTTTTTATCAAGGATTCAAACAAGATTTTATAGTACATGGATAGTTTATTAAATATATGATTAGGTACTTATTTAGGTTTATCTTTTGTAAATTTCGTTATTGTATTGTAAGAAAAGAAATGAACAACTAAATTAGCGATCAAACCTATCCCACAGATTAGTAAATAGTACTACCCTATACGTACGAATGTAATTGAAGAATCTCCATCCAGCTATTGGTTTACAAATTCATCCCTACAAATTTTTAATAATGACCTCATTTGAAGCCGAACTTCACCAATAACAACACTCATTTAGTGTTCATGTTTTTTTAATAATTTTTTTTTCGTCATCCATAAATAAGTAATACTATAAGAGTACTGTCAAGAAGAAAAAAGACAGGCACCACCCGCAGGGACATGATACAATTTATATGCTGACAAGACGAAGTAAGATATAGAATGGATTTTTTTTGCAGATTTATGCATGAGTCGGAAAAAACTCTGAGTCATATGTGTACGCCTGTCCATAATGTAGTAGCGTGGCGGTTGAATTTCCAATATTTTTTCTTACAGAGAAAGTGGTGTGCTAGTTAGTGTAATAAATGACATTAAAGATAGTGAAGCAGTTCCTTTTTCATTGTTATCTACACGGTACGGCACGATTGTGTTCTATTAAAAAACCATCTGACGCGAAAAGTGACAATTTCAAAATAGCAAAAGTCAAATTAAAAAGAAGTACTCAAAAACATACAAATATAATTATTAGTTAATATTTTTAATTTGTGGCAAATCACCTAATTTTTATTAATAATTATCTATGTTGCTGTGCTGTCTGCGATCACAAAATGTTGATACTACAGACGCTACAGCCTAAATAGGAACGCACAGAGCTATTAGATGCCTTATCACTCTTGTCACAGATTAGTAAATAGTACTACGTACTCTTGTACTCTTGTACTTCTACTTAATAAGGAACTTGTGGGTACTTAGTAAGGAAGCTAGTATTGTAGTACCTAAATTCGTATTAAATGCATGTACTATGGTTATATCTCTATATATATAAAAATGAATCGCTGAATGTGTTGCTAAGCGCAAATCTCGAGAGCAGCTGAACCGATTTCGCTAATTCTTTTTTTATAATATTCCTTAAAGTACGAAGATGGTTGTTACGGAGAGAAAAATTAAAAAAAATTCTGTTAAAGTCTAAAAACAACACTTTTCTACATTCCCATACAAAAGATTCGTAATAATACTTAAAAGTCAATTTGAACTTTAATACCATACCATAAAGTTTAAGTGTTAGTGGAGGGATTCCGGGAAGGAAAAGTATTTAAAAAAAAATCGACTGTTAGGCGGTACGAAGTTCGCCGGGTCAGCTAGTGGTAGATAAAATTAGTGTTAATAAGAGGGTTTCCCATTTTCTAATTTGTAGTAGTAACTATACCACCACTACCACTACAGCCTATCACAGTCCACTGTTGGACATAGGCCTCCACAAGTTCCTCCCGACATTATGACACGAACTCATGTGTTTTGCCCATAGTAACCACGCTGGGCAGGCGGGTTGGTGACCGCAGGGCTGGCTTTGTCGCACCGAAGACGCTGCTGCCCATCTTTAGCCTGTGTATTTCAAAGCCAGCATGGATGGTTATCCCGTCATCCGTCGGCTTTTTAAGTTCCAAGGTGGTAGTGGAACTGTGTTATCCCTTAGTCGCCTCTTACGATACCCACGGGAAGAGAGGGGTTGGCTACATTCTTTAGTGCCGTAACCACACAGCACAAGCACAAGCACAAGTAACTATACACCTCAACAAAAAAAAAACACCTCTTTAAGGTTTTTATAATAACACTGCGATATAAATAATTCCCAATTAAGAAACACTTGCATATGAATAAATTACAATTTTTTACAAAAGAGCCTCACAAAAATAATTAAAATGTACATTAAAGGGACCAAAAAATTACAATATTGAACGACTCTTAAACTTGCGTCGTGGAATACAAGAAAATGTGAACCTTTTTTCAAGAGGTACACGAAAAACATAAATCAAAGAAAAAAATGTGAGCCGACGGGAGGCAGGAAGTGGAAAATTTCTTATTTCATACAAATTTTCTTGAGCTTTCATTCAATTTAATATCATAACTGTACAAGTTTGTAACACATGAATTATTTATCACTTTTGTCGTTAACTTCAGATTATAACTCAAACTTCTGTGTCCTAGTTCAAGATTTCTTCAATGTATAAATCTTTTAAGAAAAAAAAATATGGTCCTTAATATATCGTTAGTGTATTGAACTGTCGGGTTATTATTATATTTTTCAAATGTACGTGAACCCTGTGTAACGTAGAATGTTTGTGAGAGAACGATAAGTTTAATATACATGTCCACTGTCCACTTTTCTGTTAAGACCAAATAGTGCCCTGGATATAATTGCATCTACGTTTGTACAAGTTTCTTTTAAAATTATTACAAAACTTTTACACGGTCTACTTTTATAAATCCTAAAAATAGTACCACACTATGTCAAAATAAATTTAAAAACTTAAAGTAACATAAAACTACATTTAAACAACTTTCTGTACTATAAGTATGTTTTAGGAAAAAATAAAATCTACAACCTCGGGAGCACGACGCTGAAAGTTTTGATTAACTCGCACTGTACGCCCGGCGTGTAGTATCTTACTTTACCGGACAAATGTTTTAAGTTTGTTGTGGAAATTGATAATATAACTTTTATCCAGAAAAACGGTAGATAAATATTATTATTATATTTTCAGAGGAATATTCACTTTGAAAAAGATGGCTAACCAGCCAAAACATCGCATCTTTTGTTAGACAATTTGTGATTGTCTTAAGCCTGTCCCATCTTTACTGTCCAATCTTTTTGAGGCGTATTATAAAATACTAGCTTCTGCGCGCGACTTCGTCGGCGTGGACTCCGCTCCTATTAGTCTTAGCGTGATGATACATAGCCTATAGCCTTCCTTGATAAATGGGCCATCTAACAGTGAAAGAATTTTTCAAATTGGACCAGTGGATCCTGAGATTAGCGCGTTCAAACAAACAAACAAACAAACAATCAAACAAACAAACTCTTCAGCTTTATTATATTAGTATAGATAAATAAATACTAAATATATATCTCAATCATAAGATTCTCCAACGCATTGTTATTCTTTCCATGAGAAATAGATTAATACGAATAACCGTTTTTGTTATTGGTTGATTGAGGAAAGTTACGATACGTACGATATTAATTTTTTGCAACTAAGCATGTTAATTATGATACTATAAAGATAAAAGATTTATTTATTAGAATCTAATATCGCACTAATAATACAATAGTGTTGTAACTCAAAATTTGTCGAATTTGAGTTAACACTATACTTAAACGTAAAATTCAATGCCCACAATGCCCCACAAGTCAATAAAACCGTCATTGCAATAATGTAAAAAATGAATGAGAGATCGCGCTAAAAGACAGTATTGATGACTGATCCACTGTCATAACGCTCCTCTCAATATTGCGTCATCTTTAGTCGCAACCAACAGTGATCGAGGAAGTACGTGTCACTTTGCACTTTATTTCGAGTAGCGACGTTATTACTAGATCAGGTATGTAAAATTTATAGTTTTATTTTTACTTAACTCATTGATGATGATGATGGTCCTAGCCGGTTTCGGCTACAGCGACCACAGCGATACAGCATGGCTCAGCTGCAGGCACCCCTCTGCTCCATCCTCTCGTGCGCCCGGATATGGCTGATGTAGCCAATCTTCGCACGAAACGTGCGATCGCACTTGGGGCACGTCAGGACACCCGCGCCGCTGTAATTGTAGTTAATAGCCGCAGGTGGTCGGGCTCTCATCTCGTCTCGTTTGGTATCAAGGTCAATTTTCCTTGTGTCTTCAAAGGAGGTTACGCTTTGCTTGATCAGCTGCCCCCATTTTTGGCAATCTTCAGCCTGCGTTTCCCACTGCAAGTGATCCAGCTCGCACCGCTTCATGTGCCTCTTTAAAACGTCCTTATACCGCAGAAGCTGTCCGCCTTGCTTGCGCTTGCCCTCTTGAAGCTCGCAGTAAAAGATACGTTTCGCAACTCTTGTATCTGGCATGCGGGAGATGTGTCCGCACCAACGTAATTGTCTTCGCATAATGTATGTCTCTATTCCGTCTATGTTAGCACGGCGTAAAACCTCTGTGTTTCTCACGTGGTCAGACCAGTGGATGTTCATGATGTCACGCAGGCACTGCATGTGGAATCTATCAAGGCAGCGAATTTGGTTCCGATAGAGACACCATGTTTCTGACGAATAGAGGAGGTTCGGTATTACTATGGCCATATACACCGAGATCTTAGTTGCCAACTTAATATCGTGCGAACGGAAAACTTTGGGTCTAAGTTTGCCAAAGGCTGCAGAAGCTGCACCAATCCTGGCGTTGATTTCAGGATCTAAGTCACATTTGGATGTTATGGCACTTCCCAAGTACTTAAACTTCTTCACATTTTTCAGAACATCCTGACCGAGACATATTTGGAGTGGGTCGTTCGGTTGTGCTCCAACAGACATCACTTCGGTTTTGCTCACGCTGATCTTGAAACCGAATTTTCTGCATGACTCGTCAAGACCAGTCATCAGTCTTTGTAGAGAAGTTGGGGATTCCGCCATAAAACATAGGTCGTCCGCGTACAATATTTCCGCAATTCTGTCACAGGAAACTTTAGTACGCGCCTTAAGTCTGTTTAGGTTAAAAAGTTTACCATCAGTGCGGAAGCGTATACGGATGCCTTCTGGGATGTTCATTATGGCATCACTGACAACTACGGCGAAGTAAAGAGCAAACAGAGTGGGCGCAAGAACACATCCCTGTTTGACGCCGCAGGTGACGGGAAAAAACTTCGTTTGTTCGCCGTTTACTGATATACAGCATGTCATGCCGTCATGAAAAAGACGTATCATCCGTACGAACTTGTCAGGGCAGCCCATTTTGGTTAAAATCTTCCACATGGCCTCGCGAGGAATGCTATCGAAGGCCTTTTCCAGATCAACAAAACACAGGAACATTGGTTGATCTTGTTCACGACTCTTTTCTTGAAGTTGACGAACAGAGAAGATGGCCTCGCCTGTCCCTCTTTCTGGACGGAAACCAAATTGGGTCTCTGGCAGTAATGCCTCAGACACTGGAATAAGGCGGTTTAGGAGAACCCTAGCAAACACTTTTCCGGATGTGGAAAGAAGAGAAATACCGCGATATGAATTGCAGTCGGATCTGTCACCTTTGTTCTTGTACAGTGAACAGATACTGGAGATCTTGAACTCAGATGGAACCTGCTCTTCGCGCCACATCTGTACAAAAAGCTTCCATATCGCAGTATGAAGTTGTTCTCCTCCGTACTTCAGCAGTTCACCAGGGATAATGTCAATGCCAACCGCCTTCTTGTTTTGAAGTCCTTTGATGGCTGCAATAACTTCCTGTAAAGTAGGGGGCTCATCAAGCTCTGGTATTTGAGGAAGTTGCGGGATAGTCTCTACATACTGAAGATCTGCTGATCGATCAACATTAAGCAGTTCGCTGTAGTGTTCAGCCCAACGCTTGAGAACGTCTTCCTTTGAGGTAAGACGGTGTAAGCCGTCACGTGTCTTTAGAGGAACTGTGCTCATGTGTGACGTTCCTATGATTTTTCTCACTTCCCCGTAGAATGCTCCCAGTTGCTTCGTATCAGAGAGCCACTGCAGGTATTTAGCTTTTTGCATCCACCACTCATTTTTCATCTCCCTTGTCATCTTTCTTAACTCAGATCCACTCTGCTTGATCTTGTCCGACAGATCTGGGTCACGGTGACGATTGCTTTGTTTCTTTAAGAGAGCACGATGTTCTTGTAGTGCTTCCGCTAATTTCTGGTCGTTATCATCAAACCAGTCTTCGTTTATACGTTTCTTAAGACCCAAACTCTCAGTGCCAGCCTCGACTATTTGAGAGGAAAGAGCGCTCCAATTGGTGGCAAGCTCACCGTCATCCAGATTAAGCATTTGGATTTTATCGCTTAAATGTTGGGCATATTGTTTCCGCGTGTCCAGGGCTTCCAACTTCTCGACATTGATGCCTGTCGGTTTAGCTCTACATGATCTACGCGGGGGGTGCAGTCGGATATTCAGTTTAGTGATGACAAGCCGATGATCTGTCCAGCAGTCTGCGCCACGCATAACGCGGGTAATCTGCACCTGGGAGATGTCCTTCTGCCTAACAATCGCGTAGTCTATAAGGTGCCAATGTTTCGATCTCGGATGCATCCAGGTAGTCTTGTATTTAGTTGGTAGACGGAAGAGCGTGTTCGTAATGGCAAGATTAAACTGTGAGCAAAGATCAAGCAGCAGTTGTCCGTTGCTGTTCATTTTTCCGATACCATGCCTGCCCAAAACCTTCGGCCATGCTTCACTGTCGCAGCCAACCCTCGCATTGAAATCGCCTAGCAATAATACTTGCTCGCTTGGGCGGATTTTTGCAAGTGTTTGCGTGAGCTCTTCATAAAAGTTTCCTTTTGTATCGTCATCCGTATTCATCGTTGGCGCATATACGCTGATTATGATATTTTGTTATTTCTAGTTATTACGCTATTACTGATTTACACAAACGTGATTTAAAATAATATTTCTACTTACGACACTATTATTGGTTCAGTTAGATATTTTTGACATGATACAGTATTGTTGATCCAAAAGTTTAAGTCGATTTTTTGTATAGTTTTCATAATATTTAATGATTAAATTTATTTGTCATTTATAGGATTTGTAATAACTCAATCAAATATGTAGCATTGTAATTAGAAAAATGCTTACTTACGATATTATTTCATAATTTTAGAGTTAATACGGTCTATATGACATGTATGCACCAAGTACGTATTTAACTTAATAAATACTTGTTTTATTTGTAGATTTAGTATGCATCGTGGACGATTACTTGTTGATATGGCAACAAAAACCATGTGTCATCACCAGGAGACAGAAAATGACGAACTTGGCCTGAATTCCCCCGTAAGTACAAAAAATGAATCTGCTACCCAGAGAGAAGACAGCGAAGTTTTGAAAGAACAACCGACAATTTCGATACTTTCACCATCAACAATTAATCAAGTACTTCAAGAAATTGACGTAAAAAGTATGGCTACTAATGTCAATCCTATAACTGTATGCAACCAAAGAAAATATTACATTTCACCTATGCACAAAGACCAGATCGACTTTCATGATTCTGATAATGATCCGCATTTTGTTGCCGATTTAAATTCTCAAAGTAAAGCCCTCAGTTTGCTTCGAGGTCGAAGAAGAAAATTGACAAGCAGTTCTTCATCAAGTAGCTCTTCATCGAGTTGCTCGCATGATATAGTAGCACATAATTTATGTATCATTACTGAAACCAGTGAGTTGAGTATCTATACTCAACTCACTGGTTTCATCAAATGTTTATTCGGCAGAGCAAAACAATAATACTACAGGTAAAAAAAGTTTACGTAATGTGGGAACCTGGAAATACAAGGTAGTTAAACGACTTCGCAATTCTGGCAAAGCGTATGAATCAGTCAGTAAAAAAAAAGTCCCTCAAGAAAAATGGATCCGACGTGGCGAAAAATGTAGGTTAAATTGTCGTTTAAAAATAGATGAGACATCAAGACAGGGTATTTTCAAGAAATATTGGAATTTGGGAGACATAAAAAAAACAAAGAGAGTTCATAATTAGACATACAACAGACATTAAACCAAAATAAAGATACTCATATACTCAAAATTTTCGTAAACTAAGCACAGCATTTCATTTTCAAGTAAAAGACACTAACTTTAGAGTCTGGAAAACAATTTTTAAAAATACAGTTGCAATAAACGATGGACCAATTGCACCAGCTTTATCAAAAAAAAAAAAATACCGATTGTGGTTTTATAGAGAAAGAATTACGCGAATGACTGATTTAATATAAGACTAAATATTGTTTATATTTTTATTATTATTTTTTGTTTTAGAAAGTTTTTTGTTAAACATTGATTAAGTATAAAATGTTTAAGAATATGTAGTTTATTTTGTTATCTTTATTTGGAATAATTATTTATGTTTGGAAGGTTTATTTTATTTATAGTAATTACAAGCATTGTTTTTTTTTGTCCAATTTTATTGCATTTATAACCGTAATAAGAATAAAAAAGCAACATGGCTTTATTTATTAATATCCTAAAGAAAAGATTTAAAGATATCATATTAAACGTAAATATAAATTCTCGTAATACTGAGAATCAGTTGTCGCAATTGTTGTAAGTCCAAAAAGTAACATAAAATCGTTGAAAAATTTAATAAATCAAATTGTAGTGACACCAAATGTTTCAAAAATAGTGACGCAACTAAAAATAATATTTCATTTTGAACATTTTGTTTGGAACTATACTGTATTAACTCAAAATTCTTAAATAATTTCAGTATCAGTATTATTTTTTCATTATTGGTAAAAACACAATTGCTTGAATTTTATTTAGAAAACAAAAAAAGTATTAAAAAAAATTGTATCTATAACAGGAAGTGAGTATTCAGTTTTTCGTTGATTCTGAAGAATGATCAATTTTGAGTTACTACACTATTGTATTATTAGTGCGATATATTTTCTTAATATTTTCTTGACTTACCTTTATCTTTTTTAAATGAATTTTATTGTTAATAAGTAGGACATTTACTTCTAAATTTTTTATGTATAATAATTTTAAATATGTATACTTCATGACATTAATATATTGTGGAATGTTGTGTACTCCGTAATGGGATACATATTAGATAATAATGTAATAATGATTAAATGTAATGTTTTATATGTATTCTGTGGATGTACCTATGAAATAAATAAAATAAAATAAAATAAAAATATATATTGTTGTTAATATTTTCTGAGAATATGTTTTTTTTCCTATTTACCTAACAGTATTTTGTAAAATGACAAAGAATAAAACAGAATTACCCTACTATACAAACTCACACATATATGTATAGACAAACACCATACGCGGTACAGTAAACTGACATATTAACGTAAAATAAAATAGATACTTATAATAAATACAAAATAGTAAAAGTTATAACGCAAAAATACGACAGTGACAGAAATTAAACAACTTTCTAAAGTTACATTTATTTTTTAAATTGCAATAATATTAAATTAAATGGGTTATTCCTTTTAGTCTTAAATTATTTACTAAATTGAAAAAATAGAGTCTCATCTACTCTATATAAATTTACAGATTTATAAAATAAGTTACAATTTATGCTAAAATATTTCATAGAAAAACAGTGAAACCACATGGAAAGTTTTGTGTAATAAATTCGTAGTTATGTAGTTTTACTGGCAGTAAAGTTTATGGTTACAGCTTCGGTCCTAAGAGACGTTATGTGATACATATTAAGTTCCCTAATATATACGATAGCTAAGTTATTTTTAATTGAATCCCGTAATTAGTGCGTTCAAACAAGCGAACAAACTAAAGTTGAATAGTACAAGTAACAATATATGTATACAATAATATAGTAAAATATAAAATATTTTTAAAATATAAAATATTTTTTAAATTTTATAGACACCAGCGGAATTTAATAAAAAAAGTTATTGCTCTTCAGTTACGTAAGTTACGTAGTTAAGTACTTTGCAAAAGCGTCTTCCTAATAAGGCATAAATTAATTTACTTAGTTTCGTTGCCAAATATGTCTATAAATTCGTTTTGTGATTGGTGATTCGTGTCGGTACACATGGCATACTCACATTTTTCGAAATAAAACTTTTACATAGATACGCCCTTTACCTTACCTTTGAGGATGCTTTGAGAGTTTACACATCGTTCAACATAATGACACATGACAAAACGAACACATGACAAATGGAACGTGTTAAATTAAAAATCTTAATAGTAGTCGTACATAAATTCTCAATGTAAATATTCGGCTTTCACACATTAATAATTTTTGTGAAGATATTACGCTTTAATACAACGCGAAATCAGCTTTTCAGCAATAAATGCATTATTTCATTAATATTCAAAATGCGAAGAGATGTTTTGTACACTTAAAAGCATTTAAAGTGTATTTTAACGTCTTTTATTGAATGACGTATAAATGAGATATAATTATGAAATGCGGAAATTCAAACTGAAAGAAATGATTTTTATTTAAGTACTTATTTTATTTGTCACAGTTTAGATTTACATTTAGTTGTTTACAGTTTAGTTGTGGTTTTAAGGTCTTACAAATTCCTGTAGGTTTTTATATGTCATTAATGGCTCAAAACGAATACAATGATATTAAGAAAAAAAAAACTAAAACAATTTACACACAGATGATAATAGAAGGAAGTTTTAGGCTATAGTAACTTGATATGTTTCTTAAAAGAAGGCAGCACGCATGAAAAGAATGTCATGTTTAAATTACCTAAATACTTACATTTACAAACTCAGAATTTAAGAAACTAAATCACATTTTTATATTTTATTTTTAGGGCATAAACGGCGTCAGCGCTAATTAAAGTAGCCGCTTGAGCTTCTATCGCCCCGCATTTTCCTCGGTACTGTTCTACGTGATCTAAAGTCCCTTAAACAGCTGTATGAAAGAAGTTATTAGACCGTGGAATTGAACTTAAAGCTTTATTTCCACTACGGAATTGTCATTTAGTTATCATAAAAAAGATTATTGACTAACCAAGCCAAATATAATAGCCAATAAAAAGTAGTAGTCATGGTAATAGTTTTTAGTTATGGTCGTAATCGTATTCGTAGTGATGTTATTGTACGAGTACCTAATAATTGTAGTCGAAATCACCAGTAATAAAGTGAATATGTTTTCATAAACGATTAAAGTTTAAGGTGGATATGCTAGTGATGGTAACGACAATATGTGGTGTCAATGAAAGATGTACTTTTAGGCATTGTTATTATCTTAATTGTAGTGTCCTGTGGCAAGGGTAGTTTAGTTTTAGTCGTAGTCGTGATAGTAGTGATCGAATGGTAGTCAATTCTCTTATACTCCTTGTAGGAACATAACTTCAATTATGAGTTGCATTTATAAATAAATAAAATTCAATTGCTAATTAACGCTAAACTTGTAATAAACTGTAGTTGACATAAAATGTCATCTTTAGTTTATTTTATTCATTAATATTGCAAATTAATTTGTCAAGTATTTCAAAGTTCAACTTTCTCGTATGTCAACTTTATTATTTTATATCTATTTTGAAGGGTTTTTTTTTAACCACTTCAAAACCCATCGTGACCTAAGCTATCTTACGTAACAAATTAAATCATAAATCACAATACTTAAAAAATCATTGACAAACAGAATAATTATATCTGTATTGTTAATTTAAAATATATTGACAAAAGTCATAAAGATATGAACATTGTAATAAACCCTTACAAAACGGTCACGACATTTCTTTAGTAAACAAAAGAGTGATTAATGTGAACCGTGGCAAGAAAGTTTTTCTTTATGTTGCGCCAAATTAAAGTGCCATAAGAAAACTATGTCATTAGTGAGAACTAGAGGCCGGTTGTTAATGTCGCCTTGCGTTGTTTTAGTTAATAAGTGGGGTATATATACGTAGATTAGTCAATGTGCGCATATATCAGGGGTTTTGTTAATTGGCAAATTCTTTGAATTGTAAGTCAGTAAGCGGTTTGCAGCCCGAACGGGGTAGTACCTCGACCTTATAGAAGACCACAGCTAAATAATACTGTTTTCAAGCAGTATTGTGTTCGTGTTGGTGAGTAAAGTGACCAGAGCTGGGGGGACTGGGGATAGGGTCGGCAACACGCTTGCGATGCTTCTGAGTTCTGGTGTTGCAGACGTCTATAAGCTACGGTAATCTCTTACTATCAGGTGAGCCGTACGCTTGTTTGCCGACCTAGTTATATGTACATATATAAAAAGGTTATGAAAAATGTATCTTTGCGTTAAAAGAAAACCATAAGTATTTTGATCATGTGATTATAATAGAAAAAAGCAAGTAAATTCAATTATTTTAATCAGTTTAATTCTACGTATTGTATTATATAAATTCCCATTTCATTATAATTTTAATTTCACATGTAAATTCATATGAATAACAAAATGGCATTTATTTTTAATAATCCCCGTGAAATCTTACGTGGTTTGAATTCGATTCAATTAATTTCGTGCGATAAAGTCTTCAGAGATTTATACGGGTTTTGTAATCTCTTAATGAATAAAGGTAATTAGGCTGTCGAAACTCTTAATTAATATCATTGAGCTCCTAAAACCGGGTTTAATTGCTCTCTACTTTCAAACTGAACCTCGAAGAGCTGTATTTCAATATTGTTTAAATTAATTAGTTTAAGATCTCAGGATTTCTTCTTTACAATTTCTTTGCACAAGAAACAGAGGTTCCTTAACAATTTCACTTGTATTACATACTGAACTCGATTGATTAAGCATATAAGTTGCTATAATAAAAATTTCAGCTATTGACCTCTCTTAGTAAGCATATGGGTAATAAAAATAAATCGGCCAAGTGCGAGTCGGACTCGCGCACGAAGGGTTCCGTACCAATGACTAGGTACATTGATTGTAATAACGGGCAAAAGTGGCTAAAAATCACTTTTATTGTATGAGAGCAAAAATAGGCAAAAATGACTTTTTTTGTATGGGAGCCCCCCTTAAATATTAATTTTATTTTAATTTTATTATTTATTATCAAAGTACAAATACAACTGAGTATTTTGTGAATAATTCAAGTGCCTACCTGTTGCCATTATTGATATCGAGCAAAAAAAGGCAATAAAATCGCGTTTGCTGTATGGGTACCCCCCTTAAATATTTATTTTATTTTGTTTTTAATATTTGTTGTTATAGCGGCAACAGAAATACATAATTTGTGAAAATTTCAACTCTCTAGCTATAGCCGTTCTTGAGATTCAGCCTGTTTTTACGGTCCCGTTTTTACCCTTTGGGTACGGAACCCTAAAAAATCACATTTATTTTGGGGTTGTTAAGGTTTTTGCCTCCTAAAAGAAAACAAGTAAAAATGTAATATAAACTAAAGTAAATAATGTTATACACTATGGGTTAGTTCATAGTAAATTACTTCTTAGAAGTGCGACGTCGAATTTTTTTTTATTGTTTGTTATAAAATTGTGTATTTGTGTGAGTGACAATGATGTATTAATGAGCATGAAATCTTTAAAATATAGATAATATTGACTTATTGTATATAATATATGTAATAATATATACAATATTATTTATTGGTTTTGCTCAACTATTGCTACTACTAGTTTCGTATATTTGACAGCAACCAATCATCGATTGATAGATGAAGTCTTTGATTTAAGCTATTATAAATAGTAGAAGATTCGAACCTAAGTCAAACTTCACCGAGCTGATAATATAATGGAACACACTTTATAATAAATTTAGTATATTGGATAATATATTAAAAATGGGTTGCCCAAAAAGGGGCAAAGTTGGGATAATTCAAGTGCCCCGGAATTTTATGATGTGTCAAGTTATATATTATTAATAGTCTAATTTACCCTGCCCTGCTTAAATGATAATTTTAAGAAATTTATAATTTTTTAGATAATTATATTTTTTATATCCCACCACCACCACCACTACAGCCTATCACAGTCCACTGTTGGACATAGGCCTCCACAAGTTCGCGCCCGACATGACGCGAACTCATGTGTTTTGCCCATAGTCACCACGCTGGGCAGGCGGGTTGGTGACCGCAGGGCTGGCTTTGTCGCACCGAAGACGCTGCTGCCCGTCTTTGGCCTGTGTATTTCAAAGCCTGCATGGATGGTTATCCCGCCATCCGTCGGCTTTTTAAGTTCCAAGGTGGTAGTGGAATCGTGTTATCCCTTAGTCGCCTCTTACGACACCCACGAGAAGAGAGGGGGTGGCTACATTCTTTAGTGCCGTAGCCACACAGCACGCAGCATTTTTTATATAATATAATTTAATGCCTTTTAGTTTGTCATCTCTCATCAGAGAGGGTTTTATATTGTTGTGTTATGTTTGTTTTATGTGTTCTAAACGGTTGATTAATTTTGATTATTTTTTGTAGATTATACCTACTTTTGTAAATCTGATTATTTTATTAAAATTTTTGCAACAACAATTGATAGTTTTGAAGCCATCTCGTAAAGTGAAAATTTGTTTTTTTTTTTGTCGAATTCATCATTTGTGTAATATTCTCAAATAGTAAATGTGTGACAACAATTTACAGCTCACAAGTGTATATAGAAAGTTAAGACCTCACTAATCTAGACCATATATTGTATTAAATCAGATGGACACTTGATCCTAGAGCTCTCAGAGTGAGGGCATAAACGATGAGGTATCAAGAGCTTCATTGATCTTAGTGTCGCATGCTTAGTATGGTTACTACATCTTACGGATAGGTATCTACAGGAAACAGTATGGTATATTTGATATAAGGTATATAATGTGATAAATCTGATAAATATATAGGATATTTTATATATATTTGATATCAGTCTCGTGATCAAGACATTCGCAGTCAATGTCGAAATATCGAGCTCCGCAAAACGAAAATAATAAACATGGTAAATATCCCGTTTTCGAATAGTTATCGTAATAGAAGTAACCATCTATTTATTACATATAATAAAATGAGAGGAAAGTCAATGTATGTCCGGGATAAACTCAAAAAGTACTGCATGGATTTACTTCAAAGGAGAATGGCAGATCCCCTAACAAATTTTTGTTGGCATAAATTTCTAGCGTCTACTAATGAAAAATATGTAATAAAATAGTACTTAAATTGCTGATCACTTTTGCCTAAAGAAGCACCACCGAAAGAAGTAATGAATTAAAGATATTCCAGGTTGAACATTTAGAGATTTTAGAGGTTATGTTTCGACAACTTGTAGGTGTCAAATCTCTAGTATTAAATAGTAGTCTATGGTGTCAAAAACTGTCAAAAACTTAGTCAAATACGTCATGTTAATATAGTCCGAATCTACATTTTAAATAACTAGATACAGATTGATTACAAAACCTTGTAGTACGTACGTACGTACGACTTTTGACGCACTCACAGAAAAATAAAGGAAATTATTTTTCTAAGACGATTGTTTTAAACCTCAGGCCTAAAATATTTCATATTTTTCCTACGTCAATGTTAGCTGTAGGTGATATAAAATCGACGATCGACAAAGACGTTCATCTTCTTAAATCATGAGCGCTGTAGGTCAACAGATCTAATAAACCCTGCTCTTAGAATTTCTAGACCACCTTTAAGCTTCTGATTAGATTTTTCTTTAATGATAATCACCATAGATAGTTACCTACCAGGACCATCCACTTATCGTGCCCTATGCAGCATGGAATCATCTTTTTATCAGATAAGCAGCTTACAAGGTCTTAACCAAATAAGAAACAGTTTACAATGGCACACAAAAAGGTTGTTCCCTGCAAAAAATGAAAGTGCGGCCTCTAGGTTAAAAAGCAGACTAGAAACCATTTAACTACAGATGCGTGGCATAAAGACAGTAAAATAATAAATAAATATATATCTACACAATACATACACGGTCGTTTGTTTCTAAAGTAAGCAACTATTAAGTTGCTTAATTTAGAAACAGACAAGTACCTATAACACAAGCATTAACTTGTGTTATAGGTACCTAACAGCAGACTGGTCTAGCTACATATTTTTTTTTTTCGATAAACATACATAATAATAATAATAATAATAAAGCTTTATTTTTCCAAACAAATTATCTACATAGCAGTTACTCTATACAAGTTCTATAATTAAATAACTAAATTAATGCTTGGACCCCTTCTGGGTAAAAGCCTCCTCCAACTTTTTCCATTTTTCCCTGTTTTTTTGCAGTAGTAGATTCCGATAATATCATGGTCTATTTTTGTTAAAGCTTGTGTCAGTTCTAAAAGGCGTTCTGAGGACAATAGGGATCTTACGTTATAGGTACAAATTTTAATGGTTTTAAGGTTTCTTTAAGATGTCTTTGTTCGTCAAAGAACAATCTTTGCTGAAGTATGGAGGGTTTTGGTCAGATGCCCCACGGGGACCAGCCGGGTTGGGGCCTTTTAAGTTTTCTTTAGATGTTGTTTTAGCTGTTAGTATGTATTTTTCTCGATTATTTCTTTGTTGTGCCTCGTAGTTTTGTTTTAAAATTGTTTTGCGTGTTTGTTTTTCGTTTTGTACTGGTAAGTAATGTGGTTGTCAGAGTTTCGGTATTTCTGTTGTTGAGAAGCTTCTAGCTTTGGACATTTCGCCCACTGCGACTTTGTTAACTTTTGAAATTGGTGGGTACACTGCGTTTGGAGATTTTGATGTCATTCTTTTTCTTTTCTCCTCTCGCCTTTTCTCTGCATGTATCATTTCCTTTCTATTTTTTGTCTCTCCTGTATTTATTTCTTTTATTACTATTTTGTCATAACGGATGTATGCTAGATTCCCTTTTGCCTTTTCCTCTTCTACTGTTTTCTTTAATTCTTTTCTTTTAATTAGTACTTCTTTCGGCAAATCTTCCGTAGCATAGGTATTTTCAGGAAAACTTTTATTATTTTTGAGTATTTCGAATTTGCGCCAATTTAGTGTTAGTGATATTAGTATAGGTCTTGTTCGGCCGTCGGCCTTTTTTCCGAGTCTCCTCACCATGTTGATTTCCCATCTGTCCCATACTTCCATGTTGGTTTTTTCACTTAAATCATTTAAAACTTTTAAAACTATTTCCATTAGGTCTTGCTGGTTTACCTCATTTTCTTGTATACCATGTAGAACAAGGTTATTTTTTCTTAATTCTTTCTCTAAAAAGTGCACTTTCGATTCCAGTGTCTCTACTTTATTTTTTAATATTTTATTATCTTCCAATAATGGTTGTATTTTTTCATCTAATTTAGAATTGAATTTCTCAGTTAAATTTTCTGTTTGAGTTTGTAACTGTGTTTGCATTTCAATTTTTAGTTTCTCGAATAAGTTTTCCATTTGTTTCTCCATTGAATAATCCGTAGATAATTACAGTTTTTTTTTTACTGGTATTGTTTAATGTTTTTTGTATCTGGCAACACTAGTTACTAGTTGTCAGATGATGTAAGCCAAACAATATGATTTATGATTTTTCGCAAAATAGTAATTGTATTTACCAGGTGTTTTCAGTGTAGAAAACGTTTGCTGTGGTTACTCATCCAAGTGGATTACTGATGTAGTAGTTTTCGGCACTGATCGCGCACTTTATCACTGAATTCAACAATTTGTAATCGAGAGCGTCGTTGTTTCGTCTTAACTATTTGACAGCCCATAACATACATATAAATAATAAATATATAAATGAATATAAATAATAAATATATATAAATATATAAATGAATATGTATATTACACCCGGACTCGAGGTGGGAATCAAACCCACAACCCCTGGAGCAGAAAGCAGGATCACTACAAACTGCTCCAACGGGCTAGTCATAGTCACAGTGGTCCTCTACAGTCAGTTAGAGTATGTGCTCATTTTTTCTAATAGATGAAAGGCATGTTTATAAAATAAAACAACATTATTTTCTTATTACGTATATTCTTCATCGTCCCTAATAACAATGTCATCCAGAAACCCTGCCAGTGCTGTGATATTCTGTTGATGTCTCGCCCAACAAAGGTACCATACCAAAGTCATTGTATGCACGCAACATCCAATAGTTCTTCGTCCAACTAAACAACTACAACAGTACTCTACTATTCCTGCTCGACCGGGTACATTATTTTCAACTAATAAATATATATAATATTGTCTTCTAGACACATGGTGTGACTTTATTTTTCCTCTAATTAAAATTGTGTCCTCACTACCTCTAAGATTATTATATTCAGAAGCATTTATATTTATTTCATTACAAACTTCAATTCTACAGCTACCATGGAAACGCACATGCTCGCCATAATAGGAATGGGCTTGTCGTATTTGGTATGTTCCCAAGGCTAATAGAATCAAGTCTCTGTAGTCAAGTACAGGAAAGTAAATATTTTTCTGATTAACTGTTATTCTTTGAAAATTACTGGATCGTCTATTCATGTTGACCGCTTCAACCATCTCAGCCAGATTATTTGGTAATGTAATATTTCGCCTAATTATTGCCCGATCTGAAGGAGTTATCTAAAAATAAAATAGTGCATAATTAATCATACAAGTATGTTCTAACTATTTGTTAATGCTTAATGTGATCTATCAAGTATTTCACTTTGTGTTCACTAACTAAAAAACAGTAGTCATCTTCATCATCATCCGTACTCTACTCTTATAACCATCCACTTCCATGTTCATCACTTTTTTGAAAATATGACATTCATTCCTCCTATTAACGTGCCCATACCCTGACCAAACATTTACTTCTCACTTTCTCTATCAACGGCACTATGTACTATCAACTTAAAAACAGTAGTATTATATCATATTATCAGAAATACCTATATTCATACAAAAGATGTAGGATTGTAGTTTGAACAGTAAAGATACGTATATACCTCTCGAGGTGCTAATTGGCTTTCTATAATAGTAATTATAGTTTGTTGCATTTCATTAGGGCTTTCTTTCAATATTTTGTCGCTCTGTCTTCACAAAATTGAGCTGCCACATAGAAGACATACATTTGTATGACCTCTACTAGTACTTGGGCCGGCTTCTTCATTACCAGGAACTTCATTTTGTAAAGTATTATTGTTTACTGTAGCTATTGAAAGATCTCTGCAAGGCTCACACACATAGTCATCTTCCAGGATCTAAAAAAATAGATTGATCACATTTAATAGCCTACCAATTTATTGTTCATTTATTTATTTAGAAAACAGAATACAAATACAATTACATAATATTGGTATAAAGATGTCACATAAACACATTTTACCAGGGGTCAGTGTCATGATTATAATATGAAACTTTAATTTAAATAAGTACAGGATTAAGAAGATGCGACAAACTAATATCAGAGGTTCCTTTTAAGTTAATCGGTTTTATTATTCAAATCACAAATCTTGTCTAGATAGTACCTAATCTAAGATGGTAAATACACATTATTGTATTTTTTTTAATTTCTATTTGTTAAATATAAGTATTAATTTAAGATTAGGTAAACATAAAAAAAGGTTTTTCAATGAAACAGTTTTTTATTATAACCTTATCATGGTCTATCTAGAGGCGATGAATATAAAAATTAATTTCAATATTTTTATGTTACCACAGTATTTAAGCAATTATACAGGTTTCCTCGAAAAACATTTTTTTGTAGCAAGGTTAGTATAATTCACAAAATATATACTTACAATTTGAGGATAAACTCAGCTGCATATAATAGTAATAGCAGTGAACCTCGTGTCAAGTGCCAATGCAGTGTATCGACGCAATTTATTGACACAGGTGGCAATTAACGCATATGATGCGCGTAGGCTTCACACGACTACCCATAGTAAACAACAACGAATCGATGCACAACAAAATCCAAAGTAGGTAACAGAAAGAATCGTAGTCTTCGTTATGGCAGATGATCAGAGTCTTATGGCAAGGCGCAAGCACGGAAAATCAAAAACACAAGGAAATAATAACACACGAACTCGTAAGCAACGGACATGTTATGACAATTATTTTTTCAAGTGTTGTCATCACAGAACACTATTACTCCTACCGGAGGTTGTCATGATGTCATAGCTGTCATGTTTTACCATTGCCATACTCCTATTATTATTGTATTTAAATGTAATAATTGGGCTTAGTAAATAAATAAATAACCGTTATTCTTTGTAATAAAACAAGGTTTCGGATTGATACAATATAAATCATGTAACGTGATGCAATATTATACGTGAAACGTGTATTATTTATTTAAAGGCAAAAAGTTCATGTATGTTACTGAGAGAACATTTATTACCATGTACCATGGCAACATTCAACGGAACTATCGTTAATACTTCATATTCATGACATGTCAAATCATTTTTTACAATAATCAAATGGTTTTTTCATTAAAAATGATATTTTTCCTAGACTTACACAGATCTTAAAAATATATTGAAAAAACGTAAGAAATTATTTTATTTACATTTGTCATTAAGACATTTATAGACGCTTGGGAATTCTATCAACAACTTTTTCGCCATTGTTCTTTGGCACGAATATTATTAAGAAGTCGGGTCAGAACATAGGCTACATATTATCAGACTATCACCTACGGGGAACGAGCAGTTAACGCACGCAGACGACGTCGCGGGCAGCAGCTAGTGTTAATCTAAAATCGTATATATTTGACATAAGTTGATAATTGTCAAAGTTTAAAAGATTTCACGGTCACTATTAACATTACTTTTTAAACGGGATAAATCGGGAAATATCGGAAATTACAAAATAATAATTGTGATAAATTGGATTTAAATGAAAGAATTTAAAAACTGTATGTAATATGAATATTTTCAGTGTCAATTGCAAACTATTAAATAGTATTTTTTTTAAATTGTTTCATTGATCTTGTATTAATATCAAAGGTTGTAAAAGTAGACTTTAAATTAAAAAAAAAACCTTGTAAATAAATGTCGCTTTTACGCATTATTATTTGTAACTAGCGACCAGCCCCGGCTTCACACGGTTGCAAAAATGATCAGTGTTTCTCTACTATATTATGCATGTATTATACATATAAACCTTCCCCTTAAATTACTCTATCTATTAAAAAAAAACTGCATCAAAATCCGTTGCGTAGTTTTTAAGATTTAAGCATACATACAGACAGACAGTGGGAAGCGACTTTGTTTTATAATATGTAGTGAAGACTACGTACAAAGACTATTTAAACTTTCGTCGCTGCAATTATAATGCAGACACAAATCACCATTATGAGTACGATTCTGAGTGGCGCAGATTCGCCGCACAAATTAAAGCTGCTATTAAATCTTGTGCTATTCCGACCACTGACGTTCTGTTTGAAAATAGCTGCATTAACAAGCAAAGACTATTAAAATAATGGAACGTAAGACAATTTGGTCGTAAGGCATAATTTCGGTCGTAAGTCACAATTTGTTAATTTGGACTAAAGTCAAACTAACAAATTGCGACCGAACCGACTTACGGTGAAATAAAATAATGTCTTATAAGGTCATTGCAGGTTTTTGCTTTGTTTAATTACATTTCTTTGTAATCTATAATTTATTTATGTATTTATTAATGCTTTGTTGTAAAATACGTTATGAAATATTGTACAAAAGGCAGTTTAATACTACATTTTCTAGCAACTAACCATAGGGCGTATAGAGCGAATGTTTGTCCAGTATGCAAAATAGAAAACTGAGAAATACAGAGTTCTAAAAACAGATAGAGTAATAATCAAATTATATCACATACATACGCAATAAAAAAAACATAATCATACTGACTGATGATTCATACATAAATACGTATATTCATACATAATGCGTTTATAATATGTTTTAGGAAAGAATAGTTATAAATTCTTAGTCTGTTGATTTCTATATATTTCAGACCCTGTTATTGTAAGCAATGGCGAATAAAAATTATAAATAGAATTTTATGAGTAGCATTAGTTTTGTACCCTCGTTCTAGAAAATTTGTAACCGGAGAAAACAGCATAATAGGTAATTTATTTGTAGCCAGCAATAACTTACTACGTTACATTGTATTGTACATTGTAATGTTACGTGTTATGAGTTTCTAGAATTTAATATATCGACGAAACGAAAATTAATTATTCTGAAAACATTACTTTCACGTGGAATGAAATGAGATGCGTATTTCGATTATTAATCACATATTTCCGAAGCATATTTAATTTAAAACGAGATATATTCTTCAAGTTATTGCGGTGAGTGGTAAAATATAAATAAAAAATATTATAGTTATTGTACCTGTATGCCAAATTTAAGTAACATAAAACATTAAAAATTAATAATTTTGAAGAAGCATGTTTCGATTTTTAGACTGCGATGTTTGATAGTAGGTATTCAATATAGTTGAAATAAAAAAAAATCTTTCTTCGATCTTCGTTTCCACTCTTTTTTAAAAAGTTTTTATTTAACTTGCAATGCAAGTATATATGTTTGTTACGGTGGAATCTTGCCACTCAATTTTTAAGTATATATCTTTAACCGATTGAGATTAAATTTTGTATACACGTTTAGCATATAATTATGACAATGCATGCTGTCTGCTGTGTGACCAGTGACGTTATTAACTTATTATAAATACAACATGGCGTCCATACCCAAGATGGCGGAGTAGCTATCTTTACCGCACTCCTACAACCAAATTAAAGGCCTTGCTAAGAACGACTTGAAAAACAAAGTGATGTTACTCTAAATCCAATATAGCGGACTTGTAAAGATGTCGAACTAACTTTTTTATGCTTTCTTACAATATGAATATTAAATGAAAGGGCTTGCTGAGAGTAAATGGAAAAACAAAGTGTAAAAAGATAGATAGATAGTAAAAGTTTTAGAGGAAAAGTTTATTTAATTCATTTAAGCGCATTTAAAATAAAAACTTTTTTTACTTTAATTTAATCCATGATAGTTTCAGCTAAAATCCAACTACTGGCAATGTAATAAATAAGTCAATTTTAAGTTGTGTTGCTCTTTAAATTTGGATAAGCTATAAAAAAAACTTCTTTCCTTATAGGCTTTGGCATTCGAGTTTTTTTGTTTGTAGTGATTCGCCGTTAGAGATTAAGTCGGGGCTCGAAGAAAAAATTGTATTAGATTCTTGTTGCCTGTTGTCCTGTTTATATAACTATAAGTTGTGTGGTTATGCCAGTAAAGAATATAGCCACCGCCTCTCTTCCCGTGGGTGTCGTAAGTGGCGACTAAGGGATAACGCAGTTCCACTACCACCTTGGAACTTAAAAAGCCGATCGATGGCGGGATAACCACCAAGTGCTGGCTTTGAAATAAACATGCCGAAGACGTGCAGCAGCGTCCTCGGTGCTACAAAGCTAGATCTGCGGTCACTAACCCGCCTGCCCAGCGTGGTGAATATGGGCAAAACACATGAGTTCACGCCAGTTTTGGCGCGAACTTGTGGAAGCCTATGTCCAGAAGTGGACTGCGATAGGCTGAAGTGATGATGATGATAACTAATATAGGTATATGTTTGTCACTTACGTGGTAAGTATATCGTAGACGGTGTACCGGGCGAGATAAGAGTACTGGTGTATTTTGTGCAGGGCATGCGCAAGCAGAAGGAACCGACGATCCGCTGACAGCGAGAAGGAGGCTGGTTCTAGTGCTCTCTGAAAAAGAAAAGCTATATAAATAACGTATTAACAAAATGTCTTTAAGGTTCATTGATCTTCAATATATACAACAATGCATAATAGAAAAGTACATTGTTTACTGTTAGTAGTTACTACTACTACTACTAGTAGTAGTAGTAGTAGTATATACAACAATGCATAATAGAAAAGTACATTGTTTACTGTTGGTTTCTTAACCAGCTTAAAGAAAGGAGGGAATTCTCAATTCGTCTGTATTTTTTATGTGTACGAGTATTAACTAATATTTATACCGGTTCTACGTATTTTAAATATTATTTTTAAGTTCTATTAAAATTTCATCGAGATATGACTAGTACTTTTTGAGTTATCCATATTAATGCGTATTTCATTGATTTTTTTTTTTCGACAGCCTACACTGTCACTTGTCTATGTAAATTGAAGTCGGTTTTTTTTTTCATTAGCGAACAGACAGTTATTACTAAACGAATAGTATAGGCAGAAGCTAATTTTTTTTCTTTGGAGTAGACTTTTTATGGAAGATATTTACTTTAAACAATATAATTATTTACGGTGTTTCATAAAAATGATACGTTCGTATCAATATCATACAACATACATACGTAGAAATCATTCGATTACAAAATGCTGCTGTACATTATGAGACGATTGATCTAAAATTAACTCGTAGAAGGTACAATTGTATACAATTGTTCTGCTACTGTAATACACGCGACAACGTGACACCGTTTAATGCAATCACGTTTACGTCACGTCAAAAACAAGACGCAACGTGACGATGTGACGACATTGTTATCTATATCTATACTAATAAATAAAATTGGAGTGTCTGTTTTTAATATTAAAATAAACGCTTTTTACTAAATGCATATGGATGTATACACGGTACATATACCAAAATAACATTTATTAGAATTTTTGTCTGTCTGTCTATCTGTTTGTTCTAATCTCTGAAACGGCTCGACCGATTTTGACGAGACTTTCACTGGCAGATAGCTGATTTAATAAGGTGTAACTTAGGCTACTTTCATTTTAGATTTTTTTATATAACTGAGAACTGAACAATAACTTTTTTGTTAAATTCCACGCGGACGAAGTCGCGGGCACAGCAGCTAGTTAGAGAATAAGATTGTAAAGATTTGGAGGATCTTGGAGTTTAGAACAGATGCTTCTGTGGCGATTTAATTTATTTGGCAATACATATATTAAAATAATAATAATAACAATAAAAACTCTTTATACACCAAGAATCAGCAAAATTACAATAATAAAAATTAAAATGTTATCAACTTACTTATTACTAGGTGTGCTCGCGACTTCGTCCGCGTGGAATAGTGACTTTACATGTTTAACGTGATTCTTTAAATTGGCATAAATAACTTTTTTATTTATGAACCGATTGACATAAAACAAACACTATTTATGTTAAACTAAGCTTAACCTTAGTCCTAATAATTAGTCCTTATATTTTGGTAAATCGTTTTTGTTTACATAGTTGTAACTATACCTACCTAAATTAATAAAATCGGTTGTTAAATTTTATCATATTATTGGATAAATAATAAAATGTACCCATCATCAATTACGTTTGGTATTAGATTAAAATCAAATCGCATGATGAAACTAAATTAGTGTGTTCACTGTCACAAGAAATTACTGTCATTGAATATTTCGATAAGCTTAAATCCAGACAATGAAATGTATAATCACGAATAATTGTCATAAACTCGTAATACAAAGGTTTGTCATGAAACGGAAATTAGGTCACTGAGATAATGAAATATTGAATATACATTGCATGTGATTGATGTTATAAATTATTTATGAGTAATATTCTTATTAGTGTACATGAAATTAATTTATTCAATTTTTACTAACCAACTTGTAAAAAAAAAGGCGGAGGTTCTCTATTTGACTGTATTTTTTATGTGTGCTGTCGTTTGAGAGCAAACACGATTATTTAATTAGTTTGGAGTTTGTAATGTATAGCAATAGTGTTTTTGTATGCTGTTTCGAGAATCATAGAAAAACTTCTCGAATAATTTAGTTGAGTCTTTTGTGCTTAAACCATTATATATAATTAAATCCAAAAATATAAACATTATAAATATTTTTAATAAATCCTCCTCATTTTTATACTTTTATTTTCTATTTTTCTTATTTTCTAATTGTGTAATTATATAACAACAAAATACCGCTCTACATCGCACATTTTAATATATAATTACAAACCAAATTTGATAATACAAAAATATTGAGAATCAACAGTTAACGCCGATTATTCGAAAAAGGTTGTACACAATTAAGTTTTATGTATGTAATTATAATATGCTGCTATTATGATAAATGTTATTATTGCCATATTGCGTTTTTGTAACACATAATATTACTATTAACTGTAATAAACCTTGTCATGTCATTTGCATAAAGGATTATTAATGCAATTGACACTAAAAACTATTACATAAAACCCATAAAACTTCTCTAAACAATCAATAGCTATATTCTTTATCTCTTTCGCTCTGAGCACACTTGTTGACGTACATCAATAAAGCTGCCAATGAAGGTAGACAAATGTGTCCAAATATAGTACTCAAATATAATATTACTAGCTGACCCAGCAAACGTTGTTTTGCCATATATGTTATTAACTCCCTCAACCCCCTCTTTTTTGGGATTTCGTAAAATCCGTTCTTAGCTGACCTCTAAATTCAAATTCAAATTCAAAATATTTTATTCAGCATAAAATTATTACAATTTCTTACTGAACGTCATGAGTCTACTACCAGTTCGGAAAGAAAAAGCCTCTGACCTGAGAAGAACTGGCGAAAGAAACTCAGCGGGACTAATATCATTTTTTTAATCATGTTTTTTTTTTCCAAAGAAGATTGAAATTTACAATAATGTCATAGGTTGAAATAGCCTGGAGGCGATCACATCATTCCCAAGGCGTACTGTCTTCTATAAAATCGTTAATCGAATAATATCCTTTAGTACACAAACGTTCTTTTACAATTTTTTTAAATTTCGCAATAGAAGCTTTTTGAACGTTTTCTGGGAGCCTGTTGTATAAGCGTATACATTGTCCATAGAAAGAATTACTGACTCGGCGTAAGCGAGTTACAGGCATTACAAGTTTGTGTTTGTTCCTAGTATTAATGCTATGCATGTCGCAATTCCTGCGAAATTCGTGTATATTTTTATGAACATACATAACATTTTCGTACACATATTGAGAAGCAACAGTCAATATTTTTATTTCTTTAAACTTATCTCTTAATGATACTCTAGGGCCTAAACTGTAAATTGCACGAATAGCTCTTTTCTGCAGGACAAAAATAGTATTAACGGTAGCTGCATTTCCCCATAATAAGATTCCATAGGACATGATACTATGAAAATAACTAAAATATACTACGCGAGCTGTATCTACGTCCGTAATAAGTCTAATTCTTTTTACCGCGAACGCTGCAGAGCTGAGCCTATTCGCTAACCCCTCAATATGAAGATCCCACTGCAATTTCGAATCTATAGTAATCCCTAGAAATTTAGTGGATTTTACTGGTTTTAACATTTCCCCTCCTAATTCTACACCATTATCAACAAGTTTAACATTAGGTGTAGTGAATTTTATTAATTTTGTCTTTTTGTTATTTAATAATAAATTATTTGAATCGAACCAATAGACAACCTTTGAGAGAGCATCGTTTACATCGTCGTACATAAGTAAATTACGTTTCACCTTAAAAATAAGTGAAGTGTCATCAGCAAACAATACTATCTCATGCTTGTCCTGTACAAAAAATGGCAAATCATTTATGTAAATAAGGAAGAGAAATGGACCAAGAATAGAGCCTTGTGGAACCCCCATACCTAGAGGAGCCCCAGGAGATCTCTTACCATTTACATCAACCCTCTGTATTCTATTACTCAAATAGGAATTCAGGAGGTTGAGTGCCTTATTTCTAATCCCATAATGATGCAGTTTCCTGATCAACGTCTCGTGATGCACACAATCAAAGGCCTTGGATAAGTCACAGAATATTCCAAGAGCATCCTGCGACCTCTCCCATGCCTCAAAAATATTTTTAATTAGCTCAACACTAGCATCTGCTGTGGAGCGACCTTTTGTAAAACCAAACTGTTTATTATGTAGTAGATTGTGTGCATTAAAATGCGATAACATTTGCCCGAGTATGATTTTTTCAAAAATTTTACTAAAGGTTGGGAGTACTGAAATTGGTCTAAAATTATTTGGGTCTAAGGTACTGCCCGATTTAAAAATAGGAATTACTTTACTTTGTTTCATTAAATCAGGAAACACACCATGTTCTATACAGCTATTAAATATAGTAGCTAGATGAGGTGCAACAACATCAATTATTGAACTAACGACTTTTACAGATAAACCCCATAGGTCAGCTGTTTTCTTGACGTCCAGTCTTCTGAAGGCTACTGTTATATCTTTGGGGTTTACAGGTTTAAATGTAAATATTACATTACATTCTTTAACGTTTTCTTTTAGCAGAGATTCGGCAATGCCTGGAGACGAATTAAGTGATTGCGTTGTTGAAAATGGAATGTCAGTGAAAAATTTTTCAAACTCAGATGCAACTTCTCGGTCTGAGGTAACAAAATTATCATTGATATTTAACTTAAAATCGAAGCTGCGATCTGCGACTCTTCCACTTTCACAAGCAATTATGTTCCATGTCATTTTAATTTTATTATGAGCATTTCTAATTTTGTCTTTAATATACAAGGATTTTGCCATGGAACATACTCTTCTAAACATTTTTGAGTAGGCACTTACAAAAGAAGCAAATGATACACTATGATTATAGGCTTTTTCACTGTACAATTCATAAAGCCTTTGCCTGCTCTTGTATATGCCAGGAGTTGCCCATTCACCAAATGTCAAGAGACCCCCTGAATTGACTGTTTTAGAAGTAAATATTGTAGAAAATTCAGTTTTTATTAATTTAAATAAAGTGTTATATAAGTAGTTGGGGTCATCGCTGTATGATAAGTAAGGAAGTTTTGTCACAATACTACCTCTAAACTTCTCCATACGTGTAGTACTTATAGGTACAAAGGTCTTTTTTAAAATATTTTTGTTGGCATTTAAAGAATAAGAAAAGGAAGCTAACTGGCCACAATGGTCTGAGCTTAACTTATTAATAATAGCTTTAGAATAAGGTTTACAGTTTGTAAATATGTTGTCAATACATGTAGCACTGGTAGCAGTAATTCTAGTGGGTTCAGTAAATAAGTTATGTAGGTTATATGATAGAAGCATAGACTTAAATCTGAGACTTAAATTAGAATTATCTAATAAATCAATATTAAAATCCCCACATACAACAATAACCTTATTAGAATTATTTAATTTTAGTAAAACTTCTTCCAATACTTTCTCAAAGTACTCATATAACCCACTAGGAGGTCTGTATACGCATACAACAATGAAGTGCTCAAGCTCTACGCAGGCCAATTCAATAGTTTGCTCAACAGAGAGGCTCACAATGTCTTTACGTTCTTTATATTTAAAAATTTTACTTATAATTATTAAAGAGCCACCGCGTATAGCTTTTCCTCTGTTGAACATACTAGCTACCTGGTGACCACTGAAGTTAAATATGGACTGGGAAATAGAAAGCCAGTGTTCTGTTAAACATAAAATATTGATATTTTCACCATTCATAAATAACTCCAGTTCGAGATCTTTACCTAGCATGCCCTGTATATTTTGGTGCACCAGGTTTACAGTATTTAAATTTTTACAATTATTGTGGGCTTTCCTTACCAAATTATTATGACATTTATCTGATTTAATGTCATGACTCATTAATATGCTAGAGGTATCCTCTGTTGTCTTAATAACTAATTTAAATTATTATTTGGAACGGATTCCACATCAGAAGATGTCATATAACAATGTTGCTCAATAGGAGCAGATGTCAAAGTAACCAGATTATTGGCTATGTCAGTTTGTATATAATAAGATAGCACAGATGCTATCTGTCGTTTATAAAAATATGGTAGGCTCAGCCTACTATATGTCAACATATAATTATTATTTTTCCATAAATTATTTATGTCAATAACATCAATTTTGTTACTTTTTTTAATATTTACATTTAAGTACTTGCAAGTAGTCATTGTGTGCATAAGATTATTAATGTCATATCTTAACCTATTTTCCTGCGGCAATGTAGCTAAGTAAGGTAGTGTAAACAAATTTTGTTTATATGTAATTGATTCAATCTATTAAAAATATTTTCCATTAGGGGCTTGTTTACATTACCCCTTCTCCCAATTAATACAATAATAGTTGTACTCTACTGGACGAAAGGAATATTCCTACCAAATTTCAAGTCTTATGGTTCTAGAGATATCGTGATAAGTCAATATATGGGTGGAAATCTCTTTTATATATATAGATTATGTTTTTCTTATATTTTGTTTGTATAAATATAGATTTTACAAAAATATGGAGAAATTGAAGAATATTTTACCTATTACTAAGACTGCTCTCCATTCATCCATAATACATACATAAAATTTTATGTTTACTATCATTTGAACTATAAACATTGTATATTGATAGGATTATCAAGACAAAATCGTACAATTGTATTGTTTGGTTTGATAAATATAATGACGTGCTGAATGAGAAATTCGACTTTTTCCTGTCATTTATCCCTGTCAATGGGATGTTTTTGATCTTGAGCTTGCTTATGAATTGCGTGAAGACATTTCCTTTTGTTTTCTCGTATTTATACGAAGTTCGTGAGTGAACATTTTATTTAAATTGAAAAGGAGCAGCTTAATGACAGTTAAGATGTTCTCAGAAATATATTTGATTTATTTATTACTAGCTGTGCCTCACGGTTTCACGTGCGTTGATTTGAGGGAAAAAAATGCTTTCCTTTTTTTCAATAGTATAAGATTTAATTAGCTTGATATATTTTCTTTCGTTTACACTAAATAAATTTCTGAACGCACGCATAAATATTTGACCAAAGAGTATATTATAACCAATACGTTTTATATTTGACAACCAATATATATTATGTCAATCCATTTTTATTACTGACATTATTATACATTTTTAAAATGTAAAATACGCCACTATCCGTATATTGTGGATATATGTTGTCGATTCGAAACCTTTATTTAAATACGTTCTTTAATTTTATCGGAGAGTTTACCATATCGACGGGATGAACATTAAATGTTTGACAGTTACGAAACACGAACATAGTTCCATACAAATTTTCATTCCCACCTTTCAACCCCTTACACCCTTTTATTCGCATTAAAAAGTAGCCTATGTCCTTTCACAGACTCTAGACTATCTGTATACCAAATTTTATTTAAATCTGTTCAGTAGTTTTGGCGTGATTGCGAGACAGACAGACAGACAGACAGACAGACAGACAGACAGACAGAGATACTTTCGCATTTATAATATTAGTATGGATTAGATCACGTTTCAATAAAATGTTTCATTATACCCAGTTTCCGTTTTAAAAGATATTTTCCTTGTGTGTAACACACTTTGATTGGCAACTACTTAAAACATATTGTTTTACTACGTACAAATAATTCGATATATGATTACTGAAAATTTTTAAATAATTGTTTCACCATTAGATGTACTAGATGGAACAAGTATAGGCGTTTTTCAATGCTAAAAATAATCAATGCCATTCAAAAAGTTTAGATCATTTTTAATTAAATAACTCCATTTAAAAAAATAGACAATTTTGGAATTAACTCAACATAAATTTAAAGTTTTTTTTTTTTTTTTTATGTTACGAGTCCGGCAAACAAGCATACGGCTCACCTGATGGTAAGACCGTAGCCTATAGACGCCTGCAACACCAGAAGCATCGCAAGCGCGTTGCCGACCCTATCCCCAATCCCCCCAGGAGCTCTGGTCACCTTTCTCACCAACAGGAACACAATACTGCTTGAAAACAGTATTATTTAGCTGTGGTCTTCTGTAAGGTCGAGGTACTACCCCAGTCGGGCTGCTCCATATTTTGAGCAGGAAATTTCCTGCTGTGCCCTACCTCAGTAATATTTAAAAATAAAATAAACAAAGCGTATTATTAAGTATATATTTAAGCGTGTTTGGTGCATAATTATAAAGTTGATAAAGATGTGTGGACTTAGTGACGCTGTATTTTATGCAAGATATTACTAATTTTATACTAAAACACAATTTATATATTATTTTCAAAAGAGTAACTACGGAGTTTCTTGCCGATTCTTCTCTGCAGAATCTACTTTCCGAATCGTTGGTAGCTTTACTCTTACAAAAATAATAATCTATTAAAGTTTTAATTTGTAAAGTGACGATTCGAAGGTGCTCATGGGGCCTATTTGAATTAAGTTGTTTTTTATTTTGATTTTGACAGAATATAATGGAGTAGTTGTGGATAACAACTATTTTATACTATATAGTGATAATTATAAAATTGATAAAGTTATAATTTCTGTTCTACAAAGCCTTCATCATAGGTTGCAAATCCAGAGGGAATCGTCTTATCTCAATACTAGTAGTTTAAACTTCGCGTGGGTATTAATGTTAGGGTAGACATACACTTATTCGTTAAGCGTTATCACTTGTAAAAAAAATAAAAGTGTTTTCTTTATTTTAACAATAAGAAACAAGAAGAAATCGTATAGATTTTTGTATAGATTTCTTGATGTAACTGTCGAAGATTACTACATATATTTGCATTATTAGTTGAAAAAGAAAAAGTTAATCAGTTAGCCTATTAGTCAACAGCCCGCTGTAGAATTAGAATGTTGTGGGCTGATATTGTACAGTCGATGTCGAGTCATCACGAAAATTCAAATTAATTACAAAATCACACAGATATACAAACAAACACAAAATCAGCGGTATTAAAAGATACAAAATCGTGACCTTATAATTAATACGTGTTCCATTCAGGCCATTTCAGCTCCTACCCAATTATGGCTTCACATATCCAATGTCTGTCTATCAGCTTATTGGCACAGAGTGTGCTTAATGGTTATAGATTGGCAATCAAATGAGCCGTCAGATAGTAAGTGTTCGTACACTGGCACATGTACGACTCGACGAGCGTTTCAAATTCGCAATGATTTGCCAATCACGCGATTTAAATTGATGAGTTTCCTCTGCAATAACACAACTCTATTGTTTTAGCTTAATGAAATTAATTATCGTGGGTTAATAAAGACATTTCGTTTAATTGAACAATAGAATATGTGCGCGGTTTCAATTAAAGTAGTTACTACTTTGAATTTAACAGCTTAAGGCTAATGCTTTAAAATTTATCTTGGCCAAAAAGGTCACTATTGAAAAAATTACTTTTGAAATTACACCAACTTTTCTTCAAATTTATCATATCAGTAAAAATGAATCTTCAACGGATAGACATGATCAATTGTGTTCTTAGTTTCATTCTGTTTATCCAATTTTTGTCTCTCAGCTATTCAGTTTGTTCCATTACATAGGTAATAAATAGCCATAGGTACTAATTTGTTCTTTTTATTCAGAATGGTATATGAAAACAGTTTGAGTTGTATTGAACACGGATGGATGTTTCGATCTATGACCAAATATCAGGAACACAGCGAGATTACATTATTTATTAATTACGCGTGTAAAAACATAGGATCAGTTCCTCGTTCAAAGTAGACAGTTTTTACTAGTAGTTGTCAAATAAAAATCGTACAAATTTATTCATAGACATAATTACGCGTGTAAAACAATAGAATCAGTTCCTCGTTCAAAGTAGACAGTTTTTACTAGTAGTTGTCAAATAAAAATCGTACAAATTTATTCATAGACAATGCGTTACACATTTCCATTTTTATGAAACAAAAAATGCTACAAATGTCGAAACGTATGATGGTTTTTTGTTTATATCATAGAAAAGTAAGTCAGTAAGGATTCTCCCTTAAATCTTCCGCCATAAAGCTTTTGCCATGGAATAGAAGAACAGTAGGTAAACTGAAATGCACAAAAATCTCTACATACTTTGTTTTCTTTAATTTTTTCCATATTGAACTTTAATGCGATTCTAGTTGACAGTGAACAATCTTTGAACAGAATATATGAAGTTAGTAAGTAAGTGAAGTTAGTAAGTTAGAACTTTTTGTTCTGACAAAGAAATTTTTTATGTAAATAAATAAATTGAAATATACAGTTTTTTATTGTGTATTGAGGGTCACTTGGTATCTATATATTAACTTAACAAATAAAATCTTTGTCTGCTTTCTAACTCTCGGAACTGCAAACCAATTTTGAAAGGATTGTGATAAATAGCTAGCGGCTTAATAAGTATGGATTTTATTTCCAACAAGTAATCTATACTAATATATAAAGCTGAAGAGTTTGTTTGTTTGATTGTTTGTTTGTTTGTTTGTTTGTTTGTTTGAACGCGGTAATCTCTGGATCTACTGGGCCGATTTGAAAAATTCTTTCGGTGTTAGATAGCCCATTTATCAAGGAAGGCTATAGGCTATGTATCATCACGCTAAGACCAATAAGAGCGGAGTCCACGCCGACGAAGTCGCGCGCAGAAGCTAGTAATAATTATATGCTTAAAGAAAGAAAAATATATATAAGTAATTTATTTCTATTAAGATATCAATTTAACTGCAATTTGAACTCTATAAGATAAAATTTTGAAAGATATTAGAAGTATAGTCGAATAACATTTTTGAGAGAATACGTAAAAGTGTGAACAGACCCGACAATCTTGTCAAAGTTAAACGTTAATTAATTCGAGAAAGCGATTTATCACCGCTCAAGAAGGTCAGTAGATTCTGATATTGTTGAATTGCTTCATCCCAACTGTGACCTTCCTTCAATGCTTATATGTATATTTTCAGTAAGTATTCTGAATTTAATTTTGTATTTTTAACTTCTAAAAAAATCATATCTTGTGTTATAATTCGTCAGAATACAGAATATATTCGAAATAAATTGAATTTGAATTTTGAATAAATATTTTTTGTAACGATAATCATCAGTCGTAGCAACAGATGCAAGTTTATTGTTGTAAATTTTATCTAATTTAATAACGTAATAAGCTGAACAATCAGCCCAGTTACACTTGCGTTAAGGTTTACTTTTACTACCAACGTTACTTTTACCGTAGCCTATAGACGCCTGAAATACTACAAGCGTCGAAAGCTCGTTGCTGACCCTACCCCCAATCCCCCCAGGAGCTCTGGTCACCTTACTTACCACAGGAATACAACATTGGTTAAAAGCAGTATTATTTAGCTGTGATCTTCTGTAGGGTCGAGGTACGGTCCCAGTCGGGCTGCTCCAGATTTTGAGCAAGATATTTCCTGCTGTGCCCTACCTCCGTTAAATACTATTAATTTATTTCATTTTAAAATTATTTCTTTATCAATTAGCTAGTTTAAGGATCATGAGCATTTGTTTGAATAAGCTTATATTATATATTCCAATCTATAGATGTAAAGCAAAAAAATAATAATTGAAAGAATAAGCCGTTCATTTAGAAAAGTTTTATTTCAAGTATAATCCTATATGGGTTGAAGCGAGCAGGTAAAAGCTAGGAATGTCTAAATCACAGATAATATAAGTACCATATACAGTTAATTATTCATTTATTCATTTGAATTTATGGTTTCCAATAGTGCCAGTTTAGGACAGATGATTTTGCCAATGTCACGTTGAAAAACAAACTTACGAGGGAGATTTATTGGTAGTGTCGAGATTAAAACCTCATTTGAACTTTAAACATTGAAATATATATTTAATACCTTTTTATGTACTGACAATTTCAAATACATAGAATTAAGGAAATATCAAAATACGTGACCGTTTTTTAATGTAGTTAAGCCGAATTCGACCTTAATTTTCTTATCTATCATACCTTAAAAGTAAAACATCCTATGCAAATGTTTACCATTAGTCGGGATTGAACACGGGACCAACAGAGCAACTGCCAATGTTTTGACGGCTGTGCCAATGCGTCTTCAGAAATCGATTATCAATTATTGTTAAATTTCATCTTTGATACGACTAAATTCCATTGTTGTTATCTTAAGTTTACTATATTTTGACGTTACAAAGATATAGAAAGGCTTAAGTATTTTTCCGTGAGCTCAAACCTTAATATCAGGACACAGATGTTTACTTCCACTGGGCGGAATGTTCAGGGATTAAATTTTTTCTTTATTTCATAACATAAAAAGTATTTTCATATAATAGCGTGGTTTTTCTTGTTTTGTTTTTTCTTTTGTTGTATTTTGTTTGTTTTCATATTTTTTTGTTCTATATTAACATATCTCTAAACACATATGCTATACACAGTTGAAGTCCACTTCATTACTGTGCTACTTCTGGACAAACTTCGTAATGGTGAAATGCATAGTTAAATCGATATAATTTCAGAGTTAATTTATTAAAATTAAGGAATAAAGCAATTTTATTTACTTGTTAATTAATGATTAATTTTACAATACATATAACATATAAGAAATGTAGTGACAACAAGAATTAACGTTAAAACTTTCTCTGCCAAAACTTAGAACGAAAAAGTTAGGCCTTAGTTAAAAAAGTAAGTAAGTTAGCTTTTTAATGTTAATAGATTTTTATTACACCATTATCAAACTATTTCGATTTATGGTAACAAAATGAAATTTTAAGATTTATTCTTACTGGAATTAAAATATAAAGTAGTAGAATAATGTCTGCTGTACCAATATATTTTAATAAAGTCATGAGGAAAGACAATTTGCTGAATATTTTATGTAAATACTTCTCCGATATTGAAGTAGGGTCAAGTATTTTGTGATCTTTAAAATTTTTTCTCTTCTAAGTATGAAATTTTTTATTATTAAGAATACTGTTTCAATACTAGCTGCTAACCGTGACTTTATCTGTCAGAAATTTACAGTTGCAATGCAGTTTTGGGATAAAAAATTGCCCAATATTCTAGCGCATATTATTATCACTCAAATCATAGTTACATTCTGCAGTTTCGAAGTGATGTGCGGGTAAAATACAGATAGAAAAAAAATATCGACAAAAAGATTTCACTTGTGTATCGGTTATTTAGTGCCCCAGAAATATCTTAATATCTTCAATGTACAGAATTTTACCTGTTTCAGGTTTTAGTGTACGTATAGATTTCGGGAGTTTTACTTTTATTTTGTTTTTCACACTGCTTCATAACTCTTTTCTTTAAGTAAAAGTAATCCAAGTTAAGTTCTATAGCATAATAAATATACAATTGAAGTAGACAGATCGAAACAAAAGAAAATAATATTAGGTACTGTTTTCTTACTGTTTTAGTATGTGTACAAGTGTATGATTTTGTGTGTGCGTGGGTTTTTGCGCGTGTGTGTACACTACACTTTTAAAAGCATCTTTGATTTATTTCTTAAGTGTTTTAGTTATATTTTAGTGAGAAATAAACAGGTCAAATATTAATTTGATTTATACTTACAAATGTAGTATTAGGCATGAGTATTTTCGAAGTTAGATTAGCAGCGAACATGAGAGCGATCGCACCCCAAGAATCCTTATACACGAATTCATCTCCTGAAACAAACAAACGTAAGTTGAATTACATCAAATTAGTACAAAAACTCATCTCATTACTAAATCACGTTTGAATTAACGTGCCGTGAATATCAAACTCTCTGATGACGTCCGCTCTGGTGTAATGGTGCGTGTGACGGTCGCGGGTTCGATTCCCGCTCCGATTGGATATTTGTGTTTATACAAATATTTATTTCCGGTCTGTTGTTAGTCCTCGTGGGGTCTCCCTTTCGTGCTTCGGAGAGCACGTTAAGCTATCGGTCGCAGTTGTTATCATGTACACCTGATAGCGATCGTTACTCATAGTAGGGAATATATCCGCCAACCCGCATTAGAGCAGCGTGGTGGATCAAGCTCTGATCTTTCTCCTACATGGGGAGAGAAGCCTATGCCCAGCAGTGGGATATTACAGGCTGAAGCGAATATCAAACTATCAGTCCTACTGTCCTACTACAAAAAATAATAAGAACAAGAAACGCATTTAAAGTATCAAATAACTACTTTAAAAATTATGAATACACCAGGTATGGTACCTATTTGCATATTTTCTCGACCACAGAAGGACGTCTATATGAAGATTATATATAAAAATATAAAGAGGAACTTATAATTTTGAATGCTTGTTATTGATAAACTTAAAAACTACTTCAACCGAAGGATTCTATGTAATAAATAAGTGACGTAGGCTATATTTTAATAGGATACATAATCTTGTTATTCACGCGGGCAAAGTCGCGAGAATTAAATATACATACGGATTAGTCAATAATAAACTGACAACTAAGCTGGATTGTAAAGCTTTCAAACATTAATATTGACAAACACACTAACCGCAATAATAATATGATGATTGTGAGCCAATTTATGTTCGATAGATAATCATTAAATATAATAGAGAAGTCTATATATTATATTATAATGTTTAACATAGACGTATTTTAACATACACATGACATATGGTACAGTATATTAAACTTAGTTGCTTCCTTCTCATTAGCACACAAACTTGTGTTCAGCAGGAAGATACTGGCCGTAACTTTACTTGTAAGAAGCCGCTTTCAGTTATATACGTTGAGTAAGACAACTTGTGGTTTGCTAGCGCATTGCTACTAGATCGCGTTGGTTTCACAAACCATACGCGATTCAGATTAACTGAGGTAGGGCACAGCAGGAAATTTCCTGCTCAAAATATGGAGCAGCCCGACTGGGGAAGTACCTCGACCTTACAGAAGACCACAGCTAAATAATACTGTTTTCAAGCAGTATTGTGTTCCTGTTGGTGAGTAAGGTGACCAGAGCTCCTGGGGGGATTGGGGATAGGGTCGGCAACGCGCTTGCGACGCTTCTGGTGTTGCAGGCGTCTATAGGCTACGGTAGTCACTTACCATCAGGTGAGCCGTACGCTTGTTTGTCGACTTAGTAACATTAAAAAAAAAAAAGATACGACATTTTTCTTTTTTTATGTATATTATTAAAAAAAAAACTACACATGATATTTAATCTGTGGTATTACATATTTCTTGTACTATAACATATAACTTTTACTGTTAATAGAGTAATACTTTAACCATAATTATAGTCTGTGCCATTTACATAGACATAAAGCACCTTATTCAGAGACTACCTAATGGGTCCATTAGTGAACATCGACAGTTTAGGAACCTAAATAAACAAAAAAAAAAATTGGATTACCCGTTTATGAGCATTTCATTGACATACACAAAAAAGAATTAAAAATATAAAGAAAATATCCAAAATGTATATAATACAAAATATATACAATGTATGCAGTTGTATAATATAAATTATACTATAGTACTATGAGCTTTTTGATGATTATATGTATATCGAATATTTTATATGTAGCTTAGTTATACGGCCTACGGAAAAATAAGCTTAGACTGTAAATACACTTAATTGAGTAAATATTTGGGTACTTTACCGTTACACGCTTGAAGACTTTTGGCAAATGTTTATATTTTTTCTTTACATCAAGTTGCCTTTTCCTTGTTACGTTTCTAATTATTTAAATTTTACAGTGTCATATTGTTTTTTTATAATAATTACTGGGCTGCTTATTAATCTATACAAGCTTAAAAATGTACCTACTTCTATTGCCGTTATGTACCACTGCAAAGGAAACATATTAGTTTAAAAAATCTTAGGTCATTTAGCCTCTAGGTAAAGCCATTGCTTTTTCCTAAATTGGCTTTAAATAAAATATATTTTGAGCTCAATTTAGTTGATTGCTTTTTGTAAGAAGTAAGAACGTTAATTGGGATACCAAACTAGTTCTTACAACATCCACAAAATATGTTTAACTATTTACGAATAAAACGCACAGCAATTAGTGCGTGAAGACCAATGAATACATGATGGTTTATAATAATATCTATAAATTCTGAAGAGAAGTGTTATTCTTTCAATGTTACAGTATGTACACTAGTAATCACCATACAGATATTTGTCATTATCTGGGGGTGTGTTGCGTGAGTTCTTGTATCCTCGACGCAGGATAAACACATTCCATTAGGAACTAAGAGCCGTTAAGAGTAAAGGCACTTATTTCTTTATTTTAAAATATTAATAAACCTTTATATTATACTAGCTGCCCGGGCAGACTTCGTTTTGTCAATACCTTTTTTTTACGTTGGGAAAATAAATAATGGATACCCTCCGGCGCGGGGGCACCAGAGGGTTATGTCAGACTCCTACTGACTAAAAACCACCACGTGTGAGCCGTCATCCGCCTGGGTGGGGCGAGATGGGGTCGCGCTAGCAGTCGCCACCTCGCCCCGGCGGTAGGCCCGGATGTCTGATCATCCGGGCCCCTTCACAAAGTTGGGGTGGCCTCGCTCAGAACAAGGCCACCCCACAGACCTGTCACGTCGTCCGGCCGGCCGAAGTCCCCCGACTGTCGGCCGGCGACGAGCTTAGGGGCTTACGCTTTAAGGAACATACAAAAAAAATTTAGCCGAATTGGTCGAGCCATTCTCGAGTTATGCGCTTAGCAATATTCATTTTTATTTAGAAGACTAGCTGACCCCGCAAACGTTGTTTTGCCATATATGATATTAACCCCCACAACCCCCGCTTGTGGGTGGAATTTCGTAAAATCCGTTCTTAGCTGACCTCTACTCGACGAAAGAAATGTTCCTACCAAATTTGAAGTCTCCACGCGTTATGGTTCCAGAGATATCGTGATGAGTCAATATATGGATGGAAATCTCTTTTATATATATAGATTACTAGCCGACCCGTGCCCACTTCGTTGGGCGTTAATTATCTTTTTTAAAATGCAAAAATAGTTTTGAAGAAAACTTTTGACCAAAACTACGTCCGGAGTACCGATAAAGTAAAACAGAAAGTAAAGAGAAAATATATAAAATAAAAAATAAACGGCAGCGGGCGCCTACAGCGATGAATAAAATCATAATAATATCGTGTATTTATTATTTTAAATTACAGAACCAAATAACATACTGTAAAGAACAAATTTTAAACCACTTAAATAAATAATGTTGCTCCAACGCCATCTATCAAAAAGCGTAAAAACTTCGTCATCGATAGATTCAAATAGACAGTAAATAAAATAGAGTATTAAATAGTTAAATCTAACAGCGATAGATGGCGTTCGTTTCATTGTCATTTTCATAATATATTTTAATATTTTTCTTTTTTACTGAATTTTTTTGTACAATTACAATAAAATATAGCCTATGTCACTCCTGAATAGTGTAGCCTCTCACTATTTTCAGCAAATCAGATAAATATAAATGTTTTAAAATCACCAATTAATTTCTAAGGCAAATAATAATGCTTGATTAGATTGAATTGTTGACACGGCACGTCAGAGGACGCAGGTTCAAATCCTGGTGATTTAAATTTTTTATATATTTTTATCTTTTTCCTTTTATCTTGTCACTCCTGAATAGTGTAGCTTTCTGTTAGTGAAAGAATTTTCATGATCGGATCAGTATTTGCGAAGATTACCCCGTATATACAAAGTTATAAACTTTATCTCTTTATAATATTAGTATAGATTCCTTAAGGAAAGAGATACTATATAAGTGACGACACTTGACAACCAAAGCGACATCTCGTTTCCCAATTATTTTCCGCAATCCTTACCAGTCCGACAGAGTTACGAGTCTTCGGAGCCGGTGTATGACAGTTGAAACGTCAATTATGTTCTTTCGTAGACTCAAACGTTTCGTATGAAGATACCGTGACATTACTCAAAATTATTTTTGTAAACAGATCTGATGATATTAAAATAAGAAAGTCATATAACAAACATACGCGAGTATGCGAGAGAGTTATTAAGTAAATATAGGATAAATTAGGTAATATCATCCTACTTTTGTACTCATTTATTTTGTGAGTATCTACTCTGTAATGTACCTATAGGTAATAATGGAGGCATCTTATTCATTCTTATACCTTTTGCTAGTTAGGCAATTGTACAATATAATGCGCTTATCACAGAGTAAGGTCTTTATTATGAAGACTTCGAGGCTCTATACTACAATACATCAACACACATACACAGTCTACATATATCTGTTGACTGTGACGTCTACCGCGGTTAACAATGCAACTGCTAGGTAAGTGCTTATATTTCTAAACTTCCTTAAGTTTACTTCACTATCACAACATATTATAAAACAAAGTCTCTTCCCGCTGTCTGTCTGTATTATATAATATGCTTAGATCTTTAAAACTACGCAACGGATTTTGATGCGGTTTTCTTTAGTAAATAGAGTGATTCCAGAGGAAGGTTTATATGTATAATACATGCATAATATAGTAGAGGAACACTGATAGTTTTAAAGTTTTCTAATGTGATGTCGTAAATAAACACATTTTTTGCGCTTAGATTGCAAATATTTATTTTATATTTTATATTTATTATCAGCATTGCACCCGTGCGAAGCCGGAGCGGGTCGCTAGTTGTTAATAAAATATATATATCGCTCTTGTCTCTTATATTGCTATCGCTGTTGTGTTAGGGTAAATTATTCAAAAAAGATATTTAATGCACATTAAGAAATAACTCGTAAAAAACTAGAATAAAGTTAAAATCAATATTTAATAAAAGAAGAATATTGCTAGCCAGTGGACCCTTTTTATACTAAATGTGAAATAATTATGTATACTGTTTACAAAAGATTATTTTTTGTCAAATAGTCAATTGACAATTAACGAAAGCAATTGGTAATCCAATAGCTCCAATAACATTAAACGCATCGGTTCTGAAAATATTACTACCATTTACTATTTTTTGAAATATTATTACCGTTATTGGAAAGCACAAATGTGTCTTCGGCAAGATATTAATGTGAGCAATAATTAAACCATTCGGGCGAAATCAACAATTTTTCCGCGATAGGGACGCTGTAACACCGAAATTAAAAGTAAACCAATGCGTTATGTGTAAATGAGTTTCAAAATAATTCATTGTGACGATAATGGTATATGCCTGCTCATATAAAACATTTGTGTTGCCCATGTAGACGTTTGTCATGGTGTGGGTTTTTGAGTTAGTGTATTATGTATGTTTCTACACTCAATAGCATTTTTTTCAAAATTGTTCATTTGGTTTTAAATAAAACAGGTTCGTACTTAGACAAATACTTGTTCAAAGATCTTAAAGGGTCTGCCCTTGTAGATTCTTATCTAAAGTGGGTCTAATATCGGAAAAATTAAGTGTCCTCATGCCTCGGAGAGCGTGTAAAAGCTGTTGCTCCTTTTCGTTGTTAAATAGATGAAAAGAGTCACAAAATACTTTTTTTTGAATAATGTTTGATTTTTTATTTAGATTCACCAATTTTCATCAACCTGCATTGGAGCAGCGTGGTGGATTAAGCTCTGATCCTACTACTCAATGGGGAAAGAGCCCTGTGCAAGCCAAGAAGTGAGATAATAAAAAAGCGTTAGATTCACTAGCGGGAATAACATCATACATGTGACATACATTTTCTTACAAACTTATTTTAACTAAATGCACCTATTAAGGTGACTAAAACTAGAAAATGAAATTAAAATATTTAACAATAAGGTTGATAATTAAATCGCTTTTAAAATTAGATTAACTTTGACTTAACAGTGAACATATTATGTGACATTTCTTAAACATACAAGATTTTCTACTTTACTACTTAAGCCTAGTACAATTAGTAAAGCAATTAGGGCGGTACGTTACAGTGTAACTGACGGAATAAATACGTAACTCCGCATAATATAATTATACTAATGGAACCTGTGACATGACAGTTCGTAGATAGCAAAGTCAAACAGGTTAGGCGAACAGAGTTTAAACATGCAAGCAAGTATATTCTTAAGTGTTTTGTTCATAAAGCATATTATAGCCCGTTCCATTTTATAAATTGGTTACTGTGTAAACAAGCAACGTTTTGTTAGGAATTTTGATCTTAGTCATATGAAAATAAGAACTTTTTGATTGTTATTGTTTGAGTATTAAGTCAATCGTATACTTTATAATTGATGGGTAATCATAATTTCGAGAATATTGGTTATTGTTTGAATGGCAGACATTATTTCTTTAGATTGTTGCTGACGTTATTAACTTAGTATTGTAGATCAGATATATTCTGTAGGTTTAAGTAAAATACTAATTTATTAATAAATTAAATGACACAAGATCAAAATAATAAATTGGTTTAAGATTAAACACCTACCATAGTATTTTATTTTTGTATAATATGTTTAGATGGTGAAAGAACTGTAAAATAAATTCAATATCTATCTTATCTATTTGAAAACAAAAGAAAAAAATGAAAAATCTTTTAATATTTTTGTTATATTAGAGTAGAATGATAAAATAACCGAGTTGTTTCGAACTCATTTATTAAACTTACTTTTGTTTACTTACTCTACTTTAATTGTTGTTGGCTTACTTTTGTTTTAATATTTGAGTCAATTATTTATAATCTAATGTCGTGAGAACATATACATAGTCATATAATAAAATGCGGTATAGTAACCTAACGCGTACCGTGTTATAAAACGCAGGTCAGACCCGGAAGACGGCTGCAGCTAATTAGGAATATTACTAATGAATACATATAAAAAAGTTTGTGTGTCAGCTCCGACATGCGACTGGAGTCTACAATGGCCATGATATTTAAAAATATATTTGTCTCTTTCATGCAAGAGTCGTTGCGCGGTAGAATTGTGTTTGCTCGCAAACGAAAAAAACCGACTTCAATTACATCGACAAGTAATACTACGTAATAAGACGAAAAAATTGTCAAGTAAATACGCGCTATTAAAAATTACTTAAAAAGTTGTTACCAGATCTCGATCTAATTTAAACAAGACTACATTACAAGTATTAGCTTTCGATTAAAGTGAGAATCACCAAAATCGGTACGCCGAGTAAAAAGTTATGCGGCATAATACAACGTAGGTCGACAAAAAAGTAGTCAAGTAAATACGCATTATTAGATATAACTCTAAAAGTACTTGTCAGATCTCAATTAAATTAAAATGGGACCACATAACACACTATCTTTCAATTAAAACAAAATTGATCGAAATCGGTCCACCCAGTCAAAAGTTCTGAACTAACATACATAAAAAAAATACAGTCGAATTGAGAACCTCCTCCTTTTTTGAAAGTCGGTCAAAAACGTCACTTTCAGGGCAGATCTTTGCTCAGCGTCACTGTTTCACATAATTTCGCTGTCCATATTTTTGAACTACAACTAATTTACGCACCCTTGACTTGGGGAGTAAGCTGGTATATGCGTGACGAGAGCGTTACGAAAAGTGTGATCGAGTGAGGCGAACGGAGTATTAGAGAGAGATTCGGGCACACATTTTCTTTCTCTCTTTCCCTAATAGCCAGTTTCGTAACGTTTCGTATATCTAGGACACAGGCAGTGCAGTCCTGTTGTGCAGAAGTTTTACTTCTGTCATGTGGTCTAAAGCACACTCGTTTTTTATACTGGCTTTATATCTTTTCTTGAGGAGTAGAGTCCTAAAAAGATTTTTCATTAACTATTCTTTACATAATTGAAAACAGAAACAGCGATTAAAATGCCTATGAAATAGGAAACGAGAAATATTTGAACGATTCTGATACCCAATACTGCAAACACTTGACTATGCTTGAGTTTTGTTGGATATTAAAATTAAGTGAGCCTTCCTTGATAGTACTTGGTACTAAGGTTCTTTGAAAACGTAAATTAAGAGCTCTTGTTGAACGATGATAGTTTGGATAGATGCTCGTCATTTATGAAATCTTTGTTCACTTTAGCATTTTAGATAGGAAAAATTAGATAATGACACTTTTTAACTGGAAATTTTCATAAAAATATCTATAAAGTTGTAGCAAAAACCTCCATATCCCATAGGAAATCAGTGACAGGTTAAATTGAGATTTTGTTTTAATACTAGAGTTCATCCAAGGTCGCACATCACATATCTCTGTGGGGAATAGTTGTTTATGGGTTGCCGTTTCCAGATTGGTCATCAATCAAAGACCCACGGGAGCGTGTAACGTGAGGTAATTTACGGGTCTATCTGATTGTTTGTTACATTTACTAGACACTAATTTTATACATTTTAAACGGGATATTTACCATACGTGTTAGAGGTCATTTTGAGTTTCTGATATTTTGAAAATATTACAAGCGCAATGGTCACAAGTCCACTGAATTAGTGCTAATATCGCACTGAATAGTGATAATATTACGTATACAAATATTTCGTTTTATATATAATCACACTGATAGTAGTAATGAATATATAAAAACTTATAAAGCCTAAAAGTGTTGAGCAAAACCAACAGCTACAAAAGAATTTTTTTATTATTAGTATTCTGGCTCCAAAGGACTGAATTTATAGGTTTGATTTATTTGAAGGCTTGAACGGTATCATTGTTAGCTATCAATTCTAAACGTTGATAGAATTTTGGTAAATTGTTTAAGGACGAAAAGCCACAGATAACTTAATATTAAGGAATTTCTGTCTTCAGATATAGATGAAGATATTATACCATATTTGTTCACTGATCCTTTACATCGTTCCTCAATATTGAATATTTTAATATGATATTTGATGATAATTAGATAAGTGGCAAAAGCAATATTCATGTAGGCGTTCATTATTATTATTAAATTTTCGAATTACAAAGACTTCATATAGGTATGATATCGGTAATAGAACAGAACTTCAATGTGATAGCTTGTCAATATCTCTTTAGAAATTGATGATCGAGGATTCGCTGTACTCTAATACTTGGTATTAGAGGGTATATATGTATATGTATGTCATATAATTTCTCCCCAAATATGCAGGTTACCCCATCTCTAGAGTTATGCATATTTTTCCGAATCTAACACTTGCCCAAATATGAAGCTGCGACCTTTTACATTTTGATTTATTTATTTATATAAACTAGTGATTTAAATTATAATTTTTAAACATTATTAAGGTTCTGTTGTCAAAGACTATACTTCTTTAACAATAAACAAAATTTATATCTGCGTATGTGTGTCAAATACATGTTTTTTATATATAGCAATGGCAGACGAAGCCATTTGATGGTAAATAGCTACCGTCGGCCTCGCCGAAGAAGCGTACGGGTCCCCTGATGGTAAGCGATTATCGTAGCTTATAGACGCCTGCAACAAACACCACAAGCATCGCAAGTGCGTTGCCGACCCCACCACAAATTTCACTTAGGATCTCTGGTCACCTTACTCACCAACAGGAACACAACACTGCTTGAGAGCAGTATTATTATTACTTTTAAAATAATTTCTAAATAAAATTTAATGTCAAGTTTTACTACGTGCTAACTTTTTAAAAACCTTTGTATAGTACTCACTATTGATAAATAAATTGCATCGATTTATGTGTAATATTTTGAATTAAAATAATTTTTTTTATAAAGATTTTAAATCATATCAAAATTTTCGACCCAGCAGGATTTGAACCTGCGCCCTCTGACGTGCCGTGTCAGCGCTCTGCCAACTGAGCTAAGGGATCTCATCTAGCCGCCTCGAAATTCTTGATATGATGATTTTTAGGTTTTAAGCAAACCTTGGCGTCGTCTATAGCGAGTTCGTTACAGATCCCGGCTACTCAAAGATTTCATATTACAATGAATTCTTCGACAAGAGACGATACCATGCTATTTTTAATTCGTTTTTATTTTTATTTTTGTGTTACCCACACCTGAGGAAATTATAAAGATTTTAAATCATATCAAAATTTTCGACCCAGCAGGATTTGAACCTGCGCCCTCTGACGTGCCGTGTCAGCGCTCTGCCAACTGAGCCTGCCAATTTCGAGGCGGCTAGATGAGATCCCTTAGCTCAGTTGGCAGAGCGCTGACACGGCACGTCAGAGGGCGCAGGTTCAAATCCTGCTGGGTCGAAAATTTTGATATGATTTAAAATCTTTATAATTTCCTCAGGTGTGGGTAACACAAAAATAAAAATAAAAACGAATTAAAAATAGCATGGTATCGTCTCTTGTCGAAGAATTCATTGTAATATGAAATCTTTGAGTAGCCGGGATCTGTAACGAACTCGCTATAGACGACGCCAAGGTTTGCTTAAAACCTAAAAATCATCATATCAAGAATTTCGAGGCGGCTAGATGAGATCCCTTAGCTCAGTTGGCAGAGCGCTGACACGGCACGTCAGAGGGCGCAGGTTCAAATCCTGCTGGGTCGAAAATTTTGATATGATTTAAAATCTTTATAATTTCCTCAGGTGTGGGTAACACAAAAATAAAAATAAAAACGAATTTTTTTTATTGTATTATATTGCATGAAATTATTTATGTCATAAAAACCAACTACGTAGCTTACAGATGTGTTTCACACTTTTTAGTAGCGTTGGCGACTGTCCATGCACCATTAATGTTATAGTTTTATGAGTGTGGGCACTAATAACAATTTGTCAATTTAACATTACATGAGAGATTTGATATTTTCATAAAATTATGAACATATAAATAATAATAAAATCTTTAACATACACACACGGTCGTCTGTTTATAAGATAAGCAACTTAATGCTTGTGTTACTAGCTCCATATTTTTATAATGATGTTGATACTCAAAAAATATAACACATATATAAATAAATGTAGATGTATGTAACACCCGGATTCAAGGCTCTTGAATAGAATCCACAATCCCCGGAGCAGAAAGCAGGGTCACTCCAAACTGCGCCAACGGTCTAGTCGACATATCATATTGAACAATGTTAACAACTTTATAAAGATTAAAAGAAAATAGTTTTAGTACATTAATAAAAAACAGAATAATGTTAACTGTAAGATAGTAAACTTTATTCTATGTAGGTAGTTTGAAATTAAAATAAAACAGTTTGAAATTATATATTTCCGGTCGTTTTAGTTTTTATAGCTCTGATTTCATTTCACTTGGTTTATCTTTTTAAATGATATATGAATAAAAAAAAAAACTCTATTTTGTAGCACATATGTATTTTTAATAACATTTTTACTATAATTTATCTATTTTTTAATAGTTTTAGTGGCGTCTCATCTGATTTGTCGCGATGTGTTTGACTAGTGATGATTCAGCCTGTAGCATCTCACTGCTGTGCTGCTTTTCCATGTAGGCGAAGGATTGGAGCTTAATCCACCACGCTGTTCCACTGCGGATTGGCGGATATGTTCCCTAATATGAGTAACAATCGCTATCAGGTATTTACCGACGGCTTAACGTGCTCTCCGAGGCACGATGGGGAGACTCACAAGGACAGACCTCGAAACCGGAAAGATATATTTCTACAAATACAAATATCCATCTCGAGCGGGAATCGAACCCGTAAACCGTTGATGTTTTAGGCGACTACACTCACCACTACACCAGAGTTGTTGTTCAGCGATATGTTTATTATAAAAAATATTTCTAAGGCAAAATAGTGCTGAATAATATATCTGAAAATCAAACCTAAGCAGTCTTTCGAATTATTTTTTAGTGTACGTAAATTATATCTTCGACTTTTTTTAACTTCTACGAATTATAAAATATTATTTTGACGTGTTAAATATGCGTGTAATCTTTATAAATAAAAATGAATGTTGAAGTTAAGTTGAGAATGGCTCGACCAATTCGACTAATTTATTTTTTTGTATGTTCCTTAAGGCTCATGGAAGGTTTTAACTTTTAATACTAAAAAATAAAAAAATAAAAACATAACAGACAGAACGAAGTCCGTCCGGGCAGCTAGTAATAAATAATAATAAAGGCACGTGTCAATATCGAGATAGATAAGCTTTTTTTGGTAGGAAGTTGGTAATATTATATACAGTATACTCGGCACTTTTCAGTTAAATTTAACTTTTAGAGGTTTTTTCAGGGTTTTTTATAGCGTTATTATTCACTTCAACACACACTGCTAACCAAAATTATTTAAAGCAAATGCAAACGTACTTGCTTAAAACACAGGTTGAATTGAAATTTGCCTATGAAGCTTAATAATATTTTAATGATGTTTATAACAAAATTAATCATTGCTTTAAAATATCAAACAAAAACAATCGTAACATTTTGACAGTAATTTAAATCGAAGCCGAAAACAAACGAGGGAACAGTAAATATTCAAATTGTATTTGATTTATAAATCACCGTTAATACGATAATAAAACGTAGTGCGGTAAACTTTCGACTCAATAAAACGTTTACTATTAGGTTGTATAATAATTTACGATTTTGTTTTTGATAAACTGTTCAAGGACCGTTACTGTGATTGTGTATACAATAACATACAGAACAGAATATAATCAATACATATATCTATATATATAAAAATGAATCGCTAAATGTGTTGCTAAGCGCAAATCTCGAGAGTGGCTGAACCGATTTTGCTAATTCTTTTTTTATAATATTCCTTGAAGTACGAAAATGGTTCTTACGGAGAGAAAAATTTAAAAATTTCTATATTCCCATACAAAAGGTTCGTAATAATACTTAAAAGTCGATTTGAACTTTAATGCCATACAATAAATTTTAAGTGTTAGTGGAGGGGTTCCGGGAAGGATAAGTATTAAAAAATCGACTGTTAGGCGATACGAAGTTCGCCGGGTCAGCTAGTGTATAATAAAAATGTAAATGTAATATACTAATCTGAGAAACGGCTCATCCGATTTAGATGCGGTTGTAGATAATATATTGAGGTAAGCGTTTACATTTAGTGTTTGTTTCATGTCAATCGGTTCATAAATAAAAAAGTTATGCCAATTTAAAGAATCACGTTGAACATGTAAAGTCACTATTCCACGCGGACGAAGTCGCAAGCACAGCTAGCATAATATATGTTTTGTATAGTTTATCACATTTAATATATCTTTTTGTACTGAAACGATTTCAGCTTTCAAATAATTTTACACTCCAGAAATTTACTTCAATGGATTGTTAGTTAAAACTCTACTTTCATTTAGATTTAAATGATTTATTGTTTCAGAGGAATTATGTTAATTCATTGCTTCTGTTTTAATATTTCCTTTAGTTCTATAACAATTATTTAGATTGAGATTTAAATGAAATATTGTGTAATATATTTAGGCTTCGTGAATTTATCATCTAATGTTGACTTGAATTAGCTTAAGTAAGCATTTTCCATCACTTTATTAATTACAATAGGATTATGACAAAGCTGCTGAAGCTTACTCTAAATACATATAAAACACATGAGTTCAGGCCATTTTTGGCGCGAAATTGTGGACACCTATGTCCAACAGTGGACTGCGATAGGCTGAAGTAATAATAATAAATAATAAATAAAATAAAAACGCTCTCAACGACCTCCAGTAAAATCAATCCTATTTAAATATTATTTATTAATTTAAGACTAGCCCGTTGGCGCAGTTTGTAGTGACCCTGCTTTCTGCTCCGGGGGTTGTGGGTTCGATTCCCACCCCGAGTCTGGGTGTAGTATACATATTTATTTCTATATTTATATATGTATTATTTATAAGTATGTTTATCGAAAAAAAATATGTAGTTAGACCAGTCGGCTGTTACCTATAAACACAAGCATTAAGTTGCTTACTTAGGAACAGACGACCGTGTGTGTAATGTGTAGATATTTATATTTATATTAGATATTTATATTAAAGGCTCCAGTAATGTGTTGCATATACAAACGTTCAGACCGCGACAAGCGTCTGCATAGCCTTTACAAATATTTATTATAAGCGGGTATCAGTCGTGCGTCTGGTAGCGAGGCAGCAGTGTAAATATTTGATCTGATAGAGATCACTTGAGGTTTCACCTGCTTTGAGTGTTGTTTGATTTCCTATGAGTCATATGGGCCCCGTAAACGATCAAACTTGTTTGATCAAACTTCATGTTTCACATAACAAACATATCAAAAAAACCCGCAGCCCCGCACACGATCAAATAATTTGACAAACACGTTTGTAAACAGAAATTTAATATGAAGTTTGATCAAATATTTGATCGTCTACGGGGCCCTATAGAATGGTATTTTCTAGTCTATGCTACAATTAAAAAGAAAAATGTAAAAAGTGTCTTTTAAACGTATAGATAGCTCTGATGGAAGATTTCTTCTATAGTTTTTAGTTATAGCTTATTATTTTTTAGACACGGTTAAGTATTTTAAATGAAACGTTAATTCACATAGAACAAAAACTTGTTAGAAGGCATTTCACGCCATGTTTACTATTGCGTAAAACTATTCATAAATTTTTTAGTGTGTTTGTCGTGTAAAATAAAGTGTAAAAAAATAAAGCTTACGGTTCAGTCTGTAACATCCAACTGTTGGGCATAGGCCTCTTTTTCCATGTAGGAGAAGGATCAGAGCTTAATCCACCACGCTGCTCCAATGCGTGTTGGCAGATATATTCCCTACTATGAGTAACGATCGCTATCAGGTGTACACGATAACAACCAGGACCGACAGCTTAATGAGCTCTTCGAGGCACGGTGGGGAGACCCACAAGGACTAACATCCAGACCGGAAATAAATATTTGTATAAACACAAATATCCACTCCGAGCGGGAATCCAACCCGCGACCGTCGGTGTTTTAGGCGCCGCCGCCGCTGACACCATTACATCAAAGCGCTCGTCATACGTTTACATAAATAATAAACATTAATCGATAGATAAGTATTGATACAATATTTAACATATATGAATAAGTAATATCTTTCAGTCGAATATGAAAAAATAGAACATTTCAAGGGAACGTGCAGGTGAATCTGTAGTGGAGAAAGGTGGTATATTATTTATATTTTTGATGTCAACAGTGATATTTTTAGCTTATGAAGTTTATAATAATGTACAATGAAAAAATTAATTTTAAAGCTGTAGTTAAATTTTTATGGTCTGTTCTTATATGTCGGACAATCTCTCAAACTACTGTAAAGACTTAAAATCCTTTCATACCTTCGAATCGACAGTTTCAACCAAACAGTAAAGAATCCGAGCTGAGTTAAAGGCGTGACAGATGTCTTGTATATTATACCTATGTAATGTGAAACACTAAACGCTAAAATAATTGTTGCCGAATTTTGATACAACGAAACACGTAAATGTCACGAAAAATGTCAAGAAATTACCCTTTTAGCTTAAATATCATAATTAATTTGACATTGTCTACGATAATCTAAATTATGTAACTCATTAATTAAAAATCTCAGACGTACAATTGACTAAAATTAAATAATACATTAAGGAACCCAATAATGCTTATCAATACTTATTTATTTGAGTAATTTTTTCACGTATAAACTTTTATATTCACAAAGTTACTCATTGACTGTCTGTCATTATCAAATATATTAACGCGCCAATTTAAAATGCAACTTACAGATTAAAATTATAGTAATCTTTGTAAAGCTTACCTTTTTAAAACTAAAATAATTATAATGTTAGTAACAAACATCATTAGTTATTGGTAATGCAAAGCCGGGACACAATTTTACTGTGCAGTAGACACTGCACAATAAAGCCATAAGAATTTACTAGTCAATAAAACCATATACTTAAAATCCGTAAAGCTCTTATAGCTATCAAAAATAGGTAACATGTTCAGATTCCAACAGATGTTTGGAATGGGTTGACCGCGGGCTTAATACAGTTTTATGTCATGAATTTAAGTGATGGATCTTTTGTTGGAAATAAAAAAAAACGTAAAAATAACGACGTCTATCTAGATAATATATTATGATTTAGAATTTTAATCATTTAAATGGAAATAGAATTTTCTGTTGCGTATCTCATATACTCTTTCAGACAGACACACAGAATTATATTATGAAAAACAGAATTTTTGTCTGGTACTTAATATGCTCAGTCATACATGTAAATGTTTATACAAGTATTTTACCAGTTCACCAACACAGAGAAGGCTGCTTAAGTGCTTATGGTAGCCGAACCGGGCGGGCGGGGTGGGTCGGGGGATCCATTGTCCGCGCTGATCGGCCTCGAGTAGGAAGTCGCGCTTAGTGTTTGAGTTTACCTTTTGGAGAATTGTAACCACGACGGGGCCACGCTGGCAGGATTGCGGAAGTGCTACAGCTTCCCCGCGATTCCCTCTTAAGCGCGACGAAGGAACACCCCAAGGATTTTGGTCTGTGCGAATCTGACATAGCCCGCGGCTCCCCGGGTCGTAGGTATTAATAAGGGATTTCCCCTGGGTCAACAAAAAAAGGCTGCTTCTTGTATCGGTACACAGTCTTTAGTTAGCAGCAGCAAATTGCAGTAAAAGTTATGGGATTTCGACTGTTGGTTGTTTCTGCAGGATATATGTCACATATATGCAGATATTCTTTGACTTTATTCCAATTGATTTTGTGGCAAAAGTGGAGACTACATCATTTTTATAATAAAATTTGATAAAAGTACTGTGATAGCTTCTTTCTACGAGACAACACGATATTTATGTATCTGACTGCTAAAAATTTAAGTTTGTACTTTCGACAAATTTACTGAATTTGTTCTAAAAATATTGACTTGACATTAAATTTTAAAAAAGGTATTTTACGGGTCGAGTCCTTATTAGTATTCAGATCGTGTAGCTAAATGATCACGTAGCAAGACTACAATAGATTTTTGCACTACCACTCGTACATAACTATGAAATTTTTTACCTCCTATATTTCGGACTTTTTCGGAAAATAATATTAAATGAATTTAAAAAATATTAAGTTATATTTATATGTAATACAAAACTTATTCTAAAACTATATATATAGCTTAAGATAAGAATTATAAAAGTTTATTAAATGATTTTTTAAGTAGTCTTAAATAAAACTGTACGAGATTCATAGTCTATTCAAATTTCACTTCAATTCCAATCGTCCCTAATTATAAAAACACATTACATAATTCCCAAATCTTACCAGTTTCGTATACAGAAGATTCAGAACATCAATAACTCTACGTAAACAAAATTGAAAGAAATGTATTGTGTAATAATATCGTGTTTATCTAATTTGGCAGTTAGCCAGACGGCCGGATCATTTGAATTGCGGTCCATGACAATTAAGGGACGCGCTCTCGTTGATAAAATGAAACCAAAGTGCAGTTCACAGATACCCAATGCAATAATGATTTTGAGATAGCGTTTATGGCAGTTCGCAGTTTGTACAGTGTTAAACGAGTTTTGGTTTTTAGTGAACTATTTCAAGCAGTTGCTGACTGCTGTTATTTATTTTATTATTTTTGATATTTAAATATCTGTTTACTTATAGCTTTATCAGCAATAGCTTTGATCTAGCGAAGCTTCTTCTTTATTTTTAAGCTTTGTAGATATAATATTGTTTTCTAATGTTTACGCGAATTTCACTCATTATAATGAAACAACTTTTTCGGATTTTATCGTGGTTCATTAGGTTTAAGTTTATAAGGAGGAGTTGCTGTAAAGTATCCGAAACGTCGGGTAACTAAAAAAACCTAATAAACTGCGATAAAATCCGATAAAGTTGTTTCATTGTAGATATAATTTAGTATATAAAATTAAAAAAAAAAAACTTTGTGTGGTTTTATGAAAACACGGTAAAAGTGAAACTTTTTAAATATTCTTTGCACGCCATCTATATTTAATAGGTACCTTACATCAGCTTTATTAGTGTCTTAGTTCTACGAAATGATAAGAGATGGTCGACCATCACGCGACATGCAACACGCACACGAAAAAGTTTGAGACGATGTATTAAAAGTTTCACTTTAAAAAAACTAGAAACTATTTTTTTTCTAACTTAATTATTCGACATGATGTTTAATTTATTCGGCATGTATTCAAACGAATACAGCTGAATAAAAACTTTGTCCTTTATGAAGTCGGTCAAATGGAACTCAATATGTAGAGTCGATTTGGTTTTATGACAAAAATTGGTCTTCCTGAAAACTAATATGTTAGCCGCTGATGCGTGGTCAATATAGAAAACCCTTGTTTCTTTCGATTTTCATTTCTACATTCTAGCATTTGAACCCCAGTAAAACTATGAAAAAAGTTTTTTCCCTAAATGAACATGGCCACGTTATGAGCTAAAGAAGAGTATTGATAACGTGATGATGCCTGATATGTTAGAGACATCTTATATGTATATAAAATTGTCGTGTCACAATGTTAGTTACAATACTCCTCCAAAGTGGCTGGACCGATTTTTATGAAATTTTGTGTGCATATCGGTTAGGTCTGAGAATCGGCCAAATCTATTTTTTATACTCCTAAGTTATAGAGGGGGGGGTTAAGGGGGTTAATAACATACATACATGGCACAAAAACGTTTGCGGGGTCAGCTAGTAGGTATTTGTATAAATATTAATTTAATTTTAAACCGAACTTCAAAAAACAAGATTACACGCGATTACGATGTAAATTGAAGTCGTTTTTTTGTTTGCAAGTAAACATAATTATTTAAAAAAAAAAAAAACTTAGTGTAGGCAGTAGCATTAATTTGTTCAGTCTTTACTAAACACACACAATACACCTTTAAATATAGAACGAAAACCTTAAGCAAACTGTAAGTCGCTATATTTCAAAGAAATGGCAAAAGTCAGTCCAATTATAACTAGTACGTAATTTTTATTCCCAAGGCTCGCATTCACATAAGACTGGAGAGCCACTTCGCCTCCGCGTCGGGCGCTTCAAATGTATGTATCTATACTTTAAGTTTTTCAGTAGAGTATATAATGTACAAACATATTATATTTATGTGTGTGTTTTTATAAGCAATTACTTAGCTCTTTCTCGTATGTGTGACTAATATTTTTGGTTTGTGTGTGTGTGTGTGTGTTGTACCTTGAAAATATTTTATTACTGTTAATATGTGTCGTATATCATAGTATATGTGTGTATAATATAATAGTATTAATTTCATTACTCCGTGGAATATTTTTATTTCTATGTAGTAAGTAATTACTACACTAAGTTCAACTCATCTTTGCGCGCGGGTATATGTGTGGGTGCGACGGTCTCGCGTAGTGACGCGACCGTCGCACTGTCCCTGACCGTCTGCTATACAAATTGAAGTTGTATAATTACAAGCGCACGCACACAAAGAGCCGCGCGCAAAGATGACTTGAACTGACTATATATATTTTATAAAATATTCTTGTAAAAGTATATTTATAGATAAAATCACTATTCAGATTAACTTGTTATATTATATTGGTTATTAGATAGCTTGCGATCTCTATCACACGGATATTGTTCAAGGCAGATAGACAGACCCACATCTAGACAAAAGTTTGTACAAATATAAATATTTGCAATGAGCGGTAATAGACATCACGACCGCCAGCTTTGAGAAGATACGTACCACGAAACCAGAAAGGTTGTTATTGTTATTTGTGGTTATATCAACCATAACAGTAAATATATTTCTGTGAAAATTAACACGTTTATATAGGAAGGTTTTAATAATACGCCATGTGAATAGTTATGTTTTTTAACCGAAGAAAAAACGGAGGAGGTTATGTATTCGACGCGTATATTTTTTATGTATACGCATAACTTTTTACAGAGTAGTCCGATTTTGATAATTCTTTTTTTATTGAAAAGAATTTACCCCGAAGTTGGTCCCATATAAATTTGAAAATAAAAATCCAACCCTAAGGGTAGGAAAACAGGGGATGATTGATTGTTCACTCACTGATTGTAAGATATGACCAAGCATAACTTTTTACAGAGTAGTCCGATTTTGATAATTCTGTTTTAGTTTCGTCTAACTCACTTTGTATTACTTGTAGATGTAATTGAAGTCGGTTTTTTTTTCGTTTGCGAGCAAACACAAATATGTAATAAGGTATCGTTGACAGCTTTTCCTTTTGAGTTCGGAATTCTACGACCTGATGTTAGTCCTACATCGTTTTGTTTGATTGTGAATTATTGTTTATCATATTTAAATATTCTTGTTCTACATTAATCCTATCTAACACTTGATTCTCCTCTATCTACTGCACTTGTGCTTTGCTATGTCAAACCGTCGATTCACAGGCAATTGCAAATAAAAAAAAATGGTGTAGGAAATTAGAGTTTTTTTTTTAATAATTTTGGTAAACTTAACAACAATTATTTCAACATTTATCCTTATATTTTTTACTAGCTTCTGCGCGCGACTTCGTCAGCGTGGACTTCGCTCCTATTGGTCTTAGCGTGGTGATACGTAGCCTTCCTCGATAAATGGGCTATCTAACACTGAAAGAATTTTTCAAATCGGTCCAGTAGTTCCAGAGATTACCGCGTACAAACAAACAAACAACCAAACAAACAAACTCTTCAGCTTTATATATTAGTCTAGATATAACCTTAATTACTTGATAAGTCAACTATAAGTTTAATGCTTTATTACTAAAAAGTTTTCATTGCAATAAGTAATACGAGTACTTTTATCAATCATAATATGTAACGAAATAATGCTTAGGGCCTATGCAAACCACGTTTTTTAAACGCGCCGTCGACGCGCGTTTTAAAAGCGCGCGTCGACGGCGCGTTTTTATCCTACAGAGCAGTTTGTTGACGTTTGTATCGATACACACGCGCGTTTGCATCGCGTTTGTATCGCGTTTGCATCGCGTGACACGCGCGTTTGCATCGCGTCTGTATCAGTACATACGGCACATACGCGCGTTAACGGCGCGTTTTAAAAACGCGCGTCGACGGCGCGCTTTTATTATACAGGTGTGCAAAGGTCTACAGGCTGCGTCTAACTCGCGTGTGTGGCGCCGTCGACGCGCGTTTGAATCGATACAAACGCCAACAAACTGCTCTGTAGGATAAAAACGCGCCGTCGACGCGTGTGTCACGCGATACAGACGCGATGCAAACGCGCGTCGACTGCGCGTTTAAAAAACGTGGTTTGCATAGGCCCTAAATGCGATCCTCTCGCAATATACTCGTAATAGAGACGTAACAATAGATGACACTCTGGCTATCACTCTGGTTACATACTTAGGATCTTATATAACATGCTCTAGTTCATGTTGTGTCAGATTAAGTTAATACTTCTAGGGATTTATTTAATTTTATTAAATTTTAATACAAATTTTAAAAAAGGTAGCATATTTGGTTTTAGTTACGCATGTAAAATACAACAGTTTTTGTTTCAAATGCCTGATGTATAGAATTATGTGTCTGTATAGCCTGATGTAAAGAGATTACTGAAATTTTTATTTCTTTTTAAATTACATTGAAAATCCTTTGGATTTAGGTGACTCAGAATCTTAGCACAGTGTTGATATAGATACAGTTTTAAAAAAGCGAATTGACTTTCTTTGTCACTGGTCCTGATTGATATTTTAGAAATACATTTTCTTTTAGTTGTCGCAGAGCTTTCTCAGTTTATTATATATAATATACTAGCTACACCCCGTGGTGTCACATGCATTAATTTGAGGGAAAAAAATCGTATATAGCCTCCCTGGGTAAATTGGCTATCCAACACAAACATAATTTTTCAATTCGAACCAGTAGTCCCTAAAATGAGCGCGTAAAGCCAACAAAAAAAGAATATAAATAAACAAACAAAGTTTTCAAGTTTATAATATAAATATATAGATTTATAACTATAGTATCACACAATCAATATTTGCCTCGAGATCACTAGTACGGTCTGCAGTGTTCAATATTCTGTATATTGAAATTGCATCGCAGGGTGTAAAATCTGAGTTATGTTCCTCGTACCATTAATTGCGTTGGCTCAATTGTATAAGACTAGAATGTTGGAATGTAGACTGTGATGTAAAATACTATATTAAATAAATGTTATTTATAAACATTCACGTAATGTTATGTTATTAAAATTTTACGAAAACAGAAACAAAAGTAAATTTTGGTAAACCTAACAATTATTTCAACATTGAACCTTATATTTTTATTGGAATATATTTTTATTGGAAATATTTAGATCTCTTATAAATCACATTTAACAAAAATTATCATTTTGTAGTTTGTATGCCAACAAATTTGTAATAGTTTTTAACTACTATTTGAACTACAAAGCTTGTTTTATACTTAATAGTTAAAGAAATCTCTTCTAAGGATAAGCACACCGTATTTTTAATATCAGTAAACGATAAAACAACAGTTAAGATTTAACCTGTAACATCCCATTTCTGGGCATAGGCATTTTTTTTTTCGCGTAGGAGAAGAATTTGAGCTTAATCCACCACGCTGCTACACTGCGGTTTGGTGGATATAGTTTAAATAGTAGTAATCGGTTAATTCAATAACTAACACCTCAATAAAAAACTAAACAAACTTATTAAGATAAACTGCTAAAGTAATCGAGTTAAATTGTCATTCTATATCCTTCTACAAAATATTCATCCTGTGTCAAACGGTAACCGATAACGTGCTCAGGAAATGAAGACGTTCATAGCGTCGGTTTGACTTCCAAATCCTTTAAATGAGATCCGATATCTTTCGTTATTTATGTACTTACCGTGTCTGATGGAATTTCATATCGAAGATTGATCGTCCTATTAATTTTATAAAGTGGCTAGCATTTAACTGAGCTAGGGCACAGCAGGAAATTTCCTGCTCAAAACATGGAGCAGCCCAACTGGGATAGTACCTCGACCTTACAGAAGATCACAGCTTAATAACATTGTTTTCAAGCAGTGTTGTGTTTCTGTTGATGAGTAAAGTGACCAGAGCTCCTGGGGGAATTGGGGATGAGGTCGGCAACGCACTTGCGATGCTTCTGGTATTGCAAACGTCTATAAGCTACAATCAGTAAGCTAATTGTTTGCCGATCTAGTTATATAAAAAAAACTTGCCCGCGGCCTAGCTCGCGTAGATAGATAATATTTACATAGACGGGAATTACATATAGTGTATAATTATTACATTACAACAAAACATGACCTCTTTGTACAATTTTTATGGTTCACCTTTTGTGCGTTAGAATTACTAGACTGCTTGCAAAACTGACTCTCAATTACACTTCAAGGAACTGTCGTGCGAAAATAGTGAACCCTTAGCTTTCTCAAGACATTTTTAAGCAATTTCAGTAATACGAACTAATCTCCCATTTTTTATATGGTTCCGATAATTGAGAACAAATACTTATCTTATCTTATACTATTAAACGAGAAAAAAGATTTTCTGAATCTCGGAATCGGCTCCAACGATTTTCGTGAAATTTAGTATGCAGGGGATTTCGGGGGCGAAAAATTGATCTAGCTAGAATTCATTTAAAAAAAATGTCGTTTTATCCCTGTTTTAAGGCAATGAAAAAATATCATTAGAATACGAAGCTTAATTTCACCAACGTCAACATAGCTGTAATAGCGTAATTAGGAAATCGACGGGTGTCAAATCGTCTTGACTCGGGTTCGAATCTCAGTCTCCAGATTGATTTTTTTCTTTTTTTTTAATTTCACTCGTGATTTATTATTTAAATAAAATTAAAATATAAAAATACCGAGAAAAAAAAAAAACAAAAAATAAAATGAAAATACCGAGCTAGGCTCGGTCACCCAGGTACTAGTATTAAAAGAAGCAATTTGGAGTAACCTCATTCCTATGAAATGTCGTAGACGTACAAAAGCTGAACAAAACTGAATGAGCATTGATGACGTCACAAGCATTTAACCTTTGATGCTTTTATGAATCCTATCGACCTCATTTATCGTAATTATGTTGCTAAGAGAAAATATACTGGAAAGATGTAGAGCAGTGAAATAGCCTGTAAGAGCGCCAGTCCCTTTGAATGGCTATTTCTTTTATTTAATACGATTTTAATCATTTATTGAGTTCGTTTGATATTTAATGCGCCAGATTAATTAATGTAGACTAGCGTTAAACCAATTTGTTTCTACTTTGTCAAGTGGTACAATGTTATTTTAAACTAAATTAAGATTTTCTACCGGGGAAATTAGTACTAGGTGGTCGTAGTCTTATATCATAAGAATACCCTAATCTAAGGTTCTATTTTTGAAAATAATGAACTTTATTATATACTTTATTGCACTCAAAAAATACACGTAGAAACAACATAATAATAAAGTTTATGGCAAAGGTGGACTTATCTCTGAAAGAGATTTCTTCCAGTCAACCCATGGTCATGAGTAAGTGCGAATATAGAGAGTCAAACAAACAGTATTTATTTAAGAACAAGAAAAATAACACAAAAAAAATAGAAGATGATAAATATGATAAATTTATATATACAAAAAACTAGCCGAGAACAGAGACCAATGGCGTAAGAGCGTGAAGGATGGTCAAAAACACCATGATGAAGCCTGGTTTGGACTCTTATCGAACAGGAGAATCAAAAAACATCAAAACAGCGACAATTATGACACTAGCGCATCTTTTCCCTGTTCGGTGTGTGGTAGAGTCTGCCGCTCCCGTATCGGCTTGTACAGCCATCAGAGAAAATGCTCTTCAGGCACTGTTTGAATCGTCTGTAATAGACGTAAAGGCGTGATGATATATACATATAATTATGTTAATTGCTAACAACTCAATTTTTTTTATATACGAGTAGGTCGCCAAGCATATGGCCCTCCAGATGGTAAGCGTTTACCGTAGCCTGTAGACGCCTGCAGCATCTGAAGCCTTACTGACCACAGGAACACAACACTACTTGAGAGTATTATTATTTAACTGTGATCTTCTATAAGGTTGACGTACTTCCCCAGTCGGGCTGCTCGAGATTTTGAGCAGGATATGTCCTGCTGTGACCTCTATGACATGACCTATTCGATATATTCTTTACAATTATTAAAATATGTTAATGTTAAAATTTTAAATCTATACTAATATATAAAGCTGAAGCTAGTTTAACAATATATGTAAAGCAGTTCTACAAGAAAATTGTTGTTAATAAATATTCCAAAGACAACCTTTCTTGTGAGCCTATTGTATGATATAATCTATACTAATATATAAAGCTGAAGAGTTTGTTTCTTTGGTTGTTTGTTTGTTTGTTTGAACGCGGTAATCTCTGGAACTACTGGGCCGATTTGAAAAATTCTTTCAGTGTTAGATAGCCCATTTACCGAGGAAGGCTATAGGCTATGTGTCATCACGCTAAGACCAATAGGAGAGGAGTCCACGCCGACGAAGTCGCGCGCAAAAGCTAGTATACTATATACTCCATATATAGTCATACGTACGTCCATTTCAAATAAATAATAGGTCTAAGACACTATGTCGATATAAGAATAGACAATAACGATTAAACAGTAAATAATTTATTAAAGAAAGAACCCATATCATTACTATTTCAGTATTTCGGTAAGTAAATGATAACTGTAAACATGTTTGATTGATCGTTTCAAACAAAGGAACCAATGCGAGATGATGAAAACGAACTGAAATATCAAAGGAAAAGTTGAAATGAGACAATAATAGCTTTTTACGTAGACTGTCGTTATAGTGGAAATAGAATCTTTTGTGTTATTAATACTACTTCATTTTATTATATAATCTCCTACCTTGTGTTGGTAGCCTGGTATGATTTGTTTCGGGTTTGATTCACAATCGTGAAAAATGTTTTATCTATACTAATATAATAAAGCTGAAGAGTTTGTTTGATTGTTTGTTTGTTTGTTTGTTTGTTTGTTTGAACGCGCTAATCTCAGGATCTACTGGTCCGATTTGAAAAATTCTTTCAGTGTTAGATAGCCCATTTATCGAGGAAGGCTATAGGCTATATATCATCACGCTAAGACCAATAGGAGCGGAGTCCACGCCGACGAAGTCGTGCGCAGAAGCTAGTGGGTCATATGGGTATTTTTCATGGTCTGGTGTTTTTATGGTTTTTGGAGCCCTGGCGTAGGATTTTACCAAAGTACTGCCCGTTGAGTGTGATGTGATTGTTTTTTATGAAAATTATAGATATGAATTTTAATGAAAGATAATGAATTTGAATTAATTAAGAAAATATGAGTTATTTATAGTAAATTTCAATACTTATTTAATATCTCTATATTTTACTATTACGATCTTAAATATTGGTCACATACTCACATATCAAAATGTGAGTTCGTAAAACCGTCACAAAAAATAACCGATGAGATTTCAAGAAAATTACTTTTCATCTGAGAAAATATTAATACTTTTTTTTAATAAAAAATACGGAACCTCATACAATTTTTAATATAATTTTTAATTCCTGCAAATACTGCAAAAATAACTATAAGAATTTAATAAAGCTTGCTTTTATGGGGGCCATTTCATTAATTTTATGATTATTGTAAATGTGTGGATAATTTTTTAAAAAAGTTAATACTAATTAAGCTTCTCACTGAATTTTTTCAGCAAGAATCTTTCTGAATCTGGTGCAGATTTCACATTAACATACATTATTGCTAAAGCGATTTTAAAACCTACTTGAAAAAAGAAATTTTGATATTTGTTTCACGACTTATATTTAAGCATGTGATCATTCCAAGATGAAATAGCTTGCGAAATTGTAACTCGTAAATCAACATCACAAAGCCGTCATAACCTCGCTTGTACGTGACTTTAATTAAAAAGGTACACACGCTTGCCTCCGTCAGCAAAATCTAATGTAGGTACGTTTTTTGAACTTTCAATTAGAATTTTTAATTTAAATTTTTACTTAATTTTACGACATTCATCTATTCCCAGCAATAGTTAAATGTAGGTACATGTTGTTGTATTATACAATTTTGTATTCTTTACAGAATGTTTCAATAACTTAATATTGTCTAATACAGTTATAGGTACATGTATAAACTACTGGCCTGATTACCTAGATTCGTAACTCCATAATTATTTATGGATGGATAATAGAAATGGTTGGTTTTATTTTATTAATGTTAAAATTAATTATTTTAACTGTTCTTTATTTCTATGTAAAATGATTTTGACTGTACAATAAAGAATGTTATAATATGTATTAAATTAGGTTAGTGAAGAAAAGTTATCAGTTTTTTTTTATTAAGGTCTTATATCCTTGTTCCTTTCTTCTTTTCTTATTCCGTCTTATACTTTATATATACTCGTACTCTTTATTATTTATTATCCTCCTAAAGTTTAATTAATTATTGAAATGAACGTAATGTTATTTTAAAATTGTCATTTATTTGAAAGGCAGCACACTTGTTAAGAACCGTAGCTTAATTTTAATAGCCAAGAACGTTTCTTAATAAGCAATTCATTCGACGTAAAAAAATTGAGAGATAGATCCCAGTGGGATCATCCCACATACCTACTGTTTTTTTTTTAAAGTATAATTACTATAGATTGGAACATTTTTACTGAGCTAAAAAGCGTCTTAGGCGTGTTAACTTGTTTAAATGTTTTCTGGTATTAAAAGCATCAAAAATTGTTTATTTTGCAATGCGCAGTCATAAGTCAGCGCAGTGATGAGACGCATTCTAGTACCTAGATATATGCGACCTAGATACCCTGGCACGTTAATTACCTCGACTGGGGTCATGATGTCTCATAGGATGATCTGTGTTTAGAATATTTTGGTTACGTAACTTTCTTTTAGAGTAAAATATTTATTTTTAAAGAGAGAGTAGACTTTATTTTTTTCATTCGTAGACGTTGTAGTATTTTGGTTTTGAAAATTATGTTGTCATATTTCGGCTTATATGTATCTCGTAAACAACAGCATGCGGTTTTACAATTGTTTTTTGGTTGCAAATAGAAATATCTAACATTAAATTGAAGTTTGATGACGTACTAGAAAACTTTAATACTATACTTAAATATATACTATATATAAATAGATACTTTTATTTATTAGAATAACTAAATATAAACTAATATAATATATACTCTATAACTCCTCGCCTTATTGCCTCCACTGGTGAGAAGAGGGCTGGTGCAAAATGCTGTCAGCATTCTTGGCACAATTCCACGCGGACATGATTTGTACCAAATCTATCTGTAAATATTTATTTCTTAAGTTGTGAATTGTAAATATCTATAAATCATGTTAAAAAATATATGTGTATATTTATTAGATACCAGTTAATGTTAGATAAGTAACAGAAAAATAAAATCTAACCGATTGCGAGGATAAGGCGTCATCCATCAAATATTCGCTCTTCTTGACATAACTACTCCACCTTAGTGCACGCGGGTGTCATGACTCATGAGAAAGAATAATTTAGGATTAATAACTATGCGTACTTTGCGCTGACAAAGTATAATTACATAATATGTGTATTAATATATGTGTAGATTTACTTATATTATTGTTATGTACGTGTATATTTATACCTATGGAATGTTTAATAGTTTATTGTATATAGTTTATTTGTATTATACATATTATATTTTTATTATACATCACCTAGGTACTTATTTCTTTTCTTTCTCTTAATTCTCACCTAACCCAAGGTTGCCTGGAAAAATCTCTACCGAGCGATAAGGCCTTCTCATTGTACATTATATTTTTTAATTTACAATTTCTGTATTAAATTACTCTATGTGGTGTACAATAAAGAATAAATAAATAAATAAAAATAATACGGAGGTCTTATTTAAATTTTATGATGCCTATGTATATAATTACAGAAACCAACATACAAAGTCACAAAATCTATTTCACAAAATAATATAGCTACCGTATATATAAATCTCAATCTGCTGAAAAGTAGATTTTCATTGAAATTCAGCGCGTTTTTGTCTAGCATTCTAGTAGGTACTAGTAATGTAATAAATAAAACATATTACGAATTCTCAAACATTATTACATCTGTCAAATCAACTCGCGTCTGATCTTACGTAGTTCAAAGAAAACTCGAATTTTCTAGATTTTCCTTTGATCGTTTGAAAAAATAAACAATCAAAACATTAGCATCGATAAATAAGACGAAGGAATTTACCTATAGATTTAATTTTATTGCACACTACGCTTCTCTAATAAATCCTTTATTACAAATATACGCAGCGGCCACAGCACTGGATTGCGATTGACTGTTGCGCGGGCGGTTGCGGGTTCGATCCCCGCACACGACAACATTTGTATTGGCCATACAGATGTTTGCCGTGGTCTGGGTGTTCGTGTAGTCCTTGTGGGTCTTCCCACCGTGCCTCGGAGAGCACGTTAAGCTGTCGGTCCCGGTTGTTATCATGTACACCTGATAGCGATCGTTACTCATAGTAGGGAATATAATATAATAAAACATATATAATAATACATATATAATACACGCAGCCGAGATGAGAATGTTGAGATGGATGTGTGGAGTGACGAGGAGAGATCGAATTAGAAATGAGTATATGAGGGGAAGTTTGAAAGTAGCACCCGTGACGGAGAAAAAAAGGAGCAGAAGGTTAGCGTGGTATGGGCATGTAATGAGGAGGGATGAAAGCTATATTGGTAAAAGAATGTTAGGGATGAATGTCGAAGGACGAAGAGCGATCGGCAGGCCAAGAAAGCGATGGATGGATTGTGTGAGTGAGAACATGAGAAAGAAAGGAGTATGCGCTGAAGTTACGAATAATAGAGAGGAATGGAAGAGGAAAACATGTTGTGCCGCCCCTATATAAATAGGATAAGGGCAGGGAGATGTTGATGATGACTCATAGTAGGGAATATATCCGCCAACCCGCATTGGAGCAGCGTGGTGGATTAAGCTCCGATCCTTCTCCTTACATGGGGAAGAGGTTTATGCCCTACAGTGGGATATTACAGGCTGAATCGTGTACAAAGATAAAACTAAAACCTTACTAGTCGTGTGGTCTACAGAACTCATTTTTAGGTAACCTTGGAGGTAGAATGAATTATAGGATTAACATTTATATCGCATTTTATATTATAATGTGATAAATTCATAATAACAAATTAAATTAATTACTGGGCTTAGAACTCTTTCTCCATGTAAGAGAAGGGTAGACACACACATATAATAATATAACAATAAAGATAAAGATAAGAGATAGTCCGGGGCAAGCTCAATCCCATGCCTTTTCACCATTAAGGTATTAAATAAAGTTATAATAAGCTTTACTACATGAATTTCGCTTAATAATTTTTTTAGTTTCGGTAAAGTCAGAGATTAAACCGGAGGCGCTGCCGGAATCTTATTATAAACTAGCTTCTGCGCGCGACTTCGTCGGCGTGGACTCCGCTCCTATTGGTCTTAGCGTGATGACACATAGCCTATAGCCTTCCTCGATAAATGGGCTGTCTAACACTGAAAGAATTTTTCAAATCGGACCAGTAGATCCCGAGATCAGCGCGTTCAAACAAACAAACAAACAAACAAACAATCAATCAAACAAACAAACTCTTCAGCTTTATTATATGATAGTATAGATATATTAAAATAGATATGCCGATTTAAGTAACGACTTTTTTACTTTTCTAAAATTATATAACCTATAACTTTTCTTCGTTACAATTTTTCACTTCAAACTAGTAGATACTGAGATAAGCGCGTTCAAACAAACAAACTCTTCACAAACTCTTTAAAACAAATTTTGTCTTTAGAAATAGTGTTTAAGGAATAATCAGTAGAATATAAAAGGGAATGATTCTATATCTTATAAAACGTCATTTTCTTTGTCATCTCCCTCCCCCCTGCCCTTTCTCTCTCTGGATCTCTAACGTGTTAGTTTGGCAAGCCATTAATTTTTCTCGTGTGATTTCGCTTTCAAGATCGTAGTTGTTGTCATTGAGAGTCTTCTAAAACTGTTAAACGAATTAATTCAATTAATTAATTTAATTAATTAATTCAATTAATTAATTTAATTAATTAATTAAATTAATTAATTTAATTAATTATTTTAATTTCTCGTGTGATTTCGCTTTCAAGATCGTAGTTGTTGTCATTGAGAGTCTTCTAAAACTGTTAAACGAATTAATTACATTGAGTAGATCTTGATCAGACAACACTTTGCCACCAACAGTGCACGTCAAAAATGATTTGTGGGATTGCTAACTCTTAACATTAAAGAGTTTTTTAACTCTTTGAACAATCTCATTAAAATTTTGTACATTTATTGAATAGGAATGAAATTCATACACGGAAAAATTGCTAATATTTAAATAATATACTTAGTTTTTATTTTATTAATGATTCTGAGTCATCCCTATTATTTTCTATGCGAATAATTATTTACCTGTAAGTTAAAATCGTTATTAAAATTAAATTATAAAGTTATAAGTAAATATCTCGGTACCTTTGGGTTGTAAATGAAGTATCCCATTACAAAACTGTACAGTATAATTTATAATTTCTAGGCAAAATAAAATAAAATTACTTTTATTGTATTAAAGACAGCACTATGTTACGCGTTACGTGTTTTTGTATAGAATTCCTCTAATCTTAGTACATTAATAAGGTTACTCACAATTGTTTTCATTGTAAGACATGTGAACTGACCTAAATCAGACTGTAACGTGCCAGAGTTGATGGTCCCTTTTTCCATATAGGTACTTGGAAAGGTAGAAGCTTGACCCATCACGCTAATACTGTACGCTGCGAGTTTCGCGGATAATTTCCCTAGCACGAGTAATGATCGTTATCATAGAAAATGAAATACTTTAACAATTTATTAATTTTAGTAATTTCAATTATATGGTACTGAGATTTAAACCTAAGATCATACGAACCTCTGGACAAACTCGGCTCTGAATAATTTATGTAAATAGAATTGGTTAGACAGCTGTGAGGTACTTCGTTAACAAACCAGCTTCGTATTGTTTGTAATGAGTTTGATTTGTCTAAAAGTGAAATTGTTAATCTTTACTTATATTTTGCTATCCTGTTATAATGTATAATAATCATTTATATATTAATGGAAAAATTTTACAGAACCATACAGGATATAAATCATATACTTAATACTTGAACATTACTATTTTTTAATTTAACTAAAAACGATAATAATTATGTAGGTTTTCTCGTTCTTTCTTAAGTCTGTGGTTTTCTCTATTGTTTGTACACGTCTGCCTCAAATCAAGCACATTTATTTCAATGTTCAAAATGTGACCAAACAGCACTACATGATGTTAAATATAATACTGGTAATTGTTATTTGTCATGTTATCAATATTTTCTCTGTTAACAGAGGTAGTTTCTAAGATTAGTAATAACTAATAAGAACACCTTTACACTTTCAAATATTGTTAGTTTCTTTAAAGTAATTCTAAATGTGATTACTTTAAATAAAAATAAAGTATTAAATAAATAAATGATTTGTTTTAATGTCATGTTTATATTAACGTTTCCTATACCTACATTTGTGGTTCTAAATTGTGTATTTTTATGTGTGCAATAAACTTTTAATAAATTACTGAATATCTGTTATACTTATTACGAAGATAATTTGTGGAAAAGATAAATTAAGAACAACGAAGAGATGTGGGTGACTAGTAATCAATAAAGAGTTATAATTAATCTGCGGATCCTTCGACCAAAATAAAGATCTAATTTGAGCACTCTAAAAGAAGGCTGGCGACCGAAAAATTTTAGTATAAAATTATTAATTTATTAGTGTGATAATTATAGCGTATTTACTTTTATACAGAGAAATAGATTTCTAAATATCTTCATTATAAATTACTTAAAACTGTTTTTGTACATAAAAACGTATCCCAGTGGTGATCTGTATGTCTGTATCCATAGTCTGTATATTGCAAAAAAAAAAAACAATTTATGACGACACTTTGGAACAGCGCGGTCACAACACTGCCTGTAGTAACTATACTGCATTTACATTCATTTATCATTAGTTCAAATGCGAAAATATAATCCAAACTAATACATAGTACAACAAAAATATTCTATTTGTTTGTTAATAAAACTCGGAGTTCGGAGTAATCGGAGTATGGGACTTTTGAACCTATTTCATAATATCTTAAATACAATATCCAGAAGTATACAATTAGTCTAAAATGTTTAGAAGTAAAATTAGGTGTCAGTACAAACCACGCAGTAAGTCTGATTTTAATAATATCTATACTAATATATAAAGCTGAAGAGTTTGTTTGTTTGGTTGTTTGTTTGTTTGCTTGTTTGCTTGTTTGTTTGTTTGTTTGAACGCGGTAATCTCTGGAACTACTGGTCCGATTTGAAAAATTCTTTCAGTGTTAGATAGCCCATTTATTGAGGAAGGCTATGTATCATAACGCTAAGACCAATAGGCGCGGAGTCCACGCCGACGAAGTCGCGCGCAGAAGCTAGTAATATTTAATTCATAATATTTTACAGTAAAAATGAATTGAAAAATTTTAATTTAAAATTTAATATGGCTAGCTATTGCACGAGTGAAAGCAATTTTCAAATACACTTGAGAACTAGAAATAGGCCAAAACTCAGAGCGTGCTAGACAATATTCTTACAAATGAATTTTCTGTGTTCGCTCGAAGAAATCTATATTAAATATTTTATGTCCGCTGTATTGTATCGAAAATGTTATTTAACTAGTTGTATTTGTGTTGTTTTACAATGTCGTATAGAAGCGAAGATTTATGAATTGAAGAAAATAGTTGGCAAATAAATACGTACATGATAATTTTTTCTTATTGAAGTGAAACTTCTTTAGGCGCATGAGGGGTAAAATTTGAGCGACCGGTAACGTGGCAGTGTCAGGGACAGTCAGTAATTGGATGGGTGACCGCATGGGAACACCGCGTGACATTGGCTTTTTGTTTTTTTTTTTCAACTATTTTTTTTTGTATTTTAAATTTTTTTAATTACTTTTTTAATTAGTTTTTTTAAAATTAGTATGTCAAAGAAGTTTCACTTCTGACATGTGTACTTTGTACGCACGTAATTTTTTTTATTAATAAACCTGATTATGACGTCATAATCATTTAGTAACATTTTTAATTATACGAGTGTAAATGCAATAATTAAATTTTATTATTCCTCGTACAGCCCGTGTGATGCAACAACAACTTTTAATGTTTTTGCTGCACGTACGTGTTTTGACGTGTTATTCCAAATTAGGAATTTCATTATAATGTGGTTTATAAGCGTACAAAAAGGGACGAGTACCTTTTACAAAACTTTCAGAAACATTAATATATAGAAGGAAAAGCTTAGGAAGCTTAAACTATTTAGAAACATTTTAGAATAAATTCAGAATACCTGTACATTTTTAATATTATGACTATGAAAAATCGATAAGTTATTTAATTACATTTTCTTCAAAGCACCTATAGATATTCTGCAATCTTTTGCAGCATTTTTATACTTTTATGGTTTCACCGAGATAAAGTATCTCGGTGAAACCATAAAAGCTATAGAGGTGAAACCATATAAGAATAGCTGACACCAATACTCTCAGATTTTATTAAATCTTGCATCCTTTGAATTCACTTGATCTTTTCATTTTATAAAATTTTAAACATGCCCATATGAAACCAATAAAAAACAATAGGTTTTAATTTATCTTCGTGCGTTGACTTATGCGTGCATGAAGCTTATGTGGATACAATACCTTTTTGACGTGTTGTATTAACTTCTTTTTTATTAAAAATACAAATGTCGAGTTTCAATTTTTGCTGACTCTTGTAGTACAACAAAACAATCAGAATTCATAGTTACTCAGATAATGACTGTCATTTCACTGTCCCATAAATTAAAACTGTCATCACATTTACAAGCACCAAGATTAGTCGTAGTATAAATCAAAGGTTTTTATGTCATTTCCGAATATTGGAGCGAAATTTTCAATCATTTCGTGTATAATATTTCACAGAATTGCGTAAACTGATTCAATAAAACATAAATTACTTTTTAATATGAGTTTTTATTAGTGTGTCTGTTTATGATTTTCATGTTAAGTGCAGATGCCGTTATGTTCTCATATGTTTTCGCTGTAACCCAATTGAATTTCAACGACCAACATAAATAGGATTCATAAAAATCTTGTCTTTTAAGAGCAATATTTTTACATACGTATTTAGAGATCAGTAAGAGTTTGTAAGAGACGGATTAGAAATAATAATTTTTACATTACACAGCCTATAAACTATACTGCGAAAGTTATAATTATATAGTTATATATTCCATCCTAGATCCATTGTAGAGGTAAATAGCAGTTGTTGAGTAGCTTGAAGTAAACTGAATCAGAGTGTAACATATTACTGGGCAATGGCCTCTTTTTATGTAGCAGAAGGAGCTTCGGAGCTTATGGTACCTCGCTGTTCTACTGTAAATCGAAGAGTAACTTTTCTACTTCAAGTAAAAAATCGTTATCAGGTGTATATGATAAAAATCGATAATTTTGTGTGGTCTTCAAGGCACAATGGGGAAATTCTCAAGGCCATACACCTGTACTAGAAATAAATATATTATATACTCGTACAAATATCTGCTGCGTATCCGGGAATCGAATCCGTAGCAGCCGGTGTTTATGCGACTACATACACCACTACACCATAAAGGTGATTGACCATAAGAGCGGAATTGTGTTGGACGTCTAACGTCATTATAAAACAGGAAAACATTCTAAATATCGGTTGTCACGAAAAATTTAAGAGAAAAGCGTTACTCGAGGTTTTTATCATTTTTCAGGAAATTGTTTTTAAAATTTTCTGAGGCATCCGAGGTCTAAAGGTCAAGTCGGCTTCGTTTGGCCGAGCGATACAAACACTTGTCTTTAAGTATTTTAAGAATCTTAGTTTCAGTTTACACGTGAAACTGATTTTGATTGACGGCACGAAGTGAATACATTTTAAAAACAACCATCAAATTATGCAGGGTTAAATTTTGCATCTTTTTTTTTAATTACGATGTTATTTTTGTCTGAAAATATTGATGTTCTTTTTAAAGAGGTTTCATGGAAGAGATCGCTCATTTAGCTATATGATCGCCTTTAGTACATTTTTTATTCCATAATATTTATATTATGAAACAATAAACATGTTGACACACAACACATAATTATCATCATCACTTCATAGAAATACAATTTACTTTTTTTAATATATTTATTTCGCAAGTATGAAAACTAATCCAAACAACTGTCTTTTTCCAACCTCGGAGTACTGTCAGTAACATTTTGTGTCTCTTTTAATAACAACGTAGAGCTAGTGGAGAAGTAAGATCACGTGATGACAATTAATCGGTAGTCTCAATAAATAGGATAACAATACAAAGAATAATAGAATTTACAGTAAAAGCCAACAAAACTCACCGGATATCCACGTTCCATTCCACCGAGCAGGCACCAGCTCATTAGTCAACAGGTCCTGTATCTTGAGCCGTCTCCCTTTAACCCTTGGCCCTTCATCCGGTGGTGTTAATAGCACCACAGATGTGACAATCAAAGCCAGGACAGCTATGATCACTAACAGTGCGATGAGTATACCTCGCCAGTTCCGTTGGTTCGGACCGCCTGATACCAGCTTCTGAAACAAAGTATATGGTTAGACCAACTTGAAGTTTTGTTTACTTTTTTTTGAGTTTACTCCTTAAGAATCGATTTTCATATAAGGCTCCCTGTACGAAAAAAATATGAGGAGTAAAATCTACTGAACGAATGTCCTCGTTACGTTTTGTGCGCTATCTATCTGCTACGACGATTACGACGGTACCGGCTACGACGGCTACGACGATATCGGTTACGACGTTATCAAATAATGCCATCGATAGATTCATTTATTTACCATTTGATATGGTATTAATCTTTTTCTTAGACTATAAAATCTTTTCTGTGCATATTTAGACAGTCTATCTGAAGAAGTAAACTACAGTCGTGCGTCGGAGCTGACACACACTTTTTTTACTGTTAATATTAAGACTATGAATATGAGAGACTAAAACTAGCAGATTAGAAGATAATGATAGTAGAAAAATATGTTGTTAAACGCGATGTCAAATACAAAAATAATCGTTTTTTTTTTTAAATTAGAATAACAATGTACAAATGCGTATTATTATCATTGTTTTAAATAGTAAGACAAAGTTTGAAATGGTTCAGAAAAGAACATAACTGTTAAGAATTCAATTGAATTACGCTTTTATTGAGTAATAAATATTTTATACAGTACAGTTATGTTAAAAATAAATCAGATCCTCAATTTTTCTATCAAATATGTATCTTTAATCATATCATCTCTCACAATGAAAAATAATATTACATTTTTTCTACACTTTTTCTCTGCATATTTTTTTAGAATTTTCGGAAAGTATACCGAAACTATATTACGGTAGCGTATTATGGTAAATATTATTATTATATTATTTATTTATATTGTTATTATTTATTTATATTTGTGTTATATTTAAAGTAGGAGACAAAAGTAGTCCAAGTTTTCCAACTACTAAATCATAATAAAAAAGTCGTTATATAAAATAGGTAATTATTACGAATAAATCGAATCTTTTTTTAAATTGTAATAACGTCCACTGAAGCCTTATTGTCTTAAGTAAACTAAGATATAAGATTTTAGATTAACATGGTTACTTCTATTACGAAAATTATTCGAAAATGGGATATTTACCATGTTTATTATTTTCTCTTCGCGGAGCTCGATATTTCGACATTAACTGCAAATGTCTTGTTCACGAGACTGAATTTTGCGGGTAGATATTAATGGCTCCGCGAAGAGAAAATAATAAACATGGTAAATATCCCGTTTTCGAATAATTTTCGTAATAAACTAAGATAGTCTGTATCTAAAGGCTTTTTTTCGTATGAGAAAAGTATTGGATTTTAATTCGCCACGCTGCTTTACTACGTGTTTGTGGATAGGTTTCCTTTTTCCATTCACAATTGTGATCAGCTATCAAACCAAAAACAAATATCTATAAAAATATTTCTCTAGTTGATATCAAATATATGACCGCACTAAATTGAAATCGCTAGCTATGACTTTAATTATATCTTCAACAATATATTGTACTCACGTCTCTCAATTGTTCTGTGAAAATAAATAAAGTTGTGATACCAGCTTCCCTAAATTCATAAATGTCGATTCCAGAGCGGATATGCAGGAAACAGCCTATCTATCATGAACTGTAACAATGCTCGACTGTATGGCGTTATAAATCGATTTAAGGGTAACAAGATAAATGACTTTTTTAAACGGCAGCTAAATAATGAAGCGAAGACTAAATTTAAGAGAAATAAGTATGATATAAAATAATGTTTCGTTAGCAGATTTTTTGGTAGAACAAAGATTTATTAAAAGTAGTTTTTCATCAGCGGTTTCGCTCTCGGTAAAATTATAAGATTTTGGCTGACCAAAATCAGCTCAGTACTTCCAGACAAATATTGTGAAAAAAATTTTTTCCTTTATTACAAGTTTTGTCCTTTCACATTTTTACATTATAAACTAGTCGAACCTTGTGATTTTAGTTATACTTTTTTGCTGCTTTATTCAACGTCAATCAGAATAATGTTTGTTTTAAATACGAAATCTCAAACAGTAAGAACCTGTAAATATAATAAATTAAAAGTAAAAAACTTTTTTTTTAAAAAACAAGCTTTTATTTGAATGCGCTAGTTAACCATGCATTGTTATCCAAATTGAAATTGTATACAAAATTTCAACTCAATCGCGCATAATGCAAAATTACCAATCTTCTATTTCTTTTGACATGAAAAGTTCCAGACCAAATCTTAAAATAAAAATATATGACAAACTACGTGATATTTGCAAGGGTTGACCCGTATCAAAAACATAAAATAAGGAAATTTCCTCGATAAAATATAATCACGAAGTAACCTCTAATTTTTATATTTTTCTATTTATACTCGATATGGTTATGACCATTAAGACAAAAATTTGATAATTAATTACATTTAAATATGAGTAAAGGCTATGCCAAGGCATTTAATGTAATTACTTTTAGTTTCGGAATTATATACAAAATAACATATTTGTCGTTTTGTACATTCGTAATGCGCTCAAAACTATATCGTCTATCGCACTCTGACACGAGGCTTTGTGTATATTTTGTTTCATCGGGCGCGCGGGTGAAATCTGATTTTTTGCTCGCCTTATGCGCCCTCTTAAAAATGAGTTGCAAGATTTCACCCGAACAAACATATATATATGAATAAAACGAAGAAACGTAGCATATTCTAAACTTCATCAAATGAAAAATGAAAATACCTTTTTAATTACTTTAAATAATATTTTTCATATTATTTAAAGTAAATAGAAAAGATAATTATATCAAAGTGAAGACGATGGTTCTAATATTCACAGAACATAATAGTAAATTTTAAATAAAATAAAATATCTTGTTTAGGTTATGTTTATAATGAAAAAAGTTAACTGTAAATTAAAATAACATATGAATTAATAATTAAATTATTTTTGAAAAAAAAAATGTTGAATATAATAATTGTTAGCAGAGATTGAAATCGTCTTATATATTAGCTTTGTAATTTATTAAAGTATTGTAATATGTGTAAATAACGGTTTAATGAAACAAAATAACTCTCGTATCACATAGAGTAAGTATAATTCTCCAACAGGACAATGAATGAATGAGATTCTATTAGAGAATACTAGTAGCAAGTAACAAATTGCAAAGCGCAACCGATTGTAACAAAAATGTAAATATATTAAAGTCTAAGAGAGTTTCCTTAAAGACATAAAATATGTAAAATAGACTCAAATAAATGTAACATTACATTTTACACGATTACCGTACAATACGTTTGATACAATAAACGAGATAATGCAATAATAACCAGAAAATTACATCTCGAAGTACTCAAACATGGCCGTATCAGAATATGACACCTTAAAGGCCATTCCATTCCTAAACTTGGCCATTACGCGATATTAAGGTTGTTTCGTGATAACGACACGCGTAAGTCTTAGTCCGCCTACATACACGACGACATAAATTTATGCTTAAATATATTTATAATTGTCTTAGTCGAATAAAATATTTAAAGTTTAAATTCGTTCATACGTTCGTTCGAAATATTAAAGTTGATTTTCGTTTGAATTTAGTTATTGATTGTATGGATAAGTATTAATTGAAGTTGAGTTAGTTGCTGTTGTTTATTACTTTTTGGAATTTAATTGTATGGTGAGTAAACAAAACACAGGTTTCATTATTACTAAGAAATTGAAAATAGGGACGCCTTCACTCATATAAACTTTTTCTTTATAAAGGGAAAATACTTATTTATTAGAATATAAGCGAGGTAAAATAAAGGACTGGTATACTAGTTTATTAATTACAATACTTTGCTAGAACTATACAGCTAAACTGTGTTATAATTTAAGCTTAGACTTCTCCTCCACAGAAGTTGTTATATTTTGCTTAAGCCGTTATTGTTTCTACTATTTAATTCTACAATGCCAAAAGTTCTTTTAACATTTGCGATAATTATTGTTATTATTTTAAATTAACGGTACGCAACTAACCATCTAGTATTGTTTACTTATTACACTAATGTAGCTTAATTTTTATATGCAAACAAAAAAGTTCAGTTAGTGTAAAACAAACTAAATTTTATATAAAAATGACGCAAAACTTTACATTCAGTATTACAGTCTGCAGAGTTCCTAAAGCACCCTATCATGTTCGCATATTTTACGCGCTATTATTTTTAACACGACACTTTGCATCTTGTTTATTTCTTACGACTTTACGGCTAGTTTGAAAGGATAATTTATTTTAAGAGCCTTTTTTGTGGCTGAGTCTTAGAATTTATACGATGACAGTCTTAGCCAGAGTTTTCTGTTATTCCAATTTTTTCCTGCATTTATATAAAGATACAGATACGCAAAAATATTTGTAAACTAGCTTCTGCGCGCGACTTCGTCGGCGTGGACTACGCTCCTATTGGTCTTAGCGTGATGATACATAGCCTATAGCCTTCCTCGATAAATTGGCTATCTAACAGTGAAAGAATTTTTCAAATCGGCCCAGTAGTTCCAGAGATTACCGCGTTCAAACAAAGAAACAAACAAACAAACAAATAAACAACCAAACAAACAAACAAACTCTTTAGCTTTATATATTAGTATAGATATGGTCTTAATTTTTTAGCAATATTAATACAAGAAATTTCACACCATTATTTATAGTAGTAGTATATTATAGTAGTATTAGTAGTATTAACTACTCGTACTAGTTTATTCCCACAAATATACTTATAAAATCCTGTTATAAACGTACAATATAAAGACCCATTTTACTATGTAGGTATAAGAAGGGCTATAGCTTAGTAATCCATTGCGGGTTGATGAGTAATTTCCGTATCAAAAGTAATGATCTATGCTAACAACCGGCTGATGGTTTTATGTTTTCCACTGTACAGGAAAGAGACGACAAGAATAAAGGTTCATACCAGAAACAAATCATATATTAGAAATTATTAATGATGCACTCCTAGGCCCTTCTTCTTGGTATAGGTCTCTTTCTCCATGTAAGGGTCGAAGCTTAAAATACAAAATTTCTTCTCCAAACTAGTTCAAAATCAGCGACCCTTGGCGTTAACTTTCATTAATATTCTACAATAAGTCCAGTGTTTCAGTATATTTCCTTAAAATTGTAATTTATACGTAGTTTAATCATCTGTATACCAAGTTAGTTTCTAAGTTATTTTACCGCTACGCTATAGACTATTACGAGTTAACAACGGCCCTCTCAAGCAATAGATCATGGGTACAAAACCCATTATTACAATAACATGATTCAGTGAAATTAATCTTTGAAATGTATGCAAATATGATAATAAATATAAAACATTGTCCCAGTATGAAACTCGATTTATTTTGTGTATGTAAATAATAAAATATAAGTTACACTAAACATTTTGCTGAAATGGCACAGGTCTTTGTTAAATTTAAAACTAGCAATTGAACAGCAATCAGCTGCAAGTAGCTAGCAATTCAGACACATTTTACTTTTTTTCCCAGCGTTCCTCAGTCACTGTGAAATACAATTTTGAACAATGACTACACAGTGCTACTCTTGTTTAATGTGAGGAGTCACCTTATAAGACGTTACGTATTATTCATTAAGGAAACTGTAACTAAGGATGGAAAAAATAAATACACACTGTTAAGTAGTTATAAAAAATAACACATATTATAAGTACACAATTATTTTATACAAAATGTATTCGGATTGTTCGTAATTACCAAATTTCGCTTTCATCTCCTCTCCTGAGTGAAATTTGGGGTTAAAAGTGTCCAATATCCAAGCTTAAGTATGGATACAAATGGCGAAAAATTCCATTTTAATTTATTGAGTACTTTTAGTGTTCTGCACAGGCAAGAGACAAATAGACATAATGTATTTCAAATTAAGCAAAATAATAGTTTTAATTTCAGAATCGTTTACAGAATTACTAAGTTATGTTAAGCATCTCTTCCTGACTTTGTTATTTGAACTTTTTTAATTTCGGAAACTGTTTGTGGTTAAGTACTATATAATTGTGTTTTGTATTTATTTATATTGCTGTAAATACCGTTTGTTTCCATAATAAAATAAAATAAAATAAATTACCATAAAAACCATAAAAGTTTGTACCAAAATGGCTCTACTACAGTGTTGTTATAAGAATAGATAATTGATTTAAAATTCTGTATCAAACAATATAAATTATTCGTTCAAATTAGTTTCGCTTTCATAACCAAATCACCAAAAGGGGTATATCCTTACGGCAATAGATCATGCGCAGTACAAAAGCGATTATTACACAAACATGACATTGCGAAATTACGACAACATTATAATTCAATTTCCTTGAAAACTCCCTAATGTCCTTGGTTCGTGTAATAACTTTTGTATATTCTCATAAGAAGATTGATACATACCTATAAAATTCGACATAATGTTCGATTATTTAAATTTTTTAAACTATTTCTCTCTGGTAAAGTATGTTCATATATATTTTATTAATATACATAATTACAATATAAAATTATAACACAATTTTATTGAACACATCAAATCAGGAATAATTTCAATATTTACGACGATTCGTATTATTTTTATTTTTGTGTTTCCCACACATGAGGAAATTCGAAAATGTTTTTTATTATCATATCAAAGTTTTTCGATCCAGCGGGATTCGAACCCGCACCTCCCGACATTCCGTGTCCGGTGCTCTAGCCGTTGATTTGACGATGATTATGATAATAATTATATGATGATTTACGACGATTTCTTAAAACCTTAAGAATCACGGAAGACATATTTGAAATAGTATTATAATAATCTGTAAATGTCTTACAGTTTGCAAAGGGTCTGTATTCCTATACGATGCTCCAAATGAACGTACTTCAGAATTTCGCTGCAGATATAGCCTATACGCCCCACCCCCAATCACTCTTCCGTTTAATTAATCATGTTTTATGCATACACAAAAGTATTTTCTACAATTACTAAAGCCAAAACAGACTAAACAAAACAACCGAAATATTTTCGTGTTTGATGAGTATTATAAACCATTTTATCATTAATAATCACTACAATTTACTTTCGACACTATAACGACAGAATTATTCAATTATAAATTTACGTGACCTTAATTACACCGCACGGCAGGCGATATATAACTGTTTTTGTCGTTCAAATGATCAATAGTTCGGTGGAGAAATTTACGTATTAATTAATTTTGCGCATCAAAAACTGAATTTCTATCGAAACCTGCATTATTTTACAATGTATGTACAATGTTCATGGCACATATTTTATTATCAAACCTGTTAAAATATATACCATTAATATCAATGTTTACGGTAAATTTATAGGATAGTATAAAATATTGAAGAATAACAAAAAAAAAAAAACAAATCCCGACTGCGACAAATAACCATTAAAAGGGACACATTTACAATTTAGTGTGACGCTTATTCAGTGCACCGTGTATTATATTTCATTCGATACTTTTATAAACAACAGATATTTTAATGTATCTATTAATAATACATATAATTATATACTTCAAATTATTGCTGCGGGGACAAAAATGTTCTACAAAACACTGATTAAACTAACAATCGAACATTAACGAAACCTAAGTAAACTATATACTGTCAATTGAATTTATTTTTAATACTTATTCTTCCCGGAACCCCTTCACTAACACTTAAACTTTATGGTATGGTATTAAAGTTCAAATTGACTTTTAATTAAGTATTATTACGAATCTTTTGTATGGGAATATAGAAAATTGTTGTTTTTAGACTTTTTCAGGCAATTTTTTAAAATTTTCTCTCCGTAACAACCATCCTTGTACTTCAAGAAATATTATAAAAAAAGAAATAGCGAAATCGGTTCAGCTGCTCTCGAGATTTGCGCTTAGCAACACATTTAGCGTTTCATATATATATATATATATATATATATATATATATATATATATATTACTAATATTATAAAGCTGAAGAATTTGTTTATTTGTTTCTTTGTTTGCTCCAAACCACTGGTCCGATTTGAAAAATTCTTTCAGTGTCAGATAGCCCATTTAACGAGGAAGGATATAGGCTATATATCATCACGCTAAGACTAATAGAAGCGGAGCACCAATGAAGAATGTTTCAAAATCGAGGATTTTTTTTCCTTATGTGAGCTTCCGCTGCGTGTGCTGCGGAAACAGTTAAAGTTTCGCAAAAATCATTTATGACAAAATTGTTACTATTCCACGCGAACGAAGTCGCGGGCAGAAGCTAGTATCAAATATAATTTATTTGATTCTATGCAATATTATCTAAATACGTAATACGTAAACCATTGGTTGAAGATTAAAATGCTCAAACAGAAAAAAAAATACAATGGACACTTTATTATATTGATTCTAATGGGTAATGATTCTACGTATTTCCAGAGTTTACGTTTTTTCTGAGTTCTGACAAATTTAGCGATGTTATTCAGCAGGTATTTGTTTCACATAACCAACTTACCCTTTTCGTTTTTTGCTTCGTTTCTTGATTGCGCAAACTGGATTGCGAAAATTAGTTTAGTTTCTTTCGAAAAATCACAATCAATACCTGTTTCAAGCGACATGGTTGTATGAAATAGTTAAGTTAGACAGGTGTATCTTTTGTAGGTATATTTTATGGTCAAATTATATTGTAAATTCGATAAGAATAAAGGAGGTTACAATACAATACAATACAATACAACACAAATACACTTTTTTGTACACTAACAGACGAAAATGTTTACATTGAAAGGATAACATACGAGTAAACATGTACAAAAGGCGGTCTTATCGCTAAAAGAGCGATCTTTTCCAGACAACCTCAAGGCTGAAAAGGACATGACAAAGATTTAGAGGTTACCCTTAGAAGAAAGATCATTATGAGGATAACGAATCTTTTAAAAGTTAAAAAAAAAAAAAACAATTATTTGGTATTTCGCAAACGAATATATTTTCAGACAAAATTTAAAAAAATATGTTATATTTATTTTATACTAGTTGCCCGTACAGACTTCGTTCTGTCTGTTATGTTTTTTTTAAGCATAAAAACCTTCCGTGGGATTTTTAAGGAACATGCAAAAAAAAATTAGCCGAATCGATCGAGCCCTGTAATTTATACTCTAAGCCCTAAGGACGAGCCGTTTTCGAGTTATGCGCTTAGCTACATTCATTTTTATTATATAGATATTTTTACGTTCACGTTAAGTCATTTATTTTCATTCGTTGTATCGAATGAAGCATATACGTATGTTTTTACTAGAGTTCGCGTGTATGACACGTATTACACGTCACAATATCTTGCAGCGTTGGTTTTCTTCTCAGCATTATCTCTATTGTGTCCGTCAGAACGAATGAGGGTACAAAATAAGATTGGCTGCCATCACCTATAAGTAGATTTTAACACGCCAGTGTCTAAGTAGCCTTGTCATGTTCATGTTTATTCTATTTAAAAAAAAACCTGATTTAGAGGTTAAGGTAGGGCACAGCAGGAATATATCTTGCTCAGAATTTGTAACAGTCTAACTGAGAAAGTACCTCAACCTTACATAGGATCACAGCTAAGTAACACTGCTCACAAGTGTTCCTGTAGTGAATATCGTAGCCTGAGCTCCTAGAGAGGCTAGGGGCTATGGGCGGCAACGCACTTCTAATACTTATGGTACAGCAGTCGTCGACAGGAACATATAAAAAATAATATCTTATATTTTGTATTTTTTGTATTCTCTAGACTTTTTGCTATTGTACGGGGAGATGCTGTAAGTTCATTTAACAAATGGTTAGTAAAAACAATCATAGTCAATATTCATAACATTTTCGAACTAGACGTACCGGAGAAAACCTATCTATTATAATTAAAAATACTTCAAAAACTTCAATCCATAATAATATAACTGAAGAGTTTATTTATTTTTGCATGATTCGGGATCGTTGCTTCCATTATTTTTTACTGGTTTTCATTTGAAATAATAAATTAATAGTTTTTAACAGCAAATTATTAATTAATATTCTTAGTAATTAAAAAAAATGCTTCTACGAATATATAAGTCGTTTGTGCGTTATTTGTGTTGTCTTGTTTACTTGACGGCAAAAGTACCAACATGGATAGATATCAAAATAATCAGAAAAACCGTTAGTAATCCTAAGCATAACATGTATTGCTTTTTACGAGATTCATTTCGTTCTTACAGTTGGATTTCCTTTTCTTTTTTCTATTAACACCGGGAACCAAAACCAAAGATAAAGAGAGCTTATGATAGAGCTTACAATTAGAATAGAGTATGTCTCTATGTAAAATTATTTTTTTAATGTTATTATTCTAAAAATAAAGAGAAAAGTATGGATTTTAATTCGGTACTCTTTCATGCCTTAAGTTTTAAAGCGATTAAAATATAATATTTTAATAGCTGTCTACATAATTAATTAATTATATTGTTAGTTTAAACTTTTAAACTGGTATAATACATTACAAACACACGCACACACACACGCACACGCATGTTCGGCTTTTTAAGTCAGTGTTTGTAAGCAGTTTGTTAACTACTAATAGTTGTTGTAGTATTCAATATTGTAGTATTCAATATCTGACAACAGACCTAAACTCTCGCTTTATGCAAAGTACACCATAGAATATAGTAAATAATTAATAAAATAAAATGCGTAAAGTAAGTACAATAAAATAATATGATACATATAATAATTATAAGGTAAGTTCATTAAACGTACTTATTTCTAATTTTAGAACGGTAATAATAGGTGAGGTGGTTATAGGTGACTGAAAGATGAGATTTATACAAAAAATAATAATAATACACTGGTAAAACTTCATATTTCTTTTGATTTTAGTGCAGGGAAGGAAATACTTAACCCTCATTATTTGACCATTAAGGTCTTTTTACGGCTCAAACAATGAATAAGGGTCAATTTTGGGAAATTTTACTTCAAAAGAAGTGAAATTGGAGTTAAGTTTATATGGAAGTACATTAAAAAAAAATGAGAACATTTCATCTTTATTTTAAAACTTTCGATTAAAAAAACAAATTATTAATTAATTGTTTTAAGTACATGTATATTTTCAAATACATAAATAAATGATGATGTTTATCTTCAGTTATTTAAGTCTTTAGTACGTTCCATCATTTTCGAACTTTTAAAATCTGCAGCAGTGGTAAGGTATGAATATTCAGTCTTTTCAATTCTATATTTAAAGCGTACGTTTAACGTTTCAATTATCAAAATTTATATGATTTTCTTCTACATGAACGAAATCACGGTCTACCTGTAGTAACATAATATTTGTATATAATACAATATTTTTTATACTAATAAAAATATACTTGGAGTATTTTATATGTATATATTCATACCAACGGAACAATCTGATTTATATCGGCTATTATCATATTATAAATGTTACAAAAGGTATCATACAAATCCAAAAGTACATCACACATGTATTAACTATTACCCGTAAATCAAACGCGTATTGTCGTTGTATAAAAATAAGTTATTCAAAAGCAAGTCGTAAATAATTTAAATACTCAAATGTACTCCATTTCCGCGCTTTTCACTGTGTTTGTTTGCCAGTCATATCGCTGTTGATATATACTTGAAACGTAAACGATAATATCCTTTGTTTAAGATCTATAGAACTATGAAATACTAGAAAAGCTGGTACTTATTATGTTGTAAAACTTTTTTTAAATTAACATTTTTAATTTTGTTACAGTTCTTAAAGTGGATTGCATGTTATGAGGTAGGGCACAGTGGAAAATATTTTATTTGTTTATTTATTTATACATTATTGCACACTTCCAAGTAAATTAAAAAGAAACGAAAAAAAAAACATACTTAATAAAGTGCAAAGGCGTTCTTATCACTGATAGTGATTTCTTATCACTACATATTATAAAACAAAGTCTCTTCCCGCTGTCTGTCTGTCCCTATATATGCTTAGATCTTAAAAACTACGCAACGGAAATCCGTTGCATAGTTTCATCAAACTGCATCAAAATTGATGCAGTTTTTTTAATAGATAGAGTGATTCCAGAGGTAGGTTTATATGTATAGTATATGCATAATATAGTAGAGGAACACTGATCATTTTCGCAACCGTGCGAAGCCGGGGCTGGTCGCTAGTAGACTATAATTATAATAAAATGCACAAGTATTATAAAAAGTCAAAATATCTTGCTGTGATATCTATCTTGTGTGTTAGAAACTGCCATGTCTAAGTACCTAAACAATACAGAAAAACACAGTTAAATTATACTCTTGAATAATGCTGTTTCCCTAGTAAGTAAGGTGTAATACTAATGGCAATAAAGTAGCTCATGGTAGTAGTAGGAAAACAATACAGAGGCACAGCAGGTTTCCTGCTCAAAATATAGAGCAGCCCGACTGGGGTGATACCTCGACCTTACAGAAGACCACAGCTAAATAATACTGTTTTCCAGCAGTGTTGTGTTCCTGTTGGTAAGTAAGATGACCAGAGCTCCTGGGGATTGGTGTAGGAATTTAAAATTTATGTAATTCGTTAAATTTTTTATATAGGTATAGTAGTTAAGTAATAAGTACATTAAGTAAAATTTAACGTTTGACACAATTTAGATTTGTAAAATGACATGACCTTCAAACAGTGAGAGAATTTCAAACGATTTCAAAGGTCGGTGGAGAGTGCTTAGCTTTACATCGTAATTTAATAAAAAAAAATCGTAATTAACGTAAAAATATAAGTGGTAGTAATGCAAAGGCCTCTACTTATATATAGAAATACTATGCTAAATGATTAGGATTTTAAGTCACCATACTGCTGTACTGCAGATTAGCGGGTATCAAGATCAGAATTTATCTTTAGACATGCATTTTTATGATTATTAACTTTACTGATGACAAAGAGACAAGTATTAATGAAATTTTGCTTTAAAAGTTAGCTATGCTTAACACAGTCTTTCGATTTCTTTCATCCTTTTCTATCCACTAAGCATACATGCTAAAATGCTTTATGCAATAAGCTATCGCAGATCTAAAAACACACATCTATACTAATATAATAAAGCTGAAGAGTTTGTTTGTTTGATTGTTTGTTTGTTTGTTTGAACGCGCTAATCTCAGGATCTACTGGACCGATTTGCAAAATTCTTTCAGTGTTAGATAGCCCATTTATCGAGGAAGGCTATAGGCTATATATCATCACGCTAAGACCGATAGGAGCGTAGCACCAATGAAGAATGTTTCAAAATCGGGGTTCTTTTTCCTTTGAGAGCTTCCGCTGCGTAAACGGTTAAAGTTTCGCACAAATCATGTATGACAGAAATGGTCCTATTCCACGGGGACGAAGTCGCGCGCAGAAGCTAGTAGAAATATAAAAAAGTGTGTGCTTTAGACTACAGGACTGAAGTAAATCTTACGAAACGTAACTCTCTCTCTCTCTTTCTATCTTCATTCAACTCCGTTCTCAACTTCCGTTCGGCTTGCCAAATCATAATTTTCGTAACGCTCTCGTTACGCATTTACTAGCTTACTCCCCAAGTCAAGCGTGTGTAAAGAAGTTTTACTTCAAAAATGTAAGTAAATGTAAAGTTAGCATTTAAAGTGTACCAACTGTAGCTGGTTTAGTTCCCACCTATGACAAATATTTGTATAGGTCACATGCATCTTTGTCATAGTCTAAGCATATATGTTTATATTGCTTTTGTTTCCGACTCTGAACACAGGATTCACATCCTGAAGGTAGCCGTTGAATGTGAAGCATTTATATATTATATTTATGCAATTATGCACATTAGTTCGATCTTCATATATGCAACTTTAAACATTTCACTAATAACGGAAGTTGAAAGTTGTTCTATCGTAACATTCGTAACTCTACGGTACGCAATACAGCCTCAATCAGAATTTAGTAAGCAGTGAGAGATGTGGCGTTTCGGTATATTATTGATCGTGACACTCATACACGCTGAGAGCAAGGAGAGCGAGAATGTTGAGGATTCAGGTAATACAGGCTCCTTAATGGACGTGAGATTCTCGAATATTTATATCTTGAACTAGATTGCCCAGTGAATTTCGTATCACCTACGTATATTTGTGAAAAATATAAACAAAACACTTTCTGAACGCACCTATAAAACAACGTTTTTGGCAAAAGACATTAAATTTCCCCGCTAGGAACATTTTGTATTGGAAAATTAAATTGTCGTTTTTAGTATTTTCCGTTACATATTATTTATGTTTCTCACCGTTTAAACCTTCCCTGAACTTCCACAAAAATTTCAAGATCAAAATTAGCTAAATTGGTCAAGCCATTCTCGAGTTTTAGCGAGACTAAGGAACAGCAATTGATTTTTATATATATAGATAGATTACTTTGACTTTGCACTAGCGATAATTTTTATGTGTACTGTTATACTGTTCTTGTATATGTACTTTCTATTTTCATGAAAAAGAAAATGTCATCTTCCGACGACATCCAAGGATTTAAGCTGATACAAAATAATTTTTAAGTTATTTTAAAGCCGTTCTGTCGGCCCTTAAAGGTCGTTTTCGTTCTAATTTATTATCCAGTAATTCACAAGGATAGATCGATTGTATTTATGTTTATGCAGTAATGAAATGTAATTTTAGGCTCCGCTAATATACTACAATTATTCATAAAGTATTTTTTTTTTATTATGTTTTAAATAACATGTATTTTCACAACTGAATAAATAATTGCCATCAGTTCAATAATTTGTATCTATATTATAAACTTCTATGTTACTGTCATATTTTGTACAAAATAAATAGTGCCTTTATACGAAAATTATAGAAGTATATAATACTAAATGCATTTTTATAAATCGTTCGAAATTGTTTTATTTTAAGTTTACTCTCAATGTCTGTCAATCTTAACGTTATATTTCCTGATTGACATAATTTGTATTTGAAAGATTGAAGTTCCAAATCGTTATGTAATCAGTACCTGTGATCTTTAACCTTTGATTTTGAAATTGAAATACTCGATCAAAACGTTATTTTCATTTTACGATCTTTGATACAAGAAAACTAAATTGCGTTCACAAAATCTTTTCAACATTACCGTGGCCTCCTTGTATAAAATACAGAGTTAAGTGATGAATTTATACACTTTATTATACAGTTATAAATGTTACTAATGTACTCAAGTAGATCTATTCCTTATTTATTAATTTTAAAATTGAGAAAAAATGAATATATTAAGAATGCTATTTTTTTCTTAATGTTACCGTTCCAAACAACTTAGGACTGACGGACATGTACATATTTATAAAATAATACGAGCAACGTGTGATTACGTAAATAATGAAGTACTAGAAGGGTTATACCAATAGCTTTCGTGATATTGATATTACGACATCGAAAACCGTCCCCTGCTTTACCGATATCGGTATACCAGCACTGTGTCGGAGACGATTTATCGTTCGATGAAAAACACTCTGGCATTCATGTTAAAACTTGGACCTTTGCTACTCAATCGCATTTTAACAGCTGAATGGGTTTGAAAGAAAGCTAATGAAAGAAAACAACTCCCTCGTAATCAGAGCAAATGGAAAAAATATACGAAAGCTAAATTTATTCATCTGGTTTTTTCGCTCTTAATTGAACTTTATACTTGTGTACATATACTTGTGAAATGTCTGAAAGAAATACTCGAATTAAGCAAAAATCTTAAATAAAAATATTTGATAGATTAAGATTAATTACTCACTAGACGTCGCCTGTGGTTTTACTCTTGTTCAATTATATTTAGAGAATATAATAACGGGATCTTGAAAGATTTCGTTATCTCGAGATTTCATTTAAGACACATAATCTTGCTATTGTAAGTTTTAGATATCGCATTCTTGCGAGTTTTCGAAAATAACAAAATTTTGAGGATTAAAGGCTAAAATCTAATAATGTATCTACAAGTATTGCGAATTAGCCATTTCAACCTGTTAATACATAGAAGTGTCTCTTCTATACTAGTTTTATGTACAAGGTACATTTTAAACATGAAACGAATGTATCATTTTAAATAAAAACGTTGTTTTGCCATATATGTTATAAACCCCCGCAACCCCTCTTGTGGGTGGAATTTCGTAAAATCCGTTTTTAGCTGACCTCTACTCGGCAAAAGGAATATTCCTACCAAATTTGGATTCTCTACGCCATTATGGTTCCAGAGATATCGTGATGAGTCAATGGGTGGAAATCTCTTTTATATACATATAGATGATACTAGTTGATTGCATCTTTGCTACAAAAGTTAAATAAACGTGTTCCTATTTAATGAGGATATTAAATTTTAGATATTACGAAATGAAAATCAATTATTGTTAAAATTAATAGTTTCGAAGCATTAAAAGAATTGATATATTGCTTATCAGTTACAAGCACATCTTACCAACCTAAATTAAAACAGTTGCCAGTAAAGAGTATTTATACTAACGAAAATTAGCACGTGGTTGGCTTTAAAGTTTCTACAGTAAGCTCAACGATAAGCCAAACCAAAGATCAAAGCCCAAGTCATAGGTGATTTCCCCTTCCTAATCTTAATAATTTGAAGCTAGTATTGCATTATAAGTTGTTTGATGTAAGGTAAATAATAGTAAACAATAAAGACTTAATATTGGCTAATCTAAAAGTTTTTTTTTGTTGGACTCTATCTACTAGCTTCACTTTACACCTACTGTATATCACGACCACGATTCAGCCTCTAATATCCCACTGTTGGGCATAGGCCTCTTCCCCATGTAGGAGAAGGATCGGAGCTTAATCCACCACGCTGCTCCAATGCGGGTTGGCGGATATATTCCCTACTATGAGTAATGATCGCTATCACGTGTACAATTGTACATGATAACAACCGGGACCGAACGGCTTAACGTGCTCTCCGAGGCACGATGAGGAGACCCACAAGAACTGCACAAACACCCAGACCACGGCAAACATGTGTATGGCCAATACAAATGTTGTCGTGTGCGGGGATCGAACCTGCAACCGCCCGCGCAACAGGCAATCGCAATCCAGTGCTGTATGTATATATTTTAATATTAAAAAAAAAACAAATATGATTTTTGTGATGATTTCCATAAGAAAATTTGTACTTTAATAAATAAGTAGGTATATTTATTACTGTTGCGTATATAAACACGATCAACACCATCGATACCATCATTAAATTTCTTTTATACGTTGGAAGAAATATAGTTTAAGTCTATAAATATTTTTGTCTTAAGGTGAACGTGATTTTGCCGGGGATTACAACGTCACGGGGAATTACTCGCAAGTGAATATGGGTAAGACTTGGCATTTACCTTTCCTTAGTAACAAAAAAAAAAACGTTAACGAATTTTTAGAAAGACTTAATAATTTATTTTTACAAATATAATAATTACCGAGTAATATTTAATAAAGCCGAGGTTAAAGTAGGTAGGTAATGTCTACCGAGACATTAGTAATTTAATATTTTGACTAAGTTAAGGTTGCTTATAACACTGGGTACATATTACGTAAGTTTGTAATGTACCTAATGTTAAGATATAAATTTTTCTTTTTTATTTTATTGTTTGATTGTTTGCTGCTTTCGATTGTATTGTTTAGTTATTTTTTTTTTGTAAATGTTTTTTTTTTACTTTCGTTAAGTGTGTAATACCACCTTATGACGAAATAAATGTTTTGATTTGATTTGATTTGAATTTTATTTGTATAGTGCGATACTTATCTAATTTTATAAATGGTTGGCATTCATACATACTGAGACTACTAGCTACTGAGCTACTTGACTAGACGCTTATTAGGTAAATCTGCAAATACATAGTTTACAAAACATTTGAAAGTGTATTTTTTGTTTATAAATACGAGTAGTCCTCCGTAGGTTCTTTATTAGTTTCCTGAATAGTTGAATTCAACATTTAATTCTAAGTTGGTACATGCTAAATGCGAAAACAAATACAGTCCAAGTTAGTAGCCTGATTCCCAAATTAGATAAAAATTAAGTATTTGATTCAACAGATGAAAGAGAAGATTACAGTGGTGAACGCATCGGAGCGACTGTGACTCAAATCTTCAAACACCCATATGCAGCATCTTTACTGAAGAATGACAGCTATGTGTGCAGTACTGTCATTCTGAACACGTACTGGTTGCTGACACTGTCGAAGTGCTTTGAAACGTGAGTAAATTTATATAAACGCGATTTTTTCTAAAGTTATTCTTTGTATCATAATTGTATCCTTACCAGTACCTTTACCAGACAGTTTCAGGCTAACAAATAGGTAATAATAGGACAATAAATAGGATAAGCGTAATGTATGTTTGAAAAAAGGCATAAATAATTTAAGATATAAAATATTTGTGTACAAACTCGAATGGCAGTATGTAATGATGTGTATCCAAAATTATTTGAAAATATTATTATACTCCTTATTTTCACTCTATTTTTAGGAGACGCAATAAAATTCTAAAAATGAAACAATAATCCCGTGTGGGTTGAGAGATTGTGAGATTTTCACACGTGCTCTTAGAACACAAAATTGTAATGGAAAATCTTATTTAATTTTGTATTAGATTCGAATAAATCTTAAGAAATATTACTATAAAAAGGTATTTTGATTACGAACTTGGACTCAAATAAGTACAACTACGTTTACCTAGCTAAAATAAAATGGATCCGATTTTAAATAAATTACGGCTGCGAATTATTTAAAATTTATTTTCGTTCAAACAACTAAAATAATAATTGATGTAACTAACATTTTATTCAAAAAATATAACAAAAAAATGGCTATAAAAACTACAGCCAATTAAATTTCAAATAATAGAACTGAAAAATATTATTAAAATAACTAGTGGCAACACAAAAGAACACGAAGAATCCTGTTGTACCCTCAGCATTGTCAACATTTATATGAAAAGTTTTTCGGTCTTTTATTTGTTTGCAATTCATTTCACAGTACGATGTCAACGAAAACATTTTGAGGAAACTTTCATGAGAAATACCGAGCTTCGACCCTTACTGGGAATGTAAGCGATGTTAGTTTTCTACATACACAGCTGAATAAATACTTACGATTCTAAACGAAATACCCAAAAATATCTGAGTGACTGATTATGAACCAGAATTTATTCTGTGCATATTTGTATTCGTTTATGTTATAAATATCAATCGTATCGTTACTTCTGTTAAATTTATTCGACTGTTACTAAAAATGTGTAGAGCTCTACGTTTCAATAAACAATTTTACCTACGAAGTTAAATAAAAAATACTTACGAAGTTAAAGAAAAAAATAATATTGAACAATTTATGTATTAACAACTTTTACATAATCATCATAATTAATTCTCTACCTTCGTGTTTAGTCAACTATTTCATAATACCTCTAGAATTCTATACATAGATAATGAAAACCTTAAGCCCTAACCTACTTAGTCTTGAAGGCTATTGACTGAATACACAATACTTAATTATTAAAATCTAATTATCTGTAGTTCCACGAACGAAACTAACCATAAACATAGATATAAATACTAAATACGCTTAGGAACACTGTAACTAATGACTTACAGAACTATTAACTTTACTATAATTTTTTTATTAAGTGTAAGTCAGAAATGCAAACTAAGGATTCCAAATCACCGAACAATATGTAACACTTCATTTATTGAGTATAAAAACTTCGAAATTAATTTTTAACGTAATTTTATTCCTATCGTATTGAGGCTCATCTGCCTTTAATTGAGTGCTGTGACGCCACGTTGGCGCAGCGGTCACAGCACTGGATTGCGATTGGCTGTTGCGCGGGCGGTTGCGGGTTCGATCCCCGCACACGACAACATTTGTATTGGCCATACAGATGTTTGCTGTGGTCTGGGTGTTTGTGCAGTCCTTGTGGGTCTCCCCACCGTGCCTCGGAGAGCACGTTAAGCCGTCGGTCCCGGTTGTTATCATGTACACCTGATAGCGATCGTTACTTATAGTAGGGGATATATCCGCCAACCCGCATTGGAGCAGCGTGGTGGATTAAGCTCCGGATCCTTCTCCTACATGGGGAAGAGGCCTATGCCCAAGAGTGGGATATTACAGGCTGAATCATGATCGTGATCGTGCCTTTAATTGGAAAGCCGGTTCGCGACCGGGAGGGTCACGGGGGGTCTAACACATCAGGGTAAAGCATTGTTATATTATAAGTAGTCGTAGTGATACATATTTTGTAATTAATTTTAGTGTATACCAGTTTAAGGTGCAAAGATACGAACTCTGCAACCTTCTAACTGAAAACAAAGTTACAGGAAAATTTTAGATTTTTTTGGTCACGGAATCCTTAACTACTTTTTACAGCTTATTAACATTTTTACGTCATTGGTACGACATTAAAATAGATTAATAACTAATGTTAAGGTGAAAAATAAAGAAGGATGTTGATTTCCGTGTATGGGTCGAAACGTGCTGTTATACGGCCTATAACTAATATTCTTTAATAAACATTCTTTGTAAAGAAAAATACAAAAAAAAGTTTTAGTCGGATTTACAGAACAAACGTATAAATAAAGTTTTATTATAAAGTTAAAACAGAAATTTCGGACTCATTTAAATACGCCTATAAAAACACTGCAGGAGTTTCTGTGTATAATTTAACCGCACTATCGAACTTTTTGTCTTTGAACCCTTATACGTCCCTAAAGTTTTAGCGGGAACGTTTGGAAATGGCAGCGGTCCCAAACAGTTTGAGAGTTTTATATTTTGTACTTGGCGACCTTCGCGGTTTTACCCGCATGACATTTATGACTTACGTTTTTCTACTGTGAGTGTGTATTAATCTTTACTATACTCTTAGCTATTTCTTAACCGACTTTCAATAAGGAGTTGTGTTATCTCATAACTTTTGAATCAAAAGGTAGTGCTTGTGCATGTTCATGTGGTCCCATTTAAAACTAATCGAGATTTGACAAGGGCTGGTTGAGTTATCTCTAATAATGTGTATTTACTTGACTATTTTTTTTGCCGATTATTAGGCAAACTTATACAAAACCCTATATTGTATTAATCTGAATAAAATTAAGCATATTTTAAGATAACGACTATACTCGATAAATGTAACGTAATTTGTCTTTGAACTACATAAAGAAAACAAAATATCAGTTCGATTTTAAATAAGAATTGAATGAACAATATTTAAAAATACGATCGTGTTAACTTAGAAATTGTAAAAGGCATGAAAGGGTGACAATAATGTATCCGAGAAAGGGTTCTTTTACGACAATACTGTTGAAGGACATTATACGCCCGCAATAAAAAGCCCTACTCCCAACAAATCTTAGTGAAGGCAGACTTGTAGAGCCAGTGTTGGAATAAAGGATGAATACTCTGTGATAAGAATATGTCGATCCAGTGAATATATAACTTATAAAGTTACTATTTATTTAACTTACAATAAACATATCAAAAAAATAATATTAGTAAATCTATGCAAATATTATAAAGCTAAAGAGTTTGTTTATTTGAATAACATTATATCAAGAAATACTGGTTCGAATTTTACCAAACATATTTACCGTAGCACTAAGAAGAGCTATGAAATATTTATCACTTTTTCGCTCAAATTCAACGCGGGTGAAAACGCGAGTCACAGCTAGTTGTAGTTGTTTTCCAAGCGAAATAATAATCTATTTATTCAAGTAGGCTTCAAAAGCAGTTGGGAACCGTCATTATACAAAGTATAATTATGATTAAAGTGAAGCTACCAGCGTTTTGAAAGGTAGTTTCTGCTGAAGGAGTCGCATAAATTCTTTTTTTTTACAAACTTAGTAATGTTCTACATGAAATACAGCACCTCTAAGCCCCACATATCTTTATCATTAATCGTGGCTACACGTATCAATAGCAAACAAATACTTCTTTTTGTATTAATTAGTACTTGTGGTAAACAAACAAACGTTTCACGATTCAGCCTGTAATATCCCACTGTTGGGCATTGGCCTCTTCCCCATGGAGAAGGATTGGAGCTTAATTTACCACTACTCCACTGCGCTACTCCAATGCGGGTTAGCGAATAACAAACAACCGTTTACACAACGTTACAAACGTTACAAAACAACGTACAACGTTTATTAAATAAAAAAAAAGTGTGCTTTAGACCACATGACTGAAGTAAAACTTCTTTAGCAATAGGCCTGCACAATAGGCCTGCACTGTGTCTAAAAGAAACTGGCTATGCGAGCTATTATATCTTTCTATTGCTCCGTTTGAATCATCTGATCACACTTTTTGTAACACTCGCGTCACGCATTCACCAGCTTACTCCCAAAGTCAAGCGTGCGTAAAGAAGTTCTACTTCAAAAAAATAAAACCTAATAATATGTAACGTATATATGCCGAAAGAATGAGATGACAATCCTATGTTTAAGGTCCACACAAAACGCCTTTAGGCATATTTATCACTAGCTTCTGCGCGCGACTTCGTCGGCGTGGACTCCGCTCCTATTGGTCTTAGCGTGATGACATATAGCCTATAGCCTTCCTCGATAAATGGGCTATCTAACACTGAAAAAATTTTTCAAATCGGCCCAGCAGTTCCAGAGATTACCGCGTTCAAACAAACAAACAAACTCTTCAGCTTTATATATTAGTATTGACTAGCTTCTGCGCGCGACTTCTTCGGCGTGGACTCCGCTCCTATTGGTCTTAGCGTGATGACACATAGCCTATAGCCTTCCTCGATAAATGGGCTATCTAACACTGAAAGAATTTTTCAAATCGGCCCAGTAGTTCCAGAGATTACCGCGTTCAAACAAACAAACAAACAAACAAACAAACTCTTCAGCTTTATATATTAGTATATAGATGAGTGGAGGCAAAACTCGCAACCGCTAAGGCAACACCGTTTTGCCAAAAACAATAAACCATAAGTTTCTAGGTTTCAGTTATATTAGGTTTAGATAAAGTTTACACAATTTAATAACCGAAACAGAGTTGTTTAGAGAAAGGCCTAAGTTGATTTGATTTTGTGACATCTTTACGACCTCAGTTGCTATTATGCTACAAACACTTTATCACCCGTAGATCGTCTACAGCTCAACAAGTTAACATTTTTTTTACAAATGGAAATTATTTACGTCCAAGTTAATTTTGCCAAAAATATAAGTCACCAATTAAATCTCTATTTATTTTATTTTCATAATGTGTTTCAGAGTTTCGACAGTATGAAGTAACAGATAAAAAATAATATAAACTTTTTCAATATAAAGTTTTTCCGCTAGACTTATACGTACGTTTAGTAATGTAATGAAACGTAGTGTTGGAAAATAATACAAAAGAACCATCTTTATTACGAACGACATTAAGGATATTTTTTACTAAAATAGAATCATTTGAAATTAAAGTAAGAAAATATGAATGTACTTAATAAAAAGCTATTACTTCGTAAATCATTTTAGTATTCGAAAGCCTTTGTAGACAAAAGAATATTGTTACAATATTAATATAACAGTCGAACTGTATTTGGGACAACAGTTGAAATTTCTGGGAAAAACTCGTAATAATATTTTTTAGTAATGAAACAACAAAGTTCATCAACTCATACTTTATTTCGAGGGTGAATCTCTTATTCAAGTAATTTAAATAAAATAAAGTAATCTACCTTGGGATGAGAGATAATAAGCTGTGAATTCGTATGAACCTACGTTTTGGTGTGTGTTTGTGTGTGTGTGTGTGTGTTTGTCTGTGTTTTTTATAAACGCCTCACACTCAACGGTTCCCACTGAGATTCACTCCTATGTCGGGGTTCCGGAAACTCACAAAATACACAAGCACAAACGCCTTGTGGGTGTTCTAAAAGTTGTCTCAAAATTCACATAAAACCTCGTTTGTAAGCTGTAAGTTATTCAAAACCAAAAATCACAACAATCAGTTTTTTACGATTATGTGTCCATATCCAATGATGTTAACATTCATTATAATAATTGTGTTTGCTAGCAAACGAAAAAAAAACCGACTTCACCGACTTTGGGTTGTCTGGAAGAAATGGCTAAATAGCCATAAGTCCGCCCATTGTACTTCACAGTCTGTAAATGTTATTTGTAGTTGTGATTTACAATAAAGTATAAATAAATAAATAAATAAAAACCGACTTCAATTGCATCGGCAAGTAATAAATAATAATAAATAAATTAAAAAACGCACTAGTCGTCACTACGATTTTTTTTTTATGTAACTAGGTTGGCAAACAAGCGTACGGCTCACCTGATGGTAAGACCGTAGCCTATAGACGCCTACAACACCAGAAGCATCGCAAGCGCGTTGCCGACCCTATCCCCAATCCCCCCCAGGAGCTCTGGTCACCTTACTCACCAACAGGAACACAATACTGCTTGAAAACAGTATTATTTAGCTGTGGTCTTCTGTAAGGTCGAGGTACTACCCCAGTCGGGCTGCTACAATTTTGAGCAGGAAATTTCCTGCTGTGCCCTACCTCAGTTAAATTTTCGAGGGTTTCCCTCGATTTCACTGGGATCTCATCATCAGATCCTGGTTTCCTTATCATGGTACCTAAGTTGGGATATCCCCTTTCCAACAAAAAAAGAATTATCAAAATCTATACTAATATAATAAAGCTGAAGAGTTTGTTTGTTTGTTTGTTTGTTTGTTTGTTTGTTTGTTTGTTTGTTTGTTTGTTTGTTTGTTTGTTTGTTTGTTTGTTTGTTTGTTTGTTTGTTTGTTTGTTGTTTGTTTGTTTGTTTGAACGCGCTAATCTCGGGATCTACTGGTCCGATTTGAAAAATTCTTTCAGTGTTAGATAGCCCATTTATCGAGGAAGGCTATAGGCTATATATCATCACGCTAAGACCAATAGGAGCGGAGTCCACGCCGAAGAAGTCGCGCGCAGAAGCTAGTCGGTTCATAAGCGACAAAGTTATCCCCTAACATACATTAAAAAAAGCCATATATATACGGTCGAATTGAGTAACCTCCTCTTTTTTTGAAATCGGTTAAAAATTGTTGAGCATTAAATTTTGTTTAAGATTTTGTATAAAGTTAAATTAATGAAATATTTATTAACAATTAATAAATACCTACCTAATATTTTTTGTAATAATATTTACCTACTTTGTGTAGATATAAACTTATTACTACTTATTCATGTAAATTGAAGTCTTGATGTCAGTTGTTTTTCGTTTGTGAGCAAACATAATTATTGTTGTGTAACGTTTACATGAGTTGCTTTTAATTACGACTCTCTGTTCGAAAAGTTCGTTCATTTCTTACACAAATGAAGAACTCATTTTGTTTAATATCTCAACGCTCATGAATATAGATGGCCAAATTTTAAATATTACCTATATAATAGGCTGAGAAAGGTCTAGAATCATTAGTTAGGCGGGAAAATATCCCTCTGAGAAAATAATACTTAAACATACCAAAAGTTTCTTAATTATAAATAATAATGTCCGTTTATAGTTAATAATATACTTTTAAACGATACAGATTAAATAATAAAAATAATAACCAAAAATGTATCCAACCATAACTCTTAAGTTTTTTTCTCGTTTGTGTAATTAATATTGAGTTAGAAATATATCTGTGGTTCGATATCAGATTACTGGTAAATAGTCATCTACTAAAATAACCTGATCGTTGTTATACGAAAACCAATAGCAATTAAAGTTTACATTTGTTTTCTATTTATACTTTCTTAATACTTATCTTCGAGAGATTATGTTTTTAAAGCTTATAATGTCTTTACTTAAACTAGGTTTCACATTAAAAAGCTCACTTTAGAAATGTTTTGACTCCATATATTAAAATTTCTGTTTGAACAGATATAAGGTATCTTAAAAATTTAATGGACAAAACAATATACGATTATCGGTTAACATTTCATAGTTATTTTAGGAAACGGTTTAGTATTATTGAGTTACTAAAACAGTCATACATATAGGTTACAAAGGAAGTGCTAGAATAAAATGGTTATTGATTTTCTTTAATGATAATATCAACTAATTACAAAAAATATGCTAGAATAATATGTTTTTTATTTTCTCGAAAAATAATATCACCTAACCCATAAGTAAATAAAGACTAATACATGCAATTTCCATAGCACGTGTATGACCAAAGGTACATTTTATAAATTTATTTCTCCAGCATTTTCTAGAACATTTGCATTCAACGTGCATTCACACATTTAGGCTATATTTCAATGTAGTACATTTTCACCGCATCGTTATTTAGAATACGAATGTGACGTGTTCCTTTCGTAGCAATTTGTTGCCTGTTTTATTAAATAAATTTCAAATTAAATACTGTATTGTGTAATCAAATATGCAAGAATGTTGCGATTACCTTCAGTTCCTTCTAAATAAATATCACTATTATCTTTTAAAGCATCAAAAAATGATATAATAATCGTGTAATCGGACGTTTTAAACAGTTTAAATCTCTAAGCGCTAATACTAAGCCATACCATTATAAATAGTTGATCCTTGTGTTTATCTTGATAGGTAATTTAAACAGTAAGTACGATTTTTTTATTTAAACATGCCTCATATGCATCGGTCAGTATATATAAATAAAATCTGAATGCGTCTTGATCAATATTAAAGTAATTTGACATTTTATGTGCCTAACCTAACCAAAACCTTGGTTAATAAATGAGTTACTATGCAATTTTAATCAAAAGTGTTGAATTCGAATTTTGAAATTGGACAAACACTTCTTGAAAACAAGTAATTACAGTAACTTCAGATTTACAAAAATAGTTTTAATATAAATATGCGCTAACATAATGTTACTTAGCTACAAGCGCAAATGACGAAAGTGTTATTATCCTACATGTATTCCCTTGAAGTGACAGAGCTTTGTGTTTTCAGGCGTCTCGTTATATAAGCCTCGCAGACAAAGTATGTTACTTCTTAAAATAAATTGTATCGAGTACGTTACATTCCATATACATTTCTCTTAGAGCAATTTTTTAAGTTTCCATATAAATATTAAACTTTCGAAAAAAATTTCAATGTATGAGTGTTTGCTTGACTTCTGTATTATTTCTATTATGTACGTTCAGAATGTTTGAGATACAGTGTAATATTATAAAGCCTTGTTATATGATAGATAGCTGTGTCCGCGACTTCGTCCGCGTGGAATTTGACAAAATAGTTATTGTTCTGTTTGCAGTTATAAAAAAATCTAAAATAAAAAGTAGTTACTCCTTATTACATCAGCTATCTGCCAGTGAAAGTCCAGTCAAAATCGGTCCAGCCGTTTCAGAGATTAGCCGGAACAAACAGACAGACAGACAAAAATTATAAAAAAATGTTATTTTGGTATATGTATCGTTACATACATGTGAATTTAGTAAAAAGCGGGTATTTTAATATTAAAAATGGACTCTCCAATTTTATTTATTTGTATAGATATAATAACAATTTGATTACCTTGTATGTACATTGTAGACTTTCGGTGTAAGTACAAGAATCTGTAATGTATCATATACGATATGTACAAACTTCAAGGTTATTTATAATACACAAACATGTAACAGTAATTTATATGTTTTAACAGGAGTATAATCACATCATATGTAACACATAGGCACCTGAACAACTACACTATTAGAACGGGAAGCTCCTATAACAATAAAGGAGGCTCTATTTCAAAGGTAAACATTTACATAATTTTGTTTACATAGACTGACTTTATGCTGTTATATTCAAATAAATTATAGTTTAAAAAAACTAAAAAACACGCTTTAATAGCAATCGAACTAAAAAGGGTCAAGCTAATAAAAGCGTGTTGACTTTAACATAAAGTTATGAGATTATTGTATAGTCATCGGCCCTTGACCCCTGTGCAAATTTCTAAGTTAATCAGACTCCTAGAAGTAGGTGAAAATGAAGTTCAAAGATTCCGTTACATACATACATACATACAGGTCAAGCTAATAAAAGCGTGTTAATATGAAATTTATGCTTATGTCACGTTGCCGCAGTAAGTTGTCTGGTACGCTAGTCGATGCGGGTTTGTTCCCCTCACCTACTAGTAGTATATGTCATACAAGTCAATAATTCTAGACTTATATCTAAGTGTTTGTTTGTTTTCAGATAAAAATGCTAATAAATAATTTCGATATAAAAGTATCGGCTATTAAGTTGACCGCACCCTTAGTGTTCAGCTTCAAAGTCGACGCTGTTCGTTTACCAAGTCCAGATGGGGTCGAGTCTCTTGGTTCATTGGCGACTATGCTGGCCTGGATGCCGAATATGGTATAGTATAAATTTATTCCCTTATGCTATGTGGTTACGGTAGTAAAGAATATAGCTACCCCCCTCTTCCCGTGGATGCCGTAAGAGGCGACTAAGGGATAACACAGTTCCACTACCACCTTGGAACTTATTAAGCCGACCGATGGCGGGATAACCATTCAACTACTGGCTATCAAAAACACAAGCCTAAGACGGGTAGCAGCGTCTTCGGTGCGACTAAGCCAGTTCTGCGGTCACAAACCCGCCTGCCCAGCGTGGTGACTATGAGCAAAACACACGAGTTCGCGCCATTTTTGTCGCGAACTTGAGGAGGCCTATGTCCAGCAGTGGACTGTCATAGGCTGAAGTGTAAATTTATTTCCTTATAATCTTAATTCTATTTCTTATTAAACTATACATACCAATAAGTAAAGTTAAACGAACTTTACGAGTTCGTTTATCAATTTAACCAGTCATTTTGTTACAAATATTAGCTTGACTAAAGCTTATACATTGGCCACTACTGTAGCCGCATGTTGTTACTCAAGAATGATATGAGAGAAAAAATTAGAAGCCGATCTCTTTCTTTGCTATTTCAGTAAAAGTTCGCCCCATTGTCTTACATTAATTTAATAAGTGGCCAACCTAATACATAACCAGTTTTATAACAATTGTTTTAGCATTTGAGAGCAGTAAATGCACCAATTATAAGTCCTACCATATGCGAACCTTCAGCTCCATGGACCTCTGGAAGATATATCTGTATGGGTGGTGTGCAAGATCCTAATAGACACTTTTGTAGGGTAAGAAACGGACATTTATGTTATTACTACATATGTTTAACGTACACACACACGTGTCGTCAGCTCCTAAGATAGGCAACTTAATATCTTGGTTTTTGTTAACAGCTCTCTAATAAAGATACATTTTAATAATAAATGTACATTAAATAACACACATATACGAGAATTGCAACCACAACTCTTGTAGTAGTAAGCAGGTTCGCTGCAAAATGCAAGTGGTGATTGAGGTGGCCAGAGCTCCTGGAGAGGGACGAGGGTAGGATTGCCTACGCTTGAGATCCGTCCGTACCTGTCAAGTATAGGTACTACCGACTATTTTATTTATTGTACAGTTATGTATTATTATTTTAATTTAAACTCGATAAAATCCAAACTATTTACTCTTTTACATTAATCTCTACAAATGTTGTTTTCCGTTTAGCTACTATTCAATTTTCTACATTCAATTACTGTCTTCTATTTATGTATGTAGTCATTCCCTGTAATAAACTTCGAACTTGCGTGTAGAGATATTTAAAGTACTTCTACAAAGTTTTCGATACTTCATTTCTTTCAATTACTAGAGGCGTTTTATACTTAGTTTGTAACAAACTTAAAGGCATAAATATAAACACATAATTATATAAATAACACTTTAATGATTGATTTAAAACATACCATTCATAATGAAGACAATTTTAAATTTACAAAACATGATAAGAAACACAATTGTAAATTCATTTTAATTGCTACCAGTTACCTAGTAAGCTAAATTAAATTACGTAAAGTAAGGTCGGTATTGTATATTGTTTTAATATGTATCCCGGGACCCTGTTTACGCGATTATTGGTAGATTTACCCCATTTTTAATCGACCGGGGATTGCTGCGGTTGCTTATCGGCTTAAAATTTTGACGAAACCTTAAATTTTAGATTTACCAAAAAATGTGTGACGAATACAAACATATTACGTCCTAAACAAACACAGAACAATTTTGCGTGGAGAATATTAAAAGGAAATGAACAATATTAAGCTTTAAATGAAAAACTGGAGTCGACAAAGCAATACGTGTCAACTAATGCTCAGAATGTAATATACAGTGTTGTGGGTTACCTATTTCTATATATTAAACAAACAAAAAATGGTAGAAAACGTAAAGGTGTGTCCATAATACAGCTAACGTGGTTGTTTAAAAACAGATTTTTTTTTAAAATCTACAACACTACATAGTATAAAACAAAGTCGCTTCCCGATATCTGTATGCTTAGATCTTTAAAATTACGCAACGTATTTTGATGCGGTTTTCTTTATTAAATAGAGTGATTCTAGAGGAAGGTTTATATGTATAATACATGCATAATATAGTAGAGGAACACTTTTAATTTTTGCACCCGTGCGAAGTCGGGGCGGGTCGCTAGTTTTTGATAAAATATAAAATTGTTGACTCATTTTGACAATTTTTTTTTTTGACGTGGCTTACACATTGAACTAAATTGGCCCATCGTTATGAGTGTAAGATCGAGACAACATTTGAGAGCAGTGTATTCTTCTGTAAGTTTGTGATACTTCCACAGTTGGGCTGCTGATTTTGCTCGCATTTGTTATATATTTTTTTGTTATAATTATATTTTTTTGTGTTATATTTTATTTGTTTCGCATTTGTTATATTTCATAATTCATTTCCATTTTGACGTAATATAATAACTAATCGTTTATTACACAACTATAATTGAACTAACACGATGTGCTACTAGTTACATCATCATATCCATCTTCACGATAGCAAATAAAATAATTCTAAAAAAAGTTAAATTCAGTAAACTCTAGGAAGAAAATTAATATATAAATATAAGATGAAAAATAAAATCAAGTCTCCTTAAAGTATTTCAAATTAAAAATTACTAGCATTTGATCAAATTAAACCTATATAATTATGTTGATTTAAAAATCCATTCGAAATTCTAATCAAATTTAAATTAAGCAAATGTATTATATTTTTAGTTGTCCATGAACAATGCAATGAAGATTGTAGAGTGCGTAACATATTTTTCTTTGTGTCATAGACAAAATGCTGTACATTTTAAATTACTCTCAAAGGGAATCTTCTGTTTTATTTACGAACGAAGGTCAAAAACGCTTCAAAGTCTCAAAGAACATACTGCTATCAGAATTTTTATGAGACTAGGTCGAGTGTGCATTGAAGTGTCAGTGCATTGTATAAATTGTAAGCGCTTTAAGGCTCATTTCTTTTAAGAAGCTTTTAAAGATAACATTTAAAATCATATAGACTTTTATGTAGTACATACTTAATATCAGGACATGACTCCGGAGAAGATTAAGAACTTTACACATATTTTTACATAGAGCAATGCATCCTTAAAATTATAAAAAAAATTGTCCAGCTGTGGTTTTTGGAAAATTCTCACTTCTTTATAAAAATATAATTATATTCTTTTACTTACAATTAATAGAATCAACGAATAGTTAAAAGAGTCTATCTGTTAAGACTGTCTTCACAAAGTAACTGGTTTTTTTTTGTTTCTTTGTTTTTAGATAAATATATTATGACTATAAGACCAGTTCAAAAAGAGTTTTTTTTTAAGTTTTAATAGTACCAAAATGTAGTCTTTATTATTTTGTATGATCATTCATTATCAAGACACAATGAAATACATTTTTATAACTGGAAATAAAATAACGCATCATTTTTAAAAGAAGTGGCACATACCGCATGGCATTTCATTTTGACCTACCGCATACAACCGTACCGCATTATTTATTTATTACCGCATAATTTGGAGCTAGCGCATACCACAAAATATAGTTTATGTGTATAATAATAACCATGTAACCAATATATTATATGACCTTGTGATATTACTAGTAATTTTATTTTATAAACATACTAAACAAATATTAAATAGCGGTAGAGTTTGTTCGTTTATTTGTCTTAATGGGTTTGATTCACTATGACAGGAAATGAATAATTATGTTTACTTGTAAAAGAAAAAAACTGACTTCAATTACGTCGACCAGTAAGCCAGTAAGTAAATAGTAAAATAATACGCATTTTTAGAGATAACTAAAAAGTACCTACTTGTCAGATCTCCATTTTTAAATGTGACCACATGACAAGCACTACCTTTCAATTAAAGAAAGACTCACTGAAATCGGTTTACCCAGTAAAAAATTATGTGGTGATACAAAAAAAATAGAACCTCTTCCTGTTTTGAAGTCGGTTAAAAAGAAAAATGTGGGTTTAACTGATATAACTGACTCGAAATTTCTTCTGGCTCTAGATATATTTCAACTTATATTTGAACTTGAGACGAATGTTAAATACATAACTTACTTATTAGTGTGTTACAACTAAAAAAATCACTGGATACCGTTTGTGCAGTAGTTAAAAGCAATTAGCTGATACTTTAAAGGTCACACGTTCTATTTTCGAAATTACCAAATTGGTATATAAAACATATAGTTATGTTTTTAGTGACCTAAAGGTTTGTTTTGTCCTGCGTATGTATTTAGACTCCGACATGGTATTTTCTTAAAGAGGTTATTTATAACTCAAGTCGTGAAGAAAAACAATTATAATAAAATGTTTTACGAAGCATGACATCAAAGACCACGTCATACATATGAGTACAATAGATTCGTCGAGATAATCTTACCTTAAAAAGTAAGAGTTCCCTGGAGGTATTCATAAAACTCTACTTCATATTTAACTTAGCAGTAACGAAGTTAAGGGAATATTTTTTCAATGTATAATGTCAGTTGAACATAAAATGCTACTTTATAATGTATGAGAGTCATAAAATTAACATTTACTCGTATGTCATTCAAGCTATTTACTATTGAAATTTTTCTTTACTGACTTATAATATACTCTAATTATTTACTAATATTATAAATGTGAATGTATGTTTGTTTTCAGTTGTGTAATATCATGTATCTTTATACCCATATTTTTGGAGGTATTAGAACTTTACCTGAACTTTACCTTGTAGCCTCTAAATTTTTTCGATTGATGGAAGTTTCAAGCATAAATAATTGTTCACATAATATCGGTATTTCTTTATATGTTATTGTTATAATCATAAATTTACCAAAATAATATCTAAAAAATTCATATTAAACTCATCTCTCTCATATTAAACTAAAATGAGTTGTTGCGACAACTAAAGTGGCAGTGTGTGTGAATTGCATTTGTAACCTATCAATTGATAAATTACATTTTTCTGTTTATAGAAAGACAATGGCGGTGCTGTTATACAGAACAACACTCTAATAGCTATATCATCATTCCTACATACGTGCGCTCTGTACACGAAGATCCACGCTTTTCCCAAAGTCTCTACATTCGCACGATGGTTGGACACCGTGATATGGGACGAAAACAATCGACCTACGACAACAAATACTCCATCTACATCTCAAACGACGCAACTAGTCCAGAACACAACAGAAGCTACAGAAGATAACTTGTTTATGGATCCTAGGAAATTTATGGTGACTCTACCATTTGATGCAGTGAACGTTCCCCTAGAACCGGCCGGAGATAACTCAGTGATACCAAGAATGAGTTTGTATGAGTCTTATCTTCAGAGTCTGACAAAAGCAAAACTGTCTACTACGCTAGCTCCAATTGTTTTGGATGATGAAAAAAAAGAATGGTTGAGGAAGTTTGGCAAGACTTTTTTGATGGCGTCACGTAACAAATTGAAGAATGATGAATTGTTTGATTACAATTAATGACTGTATTACATATCAGTACTAAAATCTTAGCTCTATAACGTAGTCTTAAGAAAAAATTTTTTTATTCAATTCTAACAGTAATATTTTATAAAGTTCTCTTTCAGACTCCGTTCATTCTATCCGTCTTAAAATATTAACATCATTCAACCCAATTCACAAAATAATTTACTTTGAAGAATGAAAGAAATCTTTTCACATTGAATGTTTTATGATTTTTCTTAAGAATATTATTTAGTCATAAAAATAAACGAAAAAATTAAAGTAGCTTGAATGTATGAAGTATTTTCAATTATAAAGTACAAATAAAATAGAGTGTCATTTTACGTTATGATGATAAGAAAATATTAAACAAAAAATATGAGTGTTATTATAATTTTAAGACTTTTCTGTGAAACCAGTATATTTTGAAGTCATATAAAATACATTTTACATCTTGTTTTTCTTTAATTTTTAATATAGAGAAAACAAAAGTGCGAGAATACCGACTGTACTATCATGAAGTTGTTCAGCATAAATCAGTTTTGATTCAGTTTCCATCACTACTGCTTTCTTACTGTGGTAGTTATTAAACGATAACTTTTGTAAAGTCAATAGAGAATATATTTATTTAGATACTAATTACTATTTCGATGTACTGTACATACAGTACATCGAAATAGTAATTTAGGCAACCCCTTGTCATATCTCGCCTGTAAGCATGCTTCTTGTTCTGGACCTTTCTATACAAACATTTGAGTATATCAATCGTTGTTTACTCAAAAAATTTAAAGTACGGATAAGTTTAATGAAATACATAAAATAAATAACATAATAATAATAATAAAAATCACTTTATATCTAACACTACATTTCTGATTCACAACTTCCTAAATACATAATGTTGTTACAAAAACTACAATCAATAGTTTCTCGTATTTAAAAATATATTCTACTTGTCGAAAGAAAAGTCTCGAAAAGAACTCGTTGAAAGCCATCAAATGACTTATTAATAGAACCACATTGAAAGAGTCAATCAATAAATAGCAACATTACAAACCCATCAAGGTTTATTGGTCAAGTTAAAAGAATTGGATTAACTTTACTAATTATTCAATGTTCATTCCACTGTAGACTCAGTTGGGTTAATTTGATGAATAATGAAGACGATACTTCGGCTTGAAAACTCTTGCAGTAATGGAGTGCCTTGTAAGTGCTTTTGAATATACTTACATAATTATATTAAAGGTAAAAACGGTTGGATATTTTAGAATTAAACGAAAGAAACTTCTGCTACCCAATCAATAAAATGCTATTTAAATAAGTAATATGTATTAGTTATACAATTCAAGTAGTTTGTATTTTGTATTGTTAAATAATGTATCGATAGCTGTACTGTAAAAGGTTTCTAGTGTCTTACTACTTGAGTGTATTTTACGTCTTCGATCATAAACCTCACACTGCATCCTACGCTCTGCTGGTGCATGCACTTTGTCATTGTAGGTATAGAATGCAATATCTCTGCGGTGACCTGAGTCAGACAGAATGATACAGAATTTAATATTACCAAGCAGTCTTAATTTCAATTGAAATTCAGCAAGTCAAACCTGTTTGTCTTAAGTCTGTCTAATAATTAAAAATATTTAATATACCCCAAAATACTTCACAAATGTTAGGTTTCATATTGTCTTTCATTCAAATAAAAAATTATATTTTGAAATTTCATAGTAAAAAAATATATTTTTATTTAAATTACGTTATTAAATTAAAAGCGCTTGATGGACACAATACAAATATTCCCATTATTTTGTATTACAAATTGAGCAATAGTTTTTCCATGATTACTTGTATACACACAATATTCACGTTTAAAAATTATACGAGTATTCTTGGAAACAAACTGTATCTCGTACATCCAAACTTTTCAACGGAATATGAACTCAAAAATGAAAAAAATGTAGTACTTTTTTATTTAACAATCAAAGCATTAATATAAACTGTAACAGTCTCAAACTCTATACCAAGCTTTATTAAATATTAAAACTTAATTTTCTGAGTAAAGAAATGAATTCCGTCCTAATAAACTCCCAAAGGGCGTAAATAAAAGCTTAGTATTCGTCTAAACAAATTGCACAGGTATAAATAATGAGTTTGCGGTACGAGGATGGAATTTTAGAACCATAAATAGTTGAGAAACATGTTTAATAAATTTCAAAAAAATTCATAATTTGTCAGCAAGTTACGGAGACAATTTTTTTAAAGTTTGAGAAAGGCCAACACAGAGCACCATTTCGAGCGCACAAACGCTTAACTAATTTTCCAGTTTATTAATGCTTTGACTAGCTATTATATGAGACAGTATTAATCCTAATAATGATAAAATAGATCTAAATACTAAATAAAATATTCTTTTCAAATCACATATTATAATAATACGCCGATCTTTACAAGCCATAACTTTATAAACTCTACACCTTAGTCAAAGTGTGACTAGGACATTTTGCTAACGTCACATTGACGTTATGTGAAAATTTCATCCATTGCTCATTGCTCAAAAATAAATAAATAGGACACTGCGACAAGGAAATTGGCCGGATCAGGTAGTATTAATAATATAACTACTACGTATGTACTTAATTAGGTTAAGATGTTCATTAATTACTTATGATCATCGTCTTGATTACATTAATATTAATCTTCAATATATTAGAACTAGAAGAACTTGTTCTACGGATATGCGTCTAATGGCAGAATAAATAAGAAGATAGTACATTACAGACTAGTTTTATGTTGTCGTATAGTGTGCGTCAATGTTTAAGTTCCTAAATTAGTATTTTTGAGCATAAGTTAATCTATAAGCTTCCTTGATAGTATTACTTAGAAAGATTGATTGCAAGCCATTATTATCCCAATATAACGAAATGAAAAAAATACTTCTTATTCATTAAATAATTTACGACAGCTTACTAAAGATGAAAAATTCAAACAGCGTTCGGTTTATATCCATTACAACAGTTAGGCAGGCTGCCAACGATTGTAAAACACGGGCCAGTTAATTGCTCCCCAGTGGAACCGTGTCGGTGGTAATAGGTATCAATACGAGTTTATATTGTATTTATATATATATATATTCTATGTATATTGTACCGACCTGTGCCCACTTCGTTGGGCGTTAATTATTTTTGTGATGCATATATAGAAGTTTTCATCTCGCTCGCATTTCTACAACTTGATTTACATATACTATTATTTTTCACTGAATTTTTTGTTCAATAACAATAAAATAAAGCCTTATGTCACTCCTGAATAGTGTAGCTTTCTGTTAGTGGAAGAATGTTAATGATCGGATCAGTATTTGCGAAGATTACCCCCTACGAACAAACAAAGTTAGAAATTTTACCTCTTTATAATATTAGTACAGATTATTGAACACCAGTTAGGTACTGAGAATTGTAATTAGCATATCTAGCATATAAGGAACTGTATATACACAATCATCGTTCATAAGGGCTCGGTAAATACAATCATCGTTCTAGGTCAGTGACAAACGTGAAAAATTCTATGAAGCTCTCTTTGTCACATAAGAACGTTTTGTCGCGTTAGTAAACATCACTTAATGCATTTTGTCTCATTGTCTGACATAGCGTCAGTCCGTTTTGCAACAGTTCTCATTGGGTACCTACGTGTTATTCTGCATTCATTATTTAATTATTAAGTAAACCATAGCTAAGTACAACCAATAGAATTTTATTCACATAACAGTACTGAACTAAACGTATCGCTATGAAATAATTGTGTTTGCTCGCAAAGGAAAAAAAACCGATTTCAATTACATCGACAAGTAATACAACGTAATAAGACGACAAAATAGTCAAGTAAATACGCGCTATTAAAGATTACTCAAAAAGTTGTAATCAGTTTTCGATCTAATTTAAACAAGACTACAAGACAAGTATTAGCTTTCGATTAAAGTAAGAATCATCGAAATCGGTACACCGAGTAAAGAGTTATGCGGTATAATATAACGTAGGTCGACGAAAGAGTAGTCACGTAAATACGCATTATTAGATATAACTCTAAAAGTACTTGTCAGATCTCAATTAAATTAAAATGGGACCACATGACACGCAACACCTTTCAATTAAAACAAAATTGATCGAAATCGGTCCACCCAGTCAAAAGTTCTGAGCTAACATTAGAGAATTTACGTATACCTAGAAGATTTAGGTAGTTTACAAGAGTAGCGAATTAACATCAGCCCCCTTAGCGAAGTTGACAATCTACAATCGATAACGCTATTAGGATACTAACCAAATGTATGAGAATGACACTAGCTTATTCGATATATTATGTCGAAAGCTAGTGTTATTCCCATACATTGAGAATTCTATTCTATTCTATTCCTTTAGCTTTTATGCAACTTGGCTAAGGGGGCAGATGACTCTTCTACTAGTTTACTGGAAATTTTCGTAAAATATATATATATTTTTTTTCACTTGTTCCATACCGCACTGCTTTTTATTAACCTTTCTTGTCTGCCGCTGCTGTTCCCAATGTTGACTAAAAGAGCACATATTATGATTTCGAATGATTTCTTTGGTCTGTAAAATAAATACGGGAGGGGTATGACGTAGCTAGCATCGGAATTTTCTTTCGGAAAGATTCTAGTACTTACACCGAAATTCTACAATGTACATACAAGGTAATCAAATTATTAATATATCTATACAAATAAATAAAATTGGAGTGTCTGTTTGTAATATTAAAATAACCGCTTTTTACTAAATGCATACGGATTTATACACGGTACATATACCAAAATATTTTTTTTTACAATTTTTGTCTGTCTGTCTGTTTGTTCCGGCCAATCTCTGAAACGGCTGGACCGATTTTGACGAGACTTTCACTGGCAGATAGCTGATGTAATAAGGAGTAACTTCGGCTACTTTTATTAGAAATTTATTTATTTTATAGCTCTGCGAACTGAATAATAACTTTTTTGAGTAATCCCTCGTGGACGAAGTCGCGGGCACAGCTAGTACATACATATTTCGTTGCATACACATTTTTGATGGCAGATGCTTGTTATATGTGATGGATCGTGGGTATGAATTTTACTGTTAAAAATGTTCTATAAGAAATATCGGTTTACGCAATAGTCATAATAAAATTCAAATTGCGCCGATCGACAATGAACATAAACACATCACCACTCTAGAGAAACCTCATTAACGCAACGGCAACAAAGTGTACGTTATCAAATAGATCATGAATATTTATAGCGAGCAACAAAGTATTATATACGACATACGTTTTTTCAGTTGCGGGTTCGATTCCCGCACACGACAACATTTGTATTGGCCATACAGATGTTTGCCGTGGTCTGGGTGTTTGTGCAGTCCTTGTGGGTCTCCCCACCGTGCCTCGGAGAGCACGTTAAGCCGTCGGTCCCGGTTGTTATCATATACACCTGATAGCGATCGTTACTCATAACAATGGAATATATCCGCCAACCCGCATTGGAGCAGCGTGGTGGATTAAGCTCCGATCCTTCCCCTACATGGGGAAGAGGCCTATGCCCAACAGTGGGATATTACAGGCTGAATCGCAGTTAGATTAATTTGATATAAAGTAAAATTACTACATCATTAACAGCATTGGAAGCTATGTTTAACAAAGAGATACCAGGATGTAGTAATTAAAACAAAATCATAAATGTGGATCAAACCCTGTGTGATGTCTAGTTAGATAATTTGCACTAATAGTGAAAGTGTAACTTTTGTGTGATATTTTTTGTAAGCTCTATATTGGGTTCTAAATTCAAAACTGTATTTATTAAAAAAAAAAACATTGTATTTGTCAGTCAATATGCATGTGTTTTAATCGCTTACCAAGCAAAACGCTTGTAATAATGAAATCCAGTATGGTCCCTTTGGCAGAGGAGACACAAATAAAAATGGGTAATCTATACTAATATAAAGCTGAAGAGCTTGTTTGTTTGGTTGTTTGTTTGTTTGTTTGTTTGAACGCGGTAATCTCTAGAACTACTGGGCCGATTTGAAAAATTCTTTCAGTGTTAGATAGCCCATTTATCGAGGAAGGCTATAGGCTATGTATCATCACGCTAAGACCAATAGAAGCGGAGTCCACGCCGACGAAGTCGCGCGCAGAAGCTAGTTCTCAATAATTGTCGTAATTTTTATCGATATTATTATTATTGAGTTCAACGACCTCAGCGAAAAATATTGTACTTAAAAAATGGGGACAAGAAATATAGGTCAAAATTATACATATTTGTGTACGATATTTATTTGTGGCAAAATTGCGTCTTATCATCAAGTGGCAAATATCCAAACGTCAAGATTTACATTCGTTTCATATTTTAAAAATTGTATTTTGTCTTCATAGAACTATAAAAAAACTGATACTTATAAATAACGGTTTCTTCTAGTTTATAATATAATTTCTATAAAAACAGTTTTTCTAATTTTAAATTGAAATAAAATAATAATTAAAAGAAAACAAAAAACCCACCTGCATAAAAAACAACTAATAGAAAATGAACTGAAAAGACTGGAACAAGGTAAAAATTCAAAATTACACAAAGCTAGCGAAACAAATCGAAACAATATCAAATATTATGTACTATGTACACTTAAAAATATTAATACGGTAGTCCTTCAAAATTTTATGCAACATCGTACATAATATGCAGTCGGAGACATGAAATTGAAGGATAAGTCAAATCATTCTCTCTTTGTGCATGTCTCCGACTGCATATTATGTACGATGTTGCATAAAATTTTGAAGGACTACCGTATTAATATTTTTAAGTGTACATAGTACATAATATTTGATATTGTTTCGATTTGTTTCGCTAGCTTTGTGTAATTTTGAATTTTTATCTTGTTCCAGTCTTTTCAGTTCATTTTCTATTAGTTGTTTTTTATGCAGGCGGGTTTTTTGTTTTCTTTTAATTATTATTTTATTTATGTCTTTTTAGTTAGACAAATTACGTAATTGGTTCAATTCATTAAAATTGTTTACATCATGTGGTTGATTAAGTAATTTATTAACGACGGAAAAAATGATTCCGTTCTAAAGTTGCCACGTATATATCATTTTTATGTTTGACCGAGCATAACTTTTTACAGAGTAGTCCGAAGTTGATAATTTTTTTTAATGGGAAAGGTTACACATCGAAATTAACCGTCGGACGTTGCCTAGGAGGCGAGGAAGAAGCTCGGCTCGCATCTTGCTTACCTTAGGCATGGGAAAGAGCAAAGTCAACATTTTTTAAACTTTCTTATTGTATTTCTTTATTATTATTAAGGTAATAATAATTATGATATACATTTTTGAATTTCTTGTATTGAGCCCTTTAATTTGATACCGATATTATAGTATTCTAAAAAAAAATTGTTTCTTCATTAACTACAATGGCTTCGCACAGCCGCCATGTTTGTTTTTTTTAATGTCACCTATCTAAGAACACTTGGGCTGCTAAGACGAATCTAACGATATCTCAATTATGCAAATCCGTTCAGCGGTTCTAGAGAAATGAGGTAATTAAGAATATTACATACATACATACAAGATACGCGCGAAAAACATAACCCTTCCTTGGCAGTCGGGTAAAAATAGTGTTTTTAGCTGCATAGCTACAACTATATGTAAAGGTTAGTAAGAGAACCGGTAACTCTCTCACTCTCGTGTTTTTTTTTTCTATGTATCGTTACAATTACTAATCTATACTAATATTATAAAGAGGTAAAGTTTATAACTTTGTATATACGGGGTAATCTTCGCAAATACTGATCCGATCATGAAAATTCTTTCGCTAACAGAAAGCTACACTATTCAGGAGTGACAAGATAAAAGGAAAAAGATAAAAATATATAAAGATTTTAAATCAGCAGGATTTGAACCTGCGTCCTCTGACGTGCCGTGTCAACAATTCAATCTAATCAATCATTATTATTTGCCTTAGAAATTAATTGGTGATTTTAAAACATTTATATTTACACTATTCAGGAGTGACATAGGCTATATTTTATTGTAATTGTACAAAAAAATTCAGTAAAAAAGAAAAATATTAAAATATATTATGAAAATGACAAAGAAACGAACGCCATCTATCGCTGTTAGATTTAACTATTTAATACTCTATTTTATTTACTGTCTATTTGAATCTATCGATGACGAAGTTTTTACGCTTTTTGATAGATGGCGTTGGAGCAACATATTATTTATTTAAGTGGTTTAAAATTTGTTCTTTATAGTATGTTATTTGGTTCTGTAATTTAAAATAATAAATACACGATATTATTACGATTTTATTCATCGCTGTAGGCGCCCGCTGCCGTTTATTTTTTATTTTATATATTTTCTCTTTACTTTCTGTTTTACTTTATCGGTACTCCGGACGTAGTTATGGTCAAAAGTTTTCTTCAAAACTATTTTTGCATTTTAAGTTCTACTAAGTACTATAACTACTTCTGTTTTAATATTTCTTATAGTTATTATTTGTTGTTTAGTCTTTTCAGAAAATGTGTTTATTTTTTGTTTCTTTAGCTTCAGTCTTACTTTCTTCTCTTTACTTTCTGTTTTATTTTATCGGCTTAGATACATTACTTACAGGTAATTAAAATTTCGGGATATTTATTTCGATTTTTCAATATTACAATACAAATATTTCTCTATTTTATTTTTGTCTAACACTTCGTCGATCTGAAAGCAAATTGCATCATTGAAATATATCGTCACGTGCACTATACCCCGTCCGGCGACTAATTAGCTTTTTGACAGCTCACGCCTATAAATTACAGTTTTTTTTTTCGGAATAATGTACTAAAAATTTTACAGTAATGTCATACTTTATTGACGATTTGATTGATTGAGTGAAGTACCCTGTGCATAAGAAACAACCACAGACTATGAAACAGTTCTTGAAATAATAAATCGATAATAAATCGATCATATTATAAAAATTTTTTTTTCCTCTTGTGATTATCTATACTAATATTATAAAGAGGTAAAGTTTATAACTTTGTTTGTATATACGGGGTAATCTTCGCAAATACTGATCCGATCATGAAAATTCTTTCGCTAACAGAAAGCTACACTATTCAGGAGTGACAAGATAAAAGGAAAAAGATAAAAATATAACTCAAAAATGGTAAATGTACTACCATCTCTCGCCGCCATCTATCGCCATTAGAAGACTATTTATTAGTCTATCGACGTCGTTTTCGGGATTTTTGATAGATGGCGTTGAAGTAACATATTATTTATTTATACCCCGTCCGGCGACTAATGATCTTTTTGACACTTCAAGAAATTTTGACATTAGTGACTGCCTCAAACGTTATTTATTCGATTCGAAATAATAATCGATTTTATTTAAGAAGAACTTTCAATCGAATTAATTAAATACATTTAATTTAAAAATATTATTTATTTATGCGATTATTAGTTTTTTTAATTATAAATGAAATATATAAATAATAAATAAATGAATTAACAGAGTTATTGCTCTATATTCTTGGTTTGCAATTAAATTTCAAGATTTCGACTTAATTCCTTGCAAGTAATCAATCTTGGGGGTCATAGATACTATTTTTATTTCCTTTTTTGTATTAAATTTATAGAAACAATAATCACATGACGTAAAATTATTTTTATCATATGATCGATTTATTATCGATTTATTATTTCAAGAACTCTTTCATAGTCTGTGGTTGTTTGTTATGCACAGGGTACTTCACTCAATCAATCAAATCGTCAATAAAGTATGACATTACTGTAAAATTTTTAGTACGTTATTCCGGAAAAAAAAACTGTAATTTATAGGCGTGAGCTGTCAAAAAGCTAATTAGTCGCCGGACGGGGTATAAGTGCTATAAAATTTAGTATGTTATTTGGTTCTGTAATTTAAAATAATAAATACACGATATTATTACGAGTGTATACGTCCAATACTCGCTATAAACAATGAACCTAATAGAACTTAGTAAATACTAAGAACTACACAACATAGGTAATGCATCACAAAGAAAAAGATAATTAACGCCCAACGAAGTGGGCACGGGTCGGCTAGTCTAGTATAATGTTATTATTGGTAAATTAAACGAAACGTCGGACATTTAAAAAACTTAATAAACCGCATAAAAATCCGAAAAATTTGTTTCGTTATAATGAGTGAAATTCGCGTAAACATTAGAAAACAATATCAAAAAACGTATGAAAAAAAGGATAAATATAAAAATCCATACGATAAAACAACCTATAACAAAAATTATAATATTTTAAGTACTTATATGAAATAGAAGCACATACTATACCAATACTTCTTGATACTGTATACAAGTTTTTTTATTGTCGGCTTTTTCAATTACTGTCCACTGCATACAAAAATAACTTTCGAGAATTAAGCTGTTTTTGTTTTGCAACTGCACTCTCGGTCGAGTGGTCGAGCCAAAAAATAGAACTGCTTTTTGATAAGCTTGTACGTATAACATAAAATAATATAAATAACGTGACTACTATTTTCTTTTGCTTCCACACTGTCAGTATTATTATAAATACTATAACTGAGGTAGAGCACAGCAGGAACTTTCCTGCTTAAAACTCAAAATATAGAGCAGCCCAACTGGTGTAGTACCTCGACCTTACAGAAGTTCACAGCTAAATAATACTGTTTTTAAGCAGTGTTGTGTTCTTGTTGGTGAGTAAGCTCCTTTAGGTATTGAGGGCATTTAAGGGTAGGGTCGGCAAAGGGCTAGTAATGCTTCTGATGGTGTAGGCGTCTGTCTTTAAGCTACGGTAATCGCTTACCATAAGGTGATCCGTACGCTTGTTTGCCGACCTAGTTGCATTAAAAAAATATGATTTACCAAAGCACACTGGCAAAATTCTAAAAGGCTTTTTGCACCCTACTCATGACTGTTTCCTGCTCTATGAAGTATGAGACACTGGAGTCTCAGCAACCACTGGACATGTGTATCATTGCATGTGACTTTCCATATCATCACGTTGTTGACCATTAGGTTGATTCTCCCCAGGAGCTCCGTCTGTCTTCCTCACCACAAGAACTGGTGAAGTTCGTTCGTACGTTCTTTGTCTGCGTTCTTCTGTAAGGTTGAGGTGTTACCTTTCTATTCTGACTACATTTGAAAACAAGTGCCGACAAAGTTAACTCAATACATCTTTATAATTTTAATTAATCTTTTACGACCAGCAAACAAAGGACTAAACTTGACTTAACTTAAACTACGGGCGTCACGTGACCACGCCTTTCCGTAGTACAAAGCAGGCAGCGCATTTGTTAGTAACTTTTATTAAAGTATGCGAAACGGAGCAGCAACGGCAGTAAATCAAAATATGGAGGAAGAATTTATTTAATGGCTGACACGAGGAAAACTCGGCAATTATTTATAGTTGAGAGGAACGACTCAAACACCCTGTTAATGATAGCGGTGTATACAGCAAGTCGTTATCATTTGACTTGCAAATAGAAACTTCACTGTACTGGAAGAAAGTGTTTTATTATGAAAGCGAAAATTGTTATGAGTTACTTTCAGAATAACTAGATTCTTGTACAATAAAAAGAAATATATTTGTAATCAGGCTTAATGTAACCCATTCTAAATAACTGATTTGAATTTCTTTAACCACTATATACTAATACAGATTAGATAAATGTAGATCACGATCACGATTCAGCCTGTAATATCCCACTGTTGGGCATAGGCCTCTTCCCCATGTAGGAGAAGGATATATGTAGATACGTGTAGATAAATGTAGATACGTGTTCGTATTGTCAAGATGTATAATAAAACATCTTTTAACGCATAAATATAGCTAAAATACGTGAAACATTACACATGCTTAGTGTGGATTTATATCAAAATCAAATAAATGGTGTTTAAGCTACCACCGATTCAGAATGAGGATTCTGCTGAGTCAAAGGATTATTTATTTTATATATAGTACAGAGACGTATGGAAAACGGAGTTTAATCTAGATTCAAAATATTTTTCGTATACGAAATAAATAATTTAGAAGACAAATCTGATTTATGTTGACGATCGCTTTACACGCATCGCACATGTGTTTTTTATCACACACTAGCGACCCGCTCCGGCATCGCACGGGTGCAATGTGCAATGCTGATACTAAATATAAAATAAATATTTGCAATCTAAGCGCAAAAATGTGTTTATTTACGACATCACATTAGAAAACTTTAAAACTATCAGTGTTCCTCTACTATGTCATGCATGTATTATACATATAAACCTTCCTCTGGAATCACTCTATTTACTAAAGAAAACCACATCAAAATCCGTTGCGTAGTTTTAAAGATTTAAGCATATATACAGACAGACAGACAGCGGGAAGAGACTTTGTTTTATAATATGTAGTGATTTGAGACGTGGGTATATCATCAGATCAGAGTTCAGATTTTAACTACATAAATTTTCAATATGGTAATGGCAGTAGGGTGACTCTGTTATCTCCATATATATTAGACTAGCTCCTTCGCGCGACTTCGTCGGCGTTTACTCCGCTCCTATTGGTCTTAGCGTGATGATATATAGCCTATAGCCTTCCTCGATAAATGGGCTATCTAACACTGAAAGAATTTTTCAAATCGGACCAGTAGATCCTGAGATTAGCGCGTTCAAACAAACAAACAAACAAACAAACAATCAAACAAACTCTTCAGCTTTATTATATTAGTATAGATATGGTTTTTTTTTAAAACAAATTAAAAACTATTTAATGTTGTTTTAGCTGCCTTTGTTGTTATATACGCCAACCCGCAATGGAGCAGCGTACTGAACTGAGCTTCGACCCTTCTTCTATACGAAAAATGAAATGCCCAGGAGTGGAATGTTACAAACTGAAGCGAATGCCGTTTGAAATACAAAGTCTTTGACATTACTTTTTTGACAATGACATTTAGAGAAAACTAAAACTTATAATCTATACTAATATTATAAAGAGGTAAAGTTTATAACTTTGTTTGTATATACGGGGTAATCTTCGCAAATACTGATCCGATCATGAAAATTCTTTCACTAACAGAAAGCTACTCTATTCAGGAGTGACAAGATAAAAGGAAAAAGATAAAAATATTTTTTTTTTTTTTTTTTTTATGTTACAAGGTTGGCAAACAACCGTACGGCTCACCTGATGGTAAGACCGTAGCCTATAGACGCCTGCAACGCCAGAAGCATCGCAAGCGCGTTGCCGACCCTATCCCCAATCCCCCCAGGAGCTCTGGTCACCTTACTCACCAACAGGAACACAATACTGCTTGAAAACAGTATTATTTAGCTGTGGTCTTCTGTAAGGTCGAGGTACTACCCCAGTCGGGCTGCTCCATATTTTGAGCAGGAAATTTCCTGCTGTGCCCTACCTCAGTTAATTTCCCGCTGTGCCCTACCTCAGTTAATTTCCTGCTGTGCCCTACCTCAGTTGCATATATAAAGATTTTAAATCAGCAGGATTTGAACCTGCGCCCTCTGACGTACCGTGTCAACAATTCAATCTAATCAAGCATTATTATTTGCCTTAGAAATTAATTGGTGATTTTAAAACATTTATATTTATCTGATTTGCTGAAAATAGTGAGAGTGTATTGGAACATATCAAATTTCACCGTACCCTTCTTATGTGAAATGGATTATAACGCCCAACGAAGTGGGCACGGGTCGGCTAGTTATTTATAAAACCTAATAGTTCAGATTTTCATTTTAAGTCCAAAATTGACGGGTACATGAAGCATTAATGGTTTCATAAGTTGTATTTAAAACATTCATTTTAATATTTATTTAAAGTAAGAAGTATAAAAAGTATGCTTTATTTGTTACAATTATAAAAATGTATTGCACGCAAGTCTCAATATTTCACAAAGCGCATGGTGCACGTAGTTCACTTAGAAATAGAACCCTGTGGGAGTCGACACTTTCGATGTAAATTAGAATCCCGAGAGAGAAGCATTTCATCGATATAGGACTACAGCTACGTTGAACGCATTCGTAATTCGAGTTTCGGTTCAATTACACTGTTTTACGAGTACAGTAAGGAATTTTACTTCAGAAATTACTATTTTATTATCTACATTTTAAAAATATTGAACTACAATGTACATAAAGTAATACAATATAGACAATTAGTCTTAAAACCCATCACATTGAACGGCCCTCAATAAGTGCCTGTGTCTAGAAAAATCGCAACAAAAATAAAAAAAGTCAAAACCATGGCTGAGATCTGTATGTAAAATATAAACACCTATTATCGATATCATTACATAGTATAAAACAAAGTCGCTTCCCGCTGTTTGTATGCTTAGATCTTTAAAACTACGCAACGGATTTTTATGTAGTTTTCTTTAGTAAATATAGTGATTTCAGAGGAAGGTTTATATGTATAATACATGCATAATAGAGGAACACTGATCGTTTTTGCAACCGTGCGAAGCTGGGGCGGGTCGCTAGTAAATAAATAAATAATAAATATATTTAATATACACACACGGGCGTCTGTTACTAATAGATAGTCTAAGATCCGACTAGACATGATCATCGCCCATCCGCTTAAATAAAAATTATTTTATGTCTTCTTTAGTATGGCTCTATTATAATTTCCAACCACCCTTCAAACCAATTTTTTTGCAGATAACCCCATGTCATCGTATTTGCAATGAAACAGCGCTCATTTTGATGTAATATTTATTTATTAAACATGTAGGTAACGTGTTTTCAATAAACATACATATCAATAATTTATATTACACGAAGACTCAAGCGGGAATCGAAGCCACAACTCCCAGAGCAGAAAACAAGGTCATTAAAAATTGTGCCAACGGGTCAGTCGATTATAAGTGGAGATTGAATCTGCGACTGCTAGTGCAACAGTTGGTTACTGTATCTATACTATACTGGTTATGCACCGACCCATCTTAATATATTTAATTTTTTATTTATAAAAAAAAATTAAAATAAATTAAATGCACTTTCAACTATTAAAAGATTTTTTGTTATATGACTTCAGTTGTTTAAAAAAATTTTATGACTCATTCAAAATTTTATTACTGAGTACAATAACATCTAATTAGGAATAATTTAATATTAACTAAGTCTGTATAAATTGGAATATAATAACATAATAAATTCCGTTGCCTAAGTTAATAAATTTAAACATTTGGAGTCCCATATGGTCACCCCTGACCTCACGGACAACGTCCTTGAGAACAATGATGTCTGATGGACAACGTGAAGGAGAACAAAGGCTCTATCGGTCAGAACAAATATAATAGCCCGCAGGTGTGGTAAATATTCAAATGAAGTTAAAATTGTTTAGGTCCTTTTGTAACTGTTTTCACGCCTACTTATTTAGAAGTTCTACATTAATTAACAACCTTGCCTGGGCTATCTTAGTTTAGTAGTGCCTAAACAGTATTTTAAAAAGTTTATAGAGTATCATGTGCAATGGCTATACTCTCAATGCCTTTTAGCCGTATTTTTTTTAACGTAAGGAAAATCCTCATGGATACCCGTCCAACGCGGGGGCACCGGAGAGGTTATGTCAGACTTTTACTGACCAAAAATCACAACGTGTGAGCAGTCATCTCTAACTAGCTTATACTATCTCTATTGATATATAGTAATATATTGTTTTTGACTCACTACTTAATTATCAATACCAAGAACAACTATAGATATTGGCGTTCATTCGTTTAGGGCCATAGAGATATATAAGTAGGCATACCATAGCTGTACGTGGAAAAAAATGACGAGAAGACATGGGAAAATTAGCTATAAAAATCGACTTTACTATAAATATCAGGTAACTAGGTCATCGACATGAGACCAACGTACACACGATGGTAATTTTATAAATATGAATTATTTAATAATCAATTTTATTATTTTTATTAAAAAAAATAAAAAGTTAGGGCAAATAAGTTGCACATTTAGTTTATATTATTAACTCGATATTGCAGTTAAATTGAATAATACCAGTTCAATAACAAGTTGGACATAAATGAAAAAAATTAAGGAATTTATTTTATTTATTTATTTATTTTAATTATTTATTTAGGATTAAGGAATCAATAGAACTAGAAAATCTAACCTATATGATAGAGATATTTTGTCTTTCAACATAAAAAGGTATTTTACAAAAAATATTATAATAACAAAAAGCCATTCCATTAAAGAGAAATATAAATTTCGTTGATAGCATAATATATCTCATATGTGTACAAAGACTACACTGACAAGTGATATTGTTTCATCGTTATCATATATGACAGATTTTAATTAAAGGAACAAATGTGTCCCTTTGATAATTCCTATACATAATAGAAGTAAGATAATTCTCATCCTTGCGTGGAGTGTGATAATATATTGAAAAGCTTATGTTATATATTAATTATTTCTCGCCATTTACCGTGTTATTAAATTTTACTTTGTGCTTGGCACAAAGGCTTGCGTGGGTTCATTGTTTAGTGTGTGTATAAGGTATTTGTAACAATACAAGTATGTAGTACATACGCACACTATTTCACTGGGTCCATCTATTATTAAGTGGTTTTGTTTGAGGCTCGTTATAAATTGTGAAAAGTGTTTTTTTTTTGTTTTATGTGCATGAATTTTTAATTAAAATCTCTAGCCCGTTGTTAGAGGTATAAGCAGGGTATCTGTTTTAGGCTTAAGGTTTCGGCTCCTACTTCGAGTCTAGGTCTAATTGTTGTGTATTATTCATGTACAAGTAGGGGAACACCGGGCAAGACGGGGTAGTTAAGGTTTAAAGCTCCAGAAATCATAGGGGTTCATGGTTACATAATCATTTTTATTCTTAATCAGTCTTGTAGTTATCAATCTTACATATTAAATTTAAATCAGGATCACAGAACCATAGAATTATTAATAAAATAACAAAATGTAGAATATGACGTATCACTCCATCATGCCCGATAGGTCGGGTAAGATGGGGTGGACCTAATGGGCAAGATGGGGTATAGCCATTCTCTTGACTATTCAAGAGTACAGAACTCGCAAATTAATGTTGCTTCGGCATCATCATTGTCCACCCCTGCGCAGCCACAATGTGACCATTTACTACAAGAAGAACAAGCAATCCAGCCTTCCTTGAAGTCAAAATATAGCCCTGTACAATATAGGCATGGTCACTCTTAATGTCTTCTTGGTCACTGGAAGAGGCATTAGTTGCTTTGGGCTGACCAAGGTGAAGTTACTTTTATCTCACACTGGATTAAGCCAGTAAGAACATCTAGGGGAAGGACCCAAATTTAAATCAGTGTTAACTTCAGTTGTACTAGTTGTCATAACTGTTGAAGTAGCAGGAGGTGTAAAGAACAACTGCAGTGCTCATTGCTGTTGTTGTAAGAGGCACAACAGCAATGAGCACTGCAATAATCCACCAGCTCATCATGTTCCTTTTGCGAGAATAATAGTACCCAAAGGTATCTTTATATTTTCCATTGTACTCTCGTTTTCACGAGCCTTTTTTACTTTTCGTTTCAATGTGGTTAGTGGGACTGAGAAGGATTTTGCAGCCGACATATATCCCATTTGTTGCTTCAAAACAACTTCTAATATAAACCATCCTAGAACAATATAATTATAATAAAATATAAATAATCAAAATTGTGTTTGGCAAGACGGGGTACCTGATACCCCGTCTTGCCCTGTCATCCGTTTTAAAATTAATAATCAAACAAAAAAAATTAATAATGTTTCATAACAAAACAAGTTATTACCTATTACTGCAGTTTATTGTAAATAAGATTTACCAAGATGCCGCTTGAAAATCACCAAATACAAATTTCATGCACTACCAAACGTATATATAAGAAATTTTTATACCAACAAACCAAATCTACTTTTCGACGATAACTGAAACAAATGACTAGCCACCGTGTTAGTACTCGTGTGACTAAGAGCTGTCATGGCAGCTAGTAGCGAGATGGCAGAGTGGACGTGATTGATCAATTCAAATTACCTGAAAAGCCTGATGCCCCATCTTGCCCACCACCCCGTCTTGCCCGGTGTTCCCCTACCTTTGTCTCAGTCGGGCTGGTATTTAAAATAGAGGCTTATAAGTTTTACTTACCATAGAAACAATCGATTATGTGTGTTTAAACATTTTAATTAAATTTAAATTTGATTTGAGGGTGAAGTGAGGAAAGAAAATCGTAATTAATATTGATTAAGGACATTGAGAAGGAGCACGAAAACATCATAATCTTAGACAAATTGGTATGGTATAAGAGTATAAATAGAGCATGATTTGTAAAGAAAAGTTAAATTAATATACAAAGAACAAAAATTAAAAAGGATGTATAAATTTGAACAATTTTAAAATCCAGCACGAAATTATAACGAATAGTTCGTTTCATTGTTTCGGAACTATTCGGAGTGGTTTCAGCGCTTTGTACGGAGGTCTGGAATCCTCATTTGCATCGAAAGTCATTTGCTTGGTATCTGCACGTTATGCAATAATAGGATGTACATAACAATACAAGACGATATATCCTTACAGGCTATATTCACGTTTACATAATTATAGCAACTTTATTGCGTATACTAAAAATCGTGAAACCAAGAGTTATTTGTTTGTTTGTTTTATTATTGTAAGTTTTAGAGTTGCGCTCGACAGATTTAATCAATATAAGTATACAACCTTGCCAAAGAAACATGTACTTGTACAGTCAAGAGTCGAAATTTTCGAGTCATAATTGTTCACAATAACTAATTATTTTCAAACAAAGAGGTGTTTCAAGTTTATAATGATGCTCTCAAATATTCTTACTTGTACATACGTATGTATCAAAGGCGGATCCAGGGGCTGGGTCCAGGACCTAGGTGGACCACTACTTAAAATTGTTAAACAAGATTTTTGTCACAATATAGATATTTTTAAGTACAGTACTTACATACATTAATAAAATACCTACTTTTTACTTGTATCTATCATTATCAAAATTAAATTGTAGCTTCTTGTGGCTTGACCACGACTGTGGCCCCCCCCCCCCCCCCCCGGCGCCAAAGCTGGATCCGCCCTTGGTATGTATACATAGGATATATAAGCTTCACACTAGTCTGAATTTTGTATCTAAAGTCTAGATTAATGGCAAGTAGGTCAATGAGTGATGCAAATGAATTTATTAGTGTAATGTACAAGTCCTGTTTATTCTAATGAGACCTTCTAAATTTAAATTGATTACTAATTTCTATTTTCTTTAACCATTTTTATTTCCTTAATGTTGGTTGTACTAACATTAATATTAAAGGATATCAATGGTTTTTCAGAACATTAAATATTTATACAATCACAGTATTACGTACAATAAGTCATAGATTACAGTATCTATTTTGTACTAGCTGTGCCCACGACTTCGTCCACGTAGAATAGTAACTTTGGACTGGATAAACACCGTCGTTTGGGTATTTACATGTTCAACGTGATTCTTTAAATTGGCATATTTTTTTTATTTATAAACCGACATGAAACAAACACTAAATGTTAAGTGAAACTTACCACAATATATTATTGAACTGAATCTAAATCAGATAAGCCGTTTCTGAGATTAGCGTGCACAAACATATTACATTTACATTTTCATTATATGTATTGATGATATTGATAAGGAGCTTGAATGTGTCAGTTAATTAGTCATTTTTGCTTCTTTCGATATTTTTACTATACCTAATCTGTATAAAAAAGTATGTAGAACAAAAAAAACTGTATTTAACGATTAATACTGAGTGAATTTCTAAATAATAATTATTTGTAACATGTATATGTACATCTTACTTTATTTTTCGTAAGTTTTAATTATCGTTTTGTTAAAAAGTTTTGTTATATTCATGACACTATAAGTAATCAAATTGTGATGTTTTTTTTTAATACACTAATAAATAGAAGTTACTTACAAGTAAAAATACATACCTGATAAAAATAACTCGTTTGTATAATACTCTCTAAACCTTTTGTCGTTGTTTTCATTCTATATATTTCTGTAGAACTATATCAAGATATGACCCAGAAAGCGAAGGATCTGCGACAAAATTTCAAGACTGAACTTGGAAAACAATTTAACCAACAACTTTGCATAACTAGCGATCCGAGACGTGACAGTTTTGCCTTTCGACCCAAAATATTGCTTGTTTTATGGGCGGATTTATAGTCTCCAACAAAATAAAAATAAAATGAAAAAATCTAAAAGATAGATTTAAAAAAATCGATCTGGTTTGTACACAATTGATAAAAATTAGCAAGTCAGCCAAAAAATTTAAATGCTCTCTCAATTGTTAATTTATTAACAGATTAATAGTAAAAATGTGTAATTAAAAAATGATAACTTGTCTATAGATAACCTAATCTTTAAAATAGACCTAATCTTTAATTGCAATTTCAACTTAAATGTTGACTACATTTTAAAATTCCTAAAAGTGATGTTAAAAAACGTTATTCATTCCAAAATTCAAGAGAATTAGTTCCTAGTCAACCAAATAAAAATCTGCTTTTAGTGACAATAAAGTTTTACGGGCATAGAAATAACGTTATTCAAAGAGCAGAGAAAAATAAAGTTATTTTGATCAAGCCGGTAGTTACCGCAAACAGAACCGTTCGTACGTAACGAACAGAAAGAAAAAAAAAGTTAATGTATGGACAATTTTCTACCTATTTTCGCTCTAAATGACATACGAAGGTGTGGTCAATCTGATAGCAATATAATATACGTTTTGATTCATTTATTTATTAGATTAACAATATTTAATTTATTTAATAATAATAATTTGCCTTAAATAACCCATATTATGTACAAAAGACTTGACAAAATTAAGTTATAACAATAGAAACAAAAAAACTTATATTATGCAAGTCGACGCGTTAGGGCAATGGTCACAGCCTGGATTGCGGCTGTTGCGCTGGCGGTTCCGGGTTTGATCCCCGCACATGGCATACATTTGTATTGGCGTTTGTAGTTGTGTATTAATGTGTTTCTGTACCCCACCACCCCTCTCCCCCAAACAGGTATAAATCCTAGTGGGGGCCATTGAGTGCCAACATTTTAGATAACAATACTAAATTAGACTAGTGATAATTATATTATGGCTAAATAGCCATAAGTCCGCCCATTGTACTTCACAGTCTGTAAATGATATTTGCAGTTGTGATGTACAATAAAGTATAAATTAATAAATAAATAAATATAATTACATAGATATTATTAATAGTCTTAAAATACAATTAAAATCTATTATTTACTACAATATAAATTACTTTTAAATTGATAATAATCTAGTTTTCTTCACTATTATTCATCAAAAATGTTCGTTAGTAAGTTATTAATACAATATCGCTTTCACTAAACCTTCTTATGTTTCAATAATCGTCCGCAAACAGTCGCATTACTAGCGAAAATTGATCTATAACTACAATATATTGAATGATAATTTCAAATATATAAAAATCCCATACAGTATTAAAATTACAAAAGAAAAATGGACATTAATAAATTAACCACGTAAGCACTATAACATAAAACCTTAGTATTTGTAGCCCCATAAATAAATAGCAAACACATAAAGATGAAAGATGTTGAAATTTATTAAAATGTTTGCGCTATAAACAATTCTATTTAATAAGTCAAGGAACGTAGCAAATTAAATTATTATAGACCAGTGCTTTTAGCTTTTAAAAATAGTAAAAACCAAAGAAAATAATAGTAGAATGAAACACATTGCAAAAGAAAGAGAATAATACAACGAAAATTAAAGGAAAAATAAATTAAGGTCGATCTGAGGTCGGGAAGTGGAAGGGGCATGACAGTGTGTTTGGGACATAAAAAGGTAAGTTTTCACCAAATTTCGTAAAAATCAAAAAAAAAGATGTAAAAGTTAAAAATAAAAAACCAAAAACTTGGTTTTTTGAATTTTTCACATTAATTTTGAGGTTATGTGAAAAAAGTGTAAATACAAAAGTTGTAGATCTTTCTATTACCTACAACTTAGCCATTGAACTTTTTTCCATTGGACTTGTAGCCAGAAAGCGAGATAAACCGTTTTTTACCCTTAAACCCCCCGCCCTTCCACTTCCCGACTTCAGATCGAACGTAATTTATTTTTCAATGTGTTTCATCCTACTATAATTTTCTTTGTTTTCAAAAGCTAAAAGCACTGGTCTATAATATAAAGTTAAAATGACACGAAAATGTTTTAAAATACTCTTTATTTAATTTGCTTCAAAGATGTATAAAGATTGACTTACATGTGTAATACAGACGTCATCAAAAGTGGTTTAGAGTCTTCAAAGATATCACATCAAAGAAACACTCTCAAACGACAAATCAAATACCCCAGTTAAGAAACTCTAGAAGCTTACTCACATAATAAAGTTGAAGAGTGTTTGCTTAATCCCAAGAATTACCATGATACAGTTAAGAAAATCTCTTTATATTGGTATATTTTTAAACATTTTTAATTATCATATCCAAAATCCGTTCCAGCGGGGATCGAACCTGCATCACTGACCGTGTCGGTGCTCTAGCCAATTAAGCTATGGAACGATGTATGCGTCGGATCGAAATTTTTGATATGATGATTTTAATATTCGGTTTTAAGCGGTTTTGGCGCCATCTATAGTTAGTCCTTTGCTTTACTTTAGATATACTTTTTTTAAAAATCGTCACCTCAAATGTATGTACGCGCATAACTTCCTGACAACTGGACTAATTTGAATAATTCTTTTTGCTGTATTCGTTTTTATCAAGGATCAGGACAAGATCTGTACTAAAGAAAAAATTTGATAGTGACGTGTACGAAAAAAATTGCGTTCGGGGTGTCTGCTAGTAGATAAAAATAAGATAAGGAGATAAAATTGTAATAAAAAGATTGTAATATCAAATAATCATATTGTAATAAAAGTGGTCGCGGTGATAAAATCGCGGAAAAGCTTATTCGCAAAACAAAATAATTCAGAAATTTTTTTGTAGTAACTAAATAAAACAAGTCGAAAATTTCACATATTCTAATAAAAATTTGCAATAAAATCTTTTTGGTTGTATTGTTTGTAACTGGCTGATTTTGATACCATGAAAAGGTGACATTTGAAAATGAAATTAAAAAGTATAAAACAGTTTCCCGCCCGCCACTTTTCATTTCTTTTTATGTCCACCAAAATGGGTGAATCCAACGAAAAAATTAGGTGCATTTTAAAGTTTTACTTTAAAAAATAAAAAGATGCAACTCAAGCCTCAAAAAATTTGTGACGTTTATGGACTTAAGTAAGAGTTAGGGCGCGTTCCCACCATGTCGTGACGATTAATTATCGTTTTACGACTGTCGTCTCTAGCTGTTCCCATTATAACGATTGTTTGTCGTCAAAAAATTTTTTCGTTTAGCAACTATCGTATCTAGCCGTTCCCACTGTCACGACAATCTATCGTCACTGCAAAGTGTCGTAGACGACAGTTAGTCGTGTCGTTTTATATGTGAACACCTCCATTTAAACATATGAGCCACGACACTTAAAACTACACGATTATCTGTCGCCACGACAAGGTGGGAACGCGCCCTAACAGAAAACGGGTATAAGCGGTTTTAGTTTAAGTGTTACAATTCTGTCACTAATAACTTTAACAATATTTCAATGAACATAAATTTTGCTAACATTCCTTCTGACATCGCTCTTTAAACTTAAACTTTTAAATTTTTAAATTTATACATTAAGACAGCCAGCCAGGCGTTGCATAATTTAACTAAAGAATTCTATAGGAATTTCTTCATTTTATTTATTTGTACAGTAATGAGGTAGAAGCAACTCGTAGAAACCAGTTTTTGGCATTAGAGGGTTAAATTAAATTATTTCATTCGTTTCTCCAATAAAAAAAGTAATTTACTGTATTCACATAAATGCTATCAACATCAAATTGCACGATGACTTTAATACATTGTAAAATTTAATTACCGTATACAGATATAGCTTGTAAGGCAATTTTGATTTGTAATCAGTGTCTTACTAATTAGAATTTAATATGTGATTTAAATATATTGAAATTCAAAACATACCTCAGTCAAATGGACTTTGGGAATCACTTTTGATTCGTTAGTTTACAACTTATCTATGCTAGCTTAAGTGAAGCCACCACCGGCTCGATATTAGATATTAAAATTGAATATAATATTTAATATAAAGTATATTAATACTCGTTTACCCGTTAAATATTATGTAAACATTACGCCGTTTCTTATAGAATTGAATCAGTAACCATAAACGTGTTATAAGTAATTAGTATTTCAAATACTTTAGTAACTCTGGTGGGTTATTTCTTACTTGCCCAACGATGACCAATCTAGCCCACTCAGTCCAGTACAGTTTAGCCGCTTAGCCCCCATGTGGTGTTACCAGAGGCATTAAAAATGTATCTTTCAATCCATTTATTTTTTTAAATTAAAAAGTAAAAAAGTATTCACCTAGAAAACACCACTTTATCTTACTGCATTTTTCATATTTTAATACTTTAGAGTGGACAATAATACATAATAATGAAAATGATGTTAAATATGAAGATTAAATGATTCATAATGAAGTTAAAATAGGGTTTAAAATATTTCTTAAATTTTTATTAGTAAATAGACAATGAAGAAAAAATCCAATAGTAATAAAATCTTTAAAATTTGGTATTCCAGAGTTGAAAAGGAGTTCTTAAGATAGTATATCATACAAAAAGTAATGTGATAGAATGTAAGTTATACTGTTATTTTTTTAACTTATTTAATATTAAAATACTCAACACATTTAAATAAACATATTTTGCACAGCTGTAATTTCCATTACATTTAACTCCCACACACCTCGCAAAAAAACTGTTAAAAATTGTCTATTACTTGATATAATTTAAATGAACACTTTAGAATGCACGGTTTCAAAATTACACGCTAAAATTCATTCAACAAAATGTACGAATAGCACGCCTACGCCGCGGTCTACCTCTAACGTAATTTTTACCTGAAGCTGGACGGGTCTCTAGTAAAGAATATACGAGTATATACATAAGTGTTTATTTTTCTTATTATTTTCGCTATGTTTGCCCATTTAAATATCCACAGACTCGGCATACGTTTGTCATTTTTACAAAAGAAACGTAGTATGAAGTAAAATCATAAATGAATTGAAATGATAATTGACATTTTATTATAATTTACATAATTATTTTATAATAATTAATATAGGTATATAAAAATGTAAGTCCAGTCCCAAATCTCAATAAACAAATAAACAATTAGCTCCTTACGTTTATAAATCTTTTTTCACATATTTACAATTTACTTAAAAATCAATATTACTCACTGAATATGAATACACTGTTGTATAATATTATGTATTGATAAGACTTTTTTTCTAATATACATAATATAAACTTAACATTCTTTTCTTTAAAAGTTCTGTTATGTTTAAAGAAGTTTTATCTGTTCTTCTTAAATAATTACTTACATTTTTGTAAGTAAGGTTCATTATATTTAAAAAAATTAATAACTAATTAAATATGAAGCTCTGATCCTTGTCCTACATGGGGAAAGAGACCTATGGCCAGCAGTGGTATATTACAGGCTGAAGCGAAATATTAAATACATTAAAAAAAAACTATTAAAATAAGGTACTCAAACGTTCAAAGAAATTACTTACTAGAAAATTATTAATTACTTTTAAACAATTTATTTTACGAGATTTAAAAACTTTATAACAAAATAATTAAGAATTTAAACAACCAGAAAATATTAACGGTGAACTTGGGAGGCTTAATTATAGTCGTATTACTGAACTTGGCAAGTTGGCACGGATCCCAATATAATTTCTTGGCTAGCATAGCTGACTTTGATAACCTGAAATATTTAAACAACATTTACGTGTATGTTGTGCACCGTTTAAGTTACGTTACTTTTTTACTAAAATTTTATTATACCAAAAACAACCATTTTTAGACTAGCCCTTTGGTGTAGTTTATAGTCCTGCTGTCTGTTCCGCGGGTTGCGGGTTCGATTCCCGCCTGAGTCTGGTCGTATGTATATTTATTAAAAAAACTTAGATATAACAGTCGGCTGTTACCTGTATCTAACGTTGCTTACCATAGGACCAGACGACCGTGTGTGTATGTTATAAGATATAGGTATTTATTCTACTTCCTTTTTAGCTACCTCTCACTCTTCTTCGACTCTTAATATAAAAATACGTTAATGGGTTCATTTGAGCTACGTACATCATGTTGTATTAATTATTAATAGGAAGGTTACTGGATTTTAAATTAAAAATATAAATATTAACATCATATTACATATATGAAAATTACTTTAGGCTTCGTTAACCGCTAACTATGAGATGGACACCAGTACTACGCTTATTTGCCACCTTGGTTTATTAAAACTTGTCAATTATATGGTAAAATTTCGCTATGAAAGCATAAAGTTAAGTTAAAAAAATGTAAATATTTATTCGTACCATCAATTAGAGAGTTGGTTTTGTTTATTTAATCTGAATTCGGCTCCATCAATATTTGCAGAGAATATTTATTTCTCTTTTATAACTTTATATTATGTTTTTATTTAACAATGCGGGTTTTAGTCGTTGATAATACAATCAACGACCTCAGACAACCGATTTGCATACTATCCTCAAGTTACTTTCTCAGTCGTTCTGCTCAATATTTTAGCCAAGATATTTCCTATGTCCTTTACCTTGATAAGCCTTTCAAAAACATCACGAAAATAGCTTGTATTTATTTGTCAACCCTAACAAAATTGATGGCGATGTTCTTTTTCGGTATGAAAACAAATAAGTATTAAAAGGAACAAAGTTTTTCACTTACTTTGACTAAAAGCCTTCCTTACATTAGCTACGTCAATGATTAAATGCCATGTTCTGTATGTATATATTTTGATGTTTAGAAGCTAGCAGATTTCTTTCTTCATTGAGATTAGGAATATATTTTCCCGCTCTATATACATGAAACATTTAAAATTGTGTACATAGACTTTTATGTGATAAAAATGCCTGTATTTTTAATTTAAACCTTTTTAACAGGAGGAATATTTATTTCGAATGTATATTAATTTAATAAAATGATAATAAATAAAAAATAAATAAAAAATAAAACCTAATAAACGCCACACACTCAACAGTCCCCTAGCTATTCGTGTGCCAGGGGTTATACATAACTCAAGTACAAGTACCCAGACAACGATATATATTTATAGGACCTATAGGTACAAATAATTAACCAGCAACTGCCATTCAACCAAAACGCCAACGTGTCGTCATTTTATATTACACTATTGACTATGTGAGTGACACAGGCTATGTTTTAATGGGAGCCAAGCGGAACATTCCAAATCGTGCAATTGTTGCGAGCGAATCCGCGAGCAGAAAGCTAGTTTAAAATAAAGTTCATTGAAAGTGAAGATGACACAGTCATTATGCCGCAACATCAATTAATTTTCTTAGCAGTTTGACCATGAAGAATTAATCCGTTAGATTGAGATTAAATCTCCAATTTAATTTGGATATCATCAGCACGAACTGAATAAAATTATTCCTATGTAGTGAAACCTTATTAACGGCATGATATAATTTCGATCAGATTTTAATATCATGATACGAAATATCTTAATATATATTTTACGTAATCTTCTAAATATTATAGGTAATGTTAAAAACCGCTCCGGTATAGTGGTGCGTGTAGGCGCCTAAAAAATTGGCGGTTTGCGGATTCGATTTCTGCTCGGGATAGTTATTTGTATTTGTACTTGTGTAAATATTTCTTCCCGTTTTGGAGTCTGTCCTTGTGAGTCTCCCCCAACCGTGCCTCTAAGAGAGCACATTATGCTGTTGGTCCCGGTTGTTATCATAAAATATAATCACCAGATAGCAATCGCTTTTCACAGTAAGGAAAATTATCCGCCAGCCCTGTACAGCGTGGATAAAGCTCCAACCCTTCTCCTACACAGAGAAAGAGGCCTACGCCCATCCGTGGGATGTTACAGGCTGAATCAGAGTGAATCAAACAAGATTGGTTGGTGGAATAATCATTGTAACTGGATTTTTGCCAGCAGTCATAGGCTCGATCTCCGTTCATTACAAATATTGTCTGGGAGCTTTTTTTGTAAATGAACGCTTAATACTCAACTAAATCTAGGAGGATGAGTGTCGATAGTCCAAAAATAACACAAACACAAACGCCCAAACACATGAAATATCTGTATGGCTTTTACGAATATTTTTGTATGATTTTGTGTTTCCTAGGTCTCGACACTGTATTTCACTGATTTGATTGAACATTGAACTTTATTATTTATTTCATATATTATATTTTCGATTGTCTACCTACTGCTGATCCAAAAAAGTACAGACTAACTGTAATAAAGACAACAGTAGAATTCCTAACTTAATCTAATAAATCGTAATATGTTTTGTAGGCATAGTTAAGTAATGCTTAACAAACTCTTTGGCAAACGAGTCAAGATGAATGGAGACTACTTAAACAAAGTATCTAATCACATTTACGTATCTTGCAATACATATAAAATGGCAATAAAGAAACAGGCAGAGTTTTTGTTATACACTTACAAGGCGTTCATTTTATTTTAAGTAACAATGTAAGGTTTTATTCAAAAATAAATTTAACGTAATAAACAATAAAACCCCTCCCCAATACGATTTTCGCCTGTGTGTGGAGGTTCCACCACCACTACAGCCTATCACAGTCCACTGTTGGACATAGGCCTCCACAAGTTCGCGCCCGACATTATGACGCGAACTCATGTGTTTTGCCCATAGTCACCTCGCTGGGCAGGCGGGTTGGTGACCGCAGGGCTGGCTTTGTCGCACCGAAGACGCTGCTGCCCGTCTTTGGCCTGTGTATTTCAAAGCCAGCATGGATGGTTATCCCGCCATCCGTCGGCTTTATAAGTTCCAAGGGGGTAGTAGAACTGTGTTATCCCTTAGTCGCCTCTTACGACACCCACGGGAAGAGAGGGGGTGGCTACATTCTTTAGTGCCGTAGCCACACAGCACTGTGTGGCTACGGCACTGTGTGGAGGTTCAATAAAACACAATTGAAAGACACACATCCGACCACGACAAACATCTGTAGAAGCTTACATAAGTTTATCATTAGCGGGGATTGAACCCGCACCTACCAACGAAACAGCCAATGTTGTGATCGCTGTGCCGACGCGTTATGTATATCGGATGTTAACTCGGTACGACTAGTATTAATATAAAACAAATGACAGTTCGAATGTCAGTGTACAAACTATGAAACACTCGCTTCAAAGAGTGTGTTATAAAATGTGCATCCCGTTATTTTATAAAAATATTTTTTCGACAGAGATCCGAGCTCGATAGAAATGGAAAAATAATAATTCGAAATGAATTCAGGTCGCGCGACTTTTAATTTTTTAACCATTTTGTTATTTTTTTTTCGCTAAAAACTCCGGTCGGTTTGAACTTATTTTTTCATTGAAACGGTAGAAAAGCTATATAGGTCAACCTTATATAATTCAATCTTAGTAAATTGTTTCGTTTTATACTGACTGCTAACAGTTGTATTAAAATCAATGATGGATTTTTTACTAAACTAGAAACTAATTGCGATTTCGAAAATTGACGTACTTTTAAAAAGGTACAGCAAAGCTTAAAATACGCTTCAGCCTGTAATATCCCACTGTTGGGCATAGTCCTCTTTTCCCATGTAGGAGAAGGATCAGAGCTTAATCCACCACGCTGCTCTAATGCGGGTTGGCGGATATATTCCCTACTACGAGTAATGATCGCTATCAGGTGTACATGATAACAACCGGGACCGACATCTTAACGTGCTTTTCGAGGCACGGTGGGGAGACCCACAAGGACTGCACAAACATCCAGGCCACGGCAACAAGGGTGTTCGAACCCGCAACCACCAACGTAACAGCCACAAACCAGTGCTGTGACCGTTGCGCCAACGCGGCGCAGCTTAGCTTAGAATACGAACGAAGAAAGAACGAAGCTTTAGCGCGGAGCTTAAAAAAACAATTATTCTAAATATTCTTTTCTCTACACGTACAAACACATAAACGTATCACATGTGTATTGGTATAATCGACGAAATAGACTATTATTTTAAGGACAACTCGTGACTTCTAACTTTCAAATTTTGTACCTTCTGTGATTGCAGAATATCGACATTATATGATATAATATTTTATTTATTAAATATAATACAATAAACTTTTAAAAGGGAGATATGGGTACGTATAAAATGGTAGTTAACGTCAAGCAGGTAGAATTGTTGGTAATCCATTAAAAAAAAATTTCAAAAAAAAATACTTAGAATTTTACCTTCTAGTTCGTATCCTAATAGATTTAAATTTATTTTGTAGTTTCGGCGTGCTGTTTTATCAAGATCAAGTATCAAACTGACAAAAAAATCTAAATATCTTCAATGCTCTGTACATAAATCTGGTAGAGTTTTACGAGTATTATATGAAAAAAGGTTGCTTAAACTTACCTCATCATCAAAGGCGACGTTGTCCGCCATTCTTACGAACAAGTATTCAAGTTTTAGTCTTAGACGTTACACACACTCATATTCAACCGCAATATGTCCAAAGTCCTGAAACAAGAAATATTAAAATTAAATAAACAAACTCATTTATTTATTTATCAATGACACACACCAGAGTATAGTTAAAAGCGTGTTAGAAATATATACAAATCAGTAATTAGTGTTCTAAACTATACTCCACAAAACTGTGTATCTAAATTGAAACATAACGTGCAAAAAAATGGTTTAACAGAAAAAAAATGTTTTTAAGTTTTAATTTTTTTTTATTTAAACAAATCAAAAAAACTAATGACAAAATGGTAAAAAAATCTGTATTCTAGTTATTATTGACATATTTAAGAGAAAGAATAACATTTTTTTAATGCTGGGAAATGCTTTTACGCACCCCGCCGAGAGGGAGTGTGGGGCTTGCGGCACGGACTGATCGAAGATATTATAATTATATGATCGAATATATTACAATAAATTGTGAAAACAGAGTCACTCCCAACTGCTGCAACGGTTTTCTCAAATGAAACTTACCCTTAGTCTGATCGATGAAGTTAAAAATTTAATAAGCACCAAAGTTATCCGAATTGGTTATGTAATTATCAAAGTTACAAACATTGGTTGTGTTTGTGTCCTGATAGTGTACATGTACATGTATGTACGGGCTATGCTTGGGGTTTCTCTCAAGGACAGAATAAGAAATGAGACTATCCGTGAGAGAACGAAAGTAACCGACATAGCCCACAGAATCAGCAAGTTGAAGTGGCAGTGGGCTGGTCATCTGTGTCGCAGGACCGATGGCCGTTGGAGCAGACGTGTCCTGGAATGGAGACCGCGTATTGGCAAACGCAGTGTAGGACGCCCTCTGGCCCGCTGGACCGACGATCTACGTAAGATTGCCGGTGTAGGCTGGATGGGGATTGCGGAAAACCGGGATGTCTGGCGCGAGCTTGGGGAGGCCTATGTCCAGCAGTGGACTGCAACAGGCTGATATGATGATGATGATGACATGTATGTGTCACACATACGAGTATACACATGAGTGGCTCATGTCATCGTGATTGATATAAACCGATGCCAACTACCAAGAATCACTGAACTCAATTTCCACCGCAATTAAATTCAGACACCCGGCTGAAAATTACGAAAACCAAATCAAAGCTTATAATATTAATTAATTTAAGAACGTATGAACGATATAGGTTTAATTAAAACGTAATTTGAAACACAAAGCGAAAGAAAATTTTAAGCTAATAAAAGTCGTTATAAAAAGCCATCTTCAAATTGATAATGAATAAAAAGTCGAAGGTAATATTAAACATTAACATAAAAAACAACATTAAACATTAGCAAACATTTTAAATAATTATGTTAAAAAGTATATTGAATCATAAAATGTTATCAAAACGAGTCGATCGATTGCAATTTCGAAAAGTTTGTTGCCGCAATCTCTTCTTTTTAGACTACATTTACTTCTTATCATATTTGGCAGCGACCTAGCTCGAAAATGGGGAATTTTTGAGCTAAGTTTGCAGAATCAGTTTAATGCACTCGCTATCTGAGAACGGTAGCTCGGTGCATGAGAATGGAATATTTTCGGTCGATTGAGGAAATTTTAAATCTGAAATTGCTTATATTTTATATTTATATTATATTTTACATAAAGTCTGTTTTGCGTAGTAAAAGAGTATATCTATGTGTGTGGGTTTAGTAATAGTTTTTGTGAGATTTATGAAAGGACAAATAAAACAGGAATTTATTGAACGCTTAAACGCTTCACACTCAACGGCCCCCAGTAGGATTTTCTCCTGTGTCGGGGGTCCAGAAACACACACAATACACAAGCACAAACGACCAGACCACGACAAACATCTATATGGCTAATACAAATGTCTGTCGTGAGCGGAGATTGAACCTGCGACCGCCATCGCTACAGCCAGTGCTGTGACCACTCGCCAAAGCGTCGTCAAAATTTATTAAAAAGTAATGAAATGAAAACTTGCCTGCGGCAAAAATAAGACAACTTTTAATGCCCTCAAAACGTATTTCACTTCTTATATTAAAATATTTTAAGATACGATTAAGCCTGTAATATCCCACTGTTGGGCATAGGCCTCTTTCCCCATGTAGGAGAAAGATCAGAGCTTAATCCACCACGCTGCTCCAATCCAATGCGGGTTGGCGGATATAATTATTATGAGTAACGATCGCTGGGGACGGTGGGGAGACCCACAAGGACTGCACAAACACCCAGACCACGACAAACATCTGTATGGCCAATACAAATGTTGTCGTGTGCGGGGATCGAACCCGCAACCCCCCGCGCAACAGCCAATTGCAATCCAGTGCTGTAACCGCTGTGCCAACGCAGCCGATTTTAAGAGATGATGATGTCAACAAAATAAGTTTCAAGATTATAAGTGATTACCGTAGCTTATAGGCGCCTGCAGCACCAGAATATAGCCTATGGCATAATGTAGCCTATGACATTATGCATAATATAGCTATCTCAAAGTTATAAAATTAATGGAAACGCTTAGTAATTTCACAGTTTAACAAGTACAAACATATTAAAAAAGAAATTATGTCTCTATGTAATATTAGATTGTGTAATATATTACACATCTTTATGTATGACTAGTCGATAAAATAAAATAAAAACGTGTTGCCTCTTCCTTATAACGAGTAATTACTCGTGTCGAGAGTTCACTACGGTCTATTGACGCGAACTATCTAAAATACAAACTTTTAAAACTTGAAATTGATGTAACATTTTGAAAGCCAAGTTTGAAGGTAATATATTTTACAAGAGACAGCTATAAAAGTTTACATTTGACTTAAATAATCTACTCTTTTTATGTACATAAAATGTACATTGCACAATGATTAAGAAATTGTACAGAAAAACGTATTATAGGCAAAAGGTAAGTAATAACATTTTCCTTTTCGTTACAAAAAAAAATGTTTTAGTTGTCTCGTTATTAAAATACCTTTATGTATTATTGTCTACATCTAGATTTATTAATTTTAATATTCTATCTCAAACGCCATTTTTGGATCCGTGGACCGTCTGACACACAACGCCCTCTCTATTTCCCGGCTCTGTTTAACGCACAAGCTATTATAAAGTCTCTACATGGCCCTGGTTCAACGTGCCTCGGTGAGAACAACCCGGGTAAAGGCGTGAACTTCTAGACCCGTACCCAGACAGGCTATCGGGTCCGTTAATAGAACAACACTACTAAAATCTCTACGAAAACAAAATAATACCCACATTTATTGTACAATAAAACTAATACCTCAGCACACGCGAGCGATAAATAACAATTACATTGTAACCGATGTTCGACATTTGTGCGCAAATTCTATTTTATACTCCAAATACAACTTTGATAAGTTAATATGGAAATTTTATTAATTACTTTGCATGTTTCACGCCGCAATGACTATAGTTTTAAGCCATAGACCAAATAATGATATATTACACAAATTACGCTATCGTAAGGGACCTTCTGTCCTACCCTTATAATCCGCTGTCTTTTGAAGGGCTTAATAATCCCTCGTGGCTGTTGAACGGAATTGTTGTTAACGCCAATGTTTTAAAACGCTACTACATTTGATAGCATTTTAATATATTTATTTAGAGGCGAAATTAATTGCCCGTTACCTACTCACTGATTTTTCACAAACAAATTCAATAGGTCTACATCAGGGGTTTTCTTTCGTTTTATTACCATTTGTATGTTGACTTATGACAAAAAGTGAACATAATTTCCAGTAAATGAATACAAACCTCTGATTATAAAATAATACCTTCAAAAATGTATGATACTAAGTAATATATGCCGTAGTTTGTAGTCTAAACTAAATTCTTTACCTTTGCTTAATTTTAGTGGCAACTTTGGCGTAGTTAGCAATTTAATCTTTCTATTTATATTACTTAACGAAAAATCATTCAAATCAAAGTCTCTATATTATTCTCTACTTACTTTTTAATCTTATATAAATGAACAGAAACACTCAGATTTCCAATTCTTCCGACCTTAATAAATTGTGCCCTCGCAATTAGCCACACTTATCGTGACCAACTTCCAACTTAAGGCGTCATTAAATTAGACTTGCTGTGAGTTTTAATGACGGTTCGGATGATCGATTCTTCGGAACAAGATAAAAACTATGAATTAATGAATCTTTAACAATTTTTTGTTGATGAAGCATATTTGTTGCAAAATACTTGAAACTTTACTTTATAGAAACACTTTGAAGCTGTTTAAATATTACTGTAGCAAAATACAAATATCTCTCTTTCGATGACAAAAATTATTACCCGACTTCAAAAAAGGAGGAGGTGTCTCAATTCGACCGTATATATATACTTTTTTACCTACTTACGTTGTCTTACTTGTCTATGTAATTGAAGTCGGTTTTTTTCGTTTGCTAGCAAACACAATTATTATTTCAACGTGTTGACTATAGATGCTTAGGAGTTTGTTCTAACCAAGTGCATATTAATTATTAAAATAGTTTCGTTGACAATAATACTCTTACGAATATTAGAATTTTTTAAATGGTATGTGGTTTCTTCTATAAATGTGCCCCTATGCTGAAAACAATAACTATTTGTACTTCGAGTTTAGATTGTTGAAATAAAAATGCCTATAATATCGTTACATTAGCGGCAATTATTAACAACATTTATTATCGATTATTATATTCGATTTTTCTAAGGGCCTATGCAAACCACGTTTTTTAATTTTAGTAAAAGAGGTTTTACCACTACTATATCCTCTACCTAAACCTTAATAGTCAAAAATTTGTGCTAAATTTTAGTCGAAAAAGAAGGATACAAAAGTTCACGGTACAGCGATTGAAACCAATATGTAAACCTATATGCCTTAGGTAGGTATTTGACATAGCTAAAATGTCCTTTATCGAATATGGTCGTAATAAAATTATATAAAAAATTAAGCAATAATAATAAAAATGTCTTCACTGCGAAAGGATTGTCTAGCCCGCTTTCGTTGTAACCAACTTACTATCTATAATACTTGTGAAGCTAGTCGTGTCTCTGGTAAATTTCAATTTAAAGGAAAAACATAAATTACGCTTAAAACAATACGTTAGAACGTGAACTAATTTAATTTATATGATAGGCACCAAATGAGAAAAAAGGTCATGCGCGCGTTTACTTTTATATGTTACTAGCTGTGCCCCGCGGTTTCACCTGCGTTGACTTGAGGGAAAAAAATGCTTTCCTTTTTTTTAGTATAAGATTTAATTAGCTTGATATATTTTCCTTAGTTTATACTAAATAAATTTCTGAATGCACGCATAAATATTTGACCAAAGAGTATATAACCACTACGTTTTATATTTGACAACCAATATAATATTATGTCAATCCGTTTTCATCACTGACATTAGTATACATTTTTAAAATGATGAAAATACGCCACTATATATTGTGGATATATGTTGTCGATTTGAAACCTTTATTTAAATACGTTCTTTAATTGTATCGGAGATTTTCCCATATCGACGGGATGAACATTAAATGTTTGACAGTTACGAAACTCGAACATAGTTCCATACAAATTTTCATTCCCACCTTTCAACCCCTTACACCCTTTTATTCGCATTAAAAGTAGCCTATGTCCTTTCTCAGACTCTAGACTATCTGTATACCAAATTTTATTTAAATCTGTTCAGTAGTTTTGGCGTGATTGCGAGACAGACAGACAGACAGAGATACTTTCGCATTTATAATATTAGTATGGATTATGAGTATGTTTATAGAAAGAAAGAAAGAAAGAAAAATATATTTATTTGGGACAACACGAAAATGCAGACTACAACTAATTTATACAAAAAAAAAAACAATATAAATACAGTTCAATAAAAAATAAAATAAAAATGAAAACATACATTACTAAATTAAAAAAGTGAAAAAAAAAAGTATTCTATTCTATTCTAAAAAGTAAAATTAAAAAGAAATAAAAAAAACAATGTAATTAAAGATTAAAAAAAAAAAAAACAAAGAAATAATAAATACCTAATAATAATAAAAAATATGTGAACAATGTCTGCAACTGTGCTGTGCCCCAAAAAGGCGTATCACTCAGATTTATATTGGGCGTGAGAGCCCAACACTGATTTTCAGTGATACCCTCTTTACTCATGACGGGCCGCGACAAGTGCTAACTATTTATATATATACCTAGGTAGTTGGAGATATGATTTAAGTACGTACCTATACAATAATAATAATAATAATAATAATATCAATAATAATATACCTATATATATATATACATATATACATACATATACACATACACACACATATACACACAACACATAGGTACACATCCACAAACACATGCACACATCACTGTCTCAAGAAATTGTAATTAGAGAGAGAGCATGAGCTATATGACGTAACGAAAGAACGGAGCAAACATAGCAATAAATAATAATAACAGTAAATAAATAAATAATACGAAACAAGTTTATTATTTCCCTTTTGTAACAGTTTTCCCTTTCTTTTTATTTAAAAAACGAAGAACATATTATAAATCAGTGACAATCACCGCTAACCCATGTTGAACCAACCTGACGGTCGCAACGGAGCCAGGCCGATTAGGTAAGTACTAGTAAAGTAATCCAATGTAATCCAAAGTACCAATTCCTATTTATTCACCCTTTTCTCCTTCCTTATTTCTTCTTATCTTCCGCTATGAATTATGAGGAATGAAGCTGTAGATTATATAAATATGTTTTGTATTTAACACGAAATGCATTTATAGTTTTCAGGGTCCGAAGTGGGGGTGGCAGGTTGTTCCAACATTTTGTCGCTGCGTATCGGAAACTACCCCGGAACGCTGCAGAATGGTGCAGGGGAACATTTAACATATAGGATGATGCTCTTGTAGGGTACCTTTTATTAGTTTCTTCTGTCCAGTGTAATTTATTGTAGAGATACATAGGAGCCTTATTTAGAACAACGCCAAATAATAAGGTTGCTAGATGTAATTGTCTACGATACTGCATCTTAATCATTCGTGCGTCATTAATGTAAGGGGTAACATGCGTGCGAGGCGGTACATAAAAGCAGTAACGAATACATGCGTTTTGGACCCGTTGTATAAGATTTTTAGAACGCGCAAGTAGCCTAGGTTCCATTACAGCGTCAACATAATTAAACTTTGAGAGTACTAATGTATCACACAATTTTACTCGCATATCCCTACTGAGATAATTCCTTATTTGATACAATACTTTTAGTCTATAGAAACAATTACGAGCTATATTAATGACATGTTTCTCAAACCTTAGTTCTTCGTCCATCAATAAACCCAAGTTTCGCACCTCCGTTATTCGTTCTATTCTTTCGCCTTTTATATGTATATAAGGATTTAAAACACTTATATGATTAATTTGTTTTTTTGTACCTAAAATTATATACTTTGTTTTACACGGGTTCAAGACAATTATACGTACATAAATATATGTTATAAAATGTATAAAAACCTTCCGTGGAATTTTGAAGGAACATACAAAAAAAATTAGCCGAATCGGTCGAGCCGTTCTCGAGTTATGCGCTTAGCAACATCCATTTTTATTCTATAGATTATAATAAATTTTAATTTAACAGTAGAAACTTACAATTGCGTATAAAATGTTAATTTATTTTCAATGCTTTTAATGATTTTCATGTGGCATTGAATTTAGAAGCTTGAAGAAGTATGATTTGTTCTTTCATGTACCTTACAAATTGTTTTTTATTTGTTTTTAACCGCACTCAAACACAATTACAAAATTACTCTGTACTATTTATTCGTACCGTAAAAGATAAGCATTTGGGAATTTTTTTCAGAATATGTGACCGTGTCGTGATCGTGATCGATTATTTCATAGGTGTTGTAGCATCGCCGCTACGAATATAATGTAGCATTCGTAGATACGTAGCTCGTAGAAGCTACAACCGTAGCGATGTCTATATCGAGTATTCATAAAAAAATGTTCATTTTTCATCGTTACCCAACTACAACTTTGTAATGCCTTGGGCAGAATTTTTCATTCGTTTTTACAAAGATAGTTTATTATACATATCAAGTTACACGGGGACAAAATAACACATCACATTTGGATTAAACTTTATTTTAAAATATTACTTAATCGAAAAAAATATTCAGATGTGTATTTTTATTAAAAACTAGCTGACCCGGCGAACTTCGTACCGCCTAACAGTCGTTTCAATTTTTAGGGTTCCGTGCCCAAAAGGGTAAAAACGGGACCCTATCACTAAGACTTCGCTATCCGTCCGTCCGTCCGTCCGTCCGTCCGTCCGTCCGTCTGTCTGTCACCAGGCTGTATCTCAAGAACGGCTATAGCTAGAGAGTTGAAATTTTCACAAATTATGTATTTCTGTTGCCGCTATAACAACAAATACTAAAAATAAAATAAATATTTAAGGGGGGCTCCCATACAACAAACGCGATTTTCTTGCCCTTTTTTGCTCGATAATAATAATGGCAACAGGTAGGCACTTGAAATATTCACAAAATACTCAGTTGTATTTTTACTTTAATAATAAATAATAAAATTAAAATAAAATTCATATTTAAGGGGGGCGCCCATACAAAAAACGTCATTTTGCCTATTTTTGCTCTCATACAATAAAAGTTATTTTTAGCCGCTTTTTGCCCGTTATTACAATCAATGTACCTAGTCAATGGTACGGAACCCTTAGTGCGCGAGTCCGCCTCGCACTTGGACGATTTTTTTTAATACTTATCCTTCCCGGAACCCGTCCTCTAACACTAAAGTTTAAACTTTATGGTATGGTATTAAAGTTTAAATTGACTTAAGTATTATTACGAATATTTTGTATGGGAATATAGAAAAGTGATGTTTTTAGACTTTTTCAGGGAAAATTTTAAATTTTTCTCTCCGTAACAACCATCCTCGTACTTCAAGGAATATTGTAAAAAAAGAATTAGCGAAATCGGTTCTGCTGCTCTCGAGATTTGCGCTTAGCAACACATTCAGCGATTCATTTTTATATATATAGAGATAGAGAAGAGATGTAAAGTTTATAGGCTATACAATACTATAACTAGACGTTGTATCACAAGAGACGTATCTCATAAACGTTATGTAACAAGTAGTAATTTTTTTTTTAAATCCGTTTACAATTTTAGCAGAGAGTCTACCCTAGTCATCAACTGCTGCTACCTAAAATACAAGCAATAAGTTGGCTATCTTAGGAACAGACGACAGTGTGTGTATAAATCCGATGAAGTGCTGTGCAAACTTTGTGATTAGGCAACTCGAGGTTCTTGGGAAGTGCTGTGTTGAGAGCGATAGTAAAGCCGGCTACGCTTTTTTACTTTCATTAACGACATTCGTAGGCTACAATAATCGCCTACCATGAGACTGGCCTTACGTTTGTGTGCCATCCTAGTGACATTAAAATGTTTATCTAGGGAAATAATAACCATCAATGTCTCTAAATGCTCAGGTACTGAAAGGCTATATAAGTAAATAAGTGAAGGAAATTTAATTAGAGCATGATATATAACAGATCATATCCGTTAACACACCATAAGTATTAAATACATCGGCGAAAGTATTGAAAAAATCTTGAATAACCTCTGAGTTCGTAGAGTAAAATTGTCAATCTATTTCGAGGTAAATCGGTCAGCCGGAACATGGTTCGCTGCGTATGGGAGGGTGATTTATGCACTTTCTCATATATGTAAGGATTTTTTGTCGTCTGAATATTTTTTTTACTTATTTTTAGTTGGAATAAGTAGTCGAAGTACATTTTTCTTTTCGTCAATATTCAACAGGTGTATGCTATACCGCTCTTATGGGCCCCGTAAACGATCAAACTTGTTTGTCAAACATGTTTGATCAAACTTCATGTTTCATATAACAAACATATCAAAAAAACCCGCAGCCCCGCACACGATCAAATAATTTGACAAACACGTTTGTAAACAGAAATTTAATATGAAGTTTGATCAAATATTTGATCGTCTACGGGGCCCTTTACTATTAGGATACATCTACTAATTACGTTAAAATCCGATAAATCGTTTTGTTCCAAGTATACTTTCATGATTGAACTAAATTGAATTAACCTGCAAATATCCCACTACTAAGCAAAGGCCTCTTCTCTATACAAGTGAAGAACAAGTAAGACATACATATTCGTTTGAAATGTGTAATTCTCCCTTGGCAGTATAATAAAAACTGAAAAATAATAAGATTTTAATATTTTATTTAACGATTCAGCCTGTATAATCCCACTGATGGTCACAAGCCTCTTTTTCCATAGTAGTAGGTGAAGGATTTGAGCTTAATCCACCACGCTGCTGCACTAAAGGTAGACGGATATATTCCCTACTAGCTTCTGCGCGCGACTTCGTCGGCGTGGACTCCGCTCCTATTGGTCTTAGCGTGATGACACATAGCCTATAGCCTTCCTCGATAAATGGGCTATCTAACACTGAAATAATTTTTCAAATCGGCCCAGTAGTTCCAGAGATTACCGCGTTCAAACAAACAAACAAACAAACAAACAAACTCTTCAGCTTTATATAATAGTATAGATTATACAATTTCTATCAGGTATTTATGATAACAACTATATATTGATATCAGGTGTATATAATAATTGCTCACCGAGGCACGGTGGGGAGACCTACAAGAACAGACATCCAAGCTGGAATGAAATATTTGTAAATATAAATATCCATCCTGAGCGAGAATCGAACTCGCAAACCGCCGGTGTGTAGGCACTGATATGACACACAAACCATAACAACAGAGCGGTTGTTGTATTTCATTTGTGGACAATTTTTCAAAACAGACTAATAATCCTTGCAATATGAAATCGCTATTAGTACATTTTAATGATAATCTCACTCGTTCTATAAAGCTTCATCAATTATGGAAATTATGAACTATCTACATATTAATACAGCACACATCGAGTACTGGTTTCTGTCAAAGCAAATTAGTCAAAAATAATGCCAATACCACCTCTTGTTAAATAATTTTCTTAAATCGAGATTGTTATTTTTATGGTCTAGTTCAACAGGTTAGTGTTTGTACCTTGTTGTCATTATGATATCATACAGTGATTGTGGTGAAATATGACGATGGGAATAAATTGAAATAGGAAGGTAACAATAATTAGTTAAAAGTATAATATTCCATAAAACCTGAATGCGTGTATGTGTGAAGTGTTTATGTGTTTATATTATTATTTTATGTATATCGTTGCTGTTAAAAAAGCTTTCCTATACAATTCATTTCGTAGAATGACCATACGTTTGTAATTCCTTACTTAATACTTATAGTATTCGATATAATTTTGTGCATCAGGCACATCTATGTCATTTATAAAATAAAAAACCGGTCAAGTGCGAGTTGGACTCGCGCACCGAGGGTTCCGTGCAAAAATTATTAAAAATATTTTTATTATATGATGTAACTAAAAATTTATGCTTTTCGCAATTTTGCCTTTATCTGTTCAATAAGACGTTGCTTCGTATCAAATTTTATGATTCTGAGTTCACGGAAAGTACCCTGTAGGTTTCAATTCCCTTGCGAGTGTCGAAAATTATCAGCATAAACGGCTGTATCTTTTGATTGCGTTGGCTCAGAAGTTTGATTTTTACACAACTCCAAGGGACAGTAGACTTGAGTATTCGATATGAATTTCAGCTTGACACCTCTACGTATTTGAGAGGAAAAGGGTCTTGACAAACAGTCGGACAACAAAGTAATCCTACAAGAGTTCCGTTTTTTTTTTCCTTTCGAGGTACGGAACCCTAAAAATGAATAAATAATTGAAATACACTCAACAACCTAAAGCAAGATTAAGAATTGTGTCGGAGGTTCTAATGTACACATACCCAGACCGTAATACATTTGTATGATATATATAAACGGCTGCTACGAAAAGCGACTGAACCTGCAGCTGTTAGCGTAATAGCCGCACAATTGCGCCAACCCATCAACAAGAGTCCGTAAAATCTCCAGCTTAGTAGACCCTTGAAATGCTGTCATCATTATAAATCGTCGGACCCAAAAACCGTGCAGTAAACCGCATAAAGCAGGAAACGGACCCCAGCTAATATCGGGACAACATAAAGAAATATGAAACTCAACTTCCTCAATATGTAACGAGCTCTTAGCCTGTTTTATATTAGCTGAAATCTTTAATATTTTTACTTATAAAATAATAAATTAGGTATTTACGAAAAATTATAGCACTTGTCACTTTATACAATATGGTAATTTCTCATTTAATATTTGTGTCTTATTTGATGTTTATAAGTATATTAAAGTGTATTTAGGTCAAAAAATATAAATAATGTATCAATTCCAGCGTCTGAAAATACGCAAAATACAACGACGAACGCTCAAACGACAAACTAACATCTGTATTGCATATATATATATATATATATATATATATATATATATATATATATATATATATATATATATATATATATATATATATATATATATATATATATATATATATATATATATATATATATATATATATATATGTGTTTATTATGAGCGGGTATCGAACTCGCGATCGCAATCTGAAACGTTCTATAACCGTGTCGTCCAATAAACCCCGCGTGTACAACAGATACATTGTAATTATAAATATCACACATGCAAACTAATAAGACCGGTCCACATATGAATAAGAAATATAACATGTAAACGACAAGCGTTTGTCTTCAGTTTTGTGTGGTTAAATAACTTTGAATACACACATGCATGGTACAGTAACAGGATTAGGCATTGGTATATGCCTAGGTGGTGTAGGTAGGCTATATATATCTAGGTGATTTAAAATCAGATAATAATTGTGGTTGCTCGCAAACGAAAAAAACCGACTTCAGTTACATCGACAAGTAATACAACGTAATAAGACGAAAAAATAATCGCATAATACGCGTTGTCAAAGATTACTCAAAAAGTTGTACTCAGATCTCGATGAAATTTTTTAACCAGATGATAAGTATCAGTTTTCGATTAAATTAAAAATCATCAAAATCGGTAAACCCAGTAAAAGGTTATGCGGTATAATACAACGTAGGTCGACGAAAAAATTGTCAAGTAAAAACGCATTATTAGATATAACTCAAAAAGTATTCATTAGATATCAAATAAATTTAAATGGGACCAAATAACACGCACTACCTTTCGATTAAAATAAAAATCATCGAAATCGGTCCACCCATTCAAAAGTTCTGAGGTAACATACATTAAAAAAAGTCCAGTCGAAATTGAGAAACTTCTCCTTTTTTGGAAGTCGATTAAAAAAATTGAAAAGCGCGAGCAGCTCTGTTTTGTATTTGTATTTATTACGTTGTTGCTTTGTTATCGTACCTCCGGATTCTATTTGATCGTGAAATTAGCTGGACAACGCTCCACACAAATTTGAATTTTATAACAATAGCATAAAATTCGTTTTCGTTTGTACATTTACCCTCTCATATTTGAGGTTTGGTAATTAATAATTCGTTTCAGAGGACCAAAATTCTTATTGTGGTACGATGACGTCAGCTACGACCTTTAGACGATTTAATTTCAACGACGTCCTGTTGAAATAAATGAAAAGTTATACTTATTAATTAATCATTAAAATTTTCCTAAAATTAAAACCGTTAATGTTACAACTTGTTACCGGAATTGAATTGAATTGAATTAATTAATTGGTTATCGTTTTTTCATTTCAGTGGGTAAATAAGGTCTTAGGGATAGGTCTATTCGAGTTTGTTTGTCTGGAATTCCTTATTTGATTGCCCTATTTCAGATCAAAATGGAAGAGAAATGTATTTATTTTATGTAATTTGGTTGTTCCTCTTAGTATTCTTTTACTACTCCTGTTTACAACAAAAGCGTCACGGTAGACGACTTTCTTTTCAGCTACAGTCATAAACATACAATTTATATTTAGTTACATATCGCACGATGTAGGTACCTATTATCTCAGCGGAAGGCTTGGGTAGCGAGTTGGGTAGAGAACTAACCAATGGTTTCGCTGTGAATCGTTTGGTTGTATTTATAAAGTAACTATTTTTAATAATATTTACTTATATTATTTAATCTAAATTTCAGAAAAATAGGTTTTATATACACACAGCAATATTTTTTTATTAAAATGGAAGATGTTATTTATTGAAGATTCTTAATTTTGTTCACTTGTATACTTTTAAAAATTATTATCTGCGAAAAATGAACTTATTTTATTACGAAGGAGTTTTCCGTTACATTTAGGTTTTAATAATATTTTGAAGAAAATATTTGCTGTATCTGAAGACAGTATGGCCCAGCCTTAAGTTATATTACTGAAGTTAAAAAACTCTGTCGTTAATAATGTAATTTTATCACCGGAACTAATAATATTGACTTTATAATTCCTTTATCGTAAAAGAAATTGTCTATGGGTGTCGTATAGCATGACATAGGCCTCTAAAGTCTAATTCATTGGCTTAAAGCGTGAAATTAACTGCCTATCAAAATTGTTTTCGCATTAAATATAAGTAGCACTGTTTTGCTGTTACAACATTTTTCTAGCCAAAGCGAAATCCGTTATCATCTTATACACCATATCCTTAATATATAGCACTGATTTTATCCTCTATATTTTTATCAAATATTTTTTTGATAAATTATTTGAAAAATAATTAGTTATTCATATTATATACAAAATAATTAAGAGCAAAATCAGATACAAAACCATCCATAAAAAAATCTAGTCAGCTTTTGTTATTTTTAGTGTCATTTAGTTTTTACTCAAGTTTTATAAAAATCAGTTGCACCATCTAAATTTTCATTTCATCGTTTCTGTTACTGGAATTTTTACTCGTTTCTTAGCTCTTAAGAGCCCTTTCGCTCCTTCGTATAATCCGAAAACAATAGAAGTCAGTTCACCTTTACACACAGACGGATGCCATTGTTAACTTGACTTTATACGGAGGTCGCTCGCACGAGTTTACAAAGGCTTTTACCATCAAAAGCTATATATTTTGTAATATAACCTTTCTTTGCATTTCAAATGGTATTTGAATTTTGAAAGTCTTAAAAAGATGACATGTACATACATATAAATGTCAATACGCAAGTAGGTTGAAGATAATGTAAAAAATATATACAGAAAATGAAGACAAATATACAAAAGCAGGTTTATTTAACTCAAGCAGTCAGATCACTAGGTAAGTATATTAACTTTATAAGTATGAGAAGGCGTAGTGAGGGCATAGGAGAAAAGAAGAAGATTGGGAAGGAGGAGTGTGTTGCGGTCCAGATCTCTCAAAACCGTACGAAATGCAGCCGAGGTTTTCATTACTTTATAGATTTTCTGTAAGAATATGGTAATATTATCGTGCCGAGTGTACTGTAAGAGAAAATCTTCTTAGTCGAGTTCATTAAAATATTTATATGATAGCGGTCTGTATAATACAATATACAATCAAAAGAATGACGATAATGACGTACATGAGATTTCTTCATTCAGTGAACAAAAGAAATTCCTTACATTTTGCCTTCTGGGAAAATTGAGGCTACTTTCCTCTTAAAAAAGTATGTTATGTTATTTTAATGTTTCTTACTCCAAAGAATACATCTGCAAATCATTAATGAAATAAAACTTATAGTTTAGTATTCGTTCTGTAAAAAGAATTATCTATCTTATACTATTAAACGAGCAATTCTTGTATATATATATATATATGTATATATATATATATATGTATATATATATATTCTGAATCTCGGAATCGGCTCCAACGATTTTCGTGAAATTTAGTATAAAGGGGATTTCGGGGGCGAAAAATTGATCTAGCTAGAATTCATTTTTAGAAAATGTCATTTTATCCGTGTTTTTAGGCAATAAAAAAATGGCTCAAATATCGTTAGAATAGGAAGGTTAATTTCGCAATTGTCATAAAAGTTATAATGGTCAGGTAGGAAATCGAACGGTCGAGATTGACTATTGAAAAGCCAGGTTTTAACTTTTATTATTTATTTTATTTTATATAAGTTTATGTATGGTTTAAGTTCACTTTCAGTTTAACACGCTTGCGACGCCATCTTAACTATCATCTTTTATACTAGTGATGTAACATCACTCTAGTGATGTTACCTACTCATAACATCCTCCTTATTATAAAAAATTAAATAATGATAATTTTACAGTTTGAGACAGTTTACAAAAATTGACTTAACTCTTAACAATAATAAATTAACAATAATTCTTGACATTAAAGACTTTTAAAATAACTAAAAATAAAGCAGTTTGTTGAACTAAGTCTCTATATATATTCTAAACTTAACCAAATCAGTCCGTCCTGCACATTCAACTTAATTATTTAATTATCAAAATGTAACCGTCTTGGTGGTCTTATGACTCTTCCATACCTACTGCGTTTTTCAATTGAAGTTGTATGCTCTTCAATAGACGGTGTTACTGTATGAGAATTATCTGATGTCTTGATATTTGGATTTTGAAACATCTCTTGAGATACTGTTTGAGGTGACTGCGGAGGCTTCAAAATATGCTGTCTGTTTCTCCTTCCTATAAATCCATCTGACCCTTCAACAGTATAAGATCTAGGCTGTTCACATTTGGACCTTATTGTACCTGTAATCCATGGACTATTTGGCATTTTCTTAAAATATACCTCATCTCCTTCTTGTAGTTCCGGTAATGATTTAGTCTTTCTGTCATAGTAATTCTTCATTTTATTTTTATTTTCTTCCTTTGCTTTTACATATTGTTTAAAATTGACTGTTCTTGGTACTAAGTTTTTTGTGACTGTTGGTAATTGTGTTCGAAGTGAACGTGACATCAATAATTGTGCTGGAGATGGTAGATTTCCTCTAGGTGTATTCCTGAATTGAAGCAAAGCCAGATATGGATCTGTCCCTGACTCTTCTGACTTGGTAAGAAAACGTTTACATATCTTTACTGCCGATTCTACCAACCCATTTGACCTTGGTATATAGGGGCTTGACGTATTATGATTTATTCCCCATTCCCAAATAAAATTCTTAAACTCTGCCGAATTAAATGGCGGCCCATTGTCAGAGAATAACTCCACTGGTATACCATGTCTGCTAAAGATACTTTTAAGACAAACAATTACTGATTTAGCGTTAGTATTTGCCACTGTCATTAGTTCAATATAATTTGAGTAATAATCCTGTACTACTATGTATTTTTTAGATTTATAATCCATAAAATCAACACCAACTTTTTCCCACGGAAATAAAGTAACATCATGTGGAAGAAGTGGTTCTGGAGCATTTGAGCTTCTATGTGACAAGCAAATATGACATGACTGAACAATGTTTTTTATATCAGTTGACATAAATGGCCAAAATACATGTCCTCTAGCAAACGCTTTTGACCTTTCAATTCCCAGATGACCACTGTGTATTATTTTTAAAATGTCTGGCCTTAATTTTTTAGGTATGACTATGCTGTTACTTCTGAAAATTAAATCATTTTCTGTATGTAAATCAAATCTATACTGCCAATACTCATGCAAATCTGGGTGAATTTGATTTTTACTAGACGGCCATCCTTCTTTACAGTATTTTTTTAAAATTTGCAGACATTCATCTTCATTAGTGCCATTGATTAACCACTGTAGACGTTCTGTTGAGACTGGTAATGACTTAATCAGTAAATTTACATGAACAATAACATCATCATCTAGTTCATCTGTACTTGTTTCAGGAAGTGCCGCTCTTGACAAGGTATCAGCAATGTACATATGACTACCTTTTTTGTAAACTACATTTAAACTATACGGTTGTATCTTCAACATCATTCTTTGGAGACGTGCTGGAACCTCGACTAAAGATTTTTTAAATAATGTTATTAAAGGAGCATGGTCTGTCTCTACAGTTACAGTTTGTCCATATATAAATTGATGAAACCTAATGCAAGCAAAAACTATTGAATAAAGTTCTTTCTCTATCTGAGCCATTTTCTGTTGTGTCTCGGTTAAAGTTTTTGAAACATAATATACTGGATGTTGATTTTGTAATAACACCGCTCCGACAGCGCTCTTACTAGCATCACTTTGTAGGACAATAGGATCTTGAACATTAAAATGTGACAACACTGGAACTTGACATATTAATTGCTTCAGACGAATAAAGGTTGATTCATGATTGGCAGTCCACTGCCAATCAGTAGATTTTTTTAATAATTGACGTAGAATTTCTGTCTCACCTGCCATATTCTTAATAAAAGGACTTAAATAATTAAGTAGGCCTAGAAATCTTTGTAAATCCTTTAAACAGGTAGGAGAAGGCATCTCTTTGATGGCTCTGACTTTGTCCGGATCAGCTTTGATTCCATCCGCTGAAAAAATATGACCCAAATATTTAATACTCTCCTTGGCGAATGAACATTTTTCTTTATTAAACTTGACATTATATTCCTTTGCTCTATTAAATACTATATTAAGACGTTCATTATGCTCTTGTAGTGTTTTACCACTAACTAAGATATCATCGCTGTATACTGCCACCCCTGGTATGTCACCAAACATTTCAGTCATAATTCTATGAAAATACTCAGGAGCACAGCTGACCCCATATGGAAGACGTTTAAAGCGGTATCGGCCAAAAGGTGTATTGAAAGTTGTGAGGTACGAACTCTTCTCACTCAATTTACACATCCAAAATCCACTACTCGCATCCAAGGTGGAGTAAAATCTTGCGCCAGCCACCTTGGCACGGACCATGTCTACTGATGGAATAGGATAATGAGTCCTCTTAATTGCCTGATTTAAATTTCGGGGGTCTAAACATACCCTTAATTGACCATTTTTCTTTTCTATTAATAATAAAGAACTCACCCATTCAGTAGGCTCCGTGACCTTAGTAATGACATCCATTTTTTCCATCTTCTCAAGTTCTTGTTGAAGTCGATGATGTAATGCAAATGGTACCTTCCTCGGAGCATCGACTTTTGGCTTGACCTCCGGATTTGTATTTATGTGACACTCACCAGGAAGACAACCAAGACCGGTAAAAACAGAATTATTACATTCCACAAGTTTATTTAAATTTATATTTTGTGACTGACTTGACTGTAATAAAAATGACTGTGATTGACTTTTTGTTACTTTAGGACATATTACTGAACTTGATTTTGAGTCATTTTGACTTATTTCAGAAAACATTTGACTATTATCACTTTTTGACATTTCCATGCTTGTAGTATCTACACAGAAAACTCTTTTAATTAATCCAATTTCTGAGCAAGTAAGTTTACCTAATACAGTTGGAGAATTCACATTTGCAATTATAAAATTAATTTGTTTTGACATATAGACATCATTAAATTGAAATTTACACTCAAAATTTTGTTGACCTAGAACCTCGAGACTATTACCAGTATATGACTTAATTTTTACATCAGTTTTGAATAATAAATTTTTTACATTAAGTGAATCATAAACACTTTTTGACATAATATTGACATCACTGCCCGTATCAATAATACAATTTATTTGTGAATTATTTATATATAAATTAATTGTCCATTCACTTGACAACGACTTGGATGACTGAATATGACCTATAAACAATTCATCTTGTTCTGATTGTACCTGTTGGTTATTACTATCTGAATGTACATATCTTATTGACTTTGACTGAAATGACTGACAACAGACTGCAAAATGACCGAATTTTTCACATTTTCTGCACTTTACCCCTAATGCTGGACACTTATAACGATGCACCTGACTACACCTTGTACAAACTTCCTGTCTTGACTGCTGACTATATTGACTGACATTCCTTGTATTAGAATTAGACTTTGATCTTGATCGTGACTGACTTGTATTATAAAAGATTGAACTTTGTTCCGCTGTCAATTCATCCGTTTGATGTCTGGAAGCAAGCATGGCCTTTGCCAACTCTAAGGCCTTATCAAGATCCAGCTTATCTTCAAGCAATAATTTTTCTCTAATATAGTTGTACTTTTGATGCATATTACATATAAACATTATTTTGACTAGACGTTCTTGCAGCTGTCCTAGCTCACAGTTTTGTGACTTTAATTTTAATGTGCAAGCAAAATCGTCTAATGTTTCATTTTCACCCTGTTTGTATGTGAAAAAATTATGACATTCGTAAGTGAGGTTAGCTTTGGGGGCAAAGTGATTTTGAAATAGCTTTATAAGCTCGTCGTATGTAATGTTATCCTCATCTTTTCCAAATGTATTGAATACATCAACGCCCTTTTCACCAATGACATGCAGAAATAAAGCTACTTTTCTCCCATCACTCTCTTCATCCAAGCCAGACGCACGTAGATAAAATTTAAATTACTGCAGCCATTTTTTCCATTGTTGAGCCACGTTGCCATTCATCACCATGGGCTGCGGACTAGACATTCCAGAAAGTTTCTTCGGCTTTTGATTTTCATCAGACATGACTACGAAATATGAATTTCACAATGACTCAATGTAATATGTATAGAAGACGCAGATCACGAACTAGGCACTTCTGGCACCATATTGAAAAGCCAGGTTTTAACTTTTATTATTTATTTTATTTTATATAAGTTTATGTATGGTTTAAGTTCACTTTCAGTTTAACACGCTTGCGACGCCATCTTAACTATCATCTTTTATACTAGTGATGTAACATCACTCTAGTGATGTTACCTACTCATAACATTGACCAAGAAAACCATGGTTCAAATCACAGTCGAGATTACTATTTTTTTTTTTTTTATTTCACTCGTGATTTTTTATTTAAATAAAAATAAAAAATTAAAATACCGAGAAAAAAACAAAATACTAAAATAAATAAAATAAAATAAAAATAAAAATACCGAGCTAGGCTCGGTCACCCAGGTACTATATATTAATACGTGAAGCAAAAACTTATCACCCCTATTGATTTAGCTTCTCGTATGCTCTGTTACTTTACTTCATCTGGGCCAAATGGTTCCTTGATTAAGGAGAACTAATTAGGTTTAAATTCACCACGTTGCTCTGCTCCAATGCGAATTGGTATGTAGACGTGAGATGTCGTGATTTATCTAAGTTTTCTGCCATATTAATTATAACAGCAAAAAGCTGTCAGTGTCGTACCATACAAGCGGTTCTAGACAGTCTTAGAACTGTGAGTTTGGAGTAAAATTATTGTAAAAAAAAACGCACGCAGATAATTAAACAAATATTTTATGTAGTGCAAATGGCATGGGCAAGAACCCGTGGATGTTGTAAAAAATAATAAAAAAAAAAGTTTTCTACGCTATGATCGGCCAGTAGGAAATTAATTATGATTTTAGAACTTTAAAATTTATGCATAACAAACGCGCAAATATTTAGGTACAGTCATTGTGTGCTACCCATTAGCACAATCTCGGTTTCTCTATACAATAAGTTAAAAAAAATGTACTATCAAAAGAATTTTATTCAAATATGCTTTGGAATCAATGCGAAACTTATTTAAATTAATACAAAGCTTCCACCGCGACCGTTGTGAAATTTATTTCTTTTCCAAAACAAAAAAAAAACAGTGTATTTGTTACCCCATACAGCGGCGTCAGTTATACTTGCAAATAAAACGTAAACAATTATATCTAAGTTATTTATCTTTGATAAGTTACAACTCGTTTATATTTAATACTATAAATAACTCCACACGACCATTAATATTGTATGTAACTCTGTTATGAATACAGAAAGAAAAAGCGGTAATGTATACTTCTCGTACTTAATTTCCAAAATTTAATAATTGTGTTTGCTAGCAAACTAAAAAAACCAACTTCAATTACATAGACAAGTAATTCAACGTAACTAGGCGAAAAAAAATAACAAATTCACTAGTCACCACTACAAGTTTCCTTATCATAGTACCACCCTTGGCATATCTTCTTTCCAACAACACAAGAATCCTCAAAATCGGTTCATAAACGACGAAGTTATAAGCGAACACACTTGAAAAAAAGGCCTAATAAATAAATATACAAAATATAAGCACTAATAAATTTTACTACGGAACATTAAGTAAGCTTTAATAGCAATGTATACTCGTATTTGATGAGTCTTGTCTAGAACTGTTTGAACTGTTTGCTAAGAACTTTTTGAATTATAGCTAATCTCAAAACAAAGTATTAAAATTTATGAAGTTTTGATAACGTTCTTAATCTCGCTGAGCCTTATTTAACAAAGCGGGTCTTACATTAGTAAATTAGGTTAGTTGATAAATATTTAATGACTATAAAAAAACAAATAAAACAACTTAGTTATATTTATTTAATTATCACGATTCAGCCTGTAATGTCCCACTGTTGGGCATAGGCCTCTTCCCCATGTAGGAGAAGGACAATTCCTTGTTTAATTATATTACATCTATATTATCTACGTAAATTGCTGGTGTAGGCTGGATGAGGATTGCGGAAAACTGGGATGTCTGACGCGAACTTGGGGAGGCCTATTTCCAGCAGTGGACTCCAGTAGGCTGAACTGACTGACAGTCTGACTAACATAAGGAATTAATTTTAGATAATGTGTTTGCTCTCAAACGAAAAAAACCGACTTCAATTTATCAACCAGTACTACAACGTAGGTAGACCAAAAAAATAATCAAGTAAATACGCGTTATTAGAGATTACTCAAAAGTACTCGTCTGATTTCGATTAAATTTTTTTTTTTTTTTTTAATACCACGACGGTAGCAATCAAGCATACGGCCCGCCTGATGGTAAGCGGCTACCGTAGCCTATGGACGCCTGCAACACCAGGGGCATCACATGCGCGTTGCCGACCCTTCAAAAACCTATTTACTCCCCTCTTGAAGGACCCCATACTGTAGCATTGTGGGAAAACCTCGGCAGGGAGTTCATTCCACAGCCGAATGGTCCGTGGGAGGAAGTTCCTCTGAAACCGAACTGTACGGGACCATTTGGGCTGCAATGTGTGAGCATGAATTCCCTGTCGATGGCGAGCGGTGCGATGGTAAAAAGTGGCCGTGGGCATCATCTCGAACAATTCTTCGGAACACAACCCATTGTACAAACGATAGAGCACGCATAGGGATGCAAGATCTCTTCTTAGACTTAAGGGCTCAATATCGCTCGTCAGTATTGGATCGTCGACAATTCTCACAGCTCTCTTTTGAACCGAGTCGAGAGGACCAAGCTGGTATGCCGGTGCTCCCGCCCAGAGGTGAGAGCAGTACTCCATGTGGGGGCGGACTTGCGATTTATATAAAAGCAGTCTTTGCCCCGGCGTGAAGTACCGCTTCGCTCTATTGAGCACACCGAGTTTTTTGGATGCCAGTTTGACCTTGTCTTCCAGGTGACATCGGAACTGGACGTCGCTGGATATGTCGACACCAAGGATACCAATACTGCTAGAGATGATAAGGGGTGTGTCCTGGAATTGAGGGGCCACAGTGAATGGGGTTTTCTTAGCGGTGAACGCACAAACTTGTGTCTTGGAGGGGTTAAATTGTACTAGATTGTCTCGACCCCAATCGGAGACTCTGGAAAGAATACTCTCGATTTGAGACACAAGTTGTTCGCGACTTTCTACCACAGCGGAACGAGGGATGTTTGCACGGCCTGTATAGAAAGCGTCCCCAGTGCTGTCGTCCGCATAGCAACGAATGCCGTCAATAGATAGTAAGTCGTTGATATGCAGAAGAAACAGCGTTGGAGACAGCACAGAACCTTGCGGGACGCCAGCGTTTAAGCCCAGTTTTGCGGAGCAGCAGCCATCTACAACGGCTCTTATGCATCGACCAGACAAAAAACTGGCAACCCATTTGCACAAACCCTCGGGTAGTCCGTACGATGGCAACTTCGAGAGAAGACCCCGGTGCCAGACCCGATCGAACGCCTTCGCCATATCTAAGCTAACTGCCAATGCCTCACCTTGACTCTCAATGGCTGAAGTCCATCGGTGTGTCAGGTACACCAGAAGGTCACCAGTCGAGCGACCGTGGCGGAAGCCGTATTGCCGGTCGCTGATCAAATCGTGTTCCTCTAGGTACCTGAGGAGCTTGGTGTTAATAACACGCTCCATAACCTTGGAGAGAAGGGAGGTAATAGCGATAGGCCTGTAATTCGATGGATCTGATCTATCGCCCTTTTTGGGCACCGGGTGCACATGGGCAGTCTTCCACGAAGACGGTACTTGCCTAATGTGGTAGGAAAGTGCGAAAAGTCGCGTAAGTACAGGGCACAGCTCTGGAGCACACTTTTTCAGCACAATCGCTGGAATGCCGTCGGGCCCACTCGACTTATGAATGTTGAGAGCAAGCAGCTCGCGCCGGACATCTCTTTGTGAGAAATTTATTTCCGGCATGGAGTATCCACACCGCGGGGTGGTTGGCGGTACGGCGCTCCCATCGACATTCAAAGTCGAGTTTGAGGCAAAGAGTGTGCCTAAAAGATCGGCTTTCTCCTTGGCGCTATGGGCCAGGTTGCCGTCGGCATTTTTCAGTGGTGGTAAGGACGACAGGCAAAAGTTCCCTTCGGCAGCTTTGGCGAGCGACCAAAAGGCACGACTCCCGGAAGGGTAGTTAACAAGCCTTTCGCCAATTCTCCCGATGAACTCGAATTTAGCTCTGGCAATTGCTCTTTTACAGGACCTCGAGACAGCATTTAGTTTGCGTTTCACAAGCCCTGAATGCGGCTTGCTTAAGGCGTTTCGCTTCCTTACAAGGCCGATTAAACCACGGTCGTTTCCTTGTCCCGGCAGCAACTAGCGAGTTTGGGATGAAATATTCCATACCCGCCAGTATCGTCTCAGAGACAGTAGCTGCGCAGGTGTCGGGATCTTCTGATGTGAAGCAAAGCTGCCTCCACGGGTACGATGCATAGTACTCTCGCAATCCATCCCAATCTGCTGACTTGTACTGCCATAAGCGCCGCAAACTAGTTGGCCGAGGTGGGTCTGTGCGCGTGCATGGTGCAAGAGTCCTGATGAGGCAGTGGTCGGACGAGCCAAGTGGTGCATCCACTGAGATGGAATATCCATCCGGACGTTGAGTCAGCAGTAGGTCCAGTATAGAGCTCGTATGGTCCTCAATATCTGGTATTCTTGTTGGAGAATCTACCAGTTGTGAGTAACCATAGGCCAGAGCAAATTCGTGAGCACACCTCCCCGCGTAGTCAGTGGACCGAGAACTAAGCCATTCAGCGTGGTGGGCATTAAAGTCTCCTAAAATCACCAACTCCGTAGAGGGGTATTGCTCAAGAACTTTGTCCGTCGTCAATTGCAGGTGCTCGAAGAGTCGCTTTGTTTCCCTGTCACCGCTATGAGACCTGTATAGGATCGCGTAAACATGGGTGTGGCCGCCGCAGTCCACGCGCACCCACAATATCGACAGGTCCCTGTCCTCTAAATGAAGGAGACGGTGGCAGCAGATATCCTCCCGAACGAACACATATACGAAATTTAAATAGGTGGTCCTATTTACATGCCATGACGAATTATGACAAGCACAACCTCCTCTAAAAAAGAATCATCGAAATCTATCCACCAGTATAAAGTTCTATCCAGCAGTATAAGGTAACAACACACGAAAAATACAGTCGAATTGAGAACCTCCTCTTTTTTGTAGTCGGTTAAAAAAGGAGAAATGGGTATTTGTTCAAAGTTATTAAAAACGCTCTTACTTAAATCAAGTAAATCAAGATTTTCCTTTATTCCGTATGTAACTTTCTGTGCTTACCATAAAGTACACTAAACGAAAAAAAGAAAAAATATCCTTTTACATCATATGAAATGTACTACTGTATAACACAAATTGACGCCTGAAAATATAACTCTTGTCTACACATGTTAAATTAAATATAAAAGGTCGCTTCAGCCTGTAATATTCCACTGCTGGGCATAGGCTTCTTTTCCCATGTATGAGAAGGATCAGAGCTTAATCTACCACGTAGCTCCAATGCGGGTTGGCGGATATATTCCCTACTATGAGTAACGATCGCTATCAGGTGTACATGATAACAACTGGGACCGACGGCTTTACATACTCTCCGAGGCACGGTGGGGAGACCCACAAGGACTGAACAAACAGCCAGACCACGGTAAACATTTGTCATGTGCGGGGATCGAACCCGTATTCTCAATCGCTACCGCTGGCATATAAGCCAGTATTAATACCGTTGCACCAAAGCTTCCGTCTATTATGTACAATATAACTTCACATTGGAAATTAAGTACATAAAAAATGTTCCATAATTTCATTACGTATCAATAGCAGAGTCAACATTGCAATATTAATGGTCGTCCCGAGCTATTTTCCGTGTTAAATATAAGCGAGTTGTGGGATCGGCGTAACTTATCAAGATAAATAACTTAGATATAATTGTTTCCATTTTATTTGCAAGTATAAATGTTCTGACGCCGCTTTATGGCATAACAAATACACTGTTGTTTTGTTTAGCTTAACTAATTAATTTCTGAACAGTGAAAGCTTCCTATCAATTGAATAATTGGGTTGTCTGGAAGAAATGGCTGAATAGCTATAAGTCCGCCCATTGTACTTCACAGTCTGTAAATGTCTTTAAATGTGTTTAATGTTTAAAATGTAGTTGTGGTACAATAAAGTATAAATAAATAAATAACTTTCGCTCTATGTTTGTCGTTTAAAAATAACTTTGTTTTTTTTTTAAATCCTTTTGATCAGGATAGTAGAAATGGTTCTAGGAGTTTAGATGGCACATGTGTATCTAATTTCAAATTTATACCGATTAGAACCTAAACTTCTGAATTTTGAAGTTCTGAAATTAAAAATCCATCGCTCTCGGCGGTTTGAAAAGAGAAATGGGAAAACATGTATATTGTAGTAGAAACTATACTAAGCACCACAGCGTGGCGAATTAATGCCCAATATTTTAACCGGCTTCCAAAAAGAGGCGTAGGTTCTCAATTCGATTGTATTTTTTTATGTATCTACGTTACCTCAGAACTTTTGACTGGGTGGACCGAAAGGTGGTAGGTACGTAACGTGTGGTCCCATTCAAATTTAATTGAGATCTAACAAATGTCTTTCGAGCTATATCTAATAATGGGTATTGTGCAACGTAATCAAGTAATTGACTATTTTTTTGTCGACCTACGTTGTATTATACCGCATAAATTTTTACTGGGTATACCGATTTAATGATCATCGTTTCAATCAACAATATTTATTTAAATAAAGGATTAATTAATTCATAATTGTTTAAGTAAGTAATTGAGGACTATATTATCTGAATCTAATATTTTATAAAAATAATATACATAAAACATTAATAAGTTTTTAAGTCTGAAGAAAGTCTTAAAACACTACATCACAGGCGCACAAAAGCAGGAATCCAGTCGGAGACAAAGTTTATGAACTGAATCACAAACTATGAATAATTCATGATCCGCTTTCTTACTTGAGCTAAATCATAAAGCCCTTGCATTTGCAATCCGAGTTACTAGAAAACGTAAGTCTACAGACGTGGCCTTTTAGACCGTCGTTGTCACGATAATTACACGACATTTTATTGTTAATCATTTAAATTATTAAAATTGTAAAAGTAAAAGCTGTTATAATTTTATAGGTAGTATAAATGATTTAATAAAATTATAATGCTTAAATTAAATAATTCATTCATTTCATAAAATTAAAAAGCGTAAGGTTTTTATGTATAGTCGTGTATGATGGTTATACAGTGTCAAATGTATAGTCTACGTGATGACTGTTATGGTCGATTTACATCAGACGAGCGAATGCTCATTCTATCCCCACTATATCAAATTCTTTTAGTGTAAACAGGCGTAGAGCATTCTTTCGTTGTTATATGTATGAATACGAATGTTCGAAGATCAAGAAAGAATGCTCTTGTTCTAGCTCTAGCTCTTTGTTCGTTTGGTCTAAATCCACCCTTACATTACTATTATTATTGCAGTTTGCTATTATTATTATATCATTCGATAGTTATTATATATTTTTATAAATCATTGTAAATTAAATAAAGGTGTTAAAATAATTAATTGTGTAAAGTAGTTTTTTGAGTTTTATCGATAAAAACATCACGCGAATGCTTGGTGGATTAAGCTCCAATCCTTTTCCTACATGGGGAAAGAGGACTATACCCAGCAGTGGGATATTACAGGCTGAAGCGTATGTCATAACAACTTAATATAAACTCACTGTTAGACATAAATTTACATAAGAAAGTTACATTATATAAATGAAGTCGGATTCAGGTAGAGTAAGCCTTCTAATGAATTACATAGCAGGCCCTAAACTTTAAAATTACATTTGCTTACATCTAATGACTAAAATATGTAAAAGATTTTTACGCATAAAATGTCTTACACCTCACAGGTTATATTAACATTTTAATGCTATGGAATCCTTTGAGAACTGTGACACAAAAATTTTAAACATAAGTTTGATACATAACGACGCGCTGGCGCAACGGTCACAGCACTGGTTTGTTGTGCTGGCAGTTGCGGGTTCGATCCCCGCACATGACAAACATTTGTATTGGCCATACAGAGGTTTGCCGTAGTCTGGGTGCTTGTGCAGTCCTTGTGGGTCTCCCCACCGTGCCTCAGAGATCATATTAAAACGTCGGGCCCGGTTGTTATCATGTACACCTGATAGCGATCGTTACTCAGAGTAGGAATATATCCGCCAACCCGCATTGGAACAGCGTGGTGGACTAAGCTCTGATCCTTCTTCTGCATGGGAAAAGAGGCCTATGCCCAGCAGTGGGATATTACAGGCTACAAAAACATTTCTTTGTATATTCGGCACTACAGTTTGAACAAAATTAAAATATCGATTTTTTTTTTAAACTACGTAGCTTTGCTTTTACTTCCCCTCTTCCCCTCCCCGTTACGTAGCTCAGCGTAGCATTAAAACTTATCCCTCCTCGACCAGGCTACGTGGTTTATGGACGCTCCCCCAGTAGTGGAAAACAAACAAACAAATTTTTCAGCTTCATAATATTAATATAGAAATGTTGTTTTAATCCTTTCTGTTTATCAAATTCACTTCTATGATAAGGTGTAGAAAGTCACGAGAATATATAGTCAAGTATGCCCTGATTCTGCCATTGTCTCTGTATCTCTCACTCCGTTAACGCTGCAAACTAAGCTGAAGACAACTATTTCAAACTCTATTACTCCACGAACTCGAAGTTAGTAATGTAAATATTCACTGTCTTGGTGCAATGAAATTATTTCTGTGATATTTAAAATAACAGCGTAGTCACTGCTAGTAATAGAGCTACAAGTAACTAGTATTTAAATCTATTTTTTTTTGTCTGTGTCGAAAATATAGTAACAAAAAAATAGATCACATCAATTCGAATGGAAAAATTTACGTTATGAAATATAATTTCTGATTTTATAACCTTTTCTTTATATAGCTTTTCAGTAACTGCATTTATTTAGACAGGAGACTGGGGCAGTCTGTACAGCGCCCTCTGTTTTCCGATCCCGTTCAAGGTACAAGTTATCGAAAGATCTCCATTACTAAACGTAGGTATCTAAAATACCAGCGTCAGTACATCCTTACAATATTTATTAATCAATTCTAAATAGATTTCATACATTTTAAAACACTGCATATAATGTCTCACATCTGAGTATTAAACTTGGACACGCTCCAATCACCTCTTCACTGAAGTACTGTAGGGTTAAAACTTAGGGTAAACGTAGGGTTCACTTGTTGACTATCATAATATGTATAAACTTTAACGGTTAATCAAAGCAATATTAACATGTTTTGTTTCATAATACTATGTACCTACATAAATTAACACCTCTTACAACGCGTAATTGGATGAAACTCATGTGTCGGGGTTTAAAAACTTACACAACACAAATATAAATACATACCCCGAAAAACTATATAAGTATAAATAAATATCTTATAACACACACACACACGGTCGACTTTTGTCATGACCGAATAATGTCGAGTATATCAGTAGCTTGTAAGAGCAACAGCCAGTTATATTACCACTGTGCTAACCGGTTGTCAATAACATATTAATATTGTTAAATATATTTTTATTACATTAGAGATGAACGGTAGTTAATTTACTATAAGGTCGTATGTTTTTTCGGAATAGTAGCACTTTTGCTTTGACACGTGGCAAGTGGCTTTTCATACGGTGAAAGAACTAGTGGATTACAGAAAGCATTAGCCTTTTCTCCATCCTAATAACGTCTCTCTAGCTTCCTCTTAGATCCATTTATTCCTTTAGTAACTTATATGAGTAAAATCTAATGTTACCATATATTATTAAATTACGAGTATATTAAACGATAGCATTCAATATTGTTATACTGGATTGCGTTTGGCTGTTGCGCGGGCGGTTGCGGGTTCGATCCCCGCACACGACAACATTTGTATTGGCCATACAGATGTTTGCCGTGGTCTGGGTGTTTGTGCAGTCCTTGTGGGTCTCCCCACCGTGCCTTGGAGAGCAAGTTAAGCCGTCGGTCCCGGTTGTTATCATGTACACCTGATAGCGATCGTTACTCGTAGTAGGGAATACATCCGTCAACCCGCATTGGAGCAGCGTGGTGGATTAAGCTCCGATCCTTCTCCTACATGGGAAAGAGGCCTATGCCCAACAGTGGGATATTACAGGCTGAATCGTGATTCAATATTGTGTTATAATTTAATGCCTTTTTGCATCTTAAAAGTATTAAATTTCTCTTAATAAAAATTATTTTTATATCATAAATTGTTAATTTAGCCTTATTAATGAGAAGATGTAACTTTCAATTTTGTCAATTTAAAACGAGTACGTCTGCAGTACGACTCAGGTTAGGAAAATCCAAGACGGAGCTCTCACTAATGTATATTTCGCAGTTTGCGTTAGACTCCTTACCGCAGTGGATAACTTGGTAATATTGAAATCAAACGATTTAATAAGGTGTTTAAACTTTAATTCCACTGAATTCATAATTTAGTTGCTAGCTTTAGGTAATATAAAATGTAATCTACAACAGTAGTCGTTAAAACTATAGCCTACACTGGAACAATCCTGTCGGAAGCAGCACTGGCTTTGGGCCAAGTCGAATCTGACGTGCGTGAAACGACATAGAGGGTGATAATCCTTTCGAATGTTTTTCCAGATATGTGTAACATAGTTTGTTTTTTTACACAACTAGATCGGCAAACAAGCATACGGCTCGCGCGATGGTAAGCGATTACCGTAGCCTATAGAAGCCTGCTATACAGCATAGCATCACCCATCTACCCCCAATGCCCCCCAGGAGCTCTGGTCACCTTACTCACCAACAGGAACGCAACACTGCTTGAAAGTATTATTATTTAGCTGTGATCGTCTATAAGGTCGTGATACTTCCCCAGTTGGGCTGCTCCAGATTTTGAGCAGGATTTATCCTGCTGTGCCCTAGCTCAGTTATCTATATATATAAAAGAGATTTCCACCCATTGACTCATCACGATATCTCTGGAACCATAAGGCCTAGAGACTTGAAATTTGGTAGGAATATTCCTTTTGCCAAGTAGAGGTGAGCTAAGAACGGATTTTACAAAATTACACCCACAAAAGGGGGTTGAGCGGGTTAATAACATAAATGGCAAAACAACGTTTGCGGGGTCAGCTAGTAGTATATATAACAGTCAGCAGCCTGGATACTCTTCCTCGAGTGAGAGCTAACCAGCCTTTTGCTAACTGAGAATGTTTCCTAACCTACATCTTGTACGTAATTTCTTCTATTAGTAGGCGATTTCGTGTCTCTGGTACGCAAGATTCCTAGCGCTCAGTCATACTCCTAATCTCGCTACCATGAACTTATTTGAACCTGGCGATTTCGGAAATCTAGGGGACTTAATAGACCACGATTCATAATTAAAAACCGCCTGATGGTGTCTAATTTATATCGACAATAAAGAAAGTTACTAAATAAGAATCGTTACAGGTATTATCAAAACCTTTAAACTTCGTTATAGAACCAAGCTAGGTTTTACCTTTTTCTTCTGAATAAACTTTTTTTTATCTTACTAAGTCGACAAACAAGCGTACGGCTCACCCAATGGTAAGTGACTACCGTAGCCTATAGACGCCTGCAACACCAGAAGCGTCGCAAGCGCGTTGCCGACCCTATCCCCAATCCCACCCAGGAGCAAAAACGCACATCTTTCAGCTGTTATATTCGTCTTTGTTCCCTGGGTGACCTTCTTGAATCATGGAAGTTAACTGAGGTAGGGCACAGCAGGAAATTTCCTTCTCAAAATATGGAGCAGCCCGACTGGGGTAGTACCTCGACCTTACAGAAGACCACAGCTAAATAATACTGTTTTCAAGCAGTGTTGTGTTCCTGTTGGTGAGTAAGGTGACCAGAGCTCCTGGGGGGGATTAGGGATAGGGTCGGCAACGCGCTTGCGACGCTTCTGGTGTTGCAGGCGTCTATAGGCTACGGTCTTACCATCAGGTGAGCCGTACGCTTGTTTGACAACCTAGTTACATAAAAAAAAAATGGAAATAGCACAGTTTAACGACTGCCTATCCCTGAACTCTTGGTCAGATATAACCTTATTGCCAATGTCAAACAAATTCTTAATATTGGCAGGGGCATTGAAAATATTTCAAATTAATCGCTTGAGGAACTGTACCTTGAGGGGGCTATCAGTTTAGCAACGGTTGATAACAATGTGGCAATTGTTGGATAATCTAAACCTAAATATCGACCAAATAAGTTATTAAATTAAAATAATTTCTTCAAATAATTACTTAAAACTTAAAACTAATTTTAGAAACGTACGTCCGTAACAATGATCTACTTGCTTATGGAACACTAGAGTATATTTAAATTAAACTTTAAATAAGTACAAAATAAAGACCATTTTCATGTAGCACCCATGTCCCTTTTAAAGGAGGAGTTTTGTTTTGTCCCGGCTTAGATGGACTTTTATGTATGAGGTACAGATTTATGAGCTCTTAGAAAGTTAGAAGTAGCAATTCATTACCGATAACGCATATAATGTTGCCGCGGGTACTTGGACAGTGTTTAGAAACTTCGAGAACAAGATAGTTTCGTAAGGAGTAAACAATATGTTTTCTTGTTAATGGTGTAGAAAGTTTGTTTATATTATGGCCTAGACGTATCAGTTGTTTTTGTCAAATTTTCTTCATATGATACTCATGTTCTCATATATTCATTTATACTAGTGGTCGCCCAATGGTCGAAATTCGACCATAATTAATTTAAATTATAAGTTTGAACATTATTAACGTATTGTTATCAAAGACTTACTTATATAATAATAAACAAAAGAGTACCTATATATGCACGTGTGTGTCAAATACATGATAGTGTGTGTTATGTTTTTTTTAATGATTTAATGTATTTTTTATGCATAACTTTAAATTTTTTTTAGCATTCTGCACTAGAGAGGAATCTCTATATAAACTATAGTGTTCAAAATTTCATACTCTTTCGTCCCACAAAGTTTTTGCTTCACGTATTAATATAAAGATTGATTATGACGTCAGTACGAATACAATGCGGCGGAAGTCGTGTTTTGTAGTTTGATATATGTGATATGTATGATCATTGTTTTTACATTTTTTTAAACATTCAATGAATCATTTGTTTTATTCTCTATCATAAAGATTACGCGATAAAAAGATGCTTTTATATATCTTTTTTTATTTTTATTTATATAAAAAATAAAAATGCATTTATCAGTATTGTATAAGACTGCATCTCAAACTTCTTACAACTTCTGACGTCTTTTGTCGTGCGGAGATAATTAAATATCATGACAAATTAAATTAAACCCAAACTAAATCAAAACTTTCTGGTTGTTTCGTCTGAGATTGCCCACTTGCCAGCCAACTTCGAAGTAGTAATTTACTGACAATCTGTATAATCTCTCAAACGAGATTAAAACGATATTTTGGATTACTTAATGATTAAATTGAGTTAGTGATTCGTTATTGATAAATTAGAACCTAACCACAAACGTACATAAGCTTCCGTTGTTAGACAAAAGGAATTATCGATGTGTCTGGAAGAAATAGCCATAAGATCTTCCCTTCTACTTCACAATTTGTATGTATTTATAACCCTCTCTTGTGGTTTTACATTTTTTGTGATAAACAATAAAATATTAATTAATACATAAGTATTTTTCAAATAATGTTTTTTATCAGTCAAGACAGTTCACAAAAAAGAGGAAACGTTCTAACCCAAAACCCATAAATTTAAACGTGCTGTTGGATAATAAAGTCCTGGGTTAAAATCGTGTCGCGTTCGACTTTAAAAGAAAACATCTTGAGTAGAGTACAACAAAGTAGTTTACAATAAAGTTCTAAGACCTTTATAACCTCAAAATGCAGATATATGAGTATTGTAGTGAATTTTTTATCAAAAGATTTGTTTCTTCTGCCTAATATCAAGACTTAAATTCGAAAATCGTTAAAATAGTGCCAACCCAACAGATCAAAGTGTAGACCCAACAGACGTTGTCCTGTCTAGAAAATTGTGAAACGCGTAAAGTTTCGGTAACTGTACGTTTTATGAAATATTACAATTTTTAAGCAATTTTCCTAGTTTTTCATAGCTTAAAAATCTTGTACAAAGAATAATTTAACTTTGAGAAAAACAGCTGATTCAGATCAACCGTTCTCAGATTTTACATTGAGCAACATATTTAGCGATTCATTTTTATTTAAACACAGGACGATAATTTTAAGTAATTTAATATTTTAATATTTTGACTAAGTTAAGGTTGCTTATAACACTGGGTACATTACCAAGGTTGTAATGTACCTAATGTTAAGATATAAATTTTTATTTTATTCTTTGATATTTTGTTACCTTAACTTTCTTTTATTATTGTTTAGTTTTCTTTTTTTTTTTTTTTGTAAATTACATTTTTTTTTTACTTTCGTTAAGAGTGTGTATCACCTCATGACAAAAAAAATGTTTTCAATATATCTACGTCAAAATAAATGTTCTAGATACGACTCACGTATATTATCTGTTACGTGTCTGTATTATTTTATACATTATAACTTTATAATCTGTATATTATGATGAGTTAAATTTCGAACCAGTCGCTACGCCTCGCTAGCTCGTCCAACATTTGTTGTCCTTTGTCCGACAATCAGACCCTGATAGAGTTATAAGCTTGTTCAATTAAGTTTCGATAACTGGGTACATTTTATAGGTTTGATGTATCCATGTGATTTATTTTAATCTGTTAAGGCTATGAAGCATAGTAAACTGATACATTAAACCTATAGTATGACTGGTTTTTGCCCCTAACTACTTTCGACTTCTGTCTCTTCACTATTACGTCTCGTCTTCCCTTTATCGTATTAATCCAAATAAAATTCTTACTTATTTTATAAATATTAAAATAAAAGAATCTACATATTTGACTGATTCGACAATTTTAATGAACATTTAATACAGATATAGACTGAAATCTCCCCAAGGACAGAGTTTTGTATGACGTAATACGGAAAGAAAGGAAATGTATTGGATAGTAAAAATTCAAGCTCATTTTCATCATTTCTTCCGTAATATTCGAACAAACAGACAATCACTGAATAAGGGAACTGAGTTTATTTTACTTCACGTTAAATTATTAGTGTTTAACTGCAGCGCTTTTGAAACTACACATGACTGAAGTTATCCATTAGCGTTATAATTATTGCCCTTACATTGAAGACATTTCGACCTAATGATATAGCTATAACTTGGCAGAATGTCGCAAATGGCGATCGTATGCCATAAATAAAAGAAGAAGAAGAAGAAGAACTTTTTGTTTCTTTGTGTTTCTGTGACGTTGTTGTCTTTTATTGAAATAAAACAAAAAATTACCCTAATTAGGTATATCAAATTAGATAATAATTCACGATTCGTTTTTTTTTTCCTGCGTTGTATTTTCATACTTATCTGCGTCTATAAATAGTAGGTTGAATCTTTAGAGATGAACCTTCCTTAAAAAGCATTTTTTTTGTAAGTTTTTTCTTCATTATACTGATTTATTCTAAAATTAGTTATTCTAGGAAAATAATAATCCAATTAAAATGAATAAAGAAAGTGTAATAAAGTCTTGGTCTTATAATAGGTACGTTTATTAAGAAAAGTTATGAAAAAGGCATAATATTTTAACAATCTTATGTATAGTATATAGTATATACATTTTAATCAATACAAAATGAAATAGGGAGTTAATTTAAAATAAATTATAAATGGATGCGAACGGTGTCGTTTTACAGGTTTCCGTAAAAAGTGGCATCAAGGAAATAATTACCATAAGTTGCTTCCTTAACGACACCCAGAGGAGATGTAATCTACTTTTAAAATATAGCTGTTATGTGAAGCTTTATGTACTCAAGCGCATCGTGTCGCTATACAGTTTCACTATTTTAAAGGAACCATAATCCTTATTAACTTCTAAAAACTTCTAAAGCTTTTTATAGTTTTTAATTATTTCATTTAATTTATACCAATTGTTTCGTAATTTATATTTGTTCGTGATATTCGATATTTTATGGACGCCGCGTTGGCGCAGCGGTTACAGCACTGGATTGCGATTGGCTGTTGCGCGGGCAGTTGCGGGTTCGATTCCCGCACACGACAACATTTGTATTGGCCATACAGATGTTTGCCGTGATCTGGGTGTTTGTGCAGTCCTTGTGGGCTACCCCACCGTGCCTCGGAGAGCACGTTAAGCCATCGGTCCCGGTTGTTATCATGTACACCTGATAGCGATCGTTACTCCTAGTAGGGAATATATCCGTCCGTCATCGCATTGGAGCAGCGTGGTGGATTAAGCTCCGATCCTTCTCCTACATGGAGAAGAGGCCTTTGCCCAACAGTGGGATATTACAGGCTGAATCGAATCGTGATATTTTATACTATATTCTTAATATTTTGTTAATAATCTATCAGTGTTTTTTTAACACTGAGCTTATCAAATTTTCCTACACAATATAATAAAAATACCGAGAGCAATTAATTTTTAGGTCTACTTTTTTTTGAAAAAAAAAAAATTGTTTTATTACCTACCACACTAGCAGATCCGTGCCCCACTCCGTTGGGCGTTAATTATTATTTTTGTGATGCAAATATATAGTAGAGTTCATCTCGCTCGCATTTCTCCGACTTGATTTACATATCCTATTATTTTTCACTGAATTTTTTGTTCAATAACAATAAAATATAGCCTATATCACTCCTGAGTAGTGTAGCTTTCTGTTAGTAAAAGAATTTTCATGATCGGATCAGAATTTGCGAAGATTACCCCCTACAAACAAATAAAGTTAGAAACTTTACCTCTTTTTAATAATATTATTACCACAAGTAACTGGATACACGAAACAAATAGCTTGATATGCTTTAAATGGGACTGTGGATTTACTTATACGTACAACTATAACTTTTCACCATTTTAATTGACTTGCACTAAAATAATAATAAAATAGGCTATGAAAGCTGAGGCTATTACATGATTTCCTTGACAAGAAAATTGTAAGTTCAGTTGTTTAATTTTCGTTATTTCTTGGAATAATAAATTTCACTACGTGAGTTTGCAAGTATACTCGTTGTGTTCTGTAATTGCTTTGCTGCAAGTAATAACTAGTATTACAGATATATTTATACTTTTATATAATATATTTATGTATACTATTTTATTTTTTTATATAACATGTTTCATGTATAGGTATATCAGTTTACTTACTCGTTTTGAACGTATTGAATATCTTGTTGACCAAATCCTATCAATAAAAAGGATTCTGTAAAACTAAAGTAAGTACGTGAATAAGTAAAGTAGGAGATCCGCATTAGAGACAAACTTTACCGATCTGCTTAATGGATAAAAATTATTTTTTAACTATTTTATTGTATAAGAAAAAAAATTACGAAAGGGTTGGCTGAAAAATTCCCGGCCAAATAATATTTAATTCAATATTGAAAAACTATTTTTAGTTAAAAATACACACAGTTCGACAGTTCGAGCCTGTGGAAGATGCAAACGTTGGGTTCTCTATTATTTTCCTGTCCTAACTACTGGGTTGGCAGGTATAAACAGGTATATTATATTTATTGATACAAGTTACTACCACCCACATGTTTAATATAAATAAATCTTACATCAAAATGAGCGCTGTTTCATTGCGAATATGATAACATAGGGTTGCCTGCTAAAAGTCTGGTGTGAATGGCGGTTGCCGAATATAATATAGCCTGACCGGTTATTTTGCAGCCAACTCTTTCATGATTTAGCTTTAACATACTAAAGAAGATATTAAATATTTTTTATCCAATAAGCACATTGGTGAAGATTACGCCTAGTTCAGATCTTATAGGCCCCGTAGACGATCAAATATTTGATCAAACTTCATATTAAATTTCTGTTTGACAAACGTGTTTGTCAAATTATTTGATCGTGTGCGGGGCTGTGGGCTTTTTTGATATGGTTTTTATATGAAAACATGAAGTTTGATCAAACATGTTTGATCGTTTACGGGGCCCATTAGACTATTAGTTTTTTCAACTAAGGTTAATTGCATTTTGGTTGAAATTTATAACGACTAGAGAGGCAGCTACTGGGAGGAGGTCGTTTCGCAAGCCGCGATTCCTATAGAGGAAGCAATTACGAACCTAGAAGCTTTGAGTAAAACTACACATACTTCTTTCATATATTTCTTTATGATTTCTACTCGCCTGGTAACCTATATTTTTACATTCAATAAAACTCACCTTTATTTTCTTAACTTAAATACATACACGCATCTGAACGTGTTGACGGTTACACGTAATATGTACATATATGTAAATATGTATAATAATTAACAATTTAATAATTGTGTGTATAGGTATATATAGTGCGTCTTACCTTAAATGAAAATGAAAAATGATGCTAAAAACAATTGCAATAATTGTATAAGTTGCAGATGTGATGTTATCCGTATATCCACCAATATCCGCCAATCCACATTGCAGCAGCGTGGTAGATTAAGCTCTGATCCTTTTTCTACATGGGTAAAGAAACCTATGCCCAGAAGTGGGATATTACAGGCTGAAGCATAGCAAATGTTCGTCGATATTGTTTTAAATTTTATAGTAAACTAGCCGACCCGTGCCCACTTCGTTGGGCGTTATAATCCATTTCACATAAGAAGGGTACGGTGAAATTTGATATGTTCCAATACACTCTCACTATTTTCAGCAAATCAGATAAACATAAATGTTTTAAAATCACCAACTAATTTCTAAGGCAAATAATAATGCTTGATTAGATTGAATTGTTGACACGGCACGTCAGAGGGCGCAGGTTCAAATCCTGCTGATTTAAAATATTTATATATTTTTATCTTTTTCCTTTTATCTTGTCACTCCTGAATAGTGTAGCTTTCTGTTAGCGAAAGAATTTTCATGATCGGATCAGTATTTGCGAAGATTACCCCGTATATACAAAGTTAAAAACTTTACCTCTTTATAATATTAGTATAGATATACTATTTTTAAATTAATATGTGTATCCGTTTTTTGCGCTTTATTAATGACAAATAAATAAATAAAATTATCAATTATGTATATACTAGCCGACCCGTGCCCACTTCGTTGCGCGTTAATTTTATTTTTAATATTTATTTCTAACGACGATATCTCAAAAACGTAAAGTGCAATTTATTTATTTGGATAAGGATTAATACTGAACTAAAGAAAATAGCTTTGAAAATAACGTAATGTTTTTAATTAAAAAGTCGGCCAAGTGCGAGTCGGACTCGCGCACGAAGGGTTCCGTACTATTGACTAGGTACATTGGTTTTAATATCGGGCAAAAAGCGGCTAAAAAAATCACTTTTGTTGTATGAGAGCAAAAATAGGCAAAAATGACGTTTTTTTGTATGGGAGCCCCCCTTAAATATTAATTTTATTTTAATTTTATTATTTATTATTAAAGTAAAAATAGAACTGAGTATTTTGTGAATATTTCAAGTGCCTACCTGTTGCCATTATTGATATCGAGCAAAAAAGGCAAGAAAATCGCGTTTGTTGTATGGGAGCCCCCCTTAAATATTTATTTTATTTTGTTTTTAGTATTTGTTGTTATAGCGGCAACAGAAGTACATAATTTGTGAAAATTTCAACTCTCTAGCTATAGCCGTTCTTGAGATACAGCCTGGTGACAGACACACGGACGGACGGACGGACAGCGAAGTCTTAGTAATAGGGTCCCGTTTTTACCCTTTGGGTACGGAACCCTAAAAATGAACATAAAAGTGGTTATTGTAAGTCAACCATAAGAGATAGAGATATGCTATCGCGGACTTTTCTGTAGCATTTTTATAGGTTTTCAATTTGCTAGTACATTACTCAACTATATCTTTGCTAGTTTACGCGGCGTTGGCGTGGAAAGCTCCCAGTTCGCGAGATTTTTTGTGACCTCTTCAACATTTATCGCCGTATTTCTGCTAATTTACATAAAAGCATAATAAATTATATACCTAAACCTTTCTCAAGAATCACTCTTTCTATTGTTGAAAGCCGTATAAAAATCCGTTTGGTAGTTTTCGAGTTTATCGCGTTCAGACAGACAGACAGGAGGACAGAAAGACGCGGCCGTATAGATTAAAAAACGCCACGCTAATCTACATACATCCTATATAAAGAGCATTGTCCCAAAACGTCAAAACGTAATTCTTATCATACATACATCCAAATAAAGTTACTTGTAACATGTAAATAAATCGGCCAAGTGCGAGTCGGACTTGCGCACGAAGGGTTCCGTACCATTGACTAGGTACATTGATTTTAATATCGGGCAAAAAGCGGCTAAAAAAATCACTTTTGTTGTATGAGAGCAAAAATAGGCAAAAATGACGTTTTTTGTATGGGAGCCCCCCTTAAATATTAATTTTATTTTAATTTTATTATTTATTATTAAAGTAAAAATAGAACTGAGTATTTTGTGAATATTTCAAGTGCCTACCTGTTGCCATTATTGATATCGAGCAAAAAAAGGCAAGAAAATCGCGTTTGTTGTATGGGAGCCCCCCTTAAATATTTATTTTATTTTGTTTTTAGTATTTGTTGTTATAGCGGCAACAGAAATACATAATTTGTGAAAATTTCAACTCTCTAGCTATAGCCGTTCTTGAGATACAGCCTGGTGACAGACACACGGACGGACGGACAGCGAAGTCTTAGTAATAGGGTCCCGTTTTTACCCTTTGGGTACGGAACCCTAAAAAGAATTTTTTTAAACAATATGTCTGCGCTTTGATAACGCCGCAACAGCAAATACGTCGGATTGGGTGTGCACCGACGACACCAAGCCGCATAAGCCTTGCAGACTATGTACGATTTATAACGCGCGCTTTTACATTTAACAACAAATTCTTTTTGTAAGTAAGTTACGTCATTGACTCATTACGAAATCTCAAAAACCGCTGGACGCATAAAAATGTTTGGCAGGGAGGCAGTTTATAGTTAGATTTTTGCGACTAGGGCCTTATTAAAGAGTTCTAAGGGCTATTACAAATGTTTACAAAAATTATTAATTTTCTGTTCTATAAACTTGCCATTTGACTGAGAGGTTGTTTATAGTTAGGAGACGTCTACTAAGAACGGATTTTGCAACAGGGTCGTATTAAGGGGGTCTAAATGCCCGCGAAAATTATTATAATAGTCCTTTATTTTTTGCACTGCAAACTTAAAACTTGATAGACAGATAGTTAAAATTTCTTCTTAATCTTCTTAATGTATCCCACATTAAGAATAAAGAAAGGCTCTCGAAAATTTTGATAAAAATCCGTCATGTTTTGTACTAAGACATTGAAATTTGACAGGGAGATAGGTAATAAATAGTAGAAGCCTACTAAGAACAAGTTATGCGACAGGACCGAATAAAGGAGAAAAAGACGAAACTAAGAACGGACTGAAAAATTTGACCCCTAAAGGATTGAAACAGGTGTTAACAGTTTGTATGACAAGCCTGTCATTTTTAAAGTTAGAAAGCCTAAAATTTTATTTTTGGGCTAGTTACCAAAAATGTTTAAATACGTTTTAAACGTATATAAATGCTCATTTGTTTTATATTCTTAGACATTGGATCACGATTATTAAATATGTATTTCAGCATTTATGGAAAGCTCTAAGGAGGTCTCTGGACTCTAATACTACATACTCTAATACAACTCTATTAGTGATAGACATATATATATGTAGTAATAGTAGTAGCGGCTTATTTTGCATGAACCTTTATCTTTGAACTGCTTTTGAAATAATAAATACCCACTTTTATCCTTAGATCCGGTTAGGTACTGATTATAAAATATTTATATGTAAATACTTATGTACTACAGTCTAAAAAGTCTAAATTGCATTTTTACGCCTCATACCTTAAAAGTTTGTTCTAAGTTTGAAGCGTGACATTTTGACTTTTCTTTGCATATTAAATCAGATTCAGCTCGTAACATCTCATATTTATTTATTTATTTCTTATAAGCTTTTTTCTCAATGTGGGAAATGGGTCGAAGCCACGCTGCTCCACTGAATGTAGAGGGATATATTCCCTACTACGAGTAAAGATCGCTTTCGGATTTGGACGATAACAACCGGGCTCGAAAGCATGGCGTGCTCTCCGAGGCACGGTGGGGAGACCCACAAGGACCGACACCCAGACTGGAAATAAATATTTGTACAAATACAAATATTTGGTCCGAGCGGGTTTCGAACCCACAATCGCCGGTATGTAGACGACAACAAGGCACGCGCACCTCAACACCAGTGCTGTCGTCTGCATATTAAATATGTAAATTAGTATTCCAGAGTAAAATGAGAGATTAACTTAACCTGATTTTAATTATAATGAGCGCGAATTTACTAGCAAAAATTTATTAAAATAATGATTTCTGTATCATAAAACAAAATGTTTAAGCAAGCACTATATTATGTACAATTTAAATAATTAACGTATGCTAAAACGGTAAAGAACCCTTTTATTTTAAGAGGTAATAAAAAATAACCAAGAATGTTTGTATTCCGTGACAAAAGCATCGCTAAGACTGTAATACAAATGAGCATCTTTTAATATGCAAATGACACAATTCTAAGGGAAAGCTCAACAAATGAATGCAAGAACTAAAACTAGCGTATTTACCCTAGACTCACCTGTTTAACAATATACTGCGGTATCCCGATCTAACTACACTAGCACTTAATAAAATAAAATTTACATTAATTGTATATAACTAAAGAAACATCAAACCGAAATTAAATAGGGATTAAGTGATGTGCAACGTCCGATTATTTATCGATATAAATTCGATTTTTAAATACTCAGACAACCGAACTGTCTGGGCTCGGGCGACCGACTGAAATGCTGCGGCCCGTTTTCCCGGCGATTTCGCTGTGTTACCCGTTTCAGGAAATTTCCCTATAAAGATTTTTTAAATAATACTGCAGTATTCGTACAAAGATATAATTGAAAACCGCTTTTTGTTTTTATTATAAAAGGATGCCATAACATAACTTTACGGTTGACTGTGGTATTTCTTTCGTTATTGATTTAATTTCTATATATTTAAGAAAATGTAAGCTTTTTGTTACTTGATTTTTAGAAATGAGTATTAAAATATTTTTATTAGAAACATTATAACTATTTATGAAAATGATAAGTAATGCTTCAAGCATTTATGTATAAAACTATTGTTAATTAATTAAATTGAATATATACATATAATAGTAAATAATTTTTTAATATATTTGTACCAGGCAACCATATCAATAAAACATGCTAAAAACATGTTCCTCAAATTGTTGGTAAATTTCCTGTAATCGGCCTCGTGACCCCGAATCCTTTGTGTGGTTCACGAACTGTGAACATACCTTTACAGTTCACAGCTTCCAGCGTTTTTCATCCTCTTTACACTCGTTCTCATCAGAATAAATCTATCCTTATCTCTCTTAAACTTACGACAAACTAATGAAGTGAATTAGCCTGCTCGTGTGCATAACTATTGATATTATGTTAACAAGGAGCATTTAAAGTAATTAATTGCACTATAACTCAGTGACAGCTATGTCCTACTTTCTTAAACAACTAAACCCTCAGTCCACCTTTTTCAAGAGACTTTAACTGTATAAGAACGTCATCTTCAGCTGTTGAATATAGTAGTTAGCCTTTACAAACAAATGGGTTCCCGCAACTCTTTGCAAGCTTACTCTACATTGCTAGATATCTGCCAATGCTGCACATTTCAAAGTGTATACACAATTTCAGTACCAGTGATCGATGACAATCGCTTAATTTTTATACTATGTCAATTTCGTCTAGTATATACTATAGTCATCGCAAAATAATAGGCCCGTTTGGACGATTTCGATACTTACGATAAATCGATTCAAGTTTGTATGACTATTTGATCGATTTAATTATCTAGTGTAAAGTATATTGAATTATATTTCTGATTAGAAAATTTAACTTAAACTTTAATATAGTAGGTAAATTGAAATAATACAATGGTACAAAAGATCAATTTCTCTTTAATCAATTTTTTTATTGTTTTCTAATGTTTACGTCAATTTCTCTCATTATAATGAAACAACTTTTTCTGGTTTTATCGCGTTTAATTAGGTTCCCTACACAAGGACATCGTTCTCCCGTGACCATGGTACCTGTAAAGACTTTAATCTTTGATAACGCGTATTGAGTTGATTATTTTTTCGTCTATCTACGTTGTGTTTCTTGTCGACGTAATTGAAGTCGTTTTTTTTTTCGTTTGCGAGCAAATACAATAAAATTATTTTCAGTAGAGATCACTACACAATATCGATTAACTATTAAAATCAAAAATTCAAAAAGTGAAATTCAGTAATTAAATAGTTACAACACTAGTATTTAAAAACAAAAAGACTTAGAACGTAACTGTTTTTGAGACGTTTCGTAATAATTAGAAATTGCATGCTACTATAAAGTAAGCGCGAAAAGAACACTTCCAATATATTCTATCACATTATTTAACGCTCCAAAAAATTTACGTATGTTTTAAAAACAGTTTATGTTATTAATAATTCCTTTATTGTTTCTTACAGTTTCGTACCAAGTTACGTTCTAGGGTATTTGTTAAACGTCCAAACGGGCCTCTTATTTTGTGACAACTATAATCTTAGAATATCCTCTTTTATTTAAAGGAACTCGCTCCATAAGTGGCCTATGTTTACCAAATCAGGGTGCCAAGATAAATTCTTGGGGAAATCGAAGAAATTGTACAAAAAATAGCACGCACGCTGCGTTCTGTATCAATACGTATGTACGTCAATTTCCTTGAGGATTTTGGCTGATAAGCCGTAATATTTTCTTTTTTGTTTGAGAGTATAATATATTATCTAAATTGGTCCGTAGAAATAGAAGTATAGTGATGATCTAATAGAGTTTGAAAATATACGATAGAATTTACGTTACTGTCCGGAGTTATTACTTTACAAAATGACTGTTTAGAAGTACAGTTACAATCTGTACATCTAATAAAAAATTAACAATCCCAATTCTGTTCGTTACAGATATTATAAAAAAATGAAGTAAATTCTGTAATCTATATTTTTATATTTTTTTCTGTTTTTCTGTATCTTTGTACTATCCCACTGTTGGCCATAGGCCTCTTTCCCCATGTAGGAAAAGGATCAGAGCGTAACCCACCACGCTGCTCCAATACGGGTGGCGGATATATTCTCTACTATGAGTAACGATCGCTATTAGGTATATAACAACAACTGGGACTGACAGCTTAACGTGCTCTCCGAGGCACGGTGGGGAGACCCACAAGGACTAACAACCAGACCGAAAATAAATATCTATTTACTAGCTTCTGCGCGCGACTTCGTCGGCGTGGACTCCCCTCCTATTGGTCTTAGCGTGATGATATATAGCCTATAGCCTTCCTCGATAAATGGGCTATCTAACACTGAAAGAATTTTTCAAATCGGACCAGTAGATCCTGAGATTAGCGCGTTCAAACAAACAAACAAACAAACAAACAAACAAACAAACAATCAAACAAACTCTTCAGCTTTATTATATTAGTATAGATTAATACGTGAAACAAAAACTTTGTAGCCCTTTTCATAAAAATTGCATGGACGGAGGAGTATGAAATTTCGTACACTTATCTATACTAATATATAAAGCTGAAGAGTTTGATTGTTTGGTTGTTTGTTTGTTTGTTTGTTTGTTTGTTTGTTTGTTTGTTTGTTTGAACGCGGTAATCTCTGGAACTACTGGGTCGATTTGAAAAATTCTTTCAGTGTTAGATAGCCCATTTATCGAGGAAGGCTATAGGCTATGTGTCATCACGCTAAGACTAATAGGAGCGGAGTCCACGCCGACGAAGTCGCGCGCAGAAGCTAGTAGTTTATATAGAGATTCTAAAATTATGTATAAAAATATATTAAATCATTAAAAAAACATTACACACACTACCATGTATTTAAGACACACACGCATACGAGTATTGTACTCTTTTGTTGATTGTCAAAGTATGTAGTCAAAATGAAAAGTTTAAAAAAAGGTTTTTTATTTTCATTATTTTTTTTTAATTTAATTTTTTAATTATGGCCGAATTTCGACCACTGGGCGACCACTAGTTTGTATAAACTCACATATCAACTCCGAGCGGGAATCGAACCAGCGACCGGCGGTGTTTAGGCGCCACCGAAACGGCACACGCACCATTACACCAGAGCGCGAGCGGTCGGAGCTGAAACTATTATACGCATTAAAATAAAACTTGGTAGTTGAATTCATTCTACAAGTCTGAGTCACCCTAAATACGTTTTATTCGAAACATTGCATGATTAAATTAATCAATAATAATTATACGAGTAGGTACTATTTATTAGCTACTAGCTGACCCGGCGAACTTCGTACCGCTTAACAGTCGGTTCTTTATTTTTTTTATTTTTTTTAATACTTATCCTTCCCGGAACCCCTCCACTAACACTTAAACTTTATGGTATGGTATTAAAGTTCAAATTGACTTTTAAGTATTATTACGAATCTTTTGTATGTAAATAAAGAAAAGTGTTGTTTTCAGACTTTTTCAGGCAATTTTTTAAATATTTCTCTCCGTAAGAACCATCCTCGTACTTCAAGAAATATTATAAAAAAAGAATAAGCGAAATCGGTTCAGTCGCTCTCGAGATTTGCGCTTAGCAACACATTCAGCGATTCATTTTTATATATATAGAGATATAGAGATAGAGATTAGGCAAGAGAATAAACATTAAAATATGAGTTTAATCGCTAACGAAGTTATGGGTATTGATAACAATCAAATAAATTATTTAAAAAAAAAACACACACACTACAAAGTTTATAAAGTACACTACAATATTTTTCGTTTACTTACCGCATGTGTTAAAATTACTAAAACGGACACTCTCCTTCATGTTTTGTTAAAGCAGTTTTGACAGTGAAGTTTCGTAATGGTGCTTAGATAAAACTTTAAATAAACAAAGTTTTAGTTGACCTCACACGAAGCAAGCTTAAAATCTACACTACAGGTGGTAATATAATATACTTACATACTACACGACGTTTTAAGACGATGTACTTATATACGTTACAAAATTCAGCAATATGAACTATATTTTTTCATTTAATTATAATAACATAAAGTATTAATAAAATCGGCCAAGTGCGAGGCGGACTCGCGCACGAAGAGTTCCGTACCATTGACTAAACTAAATATAAGTAAATTTTCTGTAAAATATTTATTCTGTAAAATATTTGTTGAATTGTGACGCCATCTATGCCGCTATTAGAAAACTATTATTATTCTATCGACGAAGTTTTTCTAATTTCTCATAGATGGCGTTGTAGAGTAATAAAAAAACAAAAATAATTATCGCCCCCCTTAAATATTTATTTTATTTTGTTTTTATTATGTGTTGTTATAGCGGCAACAGAAATACATAATTTGTGAAAGTTTCAACTGTCTAGCTATCGCCGTTTTTGAGATACAGCCTGGTGACAGACGGACGGATGGACGGACGCACGGACGGACAGCGAAGTCTTAGTAATAGGGTCCCGTTTTTACCCTTTGGATACGGAACCCTAAAAAAAGGTTAATAAGAAAGTATATATGTGTTACTGTAAGTTATGTTGCATACATTTTATAAATTAAAGTATTTTGGTAAATTCTAACAACTAGAGATTTGTGATCTTCGTCACTTCGAAACGTAGACTCTTTGGCTTGTAATATAGCACAGGTCGCGTGAGAAGTACAGGCTGAATGGAGGAGTAAGCCAAAGCTTTGGAAGCAGATTTATCTAATTTAGGATATCCTCGCTGACGACCTTTATTCGCGAATACACTTAGTTTTAGTTTGCGATTACAATCTCCCTTCAAATGTATTATATTATCGTTTTCTTTACTTACTTACTTACTTAGCAAGGTAGTAGTAGCCTAGTAGGTTTACTACTACCTTGCTAAGTCTTACCAGGGTTCCATATTTTGTAGGATGAGATTAAGTCATACTATTAAAACTTAAATATTCTGATCCAGTGCCCTCTAGTAGTAAAGAAAAATATTGCACTTTCAATTATGTTACTCTGGCATTCAGTTCGCCTGGTGGTTCCCAAAAATATTTTGTAAATTTAGCTAGCGTTACTTTAGTAGTAATTAGCAAATATTACATTTATATATTCAGTCATTTTATCAACACTTCTAAAGAGCATATTCCACTCTTCGACTGCTTTTTAGGGTTCCGTACCCAAAGGGTAAAAACGGAACCCTATTACTAAGACTTCGCTGTCCGTCCGTCCGTCCGTCCGTCCGTCCGTCCGTCCGTCCGTCCGTCCGTCCGTCCGTCCGTCCGTCTGTCACCAGGCTGTATCTCAAGAACGGCTATAGCTAGAGAGTTGAAATTTTCACAAATTATGTATTTCTGTTGCCGCTATAACAACAAATACTAAAAACAAAATAAAATAAATATTTAAGGGGGGCTCCCATACAACAAACGCGATTTTCTTGCCCTTTTTTGCTCGATATTAATAATGGCAACAGGTAGGCACTTGAAATATTCACAAATTACTCAGTTGTATTTTTACTTTAATAATAAATAATAAAATTAAAATAAAATTAATATTTAAGGGGGGCTCCCATACAAAAAACGTCATTTTTGCCTATTTTTGCTCTCATACAATAAAAGTGATTTTTAGCCACTTTTTGCCCGTTATTACAATAAATGTACCTAGTCAATGGTACGGAACCCTTCGTGCGCGAGTCCGACTCGCACTTGGCCGATTTTTTTTATACATGTAATCTCCAAATTATCTCTAACCTTTGATAATGAAAAAACAACTATATTAATTACAGCTGTGCAGCGCGTATTGCAGTATATGACATTATAATTAACAGCTAAAAATTAATACATGAACATAAAATCTTCACATTTAAATACCGCCAGTAGGATAAAATCATTTTTCGGAGATCTGGGAAAATACACAAAACCAACAAAGCTCAGAATAAGACAACACCTTTATAATTTATACAAAAAGTGTGTAGAGAGGGATCAAACCACAAATTGCTAGTTTTACTAGCCTTTTACAGTTGCTTGCTTCAAGATTATTATTATTCTGTGAATAATTTTTATATCATTACTAGCTGAACCGGCGAACTTCGTACCGCCTACTACCGATACTAACGTCACTCAATTGCTTTCCCGGAACCCCTCCACTAACTCTTAATCTTTATGGTATGGCAATAAAGTTCAAATTGACTTTTAACTTTTTAAGTCTTATTACTAAATTTTTGTATGGGAATATAGAAAAAGTGTTTTTTAGTATTCTTCATGCAATTTTTCAAATTTTTCTCTCCGTAATAACAATCCTCGTACTTCATGGAATATTATAAAAAAAAGAATTAAGAAAATCGTTTAAGCCACTCTCGAGATTTGCGCTTAGCAACACATTTAGCGATTCATTTTTATATATATAGAGATAAGTATAGGCTTATTACATATATTATACATGAGTTCGCGTCACACATGAGTTCGCGTCGTAATGTCGGGCGCGAACTTGTGGAGGCCTATGTCCAACAGTGGACTGTGATAGGCTGTAGTGGTGGTGGTGGATAGGCTTATTGTGTGTAAAACAGTCGTATAATGCTTATGCTTACATAATCCAAGGAATAAAAGGAATAACCGCTATCACTATCTCTTATTACTAAAAGCTTGAATATTTTGAAAGGTCATCAACGTTGCGGCGTCCCTTAGTCCGATACCTCAGTTAACCATTATAATGCCTGAATGAATTGTCCTTAATGATACTTTTCTCATTTCCACAAGATCAACATAATTATTTTAAACAACCAGATGCCTTTGACTTTGTCTAGCTAATTATTAAACAATATAACATGTAGGTAAGTGGTCGGAGCGTTTGTGCTTGTATATTGTGTGTGTTTCCGGACCCCTACCACAGTAGTAAATCCTAGTGGAAACTGTCGAATGGTAGCCTTCGTATTTATTTATTTTTTCTTTTTACAACAAGAATATGACTATTTTAAAAAAAACATACTAAATGGTTTTATAAATTTTTTTACGACAGAGAGACAGGTTTTATGTGGGTTTGTTGAGGTCATATTAACCGCTTACACGTCTTCTAGTCTGTTGGTTATTTTTATTAAATTCTAAACGTGTAGTTGTAAGCTCGTTTAAAAGAACTCCGAATTAAATGTTTGATTAGGAATCGTGAGTGATAAAAATAAACCTTTTTACTTTGCACATTTGTTAATAAAGTTACCTGAACATAGACTAATTATTATAGAGATATAAGTAGCACGCATTGAGTTAGGACATAGCAGGATAAATCCTGCTCAAAATCTGGAGCCCGTCTGGGAAAGTACCTTACAGAAGATCACAGCTAAACGGCACTGCTTTTAAGTAGCGTTGTATTCCTGTGGTGAGTAAGGTGGTCAGAGCTCCTGGATAGGGTCGACCGTCGAGGGCAGGAACGGCAACGTGCTTGCGATGCTTCTGGTGATGCAGGCGTCTAAAAGCTACGGTAATCGCTTCCCATCAGGTAAGCCGTACACTTGTTTGCTGACCTTGTTGTATAAAAACAAATAGAATAGAATGAAATTGCTACTACACTCTTTATTACATAACTTGAGACTAAATAACATACTCTTCTAAAAACGAATACAGTATTTCAAAAAAAAACTAATCAAGTAGAATATTACATTTAAATTGAATACAAAAAAATACAATTTTCAACTTTCTATAAATATTAATGAGAGTGATTTACCGATTCTGAGCTTTCTCATTCCTTATTTGAAATTCAAAATCTATGAAGAATATTTTTCAATCCCTTCACAAATACATTTTTTATATTTCCTTTATAAATAAAATAAATGACGGTTTGTAATTTACAAATAAAATCGTTTGTTAAGACATAGCTTTCTAAGTTTTTACGAAAATGATTTTCAACTAATTAACGAAGTGGTGTACACTCGCAAGTTTTTCTAAAAATATATGTAGTACTTTTGAAACACATGTTAGGTTTTTCTTGTCTTTCCGTTTAGCACAAATCATTATTTTACAGTTAAACTTATTTGCCTTTACGCTAATTATCTATAATTTAAAATATGAACAACAGACAATCTTCTATAATTAACATATATTATATGATAAATCTAGTTACAAAATAAAACTTTGTATGAAAAGCTGTCATTTACATATGCTGTATTGTGGTGGGTTTGAAGGTTTATTTTGGGCGATGTCCAACATAAGTTGTATGAAATGTAATTGGTTTTATATAAACAGTTTAAAAGCGGAAAGTTTATTTCTCCTCTTGTTAAAACAACCGGTGCTTAGTTGTGATAATATTGTTTTATACGATAATATTAAAGATAGACATTGTTAGGAAGCAATAAAAATATTTTGATGGATTGATTCTAGCAAGACTGATCACAGGTATGTATTTAAAAAAAAAAGTTTTTTCGTTGATTTGGTTCGTCTCTATCATGAGAACAACTCTTTGGTAGTATCGTATTTTAAATTTACACATGTATAGTGTGACATACAAACAGTTTTTTTTTAATAAAAGAGAGAAAGAAGAAATAATTTTTAGTAAGTTAAAACATGCATTGTACTGCAACTTAAGAACACCTAATAACTAGACTTAGAATCAACGTGAGTCCACTGACCAAAACTATTCTATAATATAATTTTGTTATATATTTACACTTACTTGCTAACTACAATATATGTACACTTATTTCCTAGCTACAATATATGTACACTTATTTGCTACTTACAATGTACACACAGTTATATACAAACAGTTTAAGTTAATCGAAAGTAGAAACCCTACTGAATTTGAAAAACCGTTTGCAAATTTTCATACGGCCAATGATGTATACAGTAGGTATACACGAAAATACATTTTAAATAAATGTTTGAAATAAAATTATAGAGAAATTGTTATAAAACTATGATGGGATAATAGTAAGATATATAAAGATATTTTAAATTTAGTTTATTTGCCATCATTCTTAGAAAAGATAAGGATAGATAACATTTTGCTGGCAAACATTATACACCATGCATCTTAAAAATTGACCCATATATCAGTTTAGATATTAAAAATCCCAATATGAATTCCTTTTTAAAAACTTCATCCAAATTTAACACTTATTCCTATTGAAATAACGGAGCTATTGCCGTGTCATATGAAATATCCAGAAAATAATAATTTTTCATGGCTTGTATACAATATTAAATGGCTTATTGCCGTAACGAGATTGTTGTAAGGTTGGAAAGAAATCAATAATCAAAATGGACTTTTTTAATAAAAATAACAATGTTTTATAACGGAAGTTAAAAGGAAAATTAAAAATAAACGAAACGAATTTCCCAAAAATACAAGCCAAAATAGAGTGGGTAAACAATAGCTGAAAGGTTTTTCGCTTAGGTGGAGAAAGATTGATTAAAAGCTGTGAAGATAATAACACAGCGTATGAAACTATATAACTTCTATTTACGCTGTGATAATAGTCTTAAATAAGGTTAGTTCTATAGCAGGATTTAAAGTAATAACTGTTTTCTGCCAATAAAAAGAACTTTCTAAAGTAAAGAGATTTTTGAGGAAAAAAAAACAAATTATCGACATACATATGTACGCTAAAAAATTGTGACGCAACATTAAACATTTAAAAAACTCTAGTACATAAAATATTTATAAAATATTATGCTACATCACGCCTACACCTAAGACGAATTTTACGACATCTCATATATTCATCATATTGATATTAAAATACGTCAAGCTTGGAATAAAGAATATGTGAAAGTTTTTGTTTATTTTTTTGACGCACTAATCTCGATTCATGATGAGACTCATGACATGTTTATAATAAAAAGATGTTATTTCTCACTGAAGTTCTGCGACAAACATAAGCTATTCTAAGTAGATTATATAAAATTCGGCGTATATAACTAACTACCTATATAACCTTGTATAACCAAAGCGTATCTATCATACGGACGGTTTTTAAGAAATTACTCTTCTAAAGGGTATCTTAAAAATAATATAAATTTCAAAGTAATTTAATTTTGAAGCTAGAAGTTTGGGACTTCTCTTTTTATTAATCAATAATTTTATCCTTACGAGGGCGAGTTGAGGGATGTAAGTTTCTAAAAGGAGAGTGCTGTGAAATATCACATTATGACGCTCTAACTGATCCATGCCCGCTTCGTTGGACGTCTAATATTTTTTCCGCCTAGTGGTGCCGTAATAAATGTTAATGCTCATCTTACTATTTCGAAAATTATGTTTCCAAAATATATATTACTAGCTTCTGCGCGCGACTTCGTCGGCGTGGACTCCGCTCCTATTGGTCTTAGCGTGATGATATATAGCCTATAGCCTTCCTCGATAAATGGGCTACCTAACACTGAAAGAATTTTTCAAGTCGGACCAGTAGATCCTGAGATTAGCGCGTTCAAACAAACAAACAATCAAACAAACTCTTCAGCTTTATTATATTACTAGCGACCCGCCCCGGCTTCGCACGGGTGCAATGATGACATTTTTAAATGACAGGATCTTTACGTAATATTCCGACGTGGCGGCTGAGGTACTACTCTTACAACACGTAATATTACGGCGATGGCGGTTAAAGGGTTAAATGTTTCGCTGTTAATTACTTCTAACGACGATATCTGAAAACCTATTCATCTGATTGATATAGTGTAAAGGGCAATTTTAATCTGCATTAAATTCCTAAGCTAACTAAAATATTTGTTTGGATAAGGATTAATACTGAACTAAAGAAAATAGCTTGGAAAATAACGTAATGTTTTTAACTACAAATTTGAACATAAAAGTGGTTATTGTAAGTCAGCCGTAAGAGATAGAGATATGCTGTCGCGGACTTTTTTGTAGCATTTTTATAGATTTAGAATTCGCTAGTACATTACTCCACTGTATCTTTGCTAGATTATGCGGCGTTTGCGTGGAAAGCTCCCAGTTGGCCCGATTTTGTGCGACTTCTTCAACATTTATCGCCGTATTTCTGCTAATTTACATAAAACTATACTAAATTATATACATAAACCTTCCTCTTGAATTACTCTATCTTTTAAAAAAAACCGCATTAAAATCCGTTGCGTAGTTTTAAAGATCTAAGCATACATAGGGACATAGGGACAGAGAAAGCGACTTTGTTTTATACTATGTAGTGAGTATAGATTTAATGCAAATTTTATGATGGTATCTTACTGATGGAGTAATTACTTCTCGTATCCCAAGTTTCATAAATCACATAAATAAACGTTTCACACTCAACGTATGTACTTACATTTACATTTAGCGTATGAGCTATTTAACGGAAGATTATTATAATAATTCTTCGATATCTCCACCGACTTTTTATTAAAGAATAATAACAATCAAAAACAATGTGTACGTATCAAAATATATAGCAGAATTAATAAATTACAAAACAGAAATTTTAAGGAAGAATTCAAAATACAAATTCTTGACATCTATCAAAAAATATGTTTATCTCTATATGAATCGCTGAATTTGTTGCTAAGCGCAAATCTCGAGAGCGGCTGAACCGATTTCGCTAATTCTTTTTTTATAATATTCCTTGGAGTGCGAGGATGGTTGTTACGGAGAGAAAAATTTGAAAAATTCCCTGAAAAAGTCTAAAAACAACAATTTTCTTTATCCCCATACAAAAGATTCGTAATAATACTTGAAAGTCAATTTGAACTTTAATACCATACCATAAACTCATAAAGTTTAAGTGTTAGTGGACGGGTTACGGCAAGGATAAGTATTTAAAAAAATAAAAAATTAAGGAATGGACTGTTAGACGGTACGAAGTTCGCCGGGTCAGCTAGTATAAAATATAAAATAAAAAAATATACGCCACATACATGTGAAACATAATAATTATGTACGTTAAATGAGTGAGTTCCAGAAATAGGTATAATGGTGTTGCGTACGTATATTACTTTTAAATTATTATTTTTAGATCTGCTAAAGACTAATATTTTTATAGCGCATTAATAGCCCCCACATAAGTGTCACCACTTAATAAAACTTCAGCGTAAACGGATAAAGCGGTGTAATTTTTTTCTGATAGAATACGGTACGGCTTTCAATGACTAAAAAATTTACAAAATCAGTTCAGTAGTTGTAGAGTTTAATTTAATTAATTAAAGTATATTTGGTTTTACAAAAAAGCGTTCCATCCCATCGGCGACAACTAAACAACCGTGTGTTGTTTTGCACAGTGATGAGCTTCCTAAAATACCGTAATTGTCAACAAATACCTCCTTATAAAATCATAACACGTACCTATGACATCTTGGAAAAAGAATGATAAAGCTTCAAACTGATTTTGCTGAAAAAGCAGATCAACAACCGTCTGCATGAAAAATAGATAGATAGATAAAACTTTATTTTCACACACATTCCACATACACAATTAAAAGAGTAAAAATAAGAATAAAAAGTAACAAATAAAATATCTTAATAGCACTGACAATATCGCACTAAAATACAGCGTGTGTTCTGCAGAATCGCAAAAAGATATGTAGGTAACTCAGTACTAAAGATCAATCCTAGGAAAGATCAACTGATTTTTAGTTACTACCTGTTACGGTAAATAGATATAATTATATTTCAATTTAGATTAAAAATCCGCAACAAAGTTATTTCAAGACTAACGTAAGTACTATTTAAAAAGACGGGTATAAAATATATGTTTTTAATCTGGGAGCTCATTTTAATTTTGAATTTTTAAGTTCACTAAAAATAATCATATAAAAATATAGCACAGTTTTTAGACAAAATATTCTTTAGAATATTAGTTATAATATATCTCAAAATGTTTATCCAGCTCGAGTCAACCGTACATCGAAAATATAATTTTCTTTTATGTAGTATTTAAAATTTTTGATTTGATATTATATTTTAAAAGGACGACCGATTTTTATGTTTTTTTTTTGTATATTTAGTATCTAGGTATGAGAGTAGGTCGTCGTAGGACTCGTAGGTGATTAGGGTTCTTCTAAAGTTCTAACCATATTATTCTTTCTATTTAAACTGCGCTGGTTTGATAGTCCGCAAGACAAGACTGTTGGGTCAGCTATCAAATAAATAAATTACTAAGAAAAGTAGATATTTTTGAAATTAATTAAACCATAAATATTTGGAACGTACCTACAACAATTTGTGCGTACTAAGTCAATACTAACTGCTTGATATTGACCATTCGTACTATTAACCTAATAAGCTCAAAACATTTTATAGTGCTTTCATGTTTACGCGTAATACTTTATACATTTCCGCCTTTATCATCGATCTACGTCACAAATCAAGTTAATTAAGTAACCACACGACAGCGGGACGCAATATTTCTTGGGGAATTTACTTAATATTGTTTTTTTGTGACTTTGCACACAACTATAATACAGCTAAGAAAGATTTGTTATATTGTCTAGAACAAGAAGGATTCGATATATTTAAAGGAACACCGGCCAAACACAGGCTAGTTCTCGTTCTGATCTTAAGGGGCTGTCTCCACGAGCGAGCGTATCGCCGGCGATAGTATCGTCGTGCCACCTATTTCTATACACTCTCTATGGAGCTGTCTTCACGAGCGAGCGTATCGCCGGCGATCGTGGAGACAGCAATCTGTTTGGAAATGTCTCCGCGAGCAGCGTATCGCCGGCGATACGCTCGCTCGTGGAGACAGCCCCTAAGGCCGATGCATACGTAACGTGGACGGGACGTGAAGTATTGGAAATATCGTTTCATACAAAATGTATAGCAAACAGCAAGAGATGTATAGGACAATGCATACGCAACGGAATCACGTACGGGACGGGGCACATGATTTTGTATGAAACGAACTTCACGTCCCGTCCCGTCCCGTACGGGAATAATTGTGTTGTCTCGCAAACGAAAAAAAAACCGACTTCAATTACATCGACAAGTAATACAACGTAAGTATGTAGACGCAAAAAATTAACAAACACACTAGTTGTTACTACGATTTTCGACGGTTTTCCTAGATTTCTCTGGGATTCCATCATCAGATCCTGCTTTCCTTATCATGGTACCTAAGGTAAAAAAAGAATTATCACACAGCACACAGCTTATCTACACAGCGTCACAGCTATCGAAAACTACTACTAGGTAGCTATTTCAAAATCACACAGATAAAACTTTATAAGAAATTCGATATTTATGAATATTTTTTTTTTATGTAACTAGGTCGGCAAACAAGCGTACGGCTCACCTGATGGTAAGACCGTAGCCTATAGACGCCTGCAACACCAGAAGCATCGCAAGCGCGTTGCCGACCCTATTCCCCAATCCCCCCCAGGAGCTCTGGTCACCTTACTCACGAACAGGAACACAATACTGCTTGAAAACAGTATTATTTAGCTGTGGTCTTCTGTAAGGTCGAGGTACTACCCCAGACGGGATGCTCCATATTTTGAGCAGGAAATTTCCTGCTGTGCCCTACCTCAGTTAAAAAATGTAAATGTTAATAATAACTAGAGAAGTATTAAACATTATGTCGATTAACAGTACAAATACCGTCACTTTCAGACTAAGGCGTTTATTATAAAGAAAACAGTATCGATTCTCGCTCAACCATCATTCTGTTGAATAAGTAATAGCGAAAGAAAATTACACCGGAGCGCTTAGAGCAATTTAGACGAAACATTTTCAGAATGGTTTTAACATTTTATCTACGAATATATTATTTGGTATTTACATATATAACTAATGGATTATTCATTACAATAACATTTTTGTATGAATGAAAAATTAAATCGTTTTTTGATGTAACAATATTTTCTTTATTACAATATCTCTTTTTTATAAATATGTTTTTTTTCTTAATATAACTAGGTCGGCAAACAAGTGTAGATCACCTGATAGTAAGCGATTACCGTAGCTTATAAACGTCTGCAACATAAGAAGCAATGCAAGCGCGCTGCCGACCCTATCCCCAATTCCCCCCAGGAGCACTGGTCACCTTACTCACCAACAGGAACACAACACTGCTTGAAAACAGTAGATATTATTTAGCCGTGATTTTCTGTAAGGTCGAGATACTACTTCAGTCGGGCTGCTCCATATTCTCAGTAGGAAATTTCCTGCTGTGCCCTACCTCAGTTCTCGTATGTATAAAAAGGTGGCAAACAAGCGTAGGTACGTAGGTATCAGGACATGGCAAGTAGGTACCTTAGTCTATGAAGGTCTGGAAGATATAAGGAGAGTTAAAGCCCCTATCGTCTTCAGAAGCTCTGGCTATCTTACCACATGAATCAAATGTTAGATTAATTCGTTAATAATCAACCTATAATTTCTAAATTGTAACTGTAGTTCATCAGTTCTTTTCCGTTCTTTCCAATTTTATTTTTAAATCTTTTCCAAATTTTAATTAATTTTTATTCTTTTTTTTTTCAATGTTATATTATATACACTAGCGGACTCGACAGACGTTGTCCTGCCCGGAAAACAGCTACCAAATTCGATTGCTTACATACCGATAGCAGCGTCACCGACCGGGTCCAATTGAGATAAAAACTACCCTGTCTCCCAAGTTGGAACAAATTACAGATGCTTACAAAATTTGATAAAAATTGGTTCAGTAGTATCAGAGTTTATCGCTAACATACATCGTTACACTATTTTTATACATACATATAGATATGTTGATTGGGTAATTGTGTTAAGTAGTTTTTGTTTTCATTTTTTGTTCTAAAATATACTTATACAAATAAGTAAACCGAACTTTTTACGCTTTTCGTATCCATCCTCTGAAAATGACAGCAGAGAAGACTGATGCGGTAACTTTGAAACAATTTTGCACAAAGTTGAAAACATTATGATTACATATGACGTTTAAAACACGTTACGTTATCTGAAGTTTATTCTTTAGGAAACAATATAAGGCCGATGATATGAAAAAAGATAGGGAGTGAAATCGTGTCAAACAAGGCACAGTAACACTTTACAATAATTTTAGCTGTTTATATAAGACCGCCGTGTGGTTACGGCAGTAAATAATATTAATATAGCCACACCCTCTCTTCCCGTGGGTGTCGTAAGAGGCGACTAAGGGATAACACAGTTCCACTACCACCTTGGAACTTAAAAAGCCGACCGATGGCAGGATAACCATCCAACTGTTTGGCTTTGAAATACACAGGCTGAAGGCGGGCAGCAGCGTCTTCGGTGCGACAAAGCCAGCCCTGCGGTCACCAAACCGCCTGCCCAGCGTGGTGACTATGGGCAACACACATGAGGTCACGCCATTTTTGGTGCGAACTTGTGGAGGCCTAAGTCCAGCAGTGGATGCAATGATGAGTGATGATATAAGATATGGGTATAATATAACAGCATTTACCGTTTAACAACCGCTCTACGATGGTGCGAGTAATCGCCTAAAGCACCGACGGTTTTCGGGTTCAATTCCCACTCGAGATGGATGTTTGTATTTGTATAAATATTCCTTTCCGGTTTTTATGTCTGTCTTTGTGGGTCTCTCCACCGTGCCTCGGAGAGCACGTTAAGCCGTCGGTCCCGATTGTTATCATAATACCTGGATAGCGATCGTTACTCATAGTAGGAAACATATCCACCAAATCGCAGAAGAGCAGCGTGGTGGATTAAGCTGAAATCTTTCTCCTACATGGAGAAAGAGGCCTACAACAGTGGAATGTTACAGGCTAAATGCACCGTTACGAAAAGCAAGAGGTACTTTTTAACTGAAGTAGGGCACAGCAGGAAATTTCCTGCTCAAAATTGGAGCAGCCCGACTGGGGTAGTACCTCGACCTTACAGAAGACCACAGCTAAATAATACTGTTTTCAAGCAGTATTGTGTTCCTGTTAGTGAGTAAGGTGACCAGAGCTCCTGGGGGGGATTGGGGATAGGGTCGGCAACGCGCTTGCGATGCTTCTGGTGTTGCAGGCGTCTATAGGCTACGCTTGTTTGCCAACCTAGTTACATAAAAAAAAGCAAGAGTTAACAAAATCAATTTAATAGAACATTCGAATTTTTACTTATCACGGTAATCGTTCATAAGCAACAAACTCCTGTCGCGTGTGCTGAAACACGCCGTTTATAAAAGCTTTTATTTATATACGTAGGTATGTAATGTACCTATGTATGTTTTTTAGATTGGTATCTTGCAACTAAATTTTGAAACATAGCTGCAATTTTATATACACGCTTAGTTTAGCTGACAGTGTAATAATATGATTAGCTGTATGACGTCATTCAAAATCCAACATGCCGTAATACGCAAGATGGCTGACTAGTTATTTTTAATGAAATCTTAAAATATGGATATTAAATAAAAGGGCTTCCTGAGAGTAATTTGAAAAATTGCGTTACGTCGCTCTAAATCCAATATGGTGGTGTCCTAAAGATGGCAGGATGGATTTTTTATACTTTCCTATAATATGAACATCAAATAAAAATACTTTATGAGAGTACTACCCTAAATAAACAAAAGAACACATTAAATAAAATAAAAAACTAATAAACTTAAAAAAGTGTGTGTGTCAGCTCCGACGCACGACTGGAGTTTACTCCTTCAGATCGACTGTCTAAATAGGTACAAAAAAGGCTTACTAGTCTAAGAAAAATATTAATACCATATCAAATGGTAAATAAACGAATCAAATAATACCATCTATCGGCGTTATTAGAAAACGTCGTTACCCTATTGGGTTCCGCTAGATGGCGTAACGAGAAACGTAACGAGGTCATTCGTTCGGTAGACTTTACTCCTCATATTTTTGTCATACCGGGGCCTTATATGAAAATCGATTCCGAATCCAAAAAAAAAGATTACAAAAAAAAATTTAAAATAATTGTGTTTGCCAGCAAACGAAAAAAACCGACTTCAAAAACATCGACAAGTAATACAATGTACCTAAGTAGACGAAAAAAAAAGTAACAAACACACTAGTTGTCACTACGATTTTCGAGGGTTTCCTTCGATTTCTCTGGGATTCCATCATCAGATCCTGGTTTACTTATCATGGTTCCTAAGTTGGGATATCTATTAACCGACTCAAAAAAGGAGAACTGAAAGAAAAAGAACTGAAATCCAAATATTTCCTCTTTATAATCTATACTAATATATAAAGCTGAAGAGTTTGTTTGTTTGTTTGTTTGTTTGTTTGTTTGTTTGAACGCGGTAATCTCTGGAACTACTAGGCCGATTTAAAAAATTCTTGCAGTGTTAGATAGCCCATTTATCGAGGAAGGCTATAGGCTATGTATCATCACGCTAAGACCAATAGGAGCGGAGTCCACGCCGACGAAGTCGCGCGCAGAAGCTAGTATTAGTATAAATACCTATACAACTAAAAAGATAAAAGAACTCCATTACGACCTACTTTATACTGTTCTGGAAACTTTGCAAGCAGATAGTTCAGTGACAATACCTGTCCAGCGTAACAGATTCCGGACAAATAGCAATAACGTTTGTGTTTGTAGGACTGAGAGATAGCGACACAAACTCGTTTAATTTTAATTATGTCAAGGTTAACATACAAGCGAACATATTATATCTCTCGCTTTTTTAACCGACTTCCAAAAAAGAAGGAGGTTCTCAATTAGAATGTTTTGTTTTTTAAATGTATGGTAGCTCAGAACTTTTGACTGGGTGGACCAATTTCGATCAATTTTGTTTTAATTGAAAGGTGTTGCGTGTCATGTGGTGCCATTTAAATTTAATTAAGATCTGACAAGTACTTATCTAATAATGCGTATTTACTTGACTACTTTTCGTCAACCTATGTTGTATTATACCGCATAACTTTTTACTCGGTATACCGATTTTGATGATTCTTACTTTAATCGAAAGTTAATACTTGTCATGTAGTCTTGTTTAAATTAGATCGAGATCTGATTACAACTTTTTGAGTAATCTTTAATAGCGCGTATTTATTTGACTATTTTTTCGTCTTATTACGTTGTATTACTTGTCGATGTAATTGAAGTCGGTGTAATTAAAGTCGGACACATAGATAAATAAACGCTTCACAAATAAAATACCGTCAATATGTACCTACTACATGCTTTGTCGGAGGTCCGGAAAGATGTGTATGGCCCTTACAAATATTTGTCGGACGCCCCATGACAGTAGGTGGGATGGAAATGTCTGGGAAGCACTTTAGCTCTCCGGAGCTTTAGCTATCACGGACGGGACGGGGCACGCACGGGGCGGGGCGTGTCAAACATCGTCGCCGATGATACTTTCTCCGCGCACTTCACGTTCCCGTCACATCCGTGCTTCCGTGACGTATGCTCTTTCGCTTACATTTTGTATTTAATGATATTTCCGAAATTTCACGTCCCGTTCCGTCCGGCCAAAATACACGTTACGTATGCAATGGCCTACGCATCAGCCTGTAAAATCCCACAGCTGGGCATAGGGGTCTTTACCTACGTAGGAGAAGGTTCAGAGCTTAATCCACCACGCCGCTCCAATGCGGCATTACTCACATAAAAGTTAAAACATCTAAGAATCTTTTTCTTCATATGTCCAGTAAATACGATTTTTCGAAATCACTTAGTCCATATTATATGGCTCAATCTTTATAACAAATGTTATAAATATATCATGACAATAATATAAAGTGACGGACCTTTTATAAGAATCGAATGCTTACAAATGTTTTCATTCGAATCATGTGTTAATAGTCACTACGAGTTCTCGAACGAACTTCACTTGAAAACTTTCCAGGTATCTACTGAACAATGGTTGATAAAAACATTTGATCTAGTAATATAAATAGCTAGTAAAAATATTACAGGACGTTTTTTTAATTATTATTATTATTAAATTATGGCCTTATTTGACCCCAGTCTAGCTCTAGGGCAGAGACGAGGTCGAAGATGGAGCGAGCTCACCCACAAGAAGCCTGTTCACTCGCGCTTTAAACAAACTCGGGTTATAATTATGTACTCGAAAATACAGACGCCGGCAGGGAATTCCACTCCTTGGCTGTGCGCATTAAAAAAGATGATGCGAAGCGCTTTGTGCGTACGAGGGGTATATCAACCAGGTGGGGATGAAAGCCTGCGGTACGTCTGTAAGTCCGATGGAAGAAAGGAGATGGGGGTATGAGCTCGTGCAGCACCAGGGTACACTCTCCAACCTGTAGAAGACCGTTAGATGGCAACTTTTCTTCGGTGAGCCAGAGTGTGAAGAGACTCCACCAAACTGGCGATACCGATTAGCCGCTTGGCTCTGCGTTCCACTGAGTCCAGTGTAGCGAGTTTAGCTGAGCCATCCCACAAGTGGCTGCAATATTCCATGCACGATCGGACTTGAGCTTTAATCAACGATCTAAATGTAGGTATCTATAATTTAGTTCCCACTTACCCATTACCATAAAATAGATATTTAAAAAGTATATAAATACGTGATTCTTTTATAGTTCAAGGTCTACCTTTTGCCGTTATCAAAATCGAACAAAAACGTGTCCCCATACATCAAACGTGTTTTTTTTTGCTTTTATATCATATAGATTATGTGTAATGACTTTTTTAATACAGTTGCTCAAAAAGTGGCGTATTGCAGGGACGTATAGCGTTCGGGAAGTGGGCTAAAACGTAGTGGTTATATACTCTTTGAAGTGGGCTATTACACACTCGTGTTTTTTTTTTACCTTTCCCGCACTCGTGCGTTCTCTTTCCCAACTGTGAATAAGTGTGATGTAGTTTGTTATGTGCTGTGATGAAGTTTTTACTAAAAAAATTCATAGAAGTTTTTATGATTCATGCAAATACGTATATTTCATAAAAGAAGCTACTAATTTGTTTCAATATCAGATTTAATGATTTGATTGAATGAGTTTGGTTAGGTTTCATTTCATTTCATTTCATTTTCATTTCATATCAATAAAAAACTTCTACTGAAGACTTGGCTGTATGGGCATAGTTTCCTTTTGCGGGGTTTTGCCTACCAGAATGGGTGAAGGAAAAAAAACTCTGCTTATACCTATTCTACGGTTGGCGCCATTTTTCAGAATTTTTTTGCGAGTTTATATTATTAAATTGTTTCATTTTTTCGCAACTGTATTAAAAATAGTCGTTCAGTACACGTGCGGAACCGTCATTGCAACTTGTTCCGACTGTCAACCTTCGCCTTCGGCTGCGCTTCGGCTCGGGTAGACATTTGTCGGAACTCTTTGCAATGACAGCCTTTCCGCACTTGTAATGAAATATACTATATAAGTAGCTAGTAAAAGTTTTATTTCACCCGAACTTACATTAAATCTTACATACATAGATTGCAAGTTAAATAAAAACTTGTAAAAATTGCTTTAAATCAGTTTTTGTTCATTTTTTTTTTATTATTTACAGGTATTTATATAAACGTTTGAACGTCCGTTTCATCCCAATTAACCAAGTTGCAGTGCGGCAGCGGTGGCTACTGCAACTTCTTCTCCTTCTCCGTCTCCTTCCCCTCCTTCTTCTTCTCCTTCTCCATCTCCTTCTCCTACTTCTCCTCCTTCTTCTCCTACTACTGTTCCTTCGCCTTCTCTTTCTCCGTCTCCTTCTCCTTCTTCTTCTTCTCCTCGTCCTCCTTTTTCTTCCCCTTCTTCTCCTTTTCCTTCTCTTATTACTCCTACTACTTCTTCTCCTTTTCCTTCTCTTATTTCTTCTTCTACTACCACTCCTACTACTTCTCCTTCTTCTTCTCATTCTTCTTCTTCTCCTTATTGTTCATTTTGTTCTCCTCCTCCTTTTTCTTTCTATCCTTCTTCTCCATCTCCTCCTTCATCTTCTTCTTCTCATTTCAACTAATGAGTCAAGTAATAAGTAGTCTGAACTACTTCACTACATAGTATAAAACAAAGTCGCTTTCTCTGTCCCTATGTCCCTATGTCCCTATGTATGCTTAGATCTTTAAAACTACGCAACGGATTTTGATGCGGTTTTTTTTAATAGCTAGAGTGATTCTTGAGGATGGTTTGTGTATATAATTTAGTATACTTTTATGTAAATTAGCAGAATTACGGCGATAAATGTTGAAGAAGTCGTAAAAAATCGCGCCAACTGGGAGCTTTCCACGCAAACGCCGCGTAAACTAGCAAAGATACAGTTTAGTAATGTACTAGCGAATTCAAAATCTATAAAAATTCTACAAAAAAGTCCGCGAGAGCATATCTCTATCTCTTACGGTTGACTTACAATAACCACGTTTATGTTCAAATTTTTAATTAAAAACCTTACGTTATTTTCATAGCTATTTTCTTTAGTTCAGTATTAATCCTTATCCATATAAATATGTTAGTTAGCTTAGACATTTAATGCAGATTAAAATTGCCCTTCACACTGTATCAATCAGATGAATAGTTTTTGAGATATCGTCGTTAGAAGCAATTAGCAGCGAAACATTTAAAGTTCCTAAAGCGCCTACTATGCTATGCCTACTGCGCGGCGAGTCAATCCCCTCTGCCCCGCATGACGCAACGCTCGACCACCAGTACAATATCTTTATCTTTATACATAGTATAAAATTAAGTCACTTCCCGCTGTCTGTATGTTTAATTGTTTAGAATTTAGATCACTAAAACTACGCAACGAATTTTGATGCGGTTTTTTTAATAGATAGAGTAATTCAAGAAGAAAGTTTATATGTATAATAATACATGCATAACATGGTAGAAAAACACTGATAATTTTAGACTAGAGGTTTCTAACGTATCTTTTATTGTTGATAGTATTTAGTATCATCATTGCACCCGTGCGAAGCCGGGGCGGGTCGCTAGTATTATAGTAACTAATGAGTCAAGTAGTAGTAGTTTCAAGCTTTTATATCATTTAGATTATGTGTAATGACTTTCTTTATAAGTAGATAGTAAAAGTGTTAAAGTAAAAATTATTTTTTTTCGTTTTAGTGCATTTAAATAAAAGCTTGTTTTTAAAAGGTTTTTTCTTTTAACTTATTTTTGACTTTTTAGTCGGTTATCACGTCACTTTATTCGAATTATTCTTAGCAAGCCCTTTCAATTGATACCCATATTATTGTAGAAACTAGAAGTGTAATAATAACTAGTCCGCACTCTTGGATACGCCGCCATATTGGATTTAGAATGACGTCACAATGTTAACCATGCATTGTCATCTAAATTGAACCTGTATACAAAATTTCAGCTCAATTGGTTGAAGATATCTGCTTCAAAATTGAGTTGCAAGATTTCAACCGAACAAACATACATACACACAAACCCTCCATTGTCATCCAAATTGAACCTGTATACAAAATTTCAGCTCAATTAGTTGAAGATATCTGCTTCAAAATTGAGTTGCAAGATTTCACCCGAACTTACCTACATTAAAATTACTATACATACATACATTGCAAGTTAAATAAAAGCTTGTAATAATTAAGAACAATTGTTGCATAAATAATATGCACGTGCTGTGTGGTTACGGCACTAAAGAATGTAGCCACCCCCTCTCTTCCCGTGGGTGTCGTAAGAGGCGACTAAGGGATAACACAGTTCCACTACCACCTTGGAACTTAAAAAGCCGACGGATGGCGGGATAACCATCCATGCTGGCTTTGAAATACACAGGCCAAAGACGGGCAGCTGCGTCTTCGGTGCGACAAAGCCAGCCCTGCGGTCACCAACCCACCTGCCCAGCGTGGTGACTATGGGCAAAACACATGTGTTCGCGTCATAATGTCGGGCGCGAACTTGTGGAGGCCTATGTCCAACAGTGGACTGTGATAGGCTGTAGTGGTTGCATACTCACCGAACGATTAAAAAATATATATCACTTTTATTTTAATGTAGTAAATAATTAGCGACAAATGGTAAGATATTTTTTCCTTTGCCAAGATTGAATAGTCCCTACGGACCATCCGTCATCTGAGATAAGGGCTCTTTATATGTTTAATATTTATTGTATTTTAACGTTTTCAACCTAAGCTGACGAGTGGATGGAATATGGAGATCCGAAGAGAAAATAACTTACTTAAGTCTAAGTAGTCTAAAGACTTTTTAATATCTACTTTATTATAAAAGACCTACATATCACATAGATACATATAAAACTACATTGTTAAACATGTGAAAATTTTACAGAAACAACCATTATCACTAATAATAAGCTTCCTACTAAGTTTCCTATTGACTTTATCATTAATGCTAGCTCACCCAACATGCGTTATCCTGTTCTGCGAACTGTCTAACGAGCAAAGTTTAAATAATGTTACGTTTTCTGAAATTTTAAAATAATTTTTTCATTCTCTAAAAACCTTCTACAAAGATTAAGAAAAATTAAAATAAAGTTAGCCACATTGGTCCATACAATTAACGATTTATAATTTTATTTTAGCAAAACGACTTGGGTTCTCTCCATGTAACGTAACACGTAAACACAGTTCAGTTTTAAGTTATTGGTGCCATAAATTTTAGTTATACTTAAGATTACAAACGCATAAATTGAAATGTGAGTTGACATATAAACATAAAACAGTCAACTCAATGAACGAAAATGGTTCAAATCCATTAGGGACTCAAGTTTTGAGTTGTACTTGAATAGAAATTTATTGGCTGGGAACTCAAACAGTTATTAGCTAGTTGTTAAAATATTAGAGTTATAAATTTTATATTCGAGACAGGCTTAAAATTTTGTGTTGACAGATGCGATAAAACGATGATAAGGGAACGTTCTAAGGGCCAGTTTCCACTGATTGATATAATCGGGATTAGTTCGACATAAAGTCGGTTTACGCATTTAACAAAGTTTAGAGCTGGAAATTGCATTTCACTAACATAAACTAAACGCAGTTAGAGAATAGCGGCTGAACCGATTGCACTAATTCTTTTTTTTTGTGTGTTCCTTGAAGTATGAGGATGTTTGTTGTGGAGAGGAATTTTAAAGGGATTGCCTGGAAAAGTCTTAAAACAGCACTTTGCTATGTTCTCATACAAATGATTCGTAATAATAATTAAACGAAAGCCAAGATTAGAATCGAATTATAAATTCAATTAAGCAAAACATAGCTTTATTAAACAGTGGAACCCTGCCCTAAGAGTTCGAGATTTGGGTAAGCACGTAAGTGGGTTTTTTGTTACTGTATTTACAGGACGCCAGTGTTGCTATCACAAAGTTTTAAGTTACCTTGTTTGGATTAAAAACTACAAAATTGACGTGTATTTACTTTACATTAACACGTAAGGTTAAAAATGACAATGATCGGTTAAATAATTTCCCTTTCGAAATCGGTTGAATAATACATTATTCTCCACAACCGTCATACAAATTTATCGTAACTAACAATTTTTTTTCCTATAGCTTGATTCAATGTGTATTTGTTTTTCCCTTTTATTGTTTATCTTTTGTTGTGTTTTTGTTTAATTGATTTACGTAATTTCCTTTGGATCGGATAAAAGTGCTTACAGCCAGTAAAGTTCAAATTATTGAGGAAGTAATAACTTTATTCCTTGTTTTTGTGTAATAATTTTATTCCTTGGTTTTGTGTTGCACCAAAATTATTAGGAAGAAACAATTATACATTGGAAGGCCGTATCTTTGAACACGGCAATGAACCGAAGATATTCAAATTTCCTTGTGACACGGGAAATTGCTGTGAGTATGGTATCACTGCAGAGCGCATTGGTGAATGTGTTAGGGTGGGGGAAAAACAGACGCGAGGTTTCAATAAATACGATGGGAGTTTGAATTCGGGGCAGTCAGTTTGACATTCAAATTTGAATTCGGAGTACGTAGGCCTCCGCGGCCGCCGCGGCCTCTTGGCCGGCTAAGCTATGGAACTCTGACTTAGATTAAAGATAGAAATACCTAAAAAGTATTTTTTAGATTTGATTCAGAGATTTCTTTAGCATAAGCCGGCTGAGTGTGGCTATGTAGCTTCAGTTTAGACCGCGAAATAGTTTTAATTTAATTTTACTGATTAATATTAAGTGCAATTCGTTATTATAAAATTTTAATTGTAATCCGCTAAATAAATTCAGTGAAAGACCTGTGAAGAAGCGCTCCTGATTGGTTCGAATGCATTAATTTTTTATTTATTTGCATGGGTGTTTTTCTGCATGTTGGGGTTATGTTACTAAATTTTATAACTTTTTACGGAGATTTTTAAAAAAGATATCTAATGAATTATTAGTTAGGTTTACATCGAAACTATTAATTATTGATTGATTATTGAATAAAATAATTATGAAAAGGTTTACATTGATACTATTAAATATTGATTGAATACTGAAAGGAATTATTATCTAGGTTTACATTGATATTATTAATTATTGATAAATTACTGAATGAAATTATTATGAAAAGGTTTACATTGATACTATTAATGAATGAAATTATTATGAAATAAGCCTTATGACCATAATTATATTGAATTTAACTGATAAAATGAAATCTAACTGAAGTAAATAACCACAATATGATGTTGTTAGAATAAAATGAAATTACATCTGTTTGACTTTAAAGTACATATATACATTGAATGAATCTTGGTTAAAACTATCATATTAGATATTAAGGGTTAAATAGATTTTCGTTAGGGTGTATTTAAATAATGAAATGAGATTTTACCATGTCATTACTTTGGAAGTAAATGGAGTGGTGGATATTTCTATAATATGAACTATAAACAAACTAATGATTAGTTGTTGTATCTTATTGAATATTCTCTACATATAAATATACTTCTAATGAATGTATATGTATGTATGTATATGTATATATATATATATATGTATATTTGGCTTCATTTTGACATTACACAAATTTTGTAGTTCAAACATTAATTTAAGGACTTGTAGTTGTTAAATATATGTTGGAACGAGGTAACAAAGTGGTTGTAGTCTTGAATGAGTGCGTTCAAGGATGCTTTTAGCTCTTGAATTCATTCTAAGATGAGGTATTATACACTGATCTATGACATTACACAACTATTGTAGTTTTGAACATTGATTTAAGAATTTATGTTCTTAAATAGGTGTCGAAACGAGGTATCTGGTAGACTGGAGTGTCTCATTCTCACGATGACTTTAATTGAACTAAATAAACTATGTTAAGGTGAATCCATAAATGTTTGTATTCGCCAGTGTTTTATTATAGGTTTCCCTATAAGGCAAGGCCTGTCTAAGCCACAGTTCTTCGCGTCATCGATGCTAGGTAGTTCCTAATCTAGGTCTATCTAGTAAAGAAAGTTGCGAGTACTTCCTACCAACCTCTGCGTTCGTATTTGCCTAACTGAACTATGTTCTTGGTAAATACTATACGTACGTTTACTTATCTTTGATAAGAATTCCTCATCTTTGATGAGAGATATGGACAAGCTTCATCATACACCTAGTGTATGGTAGTTGTTTGAACTGCAACAAGAGTTAGTGATTTATATTTGGTCAGTGGTATGTAGTTCTATTTATACTAATAGAGAAACATATTCACTTTTCCAATTAATTTATTGCTAATTTTTGTGGACAGTCTCTGTTAAGTCCCAAGGCGGATTTACTGAGATTTAAGCCAAGCCTTAATCAAGTCCTCTTGTGTTTTTCAAACATACAAACATTGATGGATCATAAAACCTATTAAATATACATTCTATTTTCATTGTGAAAATGAGATACTCTCAGAGATTCTGATTGAGTAAATGAATATGTTATATTTTAATTGTTTTATTTATCTCTCGACACTACCATGTCCTTTGATAAATCCATTCAGTTCCTAAGAGAGCCTGATATAATCAAATGGTTAACAACTTAATTACTGGTTCAATGTTTCAATTGAACAACCTATTCTGGTTAATGAATGCTGTTTCATTGAATGCTGTGAGTCATGCAAGGACAAATCTACACAATACACCTACTCTACACGTTGGTCTTATACCTTTAATTATTTTTTACTTCCTTATAGGACACTCGAAAGGTTGCGCTGTCGCCTGTCGCTAGTCGCCGACAACCCATCTCACAATGGTGGCGAGGCTTGACAATATAGCTGACTATAGACCCGTAACTCAGTAGGTCTTACCTATGGGAAATTACACTACACAATCCAATTGTGGCAAAAGTAGTAGGTTTCGTGATCGAATTTCAAAGTAGTTGTGTGACCGAAGTTCCCGTATGGGCTAGTAAGCACACAATGAAAAGATCAGTAGACACGATCTCCTTTTGTTCACGTGGAACACATCTTAATACCATGTCTGATTACAGCTTGGTAATTACATCAACTCTAGTAATTCACTGGCTATGTCTATATGACGTCCCAAGGGATTACTCAAATACAGTCATTGCATGATTGTGCTACAGCGGTATGAAACAAGCATTTGTTAGACAGGATATATTTCCGTCTAACTTACTGTAAAGAATTGGGTGATCTCATTTCCTACCTGCTACCTTTCTTTTGATTTGATAGCACCAACGTTGTGCCTAATTTAATTTAGAGCCTTCAGCACGGTGTGGATCGGTTGGGGTCGGAGGGGAATGGTGGTTGCGACCCCCCGGGTTCAGTTGAACCCGGCCTTTTAATTCCTAATGCCTATAAACCCTATCCTAACAGATTAACACATACAAACAAACACTACACATTATTTTTCACAATTATCTGAGATAATTTATTAACTGAATAAATTATTTCAAGATAATTAATAACTATATAATATGTATTTAATCATTATTTCATTTACTTATCTATTTTTATTTATTTCATTTGTTTAGAGTTATTAGAATCTATCTATTATATCAGGTTTGAACTAAAAATACATGTAAAAGAAACTTAGACACTATTCAATTAATCAATGTCATTATAGAATATCCTATATATAATTTTATTTCTATTTTTAGCTATTTAGATTCACTAAAATATTAACAATTATAATTTACACATTCTTAAGGAAACGTCAGAACTTTTAGTTAAACAGTAGGTGATAGTTATTTCTAAATAAACAAGTTTATTCCTATTTATTCTTAATGGTTCAAATTTACTAAATCTTAATTAATTTTAAATAAGTTACTTATAAGGTGTTATAAAGTTTAATATCTTCCTTTCCTTTTCATAATAATTTTCCTGAAGCTAGTTATCTATAGTGTTTATATCACTGGTAAGTGTAAATATCTTTATAATTAAATTTTAGGATACTAAATCTTATTAATTCTAAATAAGTTAATTATAAGGTGTTATATCTTTCTTTCCTTTTTAACAGCATTCCAGAAGTTAGCTATCTTTAGTATTTATAACACTGGTAAGTGTAATTTACTAAGTCTTATTAATTCTAAATAAGTTAATTATAAGGTGTTATATCTTTCTTTCCTTTTAATAGTATTCCAGAAGTTGGTTATCTATAGTAAATATATCACTGGTAAGAGTAAATATCTTTCAATTAAATCTTAGGATAAATTAATTTCAGTAATTTAATGTCATTGTGCAGAGATGTTATTTTAAATTAATGGCTAGGTAGGATGTTAGTTAGAGTTTATATAGAAATCAAGGCTTCTAATAACATATACTATGTCTTTCCTTCGGCATACCATGAAAAGAACTGAAGTTGCTCTGAAACAAAAAATCAAACACAACGTAGAGTCCTTCATTATACTAGACGATCACAATTATAAGGCCAAAGATAATTGATATCCTCTTAAGCTTAATATTAGCTTGTAACGCCACTACCATGATAGTGTTACAAATTGGACCACGTGACCAGGATGTTATAAATTTATATATGTTGGGGTCTTTCTCATCACACCCCATAGCATATAGTATATCGTTACAAATTGGTGCCGTGACCAGGATATGATAATGGGTCTTAGGTCATCCATAGGAGATCATTACACTTTGGTGACGTGACTAGGATGTCATAATGTGATGATTGGTTACCATGTCATAGGTATAGTTTCAATTTGGTGCCGTGACCAGGATGTTTATGGTTGCACAAATGCCGGAGTAAGCGAGTATCTTAGAAGCTTTAAAGTAAATTTTCAAAGCATTTACAGTGAATAAATGTAATGCCAGTGATAAAATGATAATAGTTACACTGATAGTTAACAAGAATATACATGTACCATTGATTGCATTTTGAAGAAGACACAAAGCATATTACTTAACAATTCTTTAAGTCATTTTACACAAAATAAGATAAACCTATTAAATTTATATTATGTAAGCACATTAACTTGTTTTAGACAATCTAAAAATGGATCTATAGGTATATAGCATCTTGGCGCAGTTAGAATTACAGTTAGGTACATAAATCTAAATAAATCTGTTTTAAGAGTAATATTGAAGAGATGTTTAATACTTAAAAGTTGCATTAAGTTTCTCAGTAATAAGATTTAAATGGTCAGACCATAGCAGCCTACTGTCTCATGTATTATTACTAATGATGGATAGTTACATATTTAAATAATTATTTATTCATGAAATTACATGAAAGTATCTACCTACACAACATTACTAAAATTGACTAGTAGTATATTGAAGTGAGTCTCAAGCACATCTAATTATTATCTGATTATTATTATATTATCGTCAATCAATAGACATTGTTAGGATAGTTAATAAAATTTAGATTGTATTAATTAAATATAGTTAGGGAATTTTTAAATAAAAGCCTGCAGTAAATTTTAATATTACTTACAGATACAAATTATTCTAGGTTATGTACAATTTAAACTTATTTTGTCACATTTGGTCACTGACGCTGAAGTAATTTCCTTCTTTGTTGAAATTGGTCCCAATAGTTATGCGTTGAAAATCCTCAGGGGCTGGTTAGATGTACGTGGAAGTCGGACTGAAATAATAGTATTTAATGGTATTAAAAATATGCAAACATAATGTGAAGATAGGATAATATTATAGTTAGTAGTAGGAAATTAATTATAATATTAACTAACTGTGGAATTAACTTTTATTCATTTATTTACAAAGACTGTACAGGAAAAACTATGTATTTTGGTATATTTATTCATTTTAATGTTAGATTTTAGAAATAATTAAGTGTAGTCATTGCCATCATAGCAAATTATACTTAGTTTAAATAACAGATTTTAAAGTATAGAAAATTCAGTGCATTTTAGTCATGAGTGCGAGAATGTATTGGTTAAATAAAGTTGAATTAGGTTATGAAGGTAACAGGGTTATTTTGACCTTGAATTTTAGGAATTGACTGCAACTGTTTAAGATAATTTTATTTGTAAAAAAGAGTATAGCTTACCGAATGACTTAGCACTCATAAGTTAAAATACAAACAAGTTTAAATTTTAAAATGTCTAATTGTCTATTTTACTTTGGCTTGATTTGACAACAAACAATGTTGTTGTTTTAAAATTTATCCCCAATAGGAAAAGGCAAAAGTCTATAATCCATACAGCCTAGTCTGAATTTGTATATTTTTTCAATTCTTGACAACAAACAAGTTAAAAATACCAACCACGGAAAAATGATCCAATTCACACATTTAATTAAATTATATATATTTTACGTGCTGTTTCGATATAAACTTATATCGATTCAAATATTTAAGTTGTTACTTATAGAAAAAAAAACAGGATAATTTCTTATGTGACATTAGAAATTGCGTTCTAAAAACAACTACAATAAAATCTTTTGAAAAAGTTCTTGTTTTAAATATTAATAAGACATTACTGGAAAAAATTTAGAACATTTTTTTTTATGAACATTATTATTACATTTTATTTATTTTAATTTATCATTATTTTTTTTTGTTAGCTTTCCTCGAATTTTGAACTGTCAATTGTCAAAGGGAGAAAACTTTTATTTCAAATTTGAATTGAATAGAATTTTATATTAACCTTGTTAATTATTAGTATTTATATCAGAGGATGTGTGGTTTTAAATGTATTGAACAAGCGTGAATTAATAGCGACAGTAAAATTGTAGTAGGGTTGGTAGCGACATCTGGTGGACAAACGTGAATTAATATCGAGTTGCTTACGGAAGTTATGGATGGTTGTGCTATGTGTTCGTAGATGGCGCTGAAAGAATTTCAAAATGTTTCATATCAGTAACGCCATCTGTTGAGAGTGAGTGGTATTGAAAGGTAGGCTTTGAAGTAGAAATAGCGTAGTATCGAGTGTAGATATGGAAGTGTTTATTGTGAAACAAAGATGGCGTGGTTGTGATCTTATAAATTGTATACAATGGTTCAGTGGATAAGGGTATTGAATGTCATATGCAAGGTGGGAAGTTCAATCCGAGTAAATTGAATTTCAATTTAAAAATATATACTGTAGTATTTATTATAGAAAAGGACGATTAGGGATAGTATGAATTTGGCAGTTAACATTTATGAGGATTTGAGATATTTTCTAATTATTATGATTTCACAGTGATAGTTTTATTATTCTTTTGTTGATGGATGTATTGTTTGGTGTGAATGGAATGGAATTGATGTTTGTTAAGAATGTTATCAATGAATACTAGAGAAGAAATGAAGTTGTCATATTTCATTTGAAGTATGATAGTTGAATTTTAATTAAACTTGTAAACATTTAATATTTTAAAATTAAAATTAAGTTTTAACATTTGCAGAATCCGGTCGACTTGATAAAATTTCAATAAAATATTAGAAGTTTAAAAGGTGATTAGAAAGAGATAGTTTTGTGTGAACATTTGGAAAGTTTATTTAAATTAAACTCAAATTAAATAAGAGTGCAGTGAATCTTTTTTTGAATTAGAATAAATTAATTAAAATTTAGATAAACATTATCAGTGTTACACTTGAAGCAAATTAAATCTATAACAATGCCTAGGCGTCAACCTAAAGCTAGTCCTGTTGGAACCAAGACAACCAATTCTAATAACAAGCGCGTGTCTGCAGTTAGACCTGTTACTAAAGTAAGGAAGATTAATTCTTTACAATACATATCTCGAATGATGGAAAAGGCAATGAATAACATCAATAATAGAATCTCGGAGTTGGAAAATAGAATGTCTACTCCTAGTGGATCATCGGACAATGTTATGCCGAGAGAAAATTTTATTCAACCTATCATACAGCCGGGAACATCAACGGTATACTATCCAGTGGCGCAGATGCCTACGGAAAGACCTAAGTTTCCATTTAAGGGAAAACATCCTGTGACGTTCATCGAAGACCTGACTGCTTATTTAAGAAGGTCTGCACCAGAAGCGAGAGATATAATAGACATTGTCATAGATTGTCTTGAAAATGAATCGCGAAATTGGGCGCGTATTTATAGAGATAGATGGACAGTGTTTGAAGACTTCAAAAGGGATTTTTTAGACACATATTGGGGCGAGGCTGAGCAGAATGAATTAAGAAGACGAATCAGTCAGAATTCGTGGGACGGAGTCCAGTCTATGTTAAGCCATTTCATTACTTTATGTGGACAAGCGAAGATGTTGACGTATCCTATTCAAGAGAGACAATTAATAAACGACATTATGAATCATTTTCTTAAGGATGTTCAATATGCTTGGTCAACAAGTAATTACACATCGATTCTTCAAGCTACGGAGTTTCTACGAAAGTTAGATAACATTAATAAGCAAAATAACTTCAGTAGTGGCATTAATGCCCATTCTAGCAGCGTTCAAAGACCTGAGATGGCAGCTCAACAGCAGAATGGCAGAGGCAGTTTCAACCGGAAGCGAATTATGAACACTAGATCAATGAGTAAGGTGATACCAAACAAGAAGAATAGCATTAATGGTACAAATAGAGTAGATAATGATAACAATGATTCTATAGAAAACTCTGTATCAACAGAGAATTTAAACTAATAAGTGTTGATGTGACAGACCCCGGTACATCAACGTTAGTAGGGGCGAACAGTACATCAGTAGCTTTAAGAATTATGCTTAAACTCGGGTGGGAACCTGGACAGACATTAGGTAGACATAATAATGGTATACGTAAACCAATCATAGCTAAGGGGCAATATTGTAAATCAGGGTTAGGCTCAGGATTAAATAAAAATAATTCAACAGATTTCAAGTATAAAATCATACAAACATTAAAAAATCAATCGGAAATAGATAATGAGTCGTTAGTGCAAACCGAAGCAGTCTTTTCATTATTTGACGAGGAAGATAATATTACCGCGGATAAATTAGAAATAATTAAATCTGAGATTGAAGTGATAGTATCTGGTAAACGAGTCATATGTTTAGTCGATACAGGGAGTGACATAACCTGTATTTCAGAATCATTTTGGGAATCTTTAAAATCATTAACTGGGAACAAATTAGACATGTTACCTGTTAAGCCGATTCAGATACGTGGAGCAGTAGGACAAAAGAGTGCTAAAATACAACAAATGGTTTTATTGCCTGTAAGATTTGGGGTAATTGATTTAGAGATTAGATTTTTTATAGTACCAAAATTAGTTCATTCAATGATATTAGGATTTGACTGGCTTATGGCAAATAATGTTAATATTAAATTACAAGAGCCATCCATAGGGTTAGTTATCGAACATAGAGATCAACGAGTATTAATTCCGTTTATTAAATATAATTTTGAGGAAAGGAGAATTTGTGATATTACAAAGGTAGATAATAGTTTTGATTTCAATAAATATTTACAAGAAATAAAGACGGGTACACCTCTTAAAGGAACTCAATTAAATAAATTAAAACAGATTCTAATTAGATATAGCGAAGTATTTGTTAAAAGGTTAGGTAGAGCTAATTGTTATCAACATATTATCAAAATGATGGACCATAGTCCAATAATTAAACGGTCTTATCCCGTTCCGTACGCATATAGACAAAAAATGGAAGAAAAATTAGCCGAAATGGTCGATATGGGAATAATATCTAGAGGTTCAACACCGTATTGTAGTCCGTTAACTTACACTTTAAAAACTGATGGTTCAATTAGAGTTTTACTAGATGCACGTGAAATTAATAAATACATGATAGCTGAGTCGGAAGCACCTCCAATGCAAATAGATGTTTTAAATTCATTTCACGGGGTTAATTATATTAGTATAATAGATTTGAATAATGCATATTTTCAAATTGCCATTTCTGAGGATAGTAAAAAGTATACCGGGTTCACATTTAATGGAAAATCTTATATGTACAATGTTTTACCACAAGGACTTAAGACTTCAGTAGGTAGTTTCAGTAGAGCTATGGACTTAATATTAGGGTCTGAAGTTAGACATTTTTGCGTGAATTATCTAGATGACCTTGCTATCTTAACTCAAGGAACATTAAATGAACATTTAGAACATATCGATATAATACTAAACAAATTAAAGTCAGCGGGGTTAACATGTAATCTTGAAAAATGTAAATTCATATGTAAAGAAGTTAAAATGTTAGGACATATTATTTCTACCGAAGGAATTAAAACTGACCCAGAGAAAATAGAGTCAATTAAGAATTTCCCAGTTCCCAAGAAAATAAAACATTTAAGAGCATTTTTAGGACTTTGTAATTATTATAGGCGGTTCATTCCTGATTATAATAGTATGATTCAACCTTTATGCCAATTATTAAAAAAGAGTAAAGGATGGACATGGACTTCAGAAGCACAAGTAGCCTTTGAAAAATTGAAAAACAGTTTTTTAAAGACAATAATGTTGCATCATCCGGATATGTCTAAACCTTTTTATTTACAAACAGATAGTTCGGGAGTAGGTCTTGCGGGGGTTTTATTTCAGTACGATGAACAAAGGGAAATGAAAATATTAGGCTATTGTAGCAGATCTCTTAGGGGCGCCGAATTAAGATGGACTGTTACTGAACAAGAGTTTTGGGCTATAATCTATTGTTTAAGGAAGTTTGAAACCTATTTGAGGGGCGCAAAGCTTATAATTAGAACTGATCACAAAGCATTGACGTTTGTTAGGACATGGAAATTGTATAATAGTCGAATAATTAGGTGGATATTGTTTCTTGAACAATTCGATTATAGTATTGAACATATAAAAGGTAGAGATAATGTCGCTGTTGATGTGTTATCTAGGTTCCCATCTGATTCATCAATGATACAAGAAGATAGAATCTATTGTCCAGAAATACATTATATGGAAATTAATAAAAATAAAACATTAATAACAAACTTAAAAAATATATCTAGTTTTCAATCTAACGATAATGAAGTACAGTTGATAATGGATATTATAAATAACATTAGTAATAATCATAGTGGTAGAATAAATAATATTGCTAAGCGTTGTTATATCAAGAAAGGAGTGTTATATTTTAAAATTGATTCAGATAAACATGTAATTTATTTACCCTCTCAGTTACGAGAGGAAGTAATTTCTCAAATTCATAAAGAAATGGGACATCAAGGGGTTTTTAAGGTACTCAAATATATTAAAGATAGATTCTATTTTCCTAATATGCATAGAACAGTTAAAGTATTATTAAAGACTTGTCATCTCTGTCAAGTTTCTAAAAGTGATAATATAAAATATGTAGGCAAATGTAAATCTATTGTGACAGAAGAAATAGGTGACTTAGTTATGGCAGACTTATATGGACCATTGCCGAAAGGACGGTTTGGTTCTGCTTATATACTTGTAATTCAGGATTCATTTAGTAAATTTGTTAAATTATATGATTTGTCTAAAGCCACTTCTCGTTCAGTTATTACAAAGTTAAAACAATTTGTTAAAATAATTAAGCCTAAAGTAATTATGACTGATAATGGTAGTCAATTTTCATCTGAAAGTTGGAAACAAACTTTAAAAGATATGGGTATAAAACCTATATTTACAACTGTAAGAAATCCTCGACCTAATACGACAGAAAGGGTTAACAGAGAACTAGGACGTTTATTTCGAACATATTGCCATAAAAATCATAAAAGTTGGGTAACGATATTAAATAAAATCGAAACATTATATAACAACACATTTCATGAAAGTACGGGATTTACTCCTAATGAAATATTATATGGAATGAGTAATGACATGTCATTTGATAGTTGTTTGCCTCAATTAAATAAATCTAGAGATATTAATCAAATTAGAATTCAAGTTAGGAAAAACTTAAAAGATAACAGTATTAAACGACAAACTAAATTTAATAGGTCCCATCGTTTAATTGAATTTCAGATTGGAGATTATGTAAAGATTCGTAAGGTAAATAAGTCAGAGGCTCAAAAGAAACTTATAAAAAAGTTTCAATTGCTGTATGAAGGACCTTATGTAGTTAGTGCGATTCCATTTGCAAATGTTTACACATTAATGGACCCTATAACTAAAGAAATTAGAGGAAACTTTAATACAATACATTTAAATAGATATTATCAATAATAAATTGATCACGATCAATTATAGATGTTATCAATGTTTAACTGTTGATACAAACATTAGAATTAATAATGTAGAATTGAAAAGGATAGATTTTAAACTAGAATATCAATAAACTTTATCGAAGATTTATTATATTTCACAATAATTTAATGTCGAAACTATAGATGATTTTATAAAATGAATTGCACTTAAATAAGTTAGATATATAAGTAAAAGATTAGGTTATTAAGATAGTAATTAAATGATTAAAATAGATAGTAATAAGTTAGATAAGTGTAATTGTAATTAGGTTTAGTTATGAATAAAAATAAAAATTAAGGTAATGATGGGTCAGGGAAATGACTCAACTAATTTTATTGGAGCGCTTAAAAGTTCTCACATAATTATATAACAATTTAATTTTCAATTGACTATTAAGTCATATATTAACTTTTTTCCATCATTACTTAACCTATTAAGCGCTAGCTTAATAGAAATAACAATTTAATTTTCAACTGACTATTAAGTCATATATAAATTTTTTTCCATTAATTCTTAACCTATTAAGCGCTAGCTTAATAGAAATAACAATTTAATTTTCAACTGACTACTAAGTCATATATAAATTTTCTTTCTTTCATCAAATACTTAACTTGTTAAGCGCTAGCTTAATAAAAATAGTTGGTGGGGAGTAGGGCGGTCATTTCTTCACAAAATTAACTGAACATTTTAAGTTATATTCAATCTAAATTGAATTGCAAAAATATAGGTCAGACCTTAAAGTTTGACTGTTTGCAATACGAGTTGTCCAAGTACTGCAATATACTAAACAACATATCACCAATTCATATTAGTATTAGATATGAATTGTGCAACTGTATTCAAATATTTTAATTTATTCATTCTGAAAGGAAACGGATACGATTCCATACATTCTTGGGCCGAAATGCAATGTAAAATATAACGTAATGAAATAGTACCAATTAATGTATTTACGCTTATTGATTCCTTGCTGAAATTCTGTACATTTTGGCTATTTAAGAGCGGAGTTATTAGACGTTTTGTAAAATTGAGATTATGTTACAATGTCTATGGAAAATCACTAAGTTCCTGAAGCACTAAAGGTTATCATATTATATCATTACAAATATCAATCACTTGAAACCATAAATAAATATCAGGAATGGACTCAGGATGCATCTGAATACACTGAAAACATTAAACAATTTTAAACATGATTACATGAAACAAGTGACAGTGACGGGACCATGACGGGGCACACAGTTTCAATATCAGTCAGCTGTCAAAGCTGTTATTAAAAATAATTATGATTTAATTTTAATCGATACGAAATCGATAATAATTTGGGTTTATCAGATATTAATTTTTATTTTCGATATTAATGTAACTTTATTTAAATACACTTTATTGTTTATAACTTCAATTGTGTATCTGAATACCTTGAGTTTATTAACTAGTGCAAATTTTTTTAAAATTCTATAATCGATTATAGTTAAATCGATATGATTTATTTTCAATCGATACGAAATCGATAATAATTTGGGGTTATCAGATATTAATTTTTATTTTCGATATTAATGTAATTTTATTTAAATACACCTTATTGTTTATAACTTCAATTGTGTATCTGAATACTTTGAGTTAATTAACTAGTGCAAATTTTTTTTAAATTCTATAATCGATTATAGTTAAATCGATACCCAATTAATTTGACGAAAACTATCTTTTTCATTTTTCTCAGCTTCCAGATTCAGAATTGAGCTGATATTTTATATTTTATAAAAAAAAAATATATATATATATATGACCAATTTTTAAAACCATATCTGTACTTAATACATTTTAGCCTAAAAGTCCCCATCTCCTCTGAAATAAGATGAACTGCACTCTGTTAAGTTGTATATTTAACATTGAGAGCCGGATTTTATATTTTAAAAACAATATGTGTATTGTTATAAGATAAAATTGAGCCTAGATGTAGGAACTCAAATCAAATTGGATCTATGTGAGTGTGAGAGTGGGTGAAGGAGCTGGAATGGTTGATTGAAATTGATTATTTTGATTTTAACCATTGAATATAACGCTGGTGGTGTGATTGATGAGAGGTTGGATGTTTGGGAGAAGAGTATGTTTCTATGTGCTGTTGATTGAGGCTGAATGTAAGGATTCATGAGTGTCCTTTCAGTTGAGAGGTGGCGTGATACAGAATTGTGTTATTTGGTTACGTTGTTGTGATTAATTAATAATTACGATAAACTACATTATATAATTAAGGGGCGATTGTAACGTAACACGTAAACACAGTTCAGTTTTAAGTTATTGGTGCCATAAATTTTAGTTATACTTAAGATTACAAACGCATAAATTGAAATGTGAGTTGACATATAAACATAAAACAGTCAACTCAATGAACGAAAATGGTTCAAATCCATTAGGGACTCAAGTTTTGAGTTGTACTTGAATAGAAATTTATTGGCTGGGAACTCAAACAGTTATTAGCTAGTTGTTAAAATATTAGAGTTATAAATTTTATATTCGAGACAGGCTTAAAATTTTGTGTTGACAGATGCGATAAAACGATGATAAGGGAACGTTCTAAGGGCCAGTTTCCACTGATTGATATAATCGGGATTAGTTCGACATAAAGTCGGTTTACGCATTTAACAAAGTTTAGAGCTGGAAATTGCATTTCACTAACATAAACTAAACGCAGTTAGAGAATAGCGGCTGAACCGATTGCACTAATTCTTTTTTTTTGTGTGTTCCTTGAAGTATGAGGATGTTTGTTGTGGAGAGGAATTTTAAAGGGATTGCCTGGAAAAGTCTTAAAACAGCACTTTGCTATGTTCTCATACAAATGATTCGTAATAATAATTAAACGAAAGCCAAGATTAGAATCGAATTATAAATTCAATTAAGCAAAACATAGCTTTATTAAACAGTGGAACCCTGCCCTAAGAGTTCGAGATTTGGGTAAGCACGTAAGTGGGTTTTTTGTTACTGTATTTACAGGACGCCAGTGTTGCTATCACAAAGTTTTAAGTTACCTTGTTTGGATTAAAAACTACAAAATTGACGTGTATTTACTTTACATTAACACGTAAGGTTAAAAATGACAATGATCGGTTAAATAATTTCCCTTTCGAAATCGGTTGAATAATACATTATTCTCCACAACCGTCATACAAATTTATCGTAACTAACAATTTTTTTTCCTATAGCTTGATTCAATGTGTATTTGTTTTTCCCTTTTATTGTTTATCTTTTGTTGTGTTTTTGTTTAATTGATTTACGTAATTTCCTTTGGATCGGATAAAAGTGCTTACAGCCAGTAAAGTTCAAATTATTGAGGAAGTAATAACTTTATTCCTTGTTTTTGTGTAATAATTTTATTCCTTGGTTTTGTGTTGCACCAAAATTATTAGGAAGAAACAATTATACATTGGAAGGCCGTATCTTTGAACACGGCAATGAACCGAAGATATTCAAATTTCCTTGTGACACGGGAAATTGCTGTGAGTATGGTATCACTGCAGAGCGCATTGGTGAATGTGTTAGGGTGGGGGAAAAACAGACGCGAGGTTTCAATAAATACGATGGGAGTTTGAATTCGGGGCAGTCAGTTTGACATTCAAATTTGAATTCGGAGTACGTAGGCCTCCGCGGCCGCCGCGGCCTCTTGGCCGGCTAAGCTATGGAACTCTGACTTAGATTAAAGATAGAAATACCTAAAAAGTATTTTTTAGATTTGATTCAGAGATTTCTTTAGCATAAGCCGGCTGAGTGTGGCTATGTAGCTTCAGTTTAGACCGCGAAATAGTTTTAATTTAATTTTACTGATTAATATTAAGTGCAATTCGTTATTATAAAATTTTAATTGTAATCCGCTAAATAAATTCAGTGAAAGACCTGTGAAGAAGCGCTCCTGATTGGTTCGAATGCATTAATTTTTTATTTATTTGCATGGGTGTTTTTCTGCATGTTGGGGTTATGTTACTAAATTTTATAACTTTTTACGGAGATTTTTAAAAAAGATATCTAATGAATTATTAGTTAGGTTTACATCGAAACTATTAATTATTGATTGATTATTGAATAAAATAATTATGAAAAGGTTTACATTGATACTATTAAATATTGATTGAATACTGAAAGGAATTATTATCTAGGTTTACATTGATATTATTAATTATTGATAAATTACTGAATGAAATTATTATGAAAAGGTTTACATTGATACTATTAATGAATGAAATTATTATGAAATAAGCCTTATGACCATAATTATATTGAATTTAACTGATAAAATGAAATCTAACTGAAGTAAATAACCACAATATGATGTTGTTAGAATAAAATGAAATTACATCTGTTTGACTTTAAAGTACATATATACATTGAATGAATCTTGGTTAAAACTATCATATTAGATATTAAGGGTTAAATAGATTTTCGTTAGGGTGTATTTAAATAATGAAATGAGATTTTACCATGTCATTACTTTGGAAGTAAATGGAGTGGTGGATATTTCTATAATATGAACTATAAACAAACTAATGATTAGTTGTTGTATCTTATTGAATATTCTCTACATATAAATATACTTCTAATGAATGTATATGTATGTATGTATATGTATATATATATATATATGTATATTTGGCTTCATTTTGACATTACACAAATTTTGTAGTTCAAACATTAATTTAAGGACTTGTAGTTGTTAAATATATGTTGGAACGAGGTAACAAAGTGGTTGTAGTCTTGAATGAGTGCGTTCAAGGATGCTTTTAGCTCTTGAATTCATTCTAAGATGAGGTATTATACACTGATCTATGACATTACACAACTATTGTAGTTTTGAACATTGATTTAAGAATTTATGTTCTTAAATAGGTGTCGAAACGAGGTATCTGGTAGACTGGAGTGTCTCATTCTCACGATGACTTTAATTGAACTAAATAAACTATGTTAAGGTGAATCCATAAATGTTTGTATTCGCCAGTGTTTTATTATAGGTTTCCCTATAAGGCAAGGCCTGTCTAAGCCACAGTTCTTCGCGTCATCGATGCTAGGTAGTTCCTAATCTAGGTCTATCTAGTAAAGAAAGTTGCGAGTACTTCCTACCAACCTCTGCGTTCGTATTTGCCTAACTGAACTATGTTCTTGGTAAATACTATACGTACGTTTACTTATCTTTGATAAGAATTCCTCATCTTTGATGAGAGATATGGACAAGCTTCATCATACACCTAGTGTATGGTAGTTGTTTGAACTGCAACAAGAGTTAGTGATTTATATTTGGTCAGTGGTATGTAGTTCTATTTATACTAATAGAGAAACATATTCACTTTTCCAATTAATTTATTGCTAATTTTTGTGGACAGTCTCTGTTAAGTCCCAAGGCGGATTTACTGAGATTTAAGCCAAGCCTTAATCAAGTCCTCTTGTGTTTTTCAAACATACAAACATTGATGGATCATAAAACCTATTAAATATACATTCTATTTTCATTGTGAAAATGAGATACTCTCAGAGATTCTGATTGAGTAAATGAATATGTTATATTTTAATTGTTTTATTTATCTCTCGACACTACCATGTCCTTTGATAAATCCATTCAGTTCCTAAGAGAGCCTGATATAATCAAATGGTTAACAACTTAATTACTGGTTCAATGTTTCAATTGAACAACCTATTCTGGTTAATGAATGCTGTTTCATTGAATGCTGTGAGTCATGCAAGGACAAATCTACACAATACACCTACTCTACACGTTGGTCTTATACCTTTAATTATTTTTTACTTCCTTATAGGACACTCGAAAGGTTGCGCTGTCGCCTGTCGCTAGTCGCCGACAACCCATCTCACAATGGTGGCGAGGCTTGACAATATAGCTGACTATAGACCCGTAACTCAGTAGGTCTTACCTATGGGAAATTACACTACACAATCCAATTGTGGCAAAAGTAGTAGGTTTCGTGATCGAATTTCAAAGTAGTTGTGTGACCGAAGTTCCCGTATGGGCTAGTAAGCACACAATGAAAAGATCAGTAGACACGATCTCCTTTTGTTCACGTGGAACACATCTTAATACCATGTCTGATTACAGCTTGGTAATTACATCAACTCTAGTAATTCACTGGCTATGTCTATATGACGTCCCAAGGGATTACTCAAATACAGTCATTGCATGATTGTGCTACAGCGGTATGAAACAAGCATTTGTTAGACAGGATATATTTCCGTCTAACTTACTGTAAAGAATTGGGTGATCTCATTTCCTACCTGCTACCTTTCTTTTGATTTGATAGCACCAACGTTGTGCCTAATTTAATTTAGAGCCTTCAGCACGGTGTGGATCGGTTGGGGTCGGAGGGGAATGGTGGTTGCGACCCCCCGGGTTCAGTTGAACCCGGCCTTTTAATTCCTAATGCCTATAAACCCTATCCTAACAGATTAACACATACAAACAAACACTACACATTATTTTTCACAATTATCTGAGATAATTTATTAACTGAATAAATTATTTCAAGATAATTAATAACTATATAATATGTATTTAATCATTATTTCATTTACTTATCTATTTTTATTTATTTCATTTGTTTAGAGTTATTAGAATCTATCTATTATATCAGGTTTGAACTAAAAATACATGTAAAAGAAACTTAGACACTATTCAATTAATCAATGTCATTATAGAATATCCTATATATAATTTTATTTCTATTTTTAGCTATTTAGATTCACTAAAATATTAACAATTATAATTTACACATTCTTAAGGAAACGTCAGAACTTTTAGTTAAACAGTAGGTGATAGTTATTTCTAAATAAACAAGTTTATTCCTATTTATTCTTAATGGTTCAAATTTACTAAATCTTAATTAATTTTAAATAAGTTACTTATAAGGTGTTATAAAGTTTAATATCTTCCTTTCCTTTTCATAATAATTTTCCTGAAGCTAGTTATCTATAGTGTTTATATCACTGGTAAGTGTAAATATCTTTATAATTAAATTTTAGGATACTAAATCTTATTAATTCTAAATAAGTTAATTATAAGGTGTTATATCTTTCTTTCCTTTTTAACAGCATTCCAGAAGTTAGCTATCTTTAGTATTTATAACACTGGTAAGTGTAATTTACTAAGTCTTATTAATTCTAAATAAGTTAATTATAAGGTGTTATATCTTTCTTTCCTTTTAATAGTATTCCAGAAGTTGGTTATCTATAGTAAATATATCACTGGTAAGAGTAAATATCTTTCAATTAAATCTTAGGATAAATTAATTTCAGTAATTTAATGTCATTGTGCAGAGATGTTATTTTAAATTAATGGCTAGGTAGGATGTTAGTTAGAGTTTATATAGAAATCAAGGCTTCTAATAACATATACTATGTCTTTCCTTCGGCATACCATGAAAAGAACTGAAGTTGCTCTGAAACAAAAAATCAAACACAACGTAGAGTCCTTCATTATACTAGACGATCACAATTATAAGGCCAAAGATAATTGATATCCTCTTAAGCTTAATATTAGCTTGTAACGCCACTACCATGATAGTGTTACAAATTGGACCACGTGACCAGGATGTTATAAATTTATATATGTTGGGGTCTTTCTCATCACACCCCATAGCATATAGTATATCGTTACAAATTGGTGCCGTGACCAGGATATGATAATGGGTCTTAGGTCATCCATAGGAGATCATTACACTTTGGTGACGTGACTAGGATGTCATAATGTGATGATTGGTTATCATTGCATATAGTAGAACGTTGCATCCAGTCCAGACCAACTTGCTTATAGCATCAAGTCAAACCCGTCAAGGTCTTAACCAGACCAGGGTAACATTTTAATTAGAAATTATTAATAATTTGAACATACCAATCTTGTCTATACTAATATATAAAGCTGAAGAGTTTGTTTGTTTGGTTGTTTGTTTGTTTGTTTGTTTGAACGCGGTAATCTCTGGAACTACTGGGCCGATTTGTATGTGTATACAAAGATTGAAAAATTCTTTCAGTGTTAAATAGCCCATTTATCGAGTAAGGCTATAGGCTATGTATCATCACGCTAAGACCAATAGGAGCGGAGTAAACGCAGACGAAGTAACGCGCAGAAGCTAGTTATTAATAAAATTCATAGAACGTCTTAGAATCATAAACATTGCTAACAAATCATAACGTATTATTAGCTTGTTACAAATTAGCTTTTGTACCTATTCACTACCTCTAAACTGAAATTAATTCAAACCAAAAACTTCAAATAAACCCTCTTTTAGCAAACTGTCGGGCTAATTTTGCGTTATTTTATTCATGATAATTTGCGGTCAGGCCCAGGCTCTACGTATCTACCACAGACAACAGAAGTGGTATCTACGCTACGTTACGCCTAAAATGTACTAGATGATACGGATGTGAAATGTTTGTAATTTAAACTTTTGGGCATAATTACTGTGATATGTCATGAATTGAATTAGATAATAAAAAAAAGTTTCATTGTTATTGTGCGTACAATTATATAATAGTTTCTAAATTTAATTCACATTACATGATAATGTTACATGTTTTCTTGTTACATGCCAATAAATTGCTCAGGAATCGCTTCTTTATATTTTTTTTGCGTTGTTTCGAATATTTTTTATTTTATATTTGTCTGATCAATACCCCAGATTGATGAGAAGATTGGTGCGATCTGGTAGCTAGGACTTACCGAATTATTTTTTAGCTTTTAGTCCATAACCTAACTACATCATTTTTATTGCAATAAAACCGTTTAACATAAAACATTTTTTAGTTTATTTTATTTTCATGTTTTTAGTTTTGTTGAGTAGTTTTTAGATTAGTAATAAATATACCTACATATATATCCGCCAACCCGCATTGGAGCAGCGTGGTGGATTAAGCTCCGATCCTTCTCCTACATGGGGAAGAGGCCTATGCCCAACAATGGGATATTACAGGCTGAATCGTAATACCTACACAGTCTAATAAACTATATTATACCAATCAAGCCCTTTCATTTGATTCCCATATTGGAGTATTTGTGGAAAATATGTAATCCACCATTTTGTGGCGGCAGCCATCTTGGATTTTTCATAGTGAGCCCTATTCTACCAATCAAGCCCTTACATTCGATACCCATATTGAGATATTTGTGGAAAATATGTAATCCGCCATTTTGTGGCGGCGGCCATCTTGGATTTTTCATAGTGAGCCCTATTCTGCCAATCAAGCCCTTTCATTTGATACCCATATTGAGTTATTTCTGGAAAATATGTAATCCGCCATTTTGTGGCGGCGGCCATCTTGGATTTTTCATAGTGAGCTGTATTCTACCAATCAAGCCCTTTCATTTGATACCAATATTGAGGTTGTTGTGAAGTTATATGTAATCCGCCATTTTATATTGGCAGCCATATTGGATTTACAACCATAAAAAATATATTATGTTGTATTGTCATCAAGATTAAGAGTGTGTGCCAAATATCAGATCAATCTGTCATCAGGAAGGGGGTAAAATTCCAATTACTAAATTTGACCCAAACAAATAAATAAATAAACAAACTGGTCAAGCTAAATAAAACCGTTTAAACACGTCAGTTATTTTATGCAGTCAGTAAAACTAAATTTATTTTCTAGTTATGTGTTTTGCAAACGATACTTATTTGTATAACTACAGTACTGTATTGTAATTTGTAGTACAGAAGTGTTGTAAATTGGCCTAGGCAAAGGGCGTAGGTACTAATTACTTATTAAGTAAATAGTACAAATTGAAAAAATCTTTGGTCTGCAGAGACATCTACCGACACCTACATGAAGCTCTTCGACAACGATAGAAACAAATGTCCCCAATGCACAGATCACTTCATTAATATTATAAAATACCTATTTTAATAGACGTTTTTAAATTATTTTATAGCGACAGAATTAATCTATTTAAAAGTTGATATTTAATTCTTTAAAATAACATGTAACTTTTGTACGGAATAATCTCTGTAATTGTATAATACCAACATAGAATAGTTAAAAGTCAAATCTAACATTTCACACAAGTTTTTAATTAAATGCATTTTTTTAAAATAAACTCAATTGTAAACAGTTAGTTTAAAAATATTTTTAATACAAAATAATAACCAAAAAATAATACACAGTAAACATTATTTTGATACGAAACTAATTCGGTGTTGCCATCGATTACCAGTTACGCGTCGCTTTGTTAACGTGACGCAACATCCGCTGCTCCACATCTTGTCGCGTGTGCTGCCGCCATTTTGATACGCTCTCTTGTCTATAATTTCGAATAGATCGTCTTTATGGCAAGGTCCGTAGATAATTTTACTCTTTGGATATACCTACTTTATTGTGCTCTCTGATTACTTTAAAAACAACTGTCAAAACAATGAAGCTAAAGCCACGGTTTTTATATTTTCCAGGTTTTCCTGGCGAGATAATTATGTATGAAACATTTTGATATGGAATCCTGGTCTAATTTGTGTCGGTGCTGCCTGTCTCCCGATTCTGAGGTGTCACTTTTCAACACTGAGGATAATGTTCGAGAAAAATTTTTGGAAATCACCACAATCGAGGTAAAAACTATTTTAATATTTTATTTTAAAATACCATTTTATTTTTAACTTTTTGTGTAACGTAATTGCATCGGTGAAAGTACTTTGTATAAAAACTTGTGTGTTTTATTCAAAATATGTTAATAATGTATAAATAATAATGTATAATGTTTTGTCATAATAAAAAATAAACAAAAAACTAGAGCTTCAGCCTGTAATATCCCACTGCTGGGCATAGGCCTCTTTCCTCGTGTAGGACAAGGATCAGAGCTTAATCCACCACGCTGCTGCAATGCGGGCTGGCGGATATATATTCCCTTCTATGAGTAACGATTGCTATCAGCAGGTGTACATGGATAATAACCGGGACCAATGTCAGGGAAGACCCACAAAGACTGCACAGACACCACAAATAAAAACTACATAAAGATTGATATCACTTAAAAATCAGTAATATATAAATTATTCTGCATTTAAAATGCAATTTAAATCTTATCTTTGCAACTGTTTAGTCTGATAATTAATTAAAGAATTATAAGCGTGCTATTTCCAAATGGATATTATTTCCAATATTTAATGATAAAGCTCTTATATTAAACCCTTTACAATTTAATCATACTTTGTTTTCTTATGTATATTATCACCATATATTCAATTGATTTCGTTAAACCTACTTTTATAATATATGTTCTTAAAATTAAAAATAATATAAAAATTAAAAATTTATTTTTGAAAAGAATTCATTTACTTTGTCAAACTTTATGCAAAATACGTTATTAAGGTTAAAGATCATTTATTTCTCAAAAGATTACTTACATGAAAAATTACAAAAACTTAAATAAAACAAAAATTTATATGTTGGGTACATCGCAATACAATACAGTCAAACCTGGATAAGCGAGAGTTCAAGGGAGCACAATCTCATTCTCGCTTATAGAGGTTTCTCACTAACCCGAGTTTCTCGCTTATGCAGGTACATGGGTAGCGTTTCTCTCTTATAGAGGTACGCAGCAATGACAAGTCACAGCAAGTACGAATGTAGTAAATATGTAATATGATAAAATTATGTGCATGATATGCACAACATAATATTATATTATGTACATTTATATTTGTACTTTAATTTTCCGTTTTAACGCGATGCAGAACAGAACTTTCCTTCGAAATCGAAACTGAGTAAGTCCGACAAACAGGACAGTACACAGGCACACGTGTCCATTCGAAAAGAATGGAAAGAAAGGGAAAGAATGCGATAAATAAGAATGTTATTTAGTTCCACGAAATAGAATAGGTACAATAATGACGAGAAAACAATACAAAAACAATTGTAGGAACGAACGACGAAAGTTAAGAATGAGTCATAAAATAGCAGATGTTAAATTTGTAGTTGGTTTCGTCATTTATTACTGTATGTATTTTTTATTGTAGCTACAGTTCTTCCTAAATAATATAAAAAATAAAGCTCGACTGTCGCTTATAGAGGTATAGATAAGTAGCAGTCTCACTTACGGAGGTCCATGAGGGAAAAACGACTCTCTCTTACAGAGGTTTCTGTTTCTCGCTAATAGAGGTTTTGGGAGCTTAAAATGACGGGTCGTGGCTATTACTCTCACTTATAGAGTTTTCTCACTTATCCAGGTTTGACTGTATATAAACAATGCTTAGTTGAGATAAGAAATTAACAATATGTAGGGTAGGATTAAAGTATCTATGCACAAGTTAACAGATATTAAATAGTACAAAAAGCAGGCTAAACAATGTTAAAAAGATTATCATATATTCATAAATACTAGTGGTGGCCCAGAGGTCGAAATTCGACCATAATTAAAAATTTAAATTAAAGAAAACCAAATAATTATGGAAATAAAGAACCTTTTTTTTATTTTTCAATTTGACAACAGACTAACAATAAAGAAAAGGGTATAATATATGCGTGTGTGTGTGTGGTAGTGTGTGTAATGCTTTTTTTATTAATTTAATGTATATTTTATGCATAATTTTGAAAAAATATTAGCATTCTGTACTCCTTCTCTATATAAACTATAAGTGTGCAAAATTTCATACTCCTACGTACGCGCAATCTCCGTAAAAAGGGCTACAAAGTTTTTGCTTCATGTATTAATATATAGATAATTATAATTATAAGTTGTATTGCTGTAAAATAAAACTAATCATACTCATAAATCACTGTTATATTATTAAAAATATAATTTAATTTTTTCAGGCAAAACAGGATGATGGCTTGCCTCAAAGGCTGTGCAGAGAATGTTTCACACTTATGTCATCAGCATATCAATTTCGCATACAATGCATGAAAGTAGATAAGGAATTAAAGTTACAATTAGATACACTGATAACTCAGAGCAAAGGTGATGAGTATTCACAAATTGAAACACAACTTAAAGCTAGTGAGGATATGACTATCGAAGACATTGCAAAAGAATCTATGAAGAAACTAGAATCTATCATTAAAATAGAACCAAATGATAGTGACGATGATTATTACTATGTTGTAGTAGTTGATAACCAAAAAGATAATAGTGAAAAATCTGATGATGAGCCAAATATTGAGAATATGGAGATAACAGAATCAACAACAGAAGAAAACGAAAAATTAGAAACAACAACAGAGCATGAATTAAACACGTTCGAAAATACAATTGATTCGTTTCTCATAAATAAACTAAAAGTTCCAAATGACGTGCCGGCTACAATTTTAGAAAATGAGGAACAAGATACTGGAGATCAATTTAATGATAACATGAATGTAGATACAGACGATGCAGATATACAGAACCAAGATTTTACAATTATTGAAGATTCTCAAGAAAAGCCTCATGAATTGACACTTCTTAAAGATCGTCCAAATCACTTACTTAAAGATCTTCAAAATGCAAAGAATTTTATCAAAATACTTACACCATCGGGTGAAGAAAGAACAATTCTACTTAAGGGTGATGATGGCATTAAATATGTAACAGATTTTCAATCTTTTAAATATGATGACGGGGATTCAATGTCACAAGAAGTTATATTGTACGAGGGTGACGACTCTCCTCAGTTCCAATTAGTTAAGTGTGACGGTTCTGAGCTAGTTATAGAGTATGCTGATGATACTCAAATAGCGACTGTGCTACAGCAGGAGGATGGAACTTTCCTGTGTGACTGTGGAGAGCAATTTGATGATTTAGACAATTATGAGAAACATCAATACAAACACAACCCGGCTGGTGATCACTTATGCAATCTATGTGGTAAAGGTTTTGAAACTGCTGAAATTTTAACCGGCCACATGCTACTACACAGCAACCCAGTAGGTGTTCTTGTTACTTGCCCATTTTGCAATCAAAATATAAAGAGAAACACTCTCACCCAACATATTAAATATGTTCATAACAGTAAACCCCAATGTGACATATGCTCAAAGACATTTGCTAATCAAAATAACTTGAAACGACATATGATGATCCACAGCGGTATTAAAGATTTCGAATGTGATATCTGCCATAAAAGATTCCATCAGAAAATAACGATGCAGACTCATAGATTAACTCATGTCAACCCTTACACTTGTAGTCAGTGCGGCATTAAATTCGAAAATAAATCTGACCTAACAACGCACAGAGGATCAGATGAATGTTCGAAATCACGAATACTTAAAGTAAAAGAGGAACTAATGAAAACTGTTAAACAAGAAGTTACAACTAATTCTGGAAAATTGTTAGGCTACGCGTGTTCATTGTGTAAGAAAATGTTTTCTGTGGAATCGGCATTAGAACAGCACGTGGAAAGCACTCATATTGTTGATTCCGATGGTCAGAGCACCGAGAAAAACTTGAAAAAGAGTACTAAGAGATTTGAATGTTCTATTTGTGGTAAAGGATGTGCCAGTCAAGCTATGTTAATAATGCATGAAAGGGTGCATACAAATGAACGACCATTCCCTTGTCAGCTTTGTTCATTACGTTTTAAAACAAAGACTCATTTACGGACACATCAACTCACACACACAAGGGAAAAGAAATTTGGTTGTTCGGTATGTATGAAGTTCTTTGCACTAAAAGGAAATTTAGTTGTGCACTTAAGGACACATACTGGGGAGCGCCCGTATGTATGCTCTATTTGTGGGGAGGCATACATTGATTCTAAATATCTGAAAAAGCACAAATTGAAGAAACATGCAATTGACAATGTACCCTGGAATAAGTACTGAATCTGCTTATAAACCAAACAATAGAAAAATATACAATATTAATTGTGTATATACTACCTTCAGAGATGGGTTTATTCAAGACTTTAGTCTCAGCTCTATATTATATAAGAAGATATGTACTAGTTAACAGGTTTTTTTTTGCTAATTACAAAAATTACAAAATAACTAAATCTGTAAAAGTTAATATCATTTATAAAAATAAAGGGGTTTTTATTTTTGGTTAAATTATGTAAAAGTAGTTTATATAATCTGTCATTATTAAAAAAAAACTGTAAATATTTTTACTAAGGCAAGGCTATAAGATTCTCAATAAGATTTATAGAAAAATAAAATGTTTTGTATAAAATTTGGTTTTTATTTACCCCACTAGCTTCTGCGCCCGACTTCGTCGGCGTGGACTCCGCTCCTATTGGTCTTAGCGTGATGACACATAGCCTATAGCCTTCCTCGATAAATGGGCTATCTAACACTGAAATAATTTTTCAAATCGGCCCAGTAGTTTCAGAGATTACCGCGTTCAAACAAACAAACAAACAAACTCTTCAGCTTTATATATTAGTATAGATTTGCCTTATACACGTAATGTTATTTAACCTTTTGAACGCCAAAGACACATATACGTGACAAGCACTTGCGAGCTCTGTGCGCCAACGACGTCTATATGTGACAAAAAACCCGGACCACCAAAATATTAAATAAAATTATTAAAAAAATATTTTTAGTATTTTAATTCAACATCTCTCAAAATAGAATATCCCTGCAACATTTGAGTATAAAAAACCATTCTTTTAGAGCTACACGTACTGAGAAACATTGAAATAAAAACATGCATTTTTATTCCACGTAAATGATATGTCCTGTACGCCGTTGTCGTCTATAGCAGACCGCTAGTGATGTGACGCAAGAGGCACAAATATAAATGTAAGATATGAATTTATATAATTATTATAAATCTAGTTTAACCTCTATAAGACAAAAGTTGTTTAAAATCGTACTAGACTAAAAAACATAGATTTACAACAATCTTTCCATTACAAAGGATTTTTTAAATATATTCTATTTTAATAACAACTTCAATATTTCATTGAACGAATTTCACGTGAATTACATTATTTTAAACTAATATTATTAGGATTTTTACGAAACTTCTAAAAACTATAGCAAAAAAGAAACGAAATTTTAAAACGCAATATTTGCATAAACTTTTTAAAAACATTCTCACGATTGCAAAAAACATTTTTTTCTATAACTTTTGAGAATTCCATATAATTTATGGTCTCAAAAAAGATTTTTAATGTAATTCTCACCTTTATCGCTGTACATCAAGAGCCATTATTGTTTGAAAGTAAGGAGTTCTGTCAAAATGCAGAACAAAATGTTTTATGACCGGTGCGTCTATTGTCTTCTTAAATAAGTAACAATAATGCGCAAATAGCCGTTATTGCGAGATGTTAAGGAACATTATGACATATTAAATATTTTTATTAGAATATTGTATGGTATTGTAGTTTTACTTTGTAAATAGTAGGCATCTTTAGGTCTGCGCCGCGTTGGCGCAGCGCGCCGCGTTGGCGCAGCGCGCCGCGTTGGCGCAGCGGTTACAGCGCTGGATTGCGATTGGCTGTTGCGCTTGTGGCGTGTGGTGGGCGCGGTTGTGGGTTCGATTCCCGCACACGACAGCATTTGTATTGGCCATACAGATGTTTACCGTGGTCTGGGTGTTTGTGCAGTCCTTGTGGGTTACCCCACCGTGCCTCGGAGAGCACGTTAAGCCGTCGGTCCCGGTTGTTATCATATACACCTGATAGCGATCGTTACTCACAGTAGGGAATATATCCGCCAACCCGCATTGGAGCAGCGTGGTGGATTAGGCTCCGATCCTTCTCCTACATGGAGAAGAGGCCTATGCCCAACAGTGGGATATTACAGGCTGAATCGTATCGTATTTAGGTAAGTAATTTAGATTTTTTAAAATATTGCAGTTTTATTACTCCCTTTTCAATTATTATATAATAAAAAAAATTACAAATTTGAATTCGGTTATTTTTTTAAAATTACTTTTCATTTATATGTATATAGATTCGATTCGAAATCGATATACAGCGTGCGGCACACACAGCACATCTCTAACATGTCTCTATGAAAGTATTAAAACCGTAGGTCAGCTGCGCCGTAGTCTTCCAGTTGTGATAATGACGTCATGGCGATAGAGAATGGTGTTGTGCTTTACTATGATTTTTTTTGTAATGTTTGTTTTTTATTTATGTTATTGTAAGTATATATAACGAGTGCAAGATAATACAAGAAAAATATTGAAAGAATAAACCATCCTAGATTATATAAGTAGTCATTTATTGCATAAAAATCAACATAAACAAGTCACTTTGTGGTACTCGATAACGACTCTTGGCAGCACTATTTTTTTCGTAGGTATTTTTGTTTAATTTATGCCTTGGCGTACAGGGCACGGGAATGGATTTGAGGCGTGGCGCTCAAAAGGTTAAATTTCAGAAATCGGTTAGTTCTATAACACGATTACGATTTTAACTTTTACATTTACTTGGCTGAATTATAAATTATATCATTTTAAAACTTGCAAACAATTTAAACTCACGTAGCACGCTGTTTTTTTCGAACATTCTTTCAAATTCTTTTTATATTTTATTTAAATAAAAATAAAAGTTTATTTTTATATAAAAAGAGAGACAATTAAGCAGACAGCGTCAACTGTATAATTTAAAATTTTAAATGGCTACTACAGCTCACGGATATTTGTAAACTTAGGAAAGGTGCAAGTGCATTTTCGGTTTTTGGGAAAAAGTATGGAGTGTACTGGAACTCTACACTCCATAGGAAAAAAAGTCTAAGCACAACACTTAAAGTCCCAAATGTCCCAAGTCCAAAAGTAGTAGTTTTTTTTTGTGTTGTATTTTCTCAGGAACTGTATTAAAAGAATAATTTTACGTTAACGTTACTAATCACTGAAAAATAATTAGACTTTAAAATATTATTTTTATTGTTTTAGCGTTATCTATTAAAATATCATAGAAACGATTGCGAACACGTCGCACGAAACGTAAAAAAATACTTTCTGTTACCTTTGCTACTCGACAACAGATGGCGTTGAATATATTTTATAACAAGTAAAATTATAATTGAAGTAAATACTATTGATAAGCTTATTTAAGTAGGTACTATATTAACGAGCTCGAAATATTATTGTTAATGGAGGCTAGAAATATTAACAATTTTTGTTTGAAAATACTACTACCTAATGTATAAAATAAATTTAATAACAGAATATATGTTGCTTTTATTTTTATATTTTACTAGCCGACCCGTGCCTACTTCGTTGGGCGTTAATTATTTTTGTGATGCAAATATACATAATATAGTGTAGTTTTTCATCTCGCTCGCATTTCTCCGACTTGATTTATTTACACTATTATTTTTCACTGAATTTTTTGTTCAATGACAATGAAATATAGCCTATGTGATGTGACTCCTGAATAGTGTAGCTTTCTGATAGTGAAAGAATTTTCATGATCAGATGCAGATTAGTATTTGCGAAGATTAACCCCCACAAACAAACAAAGTTAGAAATTTTACCTCTTTGAATATAAATTTCTATAATAAATTAGTTATTTTAATTAGTATTTTTTTTATATATATAATTGTAATACATACTTATTAAAATGACCGACCGACCGAGACCGCCTACGGTCTTCTTAAATGATATGGCTAACTAATACAAAAAATTAAACCAAAATATTTTGGTAAATTTCTACGATTTTTTTGTTTATTTATAATGAATGTATTTGATGGCAATTGGCAGAATGTATTGTAGTGGTACAATGCATGTAATATCTCGAGACATGGCTAGTATAAATAAATATTTTCAGGTCAATTGTTTCCACGAATGATACACGGACAACAAAAAAATGCGACGATGATTGATGGAGATGACATTTTCTTTTCACCCCGTCACATTCGCGTCATATAGCTTAACATAGTCACAATAAGTACCAAGCTATCATAAGCATTGCGGAGATTAAAAGATGCGTGTGAGTTACAAAATAAATTCTCATGTTTCGTTTTACTCGCCACGATAGCCAGAACTACAAAATACGTGTCATCTTTGTCACACTCTTTGAATCACAGTACAAGGTTGATATCAGTTATCTCGTATTCGGTATGATAACGAATACTTAATGACTTGTATTATTTTTTCTTCGTAATTTGCGGTAAACTTTAAACTTTATTTTCCCATTACGTGTCTATTATTGTCAATTCAGTCACATACTGATAAATTTTTGGAAATTAACTTCACTGACATTTGAGATATAACTGAGCAAAAGCGCTTTGTTAACAAAGATATGGCTTCATGTACATAAATTTTTAGTAAAATGGAATATATTTAGAAAATTATAAAAAATGTGTTAAAACATAAAATAAAAAAAGTTTGCTTCTATTTTCATTCTTATCTATTTAATCTATACTAGATAATATGGTTTATCAATCTAAATAACTAGGCCACCATAACTGTCACGAATCACGGTTCCCCAATACTATAATGTGTCACCTACTCGTATGACATAATTATGTACCTACATACAGTGTAATATTGGTGTAATACAAGTACCGCGTCTCTGCTAACTATAGACTACTATACTAGTGCTCCTCGTAAATCTTACGATATTTTCCAGATACCCGTGCCAGATACCGAATTATAATAATTATTAAAAGCTACTAAATGTTGTAGGAAGAAGTATTAATGTTTGATTGTTTACTACTATAACACTGGCTACTTTTTATCATACGTAGTTCCAATACGTATTCTTGCCTACCTATCAACCAGTACCGGCCTATCGCGGAGAGTATTAACGCGAGCTTTCAACAGCTATAATAGTGTCGTCGCGTGACTGGAGTGTTGTTGTGGAGCTATACATACATGTGTGTGTATCAATGATACAATCAAGCGGCTGCGGAGCGCAGAGCGGCTCACTAATGCGTCCCGTCGCCGCTTCGCTATAGTCGCAAGCCGTTTCGAAGGGATGGAATATTCTTGTATTATCGATGTCGATATGTTTTTGAAATAAAAAATTTTTACGCACGCTTGATTGACTTGGGAAGGAAGCTGGTAAATGCGTGACGAGAGCATTACGAAAAGTGTGATCGGGCGAGTGACTCGAGTTGGTTCACAATATCTGTGTGAAATTAAATGAGTTAAACAAATTATTTCATCTATTTCTAATCATTGTGCCCTTTAACATGTCATCATTAAAATCACCACACACTAAAACATATTTACAACTTATAAGCAACTTTTTAAGAGTGTCTACCATAATTGTCTCAAATACTGTTAAATCACCTACAGGGGGCCGGTACACGCAAAGTATAATGTAACGCTTTAATTCCACAGAAGACAACTCTACAGTTCGCTCGACAGAGAGTGCTACGATATCTTTCCGTGATTTATGAGCTGTATCATTACGCACCAATATCAAAGAACGGAGGTTCTTAATAGCATTCTCTCCTATGAACGAACTTGACAAACTAAAATTTGGAATATTAAATATCTCATAACTTTTCAGCCAACAGTGTTCAGAAACACAAAATAATATATGAATATTATAAATGTCAGATAATAATTCCATTTTAATGCCACCTAACACATTTAAAATGCCGTTTTAAGAAAATAATAATATTCTAACTTAACAAAATTTTTAGGTGGTCTTATCATGAAAAGTGTACTCTTATAGACAACCTCTATAAATAGAGATAATATTTTTTTTATAGCATAAATATTTTTTTAATAATATAAATAGCCAATAAAAAACGAGTGTGCTTTAGACCACACGACTGAAGTAATACTTCTTTAGTTTCCCCTATAGTAATATACGAAACTTAACTCTCTCTCTTTCTATCATCACTAGCTTATATCTCCCTCTCAACTTCTATTCGCCTCATCCGATTACACTTTTCATAACGCTATCGTCACACATTCACCGGCTTACTCCCCGAGTCAAGCGCGCGTAAAGAAGTTTTACTTCAGTAGCATTCTAGTTGAAAAAAAAATACTGTAAAATCTATATCGATAGATCAGAAATATTTCCTCACTAGTGACACCTACTTTACTGGCCGGGACCCCTCCCACTTCACCCGCCCCGAGGCTTATCTGCTGCGAAACCCTGGCGCAGATATATTTCATTTCGCCACCAGGCACGTTTTTCTGCAACGCAGTGCTTACAACTCAGTAGCCCGACTCTTTTATTTCATGTAATCCTGGTAGCCAGTTACATATTTGTAAATGTCAGTCAAGACAAGGCAAAACGGTTGATGTAAGTAAAAAAGTTAACCGTAGTACTTCTTTCTTTATGGATGATATCATGGGCTACGTTTTACACTACAGACTGGTCTTAACACTTTCTCATGCTTTACCGGCCAAACGAAGTAAATATCACTTACAATCCGATTCGAAATCTGCAATTATTTATCGCTTTAGAATGTTTACAAACAAACGCGTTTTCTCTATTTATTTTTCCTCTAATGATAAGGATAATGAATGACTAAGGACAATAATTAAATATTGAAATATTGTTTATAGTATTTAGGTACAATTTGTTATACATTTACAAATTACAAATATCTCTCTTTCCTCTTAATTATTACATCTATATAATAAAAATGATTGTTGCTAAGCGTATACATAACTGGCGAACAGCTCGACCAATTCGGCTAAATTTTTTTTGTATGTTCCTAATATATATATTCTTTAAATCCCACGGAACCACCCACGGTGTCCGGGCACACACACACACATCAGCCTATCGCAGTCCACTGCTGGACATAGGCCTCCCCAAGTCCGGGCAGCTAGTATACAATAAAATAGATATAAGTATTCTGTGTACTAGCAGGAAATCGATTAAATATTGTCAATTGTCAATTAAAAATTGGAGCTCAGTCCGCCGCAAAGTTTCACAACGGGATGGTAGATAATTTTCCGACTCTCGCCGGGAGCGATCGTTATCAAGTAGCTGTAACTACGGCTGGACTTGATGGTTTAACGTGGTTTCCGAGGCACGATGAGCAAGGACAATTCCCAACAGAAAGAAATATTTTACAAATAACGCTTTGAATTGAAATCAAACCCATGACCCAACGTTGATACATCATACAACACCAATTTAGCAATACACCAAATAAAAATAGCTAGCTGATGAGCCTTTTTAACCAACTTCAAAAAAGGAGGAGGTTCTAAATTCGATTGTATTTTTTATGCACGTTAGTTACCTCAGAACTTTTTACTTGGTGGACCGCCCCTACCCCAGCCTATAAAAGTATATTTTTTGAAATAATAAAAATACTGACCGATGTATTTTAATTAGCTCTATCCAAAAACATCGCCAGCTTAAACTGCTCCACCTTATATTTCTAATGAAAAATCAATAAAGATTTGGGAAAAAAAAATTATCTTAATTTTGATACAGCCATATCTTTTTAAATAAACAATATTTCCAACTGCTCCAAACTGCTCCAAACTGCTCTACATCCATATAATACTGCTCCATAGTAATTTTTATCGGCTCCGCTATAGTTAACTGTAAAATAAGTAAAATTCATTTTGTCATAAATGAGCTGACTGAAGCGGGTAGCGCGCAGGGGCGGATCTCATTCATTGCCGTATTGCCGGGATAAAGTTTAAATTAAGGTCAAGAATTCATGCGTTCGTGTCATCATAGTTTTGTTTTAAAAACATGATGTGTGGTTTCAAAAAATTTTATTTCATTAATAATTTGAAAAATTAAATAATTGCACTCGCATTTTATTCGAATATGAACTTGATTGAACTAAGTATTTGCAATTAATATTAGAAAAAAAATTTATCAAGTTACTACTGAGATCTATTAAATAAATTTAATAATCCTTACATCGCATATACAGAATTTAACAACAAATTTAAACAACATACCAACAAAAATCACAATTCAACAACAAATTTATATCCTTGGAGGTGTAATACGATACATACCACCCATGGGTGATAGTCAAATAGGCCACTACGTTGCTTACTGCTATACTGCTCAAAAGCGATGGATTGAAAAAAATGATCTCTTGAAAAATAGTGTTGTTCTATCCGACAAGCAGTTGCCATCATTCAAAGTTTCTGCAATTTTGTATGTTAAACGTTAAAGAGTGCTATTGTTATAAAAAAACTATTATTAATTCTAACTTGAAATTTCAATAGTTGAAAATTGTGTTTTAGTATTAACATTAAGACTGAATTTAAGTGAAATAAGCGTTTGTGAAAAGTAGAACAGTAAAATATTGTAATATTGTTGATACCTTTATTTATATTATGTGATTAATAAACAAATAAGTATACTATAGCGGAGCCGATAAAAATTACTATGGAGCAGTATTATATGGATGTAGAGCAGTTTGGAGCAGTTTGGAGCAGTTTGAAATATTGTTTATTTAAAAAGATATGGCTGTATCAAAATTAAGATAATTTTTTTTTTCCCAAATCTTTATTGATTTTTCATTAGAAATATAAGGTGGAGCAGTTTAAGCTGGCGATGTTTTTGGATAGAGCTAATTAAAATACATCGGTCAGTATTTTTATTATTACAAAAAATATACTTTTATAGGCTGGGGTAGGGGGGTTACTTGGTGGACCGATTTCAATGATTCTTTTTTAATAGAATGGTGGTGCTTGTCCTATTTAAATTTAATCAAAATGTGACAACACTTTTGGAGTTATACCTAATAATGCGTATTTACTTGACTATTTTGTCGTCGACCTATGTTGTATTTATTATACTTCCTCATAACTTTTTACTGGGTGGACTGATTTTGATGATTCTTGTTTTTATCGAAAGCTGATGCTTGTCTTGTGATCCCATTCAAATTTAATCAAGATCTGATGGTTAATTTTTGAGTAATCTTTGATAACGCATATTTACTTGAGTATTTTTTTCGTATACCTTCGTTGTATTACTTGTCCATGTAATTGAAGTCGTTTTTTTTTTCGTTTGCAAGCAAACACAACCCCGTCCGGCCATTTATTATCTTTTTGACACTTCAAGAAATTTTGACATAGTGACTGCCTCTCACGTTATTTATTCGATTTGAAATAATAATCGATTTTATTTAAGAAAAACTTTCAATCGATTTAATGAAATACATTTAGTTTAAAAATATTATTTATTTGTTCGTTTATTCGTTTTTTTTTAATATACATGAAATATATAATTAATAAATAAATGAATGAACAGTTATTGCTCTTTAATCTTGGTTTAAAATTAAATTTCAAGATTTCGACTTAATTCCTTGCAAATAATCAATCTTGGAGTCATAGATACTATTTTTATTTCCTTTTTTTTATTAAATTTATAGAAACAATAATCACATGACGTAAAATTATTTTTATCATATGATCGACTTATTATCGATTTATTATTTCAAGAACTGTTTCATAGTCTGTGGTTGTTTGTTATGCCCAGGGTACTTCACTCAATCAATCAATTCGTCAATAAAGTATGATATTACAGTAGAATTTTTAGTACGTTATTCCGAAAAAAAAACAACTATAATTTATAGGCGTGAGCTGTCAAAAAGATAATAAGTGGCCGGATGGGGTATAGTTGTTTTTTTCAGTACTATAATACATAATGTGTAGAGATAATATTAAATCTAATCGGAAATGGTGGATGAAAGCATTGTGAGGACCGTGATTTTAACCCTGATATCTCCAAAACCATGGGATTGCTGGGGTTAGGAGTGGTACCAGAGGCCCCAGAGGGTAACCCACCAACCCTGCTCCTCCCCTCTACCCCCAAAACCCCATAGGCTATCCGCTAGAGCGATGTATGGTGGTTTTATACAATATTTATAGCAAATGCTATAAATATCTACCTTAAAGGAAAAAGCTATCAAATTGTAAGACTTGTACTAAACTTCAAAAAAATTAAGAAAAATAAAATTTATGGTAAAGATAAAAAAGAAAAGAGAGTTACATTATACCTAGCAATAATGTTGATAATTACTTTTTTAGGATTACATTTACTAATGCTACAAGTTACAACAAACTTAGAAATTTATTTGTTACTAGCTGTGCCCGCGACTTTGTACGGGTGGAATTTTACAAAAAAGTTATTAAATATAGGTATTTCTAAAATAAGAGTAGCCTAAGTTACTCTTTATTACATCAGTAATCTGCCAGTGAATATCCCGTCAAAATCGGTCCAGCCGTTTCAGAGATTAGCCGTAACAAACAAACAGAGAGACAAAAATTGTAAATAATGTTATTTTGGTATAATTATGTACCTGGTATACATGCATATGCATTTAGTAAAAAGAGGCTATTTTAATATTACAAACAGACACTCCAATTTTATTTATTTGTATAGTAGATTTTGCAAACTTGAAAGAAAAAATCAGTATTTCACAGGTTGCCGTTAAAGTTTATGTCGCATATACTGTACTAACATGTCCTAGGCCTGCTTAATCCCAATTAATAAACAAAATAACTTTCGGATTCAGATGCAGCGAATACAAATAAATATCTAAGAGATAAAGTGGATTCCGATTGTATTAAGGAAAATTATATCAAACACTTTTATCCGTTGGATACCACTATACATCAAGAATGCCTTTATCCGCCCGCAACCGGTTAAAATTTTTTTTTTTAATTCCCCTGCCTCGTAAGTCATTTTCTCGCGGTGTGTACCAGGGCAGCAGCGCAGGCAGGCGTTAGCAGAGTAAATTAGGCGCGGAGTCGCTCGTGCCGCGCCGCGCACTCAGCGATATTGCTATCGGCTCAACTTCAGGGTTATACATTAAAATATTATGTAAAGCGAATTTTAAGAGAACAACTATATTTTTATTAGTTCCGTGTTGGTATGGTATGGTATGGTCAACACGGGCGGGTATCCGCAACTCGACGACTCAGCGCCTATTTTGCGTGTGTGGGAATATGTTTATTCACTCTCGCCACCCAAGCTCCTCCAGAACCTTCAGAAGTCTTTTTGGCTTCTTGAAGACCTCCGGAAGTGTCAAAGAAGTACATGCGTAGCCGTTTAGTTCCGTGTTACATATTTACAATGCGAAATTTAAGGAATATTTATTTACGATGATGTAAATTATCTGCCTTAGTCCCAGTCTTGTTTCTTTCTGTGTATAAATATTATGTTTTTTTTTATATATATAATAATAGTGTTTAATATTTATAATAATACTTATTCTCATAAGAGCTAACACGATCTATTTTGATTTTTAAAAAATGTTAGTTTGATATAGTAGATTTACGATCGTACAATTTCTAGTAAATAAAATCATCAGGTACATACCTAGCTTACTGAGACTTTTATGCTTACTCACCAACAGGAACACAACACTGCTTGAAAACAATATTATTTTGCTTTGATCTTCTGTAAGGTTGACGTACTTCCTAAGACGAACGGTTCCAGATTTCGAGCTGCTTTAACCTGCTGTTTCCTACCTCAATAATGGCTAGACCTGCTGCTAAACACTATTTTTTTAAACAAAAAAAATTTTATTGATAATGATTAATTTCTAAGAGCATAAGTTGTTATAACGTGTAATCAAGGGAAGGGTACTGGCTTCTGCAACACAGTACTGCTAGTGCAGGAGTCAGGGTAATCTTTTTTATTGTATGAATCATGACTGTGTCCAATAAAGATTATATAAAAAAATTACAATACATAAATCGTCAAACCAATACAAAACCAGGCCCAGAATACACATCGAGCGCGACCGCGGTGCAGAAATATCAAAAATAAATAATAGAGCGTGATTAATAAAGCGGCAGCCCTGGGCGCGGCTGGCGGGAACAAAGCAACCGCGGCGAGCGCCACTCACCGCTCACAGCTCAATAGCGCGACCCACGCGCCTTCGTACTTAGGTTATTTTCTATTATTTTTTTATACTGTAAATATTAGATATTTTTTTCATGTCTATTTTTAGGGCATGTAAAGTAGGATACAAAAGGGCTTTTGAAATGTACTTCATAAATATTTTTTTTTGATATTTGACAATTTTCCTACATTAAAGTCATTAGTTTAAAGTACGATATTCCGATGATCCATAATGTGTGTCTATCTTACTGTAACGTGTATATATACTATGTCATTTTTGTAGAATATTGATTCGTATAATTACTAATTAGAATAGTTTTTATTTTGGAAGGCCATCGTTTTTAAAATAATTTAAAGGGATTTTAAAATGGCGTTATATTAAGAACAAGCTCGAATTAATAGCTTTCCATATTTTATATGTCTGCCCCTGACGCTGCCGCGTTAGCAGTCGCTCAAATTTTACCCCTCATGTGCCTAAAGAAGTTTCACTTCAAAAATATTATGATAAAATAGATAAATAAATATAAAATCAACGATCAAACCGCCAGTTCCCCATCGCGCCGCATTACCCAATGATTCACCGAGGCGCGGCCCGACATCGCAGCGTCCCGTACATTGCGCTCCATAACCTCCACTACAACCGTATACCCAAAACCGACTACTATGCGGCGTGGATAGCGTTCTCTTAGTTTTTAGCTGCCAAAAATGGTTATAGTTTTTTATATCATCTGTATAATCTATATAAACCAGTCAAGTGTTTGAAATTTGAATTCAAATTAATGATTCGATGATCGGATGGTCTATTATACGTTTGTACACACTCATGTTTATTTTCAGATTTCAGTATGACGGGTGTGTAAATGTACATATTTTGAATTGTAACTTTAAGCTTCTTGATATAATCTGTATTTTGAAGAAATAAGTTACTAAGTTAGATTGTAGTTGTTCGAAATTTGAATTTGATTTGATGATTGATTTTTTTATACATAAGAAGCACACATGGTACATACGTTTATTTTCAATTTTCAATATGGTGGCTGTATGGTTGTGATCAAATTATTTGATCTAGATCAAATTATGCATATTTTAATTCAATTAAAGTAAAAGGTGGACTTATTTCAAAAGGCTTACAGTAAAACTGATGTTATAGATGTATCGTCGTATTATGAATGTCGGTAGATTATTATCTATATATTAGAAATCGTCAAATTGTACATAACACTTGCATCTACGGTGTAATTCTTTATTTCTATTTTAAAATGTTTAACTACACCTAAACATTTTTTTACCTAATGTATTTTTAATACTAAAAGACAGTTAACAAATTAATAATTTACATTATAATTAGACAATAAACTAAGTTTTCCCAAAAACAAGGTATTGAAAGAAAATATTCTTGTACAAGATAACTAAAACTAAAGTCAGATTTCAAAAAAAAAATATTGGTGTTAGGGACGTGAAAATACGGAGGCAGTAATAGTCTACCTATCAAAAAACTAACTAAAAATAAATAAATTAATAAAGTTTAAATACGATTAGTAGAATTACTATACGCTGATAGTGTAACTACTAACGCCACCTAACGAAAATCTTTATAATTTTTTATAAAAAGTATCGTCATCAATATCTTCTTCAAATATGAATTCCTGGTACAAAGGTGACCAAGAGAAGTTACATCAATAGCTAAGGCCCGGTTTTTTGATCCCTAGTTAAGACGACCATTAGTTAAAAATTGCAACAAATAGTTTTTCTATAGAATACGTTTTTGTAAGCCATAGTTAGCTTAATAATGGTTGAAAAAGTAACAAATAGTTAAAATATTTAACCACAGCAACGTCGAGGGTTTAGCAATATGGCGAATAGTTAACTTTTGTGAGAACATCAGTCTTTTGTTTATACATCAGTCTTCAGTTCTTTTGTTTTATAGTGTGTCCATCAGTGATCTTAGAACAAGTAGAACTTTTTTTCTAAGATCATTGGCGTCCATTGATAATTCTGTCCTCAACACAAGGTATTAGGTACATAATCGAGATAGGACATATCGAGTTCAGTTTTCACGCCGATTTTGTAGGTACCTAATGAATTTAATATAAGTATATTAAACAAAATATGATCTTCAAGAACCGCTTTACATTATTATAAAAAGTTAAAAAATCCTCTTTGGCAAACTAATTCGAAAAAAACTAATAAAAAAACAAATTGAAAAAATACAAAAGCCAACGTCACGCGGTGTTCCCAGGCGGTCACCCATCCAAGTACTGACCGCACCCGCCGTTGCTTAATTTCGGTGATCGGACGAGAACCGGTGTATTCAAAGTATGGACGTTTAAAATTCGTGACGCCGTGACGCGTTTGATCTGTAAAAATTTTACCCCTCATGCGCCTAAAGAAGTTTCACTTCAAAAAACAACTCTTGCACTTGTTGCTTGACGGCATTATTTCAGTTTATTTTAAGCTAGTCTTTAATCTAATAACCAACTAGGTACCTAAAAAGTTTATTTTGAGGTAGTTTTTAAGCTAATAACCTACTAGGTAAGTAGGTACCTAAAAATACTATTATTATAATCTTCGAAATCTTCGAATTGCACAATTGAAAATTCAGTGAATGCACACGAATTCGACATAGCACGTCACGACTAACGTCAAAATGCATTCGGATCTACAAATGTTACCATATGAAAATAACGGCCCCCTACGAAATATGACCTTACCCTAGGTTCATTCAAGTTCATTGCAATGGCAATACTTTAACCATCAGTTAATACTTACTAAAGTTAAAATAGTGATCAAAAAACGAAACTTCGGCTTAACCATTAGTTAGTGTCTTAACTACAGTCAATTAGAAAAATAGTTAACTTTACCTTTACTACGGATCAAAAAACCGGGCCTAAGTAACATTTACAAAAAAAAAACTTCAAATTAATCAATATTTTTTACTTAATCTTTGTACTTGATCTGAAACGTCATGACGCTGCCGCGCTACCGGTCGTTAAAATTTTACCCCTCATGCGCCTAAAGAATTTTCACTTCAAAAACCTTTGAATCAAAAAAACAATTAGGTATTACAAAAAAAGAGAACTCAGAAAAAAAATCGCGCAGAAATTTTCAAAAATGAAAAGCAAAAATAAATTATGTATTAAAATTAATTCTAATGAGTTATTGAACTACAACAAAAATAATGGATCATTATTTCTTTCATTTATTCACCTGGCAGCGGCTAGACAAAAATCTGTCGACAACTGAAAAACCTAGGCCGCTATTCATTCACCTAGGTCTCACCTGAAAAAAAAGAGTAACTGTAGAACCATTTTATTACTTTATTTTATTAACTTTAATAAAATACAATACGTAACTAATCTTATACAGAGCTGAAAGTAGTTGCTATCTGTCACTAAAACATTTTTTATTTACGTATATTCATATTATAATTATATTTCTTAATAGATCATGATCGCCTAGTATGTTGCGCACTGTTCGCGCAAGCGCACGGAATCGTGCGCAACTCGCGTGCTGGATGTGCGCGCGCAAGATTCATTCACTTCATTTAAGAGTAGAGAAAAATAATACTTTCTAGTTTAATAAATACAACACTGCTGTTTGTTAGTGCCATTTATTTATTGTGCCTATAAACTTTAAAAATCTATTTATTTACCAGTGTTATAGAAACTAAAATGTAAATTTTCAATATTTTTTAAAACAATTCCGAAATAGACAATAGAACAGTTACAGTGAAACAGAGGCGCGTTGCACTATACGGCGGCTTTCAGGGTTGTCTAGTCAACAAAACAATAGCACGCTATCGCAAGGACGGGCACGGCACATTATCGGCCGCCCGGACGATCGGGCCCGATTGTTTTGCGGGCAATTAGCGCCGGCCCGTCCCGCACGTGCCGTTCTGCGGTCCCAGACGTCGTCGTTTCCAGTGTACCGCGCGCGCCCCACGCGAGCGGCTGTGCGGAAGAGAATAGCGTATCGCGGAAGCTTATCCAGATTTCACGACGGATAAACGCCTGGTACTTTTTTATTTCGATGAACTTTTTAACACATTTTTTTTTTACTTTTAAAATTTCTTAAGTTAAAATACATTAATTTTCAATACAGAAAAAAAATGTTATCACGCGTTTGATAATATTTAATTAATTTTTTTTTTGCTGATTAAAATTGGATATTAAAAAATATTATTTATAAAAGCAAAATTTGTAATATACCCAGCACAATTATTTTGCAATGAACAGAGATTAAAGAGATATTCTTGTCTGAACATTTCCCCCGTCACCGCCGGGAAAAGTTTTCGCGAAGTCCTTTCTGTCGGCGAGAACTTAGCAGTCAAAAGTTTCTGTTCTCAAAGTTTTACGCACGCGATACTCACAACTTTTGGACTCTAAACTTTAGTCGAAAACTGTCCGTAGGCAATTCCCAATTTCTTGGAATAAAAAGAGTACCTAGCATAAAATGCGATCTAATTAATGTGTAGTGCAGTTATGTATTAAAATAAAACATGGGATTATTTGTGTAAGTAAAACTAAAATAAAGTGAATTAAAACATTAAAATGGCAGCTGCTATGATAAAAGACCGTGGACTGCGAAAGAAATTAACCCAGGAAGCCATACCGGAGAAAACACCTAAAAAGCCTTCGAAGCGTAAATCGACGCCAAGTAGTTCTAAGAACGATAAGAAAAACGAACAGAACAACAATAAAAGGCCAAAAATACAGATTGGAGCGCCAAAACAAGACTTATTTTCTACCTACCAGCCGTGGGTGATCCAGACGTACGGAGATTTGGCAAAAACGAAAACTATAACTCTAAAAAAGTATGCCAGAATTCTTCGAACCCTGCGCGGCGAAGAATGCAACAGTTCCGACAGTTCCAAGTTTCGTTTTTGGGTTAAGGCGAAAGGTTTTCATGTGGGCCGGCCGACGGGTTACGACGCGAAACCTGCCGATGGCATTGTCTGCAGGTACAGCGTCGCTGACGCAGAAGGATGCGCCCGAGGCCCGGATGGACAGGAAATCTATACGGGGTCTCAAAACGACCCTCCGTTGTACATACCGACTCCTCCACTAAAGGTAAGTTAAATATAATTAGGTTTAAAAAAAGTAATTTTAAGTTCTTTTGCATTTTTTATTCATTCATGTTTACACAACAAAAGGGACACACAACACAAGTGACGTCTTATTCTCATTTCACCTATTATCATCAACTTACACATGTTTTTTACTCATACATGTTACATATTTTTTATTATCAGTCATTGCATTGTTGACAAAACGAATTTATTTATTATTTATTATTTTATTTAATATATTTGCGTATTTTGCACGCTGAGTTATCCTTCCAATGAGACAGACCCCCCAGACTACACGCAAAACATTAGGAAAGTCAAGTGTGCCACTGCGGCACCAGGATCGCATAATGATCGAAGAGATTACCCATCATTATAATAAGACGAATGCTCATTCATCACTACGGGGAGCGGATACCGATCTCTCAAGTCTTTCTCAATGTTCTTCACATTAGTATGAAACCAACATTGCTACTAGATTCTAGGTAGCAACGTTAGCATTTAGTCTTTATTTTTCATGATTTAACAACAGGATGTAATCTCTGCAGAGACTTTAATAGCATTGTTATCGCTGAAAGCGATTTGTTTAGCGAGTTATAAACGTGTACCTACGTGAATGCGTACATACTGCCTATAATATGTATTATATGTATGTATATGATTTCTATGACGTGTTTGGTGATAATATATACAAAATATGTACCTACACGAAAACGCGAAACTCTTACAACTTATACATAATAATTGAAGAAACTATTAACAACTGATAAAATCGAATATTATATTTTCAAAATATACACAGATAATATCAAGTTTTTCTTTTTAAAGACCTAGCGGTAGAACGTCTTTAAGTTTTATACTTCTGTCCCGATATATTTTAGACATACGTACATATTTACCGAAAATAGTAATTCGGAGACTATTTAGTGTCAAGCTGATAGAAAAACTGCAGCCCGACTGGGGAAGTACCTCGACTTTACAAAGATCACAGCTAAATAATACTGTTTTCAAGCAGTGTTGTGTTCCTGTTGGTGAGCAAGGTGACCAGAGCTCCTGGGGGAATTGAGGATAGGCCGATAGGGTTGGCAACGCGTTTGCGATGCTTCTGGTGTTGTAGACGTCTATCACGATATACAGCCTGTAATATCCCACTGTTGGGCATAGGCCTCTTCTCCTTGTAGGAGAAGAAGGTAGACGTCTATAAGCTACGGTAATCGCCGACCGAGTTATATTTAAAAAAAAAAAACAATTTTTTGCCCATGACTATTTTTATACAGTTCCTATTTTATTTTAACTAAATAGGTAGTTAAATAAAATATCTAAATTATATGATTTGCCTAGCAGTGGGATCACTGGTGAAAGTGGTGAACAAAAGTCTCCTTTTCAATTAAGTAAGGAGAGAAATCGCCACGCTGCATTAATGCGATTTGGCAAGAGGTTTAGTTTCCCAAAAAAAAATTCCGTCATCTCCGCGGTGTAGTATTTTTGAACAATTTCTGCATATTAAAAATTGAAATCTCGAGCATCCAATGAGGCAAGCATCCTGGGCTTAATTTATCAATATCTTTTTGAATCGTGGATAAATGTGGATTACCACACTTTTAGAAACGACCACGAATGCATAGCCTGCAGCGACGTAATCAAATGAATAATTGTAACAAGTAAACTCCAGTGTCTCGCACGCCGGCGTTCGCGGCTCGCTCACTCGCTCATTTATTATTTGCAGCCTCATGTATATTAAAGAGCCGGCTATCCCGCCAGGTCTCACCTGAACTGACTAGGCTTATTATTAATACTCCTTTTGACTATCCGACGGAGTTAAAAGCACTTGGGGCGCTTTATTTGAAAGATGTCTAACGTTTTTTTTTTCTACAACGCATTGTATTTTACGATTTATCACATCATTCTTAGTTAACTAGCGACCCGCCCCGGCTTCGCATGGGTGCAATGATGATACTAAATATAAAATATAAAGTAAATATTTGCAATGTAAGCGCAAAAAATGTGTTTATTTACGACATCGCATTAGAAAGCTCTAAAACCATTAGTCTTCCTCTACTATATTATGCATGTATTATACATATAAACTTTCCTCTGGAATCAGTCTACTTACTAAAAAAAAACCGCATCAAAATCCGTTGCGTAATTTTAAAGATTTTACAGACAGCGTGAAGTGACTTTTTTATACTATGTAATGATAAATAAGTACAAAGTAAACAATTTAGAATTTACACAATAATTAACGATTTTAAGGTTCTTACATTCTATACAAACATTCATGCACATATTATATTTCGAAAAATGCTAAAAAACGATCAGCGTCCATTGCATATTATGTATGTATATTTCAACTCGGATGCGCTGATGGGAATTACAAAGGATGCCCCCGGGACACAGCAATATCTATGCGTGCAGCGGCATCAACGCCGCGTGAAACTTTAAACAAACGCTTTTCAATTTATATTCGCCGGGCGAAGCGGGCGCGTGGTTTTAGCAAAAACGAGCCGGAGTCGAGCGAACAATGGGCGGCCGCAGCAGCCACAATGCGATACCAGCGATAAGCGGCGATCGATGTTTAACTTTCAGGTTTGACGCGAGCTCCTACCGTATTATGTACTCCTAATAATTTGTATCGAAAGTATCGATGCAATAACATCGATTACATCGTACGGAATTTTTACTTCCTATTCGTCTTCAAGGGGACGGACGACATTATTTCATTCATATCAAGATTTTTTTAGTGAAAGTTTTAGGCGCATGAGGGGTAAAGTTTGAGCGACCGCTAACGCGGCAACGCGTCACGCGGTCAGTACCAAATCAGTACTTGGATGTGTGACCGCCTGGGAACGCCGCGTGACGTTGACTTTTTGTTTTTTTTTTTTTTTTTCAATTATTTTTTTTTTCACTTAGTTTTCATTTGTATTTTCTATTAGTTTTTTCAATTCGTTTTTTAAATTAGTTTATTGTGAATTAGTTTGCCAAAGAAGTTTCACTTCTGACGTGTACTTTGTACGCAGACAATTTTTGAAGTGAAACTTCTTTAGAATCGTTGGAATGAAATGAAATGAAAATATTTATTTTGTCATAAGGTGGCGGTCTTCACACTTAACGAAAGTCAAAAAAGAAAAATAAAAATGTCATTTACAAAAAAAAAAAAAAAACTAAACAATAATAAAAAAGTTAAGGCAGCAAAATATCAATAAAATAAAAATGTATACTTTAACATTAACATTGGGTACATTACAAACTTACGTAACGTACCCAGTGCTATATGCAACCTTAACTAAGTCAAAATTTCTAATGTCTCGGTAGACATCACCTATCTACTTTTTCCTCGGCTTTATAAGATATTACAATAACATAAAGTAATTTTCCTAGTGTAGGCCGAGAGAAAAAAAGCCGGCGGAAAAAACTCTATATAAAAACACAGTAATGGACCATGAAATGATAAGGACAAACACGAGACAGCCAATCGTGCATGCCGAAACCACCACATGCCACCTGCTCACAATATTTATATACATAGCGGGTCACAGACATAGCCTGGTCGAGCTTTATTCAATCGTGATTCAATCCCATGCCTTTTCATCATTGCGATAATCATTAATGGTATTACTACATAACACCGTTGTGATTTCAAACCGGAAGCAACGGCAAAAAGACAGGGAAGGAGGAGCCGCGCTGCGGCCGTAGTGCGGCCGGGCCGCGCTATAAGCCGCTAATTTTAAATTAGTTTTTTTTTAAATTAGTTTGTCAAAGATGTTTCACTTCTATCGTGTGTGAATCGCACACACACCTTTTTTTTATAAATTAAAATGTTATGTTTATGTGTTGTTATGTTGTTCTTTTGTAGTTTTTAAATAAATATTAAAACACATTGTCTGACAATAGTATATTTCATTACAAGTGCGGAAAGGCTGTCATTGCAAAGAGTTCCGACAAATGTCTACCCGAGCCGAGGCGCAGCCGAAGGCGAGGGTTGACAGTCGGAACAAGTTGCAATGACGGTTCCGCACGTGTACTGAACGACTATTTTTAATACAGTTGCGAAAAAATGAAACAATTTAAAAAAATAAACTCGCAAAGAAAATTTCTGAAAAATGGCGCCAACCGTAGAATATAAGTAGAGTTTTTTTTTCTTCACCCATTCTGGTAGGCAAAGGGAACCTATGCCCATACAGCCAAGTCTTCAGTAGAAGTTTTTTATTGATATGAAATGAAAATGAAATTTAATGAGACGACGTGAAATGAAACCTAACCAAACTCATTCAATCAAATCATTAAATATGATATTGAAACAAATTAGTAGCTTCTTTTAAGAAATATACGTATTTGCATGAATCAAAAAAACCTCAATGACTTTTTTTTGTAAAAATTAATGGTTGGTTTTTCTTTACTTATATTACTTTATTATTTTGACAGTCGGGAAAGAGAACGCACGAGTGCGGGAAAGGTAAAAAAAATGCACGAGTGTGCAATAGCCCACTTCCCGAACGCTATACGTCCCTGCAATACGCCACTTTTTGAGCAACTGTATTAAAAAATCTTTTTCTTAATACGAGTCGATTAATCAAAAACTAAAATTTTTGCTTCTGTAGGAGAACGCGCGTTAATAAAATTGAACAAAACATATAATTCATCAGGCGATCGGCCAACGGGTGACGCGTCTGATTAAAATGAATGCCGCACAGCCCGCGGCTTGTTTTTACCTGCCATGACCAAAGGACGCGTTTTGACGGGACAGCGCGCCAGCGCAACGGTCTTTCTTTGTCCCGACGACGAATTTATTCACCAGTCGTACTAACAGAAAAATCAATGCCACTTTATGTTGTCACATTTTAAGAGTATTTTAATACGTGTTTTAAATTATGTGTTTCTATATAACTAAACTTTATACATATTCTATTTCGATTTCAGTCATATTATCTCTTATTTTGTGTACAAAAACGACACTATAAACTCTAAAAATTTCTTAAAAGATTATAAATTATAACTTAAACATGATTGAAATTTCACATTGATTTTTAAATTTATATTAATAAATAGGTACTTATTTATATAACTATGTTGAATATGTAATAAAAAAAGAAAATAAAATATAAACGATAGCTCATTTAAAACCGTGTAAACGGTGTCCATCTATATGATGCAATTAGCGCAGGAAACTAAACGGGTTCGTGGGGTTCGCTAAAGTGGCTAGGAATCTTGCTTCTTGCCGTAGAGGCTACATACATAGTTCATTCGTAGTCGCTAGACTTGTGGGCGAGTCGCGAACCACCTAAGATAATCGCTCTCGGCTTTTGTTACTCAAGCACACAAGCTGTCTCGAGCTACGCTTTAGAACTGGACTTGCATTTTTATTTCAAAGACGCGTAAAATATTCTTGCCTTTTTAACCGACTTCCAAAAAAGAAGGAGGTTCTCAATTCGACTGTATTTTTTTTAAATGTATGTTAGCTCAGAACTTTTGTCTGGGTGGACCGTTGTCGATCAATTTTGTTTTAATTGAAAGGTGTTGCGTGTCATGTGGTCCTATTTAAATTTAATTGAGATCTGACAAGTACTTTTAGAGTTATATTTAATAATGCGTATTTACTTGACTACTTTTTCGTCGACCTACGTTTTATTAGGTATACCGCATAACTTTCTACTCGCGCGGTGTACCGATTTTGATGGTTCTTACTTTAATCGAAAGCTATATAAATACTTGTCACGTAATCTTCTATAAATTAGATTGAGATCTGAATATCTGATTATAACTTTTTGAGTAATCTTTAATAACGCGTATTTACTTGACAATTTTTTCGCCTTATTACGTTGTATTACTTGTCGATGTAGGTAATCGAAGTCGGTTTTTTTTCGTTTTGCGAGCAAACACAATTATTAAAACTATATAGTTAGGTACTTATAAAGTTATATGTCGCTCAGACATAACAATATTTTTATTACATATTATTACGCATGTGTAGGTTGGTCATCTCAAGTCAAGTCAAGTGGTTTGATTTTCAAATTATGTATGAGGAAAATGTAAAAATCAATGCCCATTTTGCGGGCGGCAATTAAATTACTACGCATCACCACAATCGTGATATTACGGGTTTTAACGTTTTCCTCACCCCAGTTAAAATCTACACGACGGTGAAAAATTTCGATAACTACGCATTTTTTCATTCATAATCAGGGTTTTTTATTGTTTAATATCGATTATTAAAAGATTCGTAATATGCAAATATCCGCTTTGATAAAATATTACGTTACCGTTACGTTTACCTTATTTCGTTATTTATGATTATACTAGCTGACCCTGCGAACTTCGTACCGCCTAACAGTCGATTCTTTATTTTTTTTTAATACTTATCCTTCCCGAAACCCCTCCACTAACACTTAAACTTTATGGTATGGTATTAAATTAAAGTTCAATTTGACTTTTAAGTATTATTACGAATCTTTTGTATGGGAATATAGAAAATAGTTGTTTTTAGACTTTTTTATCGATTTTTTTTAAATTTTTCTCTCCGTAAGAACCATCCTCGTACTTCAAGGAATATTATAAAAAAAGAATTAGCGAAATCGGTTAAGCTGCTCCCGAGATTTGCGCTTAGCAAAAAATTAACATTAAACGTTAAATAAAAATGGGGATAGAACAAATCAACAAATCACATGTATGTATTTGACAATCTTATTCCGACGGATCCGAAAAACCGGGACGCTCCGTAACCCGTGCTCTGCTGTGGGCATTGTAAAAATGAGACAATAAATCCGGCGGGACAGCGGGACGGCACGGCGGCGGTCTGCGGGCCGCGTGAATTACGAGTACGGGCGTGGATGTTCGCGACATCACAAAGGCGCGGTGAAAAAATATCGTCGGGTCGCGTGTGCGCTGTTGGCTTTTATTTTAGAGTGTAGTGTTTGTTTATTGTCGTGTCTTGGGATATCTTGTGGGCACAGGCTAAGTGTTACAGTCTCGTACGACGACGCTTAGATTTTTTGATTTGGGAAAAAATGGTTTTCTTTACCCTTTTTTTACTATATTAGTTATTACTTGTACATATTATTAAGTAAAACTATGTACTTTAATACATATCTAATTGATTAGGTTTCGTGCAAAATTGCAGACTTATGAAATATCAAATATGTCTTACGAAGGATTTCTTTCGTTCATATTGAACTGTAACAGTCCGTAACAATCTCACAGCTGGGAAACGGCATCTTCACCGACTAAGACTGATATAGACATTTCCTTGTAATAAATATATAAATAAACACTAAAAATAAATATTTCGGTACAACACTGAGACACAGAATCGGATTTGCAATCCCGGAGCAGAGAGCATGGTAACTGCAAACTGCGACAATGGGTTTATCTCAATAAGTAACTAACATTAGCGATCTTTACAGCCAAACACAGCGATCCGCTGGCGTTTGAAATTTTGAAAACTGTATATTGTACAGTACACGGCCGTAAATAATGCACATCGACTTTTAGAAAGAGACAATCAGCTAATTTGAACTTTGTAGAGCGTTATCTCTGACGCACATTACCTATGAGACGTATCGGACTGTCAGTATTTTATATTATGACAGATCTAATAGTGTAAGAACCCAGTTCCCAGATCACCTGTCATATTTTTTTGAAGGACAAAATATATTAAATTCAAATTCAAATTCAAAATATTTTATTCAGCATAAAATTATTACAATTTCTTACTGAACGTCATGAGTCTACTACCAGTTCGGAAAGAAAAAGCCTCTGACCTGAGAAGAACTGGCGAAAGAAACTCAGCGGGACTAATATCATTTTTTTTAATCATGTTTTTTTTCCAAAGCAGATTGAAATTTACAATAATTTTATAGGTTGAAATAGCCTGGCGGCGATCACATCATTCCCAAGGCGTACTGTCTTCTATAAAATTAGTACACAAACGTTCTTTCACAATTTTTTTAAATTTGGCTGCTTTATATACGTAAAAATGTTATTAACCAGCTATTTTAGTATTTATCGCCAGACACTAATTATATTATTATATTTTAAAACCTGTAGAAAATATTTTAGCAACTCTTTATACTACGATGTATACTGTAATGTTTTGTCAATCAGAAACAAGGAAGTCTGGGGTCTGGGATCTTGGACTATAACGCTCTACGAAGTCGAAATTAGCCGATTGTCTCTTTCCAAAGGTCGATGTGCAATATTTATGGCCGGGTACTGTAGTATAAATGGTGTCAAACTGTCAGTAGAGAGAAAATTATATTGACAAGTGACAACAGCCGGCTAAAGAAGATTAATGTGAAAGTTACTTATGTAACTAAAACTTGAGGTTTTTCATCTCTTGTGTTAAATTAACGTCCAGTACCTAAGTAGGAAGCTGAAACCGTTGATTATATCAATCTAGCTTGTAACGTAGTGTCGTATCCTTGTACATAAAAAGTCAATTCTGAGGTAATTTGCTTGAAGATGGTATTTGCTTGTAAGTGTCAGAAATTACTGATCAATATAAAAAGTAATAATAATAATAATATACAAAAGTATATACAATATATAGTATATAGTACAAAAGTAGTACAATTAGAGGTAGATGTACAAAGGCGGTCTGATCACTAAAAGAGCGATCTCTTCCAGACTTCTCATTGGGTATAGGACAGGGCATACAAAAAAGTAGTTTAGTCTTACATAGTCCGTTTGTTGAGGAAGACTATGGCCGAATAAATCTCAAGGACTCTTGGGACCTGAGCAGTAACCATAAATGTCCAGAACTTTTGTAAACCAATACGTAAACGCCTCACTCTCAGTATGTATTCTAAAGTATAGAATACTGTGTCCGGGATAGCAGTTTTTGGGTTCACACACACACACAATACAAAAACACAAATGACCACCAAAAACGTTTGCGTAGCTATACACACATAAGTTAGTTGCTATGGCTCCGTAAACCGCTAATGGAGTATAGTACAATACTATTCTCTCTGACCTATAAGGTGACGAACATTATAATAATGCCTATATATAGACTTTTTTTAATCTTTATTTTTTTATACTTTCACAGGTAGAACATGTCACCCTCATTTTACACACTAAAACTCACGACGCCTAAGACACAGTTGTACAAATTTATAGAATTGTTTTTCATTTTCACTAAGAGGAAAAGCAAGAATAGTATTATGAACCCCCTCTATGTTAACCCCTAAGTAGTACATTGTGTTCTGTATAATACACCTCTCTCTCGGCTTCAATCCAGACACACTCCGTCAAAATGACCTATTGATTAGATTTATTATTTCTATAGTTGTCATCATACTGCCCTCCTATATTAAACATATTTCAAACTGCGCGGGCATTTTTATACTCCAATTGTATTTGTGGTGTAGGTAAATGTTTGATTGTAAAGTCTGGAAATCCAATTGAACTAGAGCAAAGGAGCTTATATTTTGCCTAACTTACTACTTACTGTCTTACAGTAAGTAGTAAGATCACAGCCAAATGACACTGCTTTTAAGTAGTGTTGTGTCCCTGTGCTGAGTAAAGTATCTCGAGCTATTAAAGATGCAATGTGCTGACAGCAGGGGTAGGGCCGGCAGGCGGCAACGCGCTTATAACACTCATGGTATTACCGTGAAACCAGTGCTACAGTAATCGTAAATAATCCCATGAAGTACAACTTTTACTTACAATTTATATGTTAGTTCGTTCCTTGTCCCAAAAAATTTTGCTTGTTACCATCCATGCGGATTCACATGATTTATCATGTGAATGAGATACTCATCTGTAAATAATTATTTATTTAAACAATATAATAATATGTACAACAAAGTTGATTTAAAATTCGTTTATTTTCAATCTTATATGATAACACTAGCTTCTGCGCGCGACTTCGTCGGCGTGGACTCCGCTCCTATTGGTCTTAGCGTGATGACACATAGCCTATAGCCTTCCTCGATAAATGGGCTATCTACACTGACATAATTTTTCAAATCGGCCCAGTAGTTCCAGAAATTACCGCGTTCAAACAAACAAACAAACAAACTCTTCACCTTTATATATTAGTATAGATTACTATTGAGACATGCTATGTATGACATATTTCAAAGCGTCATCGTTTCACAGAATGTCATAGCAGACATAAATCAAAAGATGTCACTTTTGTCACTGCTCCGCTACACTTGCCAACTTTCTTAAAAGCTTTGTGTTGAATGGGTTTCTTAGCACGTTAGATACTTGACCACACAAAATCTAGATTCCAGAATATATTTCACCAGAAAATATTGTATTCTGAAATATTACTATCGAAAGAAAGTCTTTTCGCTTTTTGGTAGTTTGCTGTAGGTACAGTCATAATTTTATTTATATGTATTGTAAAATATCAAGTTAAATTGAAAAATTTCTTATAAAATATATTTATTTCTATAAAATGATTTAATGTAAAGAGTATCTAAAGCTTTATTTTTAACCAATTTCAATAAAGGTAACGAAAATATAACGAAAAATAAAATATAATTATGTTGTAACATATATACACAAAAGTACACATATCATGTACCTATGTATTTATTTAGAATTTTTGCTGCCAACCCAGTGATAAGAATCGTAAAGCTTCAAAGCCGATAGTTTTGAACGTCTGGATTAGCTGACAGGTTGGCACTGATTACTAATCAACTAAATGTTAGAGATAGCGCCGTAAGTGGTCTAGGTGTCTCGATGTGACAATAAGTTCATTTACCTCAGTCGAATCTTATTGACGCTACACCTATACGTGTGCAAACATTCGTGCGCACACAAAACTTAATACATTAGGTATCTGTGATTGACGCGAATGTTTTGACAAAAAGATTCAGCAATGCAATAGTAATCTATTTATCAACGAGGTACGACTCTACACCGGGGGACGTCCTCCGGCCCGTTGGACCGACGATCTACGTAAGATTGCCGGTGTAGGCTGGATGAGGATTGCGGAAAACCGGGATGTCTGGCGCGAACTTGGGGAGGCCTATGTCCAGCAGTGGACTGCAATAGGTTGAAGTGTGACTCTACAACTCTACGTATGGAAATAAACATTGAAATGTGGATTATGAATTATACTATTACTAACGTGATCGCATTCGCCAACCCGTAGTGGGGCAACGTGGTGGATTATGCTGTGCTGTGAATGCTGCGATTCTTTTTCCTACATGGAGGAAGAGGCCTATGCCCAACAGTGGGATGTTACAGGCTTAATGCACCGTTACGAAAAGCAAGCGTCAATTTAGGTTTTGATTTCTGATTTTAGTTATTTTAAACACACTTGTTAGTCAATATTGTGATTAAAAATAACTTTTAGATATTTAGTAAAATTACTTAGGAATGTAATATTAGTTAGTAAAGGTAACCTACACACATAATTATTATGATTTATGAGCATTTATATACATAGTTCATCCTTACTCTAGCGTATCCGATACTTGCTCGGTTAATCGTGACGTTAAATCGGAATGATGTGAGTTTAATAATAATTCCATACGGTTTTCATACATAAAATTTAGTGTATTGTACGTTACCTGCAATATAATAATTGCCTAAAAATAAATCAATATATTTTGGATGACACAATGTGTTATACTTAAATATTATTTTTTGGATATTATTAATAAAGCTTACAGTTACAGCACATTTGTATAAGTCTATCTATCTAGATATATCTACCGTAAATCTTGTAGAACGTTATCTATAGCCACGTACATATAAAACAAACGGTGAACACACGTGCAACAAAAAGCCAACAAACGCATTCGCATTGCGGGCGTTCGGCTGGCGGTAGAGTACCGGGCTAGCAGCGCGCGAGAGAGATACGTACCGTGGGGACGGGTGACGGGTGCCGGGTGACGGGTGGGGGAGGGGGTAAATGCCCGCGCGGCGGCGGCGGGTAATTGGTTCGCGCCGCCCGAGGCGAGCCCGTAGTATCGCGCTTTAGCGACGGCGCCCTCCGGTGTCGGGCGTGGGTGACGGGATGTGTTGAGACGACTTTGTTCTAATATTATTTATATATTTTTATCTTATGTTGTTCTACAAAATATTTTTTAGGATATTCTCATTGAGGCTGAAAATGTCCAATTAGATCTTTATCTCCATTGAGATAAATAAGAAAGATTAAATATTTCATTACTTACTATTTAGTATTTACTAACAAAAACAATAATATTTTCTCGAAAAAATAGTTTCTGAATTCTTTATTATTTAAATGACGAAATATTAAAGAAAACAAATTACTAAATATTTTACATTGTATTACAAATACTTAACAAAAATACGAACATTAAAAATCAAATATAAAACCTCTTTTTTATTAGCGGTAGCTAGTGTCAATAAAAGTGAAAAAAAAAACAGAAATTTCGAAATAGGAACGCAGGTCGTTTCCACGGTCGCGCGGCTGTTTGTCATGCTACCGAGTTATAGCTATGTCATGCGGCCACCGGCGCGCCACTTTATACATCCGACGGCGCTACCGCCCGCCACGAGTTGAGCACGTAGCTTTGTAGGTATATACACCGAACTCGGAGCTGAGGCGTGGAAGTGGCACAGTTTATATTTTGTATGTTTTTTATTTGTTGATTTTGTATAGAAAATCTAATGAACTGCGTCTTTGGGATTGTTGGAGGTGTCAAACGTATAATTAATGTCTTATGAGTATTTAATTTGAAAATGATTAAGGCGCAGTTTGTCAGTTTCGAGAACAAAATATTTATTTACAAAGTTTAATAAAATATTTTTTACTAAGAAATGAATACATGGGGAATTTTATTGATAATTAAATATGTTATGTACTTGTTAATAACACGTTCTTTGCGGCAGGACGTTGTAAGAAATGTCTTCATTTGCTAGTGCGAATAAGGTAGTTGAAGGTCAGCAACGCGCTTGCGGTGCTCCTGGTGTTTACGACGTCCATAACTTCCATAAGCTACGGTAATCGTTTATGATTACGATTTCCTACTCTAATGTTGTATAAGAAAACAAGTTCTTCTTAGTTATATTAATTGTCAAGAACCTGATAATCAAATTTCATATTATGTCAATTACCAATAGGTATATTAAGGGTGAAAATATAGATTATAGAAATAAATGTTCAACAACCAGTGCCATTTCTAACACAGCGTAGCTCTAAGACGGCGAATGTGTAGGAGCAGCAGATTGGAAGCGTCGGTTTCGAGACTTCGGTGCTTGTCGATGTCGTTCTATGAAGTTTTCACGTTCCTTTTTTGATTATAACCGTTTCTTTATCGTAGATTGGTCGTTTTTGAAGTAAAACTTCTTTACGCACGCTTGACTTGGGGAGTAAGCTGGTGAATGCGTGACGAGAACGTTACGAAAAGTGTGATCGGCCGAGGCGAACGGAAGTTATGAGGAAGATATAAGTTAGATGGAAACACACTCGTTTTTTTTTTGTTCAATGTTTTACTATTGTTAGTTTACTCAAATAATGATTTGCACTTGTGCGAAACTGTCTTAACAGTATATTATTTTCTTAATAGGTAAGTAGGTAATATTATAAAAGCGAAAGTTTTTAAGTATGTATATGTGTTTGATACTGAATTCAGTACCAGAATAACTGAAATATTGATGCAAAAACGCACCGATATAGATTATAGACCAAGATTACTTATATCCTAGAAAATTCTACGGTTCTCGTGAAATAAATTCCAAAGGGAGTCGTAGACGAGAGTTAGTGATTTAAAATTTAACAGATTTATTAAGTTTTACTAGATTTTTTAAGATTTACATTTTTCAAAGTAGGTACAATAGAATCGTATGAAGAGTTACTCTGATTTCCGCGTTAAATGTGTGACCATAGTTTAATAATATAAGTTCCTTAGATTCGACTATCACAGACCACAGTTCCTTAGTTTAACGTAATAATTATCTACTGAAGTAATATAAAAATAGAATAAAGTCCTATGAAAAAGAAATACTTCAAAACAAAATACTTATACCTATAGGTACGTAACGTAAATTCAATACAAAAGTCAAAAAGACCTTCAAATGTTCACCACTACTCAAGAAGAAAAATTACTCAACAAAATCAAACGCTTCGCACTACAAAATATTTCAAATAATTCTACACATACATACATTACATACCTACATGAAAATCATTAGCAGCCATTCGGATAAAAATCATTACCTTGTCACGATTTTGAAAATCGTTACTTGGAACTAATTCTTATAATGTATGGTAATGACAATTATCTCCATACTTCTGTAACGCTGATTATCACCTTTCGAAGGCTTATGGCACCCTAATACTAAAACTTCTTTACTTCAGAGTTCAGTCTTAAAAGAGTGCCAGTTTCTTGCCGATTCTTTTCTGAAGAACCTACATTCCATTTTCCAAATCTGTGGTACCTTCACATTAATTATAATTAATTTACTAATTAACTTACAGTTTTTAAAACGTTTTAAACGTGCTTTTTAAGCCTGTTTGAATAAATAAATTTTAAATTTAGATTTTGTTTTTCTGTTCTTGAATGTTATCCACACGGAGTATTTCTGTGGTCTGTGGTTATCCATTTACTTCCATAAAGAAATAAATTGTAAAAATGTTTGATCAAAAATAAATAATTTATCTATGATTATTCTTTACCTAATAGGAACAACGGTAAAAAATATTACAAAAGTATCAGCTATGGCTATTTTTAATTTTCACCACATCTCGAAGAGCACGTATCTAGTAATTTATTCCGGATGCTGTAAGCACCTGTTAATAATCGCTACTCTGCACGGAGATTATCCTGTAAACCGCACTGGTGCAGCGTGGCGCATTAACCTCTAACTCTTTTTTCAGCAGTACGACAAATATAAAAATCAAATTAATATAATATGCGGTTCATACAAAAAAGGATTGTTTAATCGTTACTTGCAATAAGTAAATTTTTTGGACAGTAAATGTTAAAATATTGTCAGTAAATAATATTGCATGACACCTTGTGTGTCAGTTCGATTCCTCCGTGAGATTTTTGTTTTACTAATTCTTAAAACTACTAAAATATTAACTAATATTTCTGTTATCAGGATGATTATGACGTAAGTTTTAAAACAGTTGTTGTCATTAAGATAACAACTACACATAATGTTCCTACACCTCTTATCTTTATTAACCTGCGCTAAAGTTACTTAGCACAAACTGCATTTCATTTAATTACAAAATATAACTTCAATCACTCAAAGACAATTTGTAAGAATCAATACAACAACAGTAACATTTACAACACGCTGATTAGCGTTACGAACGCAGCGCCTCGTCCGGTTGTCGACTCGTTATTTTTCATTCCGTCAAAGGCCGCTCGGCGCTCATTACGGAGCGTATTTCGAGAGGCGCTCGGCTGCGAGGCGCGGCGGGGTGCATGAAATACGGCGCGCTGTGTCGTCGACGTGTCACGGATACACGACCCGGGTAGGGATTGGGTATTGGTTTATCGATATCGATAGTTTTTGATTAATTTTTGAAGTGAAACTTCTTTACGCACGCTTGATTTGACGAGTAAGCGGGTGAATGCGTGACGAGGGCGTTACGAAAAGTGTGATCGGGCGATTCGAACGGAGCAAGACAGAGAAGTCCGAACACACATTTTCTTTCTCTCCTTTTCTCATAGCCAGTTACGTTTCGTATATCTGAGAGACAGTGCAGGGCTATTGTGCAGAAATTTTACTTCACTCGCACCCTAATTTTTTTTTGTATGACTTGTCAAAGTTTAGTAAGACTAAAATAGTATAATATGTTGATGTTGAGAAAATTGAGTAATTAGGAATGAACCTTATGTAAATGAATTGATAAACAAATTACAAATGAAAAAAAAAACAGGAAATGGGATTAATTAGGTACCATTTTTTTTTCTTAAATACAATCATAATTTATATTTCGTCCTTTTTACAAGTCAAAGTTCTCACTTTACTGTTTAAAAATTAAAATATGTTTTGGATTAAGTTTAAAAATTATATAATGTAAATAAATCTACATCACTAATCGTGTGCTACCCTCGCATGCAATCAGTCGGGGCGAGCCGCGGCGACGCCACTCAACGCGCCTCGTAAACGTTATCGGCTACATCGTAAAAATGCGACGTAAAATGGCGAACGTGCCGCCCGCACCCGAACCAGTCAGCCGCGTTCAGAAATTTAAAATAAAATAAAAAAAACGTGTCTAACTTTGAATCTTTTGATTTTTATAAATTCTCATAATTATTCTTTTTTCAAAACCCATCACATTATGACATTACATAATTTATTTAACGTTCGTAATTTGATTTACATTTTAAAACTATGTGACTTTTATTATTCTTTTGTATTCTGTAAAGTTCTTCGATTTTCGAACTCATTCATTCGTTCTCTTAAACAACTTATTCCATTGTTTGTAAAAAGTCTCGTGACTTCGGAGTCCGATAGAAATTCTCACGTTGAAACTTCGTCTGACATATCGATTTCTTATCTTTGCCTGTAGAAAGTTCTAGTGGTTCCCGCACTGAAAGGGTGCTTTAGAAATTTCACTAGTGTTGCAAATTCTACAACTCGTAACTAGTGTTGGGAAAAAGTTAGTTCGCCTCAAATAGAGCTGAGAGAGAGAGCGGAGAGTTAACGTAATCCGGGAGCAATATAGCACCCCAATTAGTCAGTCCCTTGGGGCGTTCTTTCGCTACTAGTGTTGTGATTGTCGATATAGTATATTGTTGGATTGAGAGATGAAAAAATTGAAATGTTGACTTCTGGGTTTTTCTTTGTTTTTATTTTTTACTCAGCGTTCCTAATTGTAAATAGATTTTAAAAAAGCATTACTGACAAAAGATTGTCTATTTAGCTATACCTACTAGTTTAGGCCGATGATAGTAATTTAATTGTCATTGATATGTATGTATTTTACAAAAAGTGACTAATTTTATTTTTCTTTATGTAATTTAATTTGCATTTTACTAGTTTTACCCACCCAAACTAGAAGCGGGAATCAAACCCACAACTCTGGAGCTAAAGCAGGTCTACTGATAAAACACAAACGGTCTAGTCGAATTATATATTGCTAATTGTAAAGTATAAGTTTTCCTGAATAAAAAATAATAATCATTGTCCTGTGAGTAGGTAGTCGTTGAATCCAAGTGTTCCGTACATTCCGTTCCCGGCCACTAAGTCGGTAAATCGTGACATTTAGATCGCACATTCGCACCCCAATTTCTCGTTCTTAGCCCCGAGAATTGTTCTTACCCGCATTGTCTGCAAATTCCAGTAAAGTATTTCATAAAAAAAAAACATTTTGATAAAGATACTTCAATTTTTTTAAAACCTTCTTTTACATGGAGTAAGCCCACACCCAGTAGCGGGATGTTACAGACTGAACCCGTTACTTAGTGACATATCTAATACGTTAATATTGCATTTTTTAAATACACATTAAAGAAAATTACAATATTCAAATGTAACAAAGTGCGAGGCGATATTATCATTGATAGTGATTTTTTACAGAAAATTCTTATCTGTGTATATATATACCTAAGATACATGGGTACATATGTCTATTCTCAAAATTTTTTTAATATTTACAGCCAGTTATACTGAACCTTACTTCTCATTCCGACTTTGTTATGTCTAACAATCTAACCATAATCAATAAACATAGTACTCATTCTAAAAGAACTTTCAAATCTGTTCTGTACGTCCATAAATCACCTTATACAAGTAATTTCTTCAATTTGACTACTATACTCTTACTTTAACTGAGGTAGGGCACAGGCCACAGCAGGCACTTTCCTGCTCAAAATATGCAGCCCGACTGGGGTAGTACCTCGACCTTACAGAAGATCACAGCTATAAAATACTGTTTTCAAGCAGTAGGTATTGTAATCCTGTTGGTGAGTAAGGTGACCAGAGCTCCTGGGGGATTGAGGACAGGGACGGCAACGCGCTTGTGATGCTTCTGGTGTCGCAGACGTTTATATATGTATAAGCTACGGTGATCATTTACCATCAGGTAAGCCGTACACGCTTGTTTGCAGACCTAGTTATATATACACTACTAAAATAAGTTCCAAGTATCGTAAGATAATCGCATTATCGTTCAAAAACAAAATTTCTGAAAAAAAGATCTTAATTTCCTTTTAATTGTTTAAAAATAGATACAAAACGAAAGGAAGTGTGGGTCGGATTTACACAGTAGGTGTTTTGTAAATGCGGAAAGAACACGTTTTTTTTGGAAGGAAATCCCTATTTATTTTGCAATATTAAGATATCGAATAGTAGTACCTAGATATCAAAAGTATATCAAATGTCTCCTTTTTATAGTTTTATATATTATAGAGACATCTTTCTTAGACGAAATAGCTAGAACAAAAAAAAATCTAAAGTATCATTTCAACGTAACCAACAATCCTACATTGGTGACAAACTTTGTAACAAACATTGGTTATACAAAAAGGTCGCCAAATCTAACAGACAGTACTTTCAAAATTAAAATGTCGATTAGCCATCCAATTTCAAAAAGTCATCTTTAAATAGTCCGGCAGCTCGGGTCAATATCTATCGGGCGTCAGTTAATGCCCTTCATCAGAGATTTATTTAACTGCCTAACTGCGAATGGTAGGCTTTTTTCTCATTAGGACAAATTAAAACGAATTCAGAAGGTTCAATGGTAGTTTGTGCTAAATTTCATTAGGACATGATGAAATGTAGACGAGATATAGGTATTACAGACTATACTTTTTTTTTTAAAAGACTTATCGGAAATGCGGAGTTCTTTGTCGATTCTTCTCTGCAGAATCTACGTTCCGAATCGATGGTAGCTTTACTTTAACTAATTAAAAATATAATTAATTTGTAAAATGACGATTCAAAAGTGCTTGATGCCTACTTGACTAATAAAGTACTTAATTCTTGATTTTGATTTTATCTGACAGTATTTTCGGAAAAGTTCTTATTTAATGTATAACCTAGTTACAAAAGTTAAGTGCTAAAAACAGTTCTCAAATGTAAAATTTACACTTAGAAATACAATACCTACCTGATACAACGCAAGTTTAATAATATAAAGAAAAAAAAAAAACAAAAAAAGCGTATCCACACTTAACATTTCGGCAAAAAAAAAAAATAGGCGCGAAAGCGTAGCTGTTATCATTTCATCCGGCAGCGTATTACGATTTACATAAAATAATAAACGGGGCGGTCGCCACTAAAAACCAGCTTTCTTTCCGCGATAATCCCGGCGCCGGGATTGCGGGGTCGTGGGATCCTGATCGCGGGATGCGAGTAGCGGATCTCCCGAGGGTCGGTTATAACGTTATCAATTTGACGACCCGTTACTTACATTGTTCAATGATTCCGTATTTTTGGACTTTGTTTGTAATTGGAATACTTGATGTCTCCAGTTAAAATAAATTTATTGATTTCATCTTCTGTATTATTCTGATCTCCTGGTATGAGAAAGTTGATGTAACATTATTATTATTAGGTAATATATTTTTTATTTTCAATATTTTTTTTTTTGTAATTAACTAATTATAATAATGCTATCCTCACCGGCTATTGATAAAATGTATCTGGAATGTAAGCTACTGATATACTTTATCAGCAGGAAGGAAAACAGACCCATATTATCTGTTTCGTCTCAACTCATTCTACCTTTTGATTTAGGGTTACCATAAAAACATCTAATAGGTACTTAAAGTCGAGGTTGAAGGTGAAAAAGAAATATTGCCGCGGGTTAAAATGGTATTTGGGGTTAGAGAGCGTCCCACCATTCCAACCCGAGCTCAAAAGTTAGAGAAGAGAAAAATTTAAACTACAAATTAAATTAAATTTGGCATTAGAGGAAAGAAAATAAAAAAAATTACTTCAATTTTAACAATTTATTGACCGGATCCTAAATTTTAAACCACAAGATTCAAACTAGATTTGAAAAACTATGACCTTAGTCCTGGCACGTGGTGCATGGAGAGATAAGCACTTAACTTGAGTCCTTGGGTTGACCCCGACGGCCCTTGGTTCACGTCGGAGACGCCTCGCACGCCACGTGGTCCGGCGTAACTCCCGTCGATGCTTCCAGGTGCCGGTAAAAAATGGCTGGGTCGACCCGCCGTCCGTCGCTCACACCCAGGTATCGAGAGAGAGATACCTGGGACGGATTCCTCTGGTTACGTGGACTGGTTAGGATGTTAGGTGGGTATGTGGCACACCCAGGACCCCAGAGAGAGATACCTCTGGTTAAGTGGGTTACCCAGGTCCCAAGAGAGGGGAACCTCTGGTATGTGTGGTTCAAGTGGGGCCCCTGGCCGAAGGCAAGGCCACGTGGTTGTCTCGATCTTCGCACCGACCGCCAGACGCCACGCCAAGGACCCTGGAATGACACACCCAAAAGGTGAGCCCTTCCGAAGCCAACCCTCCACTAACTCCGGGTTGACAACGGAAACGGCCCATTAGAGACATGGACACGTTGACATTGCATGGCATATATCAAATCAGAAGACTGTTATATTAACTACACAGACACAAAACAAAAATATACAATTCTTTCTTCAAATTTACTTGAACAAATTAAATTTAGATTAAACACAGAAAGGCGTATTAAGATCTTTGTACTACAAGAACTCACCCACTACCAAGTCACACGAAACCACAGCACTTATGAAAAAACGGACAATGAAAAGGAGAGGTCCAGCCACGACAGTCGCTTATATAGCAAGCCGAAACCCCTACGTCGCTAACCTCGCCCCGGAGCACGGTCCACTTGACGAATATACCGGACGAAGTCCTACGCGTTACCACGCCAGAAGCCCACTTCAATGAGCACCGAATACATATAAAAAATATATATGTTACAATATACATATATCATAGATTTTTAGCTATCAAATATGTTGTGTCAGATATTTTATCAGCAGCCGATGAAGAGGACCCAAGTATTTTGTTAACATCGTTAGCTTATAGCCTATTACAGAACGTAAAATTACGAACTATACCTGATGGTTCTTGGTAGTTGAACATAATACTGACTTAGGATTTTGTAAATCAAGAAAGTTAGCCTAAGTCGCTTCAAATCATCAGTTTTTTACCATTTCACAGTTATACCATACGTAAATTTCAATACATTTATTATTTACTCTTGTTTTAAAAACGTTTGGTTATTTTACTAATTCTGTTGCATCATAATATTGTCTAATTATTTAATCACTGATTTGTCACTTGAATATTGATAAAATATTATCTGCTGTCTTATCCTGGAAAAAATTGTGGTAATTTCAATGTACACTAACAGAAAAAGAAGAGAAAAAAAAATTAGCCCGTTTACACTATGGAAAAAAGCCATTCAAAACTTAGCAAAAAAAGTCGTTCTTGTAGTTTTTTTAGAGTTCCGTAACCAAAGGGTAAAAACGGAACCCTATTACTAAGACTTCGCCGTCCGTCCGTCTGTCACCAGGCTGTATCTCAAGAACGGTGATAGTTAGACAGTTGAAATTTTCACTAATTATGTATTTCTGTTGCCGCTATAACAACAAATACTAAAATCGAAATAAAATAAATATTTAAGGGGGCTCCCATACAACAAACGCGATTTTTTTCCCTTTTATGCTCGGCATCAATAAATGGTGACAGGTAGGCACTTGAAATATTCACAGAATTCTTAATTGTATATTTACTTTAATAATAAATAATAAAATTAAAATAATAAAATATGTAGGGGGCTCATACAACAAAAGTGACTTTTTTGCCGTTTTTTGCCAGATATTAAAATCAAAATACCTACTGTTGTTTACCTAATCAGTTTTACGGAACCCTTCGTGCGCGAGTCCGACTCGCACTTGGCCGATTTTTTTAATATCATTCTATATTACAGCTTCTAAGTTACTAATGATAAGAAAAAATTTGTACAGTATATACAGGTATTCGTATTATACCTACTCATATCATACTCATTTTTCTGAGTAAGTTTTTACGATACGGACAAAATATAAATAAATACGCCGTGCAATATATATTTTTATTATTTATATATGTAGTTCGATTCGATATCGTAAAATAAAACTAGCTAGCTATGTATGTATGTGTTCTCTCGAAAAATTTCAGCTGCATGATCTACGTACCTATATACTTTATGATTACCCTGCAGTAAAGAAAAATATATTTTTTATTATCCAGTGGTGGTGTAATAGTTTGGTACATTTTCTGATTTTATAAATATGTATACTAAAGTAATACATGTTAATATCAATTGATTATAGATTTAAAAAAAACACCGTACCTTACGTAAAGCATATAATATACCTATATATAGTGAGTTATTACCGCAGTTCTGTAAAGAAAAGAAAGTCAATGACCACATTCTCTTTTAATCTCACTCTATTTTTCGGGCTATCCAGCTTGTCATTAAGATTGTTTACCAGTTATTTCTATTAAGTTTCAAAAGTAAAAGTGTATAATAAAAAGGGCCTAAAGTCACATTAACCGGGCGACTCATTTGCCCGCCAGTAGTCCGCGTGTCGTGGTCCTCTTCCTAATCCACTTTTAATTTTGATTAATGCCTCCCCTGAGCCCTGAACTGCGTTCCAAATTCAAAATTAGGTCTTTTTGCATTGTCGCGGTGTTGTTTGCCGGCTTAATGGATTAATACTCTAGCTTGTGACGGCGAATACCGAAAAGGTTGCTTTTTATTTCAGCAACTATGATTTTGTTCAGTTTTCATGAATATTTTGTAAAATAAAATTAATATTCAATATTTTTTGTTAAACTTTGTTTTAAAATATTAATGAGTATTTTCTAATTAAAGTACGTTTTATGATGTTTCCTGATATTCTATACAAAATATTTTAGGGATTTGTGGGTAAAATATTAGAAAACAAATAAAGTTTTTTATTGTGAACATTTCGGCCCCAGCGTTCATTGTAATGTTACACCTCGACGTACCCCACTTTCGTAGAACTGCAAGAATATCGGGTTCCTCCCTGGGGTAAACTTCGTGAACCCTGCTAGCACTTTGATCTTCGCGGCAGACGCCTGTTCGAGTTAACTTTATAATATATTTTTGTACCAAAAAAAATGCAAGTAAATGCAAATAAAGCTTAAAACATTTTTGAAATTTGAATTGAAATTTGTGACCAGTATTTTTTTTGGTTACGCACCTAATTCCTTTTTACCATAAAAAAAAAATAATACCGATTTAAGTCGTGTCGTGTCATATTTAGTACAAGCATAGGTTACTAAATTAGACAGTCTTATTTAATTTCTTTGCAAGTCTTAATAAAAAATAAAAAAAAACTGTATGTCAGATCTAGAATCGGAATTCGGCTAAGCTCATAACCTCCGCAATCAGTTGTTGAACGAGCAGTGCGAAGGGCATTAACTCGTTTTATTCGCGAAGGTAATAACGGACCACACGGACTGGCGGAAATCCGCTACATTGCTTTAAGTACGGGACGCGACATAGGTTTTTACACTTGGCTTATACACAGCGTCGTTTTGTTCATAGCTTATCAAATGAGAATAATATAGATATTTATCAGGTTTTTATAATATATCGGAACGATTTAGCCTTTAGTAGTATTTAGGCATTTAGAAAGAAAGAAGAAGAAAGAAAGAAACGTTTATTTGGGACATCACACTAATCGCAGACAGTTTTTATACAAAAAAAATAACAGCAGTAATATAGACAACAAAAAACACAAAAAAAACAAAACAGAAAGAAACAAGAAAAAAAAGAGTCAATATTATATATATTTGGTTGGATAACGTTATTTAATGAAATCTTGCTTTTCTATAAGCTATTCCCGACTAGAAATTTCAATCTTCGACCAATAGGGTACCTTAGGCTGCCATGTAATTGGGCTCGATATGAGAATGTCACGCAAAAGGCCTATCTGGCTCTGGTTGGGATATTAAGACCAATTGGGTTCCTTTTGGGCTGGCCCCTTGGACTCTGTGTGGAATCTCACGCAAAGCCCTGTTGGGCTTGGTTTGTATCGCGGTTAGGAAATTTGTTTCACGACGCTTAATTTTCCAAAATTTCAATAGGAAGAATACAATTGTTTTTTTACGTTAGGTTTTTCCACATAGATTCAACTTATAATCAGAGCCCAATTGGTAAATACCCGTTAATTTTTTTATATTGGGATTCCCCACAGCCAGCGGTTCCACTCGGTGCCCAGGTAGAATATATCGACCTAACGTTATTTCGTTTATAAAAGGGTTTTCTAGTCTGGGTTCTGAGTAGGCTCTTAGGGATTTCGTACTGACGAAAGCCCTCCTATTACCCAACGAGCGCCAGATGTATACACTGGGCAATTCCCCAGTAGTTTCTAGTTGAGTTTTAACTTGCTATTGGCTTGTTGGCTGACACTTAAACATAGACATGTTTTAAACGCCTACATGACACTGGTAAAACATGAAATTAAATTTTTAATCTTCTTAAATAGACTTTATTGTTATATTACGAAAATTATTCGAAAAAGGGATATTTACCATGTTTATTATATGTTTATTATAATAATAAACATGGTAAATATCCCGTTTTAGAATAATTTTCATAATAGAAGTAACCATGTTAATCTAAAATCTTTATTATTATACGTTTAAAATTATGGCAAATAGGTAAGTCGACTAATAGGTAAAGCAAATCTTTCTCTATTATATTTACATTTTTACTGTCACTCATGATACCTATGTAGATACCAGTTATGTCATTACATGTCGGTCTGACTCAAGCATTCGCTAATCGATTCTTGCTACGCTTAACTATGTGCTATGTGACATTCTGCGAATGAATAGTTAGTAATTTTAGACTTTAATTACGTAATTACGTAGGTAATATTATAATTAATATTAGACATATAATAGAATATTTAAATATATAGGTTTCAAAAAGATAGGTAAGTATTTTTTTAAATCTCGGTTTAAGTTTTAGATAGTTAGTTAATTTCAGGGGGTAAATTTTGTCGAGGGACTAGGAGCAAGTAATAAAATTGTCGATTACCAAGCGGGCATAGCGCGACGGGAGTATACCGGGAGTGGGTTCGGGCGGGGCGGACGCGACGCGGCTTCCTGCGCTTCCTTGCGGAAATAGGGCCCGTTCCGGCCGTCGGCTAATGGCGCGTGCCTCTGATGTTATGAACGCCTAGTCCTCACGCTCGTTAGTTCTGACGGTAACGAAATCCGTAGCCTAAGAAAAAAAAATATTTTGATAAAACTTTATCGGGTTAGTCAGTTACTTAGTGGTTTAAAATTAAAAAAAAAATGCAACATGATAAAAATCCTTATTCAAAATTAAAATTTATCAATTAATTAACCGTCTATTATTTTGTACTTAATTTAGTTAAAATAAGCTCTGCTCACAACTTCCCTATATCTAAAATATTCTGTACAATTAAAAAGTGTTATATGTCACCAATTTTCTAAATTAATCCTTCTGATGTTGTAATCTACCACGATCGTCGAAAAGGGATATTTTTAAGTGACACAAGTCGTATATCATGAATCCTTTAACAATACGATCCCTGCATCGATATCTGTCAAGTTCATCGTACGTTATACCTATACATCAGTTCTGTGAAGTTGTGAACACACATCTAGAGTTACCGACTCGTGTTGCGAACGCGTAGTTATGTAGACGTGTGCTATAGAAACGGCCGCCTTGCCCCGGGCCGCGCTTCGGCCGAGGCGCTGACGGTATTAACATCGACTGAGACATTTTGATACTTTGACTTTTTTACGGATTTATATTTTTTCAAACTAAATTTTATTTTTCATAGTTATACATAATGTACGAGATGATAAATTTATTTCGTATGATAACGCTGAAAATAAGTTGACTTTAGTAAGTTCCCTTTAGTTCTTCGATCGTTCTCCTACATGGAGAAAGATGCCTATTCCCGTGGGATGTTACAGGCTGGAGCAGCAAATTTAAAATGTATAAATTTTTATATTTAAGACAATAAAGCAATAGACACATACTTAGTAGACATAAACAAACCAACTAAAACATTATCACGATATCGTCCGTGTCTATATTTCTCACGCGCGTACCACTTCTACACGACACACAAGTTGAATGGCAATTTCCCACCCAGATGTGTTCACTGGCATCGGGTCAATCCCTGGGCGCCCCCACGTCACCCTCATTACGTCGTGTGATACGTACTTAACTCACAATCATCCTGTTTTTAAACCCTCTTTCCATATATTTTTATATACATTTTAAAATCACTACTAAATAATTTTGACCTACTGTTATCAGAAATAATTTTGACTTTTTAAACACACAAAAAAGAAATATTATAATTATATATTATTTATTATAAATACAAAGTATTACAAATAAAATACAAAAATAAGAAAAATATCTACAAAAGGCCTTATCGCCTTGGATAGAAACTTTGAAAAAAGACAGTAAATAACCTTTAAAACAATCTACGTATGCACGTTATATGTACATATATGTACGTGTCTATGTGAATATATCTGAACTAAACTTTCAAATATCCAGTAACACAGCTGTTTGCCAGTTGTTTGACAGTCGTCAGGTTCAACCCTTGCCCCCCTGCGCTCCTGCGTGCGTGTGAATCATGTTATTGTACGCACTTAGCGATTTCCAATAGGAAATGTTGTTTCAACGCGCTTTATACCCTAGTTGTGTTTGCTTTAAACAAGTTTTTTGACTTAGTACTTTTCACTTATCTATTTTAAATCTATAAAAAGGAAATAAGAGAAAGGAAAGATAATTATGTATAAAAAACTCCTCATATTTGCAGTAATAGAATAAAGAAGCTGTTTTAAGTATCATTCACACAACCATGATACAGTTTTGCTCAATAAAACCAGGCACATTACTTCAGGAATTCGCTAGATTGGCATATTCTCACATTTACCGACGAGATAATGTTGGTGTCAGGCCACATTGCGTCACTTGCGAGCACATCTATCTACCGTGGTATATGTTCAAACCTATTTACATACGTAACGTTGCAATACCTACCTTATTACTTGCGAACAAGCTCGATACGAAGAGCGCTAACTTTGCTCTCGAGTTGATAGGTGCCGGCGAGGCCAAGAGACAGATAAATATCAGTTGTAGTTCCGTTTATATCTTCAGATTTAAAACGGCACACATGAAAATTATATAATATTTCATACATTTTATTAATAAAGTATTTTAACAATCACAGATCAATAAACATTGGTACACTCGAATGCGTTTTGTAATGTGTATTTCGTTTTCCTCATGCCTAAAAAGGTCTTAATTCGCGTAAAGAATAATCAGAATCTTTAAGTCGTCAAAAAATATAAAATCCAATTTTGGAAGAATTTTTTGGAGCGTTATAAATTACACAGCAGCTATGAACGCTACTTCACACTCGTCGCCTTTGAAGCGACGCGGTCAGTAATTTTCTCTCTCTCACTTCAGTGGCGGCTGCCGGCGTGTATATTTATCATTATGATATACTAGCGAAGCGCCTTTATTGTTGCTCCGCTTTTGTCCTACCTCCATCATGTAATTGACAGCATTGTGTATTCTCTGAGTATGTACAGTCCATTATGATCTTAAAAACCTTGTTGTAGTTTGTCTTTAAAGGATTCCTTTTAAACAATTATACAGTAAAACGTAACACTAATTTATGATCAAGACCGATTTTACAAATTCCAGGATTTTCTAATTAAAAAAAAAAACAACAGAAATAGAATAATTATGTTACCTTAAGTTTTGTTAAACCTAATAAACTAGATTTGAGGATAATGGGCATTAAAAGGTATAATAGTCAATTCAAACACAGTACTAATCAAGACAGTTAGCTACACGTATTGTGCGACCAAATTGAACAACTTTGTCCGATGGGTTAGGTGGAATTCTATTCACGGGTAAATTTACCTGTTTACGATTCTACCGAGCACTTTAACAAATATTTGGTTTATTGTAATAAATAACCGACCGTAGGTCATATACGCTCATGTCAATTACTTACACACACACACACACACACACACACACACTATTATATATGTATATACCTACTAGAATAAATTAATTAATGTTTCTGTTCTAAAAGCGACTTTTTATTAAAATATCGATATAACAAATTTATTTATACACGATTTAAATAATATGGAAAGTGAAGGTTATTCTATTTCTAAGTTTAACAATCGGTAAAATAAGGTATCATTTACCGATTACAATCGTAATTTTATTTATCGCCATTTTAGTATCTAAAACAAATTTCATATTCCGAATAAGTACGTAATAACTAAGGATAATGAGTTCAAACGTTGAGTGGTAGTCTTGTAAATTACCGACCTAGATCAGTGTCACCTAATTAGCAAAATTTATCTCAATTTCACTGCACAGAATACAGTCACAATTTAAAATATAAACAATGAAGATAGATACGAACTGACTGAACCAGACTTACCCAAAGCGATATACTGTATTTAACGTTCGCTACTGACGCGGACGTTCTAAGCAAAGAGATCATCAAATATTTAAGATTCGGCGATGTCTACGTACGCACCATTTAAGCTTTCTGTTTGCTCGGGTCGCCTAATCTTCACGCTAAGACATAGGTGTAAACATCTCGACGCAAATCCGTAGAATATGCGCGTTTATGTAGAATTCTAGATACGCTGAAATTGCTAGGAATCGTGCCAACTGAAATCTTATGTCGCGTCTTAATGTCGCGTAATGATGAAAATGGTTATGTTTTAATTGAGCGTGGTATTCAGACATTTGGCTGAGAGAGTTATAGCGCAGCCAATTATAGAAATTTTGGTAATGCCATTTTAGATAATTTCAGTAATACGAACTAATCTCCTATAATACGAGTAATATACAGAATTTCCGTAGGTAATCGCTGTCATACCTATTTATATGCAATCAAAACCCTAAAAATATAATTTTATGCTTCTAAAATTTTCAAGAGGTTCGAGATGTCCGTTCTTAGAGGACCTCCACTAACTATGAGCTAATCTCTCTGCCAAATTTAATTTTTATGCGTCCAGCGTTTTTTGAGATTTCCCGATGAGTCGATGGCCAAACGATTTTATATAAATAATCTTGTGTTTGATTATAGGTATATATGTACCGAAATATCGAGAAATTAAAAATGACGGACAGCAAAAATCTTAAATATCCCATTTAACATATAAACCGAAGTGTACCGTAGTTAAAAATCTTAAATCTAGTTTTAGGTACTTTTTAAATAACTTTTTTAATTTTGAAAGAAGAATCAGGCTTCATGTACGGATCTTTAGTGAAAAAGGACTATCATATAAATTGCAACTATACTACAGAACCCAACAGAACGAGACTAATGCATCCTGTGTGTAAAAGCTTAATATCCGTTTCCTGTCACTAGCAGGCACCTTGTAAGCACACTGACGTGTCTCAACGTCTCGTATCGTAATATCATTCGTTTATCGGAGAGCACCACCTGTATTTTCTTACTTTATCTTGAGAGGAAAAGATTTTACATAATAAATATTTTTTTGGTTTACGTCAAGCTTGTAAAGCTGAATTAATTTAACGTTAAAAATTAAATCTTTAATGTTAATAATAATATTTTTATATAATAGAGGTTATTTTAAAGCTAAAGTTGATAAAAAAAGTATACGTTATATAGCCTATAAAGAAACAAACGTAAGGTTATTTAGGCTATAAAACTTCATGTTTCAAGATCGGAGCAGCAACCACGAGTATATGTTTAATGTTGACAAATATAATATTATAAAGATATACATTGTTATATTATATACATACTAGTGTTCGCCCGGTGGTTTAAATTCGACCATAATTTAACCACAGATTTTAACAATAAACGAAAGAGTATATATGCGTCTGTGTGTCAAGTACATGAACATGGTAGTGTGTGTAAAGTTTTTTTTTTACTGATTTAATGTATTTTTATGCATAATGTAAAAAAAATATTAGCATTCTGCAACTCCTTCTCTATATAAACTATAATTGTGCGAAATTTCATAGTCCTCCGTCCGCGCAATTTTCGTAAAAAGGGGTACAACGATGCTGCAGCTTCACTAATGAATATATAGATAATTACTTCAACCAAGTTTTAATTTTGTCTCGAAAATCCGAAACGAAAAGATGAAAAAAATTCCTTCGCGCTTTACATAGAAGTATATTAAAACTATATCGTTGATAGAGGTTTAAAATCACTTAATTTTACAGACCAAGTGATCTCAGCTTTGATAACCGTTGCGAGCTGCCTTCAAATTGCATTAACTAAGCTAAGGGACGCTGCAGTAACAATATTTCGCTGTTAATGCTTTACCACTACGTGACCCGTTTTCGCTTCTTCGGTTTAAAAATGTGCGGTTTACCACTTTGAACTAGAATAACCGTTTTTTGTTCATTTTAGTTTCTAAACGATAGTTTTTATAAAGGCAGTCTCGGTATTTTTTTCTCTATGACAAGCTTTGCCCATAGATGATTAAATAGCATCCGATCACGATCACAATTGAGCCTGTAATATCCCACTGTTGGGCATAGGCCTCTTCCCCGTGTAGGAAAAGGATCGGAGCTTAATCCACCACGCTGCTCCAATGCGGGTTGGCGGATATATTCCCTACTATGAGTAACGATCGCTATCAGGTGTACATGATAACAACCGGGACCGACGGCTTAACGTGCTCTCCGAGGCACGATGGGGAGACCCTCAAGGACTGCACAAACACCCAGATCACGGCAAACATCTGTATGGCCAATACAAATGTTGTCGTGTGCGCGGATCGAACCCGCAACCGCCCGCGCAACAGCCAATCGCAATCCAGTGCTGTGAACGCTGCGCCAACGCGGCGTCATATCATCAATCATCATATCAAATAGCATCCAAATCAGTGTAAATGTTTTTAATTTGGGGCCAGTAAAATTTATATAATAAGTGTAACTTATTGGTTTTGTAATGGTCATTTTTGACAGTTTTGGTATTCTCCTAATCAAAGATATTCTGTTGAATCGTCAAATGAGTTATTCGCTGTTATTGGAAGTAAAAATCTAATAATTTTTGAACCTTTGATTAGTAGTCATCATAATATTATATTCCATCGGTTTTGGAAATTCCACTATTAAACGGGTAAAATGGGAAAAAGAACTTTGCTGAATGCAGATAATATATAAAATTCATACTTAATATAGGTTAACTTAATAGTTAAAGGCGTAAAAAAGTTTAGAGACTTTCTGTTATTTAATTTAGAAGTATAATAATTTGTAGTAAAAACAAAATAAAATTAAAATATTATTTTCAAACACTTAAAAGCGACTTATTTATTACGAGTATATTAACGTAAAATATATATATATTTACAGGCGAATGAATAGAGTATGAATGAGAATAATAGATGCACAATTACAGGACAATACTTTGACAACGATTGTGTGTTGCTACAAAAATCATCAGCCTAAAAACGGCTCACTGACAAACCCACTGTAGGTAAATCACTAATTGGATTATATTGAACCCAATCATTCAAATCATCAAGTAGGTTAACACAGGAACATTCGTACAACGTAAAACCGCACCGCATATGAGGTTCAAAAATAATTTAACGAAGATAAAAAGCAGCGGCCCGCAATTCCCGGCTCCATTACCCGGGTCTAGGATGGAGCAAACAAGAAATATGTGAAACGTTCGCTCGCTAGATATCGAGAAAATGAGCTGAGATGTTTCACCGGAAACTACGGACGCATCCTGGTTGTATTTGAGATTTAATTTTGTAAATTATTTTGTATTTCGTGCTCTTTTAAAAAAAAATAACTTTTTTATTTTTACACGTTATGATACGCGCTAATTACTATCAATTACAGATTGTGTAAAGATTTTTTTAAAGTAAGTATAATTGTTTCTGGTAGTTGTTATGTTAACAAAAAAGTAAGTGTAGTATGTAATTAATATATGTATACCTACATCAAATATACATACATCACTTTTTTCTATTACATGAACAAGATAATCCTACACTTTTTTTTAAGTTTTTGTTTTAGTAATTCTTAGATATATTGTTTATAAGAAACTCTTGATAATAATACATTCATAGTTAAAATAGGCAGTCAGTAGGTATACGTACAGTACATACCCATAGTTAAAACTAAAAATATCTTCCATACTTTATCGACCATCAATACATTTGAATAAAAAATAAATCCAAGTTTATTACAGTTACTATAACGTAGCACAGAGCATATTTTGCAAGAAATATGTGAAACGTGAAAAGCTCGCTCAGCGGCCACGACATGAGAAAATAGGTACTCCGTGATGTTCCGACAGACAACGCGCACTGATATGGAATTTCGGATTTTTTTCCGCAAATCCGTGATATACGGCCAATACTGAAAGTGCGGTCGTATTGCGGTAATTTAATCGCAGTACGCGTATTGTCTATCCAATATTTTCCACCCTCGCCCCATTTGTGTGCGTTTAATCTGATAACGTTTTCGATGCACTTTTTTCTGTGGTTTAGGTTTTATTGTTTGTACCTACTAGGAGATTATAATTAATCATGGTTTAGTTTGTTGTGAATATTGATTATGTTAGTACAAATATTGCAAATATCAAAACCATTTAGGTTAATTACAATAAAAATATTGATTGTTTGACACATTAATAACATAAAGTTTAAAGTAATTGACAAATTAAGACATTTAAGAAAAATAAAAGTAATATATAGTTTTTACTGTCTCTTTACTCCTCTTTTTAACTGACTTCCAAAAAAGGAGGAGGTTCTCAATTCGATTGTATTTTTTTTGTTGCCTTGGAACTTTTGACTGGGGTATTTCAACGTACCTAGTTACTTAACTATTTTTTCGCCGCCCTACGATGTTATTATACCGCATAACTTTTCACTTGGTGTACCGAGTTTGATAATTTTTGTTTTAATCAATATTAATAATTAATTTTTAATCAATATTATTTTTAATTGAATTATCTATTAGATTTTTATCTTTTTACGTTAAATTAACTGTTACCCGTAACTTATCCTCTTGAATTCCTTTTTTACACGTAGGTAAATATAATTCTTTGTCTAAAATAAAATTTGTCTTGTTATAATGAAAAGTAACTAACTCAGGTCAAGTTATTAGTTACCTACTTCTTTTTGTATTGGCTCTCTGCCAGTGAAAGTTGCATCGAAATCATTTCAGCCAACAGAGAGATCGACTTTTTAAAAGGGCAGAAAAGTTATAAAGTATTTTGGAAGCGTATAAGTATTACAATAACTTATTTTTAAAGTTTAATTATAGTAACAGACACTAACTTCTATTTATTTATAGATAATTATTGCGATTGATAATATATAGAATATTTCGCATATTTATTTTGCGTCGTACAGAGAATGCGCCTATGTGCAATATCTTCTAAGCGTTTAGACTTCGTTCAGAGCTAACTCAATAGGTGTTAAAATTCAGACCGCTTGTAGCATAAACTTTCTAAAGACGTTCGAATAAGTATCAATGTGCGAATGTGTCCGTCCGCTCTCCGGTTGCCGGTCGCCGGTCGCCGGTCACAAATCTTCCATTTCACTCCGGCTTGGCCGCGTCGCGCTGCGGAGAGGAAATAGCACGCTTGAAAGCACGCGGCTGCGTATCGGCTACTCCCGAAATAGTCCCCCCGCGCGGGGTGTCGGCCCATCGACGTGCTTTTAGTATGCTGCGCGCATGCGACACGCCCGCACCCTTCTGTGCTCCTAGTAGTTCTGCTCGTAAACACGCGAATTATTATCGCAATAAATCAAACACAAATGACATAGACGACATGGTCGCGATACTGGCCAACCCCAAGTGGAGCGAGGACCTCACTATCCAGATGATAATCGAGTACGAGAAGCGCGAGTACCTCTGGAATCCCGTGTCGGAAAACTACAAGAACAAGAAAGTACGCGAGCAGGGATACGTCGAGATAATAAAAACGCTAAATCTAGTGGATATAACGGTTAAGGAACTGAAAAATAAGATAAAGAATATACGATCGTCGTACAGCGTCGAGTTGAAGAAAATTCGCGCGGCTAGAAAGGCGGGCGCGCATGCGTACCGGCCGAGCGTCACGTGGTTCGAGCACGCAGACAGGTTTCTGCGGGCGATCGTCACTCCGAGCTCCGTGAGTGCCTTTATTTACGTAGATTAGACATGCGCCTTAACGTTCTAACTTTGTAGCGAACTTTCTTTGTTTCAGGTGGACAACAGCCTACTCGAAATACCGATGAGCGACGACAGCGACGCCGTTCAGGATCTGAGCGAGCGAAAATCACCCGAAAAGAAAAGTCCTCGGAAACGTCGTAGTTCAACTAGATCGTCGACACCGTACGTTTTGAATACGCCATCCCCTCGCCCTAGTACGCCCTTCGGGCTCAATCAAACCTCGTCCCCGTTCGGGATTCTGCCGAGCTCGACGTCCGCTCCATTTCTTAATCCCCCTGTCGGTATAGCAACGCCGCTAACTACATCACTCGCAACGATTTATCCGGCGCCGGCGAAACAAAAAAAGAGCAATTTCGACGACCGTAGCGACCACTCGGAAACAGCGCAGGATTTGAGTCAGCATTCGGAGAACGGGAACGAGAATGAATTCGAAATGTTCGCTAAATTGATTGCGAGCCAGCTTCGTAAATTACCTCTGAGCTTGGCCCTGGATACGCAGTTAAAGATTCAGACGCTCGTGAACGCGGCGAGAATACAGGCCGTATATCAACAGTATAGCTACGCGGGTCCATCGCAGGAGGCGCTGTCTGTTCAAGCTCTCTCAAACGGTATATTAGCGAGCATGGCCTCACAAAGCCCGTATGCATCGCGCGTAATGGACATGAGAAATGATTCGCCCGACGACTTGAATAGAGATCTGAAGGCGGAATATTCCGTTGGATCTGAAGTAGAAGATTAGATTAAATTGAAATATGATAAAATCTTTCGACGAGATAACGAGTAGTATTGCTCATATATCGGTAAAAATAGTGAGTTTTAGTAGTTGCCGTTACTTCAGAGATGATTATATTAACGAGACAATGCCCGGTCTACTACATATTTTGTTACTTTATGAAAACTCGTAGGCAATCGACGCAGGAATGTTGTCATTATCGTGGCAAAACGATCTTGAACAAAAACAATAGCGAATTTCGTCTTGGTGAAAATCCAAATATATATTTATGCCATAATTTCACCAAAGCAGTGCCAAATATACCTACAAGAATTATAGGAATGTAATTTTGGTACTTTTACAACGCAACAAAGCTACACGTACTGGGGTTTGGAAGAATAAAACGGCAACTAAATTCAAAACTCAAATATGTGTTTTAGATGTTTATATAAATGTGATAGATGTTAAAGAAACCGCAAGTTTATATACATTTTAAATTTATAATAGTGATGAAATGCCAAAGTACAAATTATATAAAGAAATACGTTATACACATGAACGAAAAGAATAGTTACGAAATGACATCAAAATGCATCTGAACTAGTCCTTGATTCGGTGTTATATTGTCGTGTTCGGCTGTGTTTAGGTTATTTAAGTTATTTTATACATTATATTATATAGTTTCAAAAACACTACTCATGTGTAACTCATAATAACGTGATTAGTTTTAGGTTTTTTTATTTAATTTAAGACGAAATAGTTTTGAACTTATTACTATTGAATATTGTCTCAATTAAATCAGTAGTTTACAAAAATCTTGTTTTTGATAAATTTATTAATTTTATCAGAAAGTATAGCAATAGCGTATATTAGAATTGTATTACGAATTTATTTTGTGTGATAGCAGGTAATGGAGGCAAAGAAAAAAATACCTCAACATAGATTATACCTAGTTATAGATTGATATTAGTATGGAGTATATTTTATCTGTTGTTCGATGTGCCACAATTATATAAATGGAATGTGATTTATTAAAAAAATAAATTATTTTATAAATGTCCATCGTGTATTCATTTAAACTTTTTACTTACTTACTTACTGTCAAGAAGGTAAAAAAAAAGAATAGACAAAAAGTACACAGATAATATAATATTCAAGAATATAATTGTCCAACCACCTACCAAGTCTTAGATAATAAAATAAATAAAAAAGCCTTTATTTGACCAATGCTACAATACATCTTATAAACTATTTATTATTATAAAGTTTTACTATAGTTGCTTATATTTAATTTTACTTTTACTTATACTAAATTAGGTTAAATGGACCAGGTTGGACTAAGGCCTTAGATAATACTACTACTTAATTAATAAACAGGCATTAAAAAGTAAGATTCGCGGAATTCGAGTAAAACTACTTAAATCTAATTTCTAAAATTAATAGTCGATATAGAATTATTTGTTTCAGCGAAATGGCTTTGAAGTTAATAGTGATATTCACTTTACTTTTTAGATGAAATATTTTTTTAATTTTGATATCGATACTTACTCTTGAACTTTAATTTGTAACTCTACAAGTTTTTAGAAAAATAGAAAAAAAAATGTAACCCGTATTTTTAGTCATTGAGTAATTGTATAACAAAAGAAAGGTGTCTGGTTAAAAGGATATCAATTAAGAAAGAAAAATAGTTTACAATACGAGTATTGACAATGAATTGTAAACAAACTTATACCTTCATGAAATCTGTTAAACAAACCCAACACAGCATTTCAAAAGGTCATCATTATATTTTTCGTGCCAACTTTTAATCGTCCTTAGAACATTTAAGTAGTCATTACAATTCTGTCGCAGAAATAATCATAAAATTCATCTTGAAACGCATATAAAACTAGAATTACATCTCATTTCGAAAGCTTTTTGTTACAGTCGTATCTGCTGAATTTGCATATGTTCGTTGCAACAGCCGCATCGCGGCTTTGCATGCACCGTTTTTGTCTTGACAAAATGGCTCTAATACGCACGTTACAAGGGGATTATGTGTGTTCGCTAACAATAGGGCTATCGATATAATATATGGTACAGAGTGCCTCCAATCATACTCCAATGCGCTTGAATGTTTGCACATTCTCGAATGGTCTTCGATGGGTTTTGATCCGGTACCAACGAGATTTTAGGGTTGTTTGAGGGTAAAGGATGATAGTACTTCGAAGCAAAAGGCAGCCGGCGTGTATAAAAATAATACTATTTATTTAATCAAAGCTAAAATAAAATAACGCGAGTACATAGTATTTTCAAATTAAACTTGAATCAATTTAATACCATCTTTCAATTATAACGCACTTATACGCGTTAAAACAAAAACAAAACAAAATTACGATTTAGAATCTAAGACAGAATTTTGCAAGAGTATATCGAAAACAAAAAACAAAAATCTATTACAAACAATCAGCGATTTAATGTCAACGGCTAGTTAAAAAAAGCCTAGTGAACTATAAACAGTCTAAGCCTATTACGTGTCGCATTACACTTAACCGATGTCAATGCCTATCAGTTTTGGTCAGCAAATATTTTATTTTTTCTTTTAATAGTCCCATTTACTTGCAGCTGCGGTCGTAATCGTAAACTTAGAATAGCTGGAGACGCGATGGCGAAATAAAATCGCTTCCGAGTGCTTTCCTGTTTACTACAGCTTCTTATTATTGCGGCATCTGCTGAATTTACATATACTGCTTTTTATATTAACGAAGCCTGACTTTGACGTTAGACAGTAAGGAGTGAATATAATATCCTCTTGTCTTACTACAGTAAGTGCTCTGTCTGCGAAGTTATCTATGCGACTTTCGTATGTTCTAGTTCTAAGAAAGATAGAAATATTAAACGTAGCAGTTTTGGAGTTTACTAACTTCTTAAAAAAATATGGCGAGTGAAATTGTGTGAAACAAAGAAATAGCAGTGACGCTGAGAATGACACTGAGAGTTAAGCTCATGACAGATCTCAGACATAATTATGTTTTACAGCGTTTTTAACTGTAATAAGATATACGAACGAATAAGATATGCTTGGTATTTCGCTACGCGACAGAATTCGAAATGATGAAATTCGTAGACGAACGAAGGTCACCGACATATCTCTCAGAATCTGCAAGCTGAAGTGGCAATGGGCAGGCCATATTGTAAGAAGAACCGACAACCGATGGGGAAGAAAGGTTCTTGAATGGCGACCAGGTGGACTGACGACCTACGGAAAACAGCGGGAAACCGCTGGATTCAGAGGGCAAAATACCGAATGGAGTGGCGAGCATTAGGGGAGGCCTACGTCCAGCAGTGGACTTGTAAGGGCTGATGGGTGGATGGATGGAAGATATACGAACAGCAAGCGTCAATTTATTGAGTGTTATTGTTTTTATTAATTATAATTTTATTCGATCCCCGCACACGACAGCATTTGTATTGGCCATACAGATGTTTGCCGTGGTCTGGGTGTTTGTGCAGTCCTTGTTGTCTCGTCACCGTGCCTCGGAGAGCACGTTAAGCCGTCGATCCCGGTTGTTATCATGTACACCTGATAGCGATCGTTACTCATAGTAGGGAATATATCCGCCAACCCGCATTGGAGCAGCGTGGTGGATTAAGCTCCGATCCTACTCCTACATGGAGAAGAGGCCTATGCCCAACAGTGAGATAGGTATTACAGGCCGAATCGTGATCGTTATTTAAAAGAACACTTTAGTGTTTAAATATCATGATAATCATTCTTAAGGAGCAAACTCCAGTTTCTGGTCAGTTTAAATTGTACCTTTTTATTATTATGCAACTTTATTCATTATTATATTATATTTATACTCAAACATTTTTTATTTTTCTAGAATATTAAATTACCCTGCATGCCCTGATCAAATCAAATAATATTAAAAAAAATCTTCTGAATTTATTCTAACGTTTAAATTACTAGATATATTTTAAAATTCGAATCACGTTTTTCCCCGGAAGTAGAGGATAACGATGCTGTAGGTCCGTAATCAATGTTGGGAGAAACCCGATCTGATTGGTCAAGCGTGTGAAGTTACGTATTAGAGGTTTCGTTAATTGCTCATTAATTGTTTTATAGGTATATTATTGTACTAGAAATACTACAACGATTATGATAAAATGGTGCGTTTGTTTAATTATAATATAATTGTTATCAACAACCGGGACCAACGGGTTAACGTGCTCTCCGAGGCATGGTGATGAGACCAGGACTGCACAAACACCCAGACCACGGCAAACATCTGTATTGATAATACAAATGTTTGTCATGTGCGGGGATCGAACCCGTAACCGCCAGCGCAGTAGCCACAAACCAGTGCTGTGACCGTTGCACCAACGCGTCGGTAATCTCGATTATTGCCAATTAAAGCTTTGGCTTTTAGTGCCATTATGGTGGCGAAGAAGCGTACGGTCCGCCTGGTGGTAGATGGTTCATGGTTACCAAAGCCTATGGGTGTAACATTAGAAGCTTTGCACGTAGATCTCAGAAGAGACGACTTTATCATCAAACACAACAGGATCTTCTATAAATAAGGTTAAGGTACTTTCCAGTCGATCTGTACATTGAGAAAAATTTTAACCTAATGAACCGATGTAACCGTACAACATTTTATAATTATTATTATACTAGCGACTCGCCACGGCTTTGCACGGTTACAAAAACTATCAGTGTTCCTCTTCTATATTATGCATGTATATATTATACACCTTCCTCTGTAATCACTCTATTTACTAAAGAAAACCGCATCTAAATCCGTGGCACAGTTTTACAGACAGCGGGAAGCGACGGGATACCTACGGGCCATGTACCTAATGATTATACATTTAATATACAGGTATATATTCTGATTTCATTTAAACTTCCATCTATGTATGTACCTACAAACATAAAATCTTAGCTTCGGCTATTGTAACCGAATTAGTTTTCCACTGTGGAGTATACCACACATATACAAACTTTTTATATCAGAATAATAAATAATCAAACCTCATTTTATGTTTTTATATTTTTTATAAAAAATATTTTTTGACAGATGTCACGAATTTATATTTTAAATTCTTCTTTATAATTTATATTTTACGTCGTATTCATTGGATTATATATTTTACTTCGTGAAGGTTAAAAAAAAAAGTCGATGGAAATATCGATGATTTTATCATTACCTCATTAGTTAAATAGCTCATTCGCTAAATCATATTACTCATATAAGGTACTAGCTTCTGCGCGCGACTTCGTCGGCGTGGACTCCGCTCCTATTGGTCTTAGCGTGATGACACATAGCCTATAGCCTTCCTCGATAAATGGGCTATCTAACGCTGAAAGAATTTTTCAAATCGGCCCAGTAGTTCCAGAGATTACCGCGTTCAAACAAACAAACAAACAAACAAAAAAACAACCAAACAAACAAACTCTTCAGCTTTATATATTAGTATAGATGTGATACGTTAACTGTTCGTTGACACACTTAGCTATACAATCTGGTACCTATAGGCGTTTATTACTTAGTGAAGCTGTATTCTATTTAAATATACATTAAAATGCATTTCTTTGTAAATAAGTGTTAAATATAAATTAATACAGTTGTTGTTGCAATAGCAATAAATTAAAAAGAAAAAAAATTACACCTTAACATCATAACCAGCATAATTAAAAACAAATATTTAGAACCATTTTCACAATCAAAATAAATATTCCTCTTTGTATTATGATCTTACTTATTTTTATTTATTTATACATTTTATGAAAAACGTATTATGAAAGTTTAATATTGATTCAAAAATATTTATACGCAAAAAAAACTTGTTGACTGGTTGTTATGCGCTGCTCCAGAGAAGAACTGCGTTGCTCCTTAGAAGTAGCTATAAAACAATCAAATTTCCTCAAATAATTTGTACAAGCTAATCTAAGTCAATGTTCTAACATTATTTATAGTTTTAGATATCTATACTAATATATAAAGCTGAAGAGTTTGTTTGTTTGTTTGTTTGTTTGTTTGAACGCGGTAATCTCTGGAACTACTGGGCCAATTTGAAAAATTCTTTCACTGTTAGATAGCCCATTTATCGAGGAAGGCTATAGGCTATGTATCATCACGCTAAGACCAATAGAAGCGAAGTCCACGCCGACGAAGTCGCGCGCAGAAGCTAGTAATATATAATTATAATTTATGGAAAAAAAGATTCATAAAACTACATTCGTAATCTGAACGTAATATTTGTATTCGCGCGAAAATCCTAATATTTCAGTCTTTGCAGAGACATGAAACGAAATGACGCGAGTGGCAAAAGAGTTAACTGGGTGGCATATTTTATTATTCAGTTACTACTGAATTTGTGCCGGTATGATGTAGATACTAAAATTAAAAACTGCCCTCGCCAACACAAACTTTAATATAGTAGATTTAAAAATAAAGGTATTTTATTTGGAAATTTGTTTTAATGTTGCCTAAAACAGATAGATACGTGTATATTTTTATGTTAATGTTACATAAGGCTTCTAAAAACCTCTTTTTTATTGGGTAGGTTGTTTTTACGATGTTTTCGCTAAATTAAAACCCAACGATACATGATTATTAGTACAGAACTAGATACAATTACATTTATACCTACAGCTTATTTTTCGATTTTCAGTAAGTTAAATTAAACTTCAAAAAGAAAATGTTAAGGTTTATATTTTATTGTTTAATATTGCGAAATTATAAAATTTATTTCGTATGGCTTATATCTACTTATTGTCATTTTATACTGCGTCTGTTTACAAACAACAAATACGTAGGCATAACAAGGTTTTAATAAAATTAAAAAATAATAATTTGCAATCGCTTTCCAATCTATATTCGTTCTGAAGATTTCACTTTCGTTTATGAGTCTAGAAACGTTTTGCACTTGTTTCATTGATATCATGTTACACTACTCGTTAAGTATTTCAGATCCCAACAAAGTGAAAAAAATCAAGCAGTCGCTACTGTCTTTATTAAATTTTTACACCGTCCTTAGTCGAGGAATGAAATTCGTTCGCTCAGGGCTTAACTTAAGCTCTTGCGTGTTACGGGACGTGTCAAAGCGGGTGTTAGTTCGCGCGAGCGGGATAGCGCTATGTGTTAGAGGAGTACCACACGGGACCCGTAGCCAACGGGCCTGCCTCGGTGGCCGACGGCTTACATAGCTTTCGACCGCGATCCTGTATACGGCGTCCGATGCGGTTTAGTACTTTATACGTGACCAGTATTTTGATGACGAGTACCTTTATTTATAGGGTTAGCTATTGATAGCCTTCGCGTATAAAATTTCTAATGCATCAATAAAAATTACATTATTATTAGTTTGTTTCTTAACGCTCAGCTTATTGTTAGTATCAGAATTTAATAATGCAGTCGAAAGAAATGTTGAATGTCTTCTAGAGTTGCAAATAGTGCTAGACTTTATGCCAAGAGGGAGAATAGAGCTTATAAGGAAGCTGAACATTTATCTTCTAGTTTTTTGGCACAGTTACTGTGTGTTAGACAGTTTTGTTACAATTGAGGTACAAAATTTTAAGTGAATATATGTAATATTGCAAGGATAAAATATTTGGAAGAATGGATTCTTTGTTAGAATTTTAAATTTTTTATTTCACCACTAATTGTACGTAAATTATAACGTATTAATATAACAAATGAAAATTTTATACGAAATTAAAACAAAACTATTGTTTCTTTACATATTTCGTATAATCTAGATATTTAAAATATGCGCAGCACTAGTTTACACCAGCTCTTTATAATAATTGCCGATGCGCGGTCGGCGGCACCGATAAGGGATTACGCCCTGGCTCCCCATCCCATGCTAGGGCCGCCCACGTCCCCATTTGCTGGCTCTAGCTTTTTTCTCGCGAACTTGCACTTTGCGACAGGGAAGTGTATATTGAATTATAAATTAAGATATGAGTAAGTCCACTTGGGGAATGCTTTGTGAATACTTTTTTAACAGTAGACATAATATTCTCTTTGTTTTTGAACTTCATATACTTTATTGACTATTTATAAAGAAGCATTTTACACTTTTGCATTGCCAATAGTTTTTTTAAATAACAATAATATACTCATATACAGTTAAACGTTCGAATACCTAGAGTTAAATACATGTATAGTAATTTTGCTGAGACAAAGTTAACAAGGACTCTTATTTTGTCAAAGCCTCGAGAATTTTCCCTTACATAATCCAGGTTTGCTCAATCCGCTAAACCAGTGAGTTCGTGACGGGGATTATATTTTTTGGCTTATATATTTCGCACCCTTCGAAGCTAAGCTCTATCGCCGAGATTTCATTTCAAGTTTATACCACTTGATTTTTGAGCGTTTTAGATCTTTATAAATATTTTTCGTATGAACGCTATTTTGAAAATAACTTTAAAATACTCGGGATAAAATAATAGGGAAAAAGTAGGTACATAGCAATTTAAATTTTAAAGCGATAGGTACATACATTCAAAACGGACAGTGAGCAATAAAGTAGCGATGCTTCAATCAAGCAGCCTTATAGTCGCAGGCCGATAGAGCCATAACGAAACACAAAGCGAAGCGCGGCGCCCGGACAGAAACCAGTCCGAGCAAATTAAATATGTAGGAGGCGAGCGCTCGCACCCACGCCATCAGGGCTGCGAATGTTGGACTGTTTTAAAGCAGTCATTATTTATTATTAAATTAAAATGTGCCGCTGTCTAGTACAGACTATATGCATTTTAATGTAGCTTGAGTTAAATTGTAACGAAGACTGAAATACTCTTTTTTATATTTTTAGTTATTAAATGCTATAGTGTATGATATTTTATTTATATTTTGTGAGAGTATGTTATTAGAATGTATGTAGAAAAAGTATACTTTGTATATTTTTAACATTAGCGTAAAGTTATAAATTTTCAACAATGGTCAGAATATGTAACTTTTGTAACTATAGGTTTATGTAGGGTTCTGGTTGAGATGTGATATAGCATACGACATAGCATAGGTATACCTATGTATATAGATTCTTTCTTATGGAAAGGGCAAAATATCAAAATTACTTTTTTGTCTGAGTGACAGTTATAGATTAGCGTATTCAAATTAACATAGTATTCAGAATACGACGTAAAACTAACGTTTAATCATATTTTATAAACGAAACCAATTCAAATCTAACATTTCATAGCATAGCGTGGTTAAATGATAGAGGATATGATAACACAATACATTAAAAAGAAATGAAAACAAAAAATGAAATCATTTGCGACCCTATGCAGGAAACGAGCGCGGCGAGTGTGCCGTCATTAGAGGCGGCGTTAGCGACCCGCCGCCAGGCCAGACATTTTTTATGCAACCCACAAGCCGGCTTTTTTCAACAGCATATTGCGGTGAACTAACGCAGAGCGGCATCGGTCTAATGATACTCACCTTGCAGGGATGGTTTTCCATTGATTTCTTTTTTGCATGTATATTCTACTGTAATGATGCTTTAACATATTATATGAGATTAATATAACTTTTTGCAAATAACTACAATTATCTGGGTCGCTTGGTTTTCTAGAGAGTAGCTAATGAATATTTTCCAATCAAGTTACTATAAAAGTACCTAAGATTTATTCGGAAATATACTTAATATTCAACGCTTTGACATTATCGTAGATTTCAGACATACATCTTCAAAGAGAATAATGACTTGAAATTCACGAGTTTATGCTTAAAAGTCAAAACTAAAAACAAATCTATTAACAAATCATTCGCATTCGTAACGAAGTATGCAAGTAACACATACATTTTGTTATATTATTACAATTTTATAGAATTATACTAAAACTATTCAAGCTGTCAAGTCAAGTTTCCAATGTAGAATTATCTAAAATCATTTATTTTATAAATAAATGTAGTAGCAAAAGCAAGTTCAATTACAAAATATTTTGTCGTAAAAGTTTGAAAGCGTCAAAACGTCCCGAACGACGTACCCGGCAACCCATTAAAGCGCTCGGTGACAAGGTGACGTGCTCGCCGTGGGGGCGCGATAACGCGGCACGTATCCTGTCGTGATGCTCGCCTCGCTCGATATTGCGCTATACCTCTTCTGTGTTTATGTGCGCTTGATACTTTCGAACTGTTATTAGTGTCTGATATATAAATTATTATGATATATTGACATTATGACATATATATATATATATATATATATATATATATTATTTATTAAAATTGTGATATTTTTGATTGAAATAATAAGTTTAAGCAAAAAATATACATTTTAAAATTTTCTTATTTTGTTGCAGGTAAAGCATTTGTGTTTTTATTGATACATTATACGTAAGTACAAAAGAACAATTAAAAAAGGAAAGTTACTATATAATTGCGCTTATAAAAATATACCATATTTTACTGAGGTAGGGCACAGCAGCAAATTTCCTCCTCAAAATATGGAGCAGCCCGACTGGGGTAGTACCTTGACCTTACGGAAGACCATAGCTAAATAATACTGTTTTAAGTAGTATTGTGTTCCTTTTGGTGAGTGAGGTGATCAGAGATCCTGGGGGGGGATCGGGGATAGGGTCGGCAACGCGCTTGCGATGCTTCTGGTGTTGCAGGCGTATATAAGCTACGGTGATCGCTTACCATCAGGTGTTCGCTTGTTTGCCGACCTAGTTACATTAAGAAAAAAAAAACAAATTCTAGTTTTGTTCAAAAACCGTCTTAAATCCCATTTACTAAAAATTATTTAATTCAATTTAAAAAATGAAATAAAAATGACAAGTAATGAAAAATAAATTCATGATATGTGTTTGAGAGTCGGTCGCGCTATACGCCAGTCGTCAGCACGCGACGACGGGCCGAGTCGACTGATCCCCATGTCACGCCGTGCCACCGCCCGGCGATAGGGCTGCCACAATTAATAAAAAATTAGAAAAAAGAGAACATAATATGACATTTTGACTGAACAAATACTAATGAAAAAAAAGTGCAAAAAAAATAATCAAATACCCTGTTTGTATTATTGAAAAATGAGCCAAATTCCTTTAAAGTTTAAACTGAGGTTTCATAAACGAAATTAGCTTATTAGCCAAACTATGTCTAGAAGTTCGAAAAGCGCGCGTGGTTCTTGATTACATATCTCAGGCCTTAGTGATTCAATTTTAAAATTAGTTTTGTTAATGTACGCGTAATAAATGAAATTGACAAATTTAATAAGTATACGAGTATGTATACGTAGACTGAATAAATTTAAAAAAAATTAAATTAAAATTATTGTATAAACTTTAAAAAAAATCGGCCAAGTGCGAGTCGGACTCGCGCACGAAGGGTTCCGTACCATTGAATAAACTAAATATAAGTAAATTTTCTGTAAAACATTTATTTAATTGTAACGCCATCTATGCCGCTATTGGAAAACTTATTAGTCTAACGACGAAGTTTTCCAAATTTCTAATAGATGGCGTTGGAGAGTAATAAATAATTAAATAATTATCGCCCCCCTTAAATATTTATTTTATTTTGTTTTTAGTATTTGTTGTTATAGCGGCAACAGAAATACATAATTTGTGAAAATTTCACCTGTCTAGCTATCGCCGTTCTTGAGATACAGCCTGGTGACAGACGGACGGACGGACGGACAGCGAAGTCTTAGTAATAGGGTCCCGTTTTTACCCTTTGGGTACGGAACCCTAAAAAAAACAAAACTTAATGAAATAGTCATGTTTAAATTACCTAATCTACAAATTCAAAAACACGGATACAAAACACGGATGAAACCACACGGCGCGTCATTTAGATCCGACCAAAAAAAAAAATCTCGAAGCACAGTCAACCCTGTCCGAGACATATTTGTTGATGTCGGGTGCGATATAAGGCGCACGTGTGGGTGCGGGACGGCCGCTTCTGGCTGTCGACCGCGGAGATTTTATATCGTTTATTATTATTTATTACCGCTCCCAGTCGGACTGCGGGCTGCGTTTTTATCCGACTGATTTGAAAGGGGAATTTCTTTGTGCTTATGATATTATATAAGTCGTAATTGGGTATTTGTGTGGACGATTTTTGGGAAATATGTTTATGTTGTGTAGTTGTAGTTGAAGGAGGAACAGCTTTTATACACGTATTTTGTATATCGTTGACTTATAGCCAAGTTTCTAAATCTAAATTAACATAAAATATTGGTTATTTTATTGTACACAATTTTTTTTCAGAAGATTCGGTACCCAATACTCAGTGTAACGGTATTAATTATTATTTTGAAGGAGTTTTAATAAATAATGAGACAGATAAAAATTTCATTTCTATTTTTCACGTAAAATAAGACAAAAGCGATTGTAATGATAATAAACAAGACAAAAATCAAATAGCCTGTTTAAATAATGTTATAGATACCTATTACCTATATATAATTACTAGCTGTGCCCCGCGGTTTCACCTGCGTTGATTTGAGGGAAGAAAATGCTTTCCTTTTTTTTAATAGTATAAGATTTAATTAGCTTGATATATTTTCCTTAGTTTACACTAAATAAATTTCTGAACGCACGCATAAATATTTGACCAAAGAGTATAATAACCACTACGTTTTATATTTGACAACCTCGTTGACAACCAATATATATTATGTCAATCCGTTTTAATTACTGACATTATTATACATTTTTAAAATGTAAAATACGCGACTATTCGTATATTGTGGATATATGTTGTCGATTCGAAACCTTTATTTAAATAAGTTCTTTAATTTTATCGGAGAGTTTACCATATCGACGGGATGAACATTAAATGTTTGACAGTTACGAACACGAACATTATATCTCATACAAATTTTCATTCCAACATTTCAACACCTTACATCCCTTTTTTCGCATTAAAAAGTTGCCTATGTCCTTTCTCAGACTCTAGACTATCTGTATACTAAATTTCATTTCAATCTGTTCAGTAGTTTTGCCGTGATTGCGAGACAGACAGACAGACAGATAGACAGATAGACAGACAGACAGACAGACAGACAGAGTTACTTTCGCATTTATAATATTAGTATGGATAATATTAAATCATTTAATGATTGTCATATAATATGACTTTTTAAGAAAATTGACGTTTAAATTATTATTATTAATATCATAGCATGCGATGTTTGTTTATATAATTACAAATTACTAGGGAAAAAGAGATAGATATATTTCTCACAGTTCGTATAAATCACGTTCATGTAGCTCACGTGATTCAATGTGCTCGGCGTAAAGTGATGACGTACAATCTCTTATGAGTTATGATAGCCTAGTATCATTTTCGCGCGTTTGAAATGTACAAAGACGTAAGTGAATTTCTTGGGCAGGTTGTGTGACTGAGTGACGTGTGTGTTGGTTGGTTGGTTTGTTAGTAGGTTTTAACTTTAAAGTTTAAGCAAAGTATACTATAGCAATTATAAAGAATTTTGCTTTAGTGATAGGGCTAGTTAGTTTTTAACTATAATTTAATTGACGGAATATGATTTGTGTGTGAGTTGTGTGACCAAGAAAAAATATAAAATGTTATTATTAAATTATATTCTATAGTTAAATTATTCTTATTTACCTACCAATTATTAAATAAGATAGATTTACATTTTAAATTCATTAAAATCGTTCGATTTATTTATTAATTTTTTCTAGTAATTTAAATATTTTTGGACATTTTTTTATCAAAAAGAATATTTACCTAGTAGATAGATATTGAAATAAAAAATTGCGTGCGTACAAAGTACCTACACATGTCAGAAGTAAAACTTCTTTTGCAAACTAATTTAAGAAAAAGTCATTCAAAAAAACTAATAAAAAAACTAATTGGTGGCGGTGTTTTCAGGCGGTCACCCATCTAAGTACTGACCACGGAGTATCTCTGTGGTCTGTGGTACTGACCGTCTCTGACGCTGCCGCGTTACCGGTCGCTCAAATTTTACCCCTCATGCGCCTAAAGAAGTTTCACTTAAAAAAAATATTTTGGTCCGATGTCTATGATGTGCTCCGTGAGGAACAAAGTACGATTCCGTGTTCGACTCGAGTACTAAGAGCGCATGAACGTCAGCGGGTTGCGTTAACGTCGCTGCTATATAATTTAGTTATAATGACAGTATACACCATTAGCAGCGAAATGTTCTCTAACACGTACAGCACCTCATGTGTGGCATAAATTGAGGACATTACCAAGTAGGTGTTTGATGGATAGCCAATGTAAAACGAATTCCCCTTTCGATTTGTGTTGACGATTATCATAATAATGAATCATTTGCTCTATAATGAGGATAATGCTATAATTTTTTTGGTCATGAGAAGTCGACGCTTGTTAAAGTCGGGTCAACAACAACTCTTCGATATTTTCCGTTGGAAAGTTTTACAAAACAGGGAAGAAGTTTCCAACGACCGCAGACGATTACGAAGAATGTTTTGGTACATCGCAGTCTTAATATTATTTGAAGGAAAAATGTTTATTTAATATCTTTCTGACTCGTTTTTTCCCTTTACTGGTTTCGTGGTCATTACGACATATGCATAGAATATTTTAATAATAATGATAAACTCCTAGATATAAATATTATATCCCGCCAACCTGCATTGGAGCAGCATGATGTATTAAGCTATGATTCTTCTCCTTTATGGAGAAAGAGCCCTAGCCCAGCAGTGGGATATTACAAGTTGAAGCGGAATATTGTAACTGGACACAAAAAATGATCAACAGCACAGCATCATCCTTAACATTGTGCCTACGTTTTACCTAACTTGGAATCTTACTACTGTTATAAATACAAAAGTTTGAGTGGATGGATATTTCTTATTCAATCACGGCAGAAAAAAACGAACTTACACAAAACTAGGAATTGAGATAAGGTATAGACTAAAAACTTAACTGAAGATTACTTTTAATCACGAAAAATTGTACGCAAGGTCGCGGGCAGTAGCTAGTATCTATTTAATAAAAGCCTCAGTACCAAAGTAAAGACGCAAGTTTGTGCGCGAAGACGTTTAATCGTCTTCACGTTCCCCCTAATTTTTCCAACCACTTATCCCCCTAATCCAGAGTTCCGACGTTCCGGGACATTGTTTATTTGATCGATGATAACGGAGCTGTCTTTATGAAGTGAGCTTCACAGTTTGAGGATAAATTTTATCTCAAGTCAACAATAAGTTACTAAATGTGTTTTGTTTTTCGCGATTATTTATAATATTGAGGTTTTTTACACAAATTCTTATAAAATTCTCGAATAACCAGTGGTCTCAGCTCTTAGTTTGTCTAGAAATTGCAAAAATAGTGTTACAGCTCCCATCTAAATCTATTATCAATTACTATTAGCTTAAGAATAAATCACTCACATGCATTTTGTATTGCATTTTTGACTTCATAAACGCTTTTAACATTGTTAACTGGGACCTCTTTTCCCCGTCGAGTAAATCAATTGACAAAATTCGATAGCTATGTATGCGCTCACGAGCACTATGTGAGGAGATTTAAAGGGAACAAGTGTCTTTCTTCACTTGCTAGTATGTCTCAAGGTTGCATTTTGTAACCTCTTCCCTTTTTCACATTTGTTAATACTGTCACTTAATTCTGGATACTAATCGGTTTCTTTTTATTTCTATACTAGCTTCTGCGCGCGACTTCCTCGGCGTGGACTCCGCTCCTATTGGTCTTAGCATGATGATACATAGCCTATAGCCTTCCTCGATAAATGGGCTATCTAACACTGAAAGAATTTTTCAAATCGGCCCAGTAGTTCCAAAGATTACCGCTTTCAAACAAACAAACAAACAAACTCTTCAGCTTTATATATTAGTATAGAGTATAGATGAAGATCTGGAACATTTTTGCTTTCATAAATTGCTAGATCGAATTGAAATATATTTCAGTGAAAAAGCATAGCTCATAACAAAATCCACGGCATATCTGTAGTTTGACTTGAAAAAAAGAAGCAGTTAGGTAAATTTTTTTGGACATATTATAGTTTACCGCTCAAAAAGAAGATAGGTACAATATCGATATTGGAGTCCATGCAGTTAAAATAGAGACGTGGAAATGAAAATGCTTGAAACCAATTTTCACTCATTCATTAAACGAGGAGGCGGAGCAAACAGCGCTCGTCGCCTGTTCAGATTAATGAGTAATTTTTGATCGAAGCCCTAAAATCAGGTTATTAAGGCAAGATACATAAGATCCGACATAATATTATGACACTAAAATGTTTTTTTTTTTTTTGTTTCCTTCAACGTAGTTTAAGGGTCTAACGATTTGATTTTTGGAAATCTTCTTGCGTTATATATCTTTGTACGATTAATTTTAGTTTTCAATTTAATTCATATGTATATTAATTGAAAACCGTTCTGTTGTAGCGGTTCGAGGACTTGTCTTAACGTCAAAGTTCGAGGGTTCTAATCCCGATCGTCGTTATTAGTATATGTAAAATTTCTTTCTAGCCCTGCTGTTTGTTATTTTAGATCTTCCAATCGTGCCTCGGAGACGAACGTAAATCTGTCCGTTGTAATTTTTATTTCATATAGACACCTGTAATGAGGCAGTTATTAATGAGAAAATAATTCGCTAAGCCAAAATGGTGCTGTTTAGAAAAGTAAGCTCCAACCTTTGTCCTATTAGAAAATCTTCGTTTTCATTTTTAGCAAAGCAATTTAGTGGGTATGATAATAAGAATCAACCACCTGCACCGTTTATTTAAGATAGCAATTTCTTAAAACCGTCCTTAACCTAAGAACAGCGAACAAAAAGACAAGTATAACAAACAAGTCTTCGTCTCAATCCTAAGCCAGATCACCCTAAACCCCTCCACCCTCATTACCGTCCCCCCTTGATTGATTGATTCATTCCGGGCTGCTACGATAAGTGCTCATACCTTGTTATCAAGTTAGGCTCTGTAATTTTGGGGTTGCCATGGTGTGGATAATAGTTACGTCTATAGAAATTACGAGTAAAAGTCATTGTTAGTTTTCGTCGTAAATAGGTCATAGAACATGAGTGATGTTCCTATGGAGTGGCTTAGTCTTTGTGGACTAAAACTCCTTAAATAAATGAAAAAAAAAAACTAATGTTAGGGCAAAACAATGGTGTTTTTGGTTATTTTGCAAGTTTGTTTTTGGTGAGTCTCTCTCAAAAAAATTTTTAGGTATTAAAAAAAGATGAAAGTAACAAAAGAATAAAATAGGGACAAAATTGTGTTATATTCAACAGGTGCTTAATCTTATTACATATATGGAAAGTTACCATTCATGCCTTTCTAAGAGAAAATATTTTTATTCGCCCTGTTTATGGTGTTATACCGATGCGGACGTCTTTATAGCCATGAATTGTGGAGCTAGTTTTATGGTTTTCGTTAACACACCTATAAAATCTGAGGAAGAGGGCACAGCAGGAAAGATCCTGCTCCAATTTGGAGAAGCCCGACTGGGCAAGTACCTTGACCTTACAGAATATCACAGCATAATACTTACTGCTTTCAAGCAGTGTTGTGTTCCTGTTGTAAGGTGACCAGAGCTCCTGAGGGGATTGGGTGTAGGGTAGACAATGCGCTTGCGATGATTCTGGTGTTGCAGGCGTCTATAAGCTACTGTAATTAGCTGAACGCTTATTTTTCGACCTAGTATAAAAAAAAATCTAGCAGACTTGCCAGCACTAAATCCTTGGTACTGGTTATTTGTGTATGTCAAGCTTCAAAAGTCATTAAGCATGTTATTATCAGGAACCCAGAATACGTAAGCAGTATTATAATAACAATATTACAAACATCGCGTGTGCTAACACGTAATCAACACGCCCTCGCCCGGCGCCACACTCCGCGCTTCCATGCAATTACTGACCGACCGCTGCCCTCTAATTTATGATGCCCCGGTTCCGCGCCTCGGTAAATGTCGTCGAAAGCTTGCGGATATTTTTTTCTTTTTCCCTCGAAAAATATTTTTTTTTTTGGTATGGCAATTATTTGTTTTAGTTTCTTGGAACTTGTTTTTACTATATCTGGCAATTTTCTGCGATTTAAAAACAATAAATAGGAGAGTCTTATCGGATGTACAACATACAAGATTTTTTTTTAAATCTTTTGTAAAGTATATACGGTTTCGTTGTGCAATGGCAAAACGCCAATGTTCATGAGCAGAGAGGTCAGTACTCACGGTCAAGTGGCTCTTGTACAGACATGTCTGCCATCCTGTTGGATATAAAAAATGACAACAAAATTTACTGCTAATTTTAAAAGGAAAATATATTGGTAAAAATGTTAAAAGTACGAAATCGTGGAATGCAGCTCAGCTATTATTCTGCGTCGGCATTCGACGCCACTAGAACAATACGTCTCGACTCAAAGTCGAGGAGGCGCCTCATTCAGACGGAAGGGTTGAATTATTTCCTCTGTAGCAACTACCACAGGTCTTACAATAAACATGCTATTCTAATAAAAGAGTACTACTATTACTATTCCTCACAATACTATTAATTATTTTGGGTCTACGAAACTGTGGTATGTGGTGTGGTGTTTTTATGTCTATAAATCACCTACTATAAAAAATGTAGCCAAATCAAATTCTGAGCTGAGACAGGACCAATGCAATTAAAAAAATAGTACTATTTTTTTACAATTGTGTACTCTCGCATTAGCTCTAATGGTCAGACTTAGAAATAGTTATATGTAGTTACAAACGAAAGTAACCGACATAGTCCACAGAATCAGCAAGTTGAAGTGGCAGTGGCCTGGGTGGCTGTGTCGCAGGGCTGATGACCGTTGGAGCAGACGTGTCCTGGAGTTTAGACCACGTGTTGGCAAACGCAGTGTGTCCTTCGGCCCTATGGACCGACGATCTACGTAAGATTGCCGGTGTAAGGCTGGATGAGGATTGCGGAAAACCGGAATGTCTGGCGCGAACTTGGGGAGGCCTATGTCCAGCAGTGGATTGCGATAGACTGAAGTGACGGACTGACTGACATACTTCAAGTAAAACTCGATTTCTAAAGAGAACTAAAAATAATGGAGTCTACAATTGGTTTATAAAACTATCCAGATATCGCAAAGAAAATTGTTTTAGATATATCTTATAATTTTTATGTTAAGGGTGAATAATATTTGTAGAACTATTCTAACTCTACTGCACCAAATAATCATCATTTTTGAGAGTTGATCTTGTTAATTAGGAATTATCAAAATCTTTCAATACTTTTTTGAAATATCGTCACAGTTTGACGTTAATATTTTAGTATAAATTCTAAAAATTGAAGTAAATTTCAATTTATTGTTAGTTGATTTTAATCCTATGACCGCTATCTAGCGTAGTTCCTGTAAACCGTAGCTATCAAATATTCAAATAATAAGCATTTATTATGGTCGTTCTAAAGATCTGCTATGGCCTCTACAAACGCTCAACTTTGTATGCTGCTCCTACACGTAGTGGTCTGTTTTTAATATGAAAGACCTTTGAAAACTGCTATAAAATTCTGCGCGTGACTTTCCAGTTTCCTCAAATCAGTCGGCGGCAAGGCCTTCTAGGAAGAGCATGCCTCGCTCGACGCTCCATTTGACCTGAATTTATGTATCCCATGCGCATGAGGCTGTGGCATGAGGCTATGGATGTATACAGTTTATAGTGTGACCGACCAATCTAGACTCTGGTTGAATATTTTATTTTACAATATTTTAAATTGTTAATAAAGATAATAGCAAAATCTAATAGTAGGATTGATATGGGTAAAAAATTGTCTTAGTAAGGGATTACGTTGCAAGAAATTTTAACCTCACTTAATTAATTCAACTATAGATATAAAGAAAAAAAACGACGACAGTATCCAGGACGCAGGTGTGATCAGTACAGGATCATACAAACTTTAAACGTTCGTGGATTTGTCACAAGCTTTCAATATACGACACTACTGCAATTAAAATACATATTACTAGTTTTATTGTAAAATAATATTTTACTTCCATGATCCATATCTAACAAACAAAATGTATTATTGTTCTAATACAACTGAAAACTTCTAAAATATTTAAAAATGTTTTAGTTGAGAAAATAAGCATACTGTGTATTGTGTACAGTAGCTGTACTGTCTCAAACTGTAATCAAATTGAAGATTGTTAATTATATCAAAGATTGAAATTATCTACATTTTACGTCGTGGCATTGACATAAATAATCTAAATACAGGTAAATAATCAGCTTCATAAAATGTTTTCCCACGTTAGGAAATCTATGTAAAAATTGAATAAATGTAATACATGTCATATGACATGACGTACATCATACTGTAAATATGTCATGAGGTTTCTCGGCATCTACAGCGTAAATCTAGAACAGGTACTACTTCATGTAATTTTACGATCCGATGTTCAAGATAATTATACTAGTGTTATAATTGTACTAGTTCTACAAATAAGCCAAGGCAGACAATCATTATGTTATTGATTGAATTAGTAGTAGGTACTAGTATATTACAAAAGCTGATCTATTTTTTGTTTCATTAATAACTCTAGGTTGTATTTTAGAATGGCCTAACTAAAATAGGCAAAAACATTTGAATAAAGTCAATTTCATAGCCTATGCAAAGTCTGCGTAAAGTTTTTTTTTCGTTTAAAAATTACATGGGAAATTTTGAGATATGAACAGGTAATATATAAATAAATGAACGTACAAACAAATTCTTCCAATATATACTTAATTAATAGTAATGCTTTTCACAAAATTCCGTACACAAAAGCCGGTACACAGCGGAACATAAAATAGCGGGGTTATTTATCCGATAGGCGTCGAGACCCGGAGAGCAGAAGTTTCACGGCGCTCCCACCTCGGGCACTAAGTAGGAGGCGGATGCCATATTTACCAGCCGCCTTAGGGCTGGCACTAGCAAATTTAGTATACATTATATTATTTTTAATTCCATATTTCGAAGTAAAACTTCTTTACACACGCTTGATTTGGGGAGGAAGCTGGTGAATACGTAACGAGAGTGTTACGAAAAGTGTGATCGTGTAAGGCATAACGCAGTTGAGAAGGAGATATAAGTTAGAGAAGATAAAAAGTTTTACTTCAGTCGTGTGGTCTAAAGCGCACTCGTTTTTTTTTTTTTTGTAGAACATCTCTCAACATTCATTTCAATCTTTATTAGGTAAGTAGTAAGTACACTTATTGTACAGTACAGTAGTACAGTACTCTTATTTTTATTTTTTATTTTTTAGCGATGACGGTTAAATATTAAAATTTTAATCTTTTTACTATAATTATACACGCGTTAATTTTATAAAGAACTGTTTTACATTTAGTACTAATGAAGGGAGTGTTTTAAAAATGTGAAATTAAATCATTTCATACGATAACGATTGCATATATTTATGAATTGGTAAAAGAAATATATTGAAAATTATATACAGAAATGTATAATATTTTTTGTATACAAGTGTCGGCCCTAAGACCATGTCAGCGGGCTGTGTATGTGTGGAGCGCCGACAGAATCACCTGGGCTCGCAATTTTACGAGCAGCCGTTGTGTCGGTCGCCGTCGCTTCTAGCTTTCACGAGTGACGTACCGGGATCATTATAAATATCGATATAAATATTTTTTTTACATTTTAGCATATTTAAATTTGTTGATTTAGAAATAGAGAGTTACATGTATTGTACACGTGTTTAGAATTTTTGTAGTTTTTAAATATGAAAGCTTTGTATTGATGTAAATAAATAATTGTTATCTTATATTAAATATTAATGTTTCGGTTTTTTACTGTACTTGCTAGAAGCTTGAAAATTATTTTAACTAATGTGTATTTAATTAATAAGGTCTAACATATCAATTATAAGTCTATTCCTAAATAACTACGTTAAAAATACTACGTTAAAAACGAAGTAAAGCCTACCTAGGTACTTAGGGGCCATCCATAAATTACGTCACACGAATTTCTCGATTTTTCGACCCCTCTCCCGTCCTTGTCACAGATGGTCACATTTATGAGACCCCCCCCCTGCCTAGTGTGACGTCACACATTTTGCAATTTTGCATGAGCATACTGTTGACGGTTTCGACATTATTTTTATTTTTATTTTAATAACAGTCAATTCGCTTATATGTATAACAAATAAAGCTTTAATTTTAGAAGTTATTTATTGTTAGGTAGTTGAAATATCATTTTTGTACTTACGTTTTGATATTATTATATTTGGAAATGTGACGTCACAAAATTTTGACCCCTCCCTCCCCCTTGTCACACATTGTCATACTTCGTCGACCCCCTACCCCCCTCTTAACGTGTGACGTAATTTATGGATGGCCCCTTATCACATCTAACTTCATCACTTTTAAACTATTAAAATTATAACAAGAAATATCGATAGCAAAATTTTTCGATATAATATATCGACTATCGATAACCTAGCTACGTCCCTATCGCTCAAGTACACTCAAGTCGCCGTCCCGGGCGAGGCGATGGAATTAAATCGCACGCACGACACTTCCGCCCTCCCACCGCGCCCCCTGTTGCCCCGTTACCAGGGTTGACTCCAGCTGAATTAATAAATGTACTGATAAAAAAATAATTTAAATAGATGTGGAAACTTTATTGGCTTAAATATTCTTACTATTTTTGTGATATAATTGTATTTGTCTGCTGTTTGTTTCCCAATAAAATACAATAAAAATAAAATAAAATAATATTACAGCCTTTTTAGCTGCTACCTTATTGTATATAAAATTATATATTGTATTATCATGACATTTTGTTATGTTATCTATGTAACGTAGTTAGAAGACAAAAGTCACAATAATAAGGTAGAGAGTAGAGACGGTAAAAAAATTAGTAGCTGCTTTTCTAACAACAATTTTTTTTTTGGTTGATTTTCGTTAAATATTTAATACCGTAATTAACGTACCTACTACAATTTTGTCGGACATTAGGTCTAAGTTTAACGTTATTAATTAAAGCACACTGCATTTTCTTTTTTAAATTTATTATGTCGTAGTTTAATATTTAGTTTAAGCATTTTTATGTATAATCATCTACAAAAATAAAACATAAATTTATATATTCAAATTAATAACATTCACTGCGACACCCCTGTCGCCTATAGAGACGAGCAACGAGACGCCGCCGTCAGTGCTGTTCACGAGATGTCATCCGTCCCACGCCTCACCGCCGCTGGCTTTGAACTGAATACTGAGTTTGAGTATCACGCCATTATCTTTCCCCCGTCGAGCCAAATGCTACTATCACGGTTCGCTCTTGATATGCGTCTATGGTTATTATGAACTACCCGCATATAAATTGACATTTTTGCGGTATGAACATTCGTAGATACAATTAGAGTAAAATAAAACTTGAACAAAGTATTTTGAGTTTACTCCTTAATGATAAAAGGCATATGGTATGAAAAAAAAATCAGGGAGTGAAATCGTGTGAAACAGTTACGCTGACCTATCCTGAGGGTGACGTTTTGCCACGCGTCTCTTGCGTCTCTATCTCTTTGATAAATATATTTTTAATATAAAGGTATTCGTTTTTAAGGAGTAAACTCAATTCGTAAGCTGATAAACACACACTTTTTTCAAATATTCAATACTATAGTGACTATAGTCTTCGGGGATTTTTAGAGCATAATTTTCTGTTACGTCTCTGTAATTTTTTTTTAGTTTAAAGTTATTGAAGATGGTTTTCTCATTGACAAGATATGTAACTATATATTTAAAATTTAACTGGAGTAATGCGAATGATATTACAAGCATAGTTACAGTATACGAAATCTTTTATTTATTTATTTAAGCATACAAATAATGTACATAATATTTTTACATTGATATAAACACATTATATAATGACCTCGTAAGGTCATCAAAAATGATTACTAACCAGCTGATTTTTTTTCTTTTAGTTAGTGATTATCTATATAATTTAATAGTAATAATGTCCTACAAATTGCGTGGTACGTTACGTGTACTAGGGATCCCTACCTATGAGTTAGAAGTTAAAATAAATTTATTTTTGACTCATGACGTATTCCATACCTAAGTGAAAATGGAAATCGAAATTCACAATTAAATTATATTACTATCTTGTGAAATTCTCTATTTTATACACTAGCTACAGTCGTATGTATGTGTGTATTAAATTTAATTAACAGACCTTTGAGACCTGAGTTGCGGAAATTTGATCACTTTACACTAATTTACAGTAAACTTAACTGATAGCATATAAAAACACAAGTGTATGGACGTATTTTATACCTTTTATTTTATCATTTACCTTTTATATTATATGTACTAGCTTCTGCGCGCGACTTCGTCGGCGTGAACTACGCTCCTATTGGTCTTAGCGTAACGATACATAGCCTATAGCCTTCAAAATCCAAATCGGCCCAGTAGTTCCAGAGATTACCGCGTTCAAACAAACAAATAAACAAACAAACTCTTCAGCTTTATATATTAGTATAGATACTAGCTGACCCCGCAAATGTTGTTTTGCCATATATATTATTAACCCCTTAATACCCCAACTCATAACTTAGGGGTATGAAAATAGATGTTGGCCGATTCTCAGACCTACCCGATATGGACACAAAATTTTATAAAAAATCGGTCCAGCCGTTTTGAAGGAGTATGGTAACTAACATTGTGACACAAGAATTTTATATATAAGATTATTTTATTTCATATTTAAGTATATGGTATATATGTAGGTATATCGCATGGCTGGTGGATTAAGCTCCGATCCTTCTCTTTCTCCTACGGACAAAGATGCCTATGCCCAGCAGTGGGATGTTACAGGCTGAATCGATATCACATGTGTATAACCATTTACTACTTACCTAATATAACAAGGTATCAAGTGGAAGTGACACGAAGCGTTCCGTACCTGTGTGTTTGGCAATGCAAATGAACTTATTGAGATGAAACCCTTGTTAACTATATCTAATACCCGTTAAGAAGGTGAATAGTTTGTAACACATTATAAGTTATATTCTATATATACATAATATATCTCTAAAACATAGTTGATTTATTATAATAATATATAAATAAATCCCCCACACTCAACAGCACCCAGGATGACGATGATGAACCTGTGACGCACACAACGTAACATAATAGGATGTGAAATCCTTGTCGAGGTTTCCAAAGACATACATAACACAAAAGCAGAAACGTCAAGATACGATAACATCTAATGGGGCACATCAGTCAGTTGATATAAACATTGACCCAATGTGTTGGGTCATCTTCATCTATAGTCTTATAACAGACGAGCAAAAGGACAGAGGAGGCTTAGTAATAGAGTCCCGTTGGCAAACTTTGGTTATGACTTATGGCATCCTAAATACGGCTCAAATTATTTATCTGAATTTTTTCCCCACTATCATACTTACTGCGGCCACAAAAGCCAAATGAGTTAAACAGGGGATGGGCATCTAAACGTAAAACGACAAATAGATCTTTCTTTTTTTGAAAGATTATGTCCCTAGCATCCGTCCCCTGCGGTCAGTCCTCTGTCGTCAGTCCCCTGCCGTCAGTCCCCTGCCTCAGTCCTCCGTCGTTTGTCCCGACATTTGTTTATATCATCCGCTATGATGTACTCGATTATATTTCATGTGAATTGTTAACTCGATTTCACTTCGATGACTTCGTTGGAATACGATGAAACGTTAAGTAAAATCTGTTTTTGAAATTATGTTATTTTATTTTAAGCGAATCACAATTTGGCCAGAAACCAACGCAAAAAAAAATTATACTGAGTTAAATTATTTGTCCTGTTATTAAAACAATATTAGGCTTCGAAAAAATTCTCAAGCACTTAAAATATGATTGACGATGTATGACAAAAGATTTTCATATTTTATGGTTCATAAACAGAGTTAAAAGTTTTCAAAATCCGAATGACATTTAGTAGGTACAAACTATGTATAACACTTAAAGGCCAATAGTTCCCTGACCTCAGGTTCTAACTATAGGCTGTAGGTTATACATAATTCTACAGTGGTGTGCGCTCAGTGCTTGCGGTTACCCGGTCGCCTGGAGGCCATGCGGGCGTGACCACATGCTGATGGCTTGTGATTTCTACGAAAGTCTTTTACTTCGTTTTGAAAAAAGGTTAAAAATAAAAGGTTAAACATTAAAAGTAGGTACTGCAGTGTATTTCGTGATGCTTATATGTTACTAAATAAGTTAGAAAAGTTCGATCGATTTGTTATATTTGTTTAGGTTTTTAACCGCAGATTCAACCAATATTTTTGAATATATCCTGAGGCACGATCCCATAAATCGACACAAATTATAGTAGTATATATTATATGTGTCACATAATTATATACGTTTTATAAACTTAATTTAGTCTAAAATCAACGTAATGATACTAGTTATTTCAAGGTTTCAATCTGTAAAGAATATAGCTGAATACGATTCGGGTTCACCTTTAGCCAAGAGCCAAAATAAATGCTCGACCCGAATGCCAATATTGAACACGTCTAGTTCAAATAGAGCAGAGGCAACGGAACGTTTAATAAAACTCGTATTAATATTCGGAGACGCGCGAATGTGTTGTTAGGTGTGCAAATAGCGGGCAAGCGGCAAACACGGCGCGCAAACAGCCCGCGGCGAGCCCGCGCCCGCTCTCAGTGAGAACTTATATCATGTACCTATTATATTATAAAATACTAGCCGTGCCATATGGATTCATCTAAATTACTTTCGAATAGTTTCCAGTTAATGTAGAGTTTTGGACTTAAAAATTAAATTTAAATAAGTGTACCCACAGCTTGAAAATTCGAAACTCTGTGAACTCGTGACCAGCACATGGACATCATTAGGAAATTTTAAGCAGTTACCAGCATATCTAATTTCTTTGTATAATTAAAACAAATATATATTTACTCTACTTACACCCTATTATTTTATTCGTGTAACTCAAATATGGAGTATAAAATTTTATTTAAAACTAAAGATTTTAATTATAATAATTGTCTAAGACAAATAATAATCCCGCTACTGAAGTCAGGGACGTTTCGTCTACGACGTTACCGGGTACATATTGAAGGCGTCGACTTCAAAGGAACATCTCATCTGAAAGAGACGTTATATCATAGATATATTGGAATCGAGACGCTCATTATTTATCTCAGTGCTCGACTGCTCTCTCGTTGTTAACTTCTATTCAAATGTGAATTTGTACGCGTTGTGACGATTGAACACCGCGTTACGCGCTAACGAATAGGCTTAGCTTAAGAACGACAATAGTAAACTAATGACTATGTATTAAACATATATAAAAGGCGAATAAATTAACGTCCTAATATGAAACATAAATAATTATAAAGCGTGCTTAGATGCTTACAAAACCCTTCTCCTACGTGGAGAAAGATGCCTACGCGCAGTAGTGGGATATTAGAGGCTGAATCAATCATATACAGAAGTGTATAATATTAAAATTTGTTTGAAATATGCGTAACGTTTATATAAATAAAAAATCCGTATTTCAAATTAATAATTTAACAGGTTTCATTGAAAACAGCATACATAACCCAAGAGCCCGTGAGGGCCAGACCTTCGTCATTTTATAAAAGCTGAAAGTTTCTCAGTGCATGTAGGAACATGAGATGCTCAGGAGAGCATGCACAAATTTTCAGCTTTTATAAAATGACAAAGGTCTGGCCCTCCTGGGCTCTCGGTCTAACAAATATTTAGATATTTTTTTTGTAAATGTTTACAAATATTAAATATTTGATTTATACAAGAGGTATGCAGTATTTGGGCTGTTAAAAATGGAGAGCTTTATTTATTTTATTTTTATTTACCTAATCGAGGAAGGTCATAGGTCATAAAACATCGAATAAAAATGTAAAGAAACGTAGTAGTTGGTGATTCTGAGTGGGTGTTGTAGTACATAGATAATAAATACAAACATATTTTAAAGTATCCATGTATTATAAAACATGTGTATTCATTATAATTGTTTAATAAAAGAAAGAATAGGCATGTGCGTAATAATTTCGTTTAATTATCGACAAAAACGTACAGCAGGTACATTTAACATCCAGTATCGCTAATGAGATGTCGACGTGACATTTGATATACAACCCCCGAATCACGACCCCTTTGAGAGCCACTCGTCAACGCGAACGATCATACCGGATTGTTAGTGCCGTGACGACTATCGATAACAAAATATCGATACAATTTTTTGTTAATAAACAAATATTTGTATTAAAACTGAGTTTTAATTTAAGAGCATTATTGTACAAATGTTTAAGTTATCAGTGTTTTATATATATTTTTAATTACATATTTTTATTAATACCTGTATAAAGTAATTCTTCCAATATTTAGAGTAGAGTCCTTTGCCGAGCTGTGGTACTTTTACAGACTTATTAAGTTAAGTTCAGTTCTGTATATAAGGTAATTAAATAGAACTAAAATCATTCAAGAATAGGTAAAAGAAGTATTAACAATTTCAAACCTCATAGAATTACACTTCATTATAGAGGTCATTACAATTTTATATAAACAAATAAAACGTAAGTATCTATGTATTATTATCTCTTACGCTTGACTTACAATAACCACTTTTATGTTCAAATTTTTAATTAAAAACATTACGTTATTTTCAAAGCTATTTTCTTTAGTTCAGTATTAATCCTTATCCAAATGAACATGTTAGTTAGCTTAGGCATTAAATGCAGATTAAAATTGTCCTTTACAGTATATCAATCAGATGGATAGTTTTTGAGATATCGTCGTTAGAAGTATTACTGAAAATAATTAACGCGCAACGAAGTGGGCACGGGTCGGCTAGTCTACATATAATACGCATTTTGCGTATCACGTAGTAATTTTTCGTTCAGTCGTTCGGAAAAAAATGCTTTATCCGCTAATGAGATCCGAACACGGTCGCCGTATGCCACAGAAACGCGTCTGTGAGAACACTTGTCAAGCGAAACTGCATAGTGATGTGCTTGTCACGGGCATATTTTCTGTCGATACTTTATTACATTACTAGCTTCTGCGCGCGACTTCGTCGGCGTGGACTCCGCTCCTATTGGTCTTAGCGTGATGATATATAGCCTATAGCCTTCCTCGATAAATGGGCTATCTAACACTGAAAGAATTTTTCAAATCGGACCAGTAGATCCTGAGATTAGCGCGTTCAAACAAACAAACAAACAAACAACCAAACAAACAAACTCTTCAGCTTTATTATATTAGTATAGATTAGTACTTTAAATTAGTAACACAAGACAGATTTATTTGTCCATATATTGTATACTGCGATGCATAATCAAAAAGTTTTTTGTTTCCTTTTTTAGACGCGTGTAACCTATAATAGCAACAACATGTATTTTATTGTTTTTGATGTACTCCAAACTTAATTACATTTGGAGTAAAAAATACAAAAAAACAATCAGCAATTAATCTAAGTAACACAGCCAAGGTTTCAATTTTAATTAACATATTTACAACTCTAATTTGTTTACGATTCGCTGGTGTCTTTTTATTAAAATACGAAAAAAAAACTGGAAATATCTAAATCGTAAACAACAAACAAAAATTAAATGACAAAATAATATAAAATTTAAGGTAAATGATTAATTAATCATTTTATACATCAAACCATAAAAATCGTACAGGCATGAACGGTAACGCGTAAATTAGTTTCATATATTCTATTTTGAGTTTTCGTTTTATTTAAACCGAAAAATACAGTTTTATTTTTAACACACCTGATTCTGAGGTACAAATAAAACCTACCTCCATACAACGTGTATGTAGTAACATACATTACTTTAGCAACAAAACTAACCTATCAATCAGTAAACATTAAAAGTGTACATCGAGTGAGATATATATGTTTCGCACGCCAGCAACTTATTCTCAACAAAGTTGTTTGGAAAGTTGGCTGGAACACAGCCCTGCGTGCGGGTCGGATCGCTGGCACGCGGCGAGACCAAACGACAGCTGATTAATGCGCGGCGAGCGGTGATAGTGAAGGGTTCATATTTTATCGATACTATTTTTATCGTTACTATATTTTTTAGTATTTTTTAAATAAATATTTATTGTTCGTGGTTGGAAATAAAGTCTTTTGTATGTATAAATATTATTTTTAGTTAAATTATATGTGGTTTTCCATCATAAAAATTAAGAGAACAGGCGAAAGGAAAAGGATATACTACCCCAATGCTAGTTAGTAGTTCTAAAATTTCCTCTACTGTAGTATACATGTAGCAGTATCGGTACATGATTTGATATAGTATTTACTCTATAGACTAATAATTTTATTTTGCTTGCTGCATCGATATAGTATTAAAAGCTTTATTTTTCGGATAATACACTTGAAAATGACATACTCTCATAACCGCGAAAAGGTTTTTAAAATATTTATTTAACGTAAATTACAAAAATATGGTTAAAATATTCCCATCACTAAACCTCAGATGGGAGCTCCACGGTGCGCCGCGCCCGACTGAATCATTATCGACGCGCCCGAGCAGAAACGTCGATATTTTCCCGCCGCCGCTGGCCGCTACATCACTGTTTAATGACGATGACGCTATGATCAAGTGCCTGTGATAATGGAACGATGGATTGCGGTCATTTCTATCAATGTTACATGATTCATATTATTTTTTTTGCAATTTATCGTATTATCAATTATTTTAAGGATTCATAAAATTATTACAATCTAATACAATTACGACAATCTTATAATCAACACACAATCCTTGAAGTTCCTATACGCAAATATTCGCAGTGTTGTGACGCCAGGCTTTGACGAATTAAAATGTATCGTTCAATCATTCAAAATCATAATACATGTGATAGTTATTATAAAGTATGTTTTATTCTATTATCAGCTAGGTGAAGATCGACTCAGGTTCGTTAGATTACATTACCTACTTGACTTTAACAGTCATTGTTTTTTTATGTTAACTTTCTTTATTGCAAATTAGGCTTGTAACTACAACTTAGCCTGAAGGCAAGCAATGATGAGGTGAAGGTATGTTCACTAAAATGCCTATTCACTATTATCTTGAAAAATACTCAGGTTATATGCAGTAAATAATAATGCTGACGAGATGTTTCGTTTTACACTTTAATAAATCGTGTTAGAAACAAGCATTTGGAACATTTCTTGAGAGTTGGTAGCATTTCATATAGGGTAAGCTCGCATAATTATGGGACTCATTTAATTCTGTGATAACAAGTTCCGAAGCTCGTACCTTTTAACATGAGTAAAATACACTATTAGAAATACAACCTTAAAACCGGGGCATAAACCCTCTTTTCGTATGCAAAGTTTTGTCATCGTTGCGCGAAAGAAAAAGCAACAGTGCCGCGTATTGTCTCCCAGTCGCCATTTTTTCTTATTCGCCGGCCACTTATTGTTGTGCTCTTTTAAATTAATTGTTTTCTAGTAGAAAACGTTGTTATTTTTACCTGAAAATTTGACTATTTGTGGATAATAGTGTTTACTTGTTACTACCAGTTACGGATTTAGTTTAACTTGAACAGTATTCGGATAATACCTTACGTACGGAGTCTCAAAAATAACGATTTTTTGGATTTAAATGGAAAAACAAATCACCGAATTAAACAAGGTAAAGTAGCTCGCATGTTATTTTCTATGTTAATTAATGCTTTTATTACGAATAAATGGGAAAGATAAGTAAAGTAAAATTAATAAAAAGTGTAGAAAGTTATTTGAACAACTTTAATTAATATTTATCTGAGTCGTTATTTTTATTATCACATAATTAAGTGAGTTGTATTATTTTCAGAAAAAATGGAGGGAAAGGACAATACTCCAGAAACGTCTAAGCTGAAGTCAAAAATATTAATTAAACTATTCTGTGTGTTCTATAATATTAATTACTGTTATGTTTGAAAAAAAACCATAAATACTTATTTCTAGTCCTACTTAGTTAATGCTAATTATAATTATTTGATAAAAAATATAAAAGACTCATCTAATCTATATATATAAAAGAGTAACCCACCCATTGACTCATCACGATATCTCTGGAACCATAAGGCGTAGAGACTTGAATTTTGGTAGGAATATTCCCTTTGCCGAGTAGAGGTCAGCTAAGAACGGATTTTACGAAATTCCACCCCTAAGGGGGTTAAAAGGGGGTTGGAAGTTTGTATGAAAGTCCTATGTTTTTGAAGTAAGAGACTTGAAATTCAAAATGTATGCTCTATAGATGGTGTTGAGGTGTACTAATAATGTATTTTGAGAAATAAACCCCCTCTTGGGGTTAAAACAGGGGATGATAGTTTGTATGAAAGTCGAATTAAAAATACACCTACAAACTTGAAATTAGGCAGGTAGGTCCCTTATAGGGAGTAGATATCCGCTAAGAACGGGTTTTACGAAATTCCATACCTAAGGGAGTTAAACGGGGCGTTGGAAGTTTGCATGAAAGTCCTATGTTTTTGAAGTAAGAGACTTGAAATTCAAAGTGTGTAGTATATTTAGTATCGGCATTTCACCCGTGCGAAGCCGGGGCGGGTCGCTAGTTGTGTTATATCAGTATTATGATAATGCTGTCACCGAATTAAAGTGATTATCACGAAATTACGTAAGTGAACGTGTGATTTATAAAGCCATGTTAGAACAAGTTCTTTGTTGTAAAACTAAGAGTTTATTAGCTTAAATTGTAAGTAAAAGACTGAAGAAAGTTCCTACAAAAAATAAAACATTTTGATTACGATTGTCCTGGGTTTTATTGCTATTATCCAAATTATCACAGAATTAGGTGAGAACACCCTACTCGTATAAAAGAATGCCTCTGTTCGTGGTGTCTCGTTGTTTGTGATAAAGAGAAGAAAAACGAACACGTCTTTGTAGCTTCTGTGCTCACATTTTAAATAATGTTCTTATATGATCGATCCTTCTAGATCACGGCTTAATTATACTTACCTTACGTAGTGCTATGTTCCTGTGGAGAGTAACATAGCCAAAGGTCCTGGGGAGGGTCGGTGATAGGCTCGGTAATGCACATGCAATGCTCCTGGCGTTGTAGGCGTCCATGGGCTAAGGTAACCGTATTTTTGTTCGTAACTCTTGTGGTATAAAAAATCGAAAGGTTTAATTGCGGTTAAGGTTTTAAGAAAAACAATGTATATTATGTTCGGTTTCTCTAAACTCCTATTAGCACTTTCAAACAAACAAAATCAACATTTATTACATTAGTTTAGCAAGCGCTCTTCCCATCCATCTCTCTGCATGTAAATATAATCTAATCTTATGCTGTAGCTATTTCGGAAGTCGTCAGTTTGCTATAAAGCCACCTGTTGCTAGACGAGCTCGCCAATTTACTGGTATTAATGATTTGTATCGTGTCACTGTCTAACCTGCGTTAAAATAGTTTAGTTTGAGAGGAATAGATATACAAGTTGGTCTTTTTGAAGTTACAATTTATGAGGCTTTTTAGGGTCTCGTAAAAATATTTTTGAATTTGGCCGTATTTATATGTTATCGATGAATTTGCCGGTTTTAGTTATTCCAACTGGAAGGTTGTGCTACTGTACAACTTGTATAAAGGTTATCCTTTTGCTTAAATTAGTTTTATATATGTAGGTATATAAATTTGATTGAAAACTGTTTGAAACTATCGTAACGGGAGAATGTGGGTTTTAAGAGGATGACAGCAAATCGTTTGTGATTAATGCGATCTTTATGAAGGCGCATTTTAACAGGTACCGAAATTTAGACTAAATCTAGCAAAATATTTGATCTAGTCTCTCGAGATCTTGAGCCTAGCAAGCGAGATTAGGCATTATTTACGGAAAATGTAATGATAACAGAATTACGAAATTTATATTTAGAATTCTAGTGAAAAAAGAGTCTTACTCTACAACTGGAAACTGGATATGGACATTTTTCTAGTCAGGGAAATTCTTGAATACAAGAAATTCGTTAAGATGTAGGTACAATACGTTATACGTTAGTCCAATACAAATTGCAATTGTAATCATATTGTATCCATAATAATTATGTACAATACATTCCGTGTAGAGAATTCAGTTAAACGTTTGAATATCAAGATTGGAAGAGAAGAATAGATAAGTTCGTGCGTATTCTAAAAGTTTGTTTAGAAGTTCTATGTTAAAATGGAGTGAGTTTTGAGATGTTTTGCTAAATCGAAATGATTCTGATAATTTGAATAATTTAGCAGTGTCGTTGTTTTTGACTATTTAATGAGCCTTAGAAAAAAGCATTAAACCATTTTTGAAAGTAGTCTTAACAAATCAAAAATCAAATTGTCCATAATTTTTGTATTTCTCGAAATCTACTGTAAAAACTGTACGAGATACATGGTAGATATATTGTATAAAATGTACGATATAAAGGGGCATATAAATATACCTAATATACGTGGAAGAGTTTTCGCGAGATCGAGATTTCATTACGCAGAGACCAACTATAGTTAACCATGTACGGTTTGATTAAAGCCGATTAAAATTCTGAGAAAATCGATCATAATATGTATTGACGATTTATTTTATACAAGCTGTTCTTGCGACTTTGTTCGTGATTACCTACTCATACTAAATTGTATCCTTACAAAGGAATCCAGTGTGATAGTTCGTAGTATAAGCTGAAATAATACCAAGTTTCACTTAATCATACTGTTTATGACAAAACTACGATTACGATACGATTCAGCCTGTAATATCCCACTGTTGGGCATAGGCCTCTTCCCCATGTAGGAGAAGGATCGGAGCTTAATCCACCACGCTGCTCCAATGCGGCTTGGCGGATATATTCCCTACTATGAGTAACGATCGCTATCAGCTGTACATGATAACAACCAGGACCGACGGCTTAACGTGCTCTCCGAGGCACGGTGGGAAGACCCACAAGGACTGCACAAACACCCAGACCACGGCAAACATCTGTATGGCCAATACAAATGTTGAATACAAATGTATGACAAAACTGTTTCACTTAAATTACATTCTTGGAAAGTTAATTTATTTAAATCTAAACATATGTGGAATATAGTATAACACGATAGATATAGTTACGTTTTCTAAACACTTTTAAGTAAAATTTCTTTCCTGGTTGTCACTAATGTAATAGATCTGATGACTTTGCTTGTTTCGACGCGATAATCTCAGTATTTATCCGTCCGATCTCAATAAATCAGTTTACGATAAACAACCTACTTAAGGAGGAATGTTCAGACTAAAAAGTTTATTGAGGAATTATGGACTATTTAAGAATATAAGGCTATTTGAAGCTCTACGTTATTGGGATGAACCAGCAACCATAAATGTATATGTATAACCAAGTAATACTCATATTTGTGTAATATTTGTGTTATATTCTGATACCGATCTAGAAATACAGTACACTATAAAACATGAAACTGTTTAATTTTTGTTGCACTTCTCTTTACTTTAAATAAATAAACGCAAATAAAACAGTATAATCCGTTTAGTTAGCGTATAAAATAATAATTCTAATACATGTTACTAATTTTCACACAATTTTGAAGTCTGACCCACGCAACCCTTATGGTTGGAGGAGTAATCTCTTGGATTAGAACAATTTCCCAACCGTGTGTTGTGTATTATCAGCTGTTTTGATAACAACTAGGTCGGCTTAAGGTGCTTCCCAAGGCTATGCGAGACACAACGGTGCCAATATTAAAATAAACATCTGTGCTTACATTGAAGCGCGATATACCTCTACCTACTACCTTCTTATATTTTTTACGTTGGTAAATACTTAATAACAGGTAGATGAACTTTTTTTTTAAGTTGGTGACTTTCTAAGACTTCGCCATAAAATATGCATTCTTATTGTCTTACCTATTGAATAAAACCATGTTGTACTGTTCAACATTACTGTGTTAAACAATTTTGTTTTTTAATTTTATTATTAGGCCTGGCTCTTTATATTTAAAATTATACATTTAGCACAAAAATTGATGTAGGTATAGTTTACTAGTGAACCTGGCATACGTTGTCCTGCCCGGAAAACAGCTACCGAATTTGATTGCTTACATACCGATAGCAGCGCCACCCACCGAGTCCATTTGAGATAAAAACTACCCTATCTCCCAAGTTGGATCAAATTACAGATGCTTACAAAATTTGATAAAAATTGGTTCAGTAGTTTCGGATTTTATCGCTAACATACATCGTGACAAGAAATTTTTATATATACAGTAGAATCCGTTTATTATGACTCCGCCTATATTGACCAACCGGTTATTATGACGTAATTACACTACGAAGTTTGGTTTTCATATAAAATTCTTTATAAAAAAGTCGGATATAATGACTTCCCTTATAGTGACATGTCGCTTATTATGACCCATTTTTAAGAAATGATGTCCGGTTATAATGACCGACATTATTCTTTACACCTCCATTGATTCCCGACGACGTTCGACTTGCTGAACGCGTCGCCAAGTGCAAGCCACGTGTGGCTCGTTTTTGTTTTGAGTCTCAGTTTGGTCCAAGTAATTTATTGGTCTTCTCAGTGAGTAATTGATGCTTGAAGGTCACGCATTGTTTTTCGTTTGTCGTTTGTGTTTTTCATTGTACATACTGTGAAAAAAATGTCATCTCATCGCCGCGCGCCCGTAACGCATTTACGATTGAGGAGAAAGGTGCAAATAATATGCAGATCAGAAAATGGAGAATCAAACTTTTTTGTGCATATTTAGACAGTCGATCTGAAGAAGTAAACTCCAGTCGTGCGTCGGAGCTGACACACGTTTTTTTTTTTTCACAAAACGCTTTGTATGACGTCCGCTTATAATGACGTGTTTGTCAATTCCTTTCGATGTCATTATAAACGGATTCAACTGTACTTATAGAAAAAAAAAGTTCCTTGACATAAGAACACAAAGAATATAAAACTTCACGAAAAAAGTCACTCTCGACTACTATTGTCTTAATAACGCAGATTAGTGCGGTCTTGCTCTCCATAGCGTCAGAGTCGCGAACATTTGCCCCACTCGGCCTCGCGTGCTCCGCTAGTGGGGCAAGTGGGGTAATTGCGATCGCCATTAGCCCGCCCCGGGCGAGCCGAGATAAGCGAACGATGATAGCCTTGTTTCATCGCGACCTTCGCTACCTTCAACTTGACTTTTGATTTATTTCGGGGCATTTTGTTATTTCGTTTTATTTTTTAGCCGAGGGCTCGGTACGATTTACATATTTCTAATTTGTGAATTGAACTGTTATACGGACTTTAAGTTCGCGTTCTGAAATTGTTATGTGTGATAAAAAAAATATGTTAAAATATTGTTTTTTGTTATATGATTTATAGTGTTAACTCATTGAATTTACAACATAAAGATTTTTATACTTAAAACTAATGTAAACTATTGACAACTATAAATTTTCGAAAGTTGAAACAATTTCGCTTCTGATAATTTGAAAGATTTGCTTTAGTTTTTAAAACAAATAGGTACTTTACCTACAAAATTTCGTTACTAATGCGGATCTCAAAGAAAATAAAAAAAATCTTATAAATATTCTCTCATAACGATCTTAGTCTAAGTCCATTTACCTTACATTTACAGCATTAGTACCTAGATTCCATATTCTCTAATTACATTCATGAACCCGAATCCGCTACGCAACTTGAAATAGCTGAGCTGTTGCTCAATAATTGTGCAATTACTGATGTCAAACAGCAATGTTCACCGAATCGCACTAAAATATAAAAATTAACTTGGTAGGTACTAAATGTTAAGGAGTATGGTGGACAGTTAATGAACGATAAGTAAACAATAACTGATGCTTTAATTTGCAACCCGCATTGGATCAGCGTAGTAGATTAAGCTCTGATACTTCTCCTACATGGGGAAAGAGGCCTATGCCCAGCAGTGGGATTTTAAAGACCTTAACGATACTTTAATTGAACTAAATGCTGCTCGCCTTAATATTTGACAAATAGCTGTGTTTAGTTATTGAAAAAAAATCAAAACAAGTTGATTATAATGTGACAGCTACGTCCTACAATATGCTACTACTTAGAAATATAATTACAAGAAATCCAAAACTTATCGTTAGCTATGGTTCATCATCCACAACATTAAAAAAATATAAAGAATTTATTTACTATGAGAAGGTAAATTTTTCACCTTCATTACCTGTAGAAAAAATCTTTGAGGCAATAATAGTAGCAGTCGAGGATACCGAAACATCATAGCCTTATTAATTTAAAGGATATAGTAGACTGATTGTATCCATCTGACGATGTCCTACCTTTAGAGTAAGTAGGTAGCGATAACCTTTAGAGTCAGATAACATACTACATTGTTTTTTGTTCGTTGGCTTCCTGGAATACCAGATTTAAGTTACATTTTTCTCCGTGACCGCATTTTCAATTTCGTCATATTGCCTGAACTAAACTTGCAATTAGAAATTCTTCCGTGCAGTAAGTACAAAGAGCTGGAATGAATTAAATCAAGAGTTAATGTTAGTCGATGGACTGACTGCAGGGTTCAATTTTTTACATTAATTGTGAAATTAAACAATCTTTGATTTAGAGTGTTCAGTGAGATGTGTTTTAAGCGTTTTATGTTATTTTTAGATTTTTAAAACCATAACTAATGCTACACAAATTAGCTGCAGGGTTAGATGTTTTGATAATTTTTGAAACTAAACCAAACTAGATTTGACTATTCAATAACATCAATCAAGGCGTGTTTATGGTTTAGATACTGCATTTTGTAGATTTTTTTTAACATTTTTTGTTTCATAAATTGGTGATTTGAAAGTAATTTTATAGGTCTACTACTCTACTTGAATAACGTGTGTTTTTGTATTAAAAAAAAACAATCTCTTGAAGTGCCATCTGATAGAATTGGGTGCAAATTCAGAGCGTGTTCGCTGGTGTAGGCGGTACAAGGGAGGAGCTTGGTCCGGCCCACTTTAGAATCTAGACCCATTCCAGACTTACTATGACTCGTCGAAAACATTTAATATAAATTTCACATTTTATTATAAATACACGTACTCGAATTAAGTTAAATAAATTCGTCGAATGTATAATATAAGAAAAGTTTTCGAGCAGTGCATCAAAAACGGCTAGATTAGTTTAACTAGATTCAGTGACATGTCTTTTTTAAAAGATCTGGAAATCTGGACAAAAGTTAAAATTATTTTTGTTAAAACACATACTTAGTAACAACGAACAATGCTATATTTGCATATAACTGAATAGTCGTTATCTTTCTGTCTCTGTGGTCGACAGCTGCGGCTTAAAATCATTTCTGTGCCCTTGTGTAGGGCATTGTAGGGCACTTTGATTAGCTCTTATTCATATCGTAAAATATGAGGTTAGGGAATCATTGGGGAGTTGTATCCTGTTCGGACGGACACCTCTATTATAGCCTAGGGCCTAGAGGGTTTAAATTGCGTAACCAACACGCTAGAATGACTCTTAGTTTTGAGTAAAACAATCTATACATGTTTGTGTGAACACTGGGAAATATCTCCTTTTATATTAACCTAGGAGAAGAGTGGAGTTAATTAAAATTATTAAAAAAAACTGCCAGGCAACGTCGTATCAAACTACGAGTATCTGCATAAGATTTTTTTTCTGATTTAAATCTATACAATCATTTGCATGATAAATAACAACATTTTTACGACTGACTTAGTTATAGTCCAGTTTTTAGATTGCAGACCTTGTCAGTGATTTTGTGAATCATGTCACCACAGACCACAGATATACTCCGTGCATGTCACCAACGCGTAGGCGAAGTTAAAGGGAGAAAAAAAAGTAATGCTAAAATAATTTCATTGTCAAACTACGTCATTTAGTGTTTTAGTCTCCGTTTGAAAATATCGGGTCATTATCAGTTATAGTTTATTATCCACTTCGAGTAGTAATCGCATCCATCCATTTCCTGGGGGGGATTGGGGATAGGGTCGGCAACGCGCTTGCGATGCTTCTGGTCATCTGGTGTTGCAGCCGTCTATAGGCTACGGTCTTACCATCATGTGAGCCGTACGCTTGTTTGCCAACCTAGTTACATAAAAAAAAATCCTCAAACTCATGCACAAATGGAAAATTACAACATTTGCCATATACTTAATTTTTTCTATTCAACTGTTCTAGTATATTAAATTCTAAATTATAATTCATGTTTCATAAACCCGTAATCTCATGGGATACCGATTTCTGATTTTCAATTAAAAAAAAGACAGTAAATTATCGTACAACTCGTATGATAGAAAATAGAGTAGGAATCAATTACTAATAAAAAACGACACCGAAACCTCGAGGCATGCGTAATAGGAAAATAATTCAAAAAAAAAAAACAATCAGAAACATTGGAGAAAAAATTTACAATTTACTTATTACATATAATCAAAGCAGGTTTTTATCTGACATTTTATGCAAATACGATTGTTGCATTTTCTATCAGAAATAAAAACAGAACATGCAAGTAATTTTTTTTTTACACCGCAAATTATTCTCAGAAAATTACAATAAAAAGTGCGTTAATCACTAGTGCGCGTAATTACCGCGGCCATTAGTCCCGGCGGGACGCGTCCCGGAATGGCGCGTGATGATACGCATCGGTCAGGGCTACCAACATCAAAGTTTTATCACCAAATTAAGATGCGAAAGGTGTAAATTAAGAGTTTGAATTTATTTAATCTACAGTTAAAGAATCGTTTAATATTCCTTAAATATAGATAAAACGACGTCAAAGTCCGCTGCATCATGCGTGACTTTGTGAAAAAAAGACGGTGAATCGTACCCAGTCTTTGATCTTATTATACAATGGAGATAAAAGATGATAATTAATAATTATTATAGTTTTAATTTTTCTACCTTATGGTTATAAAAACTATTAATTTGGTAAATTAATTAAAATTTAACAAATAGTTTAAAACAACTAAAGAAAATATTTATTTGCGGGAAAGTTACTGACATTAATTCTGTTGTTTAGCTCTAATGCAAGGCTATTTTTGAAACTTAAAAAATAACAATAATAAAAATATATCTCAACAAAACTAAGATTTTTTTAACAAAACATACAAAATCCTAAATCAACATCAAATTTTGTAACATAAAAATAAATTAAACATTCTGTAATTAAACCCACCAGGGACGCTGATCCCGCAATCATATTCTGCATCGAGGCCGCTAATTATCCCGGAATCCCCTGTCCCGGGATCCAGTTGTTAGCCGTCCCGTGCGACCTAATGTTTGACTCGTAATTTATGACGCTAATTGCGATGCGTTTCGTTGCGTAACAGCTAAGCAGTCGACCATAGAGAATAGTAATATACAGTCGACTAAGGCATAAAGTTTGATGACGTTAAGCTTTGAAATGAATGGCCCAACTGCAACGTGCTGTTTCAAATATTTATAACTTCTGTTTTGGTAGAAGTATTGCTTTTATTCAAAACACAAAATATTAATATATTTTATTTATAATAACTATCCTTTCTTATATTAGGATTTTATTTTTATTTATATATTATGTACAGTTAAATAAAATAAAAAAATATGGCACGACTTTGATCCACTTATAGACATCTAGTGGCGAAGAGCAAAACTAATCCTTGCTGAAATTTTTACATTTTCACAGTAGCTCTTTTTGCTACTCTTCAATAGGTGTCGCTAGTAGTATATAATTAACGAAGACTTTCTTGTTACAGAATGCACCAACTCAAGAACCTATTTATCGAAAGGTGGCGATAGTGGAAAACTTTTTTGATATCATCAACACTGTTCACGTTGAATTAGAAGGACGACCAGGCAAGCACGCAGGGCAAAAACGAACATACAGAACTGTGAGTAACTTTCAATTAATTTGAATTGCAATATTAAAATCGGGTTTGACCGCCACCTAGTGAGCAAACTTAAAACTACGTGGTAAATACGATGACGTTGCTGAACGGAATGTAAACCATATATTCTTCGATAGATGGCAGTGTACCACTAGTTGTATTAAAAATTTAATGATATATTTTGATTTGAGACGTCTGTTAAGCTAGAATGGTCAAATGGGCAGAACCACTTAAATTTTTGGTAAATATTGAGTGCTTTTTAAGTGCTAATTTAGTGCTCCAATATAAAATTTTACGCCCAAGAAACATGATCATAAATTATAAAACTGCTAGCTTTCACGTAAGCTAGCAGTGGACAGCCGGCTACAACGCTCATAGTGTTAAGCAGACCTAGGTGTTAGCATTAATAATTTAGTGCTCATTGAGTGCTTCCAATATATGTACAAGAATCACAGAGAAAAATTTTTTTTTTATTTTTTTTATTGATTATAGAAAAATATGGCTGTAAAGCTAGAATAGTCAAATGGGCAGAATCACTAAAATTTTTGCTAAAAATTTAGTGCTTTTTAAGAGCTAATTTATGGCTGTAATATCAAATTTTACGCCCAAGTAGCATGATCATAAATTATAAAACAGACAGCTTTCACGTAAGCTAGCAATGTACTTCCGGTTATAACTCTTATAACGCTCATAGTGCTAAGCAGAACTACGTGTTAGCATAAATAATTTAGTGCTCATTAAGTGCTTCCAATATATGTAAAAGAATCACAGATATTTCTTTTTTTTTTCGATTTTGGAATCGATTATAGATTTATGCTAGCTTATACTTAAGCTAGCAATGTACTGACGGCTATAACGCTCATAGTGCTAAGTCTAACTACGTGTTAGCGTTAGTAATTTAGTGCTCATTAAGTGCTTCCAATATATGTAAAAGAATCACAGATATTTCATTTTTTTTCGATTTTGGAATCGATTATAGATATCTGCTAGCTTATAATTAAGCTAGCAATGTACTGACGGCTATAACGCTCATAGTGCTAAGCATAACTACGTGTTAGCATTAGTAATTTAGTGCTCATTAAGTGCTTCCAATATATGTAAAAGAATCACAGATATTTCTTTTTTTTTTCGATTTTGGAATCGATTATAGATATCTGCTAGCTTATACTTAAGCTAGCAATGTACTGACGGCTATAACGCTCATAGTGCCAAGCAGAACTACGTGTTAGCATTAGTAATTTAGTGCTCATTAAGTGCTTCCAATATATGTAAAAGAATCACAGATATTTCTTTTTTTTTCGATTTTGGAATCGATTATAGATATCTGCTAGCTTATAATTAAGCTAGCAATGTACTGACGGCTATAACGCTCATAGTGCTAAGCATAACTACGTGTTAGCATTAGTAATTTAGTGCTCATTAAGTGCTTCCAATATATGTAAAAGAATCACAGATATTTCTTTTTTTTCGATTTTGGAATCGATTATAGATATCTGCAAGCTTATAATTAAGCTAGCAATGTACTGACGGCTATAACGCTCATAGTGCTAAGCATAACTACGTGTTAGCATTAGTAATTTAGTGCTCATTAAGTGCTTCCAATATATGTAAAAGAATCACAGATATATTTTTTTTTTTTCGATTTTGGAATCGATTATAGATATCTGCTAGCTTATACTTAAGCTAGCAATGTACTGACGGCTATAACGCCCATAGTGCTAAGTCTAACTACGTGTTAGCATTAGTAATTTAGTGCTCATTAAGTGCTTCCAATATATGTAAAAGAATCACAGATATTTCTTTTTTTTTCGATTTTGGAATCGATTATAGATATCTGCTAGCTTATAATTAAGCTAGCAATGTACTGACGGCTATAACGCTCATAGTGCTAAGCATAACTACGTGTTAGCATTAGTAATTTAATGCTCATTAAGTGCTTCCAATATATGTAAAAGAATCACAGATATTTCTTTTTTTTCGATTTTGGAATCGATTATAGATTTATGCTAGCTTATAATTAAGCTAGTAATGTACTGACGGCTATAACGCTCATAGTGCTAAGTATAACTACGTGTTAGCATTAGTAATTTAGTGCTCATTGAGTGCTTCTAATATATGTAAAAAAGTGTGTGTAAGTACACACGTGTTATACTTATGTACGCACGTAAGAAGTTATACTTCAAGCTAGAGTATTAAAATACTTCCAAAAAAACCTATTACTTAATAATTAGACAATACCTAAGTCCACAACGCCATCTCTTAGAAATGATAAAGACTACTTTTTTGTTATAGTCCACAACACCATCTCTTAGAAATGATAAAGACTACTTTCTTGTCTGCAAAACTAGCGGCATCTATTCATGCATGCTTGAACTATGTCGTATCCATACGCGCATTGTAAATATTTACTCTCATAATTTTTCTCTAACGCGCCATAAGAAGTATAACTTCAAAAATCACAGATAATTTTTTTTTCTACTTTGGAATCGATTCTAGATAACTGCTAGCTTTTAATTGAGCTAAATAATTTTTCTTCTATTTCTACCATAGCAGTGCCCAGTAAAAACCTAATGTTGTTAGGTAGTGTCTATATTAAATGAAAAAAAAAAAAGATTCTAAATTCATTCAATAAATATTTGTAAGAAATCAATAAATAATTATTATATATGATTTTATCACAATAGAAAATAAATGACTACAAAGTAGACAAAATATTAAAAATGAAACTGTATTTCAGAACATAATATATTAGGTAGGGATCCCTAGTACATTTTTTTCACCTGATCAGTATCAAGCTAATTTTTTGGGAGTGGCTACATTTTGATGAGGCGAACAAAAAATTCCTCTTCGAAAACTCTCGATTGTGGTAGCTAACAGAGATAGTAGGGGGTAGAGCAGCAGTGAGCGTAGGACCGGGATAACGCACCACGCAATTTGTGGGACATTATTACTATTAAATTATATATATAATCACTAACTAAAAGAAAAAAAAATCAGTTGGTTAGTAATAATTTTTGATGACCTTACGAGGTCAGCAAGTTGATGACCTCGTCATCAAAAATTATTTTTTTTTCTGATTTTTTTTTGCTTCCCGGTCCTACGCACACTGCTGCTCTACCCCCTACTATTTCTGTTAGCTACCACAATCGAGAGTTTTCGAAGAGGAATTTTTTGTTTGCCTCATCAAAATGTAGCCACTCCCAAAAAATTAGCTTGATACTGATCAGGTGAAAAAAATGTACTAGGGATCCCTACCTAATATATTATGTTCTGAAATACAGTTTCATTTTTAATATTTTGTCTACTTTGTAGTCATTTATTTTCTATTGTGATAAAATCATATATAATAATTATTTATTGATTTCTTACAAATATTTATTGAATGAATTTAATGAATGAATGTATATATATATCAAATGAATCAAAATTACTTCAGTTTCTTTAACTAAAAATAATAAAGAAGTCATGAAATCAGCTTATGACTGGTATTATACGCATTCTTATTTCTGGAGCTGCATAAAACTTAATAAAGACTGTTATTTCTTCTCGACTTCCGATCCAAGCTAGTTTAGTTCGCTATATTGTGTTAACGTGTTGGTATATTACGTTATTATTAATGACAATGGCAGATTTGAAATTTTACTGGACATTGAATCAAATTCAGCAACAGTTTTATTACCAAATAAACACTAAAAAAAAAATGAGACACGTTCAATTGAACCAGAAGCGATTAGTAAACACAAAAGAAAGAACCATAAAGAAATTGAACAGAAGTCAGGAATGCAAACATATTGTCACTGAGCTTAGAAAAATATAAAATATCCTGATGAAGATAAAAATTTACAAGAAAATGAAGATAATCAATATGAAATGGGAAACACATTGCAACTTGACGAATTATCATAATAATGTTATTAACATATCTCATTATAGATTTTCTGTATTTTACTATGCATTCCCAAGGAGGGTTGATGTCAGGCAGGCGGCCGGTCGTAAAAAATAATATGCCAAATCACTTACAACATGAGTCTGAGGAAGAGGAGAGCATGTTGTGCCGACCCTATATAAATAGGATAAGGGCAGGGAGATGATGATGATTTATTGAATGAATTTAGAATCTTTTTTTTTTCATTTAATATAGACACTACCTAACAACATTAGGTTTTTACTGGGCACTGCTATGGTAGAAACAGAAGAAAAATTATTTAGCTCAATTAAAAGCTAGCAGTTATCTAGAATCGATTCCAAAGTAGAAAAAAAAAATTATCTGTGATTTTTGAAGTTATGAAAGAGTAAATGTTTACAATGCGCGTATGGATACGACATAGTTCAAGCATGCATGAATAGATGCCGCTAGTTTTGCAGACAAGAAAGTAGTCTTTATCATTTCTAAGAGATGGTGTTGTGGACTATAACAAAAAAGTAGTCTTTATCATTTCTAAGAGATGGCGTTGTGGACTTAGGTATTGTCTAATTATTAAGTAATAGGTTTTTTTGGAAGTATTTTAATACTCTAGCTTGAAGTATAACTTCTTACGTGCGTACATAAGTATAACACGTGTGTACTTACACACACTTTTTTTACATATATTAGAAGCACTCAATGAGCACTAAATTACTAATGCTAACTGTAGTGTATGCGCAACCCCCACTACGACACTCGCTCACCGACCGTGGCCGAGTGTAGACGTGCTCGAGGTTCCGTATATATTATAATCACGTAATCACTATAGAACTGTGTTTTATTGCTACAAGTAGACACCAAACATTACAAGTGGCGACGAGGACAAATGGTGAGTACCTACACGTTCAAAAAAAAAAAAAAAAAGGAGAAAGATGAAGATGACCATATTATAACCTGCAAAACGATTGTTTACGTATAGTTTAGTTTAAATCAAATAACTAAAAGATAAGAAACAGTTTTCATTTAAAATTAATATTCATATCAAAAGACAATACGTAAATAATCGTTACGGTAGGTACCACAAAAAAAAAAAAATCATTGGAAAACAAATTCAATTTCACTATCAAGGGCCACGCATCAGATCTAAATAGATAAAGGCCACGCAAATACAAAAACAATAGTAATTACGATACAACAATAAACCTACGAGTATGTAGGTATACGAGTACACCTACTGTAAATTGTATAGGTATGCAATCTGAAGGTACTTGCGAACACATTAGTTAAATTAATTAATTGAGATAACTATCACATTGGTATTGATATACTTTCATTCATACTAATTTAATACTTAATTGGATCATACAACTGAACAATAAAATATAAAATTGTTATTAAATTTCAATAGAACTAGTTTTAGATATTTTATTAAGTACATTTTTAATTCTACCTCCTACTTTATTAATTACTAGCTGACCAAATAATTATATAGTAAACTTTTCATCTTACTCGAATTTCTCCGACTTGATTTACATATACTATTATTATTCACTGAATTTGTTGTTCAATCACAACAAAATATAACCTAAGTATATTACTACTGAATGGTGAAGCTTTCTATTGAAAGAATTTTCAGGTTCCGATAAGTATTTGCGAAGATTACCCCCTACAAACAAACAAAGTTAGAAACTTTACCTCTTTGTGATATTAGTATAGATGTTATCAAATTATTTTTATTTTACGTAATTTATTGCATATTAATACAATCATGTTTGTAAGATCTTCATTACTTATATTAAAGGTTTAAAACCACGCAATAATTTAATGAGACAAAAGGGCCATGCACATTGCAATAAAGAATGTATAAAATATACATATTATGCAAAATTGTGATTAATGTAACGGGTATAGTTACAACAGTGAGTAGTAAAATTACAAAATTAAAAGGGCCATGTGTATTGCACGCGTCACACGCTTAAGCGTGTGGGTGTGCTTTACTATCGAAAGACGGCTCTGTGTCCATTTTCCAAGATAAAATCGTTCTTATACGTTAAGTTAGGCACTGAATTTTAAAAAAAAAGGTTGTTTCGGAAACTAGACATGTTAATCTATAAAGTCAGCGTATTTTCTTTTCATTTCGTTTAATATTTATAACAAAAAAAACGTAATTAAAAAGTGATATGTCAGCTGTCCGTTGGTCTGTGCCCTTTTGTTGTCTTCACGTTTTAGAAAAATATAAACAATTAATTGTAATAATTTCTTTTGAATAATACTTCAGTCACTCTAAGGATGAACTGTATATCTTTTTATGATTGAACTCTTAACCGTTTTAAAGATATTAACGAAATTCGAAAGATTTTCTAGGTTTCTTTCATAAATATTTTTTCTTTTTTAAACCCCGGCGCAAAACGAGGGGTGGTACAAGTTTAACGTGTCTGTGTATCTGTGTAACTGTCTGTGGTACTTTTTTCTAGTTGATGAGGGGATCTGACTACCTTCCTTATGTCCTATCGATTCGAAATTTGGTACCGTGTTACTTTAATGATATTGAAAGTATATGGTAGGGTAACCATGACCTGATCAGCCGTTCGAAGATCATCAGCTCTTTAATAGTTGATGAGGGAATCTAATTACCTTCCATATGTCCTATCGATTCGAAATTTGGTAGCGTGTTACTTCAATGATATTGAAAGTGTATGGTAAGGTATCGTATTATCGTATTATGTATGGTAAGGCATCCGCCAACCCGCATTGGAGCAGCGTAGTGGATTAAGCCCTTTAATATATATAACAAAAAAATGTAATCAAATAACATATCTACAGCTGTCCGTTGGTATGTGCACTTTTAGTTGTCTTCTCGTTTTATAAAAATATAAACAATTTTAGCGAAATGTATAAGCTATTGAACGAGCGGATAAATAATAAGATGTTATCTATCTTCACTGACTCTTTATTGAAGAATAATAATGATAGAAAAACAATATTCAAGTAGCAAAATAGCAAAATATAAAAAAGTAGCAAAATACAAAATATAATTATAAGATAATAGAAAAACAATATATTCAAGTAGCAAAATATAAAATATAATTATAAGATAACGTGCTACGTGTACGTACATAATTTTACTTACTAAATTGAAAAACAAATTATCAAGAAGAATTTAAAATCAAATTCTTTGACGACTATCAAAAACACGCCACATTAGTCTCCTCCGAGACCGAAGGTCAATAGCCGGTTGGCGGGCCAGTGGAACCAGATGCTGCATAGCTCTCGGTGAGTTGGAACTGTCTGCGGTGATGCTTGCGAAGCCTGCGTTGCCGTTCAAGCTCGAGGTTACCAGCTCAGCGAATGACCACTAGTTTAGCAAGTGAGCTCGGTTTAGCGAATGGATGAGCGGATGATAAAATATTCGCTAACTCCGCAGACTTTTTATTAATGAATTCATTGTTATTTTGTTATAATATAAAAATGAATCAAGTAGCAAAACGTAAAATATTAACAAGAAAAGCTTAAAATCAAATTCTTTGACAACTATCAAAAATATTTTTATTAAAATGATAAAAAGAGGTTTTTATTATTATTTATATAAAAAGTCTATATATGTAGAGACGCCAATTAATTGTAATTATTCCTTTTGAATAATACTCCAGTCACTCTATGGATGAACTTTTTTTCTTATTATGACTGAACTCTTAACTGTTTTAAAGATATTAACGAAATTCGAAAGATTTTCTGGGTTTCTTTCATAAAAATTATCACCGTCTATTTTTTTTCCTCTCTCCTTTTTCATGAACTATTTATTTTTTAAATAACTTCTGCTGCATCTAGCGACATTATTGATATTTTTGGCAGTGAAGTTAAAATTGTATCTATGTTTCGTGACGTGTCGACAGATTTTCGATAATATAAAATGCCAAAAGAAAATAAAAACTCTGCAAGAAAACGTGATCAATTACAACGTGATTATAAAAGAGAACGTCGTAAAAATTATGAGTCTTTCGAAAAATTATAAAGATGATGTTATGATTGAGCTGAATAAACCTGAAAGCTGCTGTCTTGGAAATAAACATAGTGGAATCTATTCTGCTCAAATTCCTAATAAGGATGATGTAAACCTTGCTCAAAAAAAAATGTCGAATGTCTCAAGTTCGTCAAAACGATGATTTTAGACAAAGCGAACGAGAAAAAGATAGGTTAGCTAAGCAGGCTCAGCGATAATTTAGTGCCTACCTTAACATATAAGAACGATTTTATCTTTCAAAATGGACATAAAAAATAATTATTATTATTTCAAATGATTTCTCTTTGAGGCAATTATTATTAATTTCAATTCGTAACACAATGAGCGTGTGAGGCGTGCACTTTTGGATTTTCCAAATTATTTTTCTTTTTACAAAAATATAAAGGGCTATGCAGATAAATACTGTTACTTACTGATGTAAAGTAAAAGCCACGCAAAAATAAAAGATACATAAATATTTTCTTTGTCTCATGCATCACTCACAAGCTTATACCATTTTGATTTCGAAGGCGATCCGACAGCCGTCGGCACTCGTTGGGTAAAATGGAAAAGGGCACTTGAAATTAGTAAATTTTACTGGCTGCTAATATTGACATATCTTAGTGTTGGAGGATTAGCACTCCAAGAAGTTTATTATAGCTTAAATACCTGACGCTCATGCTGAAGAATAAGAAGATGTTGATGTATATAAAATAGCTTTCGATAAATTAGATGGTTACTTTACTCCAAAACCAAATCGATAGCAAGAAAAACTTTGGTGGACCGATCCGACACAAACCGCTTAAAACAAACCGCTGTAGGTGTGGTATTAACCTCACACATTCACGCCTTGAAATGTCCTGCAAGGGACAAACGATGCGTGAAGTGCGTTTTATTGAATATTTTAGAGAGCATTGTAGAAAAAAAAAAACAATTTTCTGACTACAGGACTGAGACTGTACATAAGAAACCTAAAACAGAAATAAAAAATGATACAAAAACAAACAAATAATGATTAGCTGCATATCTCTCATTCTAACGTCAATGAAACTATAAAGTGTAACATTGGAGGAGTAATCGTTGATATGCAATTAGTTCTAGATATAGTAAATTGTAGTATTCTGATATAAAATTATCATTTAAACCGATTTAGTAGTCTTGGATCATGACATCTTCATGGCTATTTGACTAATATCTTACGCGATATTATAACTTGTTAGCATTTAAATTTGTAACAATTATTAAAATATTACATTTTGTGTCGATATTACTCTTTTGCAGAGTATTTACACAAAAAATACTGTTATCATTTAAATTTATGCTTCTAATAATTTTATAGTATTAAATTGTTCTTACAGTGATAACTTATTCAATATAGTTAAAAGTGTGTATTGTGAATGGATAGCTATAGATTTGAAGTGAGAAATAAGTGTTTCATTGAGTGTTTTCAGTCTTGTTCTACACTTGATTGATTTATTTAAAGTGTTTAAAAGTTTTATTAGTTGTTCTATTTAAGAACATTTAAATTACAGTAAGTTTCTTCATAATACCTTGGTACAATCGTAAGCCTATTATAACAATCGTTGTAGCTACTGTAGGTACTATTAAAAATTCTTATTAATTGATTTCAGTAAATGAGATATATTTCTATTTACAAAAAATTATTAAATGGCTTTGTGAAACAAAAGTTGCAAATAAAACTATAATTACGATAACGTGCTAGTGAAACAGAATAGGTGTATCATCATTTCATAATTTATCAAAATTTTGGCTGATGATTTGATAAATCCGTCAAAGAGACAGGCTTCTTTTAATATCCTATCGGCAACTTATGTACGACCTTTACTAGTAAATCTAACCATAATTAAAAAGTCGTAATTATAATATATCAGATGTATGATTGCATCCAACGGATAAATGTTCGTAATGTATTATAATTTTCACCATCAATTTCCATGTTATGGGATAGTTCTATTTGCAAGTGAATCTGAAATTTATAGTTTATTAATTGAGGTGAAACAGGCCCACACTGACCTATAATGGCTTATTATGGTGGTAATTCATTGAATATGAATTGAATTTAAAAAAAAAAAAAAAAGAAAAAGAAAAAATTACGAGTGCAATTAGAAAAAAATAAAATAAAAAATAATAATCGATCTGGAGACACGAGGATTTGAGCCGTGGTCTTCTCGGTCGTTCCCGATCAGCCGGTTTCCCACCTGAGCCATTACAATTTTATTGACAATTGCGAAATTTACCTTCGTTTTCTAACGATAAGGTAGCCATTTTCTCATTGCCTAAAAACAGGGATAAAACGACATTTTCTAAAAATGAATCCTAGCTAGATCAATTTATCGCCCCCGAAATCCCTTGCATACTAAATTTCAGGAAAATCGTTGGAGCGGTTTCCGAGATTCAAATTATATAAGAATTGCTCGTTTAATAGTATTAGACGAGATAATAGTAATAATAATAATAAATATCTATACAAACAAAATTGGAGTGCCTGTTTGTACATTAAATTATAATATTAAAATAACCGCTTGTTACTAAATGCATATGGATGTATACACTGACGATACATAAACAAAAAAAAGAAAAAAGAAAAAACATTTTACAATTTTTGTCTATCTATCTGTTTGTTCCACATAGACTCTGAAATGGCTAGACCGATTTTGACGGTACTTTCGCTGGCAGATAGCTGATGTAATAAGCAGTAACTTGGCTACTTTTATTTTAAAACCTCTTATAGTAAAATAGGTTAAGTGTATATTGTAATAGTAGAACATAAGTGTACATAATTATATGGTAACTAGCAAATAAGAGTAAATATAAACAAAGATAATACAAATAATAATATGCTAGAAAATCTACGAATGAATGAATGATCTAGAATTAAGAGATAATTTAACTCCAACAAAAATAAAATACAAACTTAAGATGCATTACTTGAAAAAATTATAACAGTCTGTATATATAAATTGTGTCGTAAACATAGCGTCTCTGTATGGATAATATGTATACTTTTATTTACTGAGCTGCCCGGCTTGCCAGATTTCTTTTAATACTACCTTCATAATTATGTAGTTTTGTTTTGATTAAGAACTGTATTATGATTCTTGTATTGCAAATTATTGTTGAACGACATATTCCTATGTAAACCTAATTGGTTTTTGTGAATGTGTAAAATGTATTTCTGTTATATGTTGTCTTGGGTTGTCTGGAAGAAATGGCTAAATGGCCTTAAGTCCGCCCATTGTACTTCACAGTCTGTAAATGATATTTGTAGTTGTGATGTACAATAAAGTATAAATAAATAAATAAATAAATAAATATGTTTGTATGATAATAATAAAAAACTGTTTTCATAAAAATATTATTAAGATGGTCCCCATGTGATCGCTTATAGTCATAAGGCTCTTAGACTGTGGAAAAAGATATTGTCAAGTGCTACAATAGAACGGTACAAGAATAGTCATTCCTCATAACTTGCATAAACGTGTACTAGAAGCAGCCCATGAACGACACCCGGGCATAGTAGCAAGTCTCGTCTTAGAACAAAGACAAATCTCCCTCAGAATTATTCTACATATAGGAGATAGTTTGGAGACAAGGTCCCGTCAGCTCCAGACATGGAATTTCAAATAATTGATGAAGATGTAAGAGATTGAAAGAAAAAGGGAAGTGTATGGAGACCTTAAAAGAAAAGCAACAGAAGATCCCACAACACATACAGTCACTGGTTTGGCTGGTGGTGATGTTAATATTCGGAACGATGATACTGGGAATGAATATCGTCGAAATATAGTTCATTTGAAAAAGTTAATGATTCTTAGACTGTAGTTGATAAATATGTTAATAATGATAATTTAGAACATGATAACGAATTAATCTAAATCATTTATGATTTACTTGCATTGATTTCTATGTTATTGTTTACATTTTGTTTTGTATTTAAAATTATCAAGAAAAAATGTAATATTATAAGTTAAATTCGATTAACGATTTTCTAGAAGACAGTACGCCTTGGGCATGATGTGATCGCCACCAGGCTATCTCAACCTATAAAATTATTGTTAATTTTATTCTGATTTGGACAAAAAAACATTACAATATGTATCATGTATGTGTTATGTTGTTTATTATGTAGATATTTATTGTTCACAATGTATTTTCAAATTATATTAATTCTGTAATTGAAAAAAAAAGAAAAAAAAGAGAAAAGATATTAGTCCCGCTGAGTTTCTTCCGCCAGTTCTTCTCAGGTCAGAGGCTTCTTCTTTCCGAACTGGTAGTAGACTCATGACGTTCAGTAAGAAATTGTAATAATTTTATGCTGAATAAACAATTTTGAATTTGAATAATTGTAATCTTAAAAAATCAAAAATAAAGAAGGGATGTAGTGTATGCGCAACCCCCACTACGACACTCGCTCACCGACCGTGGCCGAGTGTAGACGTGCTCGAGGTTCCGTATATATTATAATCACGTAATCACTATAGAACTGTGTTTTATTGCTACAAGTAGACACCAAACATTACACTAACACGTAGTTATACTTAGCACTATGAGCGTTATAGCCGTCAGTACATTGCTAGCTTAATTATAAGCTAGCATAAATCTATAATCGATTCCAAAATCGAAAAAAAAGAAATATCTGTGATTCTTTTACATATATTGGAAGCACTTAATGAGCATTAAATTACTAATGCTAACACGTAGTTATGCTTAGCACTATGAGCGTTATAGCCGTCAGTACATTGCTAGCTTAATTATAAGCTAGCAGATATCTATAATCGATTCCAAAATCGAAAAAAAAAAGAAATATCTGTGATTCTTTTACATATATTGGAAGCACTTAATGAGCACTAAATTACTAATGCTAACACGTAGTTAGACTTAGCACTATGATCGTTATAGCCGTCAGTACATTGCTAGCTTAAGTATAAGCTAGCAGATATCTATAATCGATTCCAAAATCGAAAAAAAAAGAAATATCTGTGATTCTTTTACATATATTGGAAGCACTTAATGAGCACTAAATTACTAATGCTAACACGTAGTTATGCTTAGCACTATGAGCGTTATAGCCGTCAGTACATTGCTAGCTTAATTATAAGCTAGCAGATATCTATAATCGATTCCAAAATCGAAAAAAAAAGAAATATCTGTGATTCTTTTACATATATTGGAAGCACTTAATGAGCACTAAATTACTAATGCTAACACGTAGTTATACTTAGCACTATGAGCGTTATAGCCGTCAGTACATTGCTAGCTTAATTATAAGCTAGCATAAATCTATAATCGATTCCAAAATCGAAAAAAAAGAAATATCTGTGATTCTTTTACATATATTGGAAGCACTTAATGAGCATTAAATTACTAATGCTAACACGTAGTTATGCTTAGCACTATGAGCGTTATAGCCGTCAGTACATTGCTAGCTTAATTATAAGCTAGCAGATATCTATAATCGATTCCAAAATCGAAAAAAAAAAGAAATATCTGTGATTCTTTTACATATATTGGAAGCACTTAATGAACACTAAATTACTAATGCTAACACGTAGTTAGACTTAGCACTATGATCGTTATAGCCGTCAGTACATTGCTAGCTTAAGTATAAGCTAGCAGATATCTATAATCGATTCCAAAATCGAAAAAAAAAGAAATATCTGTGATTCTTTTACATATATTGGAAGCACTTAATGAGCACTAAATTACTAATGCTAACACGTAGTTATGCTTAGCACTATGAGCGTTATAGCCGTCAGTACATTGCTAGCTTAATTATAAGCTAGCAGATATCTATAATCGATTCCAAAATCGAAAAAAAAAGAAATATCTGTGATTCTTTTACATATATTGGAAGCACTTAATGAGCACTAAATTACTAATGCTAACACGTAGTTATGCTTAGCACTATGAGCGTTATAGCCGTCAGTACATTGCTAGCTTAATTATAAGCTAGCAGATATCTATAATCGATTCCAAAATCAAAAAAAAAAGAAATATCTGTGATTCTTTTACATATATTGGAAGCACTTAATGAGCACTAAATTACTAATGCTAACACGTAGTTAGACTTAGCACTATGAGCGTTATAGCCGTCAGTACATTGCTAGCTTAAGTATAAGCTAGCAGATATCTATAATCGATTCCAAAATCGAAAAAAAAAAAAATATCTGTGATTCTTTTACATATATTGGAAGCACTTAATGAGCACTAAATTACTAATGCTAACACGTAGTTATTCTTAGCACTATGAGCGTTATAGCCGTCAGTACATTGCTAGCTTAAGTATAAGCTAGCAGATATCTATAATCGATTCCAAAATCGAAAAAAAAAAAAATATCTGTGATTCTTTTACATATATTGGAAGCACTTAATGAGCACTAAATTACTAATGCTAACACGTAGTTATTCTTAGCACTATGAGCGTTATAACCGTCAGTACATTGCTAGCTTAATTATAAGCTAGCAGATATCTATAATCGATTCCAAAATCGAAAAAAAAAGAAATATCTGTGATTCTTTTACATATATTGGAAGCACTTAATGAGCACTAAATTATTTATGCTAACACGTAGTTCTGCTTAGCACTATGAGCGTTATAAGAGTTATAACCGGAAGTACATTGCTAGCTTACGTGAAAGCTGTCTGTTTTATAATTTATGATCATGCTACTTGGGCGTAAAATTTGATATTACAGCCATAAATTAGCTCTTAAAAAGCACTAAATTTTTAGCAAAAATTTTAGTGATTCTGCCCATTTGACTATTCTAGCTTTACAGCCATATTTTTCTATAATCAATAAAAAAAAATTAAAAAAATTTTTTCTCTGTGATTCTTGTACATATATTGGAAGCACTCAATGAGCACTAAATTATTAATGCTAACACCTAGGTCTGCTTAACACTATGAGCGTTATAGCCGGCTGTCCACTGCTAGCTTACGTGAAAGCTAGCAGTTTTATAATTTATGATCATGTTTCTTGGGCGTAAAATTTTATATTGGAGCACTAAATTAGCACTTAAAAAGCACTCAATATTTACCAAAAATTTAAGTGGTTCTGCCCATTTGACCATTCTAGCTTAACAGACGTTGATTTGAGGCCTTTGAGGGATGACGATATCTGTGAGATAAAAGTTTTTAATGTAATATTATTTTTTACCATCGAATTTCACTGTAACACACACACACACAAATATGTATCTCAAACTTGTACTTTATTAGTTGAGAGGAAACAAGTCCTAACAGTACCTATATTCTACCTTCTGCTGTTAAAGTTTAATCGTAACTTATTTACAGGATAACCTTTAACTGTATAAACAGGCCCTTAATAAAAGAGAAATTACCTATTTTAAAACTATAAATAACAATTGGAACAATTTTTTCGTTTAACAATTGTATTTAGCAAGACGCGACTTCAAATCCAAGTTAGCACAACTGAGTTTTTAAGTAGATATATAAACGTTTAGTTAACATTTAAACTTCACTCGTGTTTAACAGTAAAGGAAATGGTCGTGAGGTAACCTGTATAAATGGCGGAAACTATGATACGCGTAGTTATCTACACTCGCCTATTTTCAGTCTGAACGTTCCTTATTCTTATTTACTTGAATAAGTGGCATAATTATAAGCCACTAAACTAACTTCTGATAATGTAGATTCTATGCGAAATAGCGACAAGAAATTCAATAGTTAGGTACTATTTAAAAAATGATTATTAGGGTAAACCACCCAATCGTTGGCATTCCTCCAATTATTGGCACTTTAGAGTTTAGTTAAAAAAAAAACAAGGAAACTATATATTATTCAAGTTCAGTTTGCATTAAAATGTAAATTTTTCTGTTAGAAATTGGCAAAACTGTTCCAATAATCAATATGGCGATTTAGAAACTACAAGTGACATTTTGTGATAGTGATTTAGAGTAGTTTTTTCTGTTTTTTCTTAAGGTGAGAGCTTTATTAATCATAGTAGGTACTTAGTTTTTAAAAATGAAGGTTACACTAATAATCTCTCACATTTTAATTAAACTTTATTCAATTAATTAATCTATACTAATATAATAAAGCTGAAGAGTTTGTTTGTTTGTTTGTTTGTTTGTTTGAACGCGCTAATCTCAGGATCCACTGGTCCGATTTGAAAAATTCTTTCACTGTTAGATAGCCCATTTATCGAGGAAGGCTATAGGCTATGTATCATCACGCTAAGACTAATAGGAGCGGAGTCCACGCCGACGAAGTCACGCGCAGAAGCTAGTTTATAATAATTATTATCCATAAACAATTTAAAAGTCCGAAGTTTTGGTGAACCTAATTATCAAGTTAATTTAAAAGCGTCTTTTTGCCAACAGATAACGGAGACCTACGCATTTCTCCCTCGAGAAGCGGTCACGCGCTTCCTGACCGGATGTGCGGAGTGCGCGCGGCGCCCGCGCAGTGCGTCTCCCCCGCCGCTCCCTACACCCTCACCCTCGCCTACCAGACACCCCACATACCTGCCATTTCTACCCCACTGCGCGCCAGACTACACTAGAAACTGGGAATCAGAAATCGACGCTGCTCAAAATTATTCCTTCGAACCAAAATTTGATTACACTGATCTTCAACCTCTGAAAAAAGTGGAAAGTCCTAAGCCCCCTGAAGAAGAAGAACCGACGTATATAGAATTAACATCGAAGAAAAGTAACGGATTTGATGCAACAACACTCTTTAACAGGAGTTCCTCAGTCGAACCCTTCAGAGAAGAAGAGCCTGTCAGAACGGATCCTGAGATAGACAAAGACGATAGTGTTATAGATGTCGAAGATGTTCGACCTGATAGTCCGCCACCACTGTTAACCCAGCAGAAGAAAGAAGAATTAGATAATACAGAAGAAGCGCAGAGTGAAAGTGCCAAGGCGATAGAAGACAGCGAAGTTGAAAATACAGAAAGTAAAAAGGAAAAGAAATATAATCCGTTAGACGTAGCAAATTTAACATCGAAAGATCCTCCGAAGTCGAGATCGTCCCCAAGGAAAAAGTTACTACCAACCAGCATAGAGTACCCTCATACGTATGGGAGGCTACCGAAGCCGTGGAGGCCTGATGGCGGAGTATTTTATGGGGGTGACGACATGGACTACAGCGTGCCAATTACCACAGCTTATTTGAAACACATGCGCAGCATGGGGTGCCATGATCGCATGGATTTGGATAATAAGGTCAGTGGAGTCTTTTATGAAATATTTAGTTAAGTAAAATAAAACATGAAAATACTATGTATGTAAATTAGTATTGTATATAGGTCACTCACTCCTTAATATAGTATACAAAATTATACACTCCTTAAAAATCTCTGTAAACTTACAAAATAACCACATAAGAGTATAGTATATTTTTAATAATATAACGGGTACATACCACGATATAGATTTTGATGATTGTTGTCGATATTTCGGACCAGTTACATGGTCCGTGGTCTAGTCGAGACTAAATGTTTGAAAACCGCGAGTGTCTAAGTCTAAAAAGTTAATTACATAAGAGTAACTAGAAAAATACTTATAAGTTGTCTCGCCTTTTTAAAACTTATAAAAGTTATATTTTTCCAAGTTCCCATAGAAAAAAAAAATAAAAAAAATAGAAAAAATAGATATATAAATACAAATATTACACCCAGACTCAGGCGCAAATCGAACCCGCAACCCACGGAGCAGAAAGCAGGGCCACTACAAACTGCGCCAACGGCTAGTAAATTTATAGTTATTATATATATAGGTATACATGTGATACATGTCATTAATATACATTACAAATAACAGAGTCTAAATCTCCATACAAATAAATCTGTTTTTTGTTACAATATATGTTTAAGGAATATTTACCATTCGTGCCGTTTTATTGTAGGTACGTGGGAGGTTATTAGTACAGACTTGGCTTGTCTCTTTAAAGTCTACACTACTAATCGTAAATAAAAAAAATAAAAACTGACAAAACCGTTTCGAGATACACGTGTGTATACTTACTTTTTTAGCAATTTAGAACTTTTGCTGTGTTCGATATGTTACAAAAACAACTTTTCATTGGACATAATTTCATTAGGAACACCACAATCTCACCTAAAAAGTCATTGTTTCAAATGCGAACTTCCGCATGTCAGCGACGCTAATAATAAGTTAAATTTATACCTTGCTTGGTGGTGAATGAAAACAACTTGAATAAATCTAGCATATTTCATGAGAAATTTTTAAGTCTTACTCACATTCACCAATCCAATATGGTGCAGCATTGTGGATTCAGCTCAAACCCTCTCCCCTCTTCTTCTATAACAGAGAAGTTTTTGACGACCTTTGTCATTTTGCAGATTTTTATTACTATAGATTTTTATTACACTTCCATGCATCTAGAAAAATACGTACAATAAAATAATATTATTTTCATATAACTGACTCCGATCTGTACAAAAATATATTTAAACCACTCGATAAAACGTGAAATTCCCAGACCGTAACCCTTTTCGGTTTTAAACCGCAAAATGTATTTTTCTCTACAAATATTTAGGAAAATAAACATAATGCGAAATTGTGAGCGGGTTTAACCCTAGCTTAAACTTTGCGAACTAGCTAAAGCCGGCGGTCTGTTCGACCCACAAACGCGCCTTTGTAGAGAACTTGTGCCCCTTGTTATGATTTGGAAACTCTCTTCAATACCAACATTATAACATAACTTTTTGAGCCTGGTTTTACTCATTCTGTCATTTTACAATTCATAATAATGAAGTTCTCATCAACGATACATTTCGCATATAGAATATACATATCCTACAGTTTATATGTACTGCTTTATAAGTCTTTGTTTATTTTAATCCTCAGTTCATTAAATAAATAATTAAATCTAAATGGACAAGTGACGCTATGATATATTGTATAATTAGCTATAATATGGCAATAATTAGTGTAAGAAACATTTTTCCTATTTACATTTTTCCTATTCATGTTCTTAACGCTTCGTAAACTACGCAACTTGTTTAACTAATCGTTATCTGAAAAAGTGCAGTGTGTGCACACCGCACAAATTATTTAATTTGTGATCGTCTTTGTAATAATTACTTCTCACATATTTTATAAAATTTTCCTGCCAAGGGAAGTTACAAGTTGTTAGCTAACTTTATTTATACATATATTGTAGTTGGTATGTATTTTTCACTTACTTTTTTATACTATAGAAATAAATCTTATAGAAAATGGCTATAAGTACCGAACAAAGGATTTAGTAAAGCGTTATAATAAAAATAGTAACGCGAACATTAACAAAAAGATTACTGTCTGTGAGTTAGGACACAAAACTGATTTCATCTGACGACTTGTGAAAGATTTCGGTATAAAGTTTTTCACGTTACCGGGGCATTAGGATTTATAGGCGGTCGCACCTGACAAGTAACCGTGTGACGCCAGCGGCGGCCCTTGCGACCGATTGATTCAGAATGTCCCACACAAAGGACGAGCGTTACGCTATAATCGGGCGCCGCATCTTTTCTAACTCATTTTTCTGGCTTGAGGCGAGGGTGTAGGGTGGGGAGGTACGAGGTTTCATCAGAGGGGGCGTCACGGTATTAGACAAGATACAAAAACGATGCCCGACGGAGAACTGAGCAAGTACAATTTCTGACGGTTTTTTGCGATAGGTTTTCGTTCCAACGATAATGTTTGTTGGGAATTATGAAGCGGGACCGTTAATATTACGTACGTTCTAGGCTCAAGAAAAGGATATTTTTATACGCTTCATATACCTGGCGTATAAATAACACATCATTTATTATTTATATTATCGAGGTATTAAAACAGAAACACCTTTGAATAATTGAATAATGTACTTTTAGAGAAAAAAATAAACATATTGAGTTTTTTATGACAAAATTGTCATTTTTTTAATCAATAGAAATAGATACTTTTAAGCCGGTGACTTTATTTCATTGATTCGTCAGAATGAGAGCTCTGGAAACGGTACATTAATCACAAACATTAAACCCAGTAATATTCAGAGTTTAGGTCCGACCTTTTCCACCGCGTTTCTCCCGAAGGGTCAGTCACAGACCGTAAGAGGGTACGGTCCCTTCGACCCCCGAAAGTGCCTCTCCCCATCGCAGTGCGACTTGTAAGATTGATTGGGGCTCCTTCAGTCCATTGCTGCCCCCCTGTGGATATTCGTCCCTCCCTACTTTTTTTCTCGGATACTAAAGACACGGATTTAGGGTGACTGGATGGATTAGTCAACTGTGAGTGCTTCGGAAAACTTTTTAAGCGTTTTTATGTGGCTTTATATTTTTTACGGTATTTGCGACTTGTTTAATATAACGTTCTCAAAGTTTAGAACCTTTCTTTTTTGTAAATAAATGAACACAAAGCTAACATGGATTCATAAATTTTAATAATATTGTTTTATAACAATTATAAAATATTAATAATATATTTTAAGCACTAAACCAAGTAATGAAATTTTAAACATTTATTTTTACAATTCTCTCAATCGTTGGAAAAAAAAACTATTATTGTAATCAATTTATTAATGTACATAAAAAGGCTATAATTTACATACTGTGTGCATTACTATGTGTATAAAAATTACTATTAATAAATAAAAATTACATTTGCAAAACATGAAATGATTATATTTGACTTACACTGTACACATATATCAAAACAGTTAAACCTTCAATGTCACATCCAGGGACCCGGATGCCCGCCCTCCCCCTTTTTTCTCCTACAGGGGCTGTTAATAACACGAGCGGCTATTTTATTCGTCGGCTGGCACTTGCGGCTCGTGCGACGGCTTTGATGTCAGAGATTAGAAGTTTGTTTAATTCTAGCTCAGTATGTTATTGTACGTACAAATGGAGCTTTTGATGTGTATTGTTTCAGCTTTTGTCGGTATTAAAAAAATGTTCCTTTTGATAATATTCACTCGTTTCTCGTTCGTTGTCTAAGCTAATGTCTTGAAATCGTATTGTTTTTTTTTTGAGACAGTAATTTGTTTATCAATGATTGTATTATAATTCTAAGACAAGTGCTACGTTTATTATTTTATGGTTGTAATGTGGTTTACTTAAATAGGAATGTTTAATGATTGGGATAAAAATTATGTCTTTATTTTTTTCCTATCAGTGCTATAATTCTTACAATTAACGAATTGAATTGTTTTACTTTTTTATATCAAAGTTTACAATTAACATTGAAGTATCAGAAATACAGTTGTTAAAAACCATTGTAACTATATATTTTTCTGTATCAGATGTCTTTCTGGATTAATTTATGAAATATATTTACTAAATTATATGGGCTTAATAAATATTTATTTTATAAAGTGTTAACAAAGTTATCAAATAAAATAAACTCAATAAAGCCAAAGTAATACCAACTTTAAAAAAAGTTACACAACTCAAGTTAGGACAATTACTACACTTAACAACTAAACTGTACTTAGTTTTCCAAACGGATTGACAGATTTATTACGAACGAATGCATCGCAGCCGACCTTGAACGATGACATAATTAAGTTTTGTCCCCTTGCGATCGATTCCGCGTTTCGTTAACGAAAGGGTCTTTTCGGCCCCCCAACATTTCTAGGGTTAGTTATCCCTATTAAATATGATTTGTTACATATCAATCGAACTTAAAACTTATTTCGTTTATCATAAGATTTAAAATAAAATGTCTGTGATGTATAAAATATTCAGACAAAGTGAGGTGCACGTGTTTGTGAACTTTTTCTATTTGTTATGTTGTTGTTAATGACCTATTTTTAAAAGATGGTTTTACAACTGCTAATGCCGTATTAACTGATGCTTGTGTATATGAGACTTAAGCCTTTTTCGTATTATAATAAATTTCAACGAATTTGTTAAAAAGATTAAAAAGTGATTAATGATTCATTTTCTTCAACTCTTGTCATTTTGGTCATCAGATTCTGGTGGTGGATTTCTATGAAGTTAATCCCTTATTCTTATTAAAGTGATAAGAAACATAAAAATTAATTTATGCGTTTGATTATTTTATTCAGTTCAAATTATAATTATAAAATAATTAAAAAAAAATGTATAAGAAAGTCAATTTTTTTCCGAAGAGTTCAAGGTCGTAGGACAGTGGTATTGGTCACGGGCAACTAGCTGTTTTGCTACGCACGAGATGAGAAGTATTTGTATAGGTATTGACAGTTGGTTTTTTGTGTGTTTCTAGCTACACTAGAGAGTACACTGTTGTTAACCGACTTCAAAAAAAGGAGGAGGTGTACAAATCGATTGTATTTTTTATGTATGTTACCTCTGAACTTTTGACTGGGTGGACCGATTTTGATGGTTTTTTTTAATCGAAAGGTGGTGCGTGTCACGTCCCATTTAAATATAATTGCGATTCGATGACTACTTTTTGCGTAATCTTTAATAACACACATTTATTTGACTATTTTTTCGTCTACTGACGTTGTATTAATTATTATTTGTCTATGTAATTGAAGTCGGTTTTTTTTTTCGTTTGCGAGAAAACACAATTATTTTGAAAAACGATGTTATATTTATATATTGTACTGTTTTTTTTATATTTTGGCATTAACATGATAATAAACTTCAAATACTATTATTAAGTCATAATTGTATTTGCTCCAAAACTAAAAAAACTGACTTCGATTTACGTCGATAAGTAATACAACGAAGGTAGTCGAAAAAATCGTGGAATAAATACGCATTATTAGAGATAACTCAAAAAGTACACGACAGATCTCGATCAAATTTTTTCTCGATAAGAAAATAATCATCAAATCGGTACACTTTATAAAAAGTTATGAGGCAACACACATAAAAATACAATCGAATTGCCTCCACGTTTTTTAAATCTCTATATAATATAAAAATGGATCGCTGAATGTGTTGCTAAGCGCAAATCTCGAGAGCAGCTGAACCGATTTCGCTAATTCTTTTTTTATAATATTCCTTATAGAAAAATTTAAAAAATTCCCTGAAAAAGTCTAAAAACAACACTTTTCTATTCCCATACAAAAGATTCGTAATAATACTCAAGTCAATTTGAAATTTAATACCATACCATAAAGTTTAAGTGTTAGAGGAGGGGTTCCGGGAAGGATAAGTATTTTAAATAATCGACTGCTAGGCGGTACGAAGTTCGCCGGGTCAGCTAGTTGGTTATGTGGTATGTTTTATGTTTATAATTTTTTAAATAAAGTCAAGTCAACAGTGTAATAGTCGAAACTATTTTTTACTCATTTGTCGTTTATAGGATTATAGGTTAGAGAAAAATAGATCGATGTCAGTAGCAGAACGAGGAATCTATTACGTTGCTTTTTTACTGAAAATGTCATCTGTCTATCACATGAGAGCATGCGGTTGTAATCTTCGGATGTAGGCATTTTATTTGAACAGAATGGGAACTTAGATTTTAAAATAAACTAGTGGTCGCCCAGAGGTCAAAATTCGACCATAATGAAAAATTTAAATTCAAGAAAACCAAATAATTATGAAAATAAAGAACCTTTTTTAAAAATTTTCAACCTGACTACAGACTTTGACAATCAACGAAATAATATAATATGCATGTGTGTGTCAAATACATGGTAGTGTGTGTGTAATGATTTTTTTATTAATTAAATGTATCTTTTATGTATAATCTAAAAAAAATTAGCATTCTGCACTTCTTCTCTATATAAACTATAAGTGTGCGAAATTTCATACTCCTCCATCCCCGCAATTTTCGTAAAAAGGGGTACATAGTTTCTGCTTCACGTATTGATGTATAGAGAATAGAGATAGATAAGTTCAACTTTACTAATTACAACTCTTTACTTGTAAATATTAGTGTTACAATTTGAAGCATTCCCTTTACTTAAATGTTACACTTACAAATTATTAGAAAGATTTTATAATATACTAGCTTCTGCGCGCGACTTCGTCGGCGTGGACACCGCTCCTATTGGTCTTAGCGTGATGTTATATAGCCTATAGCCTTCCTCGATAAATGGGCTATCTAACACTGAAAGAATTTTTCAAATCGGACCAGTAGATCCTGAGATTAGCGCGTTCAAACAAACAAACAAACAAACAAACAATCAAACAAACAAACAAACTCTTCAGCTTTATTATATTAGTATAGATTGCGTTTAACTTATTATCGAAACAAGGATAATATACATATGTATGACAAATCAAAAGAGCAGTAATCATAAATATGGATGAAGTTATGGGAGCCATTTTCATACTTCATTACACTTTTTATCATTACATAGTATTTTAAAACAAAGTCGTTTCCCGCTGCCTATATGCTTAGATCTTTAAAACTACGCAACGGATTTTGATGTGGTTTTCTTTAGTAAATAGAATGATTCCAGAGGAAGGTTTATATGGATAATACATGCATAATATAGTAGAGGAACACTGATAGTTTATGCAAACGTGCGGAGCCGGGGCGGGTCGCTAGTACTAATATAAAAATGTGAAGCGTTTCGTTCGTATTAATACCCAATGAAGACCTATGACCTATCCTTCTCTTACATAGGGAAAGAGGCATATGCCCAACAGTGGGGTATTACAGGCGTGAAGACCTATGATGTTATGACGGTGACTTGAAAATATCTTGTACAGTTTAACTGATCACAGAGAACGGAATAAAACTTGTCAAATCAAAAGAGAGGAAAAGCGTTTAACAACCTTATGATTGAGGAAGGGCACAAAATTTGACAAATCAAAGATGAAATTCTTCGAGCCATTTTCATACTTCATGTAATTTTTTTACTACTTAATAAATTAAGTTTGATCTCGTTACGAAAGAATTGTCATATGCATATTTATTATAACTATTGGTCGACCAGAAGTCGAACTTCGACCATAATTTATAGAAATTATAAGTTTGAACATTATTAAGGTTCTATTGTCAAAGACTATGTCATAAAACAGTGTATATGCGTGTGTGTGTCAAATACGTGGTAGAGTGTGTAATGTTTTTTTTATTGATTTTATGTACTTTTTATGCATAATTAAAAAAAAGTTAGCATTCTGCACTCCTCTATATAAACAGCTATATATAAGTGTGCGAAATTTCATACTCCTCCGTCTAATCCGTTTCCGGCAATTTTCCTAAAAAGGGGTACAAAGTTTTTGCTTCACGTATTAATATATAGATAAATATTGACGTAGAATTTAACCAAAGTATCGGTAGATAGTATTAACTATTATACTAATATTAATTTTATAGGATTCCTCAACATTTTTTTTTTATTTCCTACGACTGTAATTCATCATTTCTTTCTTCTTTGCGATTAGTTGATAGCATTAAAGTAACGATACGAACGATAATGACAAAATTTCGAATGAAAACTAAAAAAAATCTTATTTTAAAAGAAATCCCAAACTATACTACTATTTTCCAGTCCATTTGTCCGTTGAAATCATAGGATGTAAAATGGCGGTACGAAGTTAGCCTAGTCAACTAGTTAACAGAAGCACGATAGAGTTCCGTCGCAAATTAAATACTTATTCATATACATATATGCTATTTTATATAATGTACTAGCGACCCGCTCCGGCTTCGCACGGGTGCAATGCTGATACTAAATAAAAATAAATCTTTGCAATCTAAGCGCAAAAAATGTGTATATTTACGATATCACATTAGAAAACTTTAAAATTATCAGTGTTCCTCTACTATATTATGCATGTCGGTATTATACATATAAACCTTCCTCTGGAATCACTCTATTTCTAACGAAAACCGCATCAAAATCCGTTGCGTAGTTTTAAAGATCTAAGCATATATACAGACAGACAGACAGCGGGAAGAGACTTTGTTTTATAATATGTAGTGATAAGCATATTATAACTAGGGAGGATAATACGAATAAGCCTCTTTTACCAATTGTGGATAAAAGCTATCCTACATATAAGTTACAAACAGATTTAGAAGAACAGCAGGAGGTAGAGTAAAGTTTAACTTAAATCTGGAGCAGCCCGACTGGGGAAGTACCTCGACCTTACAGAAGACCACAGCTAAGTAATACTGATTTAAGTAGTGTTGTGCTCCTGTGGTGAGTAAGGTAACCAGAGCTCCTGGGGAGGGAAGATTGGGGGTAAGGTCGGCAATGCGCTTGCTTTGGTTCTGGTGTTGCAGACGTCTATAGGGTACGGTAATTAATCTCTTTAATGTCCTTATAAGGTGAGCCGTACGCTTGTTTACCGATCTAGTCTATACTAATATAATAAAGCTGAAGAGTTTGTTTGTTTGATTGTTTGTTTGTTTGTTTGTTTGTTTGAACGCGCTAATCTCAGGATCTACTGGTCCGATTTGAAAAATTCTTTCAGTGTTAGATAGCCCATTTATCGAGGAAGGCTATATATCATCACGCTAAGACCAATAGGAGCGGAGTCCACGCCGACGAAGTCGCGCGCAGAAGCTAGTTATATAATAAAAAGAAGCTCCTATATTTGCTTCGTAGTGTTAGGAAGTTGTGATTTAATATTTTAATTATATTTCTTTAGTTTTATATACGAATTAGGAGTGCCCTAAAGGCTAAATAAATTATAGAACAAGAAATAGGTAAATCTATTTGTGCTGTAAATTGTAAATGAATTAGTAAAATAAAATAAAAAGTATTATATAACTATTTGCGTTTTCCTTCTTAACATGTTATATTTGATGACGAATATTCTATTTTTATGTCGGCAAATCTCGCTAAAATATAAAATTGTCTTACTAGTTGTTGAAATAATTTAGGCGTACAGATTCCAGGTAGTATAATTATGTAAATAAATACGCTAATGCGTTACCTTCTGAACTTTGTACCCGCGGTAAGTAATAAATGAAAAAGCTAAGGATATATTTGAGCTAAGGTTCGAGTGGATCTCTAGCACACGTTGCCAACTTGGGGCTAAGTCACAAAACGCTGTTTAGAGCTTAGAACACACTCTCAATTTTTATATTATTTCTTTTCTGAAATTCAATACTCCATTCAAATATATTTTTTTAATTACTTGTCTCTAAATTGAGAACAAGAGCATTTTAATTTAAGCTCTTTACTTTAACGAACTTTTTTTTTCAACAAAAATTTGTATAGTTTAAAATTACTTAGTTAGCGACTGCTCATTAAGTTTTCTAAAAAGAAGTGTCTGTACTCGTCTCTATAAATATTTTTTTATTCGCCGATATCTGCGTTAATTGTAAACTGAATTTTAGAAGAGAAAGAAGTTAGAGACTGATTTTTCATTTTAAGGGACATAGTTAGAAACATGAGATGGTATCCTTGATTGGTGTATATTGGTAACATATCGGTTACACCAATCAAGGCAAACATTAAAAAAAAAGTATGAATTTTGCATCGTTTTTGAGAGGTTTTTGATACGATTGTTACGATGTCTAGTTTTTGATTGAATGCGTCGTTATAGCCTAATTTGTATGTTATAAAACCATTGATTATTATTTTTAATGTTTTTCATCATTTCTTATAATATACGTAAATAACGAGTAGCATATTCGTGTAACCTTTACTTTAAGACCCGGGTGGATGCCAGCCCCCTCGTTTACCCTGCTTACCGCTACCAGGCGAGCATAGCGTACTGAGAATTTTAACGGAATTAGTCGCGAGCCCGCCTGCAGGGCGCCGCAGTAACTCACCGCACGTACAACCTACCACCTCGTTATAAAGTCCCGTTCCCTATAATGTTAGACATAAAGGCTACAATACGAAACAAAGAGTGGAAATGTTGCCCACCGTACTAGGAGCGATGGAAGGAGCAGCCGCCCACCTCCACACCTAGTTTTAGCGCCTAGTAACTCGCGAGGTGTCTACACGCAACAGAATTAACCAACCGAAAATAAGGGTAACCGACTTTAAAGGAATGAGGTTCTTTGCCGTGTAGCTGTAATGTCTGAGATTGTTTCGCATTGCAGCGCTTATATGAACAGTGAAAACCGTAAACGCGTGAACATAAAATACCCAATCTTATTTTGCCTTAAAATATTCGTCTAGTTTACTTATAATCTCAATATCTTTAATTAAAACCATAAATATTCTAAATGATACGTTTTCGGATTATTTCAAACGTTAACAATTAAATAAACTACGCAATACGATGATTTAATTTAATTATTCAGATATTTTTTTCATCGTCAACCTGATCGTTGCTTTATAAATTAAGCAATGTATACACGATATATTTTTGAATAACTTCACTCTGTGTGTAACAAATTGGATTGACCACACATTCAGTGAATCGCGTAAGCCTTTTAAAAGACAAGTGTAGCTATTGTTAAAAATATTATCAATTTTTTTATTTTATTCTATTTTACTTGTAACATATATTTACTTACAACTAGATATTCGTCATTTCTTTGTTTGGGTTAACAATTACGTTTTCTTTTCATTTACTAATGATGAATTTATGGAAACTTTTACACAATTTGCACGGACTTTACGTCAACATTCTATCTCTAGTAAGCAAAACTAGAGATAGAGTTATAATAATTATAGACTATTGAAACTGATTGATAGAGTATCTTTTTAATCATTTAAGAACTATAAAATCAGTTGAGTAATTAGGGTATTTAATAGAATACGCTTGATTTGAGGAGTATGCTGGTGATTGCGTGACAAAAGCCTTACGAAAATTGTGATCGGGTGAGGCGAACAGAAGTTGAGAGGGAGAGGTTAAGTTGAGAGGTAAAAGTTAGTGGAGATATCTTGTTCTCTTGATGATTCTCGTTTCCTTTTTTTTTATGTAACTAGGTTGGCAAACAAGCGTACGGCTCACCTGATGGTAAGTGACTACCATAGCCTATAGACGCAACACCAGAAGCATCGCAAGCGCGTTGTCGACCCTATCCCCAATCCCCCCCCAGGAGCTCTGGTCACCTTACTCACTAACAGGAACACAATACTGCTTGAAAACAGTATTATTTAGCTGTGGTTTTCTGTAAGGTCGAGGTACTACCCCAGTCGGGCTGCTCCATATTTTGAGCAGGAAATTTCCTGCTGTGCCCTACCTCAGTTAAAAGTGTTCTCTTGATGATTCTCGTTTCCTATATTCATTCTCCTTTATATTGTATTATTTATCGAATTATGTAATTTTACAATAGTTATTATAATATAGGAAGTTGGCAAGGGCGATTATACATAATATTAACATTTATATTACGTACGTGTGTACCTGGTTTTACAGTAACTGCAGTTCATACGTGTATAAGGAGCATTACTCTTAAAGGAAATCAATTTTAAAACATTAGAAAACCTAGTTCGTGATTAGGTCGACATGTCACGAAGGGTGAGCGATTTTAGTGCTTGTGTTCATTGCAGGGGGCTATTTACTGCCCTTTATGTAGTGACCTATTTAATGTTTATAGGATTAGAAACTCTATGATTTCCGTTTAAGGATCATTTTCGTTTGTATGGCTTGCGTCGAGTTAATATGAATAGTGGACCCATCTTAGTCGATGATGGAAGGGTAATAATAATAGTGACTTATTTGTACCTTTTGAATAAAACTATTTCATTGATATCTTTTATAAGTAATTATTTTAGTTTGATGTATTTGTTTATACGAAATTTAATTTTATCGTAATGTTAATAATGAGTTAATGACTCAATAATGTATATGTACGTATGTATTACCCGACTTAAAAAAATATGCTCCGAATTTAAATGTATTTTTTATGTGTACTGCCTCATAAATTTTTACTGTGTGTTCCGATTTCGTTGATTCTTTTTTTAATCGAAAGCTTGTCGTGTGGTCCAATTTGATCGTGATTTGACGAATACTTTTTAGTTATCCCTAATAAGGCGTAGTTAATAGATTTTTTTACCGATTACCTACGACGTTGTTGATGTAACTTATGTCGTTTTTTTCGTTCGCGATTACTGACAATTTTAGTTTAATATTTTTAGAAATAAAAGTTAAAAGTACCTAATTTCGTTATGTACATATCTAATAAAACTCCCATATTGTTCCGTAACGGCGTATATATCTATAATTCTAACCACATTTCTGTTTGGGGACCGAGGGCAGACAAAAATCAGGCTCGAATGAGTTTCAGGGCCTCAATAAATGTTTTAAGGGTGCGTAAATCATTACGGCGCGCACCCGACCCGCCGGCCTAGGTTCGTCATTACATCGAGGTATGATGGATCGGATGCGGTGCTATTTATTTTATATTTTAATTTTTTTTTCGGATTTGCTGAAGTTTGTTCAAGTTCTTCCATATCTGAATTCTATTATTATAATATTTATATGATACTTTCAGTAGTCATTGGGCTATTTACTTATTAAAAAATGATTGAAATGTATCATAAAATGTAACAACTTCTAGCAAACCTAATAAATAAATCTATAGTATAATAAAAATGAATGTTGCTAAGCGCGTAACTGAAAATGGCTTGACCAATTCGGCTAATTTTTTTTGTATGTTCCTTAAATCCCACGGAAGGTTATTTTACAAAAAAATAAACATAACAGACAGAACAAAGTCTGTCCGGGCAGCTAGTAGGTACATAAATAAATTTTGATACATAGATAAAAATATTATAGCGTCACTATAATATATTGAATAGTAGAAAAGAAAACAAAACACACTAGTTAAGTGCGCAAAGGCAGTTTTATTGAAAGACAACCTTTTGTGAAACTAATTAATGTATCAAAAAATATAATAATTGGCCAACACACAAATTAAATACCTAATATAAATCGGCTTGTTTTTTGTAAATGCTACACTTGAGAGCGACTCGATTTGTTTAAGAGTGCGCATAATGCAAAATTACCATCTTCTATTTGTTTTGACATGAAAAGTTCCAGACCAAATCTTAAAATATAAATATATGACAAACTACGTGATATTTGCAAGGGTTGACCCATATCAAAAACATAAAATAAGGAAATTTCCTCGATAAAATATAATCACGAAGTAACCTCTAATTTTTATATTTTTTCTATTTATACTCGATATGGTTATGACCATTAAGACAAAAATTTGATAATTAATTACATTTAAATATGAGTAAAGGCTATGCCAAGGCATTTAATGTAATTACTTTTAGTTTCGGAATTATATACAAAATAACATATTTGTCGTTTTTTACATTCGTAATGCGCTCAAAACTATATCGTCTATCGCACTCTGACACGAGGCTTTGTGTATATTTTGTTTCATCGGGCGCGCGGGTGAAATCTGATTTTTTGCTCGCCTTATGCACGCTCTTAATATTCTTTCAAGAATTTTATGGTTTTAGAGAAAACAGAAAAAAATTCGGAAATTGAATAATTTTGGAATAGATTTTCTTAAGTGTTCTACGTGTTTGATTCTAATAAATTTTGTATAAGCGAACATAGAGTTTGAAAATGTATAATTACTAGCGACCCGCTCCGGCTTCGCACGGGTGCAATGCTGATACTAAATATAAAAATATCTGCAATCTAAGCGCAAAAAATGTGTTTATTTACCGACATCACATTAGAAAACTTTAAAACGATCACTGTTCCTCTTCCTCTGGAATCACTCTATTTACTAAAATAAACCGCATCAAAATCCGTTGCGTAGTTTTAAAGATCTAAGCATATTATATACAGACAGACAGACAGACAGCAGGAAGAGACTTGGTTTTATAATATTTAGTAATGTATATAACTGATGGTAATATTTATACTAACACTGTTACTATGGTATGTATGGTAACAAATGACAAGTCACTTTATTTTTGCAACATTTATTGTAAGATAAACTGTTTTAATCGTATCTATTATTGACATTGTTAAATGTCAGCGACGCTTTGGAATGCGTGTCAGCTGCTGGAGACGCAAGATGTTACTCAAATTATAATAAAATGCACTTAGTTGCATGTTATTATTGTGAAATCGATCTACTTTAAATTAAATTAATACGGATTAACGGTATTCGATTATCTATATCTATACTAATCTATACTAATATATAAAGCTGACGAGTTTGTTTGTTTGTTTGGTTGTTTGTTGTTTGTTTGTTTGTTTGTTTGTTTGTTTGGTTGTTTGTTTGTTTGTTTGAACGCGGTAATCTCTGGAACTACTGGGCCGATTTGAAAAATTCTTTCAGGTTTAGTTAGCCCATTTATCGAGGAAGGCTATAGGCTATGTGTCATCACGCTAAGACCAATAGGAGCGGAGTCCACGCCGACGAAGTCGCGCGCAGAACCTAGTTAATATATAATTGTGTTTGCTCGCAATCGAAAAAATCGGTGTCAATTACATCGATATGAATACAATAACGTAGCTAGACGAAAAAATATTCAAGTAAATATATACATGTTATTAGAGATACCTTAAAAAGTACTCAAAATGGGATCATCTGGCAAGCTCCAGCTTGCGTTTAAAAAAATAATTATCAAAATCAGTACGTCTCGTATAAAATATGAGGTAATTAAAACGTAATAAATAATTGAGAACTTTCTTCTTTTTTGAAGTAGGCTAAAATGCTATAAAACGCTATTTATACATATGTCTTTGTTGTAAATTAATTTGACATCAATTTGACAAGTAAATTATTCGACACATTTTTTATGTCAAAGAAAATTTACTCTTTTGATAAAAGAAAAATATTTTACCAAAATACTAGTATACAGCCTTGTTCAGTTCGTACTGTTGCCTTATCCTAATTCTGTTTCAAAGTTATGATCTCTTGGTAGTTTAGTCCCAGCCTCACCCGCGGGAGCCCTTGGTAGAACTCAACCCCATATAATCTGCACTGACAGCGTCGCGGGCCGACCCGGCCTTTGCTAATGTTGTATATCTTATAGCTTATGTTATCCTGGTGGCTAGGTATTTACGGATAAAATGTTTTTTTATCTTACCTAGTTTGCTTAAAATACAGGAAGTTTCCGTCAAGTTAGTATTTTTTAAACATGAATTATTTAATAGAATAATTTATCATGTTTTAGGAAAAATAACAATAGTATTTTCTTTTATAGAATTAATAATTATCGTTAGGTTGCAACAAAATTGAATGTAAGCAATTACTTACGTATGGTACATTAATTGAACTATTTCATTATTATTTCAAATCGAATTCATAGCTTTACTACATTATTTAAAAAAAAACTAGAATTAGAATATTTTGTTGTTAAATCTTTTTACAATCATACCGTTTAAGGCCTCGTTTACGGAGACGCGGAGCGTAGTGCGTAGCGTGTGGCGTAGCTTCTCGCGTGTGTCAAAATGTATGAAAATGAACGCGTGTAAAATCGCTTCTCCGTAAACGCACTCATACCACGCTCTACGTTTGAATTTAGTGCGTTCCGCCACGCCACACGCTACGCACTACGCTCCGCGTCTCCGTAAACGAGGCCTAACTGAAGGTGCGAGTTTCATATTTGATGACAAAAACGTTACAGATAATCGTATATCAGTAATCTCGACGTTCTGTCTTCACCCTTATCGGTAATATTTGTGTGCCGTTCCACGCCTTTCATTGTTCGGGTTCTAGTTTGATAGACGCGGTGGCAAAACTTTTTCTAGGGTCTCGGTTCCCCCTTGCGGCTGAGGGGCTGGGAGGGTTACTATTAAATAATCATTTCGGACCCGTCGTAGGTGCGTTCGCTATTTACTCGCTCAAATTAGTGTTCCTCCTGCATTATGCGTGCTCGGTTCTTAACCATTAAAATGACATAATAGTAAACAATATACGTTGACTTTAATGGCGGTCTGCTGTTGTGCTTGTAATTTTTATAATATCATTTTCGACATACCTAATATAGATGATATTAATCATTTCCTTCATTAGTATTAACACACGAATTACAAAATTAATGAACTGCATATCTGTTTAATATGTATCTTTTTATTTGAATTTATTTTATGAGCAAATACATTTTCAATCGGTCGGGCTTATTCACTAATGTTAAAACCGCACGTGGACTTGCATTTAGAGATGAGGTTACATCTATGTCTAGTGCGTAGTTATGCCGTATCGAAACACCGATGCCTAAATGTAATCTCTTCTAAGGAATCTGCACACCCACGTTCGTACTCATGAGGGAACCGAGTCCCCCTCAGGGTGGCGGAGCGACAGAAACCTCTTAATTATTGTCACATATGAATTATTTTGATATTGTCGCCTTAAGTCTTTGTGGTACTTTATTGTTAAATGTTTATGATTTTTCTGCCTGTTGTAACAAAGATTAATAAGTACCTACATATTAAAATGTTTACTACGTCTCTATAATGTCTTAGAATGTTTAAATAAATGAAGAACCTTGAAAGTTTTAATTTTATTTATTAGTTATTTAAACGGAAGACGTTATAAAAATATAATTTTAAGCTTTAGTGGTGACCGTAAGCAAATGATGAAAATAATTGTCGAAAATGTTTTAAAGATGATGGTTATAATCACCGTTAGTTGGTTAGAATTCACCTGACCTACCAAACGTGATAATCCCGGAGGGCACTTCTACAAACGTACCAACTTTAATTTTCCAAATTCACCTGTCGTTTATGTAATTCGCCTCCGCCATACATGTGGTGCCCCCTAGCGGCCGGGGTAGTCTAATGTAAGGCCGGGGGAGGTACAGGCGACGCTCACGAAAAGGAAAGGGTGGGCACCGAGCAATTTTTTTCTGATTTTTCCCCTCCGCCCTTTTTACCCCGATAATACCCTAATGGTCGCTCGCTTCCTTTTCGGCGGATTTTTTTTTGTCGGCGAAGATCGAGACGTATTTTTTACCCGTTCGTAATTTCCTCGTTTCCCAGTGAAATGAAAAATAAACGGCCGATTCTTCTATTGACACGTGATTCTGTGCTTGGACGTTTGCGGAGATTGCCACTTGATTTGTGTAATCATTAAAAACAACGACTATTGAAAAGACGCTGTCATTGTCACTGTATTTTATCTGTACCTCTTAATATACGTTCTTGATTGATGAAAAATTGCACAACTTGGAATTTTATTTTTCAGCGTAGTTGCAACAATGCGTATGACATGCTTAGGCGCGAGCAATAACTTTTTGTAATAAACAAATAATTAAAATTTATGAGTGTTTATCTTCCTTCTTTGATTCGATTTGATTTTTATTGTTTGGTTTTTATATACATGATATTTAAAAATAAAGAATACGATATTTTTTTTAATTTTATTTAGATAGAAAATATTGATAAATTTCTTTAGAGCTGATAAAAAAGTATACAACAAGATAATAAAAATTTAGTTGGTTTATTTCGTATATGGTTTTCGTATTAACTAGCCTTCGATTTTCGAAGCCTGCATAATGCATAGATGAAAAAAAAGGGAAAAACAGAGAAAATCGGGAAAACTTTCCCCCTCTGCGGGGATCCTTCTTGCCACCTACCAGGCGAGCAGGGGCGCACAGGAGGCTAGGACGTCCGTTGCTAAGATTAATACGGCACCGTACGCCCGCCCGACGCCGCAGCTTTCATTAAAAATACTGGAGACCCCGATGGGTTAGCCGGCGCCGACTTGTATTAAGATCCGCTATGCTATACGTACCAATGTTGCGATATTGTTATTGTGTACGTTTCTCTTGGTATTTTATACTCAGCATTTTAATACGCTTTATTTTTTGTAATCCCTATAATATTATAAATGTGAATGTAAGTTTGTTTGTTACGCACGAAAATTACTTAACCGATCATCATGAAACTTTTTACACTTATTCTTGGTATTAAAGTAACATAGGATACTTATTATTAAAAAACAAAAACAAAGCGAGCGAAGCCGCGGGTAAAAGCTAGTTTCATATTAATGTATAATGTAGTTTGTAACTTTACATATTTTCGATTTTTTGTTAGGTACATTCAATATAATGATTTGGCCACTTTTCGTTTACGTGACTTGTAGTTACTTCTCATTGTATAAAAATAACTTTCTTTTTTTATTATGACTGCTTAAATTTAAACTAATCGTTAATCTGAAGTAACATATGTCTGAATTATATTTAATTGTTCTATAACTAGCTGTGCCTCGCGGTTTCACACGCGTTAATTTAAAAAAAAATAGCCTATACCCTTCCTCGATAAATGGGCTATCTAACACTGAATAAATAATTTTTTCAAATCGGACCAGCAGTTTCTGAGATTAGTGCGTTCAAACAAACAAACTCTTCAGCTTTATAATATTAGTATAGATATGTATCTAATAAAAGTTACAACAAATCACGTTATCTAATTAAATGGATTTCGAGGGGCCTAACTTAACAGTGACAATCGTAAGACTATACAATTATACATATTCTGTCTCGATGTAAGCGACACGTAATACTACATTAACAGAAAAGAAATTTCAAACGAATCAATGAAAACTTTGCATTAACAAAAGGCTTTATGTCTGAATATACATTTCAAAGTTTATCTCACACAGTCAGACGTACGTAGTCCTTCTGGTATATCATACGAGTACCATGCACTTAATGCAGCATAAAAGAGAGAGGGTCAACAATTCAACGCGTTGCCTGATTTATTTGTATCGACATCGTAGTCAACGGATAAGTTTATACTATAATGCCATTCGCTTTAAATGTAATTTGATATTTATTAAAAACTAGACGGCCCGGTGAACTTCGTATCACCTACATATATTTGTGAAAAATATACACAAAACACTTTCTGAACGCACGTATAAATATTTGACAACCAATTGACAACGTTTTTGACAAAAGACATTAAATTTTCCCGCTAGGAACATTTTGTATTGGAAAATTAAATCGTCGTTCTTAATATTTTCCGTTACATATTATTTATGATTCTTACCGTTTAGACTTTCCCTGAACTTCCACAAACATTTCAAGATCAAAATTAGCTGAATCGGTCAAGCCATTCTCGAGTTTTAGCGAGGCTAACGAACAGCAATTGATTTTTATATATATAGATTCACGATAATAACTTTTCATTTAAACGATTCATTGACGTAGCAAATGATTTCCTAAAACTATGTACCTATCACTACAATAAATCATTACAGTGGAAGTAACTTTATTGCTAAATATACTTTACAAGGTAAATTTTCTCACGCACATATTCAGAAAACGCTCATTTAGCCTTACTTTGTTTGAACCATTGTTTCTAAAACTTATTTTTCCGAGTGCACTTTCTATCTTTCTCTTTTTTTTAAACTACAGACAGCGGTTGTCTAGATGATATTTACTGTACTCTTTGACCTAAGGAAATATACCTGTATCATATTAAATCCGTATTTAAATAGTGGATAGTATTTTTTTTTAATACTATCCACTTATAATTATACGAATATTAAGTTAAAAAGTAAAAATATATAATTTGTAAAATATGTATATCCTGCCAATAAGCGTGACAATTTGAAAACATTAAAACATTTCCGTATTAGTTCGAATAAGGTTTTTAAGAGTTCAGTGAAGATGTTTGGAAAATTATCGAAAAACGAAAAGGTTATGTAGGACAAAAAGTTTTAAGGATAACTGTCTGGTACGATTTTGTCCCTTTTTTTTTTTGATACGAAGTAAGTCAAGTAACCAATGAAGAAATTATTTTATTTCAAACATTTATGTCGAAATTTATTTTTATTTCGCCCGAGAAATTTATATAGAAATTAATTTATATATACAAATTTATTTTTGACTAGCCCGTTGGCGCAGTTTGTAGTGACCCTGCTTTCTGCTCCGGGGGTTGTGGGTTCGATTCCCAACTCGTGTCTGGGTGTAACATACATATTCATTAATATATTTATATATGTGTTATTTATAAGTATGATTATCGAAAAAAAAAATGTAGCTAGACCAGTCGGCTGTTAGCCTGTTACCTATAACACAAGCATTTAAGTTGCTTACATTAGGAACAGACGACCGTGTGTTTATTTTGTACATTTTAATTTATTTATTATATATTTTTTTTTTTTATAAAGTGAAATATTAAATACTTTTTTTCGACAAGCACTTAGGCGACATAACATAGTAGGGCACATCGAACGGCAGTTCTAAGCAAGTGCGGTTTATTATTCCTTAGCTGCGAACACCCCATGACCCCCTGGTCGTGCGAGTAAACTACCGAGTTGTAGGCAAAAAGTACACCCCCCACGCTTACGCTTTTAAACCTCAAGCGTCCAAGTACTGGGAATATGAAATTTTCGAAATGATAAAGCCGGTAAATAATAACTGCTATACGCCGGGCACGCCGGCCGTCTAAATGTACCGTGCACATAAAAATCCTGGTTTTTATATATTTTTTATTTATTGTTCTTTTTAAAATCTCATTGGATTGGATTGGATATTTTTATTGTTAAAAATTATTAATAATTTTTTTTTTCTATTTTTTTGTTACATGATTACATTTTAAAAGTAAAATATTTTTCTTCCTAAAATATAGCTTAACTCTAAATTTCATTTAAATTAACTCAAAGAAACTATTAAAAAAAATTATAGTTCTGTCTACAATTATTAGAGTAATAATCTTAAATGACAAAACAAACAGGGTTAAATATTGAAGACCTTATTTATCCATTGTCTTCGATATTTAACCTTGCATAATTACACAGTTAAGAAAATATGGTAAAAAAAATGAGGTTGAATTTTCTGTAGCGAGTACAGGGCCAGCAGCAGGGTTCGTGTGTCTGCTTTCACATTACCCACTCGCAAGGCGGCACCCCCAGCCGCCCGCTGTGCTCCTAGTACCTACCCGCTTTTTATTCCTTCCTGCCGTCGAAAGTAATCAATTTGCGACTTAATTAATTAAGAAAAAAGCTTTGTAAAGCATTTGACGAGAATAAGGTGAAATTTAGTACTGATTTTATGCCATACTAGCCGACCCGTGCCCACTTCGTTGGGCGTTATAATCCATTTCACATAAGAAGGGTACGGTGAAATTTGATATGTTCCAATACACTCTCACTATTTTCAGCAAATCAGATAAATATAAATGTTTTAAAATCACCAATTAATTTCTAAGGCAAATAATAATAATGCTTGATTAGATTGAATTGTTGACACGGCACGTCAGAGGGCGCAGGTTCAAATCCTGCTGATTTAAAATCTTTATATATTTTTATCTTTTTCCTTTTATCTTGTCACTCCTGAATAGTGTAGCTTTCTGTTAGCGAAAGAATTTTCATGATCGGATCAGTATTTGCGAAGATTACCCCGTATATACAAACAAAGTTATAAACTTTACCTCTTTATAATATTAGTATAGATGACTGGTTTTGATAAGACTATTAAAAACTGTAAACAGAGGATTTCTTATTGTCTTGGAAAGAAAAACAAGAAAAGATATAAGTGCCACCGTATATCAAAATTCGAAAACATACGTACACGTTAATTCATATATATATATAATGTGAATGTGACCCAATTCCTCCTAATGCCGGCTTCCTACAAATACTTTTCCCTTAGTTTCGTTTCACCCGATATGGTTGTTATCTTGTTAGAGACGAGGGTACGAAGGGTCTAGTACTGGTATATAGAAGGTTCGCGTGCCCCGCACACTATTTATAACTGTTCACGATAAAGCACCGGTCTTATATCAAAGACGATTTTTTGCTGAGGAAATAAAAGTATGATGCGGAGCTGCAGTGCAATATAATAGCGATTACTTTTATAGTCCTTCCTAAGTAGCGTAAGTTTTCCTGACAAGTCCTTGATTTTGATGCAAGTAAAAATATAGTTGTAGACAATACGAAAATGAAACATTTCTTATATTTACTTTATTTTAATTAAATTGATTAAAATAAAATAAATATAAGAAACGTTTATAGGTATATTACTTTTATAGTCCTTCCTAAGTAGCGTAACTTTTTCTGACAAGTCCTTGATTTTGATGCAAGTAAAAATATAGTTGTAGACAATACGAAAATGAAAAATTTCCCAATACTATATTTATCTTATTCAATTTACGCCGAGATTTGTGGTTATCTTTTTTAATGCTTTTTTTTCTTTTACTTCTTTTAATTGCTTATTTATCGCTGGTTATCGTGTATGTTGTTTAATATCGCTTTCGATAGCTTTCTGACATATAAAACCGTATCACAACAGACGTCCGTAGGTACGTATTACGAATGAGGGATTGTGTTCTCGCGCGCTGGAACCAATTAGGCCGCATATGATCTTTGTAATGAGTTTTTTTTCCTAATATTATTCTTCGTGTTTTGTGTTCAAGCGTGTTTTCTTTATTACTTGTTGATAGGATTATGTACTTATTTAGTCTATCTAAAATGTATGAGGCATTCTGGGAATCGATCTGAAGGTCACAAGTTATTATATTTAGCTGTATTTATAATATGAACTAGCGACTCGCCTCGGCTTCGCACGGTTTCGAAAATGATCAGTGTTCCTCTACTATATTATGCATATTTTATACATATATTTCCTCTGGAATCACTCTATCTATTAAAAAAATAATGCATCAAAATCCGATGCGTAGTTTTTAAGATCTAAGCATCCATAGGGACAGACAGACAGCGAGCGGGAAGCGACTTTGTTTTATAATAAGTGTACAATTTTCCGTATTCTTGACCTTTACGAAAGTTGTCCGTAAAATAAAGTTGTTGTTAAATTCAAATTGCGGGCAAAGCTACCTTTAAATTTAGGCAGGAATATGTGTCTAAAGGACAGATGTTTATCGTATCAGGACAGCATAACAGCGAGGCAACAAACTTCTTTGTTTACTGGGTTCTCTTAGGCATGTTTAGAGCCCGAGGGTCGAACCCATATTGGACATTTTGTATAAGTGTGGGCTCGAAAGGCCCAACCCAAGGCAAATCCCTTTCGGACCCTTCCGAAGGACCGGTCCGTATTTGCGGATTTTTAAGGTAAAATTTATATGGAAACCATCGGAAGATTTAATAATATTTTTTAATAGAATCTGTAAATTTTCTGAAATTTTATACATCGTTATAAACACTTCTTTTTTCTTAAATACAAAGTAATTTGAACGAAAAATTAAGATTGAATTGGCTATCTTATGAATCAGTAACTAACCAATTAACCCAAAACTTTTTCAAAAGCGAACGCAACTTACTAAACTTGGATACATCGAAGAACCATTTTTTCGTAACCTCCGATTCAGGAAAAGATATAAAATCAAAAAGCAAGTTTACATTATAAAATAACTACTGCCCTGTTATCCTCGAAATGGTAACGACTACGGCCAACCATAAGTGTTAATTATAAAATGGTCGGATACTACCACTCTTATCAATGTGGAAACCGTGTCCTATACAAACACTGAAGTAAGAGGTCAGATTATGCTGGCTCAGCTTGGATTAGTTTCGAGGATCACGTTGATAAAATAAAAGAATCAGTTGGATTCTTATACAATTTTATAAAATGTCACACCGGCTCTAGTATTGGCTCAACGCTTTGCAAGTTCTTTTCAGTCTATGTACTGTGAGATTTCATCAAATTTAAATAATTACTTTTGTGATGTAATGTACTTCATATGACACAAAACCATTGTACTAAAAAACTAAGTTTCGACTTTATGTGTGAGAGCCATCAATTTATAATACCATCGTAATTAAGTCAAATGTTTTAGAAATTGTCATGAAAATTAAATAAGTCGGTCCTCATAAAACAGTACCTATTTAATATTTATAGTAATTAATATCTATTAATTGTGATTATCTATTTTTCAGGTAAGATTCATCACGAGAAATATAATTTTGTAAGTAAAACATTTTTAACAATCATAGAAACGTTTTATCTTTTTATGTAAGTGTTGATAAATTTACCCGATATAAAAATGTAACTTAATAGTATATACAAGTAAATATATACATATATTAGAATATATATGGGTGTAATAGGGATCCATAGGCGCTAGAAATTTGATTCCACGCCGGGCGATAAGCGTAGTGTTATCCAACCACCCTCGTTAGATTGCTAATAATTTCATCGGGAGTTACTAGGACTTAAGACCATGGCAGGCATTAGTTAAAGATGTCATCACATACACTGCAGTTAAATCTAAATAATCGTTTGTAAAAACTCTAAACTTTGTATCTCTTGGTTTAATTCAAACAATATGTTTATATTTTAAAATGTTTATTTATTTAATCATTTTATTGCTATTAAAACTATCACAATTATCGCTCGCGAATCATCTTCTAACATTGGCAGATCATGTGCAATTAGTATTCCTGAAATGCTAATATTTGATATTAATAACAGCCTTCTGGTTATATCCACGATAATTAATAACTAAAATTTATAAATATTGTTAACATTACTCTCTTATAATTTGATGATAATTTTACCATGTGTAAAACAATGCTATCAACGGATCCTATGACTGTTAATGCATCTTATTCAACTATATTATGGAAATAAAATCTTTGAAGTTAAGCGTGGCTCACGGCTTTGATAGCACACATGTGCAGTCTACAAAAAGTTATAACAACATTAATGTAGGATCTTTTGACAGCTCTCCGCTCGTCGTTAGCAGCCCTGCCTTGTATCTTGTCATAATCTCTAGTGCTGGCCATTTACCGCTATCGACAATTGGACTTATTTCAATAATAATATAACAATTTACTTACAGAGACAAGTTTTAGGTAAAATGGTTCGTATGCATAAGCATTACTAGAATGAAACAGTGTTATTATTCAATATTATATCGTATACCTGTATAATTGTAAAGTAACGTCATTTAATTCAAGATTAATATAATAAAAAATATGTAGAAATGTTTGTGTGATAGACAATGACAACACATGAGTTCACGCCGTTTTTGGCTGAACTTGGGGAGGCATATGTCCAGCAGTGGACTGCGATAGGCTGAAGTGATTGTGACAAGTCCAAATTTTAGAATAGTGTAGGTAATCATTTTGAAATTTGTACGAACTTTACCATTGTTATAAACACTAGTACTTCGTATGAAATAAATAAAAATACCTTTCTTTACGATACAGAAAAATTCTATCGATTTAATAAATAGAAATTATTTGTACAAAATTTTTATCGACTAGTCTCATCGACACGTACCCAGCCCACCGCATCACTAATTACGCAGACGGCAGCGGGTCTCACCAAGGGTACGGTCGTCTGAATTTTTTCCCCAACACCCTACCACCCTCCGGAAGGGAGGGCTCCTCCCCAGACCCTTCTTAACATTTCCCTGGCTCGAAGGCACAAGACGCCTCTCTTATATGGACCCTTGGTACCTACGGGTTATATACTTTTTTGGGTCTGCTAGACCCTTAGAGGCCCTCGGTGTTAGAGGCCTATATAACCCATTTTCAGCGTTTTGACCTTTATGTAGACTTAGGGTTATATAAAACTTTGTGGATTAGGCTCGGGCAGTGCGTGCAAATAGATCTCTAGAGAGCTTTTCTCTAAACATTCCGCTATATTAATTGCTATGTGTTATTGCTAAATATTGTACTTTATTGTTGAGGAGATGTCTTTAATTTAAATTATATAAAATTAAATGAACTTTATGTAGGTTATTTTTTGTTCCAAAAAAAGTTTTTTTATTGCCAGTCTCTTACAGTTTTTCGTTAGAAACACATGTGCTTATGAAGAGAAATAATTTAATTCTTCAATCAAAACCATTGATAAAAATTTATTTTAAAATGTATAGACAACGAAAACTTTTTAGCACAACATAAACCTAAGGCGGTAAATCCATCGTTCAAGGTCACTAAAGAAAATAAGTTGTGGATGGAAAAACAAAATAGCACATTCTTATGTTTTTGTTAGAACTCACTATCAATAAATTGTAGACATTGTAGTTGCCTATGTATATATAACAGCTAACGGCAATGTTCAAAGAAAGGAATTACGAATCAAATAAATATAAAAAAATATGTTACCTATTAATATAAATTTGATTCACCACATTCTGTTGTTTTTTGTAATACATTTATGTAGATTTACATGATTAGGTACAATGTGCATACACACGTTATTAATATATTGGTAGAACAAGTCTTACGTAATGTTGCTTGCTATTTTTGAGCCTCAGCCTATTGTGGACTAAATAAAAATATCGGTTACTGTGTTGCCAGTAATTAATCCTCGTTTTCCTTTCTATAGTAACTATAAACCCGCGAGATTAAACAACACTGTTGAAATATTTAAACAAATTTGAATATTTCGAACATATTATGTTTAAAGGTAAAGCTAAGCGCAGGGTAAGCGATGCAGATATTATAAACATTACATATGATTACCCACTACGCTAGAAAGTTGGCGTATAACGCAACTTAAACATTATGTGTGTACGTCCCTAAAGTGCCGCGTGACAGCAAAAGGCGAAAGTAGCAGCCTTCCCGCCTACTGCGAATAGCCACCGAGGCAAAGTTTGCCGTAACCTCCACCCGTGCTTTACCACCCTAGTACCCGCCACCCTCCTTTGAGGACGTCTTTGAGAACTTTAGCGGGAAAACCCCAAAATTCTACGTCCCGATTAGTTGTACTATCTTTGAAATTTCCGTTACCCTAGTGTTTTTGGGTCAGTCATAGTTTGAAGTAAGTTTTTTCATTCGAGGATTTTTTTCTTTTTTCCTTTAAGAAATAAAATCTATACTAATATAATAAAGCTGAAGAGTTTGTTTGATTGTTTGTTTGTTTGTTTGTTTGTTTGTTTGTTTGTTTGTTTGTTTGTTTGTTTGAACGTGCTAATCTCAGGATCTACTGGTCCGATTTGAAAAATTATTTCAGTATTAGATAGACCATTTATCGAGGAAGGCTATAGGCTATATATCATCACGCTAAGACCAATAGGAGGGTAGCACCAATGAAGAATGTTTCAAAATCGGGTTTTTTTTTCTTTGAGAAATTCCGCTGCGTAAACGGTTAAAGTTTCGCACAAATCATGTATGACAGAATTGATCCTATTCCACGCTGACGAAGTAGCGCGCAGAAGCTAGTTAATTATATTGCGAATCCGTCCCTATTCCCTTTGTATGATAATTTAGCTTTTCAAAAATTAATTCCTAACTGTTATTACTTAATTTCATCTACTCTTACACTTTTTATTATTACAACATATTTTTATACAAGTCTAGTTATTAGTTAAGTTTACTATGATCCTTGTAAATAAATAGTTAATTAAAGAAAATATTCGTCAGTTCTCGTTACTTGAAAATCAACTTGACATCCATAAAAGATTTGAGTCGCCTGTTATATTATAAATATAAGAAACCTTTATTAAAAAAATTAAGAATCGATCTATTGATGTTTTTGAAGTATGTACTTGGACTTTTTACAAAAACTATTAACAAAGTTCTTCTAACCGTTGTTTTCGTAATGTTTGTCACGAAAATATAACATCTCTTACGCGTTAAATCATAAAATCGTTCTTGTTAATTAAATCATAAAGAAATATAATCAAAGACTTCAAAACACTTTTGTGTTAAGTTTTATTTTTAAGTAACACGTTGATGTCTTTTACTTGTCAACTATTTTAAGACAACACGCTGTTTTAAAATATTTATTTCCGTTTATTATTTTTTCGTTATTTGAATAAAGGCAATACAAACTAAAATGATTATTTAAGTATTCACCGTCGTGAATGCGTCCTTCATGAAATCTAATGAAAATATTAAACAAAAGAAAAGTGCAGGCGATTGACTTTATTTGCAAGTTGCTTTTGTTTTTAAGTGTAAGTGAATAAAATTTCTATAACATCGCTCTTATTCATTAATAGATTTACTTACTACAAAATGTTCATTAAGTACAACAATTTTGATATGAATTTTATATAGATTTATAGATAAATAAATATGTACATATTAAAATATTTTATTATTATTATTACATAGTAACAGTTGATATAAGATAAGCATTTATATAAATTTGAAATGACACACAAAACTTTTTTTATACAGATAAAAAATATTTCGTAAAAAGTACCAGGGCAGACGATTTCTAGAAACGCATAATGGAACACCAGGATAACATGAACTAAGCTCAATTACGTATAGTAAAGTACGTTTGTTGCTTACGCCGCGTTCGCTTTTTTCTTTAGTCAGAAATGTATAAATAACAAAAGAATAACTTAAAACTCAGCACAAAATTTTCACTTTTAAAAAATAAGTGATAGTTTTTAGTTGTCGACGTAATGCTTTGTGTAAAAGGAAACAAATAACCAGGCGCGTAGCATTCTGGAATATAGAGACCAGTTTTGTTAGACTAGGATAACAGAAATTATGCGAACCTTTCTATTCTAATTTTTATTCTAATTGAGGCGTTCAGTCGTAGAGTGGCCTAATTCTAAGAAATGTAGAGTTAGAAATATTATGTTTCATATTTTTCTAATTTTAGTTACTCGATTTATTTTAGAACAAATTTAAAGAGCTGCATAATAATTTACAAACGACAAATAAAAATAAAAATCATCAAATTATTGTGTCGTTATTTATATAAAACATCACGTAAAATGAAATTTGTGAATATAATACATGTTATTGTGGACGACGGGTAATTGGAGGAGGCACTCAACTATACATTTTTATCGCTAAGGAAAGTGCGCAATGATAGTACCTATCTGGTTTTAAGGGTGGTAAAAATACCTTGCTGTTTGTGTTGTTATTAGTAAAGCTGGTTTATGTTCTAAAAATTGAATAAGTTTGTTATTTTAATGTCATTTTATAAAGAATTGTAATTATAATATGTATAAGATATAATACAAAAAAGATGGTATTTTTACCGAAATGAATTTTTATTATTTTTTAAAACTAGAATATAATATCCTAGAAATGTTTAGAGCTACCTTAAAAGCATTTTATGTTCTAAAAACTATGCATGAACATCCCAGTAAAACACGTTTTTACTACACAACACCCTTCCCTTAATTAAAAAGGCACCCGTATGTGCCAATACACGACGGGAGGTGAGAGAAACTTTGCGTAAATAAGCAAAGTATACTTAGAAGAGGAATTACCGCCTGCCCGCTGCTGCCCGGGTAAGCAACCGGATATTTCTTTTAGTTGTCCAAAGAACCCCCGGTCATAATGCCCTAGTGGGGGCTGCAGGGTGGCAGATATAAAGATACAGGCCCCCACTTATCCGGGACCATACCCGGTCCTTTTGCTTTTATAGGGGGTGTGTATAAAACCGAATCGCCCGGTTTTAGCTGCGCTAGACGGTTACGAGCGGGCCTGACGGCGGTCGCATTACGCTATGAACGAGACTATATCTGATATGGTTATGCTGGCTTGGTACTTTAGTACAATGTTTCGGCGATGGCTTTGTGTTTATTGGTTTGAAGTAGGGCCGTAGGGTCAATAAAATAAAAATGGCAGAACTTTTATGATAAGAACTTATAATAATAATAAACTGAAATGTGATGAATCTTTCACGAACGCTATATTGACAAAATATAATTATTTCCATCGTAATAAATATGGTTTTATGTTCTTAATTAAATATTCAAACGGTGCTGTTACCTACATAATTAATTTATTAATGTTTATCTCAATAGTACCTGTTGTGGACAAAGTTGTAAGGACTGCTATTTTTCTTCATGCTACTCTTACTATCCATTATTAAGACATCAAAATAATTAACAATAAATCCAATGAAAGTTTACCATAATTATAATTACCGATACGAAACTCATTTTCTGATTATAGTTTTATATTTAGATCGATATCTAATAACTATCTATTACTAATAAATGGATGGCCGGTTTTTTCTTCGGTTGTACCGCAAAAACTGCTGTACCGATCGGAATAATGCTTATACCATAAGATGCAGCGTGTTTCTGAGAACGTTTTAGTATATAATATGTTGGTGATTACTTATCGTGTAAAAATATAGACGGACAGATGTCGCTAGTAGTAGTAGTAGAACCATTTATAAGTCATTATTATTTATTATTTATTTATTTGGAGAATGGTACAGAAACAATTACAAGAATAACGGCGGGCGTAGCATAAAACAGAAAAATAGATACAAACTGTCCCCTTTATGTCTCACTAAGAAAATAGGAAGTCTTCCCTTAATTATCGTGAAATAATATATTCATATTTTACTGTTACTAAATTCGTGTATCGATAATATTTATAACTTAATTGAATCATTAGGGAGCACAGACGATTTTTATTTAAATTTTTATGTATGGCGAATGAAATAAAAGCAGAAATACAGTCTAAGCTGGGTACTAACATTAGAGGATCCCATTAGCCTCATTCGTACAATAGGTAAGTGTCAAATACAGCAAGAACGCAAGCAGTTCTAGTCTTTAAAGTGTTCGTAATAAGTACAAAAATGTCGTGTCGTACTATTTACAAATTCTGAGTGTGTGGGTGTGTTATGGTTTATGCTAGCCCTTTTTGATAGTCCCGTATACCGAAACGGTCGAGCTGAGATATTAATTTCTGTTTATTACCAAGGCGACATGTGTTTATAAGACATCTAACTATGTTGTTTCATTATTCGAATGTTCGTAGAGGGAGGCCGTATAAAAACGACAATTTCCTCTAAACGCCGCGCCCGCGCTGCGCCTGCCTCGGCGCGCCCTCTTACTAATTAACTGCCGCAGCGTTATGTCACCCTGGTACCCCTGTGAGGGTGGTGCTTATTTTCTAAATTGAAAAGAATTATTTGCAGAACAAGAAAGGCTCACCTCGATAAAAAAATGCCAACTATCCTCGATTACTTCCGCTAATCTTTTGAACTCTAAATAGTACGTACCTTACTACAACCAGAATTATTGTGATTATAGTATTAATTTTATTGAAAAAGTATTTATGACATAATATTTAAATCGAACACACATTTGTCACTAAAATTTCCTTAAATATAACATTTACAATAAGTTCTTTCAGCGTAAGATAAAAATGCATCTCATCACTACATATTATAAAACAAAGTCTCTTCCCGCTGTCTGTCTGTCTGTATATATGCTTAGATCTTTAAAACCACGCAACGGATTTTGATGCGGTTTTCTTTAGTAAATAGATTGATTCCAGAGGAAGGTTTATATGTATAATACATGCATAATATAGTAGAGGACACTGATAGTTTTAAAGTTTTCTAATGTGATGTCGTAAATAAACACATTTATTGCGCTTAGATTGCAAATATTTATTTTATATTTAGTATCAGCATTGCACCCGTGCGAAGCCTGAGCGGGTCGCTTATTCTATATAATTATAATGAGTTAATAACTATTCAACACACTCGATTGCTTAAAGTTTCGATCAATGTCACTAAACCATAGTATGGCAATAAAGTAATTAGTATATAAGCGTACCATGGAGTATCAATATACATACTTGCTTATAATATGAGATTCCATAGACTTCCGAAACGCGGTCATTATGAATAGCTGTATCAGACAAAGGAATATGAATCTTAGTGCTCTATAATAAAGGCTTTGTCGACAATTGAAGCGATTATTCGCACGCACGTCTTGAATAAGCCACCTTAGCAGTAATTATTATAATCTGTTACATATGTGTATGTTGCTGAGAGCAGTACACATTAAGGTTCTTATTGCAAAAGCCGTTAACTATTCTATGAATTTATTTAGCAAATATAAAATAAGAATATACATACAATACCTATTGAGTATAAAATTGCCGGAGGATTGAGGAAAAGTGGGATGTTTGGCGCGAACTTGGGGAGACCCATGTCCAGCAGTGGAGTGCGAAAGGCTAAAAAGAGAGATATTTTAACTACTTTTTTTTTAATAAAAGAAAAATAATATTTTATAACGCAATGCAATCACTAAAAATTGTTTATGAAGTTATTGAACATGTTTTTTCTTATAATTGCAATTTCAAATGATAATACTTAAAATATGAAATGTCAGATAGAAGTCTTAAATAGAATTCCATTATTAAATTCCTCTTGAAAATAGACAAAATTAATTTAGGTGTCAAAAAATATCTGTACAGCAAGGTAATTACTGTTGTGACAGTTTGGACCGAATCGATCGAATTGATGCAAATCGTCATTTCAGGTTATTATAGTACTTAAATTTATTCACGGTTCACGATTCAGCCTGTAATATCCCACTGTTGGTCATAGGCCTCTTCCCCATGTAGGAGAAGGATCGGAGCTTAATCTACCACGCTGCTCCAATGCGGGTTGGCAGATATATTCCCTACTATGAGTAACGATCGCTATCAGGTGAACATGATAACAACCGGGACCGACGGCTTAACGTGCTCTCCGAGGCACGGTGGGGAGACCCACAAGGATTGCACAAACACCCAGACCACGGCAAACATCTGTATGGCCAATACAAATGTTGTCGTGTGCGGGGATCGAACCCGCAACCGCTCGCGCAACAGCCAATCGCAATCCATTGCTGTGACCGCTGTGCCAACGCGGCGTCTTAAATTTATTATCTTCTTCTAAATATATAAAATTGATTGGTATTGACTCGTCACGAAATCTCAAAAACTGCTTGACGCATAAAGATGAAATTTGGCAGGGATTTTTCATTTAAAATTTTAATAGCTCTCGAACATTTTGGCCAAATTAAGTAGCTTCTCAATAATTTTCATATCCTATACGACGATGTCCTTAAGTTCTTTCATAGCGAGACGATGATCGTCCGTTATAATTTTCTCTCAACTCCAAAGTTTTTAATGCTTGTTGAAATAGAGCGTCCAAGGCAAGCGTCGTCATCATTATCTATTTTTTGAGTTTAGCCACTTATTATATAAGTTGTCTAACTTAATTTGAGACTTTTTATGCCACATGATTTCATGTGGCATAAAAGGTCTCAAATTAAGTTATACGAATACGAAATATTACGATTTTTTTTAGAGTATTTTATATTTTTTAATTAGAGAAATTTAAAACTGATACTAATATAGGCACGTTTAATATATAGGCACGTCTAAAATTATATTTCTAAAAAGAAAAGTAGGCAATTACTTGTGCAAAATAGCTTTATGTACACAAAGTATACAAATGAAAGTTGAAACAAATAAAAAAGAATGTTATTATGTCAAAAGAAAACAATAATTGGGTAAAATAACCTCTGTAAACACAGCATACAAATATAACTAACAAAAAAAAGCAAATAAAACATATAAACCGCAAAATGTAAAAAGTCATCTTTCTTAAACAAAATATTGAGTGTAAACCAGTTACTTCAACTAACAACGTAATCTTCTTAACTCGTAGCAACATACCTCTGACACGGTCGATAGTATGTTAGTAGTTCACATAATATGATGTGTACTCGAATATTGCGTAGTTTCACGCGTTCTCGACTCATATCTAATGTGGTGTTGAGACTTGAGAGGTATTTATAATAATTATTATAACTATCGAGATTTTAAACTTTAAAGTTCCTAAAATTGTTTATTTACTTAAGTACTTTAACTGAGGTAGGGCACAGAAGGCCTGCTCAAAATATGGAGCAGACCGATTTGGGAAGTACCTCGACCTCACAGAAGATCACAGCTAAACAATACTATTTTCAAGCAGTGTTGTGTTCCTGTTGGTGTGAAAGGTGACTAGAGCTCCTGTTGATAGGGTCGGCAACGCGCTTGCGATGCTTCAGGTGTTGCAGACGTCTATAAGCTACGGTAATCGCTTACCATCAGGTGAGCCGTACGCTTGTTTGCCGATCTAGTAACATATTATATAAAAATACTTCACAAAACCTTATATGTATATTTCGTATTGTAACTAGGAAAAATAATAAGCATGATTAATAGATTACTTTCTGCGACTTTGTAAACTTAAGAGATATTTTAAAGAAACTTCATCACGTATTATACTATCTAATGTTAAGAATTTTTTGTGTATATATTTATATAAAAAAATATATTTAAAATTGTTAAATAAGTTTTTATAGTGGTAGATTTTGTTATAGGATACCTATATGGGATACTATTTATATAACTATAGGATTCATCATGTCAATGATGATGAACAGATATCTTCGTCGGAAGATATCTGTTAATATGCAAACATTCATATTATAATGAAAGTAGTTAAAAAAATAAAACAAAAACATTGTACTCACTGGCACCTTTGAATGCTTACGTAATAGTCATAGAGATATGTAGGTACCTATCTATATTTATTCAGGTTCAAACAACTTTTACAATGATGAATGTTTAGATATATTTAATTTCAAGTATATTGAAGGTAGTTTACTATTCATTTATATCTACATATAGTATAATAAAAATATTGATATGGTGATGAAATACTGATGAGCATAATCCTCCCCCAATGTGCAGTACATAAATAAGTACATAGTTCGTAACCATCGGAGACTGTTTTCTCAGTGGTAATTACTGTTTCCCCCTAAGGGATTAACACGACAACGTGACTGCACCATATCTTAGTAAACGTACATAGTGAACAATCAAAATAATCAATAGTTTAAAATATAGCAATACCGATCATTTTTAATCGTTGTATTTTTTTAATGTGTGTTACTTGATAACTTTTTACTATCTGTACTATTAATAATTCTTTTTTTAATCGAAAGCGAGTGCTTGTCGTTTGGTCATATTTAAATTTGTTTAAATTATCCTATTAAGTATTATTATATTTAAGTTTGCTTAAGTTTGTTGTTGAGCGAGATCTGACAAGCAGTTTTTAAGCTATCCTAATAATGATTATTATACTATCTACACTTGTGGGTGTAAATTGAAGTCTGTTTTTTTTTTGTTTGATAGCAACCACAATTATTATACAAGTTTATTTAAATGGTTCACATACATCACAATACCTAGTTTAATGTCTAGACATTTTTTATACAAACTGAGGAGAAAATATTGAAACGATTATTTCGTCTGACCCGTTGCTGCAGTTGGTAGAGATTCTTCCAACTGCTCCACGATTGTGGTAGCGACTCCAGTCCTGAATCTGGGTGTATAATACATTCATGCATTATATACATCTATACTAATATTATAAAGAGGTAAAGTTTTTAACTTTGTTTGTTTGTAGGGGGTAAACTTCGCAAATACTGATCCGATCATGAGAATTCTTTCACTAACAGAAAGGTACACTATTCAGGAGTGATATAGGCTATATTTTATTCTTATTGAACAAAAAATTCAGTGAAAACTATTAGTATATGTAAATCAAGTCGGAGAAATGCGAGTGAGATGAAAACTTTACTATATATTGCATCACAAAAATAATAATTAACGCCCAACGAAGTGGGCACAGGTCGGCTAGTTTATTTATAAAAGTACGAATGTGTATATGACTGGCACCTAAAATTAAGTAGTAACAGACTAATCTGTGTGAATGTTAAATAAATTTATTTATTATTTGCAAATATGTTCAATCTCGACAGATGTGTCTTTGATCGATCATATTGAAAATTTATGTTTGATTGAGATTTTGCGGAGATTGTAATTTCTATATTAAAACTGAAGTTATAAAGCTATCGTCGCTATCGTTTTTTGTGTTTGATTATTTTTTGGATATGAGTTTGTTGTATGAAATTTGACAAGCCCATTTAGTGAGTTAAAAGTCACCCTAACTTCTGCTCAAGTGTTGTTGGTTAGATTTCCACCCTAAGTATAATATTGATATATGTTTAACAGTTGAGTGATATCCATATCTATCGAAAAGATATATTTTTAATAAATGTACGTATATACATAACTATATAAGTAAAATATCCAGACTCAGTGGTCAAATCGAACCCATAACCCTGCAACTGAAAGCAGAGCCACTGTCAACTACACCACGATCAATAAAACTCATAAAAAATATTTAAATTACAATCGGCTCTAGCTAGCCAGTAAGATATTTGTTCATGTTGATTTAAGATACTAAATCAATATAACAGTTATTGATGAGATATACAATATGAGGCACATTGAACGTTGAAACAGTATATATATGTACATATGTATGTGTTAATAAGCGTTTACACCCTTGAGATCCACACAGATGAAATATGCGTATATTGACATATTTAAAATATATTATTTGTAGTTTGTGATTTGAGTGACAAAATTGAAATTTATTTGACAAAAATTGTGCTTTATGTGAAAAAGTTCATATATCTTTAATTGGCAAAAACTTTGCGCAGTATTAGGACTCTGGTGCTGTGGTTACTGTAACTGATTGTTACGTTAACACTCGAGGCTTAGATCACCGTACGTGACAAATTTTAGTTTCCGTAAATCTGACATAAGTATTTTACGATCAATTTACGATAGATACTATCCTTCTCCCAACCCAACCCGCCAACCCGCATTGGAGCAGCGTTGTGGATTAAGCTCTGATCCTTCTCCTACATTGGGAAATAGGCCTATGCCCAACAGTGGAATATTACAGGCTGAAGCAACTATCCTTCTACCCTATTTTTATGTATCAATGATTCAATCGTTTTCATCTACTTTAGTAATTAATATATTGTTTATGTAAATTATGTATTATACAAATAACTTCAAGACACATATTGTATATACGAATAACGTCTGATACTAAGATTTAAGCTACTTCGTGTTCTTGTGTTATAGGTAAAAACATATACCTAGCTACAATTTTTTTATTCTATTAATATACATATAAATAAATACATGTATTACAACCCAGATTCGGGTTGGAATCGAACCCATACCCATAACCCTTGGAGCAGAATCAGAATCACTGTATACTGCGCCAACGGGCTAGTTAATATAATGAGTATATGATGTAAATATGTATGTGATGTATGTCATAGTACATCATGTACCTAATTTCAAATTTATTTCAAGACCTCGATTCTATTTTTAGTATTTTCACCGTTTATGTATGTAAAGCAAAAAAGGTAAAATTCCTAAGAATAAAAAATAGCAACACAGGCACATTCGAAAAAAAAAACAGAAGTACAAATTTGTCTGTTAAACTAAATTATATATTTGATAAAGACGAAGGTAGCGGCTTGTATAGTACTATATTGAGCACATGTACCTACTACTATATTAAACTGACAGTGTTGCCAACCGTACGATTTAAATCGTATTTATACGATCTTTTTGGCTCTTGTACGATGTACGATCGAGTAATCGAAATCGTACGCAAAATATACGATCTTTTCACATCTTACACCCATCATCATTACGAAGGAAAAATATATGAGAATTCAAATTAATTCGATCTATTAATCGATTGAAATTATCACTTTTGCAATTATTTATGTACGATTTGACAATTTCAATTACTAGCCACAAATTATAGATACATTACTATAGAAATGGATTATTGTTAGTGCTGGAAGCAACTAAAAGTACTGAAACTGTCAAATTGTACATACATAATCGGAGCAAATACGATTTCAATATAAACTAAACTCGAAAATTGTTCAAATTGTTGGCATTAGAGGAGAGGACAACTTTTATCCGTATACAAATTCGAGATTTTAAATAGTCCTGTCAAATTACGAAATAAAAAAGGTGTGTGTGCGATGCACACACGATAGAAGTGAAACTTCTATGGCAAACTAATTAAAAAAAAACTAATTTAAAATTAGTGGCTTGCAGCGCGGCTCGTCCTTCCCTCTCTTTTTGCCGTTGCATCCGGTTTGAAATGACAAGGATTCTAAAGAAGTTTCACTTCAAAAACATTAAATACCGCAGTTTGGGGATTCAAGTGAAGGATCGATAGGGAGGTGTATTCTGAGCATAAATTCCAATTCGAGGGGTTCTCTGAAGGTCAGCTCAAGGTAATTTCGATGAAAACGCGTTTAATTCGATTTCTCGAGGACGGTAAGTGTTAGGCAAAAAATTATACAGATCTTTTCTCTTATAAATTAAATTTACTAATTTTTTTATCTGAAACTTTTTTATCATCAATACTTTTCAATGTATTACTTCCTAAAGGCAAAAAAAAGTTAAAAAAAAGGTTCCTCAAATTAGAATTTATGCTCAGAATACATCCCGACATCGACCCTTCATAATCCCCAAACCGCGGTATTTTATGTTTTTTTTAACCCATTTTCAGCCGTAATTTGACTGAACTAATCTATATCTAGGGAAATGACACCTAATCACGGTTTCATCTGAGTTTAAGAATATACATATGTAACTTTTCTCATATCTAAAAATATAAAAATTCTTAATATTAAATGTTGATTCATGTTCCTTAAATGATAAATATTGAATCAAAATTATAATAGCATTCCGTTTTAAAATTATTTACGTTGTTTTATTGAAATTTCATTACGTACGATTTTTTTCCTTGAAATATAGGCAAAATACGATCTATTTTAGGATATGGTACGATCTTCTGAAAAATAAAGTTGGCAACACTATTTAAACACAATAATGTAGGTAGCCGCGATATAGCTTATAGGATACCTATATGTACATCACGAAGCTCTGAATAGTCATATGTACAACTATCTCACCTCGCACTGCTAATCACTGATCGCCCCCTCGGGATCGATATTCGAATACCTACTGCCTTACTAATATGATACATCAAGATGAAACGTAAACTTTGAAAAAAATATTTATGTATAACACATATACAAGTTGCCTTATATTTTAAATAAGTGTACAAGTTTTTACGATCATTAGTTAACGACGACTCTACATTTTTGACTATTTTGGTATATTAATATCTATACGATGTATAAATAAATATAATTTTCCATTGTTTTTCAATGACCGTTATTTGAAAACGAGTATATTTATTTGTGTTATGTTGTTTACTGGTTTTATTTTTATTTATTTTTATTTTTAGATTTATTTTGTAAGCAATGGTTTCTTTTTTAACAATACCGGATAATGTCGGATTTCATCGGCGTTTTTGTATGAAATCTATATATATAAAAGAGATTTCCACCCATATATTGACTCATCACGATATCTCTGGAACCATAAGGCGTAGAGACTTGAAATTTGGTAGGAATATTCCTTTCGCCGAGTAGAGGTCAGCTAAGAACGGATTTATACGAAATTCCACCCACAAGAGGGGCTTGCGGGGGTTAATAACCTATATGGCAAAACAACGTTTGCGGGGTCAGCTAGTATATAAATATAATAAATATCATTTCCAAGATTTTTCAATTACCGTTACTTCAAAACGAGTCTATTTATTTGTGTCATGTTGTTTATTTTGTAGGAAGTTCTTTTTCTAATACCGCATAATGTCGGATCTTATGAACGTTTTTCTATGAAATACTTATACTAAATATTTACAACTTCTGATAAATATATTTGTAATATGACAATGCACACGTTAATGCAGGTATAAGAAATATATAAATAGCATTATAACAGTTGTTCTATAGCTAAATCTTTCAATCGACTTAATTCAATTTAGTATAGTGGTTGCCTAAAACCTGGGGCAAGGGCATTCTTTTATTTTTAAAATAATCCGTAACACGACCAAATAAGGCTTCATCACAGAATCCGAAGTTTAGTGAAGCGGAGGTGATTTAATTTGAAATGCTTTTTAAAACAATTTCTACATATTGTTGTACTACAGGTCACTCATTCACTTCAGCCTATCGTAGTCCACTGCTGGACATAGGCCTCCACAAAAATGGCTTGAACTCATGTGTTTTACCCATAGTTACAACCCTGGGCAGGCGGGTTGGTGACCGCAGGGCTGGCTTTGTCGCACCGAAGACGCCTGTCTGTCGGCCTGTGTATTTCGAAGCCAGCAGTTGTATGGTTATCCCGCCATCGGTCGGCTTTTTAAGTTCCAAGGTGGTAGTGAAGCTGTGTTATCCATTAGTCGCCTCTTACGACACCCACGGGAGGAGACGGAGGTGGCTATATTCTTTACTGTCGTAACCTCACAGCATACTATAGGTATAATAATTAAAAAAATTGTACTACTAGGGTGACATACAAGCATACGACATACCTGACAATAAGCGGTTATGTAACCTATGGATGCAACACTAGAAGCATCGCAAGCGCGTTGCCGAGCCTACCCCTTACCCTCCCTAGGAACACTGGCACCTTATTAACCACAGGAATACAACGCTTACTTGAAAGCAGTATTATTTGGCTGTGATCTTCTGTAAGGTTGAGCTACCTCTACTTCTACTACCCCAGATTATAATATCGATGAAATGTGTTTAAATCTAAGGCCTCATTTACGGAGACGCGGGGCGTTGCGCGTAGCATGTGGCGTAGCGTCGCGCGTGTGTCAAAATGTATGGAAATGAACGTGTGCAAAATCGCTTCTCCGTAAACGCATTTATCTAACGCCCTACATTTGAATTTAGTGCGTTCCGCCACGCCACACGCTACGTACGACGCCCCGCGACTCCGTAAATGAGGCCTTAGGGTTCTATTCCTGTTTTAAAATTCTCTTAAGCTGTCTAGTGCGTGGTTTTCGTGTCTATAGTAAACGAGAGACAGTAAAAATAACAAGGCGTCAAGGCTACAATTTCAAACTTTCTTAGCTAAATTCTATAATTTACCTTCGTTCAGTGGTTTTACTTCGTGGGAATTTTAGAATGAAAACGTTATCTGAGTTGCTATTGGTTCAGTGGTTTTTCTGGGAAAGGACTCCGAATATCATGAAATATAAATGTACTGACATTTTTCTATGAATATTTTCATTTTTCGGAAGACTTTTTTCGCTTTTCGTCTTATATTGAGATCTTATACATTATTTATTTATTTATTATCACTAAAATATATAAATTAATAAAATCTATCTTTTCGTACTCAACTTATGGGTGTATACAAAAAATAATAATATTTGTACTGTAGTTTATTACCGCTTATGATTACCATGAGGATTTTTCAATTAAATTTTAACTTGTAACAGGAAGAATAAAACCATACCATAAAGTTTTATATACTGGGTATCACTCACCATTTATATAATATACTAGCTGCTGTGCCCGCGACTTCGCCCGCGTGGAATTTACCAAAAAAGTAATTGTTCAGTTCGCAGTTATAAAAAAAAAAAACAGTAGCCTAAGTTACGCCTTATTACATCAGCTATCTGCCAGTGAAAGTCCCGTCAAAATCGATCCAGCCGTTTCAGCCAGAAATTAGCCGGAACAGACAGACAGACAGACAAAAATTGTAAAAAATGTTATTTTGGTATATGTTCCGTGTATACATCCATATGCATTTAGTAAAAAGCATTTATTTTAATATTAAAAACACACACTCCAATTTTATTTATTAGTATAGATATAGATTAACACTGGTTGTAAAAACACAATTTGCTCTACAATTTGAAAATTCTTCTTCATTTCAATCAAGTTTAAGGATTATTGATTTATCACCTACTTTATTTATTCTTACTTTATATAACAGTATTCGGCTTCAATTCCACAGAGAAGACACGGGAACTGATTAGTGGACTGTGAGGGTTAATTACTGATTGCCCCCTCGAGATCTGCGCCGATAGTGAACACAACGCCTTACTTAGATGGCCAAACTCGAGTGACGTGACAGTCGAACGAACACCCTTAGGGCGCGTTCCCACTCTGTCGTGACGACAGATAATCGTGTAGTTTTAAGTATCGTGGCTCATATGTTTAAATGGAGGTGTTCACATATAAAACGACACGACTAACTGTCGTCTACGACACTTTGCAGTGACGACAGATTGTCGTGACAGTGGGAACGGCTAGATACGATAGTTGCTAAACGAAAAAAAGTTTTGACGACAAACAATCGTTAGAATGGAAACAGCTAGAGACGACAGTCGTAAAACGATAATTAATCGTCCGACAGAGTGGGAACGCGCCCTTAGGTTAATTTTGGATTTATGTATTGTAAATATAGAAAAAATATATTTTTTTCGGTAACATCTGTAAATGAAATAGCGATAGTCAACAATAGTTTAAAAGGGAAATTTAAAACAAATTTAGTAGTTAAAACAATTTATAAACTTGTTTTGATAGTATGTAAAAGATTTCAGTTCAAGTTGTTAAATTTATTTTACCTGTTTTAATATTTACGTATTATTGTATAGTAATCGTATGCCTTCGACGCAGATTTGGTTAAAATGTTACACCTATATGTGTGAACTTTACTGTTTTTTTCACTACGTAACATAATATCGGTGAACGTACGAGTAATCGTCGTCTTAGGATATCGTTGGCGACACATCATCCACTACATCATGTCGCTAGTACCAATGGAATCATAATTATTAATTATGTAAAAACTTTGTTATACTTTTATTACGTAAGGGGATTGACTCGTGTCTGAGTTTATACTTTATACCTTCTGTTTTTTCGTCTCCAGTTTTCGTAATTTGATCTAAACTTAAAAAAAAAATAATGATCTGTGATGTCTTTCTTTGATCAAGAGATGGTTATCGTAACCGTAAAAAATAAACTCTTACTAGTAATGTGTACAAGCAAGCCACGTCAAATCTAGAAATATCCAGAGTGATAGAAGTGTTATAAAATTATACGCATTAATTGCTCTTCACTGTACCAAAAATTTTATTGGCAGATAATATATTTTGGTATGTTTATATTTAGGCTTGAATTCTTCCGAACTCTACTTTTATACGAGTAAACAATAATAAAATCAAAACTTAATAATTTGTTCCATGTTACAAAATATGTCAAAATATACTTGATAACAACGAAAAACATAACAATTGAAGTTAAAACCATAATATATGTCATTCATAATCACAGTCGTCAACTTTTTTGCTAAAACATAGAGCGGCACAGCGTGAACAATTCGAAAACATATGCACACGTCAATTCGGTTACCTATATATCATTGCTACATACATATCGTATAATACACATATTTCTACCGTGTGCTTATATACTCGGAGTTCTATAGGCTTGTGTGTGTTCTGTAATTACGTCATTATCAGTTCGTAATCAAGCGTGCATCGGTTGAATTGATTTTCCTAATTGGCATTAATTCTGTTAATCATAAAGAAGTCGAGAACATGTTTGACATGCGAATAAAGTTTAATTTTTATAGACCGTTGTTAGTTTTTAGTAATTTCAAAGAAACTCGTATGACAGTTTTCCTGTCATAATTAGCCTTATATGTTGTAGAGTCATCAAGTTTGTCGACTCTACATGTCATGAAATTTTCTACACACATCTACAAATAAAAAAGTTTTTTTTTTATGTTTTTTGTTTAGGAATGAATTATTTTCTCATTGTTTAGTTCTTTTTGCGATGGAACAGATTTTTTTTTATCTTTCGCATGTCTAGTTTACCGGGGCGTCATCATCCTAGCGCTGGTGTATTTATTACACGCAGTATTTTTTTTTTTTCATCGATTGTCCGCGAACCAATGTGCGTGTTTCGAGTGTCATTGATGCATTTCGGTATGGGGCCGGGGGGATGGAGGCAGGCTGGACAAGTATTACCGAACGCACTAACCATGATACCATCGGATCAGTGTGCGTTTGGAAGCCGTACGGTGTGGACGTACGTTGCGCTTCTACAACTTACTCGCGAAACTCGATCCCTGAAAAGAAAAATCGCATTAATAACAGTGAATATAAGGTTTGTTGTAGTGCTTCGATTACGTTTCCAACACGAATCTACTTTTAATAGTTTGGTTAGAACAACTTTAAGTGCAATTCCATTTTGCATAGTCAGGAATGGACATAGTTACTTGCGATGAGTAAGTGAGCCTTGACATTAGTAGGTGGTGACTGCAAAAAATGCAATTTGCCCATCGATAAGTTAGTCTTAGCTAAGTTTCTTTTGTCACGCTAAGATACTAAGTGACAAGGCATTGTTTTTGAATTTATTAGCCTTGTTTGGTTGGTCCTAAGTATTCTTAGTTAAATTCTGTGTAGCTTTAAATATTCCACTTTTAAGTTGCTAACTTTATATACTTTAATGGTTGCTTAATGCGTCTTTGTTTGTGATCAACCTTAAAGATACTTAAAATGAAAAATTTTCTTAAGAACAGTATTAAAATATTAAAAACAATTAAGTTTTTAGCTGTACAGTTTTTTTGAGTAGTTTACATAACGGCATCAGGCTTGCAGACTTCAGCAAAAGTTTGGTGTATCGACGCAGCTAAGTTTGAAAGTAATTTCGGAGTGCAGCGCGCGTCGAACTAATCAAATCGTTTACGGTCTTTACAGTGCTGATAACGGACTACCTATCGTGCTATGTTGCTCTGGTAACTGAAAAGTTTTCACGATTTAAGTAAAAAACTTTGTTTTAATACTTTGGGTTTACTTATTTATAAATACAATTCTATTCCATTTTCTCTTTTGTCACGTAAGTTATTAGTAATTGATATTGCACTAACTTCGAAAATTGTATATGTTTATCCGACTTCCAAAAAAGGAGGAGGTTCTCAATTCGACTGTATTTTTTTTAATGTATGTTAGCTCAGAACTTTTGACTGGGTGGACCGATTTCGATCAATTTTGTTTTAATTGAAAGGTGTTGCGTGTCATGTTCCTATTTAAATGTAATTGATATCTGAAAAGGACTTTTAGAGTTATATCTAATATTGCGTATTTACTATACTTTTTCGTCGACCTACGTTGTATTATACCGCATAACTTTTTACTCGGTGTACCGATTTTGATGGATCTTACTTTAATCGAAAGCTAATACTTGTCTGTAGTCTTGTTTAAATTCGATCGAGATCTGATTTCAACTTTTTGAGTAATCTTTAATAGCGCGTATTTACTTGACTATTTATTCGTCTTATTACGTTATATTACTTGTCGATGTAATTGAAGTCGGTTTTTTTTCGTTGGCGAGCAAACACAATTATTTTATTGATAATTATCTGTATGTGCAGAACTTTACCATATTAAATATACTTTTACCTTGTTAAACTAATAATAAACTTCTTCGAGTCAACTTTTCAAGTTCATTAACCCCAATAGAACAAAACTGCTACAGAAACAACGATAAACCAAGTTGATTAGTCAATCTTTTAGGTATTTAAAAATAATCTAAATATGAAATTGATTGCAAAGTAGTTCTAATGCGTTCGTATAAAATAAGTATTAAAATGCGCACAGCTCCATAACAGTAACTTAATTTATACATTGTAATCAATAAACTCATATCTGTTTAGATTAAAACGGAGTTTTTCTAGATAATTATGTAAATAATGTAGTAAAGAAGTAAACTAAAGAAACACAAAATATGTTAAACAAAAAAAAATGTTATTATTTTTATAAATGAAATGTACTGTACGTAAAACTATTTCTCGAGTCCTAAGGATCAAATTCATTTCATGGCGTGCAAGCCAACGGTTATAAGAACTGGCCACCGTGCCCAAAGCCATTACGTGGCCTTGCTGTTATCGCTAAAGAAAATACCTAGTGCACTGGCCGAATGCCATTCCTACAGCGAACACAGCTGCCTCCGTGTCTTCATTTTAAATTACTATCAAAATAGTTGGTCAAAACGACCGGTAATTTTAAATGTTCATTCATGCCTGACTGTCGATTTTATTCTGGTCTGTTTATTGCTAAAAAGTGGTTTATTCTTATAAGGATATCGGATGGTACTGTAGTTCAAGGTCGATAAGGGTTTTTTAACTTTGTTCACTTCGGAAAAATATACCTTGTGAAACAGAATATTTCTGTGTAGGTATTATTTATATTGGGTCTTATTTGTACGTTAATAATAATATGTCTACTAACGATTAGGTTTAGAAAAATGGACTTGTAGCTTAGTTTTTCAAATACAATAAATAAATTTATTGAAATAACATTACGTTTTAAAAATTTAGTTGATTGTAACATAATATATTTAGGCTTGCGTAGCTCATTTTGTTTTTGTACCATTAAAATCAGTTACAATGCAAAAAATTTAATGATAAATCATTTTAAATTCACTTGACTAGTATAATAATTCTTTAGTCTATGTAATTCGAGCTGTCACACAAAAACTGCACTCGAGATTGAAAACGTCCGTTCCGTTATCGCGCAGCGCATGAGAATGAGAGGGCCTTTGCGATGTAATCTGCTCAAAGCTTCTCGGTGCCTTTACGCTCCTAGTACCTTTTTTTCTTAGAATTTAGTCTACGTGCAATTTTTTATTATTTTCTTTGTTATCTGAAGCCAATTTGCTGGCCTAAACGTGGGAAGCGCGTACAGTCAAGAAGAATTATAAAAGTCGATAATACCATTTTCAATTACATTTAATTGATACCTAGATAGATTTCTGCTTATTATGAAAAGTAAAAAATGACAAAAAGAGTGATAAACAGCGCAAAGTCATACATTAATTTTCGCTAGCGGTGCAAGCTATATCACAACAAATTGAACTTAAGCTCTGAATATTTAAAAAAAGTAATCAGTCAAAACAATCGAAGCGACCGTGCCGTAATCACCCCATCCTATTCGGTACAAATAGATAGTTGTGTGTTTAACAAACAATGATCATTGGGAAGTATTGTGTAAATAGGGGCGAATGCACACCCTCTATAAAAAGTAGCCTCTTTCTGAATATAACGGACGCAGGACCTCTAGACTAGGGTCCCGTACAATATTAACTAACGTATTGTTACTGTTAAAATATAATTTATTTATTTATGTCCAAATAGTTTCTGCAAGAGAGTACATTATATAATTACGTCACCACTTAACGGTATTATATTTCAATTAGAATTTTAACTAACTTTCAATAAACAATAAATAACCTAGCCCAATTAATAACAGTAACATAAGCAATGAAAAATATAGGATATGTATATCTTGCCATAGATGTAGCTTTGAAAGATGCCTGTCTAGGACTCTAGGTTGTTCTGCACATGGTATCTATATATGAAAGAAAAAATTACAAGACTGTGTCAAATCAAATTTTTCATTAAACAAAACTCGATAAATCTCGTTAGAGACAGTTTTGATTCAGTTGCCTTGTGGTTGCCTTCGTTCAAAAAGTATCAAATATAAAATGGATATTTTAAAATAATGTGCGCCCTTTTTGCGACATTGATACAACGTCGATTCTAGACATCTAAATGACTATTTTATACCTATTCCATCTACCGTATTTTCAATAATTTTTCCCTATCAGTTGAAAATCTTGGCATATAAAATGAATAATTTTACAAGGCGTTTCAATGAATTTATATCATTGCCAGTAAGAAGCTATAATCAAACAAATAGAGATAAGATTTTTTTTTTCAAAGTAATGCTTCTCTTATGCTAGTGAAAGGAAAATGTCCTTTAAGCCTAATTTTAAATTAATTTTTTTAAAGTAATTTTAAATTGGCAAATTTGAATTATAATAAATGAGGAACCCTGCTACATGACTGACCTACGCAATCTCGGAAAACTTGAGTTGTCCCCTCTGTAAATTTTGTTGTTTATTCGTAGTCTCGTCTTGTGCCCTTTATAAAAATGTTATGATGATGTTTTTCTACTATTATCATTACAATAGTAACACCGTAACACGTAATAGAAAATAATATGAAAATATTATTTTAAATTATCTATTTTGTAAGCTTATTGACGTTTTTAACCGACTTCAAAAAAGGAGGAGGTTACTCAATTCGACTGTATATATATTTATGTACTTATGTTCGAGGATAACTTCGTCGTTTATGAACCGATTTTGATAATTCTTTTTTTGTTGGGAACGAGATATTCCCAGTTTGGTACCATGATAAGGAAACCAGGACTTGATGACAGAATCCCAGAGAAATCGAGGGGAACCCTCGAAAATCGTAAGCTGTATTACTTGTCGATGTAATTGAAGTCAGTTTTTTTTCGTTTGCTAGCAAACACAATTATCTTTATCCAATCGAAGCACTAAAACAAAAATATATATTAGTAATTATAACTTTTCATTATAGCCTTTTTAATCTTTGAAAAAATGGGGTCAAATTACTGAATATTAAAATCAGTGTCAACTTTAACCTAAGACAGAAACTGGTGTATAAATTGGTGTAAACAAAACAGATTCAAGATGGCCGCCAAGAGAAAAGCCGGTGCACTGCTGCAACACGTTCTACCAAAGGTAACAATTTTTTACGCATCCTTAACTAGCAAGTAAGTCTATCGCCAGCTAATTATGGACCGTCGATTCGTCTGATTTATTGCGTCGTAGAGGTCATCGTGAATGGTTCTAGTTAAACATGCCAAGGCTGACCGTGATGGCACTTATAATGTGGTCAGGTTCTAGTTAGCTACTATAAAGCGCAGTAAAAATGGTATAATTAAAGGAATTTATAATGACATCCACTATACCCTATTCGACTTAAAATAGCTGGTCAATATTGAAGAAGCCTTGAAAGTTGTCACCGTCTGAATGCGGTCGGATAGCAGACGTTGCCGCATCGAAATTGGCGCCAAAGTCAGTTTTCCCGCCGCGGGCGGTTCGCCTTGCAAAATGGCGGAGTGTCGAATGACACGCAGTAACTACCTACTACATTAACATGGACTAGACTTCTTATTTAAATTTTATGTGAGACTCAATCGACGCACATAGGGGTATTTTGCTGATCTAGCCGGTCATAAACCAATTTATAAAAAGTTGTCGCAGGTAAAAAACAACTGGTTCCTATAGTTATTGAATGACTAGAGAACAATAGAGAACCCGTCCCGGTCTTTTATCGCATGCACATGCGCGGTTGTTTTGTCTTAAGTTAGTCATCGCTGCAACTGCACGTATCTTATGCGTTTCCTAAGTGTGATAGTATCTGACAAAAAATTAAATATTTTCGTGACTACTGACTTCTTTTAAAATATTGTTATGGATATGGATCAAGGAGGTAAGAATGCATATTTTTAAACTATTATACTGTATTTTTTTGGATAGGATATTGTTATTTGACGTTTGAAAATATAGGTTAAAATTCTTAAAATTTCCAACGCAATTTTAAGTTTGGAAAGGTTTTTGTTGTATTTCCGGTTTTTTCCCGGTTATAATGTTAATTGATAACGACAGGTTATAGTTTATATAAAATTATTATGGCCTAATTAGCCGTCCATACCCGCCCCCTTTTCTGCCAGAGGTGACAGACCAAGACAGTGAAAAAAAAAACAAAAATTTTATTTTTAATTTACACTATGTTACCTTGGTAATCATTTGGTTTCAGGGTCACCTGGTCACTCCGGTGTTAGAGTAGTGACCCGTAGATCACTTTTTGATAAAATTAAAGAGCAAAATTTGCCTAATTTTGAAGAAAAATTAAATTACTTGGAAAATTGGATTTTGTCCAGCGAAAACTATTCTGAAGATGAATTAAAGGCGCTGAAGCACAAGTATTCGCATATTAAGTCGGAATTTAAACAAAGGTGGAAAAAAGCTGATAAAACGGAAGCTAGATTTCTTCTTAAAAATGACGAATGGTTAAAAAAAACATTCGAAATACCGAGAGCGCAGCCTAAGAGTTCGGGTCGACCATCAAAACCATTTTATGAGCTAAGCGAAAGAAGTAAGAGAAGGAAAACAGAAACATTACGTATTACAGCGGATAATGATATGTTGATACATGCTGCACAAACAAATTTACAAACATCTGGAAAAAAAGATGCTTCAAGTATACTTAAGCAGATTATGCACTCTCCAACGAGAGCAACTAAGTTGAAAAAAGCATACAAAACACTACAAGATGACAAAGAAAAAGAGCTAACACCTTTATCGGCACTTTCTGTATTCGTGGAAGCTGACCTCACTCGGCGACAATATGAAATAATAAGAAGTGCCAGTAAAAAGTTGTTTCCTAGTTACAGTATCCTACAAAAAGTGACGCTATCCGCCCAAAGAGTCATACGAAGTGACTGAAACATGCGTACAAGTAAATCTTCAAGACGTATTAAACCATACTGCAACAAGATTACTGACGTATCTAAAGGATGTTCTACGTGGTTTAAGACCAGATGAATCTGACTCATTAGAGCTGTTTTGCAAGTGGGGCTGTGATGGATCACAGTAGGCACAATACAAACAAAAGATGGAAAATGACGTTACAGATAGCAACATTTTTCAAAGTAGCTTTGTACCACTTCGTTTGGTATGTGGTACCAAAACAGTATGGCAAAATCCAACCCCATCCTCACCGCGATATTGTCGTCCTATTAGAATCAGATTCGTTAAAGAAACTGTGGATATAACCCAGGAAGAAATTGAGTATGTGGAAAATGCCATTAACGCCCTACAAAAAACATCATTTTTGCAAGAGGAAAAATCATATTCTGTAAAACATACTATGATGCTTACAATGGTAGATGCAAAAGTATGTAATGCTGCCACACAGACCACGTCAACAATGAGGTGCTACATTTGCGGAGCATCATCGAAAGAACTCAACGATTTAACTATCAAAAGAGATGTTGATGCAGACGCACTTTCATTTGGATTATCCACTTTGCATGCCAGAATTCGTCTGTTTGAGAGCGTATTGCACCTCTCATACAAACTCACTGTAAAAAAGTGGCAGTTAAGATCAAACGTTGACAAAGCTATTGTTAAGGAGAGAAAAAAAATCATTCAAGAGAAATTTAGACGTGAAACTGGTCTAATAGTGGATGTACCAAAAGCTGGGTTTGGAAATACCAATGATGGTAACACAAGTAGAAGATTTTTTTCCAATCCTGAATTAGCTGCAGAAATAACTGGAGTTGATTATAATTTCATTTACCGGCTCAAAGTCATCCTCGAAGTCATATCAAGTGGTCACAAAGTTCATTTGGACCAGTATGCAGATTATTGCATAGACACGGCAAAACTTTATATATGTTTGTATCCGTGGCATCCTATGACACCTACGATGCACAAGATCCTGGTGCATGGTGCTACTGTCATAGACAAGGCATTGTTGCCAATTGGGTTGCTCTCGGAAGAAGCCGCTGAGGCGCGGAACAAACATTTCCGGCTGTACAGGCAGAATTTCGCGAGAAAATTTTCAAGAGTCAAGTGTAACACTGATATTCTAAATAGATTATTACTCAGTTCTGACCCACTGATTACTGGAATGAGACCAACCCGCAAAAAAAGAACTTTGCCATTCTCGAAAGAAGCAATTGCTTTGATGATTCCTGCTGTACCTGACTCTGACACAGACTCAGATTCTGATTTGGAGGAGGTTTCTGGACGCACTGAAAGTGATGAGGATGATGAAGAACTATGGGACTCATCATCATTATAGTTACATAAATTTTATAACCTTTTGTTTCAGATAATAATAAAAATCGAAGTTATAAATTACTAAAATAAATTTTTATTATTATTTTCCCCCCAATATTTTAAGTAATTATTCATTAAAAAGAAAAATGTAGCTTATAGTTAACCAGGGCAAGTTCCTGGAGTAAAAAAACTAAATAAATAATTTTGACCGGCTAGATCAGCAAAATACCCCTATGTGCGACGTAGAGATTTGAATTAAAAACGGAAAGAATTCATTTATAATTTTTGCTGAAAAATAAAGAACAGTATTTTTAATGTAAAATCGTGTGTTAAAAAATGTTAGTCATGGATATATTTTATTATATCTAACTTCGTAAAACTCGATAGAAGTCTATATTTAAAAGAATAAGAATAAAATACAAGCAAATATCGTTTGCTACTAAATGTCAAACAATCCATTTGCCCACCACACAGCAATTGGTATTCACATATTGACGCATTTCAGTATAAATTAAGTAAATGAATAGCTAGTATTGAGGAAAGGTTCATGGTTTTTAATATATCTCTTGGCACCTCTTATTTATGGCTTTGTACATGTGAAGTTTAGAACATTGAAACCTGCCGTTAGTTAAATTTTTTCAAAATCAATAAAATATTTTATTATTTTTAAATAGTATCTAATCATTATTTTCGGTCTTTCGCAGTGTTACTTGAGCACTATGAAATATTATATGATATATTAATACATTAATACATATAATGTACTTTTTTCTAATTATTACAAATACGGAAATGTATGGAATAATTCCTTTTACATTTAATAACTCTGCCTTATCCACACTATTCTGATAAGGAGTGACCAATAAGGCGCTGGTCGACCTTGCAGCCTACCTTACGTCAAGTTACGTCTAAAGTTAGCTGTACCTAAGGTTACTTATGTAATCTCATGGCTTCTAGAATTCGTGTACAGATATGTATGTAGTAATTCTACTCAAGACATGTACATGTGTGATGCTTGTTTTAACGTTGCAATTGGAGCTGTTATGGTCCAGGCTTTGGCCAACTAAACTTGACCTCATGATTAAGTTATTATATACTATTATGTATTAATATATATCTGTTTTTTTGTATATCTTTCTGAGTGGTGTACAATAAAGTATATTCTATCTATCTATAAATAAAACTTTTTATTAATAAAAGCGAATTGAAACGGACCTACGAGTGTAAACGTACTTTCGATTACAACAATTACAACAATTTGAATATATATTTTTTGTTATTGTCAGGACAAAGTTTTCATAAAAGAAAATTAAAAGTAAAAAACTTAAAAAAAAAACAAAGTTTTATTTAAATGCGCTGAAAGCTTAAAAAACCCATTACACATTTTTCTAACATCATATGAAGTAATAAACATTTCAATATGGTATATGATGTAAAAGCTTAAATGCGAATGCGAGGGAGTGGCCACACACCGGGGTACCATACCCAGAAGCCTGTGAACGCACCAGGAGGCTTCTGAGCTTCTGGAAGGAGCTGGGCTGGCTGAACTAGTCAGCCCTTTCTCACGCATAATGGACCATATTGAGTCTAAATTCGGAAAATTGAGCCCACAACAACAACAACGATATAAAAGCTTGTCGCGACATTTAAGTAGGCATGTACTTACTTATTATGTTTGACATTTTAGAAATTAATAGAATCAATGATATCTACTCATTTGATTTCCTTGTTTATCTACATAGGTATATCTCGCATGTGTATGAAAACTGTGTATATTGTCAATCTGCTTATAGTAAATAAATGAACTACATATATTTAAATATATTTTTAAATCTAGTGTACCAATCTCTTAGATCTAATCTCCCATCGAGGTGGATTATGTTATTAGGTCTGCCACCTGTCAAGTGTCTAGTCTACTAAGTCTAGACTAAACCGTAGCCTTAGAAACCTAAATCTATGATAGGGAATTATTTTAGATGTCGAATTGAAATGTGCTAGAATGTAGACATTTTAATAATGATAATAGAACATGCTTGCTTGTTTCTATATCAGAGATATTATATATTAAGAGTTTCATATAAACATTGAATGAAACTTAATATAATTACAACAATACTAGGTGACCCGGTGAACTTCGTATCACCTTCATATATTTGGGAAAAATATGCACTAAATATTTTCTGAACGCACCTATAAATATTTGACAACCGAGTGACAATTTTTTTGACAAAAGACATTAAATGTTTCACAGCTAGGCAACATTTTGTATAGGAAAATTAAATTGTCACTATTATGTATTTTCCCTGACTTATTATTTATGTTTCTCGCCATTTAAACCTTCCCTGAACTTCTATGAATATTTCAAGATCAAAATTAGCCAAATAGGTCCGTCATTCTCGAGTTTTACCGAGACTAACAGACAGCAATTAATTTTTATACATATTGATATTAAACATACACACCAGGTCGTCCGTTTCTAAGGTAGAATCGTACCTACAACCCCCAGACCAGGAAATAGAATTTGTGCAAGCTGCACTTAACTAAAACTTAATTTAAAATTGTTATATAATAATTGTTACAGTATTAGGGTTGAGTAAAACAAATTGACGACGCGTTGGCGCAACGGTCACAGCACTAGGTTGTGGCTGTTGCGGGTTCGATCCCAACTCATAACAAACATTTGTATTGGCCATACAGATGTTTGCCGTGGTCTGGGTGTTTGAGCAGTCCTTGTTGGTCTCCCCACCGTGCTTCGGAGAGCACGTTAAGCCGTCGGTCCAGGTTGTTATCATGTACACTTGATAGCGATCGTTACTCATAGTAGGGAATATATCCGCATTGGAGCAGCGTGGTGAATTAAGCTCTGACCATTTTCCTACATGGGGAAAAAGGCCTATACCCAGCAGTGGGACATTACAGACTGAAGCGTAAAATAAATTAAATGGCTTCAATTTGGTTTTAGAAAAATAATTTTCTGCACGTAATCAAAAAACGCTTCAAACTATACGAAAGAAATCGCGGCCGTATCCCGTTCCTCAATAAATGTTTAGTACAAAATAATATAAAAGAACGCGTCGGTTAAAAGTAACCTAGTCATTCCGCGGGTGACTGAATGAGAGCGAGTGAATGAGTGAATGGATGCATGCTATTCAGCGTGACGGATGGGACGGTATGAAAACCGACAAAATGACGGACCGACAAAACTGAGGTTAGTGGGTCGATTAGAACCGCTGCTTCATTAGTGACACAAGATTTTTTTTAGAATTCGCCTCTTTATACGTTTTCGTTCATTCTTTTATTCCGGTACCGTGTAATGAGTGTTGCGGGAATCTTTTTCGAAAAATTTTCATATACCTTCATAATGATATTTTCATAATAATACAAATTAATTCAGGTCAAATTTATAATCTAATCTAAAATATAATAATAAAGTTTTATTAATATACAACTATTTAAGTACCTAGATACGAGTAGGTAGGTACATGAAATATTAATTAATTTAATTGAAGGACAATGATAAATTTAATTTAAGAAAACTGTCAATAAGATTTGTATAACTGAATTGTGACAATAATTTGTTATAGGAGAATAAGAGAAAATACATTTATGTAGCATATTTTACACAATATGCACTTCCATTCCCTTACGCGTAAACAACATTGTTTTACACTACCGGTTTTAAAGTTGGAAAGAGTCGACGTCTATATTTTTGAATAATGAGACCGTAAAAATTGATGTCTTTGTGGTCACCTGAAAACAAAACTTTTACGACTGCTGATTCTTACGCAATAAAGAGTTAAGTTTCTTTTATGTACGTTAATTATAATATATACAATATACATGTTACTTGTTATATAATAAATTTGTTTCTATTATTTAACTATTCTAAAATCTTTCTTAACGTTATGATTTATAGCTTTTGGTTGTATAAAATGTAAATTTATAAAAGTAGAGTCGAAATGTCAAATCAATAATTACAAAGTTTCTACAAGAGAACTTAAAATATGTAATATTATTTACTGGTAGTTCCAACATATTTGTAAACAACATAAAATTAATTGAATTACTACCGGTATCTATGTGAGTAGCGTTTGTGCTATCATTGTTTTACAGTGTTGTAGTATGAAAGTTGAGACTGTAATTACAGGGGCATAGAACTTGGCTGTGGTCGCCTGTGTATCGACAATCATAGACGCATATTTACCCATACAACACACTTGTTCACTCATCTTGATACATGGTGTGTGTTTTTGTAAATGTGAAGTTTGATTTGTGTGTCATTGGCGGCTTGACGCGGTAGATGTTGTTCGAGTGACACGTGTTTTTATAGCTTTCTTGTGTGAAGACTGACAATAAACATAGAAGCTGCCATTTTGTTTCAGTTATCTATATCTATACTAATCTATACTAATATTATAAAGAGGTAAAGTTTCTAACTTTGTTTGTTTGTAGGGGATAATCTTCGCAAATACTGATCCGATTATGAAAATTCTTTCACTAACAGAAAGCTACACTATTCAGGACTGATATAGGCTATATTTTATTCTTATTGAACACAAAATTCAGTGAAAAATAATAGTAAGTATACGTAAATCAAGTCGGAGAAATGCGAGCGAGACGAAAACTGTACGTCTACCATGAGTTTGCAGTGACGATACACGTTAGCGAGTGTAGTTTTCTATACGGAAGAAAGATAAAGATATTAGTAACTAATACGCAATATAACGCATTAAAAACTATAAGTCTTATCGAGTGCTCGATAGACTCTATAGTAAAATTTAGAAATACTCAAAATAGGTATGGTATAGTTAAATATTCCAATTGCGTTTCTACGTCTACTACTGTAGTTACGTCATGTGCGCTTGTAACAAAAACTCATGGTAGACCTACTGTACTATATTATATTTGCATCACAAAAATAATTAACCCCCAACGAAGTGGGCACGGGTCAACTAGTTTTCTATGAGTTAAAATGAGAAAATCAGGAAATTTAATTGATTTTTCTATATGCATTTTCTGGAAATGCCGGTCGAAACTGTACTTATTTCTATGCACGTCATTTGTATATTAATATAACTTTATGTATATACTTATGCATGTGCATATTTGTGTACCCATATGGCTTGGCTTCGTTCCTTCGTCGGTTAAATACTCCTGCTAGCTAAGCAGTTTGATGGAATTTAACTTATAAGGCGTCATTTGATTCGTCACATCAGTGCGAGTAACGGTTGAATTACGGCGACGTATATAGCCTTCTAAAAGATAGAAGAACTAACGAACAGTGAAATTTTACTAATAAGGGTAGGTTTCGTTAGAGTCTGGTAGAGGTAAGGTTACTTTGTACCAAAAAATTATTAATAAAAAAAACTATCAAATAGAAAATTAAGAGAAGAAAAGTACATTTTTATAGAGAAGTTTTAAATATTGAAATTATAATCAATTTTCTATTGTGAAAATGCAATGCATTAAATATTCTAATTCTTGTTATCCATGTAACTTATCATAACGCTCTCTGTTGGTAACGTGTTAATGTAAATGAACCAATGCATTTTAAACCAAAGGTGTTAATTTTTGGTTAAATTTTAACCTAACCATAATCCTAAGGTTGACTGATAGAGAATTCTTTTAGAATTAAGCCCGACTTTTACTTCCATAACGCATTGCATAGTAAACGTGGATAAATACATAAGAAATTACTTTCAATATTTCAGTTATATCTTTTCTAATTTTCGTATTTATATCTCGTTCAGTATGTATTTGTTATATTATTTTCAATTCCTCTGTAGGCACGTGGATAAATGCTTGCGTTTTAAAGCATTATCTCTTTTTGATATGATGTATTAATAGAACATTAGTTTGGTTAGTAAGTACCTAACCCGACATTAAAAACTAAAATAAGTTAAATAATTTTCTATGGGTAATATGAAAAGAATTTTAATGTTTTAATTCAGTTAAGTCATTATTTCTATGAAGTGGAATCGGCTTTTAATAAATATTTAAAAAAAAAAACTTAATATACATTTATATTCAATTATATCAACTATGAACATTGGTTGAAAAATATTGAATTTATTTATTCGATCATACATTATTAATTACAAGCAATATTCAAGCTTAACCTATAAAAAAATATACTTGTTTTTGTGTAAGACTTTTTAATCTTCTAAAATGGTAAAATATTTGCTGTCTCGTTTTCGTGCCTAAATTTTTTAAAGGATGAGAAGTTTAATGTACCTCAATAATAATTATTCATTCCACTTCTACAGCAGCTGAGACCGTGTGGTAACTATATACATATACACATACAATTATTTGCCAAGGTATTTTACAAGCGAACAAATGCAGTATTTGTAACCTGGTATCTCTCCAACACATTTAAGTACTAGCTGTGCCCTGCGATTTCTCTCGCGTTAATTTTAAAGACAAACGTACTAAAATATTATATAGCCTATTACCTTCCTCGGGAAATGGACTATCTAACACAGAAATAATTTTTCAATTACAAGCAGAAGTTTTTGAGATTCGCGCGTTTAAACAAACAAATTTTTTTAGCTTTGTAGTATTAGTGTAGATTATTAGACAAATCAGTGAAATCACAGCATTAGATTCAAATCTCACGTTCGACCCGGCTATTTTCTATCGTGTGGATTTTTTCAAACCTTAATTACTATGTTCGAGGCGATCTGAAATGGTCACATGCTATAAATAAGCCTTCGAAACAGCCGTGTACATTATTCAAACCGTGCGCCGCGTGTTTGCGTGCCCCACCTGACATAGCCTAACTACTAAACGCGCTTCTGTTAAACTCATAATAACATCAGATGTTTTTAAACGAGTATCTTCCCGTTAAAAACTTGAATGGTCAGAAATTTAAAAGATGAAGGTACGTAACGTATAGTTGACTTTCATATTTTGTTTAATATTTTTAACTTTTTCCATATATACTTCTTGAGTTTCAAGTCACTTATTGTTTATTATGGAAATGTTTTATTTGTATTTATTGCCGATATTAAAAGCTGTATTATTTTAGTAACAATCAATAATATTTTCCGATTAACAACTTAATTTATTCAACGAATAATACCTAACCAGTTTATGACCCTGAAATTAGTAAACGTTTAACAAAATAAATAATTCAATAATAGTAGGTAATGATTAAAGGGCTGAATATATTTTTAACTAGCTTCTGCGCGCGACTTCGTCGGCGTGGACTCCGCTCCTATTGGTCTTAGCGTGATGATACATAGCCTATAGCCTTCCTCGATAAATAGGCTATCTAACACTGAAAGAATTTTTCAAATCGGCCCAGTAGAACCAGAGATTACCGCGTTCAAACAAACAAACAAACAAACAAACAAACAAACAAACAATCAAACAAACTCTTCAGCTTTATATATTAGTATAGATTAATTCAACTCGTGATAAGTCTAATCATATAGATCAAAACTCACACCTACATTGACTCTGTAATTAAAAAGGTTTAGTTCGAAATATTAATCTAGTATTCAAAGATCTTGTGTTTGTGGTGGCACTTTTCCGAAACAACTCAACCATTTTTTGTGAAATTTTTGTGTTTATTTGGTATCAAGATTTGATTATACGCAAGCTTATTAACTTTTCTATTAATCTATCAAGGCTAAAATTAAAACCCACTACCGCTAAAATGATTATTATGTATTATATCCACTGGGCTTTCTCACCTCCATAAACTTAATGTGAGTGTCAATGTCAATGACTTTTTACGGCGTTTTTATAGTCATTTAAGTTTAGACAGCAATCGTGAAGCTGCTGGTTTTATATACCTCCGTTCATATATGCACCTTGAATGATCAATCGCGATACTGACGCATGTTGAGTTGTTACTAAATCGCTCAATATATCACTGTAGGCCTCTTCGGTTTATCTAATATACATTTTAGACAGCAAAGCAATCCTTTGAAATATTGATATTTAGCAACATACCGATATCAATAACATAAAAATGTTTAAGGATGATTTTGTAAACATTAGGCATTTTTTTTATTAAATAAAATCGTAGTTGGTAAACATCTCAATGTTGGTTCCAACTTTTTCCCGACACCAAGGTCAAAATAGGATTAAGCATGGATTTAGCAAATAGTTATGCAACGTCGTGTCTTCCTGTTTACGAAATGTGGGTGTCGTTAATGTATTTTGAATGCATTGGCCGTTGGCGAGTTGCATTACAATTGGTGGATTGTTTTAAGTGAAGAAAATCGCGTGTACCATTAATATTGGCGAGTCGTTACAGTTTGATTTTTCTTTGAAATAGAAACTGTTGAGTTTTAAATTGATCCGCTTTTAGGACTTGAATACTAAATACTACTGTTTGATTTTGACCGCCTTAGCTTAAATTCATGGAAGTAACTACTGCTAACTAATAACTGTAAGAAATGCTTATGTTGAGCTTTTTTTGCTTGATGAATGCGTCTGGTGACAATTTTCGTATTTAAACTATACAGCTTGATTTGTTGTTCTTGAAATCTTCAGATATAAGTCAACTGTTTTTATGATAGTTGAACATCAATCAAAATAAATTAATTTTCGAAATACTAGAGCAGTCTAACTAATTAACTATAACAAAAATGATGTTATAAAAAGATTTCTTGGAAAATTCGGTCCCATTTTGTGGCGAATCTAGTCTGATTCCGTTACGATCTTTAGTCGCAAACTCTATAGTACCTACCTATGGTATGTACGCAGCTTTAGCGAAGAATACTTAGAATTAAAGAGGGAAATCATGATATCTTCTTATAACTAAAAAAAAAAAAAGAATTTTCCAAGAATGGATAAATTCTTTGAAATTTACAACTATTAAATATAACATCAACAATATTAATTAGAACATTGGAAATACGATAGATCTACTGTATCGATTCGTTAGCTTTACAAGGTTACTTTACAACGTGTAGTTGCGTTCTAATTCCCTGGTATTATTTTTATTGTATTGTTATTCACTAGCCGATTGCCGCGGCTTTTTGTGATATTTATTACGTAAAATTGAATTGTTAGATTCGTTTTGTTTGAAATCCTATGGCGTGCAGTTCATCTAGACTGCACGCATTTATGTACTGCCTTAAAAAGCAAATTAATTGTAATATAGTTTATTTGGAGTACATAGTTTTGGATTTAGTTTAAGACTTATCGTTTATGTATACATGGTAGGTATTTAGAGATTTTGTAATGTCACACTTATACGTGATGATTACTTTTCGTTGTTTTTTGTAGCAATTTTTTGTATAATTTTTTGACCTATTAATTCCAAAGCAGAAATTCATAATTTTTTATTGTTTTTTTTTACACGGGTTTTCAGTGATTATACAAACACTGAAAACCCATATTTAGTTTCGATATTCTTTAATTTAGTTGATATTGCTTTAGGTTTGGTAATTTTAATGTTTTAAGCTCTTTATATAATACTAGCTTCTGCGCGACTTCATCGGCGTGGACTCCGCTCCTATTGGTCTTAGCGTGATGATAATATATAGCCTATAGCCTTCCTCGATAAATGGGCTATCTAACACTGAAAGAATTTTTCAAATCGGACCAGTAGATCCTGAGATTAGCGCGTTCAAACAAACAAACAAACAAACAAATAATCAAACAAACAAACTCTTGAGCTTTATTATATTAGTATAGATTAAAATATTTATTAGATAAAGATTATAAACAGTCAATAAGTTTTAAACATTACTTACATAAACTTTACTTTTAGACTTCATAATATAATAAATGAAAATAAAAATAACTAATAACTTTACCATACTTTTTAATATCTCAACTAATAACTCCTAATTGATAAATCGCTACAATAAATGCGAATACTATGCAATTCAATAATAAATACAAGTAGACGACACACAGCGGATTAAGAGAAATTCTTGTACGTCACAAAAACGGGGCCGCAGCGAAGCCCCGTTGCCCCGTGGGCCGTCTGCTTCAAGTAATTACGCTCCCAGAACCACCGGCCACCCCCTGACACCCTCGGGATAAGTAAAAACAATATTTTTACGAAGCAACTCACCGAAAGTGACATTTTAGGGGATAGTGATCCTTGGGACATTGTGTCGGTATACCTATAGTGTAGCTGTATTATCAAGAAAGTAACCTCTGCTTTGATATTTTATACTAGCTTCTGCGCGCGACTTCATCGGCGTGGACTCCGCTCCTATTGGTCTTAGCGTGATGACACATAGCCTATAGCCTTCCTCGATAAATGGGCTATCTAACACTGAAAGAATTTTTCAAATCGGCCCAGTAATTCCAGAGATTACCGCATTCAAACAAACAAACAAACAAACTCTTCAGCTTTATATATTAGTATAGATTATTATTTGTAGGTTATCTCCAAGTCATGTAAGCGTTGTGTATTTTCCATTTTGTTATATTATTGATTAAAATATAGGGATAATAACTGCCAAACTCAGGACTACTATAGTCTATTAAATAATATTTTCTCTAAAGAGTCGGTTTCTTAACTATAGGCCATAAAACATGACACCACGATCCATAACGTCGGTAAAATAAGCATTAACATACAATTGAGTAAAAATGCCGTCTTCTAGTTATTTTAATAAAGTTGGTTGGTTTGTTGTGGTTTGAATACTCTTAATTCAAAACTTGACAATCTAATGAGAATTATCCCCCGTATAGCGTATTTATTGAAAGATAATAAAATAACTCGTAAAACAAAAAGAGTAAAATAATATAAAAATATTGACAAATCTACCAAATTTTTGTTATCAACACAACTAAACCCTCGCAGAAGAGGTTCACACATGATTTCTGAAGACTTCGTCTCAGAAGTATACTCTTAAGACCTGATCTTTGGCGATATTTTTAATAAATCATCGTTTTAAAAGTACATAAAAAATATTAGAACATAACTATAAAGTTAAAAGAGCGGAAAGGCCGATACTAACTGTTAGTTTTTTTTTTTTGTTATTTCTGACAAGCAACTCTTCTATAAAGTAAATTATTTATGATTCATGTACATTATTTCATTAAATATTTCCTAAAATGTGATTTAACAAACATACTTAAAACTACATGATTTCAGTACTTCTATTTAAAAAATAATAATTAGATTTTATATTTTTTATATTTAATTTTAAATACTTTTTGGTATATGTACTTGCTATAAATATCGTTTCCAAATTGATGAAATTTCCATTACGATTCGTAGTAAATATTTGTGCAAATATTTGTTGATTCTGGCAGTTATCATAAGCACCTAATAATGATCATTACTTTTAGGAAAGTTACACATCAATCCGTAGTATAGTAGCGTAGTAGAAGTTTAACTCCTTTCATATACAATTGCTCTATATTAATTGTCAATTTACAATATGAGAACATTATTCTTCATATATTTATATGTGTGTGTTTATAACTTTATACATATTTATTAAATTATTGAATTGTAAAGGTCACTGCGGGTACAAAATAAAACTGTACACCTATACCAATAAGGCTGCCTTATATAATTGTCTTCTATTTTTTATGATGTTCTTTATTTTTCGTTTACAATAAAAAGTTGTCATTGTTACGATTTGTAGGCCTGCGTCAGAATTTAACTTTAGCGATGCGTTCTTGTGTTTGACAAAATAATTTAGGTCCTTTGCCAATTCGTTGGCCAAATATACAAGATCAAATTTTATCTATGTAAAGTTGGCAACTAGTGCGCAGTAATTAATTTCTATGACTTCCATTCGGTTCGTACTGGTTTTAGTCATTTTTGTCCGAAAGTGGCAAAAAAGATAGGAATTGAAAAGTAAAATCTGTTGTGGAGTATGATGTGTACGAAAAAGTTCAGTTTTAGAAAAGATTTCAACTAAATTCAACATTAAAAAAAAAACTATCTTTTTAACGTGTCTGCTTAATACTAGAAGATTCTACTGTCACTTTTAATAAAAAGCAACCGTAAGTTAGTCTCGATAAGTCTTCGCTTGCGATGGTCATGAATTAGTTTATTTAAAAGTATATCGTAGCTGTTTGACCAAACCCTATCTGATGCATGGTTAAGCTTTATTGTTGTAATTAAAATATCGCGAAATACTGTTAATATTGTTACTTTTCAATAAAATATTACAATTTGCTAGAGACACTAACTTAAAAAGAAGATTCTAAATAGTTCGCTCTAGAAAACTCTAGAAAACGAAGTGATCTGACTTTGGGAAAAATCTGCATGTCTCTACATTACGATACTATTTCAAAGAATATTCTATAAACCCTTACAAATATCACTAAACACCCAATAATATTAAACAAGTACCTCCCTTATATATAGCATTTTATTATTCTAATGTAAATATAAAGGTTTAATGGTTATTTAATAGACTAAAAGCTTGACCTATAAATCGTATCTCATTAGTTTACGTAAAAAAACATTATAGGACCTATGCTTATTTAATACAAAAATGATTAATCTTTTCTAAATAAAGATGTACTTAATTACGTTGAATTATATAATTTCACACCCGTACATTGAAGTATAACGAATAGTTTAAGCTTTTTCAATACCTGACTATAAAGCAGTGTATCGCATCTTAGAACTGTCATATCGTCTTTATTAAGTTCGACATAAGCTAAAAATAAACATCAAACCGCAGAACCGTGGAACGATTTCGAGATTCAAAATACACCGTCAGCCCAAAGTCAGCACGTAATGACGTCTTGTATAAGTTTATCACAGTTCAAAGAGCGACCGCGTTTCCCTGCGATACCAGTAACTAGGAAGCTTTGAGAATTTCGCGATGTCGGTACGCAGCCCGCTTCGGTTTTTCGAGGCCGCCTCCCCTCTGTAAGAGACCAAGTACACAAGCTTCGAAGCGAACTAGGATTATTAAATAACGAGTTGTTCCTGAATTTTCGTCCCAGTGGATTGTGATAGGTATCTAAAATTATCAGCGTAAAGTGGATCAAGGAGAATTAATGGGAATTATTTCCCGATATTTCTGATTTTTTTTTTAAATATTTTGAACTTCGATTTGATGAGTTATGGTATATTTAATAATTAAAAATTTAATTTGACAAATTCGTTAATAAGATAGAATGCTATTCGTGGAGATTTACTAATAAATAAGCTAATAAAGATTCTGATGTGACATTTCCGTTTCACCATCAAACTTCACTTTGTCCGTCACATTCGCAACGACAAAATATCAATCTTTTTTATCCCGATACTGTCTGCAATCATTAAATTTTCTTATTCGTATTATTCCTTATATAAAAACTAAATTATTTTTTTGTGTAATATTTGATGGTTTTCGTGCTTACCGTTAACGTAGGTAAGTTATCAGATGGTCATCAAAAACTCCACTTTTATTAATAATTTATGTTCCGGTTTCAAGTATGTGTTAGACAATTACGGGTGACATAACGACTAGAATCCCAAGGCTGATAGTGGCAATGACGATGTAAAGAAAATGAGGTTGTTATTGCTAAGAATCGGTATCTTTTTTAATCATATGCAAACCCATGTGGTCTTTAATATTAGATAATCTCTTATATACCAACATTTGCCTCGATCAGACTAATAATTGTTCTGATAATAGTTATCTAAAATGATACTTGTTTTATATAAATGCTTAAGAAAAACAATAAGAACCTTGTACATAATATTATAATAATAGTGGCTTATATCTGAATGGCATATTGAAATCTAGGATTTTATAGAAGAATTTTATTAAATATTGAAGCTAGTCGGTGAAAATGCCATCTTATTCGACATTTCACTGCGTGCGAGCGTGATTCTTAGGCACCTAGCGCCCCCGAGCATTTCAATTATTTATTAATTTTGCCACCATCTCGTGAATATAACAGGATCTGATACAGTAAACAAGTATTATAGGTTTAATTATTGCTAGTTTATTCTATCAAATTTGCACAAAAAAAAAATAACAGTGTTACAAATATATACGATCGGTTGAAACTAAACTTGAATACTTTTAATCTTTAGTTGTAAGAACTAAAAATTGCTCATTAAATCAATGCTGTAAGGTCATAATTATGTAATTTGTGTGACTGAATAGTTTTTTCAAATGAAGGAATGGTTTATACAGCATTACCACTAGGCATACATTTGCTACTAGTGTTGGATATTATATATTTTAGCTCAATTCTTTTGTTTCCTTAGATGTTGTATTTAGTAGTATTCGATAGTGAGTAACTCTCAATTGATGGAGAACTTAAGATTATTTTAGTTAGGGTCGTGAACTCAAAGTATAGCATTGTCATTCTGTTTTGCCTTTTAATATTAAGTACTGTTATATATTCTAGTGTGATTAATTTTTGCTTCATATGTTGTAATTGTCATCGCACCGATGACAGCCCGCGTCCGGCCCAGTAAATCAATGCAGCTATGTACACAAGTCATCGCTTATGTACTTATATGTACCACTGGTATATAGGCAACGTTTGTATGGGTATATACGCGTACGTAGATAATCTCGTCATAGCTCGCACCCGTTATGGTATTACTGTGTGTGGGGGGTGGGGGAGGGGTACGTGGGGTGATGGGGTCTCCCCGCGTGTGCCGCAGGGGGCGCTGTCCGCTTTAAAAATACTGGAGCGAACGAAACAACCGAGTCAGCAGAATGCTAAAAGAAGCCGTTTATTTTGAAAGGCCGCGAAGACTTCAGCCCGCTGCTTCGCTCCTGGTCGAGACGGGTTCTGGAAATGGCGAATGAAAAAAAAAGCTTATTCGAGCTATTAGCGTAGCGTAGTGCAAATGCGCTTTTTTCGGACTCAAATGTTTTTAAAAAGACTCTCGTCATCAACTTGAATTTCACAAATTGTATTTTTAGGGAATATCTCTTAATTTGTAGAGCCTTAATTCGACGATCCATTAGGCAACGAGTTTTTTTCGAATTGAAATTTTCAAAATGACATAGCTAACAAATATTAAAAAATATTTAACTTCTCTTGCAATAATTATCTATTCTAACTACTTTTTTTCTCTCTCTTTCTTTCTGCACCGACCGTGGCAATCTGTTGAGTACAACAATAATCCACTACTCTGTCTGATAGCTTGTATCTGTTTTGGACATATTATTAGCTTGGTGAGACACTTGTTATGAAGATGTCTCAATCCATCCTGAGGAATCTGTCTTGCAGAGTAGGAAAACTGTGTCTTTTTAGTCTTCTATGGTGGAGGCATCTATCTCCGCTCAGTGCACTAGCGAGCTCATTGTACATAATTATTATGTTGAGAGACTTTTCTGGTAGTTTTTGCTACATTTCATTATCTTCTGTTTAATAGTTGGTAGTTTTAGATCATTCTAATCACTATCCAGATAAAATTATATTAATTAAATTTTAATTAATTAATGATTTATTAATTTTTAGAAAAGGAGCTACAATAGGTACCGATGATTATTGAGTTAAAGATTGTACGATTATTGTGAAGTAAATGTAAAGAGACATTCTGTTTATTGAAAAATTATGCAAATAACAGTAGCATTTATCAGCATTTAGCATTATCTTAAACTTCTAATAAATTAAAAACTATCGAACCTTAAGGGTGGACTGCGAGACATACTTTGTACAGTTTATATTTAAGTTTATTTATGAAAGATATAATATATAAATTTAAAGCTGATCATACCACAAATAAAATGTAATTAAAACAATTGAACGGAAAAAAGGTAAAATAAAAAATATAAATGGATAATTATAAGATACTAGATGGCCCGGTGAACTTCGTATCACCTACATATATTTGTGGAAAATATACACAAAACACTTTTTGGACGCACCTATAAATATTTGACAACCAATTGACAACGTTTTTGACAAAAGACATTAAATTTCCCCGCTAGGAACATTCATCGTTTTTTGTATTTTCCGTTACATATTATTTATGTTTCTCACCGTTTAAACCTTCCCTGAACTTTCACAAACATTTCAAGATGAAAATTAGCCAAATTGGCCTTGCCATTCTCGAGTTTTAGCGAGACTAACAAACAGCAATTGATTTTTATATATATATATATAGATAGAAGATAGATATGTTTTACAGGACGCGAACGAAGTATCGTAGGATCTTTAATAGAAATCCAATTTATTTAATTCAATTAGTTTCAACTAAATTTTTAGAATATAAATAAACTGTTTTAAAATAGAGATGCAGTTGTTTTTTTTTTTCTTTCTAAATGTTAAAAGAAACTTAAAAAGGATTCTTAAAATTGAATCCATCTAAATAAAAAATAATACTACTACTAATAATAAGATTGTAAGATGGTGTTTTAATTACTATAAGTTTACACAGCATCTACTACATTTTTCTCAATTCAATTAAGGTGTAGATTAGCATATTTCGTTACAAGTTTTTTTTTTTTAAATTCACGGTCACCACTTTTACGGGACTTACCGTCGTTGTCGTTTTGTAGCTTCCGATTTCAGCAACGTTACAAACGCGGTGGTCACTGGTCACTATGCACTATAAATTTTGTAACAGAGATCTTAATATCATATATGGGACGTTCTTCTTTTTTATCGACAATGACTTGTCTCCTCCGTAAAAAAGTAAATATATTGCTCCTAAATACCAAATTTCTTATATTTTTTTTATAAAAATAAACTTGATAAGGCAATAATTATAATACCTTCAAAAGAAGATTTCAATTAATCATATTTTTTATAAAATTAGTGTGACATAGTATACGAAAAGCGTAACGGAGGTGTTTTACATACAAATAAAGTATGTCCCTCTATGAGCACTAATGTAAACAAACTGCTGTCGTGAAAAAAAATCACATTGAAAGATTCTATCCAAAAATATTTACTGAACTACTTAACCTTTGTTATTAAATTAATAAGAAGAAATAATTTTTAATGTTACTATTATTAAATAAAAAAAATATTTTATTGGCTGTCTCCCGACGTACATGATTTTGGTTGCTACCTTCTGTCATTCATTTTATGGTACAAAATAATGTGCCTTAACGATTTTGATCTTGGTCACTAAACAAGAGAATAATCCCTCTCCACCCCGGATCCGCGCTATGCGTCCCTCCGCCCTGGCATTACCAGTCAGTCGCTCGAAAGCAGTAAAAGGAGGTGCGAGTGTTTATTTAGCGATCGCTCTGTCACGTAAGTTACTACTTCCAAATGTTATTGTAATTTATGTGATTTGATGTTATTTTATTGATTTCTGATAAATGTTTCACATATGACCCGTTTTCTGCGTAAATTATAATTAGGAACATTCTGAACATCTCGAACACTACTATTTTACACGTCTGTCACGAAGCACCTCTGTCCCAAAAATGTGACAAGGTGTTAGACCTCGTGACGGAGTGGTCATTTTTGTATGGAGCTTAGAGCCTTAGTTAATTTTAATAATAGATGATTGTTACTTTTCTTACGGTGGTTATTATATCGTCAATTATTTTGTTAATTTAAAGTGTTACCTTCAGATAAATTGAAAAATTGCATTATCTACGGCTGAAAAACAGGACGGTGTCGTGAAACAAGGAAACAACCCTGAAATCAACACAAAATTAAAGAGTAGAGTAAGTGAAAAGATATTGCAAGACTAAATTAATATATCTACCGAAGAATGGTTATTGTTCTCTAAAATTAAACATTGTTATAAGGTTAACTTCGTTCGGCGGGTAAACATTATTTACCATTCCGTAGCTTCGTATACAACTCTGTCACAATTGTCCACCTTATAATTTAATTTCAAAGTAATGCATGAACCACTCCACTGGCAAAATTTACAAAAATAACGTTTTCTTGTATTAGATGCTAAACAATAAAGGTATTCACTAGATTTTCAAGCTATTTTATTGGGTGATTTTCATAATATTAAACAGTTTTTTGTCTTAAGAAGCAAAAATGTGACAGAGTGGTATTGGATATATATTTTTTAATGTTTATTTTAAAAATTCCGTCCAATGGAGCTAGATACAGATAAATGTTTATATTCTTGATAAAAAAAGTAATAAGAAACTGAAGATCTGATTTTAAATGAGAAATTAAAAAAATAAACATTTTTGTGACTGAGGTGTTATTTTTTGATACCATTCCTACGAAATTTGAAATAAAACAAAAATTACAAATAATACTTCGATGCATTATATATTTTTGAAATCTAGAATAACGAGGCAATGATTTAAATCACATTTTACTAAACAAATCACATGTTTATTTTTTTTTAAATATAAAAATTTGCCGGTCCGATGTCGATAAAAAAGAAGAACGTCCCATATACAAGTAGATCACTATATCCAATGTAAACATTACTGAATATGTACTTAATCACTACATATTATAAAACAAAGTCTCTTCCCGCTGTCTGTCTGTCTGTCTGTCTGTCTGTATATATGCTTAGATCTTTAAAACTACGCAACGGATTTGGATGCGGTTTTCTTTAGTAAATAGAGTGATTCCAGAGGAAGGTTTATATGTATAATACATGCATAATATAGTAGAGGAACACTGATAGTTGTAAGTTTTCTAATGTGATGTCGTAAATAAACACATTTTTTTGCGCTTAGATTGCAAATATTCATTTTATATTTTATATTTAGTATCAGCATTGCACCCGTGCGAAGCCGGAGCGGGTCGCTAGTACTATACTATATAACTAATTCATTCATAGGATTCCTACACATACCACTGGTCTTCACCATTGCTTTCCTCGTTGAGTTGATTGAAGAACATACCGATTGATGTAAGCTAATTAATATCTCCGATCAGAATAGCATCGCTAACGTGTGTACTGATGACATCATCATCATGATACTAACTTCATGAGATACTCCTCGATCAAAACATATTTATGACTTCCAACCTTAGGCTCTCTTACCTTTGCTTATATTTAAAGCAATGTTTACAATATTTGATTTGGGCTACTAGCTTATCTGACAGCCGTACCTGGACCTAAATAATAAAATAGGGTTATTTCAATTGTGCATAATTTTGCAAATAAAGACAAAATTAGCTTCGATTATAATATTTCCGTAAATAATTATAAACTAATTTCTCGTAAAACTCAAATTACTACAAGCATTTTAAATGTTACAAAAATAAATATATATACAAAATTAATAAGTAAACGTGGACCTTAGTCGTCACGACTTTAGACATAATTATGTATGTATGTATATAGGTATTGTACGAGTATTTTGAAGATAAAAATGTTGTAGTAATTAGACAGCAATTTCCTTCTGCACTATTACGATACAGAACAAATCTGCGACGCGATTTTGCCTACGATGAGTTCAAAATACTATTGTACAAAGTAAGTACGTCGATTCAATTTTTTTAAAAATAATTTTGATAGTTATGCAATGTTAATTCGTTAATTGTTATTACTATTCGTTTATTTTCATTAAACCTAACAATAAAATCAAATCCAAAACTAATCTGCATACTATTATGACTAGTTTAAAAAAAAGAAACAATATTTTAAATATTTTTATTGTTATGAAGGGGTTGTAAATACTATTTTAATTGGAATTAAATCTATACAAATAAATAAAATTGGAGTGTCTGTTTGTAATATTAAAATAACCGCTTTTTACTAAATGCATATGGAACTAACTAGACACGGTACATATATCGAAGTAACATTTTTTTTACAATTTTGTCTGTCTGTCTGTTTGTTCCGGGTAATCTCTAAAACGGCTGGACCGATTTTGACGGGACTTTCACTGGCAGATAACTTAGGCTACTTTTATTTTAGAAATTTATTTTTTTTATAACTCTGCGAACTGAACAATAACTTTTTTGTTAAATTCTCCACGGACGAAGTCGCGGGCACAGCAGCTAGTAATTAAATAAAACAAGTGTTTTTATTTTTGGTTCCAATAACTTTTGATTGACCTAGTCGATGAAATATAGTGTACCTATGTACATAACAAATAAGGTAATATTATTATTGAGTACTTAGTTGTTATTCTAGGAAATATTTGAGCAAATATATAATTATGTTATTTTCTAGACACAGCATCATATTATTTCAGGTTATTTATAATTCTCCAAATTATTTATTGATACGATCGTCTACAGACAAATAAATTTATGTCATGAATATACGTTGTATTTACGTACTTATGATAAAAATTAATAATTATTCTTTCATATGATATAAGTACTGCTTTACTCTAGCATAAACTATAACGATCACTGTTTAGTTTTTCTGAACTTCACTTATATAAGGACAATTAAAATATTTATGGCGTTCAATCTAGTACCGTATAGGTAACGCTGATTGAGATTGAGTGATGGTTTTAAATGAGCCTGCTGACAAACAAAGAATAAGGATGTGACTATATTATCGATATATCCAATCGATAATCGAAGCACCCTTTGACGTTGAAATTTAAATGTATTTTGTTCGTATTTTCATAATTGGGCGCGGGCGGGTCGGGTGGTGCCGCGAGCGTCATCACCCCGCGCGGGTATTTAATGATTATACGCTGACTGCCACCTGATTGCCGCACCGTGCGATGATTATAGTTATCGACAAAACTAATTGATGTGGGAATCTATACTTTTTGTTTGCCGCTGGTTGACTTTGTTTGATATTGTTTTTAAATTGCGTCTATTTATGTCTTTTATGCAGTTGCTCTAAGTACAAGGTTGTTTTTCTAACAGATGATGAGTAAGGAAAATGAGTTGAGTTTTAACTGTTTTGTTGTTTAGACTTGAGACTAATTTACAAATAATGTTTTTAATTTGAATAATATTGCACCAGTTGTTTTGTATATTCTGAATTAAATTTTAAAATGTAATTGCAATTTAGTAATAAAATATTATTAATGTTATGAAAAAAATATCTCTGAAATAGTAATTCGATACAGTACAAACTGCTGCAGTGCTATCAACAATCGAGTATCGATGGTTCTGATAAGCACATCACTATTCGCGGGGTGGCACTACACGGGGAGTCCACGAGGGGGCGCTGCGGTACATAGGCCATGTATCAGTACATAGTCAGAAGGTATATAAGCGGTGGATGCCGAATTTTGCAGTTATTTTGTATCGGAAACTAGGTTATTTCACAATTTATTCCCCGTCGACAGATGACCCGTCCCAGGTTTTCGCGGAATAGCGGTTTGAATGCGGCGCCGAATGAATTACTAAAAGGTGCAAACGAAATTATCGAAAACTCTTCGAAAGTTGAAAGTGACTATCAACTGGCGAAGCTGCATAAAATTTAATTAGGGAAAAGAATTAATTTAAGACATTATTGATAACTTTAAAAGTAGTTCTACATATGCAGCATAAATAGGTTCAAACTTAGAAGAAAACATTGGCAATGATATAAAATATCACTTCCAACATGACCACAGAGAATCCTAAATACCAGAAAAAATAGTACAATTTTTTCATTAATAATAATGAATCAATCAATAGCCGTAGCAATATACATACGGTAATTATGTATTCCAGTTATGTACAAACGCATCGCTGAACCTTATCTGTCATTGAGGTGTAATTAATTACCGACTAAATTGCAATGGGCATACGCTACTAGGTATACATAAGTGCGGAAGGGTCAACGGATATTTAGTGTCCGCATAGCAGATGCGGTCCTTGGCCACCGCCCTAAGACGGTCGATATCACCCCACCTAACTCCTAACTGTCTATGTGCACCTGGTACTTAGAGAAGGTGACACGATTACATCCAAGTGTTTATTATTTGGACTTAGTGCCGGCAGTGGCTTTGCAAGAAAGTTGAAAAAAAAAAAAACAATACCTAGGTACTATTAATTATTTTGCAAAACTTCTCCGTTTTGTTATTTACAAGGTAAGCAGTATGAAAACGACGGACGTTGATTTATTATTGAGGTTAAACATTCGGTTCGTCTACAGATTTATTTGTTTCGCAAACTGTTTACAACTTGAATGACTGTTACTTAACAACCTAAATTTAGGTTCTAATTTCAATAAAAATTGGAAACAATATCTAAGCTATACAATGTTTTTCTGTTTTATTCTAATAAGTTTAACTTTTTATTATTATGATTTAAAAAATAAAAAACGCTTTTGTGTCTTAAAATTAAATTTCTTAACAATTATTTTTAAAATATTCTACGAAGAAGCGAAAAGATTCCTAAACTTCCGCAATTCGTCTCTGGTCTGAGCTGAAAATCCTTTGAGGAACTCCAGGCTAAGAATTTCATTGTACTTGTAATGTCATTGCTTGAATAGATTAAATGGCCCAACAGAACAAAAAAAGTAACAAACAACTATATTGAAAGGTCAAGATGCACTTTGTAAATACACATACATATATTCTCTATTAAAAATCGATATAATTATCATGCCTAGACTTGTTATTATCACTTCATTAAAACTTTATTTAATGCAATATTGTAAAGGTTACATTAACCCTATTCTAATAATGTTATAAAATGAAGAAATTCAGTTAAATACACAATCAAATATAAAACTTTAAGTACTTCTTCATAATATATGTAAGTAGAGGCTATACAACATCCTTTCAATGATTATTATAATTATGCCCACATTATCTATTTAAGCGACAATAAAAAGGAGGAGGATATATATGTATATTATTTTTGTCTTTGTTTACTGTTTTTCCGCCAACTGTAGACTTTTACAAATTCAAAGATTTTTTTTAAATTATGATACTCGATACGTTTTTTTAAGAAATAATTTCTTAAAGAAACGTCATACAAAGCATAGGCACAGGGAGCGTCGGAAGTGAATTACTTTCTTATTTGAAAAGTTCTTTCGGAATTAAGTGAAAGTGTAAAAAATTTTTTACACAGTTCTAAGGGTGGATTTAGACCAAACGAACAAAGAGCTAGAGCTAGAACAAGAGCATTCTTTCTTGATCTTTATGTGTAAACGAAAACTCGTATTCATACAACGAAAGTATAATAATAAATGCTCTACGCCTGTTTACACTAAAAGAATTTGATACAGTGGGGATAGAATGAGCATTCGCTCGTCTGATGTAAATCGACCTTAATAGTGTATCTTAGTCACCTTACGTTACTTCATTAAATGTCATTTTTTATTTATTTACATAGTTAAGAGATTATATCAAGCTAGATGCTACGATGATTGTTTTTAGTCAATATAAACAACATTCTTAAATTGCCAATCCATTCACTAAAGTTTTACAAAAGGTTAAATAGACATTTTGTATAAAAATAAATCAATTTATTCCTAAAAACTGATCTTAACTCAAATCTGTGCTTATTTTATTATTTATAGATTCTACTTAAATATAACGTTTGAAATCTAATGTAAATTTAATTTGTATAACAATATAATAAACGAAAAGCGACCTTACTGCTATTGTAATAACTATTAAAATCTTACGCAGGAATCTCACGATTCAAACTGTATCGAATTCGGCCACTTGTTGAATGAAATCTTTGTGTGTTTTCGTAAGTTGACGCTAGCCGTGAAATTGAGCGTGCTAAAATGTCGCTCGCTTCTTAACTTTGTCATTTGTAACCCTTTTGAGAAGTAATATAAAGCTATTATATGATAGTTATATGATATATTTTATGCTTTATTGACTACGCTAAAGCCTTTGATTGCGTCCAATGGGACAAACTGGAATGTGCTACTTGAGATGGGAACTCCGGAACACCTCGTTGCTCTTATTCAAAATCTGTACACTGAAAACCGTTCTTTCATCAGGATTGGTACGGAATGCTCCAGTATGTTCCAAACAAAGAAAGGTGCGAGACAAGGTTGTATTTTGTCCCCCGCACTTTAACATATACGGAGAGTACATTGTTAGAAAGACGACTGAAAATTGGAGGAAAGGTTTTCCTATAGGTGGAAAGAGACTATCGAATCTCAGGTATGCCGACGACACCATTGTTCTCGCAACATCCGTAGAAGATATGAGAGAGCTGTTCCATAGGCTGGAGTTAGAAAGTTAAAATATGGGGCTTGCAGTAAATCGAACGAAAACCAAGGTTATGATAGTGGATCGAGCCGGAAACCTATCAAAAGATACTCTCAACATTCCGGGCGTTGACACCGTCGATCGCTACATTTACCTAGGCGCCCAAATCTGCAATGACGGCAGTTGTGTCCCCGAAATAAGAAGGCGTATTGGGATGGCAAAAGATGCTATGACCCGTCTGAACAACGTCTGGAAGAAAAGAAGAATCGGTATCAGAACCAAGACCAGACTGGTACGAGCCCTTGTATTCCCTATCTTCCTGTACGGAGTTGAGACATGGACAATCCTGGCCCGAGAAAGACAAAGAATTGATGCTTTCGAAATGTGGTGCTGGAGGCGAATGCTGAGAATACCTTGGACTGCGAAACGCACTAATGCATCGATCCTGACCCAGGTCCATATAAAAACCAGGTTGTCCACCACATGCCAACAACGCATTTTGTCGTACTTCGGCCACACGATACGCAGAGGCGATGAAAATCTGGAGAGACTGATTGTGGTTGGGAACACGGAGGGTAAGAGATCGCGCGGTCGTTTACCGAAGAGATGGACACACCAAGTCAAGGATTCATCTGCCACTAAATTTTACACGGTCGTAAGAGACGCCATGGACAGAGACCGGTGGAGGCAAATCATCCGCTCCAGATGCAACCCTGATGCTGACCACGATCCTCAGACTTGAGGGACCGACAAGAGAGAGAGAGATATGATATATAGTTATATGATTTTACTTCTTGTTTTTGCTATATTAGTCACAAACAAAGTAATTCAAAATTATCAAAAATTTCTTTGCCCAAGTAGACTTCAAAAGCACTTTTGAATCGCTGTTAGTTGAGGAAGTCTTCAATAGGATGACATTCCTGCTCCAGTCTTTAAAAAGTCACACTCTAAAAGCATAAATACCCTGTCTACGACAAACGTCTATATTGCCAATACAATAATTTGAACCCTTAACCTTCAGCGCAATAGTCAGTTACTGTGACCGTTGCACTAATTCGTCGTCATTAGAAGGTGACATTTTATCGCCCTACGTGGATTAGTATGCAGTTGTAAACGGAGCACAAAGGTTAAACAATCCATCGAGTCATCTCCATTTATTTGTGATGGATGATGTTCATTTGAGTTTGCTTGTTAAATCCTATTTAATGTGTTAACTTGATCATATGAACATTTGCGTTTTGGTTTCTATTTATATACTTTTTGAAGTGAAACTTCTTTAGGCGCATAAGGGTAAAATTTTTACGGATGAAACGGCAACGTTTTGATGAAACGGTGATGTCTTGCCTACTTTGTCCGGTACAGGCGTCACCCGCCTCGTGTCCCGCTTCACCTTAGTTTTTAATTATTATTTTTTTTATTTTTTCAATTAGTTTGCCAAAGAAGTTTCACTTCTGATATGTGTACTTTGTACGCACGCACTTTTTATATTTGTTGCCAAACAAGTGTAAGGCCTACTCAATGTTAGGCGGTTACTGTAGTTACTAGACGCCTGCAACACTAGAAGCGTCTCAAGCGTGTTGCCGACTCTACCCCCGATCCTCCTTACGAGCTCTGGTCACATTACTCACCACATGAACATAACACTGCTTGAAAGCAGTATTATTTACTCGTGATCATCTTCTGTAAGGTTAAGAGAGGTAATTACCCAGAATGGCTGCTCCAGATTTTGAGCAAGATATACGATCCTGCAGATCCTGCTGTGCTCTACGTCAATATAACGTTAATACCGTTGAGAAAAACAAGAAAATACAGTTCTATAAAAATAGAATCCTGTTTTACATAAAACTGCGAGAAGTGTGTGTATATTTTACAAATTTAAAAGGTACTCGAAAAATAGTTCTTATTTACTTTAAAATATCGTGCGCGAAATACACCTCGGTTTACGTTATACGTCTAAAAATACGCTGAAGCCCTAAAACAGCTAGTGAATAAGCAGCAAATAGTAAATGCAGTGTTTTTGCCTGCTTGGCAAAAATAATGGCGTCTCCGCAGCTGCTGCCTAACCGAGTTTTGCCGTATGCGTCAAAATACGAAACAATGTTATGTTGCTTACACCGAAATGAGTACAATAGGTTTTTATTTGTTAAATATGTAGACATGAAAAAAAAATTAAGCGACGTCGGTTGAAAAAAATTGATTGCCTACGTATAGAGATTGGTTTTAGTGCCATCACCTTTATAATTACTCTATTACCTAGACTTTCGCACGTTTTTATAGAAAAAAAAGACACATACGGTTGAGATCTTCTATACATCTATACTCTATACAAATAAATAAAATTGGAGTGTCTGTTTGTAATATTGAAATAATCGCTTTTTAGTAAATGCATATGGATCTATACCCGGTACGGTACATATACCAAAATACCAATTTTTAAATTTTTGTGTCTGTCTGTGTGTCTGTTTGTTCCGGCTAATCTCTGAAACGGCTGGACCGATTTTGACGAGACATTCACAGGCAGATAGCTGATGTAAAAAAGTGTAACTTAGGCTACTTTTATTTTACAATTTTTTTTATAACTGCGAACTGAACAATAACTTTTTCGTTAAATTCCACGCGGACGAAGTCGCGGGCACAACAGCTAGTTTTATACTATAGCTAGTAGTGTCGAGAATAGGTCTTGGTTACGCTTTTTTCGATCTCGCTCCCATCCTGCTCAGTGCGTGTACCGCGCGATAAGGAACTTCGTTCCAAAAACTATAAGTACATGTACTTTATTGAGTCAGGGTTGTGAAAAGATATAGGAAAAAGTTTAGACAAAAGAAAATTTTAAAAATAGCCGTTATAGACCTGGACCCAAATAGAGTTTAAATGTCAACTGCACCGGGGATACAGTCCTTACGTGGAGTTATATTTAGTGGCATGTCCATTTGAAACACTATCGATTTGCGTTCGCGGGTAGGAGCGATGACCCGACCCGGCGGCCGGTTCGCTAATTTATTAATTATTTAATACTAACCAACTCATGCTCGCCTGGTTATCGCTTTATCTGAGCACCGTTTCAAGCAAATGATGCACATAAAAGAGGAACAGTTGCGTAGGACACGTTTGAAGCCGACTATTTTTTTTATGTGTTCTCATTAGACTATTGTAAATTTGTAATACTTTAAGTCATAGGTTAAGTATAAAAAGGGATTAATATTAGCGTAATTAATTTTGGTGTTTTTAATTGTTACAGGATAATTTAACTCCAGAACCAACGGATATGAATGATGATGACAATTTTTCTGGTGAGTATTATGCTCTTAAAAGTTGTACTGGAAATCATTTCGAATATCAGTCACTATAATAATAAACAAAACAAGTTACTAAAATTTTAATGGCAAATCTATATTATCGTGGCCGATATTATATTATGAACCCAATTTCTAAAACTAGCTGGCTTGCATCAAATCAATATTAGGTATTTTATGAGGCACACGCGATTTTAAAAACTAAAAACAAAAATTGTGTCTCGTTGAAAAAAACCCTCTTAATTGGCTATTAGTCGAAAAGTTTTATATGGTTATTCCAAATTTTAAAAATTTATTGGCGAATGTGATCTGGTGCAGGTCATGGCTACGCGAAAGATGCAGAGAAGTTGAAAATGATGTTGCTAGCATGGAATTATCACAGCCAGACGCAAGGTAAATTACGATTTAGAATACTAATCTATGTACATATATAAAAGAGATTTCCACCCATTATATTGACTCATCACAATATCTCTGGAACCATAAGGCGTAGAGACTTGAAATTTGGTAGGAATATTCCTTTCGCCGAGTAGAGGTCAGCTAAGAACGGATTTTACGAAATTCCACCCACAAGAGGGGGTTGCGCGGGCGTTAATAACATATATATACGACAAAAAACGTTTGCGGGGTCAGCTAGTAAAGTATATTGCCAATGACATTTCTATTCCGGATACACTTTAAAGCCAATTATGGCGAAGCGCAGAGGTATGTAGTGGTTAAAAATGTCACATACTAAATAAACTTAATCTCTATGATGAATACGTTTACGGTTCACACAAATATGGTGGCGTTAGATTCGAGGTATTTCGCTATTATAGCGAAATACCTCGAATACTCTAGAAGTACGTTCATCGCCATAAATTAAGCAAATATCGCTAAAAATAATTTCAAATAACCGGTAACAAAAAAGGTTATTCAACGCGTTATATGTTGTTTTAACCATAATTAATAATCAAATTTGATATGACGAGTACCTATATAAAAAAAATAAGTACGACGTTTTATGATGTCTTAAGTTTTTAATGGTAAAAATAAAAAGCTGTTATAACAAAAAGTTAGCAACATAATTATATTTTAATATGTTCTACGTTAAACGTGTGTATGATCTATAATTATAAAATACTACACTTCTTTAATCTGTACCGCATAAAAATTCTTTAAAAATATGAGATAGCTCTATCAAAATTACAGTTACAAATAATTTGTTGACTTGTTTTTACACTTATGTGTTGTATTATGTCTTCTTCTTTAGTATATCTCTTTCATGTGATGTTTTTATTGGCGTGATTTCATTGTTTTATGCAAAAACCTGTATGAGAAACAAGGATTTCGAACAATTGTTTTAACTAAAAACCTAAGTAATGATTATCAATACATATTATAAAACAAAGTCGCTTCCCGCTGTCTGTCTGTCCAGTATGCTTAGATCTTTAAAACTACGCAACGGATTTTGATGCGGTTTTTTTAATAGATGGAGTGATTCACAAGGAAGGTTATGTATCATACATGCATAAGAACACTGATAGGTTTAGCAACCGTGCGAAGCCGGGGCGGGTCGCTAGTTATAGAAATAAATACAAAATGTTTAGAACGAAGAATAACGGGAAATAAAGTAAATAGTTTATTTCAAAATATCCTGTTCATAACACTTTTTCAAGTGAATGTACCTGCATAATTTCCATGGCAAATCACCCTGTCGCTATTTTTACTAGCTCGCGAAGCCATATCGAGAGAACCGTAGGCACCAGGGGCGCAGACGTTCCGTGGCACCTCAAATTATTTATAGGCTCGAGACTCGTTTGAGTTGACATTTAGCCAGCAGATGCACCGGTCCCTCGGGTGCCTCCTGCACACCATCATTAATTTCTGCCGCCTTAGTGACTAGCTATGAATACATAATAATATTTTAAAACGAAAATTGCGACTTTTTTACGCAAGTAAAGTTCATTATATGCAACTAACATTTCAAGAGGAATTGAGACTACTTCTTTAGTAGCCTTACGCATTAATGCCATCAAATTGTATATTTGAACTGAAATATAACGTAGGAAAACTTTACCTTTAATTCTAAATTCTAATTGCAAAAAACTTTTTGAAGAAATGATTAAATGTAGCGCACTCAACTTGCGTATATACTTCTTCTATTGTCGTCTTTAATCCATGGATTTATGTCGGTACATTTTACACGAAGTCCTAATTACAAGCATTCATACAACATTTGTATGTTACGCAGTGAAGTAACATTTGCAGTACAACATATAAGGTTAAGTTACCTAATTAATTTAAAATAAGAAATGTATATACCAAGTTACAATACATATTATATAATTATATTATAAATGATAAAAATAAAACAAAAACTTGTTTTAATTTTTATGTTTACGAGTATACAGCTGTAAACTCTTAACTCAAATTCAAAAAACTTTAGTCTGTCGAGATGAGACGAGAAACAGAGAGCGAAAAAGTTGTATTCAATTTAAGGTAGAATTAAAAAAAAACTACAACTCTACATTATATGCAGGTATGACTACAACACGAGGAATTCACTTTAATCAAGTTATATTTAAGAGATGGTAAATTAAAGTATTTATATTCATAGCAGATTATATTTTTATGGTCGCCACTTACACTACAAAGTAACTTCAGTAATTTTTAGACATGGTAATAAAAATATTTGTTAATTAAAATTATATTAAAGTAATTTTTATGCAGACTCTTAATTACATATAATGGGTAAAGACCATAATAATATTTCATCGCATCGAATGTTTAAGTACAACCCTTTTTTACAAACAAAAAATAAATAAACGCTACGAACGTAATTAATAATTTATGGTAAATACATAATACATCCTATGATTTCGAGCTTATGATAATGTCAGAGGATAATTTAATAATGTTGATTTGTAGTATACTATAATTTTTTTCGTTCTATGTTTGTCAATGTTTATTTAAGAAGTAGGAGCGACAGAAAGAACTATAGTAAACCTTTCCTATGGTGCTTCCAGGTCGCAATGGTGACATGACAGAGAGTGGTACAGACAGCATGGCAGATTTATGGGCATCCTATCATAGCGCCCTCGGCTTGGGTAGCAAACCTCCCAAACCGCCCACCCCTCTCGCTACAGGGCACTCGGTGAGTTTTAAGGTTGAGCAACGTTTCATATATTTCCTTTTACTACAAGAGTTTTCTAGAACCTTCGTTTTATATAAATCGAAGGCAGACAAGCAAGTCCTTATTCTTAATTTACGGTGATATTAGCTTGTCTACCAAGAATCAAGAGTCCGTATATTTGACGTCATTCCGTACATCTAAAATCGTTTTAGTATGCTTTATAGTATTTCTGAGTTCCGTTTTTTTTTTTTTTGTATTTTAACTAGTTATTTTATCAAACTGCTTTAGATTAATAGTCTTACAGTACAAAAGTCTTAAATAATAATAAAATTAGAAATTTTGATTAGAATAGAATATGTATAGTAAAACTGAGTATTTAGTTGTTTACGTTTACTTGTAACTTTCTATCTTATTTTTCTGAATTTTATGATGATAAAATATTCGGTAATGTTTATAGGTTCAACAGTATTCTATACTCTAATCCTAAAATAATTTGAAGCACATTTCAAGTACAAAACTAGTTTAAGTTATGTCATCAATATACTATTTGTAACACAAAAGAATGATAATCGCAGAGTCCAATCCACGTCGGATCAGCAACACCGGTGGAACCCGCATCAACACACGACGAGACTTCATCATCAGATCGTACGAAAGATGATGATGATGGCGGCGCATCGGATGATGATAGTGATGATAGAGTCGACCCTCAGCATCATGATCCGGAACGACTAAAAGCTTTCAATGTAAGTTTTTTTACTAAGTAACAGGGTTTTTAGACAACCGTAGTAACGCTTGTACTGTGTCTATAGGTTGCAGTCCTAACTTACGTGAAAGTTTGGGCATGAAAATGTCATCAAACAACATTAAACTTCATTTTATTAATTGATTGATAATTCAAATTAATCAAAATAAATTTTTTAATGTTAATGCAACTAATTCGGCAAACAAGCGTACGGCTCACCTGGTGGTAAGCGACTACCGTAGCCTATAGACGTCTGTAACACCAAAAGACCCTAACCCAAAATCCCCCAAGGCTCTGGACTCCTTACTCGCCAACAGGAACACAATACTGCTTGAAAACAGTATTACTTAGCTGTGATCTTCTGTAAGGTCAAGGTACTACCCCAGTCGGGCTGCTCCAATTTTTGAGCAGGACCTGCTGTGTCCTACCTCAGTTAAACGCCTTATTATTGAATAACATAATCTTACTTTTGTTTTAGATGTTCGTTCGTCTCTTCGTCGATGAAAACTTAGACAGAATAGTTCCTATTTCAAAACAGCCGAAGGAGAAGATCCAGGCCATAATAGATTCCTGCACACGACAATTTCCGGAATTTGCCGAGCGCGCCCGAAAACGTATTAGGACTTATCTGAAAAGTTGTAGACGAAATAAGAAAGTCCGAGGAGATGGGCCCACCACCGGCAACGGGGGAAGCACTCCATCTGGAAATGCCTGGGATACTGCGGTGAGGGTCCGATCTCTGCTTGATTTATGACACTCTTGTTAATTTCCGAAAAAGATGATAAAAAAAACGATTCCATAATAAATTAGTTATTGAATAGCATTTAGATGTAAGAGTAAAACTCCACTAAACTAATTGTCCAAAAGATAAATTAATTCGTGTTTCTACATAAGAGTCTAATATAGAGTTTCCCAATTATTACCATTATTTCGATTCAAGTATGACCATTTACTAAATCATACTTTGGCTTGTCTGCCTTCTTTAAAATATTAGCTGGTAACGATACGTTAATGCAACGGTCACAGCCCTGTATTGTGGCTGTTGCGTCAACGGTTTCTAGTTTGACACATGTCATAAATTTGTATTGGACATACCGATCTCTGCCGTGGTCTGGGCGTTTGTGCTTGTGTGTTGTGTTTCCGGACCCATAGGAGACCATAGGAGTAAATTTTATTCGGGGACGTTGAGTGTGAGATGTTTATTTATTTATTTTTAATTCAAATGATTTTAATATGTTTTCTGATATCTCAGGTACGTCCAACGCCCGCGCACCTGACGTCGGTACAAGCAGAGCACATCCTGGCGCAGGCGTGCGAGAACGAGAGCCTAAATGCTAAGCGCATGCGTCTCGGACTAGACCCTGTAAGCCAGCCAATGCCCACTGTGCCTACGCCTATGGTCAGTTTGACTTCGATTTGTAACGCGAAAAAGACCTTATTGCTTATAATCTAAAGCTAATTATTAATTAAAAGCTTGATTTCAAAGATTTAAATGTTTGCTAATAAGGTCTGTTGTTACTAAAGTCATTTTTGAGTAGGTCGATAATATTTTAAGTTTCGGGTAGCGGTTCTTTTGATATAAAAATATTGTAATATTTGTTTTTAAGATATAGTGGCGTACTAATTGTAAGTGCATAATAAGCCACTCACACAGTATTAAGACTGACTTATATATCGGAGAAAGCGAACACCTCATTGAACTCTTATAATCTGTAAGGCATTTTCGGTCATAGTTCATCCCTCGATTAATAATAATAAACAACTGACTAAGTATAGATAATTCAATTCAAAAACAATTAGGACAAAGTAAACCTCGATAATTAAGTTTAATTACGAACAAAATTTTGACTGTATGAAATGGTTAATTAACCATAAGTCCATTCATTGTAATACATAATATTTTACTATGTTTAAATTATGTTTTTAATGTATATGTGAAGTACAATAAAATAAAAATAAAATATGGTTTACGGTCATAGTTAAGTTGTAGAGTAACAATCGACTCAATTTTAGAACTTTAGTTAACTGAGGTAGAGCACAGCAGGAAATTTCCTGCTAAAAATATTTAGCAGCCCGACCGGGGTAGTACCTCGACCTTACAGAAGACCACAGCTAAATAATACGGTTTTCAAGCATTATATGTTCCTGTTAGTGAGTAAGGTGACCAGAGCTCTTGGGGGAATTGGGGATAGGGTTGGCAACGCGTTTGTGATGATTCTGGTTTTGTAAACGTCTACAAGCTACGGTACTTACAATTAGGTGAGCCGTACGGTTGTTTGACGACCTAGTTATTATATGTATATTTAAATAAAATTGCTAGCGTAGGTACAAAGTACACATGTTAGAAATGAAACTTCTGTGGCAAATTAATTTAATAAAAAAAACTATTAAAAAAAAACAAAAAGCCAACATCACTCGGTGTTCCCAGACGGTCACCCATCCAAGAACTGACCGTCCCTGACGCTGCCGCGTTACCGGTCGGCCAAATTTCAGCCCTCGTGCGACTAAAGAAGTTTCATTTCAAAAAGAAACTCATACTCGACGATTGACAGCCATGACATTAAATCTAAACCCTCCCGCAGGCGATCGACACGACAGCGACGTCGTCGTCGTTCCTGAGCCTGTACAGCGGCGCGCCGGCCGTCAGCAGCGCGGGCGGCGCGGCGCACGCGCGCTCCGACACCAGACAAGACGCCCGCCCCGACGCCCGGCCCGACGCCAGCCCTTCACTCGACAGCGCGCTGCTCAACAATAACAGCCTCAAACTGGATAATGCCAACGGAAACGCCGGTAGCAAGACTGCGAGGTAGGGCGATATGCTTTCTAGTGCCAATTCGAATTAAAATATATATATATTTTTTTTATACACACAGGGTCGTCTGTTCCTAAAGTAAGCAACTTAATGCTTGTGTTATCGGTAACAACCGACTGGTATAATATAAATTAAAGTTTAATTTGGTATGCCTAAAAGGTGTTTTCAATGGTATCGATTTTTCTTACGATCAGGTAGAGTTTTCTGAAAAGTTCACATTTTGATCACGAGAAAACAAATTTTTTATCATTCAGATTTACCTGTGTGTTTAGGTTTACCCCTTAATCTAACTTACAATAAAGTCAAATTTATATTGCCTATACATTTTATTTGATTGTCTATGACCACGAAGTCTTTATAAGTTATGTTTACATGAGATATAATAATTCCAGCCCAGCGTCGTCTCCGGCCCCGCTGTTCAGACCGACATTCCCAAACACATTTGGAAACCCTCCAACGTTTGGGAGACAAAGGTGAGTTAAATACATAAAACGTTAATTTCAACTAAATACTTGTACGTAATCTCAACACTGCTGAATTTTCAAGTACTAAATTTTGTTTAAAGTAAATTTTTCATTGGCTCTAAAAGAAGATATCTTGAAGAAACCGAAGTCACAATAACAGTGTAGTAACGTAGCTGATTAAATGATATTTAGGTTTCTTAATAGAACATATATAAAGTCATTTCCTAGCAGTGATATATGGATAGACGATTAACTTATTTAAAAAGCAAATCGTTCTAAAGCAATACATTATTTAAATAAGAGACATTATTCTTACAGTTCAAACACTAATCCAACGTCAGCACTATCAAGCACCGCTCTCTTATCAACGCTGACCGCTCTTCCGCCAACAGGTAAAAAAGACCGAGGTATCTATACTTGAAGGTTATTTAATTATTTTTAATAATTTATACTATAAATATAAACTAAACAAGTAATAATTAATACAGTGCAAAGATAATATTATCGCTGATTGTTCTCTTTCTCAGTACATAGTAAAAAATTGACTAAAGGATCAAATCTATTTAAGGAACCTTAAATTAGTAAAGTGCTGTGCTTACTTAATGAACAGTTAATTAAAAATATTATAAAAAATAATATTATATATGACATGTTTTCAGTAGTCATATCTTTTTTTTAAACCTAGGTGTTGGAGTAAACGCAGCTATGGCCGCTTACCAGAGCGCCTTGTTGTCCGCAATGGCAGCGCATACGCATACATTTCCTAATTTGACAGGTAACCTAACAAACTTTCTAATTCATTTATAAATAATTGGCCATACTGATGTCCATTTTATTTTTATGTTTTATATCAAATGTGATTTTAAAATACGAGTTTTTTAATTGTAAAATATATTATTTCTGATATATTTTTCGAAGTATCAAACTCGTTACTAGCTAGCGCGTTACTATTCCAAAACTTTATTTTTGACAGTATATACATATTTTTTCATTATTTTATCCAGCCTGTACTTACAAAGAAATATTTGAAATAAATTAAATAAAATGCCAGTCCAGCTCTCAAGTGACGTGCTTTCCATCGTTATATTGATTGGTTTTGAACTCGAAGCACGCTTGAGTGTATTTAAACAATGAAATTAATATGGAAAAATAAATATTTAATTATTTTTTCTCTTCCTCCAGCGCCAACAGACCTGTCACTGAAAACATCAGTATCAACGCCACTACACGCGACGTCAACTTCATCATCTCTCTCAGGTTCAGGATCTCAGAAGTCTCTTCTGTCCCACAAGCTATCTGGTGCAGAAGTTGGAGCAGTCAGACAACTGATTACAGGATATCGTGAATCTGCAGCGTTCCTACTACGATCGGCTGATGAACTAGAGGCTCTCCTTCTAAACCAACCCTAGGACACGCCCAAAACACTTTCGGATCTATTCGGATTTAAATTCGGATATTTCTGAACGGACAATGTGCAATGTGCGTTTTTTTTTTGTAACTATTTCGTGATTATAACTATTTGAATCGACAATTTCGAAAATGCTGAATGAAAAAAATGGGTTTTACAAATTAAAAAGTTATATGATGTCTTTTTTGTTATTGTACGATTTTAATGTTCATTCTGTTGATGTCGTGTTAAATCAATATTTGAGGTATATGGACAGAATGACATTAAAACTTTTTTTTAAGAGTACCTACAGGCTAACTTTATTGGGCTGTTAAGACATTTCTTGTCTGTAAAATATATGGGACATTCAGACAATCTGTTTCTGTCTAAAAAAACTTATCAATCGGGGATTTATAATTTTCTATTTATTTTATATCAGCGTATAATTTATGTATTTTACTTACTTTTAAAGATTCTAATCAGTGAGTTAGAATTTATTATCCTTATTCAAGTTTTCTGTCCCATTAAATTGACGCTGAGTAATTGAAAAGATATGATAAAAAACTATGACTATTATCTCGTCCTTGGCGTGACCTGACACAGGTCAAAAAATATAAATTAATATTAGTAAACTGAATTTAAAGTTTAAGCAAACACTACTCGAGTGCTTAAAAGTCCTATTCGATCTTGTTGTTCTGAAGTAATGTAGGAAAAAAATCATTCTTTATCATTCATAAATCATTTCCATCTAGACTAACGAGTTTTGAGAAAAAAAAAAAGATATAACTATTCGGCCTTCGTACAAAGCTGCCATATTGTAAAAAGTGTTGCCATTCTAAACTCGTCGAAGAGTACAAAATTATTTTGTGTATATTTAGATGTAAGAAAAAAATCAGGGAGTTTTTAGCGTAAGGTCGAAAATTTTCTTGCCTGGTGCGATAGATTTAGTGTTTAAAAAATTAATAAGTGGGCAGCTGGATATATATTTGAAATCTAAAAAATCTCGGTGATCGAAATACAACATTTCTCTTTGATAGTAAGTTTTAGTATAACAGAGTCTAAAGTTAGATTTTTAAATGGCATTTTAGATTTAAGAAGCACGAATTTATTTGTTGTTTTGTATTATACTAATAGTTCTGTAGTATTTACAAACGATTAATATATTTCTTATATATCTATATATATATATTTATAAATTTATTCAAAACACTGTATCGTGATTGGCTCCATCCAAAATTTTAATTTTTATAGCATTTACTTATTGCAACACTGATGTTAATTTTAGGTTAATTTTTTTAATTATCTAAGATACTTTAATTTATGGTGTTGCTAGTTGTAATTTATGAAATATGCCAATATTTTCGCTTTGCTCAGTACAATAAACAATATTTTGATCTTGTATATCTACTTGTTACCATAGATTATATGGCCAGGTACTTTAGGTAGGTTTAAAGTTAGATATTGCTTACAGTGTACAAAATAAGGTTTAACAGTTTATGGTTAAAAAAAAATAAACAAATATATCAGATCTTTCTCGGTAAAAAAAGTCTACTTTGGGCCTAAAATTGTGTTGTAAATTTTGAAATACCTCGTAATGTTATTCGATTCCGTTGTTAGATGACGTAAGTTCGACATTTTCTTGTTTTATTTTATTATATTTAATTATCGGCCAGTTTTTATTATCTTCTTCTCATGCAATAGTGTAATAGACAATAGTTTTCGTTAATAAGTTAATACATACATATTGTAGATGATAATTCAATGATAAACGCTTATTTCTTTGCTACTGGTGACTGCAATTTTTGACGATATAAAATTGTACCGACGTTCTTTACATATTCATGGTCGTATAAACAAAATTAATTGGAAAGTTACAATTGATTGATGACATATTATGCTAAAAAAATCTTGTACTTACTTATGTAAAAGTACTATTTAGTAAGATTTATTACATCTTCAAAATCGATGTCATTACAATATTAACTCTTTCAGTCTTTCCTAAATAAGAGATTGTATTGTGAATTTTAAATTCTCTAATATGGTTTCAAACACCAAATTGATTTGCGATTTCACGACTTATATACATTTTAAAGCTCTCCTGTTCACCAAACTTCTGAAAGACAAACAATACAAGCGTATATTACGTCAAAAATGATGCAGTCACCCTACAGAATGTACAATACTTTTTCCACTTTGCCAGTTTTTCTCAATAGAAATAAAGCTTACGCAAGTTTTTATAAAATTGTAAATTCACTTTTGAATACGAAAGATTGCCAAAGAAACGAATTGATTATTAATTCATTTTATTTCTATAGGTAGGTATATTTTATTAAGTTTCTTAATTAATTTTAAGTTTAATTTTCTTATTAGTTTTAAATCATTCCAGTATATTATTTTTCTGAACCATTCGGTGCATTAGAAAGAAAAAAAACAGTAGTCCTTGTAAATGGAGTATGTAAAAAATATTGATTAGAATATTATAAAAAAGTTGATTAGAAATATGTAAACGTTGATGTTGGGATAACGAAAAATGAATGATGAAAACGTTGAGATGAATTTGTTAGACATTAAAATATATTATTATTAGAGATGTATAAATGGTTTACGATTATTATTAATTTGATAGTAATACAGATGTGGAGAAAAATACAAAATGGCGATTGTTACTATAAACGATATGAGAAATTTAGTTATAATTTTTGCAATTTCAAAATGTGAGTTTTACAATTTTGAAAAAGAAAATATTAAATATGCTCATATACAAATAAAAATTGTTTTATTTCTTGCGATATAACATTATAATTACGATATAACTAACAATTTAATACATATACATATTTTATTATTTTGAATCTTAGATCTTATTATATAAAACCCAAAATAGCTAAAATCTGATAATATTATCAATGAATTATAAATAATATAAAGTTAATTTAAATCAAAAGAACGCGGAAGTTGCAGAAATCGAGGAGGTTTCAACCTCGTTGAGGACAAATCTATCCGGATAGGGGTAGTTACGCTTGTCTGACATCAAGTAGTGAGTAGCATTCGTTATGAAGTCCAGGTTAGAGCGAGACGCTGTGTATGAAAACATTGCTGGGAAACGTTCAGTGCCACATCTGAAACAAATAAAACCCAATTAGAATATACAGTATCACGATTTATGGTTATTATTTAAGCTTCTAAGTAAGTATTTCCTTTCTCGAGACAGACTAAGGTTGTTTTTCACGTGATATCTAATAAAAACCCTGATAATCTACCAGTAACTTGTTCGATGTAAAGTACCACTTACCAGTTCAATTTTTTTTTTTATTTTAACAGGCCGGGAGTAGAAATATAGCTGGTAAATATTGTGGATTTTAATAGTAAAATAGAAAATAACACAAGAAACTTTTATCTTGGTTGATCGATTCAATCTGCAAAATCCTACTGCTTGCCATATACCTCTTTCTCCATTTAGAATTATTACACTGGTACAGTAGAAGAGGTCAATCGGAAGATATAAAAAGTATGCGTTTCGAATAATAGATAAAAAAACAAAGAATCTACGTGTTATGGCACCAACGGACTTTATTTCTATTATACTAACATTCATAATTTATGTGTTGCATATGTTTAACCTTAGAGTACTGTAATATGTTTTAACTAAGGTAGGGCACAGCAGGAAACCTGCTCAAAATATGGAGCAGCCCGACTGGGGTAGTACCTCGACCTTACAGAAGACCACAGCTAAATAATACTGTTTTCAAGCAGTATTGTGTTCCTGTTGGTGAGTAAGGTGACCAGAGCTCCTGGGGGGGATTGGGGATAGGGTCGGCAACGCGCTTGCGATGCTTCTGGTGTTGCAGGCGTCTATAGGCTACGGTAGTCACTTACCATCAGGTGAGCCGTACGCTTGTTTGTCGACTTAGTAACATAAAAAAAAATGTATCTACAGATATTTATAATCTGTCATTAATCAGAAATATTTTAAAAGTATATAGTTAGAACTCTACGCTTCAGCCTGTAATGTCCCACAGTTGGGAATAGGCCTCTTTCCCCATGTAGGAGAAGGATCAGAGCTTAATCCACCACGCTACTCCAATGCGGGTTGGCGGATATATTCCATACTATGAGTAACGATCGCTATCAGGTGTACATAACAACCGGGATCGACGGCTTAACGTGCTCTCCGAGGCACGGTGACGAGACAACAAGGACTGCTTAAACATCCAGACCACGGCAACAATCTGTATGGCCAATACAAATGTTTTTCATGTGCGGGGATCGAACCCGCAACAGCCAGTGCAACAGCCACAAACCAGTGCTGTGACCGTTGCGCCACCGCGGCGTAGAACTCTACGTCTCTACATAATCTAGGTTTTTGCTTGCTTTAAGAGTTTCTTAGGTACAGTTAAATGTTTTACTATACTTACAATTTCCGTAGACCCCATGATGCTAATCCCCATAAGATTCCATCACTTACTGCCGGCGCCCCCGTATCCCGCTGCAAATAAGGTATTATGTAATTTTATTCTTGTATAGCATTCTTCATTACGGCTAAGAAATAACATCACTCACTAAAATTGCTTTATTTGATTATTACATTCGAAGGATAATTGTTGCAAAAATTAAAATTAAGTCATTCATTGTTGTGTACAATAACACTACAACAAAATATTTTAAACCATTTCTGAGTTATTGATTGTTTATGCCGAAATATATTAATATACATTCCTTGAGAAGACTGCGTCTACTATACTAATACATCAGTACGAGGCTGTGGTACGAGGCATCGTGAAACAACACTAGGTAAATTTGCAATTTTTTTAAAGTGAAACTTCTTTAGGCGCATGAGGGGTAAAATTTAAGCGACCGATAACGCGGCAGCGGCGTCTTGATGGTCAGTGGGAACACCGCGACTTTGGCTTTTTGTTTCTTTTTCAATTAGGTTGTTTGTATTTTAAATTCCTTTATTTTTAATTAGTTATTTTAATAAGTTTTTTTTTTGAATTAGTTTTTTTAAATTGATTTGCCAAAGAAGTTTCACTTCTGACATGTGTACTTTGTACGTACGCAATTTTTTTTTTCAAAGTAAAGTTTATTTTAATGAGACGTATATAAAGTTGTGTGTAATAACAACACTGAACTAATATGGCACTAGTTCTGTTCATATTTGAAGAAAAATAATATAATTATTTTTAAGGTTATTTTCAGCGATTCTGTACGATTGGCATTTAGTTTTTGAAGTAAAACTTTTTTACGCACGTTTTACTTGAGGAGTAAGCTGGTGAATGCGTTACGAAAGCGTTACGAAAAGTGTGATTAGGCGAGGCGAATGGAAGTTGAGAGGGAGATATAAGTTAGATAGAACTAAAGAAGTTTTGCTTCAGTCGTTAGCACACACGTTTTTTTATAACAACAACGATGAACTTTTGAGGATGTTGTAAGTACTTGTTAGGGTTCCGTACCCAAAGGGTAAAATCGGGACCCTATTACTAAGACTTCGCTGTCCGTCCGTCCGTCCGTCCATCCGTCCGTCCGTCCGTCCGTCTGTCACCAGGCTGTATCTCAAGAACGGCGATAGCTAGACAGGTGAAATTTTCACAAATTATGTATTTCTGTTGCCGCTATAACAACAAATACTAAAAACAAAATAAAATAAATATTTGAGGGGGGCGATAATTATTTAATTATTTATTACTCTCCAACGCCATCTATTAGAAATTTGGAAAACTTCGTCGATAGACTAATAAGTTTTCCAATAGCGGTATAGATGGCGTTACAATTAAATAAATGTTTTACAGAAAATTTACTTATATTTAGTTTAGTCAATGGTACGGAACCCTTCGTGCGCGAGTCCGACTCGCACTTGGCCGATTTTTTTTAAAAGTTGTATTCTTAGTCTTACCGTGCAAGGCGCTCTTCGACCAGTCTGTGCAACACATATGAAATTGCGCGTAACAACAACGCCAAAGCGCTGTGTGATGTTGTTGCACCTGTCGTGATCAACTAATTTCGCGTGGTACGCTTGTAATGTAACTCCATCAGTTTGAAATATGCCATCTCGCTGAAGAAATAATGTAATAACTAATTAAGTTTTTCACGATCACGATCACGATTCAGCCTGTAATATCCCACTGTTGGGCATAGGCCTCTTCCCCATGTAGGAGAAGGATCGGAGCTTAATCCACCACGCTGCTCCAATGCGGGTTGGCGGATATATTCCCTACTAAGAGTAACGATCGCTATCAGGTGTACATGATAACAACCGGGACCGACGGCTTAACGTGCTCTCCGAGGCACGGTGGGGAAACCCACAAGGACTGCACAAACACCCAGACCACGGCAAATATCTGTATGACCAATACAAATGCTGTCGTGTGCAGGGATCGAACCCGCAACTGCCCGCGCAACAGCCAATCGCAATCCAGTGCAGTGACCGCTGCGCCAACGCGGCGTCAATTAAGTTTTTAATAGTAAGTAATCAAATAAAATTAGTAAACTATAAAGTGCATAATTTTTTTTTTTCTTTATTTGAGAGCTTTGCCGCTACTGCGACTATGTCGCTCTGTTATTATACACATATGTTAATAAAGTTACATAATAAGAACCTTAAGACACTATTGATACAACTTCGTAACTAATTGATACAATTTCTTAGCCGAAATAGATTCCGGTTTTGTCAAAATACTATTACATTCTCCAACATTGGTATAAAATAATTTATTAGGAAAAAATTGGCATCTTTTGGTTTCGTTCTTAACACATTCCATTAAAATATGATAGACATCCTCTACTACTCCACAAACTGAACAATTAGGGTGTGGAGTCCTACCCATCAAATATCCAAATTTATTGAATGGAATATGTCCAGACCGTAACCGTAAAGCTGTGACAACGTCTTTTCTGTTCAATAACACTGTGTCTATTCAAGGTACATTAGGCGGTTGAGGTTGTATGGTCCGGTACCAGATGCCTTTGTCTTTCGACCTTTTATCAAAATATTCCCTCCACAAGTCAATACATTTATTTTTAACTATATGCAAACATTCGGAAAAAATAGGCTTAACAAACATTTCTATACCATCACAAGCTCCATACTTAGCTAGAGTATCCGCCATATCATTACCTAATAGATCAGTATGAGATGGAAGAAATGCATAATATAAAGTCATTTCTTAAATAACTACTACTACTAGATATAAAAATCAAACTAGTTTAAAGTCCTCCTCGCCGGACACCGGGACGTCCTCCAGCCCGTTGGACCGACGACCTACGTAAGATTGCCGGTGTAGGCTGTATGAGGATTGTGGAAAACCGGGATGTCTGGCTCTAACTTGGGGAGTGGACTGTAATAGGCTGAACTGACTGACTGGGTTTAAAATCACTTTTGTGTTTGACTTTTTTTTTATGTTACTAGGTTGGCAAACAAGCGTACGGCGCACCTGATGGTAAGACCGTAGCCTATAGACGCCTGCAACACCAGAAGCATCGCAAGCGCGTTGCCGACCCTATCCCCAATCCCCCCCAGGAGCTCTGGTCACCTTACTCACCAACAGGAACACAATACTGCTTGAAAACAGTATTACTTAGCTGTGGTCTTCTGTTAGGTCGAGGTACTACCCCAGTCGGGCTGCTCCATATTTTGAGCAGGAAATTTCCTGCTGTGCCCTACCTAAGTTTTATCATAGTTCAGTCGACTGAACTATGTTTAAATTTTTTAACTTACTCTGTCCGATCCCCAACTGGTTATCCAAACATCTTCAAAGGCGGGCCACATCGCACGATTTGGAAGGTCTACACCGTGAACCGAGTCGGAAAATCTGTGATGAAAAACGGATAAATAAAACATTTTTTTTTTATTTCGACAGCTCTGGTGTAATGGTGCGTGTGCCGTTGCGGTGGCGCCTAAACACCGATGGTCGCGGGTTCGATTCGTCCCGCTCGGAGTGTATATTTGTGTTTATACAAATATTTATTTCCGGTCTGGCTGTTTGTCCTTCTGGGTCTCCTTATAGTGCCTCGGAGACCACGTTAAGCTGTCGGTCCCTGTTGTTATCATGTACCTACACCTGATAGCGATCGTTACTCATAGTAGTGAATATATCATATATCCGTCAACCCGCATTGGAGCAGCGTGCTGGATTAAGCTCTGATCCTTCGCGTTCGCGTTTGCCCAGCAGTGGGATATTACAGGCTGAAGCGAATGAGATTTTATTTTAATATACAAACATATTTAAACTAATTACATAGCCGCAAATGGGACATATAGTTTTGTCTTACTTAAGATTTCTATCCAAAAGTAACAGCCCAACGTCATTATCGGGATGGCTTCGAATGCTCCAATCGGGATGTTTCACTACCTCCTGTATCCTGGCAACCTGGCCGCCTCGGTCCATGTTTCTGCTGCCAGCTCTGATGCGCATACGACTTACACTGCGGGCTCTGATCAGAAATTATACAATTAATAAAAATGTTTTAATTCCAACTTCATTGATTTAAAAAAAAACTATCAACAACTGTTTTTTTTCACTAGTTTTTTTTTTTTTTGTAGCACTAGGCAAGTAAATGCACGGTCCAACTGTCTGCCTCTATCGTACTCAACTATCTTAGTGGAAACCTGCAATACCATATCAGAAACGCGTTGTCGACACTAGCCAGAGGTCAAGATAGAGTCAGGACTCTCTCTAGGAGCTTTGGCCACTGTACTCACCACAGGAACACAACAGTACTTGTGAGCAGTGTTAGGTGGCGTGGTAGTGTTAACTTAGTAAAACTTGGTTATTTTCCCTTAGAGGTTTTACACGCAACCATGACTCCTCAGATACTAAAATCACACAATAATTTTAGAGAAAATGTCGTAGCATTGCCTATATAGATTAGATATAGACATACTATACCTAAGTCACCACTCTTTCTCTGACCACTCTTTTAAGACCGTGGTTTCGTTCCTTATAACTTATTGAATAATATCTTGTTAAATTAATTAGAATCTATACGATAAGATTCAATAGTTTATATTAAAAAAAAGTTTAAAACTTTAAAGGAGTTTAAAATGCGGCAAAAAGTATAAACTCGTCTCAATTAGCAACCAAATACTTATAGTTATAGACTAAAGTTGACTTAAGTATTAAAATATTAACACATTTTATAATTTAAAATAGGTACATATAATAAAATGGTAGGAAAGTCAAAACTGTACGTTGAATATTTTTTTAAAAGAATACTTGGGGTGTGATCTACAATCGATACCGAAGCCAAAAATATAGTTTTTAGAATTTTTGTCTGTTTATCTTTTTGTCTGTTTATCTGTTTGTCTGTTTGTCTGTATGTATGTCCGGGATAAACTCAAAAAGTACTGCATGGATTTACTTCAAATTTGGCACGAATATTATTAAGAAGTCGGGTCAGAACATAGGCTACATATTATCACGCTATCACCTACGGGGAACGAGCAGTGAACGCACGCAGACGACGTCGCGGGCAGCAGCTAGTACTTATTACATCCTTATGACTTTTTTGTAATTTTGTATACGTTATCGCACTAACGCATACCTACTTATTAATGTAACATGACTTACTTCCAAATGCAATTCGCAGTTGTGATAACGAGACGCGGATTTAGCAATGCGCCTGCGCACCAGTGCTCGTTGTTTTTCTGAATTGACACCACGTACGGATAGTCTTGTATCACGGCATCTTTCCCGGCTATTAAACGTCTGCTTATATCTATTGAAATTAATATAAAATTAAATTTATTGAAATTTTAATGTCTCATGCCTTAAATCTCAGATACCTATGACATGTCTCATTTGTTTTTTTGCTATTCAGATCAATATCAAATGATTCAATTCAACTACTATTATATTGGCATATGGCTCTTTGTGTGTAAGTTTTTCGTTATACAATTAAAATTACATATAATTTTGAAATTTCATTTATTACGACATCAATACATCAAAATTACCTTTTTTTTCTTGACGTTGTTTTCTTCGTTGTCTTTTTACTTTTTTATTTTTCTTTGGATTTTGAACTTCCTTTGGATTTAATTCGCCGTTTTTATTAACTTTTTCATTATATTTAAGACGGTAAGTCGACCTTTTCTTTGCATGTTTTAAGTCTTTAGTTTTATTGTCAGTTCCATTTACTCCTTCGGCCACAGATTTTGATATTCGTGCACGTAATTTCTTTTTGGAATCCTTGGTTCTTCTTTTTCTAAGTACTTTTTTATTTACACCTGTCCTCCTAGTAATGTTATCGCTAACTTTTCTTTCATCTTTAACGGATCTTTTGTCCCTTACAACAGTAAAACCATATTCTGGTAAAACTTTTTTAACTCTTGGTTTTCGGTCATTCACATCATCTATAAAATATCCACTGTCAGGAACTTCAAACTTTTTTTCAGAGATTGGCGGAAAGACTGTATAAGAATCACTTGTTTCATGTTTCTTCTTGATATTTGACTTACGACTTTCTAAAGCAGGAAGGTTCTCGAACTTTCTAGCATTTATTATCTTTACCTTACTTTTCATGGCGTTTGATTTCTTCGGATATTTTGGATTTAAAACAATTTTGCCATCTTTTACTACGTCACATTTTATTGTAATATTTAAAGCATTTAAAAAAATTAGGATGTACAGTGTTTTCATGATTGCATTTGTACAGTGCAGTAGGTATATAAAATACACACAATAAATAATTTACGACATTTTTATGTTTTTCTTAGAAGCGTTCGTTGATTGAGCGATAACTTTATTTCCTTGTGTTATTGACTTCTATCTTGATTTTAAATTACTCTTGACTACAGATTGCGAATTTTAAATGAAAAACTATCAAATGTTGAATATATTTATTATATGTCATACAAACTTATCATATCTATGTAGGTATATTATAATAATGTAATAGTAACAGTTTTAAAACAGCATACATCTACCTACCTACCTATAATAGTAGTGGTCTGTACATTTGTAGTTTCTTGTAGTATTTATTATGCACGTGATCTGACTTATACATATATTTAAGTAGTTAAGAAAAATAGATTATAGTATCATTAAAATAGAACATAATGGTAAAAGTAGATGAGTTTTCTGATTTAATAGTACTAATCATTGAATATTAATTTTAATGATATTAAATTACAATTTATGTATCGACAATTTTAAACATTTGTACATAATTATATAACTGATAACCTAACCTTCCTAACTTGAAATGGAATTATCGATAAAAATAAAAATATGGATGGACTGGATTATTATAGTTATTGAGATAGTGTTCTGACACTTTTCTAATCTCTCGGTGCAATTTTCTTAAAAGTCGCAAGCTGTACAGCAAGTTGGTGCAGGATTTGCTTCCCGGCTGGAGTATCATCGGAGGATATCGCTCGAGAGAGACGAACTGCTCGACCGCATTCACGTACGAAATATTCCAATTCGTTGTCCAACTGACGACTGTCACCTTTAAATAGAAGACACAATTGTAAAACAACCCTTAAATGACATAGATATACGTCCCTAAAATGGCATGAAATTGATAATTTTCGGATAACGAAACATAAAAAAGTGTTTCGACCTTATCGTTTTATCTTCTAGATATTTTGAAGGTACCTACATATCTATACATATACGGTTGTAATTGACATGTAGCAATTGATTGTCAAATATTCGTAAATAACTAGACTGTAGCTAATAATAGTAATTGTAGATCTCCCCATTGTGCATCGAAGTTCGCCGATCGCTTCTCAGATAGGGAATTTTTCCAAAGATTACGTGCAAGTAGGATGTTTTATAGGCTACTTTAGTTCAGATCAATAGCTTATAGCTGTACTGATTCTCGTAATTTTTTGACACGTTGTCGCAGCGACAGCGGTCACAGCACTGACTGTTGTGCTGGCCGTTGCGGGTTCGATCCCCGCTGACGACAGAAATTTGTATTGGCCATATAGATGTTTGTCGTGAACGTGATCTGGTCGTTTGTGCTTGTGTATTGTGTGTAGGTATTTCCGGACCCCGACACAGGAGAAAATCCTAGGTACTGGGGGCCGTTCAGTTTGAAGCGTTTATTATTTATTATTATAGACTTAATGGAAGGATCTTCAAAAATGGATAATATTTTTTCTCACCTTGACCCATCCTTACATTGTGTGGTTGTAGACATTTATTCGCAAGTCGCGCTAGTTGCGATCGTTCCGAACTGAATGCTTCATCCAGATCGAAGAGTTCCAGCGGGGGAGGAGGAGGTTCTCTGAACGTTGGTGAAAATACCTTGAATATTAAATTACATAAAAAAACAACATCAACATTAAATTTAGCATAAAACTATCAGAAAGGCGTAACTAATCCTTAATTTTATAAATATATTATTTCCAATTTTAACAATTCGTTAAAAGAAATCGTGAAGGCCATAAAACTTATGTTTTTGAGTGTAAAAAGGAGGTTTAATAGGTCCGCTTTTTTTGAATCACGGCGGAATGATTTATGTTCACAATAAATAGGCTACCTGAACTACAGATCCAAACAAATACTTAACTCCTAAAGGAATATACCTAACTGAAAAATGGCTGTACTGATCCTCATAATTTTTTATATCTATTTATTGACTAGCTGCCCAGACAGACTTCGTTCTGTCTGTTATGTTTTTTTTTTTTTTGTATAAAAACCTTTTGTGGGATTTAACATACAAAAAAATAGCCGAATTGGCCGAGCCATTCTCCAGTTATGCGCTTAGCAACATTCATGTTTATTACATATATAGATTCAATTCTATCTAATGATTAAATATATCTAAAAATTTGACAATGAAAGGTGCTGTAATCTTAATTTGTTGAGAAAAATAATATTCGTTGATTCCTCTAGTTTATCTATTTTAATGGACCCCGTACTACTTACCGCCAATTGTAACGGTGGAAACGGTGTTTCAAACTGCGGTGCTATTAGTCGTAATGGTTCATGCTTGACTCCTAATTCTTCGTACAGTCCTAGTACTTCAGGTACTGAAAAACATGACTTTCTTGGGTTACCTAAATATTTTAGGACTACCTTAGTCCTGTAATATCTCATATAAGTAAAAGTACCTGGGTGACCGAGCCTAGCTCGGTAGTCGGTATTTTTAGTATTTTTTTTTTGTTTTTTTTTTCTCGGTATTTTTATATTTTATTTTTATTTTAATAAAAAATAACGAGTGCAATTAGAAAAAAAAAGAAAAAAATTATCGCTTGTAGACGTGGATTTGAACCTTGGCCTTTTCGGTTGAACCCGTCCGATTTCCCACCTAAGCTATTATAACTTTAATGACATTTAGCGAAAATTACCTTCCTATTCTAACGATATTTTAGCAATTTTATCATTGCCTAAAAACAGGGATAAAACGACATTTTCTAAAAATGAATCCTAGCTAGATCAATTTTTCGTCCCCGAAATCGCCTGTATACTGAATTTCACGAAAATCGTTGGAGCCGATTCCGAGATTCAGATTCTATATATATATATATATATATATATATATATATATATATATATATATATATATATATATATATATACAAGAATTGCTCGTTTAATAGTATAAGATAAATTAGTTTATATACACCAGTATCAGTAACTATAAAACCACACCAATACATACACAAATTAAGATGAGACTTTAGGATGGTGAAATTCTGCGTTGTCTAAAAAAAATTCCGTACGTACAAAGTACACATGTCAGAAGCGAAACTTCTTTGGGCAAACTAATTGAAAAAGTAGGCGGTATCATAATTAAAAAACTAATTGAAAAAAAACAACGTCGCGCGGTTTTTCCAGGCGGTCACCCATCCAAGTACTGACGCATCACCCGTTGCCGCGTCGCCTTTCTCTCAAATTTTACCCTCATGCGCTTAAAGTAGTTTCACTTCAAAAAGACTACAAAGAAAAACGCTCAGGCTTTGCCAAAATGTCTATATGCAACTTGCGGTGTTACCTATTCCATGTCAGAACATCATGTTACATACTTTTAAAATATTTCATAATACTCACGACGTGATAGATTTAACGAGAAAAGTCTCCAAGTGAAGAGTGCGTGTGGGTGTAAAGGCGCCAGTCTTGGCGGCGGAGCACTCGCTGGCTCGGGGAGGAGGATGGAACTCAACCAGAGTGTGTCGCCAAGAGTTCGGTATTCGTTTATCTGCAGTCGAAATTGAATAAAGTGAGCAATATGGTATAGGTGGTCCTGAAAACCGGTGTTAGGGACACGCTGGTACTTTCATTAGTATTATCAGTTTCATAGTATTATTTTATTTCAAATGTCTTTTTTTCTCGTCAATTTTGATTAACTTGTTTTAATTTCTTTATTATTATTATTGTTATTTCTTTTTATTTATAGTTAGATCTTCCACATTTATTTTGATGTTGTTTTGTTATTTTTTAGTTGTTTTTGTTTGTTTTTTTTATGTACTAATTTTTATCATATGTTCATTGTGTTGTAGTGCAGTGTGTTTCGCAAATAAAGTGCTTATTATTATTATTAATATTACTATATGAAATTTTTAAACTAATATGGCGACTAACACCATACACACATAACAGTTTCTATGTTTTTGTAAAACCAAGTGAAATAACAAAATATTTAAGTTCTTAGAAATGAAAGGTATTTCTGCTTTTATATAGTTAAATTCTGTTAAATGTATTTGCTTTTTTTACTTATGTCTTGAAATCCGCAAGAAATAAAAGGCCTTTTTATTCTATTTTATTATTTATTTATTTATTTATGGCGACTAATATAAGCCCATAGTCAAGGGTGCACAGGACACTAGTGCAACCGTGACCTTGAGTTCGCACCACGGTTAATATCCCGTTTTACATAATAAATCATCTTATTTCAGATATTTTAAAGCTAAATTTAAAAATATATAATTACTTATATGAAATTTATAAATTGCATTTTTGTTTCTTATTAAGAACAAAGTAGTAAAGTAACTGAGGTTTTAGTGAGTTATTGAGGTAAGGCATAGTAGGATCATCCTGCTCAAAATCTGGAGCAGCCCGTCTGAAGTAAGTGTTGTATTCATGTGGTTAGTAAAGTGACCAAGCTACTCCTGGGGAGGGTTGAGGGCACAGGAGTACGGGCCAGAGATTCTGGTGTTGTAAGCGTGTATAGGCTACGGTAACCACTTATCATCAAGTGGGCTGTACGCTAGCGTACCTACGTAGCGTTTGCCGACCTAATTGTACTTATAAAAATAAATGGCACAGCTCATTAGACCCACCCGGCACCCGACCAGCACCGCCTCGACTCGAGCGGTTAGTATTCTTTCTATGGACTTGTATGGATATACGCTCACTACATCAACGCCATACGAACACCGGATCGAAAACGAGTGTGCTCTAAGTCTAGACCACACGACTGAAGTAAGACTTCTTTAGCTCCTGCAGTAATATTCGAAACGTAACTCTCTTTCTCCTTCTGTCTTCACTAACTTATATCTCCCTCTCAACTTCCGTTTACCTCGCCCCACACTCACATCACACTTTTCGCAATGCTCTCGTCACGCATTCACCAGCTTATACTCCCCAAGTCAATCGTGCTTAAAGACGTTTTACTTCCAAAATCTTACGTCAGGATCTTCCGCATCGACAGGATTCAAATGTAAATCAGTGACTCCTCCCAGATGGTTGAAGATCAGCTCTCGAATGAGGTCGTTGCACTCGCTCTCCAGATACTGGTCGGCGAAGAAATGACCAGAGCCGATGACAAAGAGTTTTCCTGGCAGAAAAATAGCATGTGAAGGATTAAGGCTTTAACTTCAATTTATGGATACCTACGTCAAACCCCATATAAGGTAATAAAAAAAAGATCATTTATTCATTTCGAAATATTGATTATTAACCGACTTCAAAAAAGGAGGAAGTTCTCAATTCGATAGTATTTCATATTTTTATGCGTGTAGGTACCTCATATCTTTTTACTGGGTGTATCGATGTTGATGATTGATTAAATCGAAAGCTGATTCTTGTCATGTGGTCCTATTTAAATGTGATCGAGATCTGACGAGCACTTCGGATGTCTCTAATAATACGCATTAGTAGAGATATTTACTTGACATTTTTTGTCTACCTACTTTGTATTACTTGTCGATGTAATTAAAATAGTTTTTTTTTCATTTGCAAGCTGAAAAAGTGTTACAACTAAAGTCAATAAAGAAGGAGATTAAAGGATCACTAAGCAATGATTTTTACCTGACATCACTTATCATTAACCTAACTGTAGTTGTACATTTGTTTACCACCCAAGCGGTACAAAAAAATCCTTTACAAAAACCTTTGAAGTCTCCATAGAAGCAGTACATGGTAGGTACTTCTAATAGTAACTCAACCCACCTCCACTTTTCTCCGACGTATACATAGCAGCGACCGGCCTCTTCAGAGGGTAGCATACGTCACTGCTGGACAAGATGGCCGCCGCTGGTTTTTTTACGGTCAGTGTCGCTCCATATGGATATACAAAGTTTGGCGTCGGTGGATCTTCTCTGTAATATCGTTAATTCCATAATCTATACTAATATTATAAAGCTGAAGAGTTTGTTTGTGTAAACGCGCTAATCTCAGGATCTACTGGTCCGATTTGAAAAATTCTTTCAATGTTAGATAGCCCATTTATCGAGGAAGGCTATAGGCTATATATCGTCACGTTAAGACCAATAGGAGCGTAGTACCAATGAAGAATGTTTCAAAATCGGGTTTTTTTCCTTTTGAGAGCTTCCGCTGCGTAAGCGGTTAAAGTTTCGCACAAATCACGTATGACGGAATTGATCTTATTCCACGCGGACGAAGTCGCGCGCAGAAGCTAGTACCTAAATATTATAAAGATGAGTGTGTTAAGCTAATTGGATGGATAATTGTTACTTTCGACCTTTAATCTACTGAACCGGTAAATCGAGAATATTAGATAAGTAGGTAGTTAGTTAATTCATGAGTCATGACCTTTCTGTAAAGAAGTTCTGGCTGAAAGACTACTTGAATCATTTACAACAGGATTTAAATGATCTTTAATTTTAAACTTTCTAAATTTTAAAACATGTAGGTAAATATATTAAAAATATATTCAAAATAGTTGATAGATCTAGTTTTTCTAAGAAAAGTTTACCTACTTTAAAGGAGAGAAAAGTCCTAATTGAAAGAGAGAAAAGTCTTAAGTTTTTATTTAGATTATTATTCAATGAAACTACTCACAAGAAATCATCCGACTCACTGCTATAATTGGGCATCTTCATTATGTACTTTTGAACAGCTCTATTTAAAATTCCGTTAGAAATGTGACATTCTTTCGGGTGATAGAATTTGTGATATTTTGCTCGGACGACGCAATCTAAAAGGTAATGAGTTCATTCCAATAAAAATAAGGTCGATTTTATCTAACATGAGATCATGATAGAAACTTTATTGAAAGAACGTAAAATAGTTTCTAAAATCTTAGTGTAATAATGACGCCGCGTTGACGCATCGGTCACAGCACTGGTTTGTGGCTGTTGCGCTGGCGGGTGCGGGTTCGAACCCCGCACATGACAAACATTTGTATTGGCCATACAGATGTTGGCCGTGGTCCGGATGTTTGTGCAGTCCTTGTGGGTCTCCCCACCGTGCCTTGGAGAGCACGTTAAGTCGTCGGTCCCATTTGTTATCATGTACACTTGATAGCGATCGTTACTCATAGTAGCTTAGTAGTGAATATATCCGAAAACCCGCATTGGAGAAGCGTGGTGGATTAAGCTCTGATCCTTCTCCTACATGGGGAAAGAGGCCTTTACCCAACAATGGGATAAGTATTACAGGCCGAAGCGTAGTGTAATAAACTTTAGGACCAAGGGGTAGAATTGCCCAAAAATAATAAGGAAAAACAATATAGAAATGAAATACCTACTAATATAAATTATGTTTTTTGATAGTGAAAATTTCGTTTAATGTACTGTAGGCCTAGAATTTTAAAATTCTAAGAGTGTAAGGTAATCTCTCAGGTTACCTGAGTACCTAGATATTACAAAACTCTCATGCCTTCCACTTAAAATACTATCCCCATTTTATACATAGATATATCACAATTTCTCCTAAGACTCACATGTCACAAGTTCCCTAATAGGGAAAGTAAATTTTAATATCTAGTTTTATTTATTGAAGTGAAACTGCTTTAGGCGCATGAGGGGTAAAATTTGTGCGACCGGGAACATGGCAGCGTCATGACGGTCAGTACTTGGATGGGTGACAGCCTGGGAACACTGCGACGTTGGCTTTTTGTTTTTTTTTAACTAGTTTTTTTTTGTATTTTAAATTCGTTTTTTTTTAAATTAGTTTTTTAGTTATTGTTAATTTCGAAAACCTTGTCGAACACAACCAGGAGTACAAATAAAACCAGTACTAGAGATGCTTCAACTTGGTATATGGGATTGTTCAATAATTACACAAATGTATGGTGGAGATAATTATAATAACAAGAAATAATTTTGCCATTGCGATTTAATTTACTACTAGCGCCATCTAGTCGCAGACGAGGTAAACCTCGAATAAAAAATTTAAACAAAAAGAAACTTAAATAATTGTAAGTCGCAGCGTTAACGATTAGTTTTTTATTTTATTAGTTTGCCAAAGAAGTTTCACTTCTGATATGTGTACTTTGTACGCACGCAATTTTTTTATTACCGTTATTGACAACAATTCCATATTCCTCAAGAAAAAAATTAATATTTGTGTTCATTCGTTCCTCTCCTCCATCCGTCATCATTACTAGCACGGAGTCTCCCCTCTCAACCATCGTTTTTAGAACTGATAGTTCATCATCTGTGAACACGTTCTGGGGTCCTGGTATCACCAAAATCTTAACATCTTGCAGAATATTAGAAGATATTTCTTCCCGATTACTAAAATCAAAATCATAATAACTAACATTATGGGACTGTTTCATTAGACCTGGTATAGTCTATACTAATATATAAAGCTGAAGAGTTTGTTTGTTTGTTTGAACGCGGTAATCTCTGGAACTACTGGGCCGATTTGAAAAATTCTTTCAGTGTTAGATAGGCCATTTATCGAGGAAGGCTACAGGCTATGTGTCATCACGCTAAGACCAATAGGAGCGGAGTCCACGCCGACGAAGTCGCGCGCAGAAGCTAGTCTCACATAAAACTTACTAATAGGTTTTATCAGTAGGTTAAACAGGTAACCTCACCACAACTAATAAGCTTAAAAGTTATAACTTTTGGATTCAAAGATTGCGAATATAAATCAACTGACTAATAATAATAAAGTGGAATTTTGGTGCAATTAAACAATAGATAGGTAGGTATATCAAAGTGGTACCTATCGGTGGAATCACAATAAGCCTCAAGTACCTAAATTTTATAAGCAACTGGTGTAGCAGGCCCTAAGTCTCTTTACTAATTCGTATTTTTTTTTAATATTTGCTTTTTAATGATAAAAGAAAAAATAATATCCTTACATCATAACTTTCCAAGCAGTTTTCAATTTCCGATGCAACATCTTAAAATTCTCATTAATTTTAAATAGTTCATTCTTAGATATATCGAAGAGTATCGTATCTATTGCTTTCATTTTTATGATAATTATTTAATTAAAATTGAAACTAAAACTTTCACCTATATCAAAATAACATTTAAAGACAATTGTGATGTTTTGATTTTGTTGCTTAGCAACGGTAACAGGTCTGGGACAGATATTAAGATGTTACCCTACCACATTTATCGTATTATATCATAGATATAATAAACTCCCCTCAAAGTATTATATAGGTTACATTATTATTATTTATGAACTGACATATTTTTATTGGACATTTCTTATGATAAGCGAATTTGCAAAACTCGCGGTCACAGCAATTGACAGATGCGCTAACTCCCAGCGTTTTGATATAAAGAGTATTTGTATAGGCAACACAGGTGTTTGTCGTGATTGGGGCATTTTTGTAATACATGTTACTAGGGGCCGTTGAGACTAAGGGCTTTATTTATTTACTAGCTTCTATTGGTCTTAGCGTGATGATACATAGCCTATAGCCTTCCTCGATAAATGGGCTATCTAACACTGAAAGAATTTTTCAAATCGGCCCAGTAGTTCCAGAAATTACCGCGTTCAAACAAATAAACAAACAAACAAACAAACTCTTCAGCTTTATATATTAGTATCATATACATCAATGATTAGTATAGATTTATAACTAGCTGCCCGGACAGAATTCGTTCAGTCTGTTATGTTTTTTTTTAGTTTAAAAACCTTCCGTGGGATTTTTAAGGAACATACAAAAAAAATTAGCCGAATCGGTCGAGCCGTTCTCGAGTTATGCGCTTAGCAACATTCATTTTATTATATAGATTAAAGTGTCGCTTAGGTATGATGTGGTAGGAAAGTCTAATACATAATATAAAAAGTGGTAATCAATAAATGTTTCTTATATTACTTGAGGAAGTCAGCTGGCAATACTTATATGCAAAAACCAGTAACAACCAGCGAGTAATAGATAGAATAAAGGCATGAATGATTTAGAAATATAATTCCTAAATATATATTTTAACATTTCTATGAATGGTGATAAAACTATATTAATACATAAAATTGAAGAAGAAAAATTAAAATAAAAAACAAACAATCGTCAAATAATATAATATTTTTATTTACATTTCGATTAATCGTAACCTTTCGAATTAAATTTTATATATCACTAGCATGTAAGCTATCGTTACATCTTAAACGTATCTGTATTTACAATTTCCAATTAATTAATTTCATATATAATGTATTGCTAATTTTCATAAAACACTCGTCTTGACAGCTAAAACTACATGTCTGCATGTACATGTACATGTTACATGTCCACATGTACATGTTACATGTCCACATGTACATGTTACATGTCCACATGTACATGTTACATGTCCACATGTACATGTTACATGTCTACATGTACATGTAGAACGACGGTTGAGTTGAAAAACATGTGCGACGCGGTCAGAGTGCGTTTACATCTAGAAGTTTAAGCCAATTTTCGTTGTAGAAAAACTATAATTTGTACATAAATGAGTTTCAAGCTAAAATTATTTTTGCCTAAATGCAAAATAAGTCAGATTAGTCAATATTAAAATTCATAACAGCTGTATTATTATCAGGAAGCGTTCATATGTCAGGAAGCCTGGTCTAAAGTTCCTGTTGTTCCCGGTTCTTATATTAAAAAACTATTCGTTCTCATCACGCAGCGTTTAATTTCAAACACGTTGTGTTCGTGCAAAACGGACAGTTTTTTTATTATAAGAACCGCGCTTAAGAGGTCTGAATAAGCCTTTTTTACAAGCTTTTATTTAACTTGCAATGTATGTATGTATGTATGTATGTATGTATGTATGTATGTAAATTTAATGAATGTTTGTTCGGGTGAAATCTTGCAACTCAATTTTGAAGCAAATATCTTCAAGCAATTGAGCTGAAACTTTGTATACAGGTTCAATTTGGATGACAATGCATGGTTTGTATGTATGTATGTTTGTTCGGGTGAAATTTTGCAACTCAATTTTGAAGCAAATATCTTCAAGCAATTGAGCTGAAACTTTGTATACAGGTTCAATTTGGATGACAATGCATGGTTTGTATGTATGTTTGTTTGTTCGGGTGAAATCTTGCAACTCAATTTTGAAGCAAATATCTTCAAGCAATTGAGCTGAAACTTTGTATACAGGTTCAATTTGGATGACAATGCATGGTTTGTATGTATGTATGTTTGTTCAGGTGAAATCTTGCAACTCAATTTTGAAGCAGATATCTTCAACCAATTGAGCTGAAATTTTGTATATAGGTTCAATTTGGATGCCAATGCATGGTTACCTTTGTGACGTCATTCTAAATCCAATATGGCGGCATATCCAAGAGTGCGGACTAGTTATTTTTAGTGCACTTCTACAATATGGGTATCAAATGAAAGGGCTTGCTAAGAAAAATTCGAATAAAGTGACGTGATAACCAAATCAAATCATTTTTTTTTTTCGTCATAAGGTATATGTAATACACTTAACGAAAGAAAAACCGACTAAAAAGTCAAAAATAAATTAAAAGTAAAAAACCTTTTTAAAAAACAAGCTTTTATTTGAATGCACTAAAACGAAAAAAATAAATTTTTACTTTAAAACTTTTACTATCTACTTATAAAGTCATTACACATAATCTATATGATATAAAAGCTTGTCGCAAGATTTGCTTGTAAACAAGTAAATTAAATAAATTGATGTGATTGATTTTAACTATTAAAATTTTCAAACTAAGGAAATACGAGTACTATCTCGCGACAAGCTTTTCTATCATATAGATTATGTGTAATGACTTTATAAGTAGATAGTAAAAGTTTTAAAGTAAAAATTTATTTTTTTCGTTTTAGTGCATTCAAATAAAAGCTTGTTTTTTAAAAAGGTTTTTTACTTTTAATTTATTTTAAAGTTATCTCAATAAATACAATTGTTAATATATTATTTTGTTGGTTCTCAACTTACATTTAATCCAAAAAAATTAAGCGCAGTAGAAATAATTTAAAATTACAACACCACATGTACCATAACTTCATTTATCTTATATGAAAATACTGACTTAGAAACCAATAACAAAATATGCTAATCAAATTCAGACTAGGCTGTATGGACTATAGTCCTTTGCCTTTCCCTATTGGGGATAAATTTTAAAACAACAAAATATGCTAAGCAACTTGTTGCAAACATTTTGAGAACAATATTGGAACACTTATATAATGTCAGTTAATTTGATAATGGAATGCGATTTGATGATCTTGTTAAGTTTTAATTATTTATTATGTAACTTGGTTATTTAAAATTATTTATTATATTTCGGTAATTTGTGAAACGTGAAGAGTTGTGTCTTGTTGTTGTGTGTTGCTGTTCTTGATTTACTGTGTGAAACTGTTATATTGTAATGATGAAATTATGATGTGATCTAATGTGAGTCTAAAACTTTATTTGATATTAATTGTTATTACTTATTTATTGTATTAAGTATCTGATGCAATCATAAATTGTGTAAGTATAAGCTTACAACGAGTTGTTGAATTCATTTAATGTTTTTTAATGTAAAACATTTATATGGATTCTTTTATTTGATTTATATAATGTCCTTTTTGATAAAATTTTAATTATATTTACTGTTTTTACTAAGTGCAACTATGATTCGTGCATGTGGTGTTAGCTTATAAGTGGTTGTTGCATTTATGTGTGATATATATATTATTTCTTTACATTTATGTATCGATGTAAACAACTGTTGGCTAACCTAATAAATAAATAAAATAAATAAAATAAAATAAAATAAATAAACACAAAAAGGTTTCGATTTTTACAATAGAATTAATAATATTATACTTTTAGATACATTTTTAAAATCTATTACGATTAAAGAATAGATAGAAATCAGACTTAAAATGGACGAAATGTATACAAATAGTATGAACGCTCCCTAACGTTTAATGGTTATATTAAATTGTACATAAATACCGTAAATCGCTATCATAAACAAAGTATCAAAAAAGCACTATTACATAATGTTTAGCGCGTTAAAATAAAAATCATCTAAAAATATTGCAGTATATCGATAGCTATTTGGCAGTAATGGCTAATTATAAATAACGTTTGTATAACGAAAAGAATAGGAGGTTACATTCTACGCAATTTTTTCATTGCTGCATAAATTTCGAAAAAAAAAACGTAATTTTACAAAAAATTGTGCTATTTTAAAAATAGGAACAATTTCTAGTATATTCCACGGATTATTTTTTACAAACACAAATAGTAACACTATTAATTATTAATGAAAGTAACGACCTTTCTATTTACATATCTATGACGTCACATTCGATATAAACGAAACGTTGAAATACAGAGTATACAAGCTACTAGAAATATTACTTGAGTTTTAGAACTATAATTACAATTAATGTAAAAAATTGATTAAATCAATTTAATGATACAACGAAAACGACACGACTGAGTAGAAAAAAAAATGCCCAAAACTGTTTCATTGACAAAACATTCCTCTAAAAATTCTTCCTAAAAGTATTATCTGTACATTGTATAGATTTATAAAAACTTACGTAGTAGGAATGGAATTAGAATAAATCTAATTTTATTTTGTATTTTTTTTCTACTACACACAATTTAATAAATATTTACAAAAGAAATCTAAACACTTTTTTTCTCGCAAGTTTTGAGCTGACTTTGAGCTTTAAAACTAATTTCACTGTGAAATGAATTACTGAATAAACTTTCAATACAAAATCTATTTAGCGAGCCATTACGTCTAAGAGATTATTGATATGATTATTATTTTTTATAAAACGAACGGTTTTGGTAGTTTCTAGAAGCCGTTAAAGTTAAGGAACTAATAAAATTACTAAGAGCGGGTTGCTAGACACGCGGTTATAGTTAAATTTGACAAATAACAATTAGTGAATAGGTTATTGATGTAACGATTAATTATCATTTACATCTCTCATGTTCGGTAAGTAGGTTCTTATTACCTCCAAATGCTTGTAGGTGACTAATTAGCGCTCTAGGGTAATAATGTAGCTAGAAAAGCCCTAGGGCGGTAAGTAATTTAAAAAAAAAAACACTTCTTTCTTTCAAAAAGTTCGCGTACATCTAACCATCATACTACATACAATAGACATCATCATGCATTCAGCCCAATGACCAAAGGTCGCTTTGCTATTCAGCCTTGTCTTCGTGTGAGTATAATAGTCATCAATTTTAAATATCGAACGGCGAAGCTCAATTTCGATCTTGATAAAAAAAATTAATGTTTTATTCTTGTAAAGCCGGTTTTTTTCTACTTACCTCACAATCGAGATGTAAAGCAGAATAGTTAGCTCGGGTGTAAGCATCAATTGCACACTCGAACTATAGGAATAAATATCTCGGGCTGCAATTGATGCCTTACAGCCCTTGTATACTAATCTACTATTATTTAAATATGGTTATGTTAATGTTAAATATTAACCCTAACTGTAAGTTTAATATCATAATGTGGTCGCAGTTACCTTTGGTAACGACAGACGAGATTTTGCAAAATATTGCATAAAATATAATTACGAATAACAATTTTTGAATTGTTGAATGTCACTTATTGCTGATCTCTTTATCGTCATAGGTATTTAATAACAAATTTCTACGGAATTAAATTGTCAACAATACTAAGACTGTAGAAATTCTAGGTTTTTTGTATGGTTCAAACCCTGTGGTTCAAACTTAACCAAACATTACCAATGTTAGTAAAAGCTATTTTAACAATTTGTCAATATTTTCACTATAAAACTTATAAACCAGAGTATAGTAGTAGATGTAGGGCAAAGCAGAAAATTTCCTGATCAAAATATGGAACAGCTCGACTGAGGCAGTACCTCAACCTTACAGAAGACCACAGATAAATAATACTGTTTTCAAGCAGTATTGTGTTCCTGTTGGTGAGTAAGGTGACCAGAGCTCTTGGGGATAGAGCATTGGGGATAGGGTCGGCATTCGGCAACGCTTTTGCGATACTTCTGGTGTTGGAGACGTCTATAGGCTACGTTAATCGCTTACCATCAGGTGAGCCGAACGCTTGTTTACCGACCTAGTTATATAAAAAAAAACGTATTTCAAAAAACCCTTCATCGTTTGAATATAGGAACAGAGACTAAACAAGCTTTTAGTTTAAAATCATATGTTACCGCTAGTTTATACGTTAAAATTGACTTTGATTATAACTTTTAATACAAGCAACCCGTCCTAAGTATTCAGAAGTATAAAACAGTTACATATCAATAAGTAAATTACTCAAAATATAGATCATACTTCACTTTTAGAAGCATTACGTTTGTTTATGATACCCTGGTAACATAAAATTGTCGTTTGGCTTACTCTATTGTAGAACATAAATAAAAAAATTTATTATCATTCTTTTGATAGCCTCTTGATAACATTCTGAACTCATTGATAGTATCGCCAATACAGATAGAAACAAAATCCAAGTACGATTAAAATTAAAGAATTATATAAACAAACTACAAAATATATACAAAGAGGTTACCAGGGTAACAAAGACGTAAAAAGTCAGTATTTCATAGTTTTAACGCGAAACGATTACCAGAGTAGCAGCAAACCATAGAAGATTGTTGTACGTACAGATGTTGTACAGAGCAGCGATGTTTAGAAAATTACTTGTTTTTTTTAAAATATCTATTTCGTAGTTACAATACAAAATTACCAGGATAACAACAAATCATAAGAAGCCCATATCTAACATAAAATACAGAGATGTCTGATGGCTGAATTGTTAATATCGGTATCTATTTCGTAGTTACAACACAAAGGTACCAGGATAACAGCAAATCATAAGAAACCCATGTCTAACGCATTGTATAGGGCAGCGATGTCCGAATGGCCGGATATCCTCCAAAATGGATAGTTTTTTGCTTTTGCCGCGGCTTCCTCGTCTTGACCGTCTCCAATAACGACGTATGTGCATCTCTCTCCGAATCTTTGTTTAATCTTTTCAAAGCATGTTTCTTTACCTGAAAATAGGACAATTAGTACTGATTAGTTCGGATTTTATAGCCAACATTATATGAATTAAGTCACAGAAATAAATTAAAAAATAGCAATTTGTTTTTTACTGATGATAATTGACAATTAATTTTTTTTCCATATTATTCATTATTTATTAAATATTGTTAATTTATTTTTGTGTTTTCTTACCTGTTTTAGTAGCAGAATATATATTTTCAATAGGAAACACTCCTCCGAGACCGAACAACAAAACTTTGGCCAGCGCCGGTACTAGCTGTGTTGTTGTCACTAGTACATTCACACAATTTTCTCTGTAATTAAGTTAAATTAGAGATTAATGTTTCTCAGATGCTTAATTTAAATTTTTTTATTTAATGTATCTAATCTTATACTAGTTATTAGTTGAATATGATGATGAATATATTAATTTTTTTGTTTAATAGGAATAGATCATATTGTATACATCACAATCTTCTGAAAGAACTTGGCATGTCGAGAACTGCAGTAAATTCTATTTTAGAACGAGTGTCAAAGGCTGCACAAACAGGTTCCTACCAAATTTGGCTAGGCAGGGCGGGCAACTCGGGCAGTGAAGGTGAGCGTTAATCCACATCTTAAACCTACACCTAGGTCGCAAGTCCTGGGCACTGCTCTGAGTTTCTCCCTCTGCCACACGATGGACCCGGCACCCGCACGGTGAATCCATGAATTGCTAAGAAGTTTGTCTCAATATTTAAAAATTAATTATACACACCTCGAGTTAATCATATTGAGACACTTGCAAGCCAGCGTTAGCCAGTTATCGGTCGCTTGTTCTAGTTCTGCTCTTAACTGCAACCACTGTTCTCTTTTCGCTGGTCCTAATAATCCACCCACACTGAAATTTAAAAAAAATTATTTTAGTTTTTTTTACTGGTCCATAGTTTAGAAAAATCTTGTAGTATTCAATGTATATTGTATATAGACTATATAGTGGTATGTTCTGAAGAGAATATTTGTATTTGTAAAAATGTTTATTTCCTGTCTGTGTCTGCCCTTGTGGGTCATCCCACCGTGCCACAGAGAGTAACTTAAACGGGCGTCGATTGCTATTATACACCTGATAGCGATACAGGCTGAATTATATATATCGTGTCATATAATGTTCCTAAAAATATTCAAAAATATTAATTTACTAGCTGTTACTTCGTCCGCGTGGAATGTAACAAAAAGTTATTGTTTAGTTTGCAGTAATAAAAAAAAAAATCTTAAATAAATTCCTTAAATAAAAGTAGCCTATGTTACTCCTTATTACATCAGCTATCTGTCAGTGAAAGTCCCGTCAAAATCGGTCCAGTTGTTTCAGAGATTAGCCAGAAGAAACAGACAGATAGACAGACAGACAAAAATTGTTAGTTTGGTATATGTAACGTGTATACATCCATATGCATTGAGTAAAAAGCGGTTATTTTAATATTACAAACAGATCCAATTTTATTTAATTGTAGAGATTTACCTATTTCTATAATTGTTATATGTATCCTTAATCTTCCGATATCTAAAGGCCAGTTTCCTCATCCAGTCGACGCCGCCCCGGACGCCGGGAGCGCACAGGCCGGTGTTGGGCGCGGCGCTCGCGTGGAACCCGTCCGAGGCGAAGTTGTACGCGGAGAGGTCTTGACCGTTGTCGTCGGCCGCCACTGCGTCTATGTGTTCCTGGTCACAATCCTGGAAATTATTATTTATTTATTAATCTTTATAATAAAAATGAATTTTGCTAAGTGCATAAACTCTCTGGCTCGACTTATTTGGCTAATTTTTTTTCTATGTAAGGCACATAGAATTCCACGGAAGGTTTTTTTTATACAAAAAAAAAAACAACAACAGACAGTTAGTTATAAATAATTTTGTTGTTAATTTGATGCCTTTGGTGTAGCAAGCGGCTATAGGTTACGGTGACCGCTTACTATCAGGTGGACCATAATTATGCTTGTTTGCTGCCCAACTCTTACACACTTATTAATAATTTGTATTATTCTCCCTAAGATTTAATATAAAATATAACCTTTTTAACATGTTTTGTCAAAAACCCTTTCATAAAACCATTCAATTTTGACGATTATTATTGATTTAATTGACAAAAATTATTTAATTAATATAGTTATGACACCTATATATCTTTTCTAGACAGGTAAAATATGTCATTTTTATCGCAAAGATTTATGAAATTTGGTTAACTTACCTCTACGTCATTAAAGAAGAAATGAGTATCTGCCAAGCTGAATATCATCTCTTCCATTCTAAAGCCTAATTGCACTATTTGTTGTGTATCCTGTAAATAAACAATATCTATATAAATAAAAACAAGTTACTATATGTGTTACTAAATGCATATGTCAAGAACGGCAAGCAGCGGAAGTTTTACAATATTGATTGAAGGTTCTTACGGAATGGGCATGACGAAAGATTTTGAAAACTTGTTCCGTAATGTGGGTACACATTTACTACTTACGAAAATACCTATATTTCGGTAATAAACTTAAGTTTAACGATTTTTCTAATATGTTTTCAGTTCAGTTCAGTTCTTTGCTTTGGCTTTCAGGTGTGTCAGTTTGACTTGACACAATTCATTTCGCCTATGTCACGTGGGATGGTTCATGGAGAACACACAAAGGAGATTGTTCGGTATATAATATACTGCTCAAAACAAAATAAGGGCCACCCGAGTATTTTTGTTTTGAGTCCATTTTTTGCTGACCTTTGCTGCTTGATTTATTTTTTATGAATGCCACTATGTTCTCAAGTGTCGAGTTAACGAGGATAACAATGAAGCACTAGGGATATTAGTGTTGACGGTATGGTAGAGACTTTTAATGTCTCACTTGATTGTGAAGTGAGTAGAGTTTTTTTATCGGATTTGTTTTCGGGTTAGTTTATGCAAGTCTACTGACAATTACGGATGTTTTCGGAAGTTAAACGTGTAATTTGATAATTTATCCGTAAAATGACGTGAATTCGACGCCATTTGGACAATGTTTCTGCTACCAGAGCCATAACAATGATAGAGGCTGGTCGGTCTCAACGTTCCGTGGCCTTACAGCTGGGATATTCGCGAAGGGCTATTCAAAACTTTTGGAAAAGGTATCAGGAGACCGGGAGTGTATCCCGGCGTAGTGGCTCTGGAAGAATTCGTGCTACCGCCGCCCAGGAAGGCCGGTACGTGCAACTTACTGCTTGACGTGATCGTAATGTGACAGCACGCGCATTACAAAACCGATTACACCAGACTAATGGCACCCTTGTCAGCAACCAGACCATTAGGAATCGTTTGCACAAAGACCAGCAACGTTCACGAAGAACTGTAAGCTGCACTAAATTGACGGGGACTCATCGTGCAAATCGATTAAGGTTTGCACGTCAACATCTTGAATGGGGTATGGAGGAATGGCGTAAGATGCTTTTTACGGATGAGTGCAAGGTAAAGTTTTCTAGTGACGATCGACGTATGCGAGTGTGGCGAAGAAGCGGAGAAAGGTTTCTGATCCTTGCATTCACGAACGTGACAGGTATGGTGGTCCAAATGTTATGGTCTAGGGCGGGATTAGCTTACAAGGTAAAACTGACCTTGTTTTTCTGAATGAGGGCACTGTCACATCTCAGAGTTACATCGAACAGGTTGTCAGGCCATATGTCATTCCATTTTCACAACAAGCGGTGAACGGTTTCATTCTGATGCCGGATAATGCACGACCGCACAGAGCCCGGGCGACCATCTCTGTACTGGAGGAAGCCAATATTCAGGTTTTGGCATGGCCTGCGAACAGCTCTAACCTGAATCCAATTGAACACCTTTGGGACCAATAAAAACGCCGTATGCAGGCAGCTGAAGAGGATGTGCACAACCAGCAACAGTTAATTCAATCGTTGAAAAGGTGCTGGGAGGAGATCCCAGAGGAAAACATTCGCCATCTTATTAAAAGCATGCCATCGAAGGTTAAAGAAGGTGTTTTGAAAAGGGGAGGACATACCCGTTAATAAACAACGCAAAAGTAAACAATTCAGCTGTGCGTTTAGTCTACAATTTAATGCTAATGTTAAGTGTAAACGGCCATAAAAGTGATAAAAATCAAAAACAGTCCTAAGATTTTGTATTTTTTATTTAATTGCATTAGAATTTATTTAATTTCATTTAAAAAACATTGTTTTATTTAATTTAAAACAATCAGAGCAAAAAATCTTGACCAAAAAATAATAATCGTAAAAATTAGTGGTGGCCCTTATTTTGTTTTGAGTAGTATATGAGAATACAAGTTAAAAATGTAATTAAATTTTGAAAATACACGAAAATAGATTATTAAAATAGATTTATTATGATTAATATGTTTTCAATGTTCGCGGCAAAACGGCAGCAGATGTCATGGCGTCGGCTCTGACGTCATGACATGACACACTTCGGACGCGTTCAACCTAAGACCAGCATGAAATTAAAATTATAAATAATGGAGATAGAGTTCCAGGAGCTGCAAGTTTTTTTATTGGAAATTTTCTCCTCTTTCAGAATCTATTTTTGAAATTTCTTTAATATTAATAGTTTATGAAATATTGGCAAAAAACGGAAGGCCATGTTTCCTTTTTTTAATTGTTTATAACTTTTGCAATTTTTGATGTGCAAAACACACTTATAGAACATTAACAACATAATTTTAAGAGCAGTATCTCTATTTTCGACCTTCTTCAACTTGTCGACTAGAGTGAGTTGTAGGTGAACGCGCCTGACGTATTATATTGATGTTATAGCGTGACGTCATGCGCTGTAATTTGTGTTTCCATCAAAATGGCCGATTGCAGTATTTTAATGTTTTATTTTATTGAATATCACAATAATCTTATTATTTTACATAAAACTAAACCAGTATTTTGAATTTTTTTAATATGAGTGTTCCCCTGAAATCATTAAATTGACGATTTTTTGATATTGTCGTCATGCCCATTAATTAAGAAAACTGCACAGAAAATTGTTAAAATTCAGAAAAAAATTGAAGATCATATTTAAACCTTATACATATCATCACATCCATCGAGTTGGCTAGTTAATTAAATAACTAGTTCTAGTTTTTAATTATTTCTGTTACATTCCAAACTCTGTTTACAAAAATTTTAGATAGTAAAGTAATTTAAATACTCTTAGAAATAATATAATACGCACCTTATTGTACTTAGTGGCATACGTGCCAGTGAGTAAGGAATGGAAAATTATGATAGTTTCATCTAGATCCCATATAAAGACCCGCTCCGTCGTGGGCTCGGGGACGTGTTGTGCTGGGGACGACGACGTATTGCGACGACCGCGACCCCTTGATCTACTTGCTGTGCTTTCACTGAGAGAAAAGAATAAATCTCATAATTAAAAATGGCTTAGAGCAATTTGTAATGCTAATATTTGTGCTTTTAAACCGACTTCCAAAAAAGGAGGAGGTTCTCAATTAGACAGTATTTTTTTATATGTATGTTAGCTCAGAACTTTTGACTGGGTGGACCGTTTTCGATCAATTTTGTTTTAATTGAAAGGTGTTGTGTGTCATGTGGTCCTATTTAAATTTAATTGAGATCTGACAAGTACTTTTAGAGTTATATCTAATAATGCGTATTTACTTGACTACTTTTTCCTCAACCTATGTTGTAATTGAAGTCAGTTTTTTTTTTCGTTTCTGAGCAAACACAATTATTTATATTACACGCTTACATACATACATACATATATTACCAAATACTAAGTATTTCTATAATATGTATAATTTTATAAATGACATAATAAAATACTGTTACCAGTTTTTTCTTAATATTATTATAATAAGAGTGTATAATATTATTGTAATAAGAGTAATCTAGGTTATTAGAGTAAATTTGACTAATATTTGCATGCTTTTTAGCCAATAATCACTTCAGCCTGATTATTGGCTACAATAATCTAGCCAATAATAATTGATAATATATGAATTAAGTAAATAAATAAAGTTACCCAGAGTTTTCTCTACACCTCCGACTTGCAGGATGCACTTCATTCTTAATAGGAGACAGCGGTGTGTCGTTTAAAGTTGGAAGCATAGATGATGGAGATTCTGTAAAGATTTAAACAAATAATAGAAATTTCACTGTATTTCCGCTAATACAATATTTAATTAAATATCTAACCTAATGATAAACATCCAGATAAAAGTTAAAAGTAACTAGGTTCCATAAACAGGGAACGAATACTTGTATTTTCAATAGTTAAACAGTTAACAAGTACTAAATAGTTCACGAAACTTAATATTAAGGTTATGTTTTGAATATTAAGGAAAATACCATTCTTAAAAATGCATTACCATGATCACTGTCTGAATCAGGCCAATAATCGGAATCGTCCTCGTAGTTCTCTTTTAACTCAGTTGAATCATTATCAACCTTCCTTCTTTTATTAGGAACATCTTCGTTAACCATTATTAAACACTGTTTTATCACTAAATAAAATTAACGGAATGTTAATTTTCAAATAAACTCTTCATTCAACTATTATTTCTGTTCTTATCGTGTAATTAAACATTAATTATTTAATAAATAAGTTACATAAATAAAACTTAAGCAACACGAAAACAACTAAACAAGTTTACGAAATGTCAATTGTCAAACTTAAGTATGATCAGTGTTGCTGTTGGCAGACTTTTTTATCCGAAGTAGCCTGGCCTTAGTGCGAATGTAGCCGATTGTAGCCCCGAGATAGCCCCAAGCGGGAAATTTTAGATATATTTTTTCCTACATTAAAATAAGCAGGTAATTTAAGATTTCCGACGAAAAAAAAAGATAGCCATGGCTACCTCTAGCCAACGGACAAAATATTATAGCCGCTCGGTAAGAAAGATAGCCATTTTGGCGCTTTAGCTTATTTTGGCTATTTATCTGGCAACACTGAGTACGATATGATTTGACAACAAGTTTGCTCTACATTCAAACGTATACATATTCTTAACTTGCAATTTTTAATGCGATTTTCGGCATTATTTTGAATAAAGTAAAGTATAATTTTATGTAAAAGTTTAGTTTGTTTTTATGGTAAAATTATTTTACTTCATGATAATTAAATTATATTTAATTTAAAAAACTTAATACAAAGGGAAAAAATTACCAGATAGAGTTCCTCCAAGATGATATGATGTGTGCCCAGCACTACCGCTACTACTGGGCGAACTAACGTAGGGTGAATAACTAGGGGTGGCGTAGTAGCCACCATATTGAGCCACGCTATGGTCGGCGTATCCTGTTGCGTAACTGCTATAATCCTGTTGAAGATATTTGTTAATATAGTAATGCTTTGTAAAAATTACAATAATTTATAGTTTTTGATATGAAACATTTATAGGCTAGGCTTTTATTTTTATTACAGGTCTTTTAGTTATTTTTTATATGATAAACTTAAAAATTTGTTATTAGATGGCGTTACTTAGTCGAACACTAATTCGTTTTTTCAAATGTGACATTTTAATATTTAAATATTATAGTACTATTACTATTAATTACTACATCTATTTATTAGGTAAGTACCTGGGTGACCGAGCCCAGCTCGGTGTTTTTTTTTTTTTTTTTTTGTTTTTTTTTTCGGTATTTTTATATTTTAATTTTATTTAAATAATAAATCACGAGTGAAATTAAAAAAAAAAAGAAAAAAAAATAATCTGGAGACTGAGATTCGAACCCGGGTCAAAACGATTTAAAATCCGTCGCTTTCCTAATTACGCTGTTACAACTATAATAATAATGTTGAAATTAAGCTTCGTAATCTAATGATATTTTTTCATTGCCTAAAAACAGGGATAAAACGACATTTTTTTTTAAATGAATCCTAGCTAGATCAATTTTTCGCCCCCGAAATCCCCTGCATACTAAATTTCACGAAAATCGTTGGAGCCGATTCCGAGATTCAGAAAATATATATATATATATATATATATATATATACAAGAATTGCTCGTTTAATAGTTTATGATACAATAAAACATTAATTTTAAATATTCTTATATTTTTTGGATCGCTTCAACCTGTAATACTCCACTTTTGGGCATAGGCCTCTTCCCCATGTAGGAGAAGGATCAGAGCTTAATCCACCACGCTGCTCCGATGCGGGTTGGCGGATATATTCCCTACTATGAGTAACGATCGTTATCAGGTGTACATAACAACCGGGACCGACGGCCTAACGTGCTCTCCGGGGCACGGTGGGGAGACCCACAAGGACTGCACAAACACCCAGACCACGACAAACATGTGTATGGCCAATACAAATGCTGTCGTGTGCGGAGATCGAACCCGCAACCGCCTGCGCAACAGCCACAAACCAGTGCTGTGACCGCTGCGCCAAAGCGGCGTCACCATATTTTTTTGGATGGTAGTGATTAATTTTATTATATTACCTGCTGTGTATTCGTAAAGGACTGCGCCAAGCTACCGTTGTAGGACGGGTAGTACGGTGAAGGTTGAGCTGCAAAGTTGCTGGGCACTGAACCGACGCTACCGACGCCGTAGCTCAAGTACGTCGGCGTGGCTTTACATGATGATCTAAATATAATACAATAATTGTTCCAGTTAGAAACTTTTTTTTAATTCTTATTTTGAATGTATTTAATTCTGTTCATTATGCAGGGCTTTATTAAAAAAAAAAAAAAAAAGGTCAATACTGGAATATGGAAATAATGGAATTGATATGAATCGTGAAGTTATAAAAATGTACTTTTAAAATCTTGTGTTTTATTATACCACTAATCGCACTATAATACATTCAATTAAACTTGTTGTTTGTTGCGGTCTAATTTGTGTAAACATAACCAAACAACGCGGGTACTTTTTCCGGGAAAAATAGTCTTATATTAGCTGTTCCAGACTGCCTGCCTTTCTCTTAACCAAATTTCACTTCAGCTTTTCGTTCGGGACATGATTGAGTAGCAGATATCCATATAACTAAACTTTCGCATTTCTAACAGTACTAGGATAACATAATTGTGTAGAATTAATAATTGTTCGACTAGCCGACTAGTTTGTAGTGACCCTGCTTTCTGCCATGCCATAATTGTGTAGATATTTATTTATTTATTTATTTAAAAAGTAATGCAAACCTATTATTAGTATTGTGCGGTGGCGGGTACGCCGCGTACGGCTGGTTGTACAACGTGGAACCGACGTAGGACGATGCCGCTCCTCCGCCTCCATACTGCTGCATACTGTTAAATGATCGTTTAAAAAAAATTCAATACAAGAAATATTTTTTTAAACCAAATAATCACCTCATAAGCTCACACTTAACAGATCCTCAGCGATGAGATGTAAATCCTACGTTCCGATTCAACCTACAAATAGCAATTTTCGTATGTCTATTTTACTACCAATTTAGACGAATTTATAGTTTAGTAACACATATCAGTATTATTTTGATAAATTAATACTTATATTTTTTACCGACTTCAAAAAAAAGAGGAGGGTCTCAATTCGACTGTATTTTTTTAATGTATGTTACCCAAATGTTACCTACCGTTAAATCTTTGACCTACCGCAGAACTTTTGAATGGGTGGACCGATTTCGATGATTTTTGTTTTAATCGAAAGGTCGTCGTCATCTGGTTCCATTTAAATTTATTTGAGATCTAACAAGTAGGGGGAGTCCGGGAGAGATTAGCCGCTTTTCAGTAAAATGCTCATAAATCTTTCTATACTTACAAATAGCTATTTTTTATAAATTGTATCTTAAGCTGCATTATTCAGCTATATTTTCTCTTAAGAAAGTTTACTACATCATTAATAGTTAATGAGTAATTAGCGATTTCTCCTGAAGTGGAATTTGGCTAATGTCTCCCGCCTGGGCGGGAGACTTTACCCACCAGGTAGGGAGACTTTAGCCGGGTATAAAAATAGTCAAAATAATATTACAAATTGTAATTCAATAAATAAATTTAATAATAAAAATACGGCACATAGTATTACATGGCAAATGAAAACACGGGGAGTATCTTTAAGATACATAAGTGAGGAATCAACTATTATCACTTTGATTTTTACGTCATAGCATACTTGGTTACTTATACAATAAGCATAGATAAGCAAGAGTTTGAATTCCAATAAACTGGAAACTTTTCGGAAGTAATTGTTTCATATTCATATGCCAGCTTCATAGCCGCCTGTTTAGTTAAGTCTCCATAATTCCTTTTAGTGCAAGCTAGAAGATAATTGACAAGTGCTTTCTCTTTCTCGATTGTAAATATCAGAGCTGTTTTAAACTGGATTCCTTGTTCAGTTATTTTAGTCAATTTGAACTTGTCTCTTAATTAATTTCATGGTGTATTTCAATCAATTCCATATTCTAAAGCAACACCTCTAGTAGATTTTTCTTTGCCAATGTCAACTAAAGCATTTCTTATTACTGACTGATCTAAATAAATCATAAAAAACTATGACACTTAAGTAAAAATTGTCTACCGTGAATGTTACTAAGATAATTACACTTACGATGTATATAAATTACGTCCTAAAATCTATTCACAGTAAATAACAGAATTCAAAAATCGGAAATTGAAAAATTTTACTTACCGGGTACGAAAATGTCTTGTTACTTCTCACTCCTAAACAAAACTGCCGATTACAACGTCGTCACGTGAGCAAGGTGGGGGGTACCTATGGAGTCTAAGATGTGTGGCAATGTCTCAAAATCTAGTACTACAAAGATTTTATAAGCAGTGGCTATTGTCTCCCACACGCTAAACTCTCCCGGACTCCCCCTACTTTTTGAGTTATATCTAATAATGCGTTTTTACTTGATAATTTTTTCGTCTACCTACGTTGTATTACTTGTCGATGTAATTGAAGTCGGTTTTTTTTCGTTTGCGAGCACAATTATTTTTCTTAAAGACAGAGAGCGTAAGTAGGTATTACAAACAACAGGCCACAGCAGGATGAAATCTTGTGTCGGGATTCAGAAAGACTTAAGACACATTACATAAGCACAAACGCCTAGACTACGACAAACATCTGTATGACCAAAAAAAATTTATCCTTTGAGCTTTACTTACTTATGATACAATTTTATTATTTACAATTATATTCTATGATTTAGATAAAACTTAATTTACGTATGTATTAAGAACGTATCCACTAATACCATAACCCAGTTTAATTGGAACATTAATGCAATTAAGTTTTATATATTTGGTATTTTTCTTTTTTTGGGGCTTCTCATAAATCCCCTAGCGTTCATTATCGTCTTATTGGATAATTGAATCAATAGTTTCAAGTAGTAGCAATACTTGTCGTCCACCAAATAATATTTTATTACTTTTACTATCTATATGTATAGTTGAAACTTTTTGTTTTCATTGCTTGATATGAAACCTCTTTAGTATTTTAAAATACCTAAGTATATAGTCTGTTTTAGAAATAGTAATTAACCAATTATAGAACTATATACATAGTTATAGTTACAAATATTATAAAATAAGAATTGGGACTTAATTTGCCAACCTGGCATTCTGGTTGGCGGATACTTTCTACTATAACTGCTTATGATGAAAATAACAAAAAATGAAGTCAATATAGGTACTCGTATAATAATATAATAAACTAGCCGCCACGTACCCACTTCGTTGGGCGTTAATTATTATTGTGATGCTAATAATACTTAGTAAAGTTTTCATCTCGCTCGCATTTCTCAGACTTTATTTACACATAGTATAATTTTTACTGAATTTTTTGTTCAATAACAATAAAATATAGCCTATATCACTCCTGAATAGTGTACCTTTCTGTTAGTGAAAGAATTTTCATGATCGGATCAGTATTTGCGAAGATAGTAATCTTCCCTCCCCTATCCTTCCTACAAACAAACAAAGTTAGAAACTTTACCTTTTTATAATATTAGTATACTTAGATAATAAACAAACGAATTGACGTGCTCTCCAAGGTACAATGACGAGGTCAAAGAACATTCAGAATAGCAATAAATACCCATTTGTATAAAAACAAGTTTGCAAAGTTTTACCTTAACAATCCAATTAAACATAACGTACCTATTGTAATACTGGTAAGGCAGCGTGGACTGGTCGTACTGGAGCGACTCGCCGTACAACGCCACGTCTGCTTCGCACAGCCCCGGGCTGCGCACCTCGCTCTTGACACCACCACCCCCTAGCATCAAAACTTAATCATACAATAAACTATATTTACTCATAGACGAGTCAATACTAAATTCTTATCAATTGAAAGGCTATTCAAATTTTTAGATAATAATTATGAACTGAGGTGGGGCACAGCAGGAAATTTCCTGCTCAAAATATGGAGCAGCCCGACTGGGGTAGTACCTCAACCTTACAGAAGATCACAGCTAAATAATACTGTTTTCAAGCAGTATTGTGTTCCTGTTGGTGAGTAAGGTGACCAGAGCTCCTGGGGGGGAATTGGTGATTGGGTCGGCAACGCGCTTGCGATGCTTCTGGTGTTGCAGACGTATATAGGCTACGGTAATCGCTTACCATTAGGAGAGCCGTACGCTTGTAATAGGAACACAACACTGCTTGAAAGCAGTATTATTTAGCTGTGGTCTTCTGTAAGGTTGAGGTACTACCCCAGTCAGGCTGCTCCATTTTTGAGCAGGAAATTTCCTGCTGTGCCCTACCTCAGTAGTGCACTTTTAGTAAATCGTTACCCTAATAATATTAGTAGGTATACTTCTAATACTTACCCGTGCTATCCTCATTCATCAACCAGGCGACGGCTGACGACGACGTCGTTGAACAAAGTCCCCCTGATGACGTCAAAGGTAGTGCCAGACCGGCCAGAGACGAGCTCGTAGCGCATCCGTTCGCCAAATTACAACTTTCCACTTCCGAACTATTCGGTAAGCTTAAACCATCTACCGAGTTCAAACTTAGGTTGTTAGCCGGTGTTGTGGTGTTTTGAAACAGTGTTGTAGCCCCTGATACTAGGAGAGCAGGTAATGTTGCATCCTGCAGTAGTGATGGGGGGGACTCGGACGTTGATTCCGATTCACATGGACTTGTGTTCACTTCTCCTGACAACCTTTTAACAATAGAAAAACAAATTAGAAAAGAATACAGAAATAAACAAAACGCCCCCATCTTAACACGATATCGGAATAAAAAACCATTAACCAAAGTTGTTTACGTAGACGCGTCTTTTATAAACAGTGGCTTATCCAAAATGTCTTAATTTCGGAAAGCGTCGAGTAAACAAACAACTTTTAACGTGATTGTAAAAAAGTTACGACGTAAACAGCTTCGGCTACGAAAAAATAAATGTCTTAATTTAAAATCTCGATTAGGCGTATTTCGGTTCGGTATTAAAAACAATTGTTTCAATTAACACTTATAAAAGTGAATTTACATTTTTAACAAACAATTTTCATGTTGTAGGTATATATATTTTAAAAAATAATAATTGGATGTAAGGCTTTTATCAAAACTGCCAATCTATATGTAGAACATTGGCATGAAAGGTAACATAATTTTTTTTAAATTGGAGCATATAAAACCATACAGATAGTGTTACTTATAATGAGATAAAAAAATTACAATATTATTTAAAAACTAGCGACCCGCCCCGGCTTCGCACGTTTGCAAAAAATGCATATGCATGTAATATACATAAGTATAGGCAGATCCATTAATTCTCGACGAAAGTCTGCGCACTAGGGTCGGCGATTTTGATGCTGATTTTTTCCTCGAAAGTACAACTAAAAAGGAGACTATCCTGAAAATTTGAATCCGATATCTGCAAACCCGACCGCTGGAGAATTTTTAAAATTTTGAAAAGAGTCGATTTTTGACTAAGCTCCCATAGTCATCGTAAATTGTATCTTTTTACTATTTATCTTTGGCTGCACCAGCTTTTAATACGGCAGCCAAACATTATTATGTTTAGAATTCGACGCCGTTTATTATTGCACTTGGATTTTTTAATTAACATGTGAGGGTAATAATCTACATTTATCTACCTTTTCTGACCTGGCTGCAGGTAAGTATAGCAATCATAGAGATGGGTGCCTACTACAGTCAGGTATATAATGTAAAATATTAACGGTTTTAGCTTACTACATGTAATTAACATGAGAGGGAAAAGATCATAAAAAAATACTGATTAACTAATTAAGTATTATCAATTGTAGCAGGCGTAGGGTGGCAGAGGTTTTTTTTATAAATTCACAATATTGAAATCTGCCTATAAAAAATTGTTTCATCTAATTAACAGATGAGGGAAGATTTACCTTCTCGGATCTTAGACCATTACGAGTATATTGCATATTTCTAACTTAAATGAGTTGGAAAATTTTATGAGTTTTCTTTTTTAATTTTATGTCAAAATAGAATTGATTGATATTGATACGATACGTTCGTCACTAATTATCAAAAAATAAGTTTTACTAGATTGTGGCTAATTTGAAATACATTTACTTTTATTTCTATCATCATCTCCCTGCCCTTATCCCACATAAAATATGTAGGGTCGGTACAACATGAGTCATGGAACTCATGTTGTAAAAGATTTGGAATTGTATATTTTACGACCGGCCGCCTGCTTGACATCGACCCTCCTTGTGAACTCTTGGCTAAGAAGAAGGATAGGTGAGAAGGATTTATGTGAAAACAGGATCTGGGGTTAGGGATACCAGTACCACGGATTACTGGGAGGGGATTGCGACACTAGCAGCTAGAGCAGTCCGGTGTCGCGTACCCGTAGCGGGTTCCAACCAGTTATCGCATAGATCATTAATATATATTATTGTAAATATCATTTAATCATATATCTAGTGATAGTTATTTTTATTTCCACCATTCATCAAATGTGATTAAGCTTATTTGGGGTTCCATTCATCGTAACATAATTATCATCATCTGTGCTAATTTGGCACGAGCGCAAGCCTCCTGTGCTTCCTCAATTTACCATAAACAATAAAATAATTTTGGACATTAAATCATATTCTATATTTAAAATCATAAACCGTAAAATGTAAGCACCAAAATCAAAAAACAGATGCCCAAGCCAGACCCCTCGTGTCTCATATATCGTACTTAGTGGATTTATCTAACAAAATGTTTACACGTGTTTCGATTAATTCAACTTGTTATCAACGCCTGTGAACACGCTCGCGCCATTTAATCAACTCCCTTCTGTCGTTCTGTCATGGTTGACAGCTGGAGCGTGACGTCACGGGCGACACGTACCGCCGCAATTAGGAAATATTTTTTTATTTATTTATTGAGAGCTGTATACAAGTCATTCGCTCTAAACTGTACAAAAAATTAGGAAATAAGCAAATCGCGCGATGCCAAATATAAAAAAAAAAAAAACAATAAAAAAAATTAGGAAATAACTGCTATTTTATGTTAAAGAATATTTATGTGACATTGGCGAAATTATTTGGATATCTTTTGCACTATTGGAACTATTGGAAGCCATTATATCAAAGAAATGAATGAATTAAGGAATATTCATATTAAAATAATTTTCTCAGCTAGCTACTTAGTTTCCTAGAATAAATAAAATTACGTAGGTAGGTATATAGGTATATATTTATGACGATATGATTATATGATTTATATGATTTTTCTTTATGTGAATATGATTGTCTAATAGGTCATTATAGGATTTTCTAATATTTCTTTTGCAATGTAAGTAAATTATGACAATTACCTACTACTGGTGTAGATTTTATTTTCAAGGTCTTAATCGTAGTTTTTTCCCGTTTTCTTAAATATTTGTCAGAATCTTCCTTTAAGTCAACAATAAATAATTTAGAACATTGCCACTCCTAACTCGTAATAGGTATATACTACGTAATCATAGTAATATAATTAATGATAATGTATACTAATAGCTCGATATGACAACTTTTTGTTTTACACCAGCTGTTTTATTGCCTCCAAATACATATGTCGAATACGAATTATTACTATGATTTATGGAAATTTTTAATTCATTTGACCATATAGTCATTAAGAAGCGGTGATTTCGATATAAAATTAAGTTTCTAATATTTAAAATTAGCTGACCCGGCGAACTTCGTTCCACCATATTTTTTTCCTGTATACGAACACAAAAAAAAATTCTACTCTGGTGCAATGCTTTGGAAGTTATACGGGTACAATCATACCAAAATTTCGGTGATTAATTTTTTAAACGACTTCCAAAAAAGGAGGAGGTTCCCAATTCGACTGTATTTTATTTATAATATTATAACTTAGTAAGAAACCAACTGTTTTCTCTTGGCTGTTGATTGATATTAATTAAACGATGTGTGTATAATAGGTAATCACTATTGAGACGAGAAGTCGAACACCATAGTCTTTGTCTAAAAAAAAGAACCCCTGTTTATATTAGTTCGCGCCTTTTTTCGAGTGTCACTTTGCTTTTTGCCGCCATCCACTTCAAGAGTTGCGTTCAAACAACACTATCGTATATCAAAAGAACGCTCCGGAGCGGAATCGCTGTTAATGTTGGCAGCATTGTCACTATCTTTTTAATTGAAAGCTTTTTTTAATGTTTCGGCTCTTTTCACCGAGTCTTTTTACTTGCAGTAGTCATCGTAAAACAGTTTTAAAAATGTCATAACAAAAGACTTCAAACGTTTTAATAGTTGCCCGACCTAGAGTAAAGAATGACAATCCATATGGTGCAATGATTTACTTGACACATTTTTAGTTTTATGTTCCGAAGGCGAATCGTGATGCGCCTAGAAATTACATTTTTATAACTGTTTTTACAAGCCGGAAAATCTAATCATGTTCATAATTTTAATATCATATTTATAATTTTATTTTTCTTGTGCTTTTATACTCCTTGATATTCCAACAAATCGTACGTAAGAGTGAACTGTAACAGACTTTGACTTTACTAATACATCTTATCTTTAGCAAATGTAGCCTCCAAGGCTCCAACGTAAAATTTATTTCTGATAACTTACTTTAAAATAATAAGAGTTCTAGTTGTTGAAGGTTTCGTGATTTAATGTAAGTTATTATTCCGACTAATCCTATACAAGCACATGAAAGGTAAACAATAAACTCTCTCACTGCCCTTTGACAAGGGCACAATGGTCGGCACACTCCAAGCTTAAAGAAAAAATAATAAGAGCTCATTGTAAGCCGAACACACGCTAAGGGTTCCGCAGGTTGATTGTAATATGTAAATAAATTAACGTAATGGTGTTGATTGTGTAATTAAAATATGTTAAGGAAAAACAATTATTCTGATTAATTAAATAGTTTCGTAATGTACGTCATTTATAGATATAATGATATAATATATATCTACCCAAATATTATAAAGTGAAAATATTTGATTTTCTGCTTGTTTGCAATGAATGAACTCAAAATCTACTGGAGCGACTTCAAAAGTTGCCTTCAAAAGGCTGTACTTTAACAGTAGAAAAAATAACAGTCAAAATAGTGTACTACTTGTATTATCCACGCGGGTAAAGTTGCGGTCGGAAAGCTAGTATCGTATATATAATTAAAACAAGTATTTATGATATTAATGACTATCAAACGCTAAGTTGAGTTATTTAATGTTTAACTGAGAAGAAATACAGTGATCTTACTACTTACTTAATACAGTTCTCTTTGTATTTTGCGTTCCTAAACAAAATATTGTGGATACAGAATCCTAAAACTTTGTAGACCTTCTAGCAACCGCGTCGCCATTTGGTGTCCACGTGTCAAACATTCGGGTGGCAGAATATTATATTAATTGCAGATTCTCTCCTTTTTTACACGTTACAAGCAATATGTTTATTAAGTGTCATGAACTCTAATCCTGCTATATAATTAATAGTCGATTTTAATTACTTTAGTTATAAACGCTATCATCTGTTTTATATAATACCATTTATCATTTGTATTCTTTCTCTGTTTTTATTACACTCGTGATGTTATAAATTACATGAAAATTTATTAAAGGTTAGTTTATTTACATTACTTATTTATATGTTGAATCTTTAAAGAGATACATCGACATTGTAAGGAACAACAGCAAAGCTTGTCATAGACCGACCGTAAAAAAAAAACAACGCCAAACATCTAAAGCGTCATACGATATCTCAAATCCTGTCTGTCAAAACTAAAAAATATTATAACATGTAACGAAACGGAATTGCGTAAAAAATGATTTATTATTACACACAAAACATCGGTCGTTTTAAATAGATTCCATTCGAATCCTTAAAAACTTGTGGAACGTCGTGTTAACCACTAATTAACCCAACAAATGTGTCACCTAAATTGGAATGTTCCTCGTTATTTGAAAAAAACTGACTTTCTTATCTTTATTAAAAATATTTTAAATTTCAAACATTTTCGATAAGGTAAGAAATGTTAACAAATGTAATGCTAAATTAGTTATTTTCACTGATATTATCAAACAGCTTAGCTTTAGTATTGTGGAAATCACATAAATATACGTATGAATTAAAAGTTTTTATTATAGATGAAACAAAGAACATAGTTTAACTTAACTGTACCATACCTATCCTATAGGTATAATTTACTTTCTAAAAAAAATTAAAATTCTTTTTAACAAAACAAAAGCGTTACTTATAAATTGAAATAAATTATATTGTTCATTTTACTGAGATTAAATAAAAAGTATCCGATAAAATAGAACATTTCGCCGATTCATAGAATTGCAAACGGAATTCAATCTCGTAACATCTTTTAAATCGACACGTTGTAACTCAAAACCTATTGTGTATTTGAATCACTTCCTTTGATAGGGGCGTGATAATTTGTGAAGCTCTCGATAAAGGGAGTGTCCCATTCGGGAATTTTACTAAGTAGCTCTTTTCACGGCAATTGTGTATCTACAATATGGGGATTACACGGGGATTAGGAGTCCCTTTATTGTGATATGAAAGAGGCTCTGCATGGCGCGGTCTGCTTGAGTGAGGTTTGATTTAAAACTGGCGTAGTGAAAAGGTGAAGTACTTTTTTTATAGAAAACCATTATTTGTGTACTTAACTTATTGTGTCAATATTATTAGACTTGTAGAATTTGTAAACAATTTCCTATTTTATAGGTTTAATTGTAAATTTAAATTTTATATTCTATGTATTACTTATTCATAAGTAATGTTCAGAATAACTTACATAAAATACTTTGTGGAATTCAAAATGGTCCCCGTCTAAAGGTCATTTAAACTGAACGCAGCTATAAAATAACGCGCGAAACGACATGCTCAGCTGACAATCAAAATTGCCAACATTATGGACATGCAAATGCAAGGGAATAATTTAAACATGAACGGTTGAAGTCAAAAACAAATACATATATTTGAATTTCAAAACAACTGTCATAGTTGCTTGCTTTAATCGGTCGAATAAATTTCGAGAATTATTTAGGAAAGACAAATGAAACATTTTTAATTTTTTACTCATACATATAATATTTTCAGAATGTTTACTTTATTTTTGTCATTTTTAATTTATTGTTTCTTATTTATCGTGTTTTTTTTTTAAAGAATAAATAACTGTGATTGAGATTTTAATCACTTACCGTACATCAGTTCCCGTGTCGGGTCTGGATCGCTTTGCCTGTAACAAGAAGTTATTTGTTTTACAATTCGTACTAACATATAAATATACTCCTAAGAATCTCTTTTTAAAATGTACCTATATATATATACTTTTCATTAACAAAAAATTAATACAATCGAATGGAGAACCTCCTTTTTTGAAGTTGGCTAAAAGTAACTGGCTATGTTTGTACACAAAAGAATATTTTATTTAAACTAATATTATTTTGATTTAAATGGTGACTAATATTAGTATGTATATATAGTATCTACTCTTTTTATGTTGAAAATTAAAAGACTGGTATCAAAATAGAAAACTCTATTACAAAGTACAAGATAATCATAGAAAAAGGTAGTTTCTTTAATATAAGAACTTATCATGCATTATATTTTAAATACTAATAAATCCATCACCAACGTTAGTTTTTATGCAATGTAATTTCCCAAATTTTTCATTCCTATATGCGCATACTAATAACGAGTAAGTTTCAGAATATTTATATGTTGTAAGTTGTAACTTAGTAGGTAAAGGTAGGTACTATTTTTTATTATTTTTTTATTCTAAACAAAATCATATAGTATCTATATTAAAATCAGTGTGACTTTTACGTTTATAAATTCTTGTAATTTAGAAAAAATATTCTCAAAGATTCTCATGTAAAATTAATGTCTAACAAGTCAACGTAAACCCATAACGGTTAATAAACTCAACTTTTCTAACCTACCAAAGATCCCAGATAAAATTTGTGTTATAAATAATAAAACTTCTAAATGTCTACCTCCGATCAAGATTAGGGTAACAACATTAATAAAATCAAGCTGAATTTATTTTATAACCGAGAGGGCGCCACCGTGTCTCTTTGATTTAGGTGTATAAATTAATATGACTCTAAAGAGAAATATGTCTTACTCCTACGATCTACAGACTAGTTTCGGGTGACTTTTTTTATCAATTACCAAAACATTTTTGTGCATCGTTCGAAATGTTTTCACGTCCTTTTAACTTATGTTTGCCTGGTACTTTTGGTACACATTGTAACAATATAGTTTATTTTATATTAATATAGTTTTTTTATCTTTGTCTCATGCTACATAGCTGCCATGTTTGAAATATCTATACTATTTTCTATTTTTTAACTTTATTTGTATATCATCTTAATATATGTATATAAATCACGCGTCACGTTGTGTGTCCGCGATGGACTCCTCGACCTTTTTAACCGATTTTAATCAAATTTGCACACCGTGTGTAATTATTATATTAAGAAAAAAAAAGGTGGTAACGAAGTTTTCCAGGTCAGCTAGTATTTTAATAAAAAAAACCTTAATTGATTGACGTAAAATGTCTTTTTGCTGATGTTCAAATATAATTATCGAAGGATTGATATAATATAATATTATCTACAAAACTTTTCAAAGCTAAAATATGAGAAGCTGAAAAAAAGGTTACTACGGAATTTTTCTTAAAAATTTGTGCCGTTAGACACCCGTTTTAATTACATAAAGCTCAAATAGAAAAAGTATTTAATGATTTTACGGGAACATAATTTTGATAAGAAATTCGAAATAATAACATAAATTTTACTCTTTAAGGAGTTCAGCATGTGTCCTCTTTAATGTATGTGGAACATTTTTTGTCTGTGCACTTTTCTACTAGGATTGTAGTTGGACTAGAAAAATCAATGCGAACTTAGCACATTCAGCCACCAGGGACTCATAACCCTGAAGAAGGTGTTACGTGTGAGAAGCCGTAAATCACTGTGAGCATAACGCGAGGTGTGAGGCCGGCCGATCTCGCGATAGGCCTTTAATTTATACGTTTTACGCGGCGACAACGCGCTCGCGCGCTTCGTGATCATTTGTTACACAGGCTGCACCATACATACTTTCTTAAACACATTTTATCGATATGATGTTCAACGCTTTAGTAATCGATGTCGATAAGATTACTCAAATTTTGAATTAAAAATAAACCAGTATAGATATATGGACTAATTAAAAAGACTGCGCGAATCGTTTTTGGTTTTAAAATATATTTTATGACGTATTGTACACGTATCATTTTTATAGTTTACCTTTTTGATCTACATTTTATTAACCAATTAACACTATATTTTATTGATCTCGCAATATTGTGTGCAAAAATGTCTCATAAAATGTAAATAAAAAAAAAAAATGACACACGGGACACTCGTATACGAGGCGTAAAGACATAAAACATGTCGCAGACTATATAAAATGATATATTAAAAGCAATTAATCTTGGAGCAGCCTGTAATCTAAACACATCGAACAAAACTGTTATTTATTTATACGTAATACGTTTATTGTTTTATCTCATTTTATTTACGGTCTGGGACTCCTCGACTCGTCCCGTCGCGCTCCTGACTCCTCGACAAATAAATTTTCAAATTTATCGTCCAACATATTTATTTTTATCGCTGATAATTCGAAAGATACTTATTGGTGTTATATTAATTCGATATATATTATTTTGAAATCGTGTGAAATGTCAATTTTAATAGTGATTTATTTTAATGGCGTCTCTCGTGTTTTTAATTTTTATTGTTTGTATTATTTATAATGTTTACAGTGGAGATAATTTTATGGGAGACTTTGTAAATGGATTAAGCCTTGTAACATTTGTGGTACTTATTAACTTATAAAATGTTTAATTTATTTTGCTTCTTCACAATTAGTAATTGCTAACGCTTGAAATGCAAAGCTTAGAAGCTTAGAACAACATAAGCTCGGCATCTCCGTTCGGAAGAAAATCTGACATTGAAGATCCCTACACATTCTACATCCTTTTATTCTAAATCTTTTACTGTGGAAGCTTGTTGTCTTTGGAACTCATTACCACTGTCTATTAAACGTGCTCAAACATTAGAGACATTTAAAAATACTCACAAAAGAAATGTACTTATCGTCTTAATGTATGACAAGCAATTTTTATATCAGTACTTTATGCTACGATGTTTTGTCTTTCATGCAAAATGCATCAAGTTTTATAGATGTACATGTATTAATGTATATATATATATATATATATATTTATTTATTTATATATTATTTATATGTGTATGGTGTATAAATATGTATATGAGTATAATAAATACATGTGCATGTTTATTAGTATGTATCTGTATATCTATATTTTCCTGTTTCATAAAAATTTTTGCGCCCCATCCCACACTCCTTAGTTAGTCCTCTGCCCAAAGGTTGCCTGGAAGAGATCGCTGTATTAGCGACACAGAAATAGTAATAATACCAATACATATTATACATATTACAATTTCTGTGATTAGCGATAAGGCCGCCTGTAGCAACTGATGCAACTTCTATTTTTAACCGACTTCCAAAAAAGGAGGAGGTTCTCAATTCGACTGTAATTTTTTTTTTTTTTTTTAATGTATGTTAGCTCAGAACTTTTGACTGGGTGGACCGATTTCGATCAATTTTGTTTTAATTGAAAGGTGTTGCGTGTCATGTGGTCCCATTTTTTTAAAATAAGATCTAACAAGTACTTTTAGAGTTATATCGAATAATGCGTTTTTACTTGACTAATTTTTCGTCGACCTACGTTGTTTTATACCGCATAACTTTTTCCTCGGTGTACCGATTTTGATGATTCTTACGTTAATCGAAAGCTAATACTTGTCATGTAGTCTTCGTGAAATTAGATCGAGATCTGATTACAACTTTTTGAGTAATCTTTAATAGCGCGTATTTACTTGACATTTTTTCGTCTTATTATGTTGTATTACTTGTCGATGTAATTGAAGTCGTTTTTTTTTCGTTTGCGAGCAAACACAATTATATATATTATTTTTCATACTGTTAAAACATTGTATTGGTGTGCGAAAAGTGTAAATAAAATAAAAAATAAAATAAGCTCTCATTGTTTTTTTTTTCTTTATTTAACCAGCGTCTTTAAGGACTAGCCACTGTAGCCAAACCATAGGAACATCACACATGCTACATAAAAGGACAATAAAAAAGTCTTCCTCGCATAGTGAGAGAGGATAAGCCAAAATCGAATTACAACCTCCAAGTTCTTTAAAATTTTGGGTGATTTGTGCAGCATATCATTTCTGTTATCTTCATTTTGTACACATTCCACCATAATGTGAGTTGCATCTTGAATGATTCCGCATTGGGAACACAACGGAGATGAATCTATTGTAGTTCTTTTCTATCGATGTAGTAGCTGAGTAGTTGTATATTTAAAAATAATTACACGACAAAATTAAAGGTAAATGCGAAATTTATAAAATAACTTCAAGATTTAAAATATCAAACTTGAGACAAACTATAAAACCTAACAAATTAAAGATAATTTAGTTGAATTACTCATATTAATTGAATTTACTCAAGCTTTCATTTCATAATGTTTCAACTACTTTATATACCTACCAATTTTGAAAATTTTGGAAAACGAAAAGTTAAGTTTAGAATACGTAATAAGTAGGTATAATGTTTAATTTGCATAATATTTATTAAGTGACTAACTACCCAGACAGACTTCGTTCTGTCTATGTTTAAAGGAACATACAAAAAAAAATTAGCCGAATTGGTCGAGCCATTTTACAGTTATGCACTTAGCAACATTTATTTTTATTATAGGTAATTGTTGTGCTGTGTGGATACGGCACTAAAGAATGTAGCCACCCCCTCTCTTCCCGTGGGTGTCGTAAGAGGCGACTAAGGGATAACACAGTTCCACTACCAGCTTGGAACTTAAAAAGCCGACGGATGGCAGGATAACCATCCATGCTGGCTTTGAAATACACAGGCCAAAGATGGGCAGCAGCGTCTTCGGTGCGACAAAGCCAGCCCTGCGGTCACCAACCCGCCTGCCCAGCGTGGTGACTATGGGCAAAACACATGAGTTCGCGTCGTAATGTCGGGCGCGAACTTGTGGAGGCCTATGTCCAACAGTGGACTGTGATAGGCTGTAGTGGTGGTAGTGGATTTTTATTATAATAATTATTACAATAGCATATTATATTTTTTTATAATCAGTAATTGTATTAAAAGCGTATACTAAAGAAATTTAATATATTTTTTTTTGTAGTTAACCGAAAAAAATTAATGGTTAAAAATTAAAAAGGCTTTAATTTCGAGCTCCGATTAGCACTGTGATAAAGAATAATTATATAAATGTACTTTTGAGTTAAATTCATCATTTTAGGAAAGTATCGACTAATCTGTCAAAAATGTTTTTTGATAAGAAAAAAAATTTTTTAAAGTCCAATGATTTTAAATAAAAGAGACAAATTTAATTTTATATACATCTATATAAAAAAAACTTTCCGCTTCCGCTTATTTATGTGACACAAACTACTAGGGCAACAGTTAATACTAGAGATACACATTACACAATTTGAATGTTTACCTTTTTCTCGCTTTAGACTTCTGTATTTCTCTTCGCATTTCAGACTTTTGCTTGTCGAGCCTTTCTTAAATATAGCTTAAGAAACATGCAAAATGAATCTTGTATACCCAACAATGGGTTCAATTTTGAATACATTTATAACCCTACATACTACGTTTTGGTATCGATTAAAATAACTTAACAATTTAAGGAGTACAATCAAGAGAGACATCTCGCTCGATAAATCGCCTCGTGTACGGCTATCAACTTGTACAAATTTGTTTTTATTGGTGTTATCTCTGGGTGGCTTTGTGTATCGATGAATTATTTTTTTAACTCTTTTAAGCTTACATTGTTTTTATCAGTCATTCGGAACTTATTGCTATAAACAATGGAAGTTGAAAATACATTACTTTAATTTGTAATTTTAATCATTAATTTAAATTTAGGACAGATAGTTACCTACAGTTATTTAATTGTATTCGATTAATTAATAGCTTTTTTTCATTGTCAATCTAATTACATATTTTTTATCGTTGTTAATCTAATTACTGATAATAGTTATAATAAAAATACGCGCTACGGTGCCCCGCATTCCAAATATAATCATCGAGCGTCGTTTGTCTGAAAACTAACTCTACGTGATTATGATAGCCTGGTATCGGGTGGCTAACGACGTACTGTCCCGTAGGTACACCAACGACACCACAGTCGATGTATTACGACTTTTTAATGGCCTCTAAAGATTAACGTATGAATGGGTAACATGAGATCTGACGGCGTTCAACTTGGAAAACATAAACAGTTTGTCCGCACTTATGTACGTGTGTATCCGGACGATAACATTCGGTGTTACTTACGTCGCACCCCCTATAAGGTTCTCCTTTATAATATATAATTTCTAGTGCCTTACCTGGTCGTATGAAATATAGTTCAAAAGCAGTGCATGTAACGCTGAAAACATGCAAATAAAGTCGTGCAAAAAATCAAGCGGTGCTAAATGAGAATAGTGCGTAAAAATAATAATTAAGTACGTTCGGAAAATTGCTACTACGTTTTTCATTTGATTCTGACCTTAGGCTCGTGATCCAAGTTGCAGCGCGGTGAGGCGCCGCCGAGGTAGCCACACGGCATCAGAGTCACCATGCTGTTTCCGAACCGAACATTCCGTTCACTCACTATTTATGTCATTTTTGACAGTCCTTGCGCGGGAAAGTTTTTCTTTCATTGCACACTCAGTTTTTTAAAAACACAAAATGTCTTTGATTTGTATTCGTATTCCATTATTCGTCACTGTTACCTTAGAAAAAGATTATGTTTATTAAAATTGAAAAATTTAAAATCGAACTAAAATGTTTCTTAATTAAAAATCACTATTCTTTCGATATTCTTTTATCTCTGGTGACATGATAGAATCCAATGGTAGATATATCCGTTACGAATTTCACGCTAAAAAGATCGATCATTACGCTACGCTGGTGGCTAGTTATTGAAAGGCTGTTAGTCATCGCCCTACATCAAAGAAAAAATAAAAACAAAAGAAAAAATATATAGGAAAAAAATTACACGCCCAGACCACCCACACGGTTTTCAAATTCGAATGTCGATGGAACGTGTTCATCAAGTTGTCAAATCGGATTTGACGTAATCGAGATGTTTTTTATCGCATTTTTTAAGGTCTAGCAGCTTCTGTTGTTGAGGGAATTATTAATTAAACAGTTCGAAAGACATAACCGCAAAGCTTTAATTATTCAGTTTATACCGTTTGGGTGATATTTATTGAATGATTAACGTTATCTGATTTTGCAAAATGTCAAAAAATCTACTATCATACGAATGAGTTTTTCGTGGCTTTTTCAATGGATTTTTGACGTGACAAGGTCTATTATATTATATCGATGAACGCCGGCGGCATGCACGAAAAAGTATGACTCATTGTACTCGTAGCGTTACTATCACTGAGCGTTTATGGAATATAGGCCACTCGATTGGTCTATACGAAGTCTATAAGTCTGAGGAGTATTTCTGTGGTCTGTGGACTCTGTGGTCCGAGGAGATGTTTTGTTAGTATCGTCCGTAAACCAACTTCACGGACAACCAATTATTCTTTTTTTTAACTCTTCATTGTACATATTTCCCAATATATAACAAAAAGTTGTTAGAAAAGTAAGTAAAAAAATAAATATATGTAACGAAAATGGTTTTAAATTATTCGTACATACAGACAACCAAATAACATTGTAAATTTTATTGTAAACATAAGAGTACATAATTATTACTGTACATTAAGAATTGAACCTATTTACAATCGAAAAAAGGCTGACGCTTTCACAAGAATGCTTCTGGTATTTAAAAATAAAAAGAAAATATACGTCAAATGGAATTAATTCGAAGTTTAAAATTCAAATTTTCAAATAGAAGTAAACGTTTATGTAAATGTAAGGCTACTTTGTGAAATAGTACGGTTTGAGTTTTGAAACAGGTGAGTCTCTGCCGGCGGGGGGTTACGGTAGCGTTGCGTTCACCGCGTGACGCGTTAGTAGTAACCATGATATGTGAAGTTTTTTAATAAACAAGATTTTAATTTTTTTCAATTAAAACTTCTTTACGCACGCGGCACGCTAGATAGGCTAGTAAAAATAGACGTTTTTTTTGGTCAACCTCGCACTAAATTTCCGATCCAATTTTAGTTTTTTATTAGGTTAAGGGTTACTTACTGACCATAAAAACATAAAATGCTGACAGATCCAGGTGGAGCTTCGGTCGCAATCTTAAAGAAAAGTTTTTGGCCGATATCTCGAAAACTATCAACTTTAGGGCAAAAGTTATTTAGACCTTTTTTGTAGACAATAAAATTTCGCATCTTTTATTTCCTATAAACTTTTTTGCAAAACTTACCGTTTAAGATTTATGGCTCATTTAATGAACCCATTTTTCATTTTTGGCCAATAACTCTTAAAATATTGGATTAATCAATAAAATGCATCTATCCTTTTTTTTAGATCACTTTATTTTCTACAACTTTTGTTTAAAGCTTTTTTTTCTAATGTCCTTACTTTTCGAGTTATAAAACGATTAATGTTTGACTACCGGGCGTAAAGTCAAAAATTTCAAGGTACGCATAGAATATAATGGCACAAATCCAACAAACAAATTAAAAAAAATATCCTGATTATTTATGTACTTAAAAATTGATAGTTCATTTCCTTACCTGCAATAGTAATTAACTTTTTATATTTTATTTTATTATATTTCTTACAACTAAACTTCTTCGTTACACTCTTCGGAGGAATACAAGGAAGACTGTAAAGCTTCAATGATCTCTTTATCTTCATGATCAAACAGATCAATGTCAACCGACTCTTCGTTGGAGGCGAGGTTCACTGTCGGTTGATTTGTACATGATTCTGCCGTGCAATTCTCGCAAATCACAGTGCACTCTAATGGAATAGGGGTGGACAAGAACCTCTCAGGGCCTTCTACCGATTGCTTCAACATCTCCTGCGGCACCTCCCAGTCTACTCGAGTTAATTTCTTGCAAATGCCGAACTGGCTGTGTTAGTAGAGCATGTGGGTGCAGGAAAGCAACTTTAGAGTGCACTGTGATTTGCGAGAATTGCACGGCAGAATCATGTACAAATCAACCGACAGTGAACCTCGCCTCCAACGAAGAGTCGGTTGACATTGATGTGTTTGATCATGAAGATAAAGAGATCATTGAAGCTTTACATTCTTCCTTGTATTCCTCCGAAGAGTAACGAAGAAGTTTAGTTGTAAGAAATATAATAAAATAAAATATAAAAAGTTAATAATCACTATTGCAGGTAAGGAAATGAACTATCAATTTTTAAGTACATAAATAATTGGGATATTTTTTTAATTAGTTTGTTGAATTTGTGCCATTATATTCTATGCGTACCTTGAAATTTTTGACTTACGCCCGGTAGTCAAACATTAAACGTTTTATAACTCGAAAAGTAAGGACATTAGAAAAAAAAGTTTTAAACAAAAGTTGTAGAAAATAAAGTGATCTAAAAAAAAGGATAGATGCATTTTATTGATTAATCCAATATTTTAAGAGTTATTGGCCAAAAATGAAAAACGGGTTCATTAAATGGGCCATAAATCTTAAACGGTAAGTTTTACAAAAAAGTTTACAGGAAATAAAAGATGCGAAATTTTACTGTCTACAAAAAAGGTCTGAATAACTTTTGCCCTAAAGTTGATAGTTTTCGAGATATCGGCCAAAAACTTTTCTTTAAGATTGCGATCGAAGCTCCACCTGGATCTGTCAGCATTTTATGTTTTTATGGTCAGTAAGTGACCCTTAACCTAATAAAAAACTAAAATTGGATCGGAAATTTAGTGCGAGGTTAAATGCTATATTGACTGGCCTAAGATTTGGAGAGTAAGCTGGTGAATGCGTGAACAGAGCGTTACGAAAAGTGTGGCCGGGCGAGACGAATAGAATTTGAGAGGAAAATATAAGTTAGTGAAGATAGAATGAGAGAGAGTTACGTTTTTACGAAGTTTTACTTCAGTCATGTGGTCTAAAGCAGTGTTCCGCAAACTTTTCGTGTTCAAGGTACACCTAGGAATAGGAAAATATTTTGGAGGTACACCACAAATAAAAAATCATTTTTTAAGTAACATAAACCAGCATTTATTTATTAATCATCGAAATAATATTTATTATTAATCAATAAACGTAAAGTTTATTTTTCCGAGGCACACCAATAAACGACCACGGCACACCAGTGTGCCGCGGTACACCCTTTGCGGAACACTGGTCTAAAGCACACTCGCATTTTTTCAATTTGTTAAATATCGCAGTAGATTAATACAAGTTTCCAATTTAACAAAATCCTTCCTATTCGTCGCTTCTTATTTTGCACATTATACTATATGCTATTATTTTCTTACTTAGACATACATAGATACGTTTGTTGGCGATGTAATTAAGACTCACGAAATTAAGAAATTGTTTTACTAATCTGTCTACTTATTTATCAAATAACAAGAAATTTTATAAATCATCAACTTATAGGTACAATTGGTTGATAAACAGTTATATAACGTAAAGATAAGATCAAAATCCATGGATGTGATAGGCTGAGAATAGTTTTAGAGTTTATTGGAGTTTACTCCTTAAGAATCGATTTCCATATAAGGCCCCCGGTATGAAAAAAATATGAGGAGTAAAATCTACTTAACGAATGACCTCGTTGCGTTTTTATGTGCCATCTATGACATCTATCTGTTACGATGTTTACGACGCGACGGTACCGGCTACGACGGTTACGACGGTATCGGTTACGACGTTTTCTAATAATGCCATCGATATATGGTGTTATTTGATTCATTTATTTACCATTTGATATAGTATTAAACTTTTTCTTAGACTATAAAGTCTTTTTTGTGCATATTTAGACAGTCGATATGAAGAAGTAAACTCCAGTCGTGCGTCGAAGCTGACAAACACTTTTTTATTGAATTATATTCTCTAAAATTAAAAAAAATCATAATTTTTTCAATTTCAAATATAATTTTATTTCAAGGTATGTTTGCTTTCGTATCATAGTCACCCTACAATCAAACGCCTGACCCCTCACACCGGGGGGCTACAGCCATACCATTAAAACAAGCGTGTTTAAATCGTAACCTCTTGAGATGCAAGATGGTATTAATTAATTAATTATTATATACCAAATGTCCTTGTGTATTTTTTTTTAAATTATTGTCAACCAATACACATTAGTACATCACTAAGCTGTCCACTTTTGGGGGCCTTTATAGTTTATTAATAGTCTTGTTAGTCATAGACTAGTAGACTAGTACAAACTTCCTAATATTTTTTCACGACTAGTGCCCGTTTTTAATAATCTATCTATAACTCTGGATTTGCCTACCAACGATCGATTTTTGACACATTCGTATAGAGCTTACGTCAAAATTCTATCTCTAGTAAAAGCAAATTGAGAGATGGATAGAATACTGAAACTAGCCATAGGTCGGCAAATAAGCGAAGTAATCCAACCTGATGGTTAGCGATTACCGTAGCTTATAGACGCTCTGCAGCTGGACCACCAGAAGCATCGCAAGCGCGTTGCCGGCTCTACCCCCTACACTCCCTAGGAGCTCTGGCCACCTTACTTACCACGGTAACACGGCTACTTGAGTGCATAAACAATACACTCAAGTAGCCGTGTTACCGTACCTTACCTTACCTACCGTACCTTAGCTATTATTTTCTGTAAGGTTGAGGTGGTAGGTCCTTCCCCAGACGGGCTGCTCCAAATTTTAAGCAGAATATATCCAACTGAGCTCCACCACAACAATAGCTTACAATTTAAAAGAAATAATATATAACAAGCTATACCCGTGCGTACTAAATAAGTATAAAAATTATCACTTTACAAAATTACAAAAAAGTATTTATATTTATACGTGAGTTGTTTTGATATTGAAAAAAAAAACTTTACCGAGCGTGAATCATGTTGACGTTGTTTCAAAACTAAATCCGTCAATTATATAATTTTAATAATTAATTAACTTACAAAAACAAAAGCAATAATAAAGTTTTTAGTTGTGGATGCCGGTAGAGCAAGCAATTATCTTAATGATATATAGTTTATGTGGAGTAATTGTGAGGTTTTTTCTAAAATGGGAGGCAAACATCTTAACCTTATGGTATTAATATACATGATTACTGATAAAAATATAAGTTACTGATAGGCTTTCTCATTAGTAATTAAAATCTGGCTTAAGGCAAATCTGGCTGTAATACACAATACACTTAGGCATTTACGTCTGTTCCAGACGAATTACGATTAGCGGCAGACTCTACCACACGCCGAACAGGGAAAAGATGCGCTACTGTCATTATTATCGCTGTTTTGATGTTTTGTGTTTCTCCTGTCCGATAAGAGTTATATAGTTAGTACCTATAGTTGGCTGTAATATATTTATTTATATTTACCTATATGTATTTTTTAAAAAATTGTAGCTATATCAGCCGGTTGTTACTTATAACACAAGCATCGAGTTGCTTAGCTTATAGGAACAGACGAACGGCATGTTAAAGATATTTCAAAAAGTAAAAATTCAATCTCAAACCTGTAAAACAACTATGTCCAGGTACCGCACTGTATCTAGGCTATATTTATTAAGACCTAACTGGTATTCCTGTAGCGTGTGACATTATTATGAGGATTTAAAATTATTTTACGATACACGTGATTGTTCTGGTTTTGTTTAAGAAATAACTACTTTGGAACGATTTTATAGGCGATTTATTAAAGACTAGCTTCTGCGCGCGACTTCGTCGGCGTGGACTCCGCTCCTATTGGTCTTAGCGTGATGACACATAGCCTATAGCCTTCCTCGGTAAATGGGCTATCTAACACTGAAAGAATTTTTCAAATCGGCCCAGTAGTTCCAGAGATTACCGCGTTCAAACAAACAAACAAACAAACAAACTGTTCAGCTTTATATATTAGTATAGATTTTTAAGTATAGTTTATGTATGTTCGCTATACAGTGTCTAATGTATACCTAGTCTACGACTCTACGTGATGACTGTTATTATTATTATTTCAGTTTGCTATTATTATATATTTATACTAGCTTCTGCGCGCGACTTCGTCGGCGTGGACTCCGCTCCTATTGGTCTTAGCGTGATGATACATAGCCTATAGCCTTCCTCGATAAATGGGCTATCTAACACTGAAAGATTTTTTCAAATCGGCCCAGTAGAACCAGAGATTACCGCGTTCAAACAAACAAACAAACAAACAAACAAACAAACAAACAAACTCTTCAGCTTTATATATTAGTATAGATGAATCGTTGTGAATAAAATAAAAGTGTTAAAATAACTTTTAGTCGTTTTTTTTATACATAAAAAAATCATAATAAAAAATTTAAACCCGATTATTTTCTTTTTTCCTCGACTAGAAGTTGAAAAATAATAATATTATTTATGTAATGAGCTCCTCATTCGTTCCTATCTGGTGTCCCACGAGTCACGACCCACGACATTTTTTTTTAAACGTTATTTTTTGAATGTTTTTTTCGTTCTACCGTTTTTCAGCAGCATAGAGCATACCTACTTATCGTAATTTTTTTTAGTGACACTATCTGTGATTTTTTTTTAAATTTATTCTTATACATAAAAATAAATATGTTTACAAATAAATAAATTGCGTTTAAACAATACATTAATCTCTTTACAATAATTACTCAATAATTACCTGGAATATGTAAGTATGATTTTTAATAAAAAAGTTCGGACAATGAAATTGTAGTTTTGATGGAAAACTATAACAGTATATAGGTATCACTAATAATAATAAGAGAAAGCTTTTATTGATATAAGATAAGAGAAAAAAATTACGAAAACAAATATGCAAAAGTAAAAGTTTAATCAGCAATAATCACGATAACTGTACCTCTGAATTTATAACTTTTTTTTTTTATAATTCTGTCTAATTTAATGTTTTTATTTTTTATAAACGTGTATTTTATAAACATGTTTTAAAACTTGTTTCGTTTTGAATTTAAAATAAATGGCAGTACGTCACTGTGTCCGCGCGAATCGATAATGTGCTTATGTTTACGATCGAATTAAAATCGATTGCTCGCGATGCTTCGAGGCTCGTTTGAACTGTAGACGTATAATATTTGAATTACTGGAAAGTTCATTAATATCGTATATTATTATAATCATACATTATTATTATCCTACATATATGCGATTATATACACATTTAAGTGAATTCAAAATGAAAATCAAAATTAAAAATTTCCTTACTAGGTAATTACCTCATGTAGGTTTTAAAGGCACTTTCAAATAGCCGTTTCACTTATTAAATTTAAAATTTATAAAAAAATATTAACTGAGGTAAGGCACAGCTGGAACTTTCCTGCTCAAAATATGAAGTAGCCCGACTGGAGTAGAATCTCGACCTTACAGAAGACCACAGCTTAATAATACTGTTTTCAAGCAGTATTGTGTTCCTGTTGGTGAGTAAGGTGACCAGAGCTCCTGGGGGGGATTGGAGATAGGGTCGGCAACGCGCTTGCGATGCTTCTGGTGTTGCAGTCGTCTATAAGCTGCGGTAATCGCTTACCATCAGGTGAGCCGTACGCTTGTTTGGCGACCTAGTTATACTTATAAAAAAAAAAAATTAAAATCACTTCAGATTGGAATCTGCGTCCCGTGACTCCCTAGTAAAACTTAGAAAACAGTTACGTGTTCTTCGTTATGTAGCGCTTTATTATTGTTTTATAAAGCGCTTTTGATTGTTTGCATCGGTTTTCTTTTATCGTGCATTACAAAACTGCGGTTTTTTTATGTTTTCGTACGTTTTATGAAGCGCTACAAAACGTCACATAAATAACTATAACCGTTTCAATATAACACGTTAATAAATATTCATTAGACGTAATTATACGATATTTTATATTATCAATGATTTTTTAGATAAAATGATTTTTTTGTTCCGGCCTGTGCATATATCAATACTAGCTTCTGCGCGCGACTTCGTCGGCGTGGACTCCGCTCCTATTGGACTTAGCCCGATGATATATAGCCTATAGCCTTCCTCGATAAATGGGCTATCTAACAGTGAAAGAATTTTTCAAATCGGACCAGTAGATCCTGAGATTAGCGCGTTCAAACAAACAAACAAACAAACTCTTCAGCTTTATTATATTAGTATAGATTAAAGTTTAGTTGTCTTATATTTAAATAACTTTATTTCGTAATCGTATACATAAATATATTTTATTTAATACTAGCGATTTGGTCTCTGGGATAATGCATAGACTAATTTCAGTTTTTATTTTTTGTAAGAAACGAGAAAGATGTTTTTAATATGGTTTCTTGTATATTACTAGAGTTTTTAGCTCAATAATTTGACTAGACCGTTGGCAGTTTGTGGCGGCCTTACTTTCTGGGGGTAGGTAGGTTCGATTCCCACCTGAGTCTGATAAAAAAAGTGTTTATCTATAACATTCGGCTGTTACCTAACACAATCATTAAGTTTCTTACTATAATAGAAGAATAGACCACCGTGTGTGTATGTTCTATTTATTAAATAAATTAAATTAAAATAAATATCATACCCAACCTTCACCCTCAGTATTAGGTACAATTAACTTGAGAAACAGAATATACAGAAATATTTTAAAGTACGATTCATATTACGCATGCGCACATACTTTATTTCATTGGTTCAATGAAATGGTAATAATTTAAAAATTGGTTGAAAGATAGAATCGATGGGTCGATGTATTCACACACAAAGTCGCATGTAAAGCTAGTAAATAATAAAACCTACTTTGTAAAATAAACACAAAGTCAATAACCATAATTAAATTATAATTGTTTATTGAAAATTCCACTATCCCGTAAAATGTAAACGAGGCATGACGACGACAAAACGGTACAGAGATGGTAAGATAACGCGACGTTAGGAATAAATTAATCGATTTTAATCCGATGCGTCCGCCAAATTACTCGTAATCGGATTCACTTAATGTTAAGAATGCTGAACGAAAACGGTTTTGTATATATTATTTTTATTAAATATTTTACGCGTTGTATTAAAATATTACCAAATTTGTGTTGATCAAAATCTTTAACTATTATCACTTTATTCCGGTTATTATTTTTTAAAGTATTTCATATGTTATAATTATGTTCTTAATTTTTTTTATTTTTTTTTTAATTTCTTTTTAAAATTTTACCATAAAAATGCGGTCTGGAAGGAACTCGGACAACAAATCGGACTTTTTTAATTTTTCATAATATTTCATTGACGTAAAACGTATTAATGTAGGTATTTAGCATAATTTCTCGTGTCGGTTACGTAAAGTAGGTTTGCTTTGTGTGTATTATGTTAACAAAGCGTGTGGACTTGTTTTGCTTTCATAACACTTTTAGTTCCGATGATATTTTGACCTTGAACAGAGTCGTTGCAATCACAAACAATTTTTATACTTGTTTGTAACAAATAGAAAATATGATATTATTTACTAATATTATTCGTAATTTTACTTAAAACTACATTTCACTACTAGCTTCTGCCCGCGACTTCGTCCACGTGGAATGGGAACAATTCTGTCATACTTACATGATTTTAGCGAAACTTTAACTGTTTACGCAGCGTACGCAGCGGAAGCTCTCAAAAGGTAAAAGAAAACTCCGATTTTGGAACATTCTTCATTGGTGCTCCCCAACTATTGGTCTTAGCGTGATGATATATAGCCCTTCCTCGATAAATGGGCTATTTAACACTGAAAGAATTTTTCAAATCGGTCCAGTAGTTTCTGAGATTAGTGCGTTCAAACAAACAAACAAACTCTTCAGCTTTATAATATTAGTATAGACTAGCTTCTGCGCGCGACTTCGTCGGCGTGGACTCCGCTCCTATTGGTCTTAGCGTGATGACACATAGCCTATAGCTTTCCTCGATAAATGGGCTATCTAACACTGAAAGAATTTTTCAAATCGGGCCAGTAGTTCCAGAGATTACCGCGTTCAAACAAACAAACAAACAAACAATCAAACAAACAAACTCTTCAGCTTTATAATTATATTAGTAACTAGCTTCTGCGCGCGACTTCGTCGGCGTGGACTCGGCTCCTATTGGTCTTAGCGTGATGATACATAGCCTATAGCCTTCCTCGATAAATGGGCTATCTAACACTGAAAGAATTTTTCAAATCGGCCCAGTAGAACCAGAGATTACCGCGTTCAAACAAACAAACAAACAAACAAACAAACAAACAAACAAACAATCAAACAAACTCTTCAGCTTTATATATTAGTATAGATTAGTAATTAGTAATTAGTAATTAGTATAGATATAAATGTTAGGTTAGGTATTGTATTGTTTTTTTTTTTTTGTACTTAGGTACTTAGTTGAGTCCAAATAGTGGATAGGTGCTATTTTTTCTTCTTTTTCGTCGACCAATGTTGTATTATACCGCATAACTTTTCACTGGGTACACCGATTTTGATGATTCTCGGATTTCTCGGTTTAATCGGTTAATTTTTAGTAGTCAGTTTTTTTTTTCGTTTGCGAGCAAACACAATTAAGTATAAAACAGAATTATTTTACCAGGAACCCTTGAAGTTACCGTGTTATAAATTATTAATGTATGATGCCAATGTTTGTACTTACAGTACAAACATTGATACCATACATTTATTATATGTAGGCAATACAATGTTACATGAAACACCGGGTATTGTAAATATTTATTTATATTTATATAGATACCTACTAGGCGTATAAAATTAATAGCCGACGGCAAAACATTAAAAATATGTGTGGATCTTATTTAACCTAGCTATAAAATCAGGTGTATGAGATAAAAGTAGAATAAATCCAACGTAAAACTAATTATATCTTGCAGTATTCGAGATATAAAAACAAGCATTAACTATCTCTTTCTGTTTTTAAACGATTCCGTTAAAGACAGCGCTGTCCTAGTTATACACTCTGTGCTTCTGACAGATGCGAAATTTGAATTTTGAAGATACGCTTCGTCCTATCTCCTTCCCGCGCCCCGCCCAGCCTAAGCCACGCCTCTTCCGCCCGCCGCTAAATTGAATTTCGAACAATTGGATAACTAGGATAACTCCCGAAATGTAACCTTTACTAGTATGGGAATAAATTAATGTTCTTTTATACTATTTATTGTCTTCTTTTGATATTGTCGTATTCAGCGTGTGTCCTTTTTTTAAATAATAGAATAATAGGGAGCATTCTTTTAATTTGGTGACTATTAATATTATTTTTTTGAATTTAATGTACCTACCTACTTTTTAAATATTGCAATAAAACGACCTTTCGTAAACTTGTTAACAACTAGCAGCTCGCCCCGGCTTCTTCGCTCGGGTAAAAGAATTATTAAAACACAAACACCCATTTATTAAATTTTAAAATATTAAAACGCTTTTTTTAGCTAAGCTATTATAGATAGATATACACCCTCGCGAACTTTTTTGTAGATCTTTTTAGTCCTTTATTTAGTTGTACCTACATCACTTTGTCTTATTTTTAACCATTTAAGTAGCGCACGCGAAGGAAATAAAAATATTTGAGACGATTTTTTACACCTTGGTGAAGATAACCCGTTTTTTTGCACATGCCTAAGTTTTTAAGAAATAAAACATAGCCTGTGTTACTTCCTAGTAATGTAGCTTTCTATTAGTGAAAAAATTATTAAAATCGGTCCAGTACTTTTGGAGCCTATTCAATACAAACAAACAAACAAAAAAATCTTTCCTCTTTATAATATTAGTGTAGGTAGATGTAGATATAATAATAAATTATTTACTAAGATTTGCATCTTTAATATAGATGTGAATCTATAGGAAGAAATATTGTTAAGTTGATTCGCAATTAAGATTTTATCCGTGACTCGATAGGTACTAATTGTCAAGACATTTGTTACATTTTTAGGTACTGATTAGCTCCTATACCTAAATCATAGGGTCAATGATCTTTCTAAAAAAAACATCTTTCTAGTGGATAAACTTCTAATTTTAGAAATATAATTATTACGGAAAGAGGAAAACTATATAAATCCGATACCTACCTACAGGCTACAATTGTTACGGAGCTCGTACGATTATAGATAATCACTGATGAAAAAATGAAAAAGAAGCTAAGAATCAACTTATCATAATTAAAATTATACTAATACTCTAAGGTTATATATAATATAATGTTTGCCTCCCTTTTTAGAAAAAAAACCTCACAATTACTCCACATAAATTATATATCATTTTATAGATAAATAGCTTGCTCTACCGGCATCAACAACTAAAAAACTTATCATTGCTTTTGTTTTTGTAAATTAACTCTTTATTAAAATTATATATTTATGGCGGCTTTAATTTTGAAACAACGTCAACATGATTGACGGTCGGTAAATTTTTTCAACTCGTGTATAAAAACTTTTTTGTAATTTTGTAGTGATAATTTTATACTTATTTAGTGCGAATTATTCGGAAGGGTATTGCTAGTAATCTATTATTAATTAATTTATTTTCGTTGTTGACAAATTGATTGTCTTGTTTAAAATATTTGTTTAGTCTAATGCAATGCTTTGGACTTTTATCAGAGCCACAGAAGATAAAAAAATTGTTTTCTTATTCGCCATTTTTTTGTTGATATAGACTTTCGCTTACGTGGTGACAACAAAATACCAGGCGATCAGAATATGCTAGGCGTTGCATATTGCTGTTTACATTGGACCCATATCTGGAGTACACCTAACGCTATGCTCGCTATGCCTGGTGGTCCCGATACACCATACACGGTGATGTCATCGTTTTGCAATCGTAGTAATTAATAATCGTCACAAATTGCTACCTAAAACAGTACGTACTAGAGACAAAAATGAAAAATGAATTTATTATTTTTTTATCTCTTTCTCTTACAATTAGGCATCTATTCAAATAAATAACATTGGATTGTCTGTTTGTAATATTAAAATAACCCCTTTTTAACCGACTTCCAAAAAAGGAGGAGGTTATCAATTCGACACGTATGTTTTTTTTTTTTTATGTATGTTAGCTCAGAACTTTTGACTGGGTGGACCGATTTCGATCAATTTTGTTTTAATTGAAAGGTGCTGCGTGTCATGTGGTCCCATTTTAATTTAATTGAGATCTGACAAGCACTTTTAGAGTTATATCTAATAATGCGTATTTACGTGACTACTTTTTCGTCGACCTACGTTATATTATACCGCATAACTTTTTACTCGGTGTACCGATTTCGATGATTCTTACTTTAATCAAAAGCTAATACTTGTCTTGTAGTCTTGTTAAAATTAGATCGAAAACTGATTACAACTTTTTGAGTAATCTTTAATAGCGCGTATTTACTTGACTATTTTTTCGTCTTATTACGTTGTATTACTTGTCGATGTAATTGAAGTCGGTTTTTTTTCGTTTGCGAGCAAACACAATTATTACTAAATGCATATTGATCTATCTATACACGATACATAAACCAAAATAACATTTTTTACAATTGTTGTCTGTCTGTTTGACCGATTTTGACGGGACTTGCACTGGCAGATAACTGATGTAAAAAGGAGTAACATAGGCTACTTTCATTTTAGAAATGTATATATTTTATAACTCTGCGAAATAAACAATAACTTATTTGTGAAATTCCATGCTGACAAAGTCGCGGGCACAGCTAGTTATAAATAAAAACTTACATAGGTCGTTATAACGACCTATGTAAGTATATAATATAGGTATAGCGATATACAAATAGCAATTACGAAAGATGCTTCTTAAAAAGTGATGTCAGATGTGTTTTCAGATAACAGTCTAGGAACTGGCATACCTACAATGAAATGGCTGGCTTGCCAGCAAACAATTAACATAATATCTTAGATTAAAACAAAATAGCCCCTTTTTGTTTTAATCTATGCATAATATGCAATAATTTCAACTGTTATAATTAAAAGACTAATTGTAGGTAATTAATTACACTGAACTACAAAATACTCTTATGTGAGAGCAAAACATATTGTCTTTGTTATGGTTGTTAGGTTGTTAGAGGAAAAAAAGGCTTTTTCAAAAAACCATAAAAGTTTGTTAATCATTTACCAGATCACAAATCTCATCAGGCATGGCTAACAGTGACGTAGTGAGCTTAACTCGCGCCCGGGGCCCAATATCTTTTTAGCGCAATTCGAAAACCATATAAATAATATCCAGCAATTTTTTGTTTTGCGGACCTTTGGCACGACTTTGTAAGTAGTGCCCGGGACATGATACCCCCCTCGCTACGCCACTGATGGCTAGTTATTTCACAAACACCCAGACGTATATAGAATTGTCCTGAATTATTTTCAGTTTAGAATACACAAAACATTTATTATCTTCAGTGTTTGCAAAATACAATGCAAATAGAGACAAGGTGTCTATATCAAAGCGCCGTCCCGTGGCTATTGTATTTCAATTAATGTGCAACATTATGTAGGCACCGCGATCGGTAAACAATTCCTTATTTAACTGATAGGTATATGTAGAATTTAAAACATTTTCGATATAGATTAAATATAAAGAGGTAATCAAATAATTATGACAGAAATATCGAATAATAAAAGGATTTTTATATTTCAAGACGTAGGTACCTACAATGCATTTTTTATTTGGGTATTTAAGTATTGAGTGAAAATAAATAAATAAATAAGTACTATTTTTGAATAGTTCGTTAAAAATATTCAACTGAGGTAGGGCACAGCAGGAAATTTCCTGCACAAAATATGGAGCAGCCCGACTGGGGTAGTACCTCGACCTTACAGAAGACCACAGCTAAATAATACTGTTTTCAAGCTCTATTGTGTTCCTGTTGGTGAGTAAGGTGACCAGAGCTCCTGGGGGGGATTGGGGATAGGGTCGGCAACGCGCTTGCGATGCTTCTGGTGTTGCAGGCGTCTATAGGCTACGGTCTTACCATCAGGTGAGCCGTACGCTTGTTTGCCAACCTAGTTCAATTAAAAAAAAAAAAAAAACTGAGTATAATAAAATAGTGTCATGCAAAAAGACACCAACTATATCGGAAATTCGAATTAACCTTACCTATTGCTCTGTAGATGATAGATATTTTTTGGTAGTTTTTGATTTTTATTGTACTTAATTTTATTGTTATTTTGACGAAAATTTACAAATAAAAAGAATTGTATGAACTATGATCTACATGTACTTATATATAATGTTTCGTCATATAGGTGCACATTTTATTGTTCTGTTGTCAACATTATGTTAAGCTTTGAATTTTATGTAACAAAATGATTTACATTTAAGTTATACACTCGCGTCAGATGCAGTAAATCACAAGAGAAACGTTACAAATTCATCTGTCTAATTCTAACTTAATCCACGTTAAATCATGAGTTTTTATGAATAGATCAAGATACGCCCTTACAAAAATTCGTCGCTCGAACTGATACGTAGCGATAAGGGACGTTGAAAGGACCGAGATTTTTATCACATAACCTCTTACACATTCCTGCGTTCCTGGTACAAAGTATGAATTTATAATTATTTTGAGTGACTGCTGCTGGTAAAAAAAAAGATCATAGGAGATTTTTATACCTACTTACTTAGCTTCTGCTCGCGACTTTGTCCGCGTGGAATAGGAACAATTTTCTATCATACCATGATTCACTCGAAACTTTAGCTGTTTACGCAGCGCACGCAGCGAAAGCTCTCAAAAAACCCCGATTTTGAATAATTCTTCATTGGTGCTCCGCTCCTATTGGTCTTAGCGTGATGATATATAGCCTATAGCCTTCGTCGATAAATGGGCTATTTAACACCGAAAGAATTTTTGAAGTTGAACCAGTAGTTCCTGAGATTAGCGAGTTCAAACAAAGAAACAAACAAACTCTTCAGCTAATATTATTAGTATAGATTTGTCAAGACAAAATAATGTTTTAATATAAAACGTCTCAATGACCACGTGTATGATAACGGTGGCAGTTTCAATTTCGTTCTAGAATCACTAATAGTCCGGTCAATATAGACATTTGAAATAACAAAAATTCCCGGAGAGCATTGGTCCAATGTGTGCTATAAAAGTCATTCGGGGTCAAAGGTCAAAATTTGAGGTTTTTTGCATTTTTCTCGAAAACGGTAATTTTTATCAAAACAAAAAAAAACCTCCAACCAAAGTTGTAGATCTTAAAATTCTCTACAAAAATGGTCTTCATGATTTTTTTCATAACAGTTACCATTCTATTTTTTTAGTTTTCTAAAGTGCCAGAGGGGAAAATCTTATTTCCAGAGAAAAATCTGGAAAAATACAATTTATCTGCCAATTAATGGAACAGTATCATTACCTATATATTTACCAAAGCTTTGCTTTGCTTTTGCTTTTTTTTGCTTTAAATTTAATGAAAATTTTTTCCGTTAAAAAAAACGTTTAATTTTTTAAAACATATTTAACAATACAAAGTAACGAAGTCCAACGTTTAGATTTGAAAAGCGAACAACCGGAATAGCAACATTAAAAATAATGTTTACAGTGATTACTCACGAAATAAATTACCAAAAATAACGTGTGCTCTTAAACAATGCATCCGCTAAGGACGACCTCACATAATGAAATCTTGAATAAGTTTCCTTCGTAAAATAACTAATAACAGCACCCAAATTCATATATATGTACATGAGTAATAAAATTTGAAAAAATTACTTTTAAAATAGTAATTGCTTACCCTGATAAAATAGGTAGTTAGTAGGTACAGATTAGACTAAAAGTTATCGTTATCCCTAATAAAGAACCCATACTTTAACTATGTGACATTCTGATGATTCTGAAAGTGATAATTTTCATCTTTCTAGATTTTCTGTTGTGAAGACTTTTATCAATAAATACCTACATTAAAATTAAAGTAACGTATGTACGGAATGATGGACATTGAACTTACAAAATAAAATTCGAATCGGAATCAATGCATTAAAAATTTAATATTAATACAAAAAATTATTAACATTTAAGTAGGGAATAAAACCGCCCACCCGCATTGGAGCAGCATGGTGGATTAAGCTCTGATCCTACTCCTACATGGGGAAAGAGGCCTATGCCCAGCCGTGGGATATTACAGGCTGAAGCGATGTATTTTATCCTTCTCCTACGTAGATAGACGCCGCGTTGGTGCAGCGGTCACAGCACTGGATTGCGATTGACTGTTGCGCGGGCGGTTGCGGGTTCGATCCCCGCACACGACAACATGTGTATTGGCCATACAGATGTTTGTCGTGGTCTCGGTGTTTGTGCAGTCCTTGTGGGTCTCCCCACCGTGCCTCAGAGAGCGCGTTAAGCCGTTGGTCCTGGTTGTTATCATGTACACTTGATAGCGATCGTTACTCATAGTAGGGAATATATTCGCCAACCCGCATTGGAGCAGCGTGTTGGATTAAGCTCCGATCCTTCTCCTTAGACGGGGAAGAGGCCTATGCCCAACAGTGGGATATTACAGTCTGAATGCGAATGTGTTTTATATAGTTTCAGTCAGTCAGTGACTGAACTGCAAATGTATTTTAGTTAATTTTAGAAAATTCGCTAATTATATAATTGCAGAATATCGGGCCGGTCGGCTGTAGGTTTCTATAGTAGGCATAATTTAACGTAATTACGGAAACAAACTAATAATACTTATAGTAAAACTTTTTAGACAAATCATAGACACACTTCAAAATGAATAAAAATCACTATCCATTCGTTGCAATAAATACTTTCGTCATGTCACATTAGTATCTACATATCTAAAATCCCGCATACCATTCGATTCGGAAACGTATTAATTAAAATAACGCCCTCAAAAGTTCACTAACCATGTTCTAAAAAACTGAGGGACAAAATAAACGAGACAGGACGAATGACCATAAGGTCCAAGAACAATCGCCACATGTGGTCACAGATTAACGAAAAGAAAAACAAAATTAATATCCAGATACTCTCTCTTTTCCTCTTTATAATGTTGTGTATAGCCGTCTCGCTCGTTCGACGAAATCATTCTTGGAAGTGCCGGAGCAGCGCACGCGCACAATGCGGGTGTTGTGGCCACGAATTCCAAATTCGAATAAAAAAAATATCGAGCGCGCCGGTTGGTTTGTGCTAAATAGCTTTTCGTTTAATTTCTACGATGTACGAGTAGTTATTAAAAGATTTTTTTTAGATTTAGTAGAACGAGAGATAATATTTGTTCCATGTACGTTATTATGATAAGTTAGGAAATAAATATTTTTTAGTTTCTGCGTTTCGTACGATCTCAATAAATCGAGATTCATCGAGATCGAACACGATCTCAATAATTTGGCATTAGTAGAGTTGGATTAGCATAAAATTTTTATTCTGTCATGGGATCAGGACATAATTAGAATTCGTATATAAATGTACTTAATTAATAAGTATTTTTAATGTATAAAAAATTTAACCTCCGTGTGTAAGCATAATTAAGGGTAGTTTGTATCTTTCGTAACAATCATACATACAATTATATATTGTACTAATCACTAATGTATAAAATTATATTAATATTAAAAAAGATAAATGTAATCAAAATTCTTAATATTGTTGAATGTATAAAAGACTATATTGTATTTATTAGAATGTATATGTATTAAGTCGTTTTATTTTTGTGAAGACTGAATTAAGAGATATTTTTTGACTAAACGGATCTGATACCCGTTTAGTCAATTTAGGTTCGGTTTACTAAATGGTGCGGAGAGTGTGAGGAAGGCTTAGATAGAATATCGTCAGGCACTCCGAGTTCGGTCTTCAGGGAAATAGCACGTGTTCTAAGCGTTGTGTGAAATAAATAATATTGAAATAACAGTGCTGGATTTATTATTTACAATATCTTCAGAAGTGGCAAGAATCTTTAAGCGCCTATAAAATGGACAACTTTCAGGTTGACCATTTTGAGACGCAGCCTAGCTGCAGTTCACGAGAACCGAGGACAAGGGCGATGAGTGTGCAGTCGCGTGAGCGGTCAAGGAGCCGTAGTATTACGCTGCCTTGTGGAAGACAACAGGGACGACGTGGTCCGCGCTCATCAATGATAGAGCCTGGGCCCAGTTGTAATCGTGAGTCTGCACAGCGATCTTTGCGGACCCCGACCCCTGATGACGATGAGCATGAGCAACGTCTAAGGGATAATTTAATCAGAAATATTAGACGTAGGGATAGAGTACTGGACGACGAGCTTGAGCAACGGCCAGTCTCTAGACCTACCCACTCTAGATATCACTACTCGAACGATGAGCTTGAGCGACGTTCGATTAATGATTATCGTGACTCGAACGATGAGCTTGAGCGACGTTCGATTAATAATTATCGTGATCGATCGAGGTTGAGGCACAATGACTCGACTGACCGCGAATTAGTTATCCGCCGCAGCTCTATGATGACGACACCTAGTCGCCGACAAGGGGTTTCAGTCACTAGGCAAGAAACGGACCGCGATAAGTTCGTAGATGACAGTCAAAAATCTTCACACGTGATCAATCAGTTTTTAGAGGCTTTAAAATGTATTAATAAAGGTGGAAATAAACTGAATTCCGTGAATAATGTCATCCCAGAATTCGACCCTATGAATAAAAATCAGAGTATAACTGACTGGTTAGCTAAAGTAGACGAATGCGCGGAAATCTATGAATGGAGCGAACGTGAAATTATACATTATGCCTTACCCAAATTAGTAGGATTAGCTAAGTCGTGGTACGAAAGTCTTTCTAGCGTTAAATTCTCTTGGATTGAATGGAAAACTAAACTCACAGCATCATTCCCGTGTAGTGATAATTATGCCGAGTTATTGTCAGAAATGTTAGCCTTAAAAGTTAAATATGGAGAACCCTTAGAACGATACTACTACTCTAAGTTGAACCTCCTCAACCGTTGTCAAATAACTGGTAAGAAAGCAGTAGACTGTATTCTATATGGCATCGAAGACAGAGCTATAAGATTAGGTGCTTAAGCAGTTCGATTTAAGTCGCCGGAAGAAGTGTTAAAGTATTTGAAAGTTGTCGTGGTGGGTCAGATAAAAAGTACTACTATTTCTGCTGGTAGGGTTAGAAATGACAGACGATCACAGATGACTAACTTTAGCAAAACTGCACAAAGTTCTACCGAAAAGCCCTCCATTAAATGTTTTAATTGCAATTTAGAAGGACACGTTAGTTTCAAATGCCCCAAACCAATTATAAAATGCAGCAATTGCCATAGATTAGGACATCAGGTTGTAACGTGTCCAGGGTTGACTAGAGTTCAAACTCCAAGTAAGGATGTACAGAATAGTGAAAAAAGTATACTTAAACTTGACTTGGATATACAAGATGACAAAACCCCCCCTACGTCTGAACTATTAAAACAGGACAATTACACCCATAGAGAAATTAATAGAACCAATTCCCCAAATGACAAATACATTATGACAATTAGAGTGAATGACCATCCGTTAACTTGTTATATAGATCTCGGTAGCGAATGCTCCATTATACGTCGTTCTGATGTAAAATTATTAAAATTACCGATTACTTTTAGTAGTTTGCCTTTAATGAAAGGGTTAGGAGGTAGTCCGATTACGCCTATTGGTAAAACTAACGCTAAAATAGAAGTACAAGGGATAGCTATTCCATCCATTGAGCTTTTTATAGTTAATGATGATATACTTAAGTATCCCATATTGCTTGGACACACTTTTACTGAGCAACCCGGTATCCTTATTACAAAAACCCCAACTCGGTTATTGTTTGAACACGTTAAGGATAAACAAAAATTGTTTTTAATAATTAAAGACGAAATCCACGTTGAACCACTAGGCATTAAGGCGATCCCGGTTAAGTCGGATGATGGATATACTGGCAATATATTTATCAACGGCACTATTAGAGGGCATTTAACAAAACAATTTTACTTACTACCCGGTGAATATACCTTTCTAAATGGAACTGGTAATGTATTAGTACAAAATTTAACAAACAATCGTTTAAAGTTACCTAAAGATTCATTATTAACTCGCGCTTTTCCCTCTAGTAGGACCGTTGATGTAAACAGAATAACCACATTTCTTGACCAATCGGAACACATAATTAAATACGGCGACGACATTACCCCTGTAGAAAAGAAAAGGCTAGAGTCTTTAATCGAAGAGTTCAGATATTGTTTCTCTACTAGCCTTAAAGATCTGGGTTTTACTACAGTGACAGAAATGGAAATTAGGTTGAAAGACTCTGATCCCGTGGTGTACAGACCTTATCGCTTGTCACACATAGATAGAAGTCAGGTACGAGGTATGGTTCAGGAGATGCTTGACGCAAATATTATTCGGGAATCGACATCGCCTTATGCGAGTCCTATTGTCTTGGTACAAAAGAAAACTGGGGATAAGCGATTGTGTGTCGATTATAGGGCCCTAAATAAGAAAACAATTAAGGAGCATTACCCTATTCCACGAGTAGAAGACCAACTCGATCTCCTTGCTGGACATAAATATTTTATTTCACTAGATCTCGCATCAGGCTATTACCAGATTCCAATAGCTGAAGAGTCTAGACACAAAACGGCTTTCGTTACACCCGAAGGTCAATTCGAGTACCTTCGGATGCCTTTTGGATTAGTTAACGCACCATCAGTTTTTCAGCGTACAATTAATAAAATCTTGTCCCATGCAAAAGTTAAATATGCGGTCATCTACATGGATGACATTCTCATTCCAGCACATGATTTCGAAGAAGGGCTTTTGAGACTGAGAGAGGTACTCGAGCTATTAAGAAGTGGTGGTCTGACTCTTAACCTGAGTAAGTGCAACTTTTTCTTTAAAAGCATTGATTTTCTGGGTTTCGAAGTAGGTTCAGATGGTATTCGTCCTGGTAGTAGAAAAACAGACGCAGTGGCACAATTCCCGACTCCAAAGAACCAACACGAGGTGCGTCAGTTTATGGGTCTCGCTAGTTTTTTTAGAAGATTTATAAAGGACTTTGCTATAATCGCGAGGCCTTTAACAGATCTCCTGCGTAAAAATTGCAACTGGAAATGGACGGAATTACAAAATGCCGCATTTCGTGATATTAAGAAAAAGTTGATTGAACGTCCCGTTATTGCTCTTTATGACCCAAAAGCTGTAACAGAATTGCATACTGACGCAAGTAAGTTAGGAGTAGCTGGCATATTGTTACAGAAAAATAAAGACGGTATTTTGTGCCCTGTATCATACTATAGTCGAAAAACTACAGTGGACGAACAGAAAATGCACTCCTACGAACTGGAGACCCTAGCCGTTGTAGCTTCACTTAATAGGTTTAGAGTGTATCTTCTAGGAATCCCTTTTAAAATTTATACTGACTGTAACGCTCTGCGAACTACTCTAACAAAAAGAGATCTTATCCCAAGGATAGCGCGTTGGTGGATACAGCTTCAGGAATTCGATTGTGAAATCGAATATCGATCTGGTGATAGAATGGCTCATGTTGACGCACTCAGTAGGCAACCTGTTGACGCAGGAATAGTAGAAGCACATGTTTTGGACATTTTAACCGTGGAATCTGATAACTGGTTGAGTACTGCCCAATTAGTAGACGAGGAAGTGCAAATTATTAAAAATATTCTAAAAAACCCGGACAGTAAAAATATTGCAGATGTTTTAAATAATTATGAAATTAAAAATGACAGACTCTATCGAAAGGTTGACGGCAATCTTAAGTGGGTGGTCCCAAAACCTATGCGGTGGCAAATTCTCAAAAGGAACCACGATGACTTAGGTCACTTTGGTTTTGAGAAAACTTTAGCCCGAGTAAGAGACTCCTTTTGGTTTGCTAAAATGCGTAGGTTTATAAAGAAGTACGTTAATGCTTGTTTAGAATGCGCACATCATAAGGCATCAGGTGGGCCTCGTGAAGGATTCCTTCACCCCATACCCAAAGTCGATAAGCCATTTCATACAATTCATGCTGACCACCTAGGCCCATTTGTAAAAAGTAAACGTGGAAATTGTTACCTTTTGGTTATAGTAGATAGTTTTACAAAATTTGTTAATATTAAGCCCGTCAAAAACGTAAAAGCCGCTACAACTATAAGAATGCTCAAAGAACACATAAGTTATTTTGGGGTTCCGGTAAGGCTAATAACAGATAGGGGATCATGTTTTACCAGCAACTCTTTTAAAATATTTATTAAAGAAACAGGAATTAAGCATATACTTAACGCGGTCGCAACGCCACGAGCAAATGGGCAAGTAGAGCGCTTTAATAGGACAATTTTAGATGCTTTATCAACCAAAACCCACGGCAAAAATGATAAATCTTGGGACGAATTTATACCTGACATACAAATTGGTCTCAATACATCTGTGCATAAAACCACACAAAAAAGTCCATCCGAACTATTGTTTGGTTTTAGGGCAAGTAACACTACGGAAGGTATATTAAATGATGCTATAAGTGACACGGTTAAAGTAAATTCGTCCGAACAACTAGACAGAATGAGGGAAAAGGCTGGGGAACTGATTAGACTTCAACAAGAAAAAGATAGTGAGAGATTCAATAGGAAAAGAAAGCAAGGAATTAAGTACAAAATAGGCGATTTAGTACGAGTAGAACGTGACATTTGTTCTAATGATGGAAAGTCAAAGAAACTTCTACCCAAATTTCAAGGACCTTACCGTATAGCTAAACTTTTACCTAATGATAGATTTCTGATAGAAGATACGCCCATAACACAAAAAACTAAACGACGTTATGAGTCCATAGTAGCTATAGACAAAATACGCCCATGGCTAAACCTTAATACTGACCTTAACAGTTCTACAGACAATGACGATGACAGTGACTGCGACAACCAAATCGAGACATTGACAAATGAATTAAAATGAATAAATGTACATAATGTTTTGAGTTGTTTTTAGAGACCTAGTATTTTTGATTTCTAGTTGAGATTTGTGAATAATGTAATATCCTTTCTATTGTTAATTATATACTTTCAATAAAGAATAATTATATTGAATTTAAATAACTGTACTTATCGCTTTCTAGATTATGATATTAATAGAATTCTAAGATATAAAGTTAAGTATTGAATCTTGATTATGTAAGTCTAAGGTTTTTTTTCTCTCCATTTATTTTTATTGTAAATAGTGTTTATCGATTTACATAGGTACGAGGACGTACCAATTGTCAGATGGCCGAGTTGTAAGCATAATTAAGGGTAGTTTGTATCTTTCGTAACAATCATACATACAATTATATATTGTACTAATCACTAATGTATAAAATTATATTAATATTAAAAAAGATAAATGTAATCAAAATTCTTAATATTGTTGAATGTATAAAAGACTATATTGTATTTATTAGAATGTATATGTATTAAGTCGTTTTATTTTTGTGAAGACTGAATTAAGAGATATTTTTTGACTAAACGGATCTGATACCCGTTTAGTCAATTTAGGTTCGGTTTACTAAATGGTGCGGAGAGTGTGAGGAAGGCTTAGATAGAATATCGTCAGGCACTCCGAGTTCGGTCTTCAGGGAAATAGCACGTGTTCTAAGCGTTGTGTGAAATAAATAATATTGAAATAACAGTGCTGGATTTATTATTTACAATACGTGTAAATTGGCAAAATTGATTATTTAGCCAACGGCTTCAAATTATTCTGATTTTACTTCTAGATGTGCGTAGTTTAAAATAAATGTAAAAAAAATATTAATGTTATACAGATTCTGTCGAATAGGTACCTACTGCTGGAGAGAATTTTCTAATTATGTAATTAGACCATCCTTAAACTAGACATAGGTACAATTATAAGAAACAAGAATATATTAACTTTTTTATACATATTATTTATAGTCCTAACATGTACTTACAACATATATTTTTGACTAATATAGGTACGCTAAGATTTAATGCTTTATAAAGGTAAGGTCTAAGGTTTTAGAATTATAAAATTATATAGATACTTCATTAAGATAAAAGAAAGTGTTGTAGGAACAATCTTACAAAAGATCAAAGTTAATTAATCCTGCTTTTAGGCAGTGTTGTGTTCCTGTGGTGAGTAAGGTGACCAGAGAGCACTTGAGGGTTGGGAGCGTGCTGGTGAGCTTAGTTATCTAGTAGTGCTACATGTAGATATTTAGGTTTTTTCACAAGTAACAGAATATTGTGTACTTGTTTTTAATAATATTTGTACGTTGACTTAATGATGCTGTGTGGTAACGGCCGTAAAGAGTATAGCCACTCCCTCTCTTCCCGCGGGTGTCGTAAGAGGTGACTTAAGGTTACAAGTTAGGTTAAGGGACTTAAGTGACACATTTCCACTACCACCTTGGAACTTATAAAGCTGACCGATGGCGGGGTAACCATCCAAGTACTGGCTTTCAAATGCATAGGCCGAAGACGGGCAGCGGCGTCTTCGGTGCGACAAAGCCGGCTGCGATCACCAACCCGCCTGCCCATGGCGCGAACTTGTGGAGGCCTATGTCCAGCAGTGGACTGTGATAAGCTGAAGTGATGATTGACTTAATTACTGACTGATTTAATCTTTGTTTTACCTATAAAACAAATACGTTCCCTAATGGAAGAGACTTCAAAATAAATATTAAATAAAATTTGTACCAAAAATCGTATAAGTATATGCCTAAGATGCAAAACTTTTTAAGCGTTCATAGGTACTATACCTACCTATATGAAATTTTATCTGGTCAGGAACGGAGCCAATATGACGTCTTCGACATTATTTAACCTTTTATTAATGAAGTGTACAATGTCCTCTTTTTACGGGCACGAGCTCTCTAGTGATGTCACGTCGATTATCGATTCTTGTCTACGATATACTTAGGTACAATGTTGTTTTAAGAGAGTAATGTAGTTTGGTATGTACTTTTTATCGCTTTAAATTGACAATTTTGATTAAATATCTAATAATATCTACGTTGTTTTAATTAAATAACCATATGTAATTATTGAATAATTATTCGAGTTATAATTTTTAAATATTTTGAATGAAGCTTTTCAAGTAAGGAAATATTTAAGAATTTGCTATTCATGTATTTTTTGACGTTTCCCATTATTATACACAGGTCATCGATAACCCCATCATAGCTGGAGCCAATAACTATCAAAGTATCGACGTCCCACCATCACTACCCCATGGACACGCATGAATAACCTAAGTAATCCCGACGCGAAAGGTTTTTAAACAATATGGAATTCGCAGAAATCGCCACCAGACCACGCTTCGGTAGACAAAGACTGTGCGCCTTTGTTCTTTTTTTTTTTAATTTTTTCACTATCTCTGTTTAATTAGGCCCTGCTATTTGCATTGGACCATCATTTACAAATATTGCACGGAATTTTAGACTTTAATTTCATATATTTAAAGGTAATGTTCATTGAATGGTGTGTCGTATGGTGTTCGAGTGGAGGTCCGTACGTGTATTTCATGCGTCGACGGTAGCTTTGTGATTATTGAAGGTTATCGTATTTTGTTTAACTTAACGACGCTTTTCTCTCGGTAGCTTTAATTTTAATGGTATAGCCAATAATACTTTATCGTAAACTACTCAAAGAACCATTTCTATAAACAAATACAGTTATTGAGTCTGATTTGTAAATTTAGGGGAGCGTTTCATACAGAAAAGTAACTTATATAATTGTGTTTGCTCGCAAACGAAAAAAACCGACTTCAATTACATCAACAAGTGATACAACGTAGGTATATGAAAAAATACTCAAGTAAATACGTGTTATCAAAGATTACTCAAAAAGTAGTCAACAGAAGTCGATCAAATTTAAATGGACCCACACTACAAGCAACATCTTTCAATTAAAAAAAAATCATCGAAATCCGTCCTCCCAGTAAAAAAGTTCTGATCTAACATAAAATAAAAATACAATCGAATTGAGAACCTCCTCCTTTTTTGGAAGTCGGTTAAAATTCAACGAATATTGGAACTTTTATCTGGTTTCGTTGAAGACAGTTATTACGCAGCTGGGTTAATTGGATCTAAAAATTAAGCTTGGATTCGACACACTGCACCACTACAGATAAGTGAAATTTTTACTAGAACAGACGACAGTTTTGCAAAATTTAAGCTTGCTAACTGCTAGCTCAGTTTACCGTTTGATTATTTCCCCGTGATCTATTATTTGAATTTTATTATCAGACTAACAACATTCATAATCTATATACTTCTATACTAATGTTATAAAGAGGTAAAGTTTTTAACTTTGTTTGTTTGTAGGGGATAATCTTCGCAAATACTTATCGGATCATGAAAATTCTTTCACTAACAGAAAGCTACACGGTTCGGGAGTGACATAGGCTATATTTTATTGTTATTGAACAAAACATTCATTGAAAAATATTAGTATATGCAAATCAAGCTGAAGAAATGCGAGCGAGATGAAAACTTTACTAAGTAAATATTGAATTTATCTTGCAGAGATTCTTAAAAGCTTACAACACATTCACATGTTCACCACAACCATCATTTCGTAATTGGTAGCATTTTTGTAAGGTTTATTTTATACAAATGTTTAATGTACAGGAATTAACAATCTTGTAATTGGTTCGTATACGTACATAATTATGTAGCTTGTTTAAGGTTTGAATGTATTTTAATACAAAAGCTTTAAAAAAAATGTTTGTTTAAACGCTGAATTAAATATAAAAATTTATTGTTTGGATTTTAAATATTTTTAAGACTTGTGGCGTCTCCACATATAAAGACTTTTTGTGTAAATAATAGTGAAACCAAAAAAAAAAGACTAAACAACGTATTATTGAGGAATGTCATAGGCTATATAACATCTCTCTACGACTCATTGGAAGTGAACAGTCACCGTAAATATTAACAGATTTAAATAGTATTAATACTGTACTCAAAGCTAGTTTAAGGTGACGTTACTTTTAGAGTTTGATAGAAAAATAATTAATGTTTACTTGCAAAATTCTGTATACCCAGTATGAGATTATGACACATAAAAAAAATTACAGTCAGATTGAGTACCTTCTACTTCTTAAAGTCAGTTAAAAATGAATTTAACATTCATGATGAAAATTTACAAAACTTAGTGACAAATGCGAAACATTTCCCAAATGGATCGACTTTGTGGAATCATTAACATTAATTTTGTAAGTTCAATGTTCCTTTTGTGTTTACATATTGTTTGTCACTGCTCTTTTTTATTATATTTTAACAAAACTTTGACCAAAATTTGTTGTATTATATTTTTCGACTAATTTACTTCTTCACCTACATGCTTTACTTGGTGTCACCAATAATTAAATTGATTTTAATAAACTGAAACTTGATTTTGACAAGGTAAAAAATATAAAACGTTTATCTGTTTGATTGTAGGTCAGATAGTTTTATCAGCGACCAGTGAAACAAACCCCAAGCTTTATTACAGCCATCAATCTTAATTGTAAATATCAGTTAATTTATGTAAGTTTACAAAATGTTTCAAATTCCATTACATCCGTCGACAGCATTTTAATGGCTTTCATTAATACGAGTCATTCTTCTTCCTATGACATTCTACAAGTGTAACATGTGGATATTTCAAAAATTTTAAGCAAAGCGTGTTCTTATTGATTCAAAAATTTCTTTATGTTATCGATAACGTTATAAACAACATTCATTTTTTGATTAACTTTTATTTTCATATTTTTTATAAAGTGGACGTGTTTCTTCGAAACGTGAAATAATTTTTCAGTTGTTTCGTTTGTAATGTATTTGTGTTTGGTTATAATAAGTAAAACAATTAGAAATCAGCTCTAAAATCCATCGGAGTAATCTATACCTACTAATATTATAAAGCTAAAAAGTTTTGTTTGTTTTTATGCTTCTTTGTTAATTACTTTAGAAGTAGTGTGTTGGATAGATCATTTACCGAGGAATAGGCTATTTTTTTTCTTTAAACTAACGCGGTTGAAAACCACCATCTCTTTGATAAAAATAAAAACTATCGTTAAGAAACCTTAAGTACCTAAAGTAGGTTTTTTTTACCAGACATTTTTTTAATTTTATCACGCAAGTAAAAGCTATGTTTATTATTAGTTATGTTTAGCTAGTTAAAAATTACAAAGAAATAAATTACTTAATTTTGTTTATAGAACTAATACCGAATACCTATACATGGGGAAGTACCTCGACCTTACAGAACATCACAGCTAAATAATACTGCTTTCAAGCAGTGTTGTGTTCCTGTTGGTGAGTAAGGTGACCAGAGCTCCAGGGGAGGGTCGGAGGGTAGGGTTGGAAATGCACTTGCGATGCTTCAGATGTTGCAGGCTTTTAAGGCAGGAAATTAAAAGTATTCGAATAGAACAAACTGTTCTCTTCGAATATTTAAAACTTACTAAACCTACTACTACCTTGCTAAGGAAGTAATGTATGCATTATTGCATATGTAAGTGTAAAGCATGTTTAATAAATTCCTTCATATTTGGTAATAGTCGTCGTACTACTGAAGTAAAAAGTAAAACAAGACACGAACTCTGCATAAACATCATCGCTCATGTTTTGCAAAACAATATTTTTGTCTATAATATCTGTTTTTGTGTGTGCATAGAATTTTTGTGTATCTATCTCTAGTGGGTGTATATATTATATGTATATTCGACGAATTTAAAATGATGGGAATATGGACGAAGCTTGATTCTGTAAGACACCTCAAAACGCCTCACACAACGGCCTCCACTAGGATTTACTCCTGTGTCGGGAGTCCAAAAACACACAATACACAAGCACAAACGCCCAGTTCACGGCAAACATCATATCGAACCGGCAACTGCTTGTGCAACAGCCACAAGTTAGTGCTGTAACTGTTGCGCCAACGCGTCGGCTAAAAGGATTTAGACATGGTATTATTTATCCTTAATAATTAAATAAGACAAAGAGTAATAATTTGAATTAATCTTTAAGCACAGTTACTCTTATGTTGTCATATTTTACCGCCCAACATCTCTTTCGAGAAAGATCTAATAAAATAATGATTAAAATCCGGTCGCATGTTGGAGCTGATACGCATTTTTTTATTAAAGTAAGTAAAAGGCTATTTAAATGTACTTTAACATCGTACAATTGATATCGCAAACAGATAAAACCAGCGAGTAGGTAATTATGTCAAACTTTCTTAGTTTTGTCGAATGATTCTACAGACAGCGTATTTGGTAGCAACTTGGCATTGATTAGTCGCAGATATTACTTCTTGTCGCGTAGTAAAAAATGTACTACTAGATAACTAGAATATTCAAACTCTTACGTTCGTTTTCATTAGTCTATCACGTTTTTATCCGTCATATCCCGGTTTTCCGTTATTCTCATCCCACAGCCTCCACTCGCATTCTTACGTAGGTTGTCAGTCCAGAGGGCCGGAGGTTAAGATATAGGAAATATTAGTGATTACACAAACATTGTATTATTTTAGAACTAGCCACTCATTAAAACCGGCTGTTACACGATAATTATCTTCGACTATTGGATACGATTTGAGGATAAATAAATTTAATTTTAATTTTAAGAAAAAACAACGTAAGTGTACTTTTTATGATGTAACCAAATCTATATAAAATCAGTGATAGAAATAACATTGACACCACTTCTGTGGTCTGTGATTGACACGAATAAAATTATGATACTTTTGATAAAAAATTTAATGTGTTGTCTGCTTACACCTTAAAATGCTCAATTAAATAGTTAATCACATTCTTTTTCTCTATATATTTACATTAATTTATATTTTACATATAAGTATTTGAGAATATATTTGAAGTTTCATTATTTACTATACAAACACAGTAAATCTAAAGAATTTACTCGTTTGTTTGATTTAAACTCAAAAGTTAACGTCACAGCGTATTTATTTAGGAGTTTTATACAATAGAAAATGTTACGTCAATTCCTAGTAGTGTTCAGTAGTCAATTTAGCAATAAGTTTTATAAGTTTCAAAACTAAATGTAGATTACAACGTGTAGCCCGTGAGGGCCAGACCTTCATTTTGAACTTCATTTTGAAGAACATTTTGTAAAAGCTAAAAGTTCCTCGGCGCATGCTCCCAAGTCCCAACACAGGTAGAAGCAATGGCCAAATATGAAACTAAACTCATACCGACTTTGGCAGATACCATAACAAAGTATAAGTAAAGAGTTACAAACAGTTTAAATGACAATTACGTTTTCAGAAATACAATATTTTACGCAATTTTCAAGATATATAAGAAACATACAATTAGAAAAAAAAACAACAATAGCAGTTTTCGAGTTTTGACTGTGCTTTAGCAGCACACTTAACGATTTTTATTTAATACTAGCTGTGCTCCACGGTTTCACTCGTGTTCATTTAAGGAAAAAAGCCTATAGCCTACCTCTGTAAATGGGCTATCCAACACAAATATAATTTTTCAATTTGGACCAGATCAATTCCTGAGATTACCGCATTTAAACAAACAAACAAACTTTTCAGATTTAAAACATAAGTATAGATATACTATCTTTGTCTATTTTAATTGTTTTTTTAAATACATTTAGGTACTTAAGAATATTATCAGAACTATATTGCATTAATAGCTATTGTTTTAAGAGATGCGTGATAAAGTTGCATTTGTATAAAATCACAGAATTTAATATTTAGACATGAATGAAGGCATGTTCTCTGTATAAAAAAAATCAGAAAAACACTCAAAAATTATTAGTAACCAGCTGATTTTTTTTTCTTCTTTTAGTTAGTTAATATCTATATAATTTAATAGTAATATTGTCCTACAAATTGCTTTGTAAGTTATCCCGGTCCTACGCTCACTGCTGCTCTACCTCCTGCTATCTCTGTTATCTACCATAATCGAGAGTTTTCGTAGAGGAAATTTTTGTTCGTCCCGTCAAAATGAAGCTACTCCCGGAAAATTAGCTTGATACTAATCAGGTGAAAAAAATGTACTAGGGATCCCTACCTATAATTCTTTTAAATAATTAAAACATTTTATAAAGAAATTAATTGATGATTTGTCGATATAACTATATTTATATTATTTATGAATATTTCAATTTAGAATAAAGAATAAATACTGACATTATAATAAAACAACCTTTTTGGATTTTATCGCGGTTTATTAAGTTTTTTAGAGACTTTTTTGAGCTTCCCATGGTTGCTGTAAAGTATCCGAAACGTCGCGCATCAAAAAAACTTAATCAACCGCGATAAAATCCGAAAAGGTTGTTTCATGATAATGAGTGAAATTTGCCTAAACATTAGAAAAAAATACTGACATATTACACTCTACTGTAGTATTTTATATCGCATTAGAATATGATCTCTAATCAAAAACTATGCCCCAAAATCAATTGGAAATTATTAACTATAGAAATACAAAAGTAACGGACTGTTTTTACGAATTATAGGTAGGTACTTATTATTTTTATAACATTGAACAAGTTTTGAACTATTCATAGAAAATTGAAACGGATAATACATAAAAAAGTATGTGAAAATTCTTATTAGAAATAATATGTTATCAAAAAGATAATTTCTATCAAAGTTACTGTTAAAAATATAATTTTACCTCAAGTTGTATCGTCTGCATCGCGCTACATTCGGTTTTTTAACATTTTTTATTTTGCATGCGTTTTTTTTTAAACTACAAAATCGAACATGCCATTGTTTTGCCACACCACCACAGTTTCATCAAAAAACCGGTTAATCTTTGCATTCACCACACTTACCCGATAGAGTATATAAATCAGCAATCATTTCACGAATTAAAAGAAAAATATATTCACATACACCAACACTAAACGTCCACTGTTTTGTAATGTAATACTAGTCAAATCGAGCTTTGTCAGTAACGTGTTATAGAATCCGGTTTGTTATTCACCCGATAATAGGCCATAAGAAATTAAAGAAAAAAAATCCTCGGCAAACAATTGGACGCCCAACAAAAGCAGTGCTTCGCAGCTATCCGAAGCTGTACTGAAATTCTAAACCCCGTCTTCGGTGTCTGTGTCCAGCACCCCCCATTACTAAATTTCCAGACGAAACTAAAAGGTCCTAACCCGTAAACTTATTCACTCAAAACTAACCTGTATCGTTTTATACTTTAGGTTCTCATTGCTGCAGTGCGAGAAGTCAAATCCGGCATTCATTGAAACGCCCGGCGCGCTACAAGGCTATGAGAACGTATAATTTAAAGACGGAGTTGTCTGACTCGCGCTGTGAATGCGTTCGTCTCTGTCGCTCGTATTAAATAGGCGGCTAAGCTTTTCGCCTCACGATGTCGCGTTGCTCATTTTTTTGCTATTTTGTATTGAATTACGTATTATTTTGTGAATTAGATTGTGCTGCGGTGTCATATTTTTGCTCAGTACCTACCTGGTGTTTTTTAAAAGGATAGCGGGTAGGCAGGTTGGTTATCCTATTTTGTGCAATATAAATTTATTAGTTATTTAACTATGAAATAACGCTTTATTTATGATATGAAATAACGATTTTTTAATTGACTAAGTATTCGTTTTGAAAATTATTTCCCCTTTTCCTTTAGCACGATGAAACTTTTATCTTGAAGTGATCACATATTTGACGGACCTTTAAAATTAATTATGAAATGTAAGTATTTATTTAATACACGAATATCTAAGTTTTCAATAATCAAATTAAACGTCTAAGATTTAACTCTACTTTTTAACTCTTCCATGATACGCACGATATTATTTTATTTATGACATATATTTACGCTCTTATTTGTAATAAATGAGTAGGATTTCTAGGTAGGATTTATAATAAACTCACTCAATTATAAAATTTTCTAATTAGTAGTCAAACAAAATTGTAATCTTTGTGTCTTCTTCATCACAAAAAAAAATGCATTTGCTTCCTCAAAACTGTTGACTTTTTTAATGTCGTGAATTTTTCTTAATAAATATTATATAATATAATTTTCGTATTTAATAAAATAAATAATACGAGGTGAACAGTAAAATATATGCTTTAAATACGGAAGTAGGTATTAGTTGATCACAACATTTTTCCGCAGGAAATATCACATAAATGTTACCTCGCTACTATTCATATCCGTTGTATGCTGTTACAATATTGTATCACAAAACTTGTATCTTTCGAGCGATTGAATAATACTTATATAAAATTAAAGAATCTATTAGATACCAAATGATTCTATCTTTCTCTATGAATAAAGTTAAGTTAGAACTCAAAGTAAGAATAAAAAATAAGAGACAGTGAAGAGATATGAAAACTTTTTGCATTATTAATGGTAGCTAATTAGCTACTTTTTTGCATTAAACTTAAAAAAAAATATTTTTATTGAAATAAAGATAGAAAATACTAGCGTACTCTTTCTATTTTATATGGACACAGGGACCGTACATAAAGGTATATTCGTACTTGTAACTCTCACAGTCGCTACCTACACCATTATTCATTCTAATCGAGAAAAAGTAACTAGTACTCAAAGTAGCCTTAGATATCAAAGCGCAATATTTGTACTATTATTGAACCCAAAATATTCACATTCTGGTGTATCTTTACTATGATTATTATTATCAAATTCGACCAAACGAAATCTTATTCGGAAAATAGAACACTGTACTTAATGGTTTTATACTGTATTTCATATAATATTTTTTTCAGGTATTGGTATTAAAAACATATAAAAATAAACTTACCACACAAACGCCATAGCGGACATGAGCCGCAATAGCAAAGAAGAGAAATACATTCGAAAAAACTCTTTCTAACTGTGGTTGATAGAGTGATGTCACTTTAGTTATCAGAGGTATATTAATCCAGGAGATGGTGTCACACCTCTGTTTACTCATCTCAGCGACTATGAGTCGACTCTGGAAATAAAGACAATAATGAGTGACAAGATATAGGGAACGATATCTTTCCAATGTAGGTTTTAATGTAATTTTCGTCTTAACTATTTGAGACCCGTTCAAAATTGTTATGTTCTTCTGTTACAATGTCATGGGCTTTATCGACCCTACACTGAACTGCCATTGTCGAATCTATTACACCTATCACTAGTTGAAACGTAATGTAGACGTAGATCGAGTGATTTCTTTTTTCCTTTTGTTATAGGTAGCTGTATAGGAATGATTAGGAGTGTCTAAAATTTATACTGCTAAGTGCGTTAGGCTAAAAAAGATAAATTCGAACATACTCTTAACGTATTTTCGGTGTACTAACCTAATACTATTTTTGAATTTTTTGTGATATTTGTTTTACGATTTCGTCGATATTTAAAAATATCAAAAGGACAGAATAAATAATTTAAAAAAAAAGTTAGAAATTTGTCAAATAGTACATTATGTTAATTACGTTCCTTTACATTTTCAGAGACAAGTTTAAATAAGTACCTACAAAGTTTTATGTATTTGCAATCTCAAGCACTGTGGTCTTTTTCCAGCCGTATTAGTGATAAGACAGAAATTCCAAACCTGGCGCCAGTGTTCTTATATTTCTAAAGTTGAAACAATAACAGTCATATATCGAATTTTATGTGTTGTTGTATAACACATCTCTCGCCTTTTATTCGAATATAATGTATTTTATTTAGTATTTGATATATCGTTGAAATATCATCGAATAGTCGAATACACATTTATATATAACTATATCATATAAAAACTGTAAACTGCGGTTTTGTATTACCTAAATACTATGAAAATATAAAGTTAAAATAAAGTCCTTTCAAGTGTGGGTCTTTGCGAAATACATGTTCTTAGGTAGGTATAGACTGATACAAAAGATCGATAGATCAGCCGTTCAAAATATTTACAATTTCATTTCAGTATATGTACCGTACCTACTATAATCATTTTGATCAATTTATTAAAGGTTAATACCATTTTACCTAATATTTTAACCGTTATTTACAATCTTATGTATAAGGCAAGCCGATTATATAATATAAGTAATGAATACATAATTTAATACTACTCCGTCATACATGGTGTGTTATACTTATTACCCTATCAAACTTTACAATATAAATTTAGATTAATATAATGAATTCTAAGCTTTTATAAATATAGAAAAGATATACTCACTGCAATATTGCTGAATACTGTTCCAAAAGCCAGTTAAAAAACTCTAGGATTCCTCTCAGCGACGTCATTGGGTGACCAAAGAGCCCACACCAAAAACGTGACAGACACCACTAACATCGACCAGATCGGTTTTAGAGATTGTGATATCGGGTACATATTGCTGGTTTTATTTTTAAATGACCTGGAACAATTTCAAATGAACCTAGATTTTTTTACATTATTTTCTTATTAAAAAAAAAAAATGAGTCAAATCATAACTTTGGAGTGAGTAAATGGGCAAATTCGAGAGCGCCTTACTTTCTGATTTAGCTGGTACATATTATGTATAATAAATTTAAAAAATATATTTTAATGTGTTAAAAATTATTTTAAAAATAAAAATAATTTCATAACTGAAAAAGTTGTACCCTACTTCATTTTAATGAAAAAAAAAAAAAAACGCTACTATAAACGTATAAACTTACACCCAAACATTGTAGATAGAGACGGGCAATGTCGTAAACAGACCCGTCGCGTGGAAAGCTGCTTGCAGCGCGTCAATGAATTTAACTCCTCCAAATTATACGTACACTTTGTATAAAGCTTTAAAGCTGGACCCTAGACGTTCGGTAGTAAGAAAAGTATGACTGACACCGTAAAAGAAAAAAATTGCTTAATTTTTTTATTTGGTTTAATAGAAAATAATTGTCTAACTTTAACTGGCTGTAAGAAGGTTGTTTGTCCGAACTCCAATGTGGTAAATGTTTAATTTATATACCTACAATTAAATTAAATTGGAGTTTCTGTTTGTAATATTAAAAAAACCGCTTTTTACTAAATGCATAGGGATTATTATGGATATATACACGGTACATATACCAAAATAACATTTTTCACAATTTTTGTCTGTCTGTCTGTCTGTTTGTTCCGGCTAATCTCTAAAAACGGCTGGACCGATTTTGAAGGGACTTTCACTGGCAGATAGCTGACGTAGTAAGGAGTAACTTAGGCTACTTTTATTTTTGAAATTTATTTATTTTATAACTCTGCGAACTGAACAATAACTTTTTTGTTAAATTCCACGCGGACGAAGTCGCGGGCACAGCTAGCTCTATATTATAATTTAATAGAAATATACGTGTATCTACTCGTATTTGCTTAAGTAAGTCCGTTAGCTATTTTCTGTAGGATCCTTAATCTTTCAGATTATGCTTAGGTATGTGAAGATTGTAAGCGTCTAAGGCGTTACAAGTATTCGATAGAGATTGTAGAGCTTTAAACACATGAGTTCACGCCGTTTTTGGCGCGAACTTGAGTAGGCCTATGTCCAGCAGTTGACTGCGATAGGCTGAAGTGATGAAGTGATGTACAGCTTAATTCAATTTTCACTTTATTACACGGTTAATTGTATGTGCTTATATAACTAACTCGGATTTTATCCTATCATAACACTTTTATCAACCTTTCTTTCCCATGGGCACTGGAATTACGAGATGTACTTTATTGACGGCCAATATTCAATTTTGACTTGTATAGGTAACAAAAGACTATTACGCGAATTATTTACTTCTTGTAAGACCTAGGATTTACCTAGACTAATGAAGCGGTGATATTACTGATTTTTCTTTTATTGTTTGCATCCGAACAATTAACATAAAATATAGCAAGACTACTCGACCTATTTGGTTATTTTTTTTAAGCTTATTTATTATTAGCTATTGAGAAATGTTACCATGTGCTACATGAACGCATGCCTAAATCATTAAATCATCATATAGTCTAAGTAGTTACTTAGAAATCGCCGTTTGATAAGAGCAAAGAATTTTTCTTAAATGCTTTATTGCACAATACATTATTGAATTGTGAAATTGAAAAAGCGGGGTAATGATGACTAGCTCAATGGCGCAGCCCTTTCGATTCCCGCCTGCTAGCAAACACAATTATTTAAAGCTTATTTATTATGACCTATTGAGGAATGTTACCATGTGCTACATGAACACATTCCTAAATCATTAAATCATCATATAGTCTAAGTATAGTTACTTAGAAATCACCGTTTGATAAGAGCAAAGAATTTTTTTTTAAATGCTTTATTGCACAATACATTATTGAATTGTGAAATTGAATATGCGGGGTAATGATGACTAGCCCAATGGCGCAGTTTGTACTTTGTAGTGGCCTTTTCGATTCTCGCCTGAATGTGGGTGTAATATTTGTATTTATTTATTTATATCTGTATTATTTCTATGTACATTTATAAAAAAATGTAATTATAACACTTAGCTATTATCTGAAACACAAGCATTAAGTTGCTTACCATAGGAACAGACGACCGCCGACCTGGCGAACTTCGTACTGCGTTTTTTTTTTCTTGAATATAATAATAATATATATCGAAATAAAATATAGTCCATCTTTCAAGTTGGATCAAACTGCACACGGTGTTAAATGCTAAAAGCATTAACAATATTTGTTCTCAAGCTTAATCCCTATTATGTAATGCCATGTCTATATACTTTGTTTTGTTTAGCTCTAGTTTATCTGTATAGTTTATTTTTGTTCATGTTTGTAATTGCTCAATTCTTATATGCTTGGTGTGCTGCAGTGTCGCATGGGTATTTGACTGATTATTATAGGCTTATTAACGGTACGATCAATGGCACAAGCTTTATAACACTATGTATTTATAATTATCCACAATACACACACACCCTCCGAACGTATCTTAGATTGTTCATGTACCCCAACACGTATTTATTTTATATATCTGTAAAGTATATACATATGCTATTTTGCTTGAATCAGTATATTATTATTTGTAATGGCTAATCAAAACAAGTTTTTAAAGTTGGGTCTATTCAATGCGGGCTCATTGAACACGGGTCACCACGATTTCTTATTTGCTATGGACCGTTTCAAGGCTGATATTGTGGCTATCAATGAGACGTGGTTGGCAGAGGGGCAGCAAGGGCGAGCGCCCGCGGTACCCGGCTACCGGCTGCGTAACTCGCCACGTCCACAGTCTGTACGGCACGGCCGGGGTGGAGGAGTTGGTTTTTACATAAAGCATAATATTCGCGTACGATATTTAAAGCATCCAGAGAATAATATAGAACAGCTCTGGCTTTCATCAAAATTAAACGGGTATCATATCGCTATCGGAACAGCATACAGACCCCCTTGGATGAACATCGATCTCTTTATTGATGCCCTTACTGAGTCGGTAAGTATTTTCTCATACCATGAATTGATCGTTCTACTCGGCGATTTTAATATTAACATGCTAGATATCAACAACAAAAACGTTTCAAAAATGTGTCAATTTTTGGAATGCATGGAATTGAAACAAGTAGTTACAGAGCCAACTCATTTCTCATTCCAGTCAGAAACGCTCATAGATCTAGTGTGTACGAATGCCAAGGTGAAGGAAGTTACTGTCACTAACATTACTGGCTCCCTTGGCCACGCAATGGTAAATGTTAAGTTTCACATTAAAAAAAATAAAATACCACCTAAACTTATACGCTACAGACCTTTAAAAAATATAGTGCTTGAAGATTTTAATAGGGACCTTTATGCCACTGACTGGCAGTCTATTAGTGAATTACCCTCTATAGACTTGGCAGTTGACAGGTTCAATATGCTTCTGTTATCTCTCTTTGACAAACACGCCCCAGTAAAAACTATCAGAATCCGGGAAGATCAAATGTTGCCTTGGTTAACTCCTACCTGTAAATACATGATAGAACTGCGTAATAAAGCTTTTGAAACGTATAGAGAATCTAAATTAGAAGCTCATAAACGATACTACAAAGACCTAAAAAGACTTGTTGTAACTAGTATATTAAATGAGAAAAGGGCATACTTTAATGAATATGTAAACTCTACTATAGGGAATAGTAAACTGTTTTGGCAAAATATTAAAAAGAAGATATTAATAGATCCCTCAAAAAGTGATACCCTTCCAGACTGTTTTAGTGATCCTCATATTATCAATAATCATTTTTTAAATATTCCTCACAGTAAAAATATTCCTAAGACTACTTTATCATTTTTTAATACTCATAATTTTAATAACAACTCTATTTTTGAATTATCTACCGTGAGTGAAAATAGCATTGCCGCCTACATTACGTCATTAACATCAAACGCCACTGGCAGTGACGGCATTAACAGAGATATGATTCTGCTTACTCTTCCTTGCACTCTAAATATAATAACCCATCTTGTAAACAAATCAATCACGGATGGTGTTGTTCCTCTCTGCTGGAAATCAGCACTAGTTAATCCATTGCCTAAAGTTGACCGTCCAACAAATTTAAATGAGCTTAGACCCATTAGCATTTTACCATATTTGTCAAAATTATTAGAAAGAGCTGTGTATAATCAGTTATTGAAATATGTTGAAGAGAACAAGATGCTACCGGAATTTCAATCTGGTTTCCGAAGGGGTCGAGGCACGGTAACTGCATTATTGGATGTAATAGATAATATTCTAACGGAACGGGACTTGGGCAATGGTAGTATTTTGGCTTTGTTGGATTTCTCCCGGGCTTTTGACTGTCTTGACACCCAACTACTGTTAGCGAAACTGAATTACTACGGTCTAAATGAGCACGCTTTATCTTGGTTTGATAACTATCTTTCGCACAGGCAACAAACAGTTAGGCTGACAATAGATAATGGAAATACACTATTATCTGATCCTTTACCAGTCACTCGCGGTGTTCCTCAGGGTTCAATATTGGGTCCTCTTTTATTTATAATCTATAGTTCCGATTTAACTCACGAAATTAAGCATTGTAAATTTCATTGTTACGCAGATGACGTTCAACTTTATATTTCTGTACCACCTTGTAATACAACAGTTGCATTACATAAACTGAATAAGGACCTTGACAATATTGCTGCATGGTCAGATAGGAACGCCCTGGTATTAAATCCATCAAAGTCAAAATTTATGGTTCTTGGTACTAAAAATCAAATAAATAAGATAATCAATAATAGTGACTTGACTTTGACTATAAACAGCCAGAAAATAGAGATGGTTACAGAGGCAAAGAATTTGGGTTTACTTATTGACAGTAATCTACGATTTGAGAAACATGTTCAGAATTTAATAACAAATTGCTTTTATAGACTCAAAATATTATATAAAATCCGTGATGTGCTGTCGGAAAGGGCTCGTATCACCCTCTGTGAAAGCCTTATATTATCTAGGCTAAATTACAGTGACATTGTGTTCGGACCTTGTTTACTAGCCAAAACCCAACGACTCATTCAAAGAATACAGAACGCATGCTGTCGCTTTTGCTTTAATGTACCTCAACGCACCCACATAACACCATTTTTAAATGAGGCTTCAATGTTAAGAATGGAAGCCAGAAGACAGTTGCATCTGGCTACCTTGATGTTTGACCTAATGAAATTTAAAAATCCTCAATATCTATATAACAAATTATCATTTCCATTATTTAACGAAGGCTACGGTACACCTCGAACTATTCGTCCAGTGTTGTCATTGCAAAGGCATAGGAGTGCGGCTTTTAGAGGGAGTTTTAGATACCAAGCTACCAAATGTTGGAATAATATACCACCACCAATTAGAAATATTAAAAGCAAAGATACATTTAAAATTAGTTATAAAAAATATCTCTTTAAAGGACAGGTGCAAATGTAATTCATCTTCATCATTATTAATTTTAATTTTATTATTTATATAAGGAGCTGCTATTGTTCCGTGATGTCTAATTGATTTTACATGCTATTGTTTTATACGCATATTATGTTATATCTATGAAGCCATTTTATGTGCTCTGTAACTTACTACTGTTAACATATATATATATCTATTTAAATCGCTTTCCTATTACTATTATTATTGTTGACACTATCATCATTTATAATACACACTTTAAATATACTCGTATATATATATACACAATATTACGTCACAAACCAAGCATTGTGCTCTTTCACCGTAACAGGTAGTAACTGAAAATCAGTCGATCTTTCCTAGGATTGATCTTTTAAGTACTGAGTTACTTACCTTTTTGCGATTCTGCAGCACACATACACTTTATTTTAATGTGTTTTTTTATTAATCCTACTAAAATGTTTTTATTTGATACTTTTTATTTATATTTTACTTTTACTTTTTTTTTTTTTTTCTTTTTTAATTGTGTATGTACCTAATGTGGAATTGTAAATAAAGTTTTTATCTATCTATCTATCTATCTATCATTATACAAGCAACCTACTCAGATTGATTTCTTGAAATAACTTTTGTCATTCTTTTGAGTATAAGACTGTAAAAACGTATGTAACTTTAAAAATACATGTACTATATGTTTTTTGTTAAAATCTAATTTATTTTTCAAATATTATGACATTATTATAACATACGGGCTGGTGTAGTGGTGCGAGTAGTCGCCTAAAACACCGACGGTTTACGGATTCGATTCTCGCTCGTGATGGATATTTGTATTTGAACAAATAGGTATTTCTTTCCTGTTTGGATGTCTTTGATGGGGAAAGCAGGCTGAAGCGATGTAATAGGTTATCCAAAATGTTTTTCAAAGTGTCAACAGGGTGAATTTTCTTTGTATTGTATTTCAACGAAAGTGAAAATTCTTTAATTGAAACTTTTAACATCAATCTCAGAAATGTTTTAAATAATTATTATCAATGATTTTAGGTTGTACTTGAAATAATAATGGATTAAGTAGATAGTAAATTATATTGCACGCGTAACACGCTTTTAAGCGTGTGGGTGTGCTTCACTATCGAAAGACCGGTCTGTGTCGATTTTCCAATATAAAATCGTTCATATAGGTACGTTAAGTTAGGCACTGAATTTATATATAAAAAGGATGTTTCGGAAACTAGACATGTTAATCTATAAAGTCAGCGTATTTTTATTTTTACTGATTTTTGTTATACTCGTAATACTTATTAATCTTATTATTTTTTAATTCTTATAAAAGTATTCGTAAAATATTTATATAGGCTGTTATAAATTAGACATTTGAATATATTACGTTATCGTAATCTGAAGATAATTATCAGTATTTTATGATAATAACAGACCGACGCGACGGCTTAAAATTATCCATATATGCATTATATTTTTATGAAGATTACATTACTGACAGAAAGAAACTTTATTGAAATACCTTATAAAGATAATTGGCATATTGGTTAAAGTAAATTACTTTTTGACGATATTCTGTGCATTAGGTAATATTTAAGAAATGCTTATAGTGGCTATATTTGGTGATTCAAAAAGTTTACAAGTTTTCGTAATAATTTTGTCTGATGCTGGATTAAGAAACTTTTATTATTATTTATTTGAAAATTAACTACTATAGTACGGGATCCCTAGTACATATTTTTCACCTGATTACTATCAAGCTAATTTTCCGGGAGTAGCTTCATTTTGATGAGACGAACAAAAAGTTCCTCTTCGAAAACTCTCGATTGTGGTAGGTGATAGAGTTAGCAGGAGATAGAGCAGCAGTAAGCGTAGGACCATACCGTGAACGGAGTACATATTTTTCACCTGATTACTATCAAGCTAATTTTCCGGGAGTAGCTTCATTTTGATGAGACAAACAAAAAGTTCCTCTTCGAAAACTCTCGATTGTGGTAGGTAATAGAGTTAGCAGGAGATAGAGCAGCAGTGAGCGTAGGACCGGGATAACGTACCACGCAATTTGTAGGATAATATTACCATCAAATTACATAAATATTAACTAACTAAAAGAAGAAAAAAAATCAGCTGCATGGTTAGTCATCAAAAATTGATTTTTTTTCTGATTTTTTTTCTTTTACATACTGAGTTTTTGGTTGATTGATTGATCTCACTGGTGAGTTTTTAAGCTGTAATAAAAAAAAAACTAAGTTCTCACTGACGTCATATCCCCACAGCAGATAAGTACATTGTGCCTGTGTTGTACTTTGCCCTTCAGTGACTTACGTAAAAATTGAAAAACTATGTTAAGAAATTGATAAAATAACATAATTAACATTAATAAAATAATTAACTGAAGGTACAGCAGGAAATTTCCTTCTCAAATTATAGAGCAGCACGACCTGTAACATCCCACTGCTGAGCATAGTCCTCTTTCTTCATGTAGGAGAAGGATTGGAGGATAATCCACCACACTTCTCCACTGTGGGTTGGCCGGTATATGTATTCCCTACTATGAGTAACGATCGCTATCAGGTATTTATGAACCGGGACCGACGGCTTTACGTGCTCTCCGAGGAACGGTGGGGTGACCCACAAGGACAGACATCCAAACCGGGAATAAATATTTGTACAAATACAAATATCCATACCGTGTGGGAATCAAATCCGCAAACCGTCTGTGTTTTATACGACTTCTCGCACCACTACACCAGAGTGGTTGTTATGGTCGATTTACTTCAGACGAGCGAATGCTCATTCTATCCCCACTATATCAAATTCTTATCAAATTATTTAGTGTAAACAGGCGTAGAGCATTCTTTCGTTGTTATATTATATATGAATACGAGTGTTCGAAGATCAAGAAAGAATGCTCTTGTTCTAGCTCTAGCTCTTTGTTCGTTTGGTCTAAATCCACCCTTATGGTCGATTTACATCAGACAAGCGAATGCTCATTCTATCCCCACTATATCAAATTCTTATCAAATTTTTTTAGTGTAAACAGGCGTAGAGCATTTTTTCGTTGTTATATATATGAATACGAGTGTTCGAAGATCAAGAAAGAATGCTCTTGTTCTAGCTCTAGCTCTTTGTTCGTTTGGTCTAAATCCACCCTTAGATACCGTAGACACTTTGTAATATGTCAGCAATATTTTATTAAAATTTTTTTATCACCATTCATCAATTAATATAGGTGGTCAAAAAAGATACGTCAAATATGATTGCCTATTAAGCTCGAAATAGGCTTAAGCCCTCCTAATTATAATTTGTGGATTAAGTTACCTAACACTTCACTTAGCATCTGCACTGCGAATACTAAGTGAATAATTGTCTCTTCCGAAGACAGATCAAGCAGTGGGGTATGAGGAACACGATGTAGGAGTCGATTCCGTGGTCAAGCAACTCTCCCAGAGGTCCGGACTCTCCGAGTCGTCTTGCTTGCTTGCCGTCCACTCCATCTGTATAAAGCATCAGTATAAAAATTGATACTCTCTTAAAGATTGTGTAAGATTTTTACCCGTATCAGTCTATATAAAACTATAAATAAAAATTAATCGCCAAACTCGCGCATAGCTTTCTATCATCGACTGAACGAAATTGGAAACCTGAAACCGTATTGAAATTTTAATTGAAAACAGAATAAATACAACTCGTAAAAACTTGATAAACTTGTCATTTTTGCTTGGTGAAACAAATAACAGTCAAAGTTTTATAACACTCACACTCAAAATGAGCGATCCAGTGCAAAGTCGGGTAAAAAAAGTCGTGGTAAAACAATAGATAAAATGTACATAATTATATGTTGTCTTACATGTAATATAATATTATTATGTTATCATTGAATGCTCGATGTAGATTTATGAATCATTACCACAACCTTGGGGTTGAAATGTTGAATCCAGTTTATTTGTATTTTGTACATATATTGCGTTTTGTATATATGTGCGTGTTGTGCAGCTACGTTTTGAGTTTTAAAGATATCGATTTTTTCTATTTATCTTAAAAAACTGAATGATTCAGGATGGTCTACATTAATTTTATTATTATAAAAGGATAGATTTTCGTTATAATATTCAAGCTGTGTTCTATCAAAATAAAAAAATGTCATTATTCAAGAAGGCTTCAATATAATATACTAGCTTCTGCGCGCGACTTCATCGGCGTGGACTCCGCTCTTATTGGTCTTAGCGTGATGATACATAGCCTATAGCCTTCCTCGATAAATGGGCTATCTAACACTGAAAAAATTTTTTAAATCGGCCCAGTAGATCCTGAGATTAGCACATTCAAACAAACAATCAAACAAACAAACTCTTCAGCTTTATTATATTAGTATATAGATGGAAGGCTTCAAAATATGAACTGTATGTAGCTACGAACGATTAAAAATGCAGATAATTCTGAGAAGAACTAACAAGAAATCCAATAGTTAAACTTTCAAAAACCTTTAATTCTATAAAAAAAAATTCAATTGAAATTCATTCATATGTCCTGCATGACAACTAGCGTTACTAAATCAACATATCTATGCCATTTATATAGTCTATATAAAGCCTGTTAACATTCCATTGGTAGGAATCGCTAGGAGTTTTGCCTTTTTTCTGTAAAGGAAAAGGGTTGAAACTTAATTCACAGTGCACTATTGCTAGTACTTCAGCACTAACGGTGTTAAAGCACCTAGCGTGTGATGAGATTAAATTTAATACTGTTGTCAACACGCAGTGGAACAAAATGGTTGGATGAATCACATTATATTCTAAAAAAATGTCTTTAAGCGTCAATAGTAATTCAAATTTACTAGTACCTATTTATAGACAAAAAAACTAATTAAACTTAGTATTCAGTATTACTTTTTTTGACTGATAATTGTTATAAAGCGCTCATCTCAACTTGCGAATTCTGAAGTGGCAGTGGGCTGGTCACTTGTGTTGCAGGACCGATGGCCGCTGGAAGACGTGTCCTGGAGTGGAGACCGCGTCTCGGCAAACGCAGTGTGGGACGTCATCCGGCCCGTTGGACCGACGATCTACGTAAGATTGCCGGCGTAGGCTGGATGAGGATTGCGGAAAACCGGGATGTCTGGCGCGAACTTGGGGTAGCCTATGTCCAGCAGTGGACTACGATAGGCTGATGTGTGTGTGTGTGTGTGTGTGCTCATCTCAAGATCTACCTACTGTTTCAAGAAAATGTAGTCATTATTAAGACATTTCATTACTAAAGATAGCAGATATATTATAGGCTACATAGCACGGTAAGACTCATGCAAGTAGAGTAGAAACTCAAATATCTCAAACTTACACAGATTATCTAGTATGAAAACATAATATAACATAATAGACGACGCCAACCCGCATTGGAGCAGCGTGGTGGATTAAGCTCCGATCCTTCTCCTACATGGGGAAAGAGGCCTATACCCAGCAGTGTGATATTACAGGCTGAATCGTATCGTAGCGTAATTGAACTTTAATGCTACACCTAAATCGTTGTTATTTTTTTTTGCATAAATTTAAATTAATTCACTTGGTAAATTTAAAAAAGGGTGAAAAAATTGATAACGATTAGTTTTTTAGCTGAAGAATTAATACTAAATCATTTTGTTGTTTACTGATAAAAAATAATCGTACGCTATATCGTACGTTATACTTATACCTACTATTTGCTCAATCGCTGCTTACTTAGACAAGTAATAGTTTAAAAAAAAATTACCATTGATATGAAATTTTACAATTAAAACGAATCTTTTGTAGGTATATACTTACGCAAAAATGGTAAAAATACCTGACGCCCGACGACGCGGACGGTTAAAGAATCAGATCTCGGCTGAACTAGATTTTACTAAATTTCAATAAGAAATCACCTATGAATTAGAACGAAAAAAAAATTGTTCGATTTTTTTAGTGACAATATTTTGTGATACAGAACTACAGATAGGTATAGGTACGTTAAATGTAAAAAAAAAAACTGGTGCACTTCTTATTGATTCATGACTAAATTTTCCATAATGTATTGCACTCAAACTTTCCAAAGCAGACATAAATATTTTAAAACCAAATTAATGCTATCTTTCTCAAACAATTCTAGTTTAACTCTGGATTCTACACAGTTCTAAAAATAATAGCTTTCTCAGAAAATAAGCCTTAAATATGATGAGATAAAAGAAGTGTGTCATTTTTAAACAACATTGCCTGAAAATAATGTCTATACAAATTTATATTACATTTCACATTTCAATTCTGTTAAATCATTTGTGTTTTTAATCTGTATGATGATTTGAGACGAGACGTGATGAGACGTAGGGGAAGTCAGCTCAAAGCGGCCACCTTAACTTTGAGTAAAAAAAAAACCAATCAAACGATTGATTTTCAACAAGAATTTTATACTGATGGGAAAAAAGTATATTAAAGTTATGATTTGTAAAATTTAGTGTCTCGAAAATTGAAATAATAAGCATATGATATCTAAATTACGGAAACTTGTAAAAAAACCGCTTTGCCCGAGCGGCCGCCTAAAGCGGCCAGGGGGACAAGGGCAAATTGGCCAGCCCCAAAGATACTGCGTATAATATTGTTTCTTTTTTTTTATTTAACACACTTGACGAAATAAAAATGTCCAAAAAATATAAAAGAACATTATTTATTAAAGGAAAATTTGGTATTAATTTTTCCCGTCTTATACTCTGTTGCTAAACTAGCAATAATTTCTATCTGCTATTATTTGGTCAATAATCGAAGGAGAAGGTGTTCTAGAGTGATCGACATCTACTGGTAATGTGTGTTGTTGCTGTTGATCACTAGATGGTATCGGCTCTTCCATAGTAGGCGGATTGTCCGTGATTGTTTTTTTTTTATGTTACTAAGTCGACAAACAAGCGTACGGCTCACCTGATGGTAAGTGACTACCGTAGCCTATAGACGCCTGCAACACCAGAAGCGTCGCAAGCGCGTTGTCGACCCTATCCCCAATCCCCCCAGGAGCTCCGGTCACCTTACTTACCAACAGGAACACAACACTGCTTGAAAACAGTATTATTTAGCTGTGGTCTTTTGTTCTGTTGGTTTTGTTTTCTTTTTGTGGTTGCTGGCAAAATTCAGCATCATCAAAGATATATCTATTTGGAGGCGACAAGCCCGTTTTCTCGAAACCACTGACAGCATTCTGGGTTGTTGCAGCTCGCAAATAGGCAGCACCGAGCAAACTGGCGACATCTTTTTGATCGATTACCTATACGACCCACAACACCACGCTCAAAATATATCTTTTTTCTCAAATCTTAAATTTACCTATTAATTTATCTTCAATCTTTAATTAAATAATCTCTAAATCTATATCTCCCAAGTTTCTTTTTCGCAGATCCTGTCGCAATGTGTCTTCTTAAAATTAGAGTAGTGCGAGGGATATTACATTTAAGTGCGATAGACTTAACAGATCCACGCTTATCGTTTATCTCTTTGATAGCTCGTGCCATAAGATTTTCATCCCATGATCTCTGGTTGGGTTTTTTCTTATAATTGTTCACCATCTAAACAAAATAATTTAGCATTATCTGTCTAATCATAATATTTTTTATTGGGGCAAAGCGGTCAGTTGGCCGCTTTGCCCTGGCCGCTTTGCCTTTTTCGGCCATTTTGTTTCAAAATGCGACTACACATACTTTTATACATTTACGTTTAAGCAAATTTTGCACAAATCAAGCCAAATAGATAAGAAACAATACACGTGTTATAAAAGGGTTTAAATATAAAGAGGTATGATCAAAACAGGATGAACTTACCTTTCATTTTTTTAGCAAAACGTGCAAAAATATTATTTGCGACACTGTATCCAAATGATCGTTTCCAGCGCTACCGAATTGACTGCCCGGCGTGGGGCGAGAGGTTTCTTATGTGACAAAAAGGCAACGTTGCACTGTCATTCCAAATAACCGAAAAATTAAGAGTGGCCGCTTTGCCTCCTATGGCCGCTTTGAGCTGACCTCCCCTACGAGTTAACTATTGTACAATTCGACAACATCAAAGAATATTTTGAGTTTCAAATAAATGTATTTAGACCTTCATAGGTAATGTATAACTAGAACCACTTTGACTTATTTTGACATAGAATATGTGTTTTTAAATATGGCTCTGTCTGAATTACTTCCCAAAGAATTTCCGTTGAAAATCATAATGTTGTAGTCATATCACAGCTCTTAGAGAGATGTTTTCTTGTAATTATGTTAAAACAAAAAAACATTCAAGAATTTTAAAATCGAATCAGAAGATTCTGCGAGTAATGTTACCACACCAATTATTATTAATATAAACGAAATAATTTTAAATAATTTAAATAATTATTAATTGTGTTAAATAATAGACATGATATCAATAAATTACAATGTTACTATCTGTTACGTATGTAATAAAAATAAGTTGCTGTTTCTAGTTGACCGTATCACAAATTATCTTACAGCTATGTGTTTACATTCCAATTAGTTAAGTAAAATAACACATTATCATACATTAAAACGGGATTTTTGAATCGGTCATAAAATAATTCGGTCGCATTAATGGCAGACTGCAGTAATTGAGCGCAGTGGTGCGTCGTGCAATTAAGTGCATTAATTGTCCCGTGCGAGTGACAAACTGCCGGGCCGACAGCTGTTAATTTGATGCGCTGCGTATCGGGTACAGGTTAGGTTTCCACAGAGATATTTTGTGTGTGTCTATTTGTTTGAAGAATCTTTCCTACAAATATTATAAATAATGCGAATTTTTTTGAGGATGGATATTCGTTAGTCTTTTGCACAAAAAAATTGGGGTTCTGTAATGTTGGTTTACGGACGATAGTTTAACGTGACAACGTCATAACAAAACATCTCCTCGGACGCATAGGCCAATCTGGAGGAAGAGAGATAGATGCAGCGCAAGCGTACAATGAGCGTAACGGGACAATGAGGGTAACGGGACAATGAGTCATTCTTTTTCGTGCAGCAAGCCGTCGTTCATCGATTTATTAGACGTTGTCACGTCAATATTGACGTGATTATAATGAAACTTAGAAACAGATGAAGATCTAGAAAAATACATAATTACCCTACTTTTTGTATCGATATTCGGGAGTATGTAGCTGCAAAGTGCATATAGTATAAGACATTTCTTAGTTTCTTAAATTCATGTAGGGTAAAACCCGGATAGTTGCCGCGGGGGGATACTTGCCCCGGTTCTTAAAACACTATGTTAGGAATATGAGTTGTGTTCACGCTTTACTACAATAAGTAGTGACCTTCCTCAGGCCTCAGTGCCACGTAAGCCATCGGAATATGTGCACTTATTTCGTCCGTGTGAGCAAAAACCTTCCGCGTCGAAACTTTGACGGGCGTTATAATTATATTGCTAAGTAATTTCTGTTGTATATTTTTTTTACTGATCGTAGTTTTAGTCAACTTTTTGTTTCTTTGCATGCATTAGAGTTTAAACTACATTGTTTATTATGCTTTATTGCTAAATGTTTTTTATTTATTTTCTAAATGAAAAGGGCAAGTATCCGCATCAAAAAGGATAGTTGCCCTACTTACTTTCACGGATAGTTGCCCCTTAAGTAAGTAAAAAAATTTTAACAAGCAAAGACTGATTTTACTTTTTTGTTGTTTTTACGAATTTAATATGACTTGCTTATTGTAAATAAAATAAACATCTAATTAACTGTTTTATATATTTATTCTAGATGAGAGATTAGTACTTGCCCTGGAAGAATTAAGACAAAAAAAGTTTAAATTTTTACATCAAGCATTCTATACCAAGAATAACACTAAGCATAACTAAAAAATCTAAACAATCTGCAGAAATTATAAAATCCAACGATAAAATTAACGTTAGCTTCTGTTAAAAAGCAATGTTAATACCAAAGTTGATTAAAAGAAAAAAAAACTTAAAACCGAATAAAATCATATAAAAAGTTTCGATTCGGTGATTACATCGTTCCATAGCTTAATGGTTAGAGCACTGACACGGTATGTCAGGGGTGCGGGTTCGAATCCCACTGGATCGAAATTTTGATATTATCATAAAAAACATTTTAGAATTTCCTCATGTGTGGGAAACACAAAAATAAAAATAATACGAATAAAATAAAAATACATAATACTAATTAATTTTAAGGACTGTTAAATAAATAATAAAGATTACTTTAATGGCTATAAATTTATTTCTTTCCAAAATAAAAATCATACCGAGGCTACTATCCCCGTACGAGGCAAGTATCCCCCGAAGCATTTTCCACGCTAGGCTACTATCCGCCATAGTAGGCAACTATCCCTTTTTTGAGAGGTGAAATAAAACAGTATTTATTCAAAACCATTGTTAATTATCTATACAAAAATAGGCTATTATAGAAGATAAAAGACCTATGTTTTGAGATACATACTGAATAATTTTCAGCAAGTTCATACTTTTCTTAAATAAAGCTTTTTCGAAAAGTGGGGCAACTATCCAGGTTTTACCCTAACTATATAGATCGGCAAACAAGCGTACGGCTCACCTGATGGTAAGCGATCACCGTAGCTTATAGACGCCTGCAACACCAGAAGCATCACAAGCGCGTTGCCGACCCCATCCACAGTTCCTCCAGGAGCTCTGGTCACGTTACTCACCAACAGGAACACAACACTGCTTGAAATCAGTGTTTTTTAGTTGTGATCTTCTGTAAGGTCAAGGTAGTTCCCCAGTCAGGCTGCTCCATATTTTGAGCAGGCCTGTTGTGCCCTACCTCAGTTTAGTTTATTGTAAATTATATCCTTTGATCATTTTATATTGAGACAGGCTTTAATGCAATTTTTTTTTTGTTATAATTGTAATTGTATAATAAGTAGAGATAAAAAATGCTTAGGTATAGGTATAGGTAGATACCTATTTACTATAGCGTAGCTTTCCATTCGCGCCTTGGTTATCTCCCATTAAAATATACTATTTAAAAATAAATGTCACTTATTAATAACGTAGAAATCAGCTAGTAAAAGATATATACTACTACACTAGTAAAATTTTTTTATAAATCGGTCCAAAACTTTTTTTAAATTCATCCACGACAAACAAATAGAAATAAAAATCAATCTAAAATCTTTCTAATATTAGTACAGATAATGAAAAGAATGTTAAATTTAATAATTGTGATTCTGATTTCTATTTAAAAAAAGTTTTTTTTTCGTATTTTCATCAGTCACCTTTTGGGTGTGTCATTCCAGGGTCCTTGGCGTGGCGTCTGGCGGTCGGTGCGAAGATCGAGTCAACCACGTGGCCTTGCCTTCGGCCAGGGGCCCCACTTGAACCACACATACCAGAGGTTCCCCTCTCTTGGGACCTGGGTAACTCACTTAACCAGAGGTATCTCTCTCTGGGGTCCTGGGGGTGCCACATACCCACCTAACAGTCGTTGTTTACTCTATGTCGCGGAGTCGCATTATTGCTCAATTGAAATGTCTGTTTGCATGTAGGTAAAATACATAACATATTGGTGCATATATTAATTAATATTATTTTCAACTGCGACTATTCCTCGGGGACCGTTTCAGGGCAATAATTACTTTTTATTGTTTTTATTACCATTGTACGATTCTGTATTGTTTGATATAACCATATTGAAAGTCGAGTGTTGATCGATAAACAAATATATCTGAGCTAAGATGATGACTTAGACAACTGTTAATGACCTCATAAACTTGATACCGTTTAATTAAAACTTTACCATTTATTTCGTATAGAACTGCCCTAATTACATGAGTGCAAAGTATAACAACTAGCAACATTGAAAGGCGCATCCCTTTTAGAAATTGCGGATAATTTGGGGCGAGATCAACTGGCTACACAGACATTATCGGCGCGGTTCGAATTTCAAATTACGCGCCGGTGTCGGATGGCTCCCTCCGCGTCGCGTGGCAACGCAGGTGGATCGATCTCCTTGGATGGCGTGTTGCTCTGGTACACGAATATAAGTACATACATATACGTGATTTGCAAAATAAAACTTTGTTTTATTTATAAAAAAATCCGCCTGCCCAGCGTAGTGACTACGGGCAAAACACATGAGTTCACGCCATTTTTGGCGCGAACTTGTGGAGGCCTATGTCCAGCAATGGACAGCGATAGGCTCAAGTGATTATAAAAAAAAATTGAGACAGTTTATACCAACTACCTCTATAGAAAAACAAAATGAATTATCAATAAAAAAAGAAAAACAAACGATTTGTAAGTCAATCTGCGTCATTGTTTTGTCTGATATAGTGATATAGGTAGGAAAAATTATTACTAACCAGCTGATTTTTTTTCTTTTAGTTAGTTAATATCTATATAATTTAATAGTAATATTGTCCTACAAATTGCGTGGTACGTTATCCCGGTCCTACGTTCACTGCTGCTCTATCCCCTGCTATCTCTGTTAGCTACCACAATCGAGAGTTTTCGTAGAGGAATTTTTTGTTCGTCTCATAAAAATGATGCTACTCCCGGAAAATTAGCTTGATACTAATCAGGTGTGAAAGAATTTACTAGGGATCCCTACCTATAGGTACATATGATTTTTGCTTTAATTTTGTTGAAGACGTGTTGGTGCATTGATCAATCGATCATAGTAATTGGCTGATAAGCTAGCGGTCGCATCTTCGATTCCATATAGATACACAATCTGTGTATATATTGTTTCCTGACCTGGGACACAATAATAACATCCTACGGAGGGCTATTGAGTGTGAAGCGTTAATTTATTTTATATTATTATTTATACTTTTATTATATTATATACTTCTAAATATATAAGAGTTACCAGGAGACTAGGCAGACTAAGAGGAAGCGTAAATAGGTGTGAGACTGAGACCATCCGGCCCGACTGGCTAATGTTAAGCAAATGGCACAAAACATAGGCGACTAGCTGACTGTGGACACGGATGTTTTTGTAATCAAGTTTTTATATCATACATAAAAAAACATCGTATTTAATAATAATACACATTCTTTTGATAATTATCAATGCGATACTCTTACACGAATCTATAATGCAGTTCACACTTGGCTGGGTTCACATTTTTAACTAGTCAATATTGTCAACAGCTTAATATTAAAAACCAATAAAGGCAATTTAAACTTTCATGTGAGTATTCACAAATATTTTTATAACAAAATTTATATGGAGTCAGTATTGATTGATAATTATCATTATTAATCAATTCAATAAAATAAATATCTAACACATAACAATAGATCAAATACAACTTTCTGCTAGATATTTTCAAACGTTTCAACCTATCACAGTCTACTGCCGTATCTATACATCTATAACTGTTTTGACACAAACAAAAAACAGACCTATCCCAAATCAATCACAGATAAAATATAATGTAATCACAAAACTAGTGAAGATTTAGCCTTAATATCCTGCATTACAAGTCTGAGAAACACTTCCGTCCGTATCTCATACCACGTTATACGAATTAATCGCTGAGCCGGTGATGAGCCGGCTAGACGAACAGACAGACGGTCACGTGCAATGCAAATGGAAACGGCCTTTGCTGTTTTAATTTAAACTAATGTGTCTCTCGTTAGCAGCTAGCTCACACTAACTGAGCGTCTGTTGTAAGTATAAGTATACATCGTTCTAAATAATATGATAGAAAGAAAGAAGAAATATAAGAAATGTGCTCGACACAAAAAAGTATTTTATTTATTGGACAAGTTGAACGTTTATTTCGATAATTTTTTCAAGCTTTTATTTAACTTGCAATGAATGTGTGTATGTAAGTTTAATGTATGTTTGTTCGGGTGAAATCTTGCAACTCAATTTTGAAGCAGATATCTTCAACCAATTGAGCTGAAATTTTGTATACAGGTTCAATTTGGATGACAATGCATTGTTAACTTTGTGACGTCATTCTAAATCCAATATGGCGGCATATCCAAGAGTGCGGACTAGTTATTTTTAGTGCACTTTTACTATATGGGTATCAAATGAAAGGGCTTACTAAGAATAATTCGAATAAAGTGACGTGATAACCGACTAAAAAGTTAAAAATAAATAAAAAGTAAAAACCTTTTTAAAAAACAAGCTTTTATTTGAATGCGCTAAAACGAAAAAAAAATAATTTTTACTTAAAAACTTTTACTATCTACTTATAAAATCATTACACAAGTAAATTAAATAAATTGATGTGATTGATTTTAACTATTAAAATTTTCAAAGTAAGGAAATACGAGTACTCATATCTCGCGACAAGCTTTTCTATCGTATAGATTATGTGTAATGACTTTATAAGTAAATATTAAAAGTTTTAAAGTAAAAATTTACCACCGTCGATTTATTGCCTTAGTTACTTATTTAAACCCGTTAACTTCAAATGGTCTACAAAAAGACTACAAGTAGGTAAAGACTACTCATAAAACTTGATTTTTTTTCAATTGAACATTTATAAGTCGCATTTAAATTGGTTGTAATTGCTCATTCTGTCTGAATGTTTAAATGCGCAATCAAATCACCATCGAGAATTGTATTGTGTCTAAGTCTGAAATGAAAATATCGACTTGGGCGCGCCGATAACACGTACAATTCAGGGTTGCCAGTTCGTGGTTGATGTTGAACCCTTTTAAGTCGATTTTTATTAGGAGAAGATGAATTTTTTAAAGCCAATTTTATGATATTAAAGGTCAAAGGTTTATCTCATACTAGCTTCTGCGCGCGACTTCGTCGGCGTGGACTCCGCTCCTATTGGTCTTAGCGTGATGATATATAGCCTATAGCCTTCCTCGATAAATGGGCTATCTAACACTGAAAGAATTTTTCAAATCGGACCAGTAGATCCTGAGATTAGCGCGTTCAAACAAACAAACAAACAAACAAACAAACAAACAAACAAACAAACAAACAAACAAACAATCAAACAAACTCTTCAGCTTTATTATATTAGTATAGATTAGAAAAAAAAATTGGCACATAATCAGATCTTTGTTTCCGTTTTCCTGGAACACCGTAGGACTACGTGATATCGGTGTGAAGCAAATTAGATCTGATCAAAAGTATTTATTCTAGTAAAATATTTACTGGTTCATACTACATACGGTGTACCAGAAGTCTCGAATTGTTTAAAAATACTGTTAAAAAATAAAATCTTTTAACTATGTTAAACAAAACAAAAATTTTGACACTATTGATAGCCCATAATTCAAATGAATGATTGAAAACTAATTTTAATTAGTACCTAATTTTTAAACTACCAAGTTATTGAATTTTAATTTAAAATGTGTAAAAAAAGTATGATGCACTTTCTACGTGACCAAACAATTTTTCCTTATGAGTGAGCACTAAATTTCAAATTTAAGCTTTTAACCACCAATGTACTCAAGACGCAATATCACCTACCAAGCAGTAAAAATAATAATATTACGAAACATATAGAAATCCGTGGAGATGTACTCATTGTCACATGAATAAATAATTTAGTTAATTATCGCGTTGGCGCATCGGTCACAGCACTGGCTGTTGCGCTGACGGTAGCGGGTTCGATCCCCGCTGACGACAGACATTTGTATTGGCCATATAGATGTTTGTCGTGGTCTGGGTGCTTGTGCAGACCTTGTGAGTCCCCACCGTGCCTATCATATCTATTACATAGTATTATCTATTTACATAGTATTATCTATTTACATAGTATTATCTATTTACATAGTCCGTTTATTCTATATAAAATACCTTAATAAAGGTCCGTCAGCTCCTTCAGCCCTAGACTACATTGTCGAGCAATTACTCGCTAAGCCAACAAATTAGCTTTCAATAACAAAACATTCTGTTTGTCTTTTTGCTTTCGAAGTCGGTAATTATTTAGCGGAAACCGTGATTGTTTTCGATTCGTCTAAATATAACGGCCCTTGTACAGACTTTGTTTATTGGTTTAATTTTTACTAATTAAAGCTTTATTGGAAGTAACGGGATATCCTATATAACTGTTTGTTTTGTAAATCTTTCGGAAAGTCGAGTTATGTTACCAGTTTGAAACGTATTAATGAGTTGCGTATAAGCGTCGAGTGATTTAATGATGATGTTGATTTATGTAAGCGTTTTAAATGTTATTAATTGTGTTGAAATATTTGATATAACAATAATGTGTATATAATTGAATACTAAAAATCTATATAGTCTCTATAATTATTATATATAAAAATGAATTGCTGAATGTGTTGCTAAGCGCAAATCTCGAGAGCGGCTGAACCGATTTCGCTAATTCTTTTTTTATAATGTTCCTTGAAGTACGAGGATTGTTCTTACGGAGAGAAAAAATTACAAAATTGGCTAAAAAGTCTAAAAACAACACTTTTATATATTCCCATACAAAAGACAGGACAACGTCTGTCGGGTCAACTAATTTTTTATAAAAATGTATTATTTAATTTTTTGTTTTATTAATTTATGTCTAATATTTACAAGTGAGTGCTTTTGAAGCCTAACAGAAAAATGTGATTTTTGATTTCGCTTCAGCCCGTAATATCCCACTGCTGGGCATAGGCCTCTTTCGCCATGTAGGAGAAGTATCAGAGCTTATTGTACCACGGTGCTCCAATGCTGGTTGGCGGATATATTCTTTACTATGACTATGAGTAACGATTGCAATCAGGTGTTTTACCATCTATTTCTTGGATTGGTTTTGTTTCAAAAATTGTTATTGCATTCAATAAACATTAATCTATCATCATCAAATAGTAAATTATTACATTTATCAGAAAATAAAATAATAGCCCATAGTTTGCCCATAGTCCATATTTTATACCGATCGTTTCGACCATTGAGCTATTATTACGTTAGTAATAATATCTCAATGGTTTCGACGGATGGTTTTAAAGAGGTACCTACACTCAGCGGTTAACTTTCTAGGGTTAAGGAAAGTTAGGTACTTATATCATAAAACATCTCGGTACTTATGGAAATAATGTGTGGCTTACGACAAGTGTTACAAATATTATCAATCAATCGATAACACGATTTAATCAGTTCATACTTTTTTAACATTGATATACTTACTGTAGTATTTTTATCTAAAATAATCGCAAATTGGTCAAGGAGACTTATGCTTATCAAATAACGGCTAAAATAATTTAAATATTTTTAGCCAATGATGTGTAATAGCATATAGGTACCTAATGTGTAATAGCATATAACATGTATGTATATGCACGTTCCTATGTGTTTTTAGAAATATTTACTTAAAAATGCATATGAATATTCTATTTTTTTAAAGATTTATTATTTTTAAATGATTTTACACAGTTTTTTTATTTTATTTTAATACTACGCAAGACTTTACACATCTGTTTTATTCTGCTGTGTCATAATTTTTAACAAGATCATAATTTACAATACCTATATGAAAATATTTTTTAACCCTCTAGGGTTGCAAACAAGCATACGGTTCACGTGGTAGTAAGCAGTTACCGTATTTCATTGATGCTTGCAAATAAAGGAGCATCAGAAGCAAGGCTTGCGCAGGAATTCTGACCACACTTTACTCACCACAGGAACACATCACTATTTATTGTTTTAAATTTTCATGGTTATTAACGTTATTTGAATTCACTTTATCGGGATTTACACCATGTAGGTACCTGTTTATACATATAGACGCCGCGTTGGCGCAGCGGTTACAGCGCTGGATTGCGATTGGCTGTTGCGCGGGCGGTTGTGGGTTCGATTCCCGCACACGACAGCATTTGTATTGGCCATACAGATGTTTGCCGTGGTCTGGGTGTTTGTGCAGTCCTTGTGGGTTACCCCACCGTGCCTCGGAGAGCACGTTAAGTCGTCGGTCCCGGTTGTTATCATATACACCTGATAGCGATCGTTACTCATAGTAGGGAATATATCCGCCAACCCGCATTGGAGCAGCGTGGTGGATTAAGCTCCGATCCTTCTCCTACATGGACAAGAGGCCTATGCCCAACAGTGGGATATTACAGGCTGAATCGTGTGTCGTGTACCTGTTTATATTTGAGGCTCCGATATTTCGGCGCAGTTGCATGCGTCATGGTCAAGGAAGAACTCGAAGAACTTAAAAAGAAGATACAGTGAAGATAAAGTGAATTCAAATAACATCTCTATTTGAATCTTGTGTATAGTTGGAGTACTTTTCTAGTCGAGCTGGTTCATATTTTGCCTATTGCCTGAATAAAGTATAAATTGATTATTATTAATTTAATTTTTAAATTTTACAATGTAATACAAACAAGATTAATAAATCAATCAACAGTAGTTTCCAGCGATTATCCACGAATTAAAAAAAATAAACTAAATTGTTTATAATATAATTATGTAAAAAAAAACCTTATCTAACATCAGCTAATAAACAATATCGGAGGTATAAATACGTTAAGATACATTAAGTATGAGTATATCGTATTATAGCAACCAACATCGAGTTATAACTTTAGTTTAATTTATACCCCGGGGCCCCGGTGTGGGGTTACAGGGGATAAAATTGAAAATGTCCGACAAATCGGTTCGTACGTGGACGCCCATGGGAGGGATTCTCATTACCGTACCATAACCACGTAAACGACATAAAATATTCGTGGAAATTATTTATTTTGAGCTTTTTATTGACTGCAACACATTTGGTGATAAAATAGTATCGTATTTAGATAGTAATATTTATTAGCTAAATTGGAGGCGATCTTGCTTAAATATACAAAGTTATTGTTTAAAGATAATTGAAATAACAGGTTCGTAATTTATGGGCATGCTTGTAAAGAATGTATTCGATAACCGATTCCCGGAATTTAAAAGTTTCGGTACTAGAAAATCTATACTAATATTATAAAGAGGTAAAGTTTCTAACTTTGTTTGTTTGTAGGGGGTAATCTTCGCAAATACTAATCCGATCATGAGGATTCTTTCACTAACAGAAAGTTACATTATTCAGAAGTGATATAGGCTATATTTTATTATTGAACAAAAAATTCAGTGAAAAATAATAGTATATATAAATAAAGTCGAAGAAATGCGAGAGAGATGAAAAATTTATATATATTTGCATCACAAAAATAATTAACGGCAAACGAAGTGGGCATAGTAGTAAATATACTTTGCCTAGACAGCAGACATAGTATTTTTTATTTTTATTTATTACACAGCTAAAATATATTTTTATGCCACATACCACGTTATTGTGTTAAGAAAGATACCCTAAAAAGAGGTGCGAATGACAAACAACCCACGAGGGTAGATGGCAGCGATGTTATCTCACAAATCGCGTCAACTTGTAAATTATAAGTGACCGTAATTGAGTGGATACGATGCGGTAATGAAGGGGCGGTGATGACGTCACATTCACATAGCAGTAATTGTTGTATTTTTTTTTTAATTTTTAAGACTTTCGTAAAGATAATGTATTATTCGATAGATTCGATTTTAACAATTTCGGAATTTTTTTAGCTATTAAAAAGTGTATTTATTTCTTACTAGTGGTCGCCCAGAGGTCGAAATTCGACCATAATTAAAAATTTAAATTAAAGAAAACCAAATAATTATGAAAATAAAGAACCTTTTTAAAAAAATTCAATTTGACTACAGACTTTGACAATCAACGAAATAGTATAATATTATGCATGTGTGTTAAATACATGGTGGTAGTGTGTGTAATGCTTTTCTTATTAATTTAATTTATATTTTTAGTATAATTTTAAAAACATATCAGCATCCTGCACTTCTTCTCTATATAAACTATAAGTATACTGAATTAAAAAAAAATATTCACAATTATTTTATTCAATAATAACAATAGAATTATTCTGTAAACGTATGGTAACCCTATCGTTGCCTAGGATCCCGTATCCCCCAACGTCCCCTGAGTTGAACATCATCACACCCCATCATATCGGCACGGGGGTGTTTATTGGATTTGGTTGTTATGGTTTGAGAATTATTGGTAGTGTAATGATTTTAGCGTCAATTGCTCACTGCGCATAATATGAGACATCTCATTAACTATAACTGAAGGGTTAATAAAAAATAATTGAGTAACAAATGTAGAAGTTGGCAATTGTGTTAACAGATTAAGAATAAAAAAAGTTTTCGAAAATTTAGAAAAGAATGACTACGAATTTTATTAGTCGGATACACTAAACTATTTTGTCCGAATTTTATTTTTTACATTTATATAAATGTTTGTTAAGACGAAAGGATACCGGCTCTTCTTCCATACAAACGTAGTTCTAACTGTTTCCTCCCTGGATAATGACATAAGGTCAAATATTTTTGTAAACATTTAACTGCCATGACCTGGGGTATCAAAACCAAGGTATATGAAAAATATGAAGAAAAAAAACATAGGGGCATCCCTATGTCTTGGTTTTTTTTCATATTTTTATTATCATAGCGAGTAGGAGTCTTCAAAAATTAGAAATATTGCTTAAGTTTTTATACATTTTCAGTCATTCGTTATTAAATTTATGTATTAGGTATTTATACAAAAAAACGAGAACATAGAGGCATAGCTGAAGGTTTTATTAGTTACTTACATTAAAAAAATATATAGCATGTTTTGAAGAGGAAATAGTCGACTACGAAATGCTGTTTCGGTCAATAATTTTATCTACCTAAAACGGTCTGAGCTGCAGTTGTCCCCTTCTTGGCACGGCGCGGGCGGCGGCCCGCGGCATACAGCGAGACAGGAATATTTTATGACTAAAAGTCTTTCAATAATACAAAACAAATTAAATATAATGATTAACCATATAAACAAATAATAAATATTTAACTAATGAATCTTGTATTAGAGTTTTGGAAACACATAAGTCACAAACGCTCAGAACACGACAAACATCTAAATGCTCCATAGAAACATTCGTCGTCACCTGGCAAAATCATAACTGGACCAAACTACCAAATTAGGAAACAATTTTCAAATGCCTACATACTTTGTACCAGCTACACTAGATTTACCAGCAGGTATATAACAAAAATATTTATAGAGGGAAGCCTCTAAATATAGTCTGTATTCATTCTTAAAAATAAAAGAAATGTTAACAATATTAGTCGTACTACATAAATGGATTTATAGAAACTGTCAAATAACAAAAAGCATAAATCATTCAGGTTTCAGAAACCGAAAGTTCTATTTAATATAGGTACACCAATTTTGGTATATCAGAATTACCATTTCAGTATAGCTGAGTTAACCGGCTGTCTCATTCGGTCTGTAGTTAGGATAAACTTAGTCTATGTGACACTAAAGTGCTAAAATAAAGACAAAACTCACTTCCGATGCGATTCAGTGTTAATATGGTGACATTTAACGATGTGGCGTATGTGATTTATTTAATAATTAGCTGACGCGACAGACGTCCTAGCTTACGAACTAACATAACTGCACATAGTAGTCTAAAATTTTCCAAATTTGTGCACAATTTTCTGAACTTTTCATTTTATAAGAACCTTAAAGTATTTGAAAACTTTAAAAAGTCGACTTGGTCCAACTGTCCTCAAATTTTGCGGTTAGCAACACATTAATCAATTGATTATAAGATTGGTTGAATTCTAATTTATTTATTAACAAATTTTGGCTATAATATCCTCTTTTAAGGGAAATTTGACGAATTTCGGGATAAACAAAATTTAACTTAACTTGGACAGTGTGGAGCTTGTCATCACTAACAAAAAAAAAAACAAATATTACAATTCAGCAATCATATTTCTCTTCCACCTTCTCATTATACGTAACATAATATACGATCTCTAACATTTAAATATTAAATAAAAATATCATATACTAGTCAGAATAGACATTCTAAATACTGTTTCGATATCGGAAATGATCTTTTTAACATTTCGCGCTTCACGGTTCGTGCGAGCAGTAACCGGACGCCATGTTGCGACGCCGCGCCGTGACGCGATTGTGACAGCTGTCACATGGAACGGACATTCGAATTTAGAATACTCGAATTATATTTGATTTATATAATAGCTTGCTAATATTGAACGCATAATGTCGATTTTTCAATCTTACTTATCTTTTAATCTTCCAGTATGTTTTGTGTCTTTTTAGGTTAGTTTTTAGAAACTTCTTTACATTTTTTAATAATTCTCTTAGAGAAATTCTTGTTTTTTTTCTTTAACCGTATTTAAATAATATTGAACTTAATTTTATGTGTAAAAAGGCAGTGAAACAACTGCTTTTACAATCCTTAAAATAATGATAGCTTATAATTCAAATTTTAGTAACTTAAGAAAAGCTTCACCGACGCGCACGAAATGTACTTAAGAGCAAAAAGCGCTTCAAAATTAGATGATATCTAGCTTAGAACCTGTATGTCTTGTATCAATTAATGTTTATCTACCAAGCTATCTTAGTCAACAAACAAGGCGTTGGCAAACAAGCGTACGATCTGCTTCCCTATGGATGAGATCTCATTACGTCTCACAACTCAGTATGAGAATTTCGTCTGCATTTTTCCATGTTTTATGAAATTTTTTCCATAGGGGTTTTTTTTATTTATTTAAATAAACATCCACTGGCTCAAAATGCCGTGCCTTAGGACGTGGTCCGACGCTGGCAGTTTCTTTTTTTTTCCATAGGGTTAATACAGTTAATAGTAAGCGGTTATTGTAGCCTATGAACGCTTGCAACACCAGGATCATCATCAGCGCGTTCCGACTCTACCCTCACTGTCAACACAGAGCATTCACAAGAGCCTATATCTATAATGAGCAGTTCATCTTCCTTTATTCATTATTACATATACCTAGATACTATTTACATCTACCTTTATTTTTTTTTATAATTATGTAGCCTATCGATGTAGACAACATAATGGATCATATTTTTTTAAAGAATGTTCTCATTATAATGTTTCTCTTATTACACTTATACAATCATACTATTAGATAAATTTATTGTTATCTATACTAATATATAAAGCTGAAGAGTTTGTTTGCTTGTTGCGAAGCTAGTACGCAATATTTTTATATTACACTAGCTTCTGCGCGCGACTTCGTCGGCGTCGACTCCGCTCCTATTGGTCTTAGCGTGATGACACATAGCCTATAGCCTTTCTCGATAAATGGGCTATCTAACACTGAAAGAATTTTTCAAATCGGCCCAGTAGTTCCAAAGATTACCGCGTTCAAACAAACAAAACAAACAAACAACCAAACAAACAAACAAACAAACAATCAAACAAACAAACTCTTCAGCTTTATTATAATAGTATAGATGTAGAAATAATAGAACAGCAAAATCAAAATCAAAAACAACTTTATTCAAATAGGCCCCAAGAGCACTTTCGAATCGTAATTTTACAAATTAAAATTTTAAGTGATTATTATTTTTGTATAAGTAAAGCTACCACCGATTCACAATGTAGAGTTCTCTGCAGAGATGAATCGGCAAGAAACTCCGCAGTTACTCTTTTGAAAATAATATATAAGTGTGTTTTAGTACAAAATTAGTAATATCTTGCATGAAATTGCAACGTTAAAAAGTTTCAAATTTTTATATTATTTTCTAAAAGTATTATTATACTAGCTTACAACATTCTGCAATTTTAAAGCACAGGTATTTTTGAAATAAAACACATTTAAATTATTTAACGTTTAAATTCATTGATTCATTTTACGATATACGCTTCAGCCTGTAATATCCCACTGCTGGGCATAGGCCTCATTTTCCACGTAGGAGAAGAATGAGTAACGATCACTATCAGGTGTACATGATAACAACCGGGACCAACAGCTTACCATACTCTCCGGGGCACGGTGGGGAGACCCACGAGGACTATCAACCAAACCGGAAATAAATAAATATTCAATTTCCACTCCGAGCGGGAATAAAACCTGCGACCGTCGGTGTTCAGGCACCGCCGTCACGGCACACGCACCACGCATTCCACGAGAGCGGTCGTCACACAATAGCACACAGCACAGTTAATTAATGGTCTAATATAACTACTGAATAAATTTTTTTTTTTTTTATGTAACTAGGTCGGCAAACAAGCGTACGGCTCACCTGATGGTAAGACAGTAGCCTATAGACGCCTGCAACACCAGAAGCATCGCAAGCGCGTTGCCGACCCTATCCCCAATCCCCCCAGGAGCTCTGGTCACCTTACTCAACAACAGGAACACAATACTGATTGAAAACAGTATTATTTAGCAGTGGTCTTCTGTAAGGTCGAGGTACTACCCCAGTCGGGCTGCTCCATATTTTGAGCAGGAAATTTCCTGCTGTGTCCTACCTCAGTTACGAGTACGAGTACATACGAGAAAAAATACGAGTATAAGTAAACAAGGGAATTAGGAGTAAGAAAAATAAGATTATACTTATACGCATTCAGTTTTACGGTGTTTTACGGTATTCAAAATGTAAATTCTATTAAGAAAGCTGATCAAGAAATAAGTTTTTCTTGATCAGTTTTCTTAGCAGAATTGAAATTTGGGTTGTCTGGAAGAAATGGCTAAATAGCCAAAAGTCCGCCCATTGTACTTTACAGTCTGTAAATGTAAATGTCTAATGTGTTTAATGTTTAAAATGTAGTTGTGGCGTACAATAAAGTGTAATTATTAATTAAATAAATAAAATTTCAAGATTCGTTTCTTTTTTTATTTATTTATCAATGATGGGATTTAAATCCTAAATAGCAAGGATATTTACAGTAATATGCTGTGTGTTCTGCTTGAACTACGGAATCTTAGCATAAAAAACTGACGATCAGAAAAGTTAACAGTACAGACTGACGATCCAATTCGGCTTCTATTTTCAAACGAAAATCTCTAACAAATAATTCTGTAGACTTTTACACGGGATTTACTGCAGTTGTAATTTTAAAATTAATTTGACCGTGAAATAAAAACTAAAACAATTATATCCATAGGAAGTTTTTATTTGTCAGATATATTTTCGATTCTAAAGCTAATAAAGCCTTATTTATAAATAGATAACTAAATACTGCGGCAACGACAGCTAAAATATCGTGAAGTGTAGATGTGAAATCAAAATCCAAATATAAATTTAAAACAAGTCTAATGTTACCGTTACTCTAATATAAAACTGCCTGAAATATATATTTTTATACATGTAGTTTTCTTTTCTGTGACATGAGTATTTAGTAGGTATAATTAGTCAACCGTCTTACATTGAGGACACTGGCTGATAACTAATTCTTTTATTTATTTTTTCAGTCATTAAAAAAAAAATAAAAATAAAAACATAAAAACCATAGAGTTCAGTTTTTTTAATTTACCAACACGTCACTTCGTTGCACGTTATACTACGTCACTCACCGGCGTGGAAGTGACGGAATCCTTACAACGGCCGGTAATATTGTGGATGAACAAACTGACAATATCGTAAAGGGTATAATATATGTATGGGGTATGTTTATGTAGATGTATTTTTAGTAAAGTAATATGATGTGTAAAAAAAAGCTTTCATTTAGCCATAAAGGTCACATGTTATAAGGTCGACATGATATTGTTATTATTTTTTAATTTATATGTAAGATTATTTCAGTCAATAGATGACATTAAAAAGTATTATATAAATCTTAAATACTATATTAAAAAAAAAAACTCAACCCACCATTTACTACTCCTTGTGATCACCTATCATCAGATCCTGCAGTTCACCTGGTTAGTTCCACAAAAGGTATCTTATTATGTATGTATAATGTATGGATTCTATTATCTTTGGTATTTCTACCGTTATACCGGTTTAAACATATAAACGTTAAATTTATCCTAATTTGCAAGTTTCATTCAAACTACTTTTCTTTTCCGTTAAGTATATGCGTTTCTCTTATTTACTCAAATACTAACAACAATTTAAATACTACAACAATTATTATAGGTAGGTAATAGTACATTTATAACTTGAATGTATTAATGAGTCAGGTCTTACAACTATATTATCTGCATTGCTTTATTAGAATAACATCTTACTTAACCAATATCAGTTAGTTTTAAAACTTTCCTTTTGTATAAGCAATTAAGCAAATATTCTAATAGGTACGTAATAACACTAATAAAATAGTTCAAATGTAAAACAACGATGTGTAAGTGATACAGCAACGTTCCCACGCTCATTGCTGACTCTTCTTATGGTCTAAGATCCGGAATATAACAAAATCTTCCCTCATCTGTTAATAAGATGAAACAATTTTTTATAGGCTGATTTCAATATTGTGAATTTATAAAAACAACCTCTGCCACCATAAGCCTACTGCAAATAATAACACTTAAAAAAAAATTTTTTTTTCTTCTAAAAAATTGTTTCCCTCTCGTGTTAATTACACGTAGTAAGCTAAAACCGTCAATATTTTACATTATATACCTGACTATAGTAGGCACCCATCTCTATGATTGCTATACTTACCTGCAGCCAGGTTACTCTGACTGAGGTTACTGACCTGGCTGCAGATAAGTGTAGCAATCATAGAGATGGCTGCCTACTACAGTCAGGTATATAATGTAAAATATTAACGGTTTTAGCTTACTACATGTAATTAACATGAGAGGGAAAAGCTAAAAAAAAAAAAAAAATTTGCAGCAGGCTTATGGTGGCAGAGGTTGTTTTTATAAACTCACAATATTTAAATAAGCCTATAAAAAATTGTTTCATCTAATTAACAGATGAGGGAAGATTTACCTTCTCGGATCTTAGACCATTATTCATTACGATTATGTTGACTGCGCTACTATATGACAAAGATCAATATTAAAATAGACGTGCTGAAGCATTTTAAATTTTTTTATTTCATACGACTATATCGGCAGATAAGCGTATGGTCCACCTGATGTGATACCATAGACGCCTGCAACACGCAACACGCAATAAGGTCGCAATAAGGTCCGCAACACGCTTGCGATGCTTCTGGCAAGCATCGCAAGCGTGTTGCGGACCTTATCCCCGAACCTCCCCTCCTGGGTTCTGGCCACACTAATCTTCTGTGAGGTCGAGGTAGTTTCCCAATCGGGCTGTTCCAGACTTTTACCAGAATATATCCTACTGTGCCCAGTGACGTAGCGAGCTTGGCTCGCACCCAGGGCGCAATGCCTTTATAATAGCGCCTCCTCCCCCATTCGCAAACCATACAATATGTCCAGTAATTTTTTGTTTTGCGGACCAAATGGCGCCCCTTTGTGAGTTGCGCCCGGGGCGTGATCTCCCCCTTCTCGCTACGCCACTTACAAAATATAAAAATTTCTTATCATAGGTTACCTATACCCTTTACCTACTTATTAGTAGGAAAATTTCTAAGATCTGACGAAGATATTAAGATAAACACGTTTGAAACATCACAAAAAACAAATCGGCCTATAGTACTAGGAACGATTAAGTTTTATACAAATGGTAAATAAATTAACAATTGACTACTGAACATTTAACTGATTTAATTCATAAATTTTTCGACTCATCTAATAATAATAGAGCTAGTTTTTTTTTCGTAAAACCGATTATTACAGACTAAGGTGACCTGTACTCGTAGTACTGCACATGGTGCCTAGGATTAATTATATTTTCAACAAGAAATCTTGTCGTAAAATGACAGTCAAATACCAAAGAGACTGATGAAGTAAATAACTAGGTTTTTGATCCTTATCTTGTCTTTAGCCTATTTGGACTTGTCTCAATATTTCTCATAAAGAATCAGGGATGCTGATAGAAACAAAAAATTTACAAACACCGTTTTTCTAACACTGTTACTAATATGCTCTATATGAATATACTACTATATCAATACTGACGACACAAACCTTGCTTTGTTTCAAGTATAAAGTTTCTATATATATTTATTAGTATTTAAATCATAATGCATGGCAGTTCTACACATTCTTATCGTCTATATGGAAATGGTGTCACCATTGTCAAGGTTACGATATTTTTATGACGACGCAACGTTGCCTGTTGCAAAACTTTCGGTACATTAAAAAGAGTCATTTACGTAATTATTTGTTTTCACGGAATTTTATATGCTTTAAAATTATATTATGATACTTTGTTTTTAAAGAAAGTTTTTATACTAAATGCGATGAAAAAGTATGAAATGGTAATTATTTATAAGTTGATGTTATTTGTATTAGTGAGGGCTGGTTTCACCGGATATAATTTATCCTACAAATAAGTTACGAACAGACTGCATGTTAACTATGCATGTTATAAAAATCTTCGTAATTATCTTGAATTGTACGATTTATCTCTTCTTGTGAAGTCACTGAAAATGTTGCAAGCAGCTCTTAAAAAAGCGTTTCTCAGAAATTCGTAATTATCGAAACTGTTTTAAGACAGAGAAAATTTCGTAAATTTTATTTCAGTTTAAAGAATATATAATTATATACGAGTACCTATTGTAATCTAAAAGAATCATTACGCATAGACCCCAAAATTTTATGCTCGTTAAACTCTTTGCAGCAAACCCAACATTTATTAAATGAAATAATTAAATAAATATTTATAAATTTGTTTATAATAATTATTATAATAATATAGTACTAGGTTGACATAAAATACAAACAGTAGATATCGCGGCGGACAGGCGCCGCTTCGTCAACGTTGTCGAATGCTGACTCGCTGTTATCGGAAACGGATGCCTACTATTATACCATAACACCTACGTTGCCATTATGACTGCCTGGTACTCTAAATATTAAAATAATGCAAAATTATTAAAAAATAATCATTTTATTTACTACAGTTTTTTTTCATTTTCTGTTTTATTACTTTAAACATAATTGTGTGTTTGCTCGCAAACGAAAAAAACCCGACTTCAATTACGAGTATATCGCGATACAAGTAAATAGAACGTAGGTGGAAGAAAAAATTGTGGGTTATCAAAGACTTACTCCAAAAGTATTAATCAGATGACAGATCTCCATCAAACTTTAATGAATAATAAATTTGACTAATTTTGATGAGACCATTACAAGCACCGCCTTTCAATTGAAAATAGAATTATCGGAATCGGCCGGCTTGATGATGACTTTTACTAGATGGGATTTATATTATAATAAAATGTAGATCGACGAAATAATAGTCAAGTAAATACGTACCTATTCTTAGCGATAATTCAAAAAATACCTACTTGTCAGATCTCAATTAAGTCGGATTTTGAAGTCGGACATTAAAGTCGGTTAAAAAGTACTCAAAAGTAAAAAAAATAATTGATAAATATGAAACAATTTCGGAGGCAAAATAAAACTTATTTGTTTCGTAGTTTAAAAAAATAAATGGGTTAACGCTGTTCATTTGGTGACCGAGTAGAGAAAGTTTTCTTCTATAGCAGCTATGAAGCACTGTCAATGTCTACAAAAAAATGTATTTATACATCTTAGACTAGACACTAACTTAAATAGACAGAGATACAAAATTTACTATATTTCCTTAATTTATACTTTATTTAAAAAGCCATTTTAAAATTAATAAGAACTTTAGTGTGGAATTTGTAGCATTACTACTAAATCTTGAAATATGCTTAAAATTTCTCTACTGTATTTTCAAGTAATAAACATTAACATTTTACAAGCATAATTAAAATCGAATCACAATTTATCTCAATAAAGAAATTTTTAATTTTTTACGTCACAGAATAAAAGTAAAGCCATCAGTCGAGTGAGCCGTAACCCAATATGTCGGAAACCGGATAGCAGACAGTGTGGCGCGGCCTTAAGTTTTCTTTTTAATTTTTCTTGTTTTTTTTTTTAGAAAAAGTCAAAGGACTTTTATCTCGGAGCCCGTTTCGTGTTTTATTTTATTTTATTTTTTAAGAACTTTTTTGTAACGTGTGTGATCCGTCGGTTGATGAACGAATTGTTTTGGGTAGTAGTTGTGTATCGATAATACGAGAGTCGGTTAAGCCGGTTAAGCGTGTGCGTATGTCAACTGCTTGTACGTTTATTCGTATAAAAAAATTAAAAGTAAAAAGGTAAAATATTAATTGCCTACTTTCCCTTCAGAAACGTTTATAAAATGCAAACGTTCAGAGTCAACTATTTTATAAATGGATTTACGTCTAAACTCTGAAAATGATTGATGATACATTTTACTAAAATATGATTACACGCTTATAATTTTACAACTATAGTAATAAAAAGTCAACTATTTATAATCCTTATGAATAAAAATTAACCGCGTAAATGTGTGTATGGACAACTTCCGAACAACTGAACAAAATTGGATAATTGTTTTTTGTAGGGCACAGCAGGAAATTTCCTGCTCAAAATATAGAGCAGCCCGACTGGGGTAGTATACCTCGACCTAACAGAAGATCACAGCTAAATAACACTGTTTTCAAGCAGTGTTGTGTTCCTGTTGGTGAGTAAGGTGCTCCTGGGGGGAACTGGGGATGGGGTCGGTATCGCGCTTGTGATGCTTCTGGTGTTGCAAACGTATAGGTATAAGCTACGGTACGTAGTACTATATTTGTATTTACTAATCTGTGGCTACGGTGATCGCTTACAATCAGGTGAGCCGTACGCTTGTTTGCCGATCTAGTTACATAAAATAAAATAAAAAGTTTGAATAAAATTTGGTTAAAAGAAAATTGCAAAGTTTGCTGGGCCAGCAAAGAAATTATAAAGATTATTGACATAAAAAACGAGTGTGCTTTAGACACACACACGACTGAACTAAAACTTACGAAACGTAACTCTCTCTCTGTCTATCTTCACTAACTTATACCTCCCTATCAACTTCCCTTCCCCTCACCCGATCACATTTTTTGTAACGCTCTCGTCACGCATTTGCCAGCTTACTCTCCAAGTCAAGGGTGCGTAAAGAAGTTTTACTTCAAAAATATTTTGGTGTCAGATAGACAGAAGTTTATACAGATTATAGTTATATTAATTTGTGTTTGGTATTTATGAATAACACACTCATTTTATCTTTTTAATACTTCAGATGAAACATGCTGCATAGTTTTATATACGCACATTATCACACGGTATAGTTATCTTAATGACTTGATAGCTGGATGACTAAAGTATGACTGCATACAACGCCCCGCAATGTGTACAATAAATCATAATTAAAATAGGGCAGATGACCTTATACCTTGGTCTGCTAAATTGGCATTAAAAATCTTTTTTTTTAAAATATGAAATAACAACTCAGAAGATCTTACTAATAGTTAAGAACTGTAAAGAACTTAGACTATAAAAATATTTAAATTCTAATAGACACATTAATTAAAATTATTTATTAAACAATCTAAATCTAGAGAGAACGCCCCTTTCCTGACAGGCGAAGAAAAGCAAACCCTTTGACATGATAAATATTTTTGCCATTCGACACCTCGTGTTCATTTTAAAACATGTTTAGAGCACAGGACACTTCTGCGTATCCGTTTTAATGAGCGATTTAAAATTAGAACGTTTACTTTTTAAATTGACATCTGTAATGCGTCGCGTATTTTCGTTACCGCGCTTTTTGTGCAGTGATTTATTTGAAGTTTTCAAAGATTAATTGTGTTATGGGTGATTTATTTCAATTAAATAAATACAGAATGGTTAGAATGTGTTTTTCTTTTATCTTTTTTTTTTGTAATTAGATTTCATATTACGTTATTCACTCCAAAAAAATAAATAATAATTTGATTATCTTAATGGTGCAAAAGTGAATATAAAATTTGTAGTTGTTATATTTTGTATCTGTTTTTATCTTAATTGTTCTAATTATTAACATTTTATGTACTAGGACTTCATATAACTCAAGAGTTACTATTTAATATTATTTTTCGTTGTTTCTTTTGTTTTTTCAATAATATCTCTATTTTTCGAAACCTTTATCAAGAACACATGCTCGGGCCCGCAGCTCGTCAACCGAAAAATTGTATACAGACAAAATAGACGTATGTAGGAAATTCGATATTTTTGCACGATATTAGGGAATATTGTTAAAAGTCTATTTTTCTTAGAGCCATTCGCGCATGTGCGTTGCGGTTTTGGGTTACGTTTGAAATTCGAAAAACTATTTTTTATTACTTTTTTTTATTATTACACGTCGATGAACAATCGAAGAAAGGGTCAATGTGTATTTTTTACACAAACGTTCAAAAAATTATAGATCCTTTGTGAGATGACCCTTTGGGGTAGCAATGAAAATCATTTACAATTTCGATAAGCTATTATGTGACCTTTGATACGATATGGGGATCATATTTTATAACCGTGAAACCATTACTTCAATTTTTTTTAAACAAAGGGTGCAAAGGGTTGCATGATTTTAAGATCAATTTATTAAATTGAAATGTAACATAATATTTTTATGATATTTTTTGTCATTAATCTACTAGGAATTATCAAAAAGGACATTTAAATAATAAAATTCTACATTAATTTTATGTATTAAAATATGTACCTACTTAGTTCCGTCGTAGGTATTATAAGCATTGGCAACTTTAATGTTACATTATTGACTATAACTTTTTTTAGTAAAATAAAAAAGCTTTTATACTAACAATTATATTGTTATTCAAACCGTATCAGTCCAAAGTGTGAAAATTGTAAACATATTATGCTTCTTTACAAATACATAGTTCAATTAATTTTATCTAATGCGTCAGACAGGTGTCAAAGAAATGTTATTACGGCGGTATTTATCTTCCAAGTGTAGGACAGGGTTGACACCTGCATTATTAAACACATTTGTAACATCGCGCGTCCGCATTTAATTGAAAGCCCATTTAAAATTAAAACTAAAGCAAGCCACCGGACACAGCTGGTGCATTTCTACGATATTTACTTTAGTTCTGTCTTGTTAGTCATTCATACATTAGTAACGTTCACCAAAAAATAAATATATGCTCATGAAAACGTATCTAGTTAATTTTGAATCTTAATACTTGTCTATAGAGGTTTTAGTGTTTTCGGTGACCGCAAAATAAAATTGTTAAAAGAAATGAGATAAACATGCCTGCCTTCGGTCGAGTGAGACGTCAATCAGCTGTCAACGACTTTCCGCTACGCTATGCTCTCCTAGTACTGTATCTCATAATGTACTGGGATTTGGACGGATTTGAGACGGATTTATTTTAAGGTCACGTGACAATTACGGGACGTAAAAGAATTGCATTAATACTTAAAAATATAATAGAAAAATGGCGTTAAATTAAAACTTACATAATATGTAAAAATATCCGAATTAAATTCATTGCCACGAATATATTTAAGACGTCTTATTTATAACTAGCTTCTGCGCGCGACTTCGTCCGCGTGGAATAGGACCAATTCTGTCATACATGTTTTGTGCGAAACTTTAACCGTTTACGCAGCGGAAGCTCTCAAAAGGAAAAAAAAACCCGATTTTGAAACATTATTCATTGGTGCTACGCTCCTATTGGTCTTAGCGTGATAGCCTTCCTCGATAAATGGGCTATCTAACACTGAAAGAATTTTTTAAATCGGACCAGTAGATCCTGAGATTAGCGCGTTCAAACAAACAATCAAACAAACTCTTCAGCTTTATTATATTAGTATAGATTTGGTTGAATTTTTTATCGTATATTTACTACTAACAAAATCTAACTCTTAAAAGTTGGAAATGCACTTCTTAGATTTCCATTACGCGTAACCACAAAACCATAAATATACCTACTTTAAGTTTTTCATTTCATATCGCATAAATAAAATGTAGCAAAAAAATACAATGGAGCCTCGTATAATTATGACAAAAAATCCTAAATTACTAAAAAGAAATGCTAATAAGCTTTGAAATTGTAACACCACTCTCGACGTCTTTATTTTGCCAAGGACGACCTCTTCCTGCTTAGCATCTGTGCGGGCTCGTGCACTATAATTATTCTTATGTGCACTGAATTGAGCTGACGATGAGTCAGCCTCTAAGCGCCCCTCTGCTAAATAAGGCCTTTTCTTATAAACGAGAAGATTTGGAGCTTAGTACTCTATCTCAAATGCTACTTTGCATTTCACGGATAATTAACCTATTATGTTACCTACACATAGGTAGTAAAAATCCGAACCGATAGGTCTACGTGCTCTTCGACGCATAGTGGAGAGACCCACAAAGTCTTGTCATTGTCAGACTAGATACAAATTTTTGTACAAATACAAATATCTGCCCCAAGCGAAAATCAAACTACAACAAAAATTGTCGAAGGAGTTAAAGTGACAACTAGCAAAGTTTGTGTACAATCAAGCAATTTAATAAATTGATTTTAAAATAAAACTCATATTTAATTACATATTGTAAATTATAAATGCTTATTATATTTTTATTATTCTGTATTATAGAACGGTGATCTGTGGTATCCTTGTGTGGTTGAGATCGAAGATCCAACATGCACGCAGGATGTGTTTCTCATCCTCGTAATTCGATACATTTCTAATACGACTCACTAAGGTACATAACAATCACTTGACATCCCTGTTTCCTACCACAGAATCACAGATAACCTGAGTACCTTCTTTACGTTAAAATACGTATGGGTATCTTTGATAAAAAACTTTTTAAAAATTTGTAGAAATAAATCTACATAAAATTAAATATAATAGTTTCATTTTCTGTAAAGCGCGAAACCCGGAAATGGCTGCAACATTTGTTGAAGATTCTTAGGCAATAAAAATTGAAGAAATTGCACAGAAAATTGGAAAACTTCAGACAACGTAATGATTGTTTTAACTTTACGTATTTGATATTCTGCAAGACTGAATGACGTGTATCAATCAGCTAGTAAAAAAGGGGTTCATGGGGTTTTCTCCAGGTAAGCAACATTACTCAAAGCTTAACATCTCTTCATACTATTCGTCAATATACGGTACAAATCTGTTTAAAAAAGGACTAAGTTTTGTTCTGTGAGTTAAGTTATTGAGTTTGAGTGCGTGTGTGTGTATGTATAAATACAAAGTGTGCGTTTCGTATCCGTTATAGATATTAGTATCTATCTAAGATACATTTCACCAACCTAGGTAATCAGGTATGCTATGCTCCGCGGCTCACCACAGTCCAGAGTCCGCGATGCGGTCCCACGAATATCGCTGACTTTCTAGCGGACTGTTCACGCTTGGTTAGTTATTGTTTCAACATTTATTACAATTATTTTAACGTTATTTTATAAAATAGTTTTTATTTCAATTTCATTACGAGATATAAGAGAAATCTTTATAAATTAAAACGAGTAATAATATGGGTTTATTACCATTGCCAACTGTTTTTAGAAGAAATAGCTCAATATCGCAAATAACATGATTCTTAAAACTGTTTTACTAATCTGAATGATTGTGTTATACATCAATAAATAACGGGAACATATTATTTTTTCCGTTTTTCAGAACGCATTTTAAGGTTCAACCTAGACGTTACAATAATAATTATGTAGGTATTAAGTGAAGAATTGTGACAATTGTGTGGGTATTATCTAGTTATTTTGAAGTGATTATTATAAGTATTTTTTGCGTACTGATTGTAACTGTTGTTTCCTTTTGTTTTCTCAACAATATCTCCATAATACCAATTTGTTACCCTTAGGGTAACCTGTTATTTATTGGCTATATTAATTTGTTGTAGATATGCTAGATGCTGTTTTTTTTACCTTTGTAAGCTTCCATATATCTTAAGAACAATTAAAATTTAAAACATATTTTGTAGACTGAATTAGAAATTGTCTAAAAATTACATTTTATCTTTAATATAAGCTATGACGATTAGATGGTTAATAATTTCTTGGTCAAAGAATAGCAGATAATAACCCATAATATAAGAACAGTTAATTAAAATTATATTCAATCAAAGTGCTGACGTTATATATACGTAGTTATTTACAAATTGATCCAATGAATGACGAACACGCGTCATTTTACGATTACATTCGTCCAACGCGTTTGTTTATTGAATGTATTTAATGATTTTGTTTCTTTGACCCAGCACTAATGAAGTAATTAATCTTATGTCATTGAAGATGACGACAAATTTGAAGGCGCCGCGCTGCTGTCGCGCGTTGTTATTTACATACATTTACAACGTCGCGCGTCAGCAGCGCTGCAGACGCGCTGCCGCCGCGCGGCTAATTTGAAGGCGCCCTAAGTAAATAACAATAGACGATATGACACTTTGACAATCTATACTAATATTATAAAGAGGTAAAGTTTATAACTTTGTTTGTATATACGGGGTAATCTTCGCAAATACTGATCCGATCATGAAAATTCTTTCGCTAACAGAAAGCTACACTATTCAGGCGTGACAAGATAAGAGGAAAAAGATAAAAATTATCAAAATTTTCGACCCAGCAGGATTTGAACCTGCGCCCTCTGACGTGCCGTGTCTCTAATCAAGCATTATTATTTGCCTTAGAAATTAATTGGTGATTTTAAAACATTTATATTTATCTGATTTGCTGAAAATAGTGAGAGTGTATTGGAACATATCAAATTTCACCGTACCCTTCTTATGTGAAATGGATTATAACGCCCAACGAAGTGGGCACGGGTCGGCTAGTTTATAATAAATCAAGAGTGAATTATCTAGGTGCATCTTCTTGGCAAGCGCGCACCATCTTAAGCTGCATCTTCACTTACCATCAGGTGAGATCGCAGTCAAGCGCTAGTCTCTATATTAAAAAATTTTTATAAAGTTTGCTTGAAATTTTTATCTTTTTTTTAAATAGGTTTTATGATTTTGATGATCCAAAAAACTTACAAAATCGTTCGTTTATAAATAGTAAATATTTCCTTAAATTATAAAACGGTTTGAAGTAGTTAAATAAATTAGAACTATTCATTAGACTGTTAGACACGCAAATCATGAGAAAAATATCTTTGCATGTGTGTTATTTATGATTTTTTTTAACTATAAAATTTATAATTGACTGAATAGACTTTCATAAGGTAAAGAAACCGTATACAGTTTTTTTTTCTCAAAGAACATAAATGGTACAAAGGAGCAACGAAATTGCTTTAACCCTTTCCTTGAGAATAGAGTAGTTGTGTCAAAGTGGGTATAAAAAACGCATTTTGCGTTAGGTCAAAAATTAAGACGATTGTTGCTTCTTAAAGAGGTCACAGACATTTCTCAAGGGAGTCGGAATGTGACTTTTTATTGTGAAATTTACCACATTTGTGGAATTTTTTTTATTTTAATTTTGAACAGTATTTCATAACTTATAATGTAGATATTATTATTGATTTATTGTTTATTAACTGACTGTATGAATTTCGTACCTACGTACCGCTATTTTATACGATTTGTGATTTTATATTTTCTTTTATATAAACCTTGTCCTTACAACAATGAACACAAAAAATAATGAATTATCCAAGTCAAAAGTAAGTCGTTATCCTTAATAAGTTCGGCAGTTCAGTTTGTAGTTTATAATGAGTATACAAGCCAACTTATAGACAATCTACACCTAAAAATGGAATCTATGCCAGATTTAAGTCAGATCAACAGCCACAAAGTCACAACTCCCATAGTCACATAGAATTTCGTGCAAAAGATTTAGCGTAATAATAAAACAAACAACAGACAAGCAACACAACAACTTCTAAAATAATAGTCAAAGCTTTTATTATTCCACAGTAAACTGCTTCACCTTAATATTTTTCATGACCTACACCTACCTACAGACAACGACTGTTTACATTTTTTCATAGTTACAAACACATTTTTTCCTGATTTCCTACTGGAAATAAAGGTCGCTTAAAAGAGATCGCTAAAAGAAATATACTTTTAATAATATGAACAATGAAGATTTTATATCTATACTAGCGACCCGCCCCGGCTTCGCATGGGTGAAATTCTGATATTAAATATACTACAAAATGTCTTTATGTACAAAGTTCACAGCTTTTTTGTCATTAGACAGTACAAACATGTTTTCTTTAGAGGTTACTCTTGACTTGATAAATTATGGTTTTAGCCTAATCCTATACAACCTAATGTACTTACTATAATTATGCGGTTAAAAACTATTCCTAATACCGACTAAAGTACGAACAAATAATTTCAAAAAAAATGTTGCACGGCCGCGGCTCCAAGCCGGTACCACCGCAACCGTTATGTCCCTACATTTTAAATCTGTAATATCTTCGAAAATATTCATTTAAGTGACATGCTGTAAGGGGCCAAATTGATCAATATTAAATGCATAATGTATTTAAGGTACTAAATTGCATAAGGATTAATGCTGTATTGCTTAAAATCGCTTCGTAAATAAGCCATTATTTCTCGTAAAAAGTAAAGGATAAAAAATGGTTATTGTGGGTTATTCCTAAGAGATAGACTTATACCATCGCGGACTTTTTATAGACCTTTTTAAGTTATACAATACTGTAGTACATTATTTTGATCTATCTCCGGGTTCAGCCAGCGTTTGCAATGAATTGCAAAGGGAAAGAGGCGTGATTATATGTATTATATGCAATGAAAGCACAAAAAATGTGTTTATTTATGACATCACATTAGAAACCTATTATCAGTATTTATCTCCTATATTATGCATGTATAATACATATAGACATTCCTCTTGAATCACTCTATCTATTAAAAAAAAAAAACCAAATCAAAATCCATTGCATAGCTTTAAATATCTAAACACACATCTACAAACCTTGTTATTTCACTAAGCGTTATCTTCTATTAGCCACGGAAATTTAAAAATTTTATTATTAACGCCCACCCCCGCCAATCCTTATTGGGGATGAGTTACCACAAAATCCGCTCATTGGTCATTTTTACATGACATAAAGGAGATTCCTACCAAATTTGGAGTCGATAGGAGCTATAGTTTAAAAACGGGAATTTTCCATTATTAACGTTCCCGCAACCCCCTCTTGTGGGTGGCATTTCGTAAAATTTCCGTTCTTAGCTGACCTCTACTCGGCAAAAGGATTTTTCCTACCAAATTTCAAGTCTCTACGCTTAATGGTTCAATTTTCCATTGTTGACGCCCCCGCAACCTCCCCTTGTGGGTAAAATTTCGTAGAATCCGTTCTTAGCTGACCTCTACTCGGCAAAAGGAATATTTCTACCAAATTTTAAGTCTCTACGCCTTATGGTTCAATTTTCCATTGTTGACGCCCCCGCAACCCCCTCTCGTAGGTAAAATTTCGTAGAATCCATTCTTAGCTGACCTCTACTCGGCAAAAGGAATATTTCTACCTAATTTCAAGTCTCTACGCCTTATGGTTCAATTTTCCGTTGTTAACCCCCGAAACCCCCTCTTGTGGGTGGAATTTCGTAATTCCTTTCTTAGCTGACCTCTACTTGGCGAAAAGAATATTTGTACCAAATTTCAAGTCTCTACACCTTACTGTTCAATTTTCCATTGTTGACGCCCCCCGCAACCCCCTCTTGTAGGTAAAATTTCGTAGAATCTGTTCTTAGCTGACCTCTACTCGTCAAAAGGAATATTTCTACCAAATTTCAAGTCTCTACGCCTTATGGTTCAATTTTCCATTGTTAACCCCCCGAAACCCCCTCTCGTGGGTGGAATTTCGTAATTCCTTTCTTAGCTGACCTCTACTTGGCGAAAAAAATATTTGTACCAAATTTCAAGTCTCTACACCTTACTGTTCAATTTTCCATTGTTGACACCCCCCGCAACCCCCTCTTGTAGGTAAAATTTCGTAGAATCCGTTCTTAGCTGACCTCTACTCGTCAAAAGGAATATTTCTACCAAATTTCAAGTCTCTACGCCTTATGATTCACTTTTCCATTGTTAACCCCCCGAAACCCCCACTTGTGGGTAGAGTTTCGCAAAATCCGTTCTTAGCGGATGTCTACTCGCTATAAGGAATCTACCTGCCAAATTTCAAGTTTGTAGGTGTATTTTTTATTGGACTGTCATAAAACTACCATCCCCTGTTTTAACCCCAAAAGGGGGTTGATTTCCCAAAATACATTATTAGTACACCTCAACACCATCTATAGAGCATACATTTTGAATTTCAAGTCTCTTACTTCAAAAACATAGGACTTTCATATAAACTTCCAACCCCCATTTAACCCCCTTAGGTATGGAATTTCGTAAAACCCGTTCTTAGCGGATATCTACTCCATATTAGGAACCTACCTGCCTAATTTCAAGTTTGTAGGTGTATTTTTCATTGGACATTCGTACAAACTATCATCCCCTGTTTTAACCCCAAAAGGGGGTTGATTTCTCAAAATACATTATTAGTACACCCCCACACCATCTATAGAGCATACATTTTGAATTTCAAGTCTCTTACTTCAAAAACATAGGACTTTCATATAAACTTTCAACCCCCGTTTAACCCCCTTAGGTATGGAATTTCGTAAAACCCGTTTTAAGCGGATGTCTACTCCTTATAAGGAACTTACTTGCCTAATTTCAAGTTTGTACGTGTATTTTTCATTGGACTTTCATACAAACTATCATCCCCTGTTTTAACCCCAAAAGGGGGTTGATTTCTCAAAATACATTATTAGTACACCTCAACACCATCTATAGAGCATACATTTTGAATTTCAAGTCTCTTACTTCAAAAACATAGGACTTTCATACAAACTTCCAACCCCCGTTTTACCCCCTTAGGGGTCGAGTTTCATAAAACCCGTTCTTAGCGGATGTCTTCGCCCTATAAGGAACCTACCTGCCAAATTTCAAGTTTGTAGGTATTATAGTTTCAGAGATTTCGTGATGAGTGAGTGACCTTTCGCTTTTATATATATTATAGATATATAAAAGAGATTTCCACCCATTGACTCATCACGATATCTCTGGAACCATAAGGCGTAGAGACTTGAAATTTGGTAGGAATATTCCTTTCGCCAAGTAGAGGTCAGCTAAGAACGGATATATAACAAAAATGCAAAACAACGTTTGCGGGGTCAGCTAGTAACAAATAAATGTGTATAAAAATATTGGGATGTCGAATTTTAAATCAAAATATATCCCCATCAGTCAGGCAGGTGGCCGCGGCGAGCCGGCGCCGGTTGTTTGCGGACCACTCCCGACCGCCCTCGCGCTCTGCCGCCCTAGTACTTTGGGGAAAACAAACACTGTGGGAGGATTGGCGAAAAAATATAATAGCTGTGAAAGTCAGAGCTCACTTAGACCGCTTGAGTGTAAAAATGTCTTTCGAGTAGGTACGATACTATGCACAAAGGACTAAATCAATCACAAAATAAAAGTCAAAACAAGTTTAAGTAAAAAATATTTTGTAATAACAGAAAAATACAAAAACACAAATAAAAGTAATTGATCATTTTTTATGTCAAATTGTCATAATTTATTTTACAATTCACAACTTAAGAACTAAATATTAACAGATAGTTATGGTACAAATCATGTCCGCGTGGAATTGTAAAGTTAAATAATAACCATGCCTATGTTCTGACCCGACTTCTTAATAATATTCGTGCCGAAGTAAATCCATGCGGTACTTTTTGAGTTTATCCCGGACATACATTGACTTTCCTATCATTTTATTATATGTATAGATATGTCCCTTCTCTAATGAATACTCTACCAAAAACTTTAAAGGGTGTATTGAACGAAAAAAAAACGAGCATGAGACCACACGACTGAAGTAAAACTTCTTGAGCTCCATCTAACTTACGTATATCTCCCTCTCAACTTCCGTTCGCCTCGCCCGATCACACTTTTCGTAATGCTTTCGTCACGCGTTCACCAGCTTAGTCCCCAAGTCAAGCGAGCGTAAAGAAGTTTTACTCAAAAATTTATGAATATCATCATCTCCCTGCCCTTATCTTATTTATATAGGGTCGGCACAACATGTTCTCCTCTTCCTCAGACTCATGTTGTAAGTGATTTGGCATGTTATTTTTTACGACCGGCCGCCTGCCTGACATCAACCCTCCTTGGGAATTCAAAAAATTTATGAATAAAAAGTAAAAAAAAATATTATAGAGCAATCTGAATTTATATGCAATCTGCAGGTGATGATAATGCAATGGCTGGTTCAGTTTTTACTACCTATTGATAAATTTAGTGCACAGTGACAAACACAATATATACATTATTAATTCATTTATTAAAATTAAGGGCCCACAATAATAAAGAAATGTTTATAAATAACAAAAGCGTAAATTGAGTGATTGATATGATTCTAAATTCAATAGTAATATTATTTCTTGAGAGTAAAAAAGAAAGTTGAAATGTCAAATTTATTTTATTGGCTTGAAAAGGTCACGAATTAACTCCGTTGTTAGTTAACAAGGGTCACATATTCTCAAGGGTTAAATAGGGTTAACTTTATCGACCTTTTCTTAAAATTTAACCACAATAAAATACTACAAAAGTGTAAAAAAATGTGTACAAAGAAGTAGAGAATGCCGTTCTTTACGTAGAAATCACGCTACTGCCAATTTTATTATAATATTTTTCCAATATTTTTTTTTGTTTACTTCTATGTATGTAGGTTTATCATAAATTGTTCTTACTAAACGTATATCAACTATAACCACAAAACTGTTGTATGCAGTTTTTGCATGTACGTAATTATGTTATGTTGGTATTTTTATTTACTTACACACATATTCGTTACGGTGCTTTGATTCAATGTGAGAAGAATAGATAAAGAGAAAGTTAATGGTAAATTTTTAGTATTTAAGATATATTATTATTACTTTGATTAATTTTAAAGTATTCGACTATTAAATTTTCAGGTAAAAATTAAATAGATAGCATAAACCTAAGGGTGTATACGAGTACATTGCTAGCCGATAGTTTTACTTGGAGTAATGTGTTTAGAAATCGTTAGGAATGAAAAAGGAGTTAATTCAATTGGCAAAGTTTTTTGCTCTTTTCGCAACTGTGTAATAAGTCAGATTTCTAAATGTACCTTCTTAATGAGTCTCTATGTTGTAAAAAGAACTGCCAAATACATTTGACCACTTCCAATTTTAAATATTCCATTATATCTACGCCGATGAGTAGAATTTCGTATAGGTATATAGAAACAAAACCTATACATATAATAAAATGATAGGAAAGTCAATGTATGTCCGGGATAAACTCAAAAAGTACTGCATGGATTTACTTCAAATTTGGCACGAATATTATTAAGAATTCGGGTCAGAACATAGGCTACATATTATCACGCAATCACCTACGGGAAACGAGCAGTGAACGCACGCAGACGACGTCGCGGGCAGCAGCTAGTCTATATAATAAAAATGAATGTTGCTACGCGCATAACTGGAGAATCACTCGACCAATACGACTATTTTTTTGTATGTTCCATAAATCCCACGGTAGGTTTTTATACTTAAAAAAAAAACAGACAGAACGAAGTCTCCGGGCAGCTAGTAGTAAATAGAAATGTCAAACATAATAAATAGATGCAAGTATAAATTACGCTAATGGACGATCAAATTAAAAACCAAATCAAGCCCCAAAATGGACGCTAATACAGCCATTACGGTGTTTGTTCTATTAAAAGGGGCAATGGCAACAAACAGACAGACCCTTCCTATTGTTTGGGGAGGACTCGAGACGATTCACCATATCGACCACATTGCATTTACTTCCGTTAAATGCGTCGCTTCTGAAATCATTTTAGATTACAGAAATTAAAAATAAAAAAACTTCGAAAATGTTCGCAATATTTTCCTGTATGAGATTATTTACTTATTATTAATTTATTTTACTCTTTTTGCACACCAATACACAAAAGAACAATACATAGAATTTATAACAATCAACATGCATCAGTTGCAACAGGCGGGATTACGTATTTTTCAGCCATTTTAAAGTAGGCTACTTTTCTAATCTTTATAGTTTTTAATAGCTGCTGTGCCCGTGACTTCGTCCGCGTGGAATTTAATAAAAAAGTTATTGTTCAGTTTGCAGAGTTATAAAAAAAATCTAAATAAAAGTAGCCTAAGTTACACTTTATAACATCAGCTATCTGCCAGTGAAAGTCCCGTCGAAATCGGTCTAGCCGTTTCAGAGATTAGCCGCAACAAACAGACAGACAAAAATTGTAGAAAATGTTATTTTGGTATAATTATGTACCGTGTATAGATCCATATGCATTTAGTTAAAAGCGGTTATTTTAATATTACACACAGACACTCCAATTTTATTTATTTGTAGTATAGATTTAATTTAGAACAAAACAGTTTTTTAGTTTCGGTTTTTGCTTAGTCTACCGGTGCACCTACAGAGCAGTAGATAATTTATAGGTAATAGTTACTAGGGCTGCATAGTCGACGAGCACGTCAAATTATGCTATTATCGTAACGAGGGTAGGAATCCGATTTCGAAATAATTAAATCAGGCGGCGCGTGGCGCGTAATTGTGATTTTTAATTTGACGGTGATCTTGTGGGATAATCATGTCATTAGTTTTATTAACAGGAACTTTAAGCGTAAATAATTATATGTGTTTAAGTAAATACCAACATCGAAAAGAAGTAAAATTAACGAAGGTTTCCTACATTTATATGTATTTAGACAAGCGGCCCCAAAGTGTTGCTATCAATGGTTTTGAATCTGGTACATATTTGGCAAATTCCGGTGTGCCCCAAGGCTCCCATTTGGGACCATTATTATTTCTGGTGTTTATTAACGATATTACGAGTAAAATAAAACATTGCAAAATTTCTTTGTTCGCTGACGATTTAAAGATTTATAAAACGATAGATAATTATGTAGATGCTAGGTTACTTCAGAAAGATCTTCATGCAATTTCCAGATGGTGCCATTCCAATAACATGACTCTCAATGTTAACAAATGTTTCTTTATCAAATACACAAGGAAAAAAAACCGCTTGTTACAAGCTACTTAATTGGTAATAAATCACTTCAGGAAGTGGCGGAAATCAAGGATTTGGGAGTTATTATTGATAAAAAATTAACATTTAAATCACACGTTGATAAAGTAGTAACGAAATCGGCTCGTTTACTGGGATTTATTAGACGTAATACCAACGGTTTCTCTCGGGCTACAAAAATAGTTTTGTACAATGCATTGGTTCGCAGCCTTCTTGAATATGCTAGTGTGGTTTGGAGCCCCACCTATAATGTGCATTCTCAACGCGTGGAAAGTTTACAACGTACTTTTACGAGGTATTTAGCTTTTTCTGCCAGTGGCATCTCACACAGACAGCCATACAATCAGCGATTGGCGTGGTTTGGGATGATAAGCCTTCGGGACAGGCGCACACTTCTCGAACTGTGCTTTTTATATAAAATACTGCATCATCGTGTACACTGTAGCAACTTGGCCGAGCAAATTTCTCTTTCAGTCCCACGTAGGTACCCACGAAATAAAATTCAAAAAATCTTTTATATTCCACAAACAAAAACACATACGGGAAATCAGGCGCCTGTAGTTAAACTATGTTTGAATTATAATAAAATTGCAAAAGATTTACCAGGCATTGATATATTTGGTGACCCTTATAATAAATTTAAAAGCAAAATTTTGGCTCATTTCCACAAATAGCATAGTTTTTATTTTATTTTATTTTTTGTTTTTTATTATTAATATTTTCTTTTGTATTAATTTGTCTTTTAATAATTAATGGTTTTGTTTTGTGTAAGTATATATATGTAAGCTGAAAAAGAAAAATATTGAATGTTATGCATGCTAGTTATTGATATATGTATTAGGACCTTACTGTATAATGTGTTTCTATCAAGTAAGAATATATATATTGTTAGTATGCTTAAATAAATAAATAAATAAATAAATAAATTTAAAGAAAAATAATATTTTTCATATAGCCTGCTTGGATATCAAAAATTTGAAACGAACATTTTTTGTGTAGGTTTTTAGGTTACTTAATTCAAAGTCATCACATATGAATCACTTATATTTTGTATTGACAATGTTGCCAGACAGAAATAAATAATGAAGTCTAGTTTGAAGTGTGTTAAGTTGAGTTGAAATGACTACATATTTTAGTAGGTCCTTTAAAATATCTACTTATCTAGTGATTTTCCTCTACAAGTTACACAAACTAAATATGAAAAAAAAACACTAATGTGTCATTGAGGTAAGTCACAGCAGTATACGAGTATCACTATTCAGCCTGTAATGTCCCACTGTAATTGGGCATAGGCCTCTTCCCCATGTAGGAGAAGGATCGGAGCTTAATCCACCACGCTGCTCCAATGCGGGTTGGCGGATATATTCCCTACTATGAGTAACGATCGCTATCAGGTGTACATGATAACAACCGGGACCGACTGCTTAACGTGCTCTCCGAGGCACCGTGGGGAGACCCAGAAGGACTGCACAAACACCCAGACCACGGCAAACATCTGTATGTCCAATACAAATGTTGTCGTGTGCGGCGATCGAACCCGCAACCACCCGCGCAACAGCTAATTGCAATCCAGTACTTTTTAGGTACCTATTTAATTATTTGCGCTGCACCAATGCGGTGTCTATACGAGTATATCATGCTCAAAATCTGGAACAGCTCGTCTGGGGAAGTACCTTACAAAAGATACTGTTTTCAAGTACTGTTGTGTTCCTGTGGTGAGTAAGGTGGCCAGAGCCCATGGGTTGGGTCACGGTAGGGTCAGTAATCCGCTTGCGATGCTTCTGGTGTTGCAGGCGTCTATATGCTACGGTAACCCCTTACCATCAGGTGGGCCCTAAGCTTGTTTGCCGACCAAGTCGTATAGAAAAGGAACCAAGGAGATCTACATATTAGTGGTTTATATCAAACATGTGAATGAGAAATGCGAATAGGATGGGTATCGACAATATAAGTATGGCATCATTATAATGATGGATTGCTATTTTATGTCACGTAAGATAAAGTAGATTTTCTGGGTATATTTTACGTATATTACAAATTAGTGTTGCGTCAGTGTGTATCTAAATCTAGAGGTCAATAGAATCGAGTTTATTCGGCTGGTGTTAGCGAATTAATCCCAAAAAGGACAACAGTATTCTATGATAGGGGCAGTTATTAAAAGTAAAAAACCTTTTTTAAAAACAAGCTTTTATTTGAATGCGCTAGAACGAAACAAATAAATTTTTACTTTAAAACTTTTACTATCTACTTATAAAGTTACTCATTACACATAATCTAAATGATAGAAAAGCTTGTCGCGAGATATGAGTAGGTAGGTACTCCTATTTCCTTAGTTTTAAAATTTTAATAGTTAAAATCAATCACATCAATTTATTTAATTTACTTGTTTACAAGCAAATCTCGCGACGAGCTTTTATACATAAACTTACATACATATTACATTCATTGCAAGTTAAATAAAAGCTTGTAACAAAGTCGCTTCCCGCTGTCTGTATGCTTCTAGATCTTTAAAACTACGCAACGGATTTTGATGTGGTTTTCTTTTGTAAATAGAGTGATTCCAGAGGAAGATTTATAATTTTATATGTATTATACACGCATTATAGTGAGGAATACTGATAAATTTTGCAACCGAGCGAAGCCGGGGAGGGTCGCTAGTTAATAATAAAATATCGCAAAAATAACGAATTCATCAATTACGGAATTAAAAAGACAACAAAATAATTAAATACCTAAAAAGTATGTAAATTAAATTAATTTATGTAATTAGATCACTACATTAGGGTATCATAAAAACCGAACAGCTATATCGACTTTAACTGACATCGTCTAAATCGATACACTAAACAAATTTTAACCTTATTTTTTAAGAAATAAGGTCCGTATTGAAATATAAGTATTTGTACTTGAAGTATACAGTATGTTCTAAATTACGCAGGCGTACCGCGACCGCAAACGTGACCACAATGGGTCGTCACACGGTCGAGTCAGTGTAGGGAGGAAACGAAAAAGAATTAAAAGGATTTGTATATACTTATAAAAGCCCCTTCATATTATAAACAGGTATTTTATTTTGTAAAAAAATATCTTATTAAGTAAAATAGGTATTTCTGGCCATATTTCTATTAACACATTAAAATATACTGGTAAAACACGGAAGAAGAGAAATGAAAGAATTTCTTCACAAACATTCAAATGAATGTTTAAAAACTATATATCTATAATATAGCAACGTTTTGTTAGTGTTTTGTTTCATTATTTCAGTGTTTTATTTTTTTTTATACTTTTTGAAGTAAAACTTCTTTAGAATCGTTGTAATTTGAATCTCGATGAAACTAAAATGCGTCACGATAAAATAGAAACAAAAATGTATAGGAGAGATTGAGATAGAATACATTGCTGCTCAAAACGCGTTTTGCATAGCGTTAAGAACCTTTTTCACGAGACCGTGATCATCGTCAATAGAATAAATCGCAACGGCCGGGGCCTACCTTCTAACGACTTTTCGGAAATTCACTTCTGCCGTATGTGAGTTGCACACAATTTTTGATGTGAAACTTCTTTAGAATCGATGTGATTTCAAACCGGGCGCAACGGGAAAACGACAGGGAAGGGCGCACCGCACTGTACGCCGCGCTACTTTGTAAATCTATGTAAATAATTTTAAATTAGTTTGCCAAAGAAGCTTCACTTCTAATTTGTACACACGCAATTTTTTTATTTTTTATTTTTATAGAAGTGCGATTTGCTGCCAACAATGTAAGCATTAGGTACCAGTAACTAAGTACAGTATCTAAGTATTTACGTACCTTCTAAAAATTGGATATTTAACGGAAGCGGTTACGGGATGTATCCTAAGTAGATTAAGCGTGACACGTAGTGGTCGTACACCGGCAGTATAAATATCCTTTTGAAAAATATCGAAGGCAGTATAAAAATATCCCTTTGAAAAATATCGAAGGTTATATTTGTTATAATTCTTTCTTGTAGGAAGAATTTCTGAACGCAGTCAACGCGACTCTAAACTAATTTAATTAAATAATAACTGCGACCATTAATCAAAATTGTGTCATTATGCGTAAAATAAAAAAAATATATCAACCTATAGACAATAGGACAGATCACAGAAGGTGAGTAATAATTTTAGAACTAAGGACTTCTCTCTTCTCAAGAATTTAAAGTAACTGGATAATGTCAATACGTTCTTCCTCTGAATATTGATTTTGATCGATTGATTATTCCATTATTTCATACAAATAATAATCGATCATAATTATTTTTATCGGGCTTTTGGATTTTTGCAATATTATAGCCAAGTTGGAATAAACATCGGAACCGCTACTGGAGGTTACACAATACACAGTAATCTAAAATACTACCAGGATTAGGAGTCTAGATCGAGGTTTACTTTAATAATCTACGCGGTTTCACAAGACGAAAAACTATATAAATAAAAATGATTCGCAAATTGTGTTGTAAAGCGCAAAACACGAAATCAGCTGGATCGATTCGAGTACTTTTTCTAAGTTTGTTTACTTTGTAGAAAGGTCTTAAGGAAAGCTTAATTAATAAATTGCTCAGAAAATTAGAAAATTTCACAAAACTTATGATTATCTTCTTCTACTTCACGCGTTTGTCAGTTTACAGTCAAACATCGTCAAGCCTACGCCTATATCAATTAATAAATTTAATTAATATTTAAAACATTTTACTTTTAACAGAATTTTCTTAAATGTTTGCATTTTTAGTTGTAGCGTTCTCTAAGACTCGATTTATTTATTTAAAGATTTTAATTAAACAAAAAGCTTATAAGTCGTTCTTTGTTTTAATATCATAACAATACTGATTACTTGTTTACTCAAAAAAAAAGTTGTCTCTTCCATCAAAAAACTAAATTCCGCATTAATTTACGCCCTAAATTGTTTCATTCACGTAGAACGTTCAATGATGTTAAACAAAGTAAAGAAGGTAAAAATTTCGTCGAAAAAATTCTCCGAGGGCGGAAGCATACGAAAATACACGTAAAAAAACACAGCCTGTATATCGAATTACCGTGCATCTGGTTTTTGTGGAAATTGGAGCACTTTTAAACGAGTGTTTTATTTTAATCGTCTCGCGGCTTATGAACGCCTGGTACAAAATTGTCAGTTTTTTTAATAAAATTGTTTAAAATTAATATTGCCCTTAAAAGCAAAAAGAAATATTTAAAGTATTTTGTGTATATTTTCACGTAAATTGACTTAAGTATTTTTTTATTTTTTTTAATAAATGATTCAACAAGTACCCAAGTCTCTGTGGACACTAGTGGATAATTCCACAACTTGTAAAGCTGGTCTTTAGTTCTGTATGTTCATAATGAATTAAATAATAATTATGTGCGTACTAACAATACTCCAATTAATTTGAAAATATTTAAATTTAACAATAAAAATCTATTATATAATATACAACATTAAGTTTCAACAAGTCAGCAAATGCAGTGCTGTTGAATCTATCTTTGTAAACGTATTTTTGCACAAACTTCCAAAATAGACGTACAATCACGGGACCTTGTTATGTTTGGCAGTTGATTTAGCGCTTATTTTTTTGTTTTGAACATAATACGCTGAAAATATTCCTATCATTTCGATTGAGGATTAAATAATATTACAAGCAATTTTAAGTTTCATTTCTAAAAACTTAAGGGACAATTTTGAATAAAGTAATTTTAAATATTATGATTAACTGTAAGAGCTTTGTTTAGCGTTAACAAAGGAGATGTGTTAAAAGGCACGTGGCTCACTTTTATGTGAAAAGCCCATAATTAATGGGAAAATTTTCCTTGACTTTTATACGGACTATTAAGGTGAGTATAAAGTAGGGGGAATATGGAGTTGTAATAACGATGTGGATTATATCATTTCAGGCATAGTTTATTTTATGTGCATTTTGAGACCTTTTTTAAAAGTATTATGCGTTTTTACTTACAATATACAATATTATTCGAAGTTTTACATACAATAACAAAAAATATAAATATTATAATAGTTTTAATGATGAAAGTATGTTATTTTACTATTATATATTGTAAATACTCAACATTAAAATTTAATCTTGATAATAAACCCCTGTCACCCTTGAAACTTATGCTCACTTATGCTAATGCCAACTTCGTCAGAAGCTTCTCATCTTTTATTTACTCCATTTTCCTTTAAACAAATATCAATTAAAAATATTTTACAAAGGCCAGTAGGCAACACATTAAAACCTCATTAGTAATGTATTTAAACTTTTTTCATCTTTACTCTGTGCACACGAAATACTTTTTTAAAAAGGACCAAATATTTAATATTCCGTGCTTCTTGGTAAATATCATTTAATTTTATTTTTGCACAGAGCAAATTGACCGGTTAGTTGGCAAATATTAATTTCAATATCTTTGGCTAGATTTTATAGTATTGTAAAGAGTCCAAAAACCGATGTCACGTCTCTTGTACAGTAGGTACCTATTTATTTATTTCATATTTTAGCACTAACAATATAACATTTTAACAATATGACAAATGATGATCACTCCCCGAGGGAGGCACGAAATCGCATTGGAGTGCCGGGGCCGTTCAATTCATTAATTAAAAAAAGTAGTTTTTTCAAATCCTTTGAAAGCCTCAAAATAAAATACCAGAATTACTAGACTAAAAGAAAAGTTCTCATTAAAAAACTTTGTATTATAGGTACCTAAGCGATGCTCTCGGCAATGAAAAGCTCATTATTTAAAAAAACTCACAAAAGACTTTTAAGGTTTTTTTTCTATAATTTAATGTAAAAGTTTTTCTTCACTGTCATAATGACATCCTAATAATCATTTATATATTGATACAATTATTGGTGCAAAGAAATAAATATTTAATAGATGTGTGTTAAAAATTAATCTAAGTAGGTAAGTATTTATAGTATTTCTAATATAAATATAATATATTTAATTAAATATACAGTATACAGGTCAGAGATCATGGAGAAAGACTGAGTTGATAATGGGGCGGGGGTAAAGTCGGCAAAGTGCTTGTGATGCTCCTCCCAAAAAAAATGTATGTCCTTTATAGAATCGTAAACTATGCATTTGATCACGTCATGATCTTCAGCAAAACGTTGTTCATGATTCCACAAAGGTTTCTGAGTTGGTACGACCAAAAAAAATTAGATAAAAATAAAATAAAAAGGAAAGCGTAGCAACGCGCGGAGGGTACAGCTAGTTTACTATTTATTTAAAATATGTAAGTAAAGGAATCACCGCTGCACACAAGGCAACGATACTTAATTCCAAATAACTAATCACCTTTAAAATTTAATATAAATTAAATAAACACCAATAAACTACAGCTCAAAATATTCAAATGTAAATTTGGCAAAACGAAAATGAATAAGCGAATTCCTCACAAGTAGACGAATTAACATAATTGTAATCGCAAATAAAATAAATGCGTTATTTTTTTATTTTCTCAAACAGAAACGACGGTTCAGAGAACGTAATAGCCATTACAGTTAAGTCCACAAATCACTACCACTTGAAATAATATAATACGTTCAATCCAAGACAAACACCATCAGTTTGGAACTGACAAACAAAACATAATGTACACGCACTTAAAAATACATAATCTTGACGGACGTTTAAAATGCTGCTTCGTTTTGGAAGCATATAAGAGAATATTTTTAATAATCTATACATCTATCATTTTTATAATTTCTTTATTTTCTTTATAACACATATTTCAAAAGATGTGTTGAATTAGCCTATAATTGCAACGAAATATTAAAAATAATTATACTCTTTCTTCGCAAATACTGATCCGATCATGAAAATTCTTTCGCTAACAGAAAGCTACACTATTCAGGAGTGACAAGATAAAAGGAAAAAGATAAAAATATATAAAGATTTTAAATCAGCAGGATTTGAACCTGCGCCCTCTGACGTGCCGTGTCAACAATTCAATCTAATCAAGCATTATTATTTGCCTTAGAAATTAATTGGTGATTTTATATTTATCTGATTTGCTGAAAATAGTGAGAGTGTATTGGAACATATCAAATTTCAACGAAGTGGGCACGGGTCGGCTAGTTTTTTATAAAGAATTTCAACGTTGTACATTGTGTTAGTTTCCTATATAATAATAATAATAAAAAAATATAAGTATAGTAGTATATATATGGTAGTATTTAGATGATATTTAGTCCGCAAAGAAAAAAATCTTTTAACAATCGTAAAGAGCATCTTAACGTCCAAAAATTCGGTAAGAACCGGAACACAAAGACAAACACAGGCTTCGTGGGTCGCGGTGTTGACCGAGCGGGGAACGAAGCCGCGACCACAAACATGGAAGCAAACAGATTAACTCATAGAACAATGGAGCGGCTTACATATACCATGACGAATGAAAACACAAACTATTTTTTTTTTGTTCATACTTACTTTATGGATCTGTTTTTTTTTTAAACTTCTGTTTGGACTGATAAAGATACATTATATTTGAATTGCAAGAAATTGTGGAAACATGGACGTAGCTAGGATTTTTTTAAAGGACAGATAAAAAACAATCAATAAATGTAGCAAAAAGGTTTATTAATAATAAAATCTAATCATTAAAACTAATAATGTAATGTTGGTATTATTGTTGTCAATGTAGAGGCCTGAAATCTACGAAAAAGCTTTCGTAGATTTCAGGCCCTTTCGAATTCTCAGGCCCAATAGAAAATTTCCAAAACGCTGTAAAACATTTGAATTATATAAGATGCCAAGGTTAATGAAATACAATATCCTTCTAAAATCAACCGAAGTTATTATTACTTAGGTATATTACCTACTTTACTTTTTATTAAGAAGAAAAGATTCAATAATTCCCTAGAACACTTAGACCTTATACCTATAACCTATACCTATTTACCTGATTATGTACTTATTATTACTGTATACGCATTATCCTGACTATATTCATTACGATACATCTTACAATATCCGTGTTGCGTAGTTTTCTAATGTCTTAGCTCATACTTTGTATTTACTCTCATCTCTCATACAATCTCGTTATATCGCTACTGAGGGGTTAGTGATGTAGACAGGTCACCTTGTAGGGCAACAGAGGCATCCTAGTTATAATTATTATATTTTATATAACAGCTATGTAACTATTATGACTAACGATAAGCATAAAATAAATCTTTTTGTGTAATGAAGTAGGTTATACTACTAGTATAGAGTTTTAAATAACAGTTAACTTTTTTTAGAACGAATGAAGAAATACCTATAGCTTGAAATAAAAAATGTATTAAGAAATACATTTTTTATTTCAAAAAAAACAAAAAACGTAATTCTATTTCATAATAAGGTATAACACTTATTTGATTGTATATTTAAAAAATCTATGCTAACTTGATATTTATCCAAAACAGCGTAATAACATTAAGCTCCTTCTCCGTATTATAAAGCGAAGCTTTTGCTATTGTTGTACTATATTTGACATATTATATAAATCATATTTTTATATAGAGATTATTGTTATTAAATTACTACTATTATTAATTTCACAGACTTGTGTATGAAGACTATAGTAATAGTAGTTTTTTATTGAAGTAGGACCCAGCAGAAAATATCTTGCTCAAGAATTGGAGCAGCCAGACTGGGGAAGTACCCCAACAGTACAGAAGATCACAACTGAACAAGGGGAAGGTTAGAGCTGGGATTGGCAACGCACTTGCAATGCTCCTCATATTCCAAGTGTCTATAGGCAACGGTAGCCGCTTACCTTCAGGTAAACCTTACACTTGTTTGCAAACCTAGTACAGAAAAAGTGTGTGTGTCAGCTCCGACGCACGACCGGAGTTTACTCCTTCAGATCGACTGTCTAAATAGGCACAAAAAAGGCTTACTAGTCTAAGAAAAAGATTAATACCATATCAAATGGTAAATAAACGAATCCATCTAATGCCATCTATCGGAACCCTATTAGGTTTCGATAGATGACGTTACGAGAAACGTAACGAGGTCATTCGTTCAGTAGATTTTAATCCGCATATTTTTTTCATACCGAGGGCCTTATATGAAAATCGATTCTTAAGGAGTAAACTTCAAAAACATAAATTCTATAGCACAGCATCTTATAGCGAAGCTTGGTTACTGAGACGATTACCCAACACATAGTCACAGACCGAGACAAAATCTATCATATTACCAGTCGGTAAAACGACACTCAATCACGAGGCGTGACGGTCCGGACACGCTAAGAACTGTTTGACTATAAACCTGTTAAATATGATGGCTCATTGTTTATGATTATGTTTTTTTTTTTTATAAACCGGCCAAGGAAAAGAGCTCTTATTAGAGGATAACTGTAATTGATACAAACTGTAATTGATACAGGTATAGAACCAAGAGCGGTCCCAGCTTTGGCGCCAGGGGGGGTCACAGTCATGGTCAAGGCGCCAGGGGGGGGGGGTCACAAAGTCGTGGTCAAGTAAAAAGAAGTTATAATATAAATTTAATAATGATAGATACAGGTAAAAAGTAGGTATTTTATTAATCTATGTAGGTAATGTACTTAAAAATACCTATATTGTGACAAAAATCTTGTTTAACAATTTTAATTAGTGGTCCACCTAGGTCCTGGACACAGCCCAAGGGGGGGGGGGGGGGGGGGGGGTCATGACCCCCGTGACCCCCCCCCCTGGATCCGCCAGTGTATAGAACTACTATAGTTGAAATTATTTGTATATTTCGATCGAGTTTATATAAATTGACTATTATAGACTCTTTATTTCTACAAATAATTAGTTTCATTGATGAAGCATGTTATTTTTGCTTTCACTTTGGCCTATCGCAGTCCACTGCTGGACATAGGCCTCCCCAAGTTTGCGCTAATAATGGCGGGAACTCATGTGTTTTGCCCATAGTCACCTCGCTGGGCAGGCGGATTGGTGACCGCAGGTATTTTTGTTTTATCTAATTTCAAGTAAAGAAATTGCATATTGAAAAGTCTCAAGCTTAAGAAACTAACAAGTTAGTGACGTCTAAAAAGCTGCAAAAACCGCTGACTAAAGCTTTTAAACGACGACGCTTTGGCGCAACGGTCACAGCACTGGTTTGTGGCTGTTGCGCTGGCGGTTGCAGGTTCAATCCCCGCACATGACAAACATTTGATTGTAACAAACATGAAATTTGTGTTGTTTAGACGATAGGAGACGCTTTACGAGTACAAACATTTCGTTTTTTCATTTTTATTTATCTAATATATTTTCCCCTCAAACCTATTTGTAAGTAAGATGTTTTATACATCAAAGTTTTTTACATAAAAAAAAATCTAAAACAAAATAGGCTCAACGTAAAAAAGTTAAAGAAGTAAATACGATACTCATCCCTATTTATATTATCTTCGCAAAGAACTTTAAACAAGAAGCCTTAAAACAAAATAACTTAACTTTTTAAACTTAGCGACAGAGCCACTAATTTGTGCGGCTTCACAACCCCTTCGAAATGAAAACATTGAAAAATATACACCGACAGTGAAACCTTGTATGGGCCCCTTGTTTGTGGCGTAAATTAAAAGATTAAAATATATCCTCTTTGTTTACTTTTTCTAGCCTCGAATGTAACAAGCTTTTGGTTGATGTAACTATTTGGCTTTGTATTATATTATTATTTGTATTATTAGTTCAATATTATACATATTTACAATTCACAACTTAAGAACTATAATTATATTTACAGATAGGTAAAGTATAAATCATAATTATCCGCGTTGAATGGTGCCACGAATGCTGGCAGCATTTCGCCGTTGAACCGCTATGCTGATTCTCTGGGCAAAAAATGCACCAGCCCTCTTGTTACCAGTGGATGCAATAAGAGTTAAGGAAATTTGGTATTTAAAAGATACATAAAAATAAAAATAATAGTAAATAAAATAACGCTGTTTCTAGCAACGAATTCAATTTTAAAGTCTAATTAAATGAAAAGTTTGAGTTAAACTTTAAGGTGGCGTTAATTGTTGTTATGTGGGCAAGTGCTAAAACAATAAGTATCTTCTCTTCACGATAGTCTTTAGTTTAAACTTTTTTTTTGGAAAAAAAACCAAATTTATTTATTGAAATAAATAACTAAAATATTGGGATAAACTAAATATGTATTTGACTTAAATATTTTTTTGCCGTTTGTTCTCAGTATTGTGTAGGTAGGTATATATGATTCTAGCACAAAGTTTTTAGTAATTTGTCTATGTACTATCTTCAGGTTCAGGGTATTATAGGTCGGATACCACGCTACAATACTGAAGCTATATGTTTACCAACAACATTTAACAAGAATATCGTATTCACCCCTGTTTGTTACAAACTGATATCTGATTTTAATTAATCTGTATAAATAATAAACTTTTAAGGTGCATTTATTATCGGATATAGTGAAGGAACTATCGATGAAGTCATTCATACAAACGATACTACAAGATTAGGTACTTCCAAAATCAAAAGATGATAATAGAGATATAAAATTACCTAACTTGTAATAATAAGATTACAAAAAAAAATGTCAAATATAAATTTACACAAAAACATATCACATTCCAAATTGCTTTGATCTACCTACACGATTATACAATACGAATAAAACCTACAACAATTATTCGAAGGACACTTTTCATCATCTCCAACCGCCCGTGAGCTCTTGACTGGGTAAAAGTGATACTTACTACATGCAAAAAAAAACTAAAAAAAATTAAATGTTCGTAATAAAAGTGATAGTGGTAACTCTATAAACGAAAAACAACTTTATTACCAAAGAAATATGAGTAAAAAGGAGTTTTTAAATAGTTTTGGGTTTATTTTTTTATTTTGACCATTACTTTTGTTTGCGGACAATAAGTTCAGTTGTCCGTTACATTTGATAATTACGCAATTCAAAATGGCGGTATTGTTATTTGGCGCCAAATTTTACGTCAAGACGTCGCGTACGCATCCAAGTTATATAATTGTGATGTTTATAGAGACAGCAGACAGAGCAGACGTGGAGACCGCGTATTGGCAAACGCAGTGTAGGACGCCCTCTGGCCCGCTGGACCGACGATCTACGTAAGATTGCTGGTGTAGGCTGGATGGGGATTGCGGAAAACCGGGATGTCTGGCGCGAGCTTGGGGAGGCCTATGTCCAGCAGTGGACTGCAACAGGCTGATATGATGATGATGATGATGATGATGTTTATAGACATTCTTCTCATGTATTTCATTTCGAAGATGTTCTTGGTAAATAAAATTTGACGTCACAATTTTTTTCCAATTCACGAAACTATGATGCGTTATTTAAACTTCTATAATTTAATTGTTATAGAAATAATAATTACTTTAAAATTATCAAACTCAAGACCTTCATTCAAATCACCTTCACTTCGATCAGTATAAGGCACTGTATAAGGTACGAGGTACCGTACCGTTTTGGTGTGAAAATCAGATGTGGTCTTAATTTGTAATTTCCTCTTTTTTAGTTTCGCCTTCGTTGATTTCTTTTTGACTGTTTATATATTTGTTATGGCCATGTTCAGCTGCTGTTCCCACTATTTTGAAGAATTCCTTTTTTTTTACTCGGTCTCTCTCAAAGATAGGGTCAGAAATGAGACTATCTGCTAGAGAACAAAAGTAACCGACTTAGCCCGCAGAAGAGCAAGTTGAAGTGGCAGTGGACTGGTCAACTGTGTCGCAGCGCCGATGGTTGCTGGAGCAGAGGTATCCTGGAGTGGAGACGCGTGTTAGCAAACGCAATGTGGGACGTTCACCTGGTCTATAAATATTAAGTTTTCTATAAAACTTACCCGAGGGGCAATTGAACCACTGATCATGTCTCCCGGACCCATCATGGATCAAGTCTCCCCAACCTACCCTTCCTTACTTTAGGTACTACGGGCTTACAGAAAAATTTGAAATCATTATACCAAATCACACTAGGATCCTAAAACTACATTAATTCTTTAATCCAAATGACTTAAAAGTTATTACTTAAACTTACTTTCTTATTTGTTGGAGGAATACTGAAATACCATAAAATTGTTTTCCTATCAATCTCTTTCTTTCGCTCACTGTTATAAACCGGTGAAATGGCAACTAAAATTCAAGTATAAGACCACCTTGTAGAAACCTGTTAGCAAACCAGATAGAGCAAAGTTTTCAATGATTTGATCGAAGTAGAGCAGCTTTTCTCCCTGGTTAAGTGTCCTGGACTTCCCTTACTCTAAGTACGTAGGGTACCTACTCTTTAGTTCATCTACTATAGCAATTTATTCTCTAAAACTTCAATAAAAAGAGTGCAAAATGCGAAAAAAGCGTTTTATTATTACTTTTTCGGTATAAATAAATAGTAACGAACGTAAAGTTGGCTAGGTATATTGTTATAGGACGTGTTTGCGACCGGCGCCGACTCGACGTCCCACGCAAAAACTACGAGATTCTACTTAAAACTTTTGCTTTCTTTAAAAAAAAAGGCTGCCTTATTTTTCGCAAGGTTTGTAAGATAGATAACTATCTATCTTATCTGCCTTTTAATTTTGATGTTGTTATTCAAATTATTATAATTACCATTTACCAATGCATTTTTAAAATAATTCTAGACATTATACGGTATTTAGTACTTAGGTGACTGGTGAGTTTCTTTCCGACTCTTTTATTAGGAGAATCTACATTCTGATATTTTCGCTTCAGCCTGTAATATCCTACTGTTGGGCATAGGCCTCTTTCCCCATGTAGGAGAAGGATCAGAGCTTAATCCACCACGCTGCTCCAATGCGGGTTGGCGGATATATTCCCTACTATGAGTAACGATCGCTATCAGGTGTACATGATAACAACCGGGACCAACGGCTTAACGTGCTCTCCGAGGCACGGTGGGGAGACCCACAAGGACTGCACAAACACTCAGACCAAGGCAAACATCTGTATGGCCAATACAAATGTTGTCGTGAGTGGGGATCGAACCCGCAACCGCCCGTAATGATTCCATAATTAATTTATTAAAGACCTAATTGTAATTTGTACGAATGGAATGATGATTTAAAAGTGCTTTGGAAACCTAGCTGAAATTTAAAAAAAAATAGAAACTTAATTACTGAATAAATCTTACTAAGTGGTTAAATATTATAAATGCGAAAGTTTGTATGAATGTAGGTACCTCTGATTACGCCAAGAGTGTTAAACTAATATGGACGAAGTTTGGTTCAGAGACTGACTATCAGTCTAAACTCTAAAATAATAAAAAAACTGCTGCTTCTTTGAAAAAAAAAAAACCCTGTGGAATAAATTTGTTTTAATTTTTCCATCGACCAAGGCGTCGCCATCGATATGTATTTTGGCGTAAAATTAGTATGGGATTCAGAGAAGAACATACCATAATTTTGTGTTGAAAATGGTTCCCATTGATTAGAATAACTTACGAGATACGATCAAGCTTTAATTTATATATTAAATATATATGGTTGTTATTTTTTATTGTTTTTTCTTTAACTTACTGTTAATGAGTGACGTAGGTATATACAATTATTTATTACATAAAAAGATGGGACTGTTAACGTGTATTTATACTTATTAGTTTATTTTTTTCTCCTTTATATTGATTATTTCATTAAATGTCTGTGACTTGTGTGATTTGTCACACATGAATGTATTTCTTTCTTTCTTTCTTTTTTTAATTTAATTGATAAAAATAAATAAATTGGATAGACCTATACCTTTTTAAGTAATGCCATTAAATCTGACAAAAATATATTTATTTACAAAAGCAAGTCTTTCATTTTTTGTCCTGTTTAGAAGATACCTACGAGCGAAAAGCTCTTTAAAGCCATCCGACCTTTGAATCTTCAAGATCATATCAAGAGGATTATCTTCATATTATGCTTTTATACCATTAATGTGGCAAACAAGCGTACAGATGATAAGCGGTTACCGTAGCTTATGAATGCCTGAAATACCAGGACAGACATTGGGCTGTATCTTCTATTTTGTGTATACTTTTATATTTTGGAAGGCTAAGGTACTTCCTTAGGCAGAATACTCCAAACTTACAAAGTTTGAGCATGATATTTCGTGCTATGTATTTATTTTATTTGATTTTATTTATTTATTTAACAATTTATCATACGTACAAAACTTACATAATAAATTTGTCATGGAGACTCAAGTATAATGGGTCTGCTTATCCCTATAAGAGATTTGTTCCAGCACACCCAAATTTAATATATATTTATATTGATACCCTATGTTATAGGCAATAAATTATTTCTTAGACGATAAGTATTTTTTTTTTAAAATAATAGACTAGCGCTTGAGTGCTCTCACCTGATGGTAAGTAGAGATGCAGCCTAAGATGGTGCGCGCTTGCCCAGAAGATGCCTATTAACTCTTGACTTAAAGCTACCCAAGTTGTATACATAGGTACCAAAATATAAATGACTAATGATGATTTAATATAGGTATTGGGTAATAATACCTAACATTACTTACTAACTTATTTTTTTTTAACCAATCCATAAACAAAAAAATAAATAAATAACAAAGTATTCTGTTTATCTCAAACGATCATCCGTAATCAATGTAATCCGTGCAAATACGCGTAAATGTTTTAAAAATAAATAAAAATAAAACGTACAATAATAGACACCAAGTACGGATTATCCCATAGACACAGGCAACACTTGGCGCCAAAGCGCCGCCATTTGCAATAGCAAATAAGCATTCAACCCAGACAATCACAAAAGTTTACTTTCGATAATACGCATTAGCTCCGAAAGAAGAAATTTTAAAAGAATTTGTAAGCGAAATAAAAAAGGATTTATATCTTTAGCAAAAGAAGACGGTCACAGCACTGCTTTGTGCCTGTTGCGCTAGCGAACGCGGGTTCGATTCCCGCACATGACAAACATTTTTATTGGCCATACAGGTGTTTGCCGTGGTCTGGGTGTTTATTCAGTCCTTGTGGGTCTCCCCACTGTGCCTCGGAGAGCACGTTAAGTCGTTGATCCCAGTTGTTATCATGTACCTACACCTGATAGCGATCGTTACTCATAGTAGGGAATATATCCGCCAACCCGCATTGGAGCAGCCTGGTGGATTAAGCTCTGATCCTTCTCCTACATGGGGAAAGACTGCCCAGTTGTGGGATATTACTGGCTGAAGCGATACTTAAGTATATGTACTACAATTTCAATTAATTTCATTTGAAAAGTAAAATTGTACTCACGCACCTATAGCTATTTTGTTGCAGAATACCTTTTATATAGTCTTGTGTTCCGTACCTACCTTGAATCATTTAACTGACTTTCAGTTAAATATTTTTTTTTTAATTTGTAATACATGAAAAAAGTTCTAATTCATTTGTTTATTTATCTATAGCTATAAGTACCTACATATTATTAGTTAAGGTATATCTAACTATTAGATGATCGAATATATTAAAACAATAACATAACATATAATTATTCGGATTTAGAACGTCAAGGTTTAGACGTTCTAAATCCGATTAATTATATGTTTTTATATACAAAGCAATTTTTAGAATTGTTCCTCAAGCAAAGGAACATTTATATACAAAACCTATGAATCCACACCTGCACGTTTTAAAAAACCCACAGACTGCGCGCGAAAATATATATTTTTTTTAAATTCATTCTGCTTGATTTGTGTTGTGATGAGTTCGGACGTAATGCAAGGAGCTGGCCTCGACCACACGGGTATGGAAAATTAACCGAAATCCAATTTAATGGTTTATTATTAACTACCGATGTATGAAAATCTGTGTGGGCCGTAATCTTCGGGTGTCGATCGACGATCATTTTTTTTTTTATTGAAATTTTTAGTTATGAATTATGGTTTGAGTTTTTTTTTTGTTGCCAGCAATTTTTTTCTCGTAGTGAAGTGTAGCTGATTTTAATTTGACATGTTTGTGTATTGTAGATATTATCGAATATCTATGCTAATATACTTTATTATTAAGTTGAAAGTTTTTTTTTTATAGGTACCTATGTGCAATATTTGCAAAGTTGTTTTATTTAAATATTTATTTATTTTATTTTTTATTTAAAATTCTTTATTGTACAAAAAAAAGTGTGTACAAAAGGCGGGCTTCATGCTAATTCATGCACTTTCTTTATAAATAAGTATGTAATTAACAATGAAATTATAATATAATCTGGTATTATTTTCAAATACCTACTGTAAGTTTTTAAAGCGAACGAAGGTCATAAAGAATTGGATCTAACAGTAAAAACCACTCTACAGATACATCCTTTGAAGAAATTCCCAGATATAAATATCCACAAATCCGCAACGGAGAGCAGATTAATTCCATATCTTTTTTTTTAAACGAAAAAGGCTTGACAAGCTTAGGACAAAGACTCAGCAACACAACTTTTACAGTAGACTAAAGTTCTCACCAGTAATAATAATTGGACTGGTGATTTAAGAGGAGACAGAGGAACACCTGGTGCTCTGCCATTTTAACTTTGTTAATTTCATTTCCCGGGAATTTAAAAAAAGTTTAGCTTTTAATTTAGCGTGATATGTTTGTGTAGTCAAAATAATATTAAAAAATATGAACAAGTTTTAATAAATCTTTTAAAATGTTGTAACCAACATGTAGGTAAGTATGCATAAAAAGTAAATGAATGAAGAGTATATTGTATACCTAAATCTATAATCTATACTAATATATAAAGCTGAAGAGTTTGTTTGTTTGTTTGTTTGTTTGTTTGTTTGAACGCGGTAATCTCTGGAACTACTAGGCCGATTTGATAAATTCTTTCAGTGTTAGATAGCCCATTTATCGAGGAAGGCTATAGGCTATGTATCATCACGCTAAGACCAATAGGAGCGGAGTCCACGCCGACGAAGTCGCGCGCAGAAGCTAGTATATTCATAATGTCAAAATACATACCTACTGTAAGATGAAGTCTATGTATTACACATACCTAATTATGTATATTCTACCGAACTATGTCTAACATCGTACTACTTTTATAAATACGAAAGTTTGTATCTATGTATGCTTGTTACTCAATTACTGCTAGAACGACTTAACGGTTATGGATGAAATTTGGTAAAGAGATAGATTACAGTCTAATAGCACGAGGATTGTTATCTTTGTAAAACACACTTCACACATGAAGTCATGAGCAACTGCCATAGTCTGGTTTTGTTTTCCATAGAGCTAGACACGACATAATACTTTGCATAGTCATTAATTATTAGTCATCTTTAGTCACAAAATAGGTAGCTTAACCTGTTGATTTCGAGAAATACCTACAAGGTTCTCATATAAAAAAAAATTCGCGCAAAACCTCTAGTAACACGAAGTAAGTATAGAAGTATAGTGGTAAAATAATATAGGCTGTTGATTTCGAGAAATACAAGACTCATTTAAAAAAAAAACACGCAAAACCTCTGGCAACATGAAGTATAGGGACCTACCTACCTATGTATATCATGTACCAAGTATCAAACTAAACGTCGTAGAAACCGCATGAGTTACATAACTCGCAATATAATTAGATCTATCTAAAGGTAGACTCAGACAGATGCTACACAACTACCGCTCATCCAGCCTCCCGAGTCCCGCTACCCCGCTTCTAAAATTATACAACCGTTCCCGACGGGGAAACTCGATACCGCCCCTAACGCGGAACGTATGCCGCTCAATACTGGATGCGGGACGGTTTCATACGATATAGCTATATTAATCTACAATCCGCAACGGTGCTTCACTTTTTAACCGACTTTAAAAAAGGGAGAGGTTCTCAATTCGACTGTATTTCATTTTCGTTGTGTGTGTTACCTCAGAATTTTTTACTGGATGTACCGATTTTGATGGTTCTTTTTTTTAATCGAAAGCTTGTGCTTGTCATGTGGACTCATTTAAATTTGATCGAGACCTTAAGACTAGGTACTTTTTAGGTAATCTTTGATAACACGTAACTATTTACTTATACCTATTTTTTCGTGTACCTACGTTGTATTACTTGTCGATGTAATTGAAGTCGGTTTTTTTCGTTTGTGAGCAAACACAATTATTGAAGCACATCTTTATTTTTAATTTTTACATAGATACCGTTGCATTGTACCGTCCCCGCAAGGTGCAGGCGCGGTCCGCACTCTTACGCAATTGTTTAAACAATGCACTAATAAAATATCGTATTACGAATAAATGCGCATCCCGGACGGCGATAGGGGCGGCTGAATGCTCTTTTATCGTACGCAGCCGGGTAATTATTACTACCTCCCTGTATGCGTGGATTTTGTGACGCTGTATTTCATACAAGATATTACCAATTTTATATTACAATACAGTTGTGTTTTATAGTGTAACTGCGGAATTCGATACTTATCTCCAGAATCTACATTCCGAATCCGTGGGAGCTTCACTAACCTTACTTAAACATCTATAATTATCTTCTATATCTATATCTAAGTACACAAATAAATAAAATTGGAATGTCTGTTTTTTAATATTAAAATAAACGCTTATTACTAAATGCATATGGATGTATACACGGTACATATACCAAAATAACATTTCTTACAATTTTTGTCTGTCTGTCTGTTTGTTCCGGCTAATTTCTGAAACGGCTGTACCGATCTTGACGGGACTTTCACTGGCAGATAGCTGACGTAATAAGGCGTAACTTAGGCTACTTGTATTTTAGATTTTTTTTTATAACTGCGAAGTGAGCTATAACTTTTTTGTTAAATTCAACGCGAATGAAGTCGCGGGCACAGCAGCTAGTAATAAATAATTTAATTTCTAAATGACGATTCGAAGATTCTTTATATTTGAATAAAGTTATTTTTTGATTGGATTTGATTTCTCACACACACTACCCTACTGGTGTAGTGCGAGAAGTTGCCTTATGATAGTCGCAGATTTGATTCCCTTTAGGGGCAGACATTTGATTTTGTATAGGTAAATACCTATTTTTAACTGAGGTAGGGCACAGCAGGAAATTTCCTGCTCAAAATTGGAGCAGCCCGACTGGGGTAGTACCTCGACCTTACAGAAGACCACAGCTAAATAATACTGTTTTCAAGCAGTATTGTGTTCCTGTTGGTGAGTAAGGTGACCAGAGCTCCTGCGGGGGATTGGGGATAGGGTCGGCAACGCGCTTGCGATGCTTCTGGTGTTGCAGGCGTCTATAGGCTACGGTCTTACCATCAGGTGAGCCGTACGCTTGTTTGCCAACCTAGTTACATAAAAAAATATAAAAAAAACGTGGTCGCTAAATATGGGCCTCCTAAGAAGGCTCAAAGTCGCTCAGCGGGCGATGGAGAGAGCAATAGCTCGGTATTTCCCTACGTGATAGATTTAGGAATGAGGAGATCCGTAGGAGAACTAAGGTAACCGACATTGCTCGAAGGATCGCAACGCTGAAGTGGCGGAAGTATAAAAAAAAAAAACCTATTTTAGTCTGTCTAAAAATGGAAATAAAGCCGTCGGTCCCGGTTGTTGGTTTCAGCTTTTATTAGCTGAAAGCTATTGCAGGTACCTAGTTAGGTATCATAAGTATGATAAAGATGTAATCTATCAAAAAAAAAAAAAAATACAAATATAAATATTTTTATTCATATAGGCTTCATAGACCGGGAGATAGTGACACAAAATATTTGGTCATTTGTACCAGTATGGCGGTTCGTCAGGGGTCTAATTACGTTAAGGCAAAAAGGAAAATGATGGTCATAGCGCTCGCACCGGCCGGCGGCCCAATCGCGTGGGCGTTAATCGAACGCGTCGGATAAATAACGAGTGTCGAACGATTTGTTCCACAAAAATGCTTGTATTTTCATATAGTCGGAAAAAAAAGAAGTAGGCGGTAGCGGAATGCCATACTTCTCGGGTGTGACTTACAGCCCGCCATACCGACGCGAATACATTAATTTAAATAAAACAATTCAACCATTTGTACCAGGCTAATTTTTGCATAGCTAATCATCGTCGAGTAGCGATTCACGAAAATCACCTTGCCATACTTTTCCGACAGTTCCCAATGGCCGCCATACCACTGCAAAGGAGTAATTTCTTTTTTTTTCGCCAAACGATTTGTACCACCCTGAAACTTTTTTTAACAGTTCCCTGTATGATCATAAATAGAAGTCTGATAATGCCATACCTGTGGAAGGTGGCGAATGTGAACAATATTTTTTCAAAATGCTAAGATTTTATTCGTAATTCGAGTTTTTTTTCAAGTATGGCGCCACTTTTTCCCTCTACTACAAGTATGGCAAATATAATAATGGTCACATTGTATCGTATAATTTCCAAAAATCGAAATGCCATACTGGTACAAATCGTCAAAATTTTTTTTTTTTTTCACCTTTTAGCTCAAGTCATCCGCCCGATGGTTACAATCCGTAATAATTTTTTTTAGGTACAATTGCATCCAAATGTAGAGAATACAATGATGCCATGATGTAAAAAATGATTTTACGTATTTTACAGTCGTATTTTAAAAACGTGTCCAATAAATAAGTATTTCAAGTATGGCAGCACTTTTCCCCCTACTAGAAGTATGGGATAAATAATAACGGTCACATTTTGTCAAATACTTTCCAAAAATTCAAATGCAATACTGGTACAAATCGTTTGGCGAAAAAAAAAAAGAAATTACTCCTTTGCAGTGGTATGGCGGCCATTGGGAACTGTCGGAAAAGTATGGCAAGGTGATTTTCGTGAATGGTTACTCGACGATGATTAGGGTAGGGTCACCTAAGATTGCGCGGGAGGTAAGACTGCGCAATGCTAATATTTCAAAACATAAACGACATCTGTGCCTAACTTCTATCGTATTTTGATGCGTACATATGAGTGGTTTTGCTGCGAAAAAAAAATTGAAAACAGTGGGATATCGGATCTGCTAGGTAAGTTTGAAGATAATTCTTGTAACTGATGTTAATTTTAGTCATTTTGAAACTGTGGTCATGTCTGATTAAGCTATATTCCAATAAATCTAGTTATCGTTTTTAAAAACTAATTCCACCTACAACGCTGCCCGGTTGCATATTTTACGCATCTACTCAAGAGATGGCATGGATAGTAATGTATTTGCATATTAAACGATTCCCTAAGACTGCGCAGAGCCATGGTCCTTAAAACTGCGCGCGCAGACTTACCTCCCCCTAATTTAAACTTCATTTTTGATGACTAGCTCTTTGACGCAGTTTGTAGTAGCCCTGCCTTCTAGTATATATATTGTTGGAAATAACACCAGAAGTTATTTTATTAAAAACAATATTTATTTCTACCCTCAATAATACCTCAATAATTACCGTTAGGAACAGACGACCGTGTGTGTATGTTATAAGTTTTTCTTTGTTTTTATTGATTATCACAATGAAATTAATTTAATTACAGGATGCCTAATCAAAAATATAGGTATAATTATCGATTACAGAAGATTGGATTGGTTGTTCTGTATGTTCTGAATGGTGGCATCAGTAGCATGAAAAATGCACACGGACATTGGTATTTGACACTTCAAGTTTGACTTTTGTACCTAAAATGGGTTAATTTAGTAGATATTAATAGAGCTTAAGTTAATTGAGTATTACCTTAAAAGCTTCTGTTCTCCATGCGCAGTCTTAGCGATCCTAATGCGCAGTCTTACCCACCCAGAGTCCTAAGACTGCGCATTTACCATTTTTCATATATATCTCAATTATTAAAAAAAAAATTACCAAATATTTGATTAAGTTGTTTGTTAACAAAGTATATTAATGTATGTTTGAAAATAACTAAAGATGATTATGCTAACTTATTTTATTCTTGACTTACAGCAAGTCAAATGTTAAGTGCGCAATCTTAGGTGACCCTACCCTAGCTATGCAAAAATTAGTCTGGTACAAATGGTTGAATTGTTTTATTTAAATTAATGTATTCGCGTCGGTATGGCGGGCTGTAAGTCACACCCGAGAAGTATGGCATTCCGCTACCGCCTACTTTTTTTTTCGACTATCTGAAAATACAAGCATTTTTGTGGAACAAATCGTTCGACACTCGTTATTTATCCGACGCGTTCGATAAACGCCCACGCGATTGGGCCGCCGGTGCGAGCGCTATGACCATCATTTTCCTTTTTGCCTTTACATAATTAGACCCCTGACGAACCGCCATACTGGTACAAATGACCTAATATTTTGTGTCACTATCTCCCGGTCTATCAAAAGCACTACATTTTACAAATAAAATTTTTTTTAAAAGAGAAGCTACCACCTGCACTGGTTCGGAATGTAAATTCTCCAGAAAAGAACCGGCAAGAAACTCCGCAGTTAATCTTTAAAAAATATATAAACTGTGTTTTTATGCAAATTTGATAATATCTTGCATGAAATAGGTACACCTTCACTAAGTTAACGCTCCTTAATAAGCTTTAGCTGTTAATTTCTTTTTAATACAATCTTCAAATTTATTCTTAATTTCAATATCTACCTACCATTTGTGGGATTTTATTATAAGTACTTACATACGATTAACCCAGAAAGGAGACGTTTACTTTGCGCAGTCGGAAACTCGGAGATACAATTTTTAACCGACTTCAAAAAAGGAGGAGGTTACTCAATTCGACCGTACCTACCTATATAGGTATTTTTTTAAATGTATGTTCGGGCATAACTTCGTCGTTTATGAACCGATTTTGATAATTCTTTTTTTTGTTGGAAAGAAGATATCCCAAGTTTGGTATCATGATAAGGAAACTAGGATCTGATGATGGGATCCCAGAGAAATCGAGGGGAACCCTCGAAAGTCCTAGTGACGACTAGTGTGTTTGTTAATTTTTTTCGTCTACTTACGTTGTATTACTTGTTGATGTAATTGAATTCGGTTTTTTTTTTTCGTTTGCTAGTAAACACAATTATTTTGATAATGCTCTGTGCATTTCAGAAGATTTAGTTTAAAAAAAAATAGATAAACGCTTTACACTCAACGGCTCTGAGACCGCTGCGCTTACACAATTGAACCTCAACATCAACCTGCAATGGAGTATCTTCATGGATTAATATATAAATATTACTTTTCCTACATAGAGAGTAAGCCTTCGCCCAGCGGTGGGATGTTTTTCACCTAGTAGTGGGATGTTTACAGGCTGTTGTAGTTCAGTTTAGTCCAGCTCGAACCAGAAAAGTAATATTAATTATATAAATAAATGTCCCCGAGCAAGAATCAAGAATGACTACACCAGAACAGGCACAGAAGTCTATCTTTGTAGATTTATTTATATTAAATATTAGACCGTTTATATATTAATAGCTGTCCCGTGCGGCTTTGCGGCGGCGTGTGATAAGATTATATAGGTAGCATACTATAATATAGACATCCTCGGTAAATGGGCTATCCAACACAAAATGATTCTTTCGATTCGGGCAAGCAGTTTCTGAGATTAGCGCGCTTAAACAAATAAACAAACTCTTCGGGCTTATAATAGGTACCTACTTATTAGTTTTGATTTTAATTGAATACTATTAGGGTTTGTTTCGCTGGTAATAAAGCTACCTAAAATATGGTACCTACCTAGTATTCAACAAGTGGTACCTACCTATATTTTTCTTTTCCTACGATAAATAGGATTAAAATTCGCTTTGCTTCAATCTATCAAAAGTCTATTACTGGACCATAGGCTTTCCAATATGCACCAAATAGCCCGATTGTCCACAATTTTTATCCAGTCCCCGCCGGCGATCTACGCAGATTAGTGTAATTATATTTCTTTATGGCTTAGTATTTAAATTCTAAAATATAATTATGTATATCTAGGTAGGTAGGTATACCTAAGTAGGTAACACCGAATGCGTACCGCCATACTTAATAGATATTACCTAGATAGGACGTATAGTCAAAAGATAAAATTAAATTAAATGGTACCTAGGTTTATAATAATACATCCACACATGTATGTATATATTTAAACACTTTGTTTCTTATTTTCTCACTTCTACTTATTATCTACAATTTATTTTATTCATAAGTTAAATACGCTATAAAACATCCCGCTACTCATAGTAAACATGTTTATTTCATACAAATCAAAACAATAAACAAAATGTTTGAAAAAAGAAAGAACCTACAAGAGAAAACGAACATTCTATTTTCAAATAGTATATACAATGACGTCATTCTTTTCAGTCGAACGATTTCAAATCGATACTTCACTTGAACATTCAAATGAATATCAGAACGCTATTCTATGTATAGGTAGACTCATTTCTCTCTGTAACTTATAACCTACTGCCTTCGACTTTCGATTTTCAAATGGCCTTTATTTATAGGCGTGACGCTAGGCGTTGTCTCATTAAACCAATCAGAGACCAAGGATCACCCTCGCAGGATAATAGAATGATCTGATTGGTCGATTCCTTGACACCTATTATGTCCTGGCATCCTCACTATAGTCATCTCTTTCTTTGATTTCCTTTTTTTAAAGCTGTCTCTGTCTAGCTTTTAAAGGAATACTATAAATTATATCTTCTGTTATGTAAGGTATTGAATCCTCTCTTTGTATAGCGCCTTGGTAGTGATTATTTGTTTTATTGTTTTTCGAAATATTATTAGGTATTTGTTTGTTTTGTTTATTTAAGTTAATTAATATAAAAATATAATCAAATAGAGGTAGGTAATTTATTACTGAACAATTTCGTAAATAAAAACGTATAGGTACGTAGCCTATAGCCTTCCTCGATAAATATGCTATCTAACACTGAAAGAAGTTTTCAAATCGGACCAGTAGATCCTGAGATTAGCGCGTTAAAACAAACAAACAATCAAACAAACAAACTCTTCAGCTTTATTATAATTAGTATAGATTCATTTAAGTCTAACATAATAGGTAATTCATTATTTGAACCTGTAATTAATATTTACATAAAACGGGATATTTCGGTACCATCTTCGTTGTTGGTCATTGTCAGTTTCCTGTTGCCTCATGGTCACGGGTACCTACAGAGAGTCTGTAGAGCGTACCCTTTCCCTTGACCGTGACTGTAAATTGTGAGAAATAACGACAAAAAAGTGTAAATACCCCGTTTTACATCTTAGGCCTTTAGGGCGTATTTCACCGGGCGTGGAAAAACTTTAACCAGCGTACCTATAGGCCAGATACCTAGGTAGGTACATATACCTACTTACCTAAATCTATTAATCAAAATGAATCGCTGAAATGGAACTACGGGCGTAACCTCCGAACGTCCGCACCAAGTTGGATAACTTTTTAATGTTTTGATATTGTCAAGACAATGCTTATATACTTTTATGAATATTAAAAAAAAACAACATATATTCACTATTAAAAAAAAATGGCGAAATGAATTTCTCTCTGGGTCAGCCAGTACCTAGATAATATACCTAGTCTTGCATGTAGTAGTTTAAACCATGAAAGTTCATTTATAATTAACTGAGGTAGGGCACAGCAGGACCTGCTCAAAATATGGAGCAGCCCGATTGGGGTAGTACCTCGACCTTACAGAAGACCACAGCTAAATAATACTGTTTTCAAGCAGTGTTGTGTTCTTGTTGGTGAGTAAGGTGACCAGAGCTCCTGGGGGGGAATTGGGGATAGGGTCGGCAACGCGCTTGCGATGCTTCTGGTGTTGCAGGCGTCTATAGGCTACGGTCTTACCATCAGGTGAGCCGTACGCTTGTTTGCCAACCTAGTTACATAAAAAAAAAAATATTACAGACTTATTTCGTGATCATCAGACATAATTAGGTAGGTAGGTACATTATTTAAAAAAAAAAATACAACGAGAAACGTGTTTAATGTAGGTAACTATTCTCCGAGATATTATTTTGAGATGCATCTAACTCAGATGCATTCGATACATAATTAGGGGAGTTGATTATTATGTAGGTATGTTTAAAATTCTTACTAAAATAAGTATTTTTTTTAATGTTAAAGTTGAGATTTTCGTCAATGTACTAAGCCTAAATGTGTGAGGTTCTATTCTCTCTATTTCTAACACTACCTATAGAATAAATGTAGCAAACTCTTTAATTGTAAGACTTCGCCACCTATTTTATTTTTATCAAAAAGACCTACAACTCTTGTAGGTGTATGTTCCTCTCGTAAACATTTTTACTTTGTCGAATTCGATAGGTACCTACCTACCCCGTGTAAAAAAAAACTTAAAGCAATAGATACATTATCAAATTTGTTGATGTTTGTGATAACTGAGTTTTTTTTTTTTATATACTTTATTGCACTAAAAAGAATATACAGAAAATTACATGTATAGTGGATGGCAAAGGTGGACTTATCCCTAGAAGAGATCTCTTCCAGTCAACCAATAGTCATGAGAGAGAGTGTCATATAGCGGGGGACACAGTGCAAGAAATAACAACCTAAAGAATAGTTACATAACAATATATTACATACTTACTAATATAAATACAATTTTTTTTTACTGGGCATAGGTATATCTGTCTAAACCTTTGGTCTAAAGTCTAAACTAATTGTAAGTCTAATAATTAATTGTTTCCGGACCCCAAAGGGTTTCTCATCCTACCGTTGAGTGTAATTCCCTTTATGTTTAAATATTTATCGTAAGTATTATATTTAAATAATTAAATTACACATAGTCTTTACATAAAAATGATACAAAATTATTAACACGCCTTTTTATCTTAATTACTATTCAATATTATTTTGGTATTTACTGCCATCTAGGGATGAATAGTGAAAAATAATGCTTTATGTAGTTACATCAGATTACTACACAGAGTACAATAACTATACGGATTACTACAACGCTACATGCTAAAAAGTGTTTATACTTTCCAATAGATGGCACATCGACATTTAACTTTATTATTTTTGTTTCCTATTTTACAATATCCTGTATATTTTCTTCTTTAATATTTTAAATAGGTAGTAATTTTCAAAAAAACATTTTTTATTATTATTTAAAATCTGTAAAAATACAATTAAAAATACAAAATAAAGGGCAACACAAATGTGACGCGTGTCAGGTAGCGCTTGCGCGATAGACAATAGAAATTTTCCTCAAGTGACGTACTGACGCGACGTGTTGACGTTTTCTGTAAATTTGCTTCGTTGATCGACTGGATATTTCACTTTTACATACGTGTCAAGTGAGCTTGTGCGTGTTCGGCTTTACAGCCTTTAATTTTAAGAAAATTGTAAGTAGACTTATTATATTAATAACAATATTCTGTTTAATGAAAAGGGACGCTTAATCGCTGTTACTGGCTATTGCTAATTTAGCGAAAACAACATAACTTACGTTATGAAAAATCTAGAACGTATTTACGATGTGTGCTTAATGTACAGTTAAATTAACTTAAAAGCGAAAACATTTACATAATTCAATAATTACTTGTATAATGTATACAGTTATTATATTAGTAAGGTTATTTTTTTGTGAATTTTTGTTGAATAGCGTACTCACAAAACGGCTGAGCAAACAGTAACTGTTTGTTTTCTACATCGTTGTAATTGTAACTAAATGTACGTGTATTAATTTTAGTAATATCACAGGCCAGTTTCAATTTATTTATTTTTACTTGTTACCATATCGCACCCCTAGATGAAAACGTCACTAACTCAAAAAATACTAATATTGAGTTAGTGGCGTTTTCGAAATCCTGGCATGAATACCTACGTGGAGTTAAAACTCCCATAACGATAGCTCCAACCGTTGTCGAAAGATATCGCGAAACATTCCTTTATCTGAATGACCTTACCCTGGATGGCGCGAATCATAGGTACTCCGACATTTTGAGTTGTCTCCTGACTATCTTGACAAAAAGACATTTGTATAGTGGCATATTTTGGGTTTCTGGAGTTTATGTGCAGTTAATAAGGTAAGTTTCATATTTTATTTCGAGTTGATTAAGTTTTGCTGAAATTTGATTGATAAACAAAACTGTATATTTTGATTTGCGGGGGTTTTGTTAATGTTGTGTCACGTTTTGTTGAATTATATTTCGAAATAATCTAGTTTACCTGACAGAAAATATGAATTCCGACTTACAATAGTTTACTTGAATGAATCTTTAAATTTGTTTTTTTCGCCTGTTTAATAAAATAATAACTTGTTCATAAAATAGTATTTTCTAATCTCAAATTTGAAGTAGATTTTTTTATTCGCTTTTAATTTTCGTAACTCATTAACGATTGATAATTAGGATTTTTGACTTGCTTGAGTTTACTTGATTTTTTAAATGATAAGGTCATTATTTAATATAGGAAAATGAAAATCCGGGCGCAAGTTATGTTGGATCTCGTCAATGCAAAAAAACAGATTCCTGATCAGCCAGCAACTCAATCCTCTGGTATGGAGATAATTGAAAGTGTAGGGGAGCCTGAAATACCTGTTGAGGAGTTAAGGTCAGTTTCATCGCCGCAGTTTCTCGATGAGCAGTCAACTGATAGTGATGAACGACGACGAGTTCCTAAACAAAAATATACTACAGTATCACCCATCCACAGCGGCGAAGGAAGCGATTTTGACGACTCAGACGCAGATCCAAACTACAAAAATCCTATACCGAAACGAAAAATAATTTTCTCCCCTTTGCGTCAGTCTCCTACTACTCTCCCATTACCTCGACCTCGCTCTCTGTCATCGTCGTCTACCAGTTCGAGTTCATCAAGCCGCTCACACAGCAGCTCCAGCAGCAGTTCAATCATCAGCTCAAGAAGCAATAATAATACTGTTGATAATAATACCGAAGAACATTTAGCGCGAGAAATAGTAAAGGGTAAGGGTAACAGTCAAGAGAGAAAGAAGATGAAGAAACATGGAAAGCTAACGTAGTCAAAACTCTTAAAAATTCTGGTAAGGCATATAAGTCCCGGGGTAAACTAACCAAAGACATACCCGCTCGCAAAATCCGAGCACCTTGCAGAGAAAAATATCGTTTTAAATGCAGTACAACACTCATCACAACTATTCGTCAAAAGCTTTTTGATACATTCTGGGGATTAGGTGACCTTTCCTTTAACTGAGGTAGGGCACAGCAGGAAATTTCCTTCTCAAAATATGGAGCAGCCCGGCTGGGGTAGTACCTCGACTTTACAGAAGATCACAGTTAAATAATATTGCTTTCAAGCAGTATTGTGTTCCTGTTGGTGAGTGAGGTGACTAGAGCTCCTGGGAGAATTGGGGGATAGGGTCGGCAACGCGCTTGCGATGCCTCTGTTGTTGCAGACGTCTATAAGCTACAGTAATCGCTTACCATCAGGTGAGCCGTATGCTTGTTTGCTGACCTAGTTAAATAATTTACAAAAAAACCTTCAACGTCAAAGAGAGTCATTGTGCGACATTCTAATGAAATCAAGCCCAAATATCGATACACAAGCACAAATAACTCCATCCATCCATCCATCCATCAGCTTTTACAAGTCCACTGCTGGACGTAGGCCTCCCCTAATGCTCGCCACTCAATTCGGTCTTGTGCTCTCTGAATCCAGCGGTTTCCCGCTGTTTTACGTAGGTCGTCAGTCCACCTGGTTGGAGGGCAGCCTGTACTTCTTTTGCCCAGACGTGGTCGCCATTCAAGAACCTTTCTTCCCCATCGGTTGTCGGTTCTTCTTACAATATGGCCTGCCCACTGCCACTTCAGCTTGCAGATTCTGACAAATAACTACCGGGCTCTAAATACGGCCTTCTATTTTGAAGAAAATAACACGCACGTTAGCGCCTGTGAGAACTTCTTTAAGGCAACTCTTGACTTGGAAGATCAAGCAATTAAAACAGCATTATGTATTTAAAAGACGGAAACAGGTTTCGTACAGGGAGAAAAAAGAGGGAAACATAAAAACCATCCTACGTTAGACCCTGCAGTTAAAGAGAGTGTTAAAGATATTTTTTTATTTTTATTTTATTTTATTAGCCAATCCAACAGCGTTATGATACAATAGTATGGTACAATATACGAGTATAGCATTAATATGGCCAAAATGGATCACACTGATATGAACAAACAGATTATTATAAAAGAACTCGTGGACAAAAATGTCATTCCAAAGTCTTATTACGATATTTTTTTGTTACGTAGAAAAAACTTCTAATAACAACTGTAATTATAAAAGTAAGAAATCTATACTAATATATAAAGCTGAAGAGTTTGTTTGTTTGGTTGTTTGTTTGTTTGTTTGAACGCGGTAATCTCTGGAACTACTGGGCCGATTTGAAAAATTCTTTCAGTGTTAGATAGCCTATTTATCGAGGAAGGCTATAGGCTATGTATCATCACGCTAAGACCAATAGGAGTGGAGTCCACGCCGACGAAGTCGCGCGCAGGAGCTAGTAATATGTTTGGATATAAGTCACTACAACAGTGATTTTTTTTCTCTTGTTGTTAAATAAAATATACAACCATTTTAATTTGATTACAAAATAGTTTTATTTCAATTCTTAATCATGTTTTACCTATATTATAAAGCCAGTTTTCAACTTAGTGAGTTTTAACACTACCGTAGTAGGTCGTATATTTTTAAGATGCAAAGTAATGTAACGCATTTCTATTTCAGATAAAGTAAGGTAATTCTAAATATGCCACAAGAAAGTTTCTTATTGCCTAAAGAAAACTCAATTAACTAAAAAAAATGTCTTTTTTAAATGTTTGTGGGTATAGCATTCAAAATATGTCATTAAACAGGCTTTAGAACATGTGACTATTATGTATGTATTACTATTTTCTCGATATCTCAAGTAAATATTCCTAAAACAGTTTTTCGTCATTTCTGAAAAAACTGGTTTTTTGAGTTCCTGGAGTTTTCATCTAGTGGTGCGATATGTTACGTTTAATGTGTAGAGCTCGTACAAAAAAAAAAGAGTTTTAACTTATTAATTTTTTTTCTTAAAGTACTTAATTTCAATTCTTCTAAATCATAGTATGTGTATGGTTATTATATCATAATTTATTTCCTTTAGTAAGCAAATGCAAACATTTGATTACAATACGGTTACTCTTAAATCGCATTTCTTATGTTAAATGGTTAGCTGGGTGTGGTATTTTTATTAAAGTAGTATTATTGGCCTCAATATAAGAGTACAAATTTCCAGATGAGTAATTTGATTTTAATGTCATCTGGTGTATTTCTAGTAATTTGTTTTTTCTTAAAAAATTAATGAAGAAAACAATATTATGTTGAATATATTTATTCAAATTAATATGTAATTATATCAATGTTGTAAATAAATATAAGTTTAATATAACAAAACAGTACCTATTTTATACCTTCCATATGGTGTTACAAGTTCATTAATTAGGTTTTTACACAAAGAATAAAATATTTATTTTTAAATTAATTTAATTAATAATATAAATGTTATATTTCCAGGACAAATATCACTGATTTTATACAAAAATGGCACCGAAACAAAGAATGCGTATCGCCAACGAAATCGCCAGCAAAAACATCACAATGAGAGGCAACGTGCCCAAGACAACAAAGGTAAATACAGAATTTACTTTCATTTTTACTCTTAAGTCTTACTTCATCATTATATAACCGATACTACCATAGTAGCTGTACAACAGATGCTCGTTGCATCTTCTACACTAATATTATAAAGAGGAAAGATTTTTTGTTTTTTTGTTTGCTTGTATTGAATAGGCTCCAAAAGTACTAGACCGATTTTAATGATTTTCTCACTAATAGAAAGCTATATTATTAGGAAGTAACATAGGCTATATTTTATTTCTTAAAAACTTAGACATGTTAAAAAAAAATGGGTTATGTTCACCTAGGTGTAAAAAATCATCTCAAATATTTCTTTCCATCGCGTGCGCTACTTAAAAGAGCTACAAAAAAGTTCACAAAATAATTATTTTACCCGAGCGAAGCCGGGGCGGGCTGCTAGTATGATAATAAAATTGTTAAGTTTCTATTTTATAAAAACAGTGATGTTTTAAATAAGCATCCAAACGTAATAGGGTACTTTTCGTAGTGAAAAATAAATTATAAAATTTGATAAAAATTAAAATTTATATTGAAATACACCTAAATATTCTGATTTGGAATCATAAATGTACATTATTGATTTATTATATTGAAATTAAAAGTCGTATATTTTAATCTGTATATCACGTGACCTAAAACACGAGCCGCCTTGGTGTGACGTCATACGGGCAATAACAAAGTTGTGTCAGTGCTGTCAACAGCTAGGGTCCATATCTAATATCGATCAATTTTAACTTCAAGGAGAAATAGTTGTGTTCTTTCGTATAATAACTCTTCATATCTTCTTCCAACTGAAATAATATGCATTCATTACTAATTTGTTGATTGCTGTCATAGTAATTGTAGGTTATGTTACTCTCTTACACTTTTGTTATTGCACATATTACGTCACCAAAATGGCTGTAGCGTTTTCGCGGTAATAAAAAAGGTTTGAAATTTAATTTCATTTTATGGCATGAAAGCGTGTTTATTTTGCCGAAATAAATTTTTTTTTTGGCTTTTTATTAGAAAATCAACAGTTTGAAGTACTTTTTCAAACATCGTGGAATACCCTATTAATAAGGATTACACTGATTTTATATGGGTAAAGAATAGTCACTTTATACCTTAAATTAAATTATAACGCTTCAGCCTGTGTTACCCCACTGCTGGGCATAGGCGTCCTTCCCCATGTAGGAGAAGGATTAAAGCTTAATCCACCACACTGCTCCAATGCGGGTTGGGGGATATATTCCTTACTATGAGTAACAATCGCTATCAGGTGTACATGATAACAACCGGGACCATCAGCTTAACATGCTCTCTGAGGCACGTCGGGGAGACCCATTAGGACTGCACAAACACCCAGACCATGGCAAACATCTATATGGCCAATAAAAATGTTTGTCATGTGTCGGGGATCTAACCCACAACCGCCAGCGCAACAGCCACAAACCAGTGTTGTGACAGTAGTGCCAACGCGTCGTCAAATATAGGTTTAATATTAGCAACTAGTTTTCCGCTTTCACATGATTTACTTGATTTGACCATTCAGTTTTGTCCTGTTAAAATATAGTGTGTGGCACTCAGTGATGACTTAGCATTCTATTGGTTAAGTAGTTATTGAATTTATCAATTACAAAAATTTAAGACTACTAATCTTTCTCCTTTATAATATTAGTATAGATTATAAATTCTCAGTACTAGCTAAAGTCAGTCTCTAAAATGTCTGAAAAGAGATGTGTGAAACCGCTCAGGTGGAGTAGTATGAAACTTAGAAATAATAAAATTTCTTACTACCAAATTATGTTGAAAATTTAATTTCTGCTAAGAAAATTGATTTCATGCAATATTATTACAACGCAAGATGTAGCTGATATTTCATTTTCATTAAGTTGCGATATTTATTGCGATGAAATTTTTAGTTCACACAAATTAGTCATACTAGTAGTTAATTGAACACCTGCAACGAGAACGCAGTAAACAATGCTATTACGGAGTTATATTTTGACTGTTACATTCATACATAACATTTAAGTTTTAAAATTACATTATAATCATAAACTAGCTTCTGCTCGCGACTTCGTCCACGTGGAATAGGCAATATTCTGTTATACATGATTTTTTCTCAACTTAACTGTTTACGCAGCACACGTAGCGGAAGCTCTCAAAAGGAATAAATACCCCGATTTTGAAACATTCTTCATTGGTGCTCTGCTCCTATTGGTCTTAGCGTGATGATGTATAAGCCTATAGCCTTCCTCGATAAATGGCTATCTAACACTGAAAGAATTTTTGAAGTTGAACCAGTAGTTCCTGAAATTACTGCATTCAAACAAAGAAACAGACAAACAAACTCTTCAGCTTTATATATTAGTATAGATCTAATTTTTTAAGTAACTTCAAAAGCATTGTCAATACATATATAATTATGATGCTATCTTTCAGCCCGTGTGAACTACACTATTTTGACTATTCTGTTTACCTTTAAAAACTAATTAAATAATTTGTAAATTCGTTCCACTAGTTTTTGAGTTTTTCCGCTTTATAGTATTAGCGTACATTAATGTAATAATTTATAAAGTTCAAGGCTATACCAATAACGACATTAAACCAAAATCAATTTACATATTAACTAAATTGATTCAATCTACTAAAATAAGTTTAACTAGTTGTGCGTTGTATATGACAAAATTGGACTACTACTTAGCTCCTGTTCTACTTGAGATTTAAAGCTTTCATGGGCAGTATCAACACTTCTATATGGGACTTATCACAAGTCTTAATTTGAAAAATTATTGTATGATGCTTGGTACCTATAATTTTTTTGAAATAAACAGGCTTTTAGAATCTCAAACTAAAGACAAACTATAAAAATTTACTTCTTATCTAATAGTCTTGACATTAACACTGTAGGAAAAATATTTATGTAAAAATTAAAATATAATTGTAGATTATTAAACATAATAATTTAATCTCTGTCTTGTCCTTGATAACAGTTTTATAAATGTTTATTTAGATAAAAATAATTGCGTCTCAATATTACGATTATTGAAGATTATCAAAAGATTTTTATTGTTGAACGTAAATTATATTTCATACTAGCTGTGCCCGCGACTTTGTCCGTGTGGAATTAAAAAAAAAATATTATTAAGTTTGCTGAGTGACAAATTAAATAAATTTCTAAAATAAAAGTACATAGTTTAAGTCAGGGGTTCCCAATCTTTTTCAGCCCGCGGCGCACTCACAAATTTAGAATTTTGTCACGGCGCCCTACCCTATTTAGCTATTTGAAAAATATACAGTAGAAAGAAATAGGCACCTATAAAGATAATAATTAGGTTGAGAGGAGCAAAAATGAAAATGTCTGCTTACAATATGAAATTGATTTTTTTTATTATAAAAGAATTGAAACAGACAATAACAAGAAAGACTTAAGTCTTAAGAAAAGCAAAGATAAAATACGATATTCACTCAATCAAATCAATGTGACGGGTGAGCTTGGTGAATATTTGTAGTTTCGGATAATACCTAATGGAGAATCGACTCACGGCGGCGCCCCTCTTTAGTTTCTACGGCGCACCAGGGCGCCGCGGTGCACAGTTGGGAACCCCTGGTCTAAGTTACTCCTTATTATATCAGCTATCTGCCAGTGAAAGTCCCGTCAAAATCGGTCCAGCCGTTTCATTTACAGATTAACCGGAACAAACAGAGACAGACAAAAAATGTAATATATTACAAATTTCAAACAGACACTTCAATTTTATATATTTGTAGAGATATGAATATAATAATTAAAAGTCCACAAGAGCTTAACTTCGTTGTAAAGGTCAGACTTAAACTTAGGATTAATTAGAAGGATAATATTTAGGCATTTATATAAGTTCATTGGATCACTAAAAATTATAAAATATTCACATTATATGTATATATGTTACCGGAAATGTATGTAATCCGTCATTGTATACAATTCCTAGGAAATGTATGTAATTCCTAAAATCGCATGGAAATGTGTAAAATAATTGAAAATGCTACAAAATTTATAAATGCTACAAATTTATATATGCTACAAAAAAGTCCGCGATATTATCTAGCATATCTCTATCTCTAATGTTCATTTTTTTTTTATTAAAAACATTAGGTACGTTATTTTCAAAGCTATTTTCCTTAGTTCAGTATTAATTGTTATCCAAATGAATATGTTATTTAGCTTAGGCATTTAATGCAGATTAAAATTGCCCTTTACACTATATCAATCAGATGAATAGTTTTTGAGATATCGTCGTTAGAAGTAATTATTAAAAATAAATAATGCGCAACGAAGTGGGCTCGGGTCGGCTAGTTAAAAAATAATAATTTTTGTCCGTTACTGTGTTTTGAAATTGGGCAGCTGATCTTAAGTATCATGTAGTAATGTATAATTTTTTTCTATTTCAGGAAAAGGATGACCAATATCCCGTAGCTCCATGGCTCTTAGCTCTCTTCATATTCGTAGTCTGCGGCTCGGCTGTCTTCCAAATCATCCAGTCCATACGATTGGCCTAAACCCTCTGTGATCCCATTCCCGACTGATAATTTAGTGACTTAATAACATCCATCGCATTTTAAACTGAAATGAGAATGTAAATAAATGTTTTAATTAAAATGCTACTACCGTTTATGTGAAGTATTTCTATCTCTCTCATGTCTATGTGTAATGTTTTACTATCTCTTTCTAGCCACGGTATCCAAAAAAATCTCGGCCCCTTGTAATATTTAAATATTTTGTCTTACAAAGTATTTATGTTTTACAAGGTGACTGGTGGTAGCTTTTGTAGTTGTATTTGTTTAGTCCGAGCGCAGTTTTAAATATAATCTCAAAAAATATGTACTATATCTTGTATAGTGTAAATTTACTTAGGTTAGGTTCACATTTGGCAAGTCTTATCTAAAATATAGTATAATAAAAACTGCTTCTATCAATTTAAATAACTTTAAAAACCGAAAAAAAGTTGTGTGCTAAAATTATTGACCACTGAAAATTGCCTAGTGTGTTTCTAACCTTTATATTAAGATAACCAAACACTTCGATGTTAATGAAATTATTTTTCCATTCCTGAATTATTTTAAGACCAAGCTTATATGAAAGACGCACAACGTCGTAACTTCCTTCAATGAAATTTTAAGGGTTTTTTTTTTAAATATTAGTGAATTATTTATATTCGATATTATTTTGATTTTGAGCCACCGTAATGAAATTATATGTCGGTACTATTTTATAATTTTAAATGTAATTTATTTTTTAAATAAATACAGTATATTTGTCGATATATTTGTTTCAATTCACTCATAATATTTACATATAACTGTGATCTCTGACACCCATTATCTTGTAGAACCGATGTCTAGTAAGGCATAGATCATAGCTCCAGTGCTTGGGAATAAATCGCCTAATGGTAACCCAGTCGAATTAATATTTTAGGTTTACAAAAATTATTGGAAGCAGCAATTTTCCTTCGGAATTCGTTGGAGGGGGTCACTGGTAGTCTAAATTCAAAAAGTAGAGGTACTAGACTTGTTGCTTCATCCGCCATCTTGATTCAAAGGGTTATTTTTTGTCTCTTGAATAACTCGTTTATTATTAATTTTACACGAAAAATGAGAAGAGTTGTAGGTAGGGATCCCTAGTACATTTTTTTCACCTGATCAGTATCAAGCTAATTTTCCGGGAGTAGCTTCATTTTGACGAGACGAACAAAAAATTTCTCTACGAAAACTCGATTGTGGTAGCTAACAGAGATAGCAGGGGGTAGAGCAGCAGTGAGCGTAGGACCGGGATAACGTACCACGCAATTTGTAGGACAATATTACTATTAAATTATATAAATACTAGCTGACTCCGCAAACGTTGTTTTGCCGTATATGTTACTAGCTTCTGCGCGCGACTTCGTCGGCGTGGACTCCACTCCTGTTGGTCTTAGCGTGATGATATATAGCCTATAGCCTTCCTCGATAAATGGGCTATCTAACACTGAAAGAATTTTTCAAATCGGACCAGTAGATCCTGAGATTAGCGCGTTCAAACAAACAAACAAACAAACAAACAATCAAACAAACTCTTCAGCTTTATTATATAAATACTAGCTGACTCCGCAAACGTTGTTTTGCCGTATATGTTATTAACCCCCCCAAAACCCCCTCTTGTGGTTGGAATTTCGTAAAACCCGTTCTTAGCTGACCTCTACTCGATGAAAGGAATATTCGTACCAAAATTCAAAAAAGTTGAGAGGAAATCATTAAAAAGGAACATAATTTTTTTTTCATGTTCAAGCAGCCAGCTGACGTGTAATCTACCATGTTATGGTCAGCTTACTTTAGTGATCTTGTTGTTAGTTGTAAGAGGCGAGTAAGGGATAAAAAGTTCCTATATCAGCTGGGACTGTAGAATCCGACCGATGGCGGGAAAATCAGCTGCTGACTTTCAAATACAGAACAAAGACGCTGCTACCTTCAGTGCAATAAAGCCAGTCCTGCGGCCAACAAACCTGCAGCCCAGCGTGGTAACTATGGGCAAAGTCAACGAGTTCAAAGCATAATTATAATAGATTAATTAGTAAGTAATTTGAAAAAAGATAAATAAAACAAAAATACATGTATTATTCATTTATTTATATCTTCAAAGCATCTCTTAAACAGCAATTTTACATTTCGTTTTCGAGTGCGTCAGACTTAATAATATCAAGTTTATATTACACAATATTAAAAACTATATGGTACAAACAATTTACAATAAGTAATAATAATTGTCATGTGATATGTGATCTTAGAAATAGAGCCCAACGATATAATATTTAGAAATACAATTCAAATGTAAAAAATATGTGTATAAAAACAACCAAAACTTGTCGAATTATAAAAAAAAAACCAACACAATAGGTACACTTATTTTCAAAAAGAACAATACAAACCAATTTGTATTCAACGTTTACTTGTTAGAAAAAGATTTTAACTTGTGAATAAGGGCCATATTTCTACAGTTTTAAGGTATAATTAAATAAGATTAAAATTAAATTGAGCACCTATGGTAGCACCGATTTTGTCACACGTTGTCTATAACTTCAAAAATTTAAATGTTTCCAAAAAAAACTGAGTGAAATGTCGCGATGCACAAAGTGTTTTTTTGTATGCTTGTATTTGATTAATTATCTATAATGTTAAACAATATTATTATGATAATGATAAAAACGATATATATAATACTATATAGTAGTTATAGGTGCCAAAATAATATAAATAAGAAATTGTCATCGCCTCGTCTTTTAATCGAAAAAAAAAGTTTTTACTTTTTTTCTATAAAAGCTCAAAATTGAATTTAGTTGTGATTTGAAAAAAAAACTATATTCAGCCTCTAATTTAATTACTATGTATAGTATGACACGTGAGTGAGTGGTACAACTAAAAACTAAGCGAACTAATAAAGCAAACTACGGAGGCGATATTTTAATACAATTTTTAAAAATATAGCTTAAAGTTTTGAGACTCTTAATATTCTATTATTGGAATAATATAATACAACTTATCTACTTCAAAGTATCGTAGATGGCCTCGTTGGGATATGTACCATTCAAATGGATACTGTTGCTAAAACTTAACGAATTATCTTTACTAAGATGGACCTCCGTCCTATCTAAGCTCTGATTTTCAACTGGGTAATCATCCATATTACTAGTTATTTCTAATCTAATAGCATGGATTTTTGGTTCACTGCTCTTAGTTTCTTTATCACGTTCCCAAGAGTCTATCGTTATAGACACATCGTTCTTGCTCCCCGATTCATCTAAATCACTCGAAGCAACACTTGAATTGTCCAATTCAAAATCTGTAGATCTTTCTATGACCACCACTTCGATGTGTCTGAATGGATTGTCATTGTTTCCATTCATCAACCTCGCTCTTTCATCGTTGCGACTATTTACTTCTTTTTTCACGTTACATATCACAGGATCTGTCGCTAGTATATCTACATTGTAGTCGTAAGTTTCTTCTTCACTCGTTTTATTACTATTCGGTGCGCATATTTCTGCATATATATTATCTGTACTAGAATCTGTATCTAACTTCTCTTCTTCGATGTCTACAGCATCCGCTACTTGACCGTATGGTAAATCTTCAATAACAGGTAACTTTCGTTTTTGAATTGAAGATATAGATCGTCTTAATTTCTTCTGAATTTGAGGTTCTTCCTCAGATATGTCTACTGGAAGTGGTTCATCAATTTCTGATTTCGGTGTAGGCGCTCTGGGTTTGTCAATTTTTTTTCGGAAATTAACAAGTTTTTCACTATCGTTAGAACGTTCGGTTTTTGTTGGCATGCTGTTGCTATTGCTAGATTCTTTTTTGTCTGTTGATTTTTTAGGATGAAGTAAGTTTGAAGTGGATTTGCTTAGCACCCTTTTTGTTTTAACATGAAATTCAGAACATAACTTTTCGGTTATGAAAGAATGCTGTTTATAATTAATTTCGAAGTCGCTATCGTTGTATAGAGATCCAGCTCCAAACATATTAATGTCTTCACAGCTTTGTATTTGATTGTAAGATTCAGATTTAACCATTGCTTTCTCCGGTATTAAGTCCGGTTGTATCCTCTGTCTCCTTTCGAGGTTTGAAGAAGATTTAGTAGCTGATGATTTTTTAAGCATATTTTCATCAAGAGATTTTAATTTCCTACCAGAGCTTGAGTCACTTTCCATAGAACCACAATAGTTTATTTGATCAACGCTGAGGTTTTTCCTACCATGTTTCATATTAATACCACTGTCTTCCTCTTCACCTTCCGTGTATGAACTGTCTGGCATACCGGTCTGTACAGAAACCGATTTAGTCAGTACAGGCTTTTTGTGACTCGAACTACATTGACTTGTACCCATATCCGACGAGGAGGTTGTGAGGCTTTTATAGGAATGGCTCTTTTCAGCCGTTCCATCATTTTTCCTAAGCGCACCAAATCTGTCTTCTATTAGTTTCGCCATATCTTGGTACCGTTCTATAGAGCTATGTTTTTCACCTAATGGATCGAACGGATCTTTGACGTCTCTATACTTTTCATTATTTTCGATTGCGGTAATTTTATCATCCAACTTCTCCGTGCTCTTTAAAAGTTTAATATTCTTGAACCATTTTCCTTTCTTTGGGCCAGAATCTTCTCTGAATACATGCATTTTGTCATTAGAAAACTGTTCAGATTCTACTTTATCTTCACTTTTGTCATCTTTACCCTCATCCTCACTATACACATCGTAATTCATATGCTCGAGTTCGTTTTTACTTAAAAATATAATAGAACCTTCAGTTTCATCCGGTATATCTTTTAATACTTTATCACTTTTTCCGAATAACTTTGACGCGTCAATTTTCAAGCCTTGAAGGGTAAATTTCTTTTCCTTTTCAAACTTGACTGGTTCGTGGTCTTCTTTGATAAGATCTTCGACTGTCTTTGCTTTGCTTGCAACAGTCGAGTTAGCGTAGGAGATCTGCCTTATCCAGTTGTCAACGTTAAGTTGACAGAAGGTTAGAGCTTTCTGGAGGCGAGCGGAGAGGAACATTCTTTTCTCGTTTTCGAAGCCGAGTTGTGTTCGCCTGACCTTTATACTGCTGTTTAAAGGCAGAAGCTGCAAGGTCTCCTTGGCATGGTATCGGGGGTCAACTTGCTTGCTCGGACTGGACGGCAAGGAGCTGTATTCAGGAAGAGTACACATCACCAACACTGGTTCCGTACTCGCCGCCCGCAGCAGAAGGTCTTCTGCAAATAAAATAACAGGAATATTATTCTATGATCAAAAGCACGCAATATCTGTATTTATTGTTGCTGGGTTTACATAGGAATGATGTATGGGACTGCGCGGGTATGACAAAAGCCTTAAATTAACGAATAAAACACGTCGGACGGGTTCGTGGGTCTAGAAATGCAAGTTTATTTATAGTATCATCTCAACGCACTGTGAGCAATAACGATTATTATCGCTATTTTATCGACCGTATCGGTAAATTACGAATCACAATTATGATATTAAGAAGTTTTGTAATATCAAACTTTAAAAAAATATCAAGATTACGTTCAATCGTCTTTTATCGTTATTAAATCGACCGGATCAGATAAGGACTCGTGAACGGGATAAAATGTTGGAGCACTAAATTAGCGTGTATTTTTATAGACCTGTAACGATGTTTATGTGTCTGTAACAAGATCGCAAGTTGTGTACAATTTTATATTCATATTATTATGCAGCAAGTTTTATTTGTTTGTAATCGACAAACAGTAAAAAATTAACAACCAATGTTTAGTCTTTCACTATAATACTATAAAGTAGCTATTGTATCAATAAATAGCATATGCACTTGATATAATAATATGCTATTGATGATTATATTTATAGCAGCGGCATTTTGATCTATAATATTAAATAATAAATAAATATGGAGCAGCCCGACTGGGGTAGTATACCTCGACCTTACAGAAGACCACAGATAAGTAATAGGTACTGTTTTCAAGCAGTATTGTGTTCCTGTTGGTGAGTAAGGTGACCAGAGCTCTTGGGAGGGATTGGGGATAGGGTCAACAACACGCTTGCGACGCTTCTGGTGATGCAGGCGTCTATAGGCTACGGTAGTCACTTACCATCAGGTGAGCCGTACGCTTGTTTGTCGACTTAGTAACATAAAAAATATAGGTAAAAACATGCGAGTTGTTTAAAAAAAAAAGTTAAAAAAAGTCAATTACCTCCGACATCATGAGCCATTTCAATAGGAACAGTGCCGGCCAGCAGCCTCACTCTGGTAGGCAGCCTCCACAAGCTCAACAGATGTGGTAGTCTGTGAGCTCGTGAGGAAATCTCTGGTGGTACCGGAGTCGATGACGGCGATGCATCATCCCATTCAGCAGGGGACAGCTCCTCGGGACACACTTCGTACATCTCGCCCTTCGTGTTGATTGGCACGAAGAACTCCTATAACGTCATAATAATTTGATCAGTTTAAACTAATAGTGTTATTGATTTCAAGTCAAAACAAAAGCTTATTAAGAGTGCGCATAATGCAAAATTACCATCTTCTATTTGTTTTGACATGAAAAGTTCCAGACCAAATCTTAAAATAAAAATATATGACAAACTACGTGATATTTGCAAGGGTTGACCTTTATCAAAAACATAAAATAAGGAAATTTCCTCGATAAAATATAATCACGAAGTAACCTCTAATTTTTATATTTTTTCTATTTATACTCGATATGGTTATGACCATTAAGACAAAAATTTGATAATTAATTACATTTAAGTATGAGTAAAGGCTATGCTTAGGCATTTAATGTAATTACTTTTAGTTTTGGAATTATTACGATAAAACACTTTTGGCTCTTACTACGTTTTTATTCCGTGAAACAAGTCATGTTCCGTCGCACGTTGAGGGAACTTCAAACGTATTTCTGTTTCACACATCAGTAAACATCAATCGGTTGAGAAGTGAGGACTACGCTCAAGTTGTTAGCTGCGCCGCGTAATTTTAATTTAAATATTTATTGTTGTTTTTGTTAGAAAAAAAATGGGAAACAAAAAAACCAAACTGAAAAGACTTGGGAAACGAGAACAAAAAAAGTTACAAATTGAAACCATGGCTAATTGTCGAAGGTAAGGTTAATATTTCTATAATAACTGTAGTAGGTAATATAAGTTACGTGCATGGTGTATAGTATATGAAAATAAATACTTATGCTGTTAGTTGATCTCTTTGTGTTTGTTCGATGAAATATAATGTTTTTGATAGTAAAAATATATTTTGAATTAATAAATATTTTTTTTAAATTCAATTTCGAAGATTGACATTAGGTAATGATTTTTTTTCTTAGCGTATGCGTTTTTGTACCTGCACGGAAACAATGGGATTAAAAATTAAATAATATTTTCAGAATTGCTGCATCTCAAAATGTTTTACAATCTGGCGAATGTGATCCAAATGAAGTTGTAACAGAGAGTTTTTCATCGGCTATGTATGTATATACGCTTTTCCATCTTATTTATATACAAATAAATAAAATTGGAGTGTCTGTTTGTAATATTAAAATAACCGCGTCTCTGTAATATTAAAATAACCGTTTTTAGGGTTCCGTACCCAAAGGGTAAAAACAGGACCCTATTACTAAGACTTCGCTGTCCGTCCGTCCGTCCGTCCGTCCGCCTGTCCGTCCGTCCGTCTGTCACCAGGCTGTATCCCAAGAACGGCGATAGCTAGACAGGTGAAATTTTCTAAATTATGTATTTCTGTTGCCGCTATAACAACAAATACTAAATCAAGATAAAATAAATATTTAAGAGGGGCGATAATTATTTATTAGTCTCAAACGCCATCTATCAGAAATTTGGTAAACTTCGTCGATAGATTAATAAGTTTCCCAATAGCGGCATAGATGGCGTTACAATTAAATAAATATTTTACAGAAAATTTACTTATATTTAGTTTAGTCAATGGTACGGAACCCTTCGTGCGCGAGTCCGACTCGCACTTGGCCGATTTTTATCTAAATTCGTATGTATGTATACACGGTATATATACCAAAATAACATTTTTTATAATTTTTGTCTGTCTGTCTGTCTGGTTGTTACGGCTAATCTCTGAAACGGTTGGGCCGATTTTGAAAGGACTTTCACGGTACGATAGCTGATGTAATTAGGACTAACTTAGACTAATTTTATGTATATAAAATTTACAAAACTGGAGTGTCTGTTTGTAATGTTAAAATAACCGCTTTAAACTTATATGTATGTATCCACGGTACATATACCAAACTAACATTAAAATAAATACATTTTTTTTTTAAATTCAATTTCAAAGATTGACATTAGGTAATGATTTTTTTTTCTAAGCGTGTACGTTTTTGTACCGGCACGGTTAAACAATGGGATTTATAATTAAATAATATTTTATTTTCAGAATTGCTGCATCTCAAAATGTTTTACAATCTGGCGAATGTGATCCAAACGAAGTTGTAACAGAGAGTTTTTCATCGGCTATGTATGTATCCGCATATGCTTTTCCATCTTATCTATATACAAATAAATAAAATTGGAGTGTCTGTTTGTAATAGTAAAATAACCGTTTTTGACTAAATTCATATGTATGTATGTATACACGGTACTTATACCAAAATAACATTTTTTATAAATTTTGTCTGTCTGTTTGTTTGTTACGGCTAATCTCTGAAACGGCTGGACCGCTTTTGACGGGACTTTCGCTGGCAGATAGCTGATGGAATAACGAGTAAGTTAGGCTCTTTTTATTTTAGTTTTTTTAAATGCGAACTGAACAATAACTATGTATTTTGTTAAATTCCATGCGGACGAAGTAACGGACACAGATTGTATAAAAATAAAACTGATGATGTCTAAAGTATCATTTTTTCAGGACAATATTGAATTTGGAAAATGTGGACCCTAATGGACCAATCATACGTACAGAAAAAAATACTCTCCATTATGATTACGTAAAGAATGAACAGAATGCTTTAGAAAGGTAACTGCTCAAATTTGTAAAGTATAATCAACATGATATATTATAACTCGAGTTTTATCTAAGCCGCTTTCATGGCATCATCTTACCTACTAGTACTTGGTAAATAAGAGTGTGCATTATGCAATTTCGTAGTTTGAAATCGTTATTTGTCTCAGGGTTTGTAAAATTAGCACCTTCATATTTGGGGAAATGATACTTCGAACTTTTATCTTGTATTATGTAATTTAAAGATACGATTGGTGAAAATTTTCTTGATAGTATATTTATTATCAGCCGAGCGTTTCCGAACTTAATTACTTCCTATGAAATAATAATGCCTAAAAAATTGATTTAAAAGTCTATTTTCAATAATATTTTATTCTTTTGTTAGGTTTCCGGACGAGGACTTTGAGACTACAGACTTCAGAGGAGCATCAGATGAGAGAAGAATTGTAGACTTACAATATTTTCTAGAAGAATTAAAAATAATCTCTAACCACTCAAAAAGTTTTGGTTGTTCTATTAATAATCACAGGTAAACACAATTTTTGAGTCTGACTTCTGTAGTGACGATTTTGATTAGTTATGTCTAATTAAACAAAAAAAAAATAATTTTATTAAAAAAACTTTGCTTTTGTAGGAACCAGAACGAAATTTAAAATTTTAAAAAATCTTAGCTTTTTGTTTCAGTAGAATACAATATCAAGGAAAACAAATTTAATTTATATGTTAATCACTTTTATTTACAAATAACAATAAATATACATCCCTAAATATATTTAAAAAAAAAAAACAGAAAAAGACCTTTAAAAATGTTTATTTTTTGTTTTTCTTCTGTGTGAGTAGGCACTTTCTCTTATTACACTCCAAAGGTAGTCGCCATCATGTTCTCATTATATTGTCCTTGATAACGCTTTTCAAAGTTTTAGCCGTGAAGCTAATATTTCTGCTTTAAGTTTGGGTGTGTAGGTTTAAGTCCCTCTCTAAATCATTAAGCTCTTCTGAATTAATAAGATGAGGTTCAACAGGCACTGTTTCAAGTACAAATTCGCTGCATCCGCTACTGCCAGAAACTTGTGTTAGTAGCGGCTGTTCCTTCGTATTTGAACGAGAAGGCACACGAAAATGTTCACTGTGGGGTACTGGAGCGCTCGTTGAGGGTAGATCGGGTACAGAATCTTTGGGGCATTTTTCCCAGCCCGACGCTTGCGAGGATTAACTACACAAAAGTATCGTTGATGTGATTTATGGGCTCCCTCCATATTCTTGGTGCTGCTTTGTACATTCATACTTTTTTTTTCTCCCCCAATATCAGGCTAGAAAAAAAATAACATACAGATAGATACACACGTTATTTATTACGTATCTTACATTTTTTGCAATGAGTATTCTTAAAAGTTATGACCCTTACCTTCTACATGAATTTAGGTGCCCATATCTTATCTTGACTTCGAATGAGAATATTAAAATAAGTTTCATATGCTTCACAGAGTTTTATATTGGACGACAAACTGAATTTTTTAGCTCTCACTTTGATGAATTCGCCACAAATGTAGCAAAAAGAATTAACATCATTCTTACACTTTTTGGAAGCCATTTTGGACTTCGCGCAACCAAAGTGGCGTCGTTTCTTGGCAATTCGCGTGCGAATACCAAACAAATACTACCAAGACTGAGTGCCACTCCCCGCTAAAACCCGTAACCCCCCCTCAACCCGTCCCTTGCGTCATAAATCCGTTGCTCTTCCAAACTATATGCCAAAATTTTAAAGTATTAAATTTTCGTTGTAAAATGGACAAAAGCAAACTTTATTTACAAAAAATGGAGCATCTGGTTACTTTTAGCTGTAGACAATCAGAAATTATTAATTTAACAACAAACCCAAAAATTAAATTTTATTTTGTTGACCTGTGATAATTTAACTCTGATAGGAGAGCAAAGATTAGGTTTGCTATCGAAATTAAAATTTAAATGTAATATGTGTAATGTCGAACTAAGAATAAATACATCCAAACCTAGTCCAAGAGAAAATTTAAATCTTAATACTGCTGTAGTAACAAGTGCCAATGTTACAGGTGTAGGTTATACACAATTACAGGAAATATTTACATCAATGAATATTCCATTTATGTCCGAAATAAATTTTAGAAAAATTGAAGGACAGGTTAACAATGAGTGGGAAAAGGTAGCAACTGCTGAGATGGAAGCTGCTGCAGCTCAAGAAAAGCAATGTGCGTTAGATGAAGGCAGAGTTAATGCTAAAGGCATACCCATAATAGAAGTGATTGTTGATGGGTGCTGGGCCAAAAGGACGTACAAGAAAAATTACTCTTCATTGTCAGGGGCTGCTGCGATAATTGGTAAGAGGTTTGGAAAAGTTATATATGCTGCCGTAAAAAATAAATATTGTTGTGTGTGTATCCGTGCCATTAATAACCAAACAACACCAAAAGAGCATAAATGCTTTAAAAATTATTCAGGTTCGTCTACTAACATGGAATCTGAAATTATATTGGAAGGTTTCAAACAATCGTTGGACATGTATGGTGTAATATACGGCAAAATGGTAGCTGACGGAGACGCTTCAACTTATTCGAAAATTCTGCAAGCCCGGCCATATTCTGATTTCACTGTGGAAAAAATTGAATGTAGAAATCATTTACTACGTAACCTTTGTAATAAACTACAAGCGCTCATCAAAGATACTAAATATCAACTGCAGCATAGAAGGTATTTAAATACACAAAGAATTTTAGCAATCAGAAAAGTTATTTGTTCGTCAATAAAACATCTGAAAAATACAAGTGCTTCCCGCTCAAAACAAATAAACGATCTGTATGTTGCAATTTCAAATTCATACAATCACGCTTTTGGCTGTCATAATGATTGTCAGAATTTTTATTGCGAAAGTAAAAGGACCAGTGAAGATGTCACTGTGAAGCTAAAAGATACGGCTTTAGAACATCAAATAAAAGTGATAATTGGCTTAACAGCAGCAAACGCACGAAGTCTTATTGAAGATGTAGATAGCAATCCTTGCGAACAATTAAATGCTATAATTGCAAAGTGTGTCGGCGGTAAACGCATCAATTATTGTCTTCGGCAATCATATCAGGCGAGATGCGCAGCTGAAGTTGTATCATATAATACAAAAAGACCTTTATATAAGCTGCAAAAATACATTCTCGGTGCTAGCCCAAGGTCAAATTCGAAGCGCTTAGAAATAAAAAAAAAGAAAAGAATAAGATCAAATCCTAAACGCAGAAAGCTAGTGTTCTCACAAAACGAGAAAAAGACAGAAGATGAAAATTATGGAGCAAATTGTAACAGACCTGATTTACCTGAAGAGGACTTAGAAAGGTTAAAAACAACATTTTTAAAAAATTTAGAAAGATCCGACGAAGAAATAATTAATATTGAAAAAGAAACAGTCCTCCAAAGTAATTGTAGCAAATGGATAGAAATAAGACGAAACTTGATTACAGCATCTAATTTCGGAAAAATTGTAAACAAGCGCAGCACAACGTCAGCCAGTATAGTAAAAAATATGTTATATTCCAAAAACATATCAGACGTAGCCTCCGTTTCACATGGTAAATTAAATGAAAAAATTGCCTTGAACCAGTTAGAACAACAGGAAAATGTAAAAATTTTACCATGTGGGCTTTTTATAGATAAAAAATATAAATTTCTAGGTGCATCTCCAGACGGAGTGATAGATGAAAATAGAATTGTAGAAATTAAATGCCCGATTTCTGGGTACAAAAGTTCATTAGAAGAGGCGGTAAAAAATAGAAAAATAACTTTTTGGACTAAAGAATTCATTATAAATAAAAAGCATCCATGGTATCTACAAGTACAAGGCCAATTAAACATTACGGGACGCAAAGAGTGCTTGTTTGGAGTGTGGACTGGTGCAAATAATCGCATCAAAACAGAAACTATTATTTGTGACCAAAATTTATGGAATGATATTATGGTTCCAAAATTAAAATGTTTCTACATAGAATGTATGTTACCTGAAATTTTGGATCCCAGAATGGCGAGAAACATGCCGCTAAGAGAAGTTGCTCCTCAAAATGGCAACAAAGAAATTAGTAAAAGAAAAGAAAAAAGTCCAGATAATACTAATGTTAAAATTAAGAAAATACAACTTCTGGAAAAAATAATTGATTTTAAAAACATGTGATAATTTAATTTTAAAAAATATCGATAAAATAATAAGCTCCTATCTATATCTATACAAATAAATTAAATTAGAGTGTCTGTTTGTAACATTAAAATAACCGCTTTTTACTAAATTCATATGTATGAGTATACACGGTAGTCGGTACATATAACAAAATATTATTTTTGAGTATACACGGTAGTCGGTACATATAACAAAATATTTTTTTTACAATTTTTGTCTATCTGTCTGTCTGTCTGTCTGTTTGTTCCGGCTAATCTCTGAAACGGCTGGACTAATTTTGACGGGACTTTCACTTGCAGAAAGCCAATGTAATAAGGAGTAACTTAGGCTACTTTTATTTTCGATTTTTTTTTATAACTGCGAACTGAACAATAACTTTTTTAACATTTTACGGAACCCGCATGTATTTATATTGTGTAAGTATATTATGTTAGTATTTTAGTGGGTAAATGATATTTTGTTTATGCAGCTTATATGTTAAGGAAACCTTACGATCGATTGTAATTAGAATTAGACTATTGTGTAAAAATATATCTACTTTATACCTTTTCTACTGTATTTTATTTCAAAATTTTCTATAAGTATTCCTATAAGTATTCGCCCAGAGGATATTCTACACATAGTACTAGCAAGGTAGGTATAAAGGTAAGTACCACCTTCTTAGATACCTAGCTTCCTCATTTTATTTTTTTATTTCACACTAGTACACTAGTAACACAGCTGTACTACCTATTCCCTAGTACAGCTATGCTATAGATATCTACTAGAAAATGTAATAAATTAAAAGTAAAAAACCTTTTTAAAAAACAAGCTTTTATTTGAATGCACTAAAACGAAAAAAATAAATTTTTACTTTAAAACTTTTACTATCTACTTATAAAGTCATTACACATAATCTATATGATAGAAAAGCTTGTCGCGAGATAGTACTCGTATTTCCTTAGTTTGAAAATTTTAATAGTTAAAATCAATCACATCAATTTATTTAATTTACTTGTTTACAAGCAAATCTTGCGACAAGCTTTTATATCATATAGATTATGTGTAATGACTTTATAAGTAGATAGTAAAAGTTTTAAAGTAAAAATTTATTTTTTTCGTTTTAGTGCATTCAAATAAAAGCTTGTTTTTTAAAAAGGTTTTTTACTTTTAATTTATTTTTGACTTTTTAGTCGGTTATCACGTTACTTTATTCGAATTTTTCTTAGCAAGCCCTTTCATTTGATACCCATATTGTAGAAGTGCACTAAAAATAACTAGTCCGCACTCTTGGATATGCCGCCATATTGGATTTAGAATGACGTCACAAAGGTAACCATGCATTGGCATCCAAATTGAACCTATATACAAAATTTCAGCTCAATTGGTTGAAGATGTCTGCTTCAAAATTGAGTTGCAAGATTTCACCAGAACAAACATACATACATACATACATACAAACCATGCATTGTCATCCAAATTGAACCTGTATACAAAGTTTCAGCTCAATTGCTTGAAGATATTTGCTTCAAAATTGAGTTGCAAGATTTCACCCGAACAAACATACATACATACATAAATATATACAAATCATGCATTGTCATCTAAATTGAACCTGTATACAAAATTTCAGCTCAATCGGTTGAAGATATCTGCTTCAAAATTGAGTTGCAAGATTTCACCCGAACAAACATTCATTAAATTTACATACATACATACATACATACATACATACATACATTGCAAGTTAAATAAAAGCTTGTAAAATAATGTAGCTGAGCCATATAGAAGATTTTTTTTTATCAATTTCCGAATAATTAATAGGTATCTTGAAATTTTTTCCACTGCTCTCCTTTGTCAAGTTGAGTTCCATCCTGTATACATAACTGGTAAACCTTCACAGACGTGATTGTTTATAATTAACTAGCGGACCCAGCAGACGTTATCCTGCCAGGAAAACAGCTACCGAATTTGATTGCTTACATAACGATAGCAGCGACACCTACCGGGTTACCTAAGTTGGACCAAATTACAGATGCTTACAAAATTTAATAAAAATTGGTTCAATAGTTTCGGAGTCACATACCTATAGCAGCGCCACCTACCGGGTACAATTGAGATAAAAATTACCCTATCCCCCAAGTTGGACTAAATTACAGATGCTTACAAAATTTGATAAAAATTAGTTCAGTAGTTTCGGAGTCACATACCGATAGCAGCGCCACCTACCGGGTCCAATTGAGATAAAAAGTATCCTATGTCCGTCTCCTGGTTCTAAGCTACCTGCCTACCAATTTTCAGCTAAATCGGTTCAGCCGTTCTTGAGTTATAAATAGTGTTACTAACACGATTTTATTTTCTTTTATATAATTACTAGCTGACCCGGCGAACCTCGTACCGCCTAACAGTCGATTCAAATTTTTTTATTAATTTTTTTAATACCTATCCTTCCTGGAACCCCTCCTCTAACACTTGAACCTTATGCTATGGTATTAAAGTTCAAATTGACTTTTAAGTATTATTACGAATCCTTTATATGGGAATATAGAAAAGTTTTGTTTTTAGACTTTTTCAGGGAATTTTTTAAATTTTTCTCTCCGTAACAATCATCCTCGTACTTCAAGGAATATTATAAAAAAAGAATTAGCGAAATCGGTTCAGCTGCTCTCGAGATTTGCGCTTAGCAAAACATTCAGCGATTCATTTTTATATATATAGAGATTATATACTCGTATATATAGATAATAAAGATTTAATTTTTGGGTATTGATTTTTTATTAAAAAAAAGTATGCAAAAACCTTCTACACAGAAAAATACATACGCTTACCAATTTGTGTTCGAGTTTTAAATGCACAATAGGTATACAAACTTCCATTTTTATTTGTTTATAATGAATACTTACTAAATTATACTATACGGTATATTAGTGCTAAACTGCAGTCATATTGTGAATACAGTTGTTTTACCTGATTATTTGACATATACTACAGAAGACACGCATCGAACGAGCGCGTAGGTTAGTTGTTAGTTCACAGTTTTGCCACGCGATTACGTACGATGTGAGCGGTGGGAAGGGGTGCGCGGGTGAATTTTAAAATTTTGCTAGCCTTATGCACACTCTTAAAATCAGTTTGGACCGTCAAATTCTTGTTAGTAATTTTTTGTAATTAAAAAGCTATCATGACATCGGAATGTAACGAACGACAATAAGTAGAATTAAATTAAACGCAATTAACAGTTATAGACTCCTATAGACATAATTATATTCTAAGCAAATGTCTATCTTCGGTTACTATTGATCAGTTTTAGCGATTATAAATGCAATTATCCGAACAGAGAGATTTATCTTAAATATAAACCTACTATGTTTAAACAAGCGTTTACCTTGACTGATTGCAAGGATAGGACAAAAAGTTTTCGATTAGAAACAGGTAGGTATTCTATGAAGCTATGATGAGGTCATCAAAGTCTACTATTCTAAGCTAGGCAGTAAACATGGCAATTAAATGTTTTGTCTATAACACAGGTCTATAACGATGACACCTTCTTAGTGTTAGCTAAGTAAAAAATTCTAAGAATTTTAGACTCGTTTTTAGAGAATAATAAAATTATGAGCTACTAAACTTATAAATGTTAAAATTTCTTTAGTTGATTCACCGGTTGCAGATAGTTTATCCTGCACATAACTTGTGAATAGATTTTAATATGTGTATATTTAATAAAAAATAAATGAAAGAAATAGTGTCATGTGTATATTGTTTAAAAATAATATTTTCGCATCACTCATTAAGTCATTATAAATTACAATATTCAACGTCACGCAGGTTATTCTTTATTGCATTCCAATATGGCTGCCATTGTCGACAGATTACCTATTTAAACTTGAGCGCGTCTACATGTTTGCGAACTTGTCACATTGCATTGTATTATAGAACTCATCGAGTAAGTAAGTAATAATGATTGAAGGAAAATGTCTCTAGCATTGATATTTTAGATATGCATCAACAGACTGTTTAAGAACAATATACAATCCAAATCTAAATGATGTACCTACCTAGTACCTACATTCCAATCTTATTCTTTTCTTTTTGTGTAATCTTGTTTCAAAAGTAGGATATAGGACAATATTCATGCCGTTATGACTTATTGGGATAAGAAAGTTAACCTTAACCATCAATGTGGATTAAACTATACGTGTATAATTATACTGTACTAGATAAATACTACGTAGGTACCTACTAGGTACCTACCTACTATAGCATTGTTTTTCAATCTGTGGATCGCGATCCCCAGGGTATCGCAATTGCTTAGAAAAACACATTGGCAAGGCTATTATGCCGGTTCATTATTAAATAGTTCGTAATATAATATCATACAACTATAAAATTACTGACTGAGATCAGTTTCAGATTTTAACTTAAAATGTTCGAGAATCGCTAAAATTAACAACTTAAAAAGTGATCGAATATTAGAAAAGTTTGAAAAACACTGCAAACTTGCATTAGTTATACCTACCATACCTACGACATATAATTATAGTGAAGTATATAAAATTTAATATCCAGTTGAAAGCAGATTCAAATGAAAAATTTAACCATTAGGATATCACGGACACGGTGTAATCAGTGTCTCGAGAGTCGAGACACGAGCCTCGGAAAATTTAGCGACGATCAAAATTGATTAATCCTTTACTTAGCAAAATGAAGTGCTAGAGACAACGAACTATCATTTTTTACGCAGCGCGAAATCTAGTGAAGTCGCATTTATCGCTTTAAATATATTTTCATATAGCTAGCTGTGGTTCTGTATGAATATTATAAAGTTTACTGTATTTATTTATTGACAGATGATGTTTAACTCAAGAAACGAATCACTATGATCTTTAATCTATCAAAATTAGTACTACACATCTATTATAATAGAATATAAGATCCTTATAGATATTCTACTTTGCATATTTTACTTAACCCTTCTTACTAAAGCTTTCAAATATCATAACGTGGATTTAGCGTCTAGACTTCTCAGGCTTCCTAACGTAAAAAAAATATCTGATCAGAAATTACGAGGTTAAAAACGTATAAATAACAACCGCACTCTTTTGCTTTATAATAACAATACCTTTAGATCAATAAGGAAACTATACATTATTATTTATAAATACCTACCTGCTTATCTTTAACGGATTTATTTGAGGTAAGGCACATCAGGAAATACCCTGCTTAAAACGTAGAGCAGTCCGACTGGGTAAGTAGGTACCTACCTAACCTTACAGAAGACCACAGCATGATAATACTTTTTAAGTAGTTTTGTGTTCCTGTTATCGACTTACGGCCAGTTTCAATTTTCTATCTACATATCTCTGAATTCGCTTACTAGAAAGTAGAGATATCATTTTGACGTAAGCTAAATACCAATTGTGTCAAAAATCGCTATTAGGTAAAACCAGAGATAGAGATAGAGGCGGACCTTCTATTTGCCACTGAAGTAGTGTTAAAAAAAAACACGAAATATTTCTTGTTTTTTCGCTATTAAGGCGAGGATGTAGACCGCTAATTACCCCTCTGGGTGGTGAGGTGGGGGACGCAGCGTATGCGGCGGCCGCGTGACGCCACAACGCGGGAGTTTTGAATCGTATTATGGGTCTCACTCGCCGGAACTATATAGAGCTGTTACTTACTACCACTTAATTTTATACCGATTTCTGTATACCGTATTACCAGAAAGTAGTAAATGACTAACGTAAACATGAATTATCTATACTAATATATAAAGCTGAAGAGTTTGTTTGTTTGGTTGTTTGTTTGTTTGTTTGTTTGAACGCGGTAATCTCTGGAACTACTGGGCCGATTTGAAAATTTCTTTCACTGTTAGATAGCCCATTTATCGAGGAAGGCTATAGGCTATGTATTATCACGCTAAGACCAACAAGAGCGGAGTCCACGCCGACGAAGTCGCGCGCAGAAGCTAGTAATTGAATAAATGTAGCTCAGAGGACCGGAGTGGAGTTGGGAGGAGAGGTATGGAACGATGTGGAGTGCAGCTGAGTGGAGAAGAGTAGAGCTAGGAGAAGTACGGAAAGATGTGGAGTGAAGCTAAGATTGGTGGGGTGACAGGGAGCGGAGTGTCTTAATTATTTTCTAGTTTATGATACCTACCTAAAGTTAATGAATTTAAAAAAAACCGTTAAAATGACTCATTTTATTTATTAAAATTCGTTAAAATTTATATTTCTACATTGAAATTGACCAGACTGTACATTAAATGACGAGTCGGATCTATATTCTTCATACTGTTGGTTAAATTCAGCTTCTACGGGTGTATTTTCTGCGTCAACATTTTCAGATGCTAACTGATGATTGGATACATTCTGGCCATGTTCAGGCTGACTGGGTTCACTTTGGTCTTGTAATATTATATCTCTTATGGGCATACCACGAGACTGACGTGAGTCAATAATTTCTGGTAATAACGCATTTAAGTAAAAATCTACAATTTTTTTTCTCCATCTTGACTTTCCAAAACTCGTCATCTTTATAAATGCGTTCAATTAATAGAGGTTGATTATCTCCTGACCATATTCCAAAAATACACTCTTTTCAACACACAATTCTTCTCCCGCTAATAGGTTGATCTTCATGATTTTCCTTTTGAACTTCCACAGTTAAAGGGAAGTCATCAACTTGTTTTACATATCTGCAAAAAAGTTAAGTTAGTATATAGGAGAACCATCATATCATTTCATATATAAACTACTGCTGGGCACGGGTCTCTTTCCGAAAGAAGGTACTAGAAGGTATAAAGATAGTAAGTTTTGCAAATATTACTCACTCATCGATATGTTCTGTATCTGAGGCATCGGTATTTTCTTCATCTGGAGTGTTTAGTTTGAGGCTAGAATGAAATGGACTGGTTACTTTTTTACTCAAAAGTATGAAACTTTTAGATGAACTTTGAAACTTTTAATTTAAATATGTAATATTTACCCATTATTGTTTGGAGCATCGCAATTTAGAGGCAGAATTTCTTTTAACGGCGTCCTCGTAATCATTGCAACGGGCTGGTTTTCCGGCCTGACATAAAAAAACGAAAAGGTGAATGTAGAGACATGGATCGACATAATTAAAAGCCATAACAGGCCATTTTTAGGATATTAAATTACTCACTCATTAATATTTTGATTTGAGACTTCGCGATTTTCTGAATGCGGTACATCATCTGAAGTGTTTAGATTCAGGCTGAAATGGAAATGTAAGTTGCCAATTTTATTTAAAATATATGAATATTTTTTCCAACAACATGTGAACTTTTGAGTGTAATATGTCAATGACATCCTCATAAACGATACATCATTTATGAAAATCCCTAAAGCCGTTCAGTCAGCAACAGTGGCCATCAACGGACGTACCTACATACATTCACCTGAATAACATTACCCTCCTTTATTTTAGGGCAGTTGGGTAAAAAGGAATCTGTTTATTTTTAGTAATCAATTTTAATAATCAATTAATAATAGTAAAACTCAAAATTCAAAAATATCGGATTATAACGATACAAAATACCGGTATCAAAATTAATTGCTCCATATAGATTCTGATTCCGTGTCATGTTATATTTATAAAAATGTTTTTTTCGCAAACTAAAAGATTATGTTCCATACAATAAGTATTGTTGCATAGAAAAATTCAGTGGAAACTCGACCTAAAGGTACAGAATTGCTGTTTTTTTTAAGTATTTTAAATGAAATGAAAAGGTAATATATTAAAAAAAAAACAGTTAACTTTATAAGAATATACGAGTACTTACTTTTTCATAAATCTTTTTTTCACTGATCTCCTTCTCGATGTTGAAATTGAGATCTTATTCTTCTTTTGGTTTTTTTTTGTTTGCCATTTTAAAACAATCGAATGACGAGAGCACGTAAACAAAAATTTTTACACAAGTCCGACACACGTCCGACAGTGACAGTAGCCAAGCGGCGTCTGGCGGAGACGCGGGCGGCGGGGCATTGTATCGGACCGCCCGAAACTGTTATTATTTTTTGTATTTTTTAAAGTTTTTGTACCAAAAAGTGAACTAAATTAAATTTTAATAAACATAGACTACGTAGTTTGAAAAGAAGGAAATTATGGTATAAATTTCAAATTTAAAAGAAATATTTTTTCCTACAAATGTTTACAGGGTTTTGCTTCAATTTATGCTATGTTTAGGATTTTTTATGATCGAGTCAAGTTAATCTAATCGTGTAACGAACTTACAAGGGCCCTAGATAATATCCTTGAGTATAGCATTTTTTTTTTTCAGGCCGATAAATAAAGCGGAAGTAATTTTCCTGTTTTTTTTGCTAAGCGCTTCTCACTGCTTATTTGCCAATATATGGCCTTAAGAAACAGACATTCACAGCCTGTCTCTATTACTTATATATATATGTAAGTAATTAATCATCCATTTTAATAGGGTATAGTTTCAAAATTTACTCGTGTATCTCAAAATGTATCAAGATCAGAGGCGTCGAAGCACTTGTTCACCAACGAGTTTTGTATAACCCAAATACTACATACAATGGTGTAAGCGCTTATCTGATGCGAATACAAGTTCATTACTTAAAATACACCTTACAATGTGTAGGGTTGTTGTAACAGCCATTAGGATTTTTTCAAATACTTTGTTTGTATTAAGTAAAGTTGGAGCTAGTCGATAAGAAGTCTAGCTCCAATCAATATACATACATATGTATACATATATGTATACATTATAACGTATCAGACGTTATATTCAGCCCCGGATCTTCAATTTTTTTTAGGCGGGGCAAAAACTGAAAAATGCCGCCCCCGCCCACTTATATTTATTTTATTTTTACCTTTATCATGATTATAATTTCAGCTATCAGATGTCCACTATTTGATTGAAATTTGGACATAGCCTACATAGGCCTTCCGGAAATAATGCATCCATCGCTGTTCTTTCTGTGTTAAGCCTATTTATTTACACATACATCGGTACATAGACATAAACGTGTAGGATATATATTTTATACTATACAGCATAGGATAGGATTTAAAATAAAAATATGTATAATAAAAATAAAAATCAAATATTGTATATTGTATTGCATTTGTGAATTGAAATTACAATTTTACTCTTTTGCACTCTTTGTACTCTCTCTTTTGCACGCACGGTAACCAGACGCGTGCTGCCGCGGTCGTCGATTTCTGGGGAGAGTTATAAAAGAGAGGGACGTTATAAAAGTTTGACGTGTCCAGGGCCGGATCTACCATATGGCTTTTTGGGCTTCAGCCCAAGGCCCCGTGGATTCAAGAGGCCCCCAGTTAAGTCAATTCAAAGTCAAAAATAGGCAACAATGCGAAAGAATGAATCATTTTATTGAATTCTTTATTCTTATATTCCTTCGAACTCACAGTTAAAATGTTCGGCTACGATTACCCATTCATCTCAATCGTGGTCAAATTTGGTGGGCCCCCAATTAGTATTAGCCCAGGGCCCCTAATTAGTATTAGCCCAGGGCCCCCTGACATCACCATCCGGCCCTGGACGTGTCTGTCTGTCTGTGTCTGTCTGTCTGTGTCTGTCTGTCTGTCTGTCTGTGGCACCGTAGCTCGCGAACGGAGGACGCGATTTCAATTTGGTTTTTTTTTTTGTATGAAAGGTAAGTTACGGGCGAGTGTTCTTAGGCGCATGTTTGATGAAAATCGGTTGAGTCCTGAAAAAAATCTGGGGGTAAAACCGAGGAAAATACCCAATATCTGCAAATACATGTGGTGTGGAGAAAATGAGGATGGAAATCCGAATGTCAGCAAATTTATCCAAGTAGGGTTGCAAATGAAATAGCATCACATGCACTTTACAAAATTAATAATAAAAATAAATGAATAGTACCCATAAAAAGTATAAAATAAAAATTAAATTAAAAACAAAAAAAAACCCGACACAGTAACCTGAGTTCCCTTTAAAAGTAAAAAATAATGAAAGAAAATCTTAAAGTACCTAAGTATATACGAGTATTAATAATTCAAAAAAAATTACATCGCGTTGCGGGACCGCTCCAAAACTAACAGTTCAATTACAAATAGTCTAAATAGTCCAGTCATTTGATAGTTTTACCTGGAAAGTTTTCCGGTAGTTTTGAAAGTTGGTGATTTTATAGATTTCGACGTGCTCTTTTCGAATTTTCGCTTTGCCACCTCGTATCTTTGCCGCTCGCGTCGCCATATTGGAAAAATGGCGCTCAAATAAAGTTTTTTTAAAAATAATTCCGTTCCAACTCATTTTACGATAAAAATAGTTATGTAATAAATTAAACTAAAGAAAATTTCCTACAATTTATGTAGTAAACCTTTTTTTTTTTGTAAAATCTAATTTTCAGCGTACGAGAGCTGCAAAGTCCACTCTAACACGCGTTTACGTGTCATAATTATATTTCGTAAGTCCAGTTGACAAGTTTTGAACATTTTTTTTTAATTTGAAAAAAATATGGTGTAATCTAAACACTATATAAACATTTAATTCCCGTTGGAAATTTTACTTAAACTTAATTTTTCAACAAGTTAAACGATTTTTCTCGAAATTACGTCTCAATTGTAAATGAAAAAAAAAAAATTTAAACATTGTCGTAAAAAATTTTCGCTTCGTAGAGCCTTATTTATATACATAATTAACAAGATCACGCCATTAAAGTAAAAAAATATTCAACAAGTATATAAATATTCAAAGGGAACTCAGGTTACTGTGTTGGGTTTTTTTTTTAATTTAATTTTTATGAACTATGCCTACGCGCTTCGCGAATAATAAATGTTCGTGCAGCATGTCTCACTCTGCGCTCTGGGTATCGGTAGAGTTGATATGGCCGTGAAATTTTTGTACTTGTAGGTACTATTATTTATTCCGGGGTCAAAGTTAAGTAAATGATGAGTTGTCCATTCGTCTGTAAAATGTGAATTTGGCCGCCCCCTGAACTTGCCGCCCGGGGCATGGGCCCCGGCTTGCCCCCCCCCTAGATCCGGGCCTGGTTATATTATGTATACTTAGATTTGCTAAGCTACTTATATTTGTAAAATCTATTTTTTTGTCACTTTTATTTTTACTGACTTTACTGAGCAGTTTTTTTTTCTAAATTCTAACTGAACTACGTTAATTATTCGCAAAAGCCTGTGTTGAGGATTATAAATAAATAGAATTATACATTTCTACAATTAGATGTAACAACTATTATTTTTATAAATTATAAATATCGAATTATTCAAATGCCGAAAATTAGCCGCCAACCCTAACAGGTTTCATATTGCAAAAAAGTTAGAAGAGTTGATCCCTGTATGCACTCGCTGTCATGGCATTTATTTATCTGCTGTGATTATACGAGTAGCACAATATTATGACAGCTTTTAATTGAATGTCATGTTTTTAATTTATTTTATGTTACCTCAACGACCTAATTTTACAGAATTAGGCAGATAAGCCTATTTTGATAATAATAATTATTAAAGTTATAAATGACTTTTAAAACTATAAAAATAACATTAAAAGGCTAAATTAATGAATAGTTCAAAACTAATCTCAAAATTTAACCTGATTTAAAGAGTTTTAATGGAGAACGAAAGATGCTAGTTTATGAAGGTTTATTAAATTTTAAAGGCTAGTAGCTAAGACATTAATCTCTTTTAATGTCTTTGGCTTAGCATAAAAGTATCGATATTCATCTTGAGTAAAATTGTGCCAGTCAATTGCTAGACTATAAATATAATTCTTTTATTATTATAATTAAAATTCGGGAATATGGCCTGTGTAATAAAAAACAAAATCAAAACGAAATCTTCTACGTAGACTTGAATGTAATATACCTACAATATCGTAAAACCTTTCCGAAGTTTCTTAAGCATGAAACAACCAGTTAACTACATACGAAGAAGATAAATTATGTAGGTTTTGAAATTCCATCATCAATGTGGCTAAACTTTCGTTGATATTTTTTCGTTAACAATGTTTCAGGCTTAGAAGTCGCATTAGGAACTAGGTTCATGTACTTCCACTTATCACCATACATATTAAGTTCCTTGCTTAACTTTCTGTGACTTTTAATGGCCGTGGTTCTGGAAACCCAAGTGATCACAGCGTTTTTTCCATATGTCTCTAGATCCACAATTCCATGCTTAGTTATGATGGTACCATCAAATTTTATCACCACCAAACTAGGAAGACACGTGATTTCGTACATATATTTGAGCACAGGTACGAGGGGATCAGAAAATTTAAGAGTAAACCAATTCGCTTGGCTCTCGTATGCACGATCGAAGTCCTGTTCCGTCTCGTCCATCGTTACGAAGATAACTTCGATAGGAAGGTTCACGAACTTGACGTTTTCATATATTTCATAGAATTTCTCGATGATTCCGTCTTTGTCTACGCCGTAGGTCGTGAAGAGGAGGGCGATTACGTCCGCGTTCGTCTCGAGCCACTCGATCGGTATCTTCTCGTTGTTTTTGTTGAAGATTGCCGCTTCGTTAAGCCATTTGTACGGCATGAGCTGGAAATCCATTGGTTCCATTGATTTATTATAAGAAATTTATCTAAGGTAACTAGGTACTTTTTGGTATTACATATCCATACAACACCAACTCCATCAATAAGAAAATTTACAATCTAAAGTTATCACTATTAGATCACTGAAATTCATGACAGTTTTAAGTGTATTTGATTATTACGATGACAATTACCAAAAATAAGGTTTTGTACTTGATCCATAGATTTTTTTCTTTTATTCTCTTTTAATTTCCTTTTCATCTCCAATTTGTGCAACGATGGACCTAAAAGTTATAAAATAAAAGTTTTTTTTTTTTAAATCTAGTCTACATAACGGAACATTTAAAATGTGACAGTACCTTGTGAATACCCGCCCTCCTAATATGGTTCAAAGTTGACTAAAACGATGAACACTTATATAGATTTCCGAAAAACGATCTGAACTCCTATTACCGGGAAATAAAGACGAATATCTAATGACATTTATTACTCGAAACTGCAAATTAATGTCGGTCACAGTTTTTATGCGAAATTAATTTTGCGACATGAAACTAGTATCCAAACCTTTTCACTTTGTGTTAAGGTTAATTTTTGTGTGACAGTCATCAATGAACTGCCTTATTAAAGTTTGTAAGTACATTCGTGCAATGCTTGTAAATTGTCGCATGGTAGAACCGTAGAACTATGTAGGTATACCAGATTGACCGTGGTCGAAACGTGACTATAAAAACTGTCACAGAATATAAATGAAACGCCCTTTGTTTTAGGATTTTGAACTCAATAATTAATCATATTTAGGTCGTAAATAGTTCGTATTTTCACATACAGATGGCATTATTTTACGAGCAGGTCGGTTTCCTCTTAAACATTTCTAACGATAAGTACAAATAAAATATTAATATCGATCACGAAAGTGCGCTGTGATGAACATACATAAATAATTTAATACAGTTAATTAAGCTGCATTTAATTATAAATTTCCTCAGGGATTTAGTTTGAAATATATACCTATAGCTTTTATCAAGGTTTATACGAACCGTCCATACTTATTTGGTATTGTGTGAAAACAACGTTAAATAATTATACCTACTTACAGTTTACCTGTTTATCTCTTTTACCTAAAAGTTGAAAGTAAGCTTCGTATTCTAATGATATTTTTTCATTGCCTAAAAACAGGAATAAAACGACATTTTTTTTAAATGAATCCTAGCTAGATCAATTTTTCGCCCCCGAAATCCCCTGCATACTAAATTTCACGAAAATCGTTGGAGCCGATTCCGAGATTCAGAAAATATATAGGTATATATATATATATATATATATACAAGAATTGCTCGTTTAATAGTATAAGATTGATATAATATTTGCACACCGTACGGTAAAATATGTTTGGATTAGACCTACTAATGTTAACCTTGTACAACTTCGACACCATGCTCTTGCAAAAAAAAGAAAGACGAAGGGTAAGTATTTATATAATACATATATTTACATGCACACTCGTATATCAAAATATGTTACATTTTTATTTAATTGAAATATCAATTATTCATCTCACAAATCTAAAAAAAAATATCCTATCCGTTCGAAAGGTAAGAAATCTAATCTCCGCTCAATTTTCACATACTTTCTAAAATACATTTTACGTCTACTTATTTTACAATAATAACAAATAATACAAAAACTAATATTTGGACACCTCACAATAAGTTTTTTTAGTCTGTAGCACTGCTATATACATAATGTTGAAATAATTATACTCATAATTGTATGTACACGGATAATTTTTTTTTTCTATCAAACTAGAATATATCCGTAGATTGTATGAATTGTATCATACAAAACAGTAACAAACTCAACCATATTATAACTGTAAATATCCTTCTGCCCTCCAAAATTTATCCCAATTACTTATAATTTTTTTCTACGACGCGACCGTGTGATCTAAATCGACATAATTATACCGGAATTGAATAAAATCGTTTTAATTCAAAGCAAATTAATTGTGATGTAAGGACAAACATTGGTGCATTCGTAATTTCGTAGGAACATATATCGATATTTCGGGAGTGACGTGAACTCTACGATCGATGTAGTGACAGATAGCGATGACTTAACCGACATTGAGAATCGTATACCAATACTATCGAAAAAACGTAAAGGAACGCCAATTAAACTGTCCAATATTGAAACTATAAACATAAATGATTCGTTAGAAAGCTTAGATACAACGAGAAATCTGACTTCAGCAAAAAAAGTTGAAAGGGATCTAAATCGTAATCTGGCTATTGAGAACTATGTTACAATGGATCCAAAGGATTTGAAATCTACTTTCGTGCTCGTCGGTAAGATGGATGATCACGTCGGGGTCACCAGTTTAGCGAAAGATATGAGCGAGCTATTGAACGGGGTGGAAGTAGTAATAATATCTCGCCGACTTCATAGACTTTTTATTGAAGAAAAATAATGGAGATATAAAATAATTTACTGTTAGAAAAATATACAATATATTTATAAAAAAACACCGTGCACGTTAAAGATGTAGCAAAGAAGTAATAAATTATAAAATATAAATTATAAATAAATTATTAAGGAAAATTTTAAAATCGAATTCTTGACGTCTATCAAAAAATCTTTTTATAAAAATTATAAAAAAAGGTTTCACTATTATTTACACGAAAAGTCTATATATGTGGAGACGCCACATACCTTTTTAAAACTTAAACTTCACTTTTTAAGTGCCTTTTTGCGAGTGAAGAATTCAATCACTAAATTCCAGTAGCAAACAAGATATTTAAATTATTATTACAACTATCAAATCGTATCGCTTATTTTTTTTTTTGAAGTTTAAAAAAGTTATTAAGCGAGTTTTATGTAGTAAAGCCTACTATACCATTAATGATTATCTCAATGATGAAAAGGCATGGGATTGAATAAAGCTCGACCAGGCTATGTCTATGACCCGCTGTAAATAGATAGTTACATATATTGTGAGCAGGTGGCATGTGGTGGTCTCGGCACGCACGATTGGCTGTCTCGTGTTTGTCCTGATTATTTCATGGTCCACTACTGCGTTTTTATCTTGTATCTGACTGCATTTTTTTAAAAGAGTACCGAGAGTTTTTTTTCCTCCGGCTTTTTTTCTCTCGGCCTACATTAGGGAAATTGTTATTTATTGTAACATTTAATAAAGCCGAGGATAAAGTAGGTAGGTAATGTCTACCGAGACATTATAACTTAATATTTTGACTAAGTTAAGGCTGCTTATAACACTGGGTACATTACGTAAGCTTGTAATGTACCTAGTGTTAAGATATAAATTTTATTTTTTATTGTTTGATTTTTTGCTGCCTTAACTTTTGTTATTTTTGTTTAGTTTATATAAATGATATTATTTTATTTTTTGACTTTCGTTAAGTGTGTGACATGCACCTTATGACGAAATAAATGATTTTGAATTTGAATTTGAATTTTACCGTTATATTATAATAAAAATATTTTATGCCTCATCAGACGTAATTAGGGGGCAGAACGTGTAATTTTAACAGACGGTCGAGATGTTATTGAGCAATTTAATACATTAAATGTCTTTATAATTGACTTTTACAATGTTGCAGGTCTGAAATGGAATAAGCACAATTATCTCATTTGTTGTGTTGTATATTTAAGACTAATTAAAAATCATTACATGGTATAAAACAAAGTCGCTTCCCGCTGTCTGTATGCTTAGATCTTTAAAACTACGCAACGGATTTTGATGCGGTTTTATTTAGTAAATAGAGCAATCCAGAGGAAGGTTTAGGTACATGTACTCGTATAATAAATGCATAATACCTATAGTAGAGGGAATATATCAAGTTTTTGTAACCGTGCAAAGCCGGGGCGGGTCGTTAGTAAATTATAGAAATGATTGACTATTACAACGATGATTTTAATTAAGCTAGGTACTTTGAAGATTTTAGTTATCAAATAATTAATATTTAATATTATATTTATGTTGTTTGCCATATATACGTTATTAAGCCCCGCAACCCCCTCTTGTGGGTGGAATTTCGTAAAATCCGTTCTTAGCTGAGCTCTACTTGGCGAAAGGAATATTCCTACCAAATTTCAAGTCTCTACGCCTTATGGTTCCAGAGATATCGTGATAAGTCAATATATGTGTGGAAATCTCTTTTATATATATATTATATATAGAATTGATATTGATTACTTCCATTTCCATTATTTCTGTTAAATTTAAACGTAAACAACAAATCACTTTAATTAAACATGCTGTGATTGCATGTTATCATAATACATAGGTAACCAAATTTTTGTATTTTTAGATATTATTGAGCTGTATCTTATGTTGGTAGTCTATTAAGTAAATTAAAATGATATTAGCCATCACCAGCTTTTTTAATAGATAGTTTTAACTCTTTTATTTGTGTTCTTTTTCTTTATTCTACGAACTCTTGGCGTCGATGACCTTGTGTGTCCCGTGGCGCCCTTGAAGGATCGGATGAGGAGTTTATGCAAGTTAGTTTTAAGGGTCAAGTGATACCATCGCCCACGCCCACGAAAAATATAAGAAGTTTCTTGGAAAGTCCTAATGATTATTATTAACAATTTAAACGAAATTTGAGCACTTTGGCAGAAATTTCATAATTATGCGTTTAGGTATTGGTAATTTAATTAATAAAATATTCGACGAATATTGTTTTGTTATTTGTTATAAAGAGATAAGTATAATATGTATAATTTTAAACAGAAAAGAGGAAAATATCGAAATGAGTTTAATATATGTTGACAAAATTAGTTAATTAGTAGACAGAAGGAAATATAAATTAAGTTTGATATATGTTGACAAATTCAATTACACAAAGGACCTAAAAACCGGACCATTGGTGGACCCATTACTATCGTTTCTTTATGTACTTGTTCATCCTTATGGGTCTCATTATCAAGGTACTGAGGGTACGTGAATCTATTAATTCTTATTATTTTAAACTAATAAACATTACTGCTTATAGAGTTTTCTTCAAGAATATATATGTTCTTTAAAAGTACTCTCTACTTTTTTTTCAGAGTACTCTCTGAAAGCTGATAACAATATGTGAGTAAAAATCGGCAATATTACAAATACAGACTATACGCACGCTTAGTAAAACCCAAGATATGATTTATAGAACAGAATTTTCGCAGTGATCATAAATGACCACATGATTCTCACCATCAAAATTCAACTTCCTTCGCCTTCATTCTACATTCTTACACACAATAGGAAGACAACGATATTATCGGCCGATAAAATCAGAAATGTACGGTTACAGTAACGGACGCTCATATATATAATTGCAAAATTACAAAATTGACGTTTACCAAGTTTTGTTTCTCCAGGCCAAATTAGATATTAGTCGAAGGCAGTATGTTCGTTTTCTTTTTTTTATATATATAAATTACATCTCGATGGCATTGTAGGTCAGTGTTTTTGTAAACTTCAATTAGGGTCACTGACACGAGTCACAAGAACGTTGTAAGTGGGTACGTACTGCAATTTCTAGACAGTTTTTTTTCTTTTTTACTACTGTGAAGTAAGTAGCTGTATGGAATATACAATAGATAATTTATGTTGCATATATATATATACTAATATAATAAAGCTGAAGAGTTTGTTTGATTGTTTGTTTGTTTGTTTGTTTGTTTGAACGCGCTAATCTCAGGATCTACTGGTCCGATTTGAAAAATTCTTTCAGTATTAGATAGCCCATTTATCGAGGAAGGCTATAGGCTATATATCATCACGCTAAGACCAACAGGAGCGGAGTCCACGCCGACGAAGTCGCGCGCAAAAGCTAGTTTTGAAATATTTTGCTTTTTTACTTTTATTAAAAACTAGCTTCTGCGCGCGACTTTGTCGGCGTGGACTCCGCTCCTATTGGACTTAGCGTGATTATATATAGCCTATAGCATTCCTCGATAAATGGGCTATCTAACACTGAAAGAATTTTTCAAATCGGACCAGTAGATCCTGAGATTAGCGCGTTCAAACAAACAAACAAACAAACAAACTCTTCAGCTTTATTATATTAGTATAGATGACAGAATCGCAAGTTTTAAGTAAGTGTGTTATGTTTTTGAAATTTTGCAAGTCAAGCCTAAACTGCCATGACTTGCTAAATGTCAATTCAAAATTATGGTAATTGATAAATTTCTTGAAAACCCCTTTCCCTAAAATACACAAAACCTTTAGTTTTTTTCGAGGTTTCTTCACAGTTACGTTTACCTTCAAAAATAAATCTGTTAAGCACTTTTAAAATGCACCAGTTTTCATATTTTTGTCACACCTAATAAAACTTGACTAACTGCACATTATTAGCTTCTAAATGACACAATTAGTTATAACTAATTTCACTCACAATAAATAGTTATTTAATTGACCGTAAGTAAGCCTTTATAAGACGCCGGCGCGTGCGTGGTTCAGAAGACAAACCTTATTACAGCGGTAGCCGGTAACTTTTACTTTACAAGCTTCGTAATTCTATTAAGTTATTTTATTTTTACAGTTATAGTATGTCGTAAGTTATTAACCTCACTATACTTTAAATAATGTTTTAAAAATAAAGTATTTTACACTTAAGATGAGAGTAGCTAACGAAATGCTTTAAGCTTTTTTATACCTACCGCTTTTTTTGAAGTGAAACTTCTTTAGAATCGTTGTGATTTCAAACCGGATGCAACGGCAAAAGGACAGGGAAGTACGAGCCGCGCTGCAAGCCGCTAATTTTGAATTAGTTTTTTTTTTTAATTAGTTTGCCATAGAAGTTTCACTTCTATCGTGTTTGAATCGCACACACACCTTTTTTTTCGCTAAGGCAAGCAAGCGTAAAGTCCCGTCTTATTGTTTATGGACCAATATTGCCAAGCAACGTGCCAACTCTCAAAACAGCGCATCATCATGCGCTGCCTTACTCAACAATAATATATGAGTAACACTACCTACTTCATTTGGTGTGTATGTTCGAGGTACAGTCCCAGTCAAGCTGCTCTAGATTTTGGTCTAGATTTTGCGCAAAACATTTCTTGCTGTGCCCTACCTCAATGCCGGAATTACTTGTCCAAAAATAACCAAGAGTTTTGAAGAATTAATATAGAAAAGTTTTATTCAATGTGAAAAGATTAGAGAATGAGAAAAACCACACTACTTTAAGAAATGTGAAAGAAATACTATTTGTCACTATAATTTTTTTATCGTTCTAATTAACTGTTGTTAAACCATTTGTAAAACATTAACGTTAGTACTTAACTACTTAACAGACCAGATTTTATATCGGTTTTAATGTCATTGAGTTTCGAACAAAAGTATAAGACAAATGTCCATAAAACTACCATGGAATGTTACAACTAAGAGCTAATTCATGACAACGAGTCACTTACGGATGCCATTATCATTTCTTACCATTCGTCTTCGCGTCGTGAGCTTCGAGGATAGCTCACGGCGGTCTAGACGGAGCTAGACCTAGTGCACACTATTGGAACCGATCGAGACTTAATGAACCGCAAAAGCTTGTGACGGTTGCCTTGATAGGTGAAATTAGGGTTCTTTTATTTGTTCGGTTGTTTTGAGTTTTTCATTGTTATGGGCCCCGTAAACGATCAAACTTGTTTGTCAAACATGTTTGATCAAACTTCATGTTTCATATAACAAACATATTTAAAAAACCCGCAGCCCCGCACACGATCGAATAATTTGACAAACACTTTTGTCAAACAGAAATTTAATACGAAGTTTGATCAAATATTTGATCGTCTACGGGGCCCTTTAGAATAAAGTTTTTATGGCACCCTTAGTAAGAATACATTAAATGCATAGTCTCGTCTAGAACGTAAAACAAATATCAGAGACTCTATATTTCTTTATACTTAAAGCGTTAGCACTGAAGTTTATATTAATGCAAGCTTGGATTAAGAAATTTGCTCTCTAAAAGCGTTAATCTAAAATAAGTAGGTAATACTACTACTACTAACTACTAAATGCTAATAAATGCTATAAATGTCACCAAATCGGATAGATATTAATGTTCAAAGCGTAACCGCTGGGAATGCTAGTATTTTAAAAACCTAAGTAAATATTAAGATATAAAAACAAAACTATCCATAGCGTAAAGAAGCACAAACCGAGCACGACTATTACTCATACAATAATATAAATGCGCAAAGCAGATACTTTGCAGTAATAATATATTTCACCGGCGCGTGCAATGTGCCCACGACCTTACTCTTACACAATTAAGCTCATTATACCGTAAACATAATGTAAAATGCGTCATTTTTCGCATGCGTTATATATAGGGCTGAATTATTAAACATCTTCGATTACAATACCTTTTTTAAAACCTACAAAAAATGGCACTTAAAGTAGAAAAAAGTAGCTATAATACATTTTTAAGGGTTGCTAAATTTAAATACATATTATTAAGAATTTATTATATTGTGTTTCGAATACCAGTTCCCTAAATATGCTTATTTTATCTTAAAATAAAAAATATATAAAAAATAAAACGTGACAGCCCTATTCCATCGTCTTAGCAACACGGTTCACCGAGGACACTGCCCTCACACTGCAGAAATGTACAAACGTTATCCTTACACACGCCATCACCCCTATAACAATAGCAATAAAGTTCTTTTTATTGTTTTGAAATGTTCAAATAAGTTTGCTGTGAAACGAATTCTTTACTTCATTTTGCTGTGTGCTTCGTTCTTGTTATTAATAAAATAGAGTTGGTTTTCGTGTGACCAAGTAGGGTGTTAAGTTTGCTAGATCTTTACTGTCGAAGTCCTGCTGTGCGTTACTATGGGTTGTCGAAGGAAAATAGACAAAGAGCGCTTAATGTTCTTTCGAGTGTAAGGATGTATTTCTTTTTAATTTCATTGTAAATGGCGGCCGGCCTCGTGTAATGCTATTTTATAATAATGAAGCCTTTACATAAAACACTGCTTATATGGTTACGACTAGCGTAATGGGTTTTTCGATATACGTTATATGTAAATTTTATGCTGCTTACATAAGTTAAAATGCATATAACAGTGACTTTGTTTAACGTTCAATTTCTTTCCACTGATTATTTAAATACTAAATTAATACATTTAATAGAGTTATATTCGTTTTATCTGTAACACAAAAGTTTTGCTTCCTTTTTTTTTACAAAATTTAATTAGTAAGCAATTATAAAATGAAAAAGACAGAATATAATATATAACGAATTCTCATAGACTCATAATTATCAAACTTATGTTTATATTATTATTATTTATTTAAACTTCAAAACACAACCAAATATGTAGCGCAAAATGCGGATCTAAAGCCATACAGCCTTACGGCTTACCTATCTACCAGTCAACATTACAATATACAAAAAAAAAAACTAAACACCAAACTATAACCTATAATTTAAGATATTATACGTATATCTTAATAGTTCAACATCGATATATCGAATAATAATCGAGAACATAATTATATTAGCGAATCGATTTTTTCACTTTTCATTGTTCGACGTTTTCGTGATGCAGTTGATTAATCGATATTATTTCAGTAATAAAGTGCATCTCGTGTAGCGCGCCGTGCTCATACTTGATAGAAACACATTTCTTTGTTTTATTCTGCCCCGCCTGGGGCAGCACGTTCTCGTAATAACAATATTACTTTTACAAGTAATCTTGTTGGGGCAAAAAATGTTTTGCTATAAGATTAAGATAATTGAGAAATTTTAAATTATTTTATAAATTTGACTTGTTATGGAATATACAATTGAATTCAAAGAGAAAGTGACACAATCGACCATTTTTAATATCAAAATTGATATATTTTATTGCACAATTGAAAGCCATTAAATCTAAATATTGAAAGCCATTAAATCTAAATAAAAATATTAAGTTAAGGTTATTATAAGATGTTGGAGAAAATGGGTACAGATAATTTTGATTATTTTTTTTAATATTTATTTATCAGGTAACTTTTCCTCTAATAGGTAGAAAAAAAATCATCTGGTTAGTAATAATTTTTGATGACCTTACGACTTTACGAGGTCACCAATTTGATGGCCTCGTAAGGTCATCAAAAATTGATTTTTTTTCGATTTTTTCTTCTTTTAGTTAGTTAATCTATATCTATAATCTATAATTTAATACCTAGTAATATTCTTCTACAAATTGCGTGGTACGTTATCCCGAACCTACGCTCACTGCTGCTCTATCCCCTGCTATCTCTGTTAGCTACCACAATCGAGAGTTTTCGAAGAGGAATTTTTGGTCGTCTCATCAAAATGAAGCTTCTCCCAGAAAATTAGCTTGATACTAATCAGGTGAAAAAAATGTACTAGGGGTACCTATAAGGCTTATAGTTAAGCAGCTATAAGATAGAGAAAATAATGTAAGGTCCAAACAAAATGTTGATATACCTAAATATAATTATTTTTTTTTAGAAGTGATACAAAAAGTCTCATGTAGTAAACTTTCTTAAAAGAAAATATAGCATAATGCAGCTAAGATACAATTTATAAAAAATAGCGATTTGTAAGTAAGGTATAGAAAGATTTATGAGCATTTTAGTGGAAAGCGGATAAACTCTCGCGGACTCCCCCTACTCAAAATAACTTCTAGTCTAGGTATAGTAAAGTTTAATTTAAGCACATTGTTTACAATACAAGCAACTTTAATCTTAATTTTATACTATTCACTATACCCATTCTACGTATCTCTTTTTATACATAGAACATAAATTTACTTAACACAAACGGCACAAAGAAAACTAAATCGTCGTTTTCGTTTGAACACTCTCGGTATTAACTTAACGTATTTTATGGTGTATTGAACTACACTTCGCATGTTAAATTCTTGCTTTAAAATATTTATTATGACGAAAACATAACGTAAATATATTTAAAGTTACAGTCAATAAATGTCCTGGTTTCGTCCAAAGGTTCTCTCCTACTATGGTGTGGGATAATGAGTACAGTCTATCACGAAAGTTTACTGCTGATTGGTAGGATTCTTTAGTCGTGTCTACGTTTTCTTATTTCACTTTTAAGGGGAAAGAATGAATAGTAATTTTTTGTAAGTATTACTAGTTTGATGGAGGTAATCTTAGATTTGAAATTTTTTTCTGTTAGGTTGTTGTTTATTAAAAAGACATAGAGTCATAGTGAAACAGAGATGTACATATACCTATGTTTAGCAAAATGATATATGCATAGGTAGATGATGAATGATATATACATTTGTGTCGAAATTGAAAATTAGTGTAGTCTTATACCTAGAATACAAGGTGAAAAAGGAAGGAAATGTTTATGCCAAAGTAAAGACCTACAGATATAATTTTATTATCACTATAAAACACATAACCCAAAAAGTGTCATAGCCTACAAATTATTATGCTACGGATCATAGTAGAGAAGCTAAAAATTAATTAAATATTCACGCAAGTAAAACCGCGCTTAACGTAAGTAGGTAAGTATTTTGATTTTAATTTGGAATGGAATGGATTCAGTTCGTAACATCGTACTGCTGGGCGTAGGTCTCTTTCTCCATGTCAAAGGGTTGAAAGGAAACTTGCTGTGTAAATTGTACTTACATTTCCCTGTGGGTCGATGAGCTGTGCGTACTTAGGTGCTTTCGCCTTGCTGCCGTCCGCGAACACGCCAGCGAGTCGCAGTGGCGTGCCCGGCCGAGCCGCCGCGCGCTCGTACTGCGCGCCTACCCGCCCGTTCTCTAAGAAATACAATTTTATTTCAAACTCAATTTCTTACAAGTTGTCATATCTTTGGTCATTTAAGAAACAAGCATATCAGTCTATGATAGTCATAACGTTTTAAACTATAATATACACATACATGCATATAAACGTATAGGATCTTATATATACATAATATACGTTATATATTAATACTTACATAAGTTTTGTAGCAAATAAATCCAAAGTTTTAATAGAAAGAGCGTTAAATAAACGTGCGTTTTCCTGCGAGTTAAGAATAGGTATAAAGAGCAGTATAATCCATTATTACCTTTTTTATAAATATTATCTCGTATTAAAAAACATAAGTAGAAATATATAAATGTGTTCAAAAGTTCGTGGGTGTCGTAAGAGGCGACTAAGGGATAACACGGTTCTACTACCACCTTTGAACTTAAAAAGCCGACGGATGGCGGGATAACCATCCATGCTGGCTTTGAAATACACCGGCCAAAGACGGGCAGCAGCGTCTTCGGTGCGACAAAGCCAGCCCTGCGGTCACCAACCCGCCTGCCCAGCGTGGTGACTATGGGCAAAACACACGAGTTCGCGTCATAATGTCGGGCGCGAACTTGTGGAGGCCTATGTCCAACAGTGGACTGTGATAGGCTGAAGTGGTGGTTCAAAATGGTATAAATTCAAAAGCACAAATAAAACAGATAAAAAATTTATTTCTCCCCAAAGTGATAAGTTTTAGGTGTAGGTAATTAAAGGGTGCAAACTGCAAAGACGTTTAAGTGTATCTCATACGAAATCATTTTTACCAGATGTAGGTCTCGCTCGATAAGCGGAGATGGCACGGGGGGAGACGAGGGCGAAGGCCTGACTGCGCAGGAGGGCCGCGATGGAGCCCCGAGCCGTCGCCAGAGCACCGCCGCGACAACCACAGGCGGAAAACCAACCTAAGAAATAAATTTACTTTTTACTTATTTTATTTATGAATAAAAAATTGTGTCTTTAAATTTAGTTTTTTGTCTTTAACAAGTCAGGAATTCTAAACCGGTATATTACAATGCAATACAATACAAGTACAATACAATATTGTAAGTAAAAAAGTAAGTAGTAAGTGTATATTGTAAGTAAAATATAAGTGTACATATATGGTATCTAGGAAATAAGTGTACACATATGATAACTAGCAAATAAGTGTACATATATGATAACTAGCAAATAAGTGCAACTATAAACATATCACATCCGCGAGTGGAAAAGCATCGCGAGCGCCGCCGAACTCTTTCGCCTCGCGAAGAATAAAACAGAGTATGCGAAGCTGACTGCCAACCTTCGCTAGTCGGAGAGGCACCGCAAGAAGAAGAATAAACATAACAATATGCTCAAAACTACAAATGAAGAAACGATGTGTACATACTGTTTCCATTAAAGGATTAATTACTTATTGTAAGGGAAAAAAAACCATCAGCGTCGGACCACATCCTAGTTTTACTACGCAGTCACAGGACTGTCGATCTGTACTTTTAATGTAAAATCGCCTGTGGTTATGATAAAATAATGCATGCATATTTAACAAAAGGCACGGGCATTTTGAGCCTGTGGATGTTTATGAAAAAAAAAAAAGAAACCGGTGTATTATATTATATTACTAACTGATCCCGCAAAACGTTGTTTTGCCATATATGATATTAACCCCCGCAACCCCCTCTTGTGGTTGGAATTTCGTAAAATCCGTTATTAGCTGACCTCTACTCGGCGAAAGGAATATTCCTACCAAATTTCAAGTCTCTACGCCTTATGGTTCCAGAGATATATTTAGGATATATTTATATATTATCCCTAAAAATATACATATCTAATATAAAATTAAAACAGCCACATAACAACGAAGATCAATCAACTTTCTCCTCGCAAAAAAGAGTTGCATGGAAATTATGGAGCTAAACAATGGCTCCCTTGAGTTTCCTAGAATGATGACCGGGTATTACATGGGTCAATAACTTAATATATACTTTGACATTAAAAATAATTTTCTTAGAATAAAAAGTAAAGAATTTATTATAACGGTCGGTTTGATAACTTTATACTATTCGTTTTAACTGTTACTTATACTCGTATTATTGGTAAGTAGTTTGATGCGTCTAACAACACATCAGAAAATATTATTTTACAACCAGCAAGCAAAAATAAATGCTTTATTAATATTTTGTAAACAAATGATAAAATAAAAATTAGGAATTTTTTTTCGAGAGTTTTAATGATTTACCGCACTACTAAAGTAAAATGGAATAGTTATGAATTTTATATGCCCATGGCAATAAGTGGGTACAAATTAACACTTTACAAAAGTTATTTGACAGGTCACCCAGTTTCACAAGTTTGCAATTAGGTACTGTTGCGCTTCTGTGATTTGTCTGCCTTAAAACCTAGTGCCTTGTTCAACCAAGTAATTTATTAGAAAAAGTTTTTATATACCTACCTATTTGATCTGATTGACTCGTTTAAACAACTTAATAAAATGTACCTATTAGGAACTGTGTTTTAGTCAAACATCATCATTATAATCATCGGCTCATTTCCGTTCACTGTTAAACATAGGCCTTTAATCCTTTATAGGCTTTAATGAGATGTACTGAAGTTCCATAGTATCTTATTTTCAGACTGTGTCATTAAATGTACGTACCTATTTAAGGGAGCAATTTCTTAGGGCTTTTACACGTGATATATATATACCCAATGATAATAGGTAGGGATCCTTAGTACATTTTTTTCACCTGATCAGTATCAAGCTAATTTTTTGGGAGTGGCTACATTTTGATGAGGCGAACAAAAAATTCCTCTTCGAAAACTCTCGATTCTGGTAGCTAACAGAGATAGTAGGGGGTAGAGCAGCAGTGAGCGTAGGACGGGGATAACGTACCACGCAATTTGTAGGACAATATTACTATTAAATTATATAGATATTAACTAACTAAAAGCAAAAAAAAATCAGAAAAAAAATTAATTTTTGATGACCTTACGAGGTCATCAAAAATTATTACTAACCAGCTGATTTTTTTTCTTTTAGTTTGTGATTATCTATATAATTTAAAAGTAATATTGTCCTACAAATTGCGTGGTACGTTATCCCGGTCCTACGCTCACTGCTGCTCTACCCCCTACTATCTCTGTTAGCTACCACAATCGAGAGTTTTCGAAGAGGAATTTTTTGTTCGCCTCATCAAAATGTAGCCACTCCCAAAAAATTAGCTTGATACTGATCAGGTGAAAAAAATGTACTAGGGATCCCTACCTATAATGGCACAAAACAGATAAACATTTTATTCGTCAATTAATTCATTAATTTTGGTCAAAAATTCTTTAATATTATAAACCAATTTAAAATTATTATTTTTTTTAAATTTCATAGGTACATCGACAGAATACATATAAAACATTACATTGAATCATTATTACATTATTATTAATTAAAAGCTTTGTCAATTATCCCAACCCTACAAACTACGTTTGTAACAAAGGTCGAAGTTAGTTCGTAGTTAGCCCTGTATCCTGTTCCATCGCATTCTCTTCTTTTCGTTTGCTCCCTGAATGCTAATACTATGTAAACTTGTTACGAGTAGTTACTCGTTAGCAGCTGTCTCAAGACACTGAATTCGAAATGTTTTACATTGTTTTCAAAATCACGATTCGTTTCTTTATATGCAAGGTGCTTAGTGTCAGTGTATTGTTATTGTGAGACAAAGATGAGAAAATCCATCTAATCTACGCTATTATATTACAAAGTATTTCTTGTTGCCACGTTTTTAATGATAATATTTCGAACGGAACTAGTAACATAGAATGTGTAATTAATTATAGCTAGTGTTACGAGGCTAATAGTTGCAATAGATATTTGGTTAGTCTTCGTTAAAACTTTACGGTTTACGCTATTCAACACTAGATGGTGTTATGATAACATAAACTTGAAAGAAGACTGTAAATATTTAAAGGCGCCAAGCTCAGGATCTATCGGTTTCAATTTTGAATTTTTTTCAAAGGTTACATACATATATGTTATTATACTAAGATTAAGGATTCTAAGCTCTGATGAATTTGGATCCAGGAATATTTTTTTCCTGTTTTACCTTTTTATTTTTGTTCTTTCTATTAATGATTTTAAGACAATAAGAATTTTAGAATTTTGGACGACTAAATTTTTATATAAAAAAGAAACATTAAAAAAATAATAAATAGGTAACAAAAAGTAGTATTGTCAAAAATCCAGCACACGTATTAAAAAAAAATTATAATAATTAAAGTTTTCCTTTTTAGATTAAATTTTTAAAAAAAGTAAAAGATGACCAACTCTCGACGCAAGATGGCGCTGAAGGCGTGTCTGGCGCATAACGCGGCTGTTAGCCGGACGAGCAAAAAGTTCAGACTGGCACTCTTACCGATACAGAGTAAAAATACTAGAGAAGATATTTTAAGCTATATCCTCGTAATAACATATTATTGTCTAATATTTACGGTTCTTTAAATAACATTTTCTTTGTAACTTAACTTCTAGTTAATGATTTTTTTTTTAATTTGTAAAATAGCATAATTATCAGCTAGAACTGACAGTTCACGTTGACAAAATATGTTTTGTCTTCTGTTTATAATGTGATTATTATTATTGTTTCGAAATCGCCTCGATACTGCGCATTGGCGCAGTGATCGCAACAACTGACTTATATGAGAACGCATACGCTAGTTATAACAGGTTTGATGTCTGCTCGTGACAAATATTTGTATTGACCATACGAATCGCCGTGATCTTTAAATTTTATTCACATTCTTCGGTTGAGTGTGAGGTTTTTAATGACTTAATGCCCAAACTGGTAGATCTACAATAATCCATACCAAGTATTATAATAGCAACAAAGGCAATAAAAATTAAAAACACAAAGAACATTTGCTAAGTCATTTTTAAAGGACATGCAGTACTAGGGTCACCTCTTCCAAAGAGTATAATATAATCACTACGTTTTACCTCTTCAGCGAAATTAAAAGTAGAAGCTAAATATTTTCATCTCAGTACCTGTCATATGTAAATATAAAACCGAGATTGTACGATTCATTGTGTATTGAATCAGGTAATATGAAGACACAGGTTATACTAACGTGTCGTCTTGAGTTACTGTACTTGAAGTGACAATCAAATATTTGATATTGTTTAACTACCAACTACTGATAAGTGGGGAAGCGTATTTATGACTTTTAATCGTGTGAATGGATAGCATCTATACATATAATAAAATGATAGGAAAGTCAATGTATGTCCGGGATAAACTCAAAAAGTACTGCATGGATTTACTTCAGGCATGAATATTATTAAGAAGTTGGTTCAGAACATAGGCTACATATTATCACGCTATCACCTACGGGGAACGAGAAGTGAACGCACGCAGACGACGTCGCGGGCAGCAGCTAGTTAACTATAAAGTTACAAAATGAAATAGATTAAGAACTACATAATTATGTAGTTAAATATCGAAAGAAAACAATATTAACTGACAAAGTCACCACAAAAACTTCATTAGTTTGTCCTAATTAGATGTCTTTTTTCTATAGGTTGTCTGGAAGAGATCGCTCTTTAGCGATAAGACCGCCTTTTGTACATTTCTTTTTTTTATTTCTTTTCCTCTTGCATGTTTTATGTTACATGTATTGTTTTTGGTTGTACAATAAAGTATATTTGTATTTGTATTGTAATTATAAAATCGTGCAATTTATTTAAAAAGTAGTTAACTGTTATATTTCTGTGCCTCTTGTGAAAAGTGATAGAAGTCGAAAATCATTATTTTACAAGAGGAAAAACAGGATTAAAAAAAATTTCGTTCGTGAACTAAGTGGGCTAGGTTCAACTTAAGTATCTTGTTGAAGTTATACTTCTTTTGGCGAGTTAGGGAAAAATTATGAGAGTAAATTTTTACGATGCGCGCGCACACCGTCACAAAAAACCGACACCCTGAAATTAGCTAGTCAACGAAGAAGAAGTTAGCAACGTGAAGTTAGCTAGCCAATAAAGTATAACTTTTTAAGTGCGTGCAACACACACACACACTTTTTTTCTTATAATGCCCATGATCACATTACAAAAAGGATATAACTCGACTTACATATATTACTATATAATATACATTACATATATTATGGGCACATCAATATTTTAATGCTTATACAAGTAACATGATGTCAACATACATAGCGTATATAGTATTACTTAGGTACTCTATTAAAAAAAAATCGTATGATAAAATGATAACGCAATGCACTGTCGCAGATAAAAAATACTTTTTTATTAATTATAAATAGATCAATAAACCGCTATCTAAGTTTGTAAGATAATATAAAGAAAAATATTAGTTCCTTATCTATAAACTCTGTGGACTGATTTTGCAAATAGAACTGATGATTTTAATTATCCTCTCATCGATAGTCAAGTACATTATTAAGGCTATAAACCATCATGCTGTGACTAAAACACTTAAGTACCATAAATGTTATTATGGGTAATTATGATCGTAGCGATTCCCTCTCATTGAGTTGTATTCATAAAATAATGATTAACGTTTAAGGCACTCTTATATAAAACTATTTATTAATAACTAATACTAATAAAACTATTTATATAGTATTTCGAACTGAAGTCGTGAAGTCGTGAAGTACAAATGATCGTTACATTTTCTGCAATTTTTCAATTTTCAGCGCAAATTATATAATGTGTCATTCAGTAAGGAAAACTTTAATACCTTCTACAAAACTTTAATAAAAATTATTATAGTCGTTCTCGAGTTTTGTGCTTAGCAACACATTTAAGAGATCCATTTTTATTCATATTGAAAAACAAAAAACAATATTCAAATAGGCTCATTTTTTTTTTCAGAATTAAATAAGATAAGAATGGTTTTCTCAATATTATATTTGTTTTAATTAAATATTTATAGTTAAACTACCACCATTAAAAGTGAAGCTATCACCGACCGGAAAGAAACTCCACAGTTACTGTTTAAAAAAGCAGTTATATTTTAAAATTCGTATTAATACCTCTGGGTTTAACTAGTCTGTGTTTTTGAAGCGCTCGACGTATTATGGTGAATTTTTATGGTTTTTTCAAACCGTGGACCGATGCGGACGACCTCCAAGGACAACGGCTCGCGTCAAGGGCGCTTTAACGTTCGAACTTTTATTTGTAGTTACGTTTATATTATAATTTTCTTTTCACTTTTTCATGTTATTACTAGACGTTATATGTCAATTTGCGCGTGTTGATGCTTTATAGTTAACATATTTGCTACTGAAGTGTGATGTATTAAAATTTTAAAACATTTACAGGTAAATAAAATAAGCTTTTTAAGGCATAATGTATATTTACCTAAAATTATAGGATAAAGAGGTAAACAGGTCAACTAACTCTAAGGTTAAAAAAACAATCAAATTTCACATTTTGTTTCTGTTAAAACAAATAGGAATCTAAACATGCGGCTCGGTTCAATCTATGTGTTTATGTTAAAAATATAACAATACTTCTTTTAAGGAAAATACCTACATAATATATACCTTTTACATATTTTTATGTATGTGCTAGTGAGAGAGAATTGCACAATTGCACGAAATTAAAACTTTTTTTGTGTTTTCGTCATTGCTAAGACAATTTTGTATTAAAGAAAATTAAAAAAAAAAATCTACAAATTAACAGAAAAAATAATTGGCAGTATGAAGTGTGCCAGATCAACTAGTATTAAATTACATTAGCAAAAACCTTTCCAGCCTTGCTACAGTTTATTATCTGTATTAAACTATTAATGTTGTAGTAAATCCTTTAACAAGAGCAAAAACCAGAACAATTAGCATATCAATATATTTTCGACATAATTAAATCTCGTTAAACAAAATAGTTTTTATACTCGTGACATTAAAATTTAGTTTGAAAGATAATTATGTTAATTTATGGTAAGTCGACAGGTGGGCGTTGTGACATGAGAGACGGTGATATTTACTAATCTTTCATAATACTGATATATAAAATTATATAACAATACTCGAGCTCAGTGTTCCGCAAACTTTTTGTGTTCAAGGTACACCTAGGAATAGGAAAATATTTTGGAGGTCCACCACAAATAAAAAATCATTTTTAAGTAACATTAACCAACATTTATTTATTAAACACCGAAACAATATTTATGATTAATCAATAAACGTAAACTTTATTTTTCCGAGGCACACCAACAAACGACCACGGCACACCAGTGTGCCGCGGCACACCCTTTGCGGAACACTGCTCTAGCTGACCCCGCAAACGTTGTTTTGCACATATGTTATTAAACCCCCTTAATCCCCTCCCCCCTTATAACTAAGAGGTATGAAAAATAGATGTTGGCCGATTCTCAGACCTACCCGATACAAAATTTCATAAAAATCGGTCCAGCTAAGTCTGCAGCGAACGCTCGCCCCGTACGCAGCATTTCCGCGTCGCTCCGTTGCGAAAATTCCTCAAAATCGCCAAATTGCGACCTAAAATTCCTTACAATATCTCAAAAGTTGCGCGCTGCCACCAGCTACCCGCTGGTGGTTTTAAAATTGTTATAAGTGAAAAACTCGATTTTTTAGAGCCATTTTTGTGTTTTTTCCTATACAAAATGGTTTGAAAATTCATAGTGTTTCTTTAAAAAATTCAGATTAAACTCAAACTCGCACCATGCAACGCACCCCCCCGCCCAGTAGGGCGACTTCGTCCTCCCGCCCCCTCTCTAAGAAATCTTCCCCCTCTCCGCCGCCCACTACTGATCCCCCCCCCTCCTCCAAAGATAACGCGGCTCCCGCTAAAGAAGCAGCGCCTATAAAAAAGGTCAAGCAGCTGCCGGCCAAGGCTGAGGCTGTCACCGACCTGCAATCTCTGCTCGCTACACCTCTGCTCTCTACTCTGCACTCGTCGGAGCGCTTAAGGAGGGCAAGACTGTTACCGCTTCGAACCGGGACTTCGCCATTCTCTGCGGCGCGGAAATGCTCGCTGCCGCGAAGAAACTGGAAACTGCTGATGCACCAATACCCTCCTCCCCTTCCCCCCCTCTCGACCTGGCGCTCCAGAGATTTGGAGACAAATTGGACGCCATTCTAGAAGAGAAACTCGACCAGTATACCAAAATACTCCCGCTCTCGCTCCAGACTGGAAAAAAAAAAAAAAAAAAAGACTACTTCTTTCATGATAGATTTAAATGACTTATTTTATCGTAATCCGCACTTTGCATTGTATTTACTTATTACTTTAGCGTTTAAGTCATCTCTGTTTCCTTTAGTCTTAAGTTTTCACCCTTCATCATCATTCCAACGTCATGCGATATCATCGCATGATGACATCGTTGCGGAGGACACGGCTGCCAGGGTATACGCCATCGCCTGCCCCATGTTCTCCGCTGCACTCCATCCCCATCAACATCATTATCATCATTCATCAATCGTGTCGCTCGGCCGCGAAAGAGGGGTCAACTGTATCCAATCGCAGAACACTCCTCTCCGCGGTCGACTTCACTTCATCAAGTCTCCACGGCGACCATTTATAATGAAACTTTTATTTTAAAATCAAAAATTTTCTCTTTTTACCAATTTATCTTCTCATCATCACTAGCCGGAGCGTCCCCTTTTCTACTCATCACCTTTGTACACTCATTTTTATATTTTCACCTCATTCTAAATAAAAACCCCACTTGTCGAGCAATTTATTAATAAAAAATAAAAAATCGGTCCAGCTATTTCGCAGGAGTATGGTAATATTGTGACACGAGAATTTTATATATAAGATAAATCGTATAATATGACTTTAATAAAAATACAAATTTTAAAATGTAATTTGTAATTATTTTTTTTACTACAAAAATGGTAAACAAGTATACGGGCCCACCTGATGGTAAGCGATTACCGTAGCCTGTAGACGTCTGCAACACCAGAAGCATCGCAAGCGCGTTGCCGACCCTACTCCAATCCCCCCCAGGAGCTCTGGTCACCTTACTCTCCACAGGAACATATTTGATACCATTAGGAACATAGTTTACAATACAAAAACATATTACGTGATGAATTGTTATTATAACTTCGTATGTATCGACTTCCATAAAGAAGTTCCTAAGTATATTATACGTATGTATTTTTTATTTTTATTTAGGTAGGTACCTACTAATCAACTGTACCTAAGCTTTGACGTAAAGTTGACTTATATTATTAACTAGCTTCTGCGCGCGACTTCGTCGGCGTGGACTCCGCTCCTATTAGTCTTAGAGTGATGTTATATAGCCTATAGCCTTCCTCGATAAATGGGTTATCTAACACTGAAAGAATTTTTCAAATCGGTCCAGTAGATCCTGAGATTAGCGCGTTCAAACAAACAAACAAACAAACAAACAAACAAACAAACAAACAAACTCTTCAGCTTTATTATATTAGTATAGATTAAAGCTAATATTTCTAATGTTGAAAGAGTTATTTTATAGGCTTAGTTTAAAATTATTTCAATTTAAAAAAATTACTCACGCTCTTAATAATATAAATTTTTTATTATTATATGTATGTATATTATATGAACGTTCTTACAGCGAGCTCTTTATACAAAACATCTGACGGATTATTTCAACGCAATACTTATGCAAGCCACTGTGAATGTCAGATTGTTATGAAAGAATCTTTACATGTTGCGATACGATAAATATATCGTTTTGATATTTCTATATACTGGCTCTACAACAAATGTCGTATAGTCAACACTCAAGATTATAACAAAAAACATAAAATGCTAATATAACGTCGGTAAAATATACAGAAATTATTTTGTTTGACTTTAACTAAGCGTTCACACCACAAAAACAGCGTTACGACGCTTAATAAAGCATAACTAGGAAAATCTATATTACTAATTAAAGAACGTTGACTCCATTAAAGTATTGATCATAATATGTAGTATAATATTATATTAAATATCATAGATATTAATATTCCAATTTGTTTAACAAATGAAAATTTAAGAATTGAAGTTTAAGTATTGAAGTTTAATAACAGAAAACATAATTATTAACGTGAAAACATAACCATAAATTTACCAAACAACAAATTAATTTCGAATTTTTACTAAAATCTAACATAATTTGAAATAAATCTTCTGACAGTAAATAGTATAGTTTTACTAAAACAGAGTATCATCATCATAACTTCAGCCTATCGCAGTCCACTCTGGACATAGGCCTCCAAAAGTTTGAGACAAAAATGGACTGAACAAGAGTACTTAAGTATATAAGTTATTTTAAAGCACAACAATACGACATATCGTACCGTATAAATCGTTGTTTCGCATAACAGCGGACTGAGACAAGTTAGTCAGGTTATTTATTGTACTGGGATTCGCGTGATTCCTCATATATTACGATTATCTGGTGCACATTGTATCTTCTGAGAGGTCGTTACTCCTTACTTTTATACTTGAGTCATATAATTGCAAGCGATTATGTAAATTAACGTAATTTGTAATTAGGTTATCTTGCTAACTTGCTAGTCAGTGTTTGTGAATGTGATGTTTTCATTTGTCGTTTGTGTTGCGTTAATGTACATACTTGTAAGTTAATTATCAAGACATGCCGAGTAAAATATAATTTATTAAAAACTAGCTGCTGTACCCGCGACTTCGTCCGCGTGGAATTTACCAAAAAAGTTATTGTTCAGTTCGCAGTTATAAAAAAAAAATTAAAATTAAAGTAGCCTAAGTTACGCCTTATTACATCAGCTATCTGCCAGTGAAAGTCCCGTCAAAATCGATCCAGCCGTTTCAGAAATTAGCCGGAACAAACAGACAGACAGACAAAAATTGTAAAAAATGTTATTTTGGTATATGTTTGGTATTGTAGCCATATGCATTTAGTAAAAAGCGGTTATTTTAATATTAAAAACAGACACTCCAATTTAATTTATTAGTATAGATTACTAAGTTTGATAAGATTTTTAAAGTTTTTTTTTCTTCGGATTATACAATTCATACTAATATCACAATGTATTGTTTGTTTTCTTTTGTCGACTTATCGTTTATTACATTTATGTACAAACATAAGTGCCGATCATTTATCAAGATATACCGAGTAAAATAGTATAGTTTTACTTACCTACTAGAAATAGCAAGTGAAACGGATCTTGTAATTTACATTTGTTGTAATGTACACAAAAGCGGTTTGTAAGTGTAATAATACAAAAAAAATATTAATATTATTTACCAACGATTCTATTTAATATTTAATAGTTTTAAATGTTATTTATTATCATATCAAAATTTCGATCCAGCGAGCGGGATTCAAACCCGCACCCCCGACATACCGTGTCGGTGCTCTAGCCAACTAAGCTATGGAATGATAATAAATAACATTTTATAATTTACTCATGTGTGGGAAACACAATTAGTATAAAAATAATACGAATTAAATAGTTTTGTTTTCGAAACAAATGAAATCTTTCATTTATTAAGACATTAATTTAATTACGTGTAATGTATCATTCAAATTACACGTAACTCGAAGACGAGTAACCATATCATTATGTTATGTGGGCCACACATGCGCGACCTCCATGGTCATTACGTCTAACGAGAACCGAACCCGCTATCCCGAACAATGTTGAAAATACACCTATTTATGTAATTTTCACCATGAATTACTGTCGTGTTCAACTAACACCGAAGTAACTTCATTATCATCATAATGTTATAATATCATAATCATATATAATGTTTATATCTATACTAATATAATAAAGCTGAAGAGTTTGTTTGTTTGATTGTTTGTTTGTTTGTTTGTTTGTTTGAACGCGGTAATCTCTGGAACTAATGGGCCGATTTGAAAAATTCTTTCAGTGTTAGATAGCCCATTTACCGAGGAAGGCTCTAGGCTATATATCATCACGCTAAGTCCAATAGGAGCGGAGTCCACGCCGACGAAGTCGCGCGCAGAAGCTAGTTATATATAAAATTGAATCGCTGAATGTGTTGCTAAGCGCAAATCTCGAGAGCAGCTGAACCGATTTCGCTAATTCTTTTTTTATAATATTGCTTGAAGTACGAGGATGGTTCTTACGGAGAGAAAATTTTAAAAAATTTCCTGAAAAAGTCTAAAAACAAAAATTTTCTATATTCCCATACAAAAGATCTTCGTAATAATACTTAAAAGTCAATTTGAACTTTAATACCATACCATAAAGTTTAAGTGTTAGTGGAGGGGTTACGGCAAGGATAAGTATTAATTAAAGAATCGACTGTTAGGCGGTACAAACTTCGCCGGGTCAGCTAGTGTATTATAAAGATGATGATGACTTTTGTTTTTTTTTTTTTTTTTTTTTATGTAACTAGGTTGGCAAACAAGCGTACGGCTCACCTGATGGTAAGACCGTAGCCTATAGACGCCTGCAACACCAGAAGCATCGCAAGCGCGTTGCCGACCCTATCCCCAATCCCCCCCAGGAGCTCTGGTCACCTTACTCACCGACAGGAACACAATACTGCTTGAAAACGGTATTATTTAGCTGTGGTCTTCTGTAAGGTCGAGGTACTACCCCAGTCGGGCTGCTCCAATTTTGAGCAGGAAATTTCCTGCTGTGCCCTACCTCAGTTAGAAGTTAGTTAGTTTCAACACTTATTTTATTATTTGACGTTTAAAGTCTTCTTCTTCTTTAGGGTTAATGGTTTTCAACGTGCTTTCAACAGTGCCAAATGAGCACAGATGATTTTGCCAATGTCACGAAGAAACGTTTACATTCATTATGGCATACATTAATGGCTACGCTGCCTGTGTGGTTACGGCATTAAATAATATAGCCACCCCCTCTCTTCCCGTGGGTGTCGTAAGAGGCGACTAAGGGATAACACAGTTCCACTACCAACTTGAAACTTATAAAGCCGACCGATGGTGGAATAACCATCCAACTGCTGGCTTTGAAATACACAGGCCGAAGACGGGCAGCGTCTTCGTTGCGACAAAGACAGCCCTGCGGTCACCAACCCGCCTGCACAGCGTGGTGACCATAATGTCTGGCGCGAACTTGGGGAGGCCTATGTCCAGCAGTGGTCTGCGATAGGCTGAAGTAATAATAAACAAAAAATACATTGAAGGCAATAGTGACAGAAAAGTACTAATGTTTTCACAAATGTCAATGATTACAACCTTAAAAAAAATTTGAAGATGTTAAACCATTTAAAATTTTATAAAGTTTATTTTTTATTGTGTAGGTATATATATAAGTTAAAACAAGATTTTAGACATATTTTTAACTTATTACTAAGACAAAATCTATTTTAAGCACAATATCCACTAACAATAAGATCATTATCGTTTCAAAAACATTTTTGTTCTAGAAAGTCCTATTAAATGTCTAAACATTCCATACACCAAATAGTAATTAGCCCACTTCCAATTTACCTAACTGTAATACTATCATATTTAGGTATCTCCTAAGTCCTAGATTACTTCGGTAACTGATAAAGCGACGCGTGCGCGCTATCGAGCAGATCTATTGTAAAGGTCATTCACCCGTTCGAACCGGATATCAGCTATTCGTGCTTTACTACATTTTGTAAATTGGCTGGAATGTCATTGAAGTCTTGACTGCTTTTTGTTCTGACTAAAGGCTTCCACCGACAGGCGCCGATTCGTAACGCAGATGCGATCTAAAGGGCGCCACACACGTTTTACACACACGTTTATTGTATGTTTAGATAACATAATTATTGCCTATAGTATCTTCGCCGTGTATGGCGCCCTTTAGATCGCATCTGCGATGCGAATCGGCGCCTGTCGGTAAGAAGCCTTATTTAGTATCTTTTTCTATTTATCGTGTCGTCGTGTAATCGACTTCAAAAAAGGAGGAGATTCTGAATTCGACTTCGTTTTTTTTTTTTAATTTATATAACACAAACTAGCGACCCGTCCCGGCTTCGCATAGTTGCAAAAAATATCAGTGTTCCTCTACTATATTATGCATTTATTATACATACTAGCCGACCCGTGCCCACTTCGTTGGGCGTTATAATCCATTTCACATAAGAAGGGTACGGTGAAATTTGATATGTTCCAATACACTCTCACTATTTTCAGCAAATCAGATAAATATAAATGTTTTAAAATCACCAATTAATTTCTAAGGCAAATAATAATGCTTGATTAGATTGAATTGTTGACACGGCACGTCAGAGGGCGCAGGTTCAAATCCTGCTGATTTAAAATCTTTATATATTTTTATCTTTTTCCTTTTATCTTGTCAGTCCTGAATAGTGTAGCTTTCTGTTAGCGAAAGAATTTTCATGATCGGATCAGTATTTGCGAAGATTACCCCGTATATACAAACAAAGTTATAAACTTTACCTCTTTATAATCTAATACATATAATAAAATGGTAGAAAAGTCAAAACTGTACATTGAATATTTTTTTAAAAGAATACTTGGGGTGTGATCTACAATCGATACCGAAGCCAAAAATATAGTTTTTAGAATTTTTGTCTGTTTGTCTGTTTGTCTGTAGGTATGTCCGGGATAAACTCAAAAAGTACTGCATGGATTTACTTCAAATTTGGCATGAATATTGTTAAGAAGTCGGGTCAGAACATAGGCTATATATTATCACGCTATCACCTACGCGGAACGAGCAGTGAACCTTTATTTCTTCAAATGTATGTCCGGGATAAACTCAAAAAGTACTGCATGGATTTACTTCAAATTTGGCACGAATATTATTAAGAAGTCGGGTCAGAACATAGGCTACATATTATCACGCTATCACCTACGGGGAACGAGCAGTGAACGCACGCAGACGACGTCGCGGGCAGCAGCTAGTATTAGTATAGATTATTATAAACTTTCTTCTGGAATCACTCTATTTACTAAAGAAAACCGCATCAAAATCCGTTGCGTAGTTTTAAAGATCTAAGTATAGTATACAGACAGCGGGAAGCGACTTTGTTTTATACTATGTAATGATAATTATATAATAAAATAGTGCAAACACATTCGTCTATGTTTCTCTACCTCTGTAACTATATTGATTTAGTTCTGTTATCTATTAATAGTATTTATTTTTGACGATTCTCCTGGTGTTGTAGGTGTCCATGAGGGTAATACGCTTACCATCAGGTGGTACACGTGTTTACCAACATTGTAATAATAAAAAGAAAAAGTGTGTGTACTTATGTACAACTTCTTTTTTGTTGACTAGCTAACTTCAGGGTGTTGGTTTTTATTCGTGACGCGCGCATCGAAAAAAAATTGCTCTCATAATTTTTCCCTAACGCGCCAAAAAAAGTATAACTTCAAAAATTGATTCTACTGCGCTCACCTAGGACAGAGTCTAATTCTTTGATAGGCGCAACGGTAGAATGTTGTTATTTATTATCACTATCATAATACAAAAATTTTCTTAGACCTGTCCATTGTATTTTTAGAGTCTATTACTATCATCTTATTGAATTAGCACTTAAGAGCCTACGCTCTGTGTGGGCTTAAAGAGTTACTTATTCTATACAAATTAATGTTATAAATGATTTTTTACGTACTAATTTCGGGACCTATTGGGAACTGATTAAAAAAATCTTTTCTTTACAAGGTTTGTTTAGCGGGTAGGTACGGTCCCTACAATAGATTTCAAAAAATTCATGGTACTGCCATATATCTATACTAATATAATAAAGCTGAAGAGTTTGTTTGTTTGTTTGATTGTTTGTTTGTTTGTTTGTTTGTTTGTTTGTTTGAACGCGCTAATCTCAGGATCTACTGGTCCGATTTGAAAAATTCTTTCAGTGTTAGATAGCCCATTTATCGAGGAAGGCTATAGGCTATATATCATCACGCTAAGACCAATAGGAGCGGAGTCCACGCCGACGAAGTCGCGTGCAGAAGCTAGTTTACCATAAACACGGACAGCAGTAGGTATATATGAACGCGAGTAAAACCACGTAAATTGTTAAAACTTACCGTAATAAAATTAAAATAACTTTATAATATTAAAAAAAAATAAAGAATTTTTATATATATATTTTTCCTTACTATTATATATTTACCTAAAATTTTAACATTAATTTTTCATCTGTTTCCTGCATGACATTTCACCGATTGTCAATTGCTTTTTTTAAACATAGGTACATACTATAAATATAAAATGTAGTTTGAATTTTTAATCGGAACTTTTTTATCACTAAAAATAGGTTCTATATATATTATCGTGAGCATAATAACGTCTCATAGAAAAGAAAAAATAGTATCTATAGCTCCTTTGTTGCAAGTAAAAAGAGAATGACAGTTTATCAGATGTAACTTAGAGGCATGCTCAGGAACTTGTCAACGGCCAATGGATTTGCAACAATGTTTTTAATCGTGCCATCGGAAAACAATTTTGCTTTGAACAAGACGACATTGTCGGTCTATAACTTATTTTTAATATATTAAATAAAGTAATATTAAATAAAATGATTACCTAACAACGTTTTTTTTTCTCTATTAGTACCTAAAAAGGAACCCATTTCATAAAACAGTTTTAATTTAAATTATTGATATTAGGAGCTATACAAGCAATATGAAGTTGTGAAATTTTAGTACGAATTACGGAGTGTAAACAAATTATCACATCAAAATCTAGATTTCTTGGCTACTTGATTCATATATAATGTTGATATTTAGATCTATAATAAATAGGTGTATAAAATTTTTTTTTGTCGGAGCTTACATAATTATACTTATTTTCTGAAAAACTGTATTAATTTTTTGAAAAAAATAATTAGCAGTCTTACAAAGATCAGAATTTGGTCTTGTTCTTATAGAAAGGGATAATTTTATTAATAAGTTGAATTAAGACTAAGGCTATTTTAATAAAATTATTGACGATTTTTGTAATAACAGATTAAAGGATAAAATTAAAAACTTATTTATAATTTGTTTTTTTTTTATATTTTAAAACCTAATTCAAACTTTACAGTATAAAATCTAATATCCTACACACATCTGTCGACTTTCCGACCACGATGAAGCAACATATCTTTTAAAATCCAGGAATCGAACCAGTAATTTATGCCCACGATCACAATCGATAGTCTCTATAAATAACGATTATACAACGCCCACAAAAGTCAGGTCAGAATTGTGATAATAATTTGCATTGCCCGAAACGGGGAAGTAGACTTATCAAACCCTTGGACTGTACATCAGAGAGCTTTCTCTGTACTAAAACCAGTGTATATAGAAAAATAACCCTTAGTATTAATACATAAAGCACGAATTCCTATGAAATTGGTAACGAATTCTTGAGCATTATTCTCAAAGGTTGTAGCAAAGAGGTTTTGTACACGCGCACTGGCCACTTAATACAAGGCCTTAGATAAAACGAGGTTCCAATTTTGATATTTGTTATCTGTGACCGTTAGTCAAGATGGCTTCTGCTATCTGTCAATGTTGTAACTTTTTTTATATTCTTATTTTTAAAATAGTTTATTAGTTAATTTTAATTTCTGATAAAATATGATAGTTGATTAACATAGGTCTTGAAAGAAACAGTTATGGCTCTTATTTATTGCGTAATACTTTTTCTTCTATTGCTTTTTATAGAATTGACTACAAACGAATTTTGGTTACAACATAATATTTATTTTATGACATATAAAATGATAATAGGGAACAAGAAAAGAGTTATTCAATTCAGTGCAGTCGCTCGGAACTTTTGCTCGTCCATATGTTTAGCGATTCGATTTTATTTATTTACGTACGGTCCGCTCGATGGTGAGCGATTACTGTAGCGTATAAACACCTGCAACACCAGCATTGGAAGCTTTGCCGACCCTATGCCCGACCCAGGAGTTCTTTACCCACCACAGGAACTCAACACTACTTGAAAGCAGTATTAGCTGTAAGGTTAAGGTACTTCCCCAGTCGGGTTGTTCCAAATTTTGAACAAGATATTTCCTGCTGTGCCCTACTTCAATAATTTAATAACATTAGCACGAAGTATCTAAGAATATATGGTTTCATAACTGTTACACGTTCCGTTGAGCATCGACAACGCATCGACAGACAACCAATCGTGCATGCGAGAGTTACATATATAACTAGCTGTGCCTCGTGGTTTTACCCGCATAATTTCCAATTCCGTTGGAATATCGGGATAAAAAACAGCCTATGTATTATTCTGAATCATCAGCTGTCTACGTACCAAGTTTCATTACAATCACTTTTGCAGTTTTTTAACAGATATCCATCCATATTCACTAACTTTTGCATTTATGACATTAATAGGATTGTAGGATAGGACAAACTAGTTTTCCGTTCTGGCTTCGCCCACGTGAGTTACACGATTCTGTGTCTTTTTTTTAAAGATATTTCACAATATCCACGGGCTCTTAGCTGCCTATCCCATTTATACTGCATAAAGTATTTGTTTTATGCAGTATTAATTAATAATTATATAAATATAAAAAAATATATAATTTCAATGTTTAAAATGACGATTCAAAAAGTCTATTTGAATAAAGACTTTTGAGAGTAGTAACTTATGATTTGACTTTGGTCATTACAATACTTATATAATTAAAATAAATACAAGAAAAACATAAAGTAATCAAGTTTTCACAATTATATTTGAATAAGGGTATCTTTAATATAAAGATAAAAATAAATACTATTGCTTTGCATTGTTACATTGTCTATAGTCGATATTTGCATAAGAATCGATTGGGTTCGTTTCAAAATCGATTTCATATGTAGTACTGGTAATTGGAGTATCTAGAATGGGTAGGAGCTTCGATAGCATATTGAAAGGATTTTGTTTTTATTAGTGGTATAGTTGGATATATAATGGGGTGAAGAGATATGATTTATATACTAAGTACTAGAAGTACTTACTCGCAATTTCGTTCACGACTACAACGACGGTATCAAATGACCCTGCAACATATTATATCATATTTCTAGTATTGCTGGGAACGAAACCCTAATACAACTAATTACATTATATTGCTCCGCGGTTTCACCCGCATTAATTTGAGAAAAAAAAGAGGTATTAAAAATATAATATATTTTTCAATTCGAAGCAGTAAGTAGTTCCTGAGATTAGCACGTTTAAAAAAACAAACAACTTTTCAGCTTTATGTTATTATTAGTATAGATATAATCAATACAATCCTTACAAGAAAATATTTAATTTAAAACAATTAATTATTAATATCTTCATCGAAATTAATTAAAAATAGTTTAAACTCTTTTAAAAATTCATAAAAGTCCATACACCAAAATTAGAATATATTTTTTAATTCTATACCTATAAGCATATACCTACTTATAAAAAATATTATTCAAATAAATTATTAACATAATAATCTATCGATATTTATTATTTTATTACTCATGTATCATATCAAGACTACTTATTTAAAATAAAAAAAAACTATAAGTATACATAATACAGAACAGGCTAAAAAACTTCTGCTTACCCAATTTATAAATAGTAACTGTAAATATCAACACGAATAAATCTACGAAGGAGATCTTATATAATATTTTAATAAGAAAAGCTAACACAGATAGTGTAAAATGTCAGATATGTAAAAGCTAATATTTATTTTATCGGTTATTATCTATTATCGATGTCAGTTTGTAACACAACATGTTTGTCAAAGTATTTAACATGTCTTGAACACGTCTACATATGTAAACATTATAATCTGCACGCCGGAAAAAGTAAGTATTAAAAAAGATTGTTTAATTTTTTTTAAATATTATTTCAAAATTGGAATGTAAAGATATACTTTTAAATATTTTGTAGAGTAAATGTAGGTACTTTATAATAAATATCTATGAACCTATATAATAAAAATTAATATCCCCGAAATGTATGTATGTACGTGTATAATTGTGGATAAAAAGGTTTAAAACTTCCACGCCGCTCCAATGAGAGTAGGGGAAAATATGGTTCATAATTTCTTTCAAAATATGATGATTGCGTCACGATATTTAAAAAAAAATTAAATAAAAAAAACCCTAATCAAGCAGGCTTCAAAGCACTCTATAACCGTCATTTTACAAATTAAAATTTATTTATTTAATTTAATTCAGTATAACTGAAATCGAAGCTACGAATCGGTATTCGGAATGTAGAGTCTGCAGAGAAAAATCGACAACAAACTCCGCAGATACTCTTTAAAAAAAAAGTGTTTACTATAAATTAGTAAAATACTGCATGAAATACAGAACAACTAAATCCACGCCACGTTCTATCCACGAGATATGCTAAGTATTAAATACATTTTAAATATTTTAAGCATTTGCAACATCAGTATTTGGGAAAGCGCGAACATCTCAGCTCAGATAACGTACGCTATGATGTAAAGAATAAAGTTACAATATTATTTTCATTATGAAGTAGATATATCAATATGATATTCAAAGCTCGCTAGATTATCTTGTTTAGAATAGAAACAATAGAACATTGTAAATAAACGGAGCCTCACGAGACAGACGATAGTCTTTCTAAGCGTAGAGCTGGCAAATCTAAGAAACGTTTATTTATATACCGTATCAAAAAAATAACAGTTGATTTATCTCACAATACAAGTGTGTTATTACTTAATTTATTGTTTAAAAAAATATATTGTATAACTAGCCAGTAAAAAAAGCCGTTTATCAAAAGATTCTTCAAAATCTTCATAATCTCACTCTTTAACTAATTAAACCGAAAAAGTTAACAATATGAAACCTTGTAGATGAGATCCTGACGGTTGCAGACTATCTAGATTTATTAAAGTACAAGTCTTTTAAATTTGTCTCTTTCTAATGAGGTGAATCAAAATGAGACAGACAACCTTTCGAATTTATTTGACTCGAAACTTAGGTAATGCCTTATTTATTACTTACATTTTGACCGTCTAAAATGGTTATTATTTTAATTCGCACTTACAATTACAACTTAGTTTTGATTTCAAATGTTTTTATGTACTACTAATCTGCGGAAACTGCTAGGTTTCGTTCTATTTATTTGATATTATTGTAATTTTTTCATGTGTATATCTGTTTGTTTCACTAAAATAAATAAACAAATTTAAGTTAGATAGAGCAGTATGGATATTATAATTGTCTGCTCTCTGTATTGTATACATCTGTGGTAATAATGAATCTGTCAGCGGCCATGTTGTTTCGTGTGTCAAACGCAATGGGCACGCAACTTGCATATTTCATTTTAGCTTGTTATATGGAAATTGTATCGTTAGGGATGTATGTTGTTATAATTAAGTGAAATATTCTAGAACGTAACTTAGTTCTGATCATAGTTTATTAAGCAAACGATGCACTAAAGTGAATAAAAAATTAAGAGTATTAATAGATTTTAGTTTTTAATTGATTATAACTATTATTATAAAGCTGCTGCTGTGCTGTGCTGCTGCTGCTGCGTGCTACTGCTGCGTGCTGTGTGGTTACGGCACTAAAGAATGTAGCCACCGCCTCTATTCCCGTGGGTGTCGTAAGAGGCGACTAAGGGATAACACAGTTCCACTACCACCTTGGAACTTAAAAAGCCGACGGATGGCGGGATAAACCATCCATGCTGGCTTTGAAATACACAGGCCGAAGACGGGCAGCAGCGTCTTCGGTGCGACAAAGCCAGCCCTGCGGTCACCAACCCGCCTGCCCAGCATGGTGACTATGGGCAAAACACATGAGTTCGCGTCATAATATCGGGCGCGAACTTGTGGAGGCCTATGTCCAACAGTGGACTGTAATAGGCTGAAGTGGTGGTGGTGGATTATTATGAAGCTAATGATAATCTATACTAATATATAAAGCTGAAGAGCTAAGACCAATAGGAGCGGAGTCCACGCCGACGAAGTCGCGCGCAGAAGCTAGTAGTTTATATAAATATTTATCAAAAATTCGCGTACAAAAGAAAACATAAAATTTCGTAGTTTTAAAACTTGTATTAATCAAATAACGATTGCGGCAAATATTATCATATATGTATATTATCTTTTCATTTAAACGATTGGTAATTCACAATAAAGTGTACAATTCATTTGTTTATTTATTTGACCGCTCGAATTTAAGAATTTACTGCAAAATTATTTCCACTACCGCTACCAATGATAAATTCAAAATAGTAATCATAAATTCGTAATGTAAAGACGTGCGTAACCGCGTTGATGATTTAGTCTTAATATAATATTAAAAACTTTTTTTAATGTTTACGCTTAAATTGGACTTTATACAAACAGTATAGGAAAGTTCGCGACGAATGGATTAGTCGCGCTCTACATTGTCTTATAATCGATGCTATGTACACCACGATGATCGCTCGCGTTACGCAACATATGGAGATAAATTATAAGGATTAGACTGGGTGGATTAGTTGAGTGTGTTCGCGTGTTTGTATTTGTGTGTGTGTGTGTGTGTGTGTGTGTGTGTGTGTGTGTGTGTGTGTGTGTGTGTGTGTGTGTGTTTGTATGTATGCTTGCGCGTGTGCGTGCTTGCAGTTGCATTGCATTGCTTGTCTTTGTAATAAATATCGGTAAAGTAATTCCTGTGGTCTGTGAACGCCTGGAACACCAGGACCATCACCAGACAACAAGTGTGTTGCCAACAGTACACAGGAAATGATTTCTCCAGATTTCAATAAGATATTTCCTGCTGTGTCTTACCTATCTCAATTAATCTGTCAAATCTGAAGTATTCAAAACTAAAGAAATTGAAATATATTGAAGACGAAATAACCATAATGTAGTACTTACTGAATACATACTTTTTGAATTTTTCAGTAAGTCTCAATATCTATTGATGGACTATTCAATTAGACGAGTCAGCCTATTTAGAGTCAATTATTTTAGACATTAGGAACTTATCCAAAACAATTAGAATAATTATCTTTGCTAGCATACTGATACAGTCATGACCTCATTAGATATGTGATAAGCTCTGTGTTTTGTTTTACTTAGATAAAAATACAAATAGAACAGAGTACACGACAAACTTGCTGATTGTATATATATATATATATTTAAATAAACAGTAATAAATTATTTTTTAAAGGAAATAACCATATTTATAAGAATTAAAACTGCGCGATGCCATATATAAAAAAAATTATTAAAACTATATAGTAAGACAAATGTTATTTTTATCTTTTTTATTTTTCGAATTCTCTATTTCCCGCCATCGTACCCAGTTCAACGGATGCTAGAGCAAAACTTGATCATCTACTGACCTAACCGACAGTTGTCAGACGTAATCGTCCGTCACTCACACATAACTCAACTGTTTAATTATCTGTATCGTAAGTAGTGCTTAACATGTGCTTAACACTAATAACATACGCGTGAAATTAAAAATAAAATGTAAGAAGGTTATTGCTGTAGACGAAAAAAAAAAAATACGAACTTTTTTTCAGACTTAAGAAACGCTACTTTAATGTGATAGAGCTATTTTGAAGCGCTTTACACAAATTAAAATGCTAATATAAAAGTTATGCTTATTAAAGAACATTGACTAGGTTTCCTACTGGTTTCTAGCGTATTGGTCTTGGAAGTATAATAAAATAGCTGGATATTTATGACCACTGACAAAATTAGTGTATGTCGGCGATACGCCAGAGTTTCCTTGCTCAGAGTCCATTACAGTGAAATAACACAAAATAAAGTATTTCTTAGTTTATTAACGCACAATCGCTCGTATAGAACAGAATAGAATAGTCTTTACATAAATCTACCGCTTTTATAGTTTCCTCAACAATGGATATCAAATACAACTTCTTTTAAACATACAAATAAAATTAGGTACTGTAAAATAAGTCTTAAAATACAGTTTAATATTTATAATAAATATTTTAATGAATTTAAATAACTTCAAATGATTTATATAATGCAAAGGTTTATTAATTTATATAATACAAAGGTTTATTAGATGAACAAACATTTACTCAGTGTAGATGGCGCTGTAAGCAATATTCGAAATTGTAATTAAGAATGACTTATTGCATAAAATAATAATGTTTGGCACAGAATAATAATATTAATTCTAATACATATTAATTCGAACATTTACACAGTAAATTGAGTATTTAAACAATAAATGAAACATCAAACGTCTTCAAAACATTCAAACAATCAAATTAGTGTCTATTAAATAACAGATTTCAATAAATAACGGTGTTATGTTCACAAATAACTTTGAAATATATAAATCATACATATTTAAGATATTTCTATAATAATATATTCGTTTTAATCGATAAACTAAAACATAAATATCAACAGTTGCCAATTATTGGCGATTTGCGCCCATACGGCCATACTGACTCCAGCGCGTCCCTTGCGCTGTTTTTACAAAAAATACAAATAAACATTTTACACTCAAAAGTTTTTATGACATAATTTCAGATGTTGCCTAGCCCATACTAGGATCTAGTCAACACATAAGGCATCACCCATACTGGGATCTAGCCAACACACAAGGCATCACCCATACTGGGATCTAGCCAACACACAAGGCATCACCCATCCTGGGATCTAGCCAACACACAAGGCATCACCCATCCTGGGATCTAGCCAACACACAAGGCATCACCCATCCTGGGATCTAGCCAACACACAAGGCATCACCCATCCTGGGATCTAGCCAACAAGACCAGGTTTATAAGGATACGCATGGTGGCCAGCCAGCGTTTTAGGAAGGATATTGGATAGGAAAATAAATTTTACGCACACACATTAATAATTACAAAAACTAAATCACAAACCATATAAATTATCAACACATATGCAATTATATAGAAGCAACATTGCCTGCAAGATAAGTGGAAGCACCATATTGGTCTCCACTGATTTCTCTGCCCATACGGTCAATTCGTCTGAGTTTTTAAAATAATTGGAAGGGTCTGATTGAACTATGGGGGCAGGATGTAAGGCATCATAACTTTCAATCTCTTCTGAACAACCACGAAGATAAACATGCTTAAACTATATCGATCATTTATCGAACAAACTTATAGTGTCGTTCATGGCGTTGCATTAAGATGAAGTCGCCAAATTTAAATAAATGGGTGGATTGTGGCTTTACTTTTATCACAACGAGTCTCAATCTCTATCGCTAAGGGACCGCTCGTCCATCCGTTTTTTAGCAATCAATCTAACTTCTTTAGTCGTCTATAAGTATGTCATTGTCAATTTACAATATTTAAACGACAAGTGGGGAACATCTTTTTCTTAATAATAATAATTCCATGGGAGTTTTACCTGTACTTTTTGATATTGTACAGTTTATAGCTAATTTTAATTATTGTATGGCATGCGAAAAATTCGCACTAAATAAGTATCACTTTACAAAATTACAAAAAGGAGTAGTAGATTAAATCTATTTCTAATTTTGAAATTGAGCAAAAAAAAATTTACCAGTCGTCAATTATGTTCCCGTTGTTGCAAAATTAACGCCGTGATATAATTTTAATAATTAAATTAACAAAAACAATGCCGGTAGAGGTAAAAAATCGTCTATAAAATGATCAAACATCTTAACTTTAGCGTGTTAATATAAATGATAACTTTCAGTGATCGCTCAACCTGACTATTAGCTCTACTAGCTCCCTTCGCTACTACGTGGTGTTGAATCCCATATCGTTGGCAACAGTTTTTAAACTCAAAAGTCTGAATACTTTTAACTTGGTCGGTAAGGTCGGTATCTACTCGTAATTCAAAAGGGATGTCAATTTTAAACTATACATTGTACTCACTAAGGGTGACGCTAAGGCTAGCTACTTTTAGAGGATTAAAACCTACTGAGCTCTAAGCGAACATTATAAATTTAAACTATAGCCGTAATGCTTTTTTTTTCTTTTTTTTTTTTTTTTTTTTTTTTTTTAATAACTGCTTGAAATACCGATAAACTTGCTTACGTTTTTCGGCAACGAAAACAGCTGTTTTCTCTCGAATTAATAAACAGTCGCTCCAGTATCAAAAAGATTAAAAGGGCTACGCTTAATAGATGAACTATAGTCAAGTTTTATTTCAGGCATTACGTTCGTCAATTTGACGGCGGTAACAATTTTTCTCGAAGTGACCCTTATGATGACAGTATGACCGCACTCAATAACCTTAACGTAACTAAAACTGCCAGGGGAATTCGAATAATTATTTGATAGTGACAAAACAGGTTTTATAGGGATTTTTGCAGTCTAACGAGAAATGACCCGGCTTATTGCAATTAAAACAAATTACTTGATCATTTGAAGGTTCCGTAACACGTGGTTTTTTAACAACATTATACTCTCTCTATTTTCAATTTTACATTTTCGAAATGTTTTTAGTACTGATACTAATTTGGGGAGTGAATTGGGGGTACTTCTCAAAAACTCAGAACGAATAAACTCAGAATAAATACCTGTGATCAGTGCATCCATTACCTCGGCATCGGCAGCCTCTGGTCGAACCCTCCTGAAGAGCGTCCTGGATGTTGTAGCATATTCAACGTAGCTGCTCGCTTGGTCTGAAGTGTAGCTGCACCATTTCTGCACGTCATCCGCGTACTGGAACTCGTTGCCAAACGTATGAGAGTCAGCTCTTCCTTCACTTGTTCCCACGTGGTTCAATGTAGTGACCAGTTGTTGGCACAACGTCGCTCTCGCAGTGCTTGTCGCAGGAGTTTCCAATATGGAGGATAGGAGACCCATCACTTGTTCCATAGTGAAGGTCGTCCCATCTGGAGGCCCTGTGAAGTCTTGGGGCTGTTATCCCACCGCTGCTGTCGGCGATACGCCAGAGTTTCCTTGCTCAGAGTCCATTACAGTGAAATAACACAAAATAAAGTATTTCTTAGTTTATTAACGCACAATCGCTCGTATAGAACAGAATAGAATAGTCTTTACATAAATCTACCGCTTTTATAGTTTCCTCAACAATGGATATCAAATACAACTTCTTTTAAACATACAAATAAAATTAGGTACTGTAAAATAAGTCTTAAAATACAGTTTAATATTTATAATAAATATTTTAATGAATTTAAATAACTTCAAATGATTTATATAATGCAAAGGTTTATTAATTTATATAATACAAAGGTTTATTAGATGAACAAACATTTACTCAGTGTAGATGGCGCTGTAAGCAATATTCGAAATTGTAATTAAGAATGACTTATTGCATAAAATAATAATGTTTGGCACAGAATAATAATATTAATTCTAATACATATTAATTCGAACATTTACACAGTAAATTGAGTATTTAAACAATAAATGAAACATCAAACGTCTTCAAAACATTCAAACAATCAAATTAGTGTCTATTAAATAACAGATTTCAATAAATAACGGTGTTATGTTCACAAATAACTTTGAAATATATAAATCATACATATTTAAGATATTTCTATAATAATATATTCGTTTTAATCGATAAACTAAAACATAAATATCAACAGTTGCCAATTATTGGCGATTTGCGCCCATATGTACATTTCAAACGGCTAAAGAATAATTGAAAATAAATTCAATGGTTTCGAAGATTACTCTCTAGGGTACTAAATAATGTTTGTATTTAACAGATTCGATATTCTAATAATACAATTATAGAAATATAAAATATTAGTCAACTTACTACTGAAAATCGTAATATTCTTTTTCAGCGTCAATTAATTTCTTTATCTATACTATACTATACTAATATTATAAAGAGGTAAAGTTTATAACTTTGTTTGTATATACGGGGTAATCTTCGCAAATACTGATCCGATCATGAAAATTCTTTCGCTAACAGAAAGCTACACTATTCAGGAGTGACAAGATAAAAGGAAAAAGATAAAAATATATAAAGATTTTAAATCAGCAGGATTTGAACCTGCGCCCTCTGACGTGCCGTGTCAACAATTCAATCTAATCAAGCATTATTATTTGCCTTAGAAATTAATTGGTGATTTTAAAACATTTATATTTATCTGATTTGCTGAAAATAGTGAGAGTGTATTGGAACATATCAAATTTCACCGTACCCTTCTTATGTGAAATGGATTATAACGCCCAACGAAGTGGGCACGGGTCGGCTAGTTTTATACATAAAACGGGATTTTCGCTAATAGTGGATATCGTAGTAACTAATCATTATAAGTAGTAAGTAATATTAATATTTTTCGTATTTGATTGAAATATTCCACTATAAAGTGTCTCTAAATCGACGTCGTTTCAGTAAAGGTTATGTGTGTCAGAGCTTACGTGAATATATTAATAACACCATAGCTGACGCCCACGGTGATTGCACTATTGTTCGGAAGTTGCGCACTATCGTGGCTCTCACTGACATTATAATATGCAGAACAATTCGTAAATTTTTGCAACGTGTTATATTAATATTTTGATTATTGTCTTAAGATATATGTTATTATGAATAAATTTCAAACAAATCTTACTTATTTTTAGGAGAATAGGTGATCATCATATTATTCCGTATATACCTTTAGAACTAAGGCAGATTATTATAATCTAAGCCCTAGATGTTATATATAATATAGAGATATAAGTTGATTTTGTAACTACGATACGATATTATTCACCCTGTAACATCTCATTGCTGGTCATGGGCCTCTTTCTCCATGTAGGAGAAGGATCGAAGCTTAATCCACCACGCTGCTCCACTGCGGGTTTACGGATATATACCCAAATATGAGTAACGATCACTATCAGGTTTATGATACCAACGGGGACCGATAGCGTAACGTTTACTGTGAGGCACGGTAGGGAGACCTAAATAGATTTTTTTTCAAATTCAAAATTTACGTTTATATTATTTTTTTATTATTGAAAAAGAAAACTAAAATACAATCCAATGATAGTTTTTGTATTAAAAGCACTATCAAATAACATGTCTTTACTATAAGAAAACGACTGTTAACGTGTATTTATTATTATAATATGTAAAAACTAGAAACAAAGATACTACTCGACTGATGTTGTACCGTCGTCAATACTTTCACTGTGTGCTCTGAATAATTTAACATTTGAAATGATAGCGGTATTAGTTCCGCGTACTCGACTCTGGTTTCCACATGACTTAATACTTTACTATAAAAATACTTAATACAATTTAAACCATAATACTGTAAACTAAACTAAACTTATATAATTGCGTTGTCAAACAAAAGAAAAACTAATTTCAATTGACATCGACAAGTAATACAACGTGGGTAGTCGAAAAAATATAAATATGCATTATTAGGAATAGCTCAAAAAGTATTCATCAAATCTTGATACAATTTAAATAGGACCACATGACAAGCACTAGAGTACGATTAAAAGAAAGAACCTTCAAAATCGGTATACCAAGTTAAATGTTATGACAAGGGTTATAACATTTTGCTCCCCCTTTTTTCAGTCGGCTAGAAATCATTGTACACCGCTGGTATAATTTTGATCCTGACTTTTTATTTATAGTTTTTGACTAGCCCCTTGGCTCAGTTTGTAGTAACCCTGCTTTCTGCTCCGGGGGTTGTGGGTTCGATTCCCACCCCGAGTCTTGGTGTGATATACATATTGATTTATATATGTATATGTATTATGTATAAGTATGTTTAATGAAAAAAAAAATGTAGCTAGACCAGTCGGCTGTTACCTATAACACAAAGCATGAAGTTGCTTACTTTAGGAACAGACGACCGTGTGTGTATTGTGTAGATATATTTATTTTATTTATTTGTAGTAGGAACAGTCAATTATCGAATAATCATGTATCAATGTTGTATATTCATTTTTCAAGTGTATACCGTGTATTTATAGAATGATTAAGACGTAATAAGATTGTATCACTCAAGTTCATTCAGCAAAAAGCACAGACAATTAAAGACAATGTAACATCCAGCGAATATTGCGCGATTATTGCAATGATGTATCGAGTTAATAAAATCGATTCCTGTCGACAATTTTCTACATGCATAAAATGTAACATCGTATCTTGTATGTTACTAAAGTAAGGTAATTATTTAATAAGCTTCACTTATAAGGGAGAGATTGCAGTATCGGAATCTTGAACCATGGCGGTTCCATTTTTGTAAATAAGTGCCTCACAGCGATTGCCGTTAGGTTTTCCCTTTTAAATGTTTTTACTTAGACTGATAAGTAAGACTTTCTCTTTTTATGTAGATTCTAATTGCAGTCAAGGCTTTTTTTGTTGTTGTGGTTTTATGTTTCCTTATAACGGATGTTTAAGTGCTCGTAGGCGTAAGACGTTGTGTAGTTACAGTTGACCTTTCTCAAACTTTTTTCATTACTATTTAAGTATTAAAAAGTTAAATTCTGTTCACATTAGTGAACCAAAAACCATTTCATACGAAATCATATTTTATGTAACACGAAACTTTTAAATTAAAAGATAAAAAAAAATTAAAAGATGAACTCGTGTACAACACCTATTACAAAGCAAAAAAAAAATGAAAAGGAAAATTGTAGGTAGCAGGAAAAGTAAAAATTTGATGCAAAGTATTTATAAAAATCTCTCAATTTGTTACTCAAGAGCAAGACTCGTCGTGGCTGTTCACACGGTCAGCAAGTGCTTAGTAAGTAGTCACGTTGTCGCTTAGTAAATAGGATCACTTATTTACTCTCTTCTAATATTTCATTGATAACTACTTCTGTATACTCACGTAGGTAAGCGATGAGCAGTAAGTTATTGCTATATTTCTTCGCAATCTTATTTAATTATGCTTTATTGTACGTGGTGTATAGAAATTAAAATTGGTTTTAGGATAGTTACAGATTGTGTAGTACAATGGGCGCACTTATGGTTATTTAGACATTTATTCCAGACAAACCAAGCAAGGAAGAAATAAAGCATTCTCTAAGCGGATGACAGCGTCGTCGGGACTGTTCAGAGGTGAGCCGGACAGTCCCCATGGAGGAGAAGTCTGGCCTTTTCGCCGAGGCCAGCCTGTCACTGGAGGGATCCTGTTGCCTGCAGATCCCGGACCCTCCAATTAAAGCGGCTGAAGGCTCCCGCAGGTGGTTTAGTGCGGTAGTGGCACTCCCAAGTGCTGAGTCCGACATACGGTCTAGGACTGCCTACCCGGGCATCCTGGATATCATCTGTAAATGGGTTACCCTGCGACATCAAAAAAAAAAAATTCTCTAAGCGGATGAATCAATATTAAAACTGTTAGGATAAAAATTGTGAGGGATCAAAAATACAAGTAAAATATGCGTTATGTACTTATTTGTTTAAACGTTTGTTGTGTTGACTTGAAAAAAAGAAAATGTTTTCAATTAGACTGTTTTTTTTTTTGTGTGAGTTATCTAAACGGTTTTCGTGTGGTTCAAATTAAATTTTATGGAGATCTAACGAGTAGTTTTTGAGTTATCCCTAATAATGCGTATTTAAGTCACGTAAGTAGTCGAATTATATGTACTACTTGTTGCTAAAAAGTTGGTCGGTTTTTTTGTTTGCCCGCAAACAATTTTTGATAATACAATCGTTTTAATAATATGGTAAAAAAATGTGACGTAACAGCAGTTGAAGTAAAAATTGTTGAATAAACTACAATACTTAGAAAATAATTTAATTGAAAACCATCATAGAAAGTGTTTCACACATGTACCAGGAAAACATAAACAGTAGAACGTTCGCACGTTGATATCAATTGTTGCTCATTCCTTGCCAAGTGAAAACGCCCGGATGTTTAACTGATTAGTTTTTATCTACGAGTACGTAAGTCGCCTGCATTTATGAATGCCTAGTACGTATGTATGTACGTTACATTTTGTCCTGGTTTACTTTATTTCTTTTCCAATGTTTTTTTCACTTTTACTTTTTCCGTGGAAACTTCAAAACAAGACGGTTTTAATAAACAAAAATTAGTGTATTTTTTTATAAATGATTTTATTCGTTTTTTTTTTATTTCTTTGCTTTGTTAAAATTCAAGCTAATTATGATTCATGAGCATTACTTTTTTAAACAAAAAGACTACTGTTGCATATAATTTTCTAACAGATTGATGTCGAATTATATTATTTAGCTTCCTAGGAAATAAATAAAGGATTTTGTCTTTCCGTAATACATATACGTGTACTACAGTTTACTACAGTTTTGTGTAATTGTATTCAAATATTAAGATGTGTATGTTTAGTCTAAAATAAAATAAATTTATTATCATTTTAAACAATTAAAAACTTTACTACTTATGATTCTTATATTCTTCAAGAAATAAAATAATTCTTATCAGCTAACTGCATCTCATATGTTACGTCATACCACAATAAATAATTAAGACTAGAGACATCTTAACTATTTTTTCTCTGGCTGTATTAATTAAATTCATTTAATTAGCTTTTAGAGAACTTGTTCTGTAGACATTTAAACATTAAGTTCCAGTCGTAAAGATAAGAGACTAATAATAAATTGAAAGGTAATTAATAATTATGAATGCATACATTGGAATCTCGGGAAAAATCTCCCTATAGACATTTTTTTCTCACTTGATTATGTATTAATAGAATCTATTTTAATGTGGCGGATAAATAAACGAGTATTTATTTATCCACGCAGCAACTTTTGTATAAAAATATTTTTAATATTAAAAATAAGGAAATTAATAACAATGTTTTTTGTGAATCATTAACCTATGAAAAGAAACTATACATTCCGGTAAAATGTACTGTTACAACGCTAGCATGGCAAACGAGTGTACGGTTCGCCTAATGGTAAGCACTTACTGCAGACTATTGACTATGACACTCCTCAGGAGCTCAGAACCTTACTTTTCACAAGAACACAATACTTTTTTTTTATACGACTAGGTCGGCAAGAAACGCGTAGGTACTACGGGCTACGGCCCATCTGACGCGATGATCGTAGGCGCGTCACCGATCCAACCTCGGACCCTCCAATGGTACTCTGGTCACTTCGCTCAGTGAGGTTCACAACACTAGGTACTTGAGAGCAATATTATTTGGCAGTGATCTAAGAGTGAGCAACTTTCCTGTCGGGCTGCTCTAAATTTTAAGCAAGATATTTTCAAGATTTTATTCAAGACTAGCTTCTTCCCGAGACTTCGTCCGCGTGGAATAGGAACAATTCTGTCATACATGATTTTTGCGAAACTTTATCTGTTTACGCAGCGCACGCAGCGAAAGCTCTCAAAAGGAAAAAAAACCCGATTTTGAAACATTCTTCATTGGTGCTCCACTCCTATAGTCTTCCTCGATAAATGGGCTATCTAACACTGAAAGAATTTTTCAAATCGGACTTGTAGTTCCTGAGATTAGCGCGTTCAGGCAAACAAACAAACAAAGAAACTCTTCAGACAATTTATAATTAATTTTAGAAATTGAAACTAATTTACCTTTGTTGAAAATTTATTTAAACAAAAAATCAATTTGTATCTGTCAACTTACTCCAATATTTTTTTTTGCGAATCGACCAAAAAGTTGTAATTTTGTTAGTTAGGATAAAGCTCTAAGGGCCTGTTTTACCTCCTGTTGATGAAACCAATGAAGTAACTTATGTTCACGATAACGATTCAGCCTGTAATATCCCACTGTTGGGCATAGGCCTCTTTCCCCATGTAGGATTGACGGACATATTCCCTACTATGAGTAACGATCGCTATCAGGTGTACATGATAACAACCGGGACCGACGGCTTAACGTGCTCTCCGAGGAACGGTGGGGAGACCCACAAGGACTGCACAAACACTCAAACCACGGCAAATATCTTTATGGCCAATACAAATGTTTGTCGCAACAGCAACAGCCACATACCAGTGCTGCTGCTGTGTGCTGTTGCACCAACGTGGCGTCGTTCTTCACGATAAACTTTAACTGAAACCGGTAAAACAGGGCCTTAATTAAGCAATAACAAGGTCTATTAAAATACGATATACGCTTCTCAAATAAAACGCATAGCAAAAAAAAAAACATTAAAGTTATTGGAAAACACGTCACATAGATGAGATTTACTAAAAAAATATTTACATAATTATGTAAATCAATCTTAGATAATAATCATAACGTTTATTAAATACCATTAATACATCACAATTACCATTAATACAACACAGTCACATTTTCCGGCTAAACTACCGTTTGAGAGGCGCACTCATATCCGGTGATTCGAATCCCAACTGGTTTAATGAAAGATTAATTGACCTACATTAAGTTTACTTGTAATGATAAAGATTGGATTATAAGTTAACTAACTTCCGTCCAACTTTTACGTAATTTTTTTATGTTTAATGACACCGTAAGTTTTAGGTTTATAGCCAACTTGAAAAAAAAGCAAGAAGGTTCCAATTCGATTGCATTTTTAATCTGTGATACCGGTTAAACTTTTTTTTTTTTTTCAATCGTAAGCTGGTGCTAGTGGTATTTAATTTTGATCGAGATGGGACGACTACTTTTTGAATTAACTCTAATAATGCGTGTATAATTAACTTTCTATGTAAAGTCCATAAAGAGTATTAACGAAACATATAAAATTAAAAATAATTAAATATTTAATTCAATTTCTCAAAAGAAACAGGAACTAGTTATTTTAAATAAAATAGTTAAGATAGATAGTATTATAAATTAACATCAACATCCTGTAAGAAAGTTAGCGCAAAACTACAAGCCTATCTCCTTACTCATATTTAAACCTACTTTCTTTATCAATGCTTATTTTTATTATTTCAAAAATCAATTAAGATTTTGTTGCTTACGACGTTCGATAAACGAAGTGCAGCACGGCATTCAGAGAAAGGTGGCATCGTCAGGGAATTCGGTGAATGTCAATAGTCAACTGATTCAAAGATTGCGAAAATAATTAAAAAGATGTTTCTTGCAGTTACACAGTAATTTATCTGTTCGATTATCCTATTATACGTCCGCATTATGCCTAACAATAGTATTAACAAAACTGTAGATCCGACATATAAAATTACACGCGTAAACATACAAAGGAAATTACTCTACAATAACCACAAAACGTCACACAAAGCGCTAGTTTCACCAACAGTGAAACTAATACTTTATTAACAGGAATACAGTTATGAGACAAAGCTCAGTTGCCTCTGTCCACTGCATTTCATACTTGGTCCCGTTTGTTCCTGATAACACTTTATACATATTTTGAATTCTATTTCGTTAGTCATAAGGTTAAAAAAAGCTTGGGTGGGTCGTGAGCCCAATTTATAACGATGTCGGACAAAATAAATTGGTCGAGATATTATTTTAGAACACTGTCAATATTTGAAGCTTTTGATGTACAAACGAGAGAATAACAAGTATGAGAAACAAATACTGTAAATTCAAGTATGTTTAAGTAAAATATTGGTGGAAGAAACTTTGACTATTCCGTGGAAAATGGATGGGATGCACAAAAATAATCTTAAAGTTGATATAATGATGATAATGATTGACAATTTAATTTGAAGATGATATGAATGCTGAAAGATGTTATAAGATATTTATTTATTTAATTATCATGATGGAAGAAAATTTATATTTCAATAAAAAGTACAAAATGCCGATTGTCACATAAGATAGTTGAAAAATAAGCGAAGCATCAAGAATCAACTTGCATGTTCATGTTCATATGATTCTTATCCTGTTTTTTATTATTATTAATAAACAACCGGTACTAGTTATAGGCTCGACTGGTACAAATCATTGTAGCATGGTGTGGTACGAACGCATCTAAAGCCGATTCTGGTCGATGCACTTATTTGCAGATCGTTGTTAAAGATATATAGACACTAGAAGAGTCAAATATTTATTTATTTTTAATATAGATCACTTCAGCTTATCGCAGTCCACTGCAAGACATAGGCCTCCACAAGTTCGCGCCAAAAATGACGCGAACTCATGCGTGTTGCCCATAGTTACCACACTGGGCAGGCAGGTTGGTGACCGCAGAGCTGGCTTTGTGGCACCGAAGACGCTGCAGCCCGTCTTCAGCCTGTGTATTTCAAAGCCAGCAGTTGGATGGTAATCCCGCCATCGGTCGGCCTTTTAAGTTCCAAGGTGGTAGTGGAACTGTGTTATCCCTTAGTCGTCTCTTACGACACCCACGGGAAAAGAAGGGGTGGCTATATTCTTTACTGCCGTAACCACACAGCAGCATTAAATTTGATAAGGAGAAAATATTAAATAAGACCATTTACGACGCAGTTTAAGCAAACAATACTAATTTACTAAAATAATCAAACAGAACTTTTTTAATATGCAAAGATAAAGCTCCGATGGTAAAATTCTACATACATGGTTAATAAGTAACAATCGTTTATACAAATAGTTTTGCTATGCCAAATAAAATTTCTCTCTTGTTTGTAACACAAGTTTTATTTTATTTCATCAAGAATAAATGGGGTTATTTTACAATATATGCCAACTTATAAGTTCTTTTAAGTTTGTTTACTCGTCTATCTATCTTCTATCAACAAAACGCAACGAACCATATCTAGTAATAACATAGATCAGTGTAAAATAAAGACAGCTTGTATAGTTTGATTCAATTGTTGTTATCGCGAAGCCGCTAGCGAACAGACGGTTCGATGCCCGGAAGATATCGCAACTTTGATCAGACGAATGAGCGGGATCTCTTATTTGATTTATTCTGTACCACGGTGAAAAAAAGTGGTATCTGGAAATCTTGTTTGGAGATGTCTTTAAGTATAACCAAAGATGTCCATTATTAATCGCTTTATCAGTTGAAGACTAGGTATTATATTTTTAATGTTACTGTAAAATATATCAAAATGAAATTTTTATATTGTTATTTTCTTTAATCTATACTAATACTAATATAATATAAAGCTGAAAAGTTTGTTTGTTTGGTCGTTTGTTTGATTGTTTGTTTGTTTGAACGCGGTAATCTCTGGAACTACTGAGCCGATTTGAAAAATTCTTTCAGTGCTAGATAGCCCATTTATCGAGGAACGCTATAGGCTATGTGTCATCACGCTAAGACCAATAGGAGCGGAGTCCACGCCGACGAAGTCGCGCGCAGAAGCTAGTGTAATTCTAAATGTGATGTGAATCCCCATTAGGCACACGATATTTTTTCCTGTTTGGAACCAATTCTGTGACGATTTATACCAACTTGTTTGAATTTCATGCTACAGTTTAGCACTTGATTTCAAGATCAGAATATTATTTTAAAAAGCCTTTTTTATTTCTTACTATAAATTCCGAGTTCAAAATGTATTATTTACGATAACTTATAAATTATTTGACAGATCTCGCTCTAATTTACATGGGATCATATGATAAGCATCACCTTTCGGATATAAAGATAATCATCAAAATTGGTACAACCAGTAAAAAGTTACGAAATGATACACATAAAAAAACAATCGAATTGAAAACCTATACTCCTTTTTTAACATTAAAAATAACATTAAAAATACAATTTCATACATATTACAATTTCTTTTAAATACAGCCGATCCCGTTTTTACGTTCACGATAATAGTGGAAACACATGAATAAATTCAAAGTATACTTTTTATAGTACTTCAAAGGGTATTTTTTCTTCTACAGCAGCCTTATCTATTGGAACATGGTAATGCCTTTTATATTTGTGATCGGTGGATATCGATAACATTATATGGATAATGGGTTTAAATGGTTTACTTTTTGGAATTCAGAAGCAGAATCCTTGATACATACATACATTTTAGATTAAGGTAGCTAAGCTTATCGGATGGACTAAACAAAAGGTGGATGACTTGCTAATCTGATTGGGAGACCTGATAATGTTTTGGGTGTAAAGTTATTTTATTTGAGCTTGTCGACCAGTCGCAGTTTGAGCTACACTTCGATAGTTGAGATTTTTTTGGTTATTAGTTCTAGCTTGTAAGTTAGGCAATAAATAATATTTTCTATTTAGATCTTATTTAACAAAGAAATTTAATAAGCTATACAGTACAAAGGAGTATAGAAGAATACGTCAAAAACTTAAAAACTAATTGTGGTTTAAATAACGTCCGCGCGTAATATTGCCAAGAATGCTGGTAGCTTTTCGTAGTTGAATCACAGTTCCAATTCTCTGGATAAACGTACCAACCAGTACGCTGTATAATATATTACATGGGTACTAAAATGTTTATTTGTTTATATATAAGTATTTTATGTTTATCTATTATATCGTAGTTTATATATAGTTTATATCTACGTATGTCTGATAATGCCACATATTTTTATTATTAAGTATATCCCTACCCAATTTGTTTAACGTTATTTATTATTGGTTTTTTTACTCCTTAATATGTGTACACTTCTAACCGCTGCTACTGTTTAGTGTCCTGTGCCCAAAGGTTATCTGGAAGTAATCGCTCTTTAGCGATAAGATCACCTTTATTAATAAAAATAAAAATACCTACTCTGTCACCAGAAGAGACTATAAGTCGAGGGTTCTTTTAGTTTTTTACTCTTCTACTCAAAGGCTCAAGTTTTAGAATAAGTTAGCATTGATTGGATGAACTCTTAAGATTGTGTTCAGACTGTACCTAACTATTGCCAAATTTTTTGTTCTAAAATTACATGCTGTTTAACAACTGCATATCATACGTCAATCTTATCTATAAAGGTTTTGACCTTCCTATCTAAGTAATAAGCGGTAGTGACGTCACATCATAGGCCCGGAACGGATATGCTCTAATTGATGCGACTTTGCTCCAGTAAGTGAAATATCAAATATATAATAAAATATTAATGCAGTTACCTACTGACTTAATCCAATTTTAATTAATTATCATCCATTTAAATGGGTAATGTATAATTTTATACAATTTCTGTTGTCATAGAATTAATATTATTGCTAAATTATTCCAAATATGTCTGTTTAAGAATTGGACAAAATAACGAGCATTTTCATGGTAAGTCTCTGCTGAATTTAGTTAAGCATTTTTTATTACTTGTGTCGCCAATGACAATTATTACGTAAGGTAACAACAAAATACGAGAAAAAAAAAACACCAAGAATTGGATCAGTCAACAAGACTATATCAATCTCGTATGATTTTTGTCACCCGTTACCACGGCGTCTGCAACATCGTCGAAATGTCGGGAGTTTCAAAATGACAATCGCAGTAAGTCCCGTATACCAGATACTAGCTTCTGCGCGCGAATTCGTCGGCGTGGACTCCGCTCCTATTGGTCTTAGCGTGATGATACATAGCCTATAGCCTTCCTCGATAAATGGGCTATCTAACACTGAAAGAATTTTTCAAATCGGCCCAGTAGTTCCAGAGATTACCACGTTCAAATAAACAAACAAACAAACAACCAAACAAACAAACTCTTCAGCTTTATAAATTAGTATAGATATGCATGATTTATGCATATGGTCAAAAAGCCATTTTCCGACTTTCTCGAAATAACTGATATGCTGCTCTACGAGCACTATCCCCATTGATACGAACATGTGTCGAGCGATTTCAAGATATGTTTCAATAGTTTTGCTGTCTAAGACGGAGCATTGTTGTGTATCAAAATCACTTTGCTATCTGTTTTGGCCCATTTCTTCATTCGTTTAGTTTAAATTAATCATAATTATGCTGGCGATAGTGCTGTGTAGATATTGGCGGTTTCGTCGGATTTCAAAAGTTGATGATACACAATACCGCTCTGGTCCTACAAGACACAGATCGTGCTCTTCTTGCCAAAGCGATTTGGCTTTGGTGTTGATGGACCGGCATCCACAGGTGGAAACCATAATTTTTTTTCAAATCAATCCATTTTTGCCACCAGTTACAATTCGATGCGAAAATGATTCCCTTTCGTGGTGTTGAGGCAGCACCACGAAAGCGAATTTCAGGAAGTTTCACAAGTCACTTTGCTATTTTCCATTTGACGTTCATTCAAATTGTGTGGAACCAATTTACCGAGTTTAATGATCTGTTCCATTGCTCGTAAACGTCTACTGATTGTTTCTTGTGATACGTGTAATGCTTCTGCTAATGGCCGTTGATTTTGAATTATATAGGTTACCTTCCAATAACTCCTACAATTTCTCATCTTCGCATTTTGTTGTCTATCAGAGCGCTCACTGTATTGAACAATAAAATCACGACTTTTAAATTGTCGAAACCATGCTTCACATGTGGAGCATATGGAGCGTGTTCACCATATGTTTCTACCAGCAAACGATGACTTTTAACGGCCTTTTTCTTATGATGGAATAAGGAATGTTATGGGTGCCCCAAATTTTCTTTTTCAGGTACAAAATTCGACATGATGAGGACTCAACTTGTGTGTGTTTGTCATTTAATTACGTCTGCATTAATTCTAATAGGCTGCATACTTTTTGCTCGCGCCATCACTTAGATAAACCGGAAAAAACTAGCGCACATACCTATGTAAATATAATGACAGTGACCGTGGAAGTTGAAAAACTTATATTGAAAAGCAGGAAGAAACAATTCTATCAAACTCACGTTTTTTTTTATTTTATTAAATTTTGTTTATCAAATACTTAATTTAGTTAGCATTTTAATTCATGAATTAGATATAAAAGATACCTACTTTATACTTTATAGATACTTTAAAAATATTAAATCAAGGATTTAAAATTGTTTACACGCGATTGTTTAGTATTACATAATAATATCAGTTACTAAAAACGTATATAAAATAAATTAAACCACTGTCCGGCTTCTCAAAAAAACAACACTAGGTACTTGACAGCAGTATTTGGCTCCGAACTTCTGTGAAGTTGGGGTATTGCCCTAATCGGGCTACTTCAGATTTAGAGCAAGATATTTCCTACTGTGTATTAATGAAATTTTATATTTTACACACACACAGCAAGAAATTTCCTGCTCAAAATATGGAGCAGCCCGACTGGGGTGGTACTTCGACCTTACAGAAGACCACAGCTAAATAATACTGTTTTTAAGCAGTATTGTGTTCCTGTTGGTGAGTAAGGTGACCAGAGCTCCCAGGGGGGATTGGGGATAGGGTCGGCAACGCGCTTGCTACGCTTCTGGTGTTGCCGTGTTGCAGGCGTCTATAGGCTACGGTAGTCACTTACCATCAGGTGAGCCGTACGCTTGTTTGTCGACTTAGTAACATTAAAAAAAAACACTTCAGCCTATCGCAGTCCACTGCTGGACATAGGTCTCCCCAAGTTTCAAATTTCTCGGTTTTCCACAATCCTCATCTAGCCTTTGCCGGCGATTTTACGTAGATCGTCGATCGAACGGGCCGGAGGACCACAAACATAATATGGTAATTATCCCGCTTAATAATAAAGTATGATCCACTTTTATATGGAAAAACTGTACTTAATAATAGATTAATTAACACTTAAAAAACTCATTTCACGGTCAACATTTTCAAGATAATACGAAAAAATAAATAAATAAACATTTGAAAGTTTAGACGGTTAGCAATTAGCTGAATATAATTAACTCAAATAATTAAAATACGGTTTCTACGATTGTAATTCTTATGTTTTAATAGATATAATTTAGTTTGTTGATTTTACATCCGATAGGAGATTTTCTCTGTTGCTATTTGGGGCATATATCGATGCGTGTTCATTGCAATTATTTAAAATTTATTAAATACTACTTAAGTCAGCGAACTTCGTACTGCCACGTTTTTTTTTCATACATATATGTGTATATTTTAATTTTTCCTTTATACAAATCTTGTTCTATATAATGATTATATAACGAACATAAAATACATAGAATAATCTAATATTGTGATGCAGTCGTTCGGAAGTGAGTAGTGTAGATACATTTTCGCGTTTTGATTTTATTTACTTACTAGAGTCATTCCATGTCAAACCAACAAGGCACTCAACCTGACCCTTTCAGATTTGGCTGAAACTTTGTTTATTTATACTCTCTGATATCCTGAACTCAAATATAGTTTTCAAAAAATTTAATCCCTGATAGTTTTTTAGATATAAATTTTTAAAAATCACAAAATGCGCGTTTTTTGACGTGCACTAAAATCTAAAATCTGCAATAACTTTGGTTCTATTAGAGATAGAGAGCTGAATGATAGCTCATTTTAAAGAAGGTTTAATGGGATTTAATGTGATACCCAATTTGAACACATTAATGTACAAAATATTTTTTGAGTAAAACTCAAAAATCGTTTTTGAAAAATCTTTGTGTTGGTGTTTTTTAATTTTTTTCAAATTTATATATGTTTTTATGTATAATTTTGTGAGTACACCATAAAAATTTCAGAGTGGGACCATGATGGGATCGGGAGATATGTTAAAAATACATCACTGAAGTATCACAATTTTTTTATTTCAATTTAATGTTGAATAATTTAAGTTATGCAGGCCTAATTCTTATGTTTTAAATATAAAAATAATGTATTTTAAATATATTACACATTATATTTATTGAAAAGTCATACAACGTAGGTAGATGAAAAAATATTCAAGTAATTACGCGTTATCAACGATTACTCAAAAAGTTGTAATCAGATCTCGATGATTTTTAAATGTGACCACATGATAAACATCAACTTTCGATTAAATTAAAAATCATCAAAATGGGTACACCCAGTAAAATCTTATACGGTATAATACAACGCAGGTCGACGAAAAAATAGTCAAGTAAAAACGTATTGTTAGATATAACTCGAAAAGTACTTCTTAGATCTCAAATAAATTTAAATGGGACCAAATGACACGCTCCACCTTTCTATTAAAATATTTGTTATCGAAATCGGTTCACCCAGTCAAGTTCTGAAGTAACATACATTTAAAAAAAATACAATCGAATTGAGAACCTCCTCCTTTTTTGAAAGTCGGTTAAAAATAAAGAAATATCTTTGTATTTCATTTCCAAAGTTTTGTTTCATATAGCCTATGTATCAGAACCAGGCTATTAGCACTGAAAATTTTGTGAAAGGTACTTCAGTGATGTATTTTTAATATATCTCCCGATCCCATCATGGTCCCACTCTGAAATTTTTATGGTGTACTCACAATATTATACATAAAAACATATATAAATTTGAAAAAAATTAAAAAACACCAACACAAAGATTTTTCAAAAACGATTTTTGAGTTTTACTCAAAAAATATTTTGTACATTAATGTGTTCAAGTTGGGTATCACATTGAATCCCATTAAACCCTCTTTAAAATGAGCTATCATTCAGCTCTCTATCTCTAATAGAACCAAAGTTATTGCAGATTTTAGATTTTAGTGCACGTCAAAAAACGCGCATTTTGTGATTTTTAAAAATTTATATCTAAAAAACTATCAGGGATTAAATTTTTTGAAAACTATATTTGAGTTCAGGGTGTCAGAGAGTATAAATAAACAAAGTTTCAGCTAAATCTGAAAGGGTCAGGTTGAAAACATTTTTTTATTGGTTGGTTTGACGTGGAATGACTCACTAGCGACCCGCTCCGGCTTCGCACGGGTGCAATGCTGATACTAAATATAAAATAAATATTTGCGCGAATCTAACCGCAAAAAATGTGTTTATTTACGACATCACATTAGAAAACTTTAAAACTATCAGTGTTCCTCTACTATATTATGCATGTTTTATACATATAAACCTTCCCCTGGAATCACTCTATTTACTAAAGAAAACCGCATCAAAATCCGTTGCCTAGTTTTAAAGATCTAAGCATATATACAGACAGACAGACAGCCGGAAGAGACTTTATTTTATAATATATAGGTAGTGATATAGATTTGTACCTATTTATATAATTATATTTATAAAATATACAATTTGTTTATTTATGGCGTATATTAATTATAATGCTGAGTACTTTTCTTATTATAAAGTGGTTTATATCAGCTGTTATCAATTTTATTTTGAAGTCGTTTTGCGTATGTTGACATGTTCTTTGATGAAGGTAGGCTACGTACAAAAGGTTACGTTTTTAAGACAATTTTAACCGACTTAAAAAAAGGAGGTTATCAATTCGACTATATTCTTTTTGTGTGTTACCTCATAACGTTTTAGTGGGTGTACCAATTTTGATTATTCTTATTCTCATTTTATTACTTATCGATGTCAATTGAGTTTTTTATTTAGAAGAAGAAAAATTGTGCGTATTTTGACCGTTACATACACATACAAAACCATGGTATACTTATATATAGAGATGTCAAATTGTACTTAAGTACTATAAGTTTCATTAAAGTAGTTAATTAATTGTTGACACTTAATTTTCCAATAATGTAATAAATTCTCACAGTATTAAATAATTAAAACTTAACTTACCAAGTAATTATTTCGTACTAGTATTTCGTTATGTAATAAACGTACCTGAAACAAAAATTCACATTATTAAATATATAACAAATTGAAATCTTAAACTACTTTAAAACTTGCTTAATAAATTACTAAATACATCTTAATCTGATCATCTTTAACTGAGGTAGGGCAAAGCAGGAAATTTCCTGAAATGGAGCAGCCCGACTGGGTTAGTACCTCGACCTTACAGAAGATCACAGATAAATAATACTGCTTTCAAGCAGTGTTGTATTCCTGTTGGTGAGTAATGTGACTAGAGCTCCTGGGGGGAATTGGGGATAGTGTCGGCAACGCGTTTGTGATGCTTCAGGTGTTGCAGGCGTCTATAAACTACGGTAATCGTTAACCATCAGGTGAGCCGTACGCTTGTTTGGCGACATAGTTACATGAAAAAAAAAATGGTTCACGGCCAGATTCAATATTCTATTTCTGAATTTGCTTACTAGAGATAGAATTTTGACGGAAGTCATAAACAAATTATGTCAAAAATCTATCGCCTTGTAGGCAAAACCTGAAATATATTAGATAGATTATTGAAAACGGCCGCTAGCGGACAATCGTTCTTATTTATCTCTTATGGAATCAAAGTTATATCTACAAGTAAACCTTAAGAAATGCAATAAAAAGCAGTTTTTAAATTAAATCAAAAGATTGGAGCTAGCTAATAGTCCGGGATCCCTAGTACATTTTTTTCACTTAATTACTATAAAGCTAATTTTCCGGGAAGATCTTCATTTTTATAAGACGAACAAAAATTTCCTCTAAGAAAATTCTCGATTGTGGTAGGTAATAGAGTTAGCAGGGAATAGAGCAGCAGTGAGCGTAGAACTGGGATAACGTAATTATATAAATATTAACTAACTAAAAGAAAAAAAATCAGCTGGTTAGTAATAAAAAAAATCTGATTTTTTTTCCCGGAAAATTAGCTTGATAGTAATCAAGTGAAAAAACTGTATTATGGATCCCGGACTATAAGCTGCGATGTTCAATTGCAATATTTGACAGATACAACAGATAGACGGGTACAGACAATAAAACAGTTACAGATAACACAACTCAACGTCAGTACATCGAGATTCATCTAACGACGATATAAAATACCTCAATTCTAAGCTTATCAAAAGCGTTAAGGCATCGATTACACTAATCAGATTAAATCACGTATGATGTAATGTGATTAGTGTTACAACTCAGTAATTACTGAAATGACATATGGCATTCAGTTATTCACTTAGATTTCAGTTATTACTGATTTGTTAAAACCTAGTAGATAACACTTTAACACGTTAGTTAAAGAGAAATAAGACATAAGAAGGCATATCCGCTCGGTCGTTTCAGCATATCACAGTCTACTACTGGACGTGGGCTTCCCCAAGTTCACGACAAATATCTTAAATCGTTCTCTAAGCCTACCTAAATAAAAGAATCATTACATTTTTGTTTTGTTTTTTTTTAAGCGAAAGACGCAGATACGTTGTATGGGAGACATAACAAATATGGTTTTTCATATAAAGATCTATAAAATATACAAAATTTATTTCCTATGATCTATAGGTAGGTACTAATATTATAAAACTGAAGAGTTTGTTCGTTTGTTTGTTTGAACGCGCTAATCTTAGGAACTACTGCTATTTTTTCAAATTAACGCGTGTGAAACCGCGGAGCACAGGCTCACAGCTAGTATAAAAATATATACACAAAATATGACAATACATTCTTCGAATAAGTAACCTCCTTTTTCGCTGTCTGGCAAAACAAACGGCAAACCAACCAATGGATAACGTTTAAAATACAAGACTAATTCAAGCAACAATTAGTAATTAACATAGAATGGTGACAGCTCTTACTGTTTGCTTCAGCGGTATGTGCTTATTGCGAAACGAACTCTCGCTTTGTTTGAAGCCCTGGTACATGAGATTTAGAAGCAATTGAAAAATAATTTAATTGTTGTATTCTAGAAAAAAAATATTCTTTTCTATTATATCAATACATATTATAAAACAGACGCTTCCCGCTGTCTGTCCCTATATGTGCTTAGATCTTTAAAACTAGGCAACGGATTTTGATGCGGTTTTTTTTTAATAAATAGAGTGATTCAAGGGCATACATGCATAATATAGTAGAGAAACACTGATAATTTTAAAGGTTTCTAATGCGATGTCATTGCACTCGTGCGAAGCCGGGGCGGGTCGCTAGTTTTTTATTAAAATATTGAGTTTGTGTAAAATCACATGGTTATAAAGCCATAGGCCCTGGCGCGCTTTCCACTCGTTTCATTTCATTTGGTATTGTAACTAAAGACCGTCGTAATTATATATGTATAATATATATATATATATAATATATGTAGCAACTAAGCGTCACTTCCCTGCCAAAGTTTGAAGTGCTAAAACGTCACGAATTAATTTCTAAAATTCTAAATTAGCAAAGATTTAAGGTTCGTATCATATTAGGCCATAGTCTTTGATAGTCTTAAATTTTGTCCAACACGATCGTCATTTTTTTTATTTACGAAGAGAATATACGACTTTATTTAGTAAATCTAAGTATTGTTATTTATTTTTTAATATAAAATGAGTATCTAACGGTTCTAATTTGTTCATACCTTTTGACAAAATTGTGCTTTACACTTATCTTTTTGTCGATTTATTCCGTAAGACTGCAAATTGATACTCATGTGACTGTCTAGTAAACTTAGGACGTGGAAGGTGACGGTATTTCAGTCAATCAGTTGTTGCTCTTAAATACGACTTCTGAGAATTAAACATCCACAGAGACCATTGAAAAGAATACATTACGGATCAGTCAGTATGCATAAGCAATTTAAACTTGTCTTTGTAGAGTTATGACCGATCTCGTGAATAAGTGCTCACTTTACCACCTCGCTTTTGAGACGTCACTATTGAGCTTTGTATTTTTAATGATATTAAAAAGGATAATATAAATTTACTTTCTGACTTTAAAAGAGATGATACTCCCGTTATCATGGTTGCTGTAAAGTATCCGAAACGTCGGGTATCTAAAAAAACGTAATAAACAGCGATAAAATCCGCAAGTTGTTTCATTATAATGAGTGAAATTCACGTAAACATTAGAAAACAATATATTTAAATGATATACGAATTTTAGCTTTTTTTTAAGGAAGATGCTTATGAAGTAAGCGGTGCAGTCTGATAGCCTAGAGTCTAGACTTTGGCGAAGGCGTCTGTACTATGTTGATACTAGTTAACCCTAATCTCTATAATTCTATATACATAAAAATGAATCGCTGAATGTGTTGCTAAGCGCAAATCTCGAGATCAGCTGGACCGATTTCGCTAATTCTTTTTTTATAATGTTCCTTGAAGTAAGAGGATGGTTCTTACGGAGAGAAAAATTTAAAAAAATGCCTTAAAAAGTCTAAAAACAAAACCTTTCTATATTCCCATACAAAAGACGCCGTTTAGACCAATTTTACATTTACTTATTTTTAAAAGATAGTAGAAATTAGCAAAATAATAATGAAAACGTGACATTTCGAAATTGTCTGGTAAACTTTAACATATAAAGGCTAGATAAGAACAACATAATATGTTACATTTATGCTTGTTAGTGGAGAAAGCCGCTGTTGAACCACTGAACGTGGAAAAACATAGTTTGAGACAAGAGGTAGTGACAGGCACAAGTAAATCAGGTTTTCCAATTTATATTCTGTAATGCTACTTTTGAGCTAAGTTTTTTTGTAAAATAGAATACTACATTTACCTAAAATTTGGTAAAACACAGTAAGATACTTTTTATAGCTTATAAGTGTTTTAAAAATCAACATTATTTTTTATACATCCATCAAACACTGTAGCCACATGTGTTACTATTTGATAAAACATAGTAGGTACTTAAAATGCTATTTTATAAGATATAAATGTTTTAAAAATAAATTATTTTCCCTTTTACATCGCAAGACAGTGTATAATCTGTATAGCAATTTGAACAGTCCATTCTAACTGGACGTAATTATGCATTAAGAGTGCGCATAATGCAAAATTACCATCTTCTATTTGTTTTGACATGAAAAGTTCCAGACCAAATCTTAAAATAAAAATATATGACAAACTACGTGATATTTGCAAGGGTTGACCCATATCAAAAACATGAAATAAGGAAATTTCCTCGATAAAATATAATCACGAAGTAACCTCTAATTTTTATATTTTTTCTATTTATACTCGATATGGTTATGACCATTAAGACAAAAATTTGATAATTAATTACATTTAAATATGAGTAAAGGCTATGCCAAGGCATTTAATGTAATTACTTTTAGTTTCGGAATTATATACAAAATAACATATTTGTCGTTTTTTACATTCGTAATGCGCTCAAAACTATATCGTCTATCGCACTCTGACACGAGGCTTTGTGTATATTTTGTTTCATCGGGCGCGCGGGTGAAATCTGATTTTTTGCTCGCCTTATGCACGCTCTTAACTCCTAAAGACTTCGAAGAAAATTCTAGCCCTGCGTTAGTTGTCCTCGACACGGATTCGGGAAGGCCTCGGTGTCGCTTGCGCAAGAATATTTGTTCCAACAGACCTAGAGTCTAGACAGAGAGTTATGCGATAACTTCGTTCGTAGATAATACCTTACTAAATAGAAATTTAATAAATCTGAAGAATTTATTTCTTTGATTCTATGATTTTGTCCTGTGCTATTATAATGTGTTTACATGATTTCATGTAAACATATTATATTAAGCCATAATTCTTACTGGAGCAGACCAATTACAAATGTACATAATTGTATTTGTGGACACGCACCAACTTTCGATTAAAACAAAACACTCAGTCAAAGATTCTGAGGTAACATATATAAAAAATACAGTCGAATTGAAAACCTCCTCTTTTTATGTCCGTTAAATACTTAAAAATATAGTAAGTTTAAGCTAAAAGATAACAAACACTTCTTGTATTGCAAGACATTAATTGCGCATTTTAACCGATCAGTCAATCCGATCTTTACACAGCAGATAACAAAATTTTGTTAAAGGTGGCAACCCATGGAACCCTATTATCCACCCAATGGGTATGATAACCTTATCTATAATCCGCGATAAATTACATCTGTGATATCATTAACCAAATTATTCATATCTCATTGATTGTGTTAGGGTTCATACAATACGTAACTCTTAAAATCTTAGATTCATTCTTTGTAATTGTCAGAACGCTACCAACCTAGAGACCTACATTCTAGTATCAGCAACAGCGTCAACCGTTACTAACCTTAGCGTTAAACTCAAAACTGTTTTTCTTCATATAATGGCACTTAAACGGAAAGGAATGTAAGAATGACTATATTATTATACAGTCATTAGCAACACTAGTGCGTTTCATATGAAGATCGCAACCACCCACCACGTTAAAACTGCGCACATTATTGACCGACATTCCATAAATCTAAGTACTGGTGTAAATATGAAACTATTAATGTCTATAAAACATCGTAGGTTTGTTTATGATAGCAATGTTATGAATCGTGCACTTTAGCCAAAACTATGGGATGTCACTTTATTACTAAACTATTGCTCAACACCTGCATTCGTTTCATTTTCGGTCTGCGGAAGTATGATCATATTTCACATTACAGATCTCTTCTTAAATGGCTACCAATCCGTGAACGTAGGCACTTGAGAATTCTTTGCTTACTCTTCACTCTTTTATCCCATCCTACTACCCCTCCTTACCTTAAATGTAAGTTCACTTTCCTTTCCGAATTACATGAAAGGCCTCTCCGCTCTTCAAATAATCTATCTCTTGCTACTCCTATTCATCGGACTGGGTTTTTGTCTGATTCATTTGCTGTTACTGCTGTTCGTCTCTGGGACATGTTACCTGAATTCATCCGTAAAGCTCCTTCACGTGACTCATTTAAGAGACAAGTTAAAAAGTTCTTCTTAGCTAAAATTTAACATTATTTGGTTTTATTGTCGTCAGATTATTATGTATTAAGTATTTTGTGTGTATGTATATATGTATTTATGTATATATGTATGTATGTAAGTATGTTTCTATGTATGTATGGATATGCGTATCTATGTATGTTTATATCTATACTCATATTTCGATAGGTATACTAATTTTTTTTTTTTTTTGCACACCTACAAACGTCCGCTCTTGTACGTCCTAAGGTTGGCTGGTAGAGAATGCTTTTAGCATTAAGCCCGCCTTTTGTACAATCATGTATGTATTGTGCAATAAAGTATCAAATAAATAAATAAACTAGCTTCTGCGCGCGACTTCGTCCCCGTGGAATAGGAGCAATTCTGTCATACATGATTTGTGCGAAACTTTAACTGTTTATGCCGCGGAAGCTCTCAGAAGGAAAAAAACCCCGATTTTAAAACATTCTTCATTGGTGCTATACTCCTGTTGGTCTTAGCGTGATATATAGCCTATAGCCTTCCTCGATAAATGGGCTATCTAATACTGAAAGAATTTTCAAATCGGACCAGTAGATCCAGAGATTAGCGCGTTCAAACAAACAAACAAACAATCAAACAAACAAACTCTTCAGCTTTATTATATTAGTATAGATTAAATAAAAAATTAAAAAATAACACTGACACAATAACCTGAGTTCCGTATAAAAAGTAAAAAATAATGAAAGAAACTCAATCTTAAAGTACCTATAAAGTATGTACGAGTATTAATAATGTAAAAAAAAAAATACATCGCGTTGGAGGACCGCTCCTACTTATTTATTACCAACTATTTATTTTGCTTAGTTAAGTTAGGTTAGTTTAGACTATTTATTTGTAATTGAATTGTTAGGTTTTATATAAACAAAAATTGAAGCTGAGTTAAAAAAATTGGTCTTCGGTGCGACAAAGCCAGCCCTGCGGTCACCAGCGCGTCTGCCCAGCGTGGTGACTATGGGCAAAACACATGAGTTCACGCCATTATTGGTGCAAACTTGTGGAGGCCTATGCCCAGCAGTGGACTGTGATAGGCTGAAATGATGATGATGAAAAAAAAATGTATAACAACATAGTCTTTTTTTAAATTTGCATAAACGAAACGTTTACTCTGAATAACCTTCTCCTTTTTTTTTACAACTAGTTCGGTAAACAAGCGTACGGCTCACCTGATGGTAAGCGATTACCGTAGCTTATAGACGTCTGCAACACCAGAAGCATTGCAAGCGCGTTGCCGACCCTAACCCCAATTCCCCCTAGGAGGAGGTCTTTGTGGGTCACTAAGTTTTCACAAATGAAACATTAGGCGGTTGTAACAAACTACTTGCAAAACCTAGGCATCAACAAGCACTGATTACAAACTATTCCATCAACCAGCCAACAAGGCAACCATATCATTCGTTTAAATGAATTTTCGCCTATTACGAGCTATTACATCGCAGGATACCTGCCTCTCTTTCACGTAACGACAGCGTAACCTCTGATCCATACTCCTAGTTTTTACTAGTTGTGCAATAATCGGAGTGTAATCGAATAATGTAGCATCGAGAACCGGTTATATCGAGTACGAATAACCCATGATTTACGAACAGTAATGGACGCGGTATTATTTTTTATATAACTACGTTGGCAAACAAGTGTACGTTCCACCTGATAGTAAGTAATTACCGTAGCGTATAGACGAGACAACACCAGAAGCATCTCATCAAGCGCGTTGCCGTCCCTCAACAAGAGCTTTGCTCACCTTACTGAAAACTGTAACATAATACTTCTTGTAAGTAGTATTATTTAGATGTTTTTTTTTTTTTTTTGAGTAGAATGTATCCTGTTGCAGTTACCTCAATATATTATCGTATTCATTATTTCGTAATCAAGATAATTCCGAATTATTTACTCAATAGTAATTTATTCGATTCTATAGTACCTAGTTGTTGCATTTATCTTGCTTAGAATTCCTTAATTCAAATTTTAAGGTGTTGAATAATTTATCAGCGTTATTTCTGTACGAGTTATGTTAATGCGACAAAAATTTGTCTGATAATAGAATTGAAATACCGTTTCGTTGACAAAGGGATCTGTGAAGTACTGATTCGATGACGAAGGGAAATCTCTTGCTTTCTGTAATAATTATGCATAGTATTTCTTAAACAACTAACAACGTTATAGAATATGGAAAACATATTTGATGTAAAAATATTTTTTGTATCAATAATTATTTTTTATTTTTGTAAAGACGTCAAATTGAATGACATTAATAATTTTAACAATTTATAACAAATCATTATTTACATATTTTCTCTACATCAACTCATATAGGTACTTAAGGCGACTAGAACAGCTAAGTAACCTTCAAGAACGCACGCACACATTTACAATATCGACGTGAACGCCATTTAACTATGGCGCTTATAAAAATTAACTCGACAGCCGTTTAGCGAGATTATGCCCGACCATGCTAATAGATGGCGCGAAAGGATTTTGGAGTTTGACGGACGGCTGTCAGTTCGCATACATTTAGTTTTTTCGATCGCAATTATTATAGTCCGGGATTCCTAGTACATTTTTTTCACTTGATTACTATCAAGCTAATTTTCCGAGAGTAGCTTTATTTTGATGAGACGAACAAAAATTTCCTCTACGAAAACTCTCGATTGTGGTAGGTAATAGCAGGGGATAGAGCAGCAGTGAGCGTAGGACCGGGATTACGTACCACTAGTGGCGTAGCGTAGGGGGGGGGGCGCCCCGGGCGGCACTTTTTAGGGGGTGGCAAAATTTAACAATAAATAATAACAATTATTGCTTATCATTGTGACCATTATTTCATATTATTGTTGTTCAAATTTAGTAGGGAAGTGGACTGAGGTTGCCAATCAAATAATCAAATCATAAATTATGCGACGTTTCGATCTTTATTAGACCTTCATCAGGCATCTGCATTAATACAAAATGAAAGAGTCATTATACAATAATTATAATAATACACATATCCAACAAGAACTACTTAAACAACGTGAAATTACCTTTAATTATATTTGATACAATTGACATCTATTTTTACTTGATGATTTCTATTTAATATTGCTTTATATTTTCTGATACATTGCAAAAATTTTTTTTATTATTATTTTAATTCTTATTATAATTGTGACAATATGTTATATTTTTTATTCAAGCATTCTAAGATTTAAATTTACTCTCCTGATTCATAAAAAGTTGATATTTTTCCCCATCAAACGTCATTTGTTTTTTTTGTTTTTTTTTTAGAACAAATGACGTTTGATGGGGAAAAATATCAACTTTTTATGAATCAGGAGAGTAAATTTAAATCTTAGAATGCTTGAATAAAAAATATAACATATTGTCACAATTATAATAAGAATTAAAATAATAAAAAAAAAAATTTTTGCAATGTATCAGAAAATATAAAGCAATATTAAATAGAAATCATCAAGTAAAAATAGATGTCAATTGTATCAAATATAATTAAAGGTAATTTCACGTTGTTTAAGTAGTTCTTGTTGGATATGTGTATTATTATAATTATTGTATAATGACTCTTTCATTTTGTATTAATGCAGATGCCTGATGAAGGTCTAATAAAGATCGAAACGTCGCATAATTTATGATTTGATTATTTGATTGGCAACCTCAGTCCACTTCCCTACTAAATTTGAACAACAATAATAATAACAATATTTTGAAAATATTTGAACCATTTTATATCATTTTTATCGGAACTATACATTCTGACCGATTGAAAGTATCACGGAATTTCTCTTTACTTATTTTGTGGCGAAGTCGGTGAATCCCTTTTATTTTGTAGCGACTGGCAACGTCTATACTTGTGGGAATTTCCCATTTGTGACTTACTTAGTCATAAACGGGAGTTAGTCTTACCTATGGATGAACAAGCTTAGCTCGGTTTATATCGTGTTTATTGGAAATTTTATTTACATCCCAATTACATACTTATGGAATATCAATAATATTTTTCGATCTTACCGACATAATAATAAAAAGAAATGAACTGGTTATTCAGATAAAAAAAACACGAGTGCAATTAGAAAAAAAAGGGAAAAAGAAAATCGATCTGGTGACATGTGGATTTGAACCGGGGTCATATAGTTTCATGACCACCCGATTTTCCACCTGATAACTTAATAGATTATGGCAAAATTTACTTTCCTATTCTAATAATGTTGTATTTTTTCATTATCTGAAAACACGGGTAAAACGAAATTTTCTAAAAATTAATCCTAGCTAGATCATCATACAGATGTTTGCCGTGGTCTGGGTGTTTGTGCAGTCCTTGTGGGTCTCCCCAACGTGCATCGGAGAGCACGTTAAGCAGTCGCTCCCGTTTGTTATCATGTACGCCTGGTAGCGATCGTTACTCATAGTAGGGGACATATCCGCCAACCCGGATTGGAGCAGCGTGGTGGATTAAGCTTTGATCCTTCTCCTAAATGGGGTAATGGTCTAAGAAACGTGGAAGAGCGATCTACACCGATCTGATAACTCGATGAGACATATTTTTTATCAAATATAATTTATGAACAAATATGCCTATGATAACTTGCCTATCGAAAAGTGGTCATAGCTACTTTTAATTTAATTAATTTTAATTAATTTTTTTTCATCACCTTCACTCATTATGATAACCGAATGTGTTTTATCCCAATTGATAGTTTTTAACACACAGAATATGTCTAGATAGGCTTGTCTACTTATTTTTGGTCATGGCTACCTGGCAAGTAGATGTGAACAGGTAGGTCAATATATACCTATATTCGATACTACATCTACCTGTAAGATATTGTAATTACAAAACCAATCATATAGGCTTGCCTGCAAAAAAAGAAAAAAAGGCATTGACCTCTTTTCGATAGGCAAGTTATCATAGGCATATTGTTATAAATTAATATTTGATAAAAAATATGTCTCATCGAGTGATCAGATTGGTGAAGGTCGATGTTCCACGTCTCCTCTACTATAAGAGGCCTATGCCCAGCAGTAGGATATTACAGACTGAAGCGTAATCGTGAGTTTTTTTTCTAAAAAGGGAGGCAAACATCTTAACCTTAATCTATACTAATATAATAAAGCTGAAGAGTTTGTTTGATTGTTTGTTTGTTTGTTTGTTTGTTTGTTTGAACGCGCTAATCTCAGGATCTACTGGTCCGATTTGAAAAATTCTTTCAGTGTTAGATAGTGCATTTATCGAGGAAGGCTATAGGCTATATATCATCACGCTAAGACCAATAGGAGCGGAGTCCACGCCGACGAAGTCGCGCGCAGAAGCTAGTGTATTAATATACCGGGTGAGTAAAAAATATGGAAACCCCGAAAAATTCGGAAAACCGCACAGGTTAGTCGTGAAACAAAGGTCAAACCTAGGTAACTTTTAACGAGGAATCCAACGGTGACCTTTTTGTTTCTGATTTTTATTTCTTTTAGTTAGTTAATATTTATATAATTTAATAGTACTATTGTCCTACAAATTGCGTGGTACGTTATCCCGTTATCCCGTGAGCATAGGCTCACTGCTGCTCTATCTCCTGCTATCTCTGTTAGCTACCACAATTGAGTTTTCGAAGAGGATTTTTTTGTTCGTCTCATCAAAATGAAGCTACTCCCGGAAAATTAGCTTGATACTAATCAGGTGAAAAAAATGTACTAGGGATCCCTACCTATTACTTTTCCCGATCAAAAAAAAAACTGAACGTATTCGAACTGACATCCGTCCGTCAAACATCTAAAACGCCAAAATTCATTGTTATCATTGTTATGACAATCAATATTTAGTAATAATAAAATATTCTTACCTTTTAATATCGTTCATATTTTGGGCATTTGTTTTATATGAACGTTTTTTACTTTTCGTGACGGGTTTCGCTTTATTTCCCATATAGAAAATAATTAAAAACAGTAAATAATCTTATGCGAATAATGCGGAAAAAACGAGCAACACGTCCGTTTAGCATCAGGCCTTGGCCGAGACTGTCTGTACACGGGCATTACGCACCCATGCGCACGTTTTATGATTATTTATGCTCAAAAATAAGGAAACGTGTATTTATAAAAATCTATTGATCAAACAAAATAATTAAAACACTATCACGATAGTATGTTGCTTAAAGAATAATTTGACAAAATATCAGAATTATAGCCTGTATATTAACATGGTTTTTACCCGTTAAAAGATATTTTTAGAGGTATCTTTGTGATTTTTTTCTATCGTATCAAATTTAAAGAATCATGTTTTCAACACACTATCTATCTAGCATATATCCTGCAGAATATCATATATTTTTCTGTTATTTTTCACTGCAGTGGATCATATACTTTTAGGCGTTATAAAACATCGTTTTAGCTCTTCTAGTCGCCTTAACTAGCTTCTGCGCGCGACTTCGTCGGCGTGGACTCCGCTCCTATTGGTCTTAGCGTGATGACTCATAGCCTATAGCCTTCCTCGATAAATGGGCTATCTAACACTGAAATAATTTTTCAAATCGGCCCAGTAGTTCCAGAGATTACCGCGTTCAAACAAACAAACAAACAAACAAACAAACAACCAAACAAACAAACTCTTCAGCTTTATATATTAGTATAGATTGACACACACACATACATAGATATACATACAATTTACAATTAAACCCGCAGGGAACGCTATGTTTTTCACAAGCAATAATAAAAAGCCCTTGAGAATAAATATAACAAAAGAAATAGGACGTTTATTACAACAGAAGACTGTACAGTTTCACTGGCGTTTGATTTACTACGTAGCACATAACATGATGATTTACACCCCGTAACATGTCGTCACAAATAACTTTTCAAGAACTATATAAATATACTAGCTGACCCCGCAAACGTTGTTTTGCCATATATGTTATTAACCCCCGCAACCCCCTCTTGTGGTTGGACTTTCTTAAAATCCGTTCTTAGCTGACCTCTACTCCGCGAAAGGAATATTCCTACCAAATTTCAAGTCTCTACGCCTTATGGTTCCAGAGATATCGTGATGAGTCAATGGGTGGAAATCTCTTTTATATATTTATAGAATTATAGATTAACTTCTCTAACGAAGTTTTCATATTCTGGCATCTGACAAGAATTAGGATTAGATAAGCTAGTAGGAGCGTTGTTTTGTTTTAATCTGTGCTGAATTACTGATATAGTAAAGGCAAAGAGTTGTCTTGTTTGAACTCGCACGCACTTTCACGTGTAATAACAGTCTAATTTTATAAATCCTTTTTGACTTAGATAAGATGTTTTATACGTAACACTAATAAGCTTTAAATATTCTAGCTGAGAAAAAAATCAATTTTTCATTATAATATTAGTATAAAAGTATAGACAACTTCAAAATTAAAAAATATAATTAATATTCAGAGTTTGAGGATCATAATTATGTATTATTAACCGACTTGGAAAAAAAGATGAGGTTCTCAATTCAACTGTAAGGGGCCGTCTCCACGAGCGAGCGTATCGCCGGCGATAGTATCGTCGAGCCACCTATTTCTATACACTCTCTATGGAGCCGTCCAGAGCCGTCTCCACGAGCGAGCGTATCGCCGGCGATGCGACGACTCGCCGAGTGGCAATAAGCGAGCGTATCGCCGGCGTATCGCCGCGCTAGCGTCGCGACTCGCCGCGCTCTCGCATCGACACGCCGGCGTATCGCCGCGAGCGCGCTCTCAAACACAGCGTTTTTAACCAATTTCAAAAAAGGAAGAGGTTACTCAATTCGACCATATATTTTCTTTTTTAATGTATGTTCGGGGATAACTTCGTCGTTTATGAACCGATTTTGATAATTCTTTTTTTGTTGGAAAGGTGATATCCCCAGGGTGGTACCATGATAAGGAAACCAGGATCTGATGATGGAATCCCAGAGAAATCGAGTAGAACTTTCGAAAATCGTAGTGACGACTAGTGCGTTTGTTAATTTTTTTCATCTACTTCCATTGTATTACTTGTCGATGTAATTGAAGTCGGTTTTTTTCGTTTGCTAGCAAACAATTATTTTAAATATCAGATTCTCGATATATCGATATTTATAAATATATCAATATCGGAGTTTGATGTATTTTTTTATTTTATTTTTATTTTTTATTATTAAGAAATTCGTATCGTACGAAAAAAAAATCGATATTTTTGAAGTGAAACTTGTTTAGGCGCATGAGGGGTAAAATTTGAGCGACCGGTAACGCGGCAGCGTCATGACGATCATCAGTACTTGGATGGGTGACCGCCTGAGAACACCTCGTGATGTTGACTTTTTGTTTCTTTTTTCAATTAGTTTTTTTTTTGTTTTTTAAATTCGTTTCTTAAATTATTATTTTTTGTCTAATTACGTTTTATTACTTGTCGATGGAATGGAAGTCCGTTTTTTTTCGTTTGTTAGCAAACACAATTATATTTCATCAGCTTTAAACATAATTTACACAGTTTATTATTCATATAAAGTTTTTCAATAAACAACGCATCGTCAAATCCGTCGCGGACACGCTGCGATACGCTGGCGATACGCAACGATACGCTGGCGATACGCTCGCTCGTGGAGACGGCTCCGACGAGTCGCTGCGGACGCGCCGCGATTCCGTCGCGAGACGCGACGATACGCTGGCGATACGCTCGCTCGCTCGTGGAGACGACCCGACGATAGTTGGGCGTATCGCCGGCGATACGCTCGCTCGTGGAGACGGCCCCTAATGCGTAAGTATTTACTTGACTATTTATTGTTGACGTACGTTATATTACTGTTCGATGTAATTGAAGTTGTTTTTTTTTTGTTTGGTGAAAAATTGATCTAGTTAGGATTCATTTTTTGAAAATGTCTTTTTATCTAAAAAAAATGGCTAAAATATCGTTAGAATAGGAAGGTAAATTTCACAATTGTCATTAAAGTTGTAATAGCTCAGGTGGGAAATCGGACAGTTGGGTTTCACCGAAAAAACCACGGTTCAAATCTCAGTCTCCAGGTAATTTATTTTCTATATTTTTTTTTCATTCGTGTTTTTTTATTTAAATAAAAATAAAATATAAAAATACCGAGAACAAAAAAACAAAATAAAATACTAAAAATACCGAGCTAGGTCGGTACTATGTTATTATAGGCCGTATCTATTTGAATTACTTCATACATCGTTGTTACATGTTTCGAGTAACGGTGCCTGCCACTGGTTTGATAACGTCCTCAGTGGGCCAGGGCGTCCGATTTATAATGAAAACCAATAACCTACACCGACCTACATACATGCTTCCTACTTGGCACCACCTTTACTATCAACAGATATTTAGAATCTATTTAAGTTTCACTTGTTTGTTACGAAATTTATTTGTATTAGGTAAAACTCAATTTAATACAAAATAAGTAATATAAGATTAATATTTGCTTATTAAGTCCAAAATATACTGCAGTTTAGTCTTATTCTGGTTTCCACAAAAGTATAAAAATATCTAATATTTATTTATCAATTATTAGGTTAACAAAGAATTTGCTTACATTTAAAAAAAATTGTATTTTAATCTATTTACAATTAGCTTTAAAAAAGTAAAAATGATTCATCAATTATTCCTATTATTAAATGAACTAGGAGTTTCTTAATAGTGTAAAATAACATCATACCTTAGTCTAATATCTAAACTACAGAAAAACCTAGTCATTAGTCAACCTCTAAGTAATAAATACTATGTAAATAGGCGTAAAGGTTAAAATATGGATGTGTTAACGCGTTGAACACGTGCGCACGCATGGAGTTCCGCCAGCGACTGTGAAAACGAAAGTGCCGATTGTAAAGATGATCTGTTCCGTATGTAATTGTTTTAATGGATGCGTGCTCAACTTTCTTTTTGAACAAATACACATAAATTTTTTGTGTTTGTACATTCAATGGATTAAAACCTAACAATTTATGCAAAGAATCTCTTTGTTTGTTCGTTAGTTTACATTTCGAATGTAAGAAATGCTGTATTTAAAAATATGTTTTGTGTTTTATAGTAATTTTTAATCAGATTTAATCAGAAATTCAAATGCTTCAAATAAAATTATAATAGAAGCTACTAATCTCCAGTATAAATTCTGACAAAAAAATTTAACCGCGAAAGGTATTCTTTACAGATCGCTAATAAAGTTTATCAAACAGATAAGTTGGCGATAGGCTTTCAGCCCCCTATCAACAGGAGGTAATCTATCACTACAAGATTAAATCCACACGAATGTGTCACAAAAGTCTATCGCTAAAATATAAAATAATAGATGGATTACTGAAGCATTATAAATCAGCTACGATTTGACCGGCGTAACTTCAGTTTCCTGTAAATTTTCAGTGTAATTCATGATCTATATTCTGTTCGACGAGACGCCCAACTTTATCCTCTGTGAAATTTTTCGATAGCTATTGTAGTGCGCAGTTATAAAATACGTCAAACGGGGAGTTTAAATTTTCTGAATAACAGTAAAAAAATTTATATAAATATTGAGAAAATTAACTCGAAAAAATAAATGCTTTCCGAAACGGATGGTTTGACCGGAGCGTCCTCTACTCTTATGTAAGATTAGCGGGTACGGAAGCTTGTTACTCCCGATATCAATCATTGTGATTACAATACTACATCTAGGTAGGGATCCCTAGTACATTTTTTTCACCTGATCAGTATCAAGCTAATTTTTTGGGAGTGGCTACATTTTGATGAGGCGAACAAAAAATTCCTCTTCGGAAACTCTCGATTGTGGTAGATAATAGAGTTAGCAGGAGGTAGAGCAGCAGTGAGCGTAGGACCGGGATAACGTACCACGCAATTTGTAGGACAATATTACCATCAAATTATATAGATAATCACTAACCAAAAGAAAAAAAATCAGCTGGTTAGTAATAATTTTTGATGACCTTATGAGGTCATCAAGTTGATGACCTCGTAAGGTCATCAAAAACTAATTTTTTTTTTGATTTTTTTTTGCTTTTAGTTAGTTAATATCTATATAATTTAATAGTAATATTGTCCTACAAATTGCGTGGTACGTTATCCCGGTCCTACGCTCACTGCTGCTCTACCCCCTACTATCTCTGTTAGCTACCACAATCGAGAGTTTTCGAAGAGGAATTTTTTGTTCGCCTCACCAAAATGTAGCCACTCCCAAAAAATTAGCTTGGTACTGATCAGGTGAAAAAAATGTACTAGGGATCCCTACCTAATCAGTCAGAATATTATATTTTAATATTTCCTTTTATCGTATAAAGTTCCGAACTAACGAGAGCCGTAAATATGGAAGAAATATTTTATTAATCTCAATGAAAGCAAGTCATTGCGTTTTATGAGGTGTCGATGGTAATTAGAATTTTATTATTATCTTAAGGAAGAAAAGTAAAATTGTATAATAATATCTATAAAACGGAAGATAGACGTTTACTAGAGACGAAGTGGACGTTTAATGAGGGCACAGCAGGAAATATCTTGATTAAAACTTTGATTATTCCGACTGGGACTGGGGACCTCTACCTTATTGAAGATCATTGGTATAATAGTACTCTCAAATAATGTTGTGTTCCAGTGGCGAGTAAAGTAGACAGAGCTTCTAGAGATGTACTGTGTTGTCAGGTTAAGAGGGCGCATAAAGCAAAATTATCAATCTGCTATTTGATTTTACATGAAAAATTCCGGACCAAATCTTAAAATAAAAATATATGACAAACTACGTGATATTTTCAAGACTACAGCCTAATCAAAAAAATTTATATTTTTTCTTTTTATACTCGATATGGTTCATCATCATCTCCCTGCCCTTATCCTATTTATATAGGGTCGGCACAACATGTTCTTCTCTTCCTCAGACTCATGTTGTAAGTGATTTGGCATAATATTATTTTTTACGACCGGCCGCCTGCCTGACATCAACCCTCCTTGGGAATCAATAATGAGATATGTTAATAACATTATTATGATAATTCGTCAAGTTGCAATGTGTTTCCCATTTCATATTGATTATCTTCATTTTCTAGTAAATTTTTATCTTCATCAGGATATTTTTATATTTAGATTTTTCTAAGCTCAGTGACAATATGTTTGCATTCCTGACTTCTGTTCAATTGCTTTATGGTTCTTTCTTTTGTGTTTACTAATCGCTTCTGGTTCAATTGAACGTGTCTCATTTTTTCTTATAGTATTTATTTGGTAATAAAACTGTTGCTGAATTTGATCCAATGTCCAGTAAAATTTCAAATCTGCCATTGTCATTAATAATAACGTAATATACCAACACGTTAACAAAATAGCGAACTAAACTAGCTTGGATCGGAAGTCAAAAAGAAAAGACAGTCTTCATTAAGTTTTATGCAGATCCAAAAAATAAGGCGTATAATACCAGTCATAAGCTGATTTCATGACTTCTTTATTAATTTTAGTTAAAGAAACTGAAGTAATTTTGATTCATTTGACAAGACATTTGTCTTGAAATCATCTGGAAGGTGCAAATTATCGGACTACAACCGCGTATAACACATTTTTTTAAAAACTTTCACTTTTTTATTATTTATTAACATTTTATTTTTATTTTACAATTTTTATTGGGTTACATTAAGTCCAATTTTATTTAATTTTGTTTTATAATGTATTATCGTATTTTACATTTTAATTTTTACTCGATACTCGATATGGTTATGACCATTAAGACAAAAATTTGAGAATTAATTACATTTAAATATGAGTAAAGGCTATGCCGAGTCATTTAATGTAATTACTTTTAGTTTCGGAATTATATATAAAATAAGATATTTGTCGTTTTTTACATTCGTAATGCGCTCAAAACAATATCGTCTATCGCACTCTGACACGAGGCTTTGTGTATATTTTGTTTCATCAATTACTCACGGGCGCGCGGTTGAAATCTGATTTTTTGCTCGCGTTATGCGCCCTCTTAAGAGTGTGAGTTTTTGATTGCGACTACCAGTTGACCTCACATGATTCTCTTACCGCGCGTCACTCTCCGCCTTCTATTTCAAAAACCACCACCACCACCACTTCAGCCTATCACAGTCCACTGTTGAACATAGGCCTTACAAAGCCAGCATGGATGGTTATCCCGCCATCCGTCGGCTTTTTAAGTTCCAAGGTGGTAGTAGAACTGTGTTATCCCTTAGTCGCCTCTTACGGCACCCACGGGAAGAGAGGGGGTGGCTACATTATTTAGTGCCGTAACCACACAGCACGCATATTTCAAAAACAGTTTAAGATATTAAAAAAATGTTAAAATGCAAAAGTTGTAGAGGATTAAATAGTCTACACCTACAGTATTCATTATAAATAAAAACAGCGTAAAACCCATATAAAACGAGATATTTGCAAAAAATGTAAAAAAAAATAATGGTGTGTGTGCGATTCACACACGAAAGAAGTGAAACTTCTATGGCAAACTAATTTAAAAAAAAAACTAATTTGAAATTAGCGGCTTGCAGCGCGGCCCGGCCATCCCTGTCTTTTTGCCGTTGCATCCGGTTTGAAATCACAACGATTCTATAGGAGTTTCACTTAATAAAAACGATTTTTGTGTTATTTGAATTCACTTTTTCGGGATTTACATGTACCTACCTGTTTATATTTGAGGCTCCGATATTTATGACCTTTTACCTGACCTTACGATTTTTGTGACCTTTGACCCCTGACTTTTAAAACTTGCAGACATCTAATTATATGTGAATTTTGAGAACAGTTTTAGAATGCCAAAATATCTACAAGTTTTTACGTGGTAATATATTGGGTATGTCATTTTCCGATGTGAACCCTGTATAATGACTGGACTGGTGGTGGAAGGGTCGGCAACGCGCTTAGGGGTGCTTAGGGTGCTTACCGCCTTAGTAGGTAGTCTAAAAGTTACGAAAATCTGTTTAGTTATAAAAAAACTTGATTGTACGAAAACCCGTTCACTAATTTATTAGGCTGTAAATATGCATAATACATTAATTATGATACGATTTATATTAGCGGATTTGTATGGAAATTTGAGGCAGATGAAGGTGTAAGAGTTGTCTAGTCAAGATTGTAAATAATATTAATACTTATGTATAATTTGGTTTAAGGAATAAATATTGGAAGAGCACACTCTGGTTCATTGTGGCTCGGGCTTTTGTCTATCACAAGAACCATCAAGGAACTCATTTTTGTATGTAAATATTTTTTTATGAATAAAGCATTATTATTATTATTATTACTTATAAACTATAACAACTACACATTTACACTGATCTAGAGCCCAATAATTTCAAATAAACGCGTGTGAGACAAACAAAGATACATAATTATACATTTAATTTGTATTTTTTATATTTCCTATTAATCAACATACACACAACTCTATAAAACTAAGTCTATTGTTCAAATCATGTTGTCCTCATGAGAACTTTTCCCATTAGCAAAATACTAGCATTGTGTTATCTTGCATAACACTGTCCCATAGACCAACCATTGTATTTGTTTCGTAACCTTTAATAATACACATAATTAATAACTCTGTAATAAGTGTAAAACTTGTCCAGATTTTTCTATGTAAATTTGGAAATTTAACACAAGGCCGTCTTAGGTATAAAACGTAATATACATTATATGTGTATATTCGCATAGAAACTACGATTGGTGTAGGCTTATTATGTACATTTAATTTTATTATGTTACTAGACTGCGTTATTTCACCCACACTGCTTCCTATTAGTCACGTCGTGACGTTTTATAGCCTATAATCGTGCAGAATTACTGTTAATAAATTTTAATATGGCCAACGACTTCGGTATATGAGAAACATAATAGTGCTGACTGCTGAGCCACTTTAAGACGTTCCTATCACTAAACTCTTGGACTCTAATTAACATCTAACTGTTGTATCATAGTTTTATTATTGTAATATAAATACAATTTATATATTACTTAAATTAAACCTGAATATTAAAACATGTAAATCACAACACTACATTTAAATAGTACTAAAATATTTTTTTTTTATTTTTTTTTATTTTTTTTTTTTAAGGAACACAAACAGTTAAAATAAACACACACAATTAAATCTATAAACATAAAACATAAACCAAAACTGTGTCCACAAATAAATTTTAAACACAATCAGCTATCGCTAAAAGTAAAGTAAAAATACATTATTGTTTAAAAATTAAAAAAAAAAAGAAAATTTTAACAGTAACAATTAAAAACCAAATTCAAACTAAAATTACAGGCAAAGAAGGAAATATTACAAAACAATACAATACAAAAAAAAACAAAAAGTAAATAAATAAATCATACACGTTACCCAGATTTGTTGCAAGTCAATTCCCTAACCCTACTCTTATAAGAATTAAGTGAGTAACAGAACTGGTCAATTGTTTTAAAATGTTTATTATAAGATGAGGTTGCGCGTGGAATGAACGTGTTGCCACCATACTTGGTTTTGGTTTTGGGTATAATTATGGTACGACTCTTTAGATCGAGCACTTATACGTGGACATTTTATATCAATGTTACGTAAGAGAAAGGGAGATATTATCACTCAAATATTTAAATTTGCATAATATCATTCAAATAATACGATCACTACGGTCTAACTGTCACAACCGAAAAGCCATTAAAAATTATTTCTTACAACCTACCAAACTATAAATATGACCTTGGAATTATAAAGAAACCGTGACTATACATGTGTCAAGCGACATTGCCTTAAAAACAAAAGATTTATTTAAAAACAAAACAAACAAAGCGGTCACAGACCATTGAACGTAATGCCGCGCCCACACATTACGTACGACGCGTAACAGTGCATTATTGCTAGCGAGCGTGCACACAAACAGTATGTAATCATTACGTTGATAGTATAGTAGAACATCGTTTCACGTTCATTTACGATTACTTAATCATCTTTATCATCATTTCTTTTATATAAAAATATTTCATGTGTATTTTGAGAGATATTTTTAAACAAATAAAAAATCGTTTATCCAGATGTATTTTCAGGGCGGGGTTTCAACGCTGTACCTAGCAGAACGTGACTCTCGTTTTATTTTTTTATGTAACTAGGTCGGCAATAAAGCGTACGACTCACCTGATGGTAAGCGATTACCGTAGCTCGCCTATAAGCTACGGTAATCGCTTACCATCAGGTAATGCAACACCGAAAGCATCGCAAGCGTGACCAACCCAATCCCCTTTTCCCCCCAGGAGCTCTGGTCACCTTAATCACCAACAGGAACACAACACTGCCTGAAAACAGTACTATTTAGCAATGATCTTCTGCAAGTTTGAGGTACTACCCCAGTCGGGCTGCTCCATATTTTGAGCAAGAAATTTCCTGCTGTGCCCTACCTCAGTTAAAGTTTTGTCCGGTATAGTCATTTTCAATAAATAGGTCGAACGCATAATATAGAAAAAAAATCAATTAACACTTACTAATTTCTCATAAGTTGATATAGTTTTAAAAAAATGTAGGAAGTACAGATTAAAAAAATTAAAATTAACTATCTTCGATTCCTAATATGATGAAGGAAAAAATATTAATAATTATATTAAAATTATTTCTTATAATTAATTAAAACAAAATCCTGCTTATAGGACATAACCTAAAGCATTACGAGTAGGTACATCAAACAATCGATTATTTAATTTAATTTTCACCCACAATATCTTCATAGAAACGATGGCGTGAGAGGCTAAATACTTACAATGTTCCCGCCATTCCCTTTCGGTGAAACAATGACATTCCCGCCTGTATCACTATATACGATCTCGAACACGAAACTATAAAATAAAACTATGTATACAACCCATAAACCACGCAACATGCAAAAATGAACTCTATTTCTAAAAACATAAAAACGTCCTACATTTATTACAATGGTATACAAATTTGTTTAAATTTTTTAACCTGTAATAAAATAAAATTAAGCGAATATGAACTTTACTACCTGAAAACGAAGATGGTCTTTTTTATACTGTTTGGTAAATATAATTTACATTCATATGTCGTATATCTGTCGCCTTCACGTACGTAGAAATACATAGAATCTTAAAAACTAACGTAACATCCCTTATTTATTTCCTTCGGTGCATCCAAGAAGGTTTTTAAAGTAATTTTATATTATTTTAAAATTTAAAAAAAAGTTTTATATAAAATTTAAATCCATATTTCTTTTCTATGACGAATGACGTTATTATAATCTAATGATAGACTAAAGTCAAATAATCAACTTCAACTTAATAAAGGGTATTTAGAATGAAAAGTTATATTAAGATTGTTCTATTTTGAAGTTTGTAGGTTAAAGGTTTTTGTGTCGATATATTCATTTGTAAGTGTACAGCCGGCTATATACTCGTACCTGGGCAGACTTAGTTATCCTTATCTTCAAAAGCATTTAAATTCCAGATACTGATAGTAAAATACTAAGTACAACCTCAGTAAATGTATACTGCACGTTAACATTTACCTCCAAATAGAATAATGAGATCCTGTAACACCATTGGGAAAGGTAAAGAGGTAAATATTTTCAATTGCTAACCGACTTAAAAAAATAAAAGGAGGTTCTCAATTCGACTGTTTTTTTAAATGTGTGTCACCTCATAAATTCTTACAGGTTTACCGATTTTGATGTTTTTAATCGAAAGATCTGACAAATATTTTGTTTAGGAGCAAATAATTATATAAATTGAAAACGGTTTTATTTTGAATTCGTACTATTAAAAGTCATTGATAGTACAATAATTTACTGAGTTTATGGGTCATCCTATATTGATTCCACAATTCGAATAGTTTACTATCACACGAAATGTTCCATAAAATTTAATAAAAAAATAAAAACAAAACTATTTTTAAAGTATTTGAGAAGTGAAAACTATCATAAATCTACACCTTAGTGAAAGAAGAAACTCAAACGTAAAATTAAAAAACACTATTCTCAAATAGAATTGTGTTCCTGTAGTAACCGGAGGTAGCCGAGCTCTTGCGGAGGATCGAGGATAGGGTTGTCAACGCACTGGCACTGCTCCTAGTGTTGCAGCTGTCCATAAACTACTGTATCTGCTCACCATTAAGGAACCGTACGCTTTGCCACTTTTGCCATTTAAAAAAAAAACTGTGCCTAAAGTAAGTATCCTATAACTGAATCAACCTCAAATCATTCAGAACGGAAATGTTGTCGCCTTCAAGACAATCGATTGTAAACAATTCAATGCACGTTTGTTTACAACGTATAGCTTTGCGTGCAAATTGTTTTTTATGAATCATTTAAAAACTATTGACGCTTACGGCATTGTTCGGATTATTAATAGGACATTTGATTTTGATTGTAAAACTGTATCTTGAATGTGTTGATTTATTTTAAAAATCGTTTTAATTTAATACTACTTACCTTGGGATAAGACAGTATTAAGGAGTTTATTTTACAGGTAAATCCGTGATGATTTGGTAGTGTCTCACGTATTAAATAGATCAATCAAATTCAGGATTCATTTTTAAAAAACATCGAATGTTACTTCGAAGAAATATTACGTCTCTTTTCTTTGCTCTACAAATGAAAAAGACAACAATATATAATTTAAAAAGGATAAGGAAAATAAGATTCAAACCTATTTTTTTTTTACTCATACCCAGATCAATAGCCAAATTTTAAATTACGTATTCAGTTTTGGGAAGAACTACTATATCGACTTATAGAGTTTTTTGTCTAACACAAAAACATACTCTATTACGGGTTAATCAAGTATAACCAACTAGATATCTTAACCTTTCATAATTCGATCATAATCAAATAACACATACAAAAGAAGACAAAACCAAAAAGGTGAACTGGAATTATTGTAAGTACAGAAAATAGTTTAATAATTACAGATACACATACAAAGTTTTCCTAGAATAATTAATAATTTCCTAAATAAATTATAATAAAAAAATTCTAGTATTTACACGTCATTTTTTATGTAATTCTAAGATTTGTATTATTGTATCATGTTCCCAAATACATACACTCCTTTATTATAATTATAAAAATATAGGATTTTACCAATCTATCATACAGTTCTACTTAAAGCCGGTTCGAAACGTGGATACTGAGAAGGAACGGCAAAAACTCGATAATTACACTCTTCAATCATTTATCAGATCCATATGAGGCTTCATCACACTTAATAGCACTGTAACGGACTTCGGCTACAAGTACCTATCTGTAATTTTAGCGGTGCAGAGAAGATGTACGGAGGATACGTTCCCAAAACATTACGGTAAAGTTCGTAAAAGTCGATTTTTTTTACACTTCGGACAAAACCCCGCGAATTTTGGAGTAGGTACATTATTGTAATTACCTATAATTATGCTATTATACCTAAGTACATTTAAAACAAAGAAAACGCAGGCAGATTTATTTAAAAACTACGTAAAAGGCAAGGATAAAGATTATAAGATATTTATAAGACCAGCTCAATTTAATTAAAAATAAATACTTAGTGTTATTAAGACTAAATTACTTAAAACCTTGGTATACCGCGTGGGAGGTTTGTCTTATTACGGTAAGGCATACGTGGAGACCTTAGGAAGTTCACTGCGGTCGTTAAGATTATAATCAATGCATTTTTATGTACGGAGCTGATTTATTATTTAATGGCTTAGATTTCAGGACATGTGCTTACTGTATATGGTATGCGGTTTTATGATTTTTGGGTCGGGGACTTTTTGCATATGGACAGGTTAAAGTGTTAGGTAGTTATGACTTAAGGTGTGGATATTTATTTGAGTAGCAAAAATTACGCCCATAGAAAATTATATTTAATATTTCCATTTAATATCCCAGAAGAAAATATAAGTAAGAATACAATTTTTCTTTTAATAATGTCTTTGTCGCACCGAAGACGCTGCTGCCCATCTTCGGCCTGTGTATTTCAAAGCCGGCAGTTGGATGGTTTTTCCGCCATCGGTCGGCTTTTTAAGTTCCAAGGTGGTAGTGGAACTGTGTTATCCCTTAGTCGCCTCTTACCACACTCACGGCAAGAGAAGGGGTGGCTTTATTCTTTACTGCCGTAATCACACAGCTATTGTACTACTTGTAGGTCAGTTTTATTGTATTTTAGAATAGGTATAGTGTTTAACAATAGTACCTGTTTGCTGCAAATAATATAATTAATTAATGTCTAGCGAAAGATTTGTTAAAATAAAAACACACAGTCATAATTAAGATACTTTTACGAGTTATATACTCTTTTTGTATTTAAATCGCTTCAAATGTCTCAATAAATAATTCCATGCTATGTATCTAAACGATCTTATTAAGATTACACATTTTAATATTATGCCAATCATCGTTTTATGTATTTTAATGTTACATAATAAAGTCAATGGTATTTCCTTATTTTTTTGTTGACCTATTATAACAACACTAGAAATAGTAATAATACTTAAAATTAATTGTTGTCTTAAATACTAATCAATGTATCAATTGTGTATCATTAAACTTATTGATTAACTAGCTTCTGCGCGCGACTTCGTCGGCGTGGAGTCCACTCCTATTGGTCTTAGCGTGATGACACATAGCCTATAGCCTTCCTCGATAAATGGGCTATCTAACACTGAAAGAATTTTTCAAATCGGCCCAGTAGTTCCAGAGATTACCGCGTTCAAACAAACAAACAAACAAACAACCAAACAAACAAACTCTTCAGCTTTATATATTAGTATAGATTTATTATCATTGTTTCAGTAAGAGACGGAGTAACATCATAAATGGAATATGCTATGATTACTGACAAAATAAAACCGATGCTGTTATAAATAACTAGCAGGCTTGGCGACCTTCTACCAACAATAGGTTTTTTTGTGTTTATATCGACTTTTTTTAACACAAACTGTATTCTGGCAATAACACAAAATAATATCCAATTTAGTAAAGTCATCGGAAGTTATGCGAGTACATATAATTAAAAAAAAAAAACAAAGAGGAGATTTGAAAAATGTTATTAGAGGTTCTCGTTAAAAAATATTGTCTTTTGGCAAGAATTATTCTATTATATCTTTATTCAAGCTTTAATCAATCCATTCAAAAATTTGAATCTCTCTAGAAGATAGCCTCGATGAAATCAATTTTAGTGATAAGGACACCCCTTAGACCAGTTATGCGTGTGATTCTTTTTTTATTTTGAGTATACTTTTTACTTGTGTGTAATAAAATGTTTTACTAGTACTTTTCCATTATATACCCTTCTCCAATTAATTCTTTATCAAGCAACATATTGGATCTACCCTATACTGCATGAATAGCGACGATCGTATATAAGCTTTCTGTCAAACACTATCAATCTTTAAAAAAAAGTGTGTGTGTACTTATGTACTGCACGTAAGAAGTTATACTTCAAGCTAGAGTATTAAAATACTTCCAAAATAATTCCACAACGCCATCTCTCAGAAATGCTAAAGACTACTTTAGCATGCTTGAACTTCGTTCCGGTTTTTCACGCTTCACACGCGCATAGTAAAAATTAATTTACTCTCATAATTCCACAACGCCATCTCTCAGAAATGCTAAAGACTAGGTACCTTAGTGGCGGCATCTATTCATGCATGCTTGAACTACGTAGTTCCGTTCGCGCATAGTAAAAATTTACTCTCATCATTTTTAACCGACTTCCAAAAAAGGAGGAGGTTCTCAATTCGACACGTATTTTTTTTTTTTTATGTATGTTAGCTCAGAACTTTTGACTGGGTGGACCGATTTCGATCAATTTTGTTTTAATTGAAAGGTGTTGCGTGTCATGTGGTCCCATTTTAATTTAATTGAGATCTGACAAGTACTTTTAGAGTTATATCTAATAACTAGCTTCTGCGCGCGACTTCGTCGGCGTGGACTCCGCTCCTATTGGTCTTAGCGTGATGATATACAGCCTATAGCCTTCCTCGATAAATGGGCTATCTAACACTGAAAGAATTTTTCAAATCGGTCCAGTAGATCCTGAGATTAGCGCGTTCAAACAAACAAACAAACAATCAAACAAACTCTTCAGCTTTATTATATTAGTATAGATGCGTATTTACGTGACTACTTTTTCGTCGACCTACGTTATATTATACCGCATAACTTTTTACTCGGCGTACCGATTTCGATGATTTTTACTTTAATCGAAAGCTAATACTTGTATAATAATTGAAGTCGGTTTTTTTTCGTTTGCGAGCAAACACAATTATTCTCTAACGCCTCAAAAGAAGTATAACTTCAAAAATCAGAATTACTTCTAGAATTATAACTTTAATAACTTTTTAATTTCTTTATTTTCACGTTTTCCTTCCATTGCAGTGTCTGGACTTCTGCATGTATAAAAACAATATTGATCACGGAGTCAGTATACCCTTACCGTACATGGAAAACTTAATAGGACGCTCCTTACAAACCCCGCTTTGACAAGAAATTAATGTCCATTAGTCCTTAGTATTGATATTTGAATAGCATCGGAGACTAGTTTAATCCGTAAATACACGTGAGACAGTATTCGCTATTTGAATATAAAAATATTTTTGCTAGTTTGTTTCTTTAAAATCTTTAAACTTCATTTACAGAATTTACTTTAGCGTCCAAAACAATGTGTAATATCAATTTTTAATAACAGATACAGTTATATCATTGTTATCAATATAGCTAAGTAATTTATTTATTTCTTTTTGTAATAATACGAAAACTAATAAATAATTTTATCTATCACTATTCAAGAAAATGTTAAATATTAGGAAAAAAGTCTGTTTATAAGGAACGTAAAAGTTATTTTTCTTTCGATTCAACATTACTTCTAATAATTCATAGAGGTAAAGGTGTAGAAGGAAATAACTAGTAGTTTGTGATACTTTTCCTAACAACAAACCGGACAAACATACCACCGTCTTGTGTAATTTATAATACTTTAATTGTATGCACAAGTTAATCCAGGGGTTCCCAATCTTTTTCAGCTCGCGGCGCACTCACAAATTTAGAATTTTGTCACGGCGCCCTACCCTATTTAGCTAAGTATTTGAAAAATATGCAGTAGAAAGAAATAGGCACCTATAAAGATAATAATTAGGTTGAGAGGAGCAAAAATGAAAATGTCTGCTTACAATATGAAATTGATTTTTTTATTATAAAAGAATTGAAACAGACAATAACAAGAAAGACTTAAGTCTTAAGAAAAGCAAAGATAAAATACGATATTCACTCAATCAAATCAATGTGACGGGTGAGCTTGGTGAATATTTGTAGTTTCGGATAATACCTAATAGAGAATCGACTCACGGCGGCGCCCCTCTTTAGTTTCTACGGCGCACCAGGGCGCCGCCGCGGCGCACAGTTTGGGAACCCCTGAGTTAATCAATATTAATTGCACTGACCTTACATAATAAATCGTTAATAAAAAGAATCGGTTTAGATTATGTAAATGTAGTTTTTATTACATTTAATAGCGGCGAGTTTGTAACATACAAGCTCAGGTCCCTGGGCGGTATCTTAATACTGTGTCTTAATGTGTGTAAGCAGATGAGGAAACGGTTCGCCTGCTGTGTCATTATTGCTAGAAATTGGCATTAATTAATAACTTTATATTACCACTAGCAAACATGGTATTTGATTCGACTTAATTTTTGGCAGATTGGTTAAAATGTCTGTTCTGGCAATACTGAATTTTCAAGTGTTTTCTTTTTTTTTTGTAAATTCTTCTCACTTTTGGCGGGAAAGATCCTCAACAATTTCATGTGAGTGTGACTAATACTTCGCAGTAGAGCAACGTGGCAAATCTCAAAAGAGAAATCCATAAAGAGGATACTTTTGCTGACATAGAAGCTAAAATAGTAATAGCACAGATTACTGCTACACTTGTAATACATAACGGAACAAGAAAATACTTAATTTGGATTTATCAATTAAATATAAAAATGTATATTGATAAAACACAATCAATATATATACAGGGTGTTAGGGAAATGGTTAGCCATAGAGGTATGTTGTATGTTGGGTAGGGGGGGTCATTTGGAACCTATTTAGGCTAACTTACCTATATGCAAAGTGTTACGGATTTTTTTTTATGATTATTTTTTCATTTTTCGAAAAAAGTGCCGAAAATTAGTGATTTGACCATCATATCTTTTTTGTTTATTGATATATCAACGCCATTTCTTTTTTGTTTTGATCATCAATACATTGCGCATGTAAATTAAATGTGATTTAATTTAGAAAACATCTACAAAAAAATTATGGGCCAAAGAAATCTTTACAGAGACAAAAAGTAAATCAAACCTTCAAGTTTAGGTATAAATTAAAAAAAAATTAAAGCCTCCAGACAATTTAAAATAATTTAAAAAACTACTCTAGTTAACACTGTTTTAAATAATATTACTTTCATTCACCTACCTTACTTAGTTTTTTTTTTTAAATGATGAAATAACGAAATGGTTTCTACCTGAACCCGCACTCTACGCTGACAATTATAACAATAATTGTTATTACGCAGGGCGGTATATCCCTGTATAGCACATGGTAAACTACCATCTTGACTTTGGCGACATGTTGGCGCAGCGGTCAGAGCACTGGCTGATGCGCTGGTGGTCGCGCGTTCGATTCCCGCTCACGGCAGATATTTGTATTGGTCATATAGATGTTTGTCGTGGTCTGGGCGTTTGTGCTTGTGTATTGTGTGTGTTTCCGGACCCCCGACACAGGAGAAAATCCTACTGGGGGCCGTCGAGTGTGAATCGTTTATTATTAAAAAAAATCTTGACTGCTCTCATCAGGCTTTCACCCTATGAGAGACATTTGTGGTGCCCGTGGAAACTCATACCCCAAATTCCAAGATAAAAAGTGACAGCAAGTAGTTTACCATGTGCCGTACAGGGAGATATCGCCCTGCGTAATAACAATTATTGTAGAAAAAAGGATGATCTTCAAATAAGGATGTAAATCCTCGCCTGATGAGAGCAGTCAAGATTTTTTTTAAATAATAAACGCTTCACACTCGACGGCCCCCAGTAGGATTTTCTCCTGTATCGGGGGTCCGGAAACACACACAATACACAAGCACAAACGCCCAGACCACGACAAACATCTATATGACCAATACAAATATCTGCCGTGAGCGGGAATCGAACGCACGACCGCCAGCGCATCAGCCAGTGCTCTGACCGCTGCGCCAACATGTCGCCAAAGTCAAGATGGTAGTTTACCATGTGCTATACAGGGATATACCGCCCTGCGTAATAACAATTATTGTTATAATTGTCAGCGTAGAGTGCGGGTTCAGGTAGAAACCATTTCGTTATTTCATCATTTAAAAAAAAAGTAAGTAAGGTAGGTGAATGAAAGTAATATTATTTAAAACAGTGTTAACTAGAGTAGTTTTTTAAATTATTTTAAATTGTCTGGAGGCTTTAATTTTTTTTTTAATTTATACCTAAACTTGAAGGTTTGATTTACTTTTTGTCTCTGTCAAGATTTCTTTGGCCCATAATTTTTTTTGTAGATGTTTTCTAAATTAAATCACATTTATTTTACATGCGCAATGTATTGATGATCAAAACAAAAAAGAAATGGCGTTGATATATCAATAAACAAAAAAGATATGATGGTCAAATCACTAATTTTCGGCACTTTTTTCGAAAAATGAAAAAATAATCATAAAAAAAATCCGTAACACTTTGCATATAGGTAAGTTAGCCTAAATAGGTTCCAAATGACCCCCCCTACCCAACATACCTCTATGGCTAACCATTCCCCTAACACCCTGTATATATTGATCTATAGTGTAAGAAGTATGTGCGTACTTTTAAAAACGAAAATGTTTAAGTTCCAGAGTTATAATTAAAAATATATCTTTAAATATAGTGTGGTTGCTAAACACGCTTATAAACATAAGCGTTTTATTTTGCGTGTTTAAAAGTCGCTAGATCGGGTTTGGCCCCAGCCAACGATGCTTACACCTCTACCTAGACTTCTTGTATTTAGTCTTTGGACTAGATGCGCGGTTTTTCTCGTGTTTTAAGTTAATGAATCACATAGTGGTTTTGATGATTCTTTTTTTAAACGAAAGATATTGCTTGTCGTGTGGTCCCGTTTAAATTTGATGGAGATCTGACAAATACTTTTGCGTTATCCCTAATAAAATAAATAAATAATAACCTACGTTTTATTACTTGTTGTTATTGTCCAAAGTCGGTTTTTTTCATTTGCGAGCAAACACAATTATACCTAAACGCGTTTATGAGCGTTTCCTTACGGTAAGTTACGGTGCGTGTTTAATGGCCGCAACAATATCCTATAGTTCTTCTATGTTATGGCGGAAGCGTGTTCTATTAATCTACCAGCAATCTGTATTAGTACTCGTAGTTATGATCGAGTATTTTATGATTAAAACTGATATGCTAAAAGGTTGCGTGCCGTTAACATTAACTAGCCCTTGACTGCGGGATGTCTAGGTCATTACCCGACGATATACAAACAAATAGTATTATAATATATTTATAAAATTAATATCTAAATAAGCGCCATTAAATACGTATAATTACAAAGCACAGTAGTATTAAAACACTATAACTGTATTTGTAGACTAGCTTCTGCGCGCGACTTTGTCGGCGTGGACTCCGCTCCTATTGGTCTTAGCGTGATTACACATAGCCTATAGCCTTCCTCGATAAATGGGCTATCTAACACTGAAAGAATTTTTCAAATCGGCCGTAGTTCCAGAGATTACCGCGTTCAAACAAACAAACAAACTTTTCAGCTTTATATATTAGTATAGATATGTAGGTATATAGGCATTTGCAAATACGCGTATACATATAATATTTAAAGAGATGATACAACATCAACAAACTAAAATATTTAAGAACAAATTATTTTCCAATATTTTTCTTCATTTCGAACTTGTTAGCTACGGTTAATGTAAATTTTCTTTTACTAGAATTAAATAGAACTAACTAAACAGATTTTACGTTCATAGATATGTCGACGATGTTACGAAAACATCTGCAAATATTGGAAATGATATCAATAAATATACAATATCTTGAGATAATAAATGTATATGCATAATATGTGCAGTCCTTGTGGGTTACCTACCCCACCTTGCCTCGGAGAGCACGTTAAGCCGTCGGTCCCGGTTGTTATCATGTACACCTGATAGCGATCGTTACTCATAGTAGGGAATATATTCGCCAACCCGCATTGGAGCAGCGTGGTGGATTAAGCTCCGATCCTTCTCCTACATGGACAAGAGGCCTATGCCCAGCAGTGGGATATTACAGGCCGAATCGTGATCGTGATCGTGAATTCGTGAGATAATAAATATCTCTAAAATATGATTATTATATATGGATCACAAGATCAAAATAAAGGTGTTCTTTAAGATAAATATTTATGTAGATACATTTCTGTGGTCTGTGGCAGATACAGTCAATTTAGAAAAAAAATTGTACTTGTTTTGAAATATTTATAGCAGTGGGATGTTAAAGGCTGAATCGTCGAACGAAAAATTGTAATATATTGTTTATCTGTGGTTAACAATATATAAAATATATAAAACCTATTTCCATATTAGATTTATATAACAACACATTTCATGGGGCTCTTACTATACCGTATTCAATGCGAAAATTACACGCGAGAGTTTAAGTGAATATACCTTACATGGCATAACAGTCGCTATTCAGAACCATTGAATACCAAAATTGATTGAAGTAAAACTTTACGGTAATTATGATGCAAATAATACACTTGAGCTTAAATTCAATTTAAAAATTTATCGCGTTACAAATAAAGACTAATTTGCGATATCCAGATTGTTCTATGTAGAACTATTCTTGAACCTTGTCATAACTACTATTCTAAGGACGAATTTTGCGTGTATCATTTCCAACCATTGCAAACAAGTTCACTGTAATATTAGTGGAAGTTGAAGGAAATATGACCCGTATAGCGAAACAATAAGTTTTGAAATTGTTTATCATAATAGAGGTATCCAAGTTTCCAACCGTTTAGGCATTTAGGGCAGAGACGATTATGCATTGCAGTTAGGTAATGTCTTAATGCCTGGTTCTATTGTCACCAAGATTATGTAAAGGAAAACATTCAAATTTCGATGGCAAGGGATCGTAGGCCAGCGTCTGGCCCGGAAACGTTGGGCTTAGCAACGCTATTCTAAGGTCAGGACAGTTTGAACCGGCTTATAACATATCGCTTAGTTTTCCGAAAATCGATGAGGAGTATTTATACTAAATAAATCATTTTATAACGCATTTTCTTCCGTATTTAATATATTCTCGTTACAGAATAAAAACGAAAAGACCCTTTTATGTTATACAAGCAATGATCTTATCAGTTCTCCAAAGTACTATTTGAGGAAGTATTGGTCCTTAATTCACCACGTTACTTTACTGTTCATCGAATTTCCTCTGAAACAGGACGAACTCCTTCAACGGGGTTTCCTCACGAAGTATTCGCCGGCATGCTCGAGGTTCATTATAACGAAAAATTGAGAACTTCAAATTTCAATCAACATGTATTTGAACACGCTCCATTTAGTATCTATCAATCCACTTTTTTAATCTACTAGGCCTCTTAAACGAAGCTATTAGGCATTTTTAGTAAATGAGAGACAATACTGTTTTAAGTACTTGTAATATTAAAAATATTAGTTCTTTTATCTAATTTCCTATAATTAATTAGACAACAATTTGGTAAAAAAGTGGAGACAAAACGAAATAAATATTCTATAATTTAGGTTACTGTATATGGTAATTGCATTGTAAGACCATGAATGACGAAGGTTGCCCAACTGCCTAACTGGCTTAAATTAATCGACACGCTTTCTCCTGAATTATTCTAATGGCTAAATATTTATGGGACGAATGATGTGTGGTTGCATAAGTGATAATGACTGTTCTTTGTCACTTTAAAAAAATGCCAGTAAAGTTGAATTCTAAGAAAACAACCACACAGTAAAAACTGCTTCTATATTTTATGGTGGTTACTCAATATTTGAATTTGTACAAAATTACACAATTAAGGGACATCGTCCAATTTACTGGGAAAATCAATTTGGTTACCAAAAAAATTAGAAACTAATTATCAAAATACAATTATTATGAAGGGTACTCACTAACTTCGACGTAGCGTAATTATGAAGTTATCATCAAGAAAACTTACCATCGTATGAATCCGGTATATACAGCGGTTTTCCCACCAACTTCCCTTTCTTCCCCGACAGCGGAACAGCCTCCACTCTTCTATGCGCCTCCAACACTCGATAAAGAAGCACAGCCCTATCCTCTCCCTCGAACCTCACTACACGCGGCAACGAAAACTTATCCACAAACTCTTTGAGCGTCATCACATCACTACTCTCCTCCTCCGGCTCGACGGAACCGTTCCGTCTTCCTAGAAGAAAGTTTTCCGACCATTCCGAGTTCGGTGGTCTCCTTTCCAAGAAGTCCGGGCGCCGCTCGCTGCTTCTAGGCTTGTACCTCGGAGGCCGATCCCTCCTAACCAGCGCCTCGTTTGCTTCTGCCAGCCATCTAGTGACGAGTCGTTCTCTTTCAACATCGAGGTATCTCGGTTTGGAGGCGTCGCAAGCGAAGCGGGCCGCATCGAAACAGTACTGAGGGGGCGGTGGACGGAGACGGGGTGGGAAGAAACGGGGTGGTACGTAGGGCGGATGCGGGGCGTAGGCGGGCGGCGTCCTAGGCCCGGAGCCCTCTACTGACGCCGTGCGAAACATTCTTTCAGGCCATTGATGCTCCTATCTGAAACAAGAAAGAAAACGAAAAATGTAGTACTTATTTACTTATTGAGTATAAATTTATTAGTCATATACAATCTTGTTAACGGTCTTCTAATTCTTTCAACATCAATATAATTATTATCTAGTGAATTGAATTCATCACTAACAACTTCAATTCAATTAATTTCGAATCAAAATGTAAATCGTTGTACACTTTAAGCAATGCGATAACTAAATATAATTGTGTTTGCTCGCAAACGAAAAAAAACCGACTTCAATTACATCGACAAGGAATACAACGTAATAAGACGAAAAAATAGTCAAGTAAATACGCGCTATTAAAGATTACTCAAAAAGTTGTAATCAGTTCTCGATGATTAGATCGAGAACTGATTACAAGTATTAGCTTTCGATTAAAGTAAGAATCATCGAAATCGGTACACCGAGTAAAAAGTTATGCGGTATAATATAACGTAGGTCGACGAAAAAGTAGTCAAGTAAATACGCATTTATTAGATATAACTCTAAAAGTACTTGTCAGATCTCAATTAAATTAAAATGGGACCACATGACACGCAACACCTTTCAATTAAAAGAAAATTGATCGAAATCGGTCCACCCAGTCAAAAGTTCTGAGCTAACATACATTAAAAAAAAATCATACAGTCGAATTGAGAACCTCCTCCTTTTTTGGAAGTCGGTTAACAATGCAAATTACTTGATTGCACTCGCATTTGTGAGTAAGCCGTATTACTCGTAGCGTAATATTTTATAGCCTATAGTTTTCCTAAACAGGCTTTAAATGCTAATGGAAATATATTTTTAAAGTCAGAGTTAGATTCTGAGATAAAAGCGTTAAAAACAATCAGAACTCTTCATAATTGTAACATTATTTTACATACAAATTTAAAGATACCCTCATTGACCAGTTTTATAATTAATTAAATGACTCGACAAAATTTTATACAGTTTTTGTTTGACTTCTTGTTACTTGAGATATCTACGAATAGAGAATTACTATCAACTTTTAAAGCGAGTCAATGAACTATAGTACTCTACTTTGATATAAAAATGACCGTAAAAAATATAATAATTATCCTAACAAGAAAACCTCTTCTGTTATATATTTTTTGCAACTTTTATTACTATTAAAAAGTATAGAACATACTTCTGATTTCAATTCACAAAATATGTATGAGTGGGTCATACAAATATTTGTCGTAATTTGGGCATTTGTTTTGTATAATTTTAAGACCTCCGAAACGGTATTTCATTCCATTGAGTGTTTTTTTCCATTGCGTATTTCACAAAATAAAAAGTATGTTTTTTTCAATATTCACAAAATATTTCACATCTGACAATTAAATTATTATTAAATAAATAAGTGTTTAGCCGGGAGAGATCTACGTATAGTTAATGAATAAGTAAGGTAGACGTTCACGGTAAGAACAGGACCACCTGTAGCTGACATTATTCCTGAAAGCCTGGGGCAGGAGTAGCGTGGATATATGGTTGGACGTATGCATCTATATAAGATTCCTATTTTATATAAAAGGAGACGTTATCTGCGGTTGTACCAATGTTTACAAATACTACTTTTAATTGGCTGCCATCAGAACAAGATCTTTTATAGCCTATGTTATGTTTGAATACTATAGTTTAAAATGATTAAGAATGTTCTAGAAATTTAATACTTTAATAGTTCATTGGTTTCATTGGTCAATTTCCAAATTTTGTTTTAAGCTATGTGAGACATTAATTACAAATGCAAATGGAGTAAAAGATAGGTTAAATTTTTAATAATACATAATTATTTGGGTAAATATTTGAAAATGTGCATATTGGCATAGTTATGAAGATTAAGAAAAAAATGTGATGAAAATGATTCTTTATATGATTTTTGTAATCTCAGGGACTTTCTTTTTAAGATAGTATCGAAGGGCATGTCCTAAAATATATACTTTTTGTATAATAGACAATTCAAAATTCATACGAACGGTAGTGATAAATATGGATAATTGGTAATTAGGTCACTTAAGTGTAATGAGTTGTTTTCGAATGGTAATTATGAAAAAAATAAAAAATAGTTGATATTAAGATATAAAAGCTTTATTGAAATGAAAAACAGTTACTAAAACAAAAATTAAAGTTTCTTGTCTATAATGACAATTATGAAAATCAGTTACTAAACAATCATTAGAAAAACGTAGGCAACATGCCTTAAAAACATAAAATAAAAAAATAAACACTTTCCAATAGAATTGTAAATATTTTTATAAGAAATAATAAAATCAGTGTCTAACACAATAAAGTGGAAAACAAATAAAACTCTTCTCATTGAAAATAAAAACAATTTTTGAACGGTCTTAAAGTTAAAGTTTGAGATCAATATTATTACTATAGTAATTATTAAAGCATTAGAAACGTTGTACCATATTATATGATACCTCAGTCATCACAACATCATCACATCAGCCTATTGCAGTACACTACTGGACATAGGCCTTCCCAAGTTCGCGCCAGACATCCCGGTTTTCCGCAATCCTCATCGTAGATCGTCGGTACAACGGGCCGGAGGACGTCCCACACTGCGTTTGCCAAGACGCGGTCTCCACTCCAGGACACGTCTGCTCCAACGGCCATCGGTCCTGCGACACAAGTGACCACCCCACTGCCAATTCAACTTGTTAATTCTGTGGGCTATGCGGTTACTTTCATTCTCTCGCGGATAGCCTCATTTCTAATTCTATCTTTGAGAGAAACCCCAAGTATAGCCCGTTCCATTGCACGTTGAGCGACTTTAAGCTTGTGGACCAGTCCCTTCGTCAGTGTCCATGTCTCGGCTCCGTATGTTAAAACAGGCAGGACGCACTGTTCGAAGACTTTTGTTTTCAAGCACTGCGGAATCGTCGAAGTGAAGACTTGACGAAGCCTGCCAAACGCTGCCCAGCCCAACCGAATCCTCCTATCGGCCTCCTTCTCGAAGTTGTTGCGGCCTATTTGGATGGTATGGCTTAGGTAAATATAGTCCTGGACAACTTCGAGAAGGGTACCATCTACCGATATCGGTCTCGGTATGACTTGGTTGTTAAACATAGCTTTCGTTTTGTCCAAGTTCATACCGAGACCGACTCGTCCAGAGGAATCGTTTAGGCCGGCCAGCATTTAGCCTAGTTCATCCAATGTCTCCGCAAAGATGACGATATCGTCGGCAAAACGAAGGTGAGAGATGTATTCGCCGTTGACGTTGATGCCTCGTTCCCCCCAATCCAAGGTCATAAAGACATCCTCCAACGCAGTGGTAAACAGTTTCGGTGATATGACACCCTGTCTTACACCACGCGGGAGGAAAATTGGTCAGAGTCGAAGGCTTTCTCGTAGTCCACAAATGCCATACACAGCATCTGATTATATTCTTCTGTCCTTTCAATAATCTGCCAAACAGTATAGATGTGGTCTAGGGTGCTGTAGCCATTTCGAAACCCAACCTGCTCCGTCGGTTGAAATTCGTCGAGTTTTCTGGCGAGACGATTCGTAACGACCCTCGAAAAAAGCTTATAGACGTGGCTCAGAAGTGAGATCGCCCTGTAATTCTTTAGCAGAGACTTATCGCCTCTCTTAAAGAACAGTACCACCACACTCCTGGACCACGCCTCCGGCGTGGTACCTCGGTGGATAACGGCTTTAAAGCTCCCATTTTAAGCTGCCTGAGCGCCGCACTAATCTCATATCTACTTCGATGTCCGGGATGTCCTCCAAATTGTGACATAACAATGGTGCACGTGGATCTTCGGTGTCCCATGGCTCGGGCTTGCGTGCGCTGGACGAGTACAACTGTCCATAAAATTTCTCGACCTCTTCTCGGATCTGAGGGCGAGAATTAACATAATACCAGATAATAATAGATTTTTAACATAATTACCATTTCTAAAAAAACTAATTACCATTCGCTTATGCGAACGGCAAATACCGGTAATGAGACAGATGGTAAGTAGTATTTCTACTATTTTCTTAAATAAATCATTCTTTTGTTAGAAAATTTTAATTCTATTCTCAAAATCCAAAAGGGGTCACTAAAAGGACTACATAAAACACGTCATCAAAAATATGTAATTGATCACTTACCTAAAAAACAATAAATTGTGATTAGAAAATATTTTGACAAAAACACTACGAGGACGAGATAATCAAAATTAGCGCCAAAAAGACTGGTCTTTGACACTACCACTACACACGGTGTCCAAGCCCTGACTGGCGCCCGCACTGCTGTGTACTTTTGGATTGGAATATTCCAGTTTTTATATGAAAAATCATTACAAAATATTTTGAAATGGTAATTAGTAGGTTATCGATGGACATTTTTTAACTGATCTTATTTTTAATAATTTATGTTCTTTGCATGTTATAGCATGATTTTATGTGTTCATTAACAACTTAAGTTTATGAATATTTAACCAAAAGTGTAATCTTCAAGAAGGATTTAACACTTTTAGGATAATTATTGATTGAAAATGGAAAATGGGACACGGATGGTAATTATATTTTGGCACTTTGATTTGTAATATCTCTTAACTTAATTTATAAATAAGATTTTCAGTTATCGCACCATATTTGGGATACTTTTTTACATAAGAAATAAATCAAAAATAGTAAAAATAAAAACGCTGTATCCGTTCTTTATCAACCGCCGCGCGATTTGCACATTTTCAAATATTTACCCATTTAAAAAGTATTATTTTAAAATATTTCTCTATATATTGAATATTTACTGTTAGTAAAAGAATTCAAACTCTAATTATACGACTGAAAGATTAACAACCAATGTAAAAAATAACTTAATATAACAATAGCTTTTATATATGTAGCAATAAGATTAAAAATTGTTTGAAAAAATAATCCATCTTACGATTTTCTCACAGATAAACAGAAATAATATGGTGGGTCCTAAATAGCTACTGTGTTATGTTAAGTGCAGTTTGTTAAAATAGTTTCAATTAATTTGAAATTCCAGTATTAGCCCGGCGGCTTTGTGTGGTAAGATTGGTAAAGAGAATTTACTCAGAGACCTCAGAGTGATAACCTCCCTAGAAGAGTCAAAGATACGTTAAACCTACGTTTTATGCAAAGGTTAAATATTAAGTAGGTTAGGTTAAGTTGTTGGCGATGAGTACATTGTATAACAATACATATACATTCCCGTATATTTAAAAAGTAACTGGATTGTCCGAACCCCACACCACTGTTGTAACCATACACGGACAATAATGCAACGTATATTTTGCAGCCATCAATAAATTGTCTACACGGTAATATATATTTATGTGTAAAAGAAGAACCTATATTTCTCTGGAATCTGGATAGTAAATATTTGTTTGTGCCTTTAATTCGCTTGTTATTTATTCTTGCCGTTATACCATTATATACATGAAAAAAAAACGACTAAAACTTGACTAAAAGGGTTATAGTGGGCATTTTTGTTGTAATCATGACGTAGATTTCAATGTTAGTACCACGTTGGTACATTTTAGGAAATACATTCTTAGTAAATTTCAAAACAAGACGACATCTCAGGAGATCATCTTTTATAGATTACTAACAATGTGTGAGTATGTTTCTTGTGTTTTAAATGTTTCTATTTTAAAACAACAAGAGTTCAAGAGTAAACTATACTACTATTTTTACGGTCTACCTACCATTTATAAGGTCTTTAAAATTCAATCAAGGTTGTAATCTCGACCGCACCGGTTAATCTCCTTCATTCTACATGACATTGGTGAAATTATCTGTGCTATTTTGGCACTAGAACTTCTATTGGTAGCCATTATAAGCCATAGTAAAATGACAATGAAGTTTGAACAAAAAAAAAATGTAAGAAGATTAGTATAAGTGTAATCTGTGCCAATGAAGATTAAAAAATAATAAAACATATATGTAACGGTTATTCACTTTCAATATTCTATACAATACTAATATTATGACTATCTGATCTAACGGCAACATAGAAAATAAAGGATTAGGTAGGTTAGGTTAAGTAAAACATGATGAATTTTTTACTCAAACATTTTTAATACATTAGCAAAAACGCTTCGTGTTCATCAAAAACTATTATTAATTTTTTATTTTGTTTTATCTTTTAGAAATACACAAAGTTTGACGCCGCGTTGGTGCAGCGGTTACAGCATTGGATTGCGATTGGCTGTTGCGCGGGCGGTTGCGGGTTCGATCCCCGCACACGACAACATTTGTATTGGCCATATAGATGTTTGCCGTGGTCTGGGTGTTTGTGCAGTCCTTGTGGGTCTCCCCACCGTGCCTCGGAGAGCACGTTAAGCCGTCGGTCCCGGTTGTTATCATGTACATCTGATAGCGATCGTTACTCATAGTAGGGAATATATATTTGGGTTGTCTGGAAGAAATGGCTAAATAGCCATAAGTCCACCCATTGTACTTCACAGTCTGTAAATGATATTTGTAGTTGTGATGTACAATAAAGTATAAATAAATAAATAAAAAACAAGTTTCTTAAAACCTTTTTGCCAGTTCAAAATCAAAATCCGAATCGTCATTTTACTAATTAAAATTTGAATTATTTTTAAAAATGAAGTTACTACCGATTCGGAATGCAAATTCTGCAGAGAAGAACCGGCAAGAAACTGCGCAGTTACTTAAAACGCAAATAGATGAAATACAGCGTCACTAAGTCCACACATCTTTATTATCAGTTATTAAATTGTTTTAAAGTTTATGAATAATATTGTGTAACACTGGTGTAATACTTAATAAACTTCTGACACAGATCCCACCAAATTTCATAAAATCGTCTTCAAAGTGTTAATGACCATATTAACCTATCTTTATCTCCGCTAAATATCTTAAAATTAATTTGGCTAACATTTATATATTCATAAATCAATAAGCCTAGAACATAATTTTAGTGAGCGTAAAATGTCAACAAGGTACATAAAAATTATACGACATAAATCGTGAAAAATATAATTCTCATAGAATGTGTTTGGATCTATAATAATAATATGCAAAAGAAACTACGTTAAAATTGGTAAAAATGACTTTTTCTTGAGTATTTATTAATAAAACATCATCCAGCTTTCAAAAAAAAAAAAACAAACAAAGAAACTACAGTTTATTATTATACTTATTATGATCTTCTTTAGAAACTACGATTCAACAAACGTACAATCGTACTTCTTAAAGACGATCATAACACAACAAATAAATTTGGTAAAAAAAATCTAATTCTGTTTTTACTTCTACGAAGAAAGTCCATAAAAATTACATTATGTATATCTATAGTATCTATACTAATATAATAAACAGGTAGTTTTAACTTTTTTTGTTTGTAGGGGTAATCTTCGCAAATACTGATCCGATCATGAAAATTTTTTCACTAACAGAAAGCTACACTATTCAGGAGTGACATAAGCTATATTTTATTGTTATTTAACAAAAAAAAAAAACAGTGAAAAATATTAGTATACGTAAGTAAAGTCGGAGAAATGCGAGAGATAAAAACTTTACTAAGTATATCGGCTAGTAAAACATACCTATATATTCGTACAATTTAAACGTCCAAGTAACAAGTTCCCTCGCGGTCCCGATATGCAATTATGCTAATGACGTGTATCCACTTTAATTTGTTGCCATTAATACTTATTTGTTTACAAAGCTAGTGCAATCAACATACGTGTAATTAAAACCCTCGGTAAACCTGTTCGCGATGACTAAAGTTATTCAACGTAAGTAAAAAGGCATCTTAGCAGGCATATTATTAAGTAGACTCGATTGTATTCTACCATTTATTATGTTAATTATAACTATGCTATATAAGGATCGTAAAAGATAACATGCTTAGCGCATTTGTTCACAGATGAAAACTGATGATAATTTGATAAACCGGCCAAGTGCGAGTCGGACTCGCGCACGAAGGGTTCCGTACCATTGACTAGGTAATATATATTTAAATATATGTATTATATAAATATCGAGCAAAAATAGAAAAAAAATTGCGTTTTTTGTATGGGAGCCCCCCTTAAATATTTATTTTATTTTATTTTTAGTATTTGTTGTTATAGCGGCAACAGAAATACATAATTTGTGAAAATTTCAACTCTCTAGCTATAGCCGTTCTTGAGATACAGCCTGGTGACAGACGGACGGACGGACGGACGGACAGACAGCGAAGTCTTAGTAATAGGGTCCCGTTTTTACCCTTTGGGTACGGAACCCTAAAAAGAGTGATATAAATACGAGAGAAGAGCAATCGAATTTCGTACTTCCTGGGTCCCTTACTTACTTACTATTCATAATTTAACTGCACTTGAGTAAAAACAAGTAAAAAAACATATTATTTGTACAGCAACATTCCGCGTGGAAGTTATTCATCATCATCATCACTTCAGCCTATCGCAGTCCACTGCTGGGCATAGGCCTCCCCAAGTTCGCGCCAGACATCCCGGTTTTCCGCAATCTAACGAATTCATCCAGCCTACACTGGCAATCTTACGTAAATGGTCGGTCCAGCGGGCCGGAGGACATCCTATAGATTCGCTTTAGATTAATTAATTCAGCACGATAATAAAAACTAAATTTTTCATAGTTAAAAGCAATACCTATAGGTAATAAGATAACTGAACTCTGTAACTTGAACAATTTTCAAAGGCGTTTTAAAAAAAGTTATTAAAAATACAGATCCTCCAACATCTTCGACTGTAACAAAATAGCTAAAAACTTAACTTTATTCCATAAACTCATCTTTAACAGTTACCTAAAACACAAGCATTAAGTATTATCCTCTGAAGAGAAGACCCTTATGGGTATGATTAAGATATTTATATTTAATTCATTAAAAACTAATATAGCATCCATTCAATTTTCATCTAACACCTTATTGAAAAGCGTTTACGATTGATGGAACGTTTTCCGCGCAACAATCAATCACAAGAAACCGTGCAGTCATTACTAGAACGAAGTAAACTCACGCAACAGAACGCTTCAAATAGTTCAGATTAGCAATTATATCATTCCGTTTACCGGTGTATGGTTTAAAAAGGATGCTATGATCAACGATTTCTATTTAAAATTAATAGAAATTTAATAATATATAAACTTATAACGATTAATTTATAATTCAAGGAGTATTTTTAACACGCATCGCGAATGTATTTATGTAAATTTTGTGTTTGGTTGATTTTTTATTCGATAGTTTCATTCGAATAATGAAACGGTAAATTTAGATTCTTTATAGATGTCCTAAAAACGAAACTAAAATAAAAAAAATCTATACATATAATAAAATGGTAGGAAAGTCAAAACTGTACATTGAATATTTTTTTAAAAGAATACTTGGGGTGTGACCTACAATCGATACCGAAGCCAAAAATATAGGTTTGAGAATTTTTGTCTGTTTGTCTGTATGTATGTCCGGGATAAACTCAAAAAGTACTGCATGGATTTACTCCAAATTTTGCACGAATATTATTATGAAGTCGGGTCAACATATAGGTTACATATTATCACGCTATTACCTATGGGGAACGAGCAGTGAAGCTTTATTTGCTGTATAGCGTTCACGCAGACGACGTCGCGGGCAGCAGCTAGTATCATAATAAACAAAGATATTTTATCTACGTAACCATTAAGGAAGATAAACTTACGTCGGGTGTAAAATATAAATTTCGTAATCGGAAAACATAAAAATGAAACAGTCGAGGAACTCCGAAAGGACTCTTAATAATTTTTGATGATTTTTAACAATATTTTGTAAATTATTCATTTCCATCTCTGTCTGTACTTCGAAATACATAATTATAAATTTTAAAGGTATTTACTGGGTTTTGTAAGTAAAATAGATGCAGATGGAATAGATTGATGTTCCCTTTGATAGCTAACAAATGAAGCTTCAACTAAACCAGAATAGACAGTAATTAATAACCTGACAGCACCCTGAACGGACCGGTTAAGATTATTAATGAACTTATATGAAAATTCTGTAAATGCAGTCAGTTGAATCCTTCTGTTTGCATAAAATATTCTTATTTATGTATGTGATGTTTCTAAAACCCATTTCAATGTCTTTGTCCTCCTTTTCTGTAATATATTAACATAGTTATTATATTTATTCTTCGAATTTTAATTGTATGTTGAGAAAAATAGCGCTTATTTACAAAAAAATACCTCTTGGTCAATTGTTCTTAAATGAAATTTAATACGTCATTTAAAAGCATTTAACGATTGCTTATTCTTTATTTTTACGTAATTATAATATTAATATTGATGACTAAGATTTTTCAAAATTAGAGAAAATCTAAAATCGTTTTAGTAACACTTAACAAGCTTTATTTTTTTTAATCCAACAAATCATATTAGATATTCTTTGTTTTTGACATAAATGTGTCATACGCTTTAAAAAGGATATAAATTTTGCCTCATAAAAGTAAAAGTTATTAAATCTATACAAATAAATAAAATTGGAGTGTCTGTTTGTAATAATAAAATATCCTCTTTCTACTAAATGCATATGGATGTATACACGGTACATATACCGAAATAACGTTTTTTACAATTTTTGTCTGTCTGTCTAACTGTCTGTTTGTTCCGGCTAATCTCTGAAACGGCCGGACTGATTTTACGGAACTTTCTCTGGCAGATAGCTGGTGTAATAAGGAGTAACTTAGGCTACTTTTATTTTAGAAATTTATTTATTTTATAACTCTGCGAACTGAAAAATAACTTTTTTGTTAATTCCAATATATCAATGGCCCATTTAAAACAAAGTCAATAAAATTAAATTTCATATTTATATCTATATACATTTATACAACATTATAATACAAATTCTTTCTCAATTTACATAATTATATAAAAGGTAATTTATTCAGATGCGAATACACTTTTTGCACACACATATTGAATTCCAACTAATTAATAAACAAACAAGTCGTAAATGCAAATGAACAACTTCTTATGTAACTTTCTACGAGTAAAACAGTGTGAAATTATTAGTTTCGATGTAAACGATAAGCGTAAAAAGTAAAAGGAAAACTATGTACCTACATACATATTATGAATTAAAACATAAGAATTGTTTAATTTAACAATTTTTAAACGACTTAAAAAAGGAGAACGTTCTCAGTTCGATTATATTTTTTTTTTGTGTGTTAACTCATTACTTTTTACTGGGTGTACACATTTTTACGATTCTTTTTTTAAATCGAAAACTGAACAAGTGAACATGCCATTTATGTAGGAAGGCTATAGGCTATTTTTAAATTAAAATTAACGCGTTCGGAACCGCGTGGAACAGCTAATATAGTAATAAAATAGCAAATTTCTAGTCATTATAAAATTTATCATATTTAGTCTGTTATTCATCCACTCAAGTTAAAAATATGTTTTCATGCTTGTAGTGAATGACACTTGATGTTACTACAATTTTTTCAAAAATTAATTCGTTGACTTTTTTTTTTTTTTACACAACAGCTTTGGTATAGTGGTGTGATTACCGCTCGGGATAGATAATTTTATTTTTAAAAATATTTCTTTGCGGTTTGGATGTCTATCCTTGTGGGATTCCCCACAAGGGAGGGGAGGGGGGAGAGCATATTAAGGAGTCGCTCTCGGTTGTTATCATAGACAACTAATAGGGGTCGTCACTCATAGTAGGGAACATATCCGCCAACCCGCGGTGGAGCAGCGTGGTGGATTAAGCTCCAAAGTTTATGCACATATGCACATAATTAAGATTAAAGAGGTTATAACATATGGACTTAAGACTAGTATTTGGAAAATGGCTACGAGACAAATGTGTGAGTATGTAGGTACTCGTACAAACTGTGTGAAAATCAATTGTGTTTTTTTTGGCGGTAAAGGCGAGACCTTCCTAAATCTTTTAGTTCTAAGCGCGGCGCATCGTAACAATCAACTCTTTGTTATGTTAAAAATATATAAGTTTCACAAAGATGTAGATAGACATAGAAATTTAAGATTCATAAGCAATAAAAAGCAAAAAATATAAAAAAGAACTTCGTATAATGCCTTCACATAAAAGCGTATACTACAACTTACTACCCTATTGTAATATTAATCTTACAAACCATTCAAGTATATTGAATTTCTTAGTAAAACCTCGTGAACACGTGCACGAACAGGTTTTTGTTAACGATTTTTATTTTATTTACATAATACGTAATATGAATCTTTTGGGGTTGTCTTTATAGTCATCAATACTAACTCTCTAATAACTATCCAATTTACTTTCCATAAAAAACACTTAACATCCTTAAAAAGTCAGTGATATCAGATCTCCTTAGAAATGTCATTTTATTAAACGTATTTTAAACTGACGTTGACATAAAGATATTTTTAAACAAATCTACATACCCTGTCTACGGATCTACCACTACTTTTTAAATCGAAAAGATTACGCATTAGATGTTACTGGCCAATTATATTTTTTTATTAAAAACGTTTTCCATTAATAAATATTAACCTCTGGTATACCGGACTCGCCCAGCGCGAACTCCCGTTGTCTCCCGCAAGGTTAGATCTAACCTCAGCACTGAGTCTACCGCACCGCCCGCACGGCGCTGACCTCGCATTTCCCGCGGTAATATGATTCGATAAGCGCGCGTTACTTGAGTCGTAGTTTTTTTCTCATAACTCACAAGTTTCTACACTTAGAACAAAAACGCTTATATTATTTTGAAGAGTATGAACTAAGCTTTAATTTACTGTATATAAAGTGTTGTACATGTGCGTATATCAAGTATAAAATCGCGCTTGTTTCAGAGGGAGTGAGAAAAAGTGGTCTTGGTGCAAAAACATGTCGAAAAAATAAAGTATTATGATACATTTGTCGTTGATTCTACTTATTCTGTTCCCCAATAGTATCTATCTAGCTCTAACAGCAAAATAAATAAATTGTGATACAGTTCAAAGTCTCTTTTTTATACTTGAAAATGGTGGTCTAGATTGAGAGCGCTTAAATCACGATCGACATTTCAATTACACCTTGTAAAGCAATTACCTTAGGTACGGGGTTTCTACTTCATAGTTAATTTAGAAAAACTAATCAAAATTAGTATTGAAGATGAAGAACGCAACGATAAAACTGAAAACAATATTTTTTGGACAATAATATCAAAAGAGGGCGAGAAATTAGGATATTTTTTGAAAGCAAACTATACATATTTTACCTATTCTCGACAAATATCATTATAAATATTCATAAAGTACACAAAATACACTTTGCATCGGTGTATAATATGTATACAATTTTCTTATTAAGAAAATAAGAAATCTCGATCCAAACATAGAGCATAACGGTGCAGAAATTGATAGGCATGGGGGGCATGGGGTGACGTTACTGACCTTGGTTAATGTATGACACAAAATCTACAGCATGTTCTTTTTCCTTCAATGCATTTTATGCTCGTTTTCAATATAAACGTAGTTTTTGTCCAATAAATGAATTTTTAGTTAATGGGTTCGGGTTGTTTATGTAATAAATACGTTATGTAATAATAATATATAATATATTATGTACATATACAAATACTAATATTAAACTATTAATTACTAATATTAAAATAACCACTTTGACTAAATTTTTATGGATGTATACCCGGTACATATACCAAAATAACATTTTTTACGTCTATAAGCTACGGTAATCGCTTACCATCAGGTGAGCCGTACGCTTGTTTGCTGATCTAGTTACATAAAAAAATTGCGTGCGTACAAAGTACACTTTACAGAAGTGAAACTTCTTTGGCAAACTAATTGAAACAAAGACAACATCACGCGGTGTTCCCAGGCGGTCACCCATCCAAGTACTGACCGCGCCCGATGTTGCTTAAATTCGGTGATCGGATGAGAACTCGTGTATTCAATGTGGTATAAAATCATTTACGATGCGTTGCCTTTGTCTCAAATTTTACCCTCATGCGCCTAAAGAAGTTTCACTTAAAACAAAAAGTTTTTTTTTCGATTAAGTAAAATAAAAATTTTATGGCTCAGTATGGGATTGATCTTTACAACATACAGATATCTATTTATTTTCAGTTTTTCAGATGAAATGATGCAGAAATCCTGTGAACGACATGTACAAATAAAAAGGCAGCATTTTTTTAAATATCATTGATTAACGAACACAACTTATAAAAAACGTTTTCCTGTTTGTTGGCCGTCCAGGCCAATGTACTTCGATTACTGCTTTTATAAAACCTATCAGGAACATGTATATATCTCTTTGCCAGTACAAGAAAACTAAACAAATAAATATTATAGAGGAAACATTCACATTTCTGTTTTTCCCAGTGCTAGAAAACTAAACTAATCATTATTACAGAGGAAAATCATATTTGCCATGTATGCGCATCGCGTATATATACATGTCGCGAGAAACCCATTACAATTTGCCCGTTCCTTTTAAACCGAGGTGAGAAGAGAAGAGATGTCGCAACAAACTCATTAGACAGCATTTTTTTCTAATAATCTTAATAATAAAAACATTTTTTTATTTCAGGTAACAAATGACCTATTAAGTCAAACAATTCGTCTTAAAATGGATAAAACAAATAAAAGTAAAAATTACGACAATTTGCAAATACAATAATAAAATCATAATAATAATAAATAATACCAAATTCAAATAAATAATTTTAACAATAATTTCTTAACAAACTAAAACAACTAATTACAATAACACGAACAAAAATCAAAAATGAAAACTTTTATTTCGCCATACTTAACGAAAGTCAAAAAAAAAAAACAGTCGAATTGAGAACCTCCTCCTTTTTTGGAAGTCGGTTAATAAACAGTGAGGGAGTGGTACCAGAGGATAAGCCACCCCACTCCCTCTCCCCTCTTCCCCCAAAACCTCATAAATCCAGTGGTACCAGAGAGTAGCCCTCCCCTCCCCCCCACTCTTCCCCAGAAACCCCATAAATCGATTCCGCACATGGTGGGAGTGGTACCAGACGGTTACCCACCCCCCTCCCCCACTCTCCCCACAAAACCCCATAAATCGATGTCCGTCTTTCTAAAGCTTAGCCCCATGAAATATCTCCTTTCCAACAAAAAAAGAATTATCACTTGACGAATTTAAAAACGATGAAGTTATCCGCGAACACCTTAAAATATAAATATACGGTCGAATTAAGAAACCTCCTTTTTTTGAAGTCGCTTAAAAGTATAATGTCGCAAACTTTACTTGTTCGGGTTGAAAACGCAAAAACAATCATCCTGTGTTTGAAAAACGTTAACCGGCCATTTTGAAGCTCACGCACACATAAACAAATTGAATATGTGTAAGTAGTAAAACAGCCATTTCACATTTACCTATGAAATACAAAATATTTACGGAATATATTACCAAAACAGTAACTAATGCGTAATCTGCAATAACTTTACTTTACAATAATTACATTTTTTACTAAGGTCTCAAGGAAAAAAATAAAATATCGCACGTTGAAAATGTTGTAAAGGTCATCTACTTGTCTAAGTACATTTTCTATTTGAGTTTTTTTTGTAGGTACGGACATTAGAACAGCCAATGATTGTGTTTGCTGTCATCTTTATGATATAAATACTGTAAAAAATAACAGTAACTTACCTTTTCGTAATAAAGTTTAAGAAAAACACTTTAATAAAATACTATAATAAAAAATGGAACGTCTACACGAAAGTGAAGACTTTGACTGGTTGAATCTTGGAAAACTTATATGAAAACTAAATTAATGTTTGGTCTAATTGGTATCTAATTTCCTACTGAATATACTAAAATACGCCTGTAAACTATTTTAAGCTCTATTTTTGTTAAATAAGGTTTCAAAACGAGTTAATTACCTGAGGTTAGATATAAACGCGCGGGAAACAACGGAGAAAAAATTTGTCGTGTAGATATAACCGCGCGGGAGACAACAGACTACAAAACGGATGAGATCGTGACATATGCGTAGATAAATAATTTGAGGTTAGATCTAACCTCACGGGAGACAACCTATTAAAGAAAAAAAATACCCGTTACATATACTGGCCGAAAACGTCAAACATTGCTGATCAAAAAAAAAAAAAACTAATAACTTTTTAGCAATCAATTCACGTAAAACCAAGTCGATCATCTACATAGTAAATACTAGCTTCTGCGCGCGACTTCGTCGGCGTGGACTCCGCTCCTATTGGTCTTAGCGTGATGATATATAGCCTATAGCCTTCCTCGATAAATGGGCTATCTAACACTGAAATAATTTTTCAAATCGGTCCAGTAGATCCTGAGATTAGCGCGTTCAAACAAACAAACAAACAAACAAACAAACAAACAAACAAACTCTTCAGCTTTATTATATTAGTATAGATTAAATTAGAGCGAGTGACTCACCACTCACGCAGTACACGTTGACATTGAAATTTATATTAATTTTTTTCTTCATCCGATTATAATAATAGGAGAAGTTTTTGTTCCGTCCGCGTTTTTACTCACAAGCGTAGTACATGGCATTGAATATTTAATGACGTTGTACAATCAACTATATTTATATATTTTATCGCTATTTATGTAGTCGGTAAAAAATGATGATTCATGTTAGTAAAAAGTTCTATCCTCATACTGAAATTTATTTAGAGTCAATTTCATTGCCCACTTTGTTTATCTTTCATATAAGTTCGAGATAAGTCATCGGAGACTTCGTTAGTTAAAACAGTCCCTTAGGCTCTCGTTCACTTTAACTTATTAACTTAAACTACTTTCGGTTTTACAGATTGAGAATAGAAGTATCAAACGGATGAAGTAGTGTTTGACAAAGAAACAGATATAGAGACACACAAACTGAAACTTTTATCCATGGGATAACGTTATATGTCAGATAAGTATCTAAAACTTGAGTAGCTACTGGTGAAATTGGCTATTATTCTGTTATGAAAGTTAGGTAATTAAAATATTTAATTATTCCTAAAGCAAATAAAAGAGCTAACCATAATATGTCAATCTCTACTATATGGCAAGTATCGAAATTCAACGCGCTTGAAGCTACTATAGAAAAAAATTCAAACCAAAAATATCTTAAAATTACTCTTCTACATTTATAAAAAAAAACTGTATCAATTTTCGTATTTCGTACACATTTTAAACAACTATGACATATGAAAAGGACATGACAACTTAAGACAAAACTATAGAACGATGTTAATCGGACAAACTGCAAAAACAACTAATGAGTAATAAAATCTTCCAATCGAATTAATTAATCTCGTAAATCTTAAAACTTTTTTATTTTTCTGATTTTATGACAACCTTTTTGCATTATCAAAAAAAAGAGGTTGCATTAGTGCTTTTTGTATAAAAGTATAGTCTGTGCTTAAAAATGAGTGTGTATAATATGTATACGAGTAAATAAAATGGTATGCATGTGTGCGCATTCGTAGTTATGTATGGGTAAAACAGCGCTAGACAGATATCTCGCCTGATGGAAAGCTGTACATGGAACCTAAGATAAGCCGTGTTTGTTCAAACAATACCTATTCAATCTTCGCTTTGAAGTGAAGGACACGTCCTTAGGAAATTGCTACTCTCTGCTATCTCTGAAATAAATTCTGCAAATATATTCGCTTCTAAGCAATTGTATGGAAAAGTTTTGCACAGAAAAGTCTTGAGTTTTAATCTTATTGCAGTATGGAATATGTGGCACGCATACTCGTAACAAAAACAATATGCCCCAGTAGATAGAGTAAGTGTTGTGGATCTTAAACAAAATATCAAAAGTTTAAAACCGGAATAATATTGAATTTTAGAAATATTGTTTTATATTAAGCTTAAATCCTTTTCCTTATTAAGAGACTAGGCTTTTGTTTAGCGGTTACGTGCTTACAGGATGTTACTGAGGATCAAAAGATCTACAGAACTTTATATCTTCGTTTAAAACTGTAATAAAGCCTAATTTTCACACACAAGATTGCGTTATAAAAAAGCAACTTCATTCATGTCCATTGAACTAATCATTTTATGTTTTTATAAGTTTTTTTATAACCTTGGAGATAAAACGAACAGCAATGGGTGGGTGTCACAAAAACAAGTTGACTGAACGCCTATTACAAATCGAACTACGTTATGAGATCGCTTGGTTTAACAATGCTCTTTTTTTGTTTGCTATAGTACCTACAGCATAATATAATAACATTAATAACCTATACCTATGTGTATATACCAAGTAAAAATTTATACGTCCATGAATTTATTGAATATTCAGGTTTAGGTATACCTTAAATATTTGGTTAAGAAATCTAGGGCTGATTGTGTAAAGGAGTTGCCAGCAAATAACTAGACCTAAAATAAATTGAGCTGTTATGAAATCCCTTGGCTTAAGACTACTCTTTTTTTATTCACTGCTATTAGTGCATATACTAGAGAATCAATGCATGTGTTCAGGTACATTTTTTGGTCGAGGAGTCTGGAGTAGGGAACAAATATCTAGACCTAAAAACAAATCCTAGTAAAAAAAATATAGTAAAAAGTTTACTCAAGTTGAAGAGTCCGGGGCTAATTGTGTGAAGGAGCATGTAGGAAAAATAACTAGTAATAAACCTATCAGCCTGCGGTATTAAATAAAACTATCATAAAAAAGTAAAACTAACCTCCTTGCTTGAAATTACCTTTCTTAAACTCATTTAAAAAACAAGAATTTCATTACCGTTCAAACTTCAATTACTCATAAATTATATATGTAAGTAGCCAGCACGTAATATAATAAAAAATATATCCAATAAAATCGTACAAAGTAGGTCCTTAGCCCGTTGAATACAAATTGGAGGCATCACAATTAATATATTCATATACAAACTTGCTACTAGACGCATAACATATTTAATGCAGACAATTAAAATTCTTCATATTAACGTCATAGAGTTTACATTGCAATAAATCTTTATTTGTTGGATACATGGCATGCTCGGTACGAGCGGGTGTCATCGTTGACGAATATGGTAGTCTTGGATTGGATATGCCGTTTGGTGTAAGCTAGAAAATGTTGATATCAGTCGTTCGAAGGATTTCACTTATAAATGGTAGGTACTAAAAAGTTATTCTGTTCAGTTCATCATTCTCCTTCGAATTTGCAAATATTTTAAGTGCCTTACGTATGTGAAATTGCTCGTGACGTTTTCTGTTCAAAACAAGCATTAGTTTTGAAACCAATTTAAAACGTAAAAATAAAAACTTAGTATAAAATAATCTTGCGATATTTCAGTTATAACTAACGTAACCATATGTTCTATAATAATTATACAATCACGGCTACTCAATCGCCAAAACGTAAGTATATAAAATCGCTAGTGTCTCTACACTTAAATAGTCCTCGCCCGAGGTCACCTCAGCCCATTTGACGTCAAGTTGAAACGCTAACACGCCTAGCTGCTAGCCCAGAGCACTGCTAATGGACGTATTGAGATGCCGCAGAACTCTCGGAACACGCGTTTTCTGAAAACGTTCGAGACACAGTAATTTAAACCGAGCGAGTATTTGTCAAGTACAAATTTGCTCGGTAAGAAAACTACACGTATTTCATTGAGTTTTCTTCGCAATAACTGTATTTAACAAACCAAGAAGAAGAGCGGTAGTTTGTTAGATTGAAAGTTCTTTAAATAGTCCTAGAAGTTTGTCAGAGCTAAACAAAAGTCTTAAATTTATTTTTAAAACTACCGAGTGTTGTTTATTGTAAAATAACTGAGTATAATGAGTACGGAACTCGTATGTCTAGTGATGTCACGTAGTACTTTAATATAATGCAGCTGACTTCAGGCTTAAACGTTTTTAATCAACTTAGATATAATTGAACTGTACATAAATGAAAGGGTAACTGCTTAGTTGTAAACATGACGTAAGAATTTTTATAACATACTAGATGGCCCGGTGAACTTCGTATCACCTACATATTATATTTGTGAAAAATATAGGTACACAAAACACTTTCTGAACGCACCTATAAATATTTGACAACCAATTGACAACGTTTTTGACAAAATACATTAAATTTCCCCGCTAGGAACATTTTGTATTGAAAAATTAAATCTTCGTTTTTAGTAATTTCCGTTCCATATTATTTATGTTTCTCACCGTTTAAACTTTCCTTGAACTTCCACAAACATTTCAAGATCAAAATTAGCTAAATCGGTCAAGCCATTCTCGAGTTTTAGCGAGACTAGCCAACAGTAATTGATTTTTATATATATAGATTTTTGCTTACTTCATACTTTGCTTAAAATTTAACAATAGAGAAGAAAATGAAGGCACCATTTTCATAAACATTTTTAGCAGAATATACATATATGATTGTATATATATATTCGAAATTGTTTCTTAAGATTAATAAAAAAACTAATGGAACTTTTACAAATAACTTAAAAACATGTTGAAAATGAAACGCAATAACACTAAAACGAACTTATACAATTATAACAATAAGTGTTATAAAAAACAATATTCTTCAATGGTTCAAAATATTGCATAAATTTATTAAATAATACTATAACGGACCACAATACTACCGCGTTGTTAAACAAATGCCGGGTTCGAGTAATAGATATTTCACGCTGTTGGTAAGATTCAGTAATATTGAGAAGAATATTTGATTGAAACCTCTTTCTATCACTTGAAAATTCGAATTAAATAAGTAAATGCTTAAATACGTTCAAAGCTCAACACTTCAACAGCTTATTTTATTCCTCCTTACTTTTTTTCATTCATCTAATACTATCCAAAAGTCCTCATCTCACCATAAAATATGCAGAATCAGTGGGTACTGCTATTTTAAAAAGTATCAAAAAGTTAATGTAAGACAAAAAGTGTCCACGAATTTTTACGTCTTTCTTTTCCTTTTATTGTTTTGGAATTTATAAGACACTTTGGTTTTATTTAGGTGCGTATATTTATAAAGAATTTATCCGAAAGGCACGCTAAACGCTAGTGACATGGACATCCAGCCCGAGGTCAACTCAACCCTTTCCACGTCAGCCGGGAAGCCAACACGACGAGTGGAGCCCAAAGCGATGTTAGTGGACGTATGGAGACTCCTTGAGAAAACATTGCAATAATATTGAATAACGTTATTTATAATCGCTTTTAAATAACGACTAATTGTATATGGTTTGTTGAATATCTTACATGTTGATAAATGAAGGTGTATTTAACTTATGCCGGTTAGTTTCGTAGTCTAAAGATGGTAACCTTGTAAACTGTCACAAGGCTATGTCTTTATAACTGCTTTAGGTAGACCGGTGAGGCGGTAAAATTGACAGAATGCTACTACGGCCTCTAAGACGACATATCATAAAAATGAAAATTAAACAAGCACAATACAAGCTCAATACAGCAAAACCAAATACAAGAATACGTTTACGACTACGAATATGTTTTTATTCGACGCTTTTTGGCAAAAGTATACTAAGAGCAAATGAAAAAGAAGATATAGTAAAAATTGGTACCTACTGATACGAAAAAGCTTTTGTGGAAAATTTCAATTTCTAAACAGGCATTCGGAGTTCTGCTTAATAAATCACTTTTTGCTCGTTCTAGGCTTAGAGTATCATATAAATAGGTATATGTATAAATGTTATTATCTTATGAAAACTGAATTGGTTATTAAATTTCACTTAACACTTCGTTACAGATTAACTTCACGTCTTCTTAGTTATTATTTTCATCCACAGGATGACAGGAATACATAAATTTCAGGATACATCCACAGTTCTTTCTTGTGTGTTTGTGTATCGCTTAAACAACGAAGATTTTTATTTAACTCGATTTTTTAAATATTTCATTCAAAACAAGACAAATATTTTTCTTTAAGAGGGCGCGTAATGCAAAATTATCAATCTGCTATTTGATTTTACATGAAAAATTCCGGACCAAATCTTAAAATAAAAATATATGACAAACTACGTGATATTTTCAAGACTATAGCCTAATCAAAAACATAAAATAATGAAATTTCCTCGATAAAATATAATCACGAAGTAACCTCTAATTTTTATGCGTTTTCTATTTATACTCGATATGGCTATGACCATTAAGACAAAAATTTGATAATTAATTACATTTAAATATGAGTAAAGTCAATGCCTAGGCATTTAATGTAATTACTTTTAGTTTCGGAATTATAAATAAAATAAGATTTTTGTCGTTTTTTACATTAGTAATGCGCTCAAAACTATATCGTCTATCGCACTCTGACACGAGGCTTTGTGTATATTTTGTTTCATCAATTACTCACGGGCGCGCGGTTGAAATCTGATTTTTTGCTCGGGTTATGCGCACTCTTAAGGGCCTATGCAAACCACGTTTTTTAAGCGCGCCGTCGACGCGCGTTTCTAAAACGCGCGTCGACGGCGCGTTTGTATCGCGACACACGCGCGTTTGCATCGCGTCTGTATCGCGTGACACGCGCGTCGACGACGCGTTTTTATCCTACAGAGCAGTTTGTTGGCGTTTGTATCGATTCAAACGCGCGTCGACGGCGCGTTTGTATCGCGACATACGCGCGTTTGCATCGCGTTTGTATCGCGTCACACGCGCGTTTGCATCGCGTCTGTATCGCGTTTAAAAAACGCGGTTTGCATAGGCCCTAAGTGGTAAGCACATTGCGTCTGAGGCGAAATTAAAAATGATCACGTAGGTATAATTTACAATAAATCCCAATTTAACATCAAATCGCATAGTACCCGCTGACCTCACTTAACATCTTTAGGACCGTTTCCTACTTACAATTGTTTTTACAACAATAAACAATCACAAAATGTGTTCCCACGTCATTTTAATTGTATGAAAATCCTTGGTTTTACGCGCTTGAGGCTGCTGATATTATCTAGAGGTTGCGATGGAATGCTCTTTTTGGTAATTAATTTTGTCATCAACCATTCTTTCTGGTAATATTTTAATACTCATCATTACAAAATTAAGACTAAAGTTGCAAGATGGCGTAGTATTATTGCGTCGATTGATACGTAAGTTAAGATGGCGTGTGAAAAATATTCTCAGTTCTTATTCTTGAATTCCTAATCACTGGTTTTGCGGGAATCGACAGATAACACATAAATTACAGCACTGCGTTTTTATTATCTTGTACGAAGATATTTATTTTTGTACTTTATTTATTTTTTATAAATGCCTAGACACTTGATTGCCAGTAGCCGCCCTGTTATTGATAAGCCTTGTGGTTTTGTTGTAAAACTTCAGATTAATTAATAATACTTATTAAACAGGAATGGCTTTTAAAAATAGTCAAGAAAATGTTAAGGACTCTGGGAATCATTAATTATATAAGAATTTTACACGTAGGTACATTCCCACAGATAAAAGAGTATCAGCTCAAATAATTATTTTATTTTTTATAACGAATCAAATTTTTCGAATTTTATCGCGGTTTATTAGGTTTTTTAGATGCCCGTCGTTTCGGATATTTTATAGCAACCATGGTCACGGAAGGACTATTTTATTTTTTATATTTTTAAATAATTATACTTCACAATTCGTATTTGAATATATGTACCTATTTTACTCCTAAATCCACGGTAATATAAATTGCAGTAAGTTAAAAACAATTGGTATAACGAAGAATTGTAGTACATGTAAACTTTTTTATAACAATTACACGTGTAAAATTATAAATTAAAAAAATACCGGTATAAATCTTCCTTGCCCCAAAAGAAACAAAAGTCCTGGCGCCACTATTATTAAATTCGCTTCAAGTAACATTACTCGCTCGAGAAGGAACACGAAAATGCTTCCTTCGCCGACGCGTAAATTCCGCAACTTGATAGATTACACGGCTTGACTGATGGTCAATGCTGGTTCAGATTACTTGGATGCATACTGAATAATGTTTCAGGGTTGTCACTTTTGAAATTACATTAGTTACTAGCTGTGCCGCGCGGTTTAACCCGCGTTAATTTGAGGAAAAAACTAACTAAAATAATATATATAGTCTTCTTCGATAAATAGAATACCTAAACCAACACGAAAAGAATTTTCTGTTCGTAACAGTAGTTTCTAAGATTAGCGCGTTCAAACGAATTTCAACGAAATTCAATTTTTTTCTTCAAATTACCGCGGGTAAAACCGCGGAGCACAGTTAGTTTAAAATACATCAGTTGGCAGCCCTGTGATAGGTGCATGTAATTAGTAATGCGTGGATGTCTGAGAAATAATTTTCCTTCGTTCGTTAGTGTATTTGTTACGGTGTATTGAAAGCACTACCTTTATGTATTATGAGTTATTCAATTTTATTATAATTAAGAATAGTGTTATCGACATATAGAAAATTCCTTATTATTATTGTTTATTCAGTCGTTTGGAAGCTAAGCGCGTATATACATTTCGGCTATTAAATTTTATTTATCTGAACCTTTAGGGGCCGTCTCCACGAGCGAGCGTCTCGCCGGCGATACGCCCAACTATCGTCGGGTCGTCTCCACGAGCGAGCGAGCGTATCGCCAGCGTATCGTCGCGTATCGCCAGCGTATCGTCGCGTATCGCCAGCGTATCGTCGCGTATCGCCAGCGTATCGAAGCGTGTCCGCGACGGATTTGACGATGCGTTGTTTATTGAAAGAGTTCAGTTAGATCATTAGATGCCAGACGAGAGCGAAATAAGTAGTGTATTTAATAAAATTTATAAAACCCCTCTTTTTGCGTCGAAGGTTAAAAATAATATAATTCTTCATTATGGATGTAGTGCTCTGGGGTGCTTATGCAAGTACGCTATTGAATATGCAGTTATTATTATTAAAAAATTAATTCAAAAAAACTAATTAAAGAAACGAATTTATAAAACAAAAAAAAACTAATTGAAAAAAAGAAACAAAAAGTCAACGTCACGAGGTGTTCCCAGGCGGTCACCCATCCAAGTACTGAGCGTCATGATGCTGCCGCGTTACCGGTCGCTCAAATTTTACCCCTCATGCGCCTAAAGAAGTTTCACTTCAAAACTATCGATTTTTTTTTCGATACGATACGAATTTCTTAATAATAAAAAATAAAAATAAAACAAAAAATACATCAAACTCCGATATTGATATATTTAAAAATATCGATATATCGAGAATCTGATATTTAAAATAAATGTGTTTGCTAGCAAACGAAAAAAACCGACTTCAATTACATCGACAAATAATACAATGGAAGTAGATGAAAAAAATTAACAAACGCACTAGTCGTCACTACGATTTTCGAAAGTTCTACTCGATTTCTCTGGGATTCCATCATCAGATCCTGGTTTCCTTATCATGGTACCACCCTGGGGATATCAACTTTCCAACAAAAAAAGAATTATCAAAATCGGTTCATAAACGACGAAGTTATCCCCGAACATACATTAAAAAAGAATATATACGGTCGAATTGAGTAACCTCTTCCTTTTTTTAAATCGGTTAAAAACGCTGTGTTTGAGAGCGCGCTCGCGGCGATACGCCGGCGTGTCGCTGCGAGAGCGCGGCGAGTCGCTGCGAGAGCGCGGCGAGTCGCGACGCTAGCGCGGCGATACGCCGGCGATACGCTCGCTTATTGCCACTCGTCGCATCGCCGGCGATACGCTCGCTCGTGGAGACGGCTCGGGACGGCTCCATAGAGAGTGTATAGAAATAGGTGGCTCGACGATACTATCGCCGGCGATACGCTCGCTCGTGGAGCCGGCCCCTCAGGACCAACTTTTACACTGTCTTATTTTATGGTTTCTTTTGTCGCTTATATACCTACAATTATCTTTAACAGTTTTTACGAGCAGGTAATTAAACAATTTTGTTTAACAATTTTGTTAATCAGTGCGTCAAAATTTATTGAAATGTCAAAAAACCGAGACAATCAATTGCAATCGTCATTTGCATTACTTCATTGAAAATTGCAATTGAAGTGACCCGTGGAAGTGACATTGACGCAACTTCAATTGCTGTATCAATTTGACAGGTTTCGTATTAAATCATAACCATATCATAACATCAACTTTAGGTTAAATGTTAGCTAAAAATTGCTATTAATTCTACAGTTCTCTTTATACTAGGGAAAAACATTAATCTTAATTTACAAAAAAAAAAAACCTTCCTTACCCGGTACTTCCGCTGAAATTGTTATAAATATATTTATAAGATGTTTATCAATAATTAAGGTTAAAGATAATTATATTTTCTTTAATAAAACAGAAAAAGGTTTGTTTAATTTTTAGCTAATAAAATTACGTCTTGATAGAGGTGGAATCACTATTAAAATATTTATTGTCACAAGCCATTTTACTCCAATGAATATCTATTGTCAAAATATGACCTTCAACTCGTCATTGGTTGATAAATTATGAACAATGGGTTTCAAATCGTCGTTTATGTGACGTTAAACAATAAGTTCTTATTGTATTCAATGTCCGATTGATTATGTTCAGTTAGAACCTTGATCGGAAAGGTAGCCGGTTCAAACTTTCATGTTTCAATTGATAAAAAATTGATAAAAATTTCATTACCTTGCTAAGAAGAAAATATTGTGAATAAAGTTGTATCTTGGGATAACTTAGAACAATATTAGTTGTAAACTCTTTTGTCTACCAGAACGAAGTAGAGAAGCCCTAATTACATTAAAGCAGTACATACTTGCACTACTGAATTTCATTTAGACTAGAATATAATATTTAATGTTACGTCACACGCAAGCATTTTATATACATTTAGAAAATACAGAAAAAACTGGACAGGAAAAATTCCGGACCAAATCTTAAAATAAAAATATATGACAAACTACGTGATATTTTCAAGACTATAGCCTAATCAAAAACATAAAATAATGAAATTTCCTCGATAAAATATAATCACGAAGTAACCTCTAATTTTTATGCGTTTTCTATTTATACTCGATATGGCTATGACCATTAAGACAAAAATTTGATAATTAATTACATTTAAATATGAGTAAAGTCAATGCCTAGGCATTTAATGTAATTACTTTTAGTTTCGGAATTATAAATAAAATAAGATTTTTGTCGTTTTTTACATTAGTAATGCGCTCAAAACTATATCGTCTATCGCACTCTGACACGAGGCTTTGTGTATATTTTGTTTCATCAATTACTCACGGGCGCGCGGTTGAAATCTGATTTTTTGCTCGGGTTATGCGCACTCTTAAGGGCCTATGCAAACCACGTTTTTTAAGCGCGCCGTCGACGCGCGTTTCTAAAACGCGCGTCGACGGCGCGTTTGTATCGCGACACACGCGCGTTTGCATCGCGTCTGTATCGCGTGACACGCGCGTCGACGACGCGTTTTTATCCTACAGAGCAGTTTGTTGGCGTTTGTATCGATTCAAACGCGCGTCGACGGCGCGTTTGTATCGCGACATACGCGCGTTTGCATCGCGTTTGTATCGCGTCACACGCGCGTTTGCATCGCGTCTGTATCGCGTTTAAAAAACGCGGTTTGCATAGGCCCTAAGTGGTAAGCACATTGCGTCTGAGGCGAAATTAAAAATGATCACGTAGGTATAATTTACAATAAATCCCAATTTAACATCAAATCGCATAGTACCCGCTGACCTCACTTAACATCTTTAGGACCGTTTCCTACTTACAATTGTTTTTACAACAATAAACAATCACAAAATGTGTTCCCACGTCATTTTAATTGTATGAAAATCCTTGGTTTTACGCGCTTGAGGCTGCTGATATTATCTAGAGGTTGCGATGGAATGCTCTTTTTGGTAATTAATTTTGTCATCAACCATTCTTTCTGGTAATATTTTAATACTCATCATTACAAAATTAAGACTAAAGTTGCAAGATGGCGTAGTATTATTGCGTCGATTGATACGTAAGTTAAGATGGCGTGTGAAAAATATTCTCAGTTCTTATTCTTGAATTCCTAATCACTGGTTTTGCGGGAATCGACAGATAACACATAAATTACAGCACTGCGTTTTTATTATCTTGTACGAAGATATTTATTTTTGTACTTTATTTATTTTTTATAAATGCCTAGACACTTGATTGCCAGTAGCCGCCCTGTTATTGATAAGCCTTGTGGTTTTGTTGTAAAACTTCAGATTAATTAATAATACTTATTAAACAGGAATGGCTTTTAAAAATAGTCAAGAAAATGTTAAGGACTCTGGGAATCATTAATTATATAAGAATTTTACACGTAGGTACATTCCCACAGATAAAAGAGTATCAGCTCAAATAATTATTTTATTTTTTATAACGAATCAAATTTTTCGAATTTTATCGCGGTTTATTAGGTTTTTTAGATGCCCGTCGTTTCGGATATTTTATAGCAACCATGGTCACGGAAGGACTATTTTATTTTTTATATTTTTAAATAATTATACTTCACAATTCGTATTTGAATATATGTACCTATTTTACTCCTAAATCCACGGTAATATAAATTGCAGTAAGTTAAAAACAATTGGTATAACGAAGAATTGTAGTACATGTAAACTTTTTTATAACAATTACACGTGTAAAATTATAAATTAAAAAAATACCGGTATAAATCTTCCTTGCCCCAAAAGAAACAAAAGTCCTGGCGCCACTATTATTAAATTCGCTTCAAGTAACATTACTCGCTCGAGAAGGAACACGAAAATGCTTCCTTCGCCGACGCGTAAATTCCGCAACTTGATAGATTACACGGCTTGACTGATGGTCAATGCTGGTTCAGATTACTTGGATGCATACTGAATAATGTTTCAGGGTTGTCACTTTTGAAATTACATTAGTTACTAGCTGTGCCGCGCGGTTTAACCCGCGTTAATTTGAGGAAAAAACTAACTAAAATAATATATATAGTCTTCTTCGATAAATAGAATACCTAAACCAACACGAAAAGAATTTTCTGTTCGTAACAGTAGTTTCTAAGATTAGCGCGTTCAAACGAATTTCAACGAAATTCAATTTTTTTCTTCAAATTACCGCGGGTAAAACCGCGGAGCACAGTTAGTTTAAAATACATCAGTTGGCAGCCCTGTGATAGGTGCATGTAATTAGTAATGCGTGGATGTCTGAGAAATAATTTTCCTTCGTTCGTTAGTGTATTTGTTACGGTGTATTGAAAGCACTACCTTTATGTATTATGAGTTATTCAATTTTATTATAATTAAGAATAGTGTTATCGACATATAGAAAATTCCTTATTATTATTGTTTATTCAGTCGTTTGGAAGCTAAGCGCGTATATACATTTCGGCTATTAAATTTTATTTATCTGAACCTTTAGGGGCCGTCTCCACGAGCGAGCGTCTCGCCGGCGATACGCCCAACTATCGTCGGGTCGTCTCCACGAGCGAGCGAGCGTATCGCCAGCGTATCGTCGCGTATCGCCAGCGTATCGTCGCGTATCGCCAGCGTATCGTCGCGTATCGCCAGCGTATCGAAGCGTGTCCGCGACGGATTTGACGATGCGTTGTTTATTGAAAGAGTTCAGTTAGATCATTAGATGCCAGACGAGAGCGAAATAAGTAGTGTATTTAATAAAATTTATAAAACCCCTCTTTTTGCGTCGAAGGTTAAAAATAATATAATTCTTCATTATGGATGTAGTGCTCTGGGGTGCTTATGCAAGTACGCTATTGAATATGCAGTTATTATTATTAAAAAATTAATTCAAAAAAACTAATTAAAGAAACGAATTTATAAAACAAAAAAAAACTAATTGAAAAAAAGAAACAAAAAGTCAACGTCACGAGGTGTTCCCAGGCGGTCACCCATCCAAGTACTGAGCGTCATGATGCTGCCGCGTTACCGGTCGCTCAAATTTTACCCCTCATGCGCCTAAAGAAGTTTCACTTCAAAACTATCGATTTTTTTTTCGATACGATACGAATTTCTTAATAATAAAAAATAAAAATAAAACAAAAAATACATCAAACTCCGATATTGATATATTTAAAAATATCGATATATCGAGAATCTGATATTTAAAATAAATGTGTTTGCTAGCAAACGAAAAAAACCGACTTCAATTACATCGACAAATAATACAATGGAAGTAGATGAAAAAAATTAACAAACGCACTAGTCGTCACTACGATTTTCGAAAGTTCTACTCGATTTCTCTGGGATTCCATCATCAGATCCTGGTTTCCTTATCATGGTACCACCCTGGGGATATCAACTTTCCAACAAAAAAAGAATTATCAAAATCGGTTCATAAACGACGAAGTTATCCCCGAACATACATTAAAAAAGAATATATACGGTCGAATTGAGTAACCTCTTCCTTTTTTTAAATCGGTTAAAAACGCTGTGTTTGAGAGCGCGCTCGCGGCGATACGCCGGCGTGTCGCTGCGAGAGCGCGGCGAGTCGCTGCGAGAGCGCGGCGAGTCGCGACGCTAGCGCGGCGATACGCCGGCGATACGCTCGCTTATTGCCACTCGTCGCATCGCCGGCGATACGCTCGCTCGTGGAGACGGCTCGGGACGGCTCCATAGAGAGTGTATAGAAATAGGTGGCTCGACGATACTATCGCCGGCGATACGCTCGCTCGTGGAGCCGGCCCCTCAGGACCAACTTTTACACTGTCTTATTTTATGGTTTCTTTTGTCGCTTATATACCTACAATTATCTTTAACAGTTTTTACGAGCAGGTAATTAAACAATTTTGTTTAACAATTTTGTTAATCAGTGCGTCAAAATTTATTGAAATGTCAAAAAACCGAGACAATCAATTGCAATCGTCATTTGCATTACTTCATTGAAAATTGCAATTGAAGTGACCCGTGGAAGTGACATTGACGCAACTTCAATTGCTGTATCAATTTGACAGGTTTCGTATTAAATCATAACCATATCATAACATCAACTTTAGGTTAAATGTTAGCTAAAAATTGCTATTAATTCTACAGTTCTCTTTATACTAGGGAAAAACATTAATCTTAATTTACAAAAAAAAAAAACCTTCCTTACCCGGTACTTCCGCTGAAATTGTTATAAATATATTTATAAGATGTTTATCAATAATTAAGGTTAAAGATAATTATATTTTCTTTAATAAAACAGAAAAAGGTTTGTTTAATTTTTAGCTAATAAAATTACGTCTTGATAGAGGTGGAATCACTATTAAAATATTTATTGTCACAAGCCATTTTACTCCAATGAATATCTATTGTCAAAATATGACCTTCAACTCGTCATTGGTTGATAAATTATGAACAATGGGTTTCAAATCGTCGTTTATGTGACGTTAAACAATAAGTTCTTATTGTATTCAATGTCCGATTGATTATGTTCAGTTAGAACCTTGATCGGAAAGGTAGCCGGTTCAAACTTTCATGTTTCAATTGATAAAAAATTGATAAAAATTTCATTACCTTGCTAAGAAGAAAATATTGTGAATAAAGTTGTATCTTGGGATAACTTAGAACAATATTAGTTGTAAACTCTTTTGTCTACCAGAACGAAGTAGAGAAGCCCTAATTACATTAAAGCAGTACATACTTGCACTACTGAATTTCATTTAGACTAGAATATAATATTTAATGTTACGTCACACGCAAGCATTTTATATACATTTAGAAAATACAGAAAAAACTGGACCATAAACTTAATCGCCCCTTAATCCTGCCTTAGTCCGTGTCTGTTCTTTCTTCCCTTACTCGATATATGGATGTATATCGAGTAACTATGGATTTTATTTCGTACTAAAACGCTTTGTAATGCGAATAAGCATTACCAGTACATTTTAGACATAAAGGGAATTGGTTCTAACGTAATTTATATTTTAATAATAATACGTCTTGAGAAATAAAACAAAGCAATAAAACTGAAGCGTGTCTGTTCGTTCATTAGAAATAATTTAATATTTCATTACCAATAGTTAAGTAGTCATATAATTCGCAAGTGTTCTATATTTTTAACGAGAAATTTCAATTGTTTCCCACCGGCACCGTTAGAACCGTACGGTTCGAATGATTCACTGACTGATACTGATCACAAAAAATCTGGAATCTGGAAAAATCTGGACTGGGGAAGTATCTCAACTTCACAGAATATCGCAGTGAAATAATAGTGACTCTAAGCTTCAGTCTTGTGCCCTGGTGATAAGACAAATAAATGAAGCTCCTATGGATGCTCTGAGTTGATAACAGGGTTAGGATCGACAACGAGCTTGTGATACTCCTGGCTTTACATCCTACATAGGTTACGATAACTGTTTACCATCAGCCGAACCATACGATTTGCCGCCATAGTTCTTAAAAAAATTAAAATGTTTCCATTATTTTCAATAGCTCTTGTATTCCATATCGAATGTCATCATAAGTCGCCTAACTCTAAACTATTAATCCAATAATATTTTATTAATCTATTAGTCAAACGCGTACTCGAAAAGGGTTTCGGAAAGGTCAAAGGCCCACACGTAATTGGCCATTACTATACCTATTTAGGGCTCTTCTGTAATTAGATTTAATTTCACCATATTTTATACGCTCAAGTAAATTATTTGAATGAAAACAACCAAGATCCGAGAGCGCTCAACTTCCTTATGTGATAATGCATCGTAACTTTGATTTTATAGCCTTCCTCGTTATTTTATTAGTTTTCAAGGCGTCTCGCTTTATTTACGATTGGCTGTTTGTTTGAAAATTCCTAATATAATGTTGAGGACATCATTGCCATCTTCATTACTCCAGTATCGTAATTAAGAATATGATTTAAAAAAAACCTTTTGTAAGTATTATATAAAAACGCTACTTCATATAAGCAATTGGTTTAGCTGACTTGTGTATTTGGTTGTATTTGGTATACTTATGAATTCTTCAAAATGATTGACAATGATTTACAAATATATATATATATATATATATATATATATATATATATATATATATATATATATATATGTATGTATTAATACGTAAAGTAAAAACTCTGTACCCCTTTTTACGAAAATGACGAGGATGGAGGAGTATAAAATTTCGCACACTTATAGTTCATATAAAGAATGAGTACAGAATGCTAATTTTTTTTTAAATTATGCATAAAAAATACATTTAATCAATAAAAAAACATTACACACACTACCATGTATTTGACACACAAACGCATAATATATACATATATCTACTCTTTTGTTTATTATAATTCGAAATCGAATTGGAATTCGCGAATCGAAGTCGAATTTCTACTACTGGGCGACCACTATACAAAATATTTGAAACGATTACATACCATTATTTTCTTACAAAAAATTGACATCGTTAACAACAACTTTGAGTAATTAAAAGTCGGTAATATCAAACGATTAATCACGAATTAAT